>OX344757.2:5000000-7500000 GCA_947034885.2 Thuidium tamariscinum | reverse complement strand
AAGGAGGAATGATTGAAAATCAATTTGGTGTTTTGTGCTATGAATTTGGTGTGCAATGCTTGAGAGATGAATCCAGTTGGTGATAATTGTTATATGTATTCAAATTGGAGAAATTAAATTCGGGAATAGAATTAATGAAATTGATTATTGTTGCAGCCTAAGTTGGTGTGTGTTGAAGCCATTAGCTATGGGATATAAAATAGTGTGCATGTTGAGATGTTGTATGATGTATGCCAAATTGGAAGTTGTTGTGATGGGATGTTAGAAACACAATTTGAAGAGATGCAAAGCTGATATGCTGGTTGGTGTTGGTGTACCAAATTGATCGATTTATTGAGTTGGAAGCAACGACGCTAGCGTTCAAGCGTGGAGCGGTGAGCCTGTGAGCTGCGAGCGGGAAAGTTGTAAGCGGTGAGCATGAAGTAGCCTTTTTTTTAGAAATTTGGACTAGAATTTTTTTTCAATCAGTTTTTTTTCCAAAATTCAACAAAAAATTACTATTTATAGTAAATTTTGCTACCTATAACCGTGTCTCCTATAACCGTGGATTTTCGTGAAATCTCATATTTTTGGACCATTAAGAATATCATCTATACATTTAAGTTTTGGGATTTGGGATTTGGGGGTCAATACAAAACAGGGCAAACACTTCAAATACAAAAGACTCATGTGCCTTGTTCTAGGGTTTAGGAATTTTTCGATTGGATGGAATGAAAATGGGCAACTGTAAAAAATGGATATAAAAAAAAATTCGAATAATATAAATGTACTCCAAAGAAGGTCAATGTTCATAATTGGGCTCCATCACTTCATAATTTCATTTGTAGCACATGTAAAGAATACAACATGAATGTACTACACTCCAAGAAACTAATCATATCTACTTTGAAATAATGATGATCCCTGCCCGAACTAGGAGTAGCTTCAACTCATTAAAGCTATAACTAGGTGCATGAATGAATTTGTCATCATGAATATCCATCTTGTAGAAATACCTATACAAATAATACAAGTGCTTACAATTCACATATTGTGCTCGGCCTCCCACAGTAGATACTATCATATTGACAAAGTTAGGGCATATGCATGTAGGGAATGTACCCATAGTAACTCGATATACGTTTTTGTTGGACTCCACTCCAGTCTGTAGCACCACTATTGCACCAAGTCCAGGAAGAGGTACGAGGGTCACTCCTAGAATTTCCCCTGTAATATTTGAAGCACTTTCCCATTTGTTGCGTTGCTCTACGGTTGGAGGATTTGCAAGTCTTTTGATTGTTCGGTTGTTCCTCACTGTAGGGTGCACATCTGCATTTGGTGGACATGGTTGAGTGAAGAAGATAGGCTCAAAAATCTTAGACATGGCAAAAAGTTCACGTGGCGATAATGTAGGCCGTTCTTGAAGACGGAAGCCTGCATGCTGTAGCAGTAAGGTTTCTTCACGATTCAAATTGGTCCCCGTTAGAATAAGCCAAACTTCAGGCAGCTTTGGCCTATCAATGACCCACTTCCTCTTTGTACCTTTCACACATCATTCAATGTCATTCCAACAAAACCAAAAATCCACGACCACCGGGTGCTTAGTTCCATACTCTTCTTTCCTACCGCGATAAGTAGGAGCAGGGGTTCCTTTTCCACCCTTGGCAATCCTTGAGGTACACTTGATGTCTGATGTCTGTTGTTGAGCCCAACATCTTGCATTTGATTTGTGGCTGATCCTTGCAATGTGCCACTTGGATATGTCACAATCGGTTTCAAATGCTACCATCACATAATTGGAGGTATTCACTGCATTGCAATTTCCAGTGCCTTCCATTGAATCTTCTACAACCTTTGTAGACCTAGTTCGGACCTGCGGTTGCGAGAAGTTGACTTTGTCTGGTCTATGTGAATCTCCAGCATGACCAATAGGTACATCAAGCCTCCTCTTTGTGCTCCCAAAAATTTCTTCTCCTTCTAGATGAGGTACTCGAGTTCCCACACCATGTGCTTCTAGCAATGTATTCAATGCCTCAGCAATTTTTTTTGGACACCCACTACGCCTAGCCGCCCTCAACCTCAATTCTCCCTTTGATGGTCCTGACCTACATGCATGTCTTCTAAGGTATGCTCGGTAGTTTGTCATTTGCATCCAAGCCCGAATACTATCATCACAAGTGGCGTCGAATAAGTTGTTTCCTTTTTTACCCGACATTTGTAGCTACTTGTTGTGGATCGTTTCCGACAAATTACAAAAAGGCATGTCTGTCATCTCTTCTAAAGTAAGACCCTAGAATTCTAACCACAGGCAGATATGAATAAGAATAGAGTTCACTATTATTACACCAATTATATTTGAAATTGCTCCCTATACTTCTAAGAATTTGCGTATGGCGTTAAAGTTTAGAGAAGTACAATTGAAAATAAGAAACAAATAGTGGTAGGTATATTTGGAATATCCAAAATTGTCACTTGGCCCAAAAAATTCGGAACATTGTACCATCAACTAGTTTATCAACGGCATCCAATATTTGTATTAGGGAACAATATATTTCTTCAAAATTAAAGAGGTTTAGGAATTCGTCGGATCCGACGGATTCAAAATACAATATCACTTTCTAGTGCATTAATAATACTAAATCATTAAAACTTACCAAAAATTTGTATCTCTATATATGCTTTACCACAAGGTTCATAAAATGTATACTTATATCCATTGAATCCAATGGATAATTCATTCATTTCCCACACTGCTTCTTCTAACAAAACTTTCAAATTTGTACTCAAAATTATTTTTTAAAATTTGAAATTATTTGTAGGATAATTTTTAACTAGAAAAATATTTAAAATAATAAAAAATTATTTTCTCTATACAATTTAAATGGGTTTAGATTTCTAATTAAATTAGAATACAAAATATAATCTTTTAACTAAAATAAGATCTACATACCATTGTCATGAAGCCTCCCCACTGTAAATAACGAAAATGCCAAAATGCCAATTAATGCTCCAAGTGATGTAGTGAGTCTTCTGTTGTAGCTCTAGATGATATCCACCATGACCGAATTGCAAGATAGCGCACCTCCGCTTCATCCAAAGTCTTGGATTCTTTGTATTGCTTACAAAGTGCAATGTGTTGCTGTTGTAATGCTTGCTTTATGTGCTTCTGTGTGTGCTTCTGAAGAGAATTACTCCAATGTAGTAAACACGTTCTCTCACGATTCTTCATAATGTCATCTGCAGAGCCACTACCATATACAATACGAACTGCATTCCAATTGGCCATTGCGCTATCTGCCATAAATCCTTTAAAATTTGGCTTTGCCACTCCGTATTTCTCCATTATAGCATTCAATGACCTCCAGAACTGTACTTGAATCTCTATATCTTCCGATTGCATGTCACACACTGCAATAGTCATTACCTTCTTGTACTGAGAGTTGTACACGTGGCATGCCATGGTGGTCCAGTCCTTCACGCACTTCACGTGGTCGAACATCATCTACGCATTCTGTAGATCACCTTCAGGTTGCATGCGCCTTACCAAGTCCACTCCACTTCCAGGCCCTTCAGTGAGCATTTTGAAGATGTAAACCTTCTCTTTGCCTTGGCCTGGGAAGACACTGTCGTGTATGAACTCGAACTTCGATTCCTTCTTCATAGTCATAATGTTGTCAATGACCCCTCCTTGGTTGTTTGAACGGAAAGAGGAGATGATATTCCGTATATTAGGACTACTTAGAAATTGAAAGCGATCCATGACCTCTTTCATTTCTTCTCCCTTCAATATCTTCTTCTCTTCATCTCCGTGGTGAAAAAGGTGGTTCGTAAGGAAGTCTTTGCTAGCAGATAAGGCTATGGCAGAGTTCGTGGCGGAAGGAGTTTTAGCAACTTGTTCTGCTATGAGTTCAGTAATTTCTTTTGCAGAATCTCTATACATGCCTTTTGCTACCGGGTGAGAGTGATTTCCTAGGTGAATAGCAGCCCTAGTCATATTTGGATTATCACTGTAGCAATAGTAAATTCTAGCATCACAGGTACTGAGACATGTAGGAACCGTTTTGCAGACTTTACAAACTAGCTTGCAATCTTTGGGTGGAACGACTCCTACTGCAAATGGAAATACTGTGGAACCACTCCACTCTGTTTCATTCTTCCTAAAAGTCCTTGACAAGTACTCACAGCTAGGGTTTTCACAAATAAGATGTCCAGCGCAAAAGGACTTACGGAACTTCAAATTGTCCGAGTTGTTGATGTTCGTTGTCACTAGCTTGCACCAACCATGTCCATCATACCGCTTGTCCATTCCCTCCAAGTTCTTAGCTGCAGATGAAGATGAAGAGGTCCGACACAGCGGTAGTTCAAAGATGGCATCTTTGTTGTAATCGGGTGGTAGAAACTCCACTTGGTGGTGCTTGACGGCATTCATATCTAATGCTGACAATTCATTTCTTGAACGTTGAAGACCAGAAAGTCCCTTCAAGCATTTCATTATACTTGTTACATTGCTCACAGTAGGATGACAAACTTCCTATGAGAAGGTATGTTGCTTAGAAATACTAGAGGTGTTCTGTACAGAGTTCGTAAGTTTCATATCATTGGACTATTTTTTGACCAAAAAAGGGTCCATCTCTAGAGTCAAGGAAGGGGATTGGCCTTCAGACTCACTGGACAGTTCTACAATAGTACCTAACAACTCCACCTTTCCTTCAACAAACAATTCATTCTGTACAAATGCTGGAAAGTATCCTATAAGAGTAGTAGGATTAGCATTTTGAGGTCCGTTCACTGAAGGTCTATTCACCGTAGAATTATCAGATTGGCGACTTGCTATCTCAGTGGACAAAGCTAACATAGATAATGGGAGACCATAAGCCCTATAGTTTCCGAGACCTAGAGACCAATAGTGCCCTTCATTAAAGAGACATTTTAGAAGCGGGATTGACTGAAGTAATTCACCAGACTCAGAATGGCGCTCTTCTTCAACATAGATAGATGACTCTACAAACTTGAATCGAACATGAAGTAAGTGGCTAAATACAGTAGCATGACCTTCTAGGTCTAAAGGAAACACTAAAGGAACTTCATGACCATCTACACGAATGCTGGCCATGTTGTTCACAATCAACTATAAGATAGAAATGCAGGTACAAATGAATTGAGGGCTTAGTAAAAAACAAAACATGTGGATTCATATAGGGTTCTCAAGGGTGCATTCATTACTTGTAAATGAAAGTGGCAACGACAATATGGATTAGAATTTAGCATTGATGGTGTGTACAATAGAGGGGCTCTGGAGCTAAGCAATCATTTCAAAAATAACCGTCACATTATCATTAGCTAATACAAAATATATAGTACAGTCCCAAATTACCATTCTGACGGTTTTCGAGTGTTGGGTTACTAATTAGAGTCTCAATAATTGAATAATTTTATACCTATAGAAGTTTCCAATCTTAGATATGTTGTCAGTAGATTTGTAGGGTACTATATCATTATTACATTGTCGACTTCTTTGGAACGGCTTCAATAGATTTCATAGCATACACAAATCTGTACTTTGACTGACATTGGCTGCGCGGTCTTGTCAAGTTGCCTCGGGCAATGCAATTTTCGAATTTTGGAAGTGCCGGCGCTGTCTCGTCAAGTTGCCTCGGGTAGTGCATTTTTTGATTTCTGGAAATGCCTATGCTGTCTCATCAAGTTGCCTCGGGCAATGGAATTTTCGAATTCTGGAAGTGCTGGCACTATCTTGTCCAGTTGCCTCGGGCAGTGGAATTTTCAAATTTTGGAAGTGCCGGCGCCGAAATAGTTATGTCATATGACACGCGCGAAATCGTGAAGAGCAAAGACGGTGTTTAGGAAGAGGAGTACATAGGTGATTCTTGAAAGAGCTGGATTCATTTCATGGTTATCCTTCGAGTGGAGCTCTCATCTGTGTGTAGAGCAGAATTAGGTGTTTCTTTGATGTGCTCATGATTGTAGGACATTCTACTGTACATTCTGTCCTGTTAGAGCAAAGGAAGAGTCATAGGAAACATTGCTCTTTTTTCTATTCTTCTAGGAAAGCGTTGAGGAGAGCCAGGATGACTCGTGCAAAGAAGACACTACCAAAGCGAGGTCGTGCTGAACCAAGTAGGTCACAAAAGTCTCTTAGTCTTGAGATAGAAGGGGGTGACCAATCGATGAGTGTTGAAGGCGAAAATGTAGATCCTGTGCAGGAGTACCTAATGGAGACGCCTGTCGAAGACGGAGGCACAGAGTCCCAGGAAACGTCTACCGTAAGTGCCATTACACGCATATTTTCGTTGATTTCCATTTGATGTAGTTAGAATTAAAACAACACTGAATGAATTCAGTGTATAGCAAGTCAGTGAGATTCAACAAAGTGGTCATTGAGAATTTTGTTATTTAGTGCTATTGAAGGGGATGCAATTTTTGAAAGTACGTAGAAACGAGCCAACTTATAGAGCAACACAGGGATACTGCATAGAGTGGCAGGATGAGAGTAGAAATATAACTAAGAAATTGTAATCCATATGATCTATAAATTCTGATTAATGCTTTGTGTTAGGAAAGAAGTTTAGGTAAGGTAGAACCACCTATATCTGATCGCTTAAGGAACTGAAGAACAGATTGTAAAGAATATGAGCCTATGAAAACTTTTTCCATATAGCAAGATAGAAAACATGGGAATCGCAAATTTGTATACTTCTTAGTCCAAGATTCCAAGAAGTGAAATTTCTTTGATTTTTGAAAGCCATAAATGCTTTGAATCCATATCCCAACGTTGAGAGTCTTTTAATTTTGATCATAGTTAATACTACTTTCCTAGTCAATACTTCCCTATTACTTCATGACACTTTTGGATACGTGTCGTGACCTTGAAAGTACAGACCTTCAAAATTCATGAAAAAAACTTTCAAAACTTTGGTTGAATTTTTCTTCTTTGGTTGAATGTATACTAAGTATTGTCCACTAAATATTGCCGGGTATCAATACTTCTTCGGGTTTTAGTGTCAGTCCTTGGGTATTGCCGGGTATCAATCAGTCTTCGGCAACATGGGTCAATCCTAGGGTATTGCCGGGTATCGATCAGTCCATGGCGACATGGGTCAGTCCTTGGGTATTGCCGGGTATCGATCAGTCTTTGGCGAGCTAGGTCAGTCCTTGGGTATTGCCGGGTATCAGTCCTTCAATAGCACGTGTCAGTCTTGGGGATGGTCGGGTATCAATCCGGCTTTGGCTGGATCTGTCAGTCCTTCGTCAGCTCCAGATGGTGGGGAAGATTCTGAAATGAAAAGTCACCGAGTAAGACAGAGGACACGTAACACACCAGTTACAAATCGAATCTCCAAAGTCAATGCAAACTTGGAATTCCATGATTCATGGATCGGCGCCAAGTTGCAAACTTTTGCATTCACGGGCCGCCTCAATTCTTGCGCATGCAAGTCTGCTCCAGGCTGCCAACACAGATGGAGTCCAAAAATCGAGGAAGTCGTGGAGAATTTCAACTCACTGAATTCCAGGCAACACTTTTCGCTCCTGGAATCGCTGCCGAGTGAGTCAAAGTTCGAGGGACCCCGCGCGCCAAGCTTGAAATTCATGAACTCATCCTTCTAACTCACATCTTGAGCCACGACCTTCAGGCTACTCACAATCCTGAATTTTGTCTTCGCAAACTCATTGGAAGGTTGATGCAGATGCCGAGGATGACACGGAGCCGAGGGAAAACTTCGGGGACTCAAGACGGACAGGGGTCTCAGCCTGAGGTACCTGCGACTTTCTCAATTTCAATTGCTTGATTCTCATGAGTGCCGTGAACCTCTTCGATGCTAGTCGGCCTGTCTTCAGCGTGTATGTAATTCAGTTTTTGGGTGGATTCACGATTCCGCGGCAACAAGATTTGAGTGTACGTGAGGGATTCGGGGAATGTCAACTGGAGCTTTTGGGCTTGAGAGACAAGACCGATAGAGCTCAAAAGTCATGCTACTTAGATTTTCAGAAGTCATGCTACTTAGATGTGAGGACATTCAAGGGAGAGCCTTCAAGGTGCATAGGACGCGCTCATGGCGAGCAAGTCCAAAATCCGCCGTGTGCACAGTGACACTCAGCCATTCAATCCAGAACTCTGAGTCTAGACTAGTTCAGTGCCGCCATGAACTCGTTGCCGTGGACTCGCTTGGATTCGCAGTCGTGTTCTTCCTTGCACGCGCTATTGAGGCCGTGTTGCAGGTGCGTCGAACAACACGCACGGAGCCTGCTTCCCGTTCTGTCTCCACGAGAGAGCTCTTGCCCGAACCAGACTGTCGTTGGACTTCCACGAAGGCCGATACTGATTTTTGCTTGCAGCTTTTGTGCTTCTCAGCGTCTCCATTCGCAGTGTTAGATTTCACGTTGAATCCCTTTTGGACGTCCGTAACTTGAGATTTGAGGCTTCACTTCGACAGCCTTCGTTTTCAAATTTGAATGCCAGGAGGCCACCGACCTTGAGCTCGTAGTCACGAGGAGAGAATCCTTGATCTGAAGCTACAGTAACATCAACTAGTTGCGATTCAGAAAGTAGATATACTTGGAAAAAAAGTGAGCCCCGTGGGTACCTACGGGGCTCTGTAATTTTTTGAATTTCCACCGAATGTTGTCTTGGAGCTTCCGCGGTGAAGACTGCCTACGCTGCTCCTGCCGTACCTCCGTGTCAATGAGCAAGTTCAGTTTCGATTTTATGGAGTCGTGTTTTACTTATTCGATTCAGGTAGATTAAAAAAAAAGTGAGCCCCGTGGGTACCACAAGGCCCGCGGGAAAACCAAGTCGGATCCGACTTGGTTTTCCCGCGGGCCTCGTGGTACCCACGGGGCTCTGTAATTTTTTGAATTTCATTCGAATGTTGTCCTCGAAGATGCTGCGGTGAAGACTGCCGCACTCCTCCTGCCGTACCTCCATAAGCATGGAACAGTTCAGTTTTGATTTTATGGAGACGTGTTCTTCTTGTTCGGCACTGACTTCATCAACTGGTCGTGATGCAAATTCGTTGCGTTGAAGACCTTCATTGTACTTACTTTCATCAGTCTTTGTTAACTTTCAGTTTGATATAATCTTCTTTGGCACTTGAGTTATCTAAGAGTGAGTCTCGTGTGAACTCTTGAAGCTGCCCAGGGACCCTGAGATTGATACGGAGAAAGATTCCTTAAATCCCTCTTGTTTCCTACTGAAACTCTGACAATGTGAATTTGGACCTCTTTGTCTCCATAGAATCTTGATTTGTTTTATATATCCCTTTGAAAAGATGCGATTTAGATGCAAGACAGTAAATTTTCTTGATCATATTTGTTCTTCTTTTGAATTTGTGGATATTTCAAGGAAAATGGGCTATTTGGGGGGTACTACGAGGTGTTTGGGAAAATCAAGTCGGATCCGACTTGAATTTCTTAAACACCTCGTAGTACCCAATTATTTTCATCTTTTTAAAAAAAAATTTATTTTGTAATTTTCTAGTACTCACATTGTGATTGTTTTTCCAGCCTGCTGCAAAAACTGGAAGCATTAGAAAGGACAATGATGATTTGAAGCAACAGGTTGAATCTCTTTCATTGTGAAAATTTATTTTGAAGTAGTGTCTTTTACTGATAAATAATTTACCTGTCAATGATCCTAAAGGCATGATTTAAATGATCTAGAAATTTTTTGTGAATTGAAATTGATATAGAGCATTTTGATTAAGGAGTTGTTTCAAGTACTTAGAATCATGACTTTGCAAATGAATATTAAATTTAATCCTTTTGTGTCCAGGGTGGCCAAGGGCGAGGCAAACGCCAGAAGGTTTTGATTCTTGAGGAAGAGAGCCCTGTAAACTAGACTGTCCCTGATAAGGACGTTGGAGGACCTTCCAAGCCTCAGATGTGGCTACAGCCAGGGGTGTCCATTTCACTTGACCAAAGTGATGCAAACCAAAATTTAGTGAGTTTTGATGACGTCATGGATGCTGCGGAGTATGCCGTTGACGCATTTCAATCAAGTGTGCTTAGTGGGACTAGGGGCAATGGCCCGTGGTTCTCATCTTTCAGTGAGGAGGAGGAGTATCCCTCTGATTATGAGCCCTCCAACTCCAGCAGTGTAGAGTTTTTTGATTTGTACACAGGGGAGAGTGAGGTGTCAAATATGGACTTGTTTCAGTCAGATGAAATCATCATCCTCAGCTCTGATGAGGATGAGAATGAGGATGTTCAAATCATAGACTAGGTGGAGTTTTTATCTCAAAAACACTATATATGAGGCCAGGCTTTATCTATATATTCAATGTACTTTATTTTTGTAGATGCAATTGACCATCCAATTGCAAGTACTATATTCCACTTGAAGTAAACTATTTTTCTATTCATTGATCCATCACTTTGGTAAAGCAATTCATATTTTTTTTGTCTACTGTGAACCTTCTATTTATTAAACTTGAACTTTGTTCTTCTAGATGGACATCTCCTCCGCCAAAACCACAGAAGTAGAAACTATATTCGAAACGCCATCCTCTCAAAACCAAAGGCAGCCAGAGATTGAACAAGGAGAAGGAGATGGAGATGAAGGAGAGGAGGACATGGAGATTGTCATTCAAGACCGTGAGGAGGAGAAGGTGATGTCAGAAGAAGAACTCCGGCACATTCAAAACGGTGATGTTGTGAAGCTTTTGGCACAACTTCAGATGAAGCCCAAGGAGGTATTTCGAATGCACATACCATTGTGCAGGCTTGTGGCAATGCCAATGGTCAGACCCGCATTGGCATCTGATATCCTGCAGCTAGAGCAAGAGTTTGCAGGTGGAGGGTACCGAGATGGTGCTGCGGTATTCTATGTGTCAGCTACAAACGAAGATGGGAACACTGAAGAGTTCACCCAACAGGAGATGGATAGTTGGGACCCCATTTGGAAGGAGAAGAATGAAGTCTTCAAACAGAAGTTCGAGTCCAAGCCAGAGCTTCAGTTCTTGAAGAACTTGAAGATCTTCATTTGCGATGGGAACCACAGACGAATTGCGTGGATGAACTACATCTCTAAGCACTCGAAGGAGCACTGCAGTGTCGATTCTATCATGTTAGATACGAAAGGTCGGAATGAACTTGTCATGCAAGTCATGCATGACGTAAACAAGTAAGTTCCTTCTTTCTTATTGTTTTTATTTTTCAAAAAAATATTAAATTTGAATAATGTACTTTCTTGGAGGTAGTTCAAATCTTCGGCTTATGTTGCATTGAATGGTTTTCAGGTCTGTAGAAGACTCCCACGTGAAGACGAACTTGGTACACACCTTGTACCAAATTCAGAAGTACGGGATGCTACCCATAGCAAAGTTTGCAGCTTTACTTAGGCCTGCAGAGAGGAAGAGGTGCCTTGAGCACAAGGTCACTAAAAAGTGGTACTCAATTCAACCCGAGGTCTTCACATCTTTCATCTTCTGGGTAAGGTCTTTCAACTTGTTTTTGATAAATATATTTTTATTTTTAAAAATCATCAATGTCCATATTGACTTCACATGTATCTGGGTTTCTTGTGTAGCAAGAAATTTCACAAGCTGCAGATGCAGTTGTAAGAAGGTACATGGAGGCCACACAAGAGATTGGAAGTGTACCACTACAAGCAGCAGAAGCAATGAGGTTGGGAGCAAGGGAACGAACAAAGGCAGCCATGGTCAAGATGTTCAAATTGCTAGCGGTGGCCAACCCAGCAAACGGAGTGGACTTCCTTAAAGAGGTACAATTCAGTAATTAGTCTCCATCTTCACTTAAATTCTTCAAAAGTCAGTTCAAATCTGTATTGAAAAACTAATTGAAATCTTCTTATAGGTGGAAAAGCATTGGGGCAACTATGAGGTGCCTGAAATGACTTTGGAGAAGCTCCAGTTGGTCGCCACCTGCAAGATGATTGCAAAGCACAAGACAAAGATACTTCAATGGTGGAACTCTTCTACTCTTTCATGCGAATCAAGGAAGTTGCCACCAAAACCTGTCTCCGAACTCTTACTTCCTCAATTTCTGGTGAAGTGCACTTGGTACGCTGGGGTAAGTGTTCAATATCTAATTCCTTTCATTGAATAACAAAACATGTGGTAGTTGTTTTCATTAAAATATTTGTTAATACCACTAAGCTTTTTCACTATATCCCATTTTTCAGATAGAAGATGCTGCAGTTGAGTTCTTCGACAAAATTGTAAAGGAAGACAACCTTTCCATCGACTACAACGTAAAACCAGAACCAGAGCGGCTACCAGAGTACATTGAAGGATGGAGGCAGAAGATTTGGGAACATGGCTTCATGAATTACTTCAAGGGCTCGAAGTACTTCAAGAGGGGCCAAACTTTTTCATCTCACGAAGGCTCTAACGCTGTGGTGCGTAAGAGTCCTTTATCGGTATGTCATTTTCTTTACTACTTGGAATTTTGTGGCATCATTGTATACTTTCTAATTATGAAAATTCTATAGCATCTTCTACTTCATTATAAATCTTGAATTCGTATTGTCTTGACTACTTTTCCACCCTTCAAAGGATTGCACTTTACAACTTCCATGATATATTTTGCTCTTACTCTTTCATTTTGAGATTGAACAGTGCTCCATATAACTCATTATGATTGAATTACAGGTACTTCAAGTTAGAGCTTGAAGCAAAGGGGGCCATTGCAAAACTGGACCTCCCTCAATTCCTTCCACGCTTCCTCGACCGCAACTCGAGTTCATGCATGTTCAGCCCACATCAATTGCGCACCTACACTACTGCTCATCTCTCTGGCGCGGGTTGGTACTTGGACTGCACACTGGAGTTCACCCATAATTCGGAGGTTCAGCTCAGGGCATCATTGGAGGGCAAGGGGGTAGTAGATTTGGAGGATGTTGACGAGTTCATCGACATGGATGATGATGCCAGGAAGAGGGCCATCAACAAGAGGGATGCACTGGACCGAAAGAAAGAAGTGAAGAATCAACTCATCGTGGAGGCCAAGGAGAAAAAGCAGGTGGAGAAAGAAGCAGAGAAGGAGAAGGAAGAGAAGACTAAGGCCAAGGGAAAGAAGAAAGTGGAAGAGAAAGGGCAAGTCTTAGCTTCCTCCACTGTGGATCAAACATAAGGCGGAGTACCAAGGAAAGTCACCATCTCACAGCTCACTGAAGATGTCATTTCACGAGTCACTCAAGCCATGGTCCTCTCCGACGATGATGTGCCAGAGACTGAGGATTTAATCCTTAATATTTGCATTGAGGACATCGCCATGGATATGGAGGACAAAAGACAGGGTGCCTACGACGAGGTCTTGAAGTACTTGGTTAAGGTGATCTATTTGAACATCTTTGCTCAAATTTATTTTACTTGTTGTCAATGATATGAATGCTATGTACCAAAGTTGCTATAATGAAACATTGAAGAAAAATTTCTATGTGGTCCACAATTACATTTTGTATTTAAGAATTTTTGTATTTGAAAAAATTAGGAAGACAACAAGGCAAAATTTACAATTTCGTCGGATCCGACGGAATCACCTAAACCACTATTTTGTTCTGTTTTTCCCTACTCAATATTACCTACTTTCATATGGTTTTGTTTTCTCTAGAAATTGTTGAACATTTTGACAAATGTAATTTCTTTTTCAGCTCAGACTTTTATTTAAATGACCCTAAAATTCCTAATGTTGTACTAAATATTATGAATCTGCTTTGAAAGATAGAAAAGTATGCAATTCTAATATATTGAAATTCTATTGAAATGGACTTTTGTAGATGGCAGTGGGCAAAACTCGCATGTTTGAAGGTGTAGCAAATGCAAGGGCTGGTGTTGATGTCATCTTCGTTGACTGTCCAGAGAACATGCCTGTGCCAGGCATTTCTCTTACGTCGAAGGAGGTGCCAAATTGGAATGCGGATTTAGAAGCTAATGCTTTGCAATCCGCATGCACCTTTGCAGTAGAGCATCTGCACGATGATGGATGCATCATTGTGTTTCACTCCTTCAGCATTGCATCCAGGGAAGATCTAGCAGGAGTTTGCGAAGCATTTGACTTCAAGAAGAAGAAGGACTGGCTAGGCATGAACCGCATGCATCTCACCTCGCCAACGGACACCACAAAGACAGTAATTTCAGTACAGATGTTTCAATTTTGTAACCTATTTTCTTTTAAAATTCTATTCATTGATCTCTAATGTTCTTGTGTCATATTTGTTGCAGACACAGAAGTTTGGAGTCACTCTCCTTGTCAAGGACCTCAAAGCAAAAGGCGAATCCAAATTTTCTTTCAAGCGTACTGAGATGATGAAGAAGGCTGGGGTGGATGTTGAGAATAATGACATGCTGATGAATTACATGCATGCAAATGACATCTCCATGAATGGGAAGAAGCCATGGAGAGGCCCATGTGAAAAAGACCCGAGGTTCTTCACCCTCCTCCTTGAAGCCACAAGCAATGAAGGCGATGTCATTGTGGATTGCACGGCATCCACAGGTTTGTCTTCAATTTTAATATTTCACACTTCTTTGTCATTGTAACAATTTTGTCATCTCTCTAACACATTTTCATTACATGAATGCCCTAGGTGCTTGCATTTTGGCTTGTAGAGGAACTGGATGCAACATTCTAGCTTTTGAGGGGGACAAAGATGTTTTCAATGCCATTTTGAAGCCCATGAAGAAGTCATCACCCTCAATGGCAATGGCTCCAACCCCCGAGAGAACAGTAGACTTGACAGTGGATGTGCAAGACGCGCCTATTGTGCCTCGCAAGTTCGTTCGCAAGGGAAAATCCAGTAAGTAAGTGGAAACTTCTTTCATTCTTTATTATTTTTTTTCATGTCACATTTGCAAAGACTAATATAATGTCTTCAATTTTTGCAGAGGTTGTGGATTGATCTTGAGAGAGGTCATGGAAGAGAATCAAAGGCTTGTCGTTAGTCCAGAGAAGCCTTTCGAGCTACCACCGTATGCTGAGCAGATGGCAAGTGCCTTTGCAAATTTTGGTTGTTCCAAATCAAAACGACGCAAAGACACTTACGCCCTCAATGTCTTACAGTTTATAGATGCTTCTGCATCTGAGGGACGGGAGTCCTCAGAGTCCTCTATAGGGTCAGATTCAGTGACTGAGTCCACAGCCACTTAGATTCTTGAGATTGACTAATCTCTTGAATCTTACTATTGTGTATTGTTTGGATTTTATTTGGATTTTATTTGTGTGTTTTATGGCTATTTCTAGAAGTCTCAAATTTCTCTTTCTATTTATTTGATTTTTGTTTTGAAAACATCTAAGGCAATGGCTCTTGCTAGTTCTCCCAAAACCTACACCAAAAATAAATAAATAAATAAATTTTGAGGCAAGAAGGCAACACGTAGAATTCCGTCGGATCCGACAAACTCTTACGTATTGACCATCCAATTCTTTCTCTTCATTATACATCTCAAAATCAATCTTCTTTCAACAACACCTAGATTGACTTATTTAGTGAATGAGTTGCATCAAATTAGAGTATTTCAAATTGATGCCTTTTGTGATTTCAAGGTTTGGGTATTTATGAGATGTTTTTTGTTGTTTTCATTTTGCCTTCACATTCCTTAATTTATCTCTATATAAAAAAGATTTAATATTCTAAATTATAGCTAATCGACAATATAAACCTAAGTGCTTTGGTTCTCACAATTAGATTTTATATCCCTACTCTTGTGTATACAATGTCCATGATCATAGGTGTATGCAAAGAGAAAATGAAGAAGAAAACAAAAAGTGACTTTTGTAGTCACATCTTTGAAATAGACATCATATCTTCTTCGTCGCCTAAACGTTTAAAGTCCACGATCATAGGTACTAAACTCTAATTCTTGTTACCCTAAAATCCACGATCATAGGTGGTCAACTCAATTTTTTTCAAAATTAATTTCCCACTCACAGGCTCACAGGCTCCTACTCCCCCGCTCGCCTGCTAGCAACCTTGGAGTTGGAAGTAATTCAATTTGGATATAATTGAATGACTAATTTCCTAATTGATTTTTATTAGTGTCATTTATCGATTAGGAAGTTGTGTCCAGTTGGTGTGTGTAAAAAAGTAACATTATTAGATTGTGTACAAATGGGTAATTATGGATGAGAGTAAAATTAAGAAAATTAAGCCCAAGTTGGCTTGTAAGAATTGCCCATATTTCATTAGAGCGTATCATGCAATTGGGTTCTTTTCAAAAATTATGAAACTTGTGTCGGTGAGAAAGGAAGTTGAAGTACCATAAAAAAGAGACAAATACTATTGGGTACAAGGAGCCAAGTTGGAGACTGATCCAGGAAGGAGATCAAGGTTGTAATGCTAAAAAGACCAACTTGGAGGCTGGAACAAGAAAAGATTAAAAGATAAAAGAATTACAATTTTGAGAATTAATTCTTACCCTTGTGTTTTAAGAGTGAAGAGTTGAATTTAATAATTAGTAATTTAGTGTGAGAAAAATACTTATTGTGGGTTAAAAGAACAAATTGACTTCTTAATTTAGTTGCAATGACAATTAGGTGTGTTAAAGCAATCCTATTTAAAAGTCCTCCTCGAACAAACTTTACACTTAGGATTTAGAATTTTTGAATAGGATCTAAATCTTTCTACACTTTTTTTAGGTAAATCTTTTGGACTTGAAATTTGGCATGCATGCTATTAACTTACAAATGATGTTCTTAAAAAAATTCATAAAAAAATACCAATTTTTGAGCTCTTGAAAGGCTATCAAAGTTGGCATAGCTAAAATTGTTTTGACTACGGATCCCAAAACACCATTTTGATTGGGACCCCACTATACAAACAATTTATACTAATATAGACAATTTTAGAGCCTTATGCCATTTCAACTTCTAAATTTTATTACTATTTCCACAAAGCTTCAAAAAATATGAATCGACATGCATTAGATGCGGGGGATGCCAATTCCATTTGCCTTTGAAGAAAAATTTATTGAAAAATCTTTTAAGAAGTTTTACCTCTCTAAAATTTAATTTCATCTCTTAAAAGAGTGATTTATAGACCTCCTATTTTGTGAATCTTGATTTTTCAATTCTGTCAAATAAGTTATAAAGTATAAGAAGTTTTTTTTGTTTATAGTTGGGCATACAAACTTTTCAATGGTTGTCATTGGGCATATTGTTAAGGGTAGAAGACTTGGAGTTAATCCATTTCCAAATAACCAAAATACTAAAGATATGTTGTAAAGTGGAACTATTAAATTATAATTTCAAAAATTGCACCCTTCAACTACTAGGAAACTAAATTATAAATCTTAAAAAATGAATAAATGAATTAAACAATCATATTGTTAGATGGATAAGGTTTAAAGAGTTTTTCAAGCTATGGAATAATAGTATTGTTATCAAAGACTTGTAGTTTTGTCAAATTTCAACTTCTTTGACTTTAATTCTTACAAGAGATTTCAAGCCTAAAGAAGCTTATGAGTTCTTTAGAATTCCCTAACTTTAGGAACCTACCACATTAGCAATCTAACATGGTCAAGACACTTCTATGTCAAATAATAATAATTCATTAATTATATATTTATTTAATATTTTTTGAATTAAAAAAAATAGTCTTTTATTTTTTAATATTGAAAAAAATTGAAAAAATAATAATTTAGAATTTAAAAAAATTCTCACAATAATGCAAGCAATAGTGGTTGGTTCTCAACAAAGGAAACAAGAAGATAAACAAGCTTGAAATGACCCTCCCTTGCCTTCAAATATCCTTTCATGCATTAAAAGGGATTTGAGGGCACTACAAGATTGCAAGTTCCCAAACTATTGGAACTTTGAAAATTGTATTGCATAAACAATGTGATGTGGTTGAGATAGTGTCATATCAAATATTAATTTAATTAATTAATTACTACATGATTTTTCCTAAAAAAATTTCAAATCAACTTTCGATTTTTTGAATTTTTTTTCCAAAATTCAAAATATTAGGCAATAGGGTTTGGTTTGTAGTTCTTTAAATACATAAAGAATACATAACATTCAATAGCATCCTGTCACACTGCCTCCCAGCGGATGAAATGGTGTGGAATATTCCACACCATTGAGTAACTAAAGTTACAAACATTAAGAAATGTCAGATGAAATTAGGTGATGGAGACTTCACAAAGAAAAAGGTAGTCCTTCTATAGGCTACTGAATGTTATGTAGCTAGGGGAACAACCTTGAAACAATCCTCTTTTGCCCTCAAATTTCTTTTGACAAGATAAATGACTTGGGCAATATGAGATATATTATATATGAGAGGAAGTTGTTTTTCTTTGTTTGTAGCCCTAATAATAGATTGACTTTTTGCCATAATTTTTTATAAGTTTAAAAGAAAGAAGATTACTACCCAAGACACATAGGAGAATTTTATATTTTTGTGTAGTTTTTTCACATCTTCCAATAAAAATGTCAATAACTTTCAAAAGATGAATATTCTGGCCCAATATTTTTAAAACATGAATCTTTGGAAATATATTATTTATAACCTTATACTAATTACACCCCAAAGATTTAAAACCAAATAATTTGTACAAAATCATGTATTATTCAAACTTTGGAGGTGCAAAATTAAAAGATTTTGTAGATAAAACCAATAAAATGAGGACCAATGTTATTTTTATACTATCTAAAATATTGTGTTTATCATCCAAATTTCATTCATAGTTGTAAATTTTTCATCCAATCTTCATGCAAATTTTCACACTAATTAACTTACATTCATATATAAATCAAATAATTAATGTACTTTGCTAGTATCAAATTTGAAGACCCCAAAGAATTAATAGTCACATGATGTATTGCCTTTATATAATGCATAAAGAGGTCTTCCACCATTCAAACTCTAACATTAATTGAATTCAGTTGTGTATGTGAATTTAGTACAAAATTCACAAGTGTTTCTTACAAATACCCATTTCTAATTTGTTCCAAACAAAAGAATTTGCATCACAATTATTTGGATATCAAATGCCTCATTTTGTAATTGGCATGAATAAATATTCTATAAACTTTTTTAGAAGACCATGCAATTTTTTGAAAGATTAAGGAGGATCATATGAAGTCTATTGTTTAGGAGATGAAAGTAAAAATTTTAACAAAGATGCAAGTTCATATTAGCTTTCTGAAAATACATTTCTTTTCTAACCAAGTACCTAATAAAAACTTATAGGGCCAAGAAGTCTTAGTTTAGATGAGCATCATACTATTCTAAAGGAAAAATGGTTGGGCAAGAATTTAAGAAGTAAACTAATGGTTTGACTACTTATATCTCATAGTCTAGATAGGCAATAGAGTAGAGTTTTTTTTCCACACATTCTCATAGTAATTTAGAAAAAAAAATACTTGGATGAAATTGAGATCAAATTTTGTGAATGATGAATGAACTTCATGTGTTGTGTACAATTTCAGGAGCTTGTTGAATTTTCAAATTGGAGACTTTTCAATCCAATTTAAACTCTTTCAACTTTTGACATAACCAATGAAATAAGCAATTTGGAACATGATCCAGAGTATTGTAAGGCAAAGTAAATATTTTCAGAAATGCATCATTAGAAATGATGGGGATTTTTAAAAAAATAGGTAATTTTATCTCTTGATTTGAAATTACTATGAATTTTGAAAATTAGAAGTTGGACTTGACCCATGACCAACATTTAGAGTCATCCAATTTCAATCATTCAATAACTACTTTTCCACTCATTGCTTCCCATTTTTTTGCTCACTTATGTGTCATTAATTTATTAGTCCAAACATTGAAGAATTACAAAAACTCGCATTCCAAGGAGAAAATGAAAATGTGTTCCAACCCTAATTGGAAACATGGCACCCTATAGATTGTTGATGAGGCACCACTTAGTAATGGGGCCCTCTACTATACACCAATTCCACTCTACAGTTGTTGTGATGCTATCCCTTACAATTTTCATTATATTAATCCTTGAACGCCTAACCCATGTTCAATGAAATCCAAATCCTTTCATAGCCATTTCAATTAAACTATCATTTAAGAAAAGATCCACACCACTTGACCATACTCATTGGTAGTAGAGACATGCTTAGAGGTACATGAAAAGAGACATGTTCTTTGACTGTACCATTGAAAAGATTATCATAGTCAATTCATATTTGAAGCTTTGGGGTGCTCAAGGGTCAAGATGCAACATAGCCCATTTGGGACAAGAAAAAGCAGTTGCAAGGACAAAGTTGCCTACCTCATAGTGAAATCTACAAACTTCCACACTTTCCAATTCAATCAGAAGAAATTCATAGAAAGTTAATAAAAAATTGATGAATGTTTACAGATTTGGCTTTTGCACTGCAAAGAATCTCTCCACACCTGGATCCTCACTGCCTCTCCCAAATCCTACTCCTCCTGCAGATCCATACAAAGTGCTCTTGGGTCTCCTTTACCATACATTTAGACTGTTCATGCTGTCTGTCTCAAAGCTCCTTGCAATTAAATCCCGCGAAAGAAAGCGGCAAGATTCTTCCTTTCCCACACAGTCATGATCACAAGGACAAGGCGGAAGACAAGATCAACGTCCGTCCTTTGCTAGACGGCCACTGACTGCAGGGTCCACATACACATATATAATCGTACAATATTGTGTGAGCTTTGTCTAGGTGCAGACGGTCGATCGAAGAAAGTATCGAATACATAAAACTGTTCCTCCCCCCAATTGTCACATTCGAGTCTTCTGAGGTGGGTTCAATCGAACCACACATCATTATTATTTCCAATGAATTTCCAACTTTCCACGATCGATGGAGCCCTGTAAAGTAATAGAATCTACTAGCTTTCTGAAGCTGATTTTAAAATGATTTTAAAATGCACTTGACAAGGTCAGGATTTGAAACGGTATTCGGTTGCCGCTTTCTTCAGCCTTCTTTAGAATCACCAAAATTCTCCCAAAGAAAACTTTTCTTTTCTGAAAATGGGTTACGCTTAATTTCATTCGAGTACTTGCGGTTGTACAGTACAACGGTTTGCGTACCTTCGGTTGCGGCATTGCATACACACGACGTACACTCACGTAACTGAGCACTACTATTTAACACTATGTACAGTCTTGTGCACGTTGCTTCTCCCGAGGTCGACCTCGATTTGAGGAACCCGCTTCGTCATACATCCATTCAGCTATGGCGATCGATCCACCGGACTGCAAGCCAGAACGCGCAAACGATGTACGAACAGACCATGATGGGAGCCATTTTGGCTGTTTGTCAAGCTCACGGCAATCAAGCAGAAAGCAGCTTGCTTTCCACTCAATTGCAAGCTTCAATGATTTTGTCCTCTACTCCTGTTAGAGCGTGCCACGAAACTAATTTATGTGCCATTAACACTTAATTTAGGCGCGCAATCTAAGGCCGGAATCCTCTTACCAGTGATACTTGCGCTCGTGTTAATTATAATAGCGTGTGTGTATTGATAAATTTCTCTCAACGCGCACCAACTAGTAGAAGAAATCAGTGTAGTTAGTCGATCGGTCTCACTCCGTCGGTGCGCACTCTGTCTCTTTCGAAGAAACCTCTCCCCCCACCAGCACCACGAAGTTAACTCCAAACGCGGCGTTAAGATCGTTGAACAGCACGAGCGCGATCACGACTTCGAGGGGCTAATAATTGCTCCTTGCAGACAGGCTTTTCGTTTCGTTCCTGCAGCGTGTCGATCAATCCTGGAGGCTCGAAATGCTGGAAAGGGAGACCAATGTATAACACTCGAGGGGTAGACTCGACAGCCTAGCTCCTTGTGGTTCACCGAACGTACTTTTTTCAAGCTTGGTCTTCTGGCCACGCAACCTGCATGGTTGACCGTGAGGTGGCTATGTTTTAAGGGATATACTGTACTTAAATTTACGATTATTCTAGCTAGCACCTTAGTTAATTAATTAATCCTTGCCAGGAAACAGATCCTCTTGTTCTATATGAAGGAGACAGACATGCAGGCGCAGTTGAATTGCTAGCTCCAGAACCATGGAATGCGTAGGAGGCCATAGTTTTTGTTTCTGACAGGGCAGAATAATTCCTTGACAGTTCGTTCTTACAAGATGAGGAGTGGTTTCAGTGTGTGGGTGCTCTTGGTGGTGGCAGTGATCTCGGCTGCTGAGAATTCGGGATTCAGTGCAGAAGCAGGTGACTCGGCATGGAAGGCAGCCCAGGAAGCAGATCGAATTGGGACACTGCCGGGACAACCGAAGGTGGAATTCGATATGTACGCGGGCTACGTGACTGTGAACAAAGAGCATGGCAGGGCTCATTACTATTTCTTCGTGGAGGCTGAAGAGGAGCCGGAGAAGAAGCCGCTTGCGATTTGGTTCAATGGAGGTTTATATCGACTCCTTCAGGAACAGAATTGAATAGAATAGACTATAGAATGGTATTGTATTGCAAACAGTTGAACTGAATCGTACTTTCAATTCTAGCTGATGTCAGAAAGTGCTTGAATTTGCTTGATTGCAAGTCACGGTAGCTGTGATTTGATCGGTGGAATGTCTGTGGGTTTGTATGTTTGCAGGGCCAGGGTGTTCGTCAATTGCCTATGGATTTGGGGAAGAGCTAGGCCCTTTTTTCATCAACCCGGGAGGGCAGACTCTGAGGCTGAATCCTAATGCTGGGAATAAACGTATGTTTAAATTTCTTGTGACTCCGTTCATGTGTGAATGGAAAATTAAAGATTAACAAAGTGATTTGTCGCAATGGGGAAATTCGAGCCGTTGCAAGTGATTGGATGCAACTGCGAATTTGTGTCTGAATTTGATGAATCTGGAAGACTCTCGGACACAATCCTAAACGTCTCTTGATCTTTTATGATAAGATACCGTTCTTTGAATTTCTAAGAACGGCACGATTAAGCTTAATACATCAGTGATTACTCGGTGTGGGGCTATTCCTTTTCAAGTGATTGGGTGAATTTGAGAATTTCTTGTCTGAGTTTGGTTCATCTGATGGACGAATTGTTTGGGTGAAGTTGCCAACGTGGTCTTCGTGGAATCACCCGCTGGAGTCGGCTTCTCATACACCAACACGAGCAGCGATCTTCTCACGAGTGGGGACAACCGCACAGGTACGGACCACAGTTGCGAGCATTGTTGAACTTGTTTTGGTGGCCAAAGTTGAAGTCCAGAGATCTATACCAGATCATTGCAAATGTTTACTATGAAATCTTACTTGTGATTATTCAAAAGCCGTCTACTCATGGCCAATTAACAAGCTCTACTACGCATGGCTCTCATATCATCCCACTTGCTGCAAGCTTAAGTAAGCTAATTAAGACGATGCTCTCTTCGGCCAATTTAATTTATGTGAGACTAATTAGGCTGTTCATCGATTCTGCGAACTAATTGTTGGATGATGCATTTTCGCGATGTACAGCATACGACAATTATGCCTTTGTGGTGAACTGGCTGGAGCGGTTTCCCCAGTACAAGGGACGACCCTTTTATCTGACTGGAGAAAGCTACGCTGGTACGAACTCATTGCTCCTAATTCACTCGCCTTTCTCTTGTCTAAGTTTAGTAGAGTTTGAGTTCTAAAGAACACTCTGCACTAGTTTCCATTTCGTCAACAGGGAGCGTGTCGGAGTTGTGAAAGTGCGGGATTTCACGGAAAGCTAGACTGTCCTAGTTCCTTCTTTCCTTTCTGACTCCAATTCTGATGACCTCGTTAAATTTTGTTGAAATTCATCCACACCAAGCTCCAAAAACTAGCACTGGTCTAGATTTGCCTTTCAGTCCGCGATCTTGAAAAGTGCTTAAGTCGTGGAATTCTACCATTTGAACGAAATTAAGCGAATTTGATGATCTACGTCCTTTCCTTTCTGAAACCCAACTTCGGAAGTGTCATTTGAGAGTCCTCACTGCCAACTTTGTTAAGTTGGCGTACATTTGGACGAAAAAAGTTGTGGCATTCGTCTGCGCGAAGCTCGTAATACCAGCGCTGGTGTAGACTTACGTTTCATACCGCGCACCCTGAAATGTGCCGAAGTTGTGGCATTCTGCCAATTTGACGAAATTGACGGTCTTCCTTCATTCCTTTCCATCCTCAAATTGTACATCCATATTTCAGGGTTTTGAAGCATCTTTTCAGAATTTCCTCCTGCAACAAATTTCAAAGTTTGCACGCACTTCGACTTAGCCCTGTGCACACATTTCTGCCAGCACAACATTCAAATAGTGAATGTAAAATTGCAGCTACCTTATGTGCTTCTAATATGTGCCTCTAGCGTCCGTAAGCTTCTAATATGGGTTTGGAGGATGGCACCATCAATGTTTTGCTTCTAAAATGGTCAGTAAAGCTAGAGAAGGTAGAAGGTCCCTTCAATATCCTCTCTAAATTTCTTCGATGATGAAAATCATGCTTTCATTTCAAGACCGACATGTAAGTATGCTGTTTGAGTAGTGCATGTGTTTTCGCTAGAGCAGGGTACTACGTCCCGCAGCTGTCCAAACTCATCTATGAGAACAACAAAAAGCTCCCTGACGGAGACAAAATCAACTTCAAGGGCTTCATGGTGGGCAACCCGGTCATAGACCAATACTACGACAACTGGGGTTATGTGGACTTCCTGTACTACCATGCCCTGATCAGCGACGAGTTGTTCTACCGCATCAAGGTGGGCTGCAACTTCTCCAAGGCCAATTTGACACTCTCCGACTCATGCATTCAGCTTCTCTACTACGACACAGAAAATGAGTATGGCAGAATCGACCCTTACTCAGTCTATGCACCGGCTTGCGTAGAAAATACCACCACTGGAGGAAACACCGTTCCTGCTCGGAGGAAGAGGCCGCTCTTCAACCCTGTACGTTTTCTACCCATCTACCCCTTCTAATTGCTCATCAACTACTAACTCTTTCCGATCTTGAACCTGGATGTTCTTTACCACCTGGAGTCTCAACATTTTTGCGGTGATAAAGTTGTAGAACATTACCATCGGTTTGCGGAATCTGGATCTGGGAAATGGTGGTTTGCCGTCAGGTTAAGAAACCCTATTTGTGCCCACGCGAATGCTTGTGCCACTTCGTAGCCACCATATAATTGAGTACATTTGAAATGCTCACAGTCGTAATGACACAAATAGGGTGGCTTCTGAAACGTGGCACCAACAGAGTCTCCCACCTCAACTCGATTAGGGCCGAGGTATGTGGCTATGCGATGTGAAATAGAATTGTGAACAGGAATGCAGAATCCTCGATATCGACACCACTTCAAGATTTCTGCATTTTTGCTAGAAAAGTTTACACTTCACCGACCTGGCTCGTCTTGTCAGAGAGTTATTTCCCCCGAAGAAGACGAGCTCGATTAGTACAGTACTGATATTTGGTTCTCGAAATATTTAACTTTACACTCATTCTCGCATCCATTTACCTTGGTCCTGCTTAAAATACCAAAGCCACCGGTTCCAGATTCAGATATTGGTGGTAATGTTTGAAGGTGTGACAAGTATGATGCAGTCAATTGATAATGTTACAAGGGTGCAGGATATTCTAGAATCTCATCTTAGAGGAGATGATGATTAGGAGAAAAAACAGTTTGTGATGCCCGAAGACCGTACTTCGGTAGTGATTCGGGGTTTCTTGTACAATAATGTTTTGGATGTTTTTCAATGTTCTTCAATCTTCATCTGTGTAGGTCATCTAGGTCACAGTAGAATACAATTTCGTGAAGAAGTATTAATTGCGAAGTTCTCGAACAAGCTCAATTTTCTCGAGGACAAAGCATTTGCTTCATGGGTGTGCCTGCATTAATGAGAACTGTGCGTGGCCCTGGATGTAGGTATTGGGACGTTTTCGTCGAGAAGAATATGATCCTTGCACATACGATTACTCAGCGATCTACTTCAACCGCCCTGACGTGCAGAAAGCAATGCATGCCAACACCACAGGCATTCCATACCCGTGGACTGGTTGCAGTGATCCCTTGTTTTTGAACTGGCAGGACTCGGCGGCAACGGTGTTGCCGATTTACCAGGAGCTTCTTGCAGCTGGCTTACGATTATGGGTGTTCAGGTAATTTGATTCGAACCACACTTTTGTTTTAAATTATTCTATCGACACCGCTAAATGCACTCTGCCTCTGACGAAAACATTCTTTAGGGTCTCGGTCCTTTTGGCACCTTTATATCAAATCTTCATGCCTTCAATCTTGCAAATCCATGGTAACCCATTTTCCCCCGTTCGTCTGTTCATTCCTTACCGAAAGATATATACTGAGACGAAGGTTGAGAGATGCGAAATCAGGAAGATGATGAAGCATGCTTGCATATTGAGTGCCTGTAGAACGATGTAAGAACAAGAAACCCCAGTGCAGTATCACAGTATTCGTAAACGAAATTCTGCAGTACTTCAATGGTTAAAATATCACACCAGTACCATTCTTTAGCATTTTGAAACTGTTGGACTTTAAATGAGAACCAAGCTGAATTCTGTTAAGAACGAGACGCCGTTCAAGGAAAGAATCGATGGTGGTGAGAATCGGCAAAACTTCCAAAGGGTGCATGATTGTCAGGATGTTAGGTTTCCAGATTGGTGGAGAAAGTAAAACAGCCTGAGATCGAAATGCAGAACTGTGGCTAAATCTCTTAAAACAGTACAAAACTGTTGTAGACCTAAAAAACAACGTGTCAAACGTTAGCACATTTAGCAGAGTTTCTTTCGCAGCTTGAGCGAATTATGGAAACCACATTTGGGACTACTGCTTGAGATGTGTTGAAGAAAGGACACTCACTTGATAATGTTGCTTCGATCATCTCTCTGGGCAATCAGTGTCTAACTGTTCAATTATTGGGGAATATATGCAGTGGGGACGCAGACAGTATTGTGCCGACAACAGGCTCCAGATATGCCCTGGGTTCTTTGAAGCTGCCCGTCGTTGTCCCATGGTTTTCTTGGTACAATCAGGAGCAGGTAACTGAGACTCTTAAAACTTCAGCTCTCTTTTGCTCGGGCTTGCCAATTTCCTATGCAATTCATCGAGTGATTTCTTCAGGACATCACATGAATTTCTTCTTCATAAATTCTCACATGCAATCACAATTCAATAATGAAGCCTTCCAGCTCTTTCAGCTCTGTGAAACTTTGTTAGCCACTATCAGTACTCCTTCTGTCCCAACTAACTTAAGAGCTTCCTAATTAGGCTGATTTATAGTTTTTGCAAGAAGAATTTGGGAAGCTTTTAGTAAGATAGAGGGAGTCTTGGGTAATGGTCATAGAGGATGCCAATATGGCTTGTAGGATTGCCTGCATCCTCCATGGCCATTGTTGTCTATAAGGCCACAACTAGAATTCTTGACACTTGACATGGTGCTATTTGTTAGTCAACTCGTAGCATGTGCTTGTCATTTTTTACCAATATCCCATTAGCCAATCACTCTAAGTCAATTATTGTTGCCTACCAATCTTCACGAAGAGCTTGATTACTTAAATGAAGGTTGGAGAATGTTACAAGGACACAAACTACAACTCATAATTTTCTTGCTTGTAGCCAATTGTAGAATGCCACAAGGGAGAGAATTCTGGTCATGGCCATTATGAGCCTCAAGTCTTTTAGCTCTTGAGTTATAGATCTAAGCTTAGTCCATCTCCCAACATGCCTTGTGAAAGTGCAATTTATTCGAGTTTTGATGATTTAGCCATGGTTTTGTGTTTTAATTTCAGGTGGGAGGTCGTGAAGTTGTGTACAAAGGAAATTTGACATTGGTTACAATTCGGGGAGCTGGGCATGAAGTGCCATTATTGAGACCCATTGAATTTTTGCAAGTATTGGGAAGTTTTCTAAAGGGTTCACTTTTGCCCAAGGACCCATACAAGTAAAATAATGTATAAGCTTACTTTCATTTTCATGTCCACTAATCCACACCATACTTGTGTGTTGTAATTGTTTCAATAGTTGATTTAGTCATCATCAATAAAGTGAATTTGGTTAGTTGTTAAGTGCTTCAAATAAAAAATAACATGTGAAATTTGATGGAATGCATTTAAGAATAAAGTAAGTTGATTGGGATGAATTTTTGAGCAACTAAGATACAACAATGAAAATTATATTTTTAGGATAAAGTATAAATTTTTACTAAATTTTTGATGTAGTTTGTCCTAAGATCCATAAGTGTCACAAGGTCACCTCCAAAATTAATGACATTCACAGTTGAGTTATTTGTAAAGTCCTCCCCACTTTGGACATAACTTTTTTTGAAGTTGAGAAGGCAATTATAATTGAAGCGTCAAACTTTTTTGCAAGATACTTATGTCACATGACTTCAAAAGTGGGGACCAAACTTTTTTAGGCACCATTTTGATAGAAAAATAAGTTTCATATCCACTTTTATTTCGACTTTTTTAACTCAACCGGCTTTTTCACAAAACTCATGGGTTTAAACCCCGGTTTAGGGTACTTTACAAATAACTCAAGTGTCATTAGAAAGTTTCAAATGGTTTTTAGTAGTTGTAGCACATTGCTCAACTAATGCCTTCTAAATTAGTTGTGAAATGCTTTGTTGAAGACAATGCAAATTTAGATGTTTATTGTCATCTAAACCCTTTAATTTCATTAGATGTTTTTTCAAGGATTAGAAGATTGTTTCAGGCTTGTTTCCAATGCTAAGAACAATCAGAATAAAATATAATAAAAAAATTTTGAAATTAATATTTTTGAAATTTTTTTAATTTGTTTTATTATTATAATCCGACATGGCAGTCTTTTAGCCACATCAAATTGCAAATGTGGCAGAGTTCCCCAGCGTTCTTACAATTGGGAATTTGTAGTCTTCTAACTAGCAAAAAAAACATCTAATGCTACATCCTTTCTCAGAATTTTTGCATTTTTTTTTGCTTATGTTTTGTACAAGCATATCATCTTTTTCATTGTCATCAAATTTATCTTATAAAATAATAAACTATTAAAATTACAATGAATGCCTTAAAAAATTGCTATCAAATTTAAATGACAAAGGTTTTTTCATTCCTTAGGAGTACCACTATATTTTGTAAGTACTTTGGGAGCACTTATTCTTTTTATTTTAAAGAACAAACAACTGGCATTATTCAACATCTATGCAAATGAAACTTTACTTATGGAGGATTCATAATTTCAAATTGATCACTTTGATTGAATTGTTGATAGTATAATGAAAATAAAGATTTTATTTAATATCATTAACTTGAATGCAGAACATTGCACATGTTGGTTCAAAAAAAATGTACAGAAATTAACTGAAATCATCAAATATACTCTTAAAGTTGAAAATTTCCTTAAAGTTGAATATGAGACTTAGTATAAGCTTCCTAGTATTTAAAGGATGAAGTGAGTTTCAAAAGTAGTCACAATCAATGTCTCTTACACATTCCTTAATGGATTGAAATTATTCAATGGCCACCATGGTTATTGTAAAAACCTAAATTCCATAAACTTCCATTTGAAATCTCGAAACTCATTAATTAACCCCTAAACAATGAGGGGTACAAAAAATGTATCATTATAGCTACTTAGTGGCCTTATGATCCTATAGGGATCAAAAGAGGAAAAATAAACTATACCAAAAAAACTCTCCCACTTCATACAAGTAAATGAAAGAAATGTTTCATTTGAAGAGATTTGGGCTTTTGGAAGACTGCAAGTTCCCAAACATTGGGAACATAGGGAACAATGCCACATTAGCAATTTGACATGGTTGAGTGATTGCCACATAAGATAATATTAATTAACTAACTATTTTAATTATTTATTAGCTTATTAAAATTTTAATCGAAAAAAATTTGATCATTTTTTTGCTTTTTAATACATTCTAAAATTATTTTTTATTTTTTATTTTTTTAAATTCAAAAATTCAAACCAACAAGGATTGGTGAGTAGCAATGGGAATAGTTTCAAAGAACAACTATGAAACAATTTTCTGGAGGTCCAAAATTCCTCTAATGCTTTGAAATCTTTATTTGTTTGTTGAAAAAACTACAAGAGGTAAAGAAATGATCATTTTTCTATAAATAAAAATAAAATTGTACTAAAAGCAAAAATATCACTTCTCACCTAGCCTACTTCTTGAATTTTTTAGATTATATGACTTTTCACCAATAGCAAATGGAAAGAATTTAGGATTTGTGACCAAATTCATTGCTTTTGGACAACTGCTTTTATTTTTTGTTGTTTTGTCACTACAATGTGTAAAGAGAAGCTAAGGCACTCTATTCTCCCTATGCTTAGAGATATAAGGTAAACTAGACTATGACATGCACAAGATACATCAAACACTTAAAAAATGATTCATTAAAGTCTTGCATCAACCCATAACAATTTTTCTTCATAAACAAGATTTGGGAACCAATAAGATATAAAAGCTATTGTGATTAAAATTAGGAATTTGCATTTAAGCCATTGAACATTTTATTTTTATTTTTTGGGCATAAAGGCATGTGTGAGAAGCATTAAGACTAGGTGAAATTATATTTTTTTGACAAAGCAAGAATTTGCTCTGAATTTTTGAATTTTGTTGCCCATTTGGCCTTTAGACTACTTTGTACAAATAAAAAAGATATCCATAATTCTCATCTTACTTACCTAAAGTAGTCACAATATTTTCTAATATGGAGAGCGTAAAAAGTCACTTCCTATAATGAATTTACACCAAAAAGCTATAAGTTCCTAATGAAGTGACCAATCACTCTAATATTATCAAATAAGACAATGATTTCTTTCCAAATCTTATTTATTGAATACCTTGCAACAAAATCATTTCTTATGTGTCTATTATAGGGTCTCCTAACTGTAATGGTTTGTTCTACTTTAAGCTAAATTAGTCTCCACAATCAATGTGATGGATGATGGTAATAGAGTGATTATTAGCAACAATAGGAGTTTTCTATTTTTTGAGTGTAAATTCATCATAAAAAGTGACTTCATTAGGCTTCTTAGGAAATATTGTGACTACTTTAGGTGAATAAGTGTTGACTATTATAGATACCTTCTCTTCTGGTTAGGAGTAGTCTAGAGATTCCTTTGACCAAATTGGGCAATACACTTCAAAAATTCCTAACAAATTTATATTTTGCCAAACAAATAAAATTTCAAGTACTCTATTCATTTTCAACAATTTTGCATTTTCAACCAATGTCTATTTCTTTCTACTTACTATTTTTTCCTATATGTTGTACAATTCCAAATAATTTGAAGTTTTTCAAGCATATAGCCAACTTGCCTTGAAAAATGAATTCAAAAAATTACAACAATTTTGGACATTTTTTCATACAAATGTGACCTTCTAAAGTATAATTGCCCAATCTCTTACATGGCTAAAAAATTGATTTTTGTCAATAAATACTAATATTTTGCAATCTACATGGTCAAAAATTTTGAAAATTTTTGCACTTCTTTTTGAACCATCTTACTAAGAGATTCTACTATTATCTAAGTCCATAAATTTGTTTTTCTAAAATTTGATACTTGTATTAGAAATGACAATTACAAAGTTTATTTGGTGAAAACATGGTCAAAAGACTATAAAGGTTAACCCACAAATTACTTTGTTTGCAATTCAAAAAATCTAAATACAATACTTCATAGCATAAAGCTTTATCATTGCATCTTAAAACCTTCTAGGCTCTACCAAGGCATTAATCTTCTATTAATGACAAGTTGAAAATTGATATAGAGGTGCAAATAGAGCATTTCCAAAACAAAGGCAAAGACGTTAACTTGTATGATTTGCCCCAAATCATGGTTTGATTATGACTTAAAAATTATTGATGTCTTATCAATGAAGATCAATCCTAAATGAGATTTTGTCACAAAATTCAATTATAATTAAAAGATCAACCAAAAGATTTCAAACTAGCACTATTAATCCTAAAGCAAAGATTTTAAAGCCTCTATATTTGGTCATTTGTAATATCAATAAATTAATGTAGTCTTTTCAATGTTTAGTACTAGATCATAGATACAAATAAGCAACATCATTTATGAAAATAATGGATTGATAACTATAAAAAAAATTTAAAATTAAACCAACATTGCAAATTACAATTGCTTCACCACTGATATTGACCTCGGAGGGTTTATACCCTATATGATTTTAAAATCACGTTGTTGTGTAGAGAGCATTTGCCTTAGGAAATCATGGGGACTCTCGTTGCGACTAGAAACGGCTAGGAAATGAAAGAAGCAGTAAGATAATATGAATAAGTGAACTCGTCACTCGTAGACACACCTCACTAACAACCAACAAATTAATAAAGAAGATAAGTAGGAGTAAGCTCGTTACAACTATCTCATCAACTAAATCATTGTATTTTATAATAGAAAGTTGTAGTTGTGTCAAATTCTTCAATTTAGAACGTTGAATTTTCTAAACTGTAATCGAACCAATATCCGTTGGCCTATCCTGTAATGGTTGGCTCTAAATGGATTTAAGAATAAAGATGTGTGATAAGATCTCACGACTTCGGACGAGTAAAATGGAACGGCCAGACCACAAGTTGAGTTGTCCGAAAGATTGGTTCCTAAACTTTTAAACTTTCGGTAACTAGTTTTGAGAAACAAGCTTCACCGTGAGAACAAACAAATCTTAACCATGTGAGCCATTAACCCCACTTCATCACCCACAACAGAAAATGAAGCTAGCATTGATTTTACCCAAGCCGCCCGCAACAACAAAGATTACAAAGCCACAAGCCACACAGACAAACACACAAATCTTCAAAACTCCTCCAACCGCAACTCCAATTTCTGAACTGAACTTTGGAAGAGTGCCATCGTTGTTTCACAGATCCAAATGAGCCAAGTAATAATTTTCTGAAAAGCTAACACAAATTTATATTTTTCCTCCAAATTTCAAGTAATTCTAAAACTATATTCAACTTCTATAGCCATCCAAAGTTTCGACTTAAAGAAAAGAAAGGCAACAGACCCTCCTTCACTTCTATACTCACAAATCACTCATACAAGCTCCAAATAGAATTGTTGATATCATCTTAGAAAGTTAACTCAATTTTCTACACTTCCTCAAAATTTCATTTCAAACCAAAAACTTGTTAGTCTTTTATGGCCGGTCGAAGTTTCTACCTCTTAATTTTAAAGGCAACAAACCTCCCTCTATTCAAAGTATTACAACTTCTGATTTACAACTTCAAATTAAGCAAGTGAGATTAATTTAGAAACTACACACCATGATATACAAGTTCTCTAATTTTCATTTCAAATTCCTTCAAATTCACAATACACTCCGCCCTCAAACATTTAGGTCCTTCCCTAAACTTACAACGGAAGAGAAGATGAATAGTACTTACCTTTCTCTCCACCCTATCTTCACTCTAACCACACAAACAAGTGAGTTCAACCCCTAATTCACTCCCCAAACTCCTCTAACAATAATTGAGCACTTATTTGGCCCCACAATTATCTTCTTATCTTTACCTTTGAAGGAAATTCAGTTCAAGTTCACTTAGAAGGCAAACTATTTGAATATTTCCCTCCAACTACTTTACAAACACAAAATTATTATAAAAAATCACTCTAACTATGGAATAAAGAACTAAAACTCAACATACATTTATTAGAGGTAAAAACTAAAGGTTCAATCAAAATATTACTCCATCTGCAAGAACTTGAGGATGCATTTGACAGTAACAACAATATAATCGGCATGATCCACCTTAGTTAAAGGGTTGACTGGCCCCCCTAATCATTGTTTGTGATCACGACTCTTTTCGATAGTTTTCATCATGCCATAATATTGTTTGTCATTTCAACCTTCAAAATATCCTTCAAATATAATTTCACGGCTGCCAAACTCAACGCATTCAACCTACAATAGAATCACCAATGCTTGAGCATTACGTTGAAGATTGTTGTGCCATCGTTTTTTTACACAAGGTTGTTTTGGTGATTGTGATGGCCCAGCTTCGTCTTCTAGCTGCCTATGTAGTAACAAAGAACCTAGTGGCAATTGTGACTGATTCAGCAGTTGCAATAAAGAAAATTCAAATTCACGCTCCGATTGAGATTCTTCATCTTGGGACTTAAAAAAATCCTCCAATTCGACATAATATAATCTAAATGAACAACAAAGAAAGTTCAAATCAAATGTAATTAAACTCTCAAGTGAATCCTTCTCTTTAAAGTTGTCTATAATAGCAAAGAAAAGGTGTCATCTTGAAGCCATCTCAAATGACGTCATCTTCTTTGTTACGTTATAAATGTCAAAATCTATTTAAAGTATATATATGTACATATTTTTACATAATATCTGCATTTGTAGCACGATAACATGTGATAATGGGGTATGTAATGGGGAGGTATTTATCTCCTCCCTATTTTTTTTCTTCCCTATAAGTAGAAAACACCCTATTTTTTTTGTAAAATCTTTCAGTGATCAATTTATGACATCCTATTTTTTTTATACAATTTACAATTTACAATTACAGAACTTTAAAAAGATCATGAACACTCCAAGATCAAGCATCCGTGCTTCTAGCATTCTAATGGATTACATGAACAAAGAAAATGAAACAAGCTACCATTCAAACTTGGCCATGATCAAGAACATTATACATACATTGATAACACAATTATCCGCCAAAGAACCTCCAATGTAACAAAGCTCACAGCTCCAAGAGTGTTGAAAAATAGGCTTTTAGCAATTCAGCCCAACACTTTCAAACAAATCTAGAATAATTCGCAAACAAACCAAAACAATTGCAATATAAAGTTGAAAGATTAAACAATACATTCAAATACAAAACATACCAACTCAAAGAACTTGTATACTAAAGATCGTATTTACAAACACAAATAGTTTGTATTGAACTTGCTATCAATATATACTCATATGCATCTAAAAATTCAGTTAAAAAAAACTAGCAACTGAAGCTTAGGGCAACGATATTTTATTACGGTGCAACACTAAGACAATTCAAAATACTAGAAGCTAGGGAAGTAGAGAAAGAACTGCTGGAGAGCACCATGGACTCAGTGCCATTCTAAACCTTGCTACTTTTTCCTTGCTATGTGTTCTTGCTACTCAGCTTGCAAGGGAACTTTAAGTCTTGGATTTCTACCTAAATTTGAATTTTCTACCATATTGAGTTCTAATTCAAAATCTGAATTACTTTTCTAACTTCCTCCTTCATCACGTCATTAAAATACTAAACCTACAAAATACTTCTAAAGGAATCCAACCTTTGGCACCCTATTTTTTTTCTACTATATTTAAAAATGAAGGTTTTTTCTTATATCCTATTTTTTTATAATCACCCTAAGTACATATAACCAATGCTATGGTAGATCTACATAAAGTATAAATTTTACCTTCAATGAATTAAATTGACTCTACTTTTTATCTCACGTTGTTTGCTACCGCAACGCTAGTTTCTTCCTCCAAATATTGATAAAACATGAAAAACCTCAATCTTTCCTCTAACTCCATTTATCAATCAGATTTTAATAAAAAAAAATAGTTTCAAAACATCTTGAGAAATCATACAACTTCATGAAGAAATTAAAACATTTTAAAATCTATAAATAAGAAAATATATGAAAAATAAGAATGAAAACATGATCAATTTTAAAATTTAAACATGCAAATATTTTTAAATGTAATTGGAAAATAAAAAATCATGAGTAAATATAAATAAATGTTAGTTCTTTTATTAATTTTTATAAATTATTTTTAAATATATACTACTAAAAATAAATAATAAATTTTAAATTTTAAAAATACAAATTATATATATAATATGAAATTAATGAATAAAATTTAAAATAGATTTCTACAAAATCATTCTTGTTCCTTGCAAAAAATACCTCATTATACAACTTTGCATTTCATTACAAAATAATAGTAGAGTTTATATATATAAATTCTCCATTATCTATACTTTTTAGTATTCAAGTTTATTATTATACTATATTATTGATAACTTTTATAGTAGTGACTTTGCAATTTATAGAACTTGACTTTAAACATTTATAGCACAAATTAAATTATAACATATAGAATTTCATAACCACTATCTATTAATTGTCAACCAAAATTGTTTCTTTGATTGCCTAATAAATATATAATCATATAAAGCTTGTATAAGTTCAGTGCACTACTAAAACATATTATGATCTACTCTAATAGCGTATTTAAATCTATATTTTTGAATTTATACTATTGAAAATCTAGCCATATTGCTATTCTCTATCCCTTCAACTTCTTACTCTGATATATACATATTTCACTTTATTGGTGGTATTTTCATTTATACTTTAATCTAACAACATATCTAAATCTAGCAAATCTAGCATTAAGACTATACAACCGTACACTCAAACATATTGAGATCTAATCTATCAATATTCATATCCAAATCTATAATTGTTACATTCATAGTACTATAGACTTATCCATCTATGTTGTCATTTGTCCCACTTAGCTTCTTGCCTTGAAACACACTATATTCCATTGACTAAATTCATGTTTAAACTCTACTTTGACAACATATCCAAATCTATCATTTTCAAGTTTGTTGCATCTTGTACTTCATCATTTGCAATCTTTTCTTTCCCCTTCAATTTCTTGCCTTGAGAAACGCTAGAATCCATTGATGATGTTCTCGTCAAACGACGCTTTGTTTCCATAATGCCAAGATTCTTTAATGATGTTGAAGATTCACTATCTTCAAAAATGATTGACTTTGACTCTCTAACTTCCATGTTTTCAAATACTAGCATCCACTTTGATTTGTTGACAAACTTTTGTGCTATACAGTAAAAAACAAATAATTAGAATTATACAAATGTAAAATTTTCCAAAGACATGTATACACATAAGTACTATTAACAAACTTAAAGATATAAGGTAAGTGGTCTTATAATGGACCATCTAAGGGCTGAAACAAAATTTTAAGGAGGTAAAATTTTTAGAAATACTTTTCAATAAATTTTCCTTGAAAGAGAAGTAGAATTGACATCTAACCCAAATCATTTCATATTTTTCTGTGCTTTGTAGAATTAGTTATCAAATTTTGAAGTTGAAAGGGCATAGGGCTCTAAAATGGTGCCCTAGCTAAAATGTACACTGTCAGTACATTGCTGAAGGCTATGAGAAAGCAACATGTACAAATATTGTACATTTAAGGTAGGGCACCATTTTAGAACCCACTCCATTTAAGAGCCTTCTACCTTACAAAACACAACCATTTCTACCTTCACTTCAGTTCTATCTATAGCAAAGAGTTGAGACCTTACCGAGTTGCTTGTTTTGGATGCTTGCCATTTTCACTAGTTTTTGCTTGGCCACGTCATATGCTCTATTGAAGACATGGTCCGCTGCATCAATGAGGACACCAGAAGGAATCATGTTCCTGCCATACCTCACTGTGCAAAGGACCGTTGCCTTCCCACGAATCACTTCCACCGCATTCTCATTCTCGACGCCTTTCACGCTGCCAAGGGCGATGAAAAGCTCACTGGAGTTGAGAATGTCTGGCGACAAATCCTTAATTACAGAAGCTGGGAGTTCGTAGGGACGGAAAAACCATCTGATGCGCACTTTGCGAGCACCTTCCTCCTCGAACAACCTCATCAGCTTGCCAACAAATGGCGCCCTCCTCCCCGACCTGCAGAAGACGCAGTCGTAGAGGTGGTACCAAACGCCGTTGTAACACATGCTCTCGTAGCTCGACTCCGTCCCAGCCTCCTTGTTTCCCCACTGGAACACAGCACTAGAGGAAGACCCCGCCATTTTTCCCCAAGACTCTAGAAGAAACCCACTAGCCTCACTCACAGCACTCGACTTCGATCACTTCCGGCCAGAACGCCAAATCGCAGGCGCACATACAGCTCTACTTCTAACAACAAACTCAAAAGCACGAGCGAACCAAGTGTCCAAGCGACGCAAAGAGCTCCGAAACGAGCAAGCTTACATAGGCTTCCGAAATGTGCGAGACGAGCCTCAAAGCTAGAGGCGAGCCTCGGCCAGTGGAAAACTCCAACGTACTTATGACCTCGCGGGTAAGGCAAGCACACTTGCATACACACCAACGAGACGAGACACTGCTACTACGATCAACAATCCCGCGCTCTCTCTGAAGTACAAGCAGGAACCAGAAATTTCAACGCTGACACAAAAACCTGCAATCCAATTCAAAGCGCGCGGAAGGCTGGCTGGCTAGCTCCACAAACTCCGCAGTACTCGATCAAGTCAAAGCTACCTCTGGACACAGAAATGGAAATCTTAACTAGCTAGCTGCGTGATCAGGAAGCAATCCACAGCAAGGAGACGAAGATCTAAAGAACTGGGTCTGACGAGGAAAACTGCAGATGTGCAGGAAGGCGGTTAATTGAAACTTGGGAGAGTTAAGTCCCCGAGTATCTTATCATTTCCTTGAGCGACTGCTGATGTTCAGAGAAGGTTCGGCAGGATTGGGCAGGTTCGCAGAGGTTTGGTAAAGGTTTGGTAATGGCCGAGGCTGTGGACCTCTGAATGGGTCTTCGGTGGGAGAGATTTGTGGGCCAGCCAGGAAGAGTAGAGGTCAGGTTTGGAATGATTCCAGGAAAGGACCTGTGACTGAGCTTACCGTAAATTTGGCTGTCCCGCTACAGTATGGCTAAAGTAGGAGGCCCATAAACTGAGTACAGGAGAGGGTTCTAAAACTGAGCGGGGATTTTCAACCATCCAGTAGGGGCAGTGAAATGGACACTTTAACCCCTAACTGCCCAAGGCACCAGAATCCGGTGTTTGCAAGACTTCTAAGTTCAATAAAATCTCACCAACTTGTTATTTTTAGTAATTTGTATCTTTGGAGAGTTCTTCTAGAAGTCTAGTTTTAGTGTAAAAAATCCGATCTGAAAAATGAATGATAGTGATTTTTCTATACAAGATTTTGTGCGAGTGTACCCCTTGCAATCTTGACTTTCCGTAGTGTTGAGCGCTCTTGAAAATGAGCCTCAAATACACTAGATCCCGGAGAAAAAATTACATTCAAAATTCATTTATAAAAATTGTAGAGTAAATTTTGAGGAGCCATAAATTGATTGGAGTTATGCATGTTAAGCCCTTTCACCTCATATTTTTTTGGTTACCAAATTTTTAGATTTAACTTGCAAAAAGAGGATAGAAACACTTTACATCACTTTTGTAGTTTTAACACCATCATGGTCAAACATTATAATCTTTCACTCCATAAGTGCTACTGTTTTTGTTTTTTTTCCTATGCAATCTCTAACATGTGTAGTTTGAATTTGTACGGTTACAATTCAAAAAAAATTGATACACCTTATCAAAATCTTGGCATTTTGTACAAGTTAGAGCAAATTTCAAGAAGCTCAAAACAGGCCTTGGGCACTTAGGGGTTAATTGTGGAAAAATGAACTATGGATTACAATGGACCTTGATAAGATTTGTTTTTACTTCTTCAATGGATGGTTTAAGAATCACACTGGGTTCATTTCTAAGTGGCCAGGTGTTTACTAATTTAATTCAAAATAAGAATTTGTTGTTAAACTACCTTCTTTTAAGGTTTGAAAAATCTGAAATAATGATTAATTCAAGCATTCATTTCAGATTTAGAAAGGGATGCTTTTAGAAACCATTTCTATTGCTTTATACATGTTGCAATGCTAGTTTTTGAACAAGCTTTGGATTTTTTTCAAACTATGGATGGATGGGTTTCGAAGGGCCTATAATCACAAATAGGGACCTATACTAGATTGTGTTTGAAAATTCATAACTAATTCAATAATGTTTCAAAAAAATATGAAACAACTTGTGTTAGATTCTTCATCTATTTCTCTTTGATTGAAAAATAAACTAAAACTATTTCCATCTCAAGGGATACATGAAAAAGGCACATCAACGCTTAAAAATGATCACTTTTTGAGCCTCGTACCTTATGTAAAGGATTGAAATTGAATTTTGGAAAGGTAAAACATCTTGAAATATTTTTCAGTAAATTTTCCTAAAAAGACAAGTGAAAAAGGCATCTTATCCAAGTTGTTCCATACTCCATATTTTTTTTAGCATTGTGGAATTAGTTACAAATTTTTGAAGTTGAAAAAAGTGTTCATTTGTAGTCATCATAAGCGATTGCCTCCTACAATGTGTAGATTAGGTACATTGAAGAATGAAAAATGTACTTGTGCGTGACTAAGTTGTATTTGCTTTTAATGCCCAGTCAAAATTTGAGCCTCCTGGAATCATTCCAAATCTAGAATCGCAACTATACATGTTGGTAGATTTTGAATATTTTTATTTGTGTAAATTTTTTGGCCTTGAAACTTGGGAAGTTTGTTATTAACATATAGGTGATTTTGTAAGAAAAAATGTCATGGTAAGAAACCAATTTTTCAGCCTCTGGGAGGGTATCAAAGTTGGTAGCAGTGAAATTTTTTCTTATGAATTCGAAAATACCATTTTGATTGGTACACCAATGTACAATTTCAATGACTTGAAAATTTTCAAGCATGTAGCCAACTTGCTTTGAAGAACAAGCCCCAAAAGTAATGCTATTTTGGACATTTTTTCATACAAATGTGACCATTTGAAGTGCAGCTACTTGGATTTTAGCAAGGTTAAAAAAAGAATATTTGTCAATTGAAATTCTAATTTCTTGCAATAATCATAGTAGAAATTTCTAAAAAAAAGATTCACATCTTCAAACTAGCTTATTACAAGTTCCTACAGTTACATGTGTCCCAAATTTTTTTTCTTCTAAAACTTGATACTTGAACTAGAAATGGTAGTTAATACCTAAAAGACCATTTTTTAATTTGTGAACAAATTGGATTTCAAATAGGTACCTATGGTCTCAAGTTATTTCACAATTTTTAAAACAAAATAGCTTCATGCAAATATAATTGTTTTCCTTATTTTTGCATGGTTGGTAAGAAAATTTATCTCCAAATAAGTTCAAAAGCCAAAACAATGGAAATCAGGTATCAAAAAAATATTCAAATTTTTTAATGTTGCAAGAAAAATACTATTTCCTTGCAGATCATATTTTTGCCAACATAAAAAGCTTTTGATTCAATTTATTGAATAAATTATGTGAAAGTTATAGACAATCTTGTTTTTTGAGCAATAAAAGCATCTTTTTGGAAAAAACTATCTTGAAAAATTCATTATTTAATGTAATTTTGCAATTTCAAAAAAATTAAAGTTCTACATAATTAAGTTTGCTTGCTAGGACAATCTCACCATTGATATTAGTGCACTGCAATTTCATCTTAAAGATATTAATATATTAGATTTCCTTCTATCTCATAGCTATTTATATTTGACAATTTTCTTAAGAATGAAAATTAAGTTTTATTAGAATACTTTTTTCCTTAGAGTCCAATGGATTTTCTACAATAACGATTTAAAGCTCAAAACTTTGCAATGCAAAAAATTTAAGTAAAGAAGGTTTGAAGTCAAGAATTATAGTTTAATAATGTGTTGAAAAACTAGTTTTTTCTTTTACTTAAAATGCAAATATCTCGGAATCTATATGCTCAAAAAATTTGGAAATTTATTTGATGCATTTTTATGCTTATCAAATGTAAGATCCTTATTTAGATGTTCAAAAATAATAATTTTCAATTTATTTTACTCTTTGCAATAGAAATGGTAGTTTTGAATGTTTTTGGCAAAGGAATGGCCTTAGTCCTTTAGGGGTTATCTAAAATCATGTGCACTCACCAATAGTGTTTTGGAAAAATTTGGAGTTTTCTAAACTGATTACCTCTTTCTATATAAAATAGTTTTCTTTTCTAGCAATCATTCGTCACATCCTCACAATTGCAAAAAGTATCCGTTAATTTCTTGTAATACCAATTTCTCATCTGTCAAATTTCTGTCAAATTAAAATACGCACCAGCTAAATTGATGGATTTCTTCAAAATTATGAGAAATAATTCCAAATTGAAATGATTGATTATATTGCATTCATAACAAATAATGATCTTGGTATACTCTTCCCAATTTATTCAAGATTGAATTGAGGATAGTCCTAAAAAGTTTGCATAAAATCAAAAGAGATTAGAAATCAAAGTTTTCAGCTTTTTTTTATGGTTCTTATTCTACCCTTATAAGGTATTGCTTAGGATTATTGGTATATAATTTAAATGCATACAGACATTGGAACACAACATGCAAGTGATGTTATGTAATTCTCACGATTTGGAAATAATTACTCAAATCTATAAAGAATATTGTATGTATATGTAGATTATCAATTAGGCTTTGGATTTTGTAATTTTTGTATGAACACATGTGTATTTTGTCTCTTTTTGACTTCTTGTTTATCATTTTGAGTTCAAGTGAGTCATTTTGACAATGTATTGTATCCAATTTGAGTTCATTTTGAGGGTCTTGCAAATCAAGGTGAAAAGGAATGACATAATGTTTTTACCAAATTGAGGTTGACTCTATTTAGGGACACTTGACACTACGGCCATCCAAACTGAGGGGCCATGGTTTTCTTAAATCTGATTGGTGGAAATCCACGGCCTCTTGACTTGCATGGCCATAGTGTAAAGTGGTCTTTAGTTTGAAACATGTCAAGTCTTCCATCCAATTAGGATTGAAATTGTTGAGAATTGTATAGTTGCTTTGCAATTCTAATTGGATAGTTAGAGGTAGGTAGGTTGTCTCTACGAATTTGAGTAATTGCCAAGGTTTGACTTCCTATTAGGTTGTTAAGTTGGTTTTCATTTTCACCCACTAATGTGTATTCTAATGCGAGTCCCAACCAAGTGTTGTGTAATTTCTTGTTTTTTGTGAGTGATAGTGTGTTTGTGGAATGATGGAGTGTTTGTATCCTAATTGGATTTTGTGTGGCAATATCCAATGCAAAGTGCAAGTTGGTGATGGTAGTTTATTAAAGTGTATTTGAGAATTATGATGAATTACAAGTTAGAATGAATGAATGTGATGGTATTACAAGAATTATAAGCAGTTTAGAGAGAAGTTTGAATGTTAGTGAAGTGATTGCAATGGTGACAACAAGCTACTTGATGGACCTCTAATTATAATTGGTGATTTTATTACCAGTTAGACTAATAAAAAATATATATTGTAAAAATGAAAATCAAGTTAGAAGTTGTGTTGTGAAGTTAGTGTGAACCTATTGAATCAATAATATGTTGCAAGAGAATATAATGAGCCTAATTGAAGACTTTTGAGTGTGTAGGATTGTATTACTTAGTTAAAGAACTAAACTTATTAGCATAGAAATTTCCTAGTTGACTGTCTCCTTTGGAACGAACTTATTATACTAATAGGATAATTTCCAATTTGGTCATTATTCTTTTTTAACAATATAAGTCTTATCAAGGAATTTGGAAAATAAAGTTATCCGGCATATTACCTACTCAAATTTCTACCAACACTAAAATTCTTTAAATCCATCTAAATTGTTGAATCCTCTAGGTTGATACCATCGTTCCATTGTAAGCCTCATAGTTGAGACCTAGGCCCTAAAATTTTTTGTTTTTGTTTTTTGTTCAATTTTATTAGTATTTGTAGTTAAAAAGACATAAAGAGAGTGTTTACATTGCATTTGGTAGAAGTCCTTACAAATATCATGTAAAAGTCTTAGAAGTCAAGGAAACGCCTTAAGCACTTTTATTTTCAACTCTTAATATTCATTAAGGTGCTAGTCTGCTAGAAGGATCAAATAGGAGTTTAGAAGTAGTTACGGATTCAATGGTCAAAATATACAAAAACTCCTACTCTAAGCTAGAATAAACAAACCTCTAGGTGTGATTAGCTCCTACAAGTTACAGAGTGAAAGTAGAAATTGTCTTCCTAAATCTTAAAGACATTTTTAGATGATCACATAGAAATCACCATCCAATTTAAAGGAATTGGAAAAAATCGTTCTTTTAGACTTTGTAGGTGAAATTTCACAAAAACAAAGAATGACAATTAAAGATTGGAGAGACATGTTTTTAGCTAAAAAAAACACCCTAAGAGCACAACAAAAAGTTAGTTTGTATAGATTTTTTAAGACAAGAATGATTCTTGTCTAGAGAAATTCAATCAATAGGTGTTAATTTAATTATTTGAAAATAGCCCCCAATTTCATATCACACTTATCAATTTGAAGGGATTTAGAATGATTTAGTATTCAAAAAATAGAATCTTGAGTTGAAATTTTGAGAAGATAATCGTCTTTTATATTTATAGTTATTATTTAAATGAAATTAAAGATTAATTAATTTCATATCATGTAGAGGTTCACATAATGAGCTCTTTTCAACTTACAATTTAAAACACATAAAATGTTATTTTGGTGTCTTTTTGGTGAACGACCATCTCCATATAACTATTGTAAATGTACAATTTTTAATTTTTCTATTCAAAAAATTACATTTTTATAAATTAGAATGTCAAAGTATAAATTTTCTTGGAATTTTGCACTTTTCTAATTCTCCTATGGAAGGTTGCTATTATGTGAGTATAAAAGTGTGAGCCTATTAGCCTAGACTATATACCTAAAATATAAGTGTTTATATTATAGTAACCTTCTATGTTAATAGTGTATATATGCTATAAATACCTATATTGTAGGTGTTTCTGTTATAAACACTTTCAATGGTTGCATGATACATACTTATATGTGTGCTCAAGGTTCACATGCTCACATACTCACATACTAGCATCGTTGTTCTCCTACGTAGAGAATTTTCCAATGCCTTTAATTTCTAGAATATATTTTTTTAAATATATATATATATATATATATATATATATATATATATATATATATATATATATATATTCATTAAAATGCAACAAATAGTATAAGTATTTCTGACAATCATTCAATTTTTTTGAAAAAATCTAAATTTTTAGTTGCAATTAGATTTAGTCCATGATATGAAGGGACACAATAGAGTAAGAAATAAAATTTGCCACCCCATAGAAAAATAAATGCATCATTTTTTATACATATATTATATAATACAAAGTGTGTATAATTTTATATTCATAAATATAAGACATGTATAAATATCATATATCCTAGCATATATCAATACATATATAATAAACATAAGTTACAAGTATCCATAATTGTATCCATATATATATAAATATCATATACCATATTGTATAAGTTGTATATAGACTATATAAAAGCTAAAAAAATCCGTTGAAAAATACTCAAACTTTGAACAAGTGTCATAGACACTTCAAAATTTCAAATCAAGCATATCTTAGCTTCATCAAAAAATAACAAAATATCATATAATTTAGTTAAATTTCAAAACAAATGAAGATATTGTCCATAAATTATAGCCCATTGAAGTTAGCGCTCTTAATTTGAAAGACAATTGTGCATACCTTCATTTCAAAGCCCATAATTTTTTGTTGAGAAATCCAAATTGTAAGCGCAATAGGTTTCTAAAAAGCTAATAGGATAAAATAAAATCCCTTTAAAATTCAACTTTACTAAGAATATTGTCTACAAAATATAGCTCATCAAAGTTGACACTTTCAATCTTGAAAGCAATTCAAGACTAGTTTATTCCCAAGTCTATAACTTTCATGTTCTAACTACAAACTAAGAGTGTAATATATCTCTAGGGACTAAAGAAAACAAATAAACAATATAAAATCATGCAAAATCTCAAAACTATACGCTCTTCTACCAAACAATTATGAGAGCCCAAAATTTTGCCCTCAAACTTTACAACAAATCCTTTTTTTTCACTCCATTAAGCATAACTTTTCTTTAAAAACTCCAAATCAAATAAGTCGCAACTTTTTGAAATTATAAAAATAAGTAGAAGATGTTCATGAATTTTCATTGTAAAATTTATGGTATACAATATACTATGGCTCTTTGAACAATCGGTTTACACAAAAGAACTATATATGAAAAGAAAGAAGAAGACTTTTCCTTTATCCTCTAACTTGTCTCTAACCTTCACTACACAAGGATGTAGACTTCAGCCCATACCATAGCCACATGGCTCCTTTATGATTATTAAATATATATAAATTTTTTATCTATCCATCCACATTCTTTCAAAGTTAGAATTATTTTTATTTTTCTCTCTTTCAACTCTAAACATATAAATTGAACTATGAAAACATCACTAAATATAAAATCAAAATAATAAGAATCCAATGTTCATATATATATTAAAGGTAAAAAGATAGAATTTAAAAGGAACATTACTCCATTTGTAAGTTTTTTAGAATGTATCTAACGCATTAGGAGGGATTTGAGGCCTGCAAAGGGCCGTTTCGGGATTGTTCCCGAAACAGGGTCTGGGAACGGCTGACCGCTGGTCAGCATTTTCAAAAAAATAAAAATAAAAATAAAAATTTGGGGTCCTGAAATATGAAAAAAAGACCAAATTTTTTTTTTTTTTCGGAAAAAAAAAGTCGATGACATGGCAGTCACTCGACCACGTCGGATTCCTGCAGAACTGCATTCCCAGACCCTGTTTTTGCGATTTCGGGCTATGGGAACTCACAGGCTCCCAGAGCCCTCAAATCCCTCCTAATGGTAATAGTAATATTATCTATATAATCGACCTTAGCTAAACAATCAATTGGACCATCCAATGAATGTTGGTGGTCGCGATTCCCTTTTATAAGCTTAACTATATAATAGTACAAAATATCATTTACACCTTTGAAATACCTTTTAAAAATCACTTATTGGCTACAAGGTTTAAGGTTGTCACATTGAACAAGTAAGGGTCGTCAGACTTCTTAGACAAACGGGCAAACTGGACCAAATGGACTGACGATCTATTCGGCTTTCATTTTTTAAGTCTTAAAATTTTGTCACGATAAAAAAATTATTATGATTTACTTTCATTGCATAACATGTCATTCCACATTAGAATTAGGACACAAACACTACAACAAGAATGAATAATATTGTCAGGGACGGACTTAAACAGAACAGAATAGAGAGAGAAATCTCCAACAAATACTGAACAAAAATTTGTTTAAGAACCAGATGTATTTTAGATGACAGAGGTACGCAGAGATGACTCAGAGTTCAAGCTAAAGTCAGGTGCTATGAACTAGAGGTTGAAAGGAGTTGTTGAGATTGAGGAATTCCTCAACTTCGACACATACTTACACTAGACGATGTCAGGTGTTTCTAGAAGCTTCTTCAACAACTTTTACCTTTCAGGAAGCTTCTTGAGGAGCTTCCACAAACTTGGAAGCTTCTAGAGCTACTTCTATCTAAGAGAAAGCTACTTGAGAAGTTTCCTTGAGGTTCCAGAAGGTTCCACGAAGTACGAAGCTTTAGGAGAAACTTCTTCTATCTTCTTATGTCCGTGACATCACCTCCTCTTTTAGCTCCGAGATCCTTCGAGGGAATGCGTTGTTTGTTTTATCTTGTTGCAAGTCTTGGCCTCTCTGGATGGCGACGATGGAAGGCTTGAATCTTTAAGGGCACATTGGTTATATGTGAAACTGGCTCCCATGTTCGTTCACTTATTGGATATTCTTGCTAGTGAACAAAATATTCCAATTGTCCTTGCCGAATTCTTGAATCAAGAATGTCTTCAACCTCGTATTCTTGGTGATCGTCCACTTCAATGCTAGGTGGTGGAGCTTGGATTCTCCTTAGAAAGTCAGATTCTGTATAAAGTTCTAAAAGAGAAGTATGAAAACCGAATAAATCTTCATAGTCGCTAATAAGTTCAATCGATATGCAACAGCGTTGATCTGTTTTTGAATGTGAAACAATTCAATTCTCCGATAATCAAGTTTGTCACATGGGTGGGAGATCTTGATGCAGTGTCGGAGAAGCCAAACTTTGTCACCTTCTTGAAACTTTGGTTGTTAATTTCTATTGGTATCAACAGATTCTTTGTACTAAGCTTGAGCTTCTTCAAGGTTTGCTTTCATTACTTGATGTAGCTCTTTCAATCGTGTTGCAAAATCTTTTGCTGTTGGACTCTCCCCTTTCCAAGTTGGTAGCATATCAATTCGAAGGTGATAGCCGTAATTGATATAAAATAGCGTTTGCTGAGTTGATACATGAATACTATTATTGTAAACAAATTTTGCCAATGGCATTAAACTTGTCCAATCATCTTGTTGATAATTAATATTGCAACGCAGATACTACTGCAAGACTTGATTTACCCGTTCAGTCTAACCATCACTCTGAGGATGAAATGCTGATGAAAATTTAATTTTGACTTGTAAGATGTCAAAAATCGCTTGCTAAAACTTAAAAACAAATTGAGGGCCTCGATCAGATATGATGTCATCAAGTAGGCTATGATAGCGATAAATGTTGTCGAGAAAGAGTCGTGCCATTTTTTCTCCGGTGATTGTCTTCCGACATGGCATAAAATGTGTCATTTTGGAACATCGATCCACCAACACACATATGGAATCAAACTTGTTTGAAAGTGGAAGGTTTGTAATAAAGTCCATGGATACAAATGACCAAGGCTTCTCCGAAACTAGAAGTGATTGAAGCAATCCGTAAGAACGATGTTGAGGGTTCTTTGACTGAGAACAAATGTCGCAAGAAAATACAAAATTCTTGATGATCTTCTACATTTGAAGCCACCAGAAATCACGAGAAATAATCTCCAAGGATTTATTGAATCCGAAATGTTCAAGAGCTGGAAGGTCATGTTGAGCTTGCAAAATTTGGAGGTGTAATGGTCTGTCAGGAACATAGAGGCGATCTTCAAAATATAAAAGTTGATCTTCAATTTTGAATGTACCAAAATCTTCAGAATTATTGGCAAAACGTCGTTTGATGTTAGATACAAAAGAATCCACGATAGAAGTCTTGCATACCTCGTTCAAGAAACTAGGGTTGGCTGGAGCAGAGATATGAGTTGCTCGTGAATAAAGGCGTTCAGGCTTCAAAAGTGTTGTTCGTTCTTGATCATACGTTGCTTCGCCTTGTTTAAGGATAAGGTTGGAATGTCGACATAAGGCATCTGATAACCCTTATTGTTTTCCAGGTCGATCGATAATGCCAAAGTCAAATCTGGATAAAGATATATTCCAACGAGTTTGATGACGATTCAAAGCACGAGTAGACATGAAGTATTCAAGATTCTTGTGATTAGTATATATTGTCACCTAATGGGCAGCACCTTCAAGTAAATGGCGCCAGTCTTGAAAAGAATCCACAATCGTAAGCAGTTCCTTGTCGTGAATCTCATAATTGATTTCTGCAGTAGTAAATTTTCTTGAACGGAAAGCAACATGATGGAGTTTTTCACCTTTGTCTGGTTATGATAATACAGCTCCTAAAGCAAAATCCGAGGCGTTTGTCTCCATGAAGAAAGGTTTTGTAAAGTTATGATGAACTAATATTGGAGCTATTGTAAATGTTCTCTTCAAATCATGAAAAAGTCTTTTCCGCCTTAGGACTTCAATTGAGGGTGTCCTTACACGTAAGTAGCGTGAGAAGATCAACAATCCGCGAATAATCTTGAATGAACATACGATAAAAATTTGTAAAATCAAGAAAGCATTGAACATCACGTATAGTTTTGGGTGTTGCCCAATCTTGAACAGTTTGAATCTTCTTCGGGTCCATCAATACTCCATCTCGAGAAATAATGTATCCAAGAAACTCCACTTGAGAGGTATGAAAAACGCACTTCTTGAGCTTTACGTATAATTGAACAGTTCGAAGTTTTTCAAGGACAAGTCTCACATGTTCTTCATGTTGACTTTCATTCTTTGAATATATCAGAATGTCGTCTAAATAGAAAACAACAAAAATATCCAGAAATTCACGAAAAATATCATTCATCAGATGTTGAAAGATGGCTGGTGCATTTGTCAGCCCAAAAGGCATAACATTATATTTGAAACGACCATACCTCGTTCGGAAAGCGGTCTTCTATTCATCGCCTTCTTTGATGCGTATCAGATTGTAAGTTCCTCTTAGATCAATCTTGATATAAATCTTTGCCTAGCCGAGTTGGTCTAAAATGCCACCTATAATTGGTAATGGATATCGATTCTTGATTGTCACCTTGTTCAATCCACGATAATCAACACACATACGTAGTGATCCATCTTTCTTTTTTGCGAAAATGATAGGAGCACCAGTAGGAGACTTTAAATGTCGAATAAAGTTCTTCGCAAGGTTCTCATCAATATACTCCTTCAATGCAACTAGCTCGTCTTGTGATAGGTTATAAATGGATTCAAACGGTAGTTGAGCTCCTTTCTCCAAGTCGATGGCGCAGTTATAAGGCCAATGTTGAGGCAATATATCCACATTTTTCTTTTCAAACACGTCTTGATAATCCTTATACTGCCTCGGAAGGTTTGTTGTCTCAATGCTACAATCTGTTGCTGGAGTTGCATAAGTTGCAAAAGTAGTCCCAATCTTCGGCTCTTCGCCGCACGTATAAATGCTCGAATTCCAATAAATAATGGTTTCTGAAACTTACATGGCGAAAACGTTTCTTGTTTCTCTAAAGGTTTTGGTGCATGAGGCTTGATGGAGATACATTCTATACTATAATCAGACCAATTTATATAGGGATTATACTTTTCAAGCCAAGAGAGTTCTAGAATAACATGACTAGAAGGAGAGCGAATAATATTATAAACTATTTGGTTATTATGGTCTTTTATCATTGTTTGTAAGGGAGTTGTTTCATAGATAACATTATCAGAAGCTAAAGGTTTGCCATCAATAACCTCGACATATACGGCCTTTGTCTTTTGAACTAACGATATTTTATATAGTTTGATAAAAGACTCATCTATAAAGCATGCAGAAGCTCTTGAATCTATTAAGCCATGAGTTTCAATCTTTGAAGGACTTAAATGTATAGGTATTATGAAACAAGGACTAGAATTTGTGGATAGTATAGGACCTGAAGATATTGGAAGCGGTGTTGAATCCAATATCACGGTCCCTACTGTGGCTAGAAGTCATCATTTTTCCGCTACATATCGGTACTCCGAATTTGAGAGGTTCGTTGTCATTTCTTGGGACAGACATCAAGTTTATGTCCTTAATCTCCACGATAAAGGCAGAAGCCTTCTTGTCTTCAGCGTCTCTTTTCTTGTTCAGTTAGGGATTTGAATCTTGCAGCGTAAATTTGCATGTCTTCAACTTTAGATGATTCGCTTGAGATACTAATTAAAGTAGTAGCGGCATAATTTGTATACAGCCGGGGCATAGTCCATGCTTGCTTCTCTTATTGCCGTTCGAATAAACGATTGTCACATTTGACCGCTTGAAAAATTGTTTCGTTAAGTGTTGAAGGATCTAGCAATGAAAGTAAAAAATCCTTCACTTCATCCCATAAGCCATAATAGAATTGGCTTATCAACGTTTATTCTCCCCAATTGATATCACATGCTAACTATCGAAAGTTAAAAACGTAAATTGATGTTGTATGACGGCCTTATCGCAAATTCCGAATTCTTATTGTCGCAGCACGTATTTTATCATGTTCGCTGAATGTTTCTTCAAATGCTGCTAAAAATGTGTTGAAGTTGTTAAGAACTGGAGAGTTCTTTTCATAAGGTAGTACTAACCAAGAGAATGCTTGTCCAGATAACAAGATTCTCACTAATCCGATGTGAGCTGCTGTGGGCGCTTCATTCCCACCCTTGGAATTAAGCGATCACAACCAAGCTCTTGTTTACACAACTACTCCTACGGGTGTCTAAGCATCAAACCCACTGTGCCTTCCAAGCAATGGATTTTTTGCTATTCTAATTATCCTAACGCATGAGTTGGTTATTCCTAACTATCCTAGGTGTGTACCTGTTTCGTTCCCTTGTCCTACTTCTAGTTGCTTCCTCACTACCAGAGAAGCTGGTTCTTTAAGCGGATTATTCAGTCAAAAACGGCATACTAGAAGGTTGAGTACTTTAAGTAGAATCGGCTGGAAAACTTCTGCCTAGGACATGCTTCAATGTACTGGCTTTATTAGACAAGTGGTGTCCTTTCAGCAAAGATTAAATTCAGTTTTTACATTTACAAATCAGTTGTGGTAATCGATGAGTTTTTGTAATTCCATTATGACTCCGGCATTTTCAGTCCGGTAATTTCTTTGGAGTGCCTTCCTCCCTTGACACTTGGCAGTTTGTAATTGCTGTAATTTCTGAAACAGTGCTTCCCCTGGGCAATTGCTGCATGCTATTTCTCTAGAATTACTCATCACATAGGGCCACATGTCTCCCTAGGATTAGCATACTTTTAAGGAGCAAACAACATATTATCCTTCTTCGACTGGATAATATCATTTATTCATAGGGCTTCTTATAAATACACGAGTACCTAGTTTTATGCTTACAGCTATGCATCTGCGTTTTGTATGCAACAGCGTCTGCGCAGTGTGCATGAAAAAGCAAAACAAAACTACATAAAAACTTGCACTTACATTCTTAGTCATTACACTATACTCTGTCCCCCTCTGTTGCGTCTAAACCATAAATTGAACGTGAAGCTCTATGATATTATGTAGCCAATACAAAAAGCAGTAATGTCAATATCTCTTCACTGCCTTCCAAGTCAATTTGGCAGCAAGGTATGCAAAAGCGAATCTGGCCACATTATACTCCGACCGCTTGCTTCTTTCACGCTCTGCTGCTTCACCTACTCCACCCACGCATTTGGAGATGGACAAGGTACACTTCCAGCATAGCATGTGTAAGATGTGACTTTGACACAACGCCATCCCTGAGGAATAACTTTCCTTGCAATTTTAGAGCCAGCCAAACCCATCACAATGCCTTTGGCAATCTCTTTTTCTATTCCATTCACTTGTGCAAATAGGCGGACAACGTCACCACATGCCATCTGCATCAATAGCATTCCTTTCTTCAATTCAGTTCAAACAATACAATGCGAAGTAATGAATGGACCACACATAGTACCCTACATGTACACTAACCTCCAACTAAGACATCGACGTCCTACAAGCAATTAACGTACACTGCCTTCACAGTTCCTGCATTCTCTCAGGACAGCTATCTCTGACACAAAATACGTATGCAGTCCCATGAAGAACATGCAATTCAAAGCACAACACATCGGACGTCTCAATATTTCAGTGAGTCCAGACTGAAAACACTCATCGGCATTTCGAATTACTCAACGCACAGTAACCAGAGCTTTCCAAAAGCAGATTCACGGACCAACAACCTCTTCACTCCCTCTTGAGCAGGACATATACATTGGACACACTTACCGATCGATCACTACGAATGCAATAGAGGATAAATGACCTTAACAACAACATTCAAGACTCCCGACTCCACGTTCAAGCAAATCTCACCTGCGCTTCACGGTCGCCTATTGTTGATTCATCTTCTTCGAATTTCTTGAGCTCCTGCGGTACTGATGACATCTTCTTCTCTTCGACAGTGACGAACCTCTTTCCTTCACACGCCGAGTCAACTGCCTTGAACTGCTGGCGAGAACAGGATCCAAAGATGACTTCGTCTTTCGAATTTGCTGGCTTCGCGTTCTCCTTCATTCCATCTGCAAGTGCCGATAGCGTAACACTGTAATTCTTCTCCTGACTGCTTCGAGATTTGCTGCTAAAGCGACTTCTTCCTTTCATTCCATTTTAACTTTCTCAACAATCTCTTCCACACGCTTTTACATTCCCGTACGCACTTCTCTCCTACTTGAACAGATGACAACTGCACTAGAGTCATGTAGTTCTATATTTTTATTTCTTTCGTATGTGGCATAACAAAGCAGGAGTGCTCACCGCTGCACTTTGCCAGCAAATGGAAGACCCACATATGAAGCATATCAAACTCAGGCATTCTACGAATTCACCATATTGGGCCCATCTATGTTTGACCCTTCACTTCTTCCCAACGACAGTCCATTCTCAAAGTCATGCTCCACGAAAATTAAATAAATACCACATAACTCGTTCTACTTTGTACCGCACTCTTAAAATGAATAGTATTTTCCTTCGACCTTTATAACACGTCGCGAATGCAGTCAACATAGCTGTGGCAAAAATTGAGTTCTAGGGTTGACACTAGTCTCCACCTATTCTGTGAAGTCCAAAGACAGCCATGATAAGCGCTCCACTTCACATGCAAGATGTATAGTTGTACACTTTACCTTTCGCCTAGACAGTACTAGGAACTTCTTCCACCGCTTTAGTCGATCCAGGGAAGGTGCCGTCTTCTCCAACATGACTACATTCCTGCACAGTTTTCATTCTGGCTTTTAAAAAAACCCGTTCATCTCCTCCTTGTCGCCTCCCTATCTAGTAACAGAGAACCATCGCCATCAACATCTGACTCCCACTGCATCTTATAGAGAAGGCCTATCGGTGGTAATTCTGACATGAAGATCCAAAACAGAGCAGTTTATTCAGTGAGGACGCAACGTACTCCTCATTTACAAGAAGAGAAAATGCATACAGTGAATACGGTTCAAGTGTACTCCATCTCCACTGCCCATGACTACATGTGCTCCTATAACAACAAACTGACCTTCCTTGATTTCTGAAGCTTGAGCAACTCCGACTGCAATTTCTGAATCTTCGCCTCGACTTCGTCTTCCCCGAAGTCGACGCCCTCATTCACTTTCCCAGCCTTCAGACTATGAGCTGCAGCTTGTTCTTCACTCCACTAAAAGAAACAAACCACAGTACATACCTTAGATATTTCATCTCAATATAACAATTGTTGATGTATGGAAGCTCATGCCACCTTCGCTTTCACATGTCATCAACATGTTCACTGTGAGGTTACAAATGACCATAACACACTCTGATCGATGTTCAGAGACTTCATGACTCCAATCCGCCAGTCCACTTACAATTACAGAGTACAACATGGAATTGCAGTTCCATCTACAAATTTCATTGTCAAAGCAACTGCCCAGAAAAACGGTTTTCAAAATATTCAAATTCATGACCACATGTCACGCAGACCTCTTACACAAACTTCCGCAACGGCGGCAGACACTCTTACAAGTACATACTCAAATGAAATTCAAAATACGGCATCCAAACATACCAGTAACTGAAGTGGCGATGGTCCGTCTTCTTGCAAATCATCTAATACCATCTCTTTTCCTTTTAATGAGCTTAACATGGAGATTGCGGACGTCGCTTCTTTTCCCGACTTCTTCGATAACTCTACTATCTTAGACCAGTGAGTTCTGCTCACATCCTCTGGTTTCTTCCCATCAATCGCCTTCTGTGACTTGTATTTCAATTGTATTTTCCTATTTCTCATGAATTTTGTGGCAGACCGCTCAAACATCTCTCGCGCCCTATGGGTGAAGCCTTGAAATTCCCACTCTTTCTTTAAAGCTTGCCAAATGCTGTTCACCAAATGCTTTGGATGGTGGTTTTGTTATCCAGGCTTGGATCAGGCCGTCCACATTGTCCTCGAACTGCTGCTCGCCATTTATGCCTATGAATCCCTTTGGCTTTGACACTGCCATCCACATGTATGACGTACGGAAGCATTTTGAGAGCTCTCCTGTTATTGCTCAATTCCTGAGCCCTTCTGCTTCAAGATCTATTCAATCTCCTGGCCCTAAGTGATTTCTGTTGCGGTGTCTCATTCTCAGGAACTGTTACTTCTGCTTGCGAGTCGGAGTTCTCTCCCGCGGAGGTTCTCAGCATCTTCGGTTTCCTTGTCCTGTGAGCTTTAGCTTTGTTGAATGCCGACTCAGTCCACGTACTCCTCGGTGGAAAACCTTGTGTGCTCAGTAGGGGACCTGCACTGGAACGCCCTTCTGCTCTTGAGAAAAGAGCATTTGGCCCCCCAAAAGTTGCTGCCGACTGCATGAACGCCCTCATAACACACTCTTGCAGCTGTGCTCCGAATGCAGATGCCGTAACACTGTTCATTGCGTCCAAACTCACTGCTGCAGTTGGCAAACCATGCCTCACTACCGGGTAATCAGAGGAGTCTACGGTCAATGCCTTCTCATTTTTCGACACTTCTTGCACCTGCATAGGCGCTTCATCGTAACTCCCAGATGACCCATCGCTTGAGTAGCCTTCGTCCATGTTGCTCATTTCATCCATGTCTTCCTCGCTCGGTTGCACCTTACGAACACGCCACAGTTTCTTGTACTTCTTGTGAGCGCTCCTAACTCCACCCTCGAGCTAAAAGTTTTTTACACGGATCCTGTGTTTAATTGAGTTTTCTTTCTAATTGGGTATTAAAAGAAAGCCTTTCAAGCAATGAACTCTTTTAGTCACGTCTTTTGAGTGTTCTGATTTAATTTTGTGGTTATAATTCTATCTATTCTATTCTAAAATTCAACCCAACGAGACCCTATTCTATTCTATTCTATCAAATGATGTTGCCTAAATCTAATTCCAGGCAGTTGGTAAAAAGAAACTTAACAGTAAAACAATGAGAATAAAAATCAAATGTGAGCGGTTTACCTCTTCTGCGTAAATCTCCATGGTCCCGTCGTCAAACATCATCATGTGTAAATATTCTCCCACAACCTCGCCATCAAAATCATCCCGGCTCTCCATCTAATCCATAATAATTCTCACGTTGTTGGTCAATTAATTCTGTCCTGATTAAAAAGAAATTAAAGGTTATGTAGCGTGAATTTAATTGCGTAATTCTTTTAATTTCTACATCCCCGATAATTAAGAAATACGGCAATTAAATTAGTCTACCTAGTTTGTAATGTTCTATTCTAAATCAACGGAAATCTAATGGTTCACTTATTTGTTGTTGTTAGTTTTATTTTAGTTCTAAGTTGATATTATAAAATTCCAACGAATTCTAATTGAATTAAATTAATTTGGATGGGAAATTTCCTTCAAATCTTTTTAAATCCAATTAATTTTTGAAATTATTTTAATTCTAAAGAAATTGGTTGTCAATTTGTTTGTTTCCCTTTTGGCTTATTAGAATATTTTAATCAAAAACTATCATCAAATCTTTTAAAATCTAATTGATTTTAAATTTGCGTTAGTTGCAAAGAAATTAGTTGTCAATTTGTTCTTTTCCCTTTTGGCTTATTAGGCCTAATAAAACAAAACCAACAAAATCCAAACTTTCTAAGAATCTAATTAATGACTAACTACCAAAGAATGTAGAACATTCCTAAAGAACGAGAATATTAGTAATAGTGATATTCCTAAGGAAACTAGTTTTTTATTCCCAAGGGTCAACCATCAAGAATAAGAATCTATTTCTATAGTGTTATTTCCCCCAAAATCAATTGTTTATTCGTAATTGGCTTCACGTGTCGGATTTCATCACCTTAATCTTCCTAACCACTTCTCCTTCTCTCTCCTTCTTGCTTAGTATGTTTTGCAAGTTTTTTGTGGAGAGAGGTGGCTATGGAGTTTAGAATGTGAAGAAGGTTATGAAATTTTTGTGACTTCCAAATGTTGGATTTTTGTTCAAAAAGCAAGGGTGTGGCGCCAACTGCCAACCATAAGTGTGAATTTTTATCCAACTTTTGAGAGTTCCAAACTTACTTGAGTCCCTGGATCAGACCTGACTCCCCTTTCCAGTGACTCGACTCCCCTCCCAACGACCCAACTCCCCTCCAGCGCCCGACTCCCCTCCCAGCGACCCCGACTCCCCTCCCGGCCCGCCCTCGGGTACCTGGCCCGCCTGGGTGGCTGTCCACTCGCGGGGTGGTCTGGCCACCTGGGTGGCTGCCTTGGGTGTGTTGGTCTGCCCTTTTAATGTTGAAATTTGGAATTTTGGGATTCTCCAATATGTGAAATTTTGGGAATCCTCTCCAATTTAAAACTAGTAATTTGGGGGTTTCACTTTGGAATGATTTAGTAATGGAACCTGAGAAATTTGGTTCTAATTAATTTCATTCCAAGGCTCACGTAGTTTCTAACAGTTGAGAGTAAAATTCTCCCAATGTTTTAGTAAGTGTTACGGGTGCAAAGCTCCGCCGTGTCTTGATAATTGTAGTATTTTGAGAATTTTATTCGCAAAAGGAGGTACACATAACAGTGTTTAAACCGGACTTTCACTTTAAACTCTTAAAATTTCCTAGTATTTTGGAATTTTGCAACCAAAGGAGGTACACATGACAGTGTTTAAACCGAACTTTGACACTCAATACTCAAAATTTCAGTGAACTAGTAGCAGAGAAAGTGTTGAGGCCTTGCCTCTTGAGTGATGTGACAAATAAATAAAAGTTGAAGGGGCCCTAAGCCTTCAAATTTGACAAAAAACTAAACACAAACAAGACTTGGCCAAAAATCTTGGTCCAAGTAGTGCCCCAACCGTGTCGGTGGCACAAATAGCAGAAGAACAAAGTGTCGGTGCGAGAAATAAGGGTACTGGCAACCTCGAGGGGGGCCCTATATACCCGTAGCCGGACCCCTCTTGGTAATTGCCAGTGAAAACACTTTGTTACTTCCTACCCTAAACTACCCTAATGTAATTCCAAAATATTAGTTGTTTAATGGTGGAAATTTCTAAAAACATCCCCATTTGGCAAACGAAATCTTGGCCAAATCAAATCCAAGATCTTAACCCAAAATATTTTGGAATTAACCCTAATTTACGTAGATATTTTGGAAATTAACCAAAAGTCATTTTGAAAATTGTCTTTCTTTAGCCCAAAGATGGATTTTTACGCAAGAAAGAGATCTTGACCAAATCCAATCTTTGATTTTCCAAGAGATATTTCCAAAATCACTTCTAATTAACCGCAATTAACGATTAAAAAGTCAAACTAAGAGCTGACCCTCTCTATCTTTTAGGGAACAACTCGAAATGGAAAACCGTCTGCGCCATTGTCTTCAGAAGACCCCAATTAGCCTAAGGGACTCCTCACCCCTCACTCCTAGGCCATTTGCGCGCCCGAATTGGAATTACGGTAATTCCAATTAAAAGTCAAAAATCTAACTTCTAGGATTTGCGCATTTCGATGAATCTGTCAGGCCAGGGTTGTTAGGAATGTCCGTGAGAGTAAGGAATGACTCCTCATTTGCGACAATCGGACATCATTCGCTCCTGATACGCCGGTCAACCCGCCGCCAATTTGTAACTTCCAGTGAAATTCGATGTCGATGTCGGTTTTGGTAGTTGGGAATGTCGGAATGTCTTCAAACTTGACCGGGCGCTTATTAAGCACACAAAAACCTATCCTAATTTTTAGTGAGATTTTATTGCATCATACGTAATTTCTATGAATTTACGAACATTTCTATGTGCGGTTGACTTCCCATGGAGTCCGAAATAAATTGGGTAACATCTAGGACACTCCTAGATTCTTGGTGTAAGTCCCACGCAACCTTGCACCTTTCTAATTTTAATAATTTGGAATTACTTTGCCCAATTGGACAATTTAATTCCCGATGCCTGGGAATCTTGGACAATTGTTTGATTCTTGTTCGCTCCTGGCATGCTCCTACCTTTGGAACACCTCTCTGTAGTCTTCAATCTCCAATCCTCCATCTTTTATCTCGTGAAGTTCGAATTCTCCAAACCCATTGTGGTGGTTTTACTTTTAAATTTAATTTATTCCAAAATTGAACTTAAGCCCTGGTAACTCTTTTAGGCTCATAGTAGACTCTTTTAGCTTAGTCAGTATGTCATGTGCATCCTTAAAAGGTTGACTTTGCACAGACAATCACTAGGACTGACTAACTCTCGATTCCCTATTTATCTCAGAATTACTAAATCTTCACATAAACTTGCTTTGGAGACTTGGAATGATTCAAATTTCTAGGATTAGGAATTTTCCACCTTCTAAGTTGGTTTTCCACCATTTTGGCATAGACTAATACCAAAACTCCCTCAACACTCTTTTTATGTCTTTTTCTTGAATATTTTGGATAATTTTCGCTATTTAATCGTGAAAAATGAACCCAGAGTTCTGAGTGCCATCTTGAGGGCTCACACTTCTCAGTGCCCAGCAATTACTAAAGGTCACCGAGCAATGACTACAGGCAGAGCATGCATTACAATGGAAACCGTGCACATAACTAGCCATCATGAAGTTAGTTCTGTATCTTACCTCCCTGACCGCTTCCTCAGGTCCAATTACGAAATTCTGGACGTTGTGATACTGCTCTCTACCTTCTTCCGAGAATTGAACTTCATGGGTCAACAGTACACGAGTATCCACTGAGCTTTTCTCATCTGCTAGTGCCTGCTCCAAGTCCGCAATTCTTTCACTTCTCCGAAGTGTCGTCCCTACTTTCCTTACAGTTGGGGAATCTCGTGGACGCTTCCCAGACCTCCTCACCGGCTCCTCTACGGATCTGGTCAAGTAATAAAGGAATCCTCCATTATTTCTCTACACCCTTCCTCCACCTTTAAATAGACTACACAGAATTAACTCTTTGCATTTGAGCGCAGTCAAATTCAACAAACGCCTTCTACAGTTCTCTACTTTGGGCACGTCATTAACCACCATGCAGTAGTTCTGATATATTCCGAGCGCTTGAATACTATCTGATCTTGTGCCACACTTGACGAAAACTTTCCACCTCACAAGCTGACAACTTTATCCCAAAATAAAACTTAGAGCATTTAAATCGTGCCCGCCAATGCAAAAAATATGGCGGCTGAAGATACAGCTCCACCTCGTACTAATGCCTAATTTAGCACATTCCTTGATTCACCTATTATTGGATTCAGATTAATAACACTGTCTTCGACACTTGTCCAATGATCACGACAGGCACGTACATCTCCTTCAACCTTTCTTCGCGCTTGTCTTCGAACGACTGGAACTTGGACATTTCGTCAGGGAAACCCACACATCTCCCTCTGCATTTTTTTTTCAATATCTTCCTACTCACAACTACTACCCTCCACTGACAAGGAAACCTTAGCCGTGTTTTCCTAATAGACTGAACATCAATCCAATGAAACGACCATTTTTGCTGCCATTGCGACAGTCGTTCAGTCCTCCGTTTCATTTCAAGCTCTACTGGTCAAAACATATTGCAGACATTTCTATTTTGGTGGGAGAGAAATTCTAATCCAAACTGCAGCAAACCCAACTTCCGTAGGCACTCCTCGTTCCGCTTCACGTTTGCCCGCCGCAGCTCCTCGTAAGAATTAAATCGCTCCTGGGAAGCCATCTTCTTAAACTTTTTGCACTCATCATAACAGAAGTTCGTAGTTAAAAATACTAGTTTGCAATCAACGAATGAGCTGAACATGATACTAAGACTACCAACAACTCCTCGTGAACTGCTAAGCAACGCTTGAGAGACAAGTTATGGGAGACTTGAAACATACGTACCTAGGGATGAGTGCAATCTGCCCGCTTGAACTGAGATGCAGGTATTCATGACTCGTTCGTACTTGCATATGCAGTTGTCGAAGTTCGTGAACTACTTCCTGTCAACCTACTTCAACTGTACGTTCACAGAGGCCTTTCTTCCAGAGAATTCTAAAAAAAGGAAATTCCTGGCCATTAAATCTACGAATACACTTCATTTAATACAACAAATATGTGAAAACCGAGATCCCCTCATCTACAACACAATATCATTTCTCTTCTGCAAGGCAGAACCCTACTCTCAATACAAGCAGGGCTTCAGCGACGTCACTCGTACACCTCGAAGCCCTAAAACCTTGTCGCATTCTACTCCTGCGTGCGCTTCATTTTGATGCCATCCTTACGTCCTACTGTGTATCCCAGTCACTCCTCTATGGACAGTACCCAACATCATCAGGATGCTAGGTTCTCACCTCTCGCAATGACTTTGAATGCACTAGAGCAGGCCCGAGTAGACGGAAGAGTATTAGACAGTTACAAGTGCCCTTGTACAGATTGCAAAGGAGGTGGTCGACCGATTCTTCGACGTACAATCGAGAGTCACTTGCGAAGGAATGGTAGGGACCCAGCCCTGACGCATTGCATGCTGGTGAGTTCCTCTTCTACTTTGTCTGTGGTTGCTATGTGTTTTGCCGAAGTATCTCTTTTTCTGTACGAGTCCCTAGTGAAAGAAATCTTCGTGAACCTAATGTGCACATTATAAAACAACTTCTTTGCTTGCAAATGACATAAAGACATCGATATTCTTGTAGCTTCTAAACAACGTGGAATGCCTGTATGCTCTGAACGTCATTACCTCAGTCTTTAACACTTCTCGTTATGAAGCCAATCCCGGTGCACTCATTAAAAGTAGCTCCATAATAATCGCTTCATCCTCATTAATTGTAAAGGAAATGAACGTCCCATGGAGTGCAATCATGACTTGTTGGTTGAAGTTCTTGCGTTGCACAAAAAAAAAAATTTGAACAGTCCTCTGGGAAAACGGTCGTTGCGTACATCCTACCAATAATAATGGCCCTCTTTATTTGTGTAGGGCAACATCTGCCTTAGTACCTGCATGCGCACATTTGCATGTATGTATTCAGCTCTGATTATTAGTTGTTTTATTCCTATGCTTTGATTCAGCCTGAAGATTTGGACGACTTTGATTTCAACTTCCACGACACTACTGAGGAACCACTTCGTCATGAACCTGACAACAACTTCTGTGCACCAGAAGACTTTGACGAAGGATTCGACTTTGAGCGGCTCACAACAGAATGGTTCGACAGAGTCGACAACAGGAGAGAGGGTTTCGCTTTTGGTAGTGATGAAGAGGAAACAGCGGATGCATCCGACTCAAATGACTTCACATCAGACCCTCTTATTGAAGAATGGCTAAAACAAAGTCAGGTACCACTGTACCGTGATTCAAAGATCTTAGTACTCGCTTGCGTACTTGTTTTATTAAATTTGGCATACCTCCACAACGTCAGCAACTCTTTCATAGATGAGTTGTTCTCCTTTCTACGTTTGGACATTTTGCCTGCCTCTAATGGGTTACCGAGGAATCAATACGAAGCACATCGATTCATTGACAGATTAGGATTATCTTTCAACACCATTCATGCATGCCGCAATGGATGTGTACTTTTTTGGAAAGATAGACTTAGTCTGTCCGAATGTCCCAAATACAAGTCTTCGAGATATGTTGCCGGGAGCTCTTCCATCTCTGTCAAGGTGCTCAGACACTTCCCATTGATACCTAGGCTACTTAAAATGTACCGTTGCCGAGACATAGCAAGTCTCATGAAGTGGCACGAGAAAAATCTTTCCACTGATGGCAAAGTGCGTTCACCATTAGATAGTCTGGCATGGAAAGCTGTCAGTGACATTGACAACAGTTTCTTCCAGGAAAGCAGGAATGTCAAATTGGGTTTGGCACTTGACGGTATGAACCCATTTGCTGATAAATCAACTCGGTATTCCACATGGCCAATATTTCTTGTGAACTACAACTTGCCTGGATGGATGGTGACCAAGCGATTTTTCGTGATGTTATCATTACTCATACCTGGAAAGTAGTCTGTGAAGTCAGAGAACATTGATGTGTACCTTGAACCCTTGGTCGATGAGTTGTTGGTGCTTTGGGAAGGTGTTCCAACTGTGGACATGTCGGAGAGTCCATGTCGAAGTGTTTTCACTCTAAGAGCAATGCTACTATGGACCATCCACGATTATCCAGCTTACGGATTAATCTCTGGATGTGTGACAAAGGGTTACCAAGGATGCCTAATTTGTGGACCAAATGTCGACTCCAAATTTTCAAGAAGTTTCCGGAAGAATATATTCCAAGGTCATCGGCGTTACTTACCTCGAAATCATCCTTACAGATTTATGAAGGACTCTTTCAACGGGAAGGAAGAGCACGGTGGTAGACCTCACAGAGTGTCGGGGAAACAACATCAAAGATGGGGAGAGGCAAGGCAAAGGTGGTTGAATGCTGGTGGGGTAGCAGGGACAGAGAATGACCCCGTTAAAAAAAATGGCGTTAAGCGGCTGTCTTTGCTGTTTCTCTTGCCTTATTGGGACGTGAGTCATCTTTTCCTTTGTTTCAATTATGTTTTACTTTCCTTTTTTTTTAGGAGCAATAGCTGTGTTTCCAGATGCATGTACTGCTAGGTAAGTATATAGGGCGCTTGAGGGATCGCTGTAGCAAATTTTTTTTTTCTTCGAATGAATGAATATGAGATCTTGAATTCGAAGTAGCAGTAATCATTGATCTATCATTTCAACTTAGAATTTTTTTTTCAAGTTCTGACACGGCACAGTTACTTCCACCGAAAATGCTCGAAGTTTTCTTGACTTCAAGATTCACCTGTCATTTATGATTGCATTGTGCAGAAGTTGTTGGTTCTACATGTTCTAGATGCTATGCACTGTGAGAAGAATGTAGCTGACAACCTTTTGAGTACTTTTCTTGGAATGAAAGATACCCCACCAATGCGGAATGATATGAAAGAAGTAGGCTGCAAGAGACGGCTGCACATTGTAAGAGTTGTTCCTCCTCTTACTGGATTTCACATATCATAGGCTCCATATGTGTTGTCAGAAGACAACAAGAGAGTACTCATTGACAAGCTTCGGAGTTTAAGGACCCCTTCAGGATACATGTCAAACTTCAAGTCCAAAGTTGACATCGATGGAACACTGCACGGTTTAAAAAGCCATGACCACCACGTTCTACTGCAACAAATTCTACCTGTTTGCTTGAGAGGTTTGTTACCTGATCGAGTAAGAAAAGTTGTGTTGCAGTTGAGTGATATTTTCAAAATGATTTGTGTGAAGGTAGTGGATTCTGCAAAAATGAAGTCTTTGAATGAACAGGTGGCTTTAACTATGTGCCTGTTGGAACGGGAATTTCCCCTATTTTTTTTTGACCCTATGACACACTCACCAGTGCACTTAGTAGAAGAGCTTGAATTGTGTGGACCAGTCCACAATCGGTGGATGTATCCTTTCGAAAGGTACATGAAGTATATGAAATCATATGTACGGAATAAAATAAGGCCAGAAGGTTGTATGGCAACTGGAATTACTATGGAAGTAGGTCTGGGTTTATCTACCGAGTACATACTGGAGTATGAGTCCACGCGAAAAAGGGTTTGGGATGCCGATGAAGAAGCAGGAGCCAGTGGTGAGGTCCTCAGTACGTCGTTCAAGTCTAGAACTCTTTCAGCAGAGGAGCGTGACTAGGCACACTTGTGTGTCCTGCATATGTCCAATTGCCTGGATGAATTGAGGGAGTGCGTTTCTACCTAGCTCTATCTGTGAATGTCGTCAATTATTTTATTTCTGAAAAAATATTTTAGAGGACATTAGAACGCTCCAGCGTAGAGAATGCTCTGTTCATGGAAGCTAGTGTTTTTCTCATTACACTATAACTGCACCCGCTTTTTTTACAACGTGAATTCGTAATTACAGGAGGCATAAACGAATGGCTTCAGAGAGAATGAACACCAGATCACAATACAGACAAGGATTGCACCCAAGGTAGAGAAGGAGGATGCAATATCCCTTTCATCTGAATCCAATTCCAGATTTTCCCGAATGGTTGGAAATGACTGTGTCAACTGCAAATGAGGCATTCGAAGATGACATTGTTGATTTGTCAATGGCACCAAGTACGAGGAGTCGATCATTCAAGGCAATGACCGCATATGGAAAGCACTTTCGAGTTCAAAGTGCCGAGAGGAACTTGATAACATTGGACTGTGGAGTGACAGTAACTTGTGAAACAATGCAACGTAGCAGATTAGCAGATCCGAATCATGTTGCTGGGCAAGTGACATACTATGGAAAAATAGTGGAGATCTTGGAGCTGGATTATGGGAGATTGAAACCCGTGTTGTTTCTGTGCGACTGGGTAGCGCCAATTTTAAGAGGTCCCACTGCATGCATCCGGGAAGACAAGTATGGCTTCATGTTAATAAACCTGAATCGACTCATGCGGAGGTCGTCAAACTCATTCGTTTTTCCTATTCAGGCATCGCGGATTTTTTTCTCAGATTGCTCCGAAGAGCTAGGTTGGGCAGTAGTTCTGCATGCTGATTCGAGGTTCACTCGCGTCTATGAAGAAGTCGACGTTGGAAGCCAATCTCCCCTTGTCGACAGGGGAAGTGAATTCATAGTCGAAGATCAGAACGACGTCGATGAAATCACTAGTGACAGTGTAGGTGAGACGAACATCAGGGTGGGCCAACACATCACGGAAGATGATTACGTAGCAGCTACTGCTGCCGTGGAACAGCAGGCACTGGACACGGAAGATGAAGAATCCGATGACGATGTTGTGCTAGGAAGAGAAGGATAGGAAGGTGGAGGTCAATGGGAATGAGGCAAGACTGTACAATAAGGTTGATGGTTTCATTTCTTTTTTCCAGAGCGGAATCAGAAGAGAACGGTGGGGTCAGGGTTGTTCTGTTAGACATATTTTTGGGTTTTGGCGTCGTGTTGGACGTCCGATGTCGCGTGTCGTATAAGACAACCTGTCGCTACCCCGTCCCGTCCCGTCGCGCAAGGGTAAATTTTTTTACCGCGAAGTAAGAAGTTTTTGCCTACGTGGCAGGCTGTCCATGCTGACGTGGAAAGCGAGGCAGGGCGACTACGGGTGGGGCGACTACGCATCAAGATAGGGCGACCGCGTATGTGGTTTTGAGGGCGACCTCTTATCAAGGGGCGACCTCGGGTGGGCGACCGCGGGTGGGCGACCTCTTATCAAGGGGTGACTGCGGGAGGGCGACCTCGGGTGTAGGGGCGACTGCGGGAGGGCGACCTCGGGTATAGGGGCGACCGCGGGTGGGCGACCTCTTTGTTGGAATTTTCAAAAAAACACCCAAAACTGCCATTTTTAGTGGAAAAAACAAAAAAAATAGAAATGGTAATTTTTTGCATATGTAATGGTAGGATCTTCTAACATTATAGTATGAGAATATGTGAAAAAAAATTCAAAAATTTTCACCACATAAATTGCAAGATAATTGCATTCAAACTTCAAAGTAAGGAAATCATTTTTGGGGGGACTTTGGCAACCTCAAGTGGGCGACCTCTTGTCATGGGGCGACTGCGGGAGGGCGACCTCGAGTGTAGGGGCGACCTCTTGTCAAGGGGCGACCGCGGGTGGGCGACCTCTTTGTTGGAATTTTCAAAAAAACATTCAAAACTGCCATTTTTAGTGCAAAAAACAAAAAAAAATAGAAATGGTAATTTTTTGCATATGTAATGGTAGGATCTTCTAACATTATAGTATGAGAATATGTGAAAAAAATTTCAAAAATTTTCACCACATAAATTGCAAGATAATTGCATTCAAACTTCAAAGTAAAGAAATCATTTTGGGGGGACTTTGGCAACCTCAAGTGGGCGACCTCTTGTCATGGGGCGACTGCGGGAGGGCGACCTCGGGTGTAGGGGCGACCTCTTGTCAAGGGGCGACCGCGGGTGGGCGACCTCTTTGTTGGAATTTTCAAAAAAACACTCAAAACTGCCATTTTTAGTACAAAAAACAAAAAAAAATAGAAATGGTAATTTTTTGCATATGTAATGGTAGGATCTTCTAACATTATAGTATGAGAATATGTGAAAAAAATTTCAAAAATTTTCACCACATAAATTGCAAGATAATTGCATTCAAACTTCAAAGTAAAGAAATCATTTGGGAGGGGACAATGGCAAATTAAGGTAGACATGCCCATTTAAAATCTAGCTATATTGGAGCCAATTCTAATAGGGGCACAGATTTCTTTAAAGTGTGCACATGTTTTTTCAATCAAATCCAAATGGAATCATAATTTTTCAATCAAAACTGTAATTTCTGTAAATTTTTGAAGTAGACAATTTTAAATTACAAAACCACCTCTAGGCTAAGGTCATAAACAACTTATAAACATCCTATAACCACCTAATCAACAACTAGATGTTCTCTATTTAAATAGAAACACATTACTCCAATTTGTCATAAAATCCTTGATTTTGTCATAGAGTGAAGGGAATTGGGGTTTTTTTAGGTAGAAATGGGGCCAAAACTAGAGTGACAAAAACAAATTGGTCTACTTGGTAGAATGGAGTTTCAAATGAAAATAGACTAGTCTACTTTAGCTTAAGAGATTTGATTTCTTAACTTAAAAAAAAATTCAATTTAGATCTTGACTTTAAAAAAATTATTCTTCAAAACTAAACTGAAAATATAGGAAAAATAACTATAAAAAAAATAATGTAAATTTCATTTTATTTTAAATTGTTAGTAGAAGGTACATCATAGAGGAAAAAATAAATCATGAATAGCTCTAAGGTGGAATTAGAAATACTAGTTCTAATAGTGAGATTGTTCTAATAATCAAAGTTAATACTACAAAACTATTTGTTTAAAAAAGAATTAAAATTGAAGTAAGAAATGAATCCTATGTCAAACAATTTCAAAATCTTTTAATTATTGACCGCAAAATAAAATGCTTCATAATCTTCACATCATCAATCTAAATAAAATGAATCAAAGTTCTAAGTAGACAAAATTACAATCTATAAGAAAAAAACATTTTAAAACTTTTGTGAATTTGTTTTTACCTACATAATTTAGATCTAAACTTATTTTGATATGATTCTTGCCTTTAGGCACTAATTCAAATAAAACTACATTTCTAAAAAGCTAATAAGATTTTCTATCTTACAAAAGTGTTTCAAAAAGTTCCATAAAAAATTGACCTTATAGGAACTTGTCCAAAATCCATGTTGACCCCTTGTAGAGACAATGAAACTTTAGGAGATTACAATCTACTCATGTATTACTTATCAAGAAGATTTTGAAATATAAAATTATAGATTGTGATTTTTTTTTAAATCATCCCCATTTGATTTTTTCTAATCTTCAAGGATCATCATATTCTTATATTTCTTAGCAAGTTAGCATCTTCACCTAAAATTTAAAAATTAGAAGAAATAGATTTGAATTAAAACTTCTCTTTGTGAGTTACGTAAAAGTCAAAGAATCATCCTAATGTTGTACTGAAGGGCTGCACTATGTAATATGTTAGGACATCATGTGCATTCAAGCCCCTAAAAGATGAGGGCTATGTAGGTACATTTGATGAATTAAAATAGGGACATCTTTACGTAAATTTCTAAAGTCAAGTCATTTCAATCACCCTATCTTTATTTTGGAATTTTTTGGGGTGCTAATTAATTATACCCTATGTTCATTATACATAGAAAAGAGTTGCATTTTTCTTGCAAACACAAAGAGAAGAGGATTTAAGGCCTTATTCATTAAAATGAGACAATTTACATATTTTGAGACTTTACCCTAAATTTTTTTTATTCATTTATCATTGAATTGACGATAAGATGAGATTGCAACCTTTGGACAATTAAAGGTTTTTACATGTATTATTGTATTAAAGTCTCAAATTATCAAATAGACTCACAATTATAAAGTTATGACCATTTATCTTCGACTCTAAGATAAAATTGAGACTATATTTTGCCTCAATATAAGAAATAAGGCCTTATTTCTTATTAAAACTTTGACTAAACATGTGATACATTTAAAAAAGACTAGATAAGCAATACTTCCATTCAACAATTGCATTCAAACACATTCAAAGTGTGAATACTTATAAGAGCACAACCATTAGTTGTCACCCATTAGTTGTCATGCATTAGTTGTCACCATTAGTTGTTACCATTAGTTGTCATGCATTAGTTGTCACCATTAGTTGTCACTCTCATTTATATGTAGAGCTCATGCTCTCATAAAATTTAGTTCATAGGATTCTTAATTTCAAACTTTGTTTACTACATAATAGTTTAGATTTTTGGAGATTCTTTTAGGCAACCCAACTTTAGAAAAAGAAGAAGAAGGTAAAGTTGTGTATTATTTCATATCCTTCATTATTTATAATGAGTAATATCCCATTTTAGTAATGCTAGTTTACATCTAAAAATTGTCTAAAATTTAGGTCAAGAGAATTAAAACCACACTTCATTTGATTGCACATTATAGTTAAAGAATTGGGAGTGCCCTTCAAGATGTTGTATTATTGAATAATTAGATTTCAATATACAAAAAAATGAATGGATATTTGTGTAAGAACTTCATCATTTTAATTTCTCTATTTTTCAAGCATCATTATATTCATGTATAATTTACCACCTTCACCAAAAATTTTAAGACTAGAGGGAAGAGATTATTTTAACTTAGAACTTATCTTCTAATTTTATATAAAATTCATAGTCATTTTAATGGTGTATCATTTATAAAGTGGATTTTAGGATACAAAATAATGATTTGAATTTTGTATAATTAAGAATTTCTTTGTTTGAATTTTTTAATTTTCCAAGCATCAATATATTCATGTATTCTTCATTACCTTTACCAAAATTTAAAAATTAAAGGGAAGAGATTTAAATGAAAACTTTCCCTTTTGATCGAATCAAATCTTAAAGCCATCATTATGGTGTAATATTCATTAAGTGAATTTTAGAATAAAAAATAATGCATGGATATTTGTGAACGATCTTCTCCATTTGAAATTCTCTATTTTCCAAGCATCATTATATTTATGTACTATTTATCAATTTTCACCTTCAACAATAAAGAAAAAAGAAAAAAAGAAGAGGTTTAAATAAAAACTTCTTCTTTTGATTTATACAAATGTTATTTGAAGGCTCATCCTAATGGCAAATTATTTATCAAGCAAATTTTAGAATTCAAAATAGTAGATGGAGACTTTAATAACAATTTGCCTATTTCAATTTTTCCTATTTTTGAACCATCATCATAGTCATGTCTTATTTAGGCACCACTTTGATTTCATCTTTAAAATTAGAAGGAAGAGGTATAAGTGAAATAAGTTTTCTTTTTGATATACAACTTTATTTTGAAGGCTCATCCTCATGGTGAATTATTTTATCAAATAGATTTTAGAACTCAAAATAGTGGATGGAGACTTTATTAACAATTTGCCTATTCAACTTTTTTCAATTTTCAAGCATCATAATACCTATGTCTTATTTAAATATGACCTTACTCTCATCTTTAAAATTAGAAGGAACAAATTAAAAAACAAAACTTCTCTTTTAGATTTATGCAACTTTTATTTGAAGGCTCATATTTTTGGTAAATTATTTATCAAGCAAACTTTAGAACTCAAAATAGTGGATAGAGATTTCAATAACAACTTACCCATTTGAGTTTTTCTATTTCCAAAGTATCACCGTACTCATATTTTATTAGGTCACCACCTTCATGTCAATTCTAAAAATTAGTGGAAAGATATTTAAATGAAAACATTTTCTTTTTGATTTACAAAAATGTCAAAGAATTATCCTACTAAAAACATATATCAAATAAATTCTAATATACAATATAATAGATGGAGACTCAAGTATATAAGAATATATCCATTAGAATTCTCCATTCTTTAAGCATCATTCTACTCAAGTATTTTTTATTACCTCAATCTACGATTTTAGAATTAGAAGGATGAAATTTAAATGATAACTTCTCCTTTTAATTTATGTAAATGTCAATGAGTCATTTTAATAATGACTTATTTATGAATTGAACTTCAAAATACAAAATAATAAATAAAGATCTATGTAAAATTGTAAATTGTTCCCCATTTAATAAATCAATATACAAAAAATTACAATTTTATTTACAAAAACATCCATACAATAATAAATTCCCCTCTATACAAAAGTTGAATGCTCATTGAAATTTTTGACCTTATCACTTCAATTATAAAGTAGAAAAAATTCATAGATTAAAATAGACATACAAAAATTAAAGCTTTACTATAGATAATTCAAGATAAACAAATTTTGAAAAGAGCTTTAATATTTAGCAAATGATATAAGACATCTATCCATTGAAGTCTAATCTCAAACATAAACATTGTCTTAGCTCTTCAAATATAAAATGTACATTAATATGTTCAAAAATTGATGCAAGTGTAACTCATCATAATCAACTTTACTACTCTTCCCTCCAATTTAAAAAAAATGCCATACTCTATGTCTCATAGACAATTACTTCTCTACAACCTCTTATAGAAGAATACTGGTTTAGAGTCACTGCATAGGGAAGATAGAGCCGTTGTCCCCAAATTTTCAATTTTTTGCAATTTTTTGGGTATTTTGGGTCTTGGGGACCTCTTTGAAGGAGAATGTGGATCTAGGGCGACCTCTTGTAGGAGAACGCAGGTGTCGTGCGACCTCTTAAGGAGAATGCACTATTAGGGCGACTTCTTAAGGAGGTGGGAGTTGTTTACCCCCCAAATTTCAATTTTTTGCAATTTTGGGGCCATTTTCAGTCTTAGCGACCTCTTTGAAGGAGAATGCGGGTCTAGGGCGATCACTTGCATGGGAAACGCGCTGTTAAGGCGACCTCATAAGGAGGTAGGAGTTGTTTGCCGCCCAAATTTCAATTTTTTGCAATTTGGGGCCATTTTGGGTCTTGCGGACCTCTTTGAAGGAGAATGCCGTTCTAGGGTGACCTCGTGTGGGGCTACTTCGGGTCTAGGGGCGACCTCTTGTGGGCGACCGCGGGTGTGGGGCGACCGAAGGTAGGAGAACGCACTGTTAGGGCGACCGCGGGTGGAGGTGGGAGCCATTCCCTTGTCCAAGTTCAAAAAAAGGCATTTTTGGGCCATTTTGGGCCATTTTGGGGCGACTTCGGGTCTAGGGGCGACCTCTTGTGGGCGACCGCGGGTGTGGGGCGACCGAAGGTAGGAGAACGCACTGTTAGGGCGACCGCGGGTGGAGGTGGGAGCCATTCCCTTGTCCAAGTTCAAAAAAAGGCATTTTTGGGCCATTTTGGGCCATTTTGGGGCGACTTCGGGTCTAGGGGCGACCTCTTGTGGGCGACCGCGGGTGTGGGGCGACCGAAGGTAGGAGAATGCACTGTTAGGGCGACCGTGGGTGGAGGTGGGAGCCATTCCCTTGTCCAAGTTCAAAAAAAGGCATTTTTGGGCCATTTTGGGCCATTTTGGGGCGACTTCGGGTCTAGGGGCGACCTCTTGTGGGCGACCGCGGGTGTGGGGCGACCGAAGGTAGGAGAATGCACTGTTAGGGCGACCGTGGGTGGAGGTGGGAGCCATTCCCTTGTCCAAGTTCAAAAAAAGGCATTTTTGGGCCATTTTGGGCCATTTTGGGGCGACTTCGGGTCTTGGGGCGACCTCTTGTGGGCGACCGCGGGTGTGGGGCGACCGAAGGTAGGAGAACGCGCTCTTAGGGCGACCTCTTAAGGAGGTGGAAGTTGTTTGCCCCCAAATTTTCAATTTTTTGCAATTTTGGGGCCATTTTGGGGCTTGGGGACCTCTTTGAAGGAGAATGTGGGTCTAGGGCGACCTCTTGTAGGAGAACGCGGGTGTAGGGCGACCTCTTAAGGAGAACGCGCTGTTAGGGCGACCTCTTAAGGAGGTGGGAGTTGTTTGCCCCCAAAATTTCAATTTTTTGCAATTTTGGGGCCATTTTGGGGCTCGGGGACCTCTTTGAAGGAGTACTCGGGTTTAGGGCGATCACTTGTATGGGAACGCGGGTTTAAAACATAATTTTATAGGAGAATGCTTGTCTAAGGCGATTGTAGTTGGTGTGTGAGCTATTACCTTGCTTTTGGATGAGTTTCTTTTATTTCGAAATTTTTTGGCCATTAAAACGAGGTTTTGAATTTCTTAACTTTTTTTCAATTCTACTTGAAGAATTATTTATTATTATTTTTTGTCCGAGGGTTCTCATATCATCACAGACTCTGGAGACCCTAGAAATAGTTATTTTCTAAATTATTGAAAAATATTTATTGCTTACCTCCTCTTTGTTTCTTCGATTGAGTTTGGAGAGCTTAATGCCTTTATATTTTTCTCTAGGAATGTATTTTAGGAGTTCTTGATTTCTAGGGTTTGTAATGCTTGAAGAACCATTGTCCCTTTAGGGAACAAATGAGATTTTATATAGGTACCTATTGTCTTAATTTTTGTCTTGATTATTGGATTTTTTTTTGAAGATAGAAAAATTGATTAGCTTCATATGAATTTATATTTTTTCAATTAGTATCCAAGATAAAAATTTATGCCTAAATAAACTCAAAACAAAAGAGAGGAGTAGCCCACAACAATTTTTAAAATCAAAGTTTTATTTTTTATTTTTTTCTCATAGATTATATTTTTGCCTACATGAAAAGTTTTGATACATTTGGATTTATTTTGAGAAAGTTATGAACAATCTTGTTTCTTGGACAATTGAATCATTGTCTTGAAAAATAATTTATTGAATTCATATCTAAATGCAATATTTACAATTATTAAAAAGGATATCCACGAATTTTTGTACTAGTTAGGTATAAGAATCTAAGGTTAGATGCCGAAAAAAAAAATTTCAAATTTTTCTTCTCTTTGCTATAAAAATGAGAGTTTAAGTATTTTTTTTTGTAGAAAAATGGCCTTGGTCCTTTAGGGATTAAGAACTCAAGTGTTCTAAAATTGCCCTTGTTCTTCAAATTGTCCCTCTATATAGTGCTAAAATCTTTATTATGGTTTGCAAGCTCTTTCTTGTAATTATGCATTAAAAATAAACAATCTGGTTGTCTAGTTAAAACTTTTAATGTCATTTAAGAATGACTAAAAGAAGCCCTAAAATAAAGATGCATTAGGGAACTATGTGGGTTGACTTTATGTACCTTGATATTATTTTTTTATCCCCCAAGATTCATTCCAAATATCTTATTATGGAAAGAAAGTTGAAGAACTATTGGTAGATGACTCTAGAATTATTCTCTGTGAATAGGTGACAACATTTAAAGAAGAGTATAGTAAGAATGCAAGAAAAGTATAAATACACAATGGAATCTATGTTGTATTTTATTAGAAAATTTGCCGAATTAATGAAAATGAATTAATAATATGGAAAAAATACAATAGTGAAGTTTCTGAAAATGCATCAATTAATGAAGAAGTTGAGTGTATTGATCTGAAGAAGTTGAGTGTATTGATCTAAAGAAGCAATTGGCAAGTAGATAGTTGGTGGACTTGGTTATGGATAAACCATGGTTGATGAAGCCCTTGAAAGTAGTTTCCTCCATCCATTGTTTTGTAATAAGACATGATATTATTATACTAGCATAAATTCTTAAGCCACATTGCATGCCTCTAAATTTCAAAAAGTAATGTAAATAAATTAACTCGTTCTTTTATGATGTGCCATTTAAAAAAGAATATTGAATATCCTATATGCAAGGTGATAAGGTGTTGAGGTCTATGTATAGAATCTCAAATTTGAATTTTCTTGTGCAAATTTTTGTAATTTTTGACATAAAATTTACTCTCATTTGTTCATTTCTAAATTATTATGTGAAAAAATTTGCAAAAATGAAATTAAAATATAACTTGTAAGGGATCAAAAATCCACTTGTCTAAAGCTATGATTAATTGTATTTGGACTAAACATAAAAAATTATAGACAATCTTGTTTATTGAGCAATTATAGAAACTTCTTGAAAAAGTAACATATTAGATTTCATTTTGAATGCAATTTTCACAAATTTTCTAAAAAATTGTTTGTCAAGGTTAAATTTTCTTCCTAGAAGAATCACACAATTAGAATTTACATGTTTCAATTACATCTTAGAACTATTAATAATTTATTTTCTTGTTCAACGTATTTCTACTTAACAATTTGTTAACCCCTAAGTACTCAAGCAACCATTTTTGGTTGTTGCCTTACTTTGGGTATAATTTTTGGGCATAATTTCTTTTTGCTTTACTTTAAAAAAATAGATTGTCTTTCAACATTTACATTCAAAACTAATTAAGATCAATATGGCCAAAAAGAAATTATTAGAAAAATATCATAAAGTGTTTATAATTGCATAGTGTTGAAAAACTTAATATTTGGAGAAAGTGTTGATGCTCTCATTACTAGATCTTTTTCATTTTTTCACAAATCAATAGAAATCATAGTTTTGACTAATTCAAATAAAACTTCAAGTACTATTTAAGATGAAAATTGTATTTTTGGTGATTTTTTTGAAGTTATATCTTCAAAATTCATTTGAAGATAATCTAAAAACAACTTTATAACTGTATCTATATAGATAATTTCTATTTTTTGTGCTTCACATAATCTTCTTTGATGCTAACTTCAAAAAAATTATAGAAATTGTATTTTATCACATTTGTATTTTGTCCTAACCCCTTGGGCTCTTAGGAGTAATTCAACATAAAAAACAAAGTCTATAGTGCATAAATTTTCCACAAATAGTGGTCAAAGTCATTGAAATTGTAGGCCAACATTCAAAATTTTATTTTTCCAACTTTGAATGCAAATATCTTCTAATTTGTGGGTGATTGCATGAAAGACTTGTACTATTTGTTACGTTTTGCAATAGTACTTCTGACTTTTTTTGGAGTACTATTTAATTAGAAAAATAATTTTTAAATTAAAAAAATATGTCTTATACATACACCTTTAAGACAAAGGTACCTACAAAAGGAATTGTATAGGAAAATTTTCTAAGTAGGAGAACTAGAAAAGTGCCAAACCTTAAGAAAATACATACTTTCATGTTTTAATTAGGGAAAAATAGTAAGAATAAGTAAATACAAAAAATAAAAAGTGTCCATTTGCAACAATTTTATGGAGATGGTCATTCAGTTAAAAATCTACCAAAATAATATTTTATATGTTTCAAAATACAAGCAAAATGAAGCTCTCTTTGTAGATCTCCACATGACATAAAATTAACTATTTTTAAGAATCCTTGTGTGTAAAACTAGAAGTCTATTAGAAGACCATCTCATCCAAATTTCATCTCAAAATCATTAAAAAAACGGTATTCCATAGTACTAAGAACTTCCAAATTGTCATATGTGACATTCAATCACTAGTATTATTTTTATATTAAATATTTTTGAAAATTATCAAAAATTCATGTAAGCTATATGATAGTTATGAGTACCTTTTCTAGAAATCTTGAGTCATTTGGAGCAAAAATACAAAAGTTATGGTCAAAAAATAGATCAACATGAGACATGTGATGAAAAATAGTACAAGTCTTTCATACAATTGCCTTTATATGGTCATACCTCATGAAAATTTTACCACATGATTTTAGACAAGTGAAGTAGAAGATTTTATTGTTACATCCACTTTTTTGTATTTTTAGAGAAGTGTAACAAATGTAATTTGCAATAGAAGAGGTTGCCCCCTTTTTTTTGCAATGGAATTTCTCCATATGTTAACTAAAAAAAAAATTTTAAAAAAAAAAAAAAAAAAAAAAAGAAGAAAGAGGTCGCCCTTACCCGAGGTCGCCCTACCCGAGGTCGCCCTTACCCGAGGTCGCCCCACTCGAGGTCGCCCCTACCCGAGGTCGCCCTACCCGAGGTCGCCCTACCCGTAGTCGCCCTAAAATGTAACACGTAGATGCCACATGGCATCCAGGTGGCATTATTTTCCACGTGGTAATTTAAAAAAAGTCAAAGGTAAATTTGACTTTTATGGACGTCGCGGAGGGTCTACTGGACGTTTCGTGACGTCGCGATGTCGCAATGTCCGGCAGAACAACCCTGGGTGGGGTGGACATTGGAACATGGAGTTCCATGTTCAGTTCTCAGGGGAATGAGTACTTTTATTTTTATTTCACGTGTTGTGTCAGGTAGTGTTGCTCATAGACAAAGAAGTCCCTATAAATTAGAATACGTGCATGTCAGTTCGAATCTTCAAGAGCGTAGTGATGTCTGTACAGACAAATATGAAAGTGTAGTAAGCAGTGGAAGTGGTTAGCAGTTCATGGAATTGGTAGTGTGTGTTCAATTATCCTTTCAAGAATTCTAGACGACACTGAAGTCACAGAAATGTTTAGAAAGGGAAGTACACTTTAATTATCTCGTTTTCCTGATGTGCTACCGCTGAACTCTACGAGAACGGTAGAAGGTGATGATTTTGGATTCTTCAGTTGTATTTGTTACTAATTCCTTCAAGGTGAGATGCTTCGGGAGGAAACGCTTTTGGTATCCCGGGAAGTTCTTTCTTGCCAAAGACGTGCTCGCTAGAGAAGGAGTCGTCCAGGAATGGAGAGAATCGAAGTTGCATAGGGCTCGTATGTACTGAAAACTGGTTGGACTTCGAATGGGAACATAGAATTGGTAGGTCAAAGTATGTGGCTCAAATTGACAAACTACTAAAGAGAAACTAAAATTCATGTGGCTTTGTTATTCAAGTTGTCCATGAAAAGCTTTTCCTTCATCGATAAGGACGTACTGTTCCGGGTGTTAGTCATAGCGTGAATACATTTTGTTTTCCTGACGAAAGATATAGGAAGCAAGGTCTGCATTGGAAGTGGGTATCCTGTGGATAGGAAATTGCTGACACTGTTGATAGTGTTCCGCAGGGTATGTGGGCATCTGATTTACTAATAATTACAAGAGACTGTGAGTTACTTCTCCAGTAATCTGCGTTCATGACCGTCGAATTATAGCAAGGTTTCTTGGAAGCTTCGACTAGGACACGGGGATGTCCGCGGAAAGCTTGAAAGGAGAGTGCGAATTCTGGGAGAGAAATGTAGCAATGCTGTAGTCGACATCATTTTTTGAGGTAACAGTCTTCAGAAGGTCACGTGACAGTATGAGTGCGTGAATGGACAGCCATCCAAAATGGGTAACGAATAACTTGGGGACAATAAGGGTCTTCGTTTTCCAGTGATTTTTTTTTACTCTCCAAGCGGAAGTGGTAGTCACTGTTATTAGGTACGTCAAGTCCTGGTCTTAGTTTCTTTTCCGAACGACTATGAGCACTTCAAAGGTGCACGATATTTTGTGGCCCTGAGTAGAAGATGCATTCACCGTCTACAGAAGTGTGTTACGCACGACCTAATGAAGGTTGTCCTTCTCAATATTTGTGCGTCATTGAAATTAAAGCTTCATGTGTGTTTCATGAAGTCTGTTGTGTGTAACACTGGAGAGGAGTCCCGCCCTGTAAATCTCATGGACGAGGTGAGAAAATTGTGCATGGAATTTCAATGGGAAGTATTTTGACTTGAAACTACGAAATTATAACAGACCTTATATTCCGTGAAATCGGGGAATTTATGCTCCATTGGAGAGGTGAAGTAAGTGTTGGGTCGAATTCTGTAGTGTGTGGCGTTACAGATTCAGTCTCTGTCGTAGGAGTACGGGTGCGTCTTATTTTTCGATATGATGTCAGTGTTGTTCACAGTAGGTAAAGTAGGAATGAGTAGAGTTTCCTCAGACGGTAGAAGTGGGTCATAAGGAGCGCATGCACGGTGCTCAGTGCATTCGTAATGGGTATTCACTAATTCTAGGAGTTGAAGTTGGTGAAAGCTGAAACAGTCTGCAACTGAAATTAATGGTTGTCCTTTGAAAAGAAGGAAATAAAAACGTCTGTGAAAGCGTTGCAGGGGACTTACTGTTTAGCACATGTAACTGATGAGAAGCCTTTTTGCTGGCTTCATGAAGCGGTTATTAGCAGTAGTGGTAGACGGGAAATATTATGAAAAAGTAGTCAGTCATCTTCTTAGACAGGAGTGGAACTAGGTCTGTAATTGTTTGACGTCCTTGGAATGTGGAGAGCACCCATATTTTAGTAAGTGAAGATATTCAGTGCATAAGTCATACCTTGCAGCAGAGGATTCATAGTGAAATGTTACGAGCTTGGTGAAGTGCTCATGAGATGTAGGGAACTGCGATGTGAAGGAAGAGTACCATTAATGTGTTAAAGAGTCAAAATTACTAAGGATACAGAGCGGGCGTGGCAGGTAATGGAAGACAAGAGAAAATTGTCTTCTTTAAATGTTGGCAACGTCATTTTATATGAGCACTAGAAGAAGAAGGTCATATGGATGTAGCATGTCCTGCGTCTGTAATAGAATGACAGAAATGAAAAAATTGAGAGGGCAGAAGTTGGAGAATTTTGGCAATTTGGAATAAGGTAGAAGGATGCGTTGTCATGGTACTTAAAGAATTTCAGGTGTTTCCAGTGTTCTAAGAGTAGAGGACCATTATATCGGCGATGGTGAAGTCAGATGGAAGTCGCTGCAATTTTGAAGACGGTGTGTAGTGTTAGAGTATTTCGTCGATGGTAAGAAGGAGTTCGAGAATCAATTTGTATGTGATAATAGAATGTACTATAAGACGAAGGCTTCGATTCAGGGCAATAGTCTTCAGCCTTTGTAAGATCGAAGGAATGGAAGTAAGGAATTGTGTGCAAGTTTTATAGTCTGCTATGTCATAGGTGAACTTCAGTGGTAGAAGCTGAGTGAATAATTTGCAAGCGCAACTCCAACATGTTTGCAGAGTAGGAGAGTTTGTTTGCAAAAAGTCGGAGTAACACTATTGTTTCTTCGTATTGTAAGCCACAAAGTCGGCTACAGGTGAAAATGGCCACTGAAAGAGTGACGCTGAATTTTTGCAGGTCATTGAAGAGGGAGAATTCGGGGAACCTAGTGTCCATGGAAGTGGATTTTTCAATTCAAAGCATAACCTGCCTTTGTTTGAAGCAAATGAATTATCCAGGACTAGCGAGAGTACCTGTTAAGGAGGAATGCGCGCTTGAAATTGAATCGTATTGCAAAGAGAGGGCTCCAGAAAAGAACTTCGGAGAGAGGAAAAGTTTTCAGAATTGTTAGGTGTGCGACCCTCCACTTCAATCTATGCTGCATTATAGAGAAGTGTAGCCCAGACTGAAATGACGCACTTGAGGACCTTCGATTGAAGCGCATGTAAGTAGTGTTGAGTATCGCAGAAGTTAGTCTGAGAATGCATAATAGTTGTTGTCATTTCTGTATGTGAGCTGTTTCTATTGAATGGGAATCCTGAATTATAGAATGAAAGGAGTTCGAGAGTACAGATTGCATGCCTGTCATTTTTGTTATGCGGAATTCTGTTGGACACAGTCGAACCTTTCAGTGTTTACAAGGACGAAGGAATGCAGTCATGTGCATTGAAAGCATGAGTATGGAAGGCGTGCATCGTCTAAAAACCGCCTAATTAGACTTCATTTGCGATTGTCACAATTGATTGTTTGCGCTCAGGTGAAGCCATGCTTTGTTATGCTAATGCACCCTCCTATGTGAGTTCCATTTAGGAGATATACATGTCTTCATATTTTATAGATAGAAACTATGAATTCCAGCATTTTGAACGATGACACATGCATAGGAAATTACGAACGTTTCAGAGTTGATGACATCCACATCCAATGTTTGAACACAGGAGCGTGGTAGAGGGACTCAGAGCGAGAACGGCCTTTCCACGATACTACAGGCAGGTTCAGGATGACTTTGACCAAGTTCCAGTGTTCGGAAAATTGATTTACTTCTCCCGAAGAATTGTGAATGACGCATTCCACGGATTCTGTTGCAACTGCAAGAAAATCACAAGGATAACGTTGACGATGTCAGCTGCATTTTTTTACCCCTTCTGAAAGGGCTATTGAAGTAGCTTCTGTCTACTGTGCATGCGAGGGCACTGAGGGATTCGGTACAAGAGCCAATCACATTGGATTGGAGAAAATAGATTCTATCATCATGTCAGTAATTTTTGAATATTGAATAAAGAAGAACTGCAAATTCCGCAGAGTTACTAATTTCTGTTCGCTGAGAATTACTGGGAAGCATCCGCATCTGCATTGGCGACCGCAGATGCCGTCTTCTTTGCAATTCCTGTGTCCATTTAGCAATGTGAAGCTCATTATACTCATTTTCACTGTAGAAAGTGACCTTCTAGGAAGAGAACGCAATTTCAAGGAATTCCATACTGAAATCTCTACTTGAAAAAACCAGCTTCTCTAGTAGTGCCTTACTTTATATGTTTTGTTCTCTTGTCCTACTTCCAACTACTTCTACTTTATATGTTTTGTTCTCTTGTCCTACTTCCAACTACTTCTACTTTATATGTTTTGTTCTCTTGTCCTACTTTGCTTTTGTGTGTCGGGTTTGTTTAGCTCTATTCTACGTATGGCACTTTCTATCCCATCTCTATGTTCTTGTATTGGTTTTAGCCCACTCTACATATGCGTATCCTTTTATCCTACCTACGTATTTGTCTTTGCTTTAATCTACTCTACGTAATTGTATTCTTCTAGTCTAATCTAAGTAGTTGTATTCTTTTAATCTACCCTATGTCTTCTTCTACTCTACGTATTTGTACTCTTCTATCCTAGGTATTCTTCTACTCTACGTGTTCTTCTACTCTAGGTATTTGTACTCTTCTACCCTAGGTATTCTTCTACTCTACGTATTCTTCTACTCTAGATATTTGTACTCTTTTACTCTATGTATTTCATTCTATGTTTGTGTATCCGTTATTTTACTTCTCTTCTAGTTATGGTTGTCTTCCTATTTGTGGTTGCTAATCACCGGACCTTAATCTCACTTGAGATTTCAACCTCTTCCTACTAACTAATTCCCTATTGCATCAATTAATTTAAAACAAAGGAAGGTTTAGAGGCCCACCTCCGTTTCGTGTGTTCCCCATACCCGTTCCCCTCCGTTCCAGGCCACCTCTATAGCTTCCGCCATGCCTCGGCTAGATATCAATCTTTGACCTTGGGCTTAACTCCCTTTTGTCAACCTCCACCCCTTTGGTTACAATGTAGCTGACTCCGAGTTTACTCCTATTCTATTCTCCCGCTAGTTTCGGGCTACTTCCTAAACTAACCTTTTAACTAAAGTCTATGATTTTTCCTAGTTCTATACTAATTTCTAGACTAATTCTATACTAAAGCCTAACCAATCATATTTCGCTTCTATGCTAAATCTATCCTAGTAGTGTGCTAATCCTAACTTAATTAAAAAAAAAGGAGAACCGTTGGGACCAGCCCCTGGACCCAGATCCCGGCAACCCCAAACTGCGGCCTCGATACCCGGCGTCCAGACCTCGGCGACCCAGAACCCCGGTAGCCCAGCCCGGCACCCCAGACCCCGGCAACCCTAGCTGCGGCCCCTAATACCCGGCCCTTTGGGGGTTCGGCCCTCTGGGGAGCATCCGGCCCTCTGGGGGGTTGCGGCCCTGGGGGGTTCGGCCCTCTGCTGGACAGACCAAGTTTGCTTTTTACCTCTCTAATTTCAACCCCTCTTGAGTGGGAGGGGTACTCTAGAGCTAATTCTTGACTCAATTCTTACCCTCCTAGTCTAAGGGAAAACTAGTGCTAAGTTGTTGGAAGCTAAACGTTGGATTAGTTCCCAATATGTTGGAAACTAAACGTTGTTGCTAACTCAAGGGAAGTGGTATTTGACACTCCGCTAAGACTTAGGGGGTTCAAAGCTTCGTCGTGAGGGTGGAGATTTTGACACTTGACTAAGACTTCTATTTGCCTAAGAGCATGGGGGGACCATAGCTCCGCCGTCCCTCATGGGACTAGTTTAATTCCGGGGATAAGAGAAGAGGAAGAAGAGGAGTGGTACCTAACTACCAATGCTAAGCATTACAAGGGAGCCAAAGCTCCGCCGTTCCTCATGGGACTAGCTTAACTCCGTGATCAAGAGAGGGGGGAGGGGAGAGTGGACACAATGTGCAAGCATACTCTCGAAGTCACCTCACAAGTTACCCCTCAGTTCCTCACACGCCTCTCCCACAACAACTTTTACTTGTTTCACAACACAAAAGGTGGCACAATATTGATTAGCATAAGTTCCCACAAAACTTGGGGAGGTCTCAAGTCCCCAAGTGCAAGCACAAAGTACCAAGGGTGCAACAACCCCAAAACTATCAAAGGTTCCTTTGGCATCAAAAGTCAAAGGAATTCCGGCATAACCCGGGCCCAATAGTGCTCCTCCCTTAAATGGGTAGAAGTGAGAGAGAGAGAGAATGAGAGGAGAATGCGGCCCCTTTTATACTCAAAAGGGAGCAACAACACCCCCTTTAATCTACTAAGAATAACTAGATGAGAGAATTTAGGAGGTCCATACATATTTACCCATCCCAAATCTAATTATCCTCCTAAAATCTACACAATTTGAATTGAGAAATTCAAATCTTACCTAACCTTACAAGAACTTGCAAAACCACCTAATTTATCTTCTCCAAAATCTACAAGTTTTCACATGGGGAAAGTTCCCATGTGTTCCCACCTACTTAATTTGAAATTACTTACACTAAGCACTTGGAGCCACCTCCACTAACTTTTTGAGGTGGTACTTGCTCCCACATGTGCCCGGAGTTCCCCACGTGTTCCCTACACGTTCCCCACGGCCATTGGGGCCTAAACTCCCCCAAAAAGCATTGGGGGGCCTAAACCCCCATTTCTCCTCCATGTGTTGTCCTCCAAAGGCTAACTTTTGGAGTTTAGCTCTGAATGGCAAACGGATTGCGCCATTGGGTTCGAAAGGCCATAATTAGCTTATGGAAAATCCCTCGCCCTTTAAACTATGTCCAAATTCTCAAGGAATCTTAGTGTAAGCTGGAGCCAAAGTTGGGGCAAATTCCCAACTTTTGGAGTTTGGCAATTTTGGACCCCAAACCTTCACCAATACCTTAAGTAGATGGAGGGGGGTAGAAATAGACCCAAGATAGGCTTCGTTCCGATGTCGTATGGCCCCAGTACGCCGGTCAACTGCAGCTTCCGTCATTTAAATTATCAGTTGGGGAGGAATGTCGCCGATTCAGGATCTTCCAACTATCGATTTGTCTTTAAACTTGGGGAAGCGCTCCGTTGGTGTGAGACCGCCTCGCCGGATTTTTAGTGGGATTTTACCGCACTTTGGAATATTTTTTCGAATTCCCACACAAAGTCCACCGCGATTAACCATCTGGGAAAATATCCAAACAATGTCGTAAAATTCCCAAAATTTAGAGGGGACCACCCATGGGATCCCCCCACTTGGATGCAAATCTGCATCCCCACTGCGTACTCCTAGAATTAAGAAATCGCCCGGTACCTGCATTTCAAGGTTAATATTCCGCCCGTATTCTCTTCGATGCTATGGGGAGTGGGGGATTCCCTCTAGATTCCCCCATGAGGACTTCCTAGCCTAGACAGGGCTTTTTTAGGCTTCAACCCTAATCCTGCATATCACTATCAGTTTGGCGTCTATTTAGCTAAGACCAGGCCCGTTTTGAATGTAAACTATCCTAAATCCCACCTAATGACCAAATGGCACATTGGTATGTGTAATGCCAATACCGGTTTAATGCCCTTTTGTGGGTTTATAAGCCTAATTACGCCTTAGTTTGTGTAGGAATTCGAAAAAAGAACCCGTGAGTCCCTAGTGACGAATCGGGGACTCACAGCTACATCTGTCGTATACCGTTGAGGTTGCAGCTACAAAACAAGTCAAACTTAATTGACAAGCCTTGAAAATTTGAAAGCATTCCATTGAATTTCTCAGGAAGGTTGACCCATGGCTCTTTGATCTCAATGGGAAGTGAGGTTGATGCCTGCAATCTTACACTTTGTGAATTGTCGGTCTACATCGCTAGTACATGGATTTGATTAGCTGATTGTTGAAGTTTTGCCTCCAAGCTATACAATCTTGAATTCAATTCTTCCGTTTACTTGAACATGCATTCGCGATCCATATTCATGATTGTCAGAAGAGCCATGATAGTATCTAGTTTTGAATTATCTATGATTGCTTCGCTTACTACATCCATCAGAAGAATTTTTAATAAAACACGTTTATAATGACTACACGGTCTCGCAAAACTCAGATAATGAATGGGGTAGGTTGAGCTAAGAGTCTTTGAAATTCTGCTTCATCGAATCAGTTGACAATTATCTCTTTAAGTTCTATCTTGGATTTACTAATGACACAAACATTAAGATTGGAATTTAATTCTCGAATTGGTGGTCTGTTCAAATCCATAAAACTTCTAAAGTAATGATATGGAAAGATCTTCAAGAATGAAGAGCTTACAGGCAATGACACCAGTTTAGAAGTGGGTAATCCGCAACTCATAAGAGGATTTTCAGCTGCAGTAAGAGACTGCGAGTTCCCAGACACTGGGAACGCGATGCTGATGTGGTCGAGCGACTGCCACGTCAGAAAAAAATATTTTTTTATTAATTTTAATTAAATATTAAATATTTTAAAAATATTTTTTTAAATCATTTTTTCTCTCTTTAATACATTCTGAAGTTTTTTGAAAAAAAAAATTTTAATTTTTTTTTTGCAAAATTCAAAAATTCAGACCAGCAGGGTGCTGGTCTGCAGCAGTGGGAACAATTTCGGAGAACACCCTGAAACGGTCTCTTGGGGGCCCAGAAATCCTCTTATGTCTAAGATACTTCATGTACTTCAAATAGAGGAGTAATCCACACTTTAATTAGAAGAAAAGAAGATCTAATGACGTTGAAGGTAGTCTCGACAAACTGTCAGAGATGGACTTAAACAATACAGAATGGAGAGAGAAATCTCCAACAAATACAGAGCTACTTCTATCTAAGAAAAAGTTGCTTGAGGAATTTTTTTGAGGTTTCCAGAGGTTCTCGGAGGGTCCAGAAGGTTCTACAAAGTAAGAAGTTTGAGGAGAAGCTTCTTCTATCTTCTTATGTCCATAACAAATATGTGCATTAATGTAGTTGAGTAGATAGGGACGTAAATGTAGTAAATTAAGACACAAATGTCTTCTATTCAAGCACGGATATTGTTTATAGGGGACACACATAGAGTGCTTGGGTGCGGACGTTTCTATTTGTAAAGAAATGTCTTAATTTGTGTAGATTTACATAAATAAAAACATATATTCAATTTGAATATGGATTCAATTTAGCAAGAACATTGTCGTGCTGCAAATATAGATACTATCTAAAAATATATACATCTATATATTTTAGGTAGATTTTGACATTTGTAATATAACAAATAAAATGATGTCATTTGAGATGACTTCAAGGTGACGCCTTTGTTTTGATATTACAGGCAACTATAAAGAGAAGGATTTGCTCGAGAGTTTATCACATTTGATTTGAATTTTCTTTGTTGTTCATTTAGATTATACTATGTCGAATTAGAAGGGATTTTCTAAGTTTCAAGATGAAAAATCTCAACTGAAACGTGAGTTTGAATTTTCTTTATAGCAACTGCCAGATCAACCACAACTGTCACTAAATCCTTTATTGCTACATAGGCGGCCAAAAGACAAAGTTGGACGATCACAACCACCAAAACAACTTTGTATGGAGAAACGAATCAAACGATGGCATGGCAATCATCAACGTGACGCTCCAAAATTGGTGATTCTATTGCAAGTTGCATGCGTTGAGTTCGACAGCCGTGAAGTTACATTTGAAGAATGTTTTGAAAGTTTAAACGACGAGCAATATTATGGCATGGTGAGACCTACCGAAGAGAGTGGTGGTCACGAACTATGGTTAGAGGGGCCAATCAACCCTTTAATTAAGGCGGATCGTGCTGATTATGTTGTTGCTATCGTTAAACGTATCCTCAAGTTCTTACAGATGGAGTGATATTTTGATTGAACCTCTAGTTTTTTTACGTCTAATAGATGTATGTTGAGTTTTAGTTCTTCATTCCATACTTGAAGTGATTTTTTATAATAGTTTTGTGTTTGTAAAGTATTTAAAGGAAAATATTCAAATGATTTGCCTTCTAGGTGAACTTGAAGTAAATTTCCTTCAAAGATAAAGATGAGAAGATAGTTGCGGGGCCAAATAAATGCTCAATTATTGTTACAGGAATTTGGGGAGTGAGTTAGGGGCTAATCCTACTTGTTTGTATAGTTAAAGTGAAGATAATGTGGAGAAAAAGGTGGGAATTATTCATCTTTTTTCTCGTTGTGAATTTAGGAGGAACTCAAATGTTTGAGAACCCATTGTATTGTGAATTTGAAGAATTTTGAAATGAAAATTAAAGCACTTGTGTATCATGGTGTGTAGTTTGTAAATTGATCTCACTTGCTTGATTTGGAGTTCTGACTTGAGAATTGTATTTGTTTGAGTGGAGGGAAGTCTGATGCTTTTCATGAGGGAGGGCTGAGACTTAGACCGACCATAGAAGACGGACAGTTTTTTGGTTTGCAATGAAATTTAGAGAAAATGTAGAAAATTGAGTTAGCTTTCTAAAAAAATATCATTTATTTCACTTGGAGCTTGTATGAGTGGGTTGTAAGTGTAGAAGTGAAGGAGGGTCCGTTGCCTTTCTTTTCTTAAGGCCAAAACTTTGGATGGCCATAGAAGTTGAAAAGAGTTCTAAAATCACTTGAAATTTAAAAGAAAAGTAAAAGTTTGTGTTAGCTTTTCAAAAAGTTATTATTTAGCTCATTTGGATCTATAAAGCAACGGTAGCACTCCTAAAGTTCATCTTGGGAATTGAAGTTGCAGTTGGAGAAGTTTTGAAGATTTGTGTGTGTGGCTTGTGACTTTGTAATCTTTCTTGTCGCAGGCGGCTTGGGTAAAACCAACGCTAGCCTCATTTTGTGTTGTGGGCGACAAAGTGGGGTTAATTGCCCACATGGTCAAATCTAAGTGACGAAGTGAGGTTAATGGCCCACATAGTCGAGACTTGTTTGTTCTCATATTGAAGCTTTTTTCTTAAAGCTGGTCACTGGAAGTTTAAGAGTTTAAGATTTTAAGAGCTAATATTTCATAAAACTCAGCTTGTGGTCTGGTTGTCATGTTTTATCCATTCAAGGACTTGTTTCTTATCACATACTCTTACCCTCAGCCTTTTAGAATCCATACAGAATAGGCCAACAAAAGACCAAGTAAAAATTCAAGTGAAGAATCAAACGAAGATTCAAGTTTCAAGACATTCATGTTGATACTCAACAACTTGCAGTTAAATACCCCGTGTGTTTCCTAAACACACTCTTTTCAATATGACAACGTCTTCTTACTAAGCACAAAAATCTAACTTAGGTGTAGATGTTAAACCAAAGCATAAACACAAGGCATGGATGTAAGAGAGCAAACATTGTCGAGTAGAGAAGAGTGTATTTAAGGAACACACGGGAAGTTTAGCTGCAAATTGTTGAGTGAATAACAAATAAATGTTAAAAATTCAAATCTTCACTTGATTTTCACTTGAATTTTTACTTGAATTTTTTATTGGCCTATTCTGTAATGATTTTATAGAAATAAAGGTAAATGTTTGTAATAAGAAATAAATTCTCGGACGGGTAAACTGAGAGAGCTAAACTATAAGCTGACCGTTTAAAAAATTGACTCTTAAATTTTAAACTCACAGTGATTAGAAAACGCCTTTCATCAATGGAAACAATATAGAAGATCGACCATATAGGTGATCAATCTCACTTCATCGCTACAAACAAAAAATGGGACTAATAACTATCATAAAAATGACTTTATAGGTTGCAACAAAATTTATAATGCAAAACTGAAATAACAACAAGCCTCCAAAATAGGTTGGAAATAACAAACTACGATGAGCTTCCAAAATCGGCTAGGAAAAACAAGTCATAAGCCACAATACACAAATCTTCAATCTTCTCTCCTTTTGAATCTCAAATCTTCAATCTTAAGTCTTAAAATCTTCTATCACTTACAAATTTAAAGAAATTTCAACAAAAACTAAGAAAACTAAGTCCCATGCTAACTGTGACCTTCAATCTCGTGTCACAAATGCTTTAAGAACTTAGACGTTTTGAAAACTCAAATGCTAAGTGCTCCACTAATTTAAAAAACTAATAACACAATCTAATCACTTACAAAATTTTAGCCTATTCTAAGATATTGTCCAAAAATTATTAGAGAGGAAAGTAAAGGTCTTCTTCTCCCTTGTTAACTAACCACCGCCTCTTTAATTCTCAATAACCTTTTATTGCAAACTCCAAATATTATATGTCAAACTAATTTAAAAAAATTTCACCAATATCTACAACTTGTGAAAATATTACAATAATCTAAAATACTGTCCAAAAATTATAAAAGATAAAGTCTCGATCTTCTTTAAAAAAAATATGAAATGCCTCAAACTTTCGTACTACACAATTTTTGCATTACAACTTCATTTTACATAACTAAATACAATTCAAAAATAATAATTTAGTACCTTTTAAAATTTTAGCTTTAACAACCGGGGAGGACACTTCTTCTGTATTTAGGGGATCTACGTGTGGCGGTGGGGTATTTTTAGGGGGGCTATCAATTACTTGTGATCATTACTTGGCAACATTAAAAGAGACCCTATTTTACCATAAAGCGAAAAAAACAGCCATATTATCATTCCTATTTTATTTTTAAAACACTTTGTCTTTTTAATGTCTCCTATTTTATATATAAATTTATTATAAATTTTACCCAAGATTATTTAAATGTACCCTATCTTCCGCCGCACGTAGGTTATTAAAAAATGGGAAGTGTCCTCCCCTAGCTTTAACAAAAAAATCAATCAAAAGTTATAAGCGTCGAAGTTATAGCTTCCCTCCTTTAAGTTCAATCTTCAATCTAAATTTTAGCAACTCATAACTTCATGATCCAAACTCTAATTGATAACTATGATATCTTCTTTCAAAGATATAAATAAAAAAATTACACCCTCTAAATTTCAAATCAAGAATAAAAAATAAACCAAGAGTTATGGCTTATTGAAGCCTTTAACTTCTCAATAAAGGTCCTTAGATCTTTACAATTTTAAACTTCTATAACTTTTAAATCCCAACTTCAATTTCAACTTGCACACTCTTTGGAAAGCTCTAAACACAAAAATGTGATGTCAAATTTTCATTACTCAATAGTTCATACTCAATGAGCTACATCAATCCAAAATTCGACCTTCAAATTTCAAAATACACACACCATATCTCTCCCTTCTATACAAAACTAAATATTTTTCCTACTTTTCTTTGTCATTTAATATTAGGGGTGTGTCACATCAGCCTATGCCCCTACCAAGATTCCACCTAACATTCAAATTACATTCACACTCTCTCTTAATTCTTAAAGCTATGAGCTGCGTTCTTTGGCAACATAGCAATTTTGGGCAATTCACTACAAATGGAGTTTGTTTGTTTTTTCTTTAAAATTTTGACAAAACATGTATTCAAGGAGTAGCTTCGAGGCCCAGTAGTTTTTATAAGTTTTGATTACACAGTTAAAAAATTATGGCATGATATATTGTTTTGCTTAAACATCGAGCAGTCTAGATAGCTAAAAAAAACTTCTTTAAATTTATTTATTTTCAAAAGTAAAATTTTTAATTAATTCTTTAGATTTTTACAAACATAGGAAGCTTTGAATTATTCCATTTGGATAAAAGAATAAAAAATTATGAAGAATTATAGTTTGCGGATAGGTATGGTTTTCAAAGACTATACCCACCCACAAACTAAAATTCTTCATAACTTTTGATTCTTTTATCCAAATGGAATAATTCAAAGCTTTTCATGTTTGTAAAAATCTAAAGGAATTAATTTGAAATTTTACTTTTGAAAAAAAAAAAATTTAAAGAAGTTTTTTTAGCTATCCGGACTGCTCGATGTTTAAGCAAAATAATATATCATGCCATAACTTTTTAATCGTGTTATTAAAAGTTATGAAAATAGTTGGACCTTGAACCTATTCCTTGAACACATATTGTGTCAAAAAAAAATTTAAATAAAATAAAAACTCTATTCATAATAAATTGCCCAAAATCACTATGTTGCCAAAAATGCAGCTCTCAAGGTTTTAAGAATTAACTTCAAATCCCAAGCTAATTATTATCATCAACTTCTTATTCTACAATTATAATCATACACTCTGATTTTAATAAAATACTCAAAGTATAAGATTAGAAACTAACATCTAATAAATACCTAGTAGAGGTAAAAACTAAAGTTTCACTCGAAGCTTCACTTTATCTGTAGAAACTTTAAAATGCATTTAATTGTTGCTGTAACATAATCAACACGATTCACTTTTGTTAAGAGATTGACCGACCTCTCTAACTATCGTTCATGATTGTAACTCTTTTTAATAAGCTTGACCATACCATAGTATTGGTCATCATTTAAACCCCAAAATACCCTTTAAATATCATTTTATGGCTACCGAACTCAACACACTTAACATGCAATAAGATTACTAGTATTTAAGCATCATGCTAAAGATTCCCGTGCCATTGTTGCTCTACACAAGATTGCTTCGAGGATCGAGAAGGCGTAACTTCATCTTGAAAATGCTTGTGTAACAATATAAGATCTCATAGCAAAAAAGATTGATCTGATAGTTATAATAACGAAAGTTCAAATTTAGCCTTTAATTGAGGCTCTTCATCTTCAAATTGAAAAAAATCCTCTAGTTCGATATTCTAATTCTAAAGTAAAAAACAAAATTCACTAATAAAATTTAATAAAACTGTAATGCAAAATTGTCCTCTTACATAGATGTCATACACATTAACAAAACAAAGTTACCTTGAAGTTACTTAAAGAATTAACATTATTTTAAAATTACTCAATAAAATATATTATAATATGTTTATATACTATGCATAAATTTACAACAGGACAATGCAAACCTTAATACTATGTAAATAAGATTTAATTGAAAACAAAACAATAAAACAAGATGAAACTCCAAAAGATAGAGTAGAATTTGTAAATTACATAGCATTCACCAACCGCATGGTCCCTATTGTAGTTGGCTATTATTGATTCTCAACTTGATCACTTCATATCCTGACTCAGAACTATTGGAAATGCATCGAAATTTGTGTGGCTTGAAAATCGTAACCATTATTGAATAATTTTGTATTCAATAATTATTGCCTCCTCAATACATATATAAATCTTCCTTTCAACATCGATCTTTTTTTCTTCAATTAATTCATTAACTCTTGAAGCATCAATTTCCATTGGTTCTGGCATTGACGAGTTTAAAGGTGTCTGACGAGATGTTATTGCGTATTCTACTGAATATGTACTAGATCTTAATCGCCACCCCTAACGATGTTCAAATAGTCGATTATTGCATCGAACCGCTTACGTAACTGCTTCAAATAGTGATATTGGATCAAGTAGATTTAATAGTAACTCTTGGACATCATTTCGCAATCCCCATCAAAACGCATTAATAAGTGCATTGTCATCCCAATTATTTAATGTTACAAACGAGTTGTCGAAATTCAACAACATATGTTGAAGTTACATGCGTTTGTTATTGAAATGATAGCAGTTTAGTCATTACAGTATGAGCTCAATTTGTTTCACTAAAAATATTGGTGAATTCTTCCAAAAATGTATCAAGATTCATCAATAGCAAAAACCAAGAAAATGCAACTTTGATTAACAAAGTCTTGATTAATCCAACTTGAGTTTCTACAATTAGATATCTTTGAGTTTGAAATTTCAAAATGAGTTGAATTTGACTTACAAAGTCTCAAAACTTTAATTGAGTTCCATCGAATTTGTTTGGAAGGCTGACTTAAAAGCTACTTTGATGTATGTTGGCTTAAAACTGTTGCACATGTTGCGAAAGGAATTGAATTTAAAGCCGATTGTAGTTGTTCAAATGCACTCTGCAAATTTCATTAGGAAAGATTAGAAACCTCTATAAGACTATGGGTTTCTGTAGTATGGGAACGCCAAAACTGCCACGGGAACCCCAAAACCCAAGATTCTAACGTAATCGAGACCATGCTAGGTCAACCAAAAAAAATTGGACTTTTTTTCAAATTTCAGGACAACCTCCCCTCCCAATTTTTTTCTTTTTGGGTAATTGCTTGCTGAAAACAGCCAATAGTTCCCTGCATTGTTTTGGAAACAAACCTTGAAACAACCCTGTACATGCCTCCAATCCCTCCTGATGGACATTTTCTAGCTACAATTGTTGCAACCCCCCGAGTATTTTGTCCATCAAAATTGTAGATATGTCGTCCATTTTTTAATGTAAGATGGCTCAAAGATAGATAAAATAACAAAACTTTTTGTTTTGAATCCTCGAAATGACTATAGAACACAAAGACCTCAAAAATTTAGATAAAATTCTTTTCTACACTCGCTAACAATGAGATTTCTAAGCTCAATCTTTGATTTGAGTAAAAAAATGAACTTATTAAGCAATTGACGTAGTTGGTATCAGAAGTCAATTCAAGTCCATATGATGACTTATAGTTATTTTAGTAGTCTTTTAAATATTAGCAACTGAAAACAAAAATAAAGCATTCACTCTCGTCAAACTAATGCGACTGCAACTTTCGGATGGAACCAAGATTGGAAATGAAAAGGGACCTCAAACAAGAACAAAAACAAGAGTAGAATGAAGGAGATTTCTCCAACAAGAACTAGAACTAGAATTAGAAGTTCTGAACAAAATTTGAATTGATGAAAACGTGAACAAAGTAGAACTAGAGTTGACAAGAATGAGGAACAATGTCCCTCAACTCTCTATTTATACTAATCTTAGATTAGACTAACTCAAGACGAATCTATAGACTTGCTTGAATCTCAAAACAATTTGGAGTACACTCCAAGGTAGTCAAAGGCGGTTTGTTTTTGTCTAAAAGCTAACTAAGGTACAGCCCGGGCTCACCCAACTACGTGCGACAGGGTAACTTGGAGGATAAGCCATCTAGAAGCGATTGCCTTGGTCCGCAAGCAGGCTTAAAGTGATGGCTTGCGGCACAAGGTACCGCCATCACTATTTTAAAACTACTTAGTAACTTCTGAGTTCTATTGTGCGGTTGATTTATTATTGATGTTATTTTTGTGGTTTGATATCTGGCATGCTTCGTATGTCGCGTTCATGACATTGGCTTTAAATGACTCATAATTTACAAGAAAGGTACTCATGACAACTATACATTTTGTCTAATTTTTTTGTGATTAACTAGCCAAAAAAAGATCCCAATTTAATATCACACTCACCAATTTGGAGTTCTTTTGTACTATTTAACACCCAAAAAAATAATTTTTAATCTAAATTTAGAAGATATGGTCTTCTAGTAGACTTGTAGCTAATGGCCAAAAGAATTTTAAAAAGAATTATTTTTATGTGGTGTATAAGTCCACAAAGTAAGAATCTTTTTGCTTGTATTTTGAAATATATAATAAATGATATTGGTGAGTTTTTTAGTGAATGGCCAGCTCCATAAAATTGTTCCAAATTGAAAAAAAATTCTATTTTTTTTCTATTTTTCCTAATTAAAACATCAAAATATGTATTTTCATGGGATTTGCACATTTTTAATTCTCCTACTTAGATCATTTTTCTATATATTTCTTTTGATGGTTATCTTGGTTTTAAAGATATATACATTAGTCATATTTTTCAAAAAATTTCAAAAAAAAATTCTAATTTTAAAGTACTCCAAAAAAAATCATAAAAACGCATTGATAAGTGTTTCTTGCAATCACACTCAATCAAAGTTTTTTTGATTGTTTAACAAATAGAAAATAGAAAAATATATATCAATTCAATGTCTTCATTCAACATGTTGAATTCCAATGTAATAATATACACAAATTCATACTTACTACATTTGTAGCTCTTAGGGAGGAGCACACATTAAAACAATTGTTTCCATGGCCATGCCCTACATATACATCCACGTCTAATTTTTTTTCTCCCATGATTGGCAACCTTTTAAAAATGAACATGAAAGTTGAGCAATGCATTGTTTATGAATGCTTATAGGTTTAGAAACATGTTTGCTTGAAGATTTAATTTAATTAATTCTAGTATCATTGATTAAAATGATTAGATGGATGGAGGTTGTTCATGAATGCCTATAGGTTTGAAATTAGATTGAGTAGGCTCTCTATAATTGACATCCCCAACAAGAAAAATTACAATTATAACTATTTTCCAATTTGAAAAGTTCCTAAATCTTTATATTTGTCATTGAATCTTTCTTGTTCATTTCATTATTTATCATTTTTCGTTTCTTAATGTATTTTATATTTGATCACTTTGAGTAATCTATCTATACATTCAAAAATCTTCAGATCCATTATAATGGATGTCGCTACTTTATAGATTTGACTATACATATAGCTAAATTTTAATTTAACAAAGATCAATCTCAATCATTACATTAGGGTGGCTCTTACTACTAATTGAATTCATGAATTTTGCAATCATTATATTGACGAGCTCATAGTAATCTTTGCTATGGAATGTGCAAATTAAAGAGCATGAAATATATACTGTGCAAACCAAACATTAGAAACATCGCACACAGATGACACCTTCATTTATTGAATAACACCTTCACTATCCTAGAATACACACAAACTTCCTATATATTCTATAATATATATAGCCAAAGTCAAGATTAACTACCACTAGTATATCATAAAGATTTAAATCTTTTAAAAGTGGGGATCCTCAAAAAATCTAATATCCTATTTCACTCTTCCATATCTTTTTGCTATGATGTACACTACATTCTACTAATGATAGTGTAATTCAAACCCTACTCTGACAACATGTCCAAGTCCACAATTTCTTAATTAACAGCTTTTCGAGATTGGTTGTCTGCAATCTTTGCTTTTCCCTTCATCTTCTTGCCTTGAGAAATGCAAGAGTCAATTGATGATGTTCTCACTAATTGGCGCTTTGATGCCGTTAGCCCAGATTTCCTTGTTGATGATGACGACGACTTGCTATCTTCTAAAGTAGATGACCTCGCCTCTTCAACTTCCACATGCTCAACTACAACTAACCAGTCTGGTTTGTTGACAAATTTCTCAGCTGCATAATATAAAACAACATTATTCTTTTAGAATAATATAGAAATAGAATATTTCTCGAGCTAAAAGCATAATATCGCTACTAACAAACTTGTAACACAATTATTTCTATATTTCTATAGTTACTTCTATCTTCAATGCAAGATGCTGATCTCACATAACTATTTCTTCTAAGCTTCTACTATTTTCACTATTTATTAATTAGCCACATTATACACTCTCTAGAACACAAACTTAAAAGAATACAAAACAATAACTCAACAAAACTATCTCCAACGAATTCTTTATTCACATTGGTCAAGAGACCAACATTCTACCGATATACAAAACACAACGATTTCTACCTTCACGTCAATTCTATCTATAGCAAAAAAATGAGATCTTACCGAGTTGCTTGTTTTGAATGCTTGCCATTTTCACTAGTTTTTGCTTGGCCACGTCGTAAGCTCTATTGAAGACATGGTCCGCTGCATCAATGAGGACACCAGAAGGAATCATGTTCCTGCCATACCTCACTGTGCAAAGGACCGTTGCCTTCCCACGAATCACTTCCACCGCATTCTCATTCTCGACGCCTTTCACGCTGCCAAGGGCAATGAAAAGCTCACTGGAGTTGAGAATGTCTGGCGACAAATCCTTGATTACAGAAGCTGGGAGTTCGTAGGGACGGAAAAACCATCTGATGCGCACTTTGCGAGCACCTTCCTCCTCGAACAACCTCATCAGCTTCCCAACAAATGGTGCCCTCCTCCCCGACCTGCAGAAGACGCAGTCGTAGAGGTGGTACCAAACGCCGTTGTAACACATGCTCTCGTAGCTCGACTCCGTCCCAGCCTCCTTGTTTCCCCACTGGAACACAGCACTAGAGGAAGACCCCGCCATTTCTCCCCGAGACTCTAGAAGAAACCCACTAGCCTCACTCACAGCGCTCGACTTCGATCACTTCCGGCCAGAACGCCAAATCGCAGGCGCACACAAACTCAAAAGCACGAGCGAACCAAGTGTCCAAGCGACGCAAAGAGCTCCGAAACGAGCAAGCTTATACAGGCTTCCGAAATGTGCGAGACTCAAAGCTAGAGACGAGCCTCGGCCAGTGGAAAACTCCAACGTACTTATGACCTCGCGGGTAAGGCAGGCACGCTTGCATGCACACTAACGAGACGAGACACGGCTACACGATCAACAATCCCGCGCTCTCTTTGAAATACAAAATGCTCCAACGTTAGCTGACATAAAAATCTACAATCCAAGTGAGCAGTTTACTAGCTTCCCAAACTGCAAAGAACTGAAGCCCAACGAACTCTGCACACAGAATCGGGACTCAGAACTGACTGCGAGTTCAGAAACGAACCCGCATCGAGGAGCCGACGATCTCAAAGAAACTGGGTCAACTGTAGAAGACTGCGGGTGTGCAGGGAATGCAGCAAAGTGAGCCGTGAGGGAGCAGTTGCCGAGTTTCTTATCATTTCCTTCGGCGACTGCTGACGTTCGACGTGTGCAACAGGTTCGGGAGCGTTCGAGAAGGCTCGGGAGAGTAGGGCAGGTTCGCAGTGGCTCGACGATGGCTCGGGGGTGGTTTGCGCCGTGGCCGAGGCTGGGGGACTTTTCTGGGGGCTGGGAGGGGTTGTGTGGTCCACTCGGGTAGAGTACTGTACTGTAGAGTCGAAGAAGACAGGCCTTGAGTGATTCCAGGGAGTGACCTCTAAATTTGGCAGGCAGCAGCCGTCACGCCACAGTAGCTGAATTGATGGGGATTCTATCTTTGGGCTGGACCAACTGTCAACTTGACTGGCCGTGGAGATATTTCAAATGGGAAAGGTTTAAGTTACTTGTGTCAAAGCAAACTTACCTGCATGGGCACGCGATCAACTTAACTTAGCTGCATGATGTGAAGGGCAGGGAGAACTGACCCCCTCGCTCGGCCACTTGGGTAAAATGCTGTAATTTTTTATTTTTCACACTGATTTTTTTTTCCAATTTTGAATTCATATTTGCGATCAAAGACCCCAAATTAGCTTAGGGGTGAAGAAAGTAGGGATGATCACAACCCAAACTAGGGGGCTTTTTGTTTTAATTGCTCCTCTGGTAAAACATGGTAAGGCCGAGGGAGGGGGCCAATCCACCCAGGTCGATGTGAACGGCTTGGGTGAACTGATGGCCAAGGTGAATTGCCCCCCTTATTGCCCCGTCGGGGCAAACCCTGGAATTTTTTATTTTTTGCAAATTTTATTTTTTTGCAAATTATGAATTCACATACGGAATCAAAAACCCTCAATTAGCTTAGAGGCGTGAAGAAAATCCGAAATATACGGCACAAAATAGGGGGTAATTTAGTCAACATGTTGTTGACCGGGGCAATAAGGGGGTCAGTTCTCGCTGCCCGTGAATGGACCCCTTGCTTGGGGCCATAGTGAATTGACCCCCTTATTGCCCCGTCAAGGCAAACCGTGGAATTTTTTATTTTTTGCAAATTTTATTTTTTGCAAATTCTAAATTCATATATGGAATCAGAGGCCCTCAATTAACTACAAGGCATGATGAAAATCCGAAGTATATGACACATAATAGGGGGCAATTTAGTCAACCTGTTGTTGACTAGGGCAATAAGAGGATCAATTATCCCTGTCCCTTGCCCTCCTTGGCCACTTGGAAAAACACTGAAATATTTTATTTTTTGCAAATAAATTTTTTGCAAATTCGGAATTCATATTTGCAATTGGAAGTCTCAAATTAGCTAGAAGGGAGGTACAAGTTAATTGAATTAAGTGAAAAATAGGGATCTTTTTTGTTTTACTTGCACCCCTGATTTACTAGGAGTGGTTGAGCGAGGGGGCCAATTCACCCAACCATATGAACAATCCCCTCAAAGGTAAAACGGCCCATTGGGATTAAAATTTGAGGCTTGCTCTCATTTGTATTGCTAAATTTTTTAATGTTTTCTTACAATTTAGATGAGATTCAGAAACAATGAGGCCAATTGAAATTTCAATTTTTTTACAAATTATGAATTGTTATGAATTTTTGAAGTGTACTATCTAAAAATAATTATCTAAGCTATCAACAAATCAACAAAAAAAACTATATCTATGATGATCATTTTACTCGCGTCAAGCAATTACACCATTCCTTGTTGTGCAAGGCCTAGAAAAAGTTACTTCCTATATTATATTTACATTGGAAAGTTTCTAATGAAATTACTAATCATTTTATTACAGTAATTTAGAGCATCTGCACTATGACACTAAAGAGTTGGTGACCTTGGCTACTAGTGCACCCAAGCTGAAAATGATCCACTATCCTCACACACTAGGAATAAAATCTTTAAATGGGCCCTACAATAATTGAGCTTGAAAAAGAATTCTTCAGTTTACCTCACAATTTTTTTCATGCCCTCCAATTTGGGATTCATCGTTGAAATTTCACCATCACAACAAGTCATTGGACAATCAATAAATAGAGGCATAAATAAGTACCCCCAACTTCACAGATTTGTAGAGCCCTCTCATGAGACAATAGCCTAGATATTGTTGAATGTGTTAGATATTACCGGGGATATTACAACTCACAATAGAGACTTGAAATCCTAAAAGAGATTTGTAGAGCCTTGTCATGAGACAGTAGTCCAAATGTTGTAGAATGTACTAGATATTACCGGGGATATAAGGATATTACAACTCACAATAGAGACTTGGAATCCTAAAAGAGATTTATGGAGCCCTGTCATGAGACAGTAGTCTAAATGTTGTAGAATGTACTAGATATTACAACTCACAATAGAGACTCATAATCCTTAAAGAGATCTGTAGATCACTGTCATGAGACGGTAGTTTAGATGTTGTAGAATGTGTTAGATATTACAACTTTCAAATAGAGACTCAAAATCCTTTTAAAGATTTGTGGAGCCCTATTACGATACATTTGGCAAGTTACATAATCCATGGGATGGTTGTGATACTATTAGGCCATTGAATGTGGCCTTTTGTGTAGTATAGATGCTTGATTTGACAATTTTCATACCGAAAATCAAAATTTGAAGATGGTTTATACCTTGCGCACTATCATTATTCTTTAATGGTGGAAAGAAACATGTAGAAAGATTAATTTCTAAAATTCTAAACTGCATTATTTAATTTGGCAATATAGGAATTTTGGGTTGCTCACCACAAATGGAGTTTTTCTTCTATTTTATTTGAAATCCTCACACATTATGTCATCATATAGCCAAAATAGCTCAAATGACCAGCAATTTTTATAGCTTTTGACTATATGACGGAAAAGTTATTGTATAATAAGTAGTTTCATTGCTCAATGAGCAACCTAGGCGACTAAGAAACTTCTTTTAAAACTATTCTTTTAAGAAGTGAAAATTCACAACTGATTTTTTTAATTTCTATATTGAAATAAATTTTTGAGCCATTCCATTTTGATCAATGAGATGAAAGTTATGAGGAGTTTTAGTTTGCGAGTAGTTTGCAAGTAGTTATGGAATTCTTTTTTTTAGATAAACTTTGAAGTCCTTTATTTTATTCATTTTTTAATATTTTTGAAAAAAGTGTAGAAACATTAGGTAAATGTTGTTTATCATAACATTACAACATATTAGAGTTGCATGAGCCTTTGGAAATGACATTTTTCAATTCCATAAATAAATTATTTACAATTTATTATTTTAAGTCATTCTCTATTTTTCTATTTATTATATATACACTTGCTATATGTTGTACAATTCCAAATGATCCGAAAGTTTTCAAACATGTTGGCAACTTGCTTTGAAGAATGAATCCAAAGAATAACGAAGATTTTGAAAATTTTCCCATACAAATGTAACCTTCTTAAGTATAGTTGCCCAAGTTTTTGTAGGACTCAAAAAAGAATTTTGGCAATTTTAACACTATTATCTTGCAATTTCCATAGTGGAAATTTCTGAAATTTGTTATACATTTTTTCAAAGAAACATACAAATTTTTTTGATTACATGTGAAGCAATTTGGTTTTAAAAAATTTAGCACTTATGTTCAAAATGGCAGTTTTGGAGCATTTTTAGTTTAAAAAAACTCCAAAATTTGTTGGAGATAAAATTTACCAAAATTTCCAAAATTTACTTGATTCAAACCCAAAGGCTTGATTGTTGCAAGAGGTGACACTCTATCCATCATTAATCCCTAAAGCCTAGAGCTACATTTTTTGGCAACATAACAGTTTTCGGCAGCTCACTACGAATGGAGTTTTTATTTTTTTTCTTTGAAATTTTGACACAACATGTGTCCAAAGAGTAGCTTCAAGGCCCTACAATTTCCATAACTTTTGATTACACAATTAAGAAGTTATGGCATGATATGTTGTTTTGTTTGAATTTGTCGCAACCTGGGTAGCTGAAAAACTTCTTAAATTCTTTTTTTCAAAAGTGAAACTTCAAATTTATTCTTTAGGTTCTTACAGAGATAGAAAGCTTTGAATCATTCCATTTGGATTAAGGAGTCAAAAGTTATGAGGAATTTTAGTTTGCGGGTAGGTATGGAGTTCAAAGCTTTCCATGTCTGTGAAAACCTAAAGAATCAATTTGAAATTTCACTTTTGAAGAAAAAAAAATTTTAATAAGTTTTTTTAGTTGCCCAGGCTGCCACAAGTTCAAACAAAACAACATATCATGCCATAACTTCATAATTGTGTAATCAAAAGTTATGAAAATCGTTGGGCCTTGAAGCTACTCCTTGGACACATGTTGTATCAAAATTTCAAAGAAAACAATAAAAACTCTATTTGTAGTGAGTTGCCTAAAATTGCTATGTTGCCAAAAAACATAACTCAAGGCTTTAGGGATTAAACAATTTTATTGGACAAAATGTCTAAGACAAAGGCCAAAAATAAAAATTTTAAAACCTATTTTGAATTGCAAGGAGTAAGATTTGGTGTACTCCTATCAATTCAAAAACTTTGATTTTAGAGTCCTTAAAGTGTAGTTTAAGAATACTACAAAATCAAGTTTTTTAGACATTTTCTAGAAGCATTAGTAGACATTTAATTGTTGTCTTTGAGGTAATCATTCTATTGAAAGTTAGAATAGGCCCAAACCTATAAATAGAATTCTATTTCACTTACCAAAATTTCATCTCCTTCAATTAGGCAACACTCAAAGAGATGCAAAAAAAAAGATTAGGTAGTGTTGATTGGTCCTTTCAATAATTTCAATTATTGTTCAATTGATGATTGCATAGATGGAAGGAAAATTACTACTTCAATTATTTTGTTGATCCTAATTAGTAATCAAAAGCTAAGTTAGATCAATTTATAGCATCATAGAGTGAAAGAAGAAGATGATTTTGGAACAAAAAATTAAGCTCTATAAGAAGATCATTTTGAGACAAAAAAGAAGTATATAAACATAAGGGACATGGATGCAAAACTTCGAAAAAAACAAAAATTTATATTGAATAAATTTAATTTTTCTTACATATCTCCCTAAAAGTTTTTGCATCCATTCTATTTCATTAAATTTAAAGAAAAGAGACTCACTAAAGATTATTCTAAAATTTCTAAAGAGAATTTGTCATTCAATTCCTTGAGGTCTATCTTTATCTCATAAAGGACCAAAGTGCCTTTTTGGCAACATAAAATTTCTAGGTAAGTAAGTGTAACTAGAGATTTTCATGTTTTGAAACCAAACTTTAATAAAAGGTGTAGACAAGGAATATCTTTAAAGCCCAACAATTTCCCTGTTTTTTGATTGTATGGTTAAAAAGATACTATATGATATGTTGTTTATTCCTCAATGCAGCTAGTTTGGATAGATTAAAAAAATCACTTTTTTTTAAACAAAAATTTGAAATTGATTTTCTAAATATACATATATGGAAAGCTTCAAATCATTCTATTTGGATTAATAAGTCAAAAGTTAATATGAAGGGTTTTAGTTTGTGGGTAATTATAGATTCTCTACTCTAAAATAAACTTTGAAGTCCTTATTTTACTCAATTTTCAATATATTTGGAAAAAAACAAAAACATTGGATGTAGATTTTTTATTACAACATTTGAACCATTGGGATTGGTAAGTTTCAATTTCACAAATGAATTCTTAATAATTTAGTATTGTGAGTCATTTTCTACTTCTCTTTATTTACTATTTTTTCCCTATACGTTGTACAGTTTCAAACGATTTGAAAATTTTCAAACATATAGCTAACTTATTTTGGAGAATGAACCGAAAGAAGTACTATCATTTTGAACTTTTTTCATGCAAATGTGAGTGTATAAAGTGCAGTTGCCCAAATTTTCGGAGGGCCACAAAAAGGATTTTGGTCAATTCAAATGCTCATATCTTGTAATCTTCTCAATAAAAAATTCTGAATTGTTTTTCACCTTTTCAAACTAGCATACTACAAGATCCTATGTTTATTTGTATCTAAAAGTAAAATTTTCTAAATATTTGGTACTTGTGTTAGAAATGGTAATTTTGGAGTATTTTAGTGAAAACATAGTCAAGGAACTTTAGATTTAAGAATGTAACCATCATATTCTCAAAGGGTTGTTTACATTATATGAATAGAAGTGATTGGGATAGATTTTTGGAATTGTAAGCTTTGCACTTTAAGAAAAAACAAACTTAGTTCTATTGAAGGTTGAAGTGAAGGTAAGGGAGGGACATTGAATTGCTTATTTTGATAATTTTTGGTGTTACTTCTTTATTGATTGATGTTTCTGTTATAATACAATGATGTTTTGACACCTAAATTTCAAGGCATTTTTCTCGTAAAAAAACCATTCAAAACTACCATCTTTAGTGCAAAGTAAAAAAAACTTTAGAAATATTGTTTTACATATCTAATTGTACGATCTTGCATAAGACTAATCTACAATTATGTAGATGAAATTTTAAAAATATTGACCTTGTAGATTTCAAGAGTTTTATATTTAAAGTAAGTAAATATAATTTTTTGCATATTGCTTCATCAACTTTCAAGACTTTGAATCTTCATAGCTAAATATTTTTGTTTTGTACATGTTAATTTTATTGTTTTATATTGCAAAATTTAATTGGAAGCTAAGAAAAACATTTCAATAAAATCATGTTCAATTTTGATCCTTTGAGGGTTTGTTAAGTAGAAGTAGGTATGAGATTGAAGGAAAACTAAATTGTTGGTAGCTTGAAGATGGAATTCAAAATCACTAATTGTATGAATTGCCATGGTGAGATTACTCTTAATAGTCAACAAAACCTTGACGCACTTTTTTCTTAAATTGCAAAAATTGCATTAAAAAATGAGTCCTTCAAATTATCTTTTTGAGAAGATGCTTAATCCCTAGAAGCGCTTTGTCTCCTTGAAGGACAATTTGGAGTTTGTGTAGGTTTTGATGACCTCAATTTTTAGTGAAACTTTTTGAAACTTTTTTTAAGATAGAAAACTAATTAGCTATGTGGGAATATAGTTTTCGTTTAATTTGGTGCCATGAAACAAAAGTTATACCATACAAAGCCAAAATTTCAACTTAGCGGGTAAAAAACTAAATCCACAAAAAAGTTGAAACTAAGATTTTAAATTTCTTTTATGTTATAGATTATATATTTGTGTACATGTGAAGTTTTGATTCATTCCAATTGGATTAGTTATGTGAAGTTATGAACAATCTTGGTTTTGGACAATTTGAGCATCTTTTTGAAAAAATAACTTATAGGATTCATTTACGATTGCAATTCTCATCATTTTTCAAAAATAATTTATTGACAAGGTAAAAATTGCTTGCTAGAACACTCTCATCATTGGGATTATTGTTGTTTTCTATCCTAGAGCTATTAACAATTTAGTTTTTCTTTCAATCTCCGATCTACCTCTACTTGATCATTTAAAAAAAATGAAAATCGAGCATTTTATTCGAAATTTTTTCTCTAGATTTTCAACTCAATTCTTTTACACAAATTTTTTTTTTAATTCAAAGTCCATAGTGTAAAAATGTTCAACATATGGCAATTAAAGTCATCTAAAATTGCACAACTATGTTTTAAATCATTCTTTTTTCTAATTTTGAAGACAAATATCTTCCAATCAATATAGTCAAACTTCATGAAATCCTAACCACATGATCTCATACAAACAAAGTAGAAGATACTATGGTTAGATTCCAAAAAATACTTTTGTTTTTGTTCTCTTAGGTGAATACAACAAAAATGACCTTGGACTTTAGTGTTAATACCTCCAAAAATAATATTGTCTAGAACTATCTCATCATTGATTCAAATAGAATGAACCAAATGTTTTCACTTTCACATAATTACTTTCATTCGGAAGTAAAATTTCAAAAATTTGATTTTGACTTCTTGTGATATTTTGAATTGCCAAACAAACTCCATTTTGGAGTTAGGATGGCATAATTTATATTCTTGGGCACCACTTGAAATCTAAACTATATTCTCAAATTTTGGTATATTTTCTTATTTCACAAGAAATTCAAAAATCCACTATACAAATTAAAACCGTTAGGCATTGGAACCTATCTAAATTCCATTTTGTCCTCTAAATAGCAATGGGAGTTTAGGGGTTAAAATCTTTGTATAAGGGGGATTCATTTCTTGTTTTATTTGTATGCTCTAGATTCAAAGTTAACTTCAAAGACTTCTAAACTAGCTTGCAACTATGAAAGCAAGTATAACAATTGCATCCTACTAACTAAGCAATTGGCAATGTTCCTATTGTCAAATTGGTTTCCTTTGGATCTTGTTGGAATTCCAATAGTATTTTAGATTCCCTTCCTATATCTTTAAACCTTAATTGATTCTTCATGAAGTAATGGAAATATGACAAAAATAAATGAATAATTTTTATAATAAAAATAACTTTAATTATCAATATTTTATTTATATGATGAAGATGGCGCTACAACATTGTATATTTTATAACATTCTTCCAATTATTCATATTTCAATACTAGTAGTAGTATCATCAACTCTTTTGAAATTACATACTTAATTATTATGCAATGGTTGTACAAACTAAATTAACTCTTAAGGGACAAAGTTGTGTTTTTTGGCAACATAGCAATTTTGGGCAGTTCACTACAAATGAAGTTTGTATTTTTTTTCTTAGAAGTGTCTATACTATGTATACTCAAAGAGTAGTTTTAAGGCTTAATAATTTTCATAAATTTTGGCTACATGTTTAAGAAGTTATTGCATGATGTGTGATTTTCATTGCTTGGCAGGTACCCTTGGCCGTCCAAAAAACTTGTTTGAAAATCACTTTTCAAAAAAATAAAAACTTGATAGTAATTCTTTAGATTTGTATTGACATGGAAAGCTTTGAATCATTCCATTTGGATTAATGAGATGAAATTTATGAGGAATTTCAATTTGTGGGTAGGTATGGTTTTCACAAACTCTATACCTACCTATAAACTTAAACTCCTCGTAAATTTCATCTCATTAATCCAAATGGAATAATTCAAAGCTTCCCATGTCAATACAAATCTAAATAATTACCATCAAGTTTTTATTTTTTTGAAAAGCGATTTTCAAACAAGTTTTTTGGACGGCCAAGGGTGCCAACCTAGCAATGAAAATCTCATATCATGCAATAACTTTTTAATCTTGTAGTTAAAAGTTATGAAATTTTTTGGGCCTTAAATATACTCTTTGAGAAAATGTTGTGTAAAAATTTCAAAGAAAAAAATAAACACTCTATGTGTACTAAGGTGCCCAGAATTGCTATGTTGCCAAAAAAACGCAACTTGGTCCTTTAGGGGTTAAGTTACTACTCATCTAGTCTCAAAATATAATTGTGGTTTTTTGTCAAAATATGTGTGAGTACTATGGATTTATTTTGATACAAAGGGAGTTTATAATATCATCACTTTATTTTCAAAGTCATTGTAGTGAAAGTAAGAAAGACTGTCCAATGTAAACTTAAACAAAAATGTAGTGTAAGACTATAAATGTTAGTGGAAGCAAAATAAATGATTGTACTTCTGGTTATGAAGTGTAAACGACCCTTCAACGAAGTCAAATCAATGAAACGTCGAGAGCTTGAAAGAATCAAATTGAAAAAGGTAAAGAATCCAAAGGAATCACCACATAAATCTTACACAACAAATAGAGTAAGAACATCCCTACGCCAACACGTTGAAGAGGTGCACAAGGAGTGTCCGGGCCCTGGCAATATAATTGCCCCATGCCTATCACGGGGAAGTCAAAATCATGATTGACCCTGGTCATATTTAAAGAACACACAAGTAATTGAAGATTGTTCACAATGGCTCGCTAAGCAATATAAAAGACTTTCTGTCTCCACCTTTGAAAAACTTCATTTGAAAAGGTGAAGAGATTCTTTTTGAACTAATAAACTAATAGTTATTAATGGAAGTTTGATCATTTGACAAGTCTTGTGGTAGGGACATGACTCTTCAAACAAAAAAGAAAGCATACCAATCCAAAAAATTCTTTGCTTGGCCTCTAGTTCATCGTCTCTGACATGGGGATGCTCTAAGAGAGGTTGAAAACAAGATCCACTCTACCTAACTGCTTGTCAAACATCAACCGACCTTGCTAAAAATTCCTCCAAACTTTGGACGCTTCTAAACATGGTCAAATCTTTTCCATGTATTCACATATTCTCTAAGATTTGTTTTTTCAATTTTCAGACAAACAAAAAAAATAAAAATAAAATTGAAGAAATAAGGTAGGCAAACTGAATATGTGACTTGTTGACCTAATACCATCCAAATGTTGGTCCATCAATGATTCTATAGTGAAAATCTACTATCGTAAGTGACCACACTTCTTTTTTGAATTTTTTTCTAAAAATAAGGTTTGACAAATACTAAAAATAGAATTTTCTTGCCAATATTCTTGTTTTCACTATACAATTTTTTTCTGTTATTTTGGAAAAATAATTTTCCGAAAAATTTGGCATTTATTTTTAGAATTGTTTTTCGCTAACTTTACCTTGCAACTATGGTGTAGTAATACATTCTTTAACTTCACTTATTGTGAAGTTCAGACATTTACAACTATAGTAGATTCTCATTCTAAAATCAACAAGGGTTCTACATTTGAGTGATATTAGGTTAATGGTTGGTATTGGGTTTTGCCTACCTTATTATGGAGTTGAAGCACTCTTGCCTTTCTAGATCAAAATGTAATGGGATGCATAAACTCATCTATAGTAATTTTGCAACCTACAAACTTACTACAACTTCTTTGGCAAGCCATTGAGAATATCTACTATGGTAGTGCTCTAATTGTTTTTTTATTAGGCTTGGTTGCAAATTTTGGGCAAGAAATTAAAAGTGCCCTAATTAAAAATAAATCTACCTTTACAAGCTTCCTACATATTGAAATTATTTATCACAAAGTGGTCCTTTGTTGTTTTCTAAATAATTAAATAATTGCATAATTTATTCTTGAGCCCAAATCATTTAAAATACACAAGAAATAAAATTTGCTTTTACAAACAAGTATAAAGTTCACCAAACCCTGATAAACCACAATTTGATTTTAATGATTTTTGAGGGTTTTTTAGATTTTTAAGGATTGCTTTGATAATACTCTATATTTATTTATTCTATTGAGGACAAAAAACTTAATAAGGTAGAACCACCCGTAACCAATCATTTAAGGTATTTTAGGCATGATCTAGTGTAGTGCAAAGTAAAACAAATATTTTTGAAGGTGTAAAGATAAAAATGATGGGGATTGCAAAAAATTTGGTAATTTTATCATATGAATTGAAATTACTATGAATTTTGGAAGGCATAAAGTGTGCTTGACCAAATGCCAATCTATGGAGTCTTCTAATTTCGATCACACAAAAAACTACATTTTTACTCACTCTTTTCTACTTTTTTGCACACTACTTTGGAACATGTGCCATGAACTTTTAGTCCCAACTTTGAAAATGAGAAAAAAAAACTCATTCTAGCCTTGGTTGGAAATACGTCCATCATTAGGTTGGCTATGGGGAGCCGATTGGTTATGGGTGGCTCTACCTTATCACTTGCAAGATTAGACGTTTAAAAACTAGTTTTCGTAAGGAAATCAATACAAATCAATGATATCCCCGGTGTACTATTTAAAATAGTATATATTTTCATAAATACGAATGGAATAAATCATTGCAGTGAATTATCAATAGAATTTTCTTAAAATAGAAAACTACAGTACATCGTGTGTGGCTTAACTTTAGTTAGGATTTGATTCTAATCACATGCAGAGATTCTCGCGAGTCACAAAACCTGATTTCAAATTTCAAATTTTTTATTTTTTTTGGACGCAAGTGCCTGAAGAGCTTTATGATCACTGCAAGGTTCTTGATTTCAATTATTTTTTCAATTATTTTGAAACAAGTGAAAAGCTTTGTAATCACTGCAAGGTAACATAAAAGTGTGGTAGAATCTCCCATAAGTTAGGTGACCACTAAAACAATTCCATGCATGTTCTATAGCAATAGAAGGCAATGTAAGCTAGGGGGCTGTAAAAGCTGACCCTTTACCAGCTGATTTGCATTTTGGGGAAGCTAAGCTCCCTAAAACAATTTTTAGTAAATTTTTGTGGTTAGAAAGATGGAATTGGCATCTAACCCAAGTCATTTTATATTTTTTGGACCTTCATGAAATTAGTTATGAATTTTTGAAGTTGAAAACACAGTGGTTTCTAAAAGCGACCTCTCCTGAAATGTACACTTTTGGTACATATTAGAGGCAAAATCTACCAGATCGCTTTTAGAGACAGGGTCACAATTACAATCCCCTACCTTAAATTTTTTGTTCTAGAGAAGGAAAGAAAGAACAGGCATTGCTAATTTTTTGTGTTTTTTTTCCTTGAATTTAAATTGTTGTAAATTTTGGAAAGTGAAAGTTCAATTAAACCCATTCCTAATGTATGGAGTCTTCCAATTCCAACCATTTATGAACTACTTTCTTATCCACTTTTTCAAAACATTTCTCATGAACTTATTAGTTCCAAGCTTTAGAAGGTGTAAACAATATAATTAACCCCTAAAGCCCTGAGGTGCATTTTTTGGCATTATAAATTTTTTGAGCAGCTCACTATGAATGGAGATTTTTTTTTTTTTCGCTAAAATTTTTACACAAGATGTGCCCAAGGAGTAGCTTTAAGGCCCAACAATTTTCGTAACTTTTGACTTTGTGGTTAAAAAGTTATGGCATGATATGTTGTTTTGTTTACTCGAAGGGCAGCCCGGGCAGCTGAAAAAACTTCTTAAAATTTTTTTTTTTCAAAAGTGAAATTTCAAATGGATTCCTTAGGTTTTTACAGACATGGAAAGCTTTGAATCATTCCATTTGGATTAAGGAGTCAAAAGTTATGAGGAATTTTAGTTTGCAAGTAGATACAGATTTCAAAAACTCCATGCCTACTTACAAACTAATTTCCTCATAACTTTTGACTCCTTAATCCAGATGGAATGATTCAAAGCTTTCCATGTGTGTAAAAACCTAAGGAATCAATTTGAAATTTCACTTTTTAAATAAAAGTTTCTTTAGCTGCCTGGGCTGCCCCAAGTTCAAACAAAACAACATATCATGCCATAACTTCTTAATTGTGTAATCAAAAGTTATGAAAATTGTTGGGCCTTGAAGATACTCCTTAGACACATGTTGTGTCAAAATTTCAAAGAAAAAAAATAAAAACTCCATTCGAAGTGAGCTGCCTAAAATCACTATGTTGTCAAAAAATGCAGCTCAAGGCTTTAGGGATTAAATGTAAGGGACATGGATGCAAAACTTCAAAAAACAAACAAACTTATATTGAATAAATTAAAATTTTCTTAGATATTTCTCTAAAAGTTTTTGCATCCATTCTACTTCATTGAATTTAAAAAAAAAGATTCAGTAAAGATTCTTCTAATATTTCTAAAAAGTTTGACATTAAAGTCCTTAAAGATTATCTTTAAGAGTGTAACTACCATACTCCTCACATTCCTCAAGGTTTGTTTATGTTTTGTAAGTAGAAGTGATTGTAATAGATTTTTTGCTTTTAAGAAAAGCTTGCTTCTACTCAAGGTAGAAGTGAAGGTGAGTGAGGGTACATTGAATTGTTTATTTTGACAATTTTTGGTGTTTCTTCTTTATTCATTGATGTTTCTGTTATAATACAATGATGTTTTAACATCTAAATTTTCAAGGAATTTTTCTCATAAAAAATCCACTCAAAACTACCATCTTTAGTGCAAAGTAAAAACAATTTAGAAGCATTTTCTTACAAGTCTAATTGTATGATCTTGCACAAGACTAATCTACAATTATGTAGATGAAAATTTTAAAATATTGACCTTGTAGACTTCAAGAGTTTTGTATTTGAAGTAAGTAAATGTAATTTTTTGCACATTGCTTCATCAACTTTCAAGGCTTTGAATCTTCATAGTTGAATATTTTTGTTCTATATATGTTGATTTTTGTTGTTTTATATTCAAAAATTGAATTGGAAGTCTAAGAAAAACATTTCAATAAAATCATGTTCGATTTTGATCCTTTGAAGGTTTGTTAAGTAGAAGTAAGTATGAGATTGAAGGAAAACTAAATTGTTGGTAGCTTGAAGATGGAATTCAAAATTACTAATTGTGTGAATTGCTATGGTGAGATTGTTTTTAATAGTCAACAACACCTTGTGGCACTTTCTTCTTAAGTTGCAAAAATTGTGTTAAAAATGAATCTTTCAAGTTATCTTTTTGAGAAGATGCTTGATCTCTAGAAGCGCATTGTCTCCTTGGAGGACAATTTGGAGTTTGTGTAGGTTTTGATGACCTCATTTTTTAGTGAAACTTTTTGAAACTTTTTCCTATGATAGAAAAACTAATTAGGTATGTGGGAATATAGTTTTTGTTTAGTTTCGTGCCATGAAGCAAAAGTTATACCACAAAAAGATGAAATGTCAACTTGGCAGATAAGAAAATAAATCCACAAAAAGTTGAAACTAAGATTTTAAATTTCTTTTATGTTATAGATTATATATTTGTGTACATGTGAAGCTTTGATTCATTTCAATTGGATTAGTTATGTGAAAGTTATGAATGATCTTGTTTTTTGGGTAGTTTGAGCATCTCCTTGAAAAAATAACATATAGAATTCATTTATGATTGCAATTTTCATAATTCTTTAAAAAAAAATTCTTGACAAGGTTAAAATTGCTTTCTAGAACACTCTCATAGTTGGGATTATTGTGTTTTGATCCCATCTTAGAGCAATCAATGATTTAGTTTTTTTTCAATCTCGTATCTACCTCTACTTTATAATTTTTTAAGGAATGAAAAGCAAACATTTTGTTTTGAAATTTTTTTCTCTAAACTTTCAATTTAGTTCTTTTGTACAAAATAATTTAAATTTGAGATTCCATAGTACAAAAATGTTCAATAGATGGCAGTCAAAGTCACTTGAAATTGCACAACTGTGTTTAAAATAATTTTGTTTTAAAACTTTGAACTCAAATATCTTCTAGTTGATATGGTCAAACTTCATGATGTTTTTACCACATCATCTTAGGCAAATAAAGTCTAAGATGCTTTTGTACTTTTTTCTTGTTCTCTTGAATGATCACAACAAAAATGGCAAGTTTGAGTGGTTTTTGGCAAAAAAAATGACCTTGGACTTGTAGGGGTTAACTACCCCAAAAGCAATATTGTCCATAATTACCTCAACATTGATCCAAATAGAATGAACCAATTGTTTGTATTTAAAAAAATTTACTTGTTATGAGAAATAAAATTTAAAAATAATTATTTTGACTTTTTGGAAATTTATCAATATTACCTAACAAAGTCCATTTTGGGCTTTGGTGTGGCATAATTTTTACTTTTAGGCACCAACTAAAATATAAGTTATATTCTTAGATACCTTATGCATTTTTTTATCTTTACAAAAAGTTTCAAAAAATCATAATACAAATTGGAATAGTAAGAACCTATCCAAATTCCATTTTGTCTTTTTGAGGGACAATTGGAGTTTAAAGGTTAAACATGGCCAAAGGGTATTGGACTTCATATTTTATCTACATGCAACACATTTTTATAGTTAACATTCAAGACTTGTGAATAAGCTTGCAACTTATAGAAGCAAGTTCAATAATTACATCTTACTAATCTAAGCAATTACAATTGTTTGTATTCACTTTGATTTTTTGTTAGAACTTATTTGAGTTCAAAATAGTATTCTAGATTTGCTTCCTATGTATTCAAAGCCTAATAGATTTTTTAAGATTGAGTGGAAATTTTCATTAAATCTTACAAAAAAATTAGTTAATCAATCAATTAAATTCATAATAAAAAATAACTTCAATCTTTAATATTTTATTTATAAGAAAACAAAGATGGCACTATACCATTGTATATTTTATAACATTATTTTAATTATTCATATTTCAGTACTGGTAGTAGTATCATCAAGCCATTTAAATTTGCAATTGTTGCTTGCTAAATTATTATGCAATGGTTGTACAAACTAAATTAAGTTACTATTTCCTTGCTTAGAAAATATAATTGTAGTTTCTTATGGAAAAATGCGGGATTACAATGAATTTATTTTGAGATAGAGGAAGTATATAATATTGATCATTACTTTACCTTCAAAGTCATTGAAGTGTAACTGAGAAAGGTGGTCCATTGTAAACAAAAAGGTCATGCAAGCAAAATAAACAAATGGCCACTTTCGCTTATGAAGTATAAATGAGTCTTTACTTAAAGCAAATCTAAGAAATGTAGAGAGCCTAAAAGGAATCAAATTGAAAAATGCAAAGAGTCCAAAGGAATCGCTACAAAAGTTCTATACAACAAGAATCTCAAAATGAGACCTACAATAGCTATGTATTTGTCAAACATCAAGTGACCTTACTAAAAATTTCTCTCAGCTCTTCATGTTTCTCAACATAGACAAATCTTTCTCATGCCTATTATTTGGCCTATTTACATGTTCTTTGAGGTTGTCTTTCCAAGTTTGAGACAACCAAAAAAATTAAAATTTTTGAAGGGATATATGTAGACTTGAAGCACTTTTCCCTTTCTAGAGCAAGTTGTGATGGGTGGTGCTCAAAGGTGCATGAATTCATCTACAATAGTTTTGCAATCCAGAAACTCATTGTAGTCAATGGATTGGCAAACCTCTGAAATTAGCCATTGTAGCAATACTCTAATTGTGTTCATAGAATGCAATGCTCTGATTATATTTATTGTTAGGCTTAACCCCTAAAGGACCATTGTCCCTTCGGGGGACAAATGCAATTTCGGGCAGGTACCTACAGGCTGAATTTTTGTCCTAATTTTTTGAAATTTTTTTGGAGATAGAAAAATTGAATATCTTCATAAGAATATTATTTTTTTTTCAATCGGTGCCGGGGAACAAAAGTTATGCCCAAATAAGCTCAAAACAGGGGACGGCGGGCAGTTCGGGCAGCAAAGAAAAAAATTGAATTTTTTTTTTTGAATTTTTTTTCTTATATATTATATTTTTGCCTATCTAGGAAGCTTTGATTCATTTTATTTGGATTTGTTATGAGAAAGTTATGGACATTCTTGTTTTTCGGGCAATTAGAGCATTTTCTTGAAAAAAATAACTTGTAGGATTCATTTCTGGATGCAATTTTTGCAATTTTTCAAAAAAATAAATTTTTCATGGTTTAGTTTACTTGCTAGAACAATCTCACCATTAGGATTAGTGCATTTTAATTCCATTTAAAAGATATTAATATTTTAGATTTTCCTTCTATCTCATACCTACTTCTACTTAACATTTTTTTTAAGAATGAAAATTAAGTTTTTTTGAATTTATTTATTTTTTCCTAGATTCTCAACTCAATTTTTCACTATAAATAATTAAAGCTCAAAACTCTTTAGTGCAAAATTTTTAAGTTAAAAATGTTCAAAGTCGAAAAATCCAGTCCCGCAATGTGTTGAAAAACTTGTTTTTCCCACTTTAAATGCAAGTATCTTGCAATCTGTGTGGTCAAAAATTCTGAATTTTTTTCCACACTATCTTATACTAGTGAGGTATAAGATCCTACGGTTAGATGTGGAAAAAAATTAATTAAAATATTTTTTTACTCTTTGCTATAGAATTGGCAGTTTTTAGTGTTTTGGGGCAAAAAACAGGGCTTGGTCCTTTAGGGGTTAAGTTGCAAAGTTGGAAAAGAAATAAAAAGTGCCCAATTAAGAATAAATCTACCTTTGCAAGTTTCTCATATTGAAATTATTTATCAAGTGATTGTCTAACTTATTTATCAAATAATTGCATAATTTATTCTAAATCCCAAATCACTGAAAATACACATCTCAAAATTACATTTGCATGCACAAAGTTGACCAAAGTTTATAAACCACAATTTGGTTTTAATAAATTTTTAGATTGTTTTTAGATTTCTAAAGATAACATTGATAATACTTATTTATTCTATTACTTCCAAGATTAGAAGTATAAAAAATTAGTTTTTGTGAGAAAATTAGTAGAAATAGTTGATATCCTAGAGAAAACTATTTAAAAAGGAATTTTTATAAATACAAATGGAATAAATCTTTGCAGCGGAATAACATTAAATTTAAACAAAAATAGAAATCTACAGTACATCGTGTCTGGCCTAACTTAGTTAGGAAGATTCTTGCTTAAAATAAGTCACTCTCTCCACTTTCCTGAGTGATTTCAATTATTCTTTGAAGTTAATTTTCTTGACACAAGTGCCTAAAAATCTTTACACTGAGGCACTCCGATGTCTGAACAAAGGGCTTCAAGGCATTGTTTCATCCAATTAACTTCTCATTTATTAAATGTAATACTTGAATTTAGAAAAGACTACCTTCCTTGATGACCAAATTCATTTCATTCCTGTAAAAAGCTACAAGCAAAAATGTGCAAAAAATCAAAAAAGGATTGAGACGTTTAGGGGGTACAACCCATTTCCAACCACTTAACCCCTAATTGCCTACACGACCATATATATGATCTTGCAGAAATTTTAAGTTCAAATTTGAATGGACAATAAAATTCCTTTAACCGTTGTGAAATTATTTTTGAGTAGTTCATAGAGTTAACTATTGAAAACTTTCATTTTTCACAAAAAAAACAAAACAGAAAAACAAAAACAAAAACAAAAACAATATATATATATATATATATATATATATATATATATATATATATATATATATATATATATATACATGATTATTGAGGGGTCTTTAAAGGCATGTACACAACATTAGTGGAGAGTAAAGCTTGCCAATTTTCCTTCATTTTTCGCTTTAGTGCATAACTTGCCAATTTCACTTGATTTGAGATTTAAGAAATTGTACTTATCCAAATGCTTTGAAAATGGTCCTAGTAGAAAGTGTAAAGCATTTTCATGGTTTTCACTATTGAAAATTTCAACATACAAGTATCGATTTGAAGATTTTTGCAATTTTTAGTTGTAGAAAAAAATTTGTATTACAACAATTGCAAGGTGGATTGTATGGAATTCAAATTTGGAATGTGTCTTTTTGTCCTTTCCAAAGTTAGGACTAATAAGGTTATGACATAAGAGGTTTTTTGGCTGTATTAGGAAAGTGCAAGTTTCTGGAATGTGGAAACTTGTTGAAATTTGTTCCATAAGCAATCTAATGTGGCCAAGAGATTGCTACATCAAATAATAGTATTTAATTAATATTTATTACTTTATTATTATTATTATTTAATTTAAATTTATTTTAAATATATATATATATTTATTTATTTAATTTTAATTTTAATTTTAAATTATTTTTTAATCTGACTAGCAGTGACTGATTTACAGATTGGGGAATAGAACTGAAAGAGTCTTTTATCATAGGATGCTCATAAAGTGTATATATAACAGAAGAAATGATTTTTGAGAGAAAGGAGATGACTTGCATTTAATTTATGTATTTTAGGTGAACCTATAAGAGACCATGCTGAGATGGGGATTGGAGAAGCATGATGAAATTTTTTGAAGTGTTGCATATTTACAGAGAAATAATACAAGTGCAAAGTGTAGTGATCAATATCACTGCTCATAGGCTAGTAAGGCTACATCCTGTTCAAATTGCCCAAAACTTTTACCGAGAGCATTGAACAATTCAAAATCACTAGAGGTACTTTGAAACATTATCTTTGTCAACCACAAATAGGTTTCATGGCATTCCAAAATGCAGTGATAGTACTACCGTGCTATTATACTGTTTAAGCTAAGAAGTTCCAACTTATGAGCGTTGGTGGTTGTAATTACAAGTCAAACAAAATGAGTTGTTGATCACTTGTTGTCCATTACTGTGCCCAGTGGTTCCCCATAAAAGACGGGCACTTTCAAAAAGCAAATGCAGCATCCAATGAACGTAACCTAGTACATTTATACTTTTCAAAACGAAGAAGATGTAGGCCATGCTCGTCCAGTCCCTTACATGTGGCCCCCTTGTACATCCATCGTAGGCACCTTTCACGCGACCTTTTCTTGAAGCCGTTGTATAGACTATTGTGAAATTGTTCTTGTCTCTAAGATCCCCTTTCTGCCACGCAAGCCACATAAGAGGATTTCTAGTTGGTTTACAAGATTGCGAGTTCCAAAACACTGGGAATACATTGGGAACGTTGGGAACGTGATGTTGATGTAGTCGAGCAACTGCCATGTCTGGAAAATACTAATTATTTATTAATTTTAATTAATTAATTATATATATATATATTTGAATTTGAATTTTTTTCTTAAATCATTTTTTTAATACATCCTGAAGTTTTTGGGAAATTTAAAAATTTTTTAAAAAAAAAATTCAAAAATTCAAACCAGCAGAGGTCTGATTAGCAACAGTGGGAATAGTTTCAGGGAACACCCTTGAAACAGTCTTCTAGGGGCCTAGAAATCCTCTTATGTTTGAAGGAAGCAACGTCCCAACTCCAACCGCATCATATTGTTGCGACCCCATTCCAAAGTATTGTTCGTGGTTGCAGTTTTCAAAGTTGGACCTCACTCTCAAATAGTTGGGTGCACTATTCCTATCTTTGCAGCTATTGTCTTCGCGAGCCCAAGGATGTCAACTGCGCCAACCACAACCACTTCTTGTGCAATGGAAGCCTTTTGTTCTTACCGTTCTTGGTAAGCATCCTCCCATCACTCTTATGTTCTCCTTTTGCACGCCTCACTTGTAAATGTTTACAACTGTGCACTTAGTTATGTGCATTGTAGTATGTCGTAGCTATGCGTTGTTTGGTCTAGGGCCTGCGAAAGACATAGCTAGATATTGAAAGTAGTGGGGACCGTAGACCTAGTTTCATGTAGCGGCAGTGGGATACTAATGTGGTGAACGGATTTCTTATGAAGGAGGTATGTGAGTAGTGTCCTCACCCTTTGCTTCATAGCTCTCCATTCCATTGCTAGTTTTTAACTATCATAGCACACTTATGGTGCACTGCCGTAGTACGGAGCTATGTAACCAATTACAAGTTGGTTCCTCTTGATCATTGCATAGAGTTTATCGCCTAAAGCTCAAATATTCCTTAAGTTCCATAGTTTGTTGTGCTTATGCTTTGATTCTCTCAAGACAACCCCTTGCCTACTTTGCTTTGAGGTTGTCACGATCTTGTTGTGCCCTCATATCTTTTTTTGTGTCCTTCATTGTTTGCCTCCTTTGCCATTCCTCTACTGTAGCTATCTTCTTGGTTGCAATGGTCTCCAAATTGCGGATGTGATCCTCTTCGGTTAGGACTACTGAGTTATGGTGGTCCACCTCTGGTTCAAATCGATGTCCAATAATAGTTGGTAGTGGTATGCGAGGGAGTTGCTACATGTCATTGAAATTATTTGTTGTGCCACTAGCTACCTTTGCGTTTGCATTAGTTTATTTGTTCGCTATCACTTGACGTTCTTGTTGCTCTAGATCAAGTATGACCTGGTCGTCATTTCTTTTACTCTGGACGTAGTAGTCCTCGTAGTGAGGAATATCGATGGGCTCCTCGTCAAAAATTTCCTCAAGTTCCCATTGAGGTAGTTCATCGCCCTCTGTTGTGGAAGTCTATCCACGACTATTATTGTTGTTGCTTGATTCTATCTATTGTCTGTAAGCTTAATTAGCATTAGATAATAAAATAATAAAATAATAAATTTTAAAAAATTCAAATTTAAAAAAATATTTTATTATTATAATTTGACATGGCAGTCTTTCGGCCACGTCAGATCACAGACATGGCAGTGTTTCTAGCGTTCTTATAGTCGGGAACTCGCAGTCTTGTTACTAGCAGAAAAAATATCTAATGGGTTGGTCTTAGAATCCACCAGTGCAATATTAAGAGGGAACACCCTTGTTGCTCTAAATTTTCTTTTAATATTCTTTGTAGACAAAACTTTCCTAAAGGCATTGGCCATCTACTATGCAAGGTCTTCCTTTTGGGGGACTTTTCACAAGTTCTTCAAGCTCCATTTGTCCTTGTATACACGAAACAACAGCTTGAAAGGCCTGAAACAAGATATGTCCAAAGGTTGTAGTGCATGTGATGTGTGGGAAGGAATAGTTAACAAGTTGAGACCCTAAGGCATGGCTAGCTTAATGACTTGCATGGTGATATAGGAGCCGTGACCGTCAAGTATGAGCAAATGCCTTCCTCTTGGAGAAATGCCATGGCGTTTGTTGAGAGTGTCTAGAAAATGAGTCATGCACTCCATGAATATGTCATTAGTCACCCACGCCTTCTATTGTAGGGTGATTGCAAGAAACACTTGTCCTTTTTTTTGTCCCCTTGACCTTTACCAGGTATTTTTTTGCTCATAACTTTTTCATCTTTTGTTTTTTTGACTTGAAATTTGGAATGAAGGTGTACACAAAAGTTTTACATGTTGTGTAATTTTTTCAATTTCTTAAAAGTTATTTTACTATTTTTAAGTTGCCCATGAATCCATGATTGGATGTCTACTTTGGCCATTTTGGGGGGTTTTAGTCCTATTTTTGATCCAAAAAAGAAAATTTTGAGCTGAAAATTGGCATTCTTGGACCTATAGTATAGTTACACAATCCCTAAAAAGAATTTTTGAAAATATTAAACTGTCCAACTTCCACATGTGCTCAAAGTGCACTACCAAGGTACACTTGTACAAAACACAAAATATTTTTTTTGAAGATGAAATTTATTGAAAAAAAAGAATATTTAAGTTAAAAAATATTTTTTTTAATTTTTTTAATTTGAAATTTTTTACTATTTTTAAAAAATCAAAGAAAAATGTGTCTATTTTCATTGTATTTCCCATTGTCCTTTTTTTGTGCATAACTTTTAGAGGTCAATTTTCTTAGGTCTAAATTTTAAGAGACATAATATTTTCATTGCTCTTCAAATTATCCGCATTTTATTTTATTTAAAAAAAATTATTCCAAAAGTCACAGGATTCATGGAAAAAGGCCATTTTGAGCCAAAACCAATAAGTGTTTCTTGCAATGACCCTGTATTGCAAATGTAGCACTTTTTTTTCCAGTTTTTAGCACGAAATTTCTTAATTTTCACTTCCCCTTGAAAATGTAAATATTGGGCATGCTTTCTCCATTGGCATTGATGCATGACACAACCAAGATCCACTCACATTGATCAGGAGTGACCTTCTGGACAATTCTTCCTCTTCTCTTGGCTAGTACATACCCTCCACCATCTTTGCTACCATAGTCTTAGTGCACAAATATTTAGCACGGTTTTGATCTAGTAACTTTGGCTTCCAAAGTGCTAGCTTCTTGTGCCTTTTACGAAAGCATCATGCCCATTTGAATCCTGGAACTCCATCTTGAAATGATGTGATCCTGTTCTTAGTGATCATATTCACTTTCTACTACAGTTACCCAACGGTAATAGTGTAGCCTATATCTTGCATTTTCAAAACATATTGTACTAACTACTACTCTTCTTCATCAGTGAAGATTCCTTTCCTTCCCTTCTTTTTATTTAATATAGCTCCAAAGACATGCCCCCCTAAAGTGGATGACAATATATCATACTGTTTAGCAATGGATCGTACAGGCATACTGTCATCCACAGCTGCTAATGCTCTTTGTAAGTCTTTTTTAGTCCACTTTCCATTAACCCTGCTACATCCAATTCCTTCAGTCATTGGAATCATTGGTGACGAATGAGCAAGGGGATTTCTACATGTACGAGTACCTGCATTGGTGGAGACCTCCATTGATTTGCCTATTGCGTCCGCTACAAATGTTGTCTTCCTCTGCTTTTGTCACTGAGAACCTTATTTGACATCAATTGCTAGCTGTAGAGGACATCGCTCATTGCTGGCATGGTCCACCGCAAACGCAAGAACGGTACGCCTCTGTAATCTATGTTCGGCAATGGACTCCATCTTAAACGGTGGGGCAATATTTTCATGCTCTGTGCACGGAGGTGTATCTTCGTCGTGCATTGTCACTAGCCCTATGACTTCAAGAATGTTGGAGGTGTTTATATATTCTGTGAACAATGCTGCCACTTATCGGGTGGCCTACATGAGTATGTTGAGGTGGGCTGTAGCCCTGTTATATACATATGTGCCAACAGTTCTACGCATCATGGTCCTATAACAGTGGAAATTGAGACACCCAGTTGCTATAGATTAGTTGCTGCTTGCATGTCCTCCTATCTTGTATTGAAATCTACTAATTCATTGTAGTCGTTGTTGTAGTTGTTGTCATTGGAATAATACTCTAAGTGCCTCACTTCCTCTTTTCTAAGTGCCATCACTACTTCCATTGTTTGAAATGCTATCAAAATTCATTGCTGCAATGTCATCTTCTACTTACTTCTGCATATGATCCTACGATTGTGAACTGCACAATATCCAATTCACTTGGAATAATAGAATGATCCTGAAGGAATTAGGAAATTTGAAATTCTTAGAACTTATGTGCTTCAGTTCATGAGGAGAACATGCTATAGATGTGTGAAATGTTCTTCTTGTCAGGAAAGAGGAATTATTGATTTCTAAAACTGCACCTGTTGGATTAATTGCATGCATGGTACCTTGGTTGCTCTAAGTCATGGTATGGCACTTGTTTACAAGAGAATTCATAAGTGACGGCTATTCTTTTTAAAATAATGTTCCGGTATTTCAATAACTAATAGCACTTGTCTTCTCTTCTAGTGCACACTTTGTCTTCATTAAAGACAAGCACTTCTCTATTGTATTCAAAAATATATTGACAATACTCACACTTCTAGCCCCACTTGTGCTAGGCATGTCTTTCTATAGTCCACATGGACTTCTGTTTTCATGGCATTACAACGTGGTAAAAATTTACATCAATACTTGCACTTTTGTTCAACCTCCCTACTACGTAGATTTACACACCCAGGCAACAATATGAACATCCTACCATAGTGCCCTGAAAAAACCTCTTAGGAAATATAAAGATAGAAATTTATTCAAAATTCTATTCTTTAAATTGTGAATTTTGAGAGCCAAAAAGTACTTGGGAATAATCTCTAGAGTTTTTCAATTCTAATCATTCAAGAATTATTTTTTTCCTTAGTACTTCCTATTTTCTTGCTCACTACTTTGAAACACATGCATATCTTCCTACATGGGAAAAATTTCCACCAACTTTTACTCACCATTTATTCCAAAATAGCTTAAATGATCAATCATTGGTGCTTCTACCTTAGGCAATATTCTTTATAGACCATTCTAGACTAAAAGTGCAATAGAGTTAATCATAAAGTGTGCAATTTAGGACCAAGAGCAAGAGCCAAAGTTTGGAACAAAACACAACACCAAAATTGAGGTTTGGAGTTTGGTGGCAGGTTTTATTTCTACTTTTCTTAGTTGAACCTACCTCTGACACCCGTTCACAAACACAGGACGATTACTCAAATAAGTTCAGGAATTCTCTTGCAACACATAACACTCCATCACCTTTCAATGAACAAATCAAAGGCAAAAATATTATTTGAAGTCACAATCTTTGGTGATCACCCACTACGCGTGACAAATAGGCAAGATCTCACGAACTGTTGTATGCCTAAGGCGCGAGTGCCATCCTTAATGCTTTCTCAAAACTAGGCACTGTAGCAACAGCAACAGGAACCTAGTATCCAATTAGTCAATTCGAGTATCACCATTTCCCAAACGGCATATGCACCCTGGGGTACTCAAAATCAATTTGAGAACCGCCATACCCTCAACAATTCCCTAATGGGCAATTGCATCCTACAGTATACAAGGTGACTGAATTGACCCACGGCACCCCCACCATAACTGTGAGGTAATCAGTGTTAACAACAGATGTTTGCCAGACCTATACAATTGGGAAAGTTGGTTTCTGAAGACAGGCTTCATGGAGGTGTGACTTTCAAATCCTGTTTCTGCATCAGATTTAATAGAGAACCAGCAAGCAAAATGCCCTAGTCAATTTCATCCCAGTACCCATATCGAGATGTGGCTGTAGAATAAGTTGGGGATCAGCTTTGCCTCGCTTGTTGAGAGTATCCAGTACGCTACAGCTCCCTAAAGGTCAAATTCAATCGGCCTTGCCTCAAATTTGACTTGTCAATGAGTTCCTTCGGCGCAGATTTTGGGAGGATGGATGTTACCCCATGGAATATCATCCGTGCGGGTCCACCAAAGATGAGCACATCTCCAGACTCGAGTGCAACCTGTTCTGCCTTCTCTGGGTCTCTTTCTCGGCCGTAACAAAAGACTGCAGAGTCACCAACTGAGAACGATACCACGGGAGCTCCTCGCTTCAAGCTAGCTGCGCTCTCGTCCTTATCCTGGTGGATCATGCCAATATTCGCACTCAATAAGCTTCTGCCACAAAAAGTTCCTGCAGAGCCTAACCCCTATTGAATTTTTTGGACGATGGACAGAATCAACAATGTATCTTGGTCTCCAAATGATGCTTTCTTCATATATTCACATTTAACTTGGTTCTTGTGCCAGTTGATTAACAATCAAACAGTAAGGATCCCAAAATCATTTTGTACTAATGTAGTTTCTAGAAATAACATATTGGAATTTTGTCAAATCAAAAAGTAACTCTGTTGAAGTTCAAAAATAAACTCCACATATTAGTTCAATTCGTTCTTTATATTAGCGATAATGTATAAAATTAAGGGTTTTAGGTTCACAACTCTATTGCAACTCTAGTCAAATTTTCAGTATTCAAGATAGAATTTAAAAAAATTAAAAGTTGCACATTTATTTAAAAATATTGGTGATAACAATAGTAACTGTAATATGAGATTAGAAAGAAATATTTTATATGTAATTTAAAGTTCAAAATCTAAAGCTTTTGCTCATATTTCAACTTTTAATTATTTCTTACAGTTTCTGTTCACAACACGTCTTCACAAGACGTCAAATCAAGAGCCGAGTCGTCGGGGATAGTGCAAGCATTTCAAAAACAATCTGCCGGAAAATTGTGCTTCAAAAGAGAAACACTCGGTGGAAATAGTGTTCACCTGATGCATCCCGAGTGAACCGCTTTGCTCATAAAAGTTGACGATGCACACACTGGGGTCCATGTTCGGGAGTTCTCCTTGGACTTGCTTTCTACCCAACTTTTGACCACCAGCTTTCAGGGCCAGATCCTGCGCTCTTTGAAGTGAACGCTTCACCATATCCAAAAATTTACTGGGAATAGCGGGTGGACTGGCATTGTCATGAACTTTGCGGCGAGGGACATAGGAATTCGTAGTAGCTTCCCAGTGTTGCTTTCCAAGACACATCATATGCAAACGCATGTGCCTGCCATCCGCAAATGTAGGTTGATAGAAGCCCCCAACACCTGTACCAAGCGACCGGCACTCTCTCACAATCTCCAACTGACAAAAAAACCCCATCAAAATGCAATTAAGTACAATTTTCACAACAGAATAAGTGGAGCTTGCAGAAAGATGAGGCCTGACAATAAAAGAACAGAGGTGTGAATGAAGTACCTGATCGTCAATGGACAGCCACCCTTTCAACAACACCACTCCCGGCATCAAAACTGTGTCACCCCATATAGATGGGAGTGAATGACCTACTTTCTTTTGATCCACGAATGAGGGCGCTAGCGTGATTGCTGCCCTTCCATCAGCACGTTGAGTGCTTGGAAGGCAGATATCAAACGACCTTGAGTCGTTTAAAGCTTCAACGTGATTCTTCTTCTTTCCAGCATTACTCCCCTGCTTACCATCATTTCGTGATCCACTAGTACTAGCATTCGGATTATCCAACATGCACTCTGCTTCATCACTATCCATTGATCTTCCTGTTCCTCTCACTCTGGGTCCAACCCAGCCTTTTGAACTTGTAACTTCACCTTCAATATGGATGTCACCCAATTGTTGCCCTATGACAGCTTCAATGACGGGGTCATCGTGCTGGACTCGTCCTGTCCTGTCAAGAACCATCCCCTGGAGATGATTGATGAACTTTTTGGTATTTTTGCTACCTGTTGGTCCTTTGGGGCCAACATAAATGGGAACGCTATCTATAAATGGGTTTGGCTTTATCCGATAATCAGATGTTCCACTTTTCCCAGAAGAATCCCCTGCCAGTATGAGGTTCTCATGAGGAGCGTCATCATTGCCATCTCCTTTATCTTCCATCACAACCTGCCGTAGTAACAATACATATAATTAAGGCATACAATATTAAAAGTATCCTCAAAAGACCAGTCAGATTCCAATGCTGAGATGTTTGGCTGATTTCCAGCCATAGAAAAACCGGGAAAAAGAATCAAACCCTTCAATAACTTGCACCGATACATCAAGTATATTGAAATGAAAAACGCATTCGGGTCCTTACGTCAACACATCCAGATAAGGTAAAACTAAATACACGCTCTGAAACTAACACTTATGGACGCCAACTGTGAACTTGTAAATTATAAATGTGTGACCTCTACTACACTACTTTCAAAGATGCAAAAACCTGCATTAAAACGCACGACGAAAGTGTAGAAAGTCCAAGCCACGGGATCATAAAAAGAATCCTTAGAACATCCTTAGAGTACCTTGCGACCGAGAAGGTCAATGGTCACAATGACACGTTTCCTTCGATCTGCTTCAATACGCTCTTCTTCTTCTTGCCGCTGACGCAACAACTGCTTCTCCTGCTTACATGAACATGTAGTTAATTAGAATACCTTTGAGTGTCACCAAGTAGAGACACTTCAGAAAAATCGACAGTCACACATACTGGTTTGTCGACGTGTAGATCGACTTTAACAAACGAGTCAGACGCTAGACAGGATCAATTAGGTTTGTAAGGGAAAATGCGTATCACTATTCAAAAAGTGGTCAAATTCGAGAAAATCTAACATAAAGAAGATCCTATGTCAGAAAATAATGCTAGAACGTTTTCTAACGTATACAGACCTTGTCAGAAAGCCATGCGTTTCCATCGATTTCAAAGTAATCACTCTGGTCGTCGATAACTGTCGTCCGCTGAGCAGCTGAACGATCAAATTCCACTAAGCGGTCCTTAAATGCCTGAGCAGCTGCCTCAGCGTCATTAGCGGGGGGCATACTCAAGCCTTCTAGACCTGCATAATCGCTACCCTCTTTCAAAACCAGTACACCACAGTAATTGCAGGGGCCTTCTCCTTCTTGCTCGCACACAATTTTGCCACACCCAAGGCAGTTGTTGATAAGTTTGTGCCGGCTAGCTTGGCAGTTGCAAGCACCTCCCCTTGGAAACAAAGCCAATCCTTCTGCTGCCTCTGCTAGTGAGATACCTTTTCCTCCTTTGCGTCCTCTGGTTTTGCTTGGTTTACTTGAAACCGACACTCCTGTCTTTGTGTCTGCCCCTGCCGAAACATCAACACATCCGTCAAAGAAGAAAGGAAAGCAAACCCTCAAAAAACAGAGAAAACATACGACACCGCAAAGAGAAGTGAAGCTCTCAAATACAAGGATATCAGGAGCACAGAATCATATAATATTGAAGTGACCGAGTTGCGAGTGCAATGAGAACGTATAGCAGTGAAGTGAAAACAATCCAGTTGATAGTAAGAAAATCCACCTTGTGAACTAGGCCCCTGAGTCTCTGGTATGGCCGCTTTCTGCTTTACAATTTTGGGAGTTTTCTTGCTTCCCGCTGACCAGATCTCATCTTCCTTTGGCTTTACGTATGCATGCAAACCAGCTTCACTATGAGCCTCTACCTCACGGTCATGAAACGTGAATAAATCACTAGGTCCACCGTCACCTCTTCTTTGCAAATACTCGCTTACAATGTGCTTACACTGTTCTTCGCCAATAATACTCTGAAAACCAAGAAATCAGGTCATGTTCATAAGCCTTTAAATGCTCAAAACATTGAACGTTGCCAAATATATGTAGAGCCATTTTTTTCATTGAAAGAATTCTGCATACCAACAATACCTCAATAACTTCGCAAAAGTGGGGATGACTCGAGGAGCTTACATACAGGTATTTCTGCGCTTCTGATGAAGGTGCAATTTAATAGTAAGACACTAGACTGCTTACTATCATGAGTCTCTAAAACGCAAACATTCGAAGTTGCCAAATAAATATAAAAGCCACTTCTGCTCATAAGCCTCATTTAAATGATTCTGCATTAAGATAAGACAACAGACTATTTATCCCGGAGAAAGCAGACCAGTTTCACAAGCCTCAAACATCCCACATACTGGTACATTGAAAGTTGCCAAGCACATGGATAAGCCAATTTTTGTTATGCATGCCAACCATCCCTTGATAACTTGGAAAAATTCAGGAAGATTCAAGCAGGAACTAAGGGGTAGCTTACATAAAGATATTGCTGCACTTCGGATGAAGGCGCAAATTCACAGTAAGATACTAGACTACTGACGACTTCCGGGTCCAGTTGGAGCGATGCGTTAGAATCAGAGCATTGATCCAGTAGAGCCTGCTGTAGCCACTGCGCCGCAGCTGACATTGCCATTGGTGTCGTAGGTGTACACCCCTTGACTATGCCTCCTGCATAATTCAGAAGATCACCACTCTCATTACGGCTCGTGCAACCACAAACCCTAGACCATCAATGAGTACGAGATTGAGCTCTTAGATGCAAACAAAGGACTTACAGTGCGGACTCTGAACGCAATTTTAAGCTGAGTAGTGTTACATTTGCCCGAGTATCGTAAAACCTAAGAGTCCTATCATGGAATTCAAAGAAATCAGGGTTGAGATTGGTCCATGACGTACTTTCGGCGATAAATCAACCCTTGTTTGCTGTTTCTTCGAGAAATTCGATCTCCCTTGCACCGCAAATCCTCCACGACTTTCGCAATATTGACAAGTTCAATGAACAAAAAAATGGCATCTAACTAAGTACAAGGACTGCGTAAAAGAATTAATGATCGCAGTGTGAGATAGCTGCGAGGCGCTATACTTACCAAGAGCAAGAGATCTACCACTGCAGCGACGACAGAGAGACAAGCACGAATTAGGGTTCCGTAGGACCTCGGTTTTCATCTTGACTTTTTGCAATTGAATTAATGTATAGGGAGGCAACCCATTTCTGATCACTCAAAGCAACTGAGCATAGTAGACATGCCTATTACCACCCTGATTTGCAATATGGCTATGTTGGGGCCAATTTCAGGACAGACACATATTTTTCAGAAACGTGTGCATGTTTCAGGAATCAAATCCAAGTGAAATTATAGTTTTTTAATCAAAACTCTAATTTCTGTGAATTTTTGAAGTGTTCAGCCCTAAATTACAAAACCACCTCTGGACCAAGGTCATAAATGTCCTATAATCACCTAACCAACAACTAGATATTCTCTATATAAGGAGTGACATGTTAACTCAACTTGTCATAAAATCTTTGATTTTTTTATAGAAACCTTGATTTTGTTTTAAATGAAGGGAGTTGAGGGGGTATACTAGGTGGAAATGGGGCCAAAACTAGAGTGATGGAAATTGTTTGGTCTAAGTTAGTTGGTGGAATTGGGTTGCAAATGGAAATGGGCTAGTTCACCTTACCTGGACTGCAAATATATTCAAGGGAAATTTTTTTCCATGTATAGAAATAGATTGTGAAAAGGATTTCATATTTATTCAAAATTTTATTTTCCTAAACACAATTATCATTGATTTTGTAGGTGAAGATTTTGTTTGTAGGTCATCTTATTTCCAACCTTGGATTGGTTGTAAAATGGAGAGTGCTTCATAGTTGCAATAGGAATTTGTAGCACCAATCAAGAGTACTTCATTGCCAAGTGTCACCTCATCAAGCAAGAGTCATATTTTCAATTACAATGCATCATGACTAATTTGAAAAAGACCATCCTACCTTGCCAAAATGGTCACTTGATCACAAATGGATTGCTTTCAATAAATAACATTTGCATAAAATAAAATTATTAACTTATAATGCCAAGTCTGGTCTTCAATGCAAATTTGTCATCATTCCAATTGGATAGTAAAAAAAGTATTATATTTGATAATATTGATGGCATTCAAGTAGATAAGCCTATTACCACCCCGATTTTCAACTTGAATATTTTGGGGCCAACTCCAAAAATCGTACATATTTTTCAAAGTTGTGTGCTTATTGTACAAATCAAGTCTAAGTTAAATTATAATTTTTTTGATTAAAATTGTTATTTTTGTGAATTTTTGAAGTCGTCTATCCTAAAATTACAAAACTGGAAATAGAATAGAATGGTGTCGTACATGTCTATAAACAAGCCACAACCACTTTTTCATGTATCTATAGGTAGTTAAAGTACTTACCAATAAAAAAAATTGACATGTGATCTTATTTTGGCTTTAATGCATTGATTTTGTCAAAAAATGAATGGATTTGCATATTTTCCAAGATAGATTTGGATTAGTTTTTCTAAATGGAATTGGAGCCAAAAGTAAGGGATGGAATTCGGCAATGAATATAATTGAACAAGTCTACTTTATAATATGTAAAGCCATCTTAAGCTTCATGGTTCTTGAGCATTATCTAATCTAGAATGGACAAGGAAATTAATACCCAATATTCAAAGATTTTTAGTGCTAATAGGGCATTTTTTGAAATAGACAGTGTTTCAAAGTTCATTGTGTTTTTTGAGTGAGTAATCATAGGATTTAGAAGTTAAATCAAATTGATTGAGTTTGAAATCAATTACAATAGTCATGGAATGTCATTAATCCCTAAGCGCTCAAGCAACCATTTTGTGGTCGCTACCCTACTTAGTCAAGCTGCCTAGGGTAGAGAAATGATATATTTTGCACCCTATTTTTTGGAAGGTGCCTTAGTGTAATTACTACAAAGTTTCATGAAAATGTACTGGAAAATAGGATAAAATGCTTTGGATTTATTTATTTGAAGTGGAAAGCTTGAACTCTCAGGAATGTAGTGCTTATAGTCACAGACCACTAATCAGAGGCCATGCGGCATTTTTGAAAGGGTGCTTGTGGCATAAAAGAAAGCCTTTAGGGTTTCACTCATTATATTTTGCATTGGAGCCAACTTGAGAGGGAGCAACAACAGACTCATAATACACAAGAATGTTTGCAAGTGGTAGTTGGTAGCCCTGATCAGCTGAATGGGGCCTCTTCAACTGCTTGGAGGTTCGATAGTGATAATAAACACAAATCAAATCCTAAACCAACCGAAAAGAATCTAAAGTATGCAAACATAATTGCAAGATCCCCATGGATTCTAACTTCAACATCTACCTTCCTCAATGCTCATGACTTGAAAAATTCCTATTCCTGACATTCTACAACATCAATAGAAAATGGATTGCCTTTCTTCATTGATGGGCCCTCTTCCACTCATGTGCCTTTACAACATCTAAACTTCATAGGATACCAAATCATGTGAACATCAATAGAGGATCATTGCAATTAGGGTCTCATTCATTGCTAAAATTCTCTACAAACATTACTGAAATTCAAAAACAACAGACTTCACTTTGAATTCCAATTCCACATAATTGCCTTGGCATCTCTTTATCCATTTTTGAAAGTCAAGAAATCACTCGAAATTACTCCATCACTTGGCTTCATGAAGATGTGGTCTTTCATTTTGGGAACTACAAAAATCTCTTGGGAATCCGATTCACCAAGTCTTCCTCCATTTTTGCAATGAATCATTGATTGCACACCCCACAATATAGAGGAAAGAGGCCAAGGGGGAATGAATGCACTCCTTGCTCACCATAGAGTCTATGCAGTGATAAAGGCTTTGAATAATTCAAGCAAATAATCAAAGTAGAACCCTACCTCCTCAAAACTTACAACATGTTGGGGATGCAGCTCAAAGTGGAGTTCCATTACAAGACACGTTTAGACATGAGCCGAATCAAGGGTCAAGTTATGGAGGCCACGGTTGAAGAAAACTAGCAAAAACATATTGAAGCAAATCCATTAGACGAGCTTCTAAGGCTTTTTTATTTCTAGCATTCAAGCCTGTGTCGAGAGAATGTTACTTGAGAGTCTTTACTTGCACCAAAATATCCGTTCCCTTGTTGTTCAGCATTGTCTAGGCAGGACGCTAAATCCTACATTCCAAACTCACCTGGCATGCGTTAGACAGATGCCCGATCGTGGGACCCGGTGGATCGCGTTGACAGGTCGCGTAGTGGTGCAGAACGAGGACTTCTTATAACAACAATTCCACAGAGCAATATTACAGGACATCAACCTTGATTTCCATTGTCCTATGCTAGGCAACAAACTACTTGTTCTTAAGTTCTTTTCAAAGTTGTGAACAAATTTATATATCCCACATTGTTTGTCTTACCTTCGACCATCCCATGTGTATATATAGAGTTCTCTTCTCAATGCAAATCACAAATCACAAATCACAAAACACAAAACACAATATACAAATAGCAAATTAAAAAATGCAAATTACAATAAAGCTAAAATAATTATTTTAAATTCTAACCATCCTATTCATTTTTTTCAATTTTGAATTGATGAATCATCCCATTTATGTATATCTTTTTGGGGGGATTTTCTCAAATATAAATGGGATAAATTGGAGTAAAAAACTAATAATAGATCCAATAACTATACATGTTGGGAGATTTTGGATATCCTTTTTTTAATAACTCATTTGATCTTGAAATTTAGAAAACATGTCATCAACATAGAGATGGCTTCACATAAAAGAATCCACAGTAAAAAACCAATTTTTTAGCCCTTAAGAGGATGTCAAAGTTGTCAATTGTGAAAATTTTCTCAAACTACACATGTTGGTAGATTTTGAATATCTTCTTTTAAATTAATCTTCTTGACCTTAAAATTTTTCACAAATATTAACAACATGAAGTTTATTTTATGCCAAAAATTTCATGGCAAAAAAAAAAGTTCAATTCTTGGGAGGGTGTCAAAGTTGAAAGTAATGAAATTTTTTTCATTGCTACACATGTTGGTAGATTTTGAATATCTTTTTTGTGTAAATTTTTTAACCTTGAAATTTGGCAAGAATATTATTAATTTATAGATAATGTTGTTAAAAAATTTTCATCATAAAATATCAATTTTTGAGCTCTTGGGAGGTTGTCAAAGTTGGCAGAGTTGAAATTGTTTTCATTGCGGATCCCAAAACACCATTTTGATTGGGACCCCACTATAGAACAAAAGTAGTGAGATTTGATTATTTCTACTATGTAAATCTTAATGATTCAAAACCTATCAAGATCTTATTTAGATTTCTATTATTCTTATTAGATGCACAAATGTATTCTTGGTATTATATTCAAATCCTCATTGGATGGAGGATTTCAAATACAATTTAATAAGATTTAGACCAATTAAACTTGAAACAAATTCAAAGAGTAGTTTTGTTATAATAAATCAAATCTAAATAAAAATTGAAACAAGAAATTTACTCATTGTGGTTTTAGCAACATGCCTTACCAACAAACTTTAGTTTTCAATTGCATCACATATATTTGAAATATTTTTGGTTCAAATTTGAAAAAAGCAGTAGTTAGCAAATTTTGTTATATCATTTCTTTAATGGCTCTATTCTTGAGCCAATGCCAATGGCAAACTTGAGATTCATTTACTTACAATAGATAGTAATGTTTTGCAATAATCTTATCAAAAGTGTACAATGAATAGTTTACATACTACAATGTTTTTATTTATATTTGAAATTTTATTTACACATGGTTATAAAGAAAAGTCATTCCAAACATTGATTTCTCTATCTAGTAGAGTTTGTTGTCCCTTCCCAACCTCCATGACTTACAATTGAACATAATGTAGATACATCCAAAATTGCAACTCAATCACACTCATTGTGTCTACATCTCTAAAATCAATATGTATGTAAGTGGAAGAAACAACTTCAGAACATCTATGAGAAAACTTTGACCCTTTGTAAGTTGTAACTATTGCATATGGTATTCAAATGTTGTGTTCATAGGTGAGTTGGAACCTCGTCTCCACTCACTCCTGCTCTCTTACTATGACCTCTAGTAAAATGTAAATCAAATGTGGAAGACAATGTTCACAAACATCATATTCAGGAGCAAGGTTGGCATTGCTTTGGCTCTACAGTGATGGTATGGAGTATGCCACAACCAACAATGTTCTTCAGTAACTAATTAGTTGGGTGTGGAATATACCTCACCATCACTTTAGAGGCATGGCATGATCCTGAATGTTATGCAGAGCTCAACCACATTATCCAACAGTGGACCTAAACGCTTCCAAACACCCAAAATCAGAAGAAAAGAACTGAAAAAAACTAAACATCAGAAAACCACACTGCAGACCAAAACAGATACGTACTCGGATTAAATATCAATGCCTCCGCTTCCAATAGCTACGGATTATATAATCTGTGCAATCGTACAAAAGTTTTAAATTTACCAGAGACAATGTTCTCCAAGCTAGGGTGCAGCGAAATCGCGAATCAGGATTGTTTGAAGAGGACGGCACGAATTGAAAACCCTAATCAACAAGTAGCAATGAAGAATTGGCAGCAGCTGTAGCAGTGTCGCTATTCGAATTCCTCTTGAATTGTCGCAAAATCACGTACCTCTATTGCAGACCCAGCTGGTTTGATCGAAGCATTCACAGATCAGAGCAATCGATTTGTACAAAAGCTAATGTAGAAAATTTGGGGAAAATTTGCATTGGAGAGTTCTGAAAACTATGCACGCATCTGCGTGCTCTGTAACATTGGATATCATGCATGCCTCGGGAAATCCACTTTCAATAGCTAGGAATTGATGTGTTGCACAAAAGGTCCTGCATCACAAAAGAAAGACATTGTTGTTCAAGGGCGCGCATAATCAATTGAGAAATTGCCGGCGCGGCGTTGGTTCTTTGATTTCTTGATTTTGGCAAGATGAGTGTCATTGCTGAGCATTGCTTCGTGATGTCCACTTCCAAGTAATAGCTAGGGATCGATTGATATGTGTAACTCAAAATTGAAGTTAGTACTCCTGCAAAATTACAGCGCGACATTGTCCAATGCCCGGCTCAGCTAATCAAGAAATTGAGTGTGCGGCGTTGGTTATTCGAATTTCTTGATTTTGGCGAGATGGGTGAGCATTTCTTCGATGGTGTCGTCGTCCATGCGTCCTGGCTTGGTGAGAGACGGGACAAGTGCCTTGGCCTCCTCCAGCGTTTCCGGGCACAGGTTGCCGATGACGCACAGCTCGAACTCGTGCAGGTTGTTCCTGGCCAGAACCTCGCGCACCTGGCGCACGGCGTCCGGGTTCTGGTACCGGCTCACGCGCTTCACGTACTGCAGCGACTTCTCGAACACCTGCGAGACGTGCGCCGCGGGGTCGACGTCCGCCAGCTGCTGCAGCTGATCGTACTTGCGCTGCAGCACTTGCTGCACCTCCGCGTTCATCAGGCACTTGGCCTTCACGAAGTCGTCGCCCAGCTTCAGGTCCGCGGCGTCTTCTTCCTCCATCACCGGTGCACCTCCTGGACGGCCTGACATCGCTTCCGCACTGCAAACTCAAAAAAACCCACATGCACAAGGTCTGGCCTCTCAATGCAACCGCAAGAAAGCAACCGAAACGAAAAAACTTCACGTCTTTCTGGAAAACAATTCGACCACCCAACCTTGCAGCTTTGGCAAGAAGGAAAAATACGCAAGTGCAGTAGATTGTTACCAGTCAAGCTTCAAGAAACACCACCACGCAAAGGCCTGACCCCTCGATCAAAGCAACCCCCGAAGCAACCGCAAGTTCTACAGCAGCTGCAACAATTTTTGAAAGCAAGTTCACGCTCTGGAAAACAATTCTTGACTGGGCCGATCGAGGTGACAGTTTGAGGCCACCACCACCAAATTATGGGCATGAGTGGAAGTGCTCTTGTGTGACAAGGAGGAGAAATTCGCAGTCAAGTCGATCAAGTCGATCGTTACCTGTCAAGATTCAAGAAAAAGCACCATGATTTAGAACAATGATGATTCTGCAACAGCTCCTCGACAAGATCGACTTTGCAGCAGAACCCCACTGAGTGATTGAGCATTCCAAATAGATCACAACACCGAAATTTTCTCAGGCAAAACTTGCTCAAACTGAGCTTCTGAAAGGGAATAGGTGGTGATGAGGTATGTGGGCAACCCATACTCAACACTAGCCTGGTGATTGCAAGAAAGACACGTATTAATTTGTGTCACACTTGGAGCCATGGAGTTGTAATGTGCTAAAACTTTTGAAGCATGAACCCCTTGAACTTCAATTTTTATTGACTAACTTGATACTGATAAGATCCTTCATTTTTCAAAATAATTCACATAAATCACTTTAGATTAAAATTTAGATTTAGCTAATTTGTCACACTTTACAATTTAGGGGTTTTAGTATTGAGGAGTACCTAAAATTTATAATCTAGAGCTAAAATATCTAAGGTCTATTTCTCCACAATGCGAGCATGTGCCTACCAAAGGTTACATAAAAAGAAAATTATTTTAATAGATCTTGTAACAAACAAACAAGACTCCCTTGCAAACACAATTTTGAACATTGAAAATGGTTTCATGATCATTCTTTTGGTGAAATCTCTTTACCATGAAGAGTCTTCCCAATTCCCAAATGGTCAATTTTTAGGGGGGTTTTCAATTGCCTTTCCTACTCATTACAAATAAAAATGTGAAACAACAATGAAAGCAACTATTTTCATCATATTTTGCACTTTTCTAGTTCTCCTACTTAGAAAAATTTTCTATGCTTTTCTTTTTTAACCCCTAAAGGTTTTTGACTATGTTTTCACCAAAAACGACTACCATTTCTAAAGCAAGTACAAAATTTCAAAAAAATTAACATCTTTGAACATTTGTAACCATAGGATCTTGTATTACACTAGTTCAAGAAAATGTGGAAAAAATTTCAGAAATTTCTACCATGTAGATCACAAGATATTAGCATTTGAATTGTCAAAGAACCATTTTTTGACCCTGCGAAAATCCGGGCAGCTGCACTTCAGTAGCTCACATTTATATGAAAAAATATCCAAAATGTTTGTAACTCTTTGGATTCATTTTTCAATTCAAGTTGGCTACATGCTTGAAAATTTTCAAATAATTTGGAATTGTACAAGATGTAGGAAAAAAAGAAGAAGTAGAAAGAAGTAGAAAATGATCCAAAATACTAAATTGTTAACTATTTTTTTATGGGATTGAAAAATGCCAATTTCAATGGTTGTAATGTTGTAATAAAAAATATACACCCGATGTTTTTGTTTTTATTCAAAAATATTAAAAATTGAGTAAAATAAATGACTTCAAAGTTTATTTTAGTGTAGAGATTCCACAAGTACCCATAAACTACCCACAAACTAAAACTCCTATAACTTTCATCTCATTAATCAAGATAGAATGATTCAAAGCTTTTCAAGTAGATAAAAATCTAAAGAACAAATATGAAATTTCAAATTTCAAAAAAAGTGATTTTTGAAGAAGTTTTTTTTATTGCCCGGGTTGCTCGCCGAGTAGAGAAAACTACATATCATACAATAACTTTTTCACTATCTAGTCAAAAGTTATGAAAATTGTTGGGCCTTAAAGCTACTCCTTGGACACATGTTCTATGAAAATTTCAAAGAAAAAAATCAAAACTCCATTCGTAGTGAATTGCCCAAAATTGCTATGTTGCCAAAAAATGTAGTTTGGTCCTTTAGGGATTAAGGCACCTTCTTCTTAACCCCTCAAGGCCTAGCGACTTTTTGACTATGAAGTTTTTCAATGAATTATACCACTTTGATATTCTTTTGCACATCTAGATATGCTTGAAATTTTTTATTTCAAGTGTACAAAAGTGAAGACTACTTTTTCTAGTATATATGGAATTAGCTCTGGAAAATTTTGACTATTGGATTTATAGATTGTAACAATTATGGATGATCTACTTCATAGGCAAAAATTGAAGATTTTGGAAAAAATGATTTACAAAACAATGAATAATGCTTTTTTACCCCCTTCAAAAAATTATCTTGGAATCTAAGGCAAATGTAGTATTTTTTTACTTAAAACTTTGAAAAAAAAAAACTCCTTCAAATTTGTATACATTTTCAAATAGGAGTAGAAAGCCAAAATTAACCAAATTGGATCCTTAATTTTTTTTCTTTAAATGATATGTGTGTAAAATTTTGAATTAATTTTTTTTAATATTATCATATTGTTTGGAATATCTTTAAAAGAATTTGGAATTATTCTAATTATTTTTCGTTCTTAATGACACTAGATTGAACTTTTTTTTAAATTGCTAAAAATAAAAATATGAAAAAACCTTCTTCAAATCTTATTTGTTTGTAAAGAATAAAGACTAGAAATCATTATGAAATTTATTTTTTCCATCTCTACTACTCCTTTTATTGAAAAAAAATCATATTTACTCCCTTTTCTACTAAACTACATTTCCTTAATGAAAATTTAAATACTTCTCACATTCAAATTTTGAAAATCAGATCATGCAACCACTATAAGAGAAAGGGTCTTTAAGTGAGTTTTTATGTATAGTCCTCAGAGACATAAGATTTTAAGTAATGACCTTAAAGGCAATTTTCAACAAAATTTTACTAGAAATATATGTATTTCTAGTAAAATTTTGTTGAAAATTGCCTTCAAGGTCATTACTCAAAATCTTATGTTTAGGACTATGCTTAAAAACTCATTTAAAACACTCTTTTCTCTTGTAGTGAACAAGTATGTAAACTTGTTATTCTACAAGATCCTAGTTTACAAAATATTGAGATTTGTTTCATCCTATTGAGAATTTGCCATTGAAAATTTAAAGAGGACACATTATGTCCCCTTGGTCTTTAAGGGGTTAAAGGTGTATACATTAAAGATGTTTTTTTTCTTTTATAATTTTTTTTCTTTGAATTATAAATTACTTCTAAAGAAAAAATTGAGTATAGTACAAAATGCTATGTTTTTAACCCTATTTTTGCAATGACTCACTAATTGCAACCCATAATCAACTAATACAATAAATTGTAAATTATTTTTATTGGATCTTTTTGGGAAGTGAAAAGAAAATTTCATTGCATTGTTGCATTCATTCTTTGGGCACCACATGAATAAATAATGAAATTTCAAAGAATTGTTTCCAACTGTATCAAAAATCAATAGTTCAATACTAGGCTCTCATATTGTGATTGAGTTTGTATGGATTATAGTGTTTCTATTTTTTGATCTAGATGGAGGGATTTCATTTTAGATAGTGGTAATTATGGGCATACATACCTTTAAAGAAGTAGTCTCAATACTTCAATATTTGCAACCAAACTATGACATGGACATCTTTAATCAACATTAAATGCCTTCATCGTTAATGCATCTATGTTGGATCTCTAATACCAAGGTGAATAAATTATTTTAATGAATGACTTTCAAGTTTGTATAAATTATAGAATGGGTAATTGCAAGAAAGGGTTGTACTATTTGACGTCACAATTGAAGTGACCTTCATGCCATTGGTTATAACTTTTGGGGAATTAAGCTAATTTACTTGAAATTTTTATTGAAGATGGACAAATTGATAGTAATAAGATTCTTTATTTTTCAAAAATTTCCAAAAAAGATTTTCTAATTAAATTTTAATTTATCTAGTTTGTCACACTTTGCAATTTAAGGTTTTTCGGTACTGTAGAGTATCCAAAATTAGTGATGTAGACTTGAAATTTATGTGGTCTACTCCTACACTAGAGATTCATGTATCCACCAAAAATAATTTTAAAAAAACATTATTTTATATCCTCTACATTCATGCAAATAAGGACTTCTTGCACATGCAATTCTGAATATTGAAAATGGTTTCAAAATCATTCTTTTGGTGAAATCTCATCACCATCAATCCTTCTCAAATTCCCAATTTTTACTTTTAAAAAAAATGTCTTTTCCTATTTTTTACAAATTATTTTTAAAAAAATGTAAAAGTTCTCATTTTCATGATATTTTGCACTTGTCTAGTTTACCTACTTAGAAAATTTTCCTACACTTTTCCTTCATATGGTACCTTCTTCTTTAAGAAATATACATTGAACATGTTTTCCATTTAAAAAAAAATTCTATTTTTAAAGTACTCCCAAAAGAAAATGAGTAATATAGCAAAATGAGACAAAAAATGGGAGGCCTTTCTTGCAATCACCTAAATGCATTTTTTCATTGAATAATTGAATCATTTTTAAACTAACTACCTTAGTCGTAGGTCTTCTTCTTTCAAGGTTGAGGTCAATGATGCAACATTTCATTAGTAAAAAAAACAATTATAGTTGTTTGGAACTTAAAAGGTTGGAAAATGATAAACTACTTTATCACTTTTTGGACATCCCTATTTTGAATTGAATATCTTCATCACATTATTAGGTTTTAAACCAAGGTTGTCACATCAGGTGGTTTAGGATCATTGGATGTCTAGACGGATGGATGAATTGGACTACTTTCATTTCCTAGGTCTTGAAATTTTTGTAAGGTAAAAAGGAGTTACTAAGATTTATCTTTATTATGTGACATGTCATTCTACAATGGAATGAGGGCATGAATATCTAAGATAAATCATCCCATTACAAACCAAATGGGTGCAAACCCATTGCAGGTCCAATTGTATTGGTGGTATACATTTAAGAACTTGAATGTACACCACCACTACAATCTAACTTGCAATGGGTTTGCTTCCATTTATTATGTAATGCGGGGATGCTATTTTGTGAGCCTACGAGCGTGAGCCTATGAGCTTGTGAGCTTGTGAGCCTAGAATTTTTGGTGAAATTTTTAGTGATTTTTAGGGCATGGACCTATTACCGTGCTTTAAGAATTTTTGGATTTTTATGTCTAGTATCCCCTCATGGGATTTGAAATTTGTGACTTTCAAAACTTTTTTTTTCAAAATTTTTTTTTTCAATTTTTTTCAATTTTTTTCAGTCCTTTTTTTATTTTTCAAATTTTTTTTGCAATTCCATCACCCTCCAAAATCCCTCTTGATATTGAAAGGGGTTTGGAGGTAGAGGGCTTTGGAGCTCTCACCCCTTTTTTTTTCATTTTTTTTCAACTTTTTTTTCTTTTTTTCCAACTATATTACTAGTTCATTTTTGTTGCGACTTTTCACCCTCGAAAACCTTCTCTCGATACCAAGAGATCAATTTCAGGGTGATAAAGTCGGAAAAAAAAAAAAAAAAAAAAAAACTTTTTTTTTTTCACGACTCCATCACCTTCAAAAACCCCTTGTTAGATTCTGGATTTTGAACCTCAAAAAAAAATTCAAAAATTCAAATTTTTTTTTGGAAGGTATTGAGAGGCCCTTTAGAGATAGTAGGGTTTGAAATTTTAAAATACATTAACCACATTTCCATGGTCATAGGTCCACGGTCATAGGTCCATGGTCATAAAGCTGAAAATTTACTATAAATAGATTTTTTTTAAATGACTTCACTTTTTTTTTTCTCTTGGCTTAAAAAATTCACAGTTTTTTTTTGTTAATTCTCTGGGCTCACAAAACCTACACTCACTGCTCGCAAGCTCATGCTTTTAGGCTCACAAACTAGCGTCGTTGTTCTGTAATGGGATAGTTTACCTTAGTGTGGGCAGAAATTCTGTTGTATATGTGTAGATGTAGACAAGAAAAAATGTAGGACGTTCGGATGGAGACTTAAACATGTCCTAGCATGGACTTAAGTTAGTTTAGGTGTGGACTTCTTTATGTTTGGGTAGGAATGCTATTAGAAGGGGTGAGAACATCAAACTCAAAGACAAACTTAGGATTCCCTTATGTAATTGTTAAATTGGACATGGAAATTAGGAAGGAGGCACCTCAAGCATTTATTTATTTTTCCTTTGAAGCAAATTACTATTTCCTATATCATACTAACCAAAATTTGCTAGTTTAATTATTAAATTGAATATAAGGGGTTAGGAAGGATGCACCTCAACCATTTATTTTTTTTCTTTTAGAGCAAAAGGTTATTTCCTCACAAGCATTAGCTAATTTAATTGTTTGAATTGGACAAAAGGGATGAATAGGGAGGCAATTAAGCCATTTGTTTTTCTTCTTTTTGAGCAAAAGGTTATTTCCTATTTCCTAACAAGCATTTGCCAATTTATTTGAATAAGGATACTTGATTCATTTATTTTTTTCCTTTGAAAGAAAAGGTTACATCCTCTCAAAGCTTTGCCCATTTAGTTGTTGACATAGAAAAGAAGGGATTGACTAGAAGGCCTTTGAACTGTCTATATTTTTCTTTTGGAAAGAAGGAAAACTTTCTTATAAAGCTTTATCCACTTGATTCTTAGAGTACAAAAGAAAAGATCAATAAATAGACACTTCAACCATCAATTTTTCCTTTGGACTAAATAGTTATTTTTTCTTAAAGATTTGACAATTTAATTCTTGAAATAGAAAAGATCAATAAAGAGGCACTTCACCCATTTCATTGTTGAAATAGGAAAGAAAAGATTTGGGTTTCAAGATTTAGAGTAAAGCAATTTTGAAAAAGAATGCACTAATTTCATAAATTAATTGTTATACAATACAGTTCTATACACTTTTAGACTTAGGGTAGGAGTGGTAAAGGTAGTGTGTGGGGATAAGAAGAGGAAGTTCATTTCAAAACCCTAAAATTTTAGTTGGCTTGGATGTGGATGTTGAAATATATAGATGCAAGGACTCCAAATTCACTCTCAAAACCATAAGGTTTTGGGACACTCTCAAAACTATTTTGATTTTAGGAGTGTGCAAGTGTAGGTACATTGACAGATTAGGGACTTAATTGTGTCTAGGTGGGGACTTAGTAGTGTTTGATTAAGGACACAATGACTCAATTGTGTCCAAGTGGGGACTTGATTTTATTTGAATACAAATGCAAGTCAAAGTGGATTGCAAATGTTAATTTCTTTTTCATTTAAGAATTGCAATTTGATTGGTCTTCAAAATATCTTTTCAATCATATATTACAAGCCCATAAACTCTCAAAACTCCAATTGCAAATCTAAAAACAAATTTGTTGCCAAGATGGAACATGCAAGGACATGCATGGATGTTGGGGCATGGATACAAGGGCTTGAAGTTCACTCGTGAGACTAAGATTTTGGGACACTCTTGAAACCTTCTACACTTTAGGACTTTGTTGAAACTTTTTCAATTTTGAGAATGTGCAAGTGTGGATGCATTGATGGAAGTGGGACTTAGTAGTGTTTAGGTGAGGCCAGATTCAATCATGTCAAGGTGGGAATCAAGTTAACAAACATAGATTTGCCACCAATTTCTTTCTTGTTTAACAATTGTAATTTTGAAAATTATTGAGTGCATAATATACTATAATATAGGTCTTCAAAATACCTTTTCAATGGTATATTATATACCCTTAAACTCTCAAAACTTCAATTACTAATTTGAATACAAATTTGTTGTCAAGATAGAATATGCAAGGACAAGCACAAACATTGGGGCGTTTGAAGATGCTACAAGATTAGTCTATACTATGGGAGCACTTACAATAGATCTTTTAGAACCAATTCATTTAATGTTCCATAAGATTCTTTTTTCAAAGCTGAAAAGTTAAAAAAATGATAAATTCTTTTGTTTGTAACTAAAATTAGCACATTTTTTTTAGATATTCAAGTAGAACAACACCTATTTCTAAAGTTTAATGCACTACAATTTGTAAAAGATTTTGGTAAGAATTTTCCATGTTCATAATCTATAATACAACATGTCTTTGCTGAAAAATAAATTTGTACATTAGGATTGAATGTTGTGAATTCAACATGTTTAAAAATTTAATTTTAGGCCATTTTCACAAATAAGTACAAGGACTTGCTGTTTCAACTATTGAATTCAATATTGGAATTGCATTAGAATTTACATTGACCAACATATTTAATTTTTGTTTAGTGTTCACTCTTTCAAATATCAATTCCAAGTAGTGTTTTTTATATGTACAATTTTTTGCCATTTAGCTACAACCCCAAAATGTTGGCTATTTCAAAAAATAAAAAAATAAAAAAATATATATATGCCCTTGGGACGCATTTTTTTTAAAAGAATTTCACCAGATCTGTCAAAATTTGACAAATCAGCTGTGGACCCTCTTAAAATTGGCCACTGCAAAGGGACATTGGTTAAAAAAAAACTTGTGGAGAGATAAGAAAACTGTGCCCCAAAAGGTCTGTTTTTTAAATTTCTGCAATGGAGAGGTAACCTATCATAGGCCGATCCAATGAATGGGGAGTACCGACATTTAGTTACAAGTTAGCTGGTTGAAATCTAGAATTTCCGAATGAAGTTCAAAATTTCAAGAAAAAAACAGATCATTTTAGAGGAAAAAAGAATTTTCATGTTTTAATTTGAGAAAATTAATAAAAATAATTAAATACAAAAAATAAAAAGTGGACATTTGTAATAACAAACCATGGTTTGTACTGACTTGCTGTAGAGCCTCTATAGGTAGCGTGCAGGAGTTGCAAGGGAGGAAGGTTCTTTATTTTCTTAAGGTCTAGCCAAGAGAATTCTCCAAGCAACCGGTTGGTGCAAGATAACGGAGGATTTTGGCCGGTTAAGCTAAAATTTCTTCCCGTGCTGTTTGAGAATTCGAAGATTGGTGAGGGCCGCGCGAACGCGAGCCCCCGCTGCCACAAATTATGACGTGCATGCCCTCTGAAGAGAGATGCTACGGTCACCCGGCCCGAAGTGCAATGGGGCAGGCTTCCCTAGGTCATCCACCTCGTCGATCATGGATAGGCCCCGCCCAGGTAAGTAAGTCGAGCATCTCACGAAGCCCTACATATACTCGCTCTTGCACCTTCACCGCAGCAAAACTTATGGGACATATCCACCCCGGACTGCCAAATGGGCGTCCCAACACCTACACGAGGCCTTGCAGTGCTTGTCATTGCAAGAGTTTGAGTTCAGGGTGCGAATGAACAAGCAGAACAGTGACTGGATGGGGGAGAGGACTCAGTGAGAATAGAATAAGAAGGAAGCGTATTTATTTAATGCTTCTTCATCCATTTCGCAAGTAAACCCAAAGAAAGAAAAAGAAAAAAAGTAATTGGTACATAAGTAGGTAGTGAGCTTTGATTGCTTTTGAGTTTTGTTTTGTAAGCAGAAGCTAAATTCTATTGGTTTCTAAGTTCTGAAAATGAGCCAAAGATGGACGTTGGAGTCGCGGCTGTCCAAAATATCCAAAATATCCAAAATACAAGAGAGCATCCCTGCTTGTGGCGTCGTGCTGTGCGCAGGAATTCACGAGCGCACACTTGCCAAGCGAGCTCGTAAGGCGTCCAGCTCTTCGTCGTCATCCTCGCCTTCGGCAGCTGCTTCTTGTGGCTGCAGCAACGCAAAATCAATCAATCAATCAGTCAATAATTGTTGGCAGTTATGTAGACACTCCTGAAGCAAACTTTTACCCCCTAAAAGGATAAAAATTCGTGGTTTGAAATGACCACTTCAATTGATTATGTAGTGGAAACTATAGAATGCAGAAGGGGTTTAATTTTGTATCCTCTGATTCAGTGAAAAACATTGCATGTGTCGATCAATAAATAACTAAACTTGGACAAAAGAAAGTCCTTATAAAACAGACTCAAAATCTCATTAAAATTATGAGGTCTAATTTAAGCTTCTTGATTCTATGGAGGTGAAATCCTCACAAGCAAATTATTCTGTATATACACAATTGTGGTCCAACGATTTTGCAATGTCACCCTACTATGGAACCTCACTGGTTGGTTTCCTTTCTTTCATGTCGGTACTTCGTCCCTCAACTTATCAAAACAATATAAAAATTGCGTAAATCAGGGTCCATTATTTCAGTTCTGAGCATTACGATTCTCGAAAGGCATCAACGTACAGATTGGTATGAGCAGAATCCCAAAATCACAACAGAAATTAAGTTGTGGTAAAAGGTGTATTAATACCTTTTTGGTAGCCTGAGCCTGAGCCTGTTTGACCTTCTGCTTACTTGCCCCGGCATCTGGAAGCTGGACACTGGTCTCCAAGGAAAGCTCGGACAATACCTTATCCACCTCCTCCTCAACCTCTTCCTCCATGTCATCGTTGTCAAGAGCCGAGTCCAACCCGTCGTTCAGCATTTCTTCCATGACTCCAGCCTACAGCGCACACAGTCTCTCACTTACGCAGACTGAAAATCCCAGACTCTTGCATATTTCATTCAACTATTAACATACTATGGACAACACGGTACACGACGTTGTTAACCATCGTATATTACAACGTCCTACTTTGTATGATTGCATAAAATATCATCATACATTGAGATTAAATTTGATTTCGAGAAAATTTGGCTCTTGTAGTACCCCAAGTGATCTCTTCAGCGAACTCTATTGAGTGATCTCCAGCACATTCCTCCATATTTGGTTAAAATGCTCAAAGTGACGCACATATCCATTAATATCCTCTAACTAAGTGGACACAAAGAGGACTATCACTAACCTTCATCATCTCTTTTGACAACTCTTGCATTGTAGCCGCTATTTGTGGCGCCTTCATGAGTTTGTTGACGAGCGTCATAACCTCGGTGCTCTTCTGCAAGTGTCCTACTGCCCGTGCTGTAGCTGCAACCCAGTAACAACTTGCGTTAGCCTAGATCAATTTTGGTGCACATAATCCTAGTTCTGGAGTTTCACAAGTTTCTGATTCAAGCATCACAATGATTTGCCTTAGAACATAATTGTAGTAGGCATTCTTCTTCTCACAAAGCTTAAGACATCAATAATCGCCAATGACCGCAAACCGCCACCTTAAAATCGTACACAATGGGTACATAATGATGAACAGGATGAAACCCACCTATTCAACAGTCAATTCTAAGTCCTCCACCAATAAAACTTTGAAACTTCATCAGCTTTGCATACGGTATCCAAAGATAACATTTTCAGGCGCGTTGGCATCCTCTTTCCATTGACTAAACACGAACATAGAAAAATTTGAACAGTAGGAATTATGCTCAGCGCTACAAGTGGAGTCCAACTTCAACCTTGTATAGAGACCTGGACATTAAAGCATGCAAAGATGATATCATCGCCTTACCCACACTCTCTCCGAGGTGCATCGACACGGAATTCAGTTGAGCTCGATTCTCATACAGGCGCCCAACCACCTTCCGGGAGCTCACAAGCTCCCTGGCCAAAGACTGAAGAAGTACCCCCAAGCCACATGATAGAAGCAAGCAAGTAAGAAAATATACAAGCCAGCAAATAGATACTGAGAAAGTCCATATCATGAAGGACCTCGTCTAGAATCAACAACTACAACAGGTGAAACTCGTTTCTCATGCATGTTCGTCACATCTACTGAAACCTTCCTAAAGTGTGAGACGAAGTGCACAAATTGGCCAAAACAAGCCAATTGCAAGGAAGTTTAAACACCTTGGCCGATTGCATGTCATTGCGCTTGGCCGCATCCTTGATAGCCTTCTGCACAGTCTTCTCTTCACGTTGAATTTCTAGTGGACACAAACGGTAATCAACTCATTAAGAACTCTGATGCAATAACTGTGGCTGAAAACCTATTGTACGTAGGATTTCGCCTTCTTACGAATCTTATGACAAAGTCTTGATGAGCTGGGGTTGGTTTACATATCCAATATATGATGACTGCATTCCAGGAAACTCGCATGCAGATCGTCGCAAATCGCACACGAGTGCGTCATTTTGCAAAGAGATCATCACGCTAAAGCAACCAGAAATCACTCTCTGAGAAACCTCGAGGGTTCACACCAATTTAGCGCAATCCCTATAGCACCACTAGAGCATCACTTTGACTGAGAAGGAAGAAGAAAAGAAAAAAGTATCCACTCTACTTACCACGAATCTGCCGCTCGATGTTGCGGGACTCTTGTCGCAGCTTGCGCTGCCATTCACGCAGCTGCTCCTGCGGCGACACTTTGGGTTTGAAAACTCCCAGCACCTTCTCCATCTTTCCAGCAAATTGGGGAAAACCTCTAATCGCGACTTGTTGAAGGCACCCAATTTGTCACCCTAAAACCCCATGCCAATCACCTCGACCGATTTGCAGAAAATGAAACCCTCAGTCTCGCAATCGGAGCAACTCATTCTCGGTACCCCACACAAGGAAACACTTGGCAAGTCGCATATGACCCTTTCATTTCCCTCGTCTTCAGCTGCAAGGAAGATGATCATTCCCCTGTTTCGACAGGAAAACCTAATAACAATCGAAGTACCAAACCCCGTACGGCAAAGCAACAGGAATAGGTGCAGTTCCCACGGTGATAGGAACTGCAAGGGAACTGTGGGGCCAAGAGGCACGCACCCCAAGGCTAGTCCAGTTGAGTCTTCCTCGATCTTGCTGGAGGTCTCGTTTGAGGTGATTTCGTTTGCGTGATTTCGGAGCAAGTTGGCATTGCTGTGGGGTTTTGTTTACAGAGCATGTTGAAACACTTGAGAATATTAAAATTAGGGTTTCGGTTGGATGCTTTGCAATTCTGATTCCCTACAGTAGAAGAAGTGGATTGCAGAGGAGATGTTGGATGCGCCGATTTTAGCAGTTGAGTTGTGCCGTTCACTGTTTAGCTATATGGAGTCTCGTGGATCAGCCCTAACTTAAAAGACCAAGAAGCTCATGTTTCTTTTGTTAACAGTTTTGAGTAGGTCATGTGGAACTATTATTTGTCCAGTTTTATTTATTTTGTGAATCACACATGCAATGTTCTCCACTGATGCTGGTGATTAATGAAATTGGCCCCATCTGATATTGATTTTTCACAATCTGATGAACCGAATTGGTCATTTTAAAACCATGAATTCTTAGGGCTTACTATATGATGTATCTGCTCCGATTCTTTCAGTCAGGTGCCTCAAACTTCTGACTCGGGGATCTGACTCCTCTTGCAGGAATGGAGACGATAGCCAAGTATACGTTCTCACATCCTCTGCAATTGTTTTTTAGTTATATGAAGAGAATAAGGAAGAGGAGGCTTAATTCTATACAGGTTGTCTGCTTTACACGAGAATTTCCATTTAATCAATCTGACTTCGGTTACCATACCTAATGTCTACACTTTTCTTGCATATTAATGAATATGAATGCATGAGGTTTGCCTTCTGCAGACGTGAACTCATGTTGGAACAAATATTCTGAACTTGTGGTCTGTTTCAAAATGTGCATCTCATGTATCACATCCCCGAACAATAAAACTTAGCAAGTAATTTGGAAATGTAATAGGAAGGCTAATCAACAATTTCATCCTTGCATGGTATGCCCAGTTTGGTAGCAAACCTACTATCATAGTCATTTTTGCAGTTCTGTTATTTGTTTCCAACTTTGTTCTCACCTGATTTGAAACTCCAGAATCTTGTTTCAAAGTACTTTGCCTCCTTATATAGATTTCAAATCGTGTATCCAAAACCGCCTCCATTCTCGGAGCACAAGTTTTGAACTCTGACACTGCCCATCTGATAGAGTTGAATCCATCAACTACTGCAGAGTATTTTCGGACCTCTCTCTGAAACGTGACAAACGTGAACACTGGGTTGTCAATTGACAGTGTGTTCTTTCTCTTGCTTTCGCAGTGAAGAGCATTCTATTCCAGGAGTTCTCTGTATGCTTCGTATATGCTCTACATCGTGCCCAAGGGGATTGAGCGAAGTCTACAACAAAATTAGGAGGGTGTGATGAAACGTATATGAACGCACAGGCTCTCAACAGGTTGCTCGAATCTCAAGATGTGTGGCTAGTGTTTTTGTTGTCAATCTTCGTCCTCATTTTCATGCTGGAGGAGCTTCTGTACGAGCACACGCATTCCCTGTGCCTCTTCTGTATTGTGGACGGCCTGCTGTACCAGAAGATTTATGACCCTCTGTTTGTCGTGGTGGAGGAGTATTTGTACATCCCACTGTGTTTGATTGGGGAGGAGCTCTACGATGTCATGTGTGAAATCGTCATTTACGCTCTTCCGTTGCTGCGGGTGAATGATCGTTGGCTCTACCAACATCGCATCCTGTGTAAGAATTGACAACCTCCCCTCTCCTTTCGTTGTTTAGAGATGTTAGAGCGGCTTTTGATTCCGCAGGTCGAAGCAACAAGTTTTAAACTAGTCCAAGTAACAAGAACAGGCATGAAGAGGTGGCGTTTACATGGTAAATTATATTTGAGCTAAGAAGATTTCAGGATTCCTCCATGAGGTGCTTGGACTCTTGTTACCTCAAATGAATCTCACATGTAGTGGATTGTTTTAAGCGTTTTATCTCAACCAAGTTGCCTGTGCTTTGAGCTCAATTTTGAGCTTGTTGCTTTGACTTTTTCGGTCTAAACTGGACCTTACTCTGATTGATATTCCAGGTATATCAATTGATTTCTTTCACTAGACTATTTTACTGATGAATAATGTGTGCCTGATGTAATCTTTTGATGTGCTATTGGATCAGGATCATGTTGGGCTCATCTTGCGTGCTGCAGCATGGGTTGATGTGAGTTTGATTAAGGATCTGGAAGTATCATCTACTTCATTGTGATCTCCATTAGTGCGAGCACTTCATTGTTAAAACTGGCGAGATGGTCACTATGAACTCATACCTATTCCCTCTTTTTCTGATCCCTTGGAATCTTTAGGGATGGGTATCATTAGAAGAGAACTTCGTATCTTTGGTGCTTGAGTTCCGCATGTAGTCAACTATCCATGTGTCTTGTTTTCACATAGTTGAACATTCTAAATCCAGAGTAAGATATTTATTGTCATGTAGTAGAGCTGTCATTGTGCAAATCCAAAGTTCTTTAGAGGTAATGCAACATGAATACAGGGAACTAAGTCTTGGGAGCCAAATGACTATGAAATCTCTTTTACATATGCTCTATTTGTGAGAACATAATATATTATTCACTTGAAATATGGAATTGATTTTGCCTTCCCTGCAGAGAACTACTGATATGACTCATGTGTTTGAGCGACATCTCAGTAATACCCATTTTAATATGCTCTTCAGGTATTACTTCAGATTTGCTCTCTGCCTCTAGTTTAGTTGTCTCCTTTCAATGGTCCATCTCCTTTAACATCCTGTAAACTGATAGAATGCAATAATCGATTTGCAATTTACAACATGAACTATTGCTTTTTAACGTGCATTAAATGCGAGTTCATGTTCATTGTTGTCTGGCTTACTTTGCGATGCCTTCAGTGTGTTGCAGTGCAAAATTTGGAGCAAGAAACATGCAGAGGACGTAAGTGCTTGCAAAAATGGCATCCTATTGAGGATACTTTGCAACGAGGTAAGGAATTTAAAACCTAATTGCGAAACTTGTCGAAAAGCGATAAGCGATAGGCCCTTGCAAATACAATCTGAACCTGAGAGTTCAGAGTTAATTTTGGATTCACTTTCTATCACAAAAAAATACATGTTATTTTAACTTGTGCTTGAATCTTCTTTCAATGGCCAACAAGACCCAACAAAGTAGAGGTTACGTAGTAATAATAACCATCTCAGAAAGCTTCTTTGGATACTTTTATGTGTACTTACTGGCTTGCTTGCAAACTCTTGATCTGTATTGTACAATCCAAATATGAATTACAGTGAAAAATTGCAAACAATTCTCCTCACAACCCTCAACAAAGGTACATCACTCAGATTCAACAGATTTGTTGAATCTTATGACTAGGGGTTTAATGAGCATATTAGTAAATCCAAGAGAAAATTAGCACTACAGCAGTGGTTTCAGATTTTTTCGGGCCCTAAGGAATAAACTAAATACTTTTGAAGTTAGTGCTCATAGGGAAATCTGTTGTTGACTCGAGGCTACTTGGAGTTCGCTACCTTTAATCAAATGCTTGTAATTCCCGTCAGTTCAATTCTCTAAGAGCTCTTCAACGAACTACTAAAGATTATTTTCAAAAGAAGTTTCTTGTTGGTGTAAAATCTAGATGTCGTATTTCAACTACTGTCACTTTGGGGTTAGGTTACCTCAACTGGATTCTTTTTGTGCTGCTTGTAATCATAGACATCCCGATTGAGCCATCTCCGACTCTGTCCATGCAGTAAGGCTGCTCCTCAACATAACTCGCACAACTCTCAGAACTTGCAAAAGCTGGCTACCATTGAAACTCGCCTTACTTAAAGAGACTCAGTTGAATGTGAAGTTTTCTAATAACATAGATGCAGATCTTCACTGCGTAAAGGACTGCGATGCTGCACCAGACCCTGTGCAGCTATATATTGCACGAATTCGCAACAAATCAGGTGAGGTTTACTGAACGATTAATTGTAGCATTCTTCTCTCTTGCAGGTGACCATGCCAAATAGTAGTTAGCGGATTAGGGTTTAGGGTTTAGGTTTTTGTATATTTGCAAGGCATATGGTCGGATAGTTTGTGCGTTACTTTGTGACCTTGTAACACCAATTTTTTCCTCCAGTGTAGCAAACTTTGACATAGAATTAGACATTCTAAACTTTCCAATGAGTTGTGCAATATTACTAACATCAATAGAAATTGTAGAAAGTTCTAAATTTCTAAGGATTTCACAAATTCCAAAACTATATGTTGCATGTGGCTACTTTAGATCCTCTAGATGATAAAGGATTCTGAGTCTGTAAAGATTCCACAGATTTCAAAAGTATATATTTGATGTGGCCATTTTAGATCCTCTAAAGGATAAAGAATCAATCCAGGTGAATTCTAAAAGTTTGAAAGACCTCAAACTATCACATTGAACCGAAAGCATAGATTTGGCACTCTGGAATCTAAAGGTTCAATCAAGATATTTCTAAATACTTGAAACACTAGAAACTATCACATCAAACTTTGATGCCTAGAAAAATACGTCATGGGAGGTGAAGAAATTGACATTTGACTTTTGCAAAAGGTGATGGTTTAATCCATTTTATTTCTTAATGTTTAAAAGATTGGAAACTATGAAATCAACTTGAAGACTTCAGAGATCCATAACATACTTTAAAAATTTGAAAATAAGAAAAGTGTATTGCAAAGTGAGTTGTCTTCCTATCTAAAAACCCACAATAAAGAAAGATGTATCAATTCTACCACAAAAATTAAAATTTGGATGAAACAACTAAAATTAATTGAATTTCAAAGTATTTTTTTCATTCAAAATGCACAAAATATACCCTCCAAAATTGCCCCCAAACCAAATTGAATCTCCATGGGTTGTCTTTGACAAACTTGTATGTTGTAGTTGTACCCAATAGAGTGTAATAATATCAATCAATAGATTAAATATTAAACTCATTACCCTAATATAGTATTGTATTTAATCGTATAGCATTTTTTTATCCTTCTAAGCTATGTATTGTACAAGTATGGTTCTAGACAATCAATGTCCAAAACAAGGATGAAAATCCATTTATTCATCCAATAAAGTACTTCATCATTCATCTTATTTCTACCCAAGGTCCCCCTATTCACTGATAGGAATGGAATCCATCCATCGATTTGGTACATGATAATTTCATTCCCACCAATAATATCTGAATATTTAAGAACACAAGTCTTTTGCAAGACGTTAAATCCTACCATTGAAGGTGGGCCCAACAACGTAAAATTTGAATTATCCAGGAGTAAAAGTAAAAAAGCCCCCTACTTTGTGCCATATTTTTGGGCATGTTCATGACCCTTCCTAGCTAATTTGGGGTCTCAAATTGCAAATATGAATTCAGAATTTGTAAAAATAAATTTGTGCTTAACCCCTAAAAGCCCATTGTGTCCTGAGGGGACAATTTGGAGTTCGGGTAGGTTTTGTAGACCTCAATTTTTAATGAATTTTTTTGAAACTTTCTCATAAGATAAGAAACTGATGAGCTTTGTGGGAATATAATTTTTTATTTCAATTGGTGCCCGGGAGCAAAAGTTATACCACAAAAGCGTGGATTTTTACTCAGTGGGCAGAAAAAAAAGTCCACAAAAAATTGAAATTAAAAATATTTTTTTTTAATCTTATAGATTATACTTTTGTCTACATGTGAAGCTTTGATTCATTCCATTTGGATTAGTTATGTGAAAGTTATGAACAATCTTGTTTTCGGGCAGTTTTTGAAAAAATAACTTATAGGATTTATTTCTGAATGCAATTTTCACATTTTTTCAAAAAAAGTTGCTTGACAAGGTTAAATTTTCTTGCTAGAAAAATCTCACCATTGGGATTATTGTGTTTCAATTCCATCTTAGAGCTATTAATGACTTAATTTTTCTTTAAATCTTGGACCTACCTCTACTTAATAATTTTTTACGGAATGAAAATCAAGCATTTTTTTTTTGAAATTTTTTTCCTAGAATTTCAACTCAGTTCTTACATACAATTTTTTTTAGATTCAAAGTCCATAGTGTAAAAAAAATCAACAAATGGCATCAAAGTCATCTGAAATTGTAGCACAGTGTTTAAAAAAACTATATTTTCCAACTTTGAATGCTCATATTTTCCATCTATACAGTCAAACTTCATGAAATTCTTACCACATGATTTCAAACAAACAAAGTAGAAGATCCTACCGTTAAATTCTATAAAAACACTTTTATTTGTTCTTTTGGATGAACACAGAAAAAATAGCAGTTTTGAATGGTTTTTGACAGAAAAATGGCCTTGGGCCTTTTGGGGTTAAATTTTTTTTTAAATCAACATTTACCCCTGGGGTAAATCCAGCCTACTGGACCCACCTTTGATGGTTGGATTTAACGTCCTCCAAGTCTTTTTGCCAATGTCTGAAATTGTACTCATGATCAGGTTCTTTTGTTTTTCTTTCTTGACACAAATGCAATGGAATTCCACTCCATTGCAAAAGACTTTTTTTTTTCCCATTTCCATTTCCATTCACAACAATGCCAAAGAATAACTGACTCCGCATTAAATTGGGTGCACCTGGGTACTGTAGAATGTTATTTATTAACAGTGGACTCTTTAGTGAAACAAATGAAACGGACAATAGTGGACTTTGAACTTCCATTTAATACGAAAGCTCTGGAGAAAGGGCATCTTTTGGAGCACTCAGGGGAAGGGGTATAATGTCAACCACGGTCAACTCTGGCGCTCCTCAGACGTACAATTGTACTGTACTGCCGGTATACGGTACAGTGTATCCCAGAATATATTGTATGGTAAGCGCATTTGGGTATCTGAAATGCAATACGACGTAGATATCGGTAGATATACGACGTATATACGGTAGACTTGTGGATTCGAACAGCAGGTGATCATGTTCCTGCAGCACTTGGGAGAAGGGCTTTCTTTTTAACTTTTTACAAAGGGCTGAAGTGGGGATAAGGTAGGTACACCCAAAAGCGCCACTTATTCTTACTGAGCCTAGTTCCTGCTATTAATTAGTTCAATTTTTTTGTAATCTTATTGGCAAGTGAAAGCATGTTCCAACGCACCAAAGAATGCAGGATTTGGATACCGTATGCAAAAGTTATTAACAGTCAAAGTCTGTTTCTGAAATCGCCATCTACAGTCTGTGAACATGACTGATTTCGGAAATGTATGTGCACTGTAGATGGCGCTTTTAGGAACAGGGCGCTTTTGGGTGTACCTACCTTATAAAATGTTATAGTAGTACTTCAATCTTCAACATTCATCCACATATTGGATAGAAAATATCACATTTGTACACATCACATGAACATGTTTCTATTTTCATTCACAATTTGGCAAAATCATCCAAGATTTATTTCTAATACAAAGTTTTCTAGCAAAAACTTCATGCATTTTCGCCATTTTAAAGCCAAATTAACTTTTTTTGGGGTGCAATTTGGCACCAAAAAGCAAAAAAAAGCCTTGCTCAGGACTCAAGTTAATTTTGTACATAAGGTAGACAAGCCTATTACAAGCTTGAATTGCAATCTAACTACCTTGGGGCCAATTCTAAAAGTGGTGAGGTAGAACCACCTATAATCAATCACTTGATGTATTCTAGACATGATTTGGTGTAGTGCAAGGCAAAGCAAATATTTTTAGGGGCGCAATGATAGAAATGATGGGGATTGCAAAAACTTTGGTAATTTTATTGCATGACTTGAAATTATTGTAAATTTTCAAAGGTAAAAAGTGCATCGGACCCATTGCCAATGTGTAGACTCTTCTAATTCCAATCACACAAAAAAATATTTTTTTACTCACTCTTTCCTATTTTCTTGCACACTATTTTGGGGCATGTGCCATGAACTTTTAGTCCCAACTTTGAAAAGGAGGAAAAAACAATTTAGCCTTAGTTGGAAATACATCCATTGACAGGTTGGTTATGGGGGGCCAATTGCTCATGGGTGGTCCTACCTTACATATTTTTCCAAAGGTGTGCACTTGTTTCACAACCAATAACCACTCTCTTATGTCCATTGGCACTAAAGTATTTACCAATGAAAGATCAACATATTACTCCTTCTAACATCAATGAATTACAATTGTTAAAAAAAATTAGCAAATTTGGATGATTGGCTAGACAGAATCGGGGTCAAAAATAGGGTGACTCAAATAGGAAACAAAAAGAAATAGACTAATCTACCTTAGAACCTTTCTTAGTATATAGTACAAGGACTAGGCATTTAAAGAAATTAGTGCACTTTCTATCTTGAGTCATATACAAGCTCACCTAACATTTGCAAACTCTTTTATTGTATATTATACACTAAAAGAGATTATATGTGTATTAGTGTGATCCATGGTAATAATATTAAGTCACACAAATTATGAAATTATAGGAATTGAAAAATTGGACAAATATAAAGTTTTAGAAAAATTTAGAAATAAAATAATATAATGGGATTCATATTATCTTCATTCTATCTCAAATAGTGAGATTATTTTTCAACTTTAGGCCCTTTTCATCAAAGGGGTGCTATTATGTGAATTTAGAAGTATAAGCCTATGAACCTAGAAGACTATACACATATAATATAAGTATCTATATTATAGTGACCTTCTATATTAATAGTGCATATATGCTATAAATACATATATTCACTATAAGAAAATGGAGGTATAAATGACTTGTCCACAATGACTACATCAACAACAATGACTGCAAAATGACTACAAAATGACTATTTTGCAATCATTGTTGTTGGTGAAGTCATTGAGAACAAGTCATTTACACCCCCATTTTCTTGTAGTGATTGTAGGTGTTTATGTTATAAACACCTTCAATGGTTGCATGATACCTACTCATATATATGCTCAAGGCTCACATGCTCACACTTTCATACTCACATACTAGCACCGTTGCTTTTCATCAACCTTCATTGTGTAAATTTATCCAAACTTGTTCAATTAGTATTAGTTTAGGGTTTATATTCTAGTATATAAAATATGTTTATTTAAAAAGATTGTAATGATTCATTCTATATATTCCTTGATGTAAAATTCTCATTAATTATCCAACTTCATTAAAATCTAAATAATACTAGTTCAAGGTTAAGATTTAGGCTTCTTTTTTCAAAATTATTCAATCATTACTTCAAAATGGTATAATCAATCCAAATCACTTTGTACTATTATCAAAAAAATATATAATGGATGACTTTGTACAATACAATGCTTTTGCACAATATACATTATAAGTTCTTGACTCCTAAGTGTCATGGATAAAAGATCATCTTTTGCCTAAGAATATCCTACACAAATGTATTTGATTTCAAGTTGTCTTCCTATAATTCAAGAAAGTTACTATTGAATCTTAAATGAGATTCAATTGCACACTACTCTACAAATCTCTATTATTATTCAATTGTATAATCACAATTTTATAATGAACAAACTTAATCCAAATAGTCTAAATGAATTGTTGAATACAAAATTGTAATAATTAAATCCAAGTATTCTACAATAAGTATTCTAAGTAGTATATAGGATACAAAGTGTATATCCAGCTTAACAGGGATACAATAAATTGCAAAGAGTTTGAAACTACTTCATTTAAGATATATTATCTCCTAAGTGAAAAAGGATTCAAATTGAAGTAATTTAGAGACCAACAAATATGAACTTCTAACCTCTATAAGTTGCACCTCTTCATGTTTTTTTGAATTATTTTTCTATTTTTCTATGCCATGATATTGTCTTTGATTGAATTTAGGACCTTTACTAAGACAATCCTTGAATTTTAACTAATTATCTTTCAAATTTTCCAAAACAAAATGAAATGTTTAGTTGAAGTATTAAATTCCAATCATGATGTAAAAATGGTTCTCTATTTTAAAAAAGAATTCATGTATTCAAGGAACCTTCACATGGCTTCTATTTTGCAATCAATTTTACTATTACCCCTTCAAAGACCAAGACAACACCATGTACCATCTTCAATTTTCAATGGTAAATTTTCAATAGGATGAAAAAAAATTTAGTATCTCATAAATAAATATCTTGAAGAATATCAAGCTGACATACTTGTTGCATTTTCTGATTTTTATAATTGCAATGTGAGAAGAACTTTTAAAAAAATGTATTCTACTAGAAAAACAGAGAAAAGGAGTAAATATAATTTTTCCAATGAAAATTATGGCATGTATGGAAAAAAAAGTTTGGAAATTTTTAGTCTTTACCTTGTACAAGTGAAATGAATCTACAGAAAAAAAATTCAAATTTGTATTTCTAGAAATTTTTAAAATACAAGGTTCTCTCTAGTGTGATGAATAACACAAAATAATTAGAATGATTCCAAAAAATCTGAAGATGCCATAAACAATGTACTAATAATATCAATTGTTAAATTAAAAAAATTTACATTTATATAAATTTTATTTAACCCCTCAATGGTTTTGACTATATTTTCACCTAAACCGCTCCAAAATTGCCATTTCTAATACATGGACCAAAACTTAGGAGAGAAAACATTTTTTGAGACATGTAATCATAGGATCTTGTATTAAGCTTTTTTGAAAATATGTAGAAAAAATTTCAACATTTTTCACCATGTAGATTGCAAGATATTAATGTTTAAAGTTACAAAAATCCTTCTTTTATTGCTACAAAAATCCATGCACCTGCACTTCACAAGGTCATATCTATATGAAAAAAAGTTCAAATTGGTAATTACTCTTTGGATTTATTTTTAAAGTCAAGTTAGCTACATGCTCAAAAAATTTCAAATCATTTGGAATTGGACAACATATAGGAAAAAAATAGTAAGTTTATAGGAAAAAAAATAGTAAGTACAAAGAAGTAGCAAATGAGCTAAAATACTAAATTGTAAAAAATTGTAAATCCTTTATTTATGGAATTGAAAAATGCCAATCCAAACGGTTAAGATGTTGTAATAAACATCTGCACCTATTGTTTTTATTTTTTTCCAAAAATATTAAAAATTGAATCAAAAAAAGGATTTCAAACTTTTTATAGTGAAGAGATTCTATAACTAACTTGATCACAAACTACTCCAAACTAAAACTCTTCATAACTTTTGACTCATTGATCAAAATCAAATGATTCAAATCTTTCCACTTAGGAAAAAATCTAATAAACCAATTTCAATTTTTTATTTATTAAAAAAAGAATTTTTGAAGAATTTTTTTTTCCTGGACTGCCCGTTGAGTAAAGAAGGTGACATATCATGCCATAACTTTTTAACCATGTAGTCAAAAGTTATGAAAATTGTTGGGCCTTGAAGCTACTCTTTAAGCGCATATTGTGTGAAAATTTCAAAAAATTAAAATAAAATCTCCATTCATAGTGAGCTGCCCAAAATTGCTATGTTGCCAAAAAATGCAGTTTGGGCATTTAGGGGTTAAATTTGTAGGATCCTATTTGGTCAATTTTGACTTCTTATGCCTTCTATTTCAAAATGTGTACAGAACTGAGAATTCAAAAAAATAATAATTCTTTAATATAAATAAAATACTACATTTGCCTCATATCCTCATTCATTTTGGAAGGGGTTAAAAAACACTATTCATCTTCTCATTTTTTTGGGCCAAAAAAGTTGTGTTTCTTGCCTACAAAGTTGATCATCCAAAATTGTTATAACCTAAAAATCTAGCAATTCATATTCTTCAAAATTAATTTCATATATATTAGACAAAATAGTCTTCACTTCTATATGGTTAAAATTAAAATTTCAACCACATTTTTGTGCAAAATATCAAAGTGGGACAATTCATGAAAAACAACTATTGAAAAGAAGTTGATGGGCATTGAGGGGAAAATGGTATGCATCAACATTAAGAGATTAAATCATGATTGCCCAAGGAGAACAAAAGAACCCTTACATAACATGGCAATCCAATTCAAAGTCCTATAACTTTTGCATCCAATGTTTGGATTCAATAAAACTTATTGGAAAATACATAAATCCAAAAAACCAAATTAAAATTTTAAAAATTTTAAAAAGTGGTTTCAAAATTTGCCTAGATTGTCTTCAAAGTGAAAAGAATTGCATATCATACATCAAATTTTTAACCATGTAGTCAAAAGTTATGGAAGTTATTGTGTCTGAAAGATATTCCTTGTCCACATGTTGCATGAAATTTCAAAGAATAAATAAATAAATCCATTTATACTTTTGTAGTAAGCTACTTAAAATTTCTATGTTGACAAAAAACATAGCTTGGTCCTCTAGGTGTTGACCTCTAGTTATGCAAAATGAAAAAGGCATAAACCTTGAAATGCACAATATTGATAGCAAAATTCAAAACATGCCAAGAAGAATTATAAAATATTTTTTTGTGTGCATATTTTTATGAATCATCTAATAATGTAACCATTTTCCAAATGCATATAATATAACATCTTTATTATCACACATCCATTTTTCATATTAAAGTTTCCAACTATATTATATGCTTCTTTGTACTGTCAAAGTTTTGCATTGTTTTCTATCATTTGAATCACTATATACTATTGTTGTAGTCTAAAATAACAATAAGATGTTTTGTTTAGTAATTTGAGAAGATATTCATAAAAAATAATATGTCATAAATAAAAATACAACCATTTCAATTTAGTGAATCCCAATATTGAAACTCATGAAAGTTTATAATATTCAATCATCCTTTGCACTACCATTTTTCAGAATGGCAGTTACTGCCACTTTTCAGCTCATTGTTGTGTGACAAACTGTGTCACAATGAGCTGAAAAACTAAAAAAAATTAAAAAATGATAAAAACCCCCCAATCTGATTTAAACATTAAATTAAAAAAAAATTTAACCCCCCTCCCCACCCAAACGTATATAAGTATTACATTTTGAATTTTAAAATTGTTTAAATTTGTAAATCACCCCTCCCCCCACCCTCTTATAATTCTGAGAGGGTGGGTTGGGAGACAAAGAATATGGGATAAATGACATTCAATATCAATATCGTATATTGTATCCATACCCGTATTCTGTACCCATACTTTGTATTCACATTCTATATCCGTACTTTGTATCCATACTTTGTATCCATATCTTGTACCATATCATGTACCGTATCCTCTGTCGTATCCTGTACCGTATCGATATCCGACGGTTGTTGATTTTTCTTGGAGGGGGGGTGGGATTTTTTTAATTCAAATCCAATGGCTGCTAATTTTTCTGATGAGGGAGGGGGTAGGAAAATTAATAAAAAGTAGTGATAGCCACTTTTTGTCACATTGTTAATTCTTTGAACACTATTATTTTAAATATACCTTAGCTAATTTAATTACTGAGCACAAAAGTATAGAAGCCTTTAGTTCATATGTTCCAATAAATTAATCTCCAATGCAATGCATTAAGCTACACCAGCCTATGATAGGCAGAAGACTTATTTGCCATGTTGACATTTTTGACATTTTGAAAATTTTCTTTTCACAAAAATTCAAATATAAGAAATGGAGAGGGTTATTTTTATTTTTTATTTTTTTGACAAAGTATGAATTTGTTAAAAAATTTGAAGTGAGCTATCCGAATGGCTCAAGATAGTCTTTAGACTACCCCAAAACCATCAAAAAGATTGTCTAAAGTGGTCATTGGAGTAAAGCAATCACAATATTTCTTAATGTGGTTGCAACATTTTCTAACATAGATATGACATGATGGAGTAAAAAAGTTAGTTCTTATAATGACTTTACAATGAAAAGGTGGAAGTTCCTAAATTTGTCTTTAAACAAAATTCCATTTCATGTGTTTTAAAAAAACAAAAAAAATCCAATTTGTAATAACTCCATCACCATCATACAAAACATTAATTTTGGCCATTATCCTACCTTATAAAGTCCTAACCTCATTCATTAGAAGAATCTACCATGGATTGATAATGGGTCTAAATTAGAGGGTTGGCCTATCATGGTTGGTTTACCTTAGAGATTGCACTTACAATCTAACAACTAAAAAAAATACCTTCAATAAATTCTTTATATAGGTTAAATTGATTTTCTAAGTTCTTTGTCTGTATTCCTTGACCCACAAAGCCACATACCTTTATCTAAGTGCTAAGTAGTGATCATGTGAATTTGCGACCAATGCAAAAAAAGGAAATTTGTTCACTAACATTGCAAATATAAATGGGGTCTTAGATTCACTTTGATTATCAAAAACTACTAAAAGTCTATTATCTCCCTCTATACCTTCTATAAAAATCAATCTTTTGAGGAGAATGATACAATACTAATTCTTGTGAGCATTTTTTTTCTTCTTTTTTCAAGGGAAAAAATTTCTTTTGTCATTTTTTAGCAACAATGGAAGAAATTTCAAGGTGATTCACAAGGTAGTGCAAAATTCACCCAACCTTCATTTTGAATTGGTGAAGTGAAATCAAACATCATAATAAGGTGAACCAACCCATTTCTGCAACCCTTGACAATTCCCTCAAGCTCATATACGCATGAAATATATTTTAGAATGAAAATGTACATCACTTATACATGAAGAACGAGATGAAGAAGGATGATAGTAATGGAGTTGGTTTGCCTTGAATTAAATTTAGTCATGCATGTTAGCGCATTCAATAATTATTCAAATCCCTAAAATCTTTGTTTACTTACAGCAAATAATTCTAAATCAACGTTCTTGGGAGGCATGAACAACATACTTAACTCCTAAACGTCCAAGGTCTTTTTTGAGCTTTTAGGAATTTACTCTAAAGTGAACAAAAAGTCAACTTTACAATGAGCTTCATCAATTTCTTAAAAATTTAATGTAACTATACAAATTCAAACTAGACATGTTAGAAATCATTTAGGAAAAGAAAACACAAAATATCACTTATGAATTGAAAGATTATAATGTTTGATCATGAGGGTGTTAAAATTGCAAAAGTGATATGAAGTCTTTTAATCCTCTTTTCACAAATAAAATCTAAAAAGTTGGTGAAAAAAATATGAGGTGAAAGGACTGAACAATCGAACATGCATAACTCCAATCAATTTATGGCTTCTCAAAATCTACTCTACAATTTTTTTAAGTGAATTTCTAATGTGAATTTTTTTCCAAGATCTAATGTATTTAGGGCTCATTTCCAAGAGCCTTCAACACTAAAGAAAATCAAGATTGCAATGGGTACCCTTGCACAAAATGTTGAAAAGAAAAATCATAGTTAGTCATTTTCAAGATTGGATTTTTTGGTGCTAAAAGTAGACTTCAAAAAGAATTCTTCAAAATTAAAAACTATTAAAAATAGCAACTTGGTTAGATTTTCTTTAACTTCAAAGTTTTACAAATACCAAATTCTGGTGCCGTGGGCATTTAGGGGTTATTTAATTATTTAAAGTAAGAAGCTCTTAATGCACTCAAGCTCTAAAACCACCCACCTCTATAATTGTTCCTTATCTATATATGTTTATTTTTCATAACCTTCAACAATGTACAGAAAGTGTACATTTTAGGAGGTGGGCGATTTTAGAGCCCTATGTCATTTCGACTTCAAATTTCCATAACTAATTCCACAAAGCTTCAAAAAATTAGAAACAACTTGGGTTAAATGCTAGTGCCACTTGGCTTTCAAGCACAATTTACAGAAAAATATTTCAAGATGTTTCACCTCCCCAAAATTCAGTTCCAGACTTTCAATGGGTCAATGATTGATGAACCTCCCATCTTAACTTAGTAAGGTAGAAGGCTCTTAAATGGAGCAGGTTCTAAAATGATGCCCTATCTTAAATGTACAGTAGTTGTACATGTTGCTTTTTCATAGCCTTCAGCAGTGTACTAACGATGTACATTGTAGCTAGGGCACCATTTTACAGCCCTATGCCCTTTCAACTTCAAAATTTGATAATTAATTCAAAAAAGCTCTGAAAAATATGAAACAACTTGGGTTAGATGTAAATTCTACTTGTTTTTCAAGGAAAATTTAAGGTGGGTACACCCAAAAGCGCCATCTACAGTGCACATACATTTTCGAAATCAGTCATGTTCACAGGCTGTAGATGGCGCTTTCAGAAACAGACTTTGACTATTAATAACTTTTGCATACGGTATCCAAATCCTGCGTTCTTTGGTGCATTGGAACATGCTTTCACTTGCCAACAAGACTACACAAAAATTTGAACTAATGAATAGTAGGAACTAGGCTCAGTATGAATAAGTGGCGCTTTTGGGTGTACCTACCTTACTGAAAAATATTTCTAGAGGTTTCACCTCCCTGAAATTCTGTTTCAGCCTTTAGATGGTCCATTATGGGACCTCTTACCTTCCAAATACCACTCACCGAAAGTGCCATTCCACATACAGTTATCTCCTCCTCAGCCATTCATGGAAACTCTTAATTTCCTGTGCACGCTACCTTGCTAATGAAGGCTTCTCCAGTTTCACATTTGTAGGCATAAAAAAACAAAAACCTCCGTAGCCCCTGTTTCGCTGAAGTCAAGTCAGGTGAGACGTCGCGATGTTGGATGGACGGACCAACCAACCAACCCACCCGGTGTCCCTACAATCATACCACCCCTTCTCTCTTTTTCGTTTTCTTTTTCTTCTAGAAGTGTGCCTTGAAGTGGGACCAAAACCCAACAAAACCCAAATGCCCCGAACGCCCCGCTCGGAGGCAGACAGGTTGGGTTGGCAAGGTTCGATTTAGTAATAAGCTACGACTTCCATTGGTAGCTTGTGGTTTGCTCCTCCCCACCGCATCAGTAGCAATCAAAGGGAAGGCCACGGACGTCATTGTAAGATGAACGTTTCCACTCTTACCGAAAGTTCATTCCCTCAGCCCACCTTCGCATCCCAGCCACTCCATTTCCATATGAGTCGGCTGTGATGTGGTGGTGTGTGTATGTGTGTGGAAGGTGGGGAAAAAAAATCAATTAAATTGGAATTGAAAATGGAAATGGAATATTGGGTGTGGGGGGAGGAGCATGCCACCCACACCCAGGCGTGTAAAATGCTTGAAAAGGAAGCAAGAGCCCCAGATGAGATAAGGCATATTTTTTCTCCATAGAAATATGGCGAGGAAATGTCCTTGCTTGCAATTGGGGGAGGACTGATGCAAGAGTGGGTCTTTGGACGGTTTGGCGGCTCCACGGCTCGTTGCACCTTTTTCCGCCATGGCCATCAAGGCTTCTAATCATGGAAAAATGCCGAAGGAACCTCCCCCTTGGAAGGAACTTCATTGCCACGGAGATTTGGGGAAACTGTCTTGGGTGGCAGCCAAACTTGCCGTTTTGCGGCACGCATCCCTGCTTCAGTCCCCATGATGCCCACTGTGGAATCAGTGTTGGGGAATTAACTTTCATACCCACGTCGAGTTCCCTTCGAAGAAGAAGCCACAATCCACGCGGCCTCTTCCCCGTGAGATTGACTGATTAGCACTAACTTCTTCTTCAGTTCCCTACACAACATGTGTCTCTCACATGGAGAATTCCAATAACTCCACTTAAAGCCCGTAATTTAGTGATTACAAGGCTGTGGTTGCCTCACTACCAGAGGTCCAGAAGTGTCTAATGGATGACTTTCAAGATTAATGTAGAAATGAAGAATGTGCCTATTGGTCCAAAAATCAGATTCTCCAGTTTTACAAAATCCGTACAGCAAGCTTCTCCATTTCACATTAACAATTGCTTCTTCCCCAAATCATCATTTCTTTTCCATTGCATGCTTTATCTACAAATACCGAGCACGTCCAATTCCCTGAAATCTTGCACCCATGTAGATATTGATAGAAAAGGGTATCCCCAATTGCAAAAAGTGAGGAATTTGGGTGTGTAACTGACTGGCCTTTCTGGACGCAATCCAGCAATCCCTGGCCCCTTGGGACCCCCCGGCCCTCGGGTGCATTATCGTGAACCTGTGGTTGCCCTGCATTGCGACCCCCCGGCCCTCGCCCTTGGATGGAAAATGCCCTTCCAGCAGACACGAAATGACTCTGTAGCCCTAGGCTTCCCGCCACAGGAGTAGCTGAGCTAGGTAGGGAGCTAGCTAGCTAGCTAGCCCACCCGTGGGCGGGCGGGGCCCCCTGCAGACTGGGGCTCTTTTTGGCCGGTGGCCATGATTCCCAAAGCAACCAACTCGCTGGGGCTGGGAAGCTGGGAAGCTGAGAAATTATACCTTACCTGAAGGACTGTTTCCTGTTCCGGATGATGCCCCAGCCATACGCCATTGATGCCGCACCCATCACTTCCCCCCTCGGATTGGTCAATCAACTCATCGCGCATCTCGGGCGGACGGGCGGGGGAGGGGATGAAAGCAATCAACCAGTTATTGTTTGACAATAACTTAATAAGGGGTGTTTTCACACTACAGCCGTGCAAGTTTAGAGGCCATGGTTTTCTCAAATCTGATTGGTGGATATCATGATTTTTAAAATCTGATTGGTGGAATCGACGGCCTCTCAACTTGGACAGACATAATGTGAAACGCCCCTTCTTCACTTACGTACATGTACGTGATCGTTGGGTTTGGGTGTTTTTTTGTTTTTATTTACTTATTTTTTAGATTAAAAAAAAGGGAGGGGGATTTATTTCAAGAAAGATTGACATCCTAAAGCAAACTCCCCCAGACTGGCCAAACACTCAAACTCTTAGATTTGAACTCCTTGTACGTCTCCATCTGACTGAGTGCCTGAGTGCCAATATATAGTTGTTTGTTTGTTTGTTTTGTGTATAATTATAGTATAGTATAGTATAATGTAATGTGTTATTGATATTTTGGGATGGAACAAAGGTTGACGGATGTTGAGAAAGGTGATGACAGTTACATTCTTTGGTCATACAAATTTGGCCACATTCCATAAAGGTTGGCCTTCCATGGTCTACTACTGTAAGAGAATTATTTACACAGGGCCTTGTCAAAATTATCTTTGGTAGGCCCTGTAAGTACTCCACCTAAGTTATACCTTAAGATAGGCTGTTTTGTTTTGTTTGTTTATTTGTTACGGTGAGATCTCTTCCATCATGCATTGTCTGGTCGCATTCTTGGTACCGTTGAAAAGTCCTAAGTGAGGAGGGGTACACGGGCCTTGTTTCGTGGCATTCCGACTCACAATGAGAAAGTTATTCAATTTCAAAGTTATTATGCATTAAAAAAATGAAAAATTACTTTTGCTTTGATTTTGATTGTGGCATTGGTACATGGCACACTAGCATTATTGATATTATTTATGGATCATTTAATGAGTGGCAAGTCCAAACCTTCTTCAACTCACACACTTCATCAAATCACCTAGCCTTCTAAATCATCCACGTTTCTCAAGCAATAAGGTAACTACACCTAATTTCAACTGCTTTCTAAAACCACCCAATCTAGATTCTTGTCTAAAATGTACTCCCACTATTCATAAAAGTCTATAATTGATTTTAGAAAGCATCCATTTTTAGCACCTTTGGAAATTCATGGTTTATACATAAAGTGTCCAAAAAAATACATTCTATAAGAATCTAGAATCATGTTTTGATTACCACCATGATCCTACAAAAAATTCCAATATGATAGTGAAAATCATCCTAAATTGCTTATTTGTACAATTTCAAGTGTAGTTACTTTACTATTGAGTAAGAGCATCTTCAATTTCAAGTCCATTCACCTTAACTTTATTGAAGAAACTTTTACTTTCTCACTTTGTTTTCATCCCTACAACCAATGCAATAGGAAGTGATGAAAATCGACTAAAAGTAGAACATCCTATAAACATCCAAATTTGCAATCTCAGTATCTTGTGCAATGTGTTGATTGTTGCCTATGTTTTTCAAACAAAGAATTAGTTGAATTGAATGAAATGTAAGTAGGATCATATTGTTCTAATAAGAAGTTGAGTAGATATGAATTTCAACCAAAAATATAAAATTGTAAGTAGGTGTAGGGCAAGACCATTTTTAAAAGTTCCAAATAAATGAACTAACACCCTAATCCCATTTAATGAGTATTTCAGAAGTATAAGTTGGACATTCTAAAAATACCTTTTTAATTGGCTTAAATTACAACTTATTATGACAAGTGTTTGTTTACAAATAAGCCTACCTAAACCATGCATTAATTAACCTTGAACCGTTTATAAGTAAATGTAAACTTAAAGTAAGTTTCCCACAATAGCACCCAATTACTTGCCCAAAATGTATGACTCACATGCTCTACGTAAGTAGCAGAGAGGTTGGTGCAAATATGAAGGGCTTGTAGATGATGGAATTGGGTGACTGACAATATTGAGCTAGTTGAAAATTTTACTTCATTTATACTTTTCAATTTGATTAAACTCCTACAAATTCTTGTTCAAGAAACAATCAAAATTTGGTAGGTCATGATCAACTAAAAAATGAATGAACGTTTGAGAAAATTTGACTCAAGATGGAGGTATTCATCCTTTTGTGGGACTTTAGAATGAATTCCAATTAGATGCCTAAATCTAAAGTTATATTCCTTGAAAGTTTTAGGTAATTTAGACAATTTGGACATCTTTTGCTATATTCCAAATCTATTTTTGAAATTTGATATACCCTAATCATCATTACTAGTATGTGAGCCTATCAAATTTGGGCCTAGGTGTAAGTAGGTACCCTACAACCATTGAAGGGACCTATAAGATAGGCACCTATAATTACAAAAGTTGCCTTATAATATAGGTACCAATAACCATTGAAGGTGTCAATGATATAGGATCCTAGGCTTTTGAGTTCATGGGCTTAAGATCCTAAGCTCATATATTAGCAATTTCATAATACAACTAACATGATATAATATGCAATTGTCTATAGAACTACTATTTTTAATGCAAAAATCTCATTTTGAGTAGAATCCAAAAAAATTAGGCAAATTTGATTTAAAAAAAACATTTTTATCTAAATGCAAAACACTTAGATACATTCTTATACCTTGTAATAGAGAAAGAGACATAGATACATGTGTCAAATTTGTTTACTTGAGGGGGGGGGGCTATCAAGCTATTACTTTACAATAGATATGTCCCTATTTTTTTCTATTTCTACATTTTGACCATTTTCCTACCTCCTATGGTAGTTAAAATTCAAATTTGAGGCATTCAAACATTTTCCTATTGTAATTCAAAATTTTATATGTGGTTTTAGGTTTGATTAGTGCAACATGTATAACCTAACTATTGTTGAATACAACTTGTATATATATAGATATATATAGATATATATATATAGAGAGAGAGAGAGAGAGACATCATATATTAAACAATTCATACAAACGAATCATACATGTACAATAGGAAAATAATAATAATAATTGAAAATATGAAATTTTATATTATATTGGTTAAATTTGACTAATGCAATGTATCCTTGAAAACTACCTACTAGAGATTTGAGTTAGAGGAAACAAACAAATAACAATCCAAAATAAAATGTTATTCACTAATTTGTCTATTTGCAAATAGAAGTTCTTCATTTGGTTTCTTCCCTCCTTTTTATACTACCCCTTCAATAGATTTACAAATTATGTAGTATGATTTGTTACATGCATTGTGTAGTATAGTAGTTGCAATACAATATGCTTCAAAAAAATTGGAATGTTGCTATAGTAACTTGAACGTTTATTTTAAATTATTAATTCCAACATTAAAAATGTTGCTTGTAGATGGTTTCATGTTATTTCTAAAGTAACCGTTAGTGAATTACTCAAACACAAATACTATAATGTGGAATTTAAACCCTCAAAATTCTCAAAAAAAATTCTACTTATTTTAAATGCTTGACTCTAAGTTTTCACCACTTGGATTTCAAACAAAAGAGTTTTTCACTACACAAGAAATCATCAAAAAGTGACTAGTGTATTGCTAGTTAACTTGATGTCTTTATATTGCAAGATGATTTAGAGTATGGTAGTTCGCTTATTTCTTTCTAAATTTTTGTAAGAGAACTTAAAAAGAGGTGGAATTTGATTGTATAGAGTTTTAATTTTGTGTAAAGCAAAACTTTTATTCCAAGAGAGCCCATGCACTACCATTAGAAGTTCTATTTATATTAGTTGAATTAGTGTGCCTTATGTCATTGCTACAATCAAAATAGAAGTAAAAGTAATATTCTAATTTTTAAATTCATAAAATATTCAAAAATCAATAAATTTCACAATATAGTTCCCAAACTCCAAATGTCACAAAACCAAGGCCATGCATCCCTAATCACTAAGTGCTTTCTAATGATACCAAGAAAATGACCAAAAGATGCATAGTTCATGAGATCTCACCATAACAAACAAAATAAACAAAAAGCCTAATTTAAAGGTAATCCATCTATTTGTCCATATATTAAGGTAGGTTGTTTGTTACATTGAGATCTTCAGGATTGTGCATCCCTCAATTGCATTCTTAGTACTGTTAGAAAGCTCTCAGCAAGGAGAAGTGCATGGGCTTTGTTTTGTGGTGTTCCACCTCATAAAAAAAAAGATTTTGAAATTTGAAAAGAATTTATTTTAAAAATTTAAGAAAATTACTATTACTCTTATATTTAAATTATGGCAATGGCCATAATATTGTTAACCCCTAAAGGACTAAGGCATTTTTTGGCTTGAAAACCACTCAAAACTGCCATGTTTGCTACTTCTTCCCAAAAAACAAAAGAAAACCATTTTCTTAAAATCTAATCGTAGGATCTTGTAAATTACTTGGTAATTTTGAAATCATGTGGTAAAAATTTCATGAAGTTTGACCGTACGGATTGGAAGATATTAGCATTCAAAGTTGGAAAAAAAAAGTTTTTTTGAACTCTGACTTGCAATTTTAGATGACTTTGACTGCCATTTGTTGAATTTTTTTGCACTATGGACCATGAAGTTAACCTTTTTTATGTTGAACATTTGAGTTGAGAATTAGGGGAAAAAATTTCAATAAAAAACTCCTTGATTTTCATTCATTAAAAAATTATTATGTAGAAGTAGGTCCAAGATTGAACAAAATAGTAAGTTGTTAATAACTTTAAGATGTAATTGAAAAAACATTATCCCAAAGGTGAGCTTGTTCTTGCAAACATCCTAAACCCTATCAAAAAAGAAAATTTTAAAATTTTGAAAAATTGCATTCAAAAATGAATTCTATAAGTTATTTTTTGAAGAAGGTGCTTAGATTGCCCGAAATACAAGATTGTCCATAACTTTCTCATTATTTGTTCAAATAAAATGAATCAAAGCTTCAGATGTAGAACAAAACATAATCTTTGAGGAAAAAAAATAAAAAATAAAAAAATAATTTTTTTTATGTTTTTTTTTCCTGCCCGGCGAACTTCTTTTTGGACTTAGAATGGTATAACTTTTGCTTCCAAGCACCAATTGAAATAAAAATTATATTTTTGGAAGGCTAACCTGATTTCCTATCTTCAAAAAAAGTTTAAAAGAATCATAGCAAAAATTTAAGTCACACAAGCCTGCCCGAAATTCCAAGTTTCCCCCGAGGGAACTTTATTCCTTTAGGGGACTAGGATGTATTATTTTAGCTCTTTGGAGGCTCAGTTGACTACCCAATGGGACAAGCATGATAGAGAAGTGTGTGGCAGAAATATGACATGAAACAATGCATCATACAAATGAGCTACTTACTGAGGGCCGGTGTCTGTCACTTGAAAAATCTGGCCCAGATTAGAGGGCTTCCCCATCAAGGTCCAACCAAGGTTTTATTTTATTATATATTAGTGCAATCAGGCCTCTGCCAAAGCACCCAAGTTGGAGTGATTCCCACAAACTTCACCATCAGCAAGAACTGACCTGAGGAGGGCTTGGTTGTAAGGGATAAGCATAACCTCACCTCCGTGAAGTCCATCCACTTCAATCTGTAAACTGGGTAACCAAACATTAAGGTGGGTACACCCAAAAGCGCCACTTATTCATACTGTGCCTAGTTACTGTTATTAGCTTGTTCAGATTTTTATGTAGTCTTGTTGGCAAGTGAAAGCATGTTCCAACGCACCAAAGAACGCAAGATTTGGATACCGTATGCAAAAGTTATTAACGGTCAAAGTTAGTTTCTGAAAGCACCATCTACAGTCTGTGAACATGACTGATTTTGGAAATGTATGTACATTGTAGATGGCGCTTTTTGGAACAAGGCACTTTTGGGTGTACCTACCTTAGATGGATGGAGAATTCATAATTACCAAGTACATGTCAAAATCTTGTCAACTTTTAACTCAGAAATGATGGGTTGGTCATTGTGGAAATCATCCTTTTGGGTACAATGTGAATCCTCTACTTAAAAAAACAAACCTAAAGTATTCATTGGAGTTCAAACTATTATACAAGATTTCCCCTTTTCACCTAAAGTTTTGAGGATGAACTTCTGCACTCATTTGTCCTCCATGGAAGGATTCTTTCTCATCGGCCAAACATCTTAAGCTATAGTGTTGTTGCAGGGTTAATGCAAATGTCCAATTTCTGGACGATGAACAAATTTGAAATTACTTTTTTGTCTCAATAGTGCTTAGGTGGAAGTCATCCTAATTTTGAGAAATTCTTTATGAAGTTTTTGTTCTATCCAAGGGTTGGATTTGGTATTTCTAGAATACATAATTCTCTAAAATTGCAAATGTGGAAGTATGTCAAGTGGTTGACTTGCGTTGGCTGTAGTTCAAAACCAAATTTGCAAAAATGAGGTCATAGAATTAAGGAACAAAAATATTTCAAAAAAGCACTATGTGAAGAGAACCTCAGTTCAAACCCACTCCAACAAGTTTTACTTGAAAAATGTCAATATTTTGCTTGTAATTGATTTTTGAAGGAATTTTGAAATTTTCCTTTCAGAATTTATAGAAAAATATTGGTGAAAGCATTGAGGAATCTAATTGTACAGATGGAATCTAAAACTTAGAATTTACAACTTTTGTTTGTATCACAATCTCAAAATATTCTTCCAAATAGTACTTTGTAATGATTTTTCCCAAATTGTCAATTCTGGACATGATTCGAGACGCTCTAGGGTTAACCCTTTCGTGACTGGTTGACCACTTTTTGGTTGATTTTTGCACTCTTGGTCTAATATTGTTCAAAATACATTTGATCACAAAAATCTCAAAGAGTAATGCAATTAGAGTATCTTCATGCGCTTCAAACAAAACCAATTCCAAGATAATTGGAGCATTAATGCATTAGCTATGAGGATGCAAACTCAAATGGCCTGGACCCTCAAATGGGAAGTGTTCAACAAAAATATGAAAAAATATCAATTAATTTGTGAGATTTTTTTGTATCTTGATGTCTTGACAAGGCATAAGTGTTGCTTTGTAATCTCATGAATGCCCAAAGTAAACTTATGCATTGAAATTTATGTAGTGCAAATTCTAAAGGGTCATTCAAGTCATTGATTTTTGAATATTAAGCAAAACAATTCAAATTACAACAAGGCTCTAAAAGCAAACATGATTTACAGGTATATTTTGATTTCTTAAATTTAAAAAAAATTTGCACATTTTAGAAGGGTATTGCTTTTGATGACCACAAATGACCATTTTTTGTGAACTTCAAAAATTTGTAACTAATTTCAAAAAGCTTCAAAAAATATGAAACGACTTGGGTTAAATGCCTATTCTACTTACCACTTGAGAAAAATTTACCAAAAAATATTTAAAGATGTTCCACCTCCCCAAACTTCAATTCTAGTCCTTAAAAGGTTGATTTATGGACCTTCTACCTTATTTATAGCAATTTGTACCATTGGATGAGTTTGATTTTTTTTAGGTTGAAGAATCTCCCTTATGAAAATACTTTATACAATTTGATCTAAGATGACATCCTTAGAGTAGCCACAAAATTCACTTTCTTAAAGAAATATGCATGTCCCAAAAATCAACCACAGTCACTAAAGGGTTAATCCTATGAGGACATTTCATGTTCCAATTTTGTCATAATTCATTACTTTTCTATCAAATATTTGATATTTTTTCTCTTTTGGTAATGTATATCTAAAATGTAGCTTCATTCTTTCACTATTAAAAATTATAACTAAAATTTTTATGATTTCTTAAAAGTAATTTCTTTGAAAAATCATTATGATTACAATTTTTTTAAATAGTATGAAATTTTTGGAAAAAATGTAGATGGTGGTATTAAACATAATCATATAATTGGTGTACTCCTTGACCTTACACTAAGGGAAATTCTCTAGAGAAATTCAATAGTATTGTATTTTAACCCCTAAAGTCCCAATACATGTTTTTTAGGAACATAGATTTTTTGGGCATCTCACCACAAGTGGAATTTTCATTTCTTTTTTCTCTTAATTTTTCACACACCATGTAGTTGAGGAGTATCTTTAAGGCACAACAATTTTCATAACTTTTGACTTTATGATTCAAAAGTTATTGTATAATTTGAAGTTTCTTTTTGAGCCCAAGCAACTTGGGCAACTAAGAAAAAATCAATTTGGTGGTGCGCCTTTGGATTCATTCTTCAAATCAAGTTGGCTAAATGGTTGAAAAAATTTAGATCATTTGAAACTTTAGAATATATAGAAAAAAATAGTAAGTAGATAGAAGCAGAGAATGATTCAAAATACTAAATTGTTATTTTGATGTTAATAAACAATACATACCCATTGATTTTTTTTTCAAAAACATTGAAAATTGAATGATATAAAAGACTTCAAAGTTTATTTTAGAGTAGAGATTCCATAAATGCCCACATACTAAAACTCCTAATAACTTCTCACTCATTGATCAAAATAGAATGGTTCAAAGCTTCCAATGTATATATAAATCTAGAGAACCAATTTCAAATTTTTATTTCTTAAACCCAAAACCCTCCAATCAATATTTTGGACATGTTTTCATAAAAATATGAGCTTGTGAAGTGTTGTTGTCCATTTTTCCCATAGGACTATAAAAAGATTTTGTGTCAATTCAAATGCTAATATCTTGCAATCTGCATCGTGAAAATTTCTAAATTTTTTTCCACATCTTTCCAAATAAGCATACTACAATCTCATGTGCTCAAAATGTTTTGAAAAAGAAAAGTTGGTACTTGTACTAGAAAGGGTTATATTGGAGCATTTTGGATGAAAACATAGTCAAAAACCTTGAGGGAGTAAGCTTTCAAGATGCTTCAATGTATCACAAAATTATAGTTTTAATAATTTTGGAAAAAATATTAAAAAATTAAAAAATTAAAAAAACAATTGGAGCTCCATTTTCTTAGTCAAGCTTAAAGATGTTAAAAATAATAATTATGTACAATCCATGTATGATTCTTTAGCATACCCCTTGGGACTCATTTCTTCAAGGGATCCAATAGTTAGTCCATAACAGTGTCCTTTCTAAGCCCTTGATTGAATGAGATCCAATTGCTGAAGTTGTATTTGGTGATACAAAACCGTACAAGCCTTGTTTTTTTTGTTTTTTTGAAACCAATGATTGAAATGGAATTTCTTTGAAAAAGAAGCTCTGAACAATACTTGGCCTAGCAGGGATAAGGTAAGCCTTCTTTGGAAATAACATTCTTCATCACTTCCAGAGATTATCTTTTGCATTATTTAGTCCACAACAAGCATCAAAGTGGGTAAACCCAAAAGCAACACAAATTGGTATTGTGCCTAGTTACTATTATTACAGTATTTAGATTTTCATATAGTCTTGTTGGCAAGTGAAAGCATCTTCCAATGCATCAAAAAAGACAACATTTGGATACACTATGCAAAAATTATCAAGGGTCAAAGCTTGTTTCTAAAAGTGCCATCTACAATTTGTGTACATAACTGATTTTGAAAATGTAGAAAGAGTGTAGATGACGCTTTAAGGTCAGATGCACTTTGGGGTGTACCTAACCTTATATATTTCAAACTAGAAATACAATTGAGAATAAGGAAATTATATGTTATTACCTTCTGATTCCCATGATTTGTATGAATGAATATCAAGAGATGTGTATGATAATCATCAATTTGAATTAGTTTGCAATTAGCCACTCGCGTTCACCTCCTTTCTGATTTCATAATACTAAACTTGGGAAAGGGCCTCATCGTTAGGTAGGTCCATGATTTTGATAACCTTTTGAAATGCAAGCAAATCAAGAAAATGTACGTACAAAGTTGTTGGATGTCACCGAGCAATGGACAAAGCCAAAATTTCCATGACAAAAGCACAAAGTCACCAACAATGTGCATGCTTGCTTAAGCTTCCTCCAGCCTCTTTTGATTCTCAGGCAATTTCCGACAAGAACCCGCAGTGCCCCAAATATTCTGTCGACCACTGGAACCCAATTGTACCACTTTAGGAGGTCATCGGAGGCTCCAAAGCCTGAGTACTGGATTAGTGCATATTCCAGGGATACTAGTGACACAAGACTAAGGCCCTGTTTACACCAAAAAACTTTGGGTTGGGGCCCAAGAGAATGGAGTCTTCTGATTGGAACTTTGGGTTGGTACCATAGCTATCTTCCAATCAAAATACTCCATTCTTTTGGGCCCCATCCCAAAGTTTTTTGGTGTAAACAGGGCCTAATCAACTTATTCCCACGTTAAAAACACTGGAAGTGTATTCTTCCCTTTGCAAGGGCATTTTCATATGGCAGAATGGGCCCTTGAATGCAGAATCAACATGTAGTGCTGATGCTGCATTCGAGGGCCCATTCTGCCATATGAAAACACCTTTGCGCCTTTGCACATGTGGCCCATATATATAGAAATTTATGTAGCATGAGAATATGCCTCTAGTGTTTATAACATCAGGAACTTTATGGCATGTGAATATGGTGCCATGATGATGCATTGAAATGCAATCAAGTAAATTTGGTGCCAACCCCCATACCAACTGAGTAAGGAGAAAATTGCACCTAAATTGTCAAAATGCAGCCTTGGGTGTCAAAATAGCACCAAAACAGTCTGGCCCCACTTTTCTGATGAACGCTACACTAAATAGGGTATTTAGTGTTGGCAACACTATTTGTGAACCATGACACTAAATATCATTTACCCTACTAAAGTAAGTAACACTAAATGTAATTTCTAACACTAAAAGTACTCTATGGCAAATCTGAAATATGAAGAGGTTTACATTTAGTGTTAGAAGGTAAAAAGTGACATAAGAGGATTTTCAGCTAGTTTACAAGATTGCGAGTTCCCAAACGTTGGGAACGCATTGGGAACTTTGGGAACGCAGTGCTGATGTGGTAGAGCGACTGCCACATCAGAAAATATTAATTAATTTAAATAATTAATATTTTAAAAATATTTCTTTGAAAAAAATATTTAAAAAAAAATCATTTTCTTTATTTCTTAAACATTCTGAATTTTTTTGAATTTTTTTTTATGAATTTTTTTTTTCAAAATTAAAAAATCCAGACCAGCAGGGGGCTAGTCTGCAGCAATGGGAACAGTTTCTGGGAACACCCCTCAAACAGTCTTCTTCAGGGCCAAAAATCTTCTTATGAGACAACATGAAGGTGGCGCATTGAAGTTTAGCATTACGCTAATCATTCTAAAATTGACATTTAGTGTAGGGTCAAGTAGGGTGGTAATTACACTAAATGTAATCCAACACTAAATACCCTATTTAGTGTAGTGAGCGGGTTGTTAGGCAGATTCCGTCTTGTGCGCGGCCAAAGGGCTTGCCCCATGGCCACTTACAAGGCAGAATCTGCCCTAACAGCCCGTTCTCTAGTACAAGACACTCTTTGAGACATCTGCTACCAAACAACCCCTTTTGGGGCTCCATGGTGCTAGACTGTATCATTTCAATATAAATGTTTACTTTATTCAACATAAAGGTAATCATTTTTCACTAGAATTTTCTTAAAATATACATGAAATTGTCAAATTTGAATGAAAAAGTACATGAATATGATTGACAAGTGTTTTTTGGTTCAAAAGATGGATGGATATAGAAATACAATGCTTCACTGAATTTTAAGTGATTTCCATCCTAGTGTTTTTTCAGAAACTAAAAGAATTGGTTGCTACCAAATTGAAGGATCAACTAAATCAAACAATATAATGACCACAAATGCACTACTCTATTCTAACATCAATTGTGCTCTAAAAGTGAACATCTCACAAAGGTACATATTGCTTTCTTCAATGTACCAATAGTATACATTTTAGGAAGTATTTGCTTTTAGTGACCACTATGTTTCAACTTCAAAAAATTATAATAGGCTAATTCTACGAAACAACTTAGGTTAGATGCTAATCCCATCTTTCTTCCTACACAAATGTATTAGAAATTGTTTCTAAGAATTTACCTTCCTTGAAAAGGCAATTAGTTCTTAAATGGTCGCTTTTACTACCTTACTACTATTTTCAATCACATTTCACTTGTTTTGATTCTTGGGTAGTGCTTCTCAATGGTTAAGTTGGTCCACTTTAATGCCCTATGAAATATAAAATACCCCCTTTTGCAATTAAGGTAGACAAACCCATTTTTGCTAGCTAATGAATTCCATTATTCTACTTTTGGCCCCAATGCCATCCAAAAAATCATCCATTTTATTTATTTGTTGAAAAAATCATTGCAATGATTGCATGACTTAAATAGGACAATGGCAAAACAATTCTACACTTGCAAAAAGGTGGTGATGAAGATTTAGGTGGCAATTTTAGATGCACTAGATTTGGAGCCAATGACAACACTACATTCTAATGGATTTGGGTGTGACTATGTATTTGTGCATGTTGGAGATAGGATCATCTACCTCCTTAAGTTTTATGGTAGACACTTAAATACCATGGAATATATGGGAGAGTGATTATATGTTGTTCATACTAGAATGATCATGACTCCACTCTATAAATGGTTTTGTAATTTCAAGGCAAACAACTTAAAAAAATCACAAAAAGATATAAGTTTAATTAGATAATTACAATTGTACTTGGGTTTGATTCATGAAACAAATGCACACCTCTAAAAAAATGTCTACCCCTCTTAGAGTTGGTTCCATGATATTCACACTACTAGTTTGCATAGTAACTCACATGGTAATAGGCTTGTATACCTTGTACAATAGAACCTTTCTAAACCCATAGGTCTAGGATTGGTCTAACAACATTAAATTATAGAGGTTTATTGGTTTATAGAAGGTCATCTATAACATTTGTAACGTGGCCTAGTCTAGGACTAGTTTGACAACATTGGCTTATAGAGGTTTATTGGCTTACAGAGGAGTGACTTAAAGAGATTCTATTGTTTTTCCATTCAGTTGTCAATAACCAAAAGCAAAGGCTCTAGTAGCAATAGATGAAATTTTAGAACTCAATAAGTTTAGAAGTTTACAACCCATTTTCAACTTCTTAAGGAATTTAGTATAGCTTCTAATTGAGTTTTGGGGGGAGGGGGGGATTTTCCTATGTGGGGAAATAGATTTACAATAGATTTGAAATTTTTTCATCTTTTTCTACCCAAACTCAAAATTACTATGAATTCTTTTGTTAAGATTTTGTGAAACCTATTCATGATATATAGGTATGTCTAATTCTAACCATAGGTTGGTTGAAAAATCCAAAGGAAATCAACAACTGATAATGTGTTGTGGAGAAGGATTTGAATTTCTATTGTGTGGTGATTGGCAAGGTTATCCTAAGTGACTTAAATATATTGTTGCAACATAGTATAGGAAGAGGCTCATAAATTGCTTGAGCATTTTCAATCACCTCTAAGATGGGTTAACCAAAAACTGCCATAAATTGGGTTGTAGATAACTTGAAGGCTAAGTAGTGAATAGTAAATACAAGATTGTAAAGAAATGTGTAGAAAAAGAAGAAATGTACAATGAAATCTTTAATTTTGGCCAATACAAGACCACAGTAGGTGTAAAGTTTTGTAAGTAGAATGTTTGAATTTGCTTATAGGCAACTTTCAAAATAAGTGGTCACATTAGGTCCCCCTCCTAAGATATGTGAAGGGAAAGAAATGAAGGTCTAATCATGCTTTAAACATTGAAAACATGCTCAAAATGAGTTTTATTTTGTCAGAGATTTGGAGTGCATCATTCAAGAGAAAGGATGCCCTAATAAATTACCGCAACTAAAGGACTTGTATCAACTAACAACTCTATCTCTGTTGCAAGATGTTAAGAGCATCCCCATGGCCACTCAAAATTGGGCGCAAACTGGGTAAGTAGCCAGGCCCGGTCTAAGAGCCGGTTTCCATTGGGGCCTGGAGGTCCAGGCCTGGATCTCTAGGCCCCTTCCAGCCTCTAGGTCCGCAGAGCTTCGATTGCAAACCTGGAGGGGCCGGACCCCCCGCCTGGACCCCCAAATCGGAAATGAAGACAACCCGGCCGCGCTACAGTTCCAGCCTCAGCCAATCTTCGCTCAACCCGTGTTTGCTACAGCTTCGGTGGGGGCTCCAGGTCTGGAGGTCCAGGGGGAGTGGGAAAGCCAGACACTTCCCGCCACCTTCTAGCTCCTGGACCTCCAGAGGCCTAATGGAAACGGGCTCTAAGAAATTGCCCCACGGCACACTCGGCAAAGCCAAAAATAAGGCCGGGCCCGGCCAAATTTGAGAATGGCACGGCCAAGTGCCGAGTGTGTGGCCGGGCTCGGTGTTCAATTATTTTAGATTTCATTCCCGTATTCGAGGTACTTTTCGACTTTAGAAGAATTGATTCTCGATGTCAACCATGAGGTGGCACCTCGAAGTCCGAAATAACTTCCTTCCCTGCCTCGTTGGCCGTGTTGGGGTGGGGCAAATTTTCTTAGCCGGGCCCGGGCTTCCTTAATGGCTCGGCAAGTGGTCCTTGGCCCTGTCCTTGGCCGGGCCATTTGCTCGGGCCAGGCGTGGGGATGCTCTAAATCCTACCATCAAAGGTGAGCCTAGTAGGGTAAATTTTGGGTTCTCTAAGATACAAGTTTAAAAAAATTTGTACTTTGTGTTGTGTCTAGGATATATTCTAGACTTTTCCTAGGTAATTGGGGGTCTCTAATTGCAAATATGCGTTCATAATCTGCAAAAGAACAATAGTTGCAAAAAATGAAAATTCCTACATTTTTCCTCTAGATAAATTCATCCCCACCTTCGATGGTATGATTCAGGTTTTTTTTTACCATGTGTCAATTTGTTGGCTTTGGGGTATATAGGACATTAACCCCTAAAGGTTTTTGACTATGTTTTCACCAAAAACACTCCAAAACTGTCATTTCTAGGACAACTACCAAATTTTAGGAAAAAAACATTTTTAGAATAATGTAACTGTAGTATCTTAGAGTACACTATTTTGAGAGCATGTACAAAAAATTTCAAATTTTTTTGCCATGTAGATTGCAAGATAATAGTGTTTGAAGTCACAAAAATTCCTTTTTTACCACTGCGGAAATCCGGGAAGCTGCACTTCAAAGGGTCATATTTGTATGAAAAAAATGTTCAATATGGTTGTAACTCTTTGGATTCATTTTTCAAGTCAAGTTGGCTACATGCTTGAAAATTTTCAGATCATTTGGAATTGTACAACACATACAAAAGAAATAGTAAGTAGAAAGAAGTAGAGAATGATTTCAAAATACTAAATTGTTAACAATTTATTTATTTAACTAAAAAATGCCAATCCCAATGGTTGTAATGTTTTAATAAACAATCTACACCCTATTTTTTTTTTTTTTTTTTCTCAAAAATATTAAAAATTGAATTAAATAAAGGACTTCAAAGTTTATTTTAGGATAGACGTTCTATAACTTTCTACAAACTACCCACAAACTAAAACTCTTCATAACTTTCATCTAATTAATCCAAATGGCATGATTCAAAGCTTCCCTGTCTACATAAATCTAAAGAACTAATTTCAAATTTTTATTTCTTAAGAAAGTGTTTTTTGAAGAATTTTTTTGAGCTGCCCGGACTGCCCGCCGAATAGAGAAAATCACATATCATGCAATTACTTTTTAACCATGTAGGCATGTAGTGAAATGTTATGAAAATTGTTGGGCCTTAAAGATACTCCTTGGGTGCATGTTTTGTGAAAATCTCAAACAAAAAAAACAAAAAAAAACTCCATCCATAGTGAACTGCCTAAAATTGCTATGTTGCCAAAAAACACAATTTGGTCCTTTAGGTGTTAAATCCATTCCACGAAATAGATCCAGCAGGGTAAAACTCATGTTTTCCAGGGATAAAATAAAAAAGACCCCTATTTTTGTGCCATGTTTTTGGGTATGTTATAAGGTGGGTACACCTAAAAGTGCCACTTTTTGGTACTATACCTAGTAACTATTACTGGTCTAATCAAATTTTCATATAGTCTTTTTGGCAAGTGAAAGCACGTTCCAATGCACCAAAAAACGCAGCATTTGGATATAGTAGGCAAAAGTTATTAAGGTTCAAAGTCTGTTTCTAAAAGCGCTCCAGCCAAATAGGTACATAATGGAATTCAGAAATGTACAACAACTATAGATGACACTTTTAGGTGAGGTGCAATTTTAGGTGTACCCACCTTAGCTCCCCTCCCTCCTTCTAGCTCATTTGGGGTCTTTGATTACAAATATGAATTCAGAATTTGCAAAAAATAAATTATGCAAAAAATAAAAAATTTCAGCATTTACCCTGGTGTAAATCCAGCCTGCTCGTCTCACTTCATGGGACTAGTCCCGCTTGGGGTAAAGGTTGAAATTTGAAGGGAGAGTGCCAGAGAGGCCAAAATCTGTCACGCATAGCGAAATTTCACTCAGAAAAGAAATGCTACTAAGGTGGGTACACCCAAAAGCGCCGTGTTCCTAAAAGCGCCATCTATAGTGCACATACATTTCCAAAATCAGTCATGTTCACAGACTGTAGATGGCGCTTTCAAAAATTGACTTTGATTGTTAATAACTTTTGCATACGGTATCCAAATCCTGTGTTCTTTGGTGCGTTGGAACATGCTTTCACTTGCCAACAAGACTACATAAAATTTTAACTAATTAATAGCAAGAACTAGGCTCAGTATGAATAAGTGGCGCTTTTGGGTGTACCTACCTTAATATAAGCTAAAGTTAGGATTGAATGTCCTCCCTCCCTCCCTCTCTGTCCCACAATGAGTGAGTCATTTTGGCGTGACATCAAATCAGTCCCATGAAGTCCCTGAGTTTACCACAAGATAAACACTGAAGTTTTTTATTTTTTTGCATAAATTTCTTTTTTCAAATTCTGAGTTCATATTTGACATCATAGACCCTGAATTAGCTTAGAAATACCCAACCCCAACCCCAAAACCCAACCAAAACATAAACCCCAAACCTCAATCAACCCCTAGTAAAATGAGTTTTATCCTGCTGGAGCCGCATTCTACCTCTGTTGCGCCTCTGTTGCACCTCTGTGGGACTGATGTAACGTCTTGCGTCATTTTGTGTTGGCCTCAATCCCCAGGCAATCAAACAATCAACCCACAAGGGCCTACACTGGACTCCTAAGCTTAGCTCGAGCCTCCCTCCCCTGGGCCTTGGCAAGCTCAGTCTGCTCCCCATCCCATCCTGGGGGGTTGTGGGTTGTACCTTCCCTTCCAGTGAAGCTGCACCACCAGGCTGCACCCACCAAAGCACAGGCACAGGCACAGGAAGGCAACTGAAGGCAACACAAGGCAAGGGAAGGAGGGAGGACATGTACGACCTGCCACCCCATCCCGCCTGGACCTCAGGACGGGAAATCCTACCGTCGAAGGTGGGCCCACCTAGGAGGGGAAATTTGGGGTTCTCTCAGGTAAAAGTGCAAAAAAAAAAAGCTTCCCTATTATGTGTTGTGTCTAGGGTATGTTCTAGAGCTCTCCTCGCTACTTTGGGGTCACTAATTGCAGATGTGAATTTTGAATTTGCATGAAAAATCGTTTGCAAAAAGTAAAAAAATTCTTGCGTTGTTCCTTGAGTAAGTCCACCTTGTTGGGCCCACCTTTGATGGTAGGATTTAACATCCTCCACTTGGCCTTGGCACACCAAATGCGTAAACGACTCCGAGGAAATTTCACATTGCGGCTTTTACTATGTAATCAAGTTGTGAATGCTTGATTATGCAGTTTTGCCCATCTAATTGTGCATTACAACCTTCTCATCCAACCTACAACTTTCATCCCAGTTTTTCATCTGATTTGTTGATTTCTTGGTAATTGTTTATCTTGGACAGTGTCCTCATCATCGAGGATTGCGGGGAAAAGTGCACCTCCTCGTCGGGCTCTGCCCTCCATGGTGGTGACGACGCATTTTTTTCCTGCAATCCCATCCTCCTCAGGCATTGCCCTATAACTTACAAACTGCCTGGACGGGTGGGCAATTGGGCATGTTCATGTTTGAGATTCCTCTGGACTGCAATTTGGCCAAGGGAGGGCTCGCTGGCTCGTCAGACGATTTTAACTTGCCTGTATGCTGCTGCTGGTTGTGCTGGATCCCCTCTCCACTAAACTGGCAAGGATGCCATGCCGCAGAGCATGTATTCCCGACCAAGGACCCATACCCAACTTATAGGATGCGGCTATTTCCAACTAAGGTTAAAAGAGATTTACAATTAAAATTTGGAATGTACTTTTCCCCCATTTTCAAGGTGGGGACTAGTAAGGTCATGACACATGTCCCAAAGTGTCATAAAGTGTGAGGGAAGTACCGATTAGGAAAGTAGTCTTGGCTACGATTCGATTTAGAAGACTCTAGACATTGGTTATGGATTCAAAGCACCTTTTGGCTTCCAAAAATCATATTAATTTCAGATTTGGGAATAAAATTATGAAAAATTTGTAGGCCCCATCTTTCCTATCTTGCTACATGGGAAAAATTTGCATAGGCTCATATTCCTCATGATCTGTTCCAGAATTGCTTAAGTGATCGGGTATAGGTGGTTCTACCTTAATTAGAACTTTAACTTAGCTGCAAGCAACAAGTTCCCTCCCTCTTGATAAGAAGGGAAGGAAAGGGAGTCAAGGGACATTCAAATGGGCAAAAAAGAGTGTCAGGGATAAAAATAACAAGGAACAGATAATGATGGATTAAGGTAGACAAGCCTATGGGAGAGGTACTCATAATTGATCAAATAAGCTCATTTGGACATGATCTAAGGTAGTGCAAGGCAAAGTAAATATCTTCATACGTGCATTGATAGAAGTAATGGAGATTGCAAAAAACTTGGTAATATTATCTCTTGAATTGAAATCATTATGAATTTTGAAAGGCAAAAGTTGGGCTTGATCCATGACCAACATTTAGAGTCACCTAATTCCAATCTTTTCAAGAACTACTTTCCCACTCATTGCTTCCTACTTTCTTGCTCACTTATGTCTCATTAATTATTGGTCCAAACCTTTAAAAGTACAAAGATACACATTCCACAAATAAAACAGAAATCCATTCTAATTATGGTTGGAAATAGGTTTCCCTCTTGATTGTTGATGGGGCACTGGTTAGTAATGGGTACCTCTACTATATTACCCAAATTAGAATCTCATGGGGCCAACTCAAAGAGGAGTAATTATTTTTCAAAGGTGTGCACATGTTTCACAAATCAAACCCAATTGACATTGTAATTTTCCAATGAAAATTGTAACTTCTATGAATTTCTAAAGAGGTCTACCCAAAATTACAAAACTACCCATGTAGGGGGGGGGGGGGAGAAGGGGGGCATAACTATCTCCAAAACAACCTATGGGGCTTTTGCTAAGGTGGATACATCCAAAATTCCACTATGCCTAAAACCACCATCATCACTTTTAATAAGGTATATTTTCTAAAATCAATATGTTTGTATGTAGAAAAAACAATTTTAGAATGTTGATTGAAAAAAACTTAGACTCTTCATAACTTTTGCACACTATGTCATTAATTGTACATCTCCAAATGTTGTGTTTTTTGGTGCATAATTGGAAATTCCTTTCACCCACAAACAAATTGAAAAATTAACCACTCTAATAATAATCAAGCTCAATAGTAAAAAAAAAGGCATTTTTCAAGGGTATCCACTTTGCTTTAGACAAAACTCTTGCAATTTCTAATATGCAAGGTTCATAATTTTTTTGAAGAAAGGTTGTTAGAATACATTATTAAGTGGCTACCACTATTTCTACTATTTGTGATTTTTGTAATTACACTAATCAAGTTTTTATTGATATTAAGATCAATTGGGAGATGAAAAGGAGATTTTTAATTCAATAAAGAATGTATCATTAGAATATTGTAGACAAATATTAGGAAGGATCTAATAGTTTATTTGGTAGATGTTTTAGGCATGTAGAGCTTTTAGGTATCTCTATTTTAGAATGTATTATGATTTTGTGAGAATGTACATAATTTTAGATGAGCAGATGACATTTTGTTTATTTAATCATTATATTCAAATATAAATGCATCATCACTCCAACAAAAATTGTAAATAATGATTATTTAGAAAATTTTAAAAATCATTGTTCATGAGAGAAGAGGATTAAAGTCAAGTAACTTTTCAACTATCAATTTTTTCTTAGTCTTGACACTTTATCATTTGAATTTGTTTATCTTGCTTGCATTAGAAACCAATTACTTGATGCTCTCTACAATGTTTATGAAAAAGTAGGCCACATTTTTTAAGGGTTTATTTACTACATTATTGCAAAATTAGAGGCTCTAAAAATTTACCTATATCAACTCAAGTTTCATGTTTTCACTCTCCTATATTACATGCTCTATATCTTCTAAAAAAGATGTAAATATATATGTCCAAAATCTAGTATATGCATGTCAAATCCTCGTGTACTCCCTTCTCTCAAAAATAGCACAATCAAACTATACAATTTTTACTCCTACATTTACATATACAAGCAATACATATCACACTTTCTAAACTTAGAATGTTTCAAGACACCACCAATCAACAATTCAAAGCAATAGTGATTTCTATCCCTACTAAACAACTCTAGTATTTCATTCACATCAACCAACATAAGACAACAATTACTTCCAAAACATGTTTGTATGAACCTTTGAACATATTCCACATATAAAATCCTATCAATCAAACAAATTAAATGTTTAAATAAAAATTCAAAACCAAAACATCTTACATCATTTCAATACCAATGGTTAGCTTCATACAATCAAATCCTCACTAAATGGTTATAACTATGTATCATTCTCCTATTCTATAATGGATATATGACAATACAAATTGTTTACTTCATTGTACTACAATCAAAAAGTAATACAACATCATACCTACATTTTGAACAATTACTTCTATCAACTTCAACTTAAGACACAAGATATACTGCATTTCCATTACAACTCTTGCTAATTCAAATAACATTAGTATTTGGTTGGTCTATTTGTTCTTGCTTGTCTATTGTGTTCCCTACTAGGACCCTTGTAGCTAGCAATTTTGTCTTTTACCTCTTTGCAATGAAATCCTATTTCATTTGCTAAAAGAAAATAAGACTCATAGATTGCAACCTTCAAAGAGACATATTTGCAATCTATCCAACCACTAATGTGTGTCATTTTTAAGCATACATCTATAACAACAAGACTAATAGATTGAAACCTTGAAAGAGACATATTGGCAATCTAATGAACCATACAATTGCATGTTTTACCATCAAGCATACATCTATAACAACATTGGTATTCGTATCACAAAGTTTTCAAAAATAAGACTCCACTAGTACAAGAATCAATATCACTCAAATCTAGACACATGCTTATTAATAGACATTAGAAGAGATTTGAGGCCTCTAAGAGCATGCAAGTTCCCATAGTGTGGGAACATAGAAACTATAGAATAGCAAGAATTTGACATGGCCATGATTGTGCCATGTCATTATTTATTTTTTTGAATTTTTTTTGGACTTCTTTTTGCATTTCATCCCCCCCCCCTATTTTTAAATTTAAAATATTTAAAAAATAATAATTTGGTATATGTTGGCATGATAACATCCATCTGTTTTGGAGACTATTTCGGGAACAAACTTGAAACAATCCTTTGGAGGCCTCAAATTTCATTTAATGTGTTTCTTTCCAAACATTTGAAATGGAAATCATTTGGCTAAATCAATAATATATATTGACAAATTCACCCTCTAAGCTATTCCATAATAGATTGTACACAATCCCAACTATACTATTAACATACTTCATTAGACATTCCTACTTCTTCTTCCTTATTACATGCCCCACCCAATTCACTCAAGAGTTTACTACATACTTCCTTCCACATTCACATAATAAAATATTTGAGTCACTTGGCACTGCATTTCTTGACAGATGGTTAAAAATAGACTTTGTATACCATATAGATCTACCAACCATTGTAAAAATGATCCATTGGGCCTAATTTACATCAATCCCACAAATCAAAACACTTTCAAGACTAGCATGAAGATATATATTTACCAACCCACTTCCATACCAACACATGTGTATACCATGGACTATAAACAAACAACAAATTATAGAAAAATTAATACAAAATCACTTACAAAACATCAACCATGCACATATTCCGTATACATTATAAAAATTATCCAATTGATGATCCCACTTTACTTACCCAACTACATGTATTTTGCCAAGAACTACAAATTATATACCCTTAACTATAAAATTACAAATCATACCTCGTACTCCTTTACGCATTACCATAAACATCTCCAAAAAATTTGATCCTAAACTCATTACAAGAATCTCTTCTCCATACTATACTCCCTTCACTTCCACCATCACAAGTATAAAACATGTACAATACATCACAATATTCCTCAAAATATACCTATTTCACAAACAACTCATTCAAACCACCACAAGAATTTCCTTCTATTTTGAAGGAGATCACCCATTTTTAATCAAAATTATATTTTTGCAACTTAGACTCTTTAATTTCTAATTGGTTATAGTGTAGGTGATAGCTCGCATACCACAAGACCCTTAGAAGTAGCATCAATGTCTAGAAGGTTTACATTAAAAGCATACAAGGTTTACAATGTGTACATTGAAAGTCTTGCATCAATTTTGTAAACATCCTATTTTGGGAAATAGGTTTGCCTACATATTGAGAATGGGACAAATAGAATTTTCACAAAATAAATCCATGATAATTTTGTTTGAAGGAATGTTTCGGTAAAATTACGAAATCCATCTGGAATCTATCTCTCTACTTGGAAATTTTTTTTCTTGAACTTTCTCATACTATAGGTAGGCAGAATTGCTTAAGTAATCAAAAACAGTAGGAGATCATCCTGATAGTAACTAAATAGTTGAAACAATACCACTTTTATATTCAAATCTTCTTAGAAAACCTCAACTCAAATTCTCTCATAATTATTCAAATCAAATACCCTACTTTACAATACAATTACCTTCACAACACAATATTATATGATACCATATGGAATTTCTTCAATACAAAACTGTACCATTTACAATACAGAAAGTTGAATCCAATACTAACATACTTAGAAATGACATGGTTGACAAACTAGCAAACAATAAAAATTGAAACCCCACATATATCTACCATTCTACTCTAGTACACCCAATACAACAATAAAATACTCCCATAAAGATAGTAAATACTATCTCACACCCTTACCATGCACATAAAGGCCTATAAGATCACTCCAAGTCCACACCAACAACATTATGTCATGACAAAATCTTATTAGGGCACAAAACTTCTCAAATATAAATAAAATAAATACAAAATAGTATCAAAGACTCTTCTTTAGAACACACCTTACATTTTAGATGCTCAAATCACAAAACTCCACAAATTTTACTATGGCAATACATTGGCCACTTTGTACACATGGATGTATGTCCTACTATAGTGCAAAGACTATATATGAAGGCTCTACACAAAGGACCTTTTAAAGATAAGGTAGCCAGTGTATGGATCAATGCAATGATTGTTGTAAATGTAGTGTTTTGATCAATAACATTGGTACAAAATAGGTGAACAATTTCACCAATAGTTTATCTAAATGTTCAAATTAGTCAAAGTAAATTTTAAATTTTAAAATTCCAAATTATTCAATGAAAATGAGGTCCAAGTTTTTATTTATTAAGAAAATATTTGAATTTTTTTTACTTCTTGGAATCACCAATAAAATAGTTGTATTGTCTTATCAAAATTATCTAAGTACTAAAACATGGATATGAAACATGTTGCATTACTTAAACCATTTCAAATAAGTATATACATTTGTTGTTTGAAATGAAGTGTAACATGCTAAAAATGTAATAAGATTATGAATGATGAAACCTTAGAAGAAGGTACAATTTATTTTCCAAAACCATCTATATCTAGACATGCTAAGTTTATTAAAAATTATAGTAATTTGAATTAGAACAAAAGTCTAAAAGTCATAGAAGTTGAAAAATTGGCATCACTTTGTGACAACATTTTTACCACACCATACCTTGAAAACAACCCATATTACAACACATCCAAACAATTTATTGGAAATTAGACAATTATAGTGAATACGCCTAAAATATACTCTACCTAAAATCTCCATCATCACTCTATGTACATCTCGAATCAATATGTGTGCATATTGAAAAAGTATTTTTGGAACATCTAATAAAAAATACTTTGATACTTCATAACTTTTGCATATGGTATTCAAATGTCACGTTCTTTAGTGTATTTGAATCTCTTTCTACTTCCTAACAAGAAAATATGAAATTTTGAATAATCCAATAATAGAAAATAGCCATAATATAAAAAATTGGGTGTTTGGAGGTACCCACCTTACTACTCTTCTACCTGCAATTTATAAATAATAACCTAGACTCCTCACAATATATTATACAATTTCTAGAGCTCACATTTTCTAATGATTGCTTTCCTTACAATTCTACTAGTACTAAAATTATTGAGGATCAATTTTGCATACAAAATCTCTAATTCCATGGATAGAATACACAACCTCTTATAGTTACTATTGTAGCAATCTGAGGCATTGTATAAACAATGTCAATCTACAACTTTCACATTGTCTTTAAAATATCCTAAGAGCATCACTAGCGCTTCTTTTCACACGCAACAAGCCTAGGCATGGGTGTCACCTATATGGGATTGTGGCTCCATTGGGTCTATGGCCAAGGTTTTTGTGAGCTTGGTTACACTAAAGTTACCCCTCTAAACTAGCTCATTTGCTGAGTCTTGTATGAGCACTAGTAGAAACTCCTGTTTAATGTAACAAGGCCTAATTTTTCTTGACGGATTTTGCTAGGCATCAAAAGTAACAACCCATGTTTTTATATTGGCATTGATATTGTGTTGAACGTTTTTGTTGACATAAAAACACAAGTTGTTACTTTTGATACCTAGCAAAATCCGTCAAGAAAAACTAGGCCTTGTCACATTAAACAAGGGTTTCTACTAGTGGAGGTGAATGGCTAGTGATGCTCTAAAAAGTAAAGAAGCATACTTTAAAAAAATTGATTATCTTACCATTAATGTCTAACTTACACCTTTCTCAATAAATGACATCCAAAAAATCACCAACCACTTCCAATCATCACAAATTGTCCATAAATGATCTCTCCTATATAATGGCCATCTACAAATACGTTTCTTGAATTGCATTATTTATCAACTCAAAATTATTCCACCATCATCTCTACAAATCTTCCACTTACACAAATACAAAAATAATACACCTCAACTACTTTATTTTAACAATAGTACATCCTATATTCCTTTTCAAAATCACATTATATGCAAATATAAAATAGATTAAATTAAGATATTAATTCTTTAATAAAAGTATTTAGTTTTGGCACAATTCAATTTTATCCTTGAGAGAATGATTGTGGGGACGCAAATGAAAAGTAACCTTTAAATCATGCCAACTTGACCTGAAAGCTTGAAGTAATTTTTTTCTCTTTCTTTTTGATCATCAAAGCTAATGTGAAATTTTTGACTTACAAGTGTGGTTTAAGATTTTTAATATAGTGGGTGAATTTTGAATACCATTTTAAATCTTGTAGGGATCTAGATTTCAATACTCATGGTTATAGGTTATGTAAAAGCATAACTACTAATCTCCCAAGTATAACATCTACATTTGAATTTTAATCCCTAAATGCCCAAAGTATATTTTTTTTGGTGACATAGCAATTTTAGGCAACTTACTACAAATTGGAGTTTTTATTTTTTTTCCTTGAAATTTTTACACAAATTTTTTCCAAGGAATACCTTTAAGGCCTAAAAAATTTGATAACTTTTGACTACTTAGTTAACAAGTTATTGTATGATATGTAGTTTTCATTGCTTGGTAGATAGCCTAGGGAGAGAAAAAAACTTCTATAAATTTTATTTTTTTTATAAGTAAAAATTTGAAATTGTATTTTTAGATTTATATCTGAGTTTAAAGCTTTGAATCATTTTATTTTGATCAATGAGTCAAAAGTTAAGTTATGAGGAGTTTTAGTTTGGGGTACTTTGTAGGTAGTTATAAAATCTCTACACTACAAAAAAAAAAAGTCTAAAATCCTTTGTTTAATTCAATTTTTAAAATTTTTGAAAAAAAATAAAAATACTAGGTGTAGATTTTTTAATAAAAGATTTTTACCATTAGGGGTTGGAAATTTTCAATTCTAGAAATTTACAATTTAGCATTTTGAATCATTTTTTTTTTGCTTACTATTTTTTTCCTATATGTTGTATAGTCCCAAATGATTTTCAATTTTTCAATCATGTAGCCAATTTGCCATGAAGAATGAAACCATCAATTTGATCTTTTTTTCACACAAATGTCACCTTGTGAAGTGTAGTTATCTAGTTTTTCACATGGCCCCAAAAATGCTTTTTGTCAATTCAAATGCTAATTTCTTGCAATCTACAAAGCAAAAAAATCTGAAATTTTTTTCCACATCTTTTCAAATAAGAATATTACAAGATCCCATAGATACATATGTCAAATATTTTTCCCTAATTTTTGGTATGTGTATTAAAAATGACAATTTTGGAATGTTTTGGATGAAAACATAGTCAAAACCATTTAGGGGTTAAAGTCTTAAAGTGAGTATAGAAGATGTACTGTACATAATCAAAACATGAGTGCTTATATGAGTTTAGTGTCAATTTTTGATACACTTAGAGACAACACTTTAGAAATTCTTAATTTATTCACATGGTATCAAAATTAAGCATGCTATAGTGCATTAAAATGCTACTAAGATACAATGGGAAGAATTGTGGTTGATAATATTAACTATGCTCAAATGCTTTTAGTAACAATTATAGGTGCATATAAAGTAATTGCACTCAAAATCATCCAAATAAACATTTTGAGTTGAATTCTTTTATTGAACTATTTATATCCTATTATATTTTTTTGTAGTAAAAAAAATATTCTACATTTTATTTGCGTGCTTTTTTTGAGACAATATAAGAATAAAATATAAACTTGTAAGTGATGAAATAGGCATATTCAAAATTATTCATTGTTTTCAAATACAAAAGGCTAAAATTTCAAGCAAGATTTTTGGACATGATGATTTTGCAAACAAGTAACATTTTTATATCTTATATTTTTTTATTCAATAGTAGTGATTCAATGTGTCAAAGCCTCAAAATTTTAATATAATTGAAGACAAACACCTTGAAGCATTTTTTAAATATTTTTTGAAATCTAAGAATTCAAATACTGTTATCAAATCAAATTGTTAACAAAAGATATGAAATAACCCATATCATGGTTGATAGTTGCATATGTTTTTATATTTGTAGGTTCTATCCATATCCACATCCACATCTAATTGTTATCATAACCATATCTTTATGTTGTTGGATGTTTTAATTTTCATATTTTGTAATCCTACCACTAAAACCGTTTTCTAAAATGAGACAATTGGTAATTATGAGGGAATAGTAAGATAGTTACCTTACCTTCTTAATCATTGGTAAGATAGAACAACCCATTGCCATCAATGTACACCTAATTCCAACAACTATTGGCCTCTTCCATTTGCATTAGTTTTCTAACCACTACAACACATTTTTAGCAACCCTTTAGCATCATGACCAAGCTCTTAGGGAGGGGATATGTCAATATGTAGTTTAGCATAGGCCTATCCATGCATTCCCAAATTTAGCCAATAAACCTTGAAAAATCACATAAAACTTATTTCAAGGTGGAATGTCTTCATTCTACTTGCAATTGACTTCTCTTCAACTTTTCAATCATTTTGTGAAAAATAGGTGAGTTGACAAATGCTATAGTTTGTTCTCAAGGTACCTAGATAGCAAATCTAAGTGGTCATAAGCTAATTTTACCTTATTCATCTGACAAGTATCTTCTTTACAAATCCTTGTTATGGTTTAAGATAGCAACACCAATATCCATCAATGTACCCATTCCTCAACACATGAGTTCCCTAAAAGTGTCCCCAAGAGTACCATGAAAATTGGAACCATTACCATACTTAACCCCTAAAAGCCCATTGTTCCGTCAAGGGACAATTTGGAGTTCGAGCATGTTTCGATGACCTCAATTTTTAATGAATTTTTAAAAAAAATTCTCATAAGATAGGACAACTGATTAGCTTTGTAAGAATATAATTTTTATTTCAATTGGTGCCTAGGAGAAAAAATTATACTATAAAAAGCCCAAATTTTAACTCGGTGGACAGAAAAATAAATCCACAAAAAATTGAAATTAAAATTTTTAATTTTTTGGTCTTGTAGATTATATTTTTTTGTCTATGTGTGAAGCTTTGATTCGTTCCATTTGGATTAGTTATGTGAAAGTTATGAACAATCTTGTTTTTCAAGCAGTTTGAGTATCTTCTTGAAAAATAACTTATAGGATTCATTTTTTATTGCAATTTTTACATTTTTTCAAAAAAAAATTTCTTGACAAGGTTAAATTTGATTGCTAAAACAATCTTGCCACTGGCATTTTTGTGTTTCAATTCCATTTTAGAGCTATTAACAATTAAATTTTTCTTTCAATCTTGGACCTCTACTTAATAATTTCTTAAAGAATAAAAATCAAGCATTTAAAAAATATATATTTTTCTAGACTTTCAACTCAATTCTTAAACACAAAATTTATTTAATTCAAAGTTCATAGTGCAAAAGAATTCAACAAATGGCAATCAAAGTCATCGGGAATTGAGGACAATGTTTAAAAAAACTATGTTTTCCAACTTTGAATGCTCATATCTTCCAATCTATATGATCAAACCTCATGAAATTTTTACCTCATGATTTCAAACAAACAAAGTAGAAGATCCTATGGTTTGATTCTATAAAAACACTTTTTGTTGTTCTTTTGGATGAACACAACAAAAATGACAATTGTAAGTGGTTTTTGACAAAAAAATGGCCTTGGGCCTTTAGGAATTAATTGGGGTTGGTAGGCTCTCATTGTTTTAGATTTTGGTGTGAGAATCAAGACAACTTTACTAAAGTGCAATTTAGGGTGCCCTAGAAAGTTCTATTCTTAAAATTCATAGGAAATTAGATGGATTTTCCAAAAAATCTTTTTTGTTTTTGAAAATTCATGATTTTTAATTGCTATTGCTACAAAAATATTTTTTTTAGAAAAAAGATACCTCTAACTACACTAAATACTATTGCTTAGTTTCATGGTTATAGATACTACTACCTTACATTGAAAGCATTACTTTTTGGTGCTATCTACTTCTCAAATGATTGACTAGAATAGGGACAAGACCATATGAATAGATAAGTTCCTAATATCCACAGAAACACCATACTTATAGTTGCTAGATTTTTATTTTTTATTTTTTTCTTCTTTCTTTTTCTAAGACACATGGACAATTTCCATTGCATGGGGATTCATTTCATGTTTAATAATTATGTGCTTGTCGAGAAAAGGGGAAGGATTAAGTTACTTGGAGCGGTGTGGGACTCGCATGAATGGTGTCCGCTAATTTTTGATGCTGTGCACGATAACCCACTTGCACGTGATCCGTGACATTTGGATATTATTTAGGTTCGTGTTTATCAACCGCACTAAAAGTGGCAACAAAGGGGACGGACCTCCCTCCCAGGACGATAAAGGCCACTGGTGGGATGAGTGCACAGCTCTCTATGAGAGGAAACAACCAAAAGACATAAGATACAACTTCTGATGGAATGAAATGGGATGTGGCCAGTGATCCCCAAACTGGCTAAATTTCACTCAATTGCTACATAATTTCTTCATGTCCTCAATGTAAATTTTTTTTTAAATCTTCCAAAAATGAATATTTGGCTAAAAATCTTGAACCTGTTTTGAGATCACTGTTGTGGCCCTTGGGAAGGCTCCTCACAAATATGCTCCCAAATGAGAACAACTCCTCTTTCCCGTTTGCAAGGCCAAAAAAATACAGAAAATAACTTACTGAAGTTAATAGGTTGCCTTAACCCTGAAATGTCTCAATCTTTTTTTGAATTTTTGTGCATTTTTGCTTATAGCTTTGTATAGATATATCATTTACCATAATTTAATGAATTTGGTCATTAAAGAAGGTTGTCTTCTCTAGATTCAAGTGTTACATTTGATAAATGAGAAGTTAATTGAATGAACCAGTGCCTTGAAGCCCTCTGTTCATCGTCCCGAATATAGACGTCAGAGCGCTTTAGGGTTAACAATTTAGGTTGGTTAACATCAAGAAAATTACTTTATAAACCATCAAAGTCAACAAATATTTCTAGGAATATTTTTATTTGTAGACAAAGATCATGAGTTCTAGATAGAATGATACACAATTCGAAAGGAGTACGTTCTTGTATAGCAGCTGAAAATATTTTTATAGTGTCAAATGTTGAGAAATTAATGTATGGCAACCTAATTTTACTATTTGGTAAAGTTTATTATGAATATAAGATATTTAAAAAATTACAACATTCCTTTATGCTATTCTCTTTATTTCTTAACCTTGGTTGATTAATTACTAAAGTTCTAAGGCTTTTAATTTGTCAAATTCCACTCAAATTTGGTATTTCTATTGCAAAGTGAAAGAAACTTTAGAAATTGTGTTTGTTTTGCATATTGAATTGTAGGATCTTGCATTAGACTAGTTCAAGAATGTGTGGGAGAAATTGCATATAATTTTGACCATGTGGATTGTAAGATATTTGTATTTGAAGTGAAGAAGACTAACTTTTTGTACCTTGCTTGACTAGAATTTACGGTTTTGAGTCTTCTTTGCTTAACCTTTAAAGGACTAGGACCATATTTTTGTCAAAAACCTCTCAAAACTGCCAATTTTGTTGTGTTCACCCAAGGAAAAAAAAGATATTTTCTTAAAAAATCTAACCATAGATACTTGCAACTAACTTGACTCAGATCATGTGGTAAAAATTTCATGAAGTTTGACCTCATAGATGAAAAGATATGAGCATTATACATTGGAAAAAATGAAATTTTTATGAACTACGACCTTGAATTTTAGATGACTTTGATTGTTAAGTTGAAGTAGGTCTAAGATTGAAAGAAAATCTAAATGATTAATACTTTGAGATGGGATTGAAAGACAATAATTTCAATGGTGAGATTCTTTAGCAAGTCAACCTAACCTTATCCAACAATTTTTTTTGAAAAATTATGAAAATTGCATTCAAAATGAATCCTATTAGTTATTTTTTCAAGAAGACGTTCAAATTGCCCCCAAAATAAGATTGTCCATAATTTTTTCATTACTAGTTCAAATAGAATGAATCAAAGCTCTACATATAGAAAAATATATATTATTTCAGAAAAAAAATTCAATTTAATTTTGACTTTGTGCAAAACTTTTTTGTTGCCTACCAAGTTGAGTTTTGGGCTTTATTGAATATAACTTTTGCTCCCATGCACCAATTGAAATAAAATTATATTCCCCCAAAGCTATTTAGTTTTTCTATTTTATGAAAAAATTTCAAAATTTTTTACCAAGAATTGAAGTCATAAGAACCTACCCAAAATCCATTTTGTCCTCCAAGGGGACGATGGTCCTTTAGAGGTTAAAATTTTTGCACTACCAATAATTGAATTCAAGTTTCTTTGTATTGAAAAATTTAGTTGAAAGTCTTAGGAAAAAGTTCAAAGAACACACACTTGATTTTCATTCTTGAAAAAATTAATAAATAGAAACATGTAGGAAGTAGAAGGAAAAACTAAAATTAATCATTAATCTATCTAAGATGGAATTAAAGCACAATAGTCCCAATGATGTAATTGTTGTAGTTAATGAACTAAGCCATGTTAGTTTTTTGGTAAAAAATTCTTAAAACTATATTTAAAAAAAATCCTATAAGTTTTCTTTTTAAGATGCTTATATTGCCCGAAAAATAAGAGTGTTCATAACTTTCTCATCACTAGTCCAAATAAAATCCTTCCATCTAGACAAAAAGACTTATCATAAAAAACAAAGTTGAAGAAATTATTGTGACTTTTTGTGATTCTTTTTGTCCTTCCCAATTATTCTCTTTTGGACTAATGGTGGCATACCTTTTTCTAGTCATTGATTGAAATAAAAATTCACAAGAGGTTTTTTCAAGGTACTAAGACATTGTTTCAATCTCATTCTCCAATTTATAAACTAGTCATTGCTAGTTAGATTAAAAAAATTTAATTTAATTTTAAAATATTAAAATATTAAAATTAAAATTAAATATTATTATTTGATGTGGTAGTCTCTTGGCCACATTATATTGCTCGTGTGGTACATTTCAATTCATAGTTCGGAACTCGCGGTCTTCTAATACAACCAAAAAACCTCTTATGACATAAGAGGTTTTTTGGGGGTGTTGGGAGACTGTTTCAGCCTCGTTCCCCATTTCTGTGAACCAGCCCTGCTGATCAGAATAAAAAAATACTAAAAAAATATTAAAAAAATGAAAAAATAATAATAAAAAATGAAAAATTTAATAATCTTTTTTTTAATTTAATAAAATATTATTATCTGATGTGGCAGTCTCTGTGCCACATCAGATCACTGTAGATCAGCTGCTGCAGCGAGTTCCCACAGTCCGGGAACTCGCAGTCTCTCAACTATGGAAGAAAACCTCTTATGTATTGTCCAAAAGTTATTATGTTTTCTGATGTTTTACAAAAATTCAAAAAAGAACAACAAAAGGTGAGAATATCGTAACCTCCTCAAAATCCATTTTGTCCTTTCAAAAAGCAATAAAATTTTATAAGAGTTGATTTCATGAGATCTTGTCAAATGGTGAAACTCTAACAAAAAAAATAATGTGTTTATTTTTTAACACAAATGAAAGAGAATTTATTGCAAGAGAATTACAACACTCCACCAATAAAAAACAATGGTCTTTTAGTAAACTTGACGATCTAAGCTTCCAAATAATTACATAAATAGATAATTTTAAAATTAATTATGATTTAAGGAATATTTAAATTGTCAATTTACCCCTAAAGTTTTCATTGACTAAAATGAGGTTTGAGATTTTTGGGCAAGGCTTCACTTATCAATGAAATTCTTGATGGTCTTTTCTAAAACTTTTAAGTATGTGCAATGACGATTTTTCTAGATTTTCAATAAGCTAATTTGCAAAAGAAACAAGTTTGTGGTTATAGATGTATTTCATTTATAAAATTTTCCTAAATTTTAAGGGTAACTTAAAAATCCATTTAATATAAAAAAAATACTCTCTTGTAAAACAGATCCATATCTATAAGGAGATTGTTTATTCGTTTCAATCATTTGATTCTAATGAGTGAAGTAAAAGATATGAGGAATTCTATTTTGTGGGCAATTATGAATTTTTAAACAAAATAACTAACATGCTTCTTTCTTAACTCAAATTACACAATTTAAAAAAATTAATGGTGCATAGGATTAGATAGTTTTCGACAATACTTTTACCATTGGAGTTGATGTACGTATTTCAATTCTATGTTTGATTTATTAGCATTTTAATGTTTTCTATTATTTTTTATAACCTACAAGATGACAATTATCTAAAGGATGAAAATGAAATTCTTTTATTTAAAAAATTTCTACAAATTCCCAATTCAAATTGATTTTGAACATATAATGACAAACACTCATGAGGTAGAAGATAAGCATTTATCTAAAAAAGTTTCAAAGTTGATACTTCAACTTTTGGAATGATTCAAAATCTCTTACTATACTAAAAATATTATGATCTTGGAGATGCTAAAGAATTAGGCTCTTAAAATTATTCGAAAAGTAGATATTCAAGTTAGGTACAAGATCCTATAATTAGAAGTTGCAAAAGACACTAAAAATTAAACCATTCTACCTTGTTTACAACATGTGTTGTTTTGTTGAAGTTGTGCAAAAAAAATCCTAAAAGAACTTTAGGAATTAAATACACAAATCAAAGTCTAGGTTGTTATTGAAAAGCTTCTATTTAAAAAACTAAACCAAAAACTAAATGATTCTTAAAATACCAAGTAGATAAAAGAAAATTAATTAATTTCTTTAAAAAAAGATTCCACTTAAAATCAAGCCTCAAACCCCTAACCACTAAATCAACTATATATGGTCAATCAATAGTGCTAGTATATAAGCATGAAAATGTGAGTATGTGAGCCTTGAGCATATATATAAGTAAATATCATGCAACCATTGAAGGTACTTATAACATAAACACCTATATTATAGGTGCCTATAACATATATGCACTATAATCAAAGAAGGTTACTATAATAAACACTTATTTGATAGGTATATAGTCTTTTAAGATTGTAGACTCACATTTCTAAGCTTACATAATATCAACCCTCTATAGCCAATCTATAATTTCAAGCTTATTTTTGTAAAGGCAATTAAATTCCTTAGATCATATAAAGAAAGTATTTTAGGCAATTTTGAAGATTAACTATTGAAATTTAAAAGCTTTCATTTTTCACTAATTTTTTTTTAAAATTTAATTTTTTACAAGTGGAAGAATAAAGCTTGCCAATTTTACTTCATTTGTTGGCCTGAGCAAAGTTTTTCAATTTCACTTGGTTTTTAAATCAAAGAAATTGTATTTGAAAATGACCCCTTTGCTTTGGAAAAGTTCATAATGGAAAGCATAAAGTGTTTCTATGATTTTCACCATTGAAAATTTAAACATTTAAGATTTCAAGTGTTAATTTGGAGATATTTGCAATTTCTATTTATTAAAAAAATTGCATTTGAACAATTGCATAGTCACATACAATGTGGATTGTAGAATTTGATAACTTTTCATGTGAAATTAAGTTTTTTGGATGTTCACTTTAGTTTGCCAACACTCTTTATAGTTGTTTATGCCACCTCTGGTCCCAAGAAGATTTTTAATTCAAACTTTTGAAACATTGTGGAAAAGGCAATATATCAAAAATAAAAACATACATTTATTTTGTTATAAACTTACTATACAATCTTGCACGCAAAATTGGTATTCTTACTAATAAGCAAACTCTTAAAGCATCTATGTGGTTAGAATTTGAAGAAAAGACAATTTTCTTCATTGGAGATAACTACAAGCCAATGCTCTTTTTTCATAGTCAAAACACATTTAGAAAAGCTTTGGCAAATAGGGACTAACGACTAGGTGTATAATAACCTAATTAGATGTATTCAAAATGTGAAGATGTACAATAATCTAAAATTTTGGAAGAACAATTTAGTATTGATTTTCATACGATAGTTATAGATTATGACTCATAGATAAATCTATGAAGTTAAATCTACCATTGCACTGATACAAATGAGGTCAAAAATTTGAAACGTAACTCAAAATTCCTTCTCAAATTGATTATGAATTGAACATTTATGATTTCCATAATGCTTTCTAATAATAAGTATAAAATCTATAATCATTGAAGTAAAACATACTTGTGTTCTTTCAATTAGAAGATATTTTGAAATACAAATTTAAAAAATACATGTTATATGAAATTTAAGAAACTAGTACAAGAATCTACAAAAAATTGGATGGATGCAAAAATAAATCTTTGATGCATGAAAGTTCATACTATTTGAGTGAAGTTTGAATAAATAATGTCTTTTGGTGTTAATTGTTAAATGAAATAAATTTCTTAGGATTTCATATATAACTAGCGGTTGGTGCTTGCTATGCTATGCAATCATCATTAGAATTTAGAAAATTGATATCATGAAAGCTCAAATCTCACAAAAGTACTAAATCGTAGAAGCGTAAAGAAGCGTTAAGCCAAGAAAACCAATGGATTTGCTACCTCTATTATATCTTCTTGTGGATCCTCTTTAATATCACCTTTATTGCAACAACTACATTATTTTTATAATATCACTCTTTGTAAAAAGTGATATTACAAAAGTGATTGCAAATTGCTACTCCTTTTCTATAATATCACATTGTGTGACAATAAGATTTTAATGTATTCATGATTGAAAACATTCTTATAAAATACTTAAAATGATTATTTTAAGGACTTATTGAAATCAATATCATGCATTCTATTCAAATATATAATTTTTTTATTAATATGTGATACAATGAATGCATAGCATATCAAGCACCAACCCCTAGTATTAATGGTAGCATTTGTGACATTAGAGAGGGAGTTATGATTTTAGTAGTAAGATGACTAGCGGTTGGTACTTGCTATGCTATGCAATCATCATTAGAATTTAGAAAATTGATATCATGAAAGCTCAAATTTCACAAGAGCACTAAATCATAGAAGCGCAAAGAAGTGTTAAGCCAAGAAAACCAATGGATTTGCTACCTCTATTATATCTTCTTGTGGATCCTCTTTAATATCACCTTCATTGCAACAACTACATTATTTTTATAATATCACTCTTTGTAAAAAGTGATATTAAAAAAGTGATTGCAAATTGCTACTCCTTTTTTGTAATATCACATTGTCTAACAATAAGATTTTAATGTATTCATGATTGAAAATATTTTTATAAAATATTTATAATTATTATTTTAAGGACTTATTGAAATCAATATCTTGCATTCTATTCAAATATATCAAAGTTTTACCGATATGTGATACAATGAATGCGTAGTATAGCAAGCACCAGCCCCTAGTATTAATGGTAGCATTTGTGATATTACAGAGGGATTTATGATTTTAGTATATAGATAGGAAAAACAAAAACAATTCCCTTTAAAAATAAACAAATAAATAAATAGAAAACATATTAAAGTATGGGAGATAATAATAAAAAGGGATATTGGAGATTAAAAAGAAATTGGAAATATTGGTCGTCTATTTTTCTTCATTACATTTCCTTTTAGAATTTCAGTTTTTTAAATGTATTAAAAAACATGATTACATTGAAAAGTGATTTTCACATTTTGCATTAAAAATATATCCAAGATGTTTTAGTCAATATAATAGCTTTTATAATAATTATCAATCAACAAATATTGCTTTAGATTTCTATTTATAATTAGACAATATATTCATTTATTAATTTATACATATATTTGTATAGATTTGATGGTCATCTTGAATAAAATATAGGAATTTTAAGTATAACATATCATAAAACTTTTATGATTTGCTTCCATTGTTTATAAATGCATCAAAAGTCTACCAAATGTTTAATGTCATATTGTAAGTGAAGGCAAGGTAGGCATATCTCCACCAATTTTAGCCTACAACTGCAATAATTGATAGATACATGAATTGTACAAAAATAAAGAACAATGGGCATATCCCTATTCAACCTGACCTACAATTATAGTAGTTGATAGATTCATGAATTGTACAAAATGAAGGATAGGATGGGTATGTCCCTACTCAACTTGGCCTACAACTACAATAGTTGATAGATTCACGAATTGTAAGAAAACGTAGGATAGAGTAGGCATATCTTTACTCAACCTTGCCTACAACTGCAATTGTTGATATATTCAAGAATTCTATGAAAATGAAGGACACAATAGGCATATCCCTATCCAACCTAGTCTACAATTATAAATATTGATAGATACATGGATTGTACAAAAGTAGAAGACAATGGATATATCTCTACCCGCTTTGGCCAATAACTACAACAAGTAGTTGATAGATTTATAAATTGCACAAAAGTGAAGGCTAGGGTGGCATACCTCTACCCTAAAAGGCCTACAACTCTAATAATTGAGAGATGCATGAATTTGTACAAGAGTGAAGGATAGGGTGAACAAATCCCTAACTAATTTGCCTTACAACTATAGTAGTTTGCTAAATATACGAATTGTACAAAAGTGAATGGCAAGGTGGAAATATGTTGACAAAACTTAGCTTACAACTATTGTATTTGATAGGTACATAAATATTTACAACTCTTTATAGATTTTGTTCACTATCTACTAGTCTATTGGACAATTGATATTGTATCTTGAGTTACAAAAATAATTACCACTATTTTGACAACAATCTATATTGCTTAATCAACAACAATAGATTTATTTTGTTGACAACATTTGATATTGCTTTACTAAAATATTTGATACAACTTTATAAGCAATATTCAATATAGCTACATTAAAAAGAGTGGTATCATTTGCTGACAATATTTAATGCCTTTTTATAGTCAACATTGGATATTTTTTATTAAAATTATTAGATATTATTCTATTGACATCATTCAATACTACATTCACTATTAGTGTTATTCTTGAAAAGTTGATATGGTATGTTGATTGGCTATAATAGATAGTGCTACACTAACAGTTTTTAAAATCACTTTGATGACAATATCAATATTGCCTTATTAGAAGTATTGGATAAAACTAATAATATTGTTTTATTGGAAACATTCAAGCTTATTGGCAATATAAGATATGTTTTTAAAAAAATATTTAGACTTTATTTTTCCTAACAACATCTTATACAAATTTATTGAAAAGATTTTATACAACTTTATGAATGACATTCAATAAGGCTTTATTTGCTTATTTTCTTAGTATGGTCTTTTTTTCCAATTTGCAAGACATACCTATTTATTAGTGTAGTTTTGAAAGATGAACTGTGACCATTCGAGAACAATTCTAAAACTTATATATATTTTTAATTCAAGGATTATGATCTTGCAATTGATAAGGTTTTCTATTTTGTAATTTTTAAAAGATACACTTTATTATGAAAATTAACCTCTTATAGACCAAATGCTTAATTTTAAAGCAACATGTGAATGTAAATATGTTTAAAGCATTTACAATCTTTATTTTTATCTATTTATAATATATAAATTACATTATAGCAATACTAGTCTGTGAGCATGTGAGCCTGAGCCTGAGAGCATAGAATAAGGATTCTATGAGCATAGAGCTTAAAAATTTTAAAAAGAATTAAAAATTTTAATTGTATTCGTAAAAATAGATTCCATCTTAAAATTTGAATCAAAATTTTTAATTTTTAATAAATTTTAGTACTTACTATCATGGACCTATTATTGTAAACCTATTATTGTAGTTATGTTGAATTCAAATCAAAAATATAATTTTCAATCTTACTTAAAAGTATACGTTACAAAGATGAAGAACTCGATTGATATTAAAGATGAATGGAGATGGAATTGAGTTTGTATGGAATATTTGTTCATGATTGTCCTATAATAATATAGATCTTCTTGGGGCTTAGAGAAAGGTACCAATCATTTTCTATTGATATATTGTTATTAGAATTGTTTAGATTTTTTTTTAAAATTTGTTGATAAGGATCTTTATTACACTAAATTTACTTTGGTTGATCATTATCTTGTAGCATTACAAGTCGTGTTAGGGCCAATAGGAAGGTATCAATTATTCCCTCTTCATTTGTAGGTTGGTAAACTTGTTTAAATTTTGAACAAAAATTTGTTTATAGGATTTCATTATATGTGGAAAGAGCTTAGTTACACCAAAATTCATTTTGTTCATGACTATCTTGTAGTAGTGTAGGTCCTATCAAAGGCCAATGTGGGTACCTATTCTTTTGTTGTAATCTATCAGTAATCAAACTTGTTAAGATTTTAAAAGAAAAATATTCAATAGATAGGGTTCATTTTGTTAAGAATGAACTTAGTTATACAAGATTATTGATTAGTTGATCATTGTGCTCTTGTAGGACACTTCAAGCAATTTACCTCTTCTTTCTTGATTTAATGGTTGTTTAGTTGATGACTTCCTTTTTGTCTCTTCATACCTCTCAACATTGAGAAGAGGTTTAAGTGTTTGTCATTTGGATATAATATTTATTGGACTTTGCTAGATTTTAGTAATCAATCCCCTCGGTCTTATTTTTTAGTACCTCTCAACTCTAAGGGAGTTCCATGGCTATGGTAATTTTAAAATTAAAAAAAAATTCTACAACCGTCAAACTCCCCTTGGTGCCGAGAGGTATTAAGAAACAAGATGGAGGGCAATGATCACAAAAATCTAAATGGAATAACTTCTTTTGTTTTCAAAAGATTCCTAATTAGTCACTGACTTTTTATCTTAACCCCTAAAGCCCCGAAGTGCATTTTTTGGCAACATAGCAATTTTGGGCAGCTTACTATGAATTGAGTTTTTATTTTTTTCTTTGAAATTTTCATACAACATACATCTAAGGATTAGCTTTAAGGCCCAACAATTTTAATAACTTTTGACTTCATGATAAAAAAGTTATTGCATGATATGTCATTTTCTTTATTGAGCGGGCAGCCCAAATAGCCCAAAAAACTTCTTCAAAATTGAAACTAGTTCTTTATATATATATATATATATATATATATATATATATATATATATATATATATATATATATATATATATATATATATATGCATCAGTAATCCCAAAATTGGCTAAATTTTGTTCATTTTCTACTTAATTTTTTCATGGCCTTAGTATAAATTTTAAAATCTTCTGAAAATAAACATTTGGCTAAAAACCCTGAATCTATTCTAAGATCACTGGAAGGCATGATAAAAATTAAATCATTTCATTTGGATTAATGAGATGAAAGTTATGAAGAGTTTTAGTTTGTGGGTAGATATGTCTTGCTCTCTATTTGGCCACACAAAAATCGGGTGTTGGGTTGCCCAACAAGAGCGAGCAACGTCCCTTTCGTTCCCATGTGGGAAGCACTCTTTGTATAGCCGACCACAAGGGCGGCGCAATGGAGTTTGTTTTCAGGCCACCTCTCCATGGTGATCACCATCACCCGCTTTCCCATCGCACTTGGCACTCGGCAATTTGGCATTCCGGCATTCCGCACATGGATGGTAAGAAAGTTTTGCAACTTCCAGATGCCACCCATTAAGCTTGTTTTTTGACGAGGAACTGGCCGCCCAACCTTGCAGCAGTGATATGTGATGAGGAAATGAGCACCCCCATGTGGCCGGTGAAAATGACTTGTTGGGGGTCATTTCAGGAATGATTTTCCCCTGTTTTTCTTTCCTTGAAAATGTGAGGTGGGAAACTCAATAAGTTAGTCTGCTTTTAAAGCAATGGACCTTTTAAGAACCTTTAAAGTTTAGCTTTGGGGAAAGCTAAACTTCTTGAAAAAAAATTCTCTAAATATTTATAGAAAGAAAAATGGAATTGGCATTTAATCCCTCAAGCCCTAAACTGCGTTTTTTGAGAACATAAATTTTTTGGGCAGCTCACTACGGATGGAGTTTTTATTTATTTGTCTTTGAAATTTTGATACAACATGTGCCTGAGGAGTAGCTTTGAGGCCCAACAATTTTTATAACTTTTGACTACACAGTTAAAAAGTTATGGTAGGATATGTTATTTTCTTTATTCGGCGGGTAGCCTGGGCAGATAAAAAATCTTATTCAAAAATTACTTTTTAAGAAAATAAAAATTTGAAATTTGTTTAATAGATTTTTATCTAAAAGTAAAGCCTTGAATCAATCCATTCTGATCAATGAGGCAAAAGTTATGAAGATTTTGAGTTTGGGGTAGATTGCAGCCAGTTCCAAAATCTCTACAGTACAAAAAAATTTGAAATTCTTCATTTAATTCATTTTTTCATATTTTTGGAAAAAAAATAAAAACAGAAGGTTTAGATTGTTTATTACAACATTCTAATACAAGTGCAATTTTTTTTCCAGACCTTTGTTGAATTAGTTACAAACTTTTGAAGTTGAAAAACAACAATCACTAAGGTAGTAGCATCCATAACCGTCAAAATAAGGAATTCAGCATAGTTAGAGGTAATTTTTCCTAGAAAAAATATTTTTGTAGTATTAGCAACTGAGAATCATGAATTAAAAAAAAATTGGATAAGGTATCAAATTTCTATGAATTTTCAAAGTAGAACTCCCTAGGGCACCCTAGACCACACTCTGGTAAAGTTGCCTTGACTCTCACACCAAAATTTTAAAAAATCACAGCCTTCCAACCCCAATCAAGCATTGGCATGGTTTCAAGGCATTTCTGAAAACACTTGAAGGGAACCCTACTATTAGTTAATGGGTGCACTAATGGTTATGGATGTTGCAGTACCTTGGTAGCCACTACCTTGTGAAATATAAATTGAAGAAAGTAAAATGTATTTATGTTTAGGTAGTTGTGTTTACTATAAAGTAGAATGTTTTACTCTAATATAAGTTAAGTGAGTCCATTATAGGCCAAATTTAAATGAATGGAGAACATTTTAGAAATTGAATATACACCACCATTACAAATTTGCCCACAATGGGTTTGCTCACATTTTGTCTATCATGAACTCACTTACCTTTATGTTAACTAGTGTATTACCATGAGAAGAGAATTCTAGCATTCAATTTGTCCATTATTGTAGAAGAAGACTTGAATGGATACACATTAGGGGAGATTTGAGGGCAAAGGAGGACTATTTCAAGGCCATTCTTCTACCTATTTCCTATGTTGTCTAGAAACAATAAATCAACCTATAATGGCTTAATTTTCAAAATTTGAAATTCAAAACAAAATTCAAAAATTCAAAAAAGTATTAAGAAATCTAAAATTGATTAATTTTTTAATTTTTAATTAAAAAAATATATAATTAAAAATTAAAAATTACTATTTTTTGATGTAGCAATTCCTCGACTATATGAGATTACTGATGTGGCATGTTTCCATAATTGTTTAAGAACTCAAGATAACTTGTGGTCTTCTAGTGCCTTCAAATCTCTCCTAATGCTTCTATTCTACTTGTAATAGAGCATTTGCAATAGAACCAACTTCTAGGACATATGATAATGGCATAAAAAAGGGGCAACTCCTAAAAACACTCTTTGATGCAATTAGTATTGGTCCTTCTTTATTTTTGGGCCCACTAATTCTCTTTTTCAAATCTAGCAAGTTGGAGAAATATAAAGGGTCCGCAATTTGACTCACAATAGGAAGATTCATAATTGTCATACATTTTCAAGCATTGTAATGTGTGCCAATAAATTGAACCTCCTTTTTTTACATGAAAAAACTTTTCTTGATGCATAATCTTTTTCTTTTTTTCGTAATGCAAGAAAGTCCATTTGAGGTTTGGATTTCTAGCTTTGCATTGAGTCAAATTTTTTTTAAAGTCACTAGAATGGAATGAGGTCTACAACCCTCTACTTGAAGATTATAGTATTTTTTCATGTTTCTAGTCATGCATTGCAGATGCTCTTATATTATCTAGAGAGTTTACTATTGCAAGTTTGACCAATGAAGTGACCTTGTGGATTATTTGGATGTTGAAATGTAAAGAATAAAATAGAAGTATCTATTATCATCTATTTAAGCAATTGAACACATTGTAGACAAATGGTATTGTCATATGAATGTTTTAGGGATTGACAAATTAGACTCAAAATAATCTAAGGAAATGCATATTCATATTGTAACAAAAGAAATGTAATTTCTATAAATTTCCAAAGTAGAACTCCTTTCAAAGTAGATAGTGTTTTTTTTACAATGGTCCCAAGCATAATCAACAATTAAACACTCTTTGGCCTATGCAATTCACTCTTTTTTTTTAATCATTGTAGGAGAAATTATATAATGTATTAAAGGAAAAATAGACAAGTTATTAATTTGTTCAAAATACCTTAGTAAATAGTTGAGTATACTTCTCATTTATAACCTTCAAAAAATGATTGTCCATGAAAGAAAAAATTATAAATTTGGATAGCTTCTTACAAAGTGACCAAATGAAAATTTATGTCACCAAGAATTCTTTTTAGCAAGGGTGGATAAGCTTCAATGGGAAATCTTGCAAAATCCAATTTTATTTTTGTCAAGTATGTTAGTAACATGATTTAGTGAGCAATGGTCAAAATTAATTAAAAAAAGGAACTCAAAACTATCAATAGTATAAAATATCTCTGTTAAGAAGAATCAAAGCATGTTGATACATTTAGCCAACACCAAAAGGTACATTTTGATTCAAACTTCAAATAGTACAATCTTGTATCTCACATGTCAAGGTTTCAAAAACAATTGCATAGTAGTCTTATACAATTTCATATATAGTTGGATTTTAAAATAATTTTTTTTCTTCATTCACAAATGATGTATTCATGAAAAAGACAATTTTGATAGATATTGCCCTAAGTGTACTTGTTCTCTTAGGTGGTTTTAACTTAACTATGTTAAGTCTAAAGTAAAACATGTGAGAAAGGTGAAATGTTGATTGTAGAAGTTGTTTAGAGTAGTACTACAAGCATTGTAGTATTGTATAGTGGGATGAATTTGCCACTATACTATGTAGAAACAACAACATTAGCACAGGAGCTTAGAAATGCGAGCCTATGAGACTTGAACCTAAGTGTAAGTATGTATCCTATAACTCTTGAAGGTGTCTATAACATTTGTACTTGTAACATAGGTATCATGTAACTATTAAATGCATATATAATATAAATACCTATAACATAGGCACCTATATTGGTACCTACAACTATAGAAGGTGCTTGTAACATAGGCACTTATAACATATGTGTCTACATTGATATGATCAAAATCCTAAGCTCACTTGCCAATAACCTTTCATGTAGGAACAAATGAAAATTGCCCTTTTAAAGGTGCTTAAATACCAAGTGTTGCTATTATATGAGCTTAAGAGTGTAAGCTCATCAGCCTAAAAGACTATATACCTATAGAATAAGTGTCTATATTATAGAAACCTTCTATAAATATGGCACATCTATATTACAGATACCTATATTATAGATGTTTATGTTGTAAGTATATTCAATGGTTGTAAGATATCTACCTATATATATGTTGAAGGCTCACATGCTCACATTTTCATATTCGCATATTAGCATTGTTGCCTAAAAACCATATAAGTTGACTTTATATTTTGTAACTTTTGATAATTAATTGAGAGTGCCTAATTTCAAATTTGATCATCTATATATATATATATAAAAGGGAACATTTCTCCCTCCAAAAAATGCCCATAGCATTACTCCAAAGGTTTTTCGGCAAGTCAATCCAATCCATATCCATGACCTTAGAGATTTAGTACATAGGTCTCCAAATGAATATATATATATATATATATATATATAAAACAATATTGTTCACTATATTTTTTGTTCACTTTACCTTGAATGCCATATAGTGACCAAACATCCATGTATCAAGCAAAGGGTCATTCCCTTGTTTTGAGCAAATATTTCTGATCTTTGTATAATATTTTGGAGATTTCATCCTAGTTAACCTCTAAAAGTCAAATGTCTAGGTAGATTCCTATGAGGTCAATTTTAGTTGAATGTTTACAAAATCTTGACATAAGGTATGAATGTATACCCTTTTAGTGAGAATATAATTTTTTAACTAATTGGGTGCCTAGATCTAAAGTTATGCAATCCATTTATTAAGAGGTGTCAAACTTTGTTAGCTATGTTGGAACATTTTAAACATATTCCAAATGTTTGTCTCAAAGTTTTCACTATTTGTATTTCAAATAAAAAATTTCCTTATTGCGCTAAAAATCATCAAAAAATGACTAGTGTATTGCCAATTCACTCAACCTCATTACATTGTAAGGTGAATTAGAGTAAGTTAGACATCTTAGTTGCATCTAAAATTTTGCATGAATGAATCTAACACCCAGTACAATACTTATGAATGGTGAAAATCTTCATTTTCATTAAAAGCAAAAATATTCAACCAAAAGGGGCTTGACGTCTACAAACCTTGTTTTATAAGAATGAAACAAAGTTTTTTTCTCACTAGAAATCTTATAATCTTTCAATCCACACAATCTAGTGGTCTGAAATTTTTGCCACACATTGCCACACTTTTGTCCAGTTGGAATTCAAAAAATTTAATATAATTTTTAATATTGAACAATGCATCAAAAATTGGCAATTTGGGATTGTCTTTTCTTCTTCCAAAACACCCTCCGTCCCCTAGGAAAGTAGGGATTACCAAAGGCCGATCTCCAATTCCAAATATGAGCTCAAAATAGTAAATTCCCAAAGGGACCGGACATGTGGGGTTGGTTCTCCCTGCTCCTCTAGAGGGACCCCTAATAGCAGGGGATTGAGGCTGGTATAGTTTTTCAGGGGTGGGCGGCCCCAGTTCCTGGGTACATGTTCCCCATTTGAGGAGAACAACAAACCCTCAGCCTCCGTGCTGGGACGAATATGCTGTTCAGATTCACTACCAAAAACAAATTTGAGTCGGTTTAAATTTCTTGGAATAAACTCCAGGTTAAAAAAAAAAGAAAAAAAAAAGAAAAAAAAAGCATATTTGAACAATCGCATCCATTTGATTCAATGTTTTTTTTTGGGCCTCACGGGGCTAGACTCTAGTGCTGTGGCATAGTCACAGTGGTTTAAATCTAAAGGGAACATCCTCCATTCACTGCATGCTATGTAGTTTGACTGAAAAAAACAACAACACTCATTTGATTCTCCAGTCCCGTCATCCTGTGCAATCTATCCACCTTCTAGGATGTCCAAATCAATTGGACATAAGTAATAAGTACACCTAATTGCATTGTCCGCTTAAGCAACGGAGCATTGTTCCTATTATTCAATTGCCTAATAAGGCGGAAACACCCAACTAATAACCGTCCATGTACTTGTGTCCATGTTTGTGATAAAAAGACTTTATTGAAAGTGGACCTAAACTATTACTATACGTAATTGTAACTAGTTGATTGTTGGTTTTTAGGTTTCAGTTTTATAATTGAGGTACATGATGGTTTCAATCACCTAGGGACCTTCTACTTTGAAAATTCATAGTTATAGTAATTATAGTTCTTATCTTAGAAAACTATTTTTGAAATGAAATAAAATTTCATTAGTATTAGAAAGATGATGTCTGTTTTTGTTTTTGTTTTTTTCTATATTCATGAATTTCAATGTCTTGTTTGAGATTTTGTGTCTTCAATTAAGAAAATTATGGACAAAGTTTAGAGAGGGATTGGAAGGGACATTTTTTTGGCATTTTCAGACCAACTCTCTAAATTTTGTCCATATCTCTTCTTGGATGCTCAAAATCTCAAATAAGTTTTTGGATATGAAGTTAGATTGATTTTTAGCTTGATTTTCAAACTTTTCTTATTTCAAATTTTAAAAAAAAAAAATTCTAGATACTCTACCTTAATTAATTAAATCTAAAATTCTACTTTGAGTACAATTCCTATTTTGTACCTAAGTATTTATGGTGATTGATGAATCCTGCCACCTCCACCCCCACCCCATTTCCACCTCATGCCAAAAATCAATGGCCACCCAATTGAGATTTAAAATAAAAACACTCCATTATTTCAGCCATTGATCTTAAAAAAACATGAATTGCTTATAGCCTAATGAATCCATGAAAGGTTTGAATTTTTTTTTGTCTCTTTGCCACAATTAGACGATACAGTTTGGTGTTTCATTGTATTTAATTGTTTGTGAGCGGGAGGTGTGATCATTGTGATGGGGTGCATTTTGGATTCAGATTAACTAGGAATTCAGTTTCAAAAACTTTAATTATGCATTGCGGGTCATTGCAAGAAAGACCTGCTGAAAAGTGTAGCGTTTTGCACAGTAGTCATTTTTTTCTTTGGGAATACTATATAAATAGTAAATCAATTTTTTTTAAAAGTAAAAAATATGTTTGATGTATATACCTTTAAGAAGAAGATACCCTAGGAAGGAAAAGCATAGAAAATTTCTCTAAGTAGGTAAACTAGAAAAGTGCTGAATTTTGTGAAAATTGTAACTTTCACTATAGTTTCACATTTTAATTTGTAAAAAATAGGGAAATTAATTTTTATTAAAACTAAAAATTGGCCATTTGGGAAGACTTTATGGTAAAGGTATTTCACCAAAATAATGATCCGAAAACTATCTTGATTGTTCAAAAATGTGCACGCAAGGGAGGCCTGTTAGCACACATGTAGAGGAAAGAGAATAACGATTTTTTAAATTTCCTTCGGTGGAAACATGACTACTTAGTGTAGGAATAGACTCTAGAAATCTCAGCTCTAAATTATTAATTTAAAGTACTCCCCAATACTAAAAACCACTAAACCGCAAAGTGTGACAAATTAGAGAAATTAGAATTTAAATATAAAATAATTTTTGATTTTTAAAAAAAAAGAAGGTTTTTGATCAATATCAAGTCATCCATCTTTAATAAAAATTTCAAATTCAAAGAATTAATGCTTCAAAAGTTATAGCTCATGACAACTCCGTCACTCAAAGTGTGACGCCAAATAGTACAAGTCTTTCTTGCATTCACCCTTGCGTGAATCAAATTCAAAAATTCTGCATTTCAAGTTTTTTAATATATTTTTGATTTTTTGTGTTCGATATGTTTTTGCATATTGAGTCAAATGTTCTTCAATGTCTATTCAAGCATCTCAATATTCAAGGTGTTTAGTGCTCATATTTTTGGCTGGACAAAGAGGAGAGCTCTTGCTAAGTTGATGGAATCTAAAAGCTAGGAGATGGGCATGTGGGTGAATGTAAATTCTTGAATTATAAATTTAATATGTGTTCCTCAAACTAAATTAAACATTCAATTGAATTTCTATTCATAAGAGGATTTTCAGCTGCTGTACAAGACTGCGAGTTCCCAAACGTTGGGAATGCATTGGGAACATTGGGAAAGCGATGTTGATGTGGTCGAGCAACTACCACGTCAGAAAATAATAAATTTTTATTAATTTTAATTAAATATTAAATATTTTTAAAATATTTTTTTAAATCATTTTTTTCTCTTTAATTCATTCTGAAGTTTTTTGAAAAAAAAAATTTTAATTTTTTTTTTCAAAATTCAAAAATTCAGACCAGCTGGGGGCTGGTTTGCAGCAGTGGGAACAATTTCGGGGAACACCCCTGAAACAGTCTCCTGGGGGCCCAGAAATCCTCTTATGTTGTTATACAATCATGATATTACTAAAGTCAAATGAATATTTTTGAAGATTTAGACAAATGATTAATTGATTATTATTTCATCCATAATCTATGTTGTTATTGATAAATAGCTTTATCATTCCATTCAAACCACAATTTTAGAAAAATGAAAGCAAAATTCATATACCTAACATGCTTCCAAAATAGGATATCAATAATTAAATTTAGTATTATTCATAGTAGCTATTGGAAGAGGATTGCTAATGTGTGAGCCTACAATCTTTGAGCCTAGGAGCCTATTGAAGCACTAGTATGTTATAGGCACTTTCTATGGTTATAAGATATCTATGTAAACGTATCTATATTATATATAGGTATTTATATTTTAAGCACTCTCCACAATTATAGAAAATCTATGTTATAGTGTTATACACACCTATGTTATATATGGTGCCTATGTTTCCTACATTTATATTTAATCTTTGTAAGGACAGATTGGTCCCGGTGGAAATCATCTTCTTTGAAACAAAGTAAATCTTCTACTTTGAATAATTCAAAAAGATTCATTGGAGACCAACCAAACTACTATTCATGATCTCCCTTTTTTGCACAAAACTTCAAAGATGAACAATCACTCTTTTGTCTAACATGCAAGACTTCTCTGTCTTCCATCGGACCAATCTACTTTACGGTGTCTTTACAAGATTATGCACCCTCCACGATTATAGGAATATTTATACATTAGAAGATTTTTGAGACCATTGGAAGATTGCGGGTTCCTAGACTGCGGGAACACAATTTTTGTCGCGTGAACAAAAATCCTATGTGGTCGAGAGAGTGCCACGTCATAAATAAAATTTGAGTTTTTTGGGAACTTTTTTTTTCATATTTTAGGACCCCAATTTTAATTTAAAATTTTTTTTTTGAGTAAATGCTAGCCTGACAATGGCTAGTAGTTATGTGAATAGTTTTGAGGAACAACCCCGAAACGGCCTTTTGGAGGTTTCAAATCCCCTCTAATGTTATAAGCACCTTCAATGGTTGTAGAGTGCCAACGTACACAAAGCTTGTACGCTCACATTTCTAGGATCACATGTTGCAGTCGTCTATTCAAATCCATCCATCCATTGAAATCCATCCCATCCATTCATCCATCCATCAAAGATGCAGATCATACTCTCAGGTAGGTCCCCCGGGTATCTGGAGATTAGCAGGAATGTTCCGACTGGAGGGAGAAAAATCAGTGGCACCTAACTTAACCTCCGTCACTCGCTCCAAGTTGCAGCTCCCACGATTCCTGCGATTCCATGGTCTGGCTAATCCCCATTCAATATCCTACGTTACATCCTTACGTGCCACTGCGTAGTGCGTAGTAGAGATCAGACGACGATTAGACCCCGGAAACTGGGAGCTAGCTCTTCGATCGATTCAATGGACTAGCTTAGCTTAGCTTAGCTGCAGATCGATCGATGGAAAACCCTCGATCGATCAACCTTTCATGAACCAAGAGCCACAATAAATTAACTGAAGCAGTCGTTAAGTTGATTTCAATTCCTGCGTAAGCTAAGTTAAGTTTCAATTCAGTGTAGCCGCGCTGAAGTTAACGTACGTAACGTGGGTCCCGAGCGAGTGTCATGCATCGATCGATCGCGGAGTCCAGGCAGGACGGGGTGACCACGAAACATCTGCTTCGGAACTTGCGCCAGGCCTCGGATTTGCATTACCCGGCGAATCGAAGACCACAAAGTGGCCCTGCATGGTGGTGCGTGGATTGCCCAAGCGCATGCAATGACGTGTTCCATACAGTTAATTAATTGTCAAAAAAAAGAGGAATTGATCGAGCGACTGACGGATGCTGGGTTCGAACTTAATTAACGGATTGAAAGATCATGGTTCGCAACTGAAGGGAGACTAGAAAGCTAAGGCTTTGAAAGAATCATTTGTTAACTTTTGATTAAGTGATTGATTGAGTGCAATTGATATATATTCTAGCTGCTCTGCTCCCATTGGATTGGCAGGCTAGGTTGGTTGCTTTCGAGCCTGCCTGCTGCATGTGTTGTCAAAGATTGAATATCCAGGACTTTTAGTTTTTTTGGGGGTTGAAATTAAACAACTTAACTTACGGCAAATGAAACGAAATTTCTCAGTAGATCAAAGTTTGATGTGCTTTGGTTCGGTCGTCCTTCTCTCTTCGCAGAGCACGTGTTTAGGATTCTCAATGGAGAAGAGGGAGTGACCCTGACGTCCTTTGATTGTGCAAGTAGGATCTCCATTGAATAGACGCTTGATTAAGCGTCTCAATCCTTTTTTGAATTTTTGCACATTTTTGTTTCTAGCTTTGTATAGATATATCATTTACCAAAATTTAATAAATTTGGTCATTAAAGAAGGTTGTCTTTTCTATATTCAAGTATTACATTTGATAAATGAGAAGTTAATTGAATGAAATAGGGCCTTGAAGCGTCCAGAATACGGATGTTGGAGTGCTTTAGGGTTAACCTTATTTACTTTAGCTTCTCAAATTAGGGAAATCACCACCTCTGTAAAAACAGAGTATTGTTTATTCGTTCCAACCTTGCGTCGCATGCTCTTGGTTTTTTACCATTGAAAGTTCAATTAAAGTCAATGTCCTAATTTGTTGGATTTCACTATTGAAATGTGTAAATTAAGAGCATCTCTTGCACTCCTACACTTCTCTAAGTATCCCTTCTCTAATTTTTGGATGATAAACAATCAATTCTAGTGTGTTAGGCTCAACCTTCACTTTATCCCCCTAAATAAGTCATATTAATTTGAGGATTGGCAAGTTGTTATGATAATTGATAGGTATTTACTACTTTTGCAAGTTCTTTTACTTATAACTAGTTGGAAGTATATTTTAATGAGTTGTACTGTTGGGGATACAAGTAGCCATCCCCTCTAAATTGGATAGATCTCAATTGAAGGGGCTGAGATAATTAGAGGGGTGTAGGAGATGCTCTAAGTCCAGGCAAAAACTAAAAGACTAAAAGACATATACTTCTTTTTTTCTTCATAATCCCAACATTTTTTTTAAACCACAAAGGAACACTAGTATTCTTCATAAATAGAAGGAGTATATGTAGGACTTTGTATAGTTGGTGGCTACTACTTGGTGGCTACTACTTGGTGCCAAACCAAATCTCCAAAAGTGACCAAAGCAAGTGGTTGTATTTGTTCACTTTTAAAATTTGATAATGTAAATAATAATATGGATTAACCCCTTTGATCCTAAATACCCAAGGCATCAAATTCCAATGTTGACAAAACTTTGAAGTTAAATAAAATATTATGAAGTCATTTTTTCAATACTTTATGTTTTTGATAAATTCTTTTTGAAGTCTAGTTTTGGCATCAAAATTCAATTTTGAAAATGAATGAATATGCTTTCTTTATCTATAGTTTTGTACAAGGGTGTACAATCTTGAATTTTCTAAAGTTGAAGACTCTTTGAAATGAAATGAGCCTCAAATATACCAACTTTGGCCTTGTAAAAAACACTTGAGGCAATTGCACTTGATAAAATTACATTTGTATGAAAAAATGTTTTTGTTGGTGTTGCTTCTTTTGATTCTTTCTTCAATGCAAGTTTTCTACATGCTTGAAAATTTTTAGATCATTTGGAATTATTAAACATATAAAAAAGGGTGATTGCAAGAAAGGCCTCCCATTTTTTGTCTTGTTTTGCCATATTACTCATCATTTTTTAGAAGTACTTTACAAATAGAAATTAGAAAAACAATTTTAAGAAAATATGAAAAATATGTTTAGTGTATATTTCTTTAAGAAAAGACACCTAATTACCCAAAGGATGAAAAGTGTAGAAAAATTCTCTAAGTAGGTCTGTAGGTGAACTAGAAAAGTGCAAAATCTCATGAAAATTAGTACTTTTACATTTTAATTTGTAAAAAATAGGAAAAGAATTTTTTTTAAAGTAAAAATTAAAAATTTGGGAAGGATTGATGGTAATGAAATTTTGCCAAAAGAAAAATTTTCAAGCCATATTCAGAATTGCATGTGTAAGAGGTCTCTATTTATATGAATGTAGAGGATTTAAAATAATGTTTTTAAGAATTCTTTATGGTAGACATATGACTCTCTAGAGTGGGAGTAGAACACATAAATTTAAAGTCTACATCACTAATTTGGATACTCCACACTACTAAAAAAAACCCTCACAAAACTCCTAAATTGTAAAGTGTGATGAATTAACTAAATTAAAATGTAATTAGAAAATGTTTCTAGGAAAATTCTGAAAAATAAAGAATCTCATTACTATCAAGTTGGCCATCTTCAATAAAATTTCAAGTAAATTGGCTTCATGCCCCCAAAGTTATAACCAATGGCATGAAAGTCACTTCGATTGTGATACCAAAAGGACAATATTTTCTTGCAATCATCCAAAAAGAGTAAATAGAAAGAACTAGAGAATGAATCAAAATGCTAAATTGTTAAGAATTTATTTTCGAAATTGAAAATGTCAATCCCAATGTTCATGGAATTCAAAAATGCCAATTTCAATGGTTGTAATGTTGTAATTTGTAAACTTGTAATAAACAATCTACATCCTTTAGTTGTTGTTTTTTGAAAATATTGAAAACTGAGTTAGGTAATAGATTACAAAGTTTATTTTAATAAAGAGAATCCATAACTACTAGCAAACTAAAAATTTTCATAACTTTCATTTCATTGATTAATATAGAATGATTCAAGCTTTCTACATATATACAAATCTAGAAAATAAATTTCAAATTTTTGTTTATGAAAATAGTGATTTTTAAAATTTTCTAGGATTTCCCAATTGAAGAAAAAATTTACATGTTATACAATAACTTCTTAGTTATATTGTTAACCCCTGAAGGCTTTTGACTATGTTTCCACCAAAATCACTCCAAAACTGTGATTTCTAATACAAGTGCAATTTTTTTGAAAAAAAACATTTTTTGACATATTTAACCATAGGATCTTGTAGTTAGGTGGTTTGAAAAGATATAGAATTTTTTTTAGCAATTTCCACTGTGTAGATTGCAAGATATTAACATTTGAACTAGCAAAAATCCTTTTTTTCACCCTTCGAAAATTTGGGCAGCTGCTCTTCACAAGGTCACATTTACATGAAAAAATACTCAAAATGATGTTTACTCTTTGAATTCATTTTACAATGCAAGAGTTGGCTATATGCTCAAAAAAATTCAAATCATTTGGAATTGTATAACATATAGGAAAAAATAGTTAGTAGAAAAAAGTTGAAAATGCTTGAAAATACTAAATTGTAAACAATTTATTTATAAAAATTAAAAATGTCAATCCCAATGGTTAAAATATTTTAATAAAAAATATTCATCGAATTTTTTTAGTTTTTTTAAAAAAATATTAAAAATTTAATTAAATACATAATTTCAAACTTTTTTGTAAAGTAAAGATTCTATAACTACCCACAAACTACCCCAAACTAAAATTTGTCATAACTTTTGACTCATTTATCAAAATGGAATGAATAAAAGCTTTCCACATAGATAAAAATCTAATAAACCAAATTCAAAATTTTATTTTTAGAAAAAGTAATTTTTAAAGAAGTTTTTTTTTCTGCCCAGGCTACCCGCAATTCAAACAAAACAACATATCATGCCGTAACATTTTTACGGTGTGGTCAAAATTTATGGAAATTGTTGGGCCTTGAAGCTACTTCTTGGACACATGTTGTGTGAATATTTTGAAGAAAAAACATAAAAACTCCATTCATAGTGAGTTCCCGAAATTGCTATGTTGCCAAAAAACATAGTTTGGGGTTTTAGGGGTTAAAAGTTATAAAAATTCTTGGGCCTTAAAAGGTAAATCTAATTTACACATTAAAGAAAATGTGAGGTCACTAAAAGGCTCCTCCACAATGACAAGCATTGCTATTTAAAGAGGAGTAGGGAGCCTATCAAATATATATATTAGAATTGTGTGGTCATATGAGGTGAATTTTGCAAAGGTTGTAGCACCATCCTAAACTAGGGCAAGAAAGGGCAATAGAGCAAAGTACATGGCATTTGATCACATGATTATTAATTGAAAAATTTAATCAATGAAGTGGCTTTTGTGCCACATACATAACTTTGTGCTACATACTCATTTGAGCTACTTAGCCAATCTTATGTACTAGAAGGAGAGGAGAAAAACTCTTTACACACATGGAGTAGTAGTAGGTAAAACAAACCATGTCGGATATGTGAATTAAGACTAAAAGGAGCTCTTGCTAGTGCTCATGGTTAAGCAAAAACACTAGAATTGTGATCAAAGGCTAATTTTAAACCTCATTTAGGCATAGTAGAATTTTTTTTTTCAAAACAACTTCAAACTAAGAAAAGTTGGAAGATCAAGTTGAGTTTTATCTTCAAAAATCCGTTTGAGGTTTCAAGCCTCTATGTAAACGTCATGGACAAATTTCAAAGAGGTTCAAAATCTAAAATGGTTTTTTGGAGATTAAAATAAGTTTGGTTCTCCAACTCCTTCTAGTTCAATTTCTTTTGAAGAAAGCTATTATACTATGTCCAAATGAAATCTGAAATTTGACTTTAAGCACAATTCTTGCAATTTGGCTCAAGCATTAGTAGCTTCATTTTTTTAGAACAAAACTGAAAAGTGTTGAATATGGTATAATCTTAGTGGTGGAAAGTATTCTACTATAGTAAGTGAACCCAATTATGATATCTTTCTTAAGTGACCCCTATAAATTCCTATCTAATATGTACAATGTTGTTGTAGGAACACTAAGTTTTTAGCATTGTGAAAATTTATAATTTATTCATATGTTACCTAAAAAAATGCATTTCAAGAGATTTTAGAGTACTCTATTAGCTTCTACTAAGATCCAAAAGAAATTAGTAGTTTTTCAATTGGAACAATGTGCAATTGCATATTTGCCTATTTAATCACATTAAAGTGTAATTACTTGATGGGAATCTAATAAGAAAGGTAGAACCACCTATTCTTGACCAAGAAACCATACCCAACCTATAGGATGTGGCTATTTCCAACCAAGGCTAGAAGAAATTTACAATCAAAGCTTGGAATGTACTATTCCCCCATTTTCAAGGTTGGGACTAATAAGATCATGTCACATGTCCCAAAGTGTCATAAAGTATGTGGAAAGTATCAATTGGGAAAGTAGTCTCAGCTATGATCCGAATTAGAAGACTCTAGACATTGGCTATGGATTCAAAGCACTTTTTGGCTTCCAAAAATTATAGTAATTTCAGTTTTGGGAATAAAACTCTGAAAAATTTGCAATCCCCATCTTTCCTATCTTCCTACATGGGAAAAATTTGCATAGCCCTATATTCCTCATGATCTGTTCTAGAATTGTTTAATTGATTGGGTATAGGTAGTTCTATCTTAGTGATGTCTTTATTGTCAACTCTCCATTGCAATTATTTGTTTCACATGTATGTACAATATATAAGTTTTGTCAATTACAACAAACCTTTATTCAAGCAATGAAACAAAAATTGTATTTTTTAAGTATTTGAAAGTTATGTGTTTTAAAATTGATTTAATGTAGACTGAACATTAAAGATATTAGAAGTTTGATATGAATGCTTTCTAATTATTAATTTGAACATTTAAAGAAAGTAAAAATGTCAAAAAGGTTGTACAATGTTATATACTATAAATAATACATATAAATTTGGTAAGAGTTGACTTTCAGTAATTGGGGAATAAATCCCAAATGTTAAATTTGCAATAAGTTCAAGAAAAACAAATGAATTTTAAAAACTCATTAGATAAAAAAATATTAACAAAATTTATACAATGAAGGTGATTGCAAGAAATACCTCAACAATTTATTGCATTTAATTTGTTGGATTTATATATATGTTACAAAGTGCAATTTTGGGCTTTGGAATTGCATCATTTTAAAGAAATTAATGTTTTTAAGGAAATTTTTTGATATGAAATAGCAAAAGGAATTTTATGGGTTGAATAGGCAAAATCTATGATTGTAATGAGTAATTCTTTTGAAGACTAGACATTCAAATTTTGAATAATAGGTGAAAGCAAATACATTCCAAATACACAAAATTATTTCTTCTTCCATCAAATTTTTGAAGATTTTTGTAAAAATAGTTCTTTAACATCTCTACATTACAAGTTATAAAGACTTTTCTTCATGAATATTCTATTCAAAAGGTATTGGTAGGTTTGGCTTGAAAATATGATTTTTTCAATTCAAAAAAATGACACTTGAAAAAAATAAAAAAGATATATATATATATATATATATATATATATAATCATGATTGTTACTAAACATTTTGAACTTAAAGGATAAAAATTCTTGTGAAAATCACAAATATTCAATCTAAAATTGATTTTAGAAGGAACTTTTAGTTTCTGGCTTCAAATTTTATTGAATAATATTGAACATTGGTTTGTGGGGCAAACCACACTCAAAGGTACATTGGCATTACTTTGCTAAGACAAGACTAGAGTCCTTTTTTAAAGTTTCAAAGCTTTAAATTACTTTGATGTTGTCATTTAAAAAAAAATTTATATATGGATAGTATTGTAATATTTTTTTTTGATGATTTTGAAGAAAAAATTATAAAAAAATCCTTAAATGGATGTAAAATTATAAATCAGGCAAAATTTAGGATTTTCTTACAATATAACACTTTAAAAGGATTTTTTTATCAAGATTATTTATGCTTATGAAATGTACAATTAGAAAAAGGGTTTTATAAAAATTATTTTAAAACTTTTTATCCTATAAATTTTTAATCAATTAATCGATTATTGACAAAGTGTTCATTTGTTCTTAAAAAAAATTCAAACATTTAATTTCAAAATGAGATTATATAGGAATCTAGATGTCAATAATATGTACATTTTTTATTTTCACACAATCATCATTTGGATTATTTTATGTATTGAAAAAAACGTTCAAAAATATTTACTTCTAAATATTATAGAAAATAAAAATATATTCAATTTGTGTCAAAAAAGTCCTTTTCTACACTATCATATGAATATATACCCACATGATTTTTTTTGGATTCAATCACATTATTATTCATTAGAAATTAGACTCCTTTTGTCCTTTGAAAAACTTGACACATTAATAGTTCAACTACAATTGGATTTTTAGTAAAGGATTTTTGTTTTTTTCATGATCAAAATACTATTAGTCTTAAGATAACTTGAAGCTCTAATAAAAAAAGGACTAAATTACATGTAATAAATAGATTAGCATTAGAAAACAATAGATTGAAAAAAAATACATTGCAAATTTTGGTGTGTTTGATTCCTATTGTATTACATTAGAGTGTGATTTGACTCTTGTGACTTTGTGTACTACACAAAATAGTGCAATTAGGTTGCCTAATATTTACATATGTACAAATGGAGGTACATAAGTCCCAATTACAACATATCTAATTCAACAATAGTTCATTCTTCTACAATAATTAAAAAAAATTTATATGGTGCAAATGTTGACAAGTTAGTGAGAGGTAACCTAATTGCACTATTTAGTGTAGTTGATTTAACCATATGGATATGATCTGTGAATCATCTTTAAGAACTATTACTTGAAAGTCATCAATAAATTATATGGCGAATTTCATTAATTCTATATGCCATTTTCCAAACTACATGGTCTTCATTGAAAGCAGACATCTAGAATAGGTATAGAATTTCAAACATCTAGGTTTCATATAGATTTCAAAAATCTACAAACTTATTTAGATATTAGATTGCACGGTTTGAAATATCTTGGACAAATGAAGATTTCAAACATTTATGACACATATAGATTTCAAAAATCTATGATTGGTTTAGATTTCAAAGTGCATGGTTTGAACTATAAAAAGTGTCAAAGTAATGAAATTTTGCCATTTTAATGAAATTCACCATAGGTTCTTTCAATTCTTTAAAATATTCTTTTTTTAGTTTCATTTTACAATACATCTTCCCAGTTTTGCAAATCTGGACTCTCCCCTGGTACATGATGGGGGTTCAAGACATTACGCTCTCCAGGAAATTCATCCGAAATGGGAAGTCAAGCAGAAAGTGCACAAAAACCGGAACTCCAGAGGCAGCAACACGTCCCTCTGCCGAACAAATGGCACCCAGCTCGAGAAAGTGGAAACGCCTCCACCAAGTCTACTAAGTTAGGCTCTCTCAGATTCGGGCTTCTTTCCAAGCCCTTACAATCCACAGAAGCTAGCCTCAATCATGCATACTAATTATGCCAATGTATAATTAAGCAGCAATCAATTACCTTAATCTCCAGTTTAGAGACATACCCGGGGACATACAGCGTGAAATCGCTCATAATCACTCATAATCACCCATAATCCGGTTAATCCGGTTGATTATTACAGTTACGTTCACCTCAGAAAAAGTTTAGAGTTGACATGTCAAACGGAGGTTAATTCAGTTTACAACAGATCTGGACCCTTGACGCAAATCGTGACCTCCACTGCATGCGTTAATATTACTCGGAGATCTGTCTCTGATTAAGGGTTTCGAGTTTAGTGCAACTCCATCTAAAATGGAGGATCAGCTTACAAAGATCTAAACCCTTGTAACCCTCGTCCCAAGTCTGTAAATTATTATTATTAATAATAATAATAATAATAATAATAATAATAATAATAATAATAATAATTGTGTCTGCCTCTGAAACAAAAACAAGGTTTAGAGTTGAGTGTAATTATTAGTGAATAAGTACTGTATGTCAAATGGAGGATCTGAGCACTTCACCCAAATTTAGAGTACGTTAACTTCGATTGGGGCACTCAAATTGCGAGCTCCACCCAGTCGGTCGGGGGATGCTATACTACCCCCTGCATGTGGCTGAGTAGCCACTGGAGGATGCCTTTGCCGCCCCCGCGTGGGCAGCAGTGCGTTGGATATGGTGTCAGCCGATTCTTGCTCACAAAATTGGAGTCCGCTCCTCAACTTGTGCCAAACGAAACCTCACTCAGTCTAAGACTAGTTAGCTCCAGGGCTTCCATCCCTTACGAAATACGAACTGCAGACTGAATTAATATTTATTTATATGCTCAAACTGAATTAAACTCATGTATATGCTCTCCTTTGCAGTCGAACGAATGGAATATCTCCACACTCATGTACTATAAACGTATCTAGATCCAATTCGTACATACGTGAGCTGTACTGTACATGACATGCTGTAACGAATGACAATTGAAGTTGTACTTTAAGTCTGCAACAGCCTGCTGTAATACGGAACTGTTAGTAAAAGTTGAATGATGTACGAGTGACATGAGAGGAGAGTGTAAGTAATTCCAGGGGTCATTCTCTCAACAGACTGAACTTGGTTGGTTGGTTGGTTGGTTGATTGTATGGCGTGTTCGAATTAGCCAGTTTCCTCCCTGCAGAGTTCCAGAGACAAGCGTTAGGTGAGATCGAGATCGTTCGCGTATATTTAAATAACCGTTTTTAGCACCACTGATAATTTCGTTAACGAAAGTTAATGAGACCGAGCGAGAAACCCAAGCTTAAGTTTCAAGTTAAACTTCATCTGGGCAGGTTCACTTTTCGCACCCAAAGCTAGGTCGGGTTGCACTTTTGCAGACGGACTCAGGGGCAGGAATGAAGGAACAGTAACTGATGAGTCGTAGCTCCGATCCGATCCTAGAGTCGACATGGCTGCGACAACACGGCCTCCGGTGGGGGCAGTTTCTTCACCAAAGGAGCCGTCGTCGTTCTGAGTCTTCTGACAGGATTATAAAACCCGAACCGAATAACAATAACAATAATAATGGTCCTTATTAATATAGTATAAAAAAAAAGGAGAGAGAGAAAAAGAGCAAAGCTAAGGGAACACTTTGGCCCGATGGGGTCCACTCGGGAGTTGAGGACGCCAGGGTCGCTGCTGCCGGTGCGCGAGCTGCGGCGCTGGAACCCAGCAAGGTGGGACCGGCGTCGGCCTGCCTGGACGCGAGCGCCGTGAAGAAGTTAGAAGAGATGATGTGGAGGGAGAGGCCAAGGAAACCAGTCCATTTCTTCACAACAACAAGCGTCTCCTTCGTTTTGAGAGAGAGAACAAGAGAGCCTAGAGCCTTCTTCGTCTTCGCCTGCTTCTTCTACTTGTACTTCTGGTGTCTGTTTCTTCCGCTAGCTGCGCAGCAGCGTCTTCGGCTGCAGTACTTTACTCTACCTTGCTCACGCTCCAACCGTCCGTCCGTCCGTCCGTCCCTAGCTCACCTGCTCTAACTGCTTTGGTATTTCTATGTTGTATGTGATATTTGGATGTCCTTGCAACTTAGTGGCGTTGCCGAACCTTGTCATTGAGGTCCTCGCTACTTCCCAAGCCCCGGCCCAAGCCACACGCTGCCAGACAGACAGCGTTCACCTTGTAGCTCCCTTCGTGCTTAGTTTGTTGCCGTACCAGTTTGTGATCTAGAATCACACCCTTTCCTTGCTTAAATCTTGGTCCATTCCTCGTGTTAGTAACGTCTTGGGACATCTGTTTCTGTGAGTGAGAGTGTCTGCCTGTTCCATGCAAGCTTTGGGTTCTTAGAAGGGAGGCGGCTTTGATACTAGCGCGAGATACTGGAACCCGGAAATTGTGTAACCGTTAGTAGAGATAAACCCGCTCCGTCACAAGAAAAATCCGACCGTTGTTTGTCCAGAAAAGGTACCCAACATGACGACGGAGTCCCCGAGATTCGTGCGTTCGCATTTGTGAGATTACGTGCATGGGTCAGTTGGTGCGAAGGTTTCTCCAAAGATCCCGCATAGTCCGTCGTCGAAGTGTAGTGAGCACGTAATTAAGCCGATGAGAGCTCTAAGTAGCGCTACAGAAGTGAGTCACGGAACCGTACCGCCATACCCCAATTGTGTTGGACCAAGGGTCCTTGTGCATCTTCGTAGTTAGGCACGGCTACTATTCCTACATGCAGGTCGCTGGAACCGAACAAGCGAAGATTGAATCCCCGGTCCGTATTCCCGACGTGGATAATATGTTGCTGAGACTCCCACCCCGATAGCGTAAAACCAAAACCTCAAGGAAAAACTAGACAGTCCCGCGATCACACGCTCCTGTCTAGCTGTTTGCTCATTGTTGGCTGACACCCCTTCTTCTCGATCCCCAGCAGCACGATGGCCCCGCACACCGAGAATCAGCAGCACGGGAGTAGCAGCCTGCTGCCCAAAGCCGCGTTGGGCGTGAGCAAGAGTCCCAGTCCAAATGCGGGCAAGGCGGGCAGTGCACCGATCCCGCCGCGCGGACGAGACTTGCAGTCGGCCATGCAGCACGCGCCCACGATTCGAGTGATCCACATTTTCGCGCCCAAGGTGATCAAGACGGACGTCGCCAACTTCCGGTCCACTGTGCAAAGACTCACGGGTTTTGGAAAGACTAAGGCGCAGCGACGAGCCGCCAGAGCCAGCGCGGCCGCGACCGCCAGCACCGCCAACGACGGTTGCCCTTCTGCCGACGAGCTCTCTCCTCAAGCGCCGGACGTGACGTCGTTGCCACCAAGTTGCCCAACTAGCGCGGGGGCCAGCAGTCTCTTTTGGGACAAGGATGTGCTCACGTTGCAGCGCATGGTGGGAGACGCGTGCGGCGTCACGGATCTGGTGCGTTGCGACAGCGTCGACAGCGCAACATACAGCTTGGACAGCGGGCATACGTTTAGCGGCGACAGCACCAGTGGCGCCTGCGGCGCGTCCACATGCAGCCCCGGCGGCTCCATGGATCCCAACAGCTTCAGCTTCTACCCGCAGCGCGAGACGCCGTACTCCCTCAGCGAGATCCCCGCGCCCTTCTTCACGACCGCTCACGCCGCGGACTTGCACTACATGCACCCCGGACCCACCGGCTTGCCCCTGCCCGCGTTCGGCACGCCGGCGCACAATGCGCTCATGGGCTTGCCGACTTCCCATCTCATGGACCCCAACAGCTTGAGCTCGCTGGGTTTCGATGTGGACGTGGGTTTACCGCTGTCGACGCTTCCCGAAATGACGTGCAATTCTCAATCCGGAAGCTTGTTCGACTTGATGCCGCGACAGCATTGCAGATTGAGCGTGCAGTCCCCTTACCCCAGCGCCAATTTCTTCGAGAACATAAATTAATTTCCTCCGGCCTCTTGGTAAGCGAGCTATTCTGGCCTACGTACGTTCAAACCTCGCTTGCAACTCATCTTAAACAATTCATAACTTCAAAAACCACAAGTCGAACATCAACTGATCGATCGCCAGGGTTTGCTTGATCCATTGCATAAGTTGCTGCATCCCAATTACAGGGTTTCGGGTTTCCGTAACTATACTTGTTCCATTGCACGTCCAAGTAGATTTTCGTGGCAACTTTCTAATGGGATAGTTTTGGCTGCGTGCAGGTCAGGATTTGAGTGGCAGCGAGAATACTAAACGGCCTAAGAAGACTGCGAAGTGGACTGCTGATCGACCGGCGTCATCAACAGGCCGACACTATATACTTACACATATACTAGATTGGGCGTGTTGAGAGCTGGTCATCATGCGGCGAAAATTCTCCGGTCGAAATACTAACTTTCAAGTTTCAAATGGTGACGTTCGTGTACTTGCCCACATTGTATAGCATTGAGATGAGGTCGGATTAATTAGAGTATGATCGACACCCTAGCAAGGCTGAACCCCAACTCCTTTGGTTTAGTTTGCCGTAGCAGAAACTGTACAGACATGCAACAGGTAGAGACGTTGATGATATTATGGGTGACGAGTTAGTGAGAAGTGAAGTGACGGCATTCCGCCCATGTACGGTTCAACCTCAGTTAGCTAGATTTGATCACTTGCTACGATCCGGCTTTTGAAATATCTAACAGTGTTTAGTTTCTAATTACCTGAAGGTGACGGATTAGCCATTGATTCAGAGTGTAGATAATCGGCTCATTTTTGAGAGTAGGACCTCATGAGTTGAATGATCGATGTTCATCATTTCTCAGTGATGTAGGATCAGCTTCACTTCTGTTTATAATTGTAACACTCCGATCGATCTCAGATCACGTAGTACATAATTATACAATAAAAAAAAAGTATGTTAGTTTAGATACTTCTTGAGTGAGTGACCCTCTTTTCCTTTTCTAGCTCGGATGCTTTCACAATTTGATCAATTTCAAAACCATCATTTCCTGAATTTCGCTGCAATTACTATATGCTGTACACTTCATTCAATCTGGGCTCTTCCTGGGTCTTAAAAAGTTAATATCTTTTTCAGTGCATGCCCAAGTTGGCAGTTTGAAACTGATTGGATCAAAAATCAAACGGAAAAAGAGGAGACAGTTCTATGTACATAAGGCTAGCTGGAATGATTCGCTGCAGCCTTGTTGGTTAAGCAGGATTGGCTAACAAGGCTCTGTTCTCTCATTCCAGCGTGTATTTAATTTGTATCATTCATTTGTGCACTTTATTCGATTACCTCCGTAACGGTTTCTTCAGTCACACGTTTCAGAAGACTGGAATTCTGAACCAACCAGGCGCGACTTCCCAGTCGGCGATACATAGATTCCCCCCAATTTTGATTTCTTACTAAAAATCGATCGCCGGTTCAGTACCAAAAATGGGACATGGACCTCTGCGACTTCCGATCGAGCTAACTGAGCTCACTCCCGAGCGAACCAAGCTAGCAGCTACCTTACCCGACAGGAATATATACGTTCGTTAGCTGGTAACTGTGGATCGAATATATATGTGCAACCCGGCCTGCTGCTGCCGCAATGATTGTGTTCTTCTGCACAAGAGCTAGCGCCAGGCTCGTGCATGCAAGCTGCAGATCTGAGCAAGCATACGTACCTAGTGCGCATGCAGCAGTCGCTGGTAATCCGAGCTTCTAAAGATCGATCGGTCTTCATCTATTCGAAAGATTGTTGTACAAATTAGCACGCTTGCTTCAGCTTGCATCATTCAACATTACCCGAATATGCATGCCTCTGTCTCAACTAGGTGGACATTTCATCTACATCATGGTAAGCTTGTGGATCTGATAATAACAATCCTTGAACTCTTCATCGCTTAATTCGAAATATTCTTCACTCCGAAAATTAATGAATGGTCAACTCAGAAACAGATTAAATCATTTGGTTTCCCTACGCCTCATCTTCAAGTTTTGTCCATACAGACTCACTTCAACGCCGGCCAGCATTTTTAGTGAAGCTTGGATCGGAGTCCCCAGTACGTGAAGTCCAAACAAACAGCCTTCAATATATGTAATACTACCAGTATTGTACTGTTGGTGTATCGATCCTGGATTAGTAACGATCGTCTTCCAGAATGGTTGGTTCAGCTGTGAGATTCTCTGGCAGGTCTAGGATACCGTAGAAAACGGCCATCGAGTACACTACGTACTCCCTTCGTCACAGCACTTGGCAACAGATGCTCCAGCTAACTAGCACTAGCTGGTACTGAACCATCATGAGGAGCACAATGCAACGGAATTGGACCACGAAGTCAATTTTCAAAAAAAATTCCATCATGGAGGTGGCATACAAAGTAACCAACGTGTATACCGGCCAGCGATCGATGATGTAGATCAAATTCCCCTGCATCTTACTGAGCCCTGCGCTAGCTGCAAGTCAGTGCGCTTGGCCTGCACTGCCAGAATCTGACAATCCAACGAGAACCTGGCAGTCTAAATTCCAGGGCAAGGGCGAACAACTACCGTTTCAATCAGAGAATCAAATTAGCTGCCCCCCTAGCCTACGGCTCTTGTCCTCAACTCACACATTGGGCACGTCCGTAGGGCTTACAGTGTAATGGAGAAAAGTAGAGCTGACAATGTATATTACGGTTTTTCACTTCTTGCCTAGCCTAGCTGTTCGGTGCTTGCAGCTTCTAGGTGAAAACGGGGGTGAATGAATGAATTTTTAAACAGATATACTTATGAGGGTAACATGCTTATCAGCACTAGAAGTTAATACACTTCACAGGCTTCGTTTGTGTTTTAACCTGGAGCATTAATTCATCTGCGAAGCTGAAACAGGAAACAGGCCAGGCCGGGGAAGCAAGTGATATGTGTATGTAGCTCGTCCTAAGCTAGGCTGGGAAGTGCTTTAAGTCTTTTTCAATTGCAGGCTTTGCACGTACATTAATCCAAGCTAGCATATACATTGTACGTTTACCCCCAGAATAGACGTACAATGCAAGTCCTTCGTACTCGAGCTTAAGTGACTCCAGGGTCCATGCGCTAAGCCTTGTAAAAATTAATTGAAGGATCTTTCAAAAATGAGTATACGTCACTTCTATTTAATAAAATACGTTCAATCTAAGTATCCTTCCACAATGGGTACGTACATACATCGGAGAGTTCAATAAAAAAATTGAAGCCATGTCTTGAGCCACACACTTCTTAGAGAAAGTATATTATAAAACCAAAATCAATTCCTAAAGCAGTCAATCAATCATCTGCTCTGAAAGAGTAGATTAAATTTGGTAAAAGATCTAGACTCACGAACTCGTCAGACAATCAATTACATATATGAGATATATCATACTTTCTAATTCTTCATTCCATCTCAAAATCTACTTTCTAAATCTACGCCAAACTCCACGATCGATTGAACTCCGATCAAGTCAAAGAATCACGTTTCAAACCCCCCATGATCCTGAAAGTGTGCGCCGGCCCAAAGTTCCGAAATTCGCCGAATGAATTCAATTCTTTGACATACGTTACATTTCCAATTGCGTTTTCTTTTTCCTAGTTCGTGACCGCTGCCTATGACCTTCCTGATTGAATCTTGTTTGAGTAATGAGTACTTATTCCATGTTCAGTTCCTTGTTTTTGTTTTACTAGTTTCGTGACGACACTGCACTTACTGATTGCGTCTTGTGATTACACTGACAGAGTATCCCAGGCCTACTTCTCCGATGCCTGGGACGAACTAGCTCAATTTTATACAGTGGATAAGTTTATATATATGGATATAGAACTGAGTCAAGTTGTTTGTTTCTGCCCTGGCATGACTCGCTGCCGGGGCCTGCCTGAATTAAACTTCACTAAAGGCCCTCCCAAGGTCAACTTCCGTTCCACGGCGTAACCAATTGGCCGGGTTTGGGCCAGGTGGGGAAGTCGTCGTTGCGACCGACCATTATCATTAGTGTACGGGGACTCGGTCCTTCCTGCTGCCGCCCAATGGGGCTCCTCCGAGGGCAGCCGCCCGGTCCGGCCATTGCGGCGAGTGGGAGGAAATGCAGGCGGTCCGGAAAGCCCGGGTCTGGAATCTCCAGAAAGCCGCAACGCGATGGCCACTGGTCCGGTTAAGTTTAGACGGGCCGGGGCCGCTTCGCAGGAATCGCAGCGCAGGCAGGGGACCGGCAGGCAGGACCGGCAGGCGGGGCACGGGCGGCAGGCAAGCGGGAAAAAGAAGAACGGGGAACAGGGAACGGGGAACGGGGAACGGGCCGATTCTTTGTCGTTTGTGAACATGGGGTGCAAGGGTACTTTTGGGGACTGGGAACTCCACTTCGCTACTCATTATCGAGAGGGATGACGACGAAGCTCCGGCTCCCGGAGAGGTAATAAGCTCAAGCAAGTTATTCCTTCCGTAGGGATTTTGTTCCTTGCCTTGGCGGCAATGAAATGCATTGTGTAGTTTTTTGGGGATTAAAAACAATTTTCATTTATAAATTTGTCCTTCATTCAGTGCAATTTGATGATTTCATCTTCTTCGAAGGGTTATTGTTCATCATTGGGCAATAAAAATTCAATTTCTTGAACCCAGAAATGAATTTTGAAATAAATAATAATCAATCTTGATTTTCATTATTAAATGATATACGAGTTCACTTTAGGACCAATTAGCAAATCAATGTGTCAATGAAAAAAATTGATTTGACATAGGGATCTTTGAACAAAGGACAGAGCTATTGTCATTAGAAGAAGTAAAGTACATGTGACAAAACGGGGAACCAAAGAGATTTAGGAGATACAAGATCATGCATGAAATGACTTAACTACTCTATCAAAGTGAAAAGATTATAATCACCCGGCTTGAAGAGTATAGAGGTTCATAAAAGTGCAAATCTCAAGGGTTTGGTCCTTGTAAGTATTAAATTGTGTAAGGATCTTAGCCTAAGGCTTTCAACTACAAAGGCTGATTTCTTCAACTTTATTACAAATTATTTTGCATGAATTCCTTTCCATTCATGTGAAGTCATATATATTGTTTTTTTCAATCATGTAAATTTTTTTCTAATTTCTATTCATCCTGTGTTATTTGTGTTGCTTCTTACATTGAAAGTTGCTTCTAACTAAGGGATGTTTGTGAATTTATCATATAATTTTGTATTGGAAATGTAAACTCTTCTTTGCATTATCAACAATTGACAAGGGAATATTTTGTGATGGCATACATTGAACAACTTCCACAAATAGCTATATTTCTATAACAACCCTAAACCAACAAAAAAAAATGTTGTAAGTAAAACCACTTCAAGAGCTATGCTTAATCTTGTTGTGTACACTTGGTCTAATGCTAAGACATCTTCTTGAATTCGAGTGGCTTCATCAAGACCACTCTTGCCATGCCATTTATACATCTCTCCCTACAACTTCGATGATGAAACACCAGTAGAATTAGAGCTACGTTACAAAAAAATAGAAGAGTAACAGTTGAACTTGGACAAATCCCATCTTTCCATCGTCATATAAGTGAAGACTATTGGGAAGCCAGCCCTGAAAGCTCAAATACCGTCACTGATTTTTGCTGTGCTGTTGGACATTACAGTCTACTGAATTCTGCCCAAAATCCCTGATCGATAGTCGCCATGCACCCGGGCAATGCATTCGATCCCACGGCGTGGTCGATCGAGGGCTTTATTTCCGGAACGGATGGAGATGCCGTCGAACTTCCCCTAGCCTCCGTTTCACCAGGCACCAGCCTCAATCTCGATCTCCCTGACACTCAGCAGCCCTCCTGCCAAGGTCGGCTGAGGCGCAAGATCACAGACCTCATCTGCTGTAGATCCAGGTACATTGCTGCTCCTGCTTCTGCAGCTTTAGCAACTATTTAACCACACCCTAAGATTTGCTGATTACCACTAGGCTAGCCGCTCATTAACTAGACTAGCTACCTGAGATTGAGTTGTATGTACGTACGTACGACGTATGTTTAGATCGTATATAACAAGCAGATTCGACTTTGTCTTCACTTTCAAGTATGGTCCTACTCAAACTTCTTCACATACATGCAGTACATGTATACATAATTTGTTTCAATTATGAAAACCTCACCTTCCGTGCCTTTGGTCCAGAAATAATCGCAGTGTAAGGTAAACATGTTTTTTGTGGCCGGGTGCTTACTTAGGAAGTGCATTTAGTTGTGCAGGAATTGTGATTGGCCTTGGAATTTTGAAGGCCTATCCAATGCCCAATGTAGGGACACCTTTTGCAGTCAACCAACTGCCTGCGTTACCCTAAAGTCCTAGGGTAAGTTGAATCCTGTTTGAACCATGATTCAGGATCCATCCTGTTGAATTGATTCAAATTTGAAATGTGCACTATTGCGGCCCCAGTAGGATGGCTTCCCCTAAATTGTAAGAGTGTAATGAACGTTAGCTAGGGGAATGTACGTTGCTGAGACTTATCTTCTGCTTGCGAGTATGGTCAACTATAGTAATAAGTACTGTCTCCTGTAGTTTTAGTGGTGCAATCCAAACGGCCCTCCGTCCCAACTCCGCATGTGATCATTCAATTCAAACACTGCCTGCCACTGCCTGCTGAGTCGTCGCAAGCTTGCAAGCGTGAGAGACTGAGAGTATCTAGTGTTGGGTAGTAATACGACAGGGCAATGTGACAAAACGTTTTCGTGAACCCTATAAACCAATTTCAGTTCGGAGGTACCAAATTAAACTAAGTTCTACGGAGTTTTATTTAATAACGACTGCAGGATCGGAGTACCTTACATGCTGTCGTCGATCCAGTAATGGACTCTACAACAAAGATGCTGTTTTCTGCAGAAATTCAAAGATATTTTTGATACCATGCCAGATCATAACGCCGTCTACCAGATTCGTGCAGGAACAGGGCCGGGTTGGAGTTGTGTTTAATTGGGTTCTGTCAGTGATTGCATCTATAAATCAAAGATTTAAATAATAATATTCGCTCTGGTTTGTAAATCCTGTCAAAATTCTTACAGACTCCGGAAGTAAGATCGTACATCGATTCTGTGGCACTCAGTGCTAGCTCGACACTGAGGGGGTCACACGTTTTCACTGGTACAGTTGTCAGGTATCTGGAGGGCTAGACTCACGTGAGACAGCCCTTTTAATCACGGGTGGGTAAGTAATTTTATAATGCGCAATATTCGTGAGGCAGCTGATTGAAACTGGGCGGGGGTTCACTACTTCTGTACGTGACTTTGGTGAGGTTTTGTCAGGTCCGGCAATGTGAGCGGAGTCAGCCAGTCCGGAATTGAAGAGCTCCCTTCAATCTGGTAGTCTGGTAAGGTAGTCTGATTTTGACTCCTCTTCAGTGTCATGGAGTTCGGACAACTACAGTTGATTTGTCACGATGGATTTGATATTGGTTATAAATTAATTTGATTATTAGGTTCCTTGCATTTGCAGTAACTCAATATACAGTGAATACGTGTCCTCCTGTGCGTGCCACATTGTGATTGATTCTATCCAGGTTCCGAAGGTGTGTTCTAAAGTTGTCTTACCAAATGCCGATTTGGCCCACTAAATTCCAGTGGCGCTCACAGCCTCGATCTCCCTTACAAGTGGTCTAAAAACCAGCACTCAAGTGGGACCTCGGTGCTGTTCGCAGTTGCTTTTTCTTGGGTAGCGTTTGTAAGCTGCCTCGGAAGTTGGTAGTATCTGGTGGGGGACATCGAATGTGTTTGGCCAGGTGTAATGGGATAAAAGTCCTTTCCATTACCTGAAGGGACATTGCCCCCGCGACATGCATGTCAGAGTGTGCACGCTGCAATGGTTTCAGGGGGTCCATCAATCCTGCTCCTGCTTTATCAAAAGAAGATAAACCCTAACTTAGTCCAGGCCATCACTTGGTCATTTGGGGTTTTCAGCTGGGGTGAGTGGCTCCAAGAACATGGTTGAGGTTACTAATTCTGACAAGTTTTTGATAATGCTTTTGCTATTTCGGTAGCTACAAGTGCACACAATGCTTAGCAATTCATCGAAAAAAGCATATTATATGCTGAAATGTAACTACAGTGAGTAACCAAGTTTTCCTTCGTAGTTTGTGTACAGTAAGTTACATGCTTGGAATAAGACAATGCCTGTAATCAATTTGTCTAAATGAACTGATAATTTGGAACCACGGCCCCTGTTGTAACCATGGCAGAACTTATTAACTTATTATGTGCAGTCTACCAATGGAATTGATGACGATCACCAGCCATATGCGGACACTAATTGTGGCACGTTCAGGCCCCACAGGCCTCAGCTCTTTTGGGCTTTTTCAGGGAATGTCGAGCAGTGGCATGCCAAGAGCCCAAGCCTCCAAAAAATGGAAAAGAAAGAATCCCTCCTCAGTCGAGCTCCTCCTGATGACCTTCATTGGTAGGAGGGCTGTCAGGTTGTCCGGATCTTCTTCACCCTTGCATAGTTGCATCAACAGTTTTCTCTCTACTTTAGGGCTGAAGGAATCCAAAGCTCCAATTCAGGTAAGTCTGGGAACACGGCAGCTAACTATGGTAAGCTTAAGTGCACCCCAAAACAGGGCTATTTCTTTCGTTTTTTAACCCTTAAACGACGCGGGGTCACCCAGGAAACCATCTTTTCTGAAACCGTGGGAATCATTGGTATTAAAAAATCTAAAAGAGCGCATTTGAAGTCAAAGAACTGTAGAAGATCTTCTTTTTCCACCCCTAATTTCAAGGATGAATGCTTGCAATTCTATCCTATTTGCAAAAGGCTCTCTTGATCATCGACCATAAAACGGCTCCAATGTCGTTTAGGGGTTAAAGAGGAGCCAAAGTGGCGATATAAAATCTTATAGGGGTGCTCCAATCATCTACATGTTGGATAGAAAATATCACAGTAGTACTACATATCAGATGCCCATAATTTTGTTTTCATCTACAGTTTCACAATTTCATCTAAGAATGTTTTTTTAATTCAAATTTTTTTGGCAAAAAACTTCACAACTACCAAGAAATGCTAGCAATGCTCTAATAGACATTCATAGTAATTAAATAGACCTACTATTACTATTATGAGTATATTCCACCAATTAGGGATTTTAGTTTTTTGATAGAAAAAAATATACAAAGAAAACAAGAAATTTGAAGGAATGTTAATGTTTCAAACATCTATTAAATTTGGATTTTCCAACTTCAATTAATTTCTAAAGGATCAAGTGTATGCAAGAAATCAACTTATGTAAGAAATTTTAGGTAGGTTCCTTTGAAGTCAATTTCAAATGGATATTCACAAAATTTTGACATAAGCTCCCTTAAGTGGGATAAAAAAATTCTTATTAGGTGCCTAAATAAAAAATTATGTTGCCTAGAACTTTTGGAGCAACTTGAGCAAATTTAGGCAAGATGAGTAAAACTCCTCTTATAGTTTTGAAAATTGGTAAGTGTATAATTTGAAGTGTAAAAATCTCATTCTATAACAAGTTAAGTCTACTAGTCTTCTGAGGTAAGGTTGAATAAAATTTTCTTTTACTAACTTCACATGTTAAAATCTTTCAATCCATGTGGTCAAAGTTTCTAAAAAAGTTTCCATGCATTTCTATAATAGACTAGTACAAATTCTGAATAACTGAAATATGAAAGAAAAATTATTATTATTTTTCATTGCCCTCAAAAGTGGTAATTTCACAATTTTTGAAGGTGCCTTCAATCTTGAACTCCTGAAGGAACTAAATATTTGGTATAAAGTGTCAATCTTGATATTCATGTACACTATATTATTTTTAGGGAATCTTATTAGCAATCAAAATGAATATTCTATCATACTTTAGCATACATTATTTCAACATTGATTCTATAGGTGATGAAATTTCAAAATGTCATTTGGTAGTATATAAAAAATTGACATCAAGCTCTCGTAAGATTTCATATTTTGATCATGCATAGATCTCATATCATCTATATGTAGATTTCAATGTCTTTTTCTTTTCCAAATGTTGGTGTATTTTTTGGAGTCTGATTCAAACAATTGCAGGCTACAATTTGCAAATTCCCATTTCATGTCAAGGTGCATTGAAATGCTTAGCTAGCACTAATTTTTTCTTTAAAAAAAGAATAATTGTCCCAAACCTATTTTAGCATACCTTTCTTTTGCCATAACTAATTAATGACCTTCATACAAAAATTTAAGACGGAATTGCCTTCATGACTGGGATAAAATACACATTTTTTAATTTTAAAAATAAAAATACATGCTTTCAAAATCTTTAAAAGCACTTTAAGAGGTGGAGTTTCAAAATCAAATGTAAAATTCTAAAATAATAAGAGCAAGAAAATGTACTAAATGCAATTGTAAATCTAACTTGCATTAACTCCTAAAGTTCTAAACTATGTTTTTTGGTAACATAGTGATTTTGGACAACTCATTACAAATGGAGATATTATTTTTTTCTTTGAAATTTTCACAAAACATTCCCCCAAGAGATAGCTTTTAAGGCCCAGTAATTTTCATAACTTTTGACTTGATGGTTAAAAAGTTATGGCATGATATGTTGTTTTCTTTACTCAATAGGCAACCTGGGCAAATAAAAAAACTTCTTTAAAAATTATTATTTGAAAATAATAAAAAAATTGGAATTGGTTTATTAGATTTTATTTATTTTTGAACAAATGGGCAAGCCATTGCATTAAAAAAACCCGGAACAAAACAGCCAAGCCGAATCGGCTGGACAATGAAGAGAATGAAGCGCAAAACAAAAACAAACAAAAAGGAAAGTTAAAGAAATTGGCAAGGTGAAGGACCACTGCGATTCCAGATAATAGAGTCATTGTCCCTGTGAGCAATGACCGAGGATTTCAACCAAAGCCTATCAAAGTAAGGTGGGTACACCCAAAATTGCACCTCACCTAAAAATGCTATCTATAGTTGCTATACATTTCTGAATTCCATTATGTACCTATTTGGCTGGAGCGCTTTTAGAAACAGACTTTGAACCTTAATAACTTTTGCATACTATATCCAAATGCTGCGTTTTTTGTTGCATTGGAACGTGCTTTCACTTGCCAAGAAGACTATATGAAAATTTGATCAGACCAGTAATAGATACTAAGCGCAGTACCAAAAAGTGGCGCTTTTAGGTGTACCCACCTTAATTCCACACCCTATCGATTTTGTGCGGACGTTGCTTGATTTGGATTTGGGCTTGAAGTTGGGCTACGCGACCGACATCAAGGAGAGCTTCCCACACCTTCTGTCTAGTGAAGTTCATAGACCAGCGATCGTTGGAGAAGACTCGATTGTTACGGTTTATTAGATTTTTATCTATGTGGGAAGCTTTGAATCATTCCATTTTGATTATTGAGATAAAAATTATGAGGAGTTTTAAATTGGGGTAGTTTGTGGGTAGTTATAGAATCTCTATTGTACAAAAATAGTTTGAGGGTGATTGCAAGAAAGGCCTCCCGTTTTTTGTCTCGTTTTGCAATAGTACTCATTTATTTTCGGGAGTACTTTAAAAGAAGAAAAACAAATTTTTTTAAAATGAAAAATATATTCAATGTATATTTCTTGAAGAAGAAGGTATCCTATGAAGGAAAAGTGTAGGAAAATTTTCTAAGTAGGTGAACTAGACAAGTGCAAAATCTCATGAAAATGAGCACTTTTACATTTTTTTTGTAATAATTTGTAAAAAATAGGAAAAGACATTTTTTAAAATAAATAAAAATTGATAATTTGAGAAGGATTGATGGTGATGACATTTCACCAAATGAATGATTTTGAAACCATTTTCAATGTTCAAAATTGCATGTGCAAGAGGCCCCTATTTGCATGAATGTAGAGGATATAAAATAATGTTTCTTTTAATTCTTTTTGGTGGACATATGAATCTCTAGTGTAGGAATAGACCACATAAATTTCAAGTCTACATCACTAATTTTGGATACTCCACAGTACTAAAAAACCTTATATCACAAAGTGTGACAAATTAGCTAAATTAAAATTTAATTAGAAAATGTTTTTGGAATTTTTTGAAAAATAAAGAATATTATTACTATCAAGTTGGCCATCTTCAATAAAAATTTCAAGTACATTGGCTTAATTTCCCAAAAGTTATACTCAATGGCATGAAAGTCACTTCAATTGTGACACCAAATAGTACAACCCTTTCTTGCAATCACCCTTGAAATCCTTTATTCAATTCAATTTTTAATATTTTTGATTAAAAAAAAGTTAAGACATTGGGTGAAGATTTTTTATTACAATATTACAACCATTAGGATTGGCATTTTTCATTTCCAAAAAATAAATTGTTCACAATTTGAATCATTTTCTACTTCTTTCTAATTACTATTTTTTCCTATATGTTGTACAATTCCAAATGATTTGAAATTTTTTGAGCATGCAACCAACTTGTATTGAAGAGTGAATTCAAAATGTAACCACATTTTGAACATTTTTTTAAATAAATGTGACCTTGAGAACTGCAACTGCCCAAATTTTTGCAGGGATAAAGAAAGGGGGTTTCATTGTCATTTTAAATGTCAATATCTAACAATCTACATAGTGGAAAGTCAAAATTTCTGAAACGTTTTCTACATCTTTTCAAACCACCTTACTACAATATCCTTTGGTTACATCTATCAAAAAAATTCTAAAATTCTTGCACTTGTATTTAGAAATCGCAATTTATGAGCATTTTTGGTAAAAATATAATCAAAAACCTTTAGGGATCAATCGTTATGAATAAGATCTCTAAATTTAATCTGTATGGTGCACTGTGATAAAATACTCTTTGGAAATAAAGTTCCTTAATTTTGAGCCTCTAAATATCTTTTATTTTCTATTTTTTGTCATCATATAACTTGAATAGCACCTATCTTTCAAAAATTAATCTCCACTTCAAATTTAATGCGCATTTGCTACCAAAAAAATTCAAATTTATCAAAATCCTACCTCATAGTACATTCTAAAACAAAACAAATCTTTGTATTGGTGGTGAATTTCATTAAAATGGTTCTTTTTTATGTGCCACTTTTTAAACTACACTCTAAACTATAACAGTATCATCCAAGATTAGAAATGATTTTAGACATCTAAGGTAGTTGTAGATTTCAGACCACATGGTCTAAATCCTCTAAAATAGATATAGATTTTAGATATCTAAGATAGTTCCAAATTTCAAAATGTAAGATGAATCTTAATTTTAGACCTTAAAAAATGCTCAAGTTGCAAAATGGCCTACAATTTTAATGGAATAATGCCATTTTAATGAATTCACAATATTGTAGCCTGAAAACAATCATTTGAGGTGTATTATAGTATGGTTCTTATAGCATGGTTCATAACTAAATTGTCAATATTTTGCGAACATTGTGTCAAGGAACCTTTTTGAGTAGATACTAGATAGTTCACTCTAGGACCCTTTGGTACTTGTAGATTCCTTGAAAAAAAATATTTTTGTTATCCCTAGATCCAAGACCATATATTTTTATTAAGGCGTCTAGGATAAGAATGATATAGGATTAAAAAATCGTTGTATGCCACATTTCATTATCTACATTTTTCTATCATATCCTACAAAACACCAATCTTATATTTGTATCCAATATGTGTGTCTATATTTGTATCTATTGTACACTATTAATATCCATCTCATATATTTGACCAATGTGCCTTGTATCATTGCTAAAATAAAAATAAAAGATATTTTTTTTCATTTGAACAAAATTTGAAATTCAATCAATATTTTTTATGCATGAAGGAGTATAAGGGCTTTGTTGTGGTGTGAGAGGTTGCATTCTTAATACAAGTAGAAAGCTCTATACTTCAAGGAGTGCAAGGATTGTATTTGGTAGCATTTGGACACACAATGTAAAAATTATGTTTTCTTCATATTAAAAGATAGTTTAATTCAATTTTTTAATTTTATAAAAACTTTGAAATTCAATAACTTTCATACCATAGGTTCAAATGCCTCAAAGATTTTTATATCTCAACATATCAAATCAAACAAAACAAAACAAAACAACCTATCTTGAGGTATAGATGTGAATCTATATCATTTATTTTTTCTAGATTTATTTTATGGGGGGCTTTGTATTTTTGAAGGTTGAAGGACTTGTTCAAATGTGCCCTACATTGTTGCTATTGTCAAAGTATTAATTAAAAAAATGGTATTAAAAAATGGTATTTGTATGCATAGAAGAATACAAAGGGATTTGTTAAAGTAGGAGAGGTTGCATTTTTATGCAAATAGAAAGCTCTATGCACTATAGAGTGTTAGGATTTTGTTTTGCTGAATACGCAATACAAAGGTTATGGGTTTCTAAAATAAAAGATAATTTAATTCAATTTTTAAATTCATAAAAATCTTTGAAATTCAACAACTTTCTTAATGTAGGTCCAAATGCCATGAAACAAAGTCCATCCCCCCCCTCCTTGCTAAGAACTTTAGAGCAATTTAACCCCTAAAGGCCCAAGGCCATTTTTCTATGAAAAAACATTGAAAAACTGCCATTTTTGCTGCATTCATCCAAAAAAACACAAAAATGTGTTTTTATAGAATTTAACCATATGATCTTCTACTTTGTTTGTCTGAAATCATGTGGTAAAAAATTCATGAAGTTTGACCATATAGATTGGAAGATATGAGCATTCAAAGTTGGAAAATATAGTTTTTTTAAACACTGTCTTGTAATTTCAGATGACTTTGATTGCCATTTGTTGAATTTTTTTACACTATGGACTTTGAATTAAAAAATATTTGTGTTTAAGAATTGAGTTGAAAGTATAGGAAAAAAATTTATTTTTTAAATGCTTGATTTTCATTCCTTAAAAAATTATTAAGTAGAGGTAGGTCCAAGATTGAAAGAAAACTTAAATCATTAATAGCTCTAAGATGGAATTGAAATGCAATAATCCCAACGGTGAGATTGTTCTAGAAAGCAAATTTAACCTTGTCAAGCAATTTTTTTTTTTTAAATGTGAAAATCGCATTCAGAAATGAATCCTATAAGTTATTTTTTCAGAAATTGCCCGAAAACAAGATTGTTCATAACTTTCACATAACTAATCCAAATGGAATGAATCAAAGCTTCACACGTAGACAAAAATATAATTTATAAGATTTAAATATTTAAAATTTTAATTTCAAGTTTTTGTGGATTTATTTTTCTGCCCGTTGAGTTAAAATCCGTGCTTTTTGTGGTATAACTTTTGCTCTCGGGCACCAATTGAAATAAAAATTATATTCCCGCAAAGCTAATCAATTTTCCAATCTTATGAGAAAATTTCAAGAAGATTCATTAAAAATCGTGGTCTACGGAACCTGCCCAAACTCCAAATTGTCCCTGAAGGGGACAATGGGCTTTTAGGAGTTAAAGACTATGACTAGATGCCTGACACTTTGTTAGATGTCAATGTATCAAACAAACAATCTATCTTAATGTATGAACTAGTGTGCTATGTGCTATAAATTTCCTAAAATAAAATATAAGTAAAAATATTTTTCTAAATTGTTAATTTTATAAAAAAATTGAAATTTAATAATTTTTATACACGAAGGAGTAAAAAGGGCTTTGTTGAGGTCGGAGAAGTTGCATTCTTGATGCAAATATAAAGCTCTATGTTCTAAAAGAAGTGCTAGGGCTTTGTTTCATGGTGTTTGGAGGTGCAATATGAAAGTTATGGTTTTAACAGCATAAAAGATAATTTAATTGAGTTTTCTTGATTCATAAAAAACTCTGAAATTCAGTAACTTCTATGTTATAGGTCCAAATGCCATGCAACAAAGTCCATGCCCTTATGTTCTTCAAAGCTTTTGAGCGGTACTAAAAAGACTACCAAACACTTTCTAGTTTGTTACATCTCAATATATCAAACAAACAAACAAATTTTCTTAAGGTATAGATGTGAATACATATCATTTATTTTTTTTAGATTTATTTGGAGAAGGGCCTCATATTTTTGAAGGTGGAAGGGCTTGTCCCATTTAAGTGCCAAACAAATTTCTCAATATAATTTTTGGAGGACATTGTATGAATGAACTATGAATTTTCAAAATACTAAAAATAGATACACCAAAATTGACCTTAGGCTCTCATAAATATTGTTAATTGACTATAGACAAAAATTTGAAGGATTAATTCAAAAAAGAAAAATTATAAATAGGTGTAGTTTTAATTGGCTAAGTATGTCCATCAAACACAAACTATAATGCATCGACAATACAATTTCTAAATCTAAGTTTCTGAAACCTATCTACAACTGCATTCACATTGCATGATGCAATAAAAATTTGGTAGAATTGGACAAGGCCTTATAGTCACACCATCTTTATTCTTGGGATATAGAAACCAAACCTAAATTAGACTATTTAGAATTTGATTGTTTAGTATACTTTCTATCTTTATAATGAATCTTTTTTTTAATTGTTAGAAATCAATGAGGAATCTAATGCACTAAAACTTGTATTTTTTTTATGCCACATACAAAAATTACAAGGTTTTCAAGTTATTTCCCCTAGATCCCTCCCCCCCCCTCCCACCAAAAACAAAGGTAGTTTAGATTTCTAAAATTATCAAGATGTCTCACAAAATTTAACTTATAAAAAGAGAGTTAACAATGACTTCAAAACAAAATTTGTAAAATATGATATGTAGATCATATCCACACCACTTGGATCTGCTACTATCCTTATCAATATTTATCAAATAAATAAATAAATTGAAAAAGTGGGTGGCCATCAAAAAAGTTGGGCCAAACTGGTTTAGTGCTATTTTGAGACCAAAGGTTGCATTTTGACAATATAAGTGCCATTTTCTCCTTACTCAATTGGTATGGGGGTTAGTACCAAATTTACTTCATTGCATTTCAATGCACCATCATGGCACCATATTCACATGCCATGAAGTTCCTGATGTGATTCTTGATGTGCCTAGAATGATAAATCATTAAATTGTTCCACTTATGCCCCCCAAAAAATAAATGAAGAAATTGTAGTAGTAGTAAAATTGATTTTTAGTCGTGTCTACCTAAAGTGCATAGTGGTTAAGGTGGGTACACCTAAAAGTGCTACTTTTTGGTACTGTACCTAGTAACTATTACTGGTCTGATCAAATTTTCATATAGTCTTCTTGGCAAGTGAAAGCACGTTCCAATACACCAAAAAATGCAGCATTTGGATACAGTATGCAAAAGTTATTAAGGTTCAAAGTCTGTTTCTAAAAGCACTCCAGCCAAATAGGTACATAATGGAATTCAAAAATGTACAGCAACTATAGATGGCACTTTTAGGTGAGGTGCAATTTTAGGTGTACCCACCTTACACCCCAAATCACACCCTGCCTAAAACCGCCATCATCACTATGTGTACATCTCCCAAGTGAATATTAACATATGGTCAAGAAACAATTTCAAAACATTTACCCAAACTAACTTGGACCTTTCATAACTTTTGCATACGGTATCCAAATGCCAAATTCTTTGGTGCGTTGGAACCTCCATCCGTTGCCAACCAAGAAAAAGAAGAAGATATGAAAATAAGTTATGGCCCCAAGTGACGGTTTTGAATTGAAACGCCTGCCTGTTTCGACACTGACGTCCTGCTGCGACCTGACCAGCAGTGCGTCTGCTGCAACCGGCCTAACTTGCAGAGGACATCATTCCACTTACTTTCAGTCCTGCCCTGCCTGATTGCCTGATTGCCTGATTGATGGACGTGATTGGCATGACTAAGGCTTCTTGGGAAACATGCTGTCATTCTGGCTGAATTCTCTGACCAGGGTTGGTTTCAAAACCATGTTAAAATTTGTGCCAAAAAAAAAAAAACATGCTAAAAGAAGAAAACCCCCAAAAACCCCATGTTAAGGTATCATTTGCTTAAAAAAAACAAAAAAAAACATGTTAAGGGTAGCAGCACCCATAACCATTAATTTAAGGGTGTTGAACATGATTTCTATCTATAGACATTCAACAAATTATTGGACCCTGTTAGCAAGAGAAAAATAATTTCACTGCACTTTCAAATGTATTATTTGGACACTGTGACTGTGGGTCATGAATTTTCAAAGAGCGGACTATGAATGCACCTATTACCAATACTAGAGTTTGGTATATTTAAAAGAAGTATATCCTTGTAATCTCATCTATTCTTTTTCCAAGATTTTCCAAGATCTTAGAGGAGATGGTTATTGGTAGAATGAGGGTTATGGGTGTTACTATTTTGTGGCCTTGTCACATGTGAGGATTCGCCCCTTGAAAATCTTTCACGAGTTGCGAGGGACAAAAATTGTTCACCCCTCATTTGGTTTCAAAAATTGAACACAAAAATGGTGTGATTGTGAGGATTTAAGGTAAGCAAGTCTATTACCACCTAGAATTGCAATCTCTCTATCTTGGAGTCAATTTCAAGAGGGATACATATTTTCTACAAGTGTGTGCTTGTCTCACAAGTCAAACCCAAGTGGAAATTTAATTTTCTAATCAAAATTATTATTTTGTGAATTTTTGAAGCAATTTGATTTTAAATTGCAAAATTAAACATAAAGTGGGGGTATAAACATCCTATGAATAATTTATAACCACTCTCCTATGTATCCATTGTTCACCAGTGAAAGATTGACACATTACCCCTTTTGACATTAATGCAATGAAATTGGTAGAAAAATGAGCAAATTCGTATGATGGGCGTAATGGAATTGGGGCAAAAATAGGGTGGTGAAATTAGGAAGTAGCTAGTAATGGATTGAGACACCTTATCTACTCCATCCCAACCCTCATTAACCATGTTATGCAATGTGAGTGCAAATACTAATAGGATTTGGAAACTCAAATTCAAAAATCAAAGAATTGATGCTATAGTCTTTCTCCAAAGGACATAGCCAATTCAAAAGACCACCTTAAGGTGGTTTAGCGCCCTGTGCATGTTCAATCTTAAAGACCCTATATTATCTTAGAAGTCTCGTGAGAGATATACTAAGGGTTGGAAAAGTAAAGGTGCACCTTAGAGTCACTTTGTTTGTACAAAATATAGAGACATGGAAACATTGCTCTAACTATGAAGTTCAAAATCAATCTCAAAATCCCTTCTACCAACTGAAAGAGGCCTTTGGCCTATACGTACGTTGCATTGCAAGGTGGCATCGCAACTCATTTCTTGTCTTTGCCGGTCCAGTACTTGGTTTGTGTCTTGTCCTCTCCACACTACTCGTAGCTAGGGGTTTATATTTTACTTCTTTGCAATGAAATCTTGTTTCATTTGTGTGTAAAAGAAATTCTCGAAGGCTAGGTACTAAAGACACTATACTAGAAATTGTTCCAAGATTTTTAATTGGGCATAAATAGGATCACTACAAGGATTGTTTTTGTCCTATTTGACAGTTTACCCTGGACTATCGCCAACACCATTTTTGGCGTTTGGATGACAGTCCAAGGCTAGAAGAAGATGTTAACAATAGTTTTTTTAGCCATTTTTTTTAATGACCTTTCAAGTTCACTTACAAAGAGTATCCAACTAAGTTTTTAGTCTAAATATTGTTTGTTTTCATGTAGTTGAGAAGTAAATGAAGAAAATGGATGGCAAAATTTGCCATTTTAATGAATTTCGAGAAATTGAGTAAATGTGAAATTTCTCCAAGAATATGATATTCTTTGAGTTTCAGCCCAACTAATGAAATGAAGGTCCTCTACTCTAGTTTCTACTCCAATCAAAATTTTGTAAAAATTCGTCATATTTAATACTTTATTGCAATTTGAACTTTGGATGTATTTTCAATGTCTATTGCATTCTATTTATAGAAGTACATGGAAATTGACTTCATACCATGATGTTTTTCACTGTAATGTGCACACATGGTGAAATTTTCAGATTTTTTGAGATAAATTTCTATTTGATATGATTTTTTCTTCACTTTCTCTTCCAAAAATTTCATAAAAATCAATTTTTCTCAAAAAAATCTAAATTTTTTGTGAAGTAGAGAAGACATGTAATTTCATCTCTCAAAAATAAATTAAAACTTTTTCATACATATCTTGTTCCAAAATGGCAACAAACTAAGTAACAAGCAAATAGGCTTGAAATCAGTGGTTCTAAGTCTGTCCTTTAAGGGTTAATTGACAGAAATATGTCAATTGCTTTGTCAGTGGGAACGTGTTGACTCAGCCAATTATGTGACAATATTCTGTCAACTTTTTATCACTTTTGGAAAGAGTTTTTGTCAACTTCTATTCTTTTATACCCTCCTTTGTCAGTGGGCACATTGCCATGCTGACATGACTCCTAATTAGCATTAATAGAAGGAGATATGACTCCTAATTAGCATTGACAAAATTGAATGTGCTTAAATTTTATCTTTCAAATATTGAATATAAACATTGAAGAGAATATAGAATTTGCCTACCACTTTTCTTAGCTCCATGAATCATTTATTATTTGTAGTTAGGATGGACAAGAGAAGCTCTCTATATACACATGGAGTGGTAGGAGGTAGAACAACCCATGTGGGATATGTAACTTAGAAGTAGGAGCTCAACCACTCATTGTTAAATTTAAAATAGGAATTGTGTTAAAACTAGAATTTCAGACCTCATTTAGGCATAGAAGAATATATTTTTACAGAAAACTTTGAACTAAGAAAATGTGGGAAATGAAACCAAGTTTAATCTTCAAAAATCCGTTTGACATTTCAAGTCTCCAATAAAAGGTTATAAACAAATTTCAGAGAGGAAGTTTTTAATTGTCAAAAACATGTCCCTTCCAACTCCTCTATGAAATTTGTCCATAACTTTTGATTGGAGACTTGAAATGTCAAACGGATTTTTGGAGATTAAATTTGGTTTGATTTCCCACATTTTTAGTTCAAATTTTTTTGTAAGAAGATACTCTACTATGCCTAAATGAGGTCTGAAATTCTAATTTTAACACAATTCCTATTTTAAACTTAACAATGAGTGGTTGAGCTCTTAGTTCAAAATTACATATCCAATGTGGGTTGTTCTACCTCTTACCACCCATGTATATATAGAACTTACCCTCTATATAGAGAACTCAAACCAAAACATTGGTACCATACAGTGAAAGATTTCATCAGTAAATTACTCATCAGAATTCTTTGAATTTTTGGCAAACCATCTATCTTTACAATCACTTGTTTCTCTTCATCTTATCCATGTTCATGCAAAAACATGGTTGTTGTCACTTTGTACAATTTTGTATCATAAATTTATCATTCTAGACTACATTTCCTTGTAGTATGATTGACTAGGAATGAATGATGTATTCTTAAATTCTTGAAAATAGGTATGCACTAAATTGATCCTAGACTCTCATAAATAGAGATAAAAGCTTTACAATTCATACAATTTTTTTTGTAAATCATTGATTCTACAAACAAGTTGTAGTTTTGTTTAGTTACTTAGGTAAGCAAACTACAAAGTATTATTTTGGAGCTTGAGTTAGTAGTAATATCCAACTCCACCCATGGTTGAAATATCTCCCAAAAGCTAGATATCTTTTCACATTATGAAGATTTTGAGCTCATAAAGTAATTGATTTAGAAGTCAACTTAAAACCACAATAATTGCACAGAAAAAGCCTACAGCTAGTAAGCAACCAACTAAAACTGGTTAGTTTGATTTCGAATGATTTTTTCAGCATAACTTACTTGAATGATTTTTTCCCCTTCCAAATGGGAGCCTCCAATTGAAGGAGTGCTAAGATAAGCTTAGCTGGAGTTGATTTCCCTGACCATGTGTGGGTTGTGTGGATCTGCCATCAGTGTGTAAGTCAATGAGTCAATCCACCTTAGTTTGATCTGGACCTGCAGTTCTGTGCAATTACAGAGGACAGAATTAGGAGCACAAATTAAGCAATGTATGACTAACTAAGGCAAGGGGTCCTATAATGGACCATCTAAGGGCTGAAACAGAATTTCAGGGAGGTAAAACTCTTAGAAATATTTTTCAGTAAATTTTCCTTGAAAGAGAAGTAGAATTGACATTAAACCCAAGTCGTTTCATATTTTTCTGAGCTTTGTGGAATTAGTTATCAAATTTTGAAGTTGAAAGGGCATAGGGCTCTAAAATGGTGCCCTAGTTAAAATGTACACTGTCAGTACACTTCTGAACGTTATGAAAAAGCAACATGTACAAATATTGTACATTTAAGGTAGGGCACCATTTTAGAACCCACTCCATTTAAAAGCCTTCTACCTTACTGTATGTGTAAGATTATGAATAATGTGCACTAGTATGAACAAGTGATTTGGTGATTATAAGGTATGATACTATGATCATGTTGTGGGTGGAAAAACACACAGTGCAAAAGGTGCCTCTATTTTGGACGCTGGTAGGACTTGAAATTCCCGGGGTCAATCACAACCTCTAAGGTGGGTATATCTAAAAGCGCCACGTATTCATACTATGCCTAGTTATTGTTATTAGGATGTTCAGATTTTCATACAATCTTGTTGGCAAGTGAAAGTACATTCCAATGCACCAAAAAAATGCAACATTTGGATACAACATGCAAAAGTTATTAAAGGTCAAAGTTTGTTTCTAAAAGGGCCATCTACAGCACAGATTTTGGAAATGTACATTGATTATAGATATGGCCCTTTTAGGAACGGTGTGCTTTTGGGTGTACTTACCTTACACACTTCACACCTGCACACAATTCCTAAGTACACACCTATAAAAGACAACATTATCATGTTGTAATATTGAGTGTGATTTAGTCCCACTGACTAGAACATTCCATAATTTGAGCCATTGTAAATTGTTTTTCCATGACTTTTTAAAGCCTACTAGTGCCAAGAAAATGTTCAACCCCTAGGCGCCCAATGCGAATTCCAAAAGCCTATTGGAAATAGTCACTCAAGTTGATCCTACCTATTCAAAAATTAGATCCAAGAGGCATGGCCATTGAGATTGCAAGAGAGGTAGAGAGAGGATCTTTTAGAAAACTTATGGAAATTTTCATTGTACACCCTAGGATATAGTAATGGTCAAACCTTTCATTTTATGAGGCCAGATGAAAACGTGAATATAAGTGTTTCAATATTTTCCATCTTGTCATGTTGCAAAATCATGTTCCATTAGATTAGCAAATTATAGTGAGAGTTGTTGCATATAGAATGTGAATTTTTGGTTGCTTTTAGATTATGCTATGAACTTCAAAAGCAACAATTATGTTGTAGGCAATAACCTACTCAATTTCTAAATTAGAGGTTGGTAGTTTTACATGTAGATTTTCTTGACCATTAGGCAAAAAATAGGAGTTTATTTAGGTACCTAGTGCTACTACACAATTATGAAATTTAGTGCTTGCAATACTAATTTTGTCACACATGTCTCTTATGACTCATAAAACAATTGTAAATGTAAATGTAATGCATAAAAATTCATTTTCTTCTACTATAATTTAATTTAGGGTGAACAATCTATTAGAAGCTTTAGGCTTTGAATACTTAAGCTCTTGGCTACATCTTATCTAAAGGAACCTTTGTACCATTCACTTTTTGGCTATTGCATAATATTTTACCTCAAATGTCTATTGAAAGATTTGACTTTGTCCGAAATAACTACTTAGGGTATTATACCTTGTTGTGCAAGTTGCAATTCTATCTTCAATTTTTCTTTTTTGACCTATATTGCTTGATAAATTAATGCCCTAGTTGTGCTTCTTCATAAAACCTTTGAGTAGTTAGTGTACATTTGCCTCTACAAATTTGGAATGCTAGAAGGTGATGCATTTGGGCATGGTCTTTGGTGGTCGAGGCATAGACATGGACTTCATGCGTAGTTAGAATTTGTTTGTTGTTCAACAAGCACTTGGTCCTTCTTTAGGCTCTTAATTAATTGCAATTAGGTCAGGGTTATTTTTGCAATAATTAGAAATATTTGGGTGAACCTTGCCTGTAGCTTCTTCTTCATTGGTCTCTTTCTACTTACTATTTTCTTCCTATATGTTGTACAATTCCAAATGATGTGAAAATTTTCAAGCATGTAGCTAAATTGCCTTCAAGATGAAAACCAAAGCACCATGATCATAGACATTTTTTCTATACAAATGTGACATTGTAAAGGGCAATTGTCTTATTTTTCACAAGGCCAAGAAAAGATTTTTGTCAATTCAAATGCTAATATCTTACAATCTACACAATGAAATTTTTTGGATAATTTTCAACATCTTTTCAAAATATTTTACTACAAGATCCTCTAATTAAATGTGCCCTAGATTGTTTTTATTTCAAAATTTAATACTTGTACTAAAGATGGTAGTTCTAGAGTATTTCTTGTGAAACGAGTTGTGAAAATATAGTCAAAGAACTTAAGGAATTAAAAGGCATACAAGCACATATTTTTTTACTTATAAACCTTTGAAATTGGTCTTTGTAGGTTTTGAACAATGCCTAAAGAAAAAAAGCTTGAATTTCAAAGACTTGTAAGTCAAAATCATCTGCTTATATGCCTTCCAACTATTGTGATTATATTAATAATCTCTTTGAGAGTATATATAAAATTTTTAAGGCTAATGGAACCTATCTATTATAGTACCCAAAGTTGCCTAAAATTGGAAAAATGTCCTTTTAAGAACATAACTTTTTAACTACGATTTGAATTGGTCTAAAAATTTATAAGCATGATACTAGAAGTGAAACATATGTTTGATAAAATTTTCATTCAAATCCAACAAATTTTGCATTAGCTTGGCTCCAAAGTGAAAAATGGCTTGAAAACATGGGCGTGAGGGCTTTAATTAACCCCTAAAGGACCAACATGTTTACAAGTCCAAAGCTACTTAAAAATGCTTGTCCTCAAAGCAAGTCAAAAATCTTTGTCAATATCTATTTATTAACAATTTCAACTATAGGATCCTTTGGTTAACTTGCTCAAGTACATTGTTCCCAAATTTTAGAATGAATATCTTCACCAATTGCAAGTTCAATGTGCCATAACTTCAAAATGTATGTTTTTCCAATCCTTCAAAAAGGTGAAGTTTTGTCTTTTAGTAGTTTCGGAGAAGAACATGCATGTCCTGTAACTTGTGCATTTTAGTCAATATACTAAAAAATGGTAAAAAAACATACAAAAAAATTTTAATCAAAAAAACTTTTATATTCAATTTTTTAAAATTGTAAAGTGAAAGGTATTGCTAAATGAAAGATAAAAGTAATATGCTAATAACTTTTGGAAATATTTGAGAATTATTAATTCCAATAGTGAAAATGTTCTAGTAAACAATTAGTATCCTTTATATTCATTTTTATTTGAAAATTTTCAAAATTGAGAGTAAAAGATGACTTTATACTTATTTTTCTCCCTTTATTGTATGCGAATTAAAACTCTTCATAAATTTTACCTCATTAATTGGAATTGATTGGTTCATTTTTTTTGGGGGGGGGAGGTATCAAACTATCAATGTATAAAATTCTAAAAAAATAATTTTTACATTTTTAGAAAATATTTTTTTGTGTGTGGTTTGACATTGAAATTAAAAAAAACATTCTAACTTTAGCAATATTTGTCGGAATGACATGAAACAAAGCTTCAGACATAGATTATAATGAGTAGTATCCATCCTACAAAAAATTCATGCAAAAATCATAAGTTATGAAGTCAATAAAGCATGCCCAAGTTCACTAAAAGCCCAAAATGGGTTCTTTGGTCCTTAGGTGTTAATGGTTCATATTTATGATGGATGAAACCTGCAAATTACTTCAAAATTATGGTAGTAAGGTAGAACCACCTATAACCAATCAGCCCCCCATAGCCAACCTATTGATGGACGTATTTCTAACCAAGGCTAGAATGAGTTTTTTTCTCATTCTTAAAGTTGAGACTAAAAGTTCATGGCACATGTTCCAAAGTTAGTGTACAAGAAAGTAGAGAAGAATGAATAAAATGTAGTTTTTTGGGTGATCAAAATTAGAAGATTCCATAGATTGGCATTTGGTCAAGCACACTTTATGCCTTTCAAAATTCATAGTAATTTCAATTCATGTGATAAAATTACCAAAGTTTTTGTAATCCCCATCATTTTTTATCTTTACACCTTTGAAAATATTTGTTTTGCTTTGTACTACACTAGATCATGTCTAAAATACCTTAAATGATCGGTTACAGGTGGTTCTACCTTACTCCTTGAGATGATATCCCTCTTTTGAGGGGGATGAGACGGATGTGCCCCCTTTCCGCTGACTGATAGATGATTTCAATCCATGTCCTCCACATTTCATCCATGTCCCTAGAAGAAAGAAACAAAGCGTCGTGACGCCAGTGCCGGCACACTCATCAGTTTCAGTTTCCCTTTCCTGCAGTGGCTGCCCCAACTGAACTCCCTCCAAGGGAATAAACTTCACTTATCAAAAGCCTCCCAAGGTACTGAGTGAGTGCGCCCTTTCTCCTCCCCCAGATTTGCAGCAATTATCAGATCCTGCAAATGCCGACTTGTGGGGTCCGAGACCCAACGCATGCCGTGGCCACGCACCACTGTGGCCTGGTACAGCACCCGAATCCTCGCAATCCAGAGATTGACTCCTGCATTTTCTTCACTTCAGGACCGGAGAGCTAGCTAGCTAGAGGGGCTTGCTTTAGAATGCCGCAACAGCAGCTAGCTACAGTAGCTAGCCAGCGAGCGAGCCATGCCAGAACCCGCGTAGGCCACATGATTGGGAGGAGTGGAATGGATTGGAAGAGCAAGCCTAGCTACATTGCATTGCATTGCATTACATTACATTATATATACAGTATGAGCGAGTGGTAGATCTCCTGTAGCTTCGCAGGCTGTGATCGATCTAGCTACGTAGGTCCTGCCTGCCTGCCTGCCTGCCCAGCCTGCCTGCCTGCGGAGCAGCACGATGGAGGATTGCGCAGTGTTTGTGTAAGGAAGGTCCGCAGGAATTTTTTGAAAGTGCTGGCTGGCCTGGGGAAAAGCAAGGCGAGAGATTGAGTGCGGAGCGAGGATCGGAGCGAGGGCCGGGGACGACGACTGTACTCGCTCGACTTGAATTGGGCGGCTTCAAATTCCATGGAACTAGCTCGCTCGCTCGATCCCTCCTCCTCCGGCCTCGCCTCCTCCTCCACTGGTTTTCCGTGGGAAACGTACTCGGCCGCAGGCAGGCCGATCCCCGGGAACTGAAGCCTTCTTCTTAATTAATTCGTTTGGGGGCAAATGATTTGCAAGTCGCAGAGCATGTCGTTGGCTGGGTCCCTCGGGAGAGCTTCTGTCTCCCTCATCATCATTGCCGGTTTTGGCCGTTTGTGCCCCCCCCCCCCCCCTCCCTCGTCTCCTCATCCTCCCACTAGTACTGTTTTGAATGGAACGTCACGACTTCATTCCGTCCTCAGCGGGCCGGGACGGATCCATTCATTGTTGACGGATCTGACACTCAGCTCGGAGAATGGGCCTGGCGTGGGAATGGCGCCCTCGCCTCCCCTCAACTGGGTCCAGGCACGCCCGCTTCTCATGTGGCTCAATTCACACCGGAACTCCGGAAGGGAAGCGACACCCAGTTTGGCTCAGCTCAGCTCAACTTCGGGAGGGGCGTCCGTCCGTCGCGGCCAGGATAGAAAATGGGTTTGTGAAGGGGCGGATTGTCAACGGAGGGACTGCATTTTTGGACACAAAGCATGTTGAAGAGCACGCTGCGAGTTTTTATTTATTTTTTATAATTTTCTTAAAATTCAAGTGTAAGGTAGGGGGTTGTAATTGGAACCCTGTCTCTAAAAGCAATCTGGTAGATTTTGCCTCTAACATGTACCAAAAGTGTACATTTCAGGAGGGGTGGCTTTTAGAAACCACTGTGTTTTCAACTTCAAAAATTCATAACTAATTCCATGAAGGTCCAAAAAATATGAAATGACTTGGGTTAGATGCCAATTCCATTTTTCTTACCACGAAAATTTACTAAAAATTGTTTTAAGGAGTTCAATTTCCCCAAAATGCAAATCAGTTGGTAAAGGGTCGCTTTTACAGCCCCCTACCTTAGAGGTTGATTTCATGCCAGATAAACAACCTGTCATAGCCACTCATTGAACCCATACCATTTGGTTTGGGTACTTTTTCACCATCATTTGGTAGTTTTTCAAACCAAGGATTGCATTTTTCAAAGCTAAAATATTTACAAGTTAATGAGAGGACTGAACCTTGGATTGCCCAAACAAGAAATATCCTATGTGAAGGTTAGATTTGGAAATAATTATGTAATTTTTTGTGAAAAATGTCAAGGTGTCATCTTGCAATTGGTGAGAGGTGACATGAGACCCTAAGAATATAATATGAAAATACAATTTCAACAACCCTAAACTAACCAGAGTGCAGAATCAAACTTTCATGTATGCTAGAAGTTTAGCCATTAAGGTAAGAGTTCCAATAAGTGCCCATTTAAAAATTAAAAGTGATTTTGGAGAAATGAAACTTCTTAAAATATTTTTCAATACATCTGCCTTTAAGGCTCATTGCAAGAAACACTTACCGTTTTTGGATCAAAATGGCCTATTTCAATGAGTCATGTGACTATTGGAATAATTTTTTAAAAATAAAATAAAATATGGATAATCTAAAGAGCAATGAGAATATTGTACCTTTTAAAATTCAGACCTAAAAAAATTTAACTCTAAAATTTATGCACAAAAAAATCACAATGGAATATACAATGAAAATAGACACTTTGATGTTTGATTCTTAAAAATAGTAAAAAAAATTCAAAAAAAAATTCTTCCTAACTTCAAGATGCTTCTCTTCAACCATTTTTATCTTTGAGAAAAATAAATTGTGTTCTATACATGTGCACAAAGGTAGTTCACTTTGACTCTTTGAGCACATGTGGAGGCTGGACAACTAATTATTTTTCAAAAATTTCTTTGTGGTCTTACAAGTCATTGCAAGAAACACTTGTACTATTTTGTGTCACACATTGCATGCTGATTTGTTTTTTGGCCATAACTTTTGTGTTTTGGATCCAAATGACTCAAGATTTAAAGGAAAGCTACTCATAACTATCATACACCTTCCATAATTTTTCATAATTTTAAGAAATGTTTTACTATCCAAAAATATCCCTCAATTGAATGTCACACTTTGCAATTTAGGGACGTTTAGTACTATGGGGTGATTGCAAGAAAGGCCTCTTGTTTTTTGTCTCGTTTTGGAATAGTACTCATTTTTTTCTGGGAGTACTTTAAAAATTAAAAAAAAAAATTTCTTTTAAAATAAAAAATATGTTCAATGTATATTTCTTCAAGAAGAAGGTACCATGTGAAGGAAAAACAAAGGAAAATTTTCTAAGTAGGTGAACTAGACAAGTGGAAAATCTCATGAAAATGAGCACTTTTACATTTCTTTTTGTAATAATTTGTAAAAAATAGGAAAAATACATTTAAGAAAAATTAAAAATTGTAAATTTGAGAAGGACTAATGGTGATGAGATTTCACTAAAAGAATGATTTTCAAACCATTTTCAATGTTCAGAATTGTATGCACAAGAGGTCCCTATTTGCATGAATGTAGAGGATATAAAATAATGTTTTTCTTAATTCTTTTTGGTGGACACATGAATCTCCAGTGTAGGAATAGACTACATAAATTTCAAGGCTACATCACTAATTTTGGATACTCTACAGTACTAAAAAAACCCTAAATCGCAAAGTGTGACAAATTAGCTAAATTAAAATTTAATAGAAAATTATTTTTGAAAATTTCTGAAAAATAATGAATCTTATTAATATCAAGTTTTACATCTTCAATAAAAATTTCAAGTACATTGGCTTAATTCCCCAAAAGTTATACCCAATGGTATGAAAATCACTTGGATTGTGACGCCAAATAGTAGAGCCTTTTCTTGCAATCACTCTATGAAATACCTTTTTTTAATGATTTTGAGATGAAATTTGGATGAGATGGTGTTCTAGTAGACTTATAGCTTTCCAAGGAAGGAATTTTAAAAATAGTTAATTTTATGTCATGTGGAGGTCTACAAAGTGAGCTTCTTTCTGCTTGTATTTTGAAACATATAAAAATATGATTTTGGTGGATTTTTTGGTGATTGACCATCTCCATAAAGTTGTTGCAAATGATCACTTTTTTTTTAATTTACTTATTTTTATTATTTTTTCCTAATTTTTGAATGAAAGTACCAATTTTCTTGAGATTTGGCACTTTTCAAGTTCTCCTACTTAGAGAAATTTTCTATCCATTTCCTTTGTGAAAACCTTCATTTTAGAAGTGTATAAATTATTCATATTTTTAAAAAAAATTTAAAATTAGTTTTCTAATTTCATAGTACACTTGAAAAAATCATGAATACTGTTGCAAAACGCAACAAAATTGACAGGTGTTTCTTGCAATGACCCTTGTATAACTTTAATAAAAGTCCTTGCATGCCAATTTTGAGCTTAAAATTTGCATTTTGGGGTCAAAAATAGGACTAACCCCCACACCCCACACCCCACACCCCATCCTAAATAGCCAAGGTAGACATCCTATTGGGGGTTGTTTAAAAATAATAAAATAATTTTTTTAAATTAAAAAAATTAGATTATATCTAGAACTTTTATAGGTACCTTTATTTCAAGTTTCGTATAAAATGGACAAATGATGCAAAAGTTATGAGTAAAAACCCACATGTCCAAGCCCAAGGAGACAAAAAATAGGACAAGTGTTTCTTGCAATCACCCTCAAAGGCAAATGGAGTTGAAATTTAAGTCAAGTTCTTTCATATATTTGGAAATTTTATAAGTTGAAATGGCATAGGGCTCAAAAATTGAGGACGCGTTCAAATGTATGCTATTTGAATATTGTTGGTATAAAAAAGAACCTTGTACAAATGCTTGTATAAATGTACAAATAGTGTAAATTTGAAGACATAGGTAGTTGGAGAGCTTAAGTACTTGTCATGCCAGAAATTAACAACGCCATTGAAATTGTTAATTTTATCATAGTATAGTAGTAAAGGTTCGTTCGCAGGGAATTTTGTATTGGATTAGGAATGAAATCTAATAAAATATTATTTATAAAGCCAATCACTGGCCAATTGACAAATTGACAAAGTTTAAAGCCAATCACTGGCTAATAAAAAAGAATATAAAATCACAATCAAGCATTTAAAGAAAACTACAAGAAGAAAAATGAAGACAACTTGACTTTTAAAGATATTGGAGAGAAAAAATGAGTTAGAGAGATAGATAGAAATGACAAATTGTTTTTGCTATGTCTAATCAGTTAGAGAACTATTCACAATGAACAATCTAGGTGATTGCAAGAAACACCGGTCCTATTTCCCGTTACAATTGGAGTTTCGTTGTTCTTTTCTGCTATAACTTTTGAGAATATTTGAGAATATGAAATAATTATTGGAACTCTCTAACTTGATGGTTTTTACATCCCTTATTTTTCAGAAATTAAAAAAAATCCTTTTATATTTAAAATTAATTTTTGTTAATTTGTCACAAATTGAAGTTTAGGGGTTTTTACTACGTTAGGAGTACCCAAATTTAATGATCTAAAGTTGAAATTTTCATGGTGCATTTGCATATTAGTAAAGTATATTCTTACTAGAGAAAATCTAAAAATATATTATTTTATGTCCTCTACATGCATGCAAACAACACTCCAATTGCATGCAATTTCTGACCATTGACAATGGTGCTAAGATTATTTTTTGGGTGAAATGTCATCACCACCAACTCTTCTCAAATGGAAAATTTTTAGATTTGAGAAAAAGAGATTTTCCTATTTCTTACAAATTAAAATGTAAATATGCCTATTTTCATGAGATTTCCCACTTTTCTAGTTCTCCTACTTAGAGAATTTTCCTAAGCTTTTCCTCCATAGGGTACCTTCTTCTTTAAGGTGTATACATTGTACATATTTTTCATATTTTAAAAAAAATTATTTTTCTAATTAAATAGTACTCCTAAAGAAAAAGGGGGTGTATTGCAAAACGCTACGGAAAATGGATGGTGTTTCTTGCAATGACCCATCTCCAAGTTTATTGGCCACTATTCATATCTTTTGTTATGAGACCTTTTAGATCTATCTAACAATTAGTCTATTAACCTTTACAAATGTAAAAACTATTCCACAAATTGCCTACATTTACACTATACAAGGCAAATAGTCAAAAATGAAAAATTTAGAATGACTACACTAGTTTATGAACTTCCCACCTTACTAAGAATGGGGAGTTTCAAGTTTATTATGGGGGTGATTGCAAGAAACACTTCATATTTTTGAGTCAAAAATTAAGTCTTTGGTCATAGGATTGGTAATACTACGCGATATTACCATTACCACATGTAAGTAGTGTGCCTACAAATCTTAAACATCAATTCAGGGTGCCTACGGATCTAGACCATCAATTAGTACTATGCAAAACTACAGAGTGCTACAAAGTACTACATCAGCCATTGATAGTAGAAAATACTAGAAAAGGGGTTTGTAGACCATTTCATTTTTAGTAATTAAAAAGAAACTCAAAAAAAATATTTTTATGAAATTCATTTTTTTAAGACAAGATTGTGCTCACATTGCAATAAATAATTTCTCTAGGAATTTTTTCCCTCTTTGTAGCCTTTGTGCAAAGGAAGGTCACTTTGACCCCATGTGCACAACAAACATGTTGCAATTTTCATAAAATTTCATTGTCAATCCTTGTAATGTTAGTAGACCTCCAACTTGCCTAATTTGTGGCTTTAATTTGAATTTTGGATCAAAAATAGGACTAAAATCCCCCCAAATGGCTTAGATAGATATCAAATTGAGGGCAGGTTAAAATAGTAAACTAATTTTTAAAAATTTGAAAAAAAATTCAACATCTAAAACTTTTGTATGTACCTTAATTCCAAATTTCAAGACAAAAAGACAAAAGTTGAAAAGTTATGAGCAAAAAACTACCTATTAGAGGTCAAGGAGACCAAAAAGGGACAAGTGTTTCTTGCAATCCTCCATAGGTACTTCAAAAATATTTTACTATAATTTGAAATGTTGGATATCATGATGTTTTTATCCTTCAAAGGATAGGCTATTTATCATCGAAAAAAATCCATTTCCAAATGACCATTTGAATCATATGCTTAAGAAAACAAAAGTACTTATTGGAGGTCAAACCACACAACTGCAATACTTCCTTTTTCCATACAAAATTTCAAAGATAAATACCTACACTTATGTCCTATATATAGGATTTTTCTTTCATCTATCAAACATTTAGTGTCCTCATTGTCCTCCTAGAATCAACACTATAATGAAGAAAATTATTCTAAAAGTTTAATGGATGATTTCATTTTTAACCCTTAAAAGGCCTGTAAAGTTCAAATATTATGTACTATCATAATCATTAAATTATTCTGTATCAAGAATTATTTGGTCAAATTTTTTTTACAATACACCACTAAATTCATGATATTCTATATTGTTGCAAAAGGTTTTCTTGTCCTTGAAGGGTCTACTATAGAAATAAAGAATTCACCTATTTGTTCAATTATCTGTATATTTTTGTAACTATGTTGATTATAAGGGGCCATATTTGTGGGTGAATACGAGAAATACTTGTACTATTTGTTGCGTTTGAATGATTTTTTTGAGAGTACTTTAAAATTAGAAAAATAATTTTTGAATTAAAAAAAAAAAATGACTAATGTATATACCTTTAAGATGAAGAAAACCACTGAAGGAAATTTGTTAAGAAAATCTCTAAGTAGGAGAACTTGAAAAGTGCTAAACTTGAAGAAAATGCATATTTTGATATTTTTATTAGTAAAAAATAGGAATTAAGAAAAAAATTGTCCATTTGCAAGAACTTTATGGAGATGGTCCAAATTTGAGCTCAAAATTGGTTTTTTGGGGTGCTAAATAGTACTAAAAAACTCCAAATTGGCATTTGTGACATTCAATTGGGGTCTATTTTTAAATATTTAACTATTTTTTAAAATTACAAAAGAATTAGTAAAAGAGTATAATAGTCATGAGTACCTTTTCTATAAATCTTGAGTCATTTAGAGTCAAAACACAAAAGTTATAGCAAAAAAATAGCTTAGCACATGTAGTGTGACACAAAATAGTACAAGTGTTTCTTGCATTCACCCCCTTCCAAGTTTAGCAACATAGTTTTTGAGATGTCCACAAATTGCTCTTGTAGGGATTAAGTGCAAAATGAAGGCATTTGTTTATACTATTCCTCAGTAATTTGACTAATTTGATCCATTTGGATTATATGACTTACAATAATGACGATGCTTTGGAGAATCCCTTGTCCCCTTGGCTTAGATGGAATTCCCACAATAATTCACTCCAAATGCTCAAGAATCCTATATTTTTGATGCTAGCGTCTAAGCCAAGTCAATTTGAAGCAACAAATCACCCATTGAAAAATATATGATAATTCTTAATTAGACTAAGAGCTTCTAATTTAATTTGAAGCAACAAATCACCCACTGAAAAATATATGTTGATTCTTAAATAGGCTAAGAGCTCCAATTTAAGGCAATTTTTTGAATTGTATAGTGTTTGTAAGACCATCTTATTTAGATTCTTACCTAAAGATATATTTGCATAAGAGGTTTTTTCGGGGTATTGAGAGATTGTTCCAGCCTCATTCCCCATTCTGTAAACCAGCCACTACTGGTCAGAATTAAAAAAAATTTAAAAAAAATTTAAAAAAAAAATTTAAATTAAAAATTAAAAAAATATTATTATCTGATGTGGCAATCTCTATTCCACATAAAATCAATTGCTAGGACAGTTTTCAGCGAGTTCCCATAGTCTAGGAACTCGCAGTCTTCCAACATGGTAAGAAAACCTCTAATGCCTACATTATATTTTGTATGTAAGATACATTTCTATTGTAAGACTTTGTTGTTTTATCAATGTGACTTAGAAACAAAATGTAGAACAATTAATTCAAAAATCTTTCAAAGTGAAATTGCAATCAAATAACGAAAAATTATTAAAGATTTTTCTTGCAATGAATTCACAAATACATAATCTAAAATATGATAAATTTAATTTTTTTAATAAATTAATTCTAAAAATTCAAATTAATGACCTATATTTAATCTGAAATATATGTCTTTGGATTTGAAATATTCTCATTGAGACAAGTTATTACTAATAAAAATTGGAACAAAGAGTATTCTCATGTTTGTACCCTTTAAGTACTCTTATGCCATGAAAGGCAAAACAATTAAATCATTTGTATACTACTCAAAACAAGAAAAGGCTAGAAACCACCACTATTGTTACAATATTGAAAGATATTAAATGATTGGCTAGCATTTGATACATTATGATATGAAGGCATAATATAGGAAAGAACATCACTTCTAATATAGACTTTTATTTCAATATTAGAGATTCTAGAAATTCAAAGATAATCTTATCCTGAATAAAAAATACAGACATTTGATAAGATTTGATTACAAAAATCCACAAATAATACTAAAAACTTAAACTTTGAAAATTCATAAAATTTATGCTATACTATCTCTTGTGATTACAAAAATCCATCCAAACTCGCCCAAACTGCCACCCAAACCCCGAGAAGAAAAAACAAGAGTCATTGAATTAAAAGACCCCCCCATCCCTAAAACAAAAAACAAAAACATTGATTAAAAAAAGGAAAGGACTCCCTCCCTTGTCGTCAATCTTTGGAGTGGCACTTCATCTGTATAGTTCATTTCAACTCCTGGATATGGTATATGTATTGTACAAATTTTAAATACAAATACAAATATAATTATGGATATAATTATGCAAGCAGATATAGCTATGGGAACAAATACAGATATATGAGTGGATATAGGATATGGTAGGGGAGAGATGGGAGATAATCCCATATTGATTGTCAAATTCACTAGTGTTGAAAATTATAAGTAGGGTGGGGGGGAAGGATAGGAGAGAATTAATTTTAATTAATTAATTTTTGTGTAATCCAGGGGAGTTGTGGGGGAACTAAAAAAAATTGGCTATCTTTTGAATGACTGTTTGTGACTACTATCCACTCAAAAGACAGCCTCACAATCATAGATCTATATAGAAAATGTCATCTTTCAATTGTATAATTTTTGATGCATCTATACAACTATATATATAGTTTAATTATATGATGTCTCCCAAATACAAGCCTTTAGAAAAAATATGAGAAATCATTGAAAATGTTGTTGATAATGTAGTCCTCTAGATTATAATGATACGTAATTATTATTTTTTTGGATGTACAATCTATGATGTTTGCAACAACAAATTCTATTTTATAGAGAAGACAGTGTTAACTAGCCCTATTGGCTAAAATTTTTGAACTTTTGAATTTTCATTTTTTCATTTTTTTTCAAAAATTCTAAAAAGTGTGAAGAAACCTAAAACTAACTTAAACCTAATTAAAATTTAAAAATAAATAAATAAATATTGTTGTGGTAGTGTCTTAACCATGTCAAACTGCTAATGTGGCACATTTCTACAATCCGGGAACTCTAAAAAACTTGTGGGCTTCTCAAATCTCCCCTCATGTTTTTTAACAAAAGCAACTAGCTAGGCATGGTATACCTATCTATATACAAAATAAAATATATGTAAAGATTTGAAGCCAAAAAGTCCTTTTAAAAGGTCAACTTTTCATCAATTCAATTACATGTTAAATCATATTTATAAAAATAGAAAAAATTAAATTTATAAAACAAGTACAATAAGGTACAAGTGAACATGGCATTTTTTTCATTCCCAAGCAAAAAATTCTCACTATTGCTAGCTTTGACACCATCTTAAGGGCTGAAATTTTATTTTTTACAAGAATTTTTTGTCATGACATCATCTCTGATTTAGTAACATGTGAGATAAATTTCAAGGCCAAAAGATTCACAAAGAAAAAGATGTTGAAAATCTACCAACATCTTTGCTTTTGAGAAACAATTTCACTCCTATTGACTTTGACACTTTCTCAAAGGCTAAATTTTTATTTATTTACAATGAATTTTTTTCCATGAAATAACTTCTATGTTGATAGTATATGTGCTAAATTTCAAGCCCAATAGATTTAGTCCAAGAAAGATATTCAAAATCTACCAACATGTCTAATTGTGATAATGATTACATTTGTGGCAAACTTTGACCTATAAATGATGGCACTATAATACAGATTGAAAAATTCATTTTTACAACTACTTATGCTGGTAGATTTCAAATTTTTTTTGGGTGAATCTTTTGGACTTGAAATTTGGCATAAATACTATCAATATAGAGGTAATCTCATGAAAAAAATTTCATGGTAAATTAAAAAAATTCAGCCCTTGGGAGGGTGTCAAAGTTAGAAGTAGTGAAATTGTTTCTCAAACTACACATATAGGTAGATTTCAAACATCTTTTTCTTTGTAAATCTTGTGGCCTCAAAATTTGGCACTCATTTTATTGATATAGAGATGATATATATTGCACAAAAAATTTATATAAAAAAAAAGAATCTCAATCCTCAAGAGGGTGTCTAAGTTGGCAATAGTGAAATTGTTAACTTTCTTAGATCTACACATTCTTGGTAGATTTCAAACATCTTTTTCTTTGTGAATCTTTTGGCCTTGAAATTTGTCATACATGTTATTGAATTACATATGATTTTCATTCTTTAAAAAATTATTAAGTTGAAGATAGAAAGAAAAACTAAATTGTTGATAGCTCTAAGATGGAATTGAAACACCCTAATTCTAACATAAGTAATCGTTTCAAAAATCAAATTGAAGTGCGTGAGACTTTTTGTGGGGAAAAATTGCTTATATTGAGTTTAAAAAAAGTTCCAATGAATTATTTTTTCAAAAATGTATTATACTTATCTACAATACAAGATGGTGTATAACTTTCACATCACTAATTTAAATGGAATGAATCACACTTTTCTAAGTAAACAAAAATTTAATTTACAAAAAATAATTAAGAAAATCTATTTCAAGATTTTGTATATATTTTTTTCTTTTCTGTTGTCACTTCATTCACTTGGTATGGGCTTATTGTCAGTTTGTCACATATCTATTGTTCCTGTTCTTGAATACTATATTGCAAGAAAATTGATCAATTTTCCCATATTGAAAGAAAATAAACAAATCTAGCCAAAAATGCAGATAATAGGTACTTTCCCAAGGAGACTCTTGGGACTTTAGGGATTTATGAGCAATTGACACTTTGAAGTATTAATATTTCTTTACAAACAAGGAACCCATAATATTACAAGGACCTTAAAACCCTAGACCCTAGCCCTAAATCTGAACCCTAAAACTCTAAAAAAAAGAAGAAGCTAAAGAGGACATCGGTTATATTTACACTTCTGTCATTGAGTTCTACCAGGTCGCGTTGAACTCTTCTACATAAAGCTTTATATTCCATTACTGGAGACTTTGATTAATAATCAAACAATCATCTGCTGTGCACATACAAATAAGTTATAGGAGGGTTCAATCGTATACTTCCATATGTAGCAAATTTTCAAACATCCTATTTGCCCCCCTCTGCTTATTAAGAGTTCATGATTTTTTAACTTTAACTGGGTCATGCAATTTTAAAACAAATTAAAATTTCATTCACTTCAACTCTGGATTACAAACCCACCACCAGATTTTTCCCATGCACACAACAACCGCACATCAAATGCATACATAGAGCATGATCAAGTGATCAATTTTCTGGTGGTCTCCACCTCCATACTATTACTTGCAGAACGAACAAGCTGTATGGAGTGATGAGCTTGCCAAGACTGGAAACAGATGCAAGACAAACTCACCCATGTTACAGGCAAAAGAGCATTCCAAGTACAAGGACCCACTGTTTACAAAGTGGGAACATCAATGGACAAGCCTATCCTCCATTAGCAGCTTTCAGATACAAAGGGCACAGTCTTTCATAGACAGTCCTTTCCGCACCTACTCCAAGCGCTTGCTTTCTAGTCTAGGCTGTCCAAAACATTCTCACTGGGTCAGTTAGTACAAACACCACTCGTGGAGCTTTCGCAAAGCCCACATTAGCTTGACACAAGTCCTTCCAACAGCTCATGTTTCCATCCACTTGCATCAATGCACCGGAATTGAAGACATGATAAGCAAGCATGGACCACAACAGGCTCCCAACTCTGCACCAACTAGCGGTGTCTCATTAACGAAGGCAGCACCTGGCTCTTGGACTTCTGAGAAACAGGGTTTCCGGCCTCCCACCTCGAATGCATGATTTTAGATCTTCTGGTTCTCCTTCGATCTGTCAGCAAGTTCAGGCATGTGCTGCACAACCATAAACATTGGGGTTGTAGAGTTCACTAGTGGTTTCACAGAAGTTGGAATGAAATGAAATCATTTCCCTAGTAAGTAGAGCCATACGCAAACAAAATAATAGAAGAGAGGAGGACCCCAGATCAACCACCAGAGTACGGGAAACAGCAAGACAAATCACATCAAAGACTTTGCACTGAGTACAGAACAACAGCCAAAGTGGTACTTATTTACCTTGAAGATGATGTGCACAGCAGCTGCATTCGCAAGCCCCATATGCAAGTGGTTTTCATGGGGAGATAAATATCTGCAATAGTTTTTCGTCTGGTGAGAGTCATCTGCGGCTAGATTCTGGGAAGGACTGAAAATCAACACTGTAATGAAGAAGCAGGAATCTGTTAACCGATGGTCTCAGCACCTAAGAACACAAGCACGAAAATATGAATCATAACGATTAAAATATCCCGTTATGTGAAGCCATTCAAACTTTAAAATTAACCTCATGCTAAGTTAGCCCAAGTTCCAATCAAGCTCTAGTCATGTTTGCAGAGATTTAGAACAACAACACTGATTTACTACTGCAATGGTGTCTCAGATTGCACTGTAATACTGTCAGACTCACGACCATGTGTAAAGTACACAAAGGCATTACAGATGGAAACAGGGCCAATTACCCAAGCAGCGCACCGACCAGCACGGTTGTTAGCTTCGAATCAGTTGGTACAGGGGTTAGTAGTACTGGCCCAATCAAGTGAATCACTATGCTGTTGGCAAGGCCAGCACGTTGCACACCAGAACTAGCTTAGCTCTTCAACTGCATCGGTTTGTACTGTCGGCACTTGAATGAACTCTGCGCAATCGACACAAAAAAAGTTATCCAAGCTTCCCTCGATGAATTCTCTTTATCAAACTTCTAAAGATCGCCAACAAATGTCGACTGATGAGCGTCTGTTGCCTTAATACGTGTATCGTCAGAAATACCTGCTGCCCGAAGAAGACCATAAAAAATTCTAAGTTCAAGGTCGTAGGGAAGCTGCTACATACGGAAGACTCAGGACCAAACGAGCTAATACTTCGAAATCCTAAATCCTAAAAAAAACTGCACATGTGACATCGCAACATTTCACAAACAGTGCAAATTCCACAGGGACTTCAGTGAAACGTCTCTCCCAATTGTGAGAATTTTGAGTTGCGTCAATCACGAACTTCATCTCCGAATACCTTACCATCACACCAATTTTATAAAAAGCCAGTCGACTCAGCCAATTGAGTTCCTAACTGGAGATTCACAAACCAGAGTCATGCAAATAAGGTTGAAATAGTGCATTTGTCTAACCAATTACCAAAATCAGAATATACCTCAGAGTCTGTATCCCTAGCATGAGGTTGAATGTCCAGCGGATGCGGCACCATCGGCAGATAATAAAACTGATAGATAACCCTTTTCCTCTTCTTCCATGAACGTCATAAACGTCGGAACCCCAGCAACCCTGCACCCAAACTCTCCTGGCCCTGAAGCTGCTGACTCCAGCGTAAAACACTCCAATGGCAGACGCAACCAATACAAGGCATACCAATCTTGACATGATCAAGATGCCGAATCTGCTCATTTACGGTTACGGTCACGGTTGTTTTTAGGGTTCAGGGTTTAGGGCTCAGGCAGACAATTTCGGAGCATTGAAAGAAATCAAGTTATGAAAAAAATAATAATGTGGGCCATTTTCTTGAGAACTCCACCTGAACAAATCAAAAGCTACTCACGTTATGTCTGGCATTTATTTAATCTGGGCTGGACAGCGCGGGAAGCTTCGAATGATCTCATGTGGAGCCAGAGAGTGACCGGCTCGTCATGCAGATTGTGAATCCTCCTAAACCCTAAAGCTTTCTTTCGATTCTCTGGTGTTTTTGTATTTCTCTTGGATGTTTGCAGATGTGAAAGAACGAGGAGGGTCTGAAGTCTGAAGCAGATGTGAGGGCATCTGAACTTCAGCTGATTACGGCTTTTGGTGGTGGCGGTGCTACTGAAGCAGTTTCTTCTCTAGTCAGTGCGAGACACGAGACATTGACGAAGGGTCTGCAACATAAATCGATGTGACAAGGTTCGCTTGATTCCATAGAATGATACGAGTAAACGAGTCTATGCTGGTTTGTGCTGTTGTTATTTTTTGTAATAAATTTTTGAAGTAAGCTTTCCAATTGGCCCAAAAGAGTCTATAGGCTATTCTCAAATCAACAAATAATGTAAATATTGTAACTACTTTAGGTGAGTAAGATGACCACGTACTTACAATATCCCCTAACATGACCACATCATGAAGGCCTATTAAAGTCACTTTGTACAATGAATTTACATTCAAAAGGTAGAAGTTCCTATTGCAATTGCTAGTTATTTCATCACCATCATCCCAAGACATTGATTGTGGCCACTAACTCAACCTAATGTAGCCCAAATCTCATTTATAGAAAAAGTTTGACAAGAGTTGATGCAAGAGTTTAATGGATCATTTCCCAAGTGTCTTATATGAATCTTCCCCCTATTATAGACTACTTTATTTTATATCTTCAAACCCTCAAAAACATAGTGTCCCTTTTCACTGTACACTATAGTGATAGAACAACAAAAATGAAATAGAATGTTGTCCAACAATGAGCTTTGCCATGTAATCCAAAACTCTTTATGTTTGTTGTTTGTCAAAAGTCACATATTCTAAAAATATTCAAGTTTGCCGCAAGTGAGAAGCATAACCTTTGCTGCCCATGCTCAAAGAAATGAAGTTATGAACCTCAAGGCAAACCACGTCAAAACTTCGTCATGTTTCACGTGCTATTCTATATTGAAGCTCTTAACAATCAATGAACAATGCAACGACAGGCCACAGATGGGTGATGGGATCAAGCCGCTCTTTCATTCCCAAACCACAGAATTTCCTTTATTGTTGATAAACCAAAGCGGTTATTGAAACAATCACAGAGCCCAAGTATGGTGTGGATCCGTGAACCTGAAAGAAAGCATTTCATTGATATGGGTCCCTGGGTAAAAGGGAGCCCTTCAGAAAACTCGCAAACACTTGCAAAAACTCGACGGGTTTCAGAACCGGCACTTTGTGCCCAGCTCCCCGAACTGTAACCAATGTCAGGTTTCCTTCGTACACAATTTCACGACCACCCACCTGAAATTCAAATACACAACCACGGCTGAATGAATCATCACAAGCCAAATAAATCCTCAGAATAAATCGCACTCTCGCAGCGGATGTCGGGGGATGGACCGAAAGAGTAGATATATTGCTCAAGAGCTGGAAGGCTTCCTTGTTGAATTGCGATTGTGACAACTCGATATGAAGGCATTCGTGTGATTAATCATGTGATTTCCTGAAGAAATCAGTCGATAATTTGCAATGGGAATTGGCCAGCGTGAGCAGAAGAGCGTTAAAGTACTGTTAGGAGTCTCAGTTACCTGCTCCTTATTGTACCAGGAAAACCAAGGGACAGCGACGGGCAGCTTCAAGGAACCGAGGCTGTATCTGGAGCTCGCTGTTGGCACAACGCTGTCTACGTCCCCACTGCATCCACAGCAATACGTTCCCCAATAATGGAACAGTTAGAAGTCCTCTGATTGCCCTGAGAGACGATCGAAGTGACATTAATTATCAAGCACCTCATCTCAAGCAGTGGCCGGTCCCAAGTGTGATTTCCATAGTTTGCTCAAGTTGCTAAAACCCACTGGAGTGCTAAATGTGCTAAAATTTACCACATTTTTTTTGGTAGATATACAACGGTTCTGTAGTTCTTAAACGATTGAGCCACATTTGTGAATTTTCGATCTCAAGCTATTTCCTTTCTCCACCGATTCGGGAACCGCACTTCCTGACATGCAGCCTTTGGAAGTTTTGCGGATTGTTCACCATCATCGATTCTTAACATAAACATCTCATTCTTACAAATTCAGCTTGGTTCTCATGTAAAGTCCGACCGTTCCAAAATGCTGTTCAAGAATGGTACTGGTGTGGTATTTTAACCATTGAAGTACTGCAGAATTTCGTATACGAATACTGTGATCTTAACACTAAGGTTTCTTGTTCTTACATCGTTCTACAGGCACTCAATATGCAACCATGCTTCATCATCTTCCTGATTTCGCATCTCTCAACCTTCCTCTCAGTATATATCTTTCGATAAGGAATGAACAGACGAACGGAGGATGATGGGTTACCATGGATATGCAAGATTCGGAGGGCTTGATTTCAAGGTGTCAAAGGGGCCTTCCTTTAGAATGGTTTGTCGAGAGCTGAGTGCATTAAGTGGCGTCGATAGAATTTATTTATTAATCACAAAAGTATGGATCTAATCAAATTACCTGAACACCCATAATCGTAAGCCAGCTGCAAGAAGCTCCTGGTAGATAGGCAACACTGATGCAGGCGCGTCCTTCCAGTTCAAAAGCAAGGTTTCACTGCAACCAGCCCACGGGTATGGAATGCCTGTGGTGTTGGCATGCATTGCCTTTTGCACGTCGGGGCGATTGAAGTACGTCAATGAGTAATTTGCCAAGCAAGGATCATATTCTTCTCGGCGAAAAGGTCCCAACACCTACATCCAGGGCCACGCACAGTTCTCATGAATGCAGGCAAACTCGTAGAGCAAATGTTTGTTCCTGAAAAATTCGAGCTTATTCATTCATGATGATACATAACTTAGATTTAATTCTTTGCAATTAGAACCTCTTCACGAAATTGTGTTCTATTGTGTCGTTATCGAGGTTTCTACATTCCTGTTGAAAATTCTCTTTCACATCGCATACCCACATACCTTGGCCCCACTCGAATTGAGGTGAGAGAGCCCATTCAGAAGCCACCCTATTTGTGCCATTTCAAATTTTCTAATGTACTCAGTTGCCGTATAGTGGCTACAAAGTGGCACAAATAGGGTTTCTCAACCTAACGGCAAACCACCATTTTCCAGATCCAGATTCCGCAAACTGGAGGTAATGTTCTCCAACTGTCACCCTAAGAATGTTGAGACTCCAGGTGGTAAAGAACATCCAGGTTCAAGATCCGTAACAGTAGTTCATCATTAAATGCGAAAATTGGAATGGGTGGATGGGTAGACCACGTACAGGGTTGAACAGCGTCCTCTCCTTCCGAGCAGGGAAGGTAGCGTTTCCTCCGAAGGTGGTATTTTGTAAGCAAGCCGGTGTGTAGACCGAGTAAGGGTCGATTCTGCCGTACTCATTCAAAGTCTCGCGGTAGAGGAGCAGGATACATGGTTCTAAGAGCGTCACATTTGTGATTGAGAAGTCGCAGCCCACCTTGATGCGGTAGTACAACTCGTCGCTGATCATGGCGTGGGAGTACAGGAAGTCCACAATACCCCAGTTGTCGTGGTAATTGTCGATGACCGGGTTGCCCACCATGAAGCCCTTCAAGTTGATTTTGTCCCCGTCAGGGAGCTTTTTGTTGTTGTCGTGGATGAGTTTGGCCAGCTCCGGGGCGTAGTGTCCTGCTCCTCTCCATCCCAGCAAAACATACCATTGAAAAACAGCATACATGTCGTTCTTGAAAAGCGTGGTTTTGTATCCTCGAAGATGTTGAGAAAGGATATGGAGGTTACCATCTACCTTCTTTAGCTTTACTCAACATTAATGGAGGCATCCTCGAATCTCATACTAGAAGCTCAAGTTAGAGGCACATATTGGAAGCACAAAAACTGCAATTTTACATTCATTATTTGAATGTTGTACGGGCAGAAAATTGTGCACAGGTCTAAGTCAAAGCGCTTGCAAACTTCGAACATTGAAATAGGAGGAAATTCTGTGCCCGATCCTGTGAAGATGCTTCATAACCCCGAAACACAGCTTTTACAATCTGGGGATAGAAAGGACAGAAGCGGAAAGACGGTCAATTTCGTTAAATTGGCAGAATGCCACAACTTCGGCATTTTTTAGGGTGCGCGGTCTGAAACATGAATCAATATCAGCGCTAGTTTTCGGAGCTCTGTGCAGATGAATGTCACAACTTTTGCGCCCGGAAATATGCCAATTCAACAAAATTGACAACGAAAATGCATCATGACACTTCCGAAGTTCGAGCTCAGAGCGAAAGGACTTAGACGTCAAATTCGTTTAATTTTGTCCAATTCAAGGCGAAATTCCCCGACTTTGGCACTGGCCCGAAAGGAAAGAAGGAACTACGAGAGTCTAGCTTGCTGTGAAATCTCGCACTCTTGCAATTACGACATACTCCCTGTTGACCAAATGGAAACTAGTGCAGAGTGTTCTTTGGAACTCAAACTCTACTAAACTTAGAAAAGAGAAAGGCGAATGAATTAGAAGCAATGAGTTCGTACCAGCGTAACTTTCTCCAGTAAGATAAAAGGGTCGTCCTTTGTACTGGGGAAACCGCTCCAGCCAGTTCACCACAAAGGCATAATTGTCATACGCTGCACATCGCGAAAATGCATCATCCAACAATTAGTTCGCAGAATCGATGAACAGCCTAATTCCTCTCCCACGAATCAAATTAGCTGAAGAGAGAATCGTCTTAATGAGCTTAAAACTTGCAGTGCAGCAAGTGGGATGACATGAGAGCCTTGCGTAGTAGAGCTTGTTAATTGGCTTAGAGGAAATTTGATCGAAGAATCACATGTAAATCATTTTGCAATGATCTGGTATAGATCTCTGGACTTCAACTTCGGCCACCAAAACAAGTTCAACAATGCTCGCAGTTGTGGTCCGCACCTGTGCGGTTGTCCCCACTCGTGAGAAGATCACTGCTCGTGTTGGTGTATGAGAAGCCGACTCCAGCGGGTGATTCCACGAAGACCACGTTGGCAACTTCACCCAAACAATTCGTCCATCAGATGAATCGAACTCAGACAACAGTGCATCATTCATATTCAGACACCAGTTCGTCAAATTCCGACAAAAAATTCTCAATTTCACCCAATCACCTGGAAATAATTAAAATCCTATAACCGAAAGATCACTGATGTAAGCTTAAACTCGCCATTATTCATTAAAAATTCAAAGAACGGACAGTCATAAATTATCAAGAGACGTCTATTCCCAGCATTAGAAAACAGTCCGAGTCTTCCAGATTCATCAAATGCATCGAATTTAGACACAAATTCGCAGCTGCATCCAATCACTTGCAACGACTTTAAATTTACCGTACGGATAAATCACTGTGGTCAGCTCAAATGTACCATTCCTACATGAATGGAGTCGCAAGAAATTAACATACGTTTATTCCCAGCATTAGGATTCAATCTCAGAGTCTTCCCTCCCAGGTTGATGAAAAAGGGGCCCAGCTCTTCCGCAAATCCAGATGCAATTGACGAACATCCCGGCCCTGCAAACAATCAAATTCACCGCATACATTCCACCGATCAAATCACAACTACCATGACTTGCAATCAAGCAAATTCAAGCACTTTCTGATCTCACACCAGCTAGAATCAATGTAGGATTCCGTCAATTGATTACAACACAATTTGAACAATTCAATTCCTTGAGGTGTCGATCTAAACCTCCATTGAACCAAATCGCAAGTGGCTTCTTCTCCGGCTCCTCTTCAGCCTCCACGAAGAAATAGTAATGAGCCCTGCCATGCTCTTTGTTCACAGTCACGTAGCCCGCATACATATCGAATTCCACCTTCGGCTGTCCCGGCAGTGTCCCAATTCGATCTACTTCCTGCGCTGCCTTCCATGCCGAGTCACCTGCTTCTGCACTGAATCCCGAATTCTCAACAGCCGAGATCACTGCCACCACCAAGAGCACCCACACACTGAAACCACTCCTCATCTTGTAAGAACAAACTGTCAAGGAATTATTCTTCCCTGTCAGAAACAAAAAGTTCTATATGACCTCCTTCACGCAGTAAGTTACAACATATCACGGTTCTTGAGCTAGCAACTCAACTGCGCCAGCACGTCTCCTTTATATGGAATAAGAGGAACTGTTTGAATTCCTGGCAACTACAGTAGCTAGTGTGGAGCTACCTCGAATCATCGTACATTCAAGTACACTATCCCTCAATCCTCTTCGGACGGACGGGGAGGTCACCGCACGTGGAAATCATTTTTTGGTACAGTGTGAATCATCTGCACTGCATAATAAAAATCCAAAAAACCCACTCAGTGGAGGTCAAACTACTTCCCTGGGTGAATTTTCGCACAAAATTCCAAGGCCTGATGAATATCTGCACTTCTGTCTGTCATCCATCGAACCACAGTGAGACTCTGGTCCGCAGCGTCCTTGAAGGGTTAACCAGATCCAGCTTACGGTCAACCACGCCAGTTGCGCGGCCAGAAGAACAAGTTTGAACAAATTCCCGTGAAGCACACCAGAAGCTACGCTGTCTACACCTCTAGTGACGATACTGACAGTGGGTTCCGCTTCCAGCGCGCATTTCGAGCCTCTAGAATTGATCGACACGCCGCAGGAAAAGAAAAACTTTGTCGATCTGCAACTGAGGAACAATTATTATCTGCTCAGGACTGGATCGCGCTCGCTGGTGCAGAACTTTAACGATCGATCTTTTATAACGCTTGGAGTTAAATTCTTTTGGAGAACTTTCGTGATTTCTAATTTTACGGCTGAAGAAAAGAAAGCCGCACCCACCATCTTACAGCGCCATGTGTAAAGTTGAATTCAGACTTGTAATAGGAGGATGTACGGTCCGATTGGAAACTGAACACTGGAACAAAAGACTCCGCTAGCTGTGACCGAATTGGGGAGGGTTGACAGTTTGAGATTTCTTCGAAGCTGTGCACGAAGTTCACAAGATGGCACGATTATTGCCCGTTATTGGCAATGGACGTTGATCTTTTTCTTCCTTGTGGCCTCTTGATCATGACGGGTGGAACTGGAGGAGGGGTTCTGGCATTCTTTCATTGGAAGGGAACTTGCAGACAGAATGGGGAGAAATTTGGTAAAGCGGATTCGATGTCACGAGCATTTCGCAGTGAGGATCATGTGCAGGCGGGAGGAGGAAGATTTTTGAGAGATGAGAGTCCAGTTGGGGTAGGTAGTACAACAGTCAAATTAGTTGACATCAGTTTTTTCAGTATAACTTCCTATGAAATTTCGTACTGAGTGTGGATGTGCAGGATGAGGAAGATTTTTGAGAGATGACGGAGTCTCCAGTTGGGGTAGGTACAGAAGTCCAATTTGTTCATAGATATATGGTGAGTTTCATAGATTTGTTCATAAATATATGGTGAATTTCAATACAGGCAAACTTGTTGATAATTGAGTTTGTAGGTGGGGCCAATTTGAGGAACATTTTTTGAAAAATAGTGTTGATGGCAAATTTCATTAAAATGGTAGTATCCCATATGCCATTTTTGAGATCGCACAGTCTGAACTAGAAATTGACATCTAGGACTAGTATAGACTTTTAGACATATGAATTGCATGTAGATTTCCTAAATCTATAAGTGATTTAGATTTTGGACTGCGTGGTCTGAAACATCTTGGACAAGTGTAGATTTTGTACATCTACAACATGTATAGATTTCAAAAATCTATGACGGGTTTTGATTGCAGATCATCTGGTTTGAACTATAAAAAGTGTCAAACTAATGGAATACCGCCATTTTAACAAAATTCACCATATTGGAAGTTGATGTATTAGTAAATGGCTAGATGGGAAATTTCGTTAAAATGGCGCCATTTTGTTAAATTGGCGCTTTTGAGCAGTTTAGACTGCGCGGTCTGAACCGTTTTTTCTATCCTAGGATCTACACCTATACTAGATTTTGGAAATCTACAACTCTCCTAGATTTCTGAAATCTATACCAATCCTAGATTTTTTAGATTGTTTGATCTAATATCTATGCTTGTCATAGATTTCAGAAATCTAAAAGTGTCCTAGATATTAGCAATGTATACTTGTCCTAGATGTCAAGGTGTGAAAATGGCATGTGGAATACCGCCATTTTAACGAAATTCCCCATCTAGGTAAATGGCTAGGTAAATGGCCATTTGTTGCACCTCTCTCACATGCAAAAACCTCTCTTAATGCTTAGTTCCAACACTATGCATTGAGAGAGGTTCTACCTATATTTCATATGTCATTTTTCAAACCATTCAAAATCATATAAGTGGCATCTAGGAAAAGTATAGATTTTAGACATAGGTATTGATTTCACACTGCACAATTAAAACCACCTAAAACATATTTATATTTCAAAAATCTAGGATAGGTATAAATTGAAGGAAGAATGTTGGTATGTGAGCACTGAGTTGTGAGCAGGGAGCAAGGAGCAAGAAAAAGTGAGCATGGAGTAGGGATTCTAGGGAAAAAAAACCTTTTTCATCCTATTATTGTGTAGGAAGGTATCTAAAATTGTGTAATGGACATCATCAAGAAAGTAATCCTCTATTGAAACTATGTTGTTTTAATGGGGAATTTCGTTAAAATGGCGGTATTCCACATGCCATTTTCACACCTTGACATCTAGGACAAGTATACATTGCTAATATCTAGGACACTTTTAGATTTCTGAAATCTATGACAAGCATAGATATTAGACCAAACAATCTAAAAAATCTAGGATTGGTATAGATTTCAGAAATCTAGGAGAGTTGTAGATTTTCAAAATCTAGTACAGGTGTAGATCCTAGGATAGAAAAAACGGTTCAGACCGCGCAGTCTAAACTGCTCAAAAGCGCCAATTTAACGAAATGGCGCCATTTTAACGAAATTTCCGTTCTTAGTATTCACACAATATAGTATTGAAAAGCACACTATTGCAATACAAAAGCAATATTGCAACAATATTGTTTTAACAAAAACACTATTATAGAAACATTTAGACAAAAAACTAGAATTTCAAGGAATTCAATGTGGAGATTAAAAATCATTTCTACTTTGACTTCCTTCTTTATTACATAGTACTATTTAGAAAGTTTCTCAATAAGCTCGAAAGTTTTGCTAAGAAGATTTCAAGAAGCTTCTAGTAATATAGAATATTTTTGAAGTAGTTTCTATGAAGGAAACTTCTTAAGAAATTTTCATTCACCTCTAATCTTTTAAAAAAAAAAATTTAACCCCTAAAGGACCATTGTCCCTTCGGGGGACAAATGCAATTTCGGGCAGGTACCTATGGGCTGAATTTTTGTCCTAATTTTTTGAAATTTTTTTTGGAGATAGAAAAATTGAATATCTTCATGGGAATATAATTTTTTTTTCAATCGGTGCCCGGGAACAAAAGTTATGCCCAAATAAGCTCAAAATAGGGGACGGCGGGCAGTTCGGGCAGCAAAGAAAAAAATTGAATTTTTTTTTTTTGAATTTTTTTTCTTATAGATTATATTTTTGCTTATCTAGGAAGCTTTGATTCATTTTATTTGGATTTGTTATGAGAAAGTTATGGACATTCTTGTTTTTCGGGCAATTAGAGCATTTTCTTGAAAAAAATAACTTGTAGGATTCATTTCTGGATGCAATTTTTGCAATTTTTCAAAAAAATAAATTTTTCATGGTTTAGTTTACTTGCTAGAACAATCTCACCATTAGGATTAGTGCATTTTAATTCCATTTAAAAGATATTAATATTTTAGATTTTCCTTCTATCTCATACCTACTTCTACTTAACATTTTTTTTAAGAATGAAAATTAAGTTTTTTTGAATTTATTTATTTTTTCCTAGATTCTCAACTCAATTTTTCACTATAAATAATTAAAGCTCAAAACTCTTTAGTGCAAAATTTTTAAGTTAAAAATGTTCAAAGTCAAAAAATCCAGTCCCGCAATGTGTTGAAAAACTTGTTTTTCCCACTTTAAATGCAAGTATCTTGCAATCTGTGTGGTCAAAAATTCTGAATTTTTTTCCACACTATCTTATACTAGTGAGGTATAAGATCATACGGTTAGATGTGGAAAAAAATTAATTAAAATATGTTTTTACTCTTTGCTATAGAATTGGCAGTTTTTAGTGTTTTGGGGCAGAAAACAGGGCTTGGTCCTTTAGGGGTTAATCAAACTTGTAGAGGAATTTCTATGAATCCCTAAATGAATCTCAAGAAAGGCCAAAATAAACCAATTTAATGATCAATGACTCCTTAGCATTGCTTAATTCTTGTTGGAAATACTGATTTGGCATTCTTTAACCCCTAAATGTCCAAACACCATTTTTCGGCAATATAGCAATTTTGCCATTTTGGGCAATTCACTATGGATGGAGCTTTTTATTTTTTTATTTGAATTTTTCATGCAATATGTCCTTAAGGAATAGCTTTAAGACCCAAAAAATTTCATACCTTTGACTACATGGTTAATAAGTTATTGCATAATATGTCATTTTCATCATTAGGTGGACAACCCAAGTAGCTAATAAAACTTCTTCAAAAATCACTTTTTTAAGAAATAAAAATTTGAAATTGATTCTCTAGATTTATATATATGTTGAAAGCTTTGAGTCATTCTATTTTGATTTATGAGATGAAAGTTATGAATATTAGTTTGCAAGTAGGTATAATTTTCTTAGACTTCATACCTAAACCACAAACTAAACTCCTCATAACTTTCATCTCATGAATCGAAATGGAATGATTGGAAGCTCCTGACATATATATAAATCTCAAAAATCAATTTCAAATTTTTATTTCTTAAAAAAGTGATTTTTGAAGAAGTTTTATTAGCTAATTGGACTGCCCACTGAATGATGAAAATGCCATATTATGCAATAATTTTTTAAGCATGCAATCAAAAGTTATAAAAATTGTTGGGCTTAAAGATACTCCTTGGACACATATTATGTGAAATTTTCAAAGAAAACAAAACAAAACTCCATCTATAGTAGGCTACCCAAAATCGCTATGTTGCCAAAAAATTGTATTTGAACCTTCATGGGTTAACAATTTCTTTTCAATAAACTTGATTTGAATATTTATTAAAGAGATATTATAAAATGTAATCTATACAAATGATGTGGTGTAAATTTGCAAATGAGATTTATAGATTTTTCATTCTAAAGTCATGTCTATATGATTGAATGTTATCTTGCTATTGATCGTTTATTATGTTTTTTTTAATTTAAAAAATTGAAGTAAAAAAGAATGGATATTTAGTATAAATTTTTATAGAGAGTCTTATTAAAGTTGGTTGAATGAAAATTAGAAGAATGTGCAAATATAGAGTGTACTATGAGAGTGGGTCAGATGTAAGTTTAAAAGGATGTGCAACTACAATTGAAAGTGTTCTAGTAGAATAGGTTAGATGTAAACTTATAGAAAGCATCATTCAATAGTATATCATTAGAAGAGATCTGGTATTACTTAGGGCAATCTCCTACAACAACTTTTAGATGGAAATTAGTTTAATCAATATCTAAAGCATGGAATCTTAACACACTTTTATAGAGAAAGTTATTAGATTAAATTGGGTACAACTGTTAATTTGGAATATGTGCCATTATGGATTATACCATTAGATTGGATTGGATGTAGCTTTGGCAAATTTATATGCACCTCAAATTGGCCAAGCCTTGTACAAAAGTCCAAATTTTTTTGAAATCCTACAACAATTGCACTTTGCAAATGGAGAATTAGAATTTTGGGGCAACAAATTAAAATTGTTGTAGAGGCTCATGAAAGTAGGGGGGAAATTTTTAGAAAACTACTTATAAAAATAGACTTGAACTTTTGGCTTGCTTTTAGTTTGACATTAAAACAAAGTCACTCCTAAAATATAGTTTCTCCCTACTCACATAGAAAACAAAGCATCATCATATGGAACTCAACAAAAGGCAATTCCAACTCTAAAAAACTTGAAAATGAATTTTACATTTCAACACAACATGAATTTTTTTGATTAGGGGCAGTAATTCTAGAATTGGCTAAACTTTGTTTGGTTTCTACTTAATTTTTCCATGCCCTTAGTGTAAATTCCAAACAAATCTTCCAAAAATGAACACTTGGCTAAAAAACCCTTAACTTGTTAACTTGTTTTGAGATCATTGGTTAGGGGCATGTGCAATTATGCAGTAGGGGTCAATGTTCTCAAAACTGACTAAATTTTGCTTCAACTAATATTTAACTAATTATGGACAAATCCATAGTCCAGAAATAAATCGGCCGTCAGCTGATATAGTCGAATGCATAGTTTTGTGTGCCACAAGCAATGAACCAAAATGGCTACAACCACTAAAGAAACCAAAGTATCAAAACACCTGGCCCATAAAAGAGTTCAGAGGTAATAGTTTATGAAATTTTTTTGTTAAATAAACACGTCTGTTGTGTCCTAATTTGTGAGCCCGTATCGGCTGGCGCCTGATACTGGCAGCCGATTCCTAACATCATACACTAGAGCACCTAGACCTATGAAAGTGTCCTAAGTGCATCAAGTGACAAGTGGCTACAGCATTCATCTGTAAGATGAAGCGCGACAAATTGTCGACCTTAAACCCTAAACCCTAGTCCATCCGATCCAAGTAATAAAATCCGGAGTATCAGCAGGCAGCCGATATCCCCCTCCGAAAACTCCAGAGAGCAGGTCTTCCAGTGAAGAGGCAATGGACTCGATAGGACTGGCTCTGAAATCAGTTGTTCCTATTTCTGAAAAAGTGTACGAGACATGAAGGTCTTGCAGCCTCCCCGATTCCAGTGACGTTGTATCGGCTGGCGACTGACACGATGTAGGGTGAATCACCAGAATATCCCCTGCCAATTCGGCTTGCCATACTTGATTGATTGTGCCACCTCATAGTGCAATTGTCCCAATCTCTGTGCGCCTTTGATGTATTCTGAGACTGACTGATATTGGTGCATGGGATAAATGAAAGGAATAATATCATTTGAAATGTTTGGAATAACTCTACTAGTGTTGGGGAAATTGAGATCTCCGTTGAATGGTAGCGGAATATAGCACGCCGTATCCGGCGTCCTCCTCAGCGCAAGCGGGCACACATCGATGATGAGCACTTGGTCCGTGAAGCATGTCATCCTGGATGGTCTCTTAGTATGGAGTATTGAGAGCATTTTGTAGCACCACGGGAACTTGAGGCTATCTACACAGTACTCTCTGCCATAAACGAATGCTAGGTTGTCTCTGATATGTTTTGGAAGCAAGTGCGCAAGCAAAGGCCTAAGCTGAAGTATTGGCAACCTTGACCAAATTCCTACGTGAAACTTTTGAAACAATGTCATGAACATAGGAAGTAGCCTTGGCTTTTTAATGACGTTTCTGTGTGGGTCTGACTTGTCCACCTTGATATTCGGGTCGAGATAACAAAGTAGTCCCGTGACTCCTAGAACCACATATTTCTTAAAGGACTGTGTATGCCCAACGTTGGACTCCTGAATAGAAGATAAGTTAGTGGTTACATAATTCCACAACATAAGCATCCGATGAAAGAAGCGCATGCAATAGGTATCGGCTGGTAGCCGATACTGTTGCCTGACCCAATACAACAGGAAGCATTAATTGTGGAGAAAGAGACATGTGGTAGATAGACTGTAGAGATGAGTGAGTGCCTGCCCCTACATTATTGCAATCAGTCGATTCCAAAGTCCAAGACCTAATGATGAAACTCTCAAAGGAAACATTGGAATGCTTTGAGAGTGAGCCATGTGCACGCTTTAGAAAAAATGTGATTATAATGTCTTGATTACAAAAAAATGTTTAATCCATACAGAAGAAACTAATGTCCACAGAAGATTTAGTCTATCCGTGCTGTATCTACAGAGAATATGTACAATGTACAGAAGAGTGTGTCGGCTGGCAGCCGATACACTACGCCTCCTCCGTCCGGTCACGTGGGCTACGCAATTCCCAAGGCCTTTAGCTCCTCCTGTGAATATGGCACCTCGAATCCCTTCTGATATTGCGGTGTCACATTCACGTACTGATTATGCATAGGGGTTCCCGGCATACATCGTGCAAGCCCAGTGGACGAGTTCCTCTCACAGAACTGTGGGACCGTGAGTCCCGAAGACAAGAGCCGTTCAATGAACGGGATCATGGTCGCCTGGAGAAATGGCAGTTTCCCTGCCTTGAGTGATTTCTCCGAGTACATGGTGACGGGGGGCGGATGAATCGCACTATACGGCAGATTCAAGACGTTCCTATATGGCTCGGAGTCCACGATCAATGAGTTGTTGATCGTGGCGCCATTATCGTACAAGGAGGATGCTCCGAGAATTCTCGCGAGACGCTTCAGAAAAATTGGTCGCGATGCACTCTGAGGGTCTCGATAAGTACTCTCGTCACAGAACTCCTGTCCAAAGGCCAGGTAATCCTCTCCGATCTCCGACGCCTTCCATCTAAGGTTATGAAGGCGCTGCTCGAGAGTGTTCTTGGGTAAGATCGACCAGTAGACAATCACAATGTCTTGACCCTTACAGAACAAAATGAACTCCCGGAGACCTGGTCGGTCTCTGACTGTCGACCTCTGAGTCATACTCTTCCCTTTGACAATGAGTGGCTCATAGAAAAGTAGAGTTCCCTGAACTTCAAGGAAAAGAAACAACTTCGGAGTTGCTACCTGAGTAGAGCCAGCACTATCGGGAGTCCATGGTCTGTCTTTTGTCTCTGTCTGGACATTCTGATTCCCAGCTTCAGATACGGTGTCGGAGGAATTGTCAGAGTTGTGATAGTCATCATCTGCATTGCCACACAAAATACATAGAACATGAGATGCTATGAACTTAGATAGATGACAAAACATTTGTGCACTATATCGGCTGGCAGCCGACAAAACATTTCAGCACTGTATCGGCTAGCAGCCGACATAGTCGAGAGCAAGTCTGGTCTGTCCAAATAACGGCTCCTACTGACATGTCTACGTACGAGTCTAAGCCAGGCAGTTCTACTTATGAACGAACTATATATGATACTCCACAAACATCGCGGAGCATGTCTACTGCCTACGAACTTCCAGTCTGAGTCCTCTTTTGAGATCGGACGGGAGACATCTCTTCATTCGGGAAGTCCTGCGTTCGCGCCGCCGCGCCACCGTCCTTCTCGTTTGATCGTTTCCGCTTGAAGAAGATCCGAGTTGAGCGGCGCGAGTCCGCCGACTCCGACTCCTTTTCCAGCGGTGCCCCCTTGCTTCTTCCCCGTCTTGGTTCCGGCGGAGAAGTCTCCATGGGTGTCGGCTGGCCGCCGACACAAATGTCGGCCATGGTCGCCGGTCGCCCAAGTGCAGTTACTCCCACCTGAGGCTCCATCGCCGCGACGACCACTTGAGGCAGAGGGAGCCTGCTTATCTCCTCCGACGGTGGCTCAGCGCGCAGATCCACGACCATTGCGAGCGAGGAGTTTCTCTGTGGGAGCAGCACGGGGCGGTCGAGATCTTGAGTCGGGGGTAAATTAAGAGAGGGCCTCGGAGACGAAGGACGTGGTTGCCGTCCCCTTCGAATGAGTGTTGCTTCCGGGGAGCTCTCTGTGTCTGAGTCAGTCACAACCGTCACAAGTGGTGGTTGCTCCTAAGACTGACCCTGCGTCCGCTGAGTTTGAGCGGCACCCCCCGGAGCCTGGGGTAGAACGAGGGTAGACAACGGCAGCGATTGCCGAGGAGATTGCGCAGGTGTCGTCTGCCCCTCCTGGTCTGTGATCGCCAGAGTCACCTGAGTAGGTCCCAGGGAATCCGTGGAGAGGAGGTTCATTCCCCTCACACGTTCCTTCGCCTTCTCCAATCCCTCCTCCTCCCGAATGAACTCCATGACAGCCCGTCCATTCCTCTGCAAAGCCATGGAATACAAGTCAACCATCTATTGTATCGGCTGCCAGTCGACAGAAAGTGACTTCCTGAGAACAATGCAAGTGTGAGGATGGGATAAGAAAACGTACCAAAGCGATCTCCGTGATGTTACCGCCTCCCCAGATGTTGATGACGGTGGCATCCTTGGCTTTGAGGGTGGGTAGCATGAGTTTCTCGAGCAGTCCATGGCCAACCCCGCACATCCCGCCATTCCAGTCGACCTCCCCCTCGACGTCGAAATTAAACAAGTTCAGCGCCTTGTTGATCCCAGTAAAGCGTTTGAATACCGGGAAAACACTGAGCCTGTCCTCGGGCTTCGGGAAGGTCAAGGAGAGAGTGACCAGAGGCCTGGACTCAATCTCGGCCTTCTGAAAGCCTCCCTGGGGAGATGGCTGGTAGTACACTACATGGTAGTACCAGTCGGTCGAGGATGAGTGCGTTGTCGAGGCGACTGAATCCCGGAACCGCGAGTTCCCGATGAGGAGCATTGGCAACGGGATGTAAGGGTCGCCATCTTCATTGTCTGCCCCGTCCGAAATTTCTGCTGCCAACGACACGTCGAGCAGGTCATTCCTGGTCACCCCAAGAGGTTCCCCCATATCTATATACCCGAAAAGGACGAGGAATTTCTTGTCCTCGGGTTCCAGCGCCATCGTCCCTTTGGATTGACGAATGAATGCCACCACCTCTGGAATACTCTCCCCGACATGGCATTCGTATTGTAGATCGCTTGACTTGCCTACCGTGGTAGGCAAGTTGACTTTGACGTAGCTTGCCAAAGTCGTGAAGAAGACCCCCGGCGCCTTGCCATCCGTGGACTTGTCCGTGGTTGGATTCATGGGGTTGACTCGCCCCTTCAACCAGTTGCTTGCGTTCGTGAACTTCATCATGTCCTTCCAGACATTCCGGACTACGGCCGCTGAGTACCCCTCCTTGTCAGCCAGCTCCTTCCAATCCTCATCCGAATATGGGGTCCAGCCTGCGTCCTCGCAAAGAAGAGGGTACTTCTTTCTGGTCCACATGATCTCGTTCATGACGATCCGGTCGAGCTTCTTGTCCTTGCACCAATCGAAGAGAGTGATCTTCCCTGAGGACTCCGCCTTGGCGATGTTTTTGATGCTAATGCGGAGGGCAACAATCTCCCGCCCCAACTCGCACAGATCTGAATCATGAAGCCCCAGCGTTGGCGTCAGATCTGTTTTGGTGATGTGCGTGAGCGGCTTCCGGTTGACCAGGAGATTGGGCACAGTCCCATCATCGCCAATGAGTTTGCCGTTCTCCCACGCATCGAACACCTCCGTCCACAGCACCCAGGTGTTCTCTTTGATGAAGATGAGTAGCAACTTGGAGGACACCTTTTCCTCCACGAAGTGCGCCATCACCTTCAGCTTCGCAGCCTGAGAGTTCAACTACAATGCTTAGAACAGAGCACACATGTATCGGCTGGCCGCCAATACATAACGTATGGAACAAATAGAAATACAAAGCAAGGAAGCGTGGGTACTACCTCGAATGCTGGTGTCGGCTTGCCTCCTCCACGATGCGGCTCTGGGCATCCCGCCTTCACCCACGCCACTCTTCCCATCTCTGCGCAGAATCTGAAGTTTTCCTTCGCCACCTTCTCCGCGATGTTGAGATTGAGGGCATTGGAGACTCTGACGAGTGTGTCCGGGTCTCTGCTGAACACCGGAATCACCTTGAACTCAAGGACGTCCGTTTTGGCTTCAGAGCCGTCGGGATACTGCTCGGCTAGTTCTCGGCAGGCCGTCACCGTGTGTTGCCCTCCAATGATGTACCAGTGGACATTCGGCGCCTTCCACCACAGCATTGAGATGCCGTTGACAACAGTGAGTTCCTCCTGCCCGGGACACTTGTCCATCACTACGTCCAACCCTTTGTCCTTGGGCAATGGAGCCCGCTTCAATGGAACCCCATGTATTTCCGGCTTCTTCCTGATGGACCCATATCCCTTATACATGGTCTTCACCTGAAATGACAGAAGGCCCAATCATTAATGACTAGTTACACATGTCGGCTGCCAGCCGATACAAGAAATCAAATGACTTTGATTAAAGAACGATGCAAGTGATCTTCCAATTACCTGTCCAAGCCGGTCCTTCGCAATCTTCCGGTACTTGAGCTCGTCCGGTGCAATGTGGAGCTTGTCCGAGTGTGACCCCCGGAAGACGCTGCTTCTTGTATGAAAACGAGTGCAGGAGGCCCGTCTCCAGCGCCTGGTAAATAGCATTCACCTCGTTCTCCTTGGTCTTCGTGGTGAGGTAATTTCCATGCCGGAGTGCTTCGTCCAGTGTGAGCTTGAGCGGCTTCGTTGGGTCATCCTTGCCCTTTCCTCTCCGCTTTGGTTTGGTCGGGGACGCTGGCTCCTCAAGATCGGCTTCAGTGACCTCAGCCACTGTCGCCGCCACCAGCTTCCTCTCCACGGGTACCTTCTTCTTCCCCTTCTCCAGCTCATGAGCGACCAACGCATTATGCTCATCGTGCTCCTGCTTCAGGCACTCCCACCCCTGGATGAGCTCCTCTGTAGTCGATGGTGTGTTGTTGGAAAATGTCATGCCCATGGACATGGACTTTTGTCCACAGACCTCCTCCGTGCACTTGTTCACCGGCAACTCCACTGCAAAATAGTCGTGGACCTCGTCCGTGCTTGCCAATGGCATCAAGCATATCATTACATGCACGGACTCGCCAACAGCCCTGACAGACAACACACTTCCCTTGCCAGGGGTCATGTTCCCCTTCAACTTGAAGGAGCATGTGATGTCCACTTTTTTGTCGGGTGCCTGCCTCCAGCACAAACCCCATTCCTGGATGGCCTCGATCCCTCGCCATGTTGCTCGTAGTGGAAACCCATCACCCAAAATTCCAGAGTTCGGGATTTGCTCACCTAGAATTCGGGCCAAGAAAGTCGGTTTCCTACAAAACAATACATTGCAATTCTCAGTAAGTTGTCACTATGTAACCCCACTTTGTGCATCTAGTGTATCGGCTGCCAGCCGATACAGCCACAATCCCTAAACCCTACCTTCAGAAGTCATTTACAGAACATCGTATGACTACTGTCCCAGATTTATATCGGTTGCTAGCCGACATCACATGAGCTCAGGAGTTACCTGAGTGCTCCCATGTCTGTCAGCTGCCAGCCGATACAGCAATCCACAGGTGCCTCACACTCTCAATGGCTGTACTGAAAATAATCAAGAAATAATAATGTATCGGCTGGCAGCCGATACAGGTATAGAAAAGTACTTGTCATTCGCCAAACCGGAGGATGCCATTGCCGAAGGACTGACTCTTGTCGGCTGCTCAGAAAAACTTGTCGGCTGCTGAAGAAAACGGCTGCCGCACACTCCTTCTTTGTCGGCTGCCCAGAAACACCTATCGGCTGCTCCTCCGCTCTGCGTCGGGGTGTCAGCTACAAGCTGGAAGGCAAGAGAGAGAGCGAGAGAGGGAGAGGGAGAGCAGGAGCGCAAATGGCAAATGAGAGAAAATGAAAGTGGCCTGGGGGGTATACCCTCGGCTGCCAGTCGAGGGGCGCAATCATGACAAACCGAGTCCGTTCATCCTATGATTTCATCCATCGCCCGGTTTCCATCCGCTACCGTGTACTCCACATCCAACGAGGTACATGCAAGTGACGAACACTCATTGCGATGATGCGTACATTTCCACCCACGATCTCCTGATCCACGGCCTTGTCTCTCTTGCAATCACCACAACTTCATCCTCTTTCAAATTCAAATTTCAGGTGCCAAGTTCAATCACAAGCATGCTCACCTAGGATCTGATCTTGGAGGACTTCATTTTCCATTTTCATTTCCCCCACACACACACTCAGAGCGTCCAAGAACCTTGAGGGAATTGCAGTGGCTTGTTATTTAGGAAGGATGCAACGTTAGAGAGGGAATTTAGTAGACCTCAACCTAGTGCACAGCTTAGGTATTCAGTAGTCCTCGGGTTCAGGAAGCGCTCTGGGACAGATGTTATTTGGCGTTCAGGCTTACGTAGGAAATGCAGTAGGATTTCAATTGCTGGGAGACAAATTTGAATTGCAGTAGGATTTCAATTGCATTTTCGAGAATTAGATGCCTGTCAGTGGTTCTTCATTTCCTATTTGGTTGCGTTTGTGCTTCCATTTCTTGATTCAGCCTGGTCCGAGCATCTGTGGATAGTGCGTAGATCATAGGAATTGAAAAATCTAGCTTCTTACATGATCCCCGGAGTTCTAGTTGTACGGTCCTGCCCCTGTGCTTGACCGTACGGACAGTGGTATCGGCTGCCAGCCGATAAGGTCATCACGGGTTTGACGGAAGCAAAAATTCCCACATTCTGGGTTCTCACCTCGATTTCGAATCATGAGTGGCTCTGATGAATGGACCTCGGGTGCCAGTCCTATTGAGGCATTCACAAGAAATGGTGGGTCAGGAAGACTGAAACTGCAGAAGGGAGTTGTTGTGGCTCTCACACTGGAAGGATTATACTACGCTGGAAGGGCGGTCGTAGAAAGGGTGGTCAGCTGCGATCCATACCTCGTATGCGTTCATGTCCTAGATGTTCCAAACAACCTCGATATGCCTCTTCCGTTTCCGGAGGGAGACATGGTTTTCCTCAGACATTGCCCGGAAAGGTCAATCGTGTGGGAGGCAGGCAACGTTTATCCCCAGGCAGAGGCGGAAGGGTCTTCTGCTGCTGCTGTCGGCCGGCAGCCGATACAAGTGCTCACTGATGAGAAACCCATACAACAATTCCTGTCACTCACTGTCAATATGGATGTCTCACTTCTCCAGACTCTAGGCGACACTCTGTTCTATGCTAGTGTAGGGACAATTGTAGAGTGCTCTCCGAAGGGGTACTAGGGAGGCTTCCGCATTCCACACAGCTTCTTCCTCGTTGTGAAGCTCCTGCATGTCGTCGATGATTTCAAGAATCACACTGCCTATTGCGAGATTCCGGATTTCATCACACTCAAACGTTGTGTAGGATACAAACTACTCTGGAGTGGTTACAAGGTCAGACCAATCCAGACCTCTGTCCAAATGACCAACGTTGTCGGCTGCCAGCCGACAGGAGCACCTGCGACCAATTTCATGCAGCCTCAGGTCGATGGGAACTGTGAGAGTGGTGGAAGTTCGAACAATGTGCAGGTAGAACTCGATGATCCGGGATCACAGCGGGTACTTCCGACTGCATCAGACGAAGACGAGCGAGATGATAGACTCTATTCTTCAGACGATGACAGCCGCAGGTCTGCACACGACCAGTGCAATGTTCATGGTTACAGCACCTCTGGCACTAGCACGTCCGACGCAAGTGTTGCTGACAGCATGGATCATTCGGATGCATTTAGAGATGGTACTCAGAGGGGTGACAATGCCGATCCGGTTGGAGTGCAAGATGGACTTCCAATCCCAGATAGACCGCTCTGGAGAAATCAATACTGTCAACTTCTCAATGACGACTTCTCGGTACTGGGAAGAGCCATGATCCAAGTCTGCCTACCAGATGAGGCTTGCGATGATGGCGTCCTGGGCGATATGGATGTTGGGGTCATGTTCGTATCGGACAGTCACGAAATGCAAATGACAACCATGCGCTGGAAGCTCACACACACAAGATTGGAGGGGGGAAGGCTACTATCAGAAATTGTCATGCTTTGCTCACAAGCTGCTCTGTTGAAGGAGTCAGACGATGACGGAATGCAGGGGGTACCGAGGAATCCATATCGCTCTGTGCGCATAAGGGTCATTCCCACGGATCTCGAGAGCCAGTCCAGGCTGCAAATCAAGACCTCGGAGGCGGAGGTACGTAAGGTCAGCTCACAGAAGTGCTGTAAGCTCAGATGCTGCCAGACCTTTCCCTGGGAGGACACCAGGTCTATACGACGAAAGTTCTTCGCTTGCACATTCGAGAGTAGGAAGGAGGTAGCGTATGCGGTGCAGAGTCAACTTCATGCAGGGATTATCCCAGGAAAAAAATTCATCACTCTTGCTAATAGAGACGTTTGCGAGAACGCATGGTACATCATTCACGGGGGATCCAGGTCGGCCTATCATGTTTACAAGGCTGCGGCCGCCGGAGGATCCGTCAACGGGTCGCATGGAAATGCGGGGGCTCGACGCCCACGGCCACAAACAATACAAGCTCAAGCAACACTCAAAACGATCATCAACGAGAATGTAGACAAGATGCCAAACGAGTTCAGAATGGTTGGGAATAAACGCGTCGACAATCTCAAGGTCCTACCCTCTGCAATGAATTGGGATCACATACGCGAACAAGTCAATTATGTAAGTCCAACATCTGCCTCCTCGTCTATAGTATAATGTCCCTCTGTCGGCTGCCAACCGATACAATCAAGGCTACACTTAGAATCTAGAAGCCATAGATATTTCCTTTCTATAGGACGGCATTCACAGTTCTATCGGCTGCCAACCGATACAACTCTATCGTCTTACATGGATACTCATCCATGTAGTCATGTTCTTCAGGTCAATAGAATATGCAATATGCAACCGGTATCCCAGTCTGCTATCAGCCGACTTCGAAATGCTCATTTCAAAAACGTAGAGGTCAAGGCAGTAGGGAGCAATTTCTCAAAATGCACAAAGTGTGACTTCCTCGTAGAGTTCATTGCAAAGTATCCCAGAGGTTGTGATGAGTGGCAGGCACTCGTCGACGACAGAGAGAGACATCTCAATTACCAGCGCGCTTGTAGAAATGTATACAACGGATGGACCGCGCAGTCAGTGCAGAATCCATCAGAGTTCCTTTGCATTATTCATGACAAAATGGACACCACAAAGACTGCCATTCCCAGGATGCAGCGCATCACAAAGGCCACCGCAGGACTAGGACAAATTCCAATCTCATGTACTGGAATGCTCACTCATGGACATGGAGATGGTGCATACGCGCATTACTCAACATCACTCTGGCCGGGGGATTCAAATTTCACTATTTCATCCATCTGTAGGGTACTCAGGGCCCTAGAACTACCTCCTGTAAGGGAGTCAAAGATACTCTTCTCCACTCCACCGCTGAACAGCTTCTTCGAGGCTCTGCTGCATGGCAAATCCAGATGCAGCTCGTCAATCCCGCAGTCCTCGGACAAGGTCACAGACGCACCAACACCAGGGCGACCTCAGGTCCCACTACCCAAAAAACTCTTCTTGCAACTCGACAATTCAGCGAAGGACAACAAGAATAGATTCCTCATGGCTTTCTGCTCACTGCTCACTGCCAGGCGCATATTCAAGGAAGTTTCCGTAGGATTCCTCATTGTCAGACATACGCACGAGGACATTGACGCGCACTTCAGTTACCTCTCAAAACTCATCAAAAGGAAGAACACTTACGTTCTGGCGGATCTCATGAAGGCGTTCATGGACTCACAGAAAACGGTAGCCTTCATTCCGGAGTTCGTGCAAGAGGTCGCGGACTTCAAATCATACTTCAGAGGATTCCATCATGATGGGGTCAACAAAATCATAGGGCTCGGAGATAAACACCTATTCAAGTTCTATGTCGTAGAGGATGGGGTCGATCGGGGATGGCCGGTCATGAGGTACAAGGTCAAGGCCACGGATTCTTCATGGCTCCCTCCTACAGGGTTGTCATACCAGGCGGACGTCCGGTTCGCCCGTCCGTCCGTCCGCGACGTCCGATAGAGCTCTCGCCCGTCCGATAGGGTCAACACATAGTTGACTTTTTTAAAAGGTAATAAAAAATCCATGCGGATTTAAGTTCATGCCACCTAGACACCACGGGCGCGGACGCAACTCAACAAGGTGGGGACGTGAGACAGGGCGGGGACGTGAGAAATGACAGGGCGCGCACGTCAACTTCTTTCTTCTTTTGCAATTGGAGTTTTGAGAATTTGGAGGCATGCAATACCTTTCCAATGGTATATTACACGCCTCTAAATTCTCAAAACTCCAATCGCAAATTCGAAAACAAATCTACTACTAAAATCCACTATGCACAGAGTCCATGAGCAGGCGCGGACGCAAGGCTGGGTGGGGACGCTAGGGCGCAGACGTCAACTTTCTTCTACTTTTGCGATTGGAGTTTTGGGAATCTGGGGGCGTGTAATATACCATTGGAAAGATATTTTGAATACCTTTCCAATGGTATATTACACGCCCCCAGATTCTCAAAACTCCAATTGCAAATTGGAAAACAAATCTACTACTAAAATCCACTATGCACAGAGTCCATGAGCAGGCGCGGACGCAAGGCTGGGCGGGGACGTCAGGGCGCGGACTTCAAGGCGCGGACGCAAGGCAGGGCGGGACTACAAACTGCGTGGGTGTTTTCAAATGGCCTTGGCCTTGGGATTCCTCTTCTTCACTAAACCCGCCCCCCCAAAAGGCCACATTAATTACTGTCAACTCATTTGTGCACGGTTGACTAGATCTCCAAGTACATGGAGGTCAAATGGACACATTAAGAACTCCACCTACCAACTACAACTTGCACAAGGGTGGAGGCCTTTGAGAGCTAAGTGCATTTCTCTCTCTTGTGGCCTAACTCCTCAAATCTTCTTTCTCACAAGACCTTGGATTCTTCATTCTTGAATTGAATCTTTGGGAACTTGGAGGATAAAATAGTTCTTTTGTTTGTATTTGTTTTCCTCAATTTGATTCTTGAAGGCTTTGGATGGGGTTATTAGAGGGTGATGTAGCCCTTGCTATTTATTTATACCAAAGCTTGGATATGTAGGTTATTTTTTGACTTTCTCTTATAGTAGTTTTACTTAATTATTTATTGTGTAAATTCTAAAGAAGGGATTTAGTGAAGGGCGCGTCTTTTTCCATTGCTTTTTTAAGTAATTTGAATGAATGGTTTTTTTTCCCTTACCATTTCTTTATTTTACTTTAGAAAGTGTGAAGAATTAATTAATAATAGTGGAGGCCCTCGTTCTTCATTTATTTTAGGGCGGTGTACAATTGAGTTCCCCTAGGGATTGTTCATTTAGTTATTGAATGCATGAAGGAGGGATTTGGAAGAGAGGAGGAGGTGACTTTGTTGTATTTCTTAAAATCTTGAAGTAGAGTTTTTAGTTCTTGAGGAATTTTTTTTTTTTTGGATGAATGTCTTAAAAAATGATACAATGGGGACCAAGGGCACTCTCTCCCCATTTTTCTTTCCATGTAGCATTTATATTGTTGAAGGGAATTTAGAATTTAATTTTTTAATGATTGAATGAAGGATTAATCACACAATTTTATTATCTCAATCCTTGAAGATCACAATGGATATAATTGGTAGGGATGCTAGGGCGGGGGCCTTACGGCTAGAACAACAATGGAGTGGAACCTTGGTAGGCCTTTCAAATGGACTTGGGTTCATATGATTATTCTTCTCTCTAAAATTGAGGGATTACCTCAATGTTGTCAACCCATTTTTGTACTACAAACTAAATCTACAAGTTCATGATGGTGAAATGGTCACATTAATTACTTCACCTACCTCAATTTGCAAAAGAGTTGAAGAATGAATGCATTCTTATTTTTGGGGGCCTACATTTAATAGAACAAATGATTGAGGAGTCGTAACCTTTTTAGATTCGTCCAAAAGAATATGAAAATGAAGTGCATATATAGTTATATATGAACATTACTCATTTATTTTCTTTTTCAATATTCCTACATTTAATTGCTTAGGCAAAAAATAACCTTTGTCTCTATTGGGAAAAAGAAATCATAATAAATCAAATACCTTTGTTGCTTTTGTATTTGTACAACTAAATGTTGATCCAAACTTAGGCAAGGAATATCCTTGGCTTCTATCATAGATAAAAAAAAATTAAATGGTTCAAGTGCCTCCCTTTTAATCCTTTCTTTTCTATTGCAACAACTAAATGTTAAAACAAGCTTAGGAAAGAAATAGCCTTTCTATCTATTAGGCGAATAGAAATATTAACAAATCAAAACCCTCCTTTTTAATTCCATTTATGCTATTTTCACAATCAAATATTAAACCAATATTAGGCTAAAAATAATCTTTCTCTTTATTAGAGAATTTTTTTCAATGATTCAAGTACCTCTTCTTCTTTTCAATTTCTACAATTCCACAATCCTAGCTTAGTCAAGATTCAAAAACCAACCTTTACTCCTATGGTGAAAAGAAGTGTAAAGGATTCAAGTGTCCCCCTTCTTTTTCCATTTTTACAATTAAATGATCCAAACTTGGGTAAGGAAACAACATTGACTCTTATTTTAAATAAAATAAAATAAAATGATTTAAGAGTTCCCTTTCATTCCTATTCCTATAATAAAATGTTGAATCAACCTCACACAAAACATAACATTGACTGGTATTTTAAAAGAGAAAAAAAATATTCAAGTGTTCTCCGTTCTTTTCCATTACCACAATTCAATGATCCAAGTTTGGGCAAGAAATAACCTTGACTTATATTGTAAGAAAAAATTCAATAAATCAAATGCTTTCTTGGAATTCCCTCTTTCTATAATTCCCACAATTAAATGTTAGACCAAACTTAGGCAAAAAAAAACTTGATTTCTATTGTAGGAAAATAAAATAAAATAATTCAAGTGCCTCCCCGTTTGTTCCTTCTTTCCTATTCCAACAATAACTTGAACCAAACTAAGCAAGAAATAACCTCAACCTCCAATGGACAAAATTTTTTATTATTCAAAGTGTCTCTTTAAAATTTTTGGTGTTTCATTGAAGGTTGAAGTGGCAAGGTGCCTTGAGAGGAAACAAGACATAGAAAGGTAGGCCTCCAAAAATAAGAATGCATTCCTTCTTCAACTCCTTTGCAAATTGGGGTACGTGAAGTATTTAATGTAGCCATTTGACCATCATGTACTTGTGGATTTGGTTCATAGTACAAAAATAAGTTGACAACATTCAAGTGATCCCTCAATTTTAGGGAGAAGAAGAATCCTATGACCCCAAGATCATTTGAAAGGCCCGCCAAGGTTCCCTCTCCATTCTTGTCCAAGCTGTAATGTCCACACCATAGCGTCCACGCCCTGTCGCGGACGTTGGGGCGCAGACGTCAACTTTCTTCTGCTTTTGCGATTGGAGTTTTGGGAATCTGGGGGCGTGTAATATACCATTGGAAAGATATTTTGAATACCTTTCCAATGGTATATTACACGCCCCCAGATTCTCAAAACTCCAATCGCAAATTGAAAAACAAATCTGCTGCCAACATCCACAACGCAGTAAATCCGAGGTAGGGCGTGGACGCGAGGCAGGGCGGGGACGTCAAGGCGCGGACGTGAGGCAGGGCACGGACGTCAGGGCGTGGACGTGAGGCAGGGCGAGACTACAAACTGCGTGGGTGTTTTCAAATGGCCTTGGCCTTGGGATTCCTCTTCTTCACTAAACCCGCCCCCCCAAAAGGCCACATTAATTACTGTCAACTCATTTGTGCACGGTTGACTAGATCTCCAAGTACATGGAGGTCAAATGGACACATTAAGAACTCCACCTACCAACTACAACTTGCACAAGGGTGGAGGCCTTTGAGAGCTAAGTGCATTTCTCTCTCTTGTGGCCTAACTCCTCAAATCTTCTTTCTCACAAGACCTTGGATTCTTCATTCTTGAATTGAATCTTTGGGAACTTGGAGGATAAAATAGTTCTTTTGTTTGTATTTGTTTTCCTCAATTTGATTCTTGAAGGCTTTGGATGGGGTTATTAGCGGGTGATGTAGCCCTTGCTATTTATTTATACCAAAGCTTGGATATGTAGGTTATTTTTTGACTTTCTCTTATAGTAGTTTTACTTAATTATTTATTGTGTAAATTCTAAAGAAGGGATTTAGTAAAGGACATGTCTTTTTCCATTGCTTTTTTTAAGTAATTTGAATGAATGGTTTTTTTTAAAGTGTCCCTTTAAAAGTTTTGGTATTGAGTTGAAAATTGAAGTAGCAAGGTGCTTGGATAGAAACAAGACATAGAAAGGTAGGCCCCAAAATTAAGAATGCATGCCTTTTCCAATCCTTTTAAAGATTGAGGTAGGCGAATTATTTAATATGGCCATTTCAGCATCATGGACTTCTAGATTTGGTCTCTAGTACAAATATGACCTCGCAACATGAAAGTAATTTCTTGATTTTAGGGAGAAGAAGAATCTCATTACCCCAAGTCCATTGAAAAGGCTTGTAAAGGTTTCTTCTATACTTTTATCCATTAATGCTGAAGCTTATACCTAGCTTTGCTTGATTCAAGTTATTGTTGGAATAAAAAAGAAGGAACAAGACGAGAGGCACTTGAATTATTTTATTGAATGGATTGAATTCATTTAAATTTTTCTTTGAATGCAAAGAAAGATTATATGTTGCCTAAGTTTGATTCAACATCTAATTCTGAAGATAAAAAGGATGGAACTAAAGTGGAGGCATTTTAATCATTTAAATTTATTTATTTGTATCATAGAAATCAATGTTATTTCATATTCTAGATAACTATACAATTAATTGTGTCAATAGGATAAATTGAAAATATTAGTTTTACCTAATTTTTGTCTTATTGCAATTGTGAGAAAGGTTGTCTTTTATTCAAGCTAAACTCAACTTTCAATAGAATTTTATTGAAAAGAAAGAAAAGAAGTATTGAATTTAAGTTTAGAGTATCTAAGACTTTCCTTTGAAAATTTGGAAAAAAAATAATATCCATTGTGACCTTCAAGGATTGAGATAATAAAATTGTGTGATTAATCCTTCATTCAATCATTAAAAAATTAAATTCTAAATTCCCTTCAACAATATAAATGCTACATGGAAAGAAAAATGGGGAGAGAGTGCCCTTGGTCCCCATTGTATCATTTTTTAAGACATTCATCCAAAAAAAAAAAAATTCCTCAAGAACTAAAAACTCTACTTCAAGATTTTAAGAAATACAACAAAGTCACCTCCTCCTCTCTTCCAAATCCCTCCTTCATGCATTCAATAACTAAATGAACAATCCCTAGGGGAACTCAATTGTACACCGCCCTAAAATAAATGAAGAACGAGGGCCTCCACTATTATTAATTAATTCTTCACACTTTCTAAAGTAAAATAAAGAAATGGTAAGGGAAAAAAAACCATTCATTCAAATTACTTAAAAAAGCAATGGAAAAAGACGCGCCCTTCACTAAATCCCTTCTTTAGAATTTACACAATAAATAATTAAGTAAAACTACTATAAGAGAAAGTCAAAAAATAACCTACATATCCAAGCTTTGGTATAAATAAATAGCAAGGGCTACATCACCCTCTAATAACCCCATCCAAAGCCTTCAAGAATCAAATTGAGGAAAACAAATACAAACAAAAGAACTATTTTATCCTCCAAGTTCCCAAAGATTCAATTCAAGAATGAAGAATCCAAGGTCTTGTGAGAAAGAAGATTTGAGGAGTTAGGCCACAAGAGAGAGAAATGCACTTAGCTCTCAAAGGCCTCCACCCTTGTGCAAGTTGTAGTTGGTAGGTGGAGTTCTTAATGTGTCCATTTGACCTCCATGTACTTGGAGATCTAGTCAACCGTGCACAAATGAGTTGACAGTAATTAATGTGGCCTTTTGGGGGGGCGGGTTTAGTGAAGAAGAGGAATCCCAAGGCCAAGGCCATTTGAAAACACCCACGCAGTTTGTAGTCCCGCCCTGCCTTGCGTCCGCGCCTTGAAGTCCGCGCCCTGACGTCCCCGCCCAGCCTTGCGTCCGCGCCTGCTCATGGACTCTGTGCATAGTGGATTTTAGTAGTAGATTTGTTTTCCAATTTGCAATTGGAGTTTTGAGAATCTGGGGGCGTGTAATATACCATTGGAAAGGTATTCAAAATATCTTTCCAATGGTATATTACACGCCCCCAGATTCCCAAAACTCCAATCGCGAAAGAAGAAGAAAGTTGACGTCTACGCCCCAACGTCCGCGCCCGTCTTTGCGTCCCCGCCCGTCTTTGCGTCCCCGCCCTGACGTCCCTGCCCGGCCTTGCGTCCGCGCCTGCTCATGGACTCTGTGCATAGTGGATTTTAGTAGTAGATTTGTTTTCGAATTTGCAATTGGAGTTTTGAGAATTTAGAGGCGTGTAATATACCATTGGAAAGGTATTTTGAATACCTTTCCAATGGTATATTGCATGCCTCCAAATTCTCAAAACTCCAATTGCAAAAGAAGAAAGAAGTTGACGTGCGCGCCTTGTCATTTTTCACGTCCCCGCCCTGTCTCACGTCCCCGCCCTGAAGTTGACGGTGAAGTCCACGCCCTTCCTATACGCGTCCACGCCTTGACAATGTTACGGTGAAGTCCGCGCCCTGGATCTCGCTTTCTAAGCTGACGTGTCAACCCAAAAAAATCCCACTACTTTGAAAAATGGAGCCGTCCGGTACGTCCGGACCGTCCGGTGATCCTGACTCGTCCGTTATGACAACCCTGCCCTCTTGGACCACCCGTCAAAATGTGGACAGCGGATGAAAATGGTCAACCCAACATTCCTCTGGGGGACCCTCGACCTGTGCCTTTCAAGGCACTCTAGGGGAATGTAGACATTAATCCAAGAAAGAGAAACGCAAAAAAGGAAGTCGCGAGGGCCACAAAGTGCAATGAGAAACAGACGTTCATCAAAAACGGAATCGCTAAATTCATTGAATTCTGGAAATCAGGAATGGCCAGAGACAGACGATACGCACAGGAAATGACAGGCTATGTGGCTTACTGGGAAAGAATTCAAGCAGAGATCAATTCACCGCTGCCACAAACTCCTGCACTGTTTCAAAAAGGATTATGGCCACTCTCTGACTGGACAAGAGATCACGCATCCACATCGATAGATAAGGGGGCGCACGAAAATTATTCAATGGACACCACTCTGGAGGATGAAGGGGACCCCACTCCATACTGCGGACCTGCCAAGGACAGGCCAAGATTGAGATTCAATCCATTCAGGGATGTTCTCCTCGGGGACTTTGTGCTCTGTCGACCATGTCACAACAACCACCTGCCTGGCTGGCTGGGACGGGTACTCGAATGTGTCGACATGACTCCGGGGCCAACCTATGGAAACTTTAAAATCAAGTGGTGGACTCCCATGAAAGCAAAAAGGGAGTCTAAGGCGCTTATTGCGAGGGAGTGCTGGACTCGAAGATGGCACAAGGAACTTTGTCTTCCGCAGATGGTCCATGTCAACATTGTCTTGTACTCGCACAGAATGCCCTTGCATGCAAAGAAAGGACCTCCCACATCTCATGTCATCCCGGAGGCATCCGTTGCTGCTGCTATTGCGAATCTAGAGGCCGCGGGCGCAACTCTCGACAGAGATGCAGACGATGCCGGAGACGAGTAAGGATACATCGACTCGGACCTATCGGCTGCCAGCCGATACAGCATTCGGGGCCTCCAGTTCTGTCACCAGCACATTGCAACACGGATTTGTCTTCTCCATGCAGGTGTCGACTGCCAGCCGATACCACGGGCTTGGCCGCATCACGATCGCGCGGTTCGTCAGCAGAATGTTCAGTTCAAGATGATTACGTGCATGTCCTCAATTTGTACTCATTTTAGGATGTGCATTCTTATCTTCTTCGGTGGGACTTTATGTTATTTTACGGTGGGCCTTTATATTTCATAGGATGGCACTATAAGTCTTATGACTAGGCAGGTCACATTTCCCGTATTTGTCAGGTGGCTGCCGACAGGGCTAGCCGGAGGACGTTACTCTCGTAGGCGATACTTTGTCCTCTTCGGTTGTTAGGTCCTTGCATTTCTCACTTGCTGCGAGTTTATGTACTTTCTTCACATATTTATCTGAATCTCCTATGGGGACCATGTTGCAACTGTTTCATCTTCAGTGCACAAACGGTGCAGGAAATTCTCTACCTGTCATGCTCGTTGTCCTGTTCTACTCTTCTTGCGCACTTTACTTTGCTCTCTTATCGGCTGCCAGCCTATACATGTCATTGGCCACGGGATGGGTGGACGGTTATAGGCACCGCTTCTGATACTCCACTAAAAGCGGTCCAACATTCAACAATCCTCTTCTTTCTTATGCAACTGCTTATTCTCAACAAGGTGTGGGTGGGTTGCCGACACTTTTCCATCATTTCAAGCGTCTTTTCCACATTCTTAGGTGGCTATGGACTATGAATTTGTCCATAATTCATGCAATTGTCCATAATTAGTTAAATATAGGTTCTTCGTTTCTACCAAAAAAATCCTTGCGCTACTATTACATTGTAAAAAAGGGCCTTTAATGGAGCCATTTTAGTCAAAATTACAACAAACAATAAAATTTGATAGTCAATTTACAACTTCTTCTATAATAGAATTAGCATGTGTTTAGTTAGTTTTTGTCTTGCAGTACTCCCAATAATCCTTCACAACTTGCAAAATCCTTTCTTTTCTATTTTATTCTGCTACTACTCACTCTCAAGATAGCCAAAGTTGATGCCTGTTTCTCTTGAATGGTAGCATATTGCACTAAATTCCAAAAATAGTTCTGAGATCACTGGGCAGGCCTCGTCTCCAGCCAGCCTCGAGTTTGAGGGAGGGCTCGTTGCATCGGGGCCCTTCAATGCATCGACGGACCAGATGCAAGGGCATGACACGATATGATTTTGGGGAGCGCATTAAATAATACATCAAAACTCTCAAGGAAAACGTTGAAATTTTTTATTTTTTTTATTTTTTATTTTTTTCAAATTCAGAATTCAGATTCAGAATCAAAGACCCCAAATTAGATAGGGGAACTTAAACATACCGAAAAAACCCAACACAAATATAAACCCCAAACCCTTGTCAACCCCTAGTAAAATGAGATTTTTCAAATTCAAAATTCAGATTCAGAATCAGAGACTCTAAATTAGCAAGGGGAACCTCAAACATACCAAAAAAACCCAACACAAATATAAACCCCAAACCCTTGTCAACCCTTAGTAAAATGAGATTTACCACGCTGCCCAAGCAACCTTCCCTCCATCTGGTCCGTCAATGGCGTGGAGGGCCCAGATGGAGGGAGCCCTCCCTCAAACTCGAGGCTGCCTGGTTGCTATGCTGGGCAGGGGTATAAGTAGGACTATAAGTAGCAGGCAATGTGCAATTACAGAGTTTGCCATTAGGGCGGGGTCCGTTGTTGTGCAATTACAGAGTTTGCCATTAGAGCGGGGTCCATTGTCGTTCAAAAACTTTAGTCGGTGTGGGGCAGTTCGAAGGACAATTCCAGTGACCAATTCGCAGAAACAGAGTCCTTCGATTCGTAAGAGGATATTCATACTCCTGCTTTCCAAAATCACGTATATGTGAAATCGTGGCTTTCAGTTAGTTTCGGAGAAAATTGGAGAAATTTCTTCGAGAAATTCGAGCATTCGAAATCTCCGGCCTGTCCTTGTGTCGCTCGTTTTGGATCCCTCGCAATGCTACCGATTCTCAATTTGGTCAATCAGGCCACCAAAATTACTGCAAATTGATGGATTTCGAGAGCAGCAGGAGTTTGAGGAGTTTCTCGATGCTCCTGGCGGTGATGGTGATGACGACAATGGCAAGCTGTGCGACGGGATTGTCAAGGGATAGCGCCTTTTTGGGCTACAGCGAGCGGCCGCTCGTCACTCCGCAGTATCATGGTACGTCTTTCTCTCACCCAATCCCAAAATCTTAACCCTAAATTTCAATGCTTGTCTACGTCATGTTCATCTTGTTGAGCGAGACATTCTTCAGTTTCGATTGCAGAAAGTTTAGATCAGTGCGTCAGGAAATATACGAGGATCATAATACATGTTTAATTTTTTTCTGATTCGTCAAACATCTGTTACAGATTTTCCAAGTTGTGGGAAGTTTTGGAAACTATGTTTGTGTGCCCCTTTTAGTGGTAAATCTAGGTTTGCATTTGGGATGGTGTCTGCTTCGGGTGTACATACCTTAGTGGCTAAAGCAATGTAAGAGTCATTGGAACTGTTGTGTGAGGCATGTATTGAAATTTCAATGTCGATGACTCATTATTGCTCATTTCCTTATTGCTTGAAAGGAGATTGAATAAATTGTTTTGATGGAGTTCTTTTGGGATGCTTAGGTTATCCTCAAAGACCAAAGGAGCACCTCGTGTTTTCGACTGAATACGGGGTATGCAACAACATTCTTAAGTTAATAGGTGAATTGCCATTATAGGTCTTAGTTTTGAGGGCACTTTGTCTTTAAAAGAATGGTTTGTGTTATTTTGGCCCATTCTTAGCATGACTTGGTTCACTTTTTCTCCATGGCCAAGATGAATCCATAAACACCAATTGTCTTGTCTGAAATTTTGAAAGTGAACTTCGATCGGTGGTTTTTATACCGTATTTTGGTGTGTGTTTCAGATCATTCATCTTAGTCTGTGATCACACGTCTGCGAATATGCTTTTTGGGGTAATATACCCCAGTGATACTGCCTATAGTGAGTTTATACCCACTGAGAGCATATATACCTCATGCATGTAGTTGCAGGTTTCAAGCACCTCAGTTGCAGAGGAGTAGATTCAACATTAACGAGTGTTTTGAAATGATTGCAGAACATCACGGTGGAGCTTCGAAGAGAAATGGCGTTTAAGACTGTCCGATACGTGAAGGTTTGTCTTCATTCCTTTTCTTCTTTCTCCTTTCTCCATGATGATGTCTAAAAGTTCCTATAACATTCTAATTTTATTGAAAATCCTATTCCGTGCTTGAGAACAAGATTTAGAATGCTTTTGATGGAGGTCTTGATTCAATCTTGTTTTTGCTGTGATTATTTATGAGCTTGTGTTGATGGATACAGAGCTTGGTTAGTCGAGGTCTATTTGACGGATGTGGTTTCTACCGTTCGGAGCCTCCAGGGCCAACGATAGATGCTGGAAAATTGGAATCTCGCAAGGGGTGCGTACTTTTTCAGTTGGTGACTTCTATTAAATGTTTTTTTCGTCGTTTGTGCAACAACGTTGACAATGAACAAGCGGAGATGGAACGCTCTTTGATGCCATTCCTACCACATTGTTGAATGATCACATGTAATTTTTTTCTGCTGGCAGGTATGCATTGGTTCAGGGTGGATTATATTCATGCGGTCGTCAAGAAAACAAGGACCTGCCGTTGGAGACCAAACTGGACAACAGCAAAGGAACTGTGGCGCTCATCACTGTAATTTAACTCTTCTTTGTTCCTTTGTTCCTTATGCTTCTATGAGCTTGTTCTCGAAAAATTGTAGGCGTGACTGGTCTTCATAGGTGATGTGAGTAGAAGACCGTAATTTGGCCTAAGAGTACCTTCACAAGCAAAAATCCAAAGTCCTTCTCTGTAATCAAATGTTTCAAATTGTGCTCATCCATGTAGAGTCCTTGCAAGCACAGTTTCTGATAATCAAGGAATCAACGACTTATGATTGCAGGGGACAAGTGAGTTCTTTTTCAGCCTAGAAGACCACTATGAGTGGAATGGGAGTTTTTCTGTGTTTGGGACGGTATGTTTGACTTTCTACTGCATTGTGATTAGCTTTAATTTTCACATTTAACTTTCGGCATTTGAACCAAAATGTTGGAGTGTGATTTTTGAGAGATCAATAGTTAGCTGTGGGGAGATCGCTTGCTAATCGAAGGCCATCCATCTGCGTTAGTGGATGAGTTGCTGTTGGTAATGGGGTCAGTATGAGAGATGGGTTCAGGTCCCTACCGGTTTTAGTATCCTCTGTACAGGTATTGCTCGAAATTAGGGTTTCTATTTCTATACTGAAGACTGGATGGTTGATTGCAGGTGATCGGGGAACCAAGTTGGCGTACTCTAGAGGAACTGGTTGCATTGCCCACAAGGCAGGAGGTACATCCAAGTGGCACTGTGATGAGGATATTAGTGAAGCCTGTCATATTTAAAGCCACCATTGAGAGGCATTTCTACCCTCCCAGTGTGGGACTTAATTCCTCTTAGAGCTCCATAAGATTCTTCTTTAACCAGTCTTGGATATCAGGTCAATGCACTTTATTTATACCAGATTGATAGTCCAATTAAAGAGTTTAAACTCCACTTTTATCAGAGATGAAGCGATGAGCGTAAACCACAAACAACTAAGAGCGTAAACAATCCTTGATTCCTGAATCTAGAAAATGGTGACATGGGAATGAGTGATGTCCCTTCTCACCATTTATATGACGTGACCTGCTTTGGAAATCTAAATCTGTCTGCAGTGATTGGCGAAGCGGACTTGCATTTAAATTCAGATTTGAAAAATGGGTGGTACTGCCCTAACATTGCTTACTCCTCTCAGCATCGGCTTTACCATAGTGATCAGTTTCAAAGAGTTGTGGCAAATGCGAAGGTCGTGTCACTGCAAGGAAGTATTTGGCTTCTGTTGTCTGTCCGGAAACCAGATTGAAAAGTGGCTTCCAACCTAGGCAGATTGTTCAATCAACTCACCGAAGTCTTATCACCTTTTCAAGCGTCTTATTATGAAGCTGCAAACAGGGGAGATAGATTTTTTACACCACTTCTGGTGCAAATGAACTTTGGGTTCCAGAGTTAGAAACGTGAGATCTAAACCTCATTTTATACCGAGAACCAACAAATGAAGAGAATTGACATTGTGCACTAGAATGCTACATTTACGATCAAGTGTACAACAACAATACATAATGTCAATTTTTGGGTGCACATATCTTAGCTAGAATTTAGAAAACCAAATTTGGCATTCCCTTTTGATACCTACTAAGGTAGGTACACTCACAAACAGCATTGCCCAATATGCAACACCTACATTTGAATCAAAATGTGTTATAGAATCCTAGAATTCAATGACAAATAATGTACACAATCAAAACATGAGAGTCTATGAGTGTATAATGTTGGTCTGTAGTACACGAGATACTACTGCGAAAATTCATAACTAATTCATTCAGTGTCCAAATAATGCGTGCTTAAGTGTGTTGGAACTGTCTTTCAGTTCCTAGTAAGATCCATTAAAAATATTTTATGTTTATTAATAGTGGCAACTACAGGTGCACATATCATGATGTTACGCTGCTTCGAATGGAACTCACACTTCCAAGTTCCATCTTATTAGGCATTGCATCCAGCTTTTCAAGAGACAAACCACTTGTTCCATTTCACCAAATCCTTCACCGAATCCTCGCTTGTCTCGCACGTTGCACATTTATCCAATTGACACCGACCCCAAAAACCTTCAGCAACCGCATTTCATTACAACACCGACCTCAGCCTAAACCCTCAGCAACCGCATTTCATTGCAACACCGACCTCAGTCTCTAAACCCTCAGCAACCGCGATATCATTGCAACAACAAGAACTGAATCAATGAACGCAAACGAAACCCAAGCAGAGCCGTCTAATGAAAAGAACGCTCCAGATGCGAAGACTTGCAGAGATCCCAGTGGCTCCTGCCGGACACAGAAACTTAGACCATCGTGTGCACCGCAGAAGGCAACCTTTTGCATTAACGACAGTTGGCACCCACGTGGCGCCTATGAGCTTCGGTCCACTTGGCAGCTCCCACCGACCAGTCTTTTTCTTTTTCCACTCTGCAACAACGGCACAACCACAACCACAATTTGTGAAGCGAAAAGAACTTATAACTTGCGCAATTGATACATTTCCGTTTCACTTTGCTTCAGACAATCTGGTACTCAACCTGGTGCTCGATTTGGTTTTCAATCTGGTGTTCAGTTTGCTCAATTTGGTGCTCATTTCGGTGTGCAATTTGGGTTGTAATTCGGTGATTATTTTGGTTCAATTTTCTGCTCAATTGTTTGCTCAACTTGGTGCTCAATTTGATGCCCAGTTTGGTGCTGAATATGGCCATGGGTTCGGGGTTTATGGTCGGTACTGAAGGATGATGCATGCAAGTCACGTAGTGAATTTATTCCCTCATGTATTGATATATTGCATTTTACTGAATGTGCAGATACTTACAATAGAATTACTGAGCTTGGGATTTAAGACTTTCTTTTGAGGATCAAATTCAATTGAAACATACATTACAAAGGGAGGCGAGGAAGTACTACGCCATGGCTGCTAAGGGAAACATCGATTTGGAAGCTTTTGGAAAGGCGAAGAGCGGTTCCGGCAGCCCCAGCAAGGAGCGCGGCGATTGTGAGTCTTGTCACCACATTTTTCTTTGATGTTTTCCATTTTTTTTTCTCGGAGGCTTTGGGTTATCTTTGTAAGAGAGGTGAAATTCTCGGGTTCACTGTAAGATGCATTTAAAAATATTCTTTGCATGCGAGGTTGGGTCATCTGATTTTGAATGTGAACGCCACGGTTTGTGTGCAGGCCCTTTCTCCCAGCGAATTTACATTGAATTAGAAGGTACGTTTCGAAGTTTTATATTTCCCTTCCAGCATTGCAACCCAACACCGATTGTCATTTGATTCTTGAGTTCTGTAATGAGTGCACCTATTTTCTTGTTCACTTGGCAACATATATAAAAGAACAGGATACAATCAGTATGCCTAAGAATCGAGTGTAACGGCACTTTTTTTCTAACACCTAAAGTCTTATGTTAGAAAGTTCATTGAAGTGATTCTTCAAAATTCTTGAACTCAAGATGCAAGAGGATGGTCTTTTAAAAGAAAGCTGTTAGATACTCCGCTTTTTCTTTCAATTGGGTAATGGACTCAATTTCTTTGGCTTCTCTTCAAGAATGTTATTGTTCAAATTTTCGTGAAATTGATTGTTAAGTGTTGCATGTACTGAATCGTAGCAAATCTCAATGGTGTGCAGAGAAGAACCTGCCCTACACAGCGACTTACATCGAAGAGGGTAACAACAAGCCGAAATGGTATTTTTCTATTCGCTTAAACGATCAAACCCTTTTGTGGGGTCCGTATTGAATGACTTAGAAGCAAAGTATATATTTGTCTGCGTACCTTGGGTGGGCTTACGTTCTTACCGCACCGATTTACCCAATAAGTGGGGGACGCGAAGTTAGTGTCACTCGCAAAACTCGTGCCGCTAAAAGGTTGTAGTATGTGGAAATTAGTGCAGAACAATAATATGTCAACCTGCACGAATTTTTTATGGTATCACTTTGGAAAATTAGTGTCACAGACACTAGTAGGATAAGGTACTGCAGTGGGAGTCTGGCTTGTTTTTTGCTGACCTTGGGATTTGGTGGGAAAAATGAAGGTTTATGGAGAAGAATCCTAAAGGCTTGATGCCTCTGCTTCGTGATGGTGATGAATGGATTCAAGACTCTGACAAGATTGCTGAGCACCTCGAGAAGAAGTATCCTATCTCGCTGGCTACTCCCCAGCAATACAAATACGTGTAAGCCCGCTGATGAGTCGTGTGGAAGAAACTCAATTTTTGGTAGTCTAGTTTACTGAAACCCCTGTTTAGTATTTTCATTCACGGCACAAGGTATGAAATGTTTGAAGAAATATTTGGTAATGGGAATTGAAATGCTTTCTACTGCTCTTAAATGTGTTGAACATTTGGATTGGCAGAGGAGTGAACATTTTCCAAGCTTTCACAACTTACCTCAAGAGCAAGAACAAGAATGATCCGAGCAAGGAAGAGCTGCTGAAGGAGTTGGCTGCTTTGGATGAGCATCTTAGAACTAAGGTCCATAGAAATTCAGTTCACTTGCTTTCCGCATGAATGATCAATTGGAGAATTTGGGGGAATCGTTCATATTGGTCTTTAAAAGTTGGCCTTCAGATTAAGAGTTTGAAAACTCAATTTCGGGGTCGGTTTGTGCAGGGTGGTCCATATATTGGTGGAGCGAATCCAACCGACTCTGACTATGCTTTGATCCCTAAGCTTCACCACATGCGAGTGGCGCTTGGACACTTCATGAATTTCAAAATTCCAGCCAAATACACAGCACTGAACAATTATATTGAGGTGAGTTGAGTAATCGTGAATCTCGATTTGTTCCTGCTTAAAATGTAGAAATTGCACTTAAGGAACCTTCTAACATTCGAAAGAAATCTCTATCGTTAGAAAGCGGAGGCCACGATTTCCTCTTTTTTTTCATTGTCAGATTGGGCTGGCCTTATTGTCCAATTTAGGGTTAAAGCTTTAAGTGATTTGTGAGTGTTCTTGTTCAAATCTGAATAGTGACTTGTCAAGGTGCTCAATGCTATTTCTGATTTGAGATGAGAAAGTGGAGGTATTGCCCATTTGAGGAAATAATATGCTCAAGTCTAAGTTGAGTCATGGTTCTGAATGAATATTGCTTTCATTCAAATACCGGTGCGACTGAGGAGTCTGTTGCGGTAGCTCTGCAGATCTTTCCATTTGAATATAGATTTGTACCATGTGATCACCGATAGTGAGTGTTACCCTTGAAACCCTATTTTCGATAGAAGAGAAATTTGTATTTCGTACTTACTGTGATGATTATATTTTGAAATCGGATGTGCAGCTGCTGGTGGAACGTCCAAGTTTCCAGAAGAGCAACTCACCAGACGAGATGATTGTGCAAGGATGGCAGAAGAAGTTCAACCTTCCTGACGGACCTTTGACGGCATAATTTTTTGATGTAGTAACCATGTTTATTTGCTGTGAATGCCACAATTGGAGTAGGAAGTTTGTACATGGAGTTTTGAGCAGTTAGCAATGTATTTTGATTTCTAGAGACGTCGTGCTCATGATATGAATTGTAATGAATGATTGTATGCAATAAAGTGAGTTATTATGAAGATTTACTTCTCTATGAGTACAATGTCTTATTCTATCTCTTAAACCATAAACCCCTGCAACCGGTGAATTTCCCTATTATACAAACCAACAAATTGTCATTCTTTTTTTGACATAGATTTGTTCTCTTGTGCACATTTTCTTGTCCCTATATTCTGCCTCCTACCAATCCAGAGCACTACACTATAAACTGTATTTACTGTCACCTACACTAATTGATTTGAAAATCCTATAAACTTTTACTCTTGATGAAAATTATTACCAACTATATTGTAGAAATCTTTCTTATTGAATAATACTGATACCTATATCTTGGTAGAAATACTCATCTTTCGTGAAAAGTTATATACTTCAGCAAGTATTGTAGTTGGTATGTTTGACACTAAATACAAGATTTAGTATAGAGCATGACCGCGACGTGAGTAGCAATTGTTAATGCAATGTGAATGTGGGATGTGAGGTTTGTTATGGAGTTGGAAGTAGGTTTGAATTTATATAATATTGAAGTAGTTTGAGGTTTATCTAAAATTGAATTAGTTCAGAGTTTCTCTCTCTAAAAAATAAAGTAGTTCTGAGATTCATATCGGATTTTTGTAGTTTTGAGATTCATATGAGATCAAAGCAAACCTGCAGTTGTTCTTGGAGGGAAAAACACACTTTCGATTTCAACCTAAATGCAACTGAATGTCACAAATTCTTCATGAAGTGCTTCATCAAAGAAGCATTTTTCGCCGTTTTTGCTGTGCGTTTGTTGCAGCTGTAGCAGCTGCCATTCCTTCCACATTGGACGGCCCTTTCCCTCCCAAAACGATACAATTCGATGTGTCTTTACGTTCAGGCAGCAAGGATTTGGAGCCCACAAATTCTCGCATTGTACGATCCGTGAAAGGCAATGAGCCGGATCAGATTTCTCTTGCGCTCTCCACACCGGACGCCATGTGGATCACCTGGACTACTGGTACGCAAACTTTGCCGTAGGATTATGAATTGAGGTTTCCAAATGAAGGATTGGTTATGTACTTTAATGGGCAGCGGGGTTGCAACAATAGTAATGTTATCAAATCATGGGTTGGTTATATATCTCAATGGGCATTGGGATTGGAACAGTATTAGGGTTATCAAAATCAAGGATACGTTACGTATCTCGACATCTATCGTGGTTGCAAGAAAATTAGGTTTACAATATCAATTCAAGTAAGGTACTGATCAAACTAGGGTTATGATCGCATTATGCTCAAATTCAGGAAAAGCTCAACTCGCGAAAACGGTGATGCCACTCGATGCGAAATCTGTTGGCAGGGTTGTTCGCTATGGGACGAAATCGGGTGCTCTTACTTTGGAATCGTCTCTTGGGAAGTCGCTTGTGTACTCACAGATTTACAACTTTCCTGGCCTCCTGAATTATACATCCGGCATCATCCACCATGTTCACGTCACAGGTTAGTGCAAGAATTCCCCTACCCTAATTCGTCCTAACCCTAATAATGCTGCATGTAATTCTCCATCACGTCCATCTTTGTTCATCTTTGCTGTCTCATTCCCGTTGGGAGAGACTGAGCAATGGTTTGAAAGTGTGAGATGTTCTGATTCCAATGAGAGTGAAACATGTGCTGACAGTAGCATGTTGAGGCCCATCACTCCCAACACTGAATTTCTTGTGTATAGTATCATTGTGACATTGGTTGTAGGAATAGTGACATCGCCAGATTGCCGAATATGATTTATTAATGGTTTCAAAGTTTTTACTGAGGATTGTACTAGCATGCTGAGGCCCATCACTCCAGAAACTGAATTTCTTGTGTCTAGTATCATTGTGACTTTAATTACAGGAACAGCGCCATTTCGAGATTCTCGAATTTGAATTTTTAATGTTTTCAAAGATCATACTAAGGATTTTACTGAGGATTGTTTTGAAACGCATTTGAAATTCATGAATTTTTATCCGGAGTAGAGACTTTTGTTATGAGCCTCTTGCTGCAAATCATTTCCTCGTGTGCCACAGGTTTGCTTCCAAACACGGTGTATTACTACAAGTGTGGCGACCCTGCAACGGAGATTTTCAGCGAAGAAAGGAGCTTCAAAACGCTCCCCTTGCCAGGGCATGAATCTTACCCTGCCCGTGTGGCCCTTGTGGGAGATTTGGGGCTCACATACAACTCCAGCATGACGCTTGATCACATCATTCAACATGACCCCCAGTTTCTGATCTTGGCTGGCGACTTGAGCTATGCGAATCAATACTTGACGACGGGCGAAAGTGCTGCTTGCTATCGGTGTACATTTCCGACCTCACCAGTGCGCGAGACTCATCAACCCACATGGGATCGCTGGAGCAGGTGACACCAACTGTTGCGAATCTAAACATGGTTGTTTAGATTGTTAGAAATCATGATTTATATATTTTGCAAAACATGCTGCATGGTTTAGTGTTTGAACAGGGGTTGGCATATATACCTGTAATTCCTGCTCCCATGATTTGCAAATTGAACCTCCGAAAGTAAGGTGTAGGCTACGTTAGAGCTCTATTGACAATTCAAGTGAACTTCGATTTGTGCGAAGTGTGAAAACATTTAGCCTGTGGACATGTAGGTTTTACATTGAATTCAACTCAACACAAGATAACTGTGCAATAGTTTAGATGGCGCCAGTTTCTAGATTGTATGGAAATGGTCGAAGTTCACCTGTATGGTGGAAGAGAATATACTGTACGGAGACTTTACATTAAATCCCTTTCATAGAGTTTTGTACTTTGGTTATGAAATGGAATTCTTCTGAAAGTCGACCTCTGGCACTCTCTAGAGGTTGAGTTCTTGGTCTGACCCATTTTTTTTTCTATTGCAGGTTTATGCAGCCATTGGTATCAAGAGTACCGATGATGGTGATTGAAGGCAACCATGAGGTGGAATCCCAAGCAGGAGGGCTTCGATTCAGCGCCTACGAATCCCGTTTCGCTGTCCCTTCGGTGGAGAGCAAGTCCTACAGCAGCTTTTATTACTCCTTTGTGGCTGGCGGGATTCACTTCGTCATGCTGGGAGGCTATGTCGATTACAAAAGAACAGGTACGGTGCAGCAGCAAAATCCTTTTCGATCTCTCCCTCATTATCCCAAGTAGATGAAATAATATGGATGTGGCCACCCCAACAGTCTCAGTAAACATGTTTCCGTAAACCTGCTGGAACTCCTTTCTTAAAAAAGGATCCAACAACCCTCACGTGAATGTTTAAGTAGGGTGTTTTAAATTCAAGAATTCTGGAGCCCTCTTTTTGCAGCACCGTAGCACTCCGATCCTTGAGTTTCATGAACTGTAACTTAACTTGGGATGAGAGCAGGTCCACAATACACCTGGCTGTTGAAGGACCTTGCCAGCGTTGACCGACAAGTCACTCCATGGCTGGTGGCTGTTTTCCATCCTCCCTGGTACAACTCCTACCGCTCCCACTACCGAGAAGTGGAGTGCATGAGAATGGAAATGGAAGAGCTTTTGTACATGTATGGAGTGGACGTGGTTTTCTCTGGACATGTAAGCTTTTACTGTATATCCTTCGCTCTCACTGGGCTCTATTGGGCACTGGGCTCTATTGGGGTTTGTTTTGGAGACATTGGGTTTAGGGTTAGGGTTTACCATCATTCACCGCTTGAACATACTCCCTCTGTCCTGTTTTTTTAATTGTACTCAGATTTGTTGAAAAGTTTTAGTATATCAATTTCATTCTCATATTGTGAAAAAGATTATTCAGAAAGGTTCCAAACTTTGGATCCCGAGAATGAATGAAGAATATTGCATGTGATCATTGCAACCTAAATAAAATTGGACACAAGAAAGCCTCCATGTGACCTCGTCAAAGCAACATTACAAAAGTTACATGAAGTCCAAAGTGGACACTTAATTTGGGACGGAGGGAGTACATGTTAGTTGTGATTTCTGGGAGGTTTGTAGAGATCTTTGAGTGGAAGATTCAGGTTTGTTGAGATCATATTTTTATCACAACGTATGAATTTCTTGTGCAATTTCAAAGTGGGAGGTTGTAGACCAGGCTTGAAGGGATAGCAGGGATAGTAGACAACCCCAATTTCATTCGAAGTTCAGTGGTCATAGATATTTAGCCGAGTTATGCTCGCAACACTTGCTCGTAAGTTTAATTAATTGTTCAAATGGATGAGTTGGTGTAAGAGGAGTCAATATAGATGATGAGATCAGGCCCCTAACAGCATTTTATTTCCTCCACCTTGCCCTCCCTGCTTGGCAGGTTCATGCATATGAGCGAATGAACCGAGTGTACAATTACAATTTAGATCGTTGTGGACCTATGTATGTGACAATTGGGGACGGTGGAAATATTGAGCAAATAGATCTTGCACATGCTGATGACAAAGGGCAATGCCCGAGACCGACGGACAATTTACCTGATTATGGAGGAATTTGTCCCTTCAATTTCACATCTGGGCCTGCAGCTGGGAAGTATTGCTGGGACCGGCAGCCTGAGTGGAGTGCGTTTCGTGATAGCAGTTTTGGCCATGGCATTTTGGAGGTTAGGCCAGCGACTTGCAAACTAATTGATTAGGCACCATAATTCAAGTCAGAAGTTTCTGTGACAACTTACCCAATGGGTAAGGTAGTTTAATCATATTCAAGACTATTACGACCGTCAATCAAAACCCTGACTGTTTTTCTACTTCTACGGTGTAGGAAGTCGTAATCGAGATTTGATAACTTCTAACGTGCAGATAATTTCCTCCTGGGCTTGGTTGATTCTGATGTTGGATGAGGGGTGCAGGTAATGAACTCCACTTATGCACTCTGGACATGGCATCGGAATCAAGATCTTTATGGTGATCCTGTTGGCGATCAGATCTACATTGTACGGCAACCAGAATTATGCTTGGACATCAACAGGGCAAATCTAATGGTACTGGACACCTTCACTACGTCAATTTAGTGTTAGGAATTGAATCTCTTTCAGCAAATTATTAAATGTTGAATTTCCCTTTCTTGATAAACAGGGCTCATCTCAAAGTCGTCTTCATGTTTTCGACAAAGCCATTTAAACTCAAAACATCAGATGTCTAGATACAAAAACAAAAACATGGCAGACAATGAATTTCGTCATGCACTAGAGTTTTCCATCTAACTTTCCTTTCTTGTGCCAGAAGAACATTTCATATGCAAGGGAACAGCGATGAAAATTGGATTTCTAGGAGTTGGCTGAAATCAATTCTCCCCCAATGTCGTTCACTTCATACTAGACTTACCGTTTATGTAATGGTCAAAAGTTGCAAATTTGGTCCCTGAGTTCAATTTAGATCTCAAGTATTTATCCATCCATGTGTCGGGAAAGTCTTACACTTTTCAAGATTTAGAGTCTACGCCAGGAAACTGTTTTTTCTGTTTTACATCTGCCATCCTTTTAATCCAAAGTTCTTGGCGAGTTGTGCAATAATGAATACAAGGAACTAAGATCCTTGCAGGCCGAATGACTAGAGGATTTCTTATAACGGGAAGCAATGTTTGTATGTCTCTAGTGCAGCACGGGTCAGGATACCCGGAACCTCCTGTGCCGTAAACAAATTAGTCATACTGCGTGCATTTGTGATCTTCAGGAGAGGTGCTTGAAGTCCCCAGTGCTTCGTTTTAAGTTTTGCACGTAATCAGTATCCGTCTCTGTTGACTTCAAGTACATCCTCCACAGTAGATGTTAGCCCAGAATTCAGACATTGGAAAGCATGGCCGGTGCTTTGCATCTGCTTCACATTTCAATCTCGTGCAACTCATTGCAAAGTGCAAACTTCCAAATCTGGTGGGCACATTTTATGAAGAACGTTCGATTTTGTTGCATTGAAATCCGCAATACTGTGTTTGAAAATCGCTTTTCTACTCTGTTGAGTGTAAACATGCATAAAGTTGTGGACTAATGGGTTACCATTCTCCGATTCTGTTGCAACTTTTGCTGGCGCAGGTTACTTACAAGAGATGGACCAAGTACGCTGTAAAGATGGGAGACTATATTGATGGCTAAGTGCAGAGTTCGGATGGATTTGGTGACAAGGTCATTTCTGCAATTACATGTGATCTTGTTCGAAGTTTGAAATTCAGAAGAGTTTGATGCCAAACAATGTCAAGAGGCAACCATATAAGGAGCTGCAGTAGGAGTGAATATCCAAGCGACTAACGATGACGAGTACTCAGGTGAGTCTTCTTATTGTCTCGGAGTTTGTCGTAGTCTTGTTTTTAAGGTGTACCACACTAGAGGAATGGCAATGAAGGATAGGCAATGAAGCGGAAGCTATATGTCGGTCTATTTTAGAGTGAGTGGGTGCAACATTAGAGAAATAGCTTGAAAGATCGAGTCTATTTTTTCATTTGGGCATACTTCTAGCATCCTATGAAAAATAACATGACAATGAAGCAAGCAACCATGAAATTGGATGTCGGATTGTTGGTGTACTCTAAGCCGTCTTGAAGCTTGAATCGTGCTGCTCTTAAACAAAATTTTGTGAGCAGAAATTGGCCCCAATAATCCAAGCAATCAAATCAACTCGTTTTGGAGCTTCTGGAGGACAAGAGAGGAGACCAACAAACAAATAATCAGCTGGAAACAAAATACCTGAAACAACAACACTGTTCGGGAGAAAACGGGGCAATTCCTGAAGCCAAGACGGTAAATATAAGAGACATGCGGCTTGCACGGAGCCAAATTAATCTGCTCGCCACCATATACTCCTGTTCCGTCAAATATTTTCAAACCATATTGCCCTTTCGAGCTGACGGAGCAGAAATGAGCTACAACCTTGACCGAGTTTTAACTCCATCAAGAAGAGCCGGGAAGAAGAGTCAGGTCTCAATCTTCGTTACAGAATCTTTGTAAGCATTTGCATGAATGATTTCAACCCACTCAAGCTCGTATACCACCACTACTGAAGCGGAACAAAAGTGATTCGCGGTTTGTACCTCAAGCCTGCAAAATCAGAAACCATTTTGAGCACCAACTGCTGAAGACAGATGCCGAAGTTGAGCAATGATTTTCAGCTCCTTCGCAAACAAACTTCCAGAAGATTTGAGTTGCATTCTTGAAGAATGGAATGATTTCTTCCTGAGTGTTGTTGACCCAAATCTATCGAGTGACAGTGACCTGTGGAGGTGTTCGATGCCATTTCTGATTTGATTTGAGAAACTGAAGACTCCACTGCTAATTTGAAGACTCGGCCTTCAGAAAAATAACCTGCAGAGATGGGCTTCAACTAGGACTAGTGCTGCAAAGCAAGAGTAGAATGTTGAGGCCTATCAGGCTCCCCAAACTCAATCTCTTGTGGCTAATATCATTGTAAGGCACTGGTTACAGGAACTGAACAGCGCCATGGCAAACTTGACAATTATGATTATGTCATGTTTAACTATAACTTATTTAGCTATAACTATAAGCTTATAACTAAAATAATGAGGATTGTACTTAACCCCTAACAAACAAAGATGCCCCATTTGGTTCAATTCTGGTGAAAGCCTATAACTAAAACATTGAGGATTGTACTTAACCCCTAACAAATAAAGATGCCCCATTTGGTTCAATTTTGGCCTCAATAAAATATGGCCTCAACGGAATTACATAATTCACAAGACGGTCTATGCAAGTGACTTACCCTTTTCAAACTTGGAATCTAGCCTTCTTTAGAGGTGGTTAAGGAGTATTTAGAAATGCATATGGAAATCAAGCAATTTATTTAGAGTAGAGACACTGACATTCAACCTCTTGTTGCAAATCTTATGTGCACATTTTGTTTTGCTAGCCTTGTGTTTTATCTTGTGTGTAGAGGTTTGCTTACAAACAAAGTGTATTATTACAAATGTTACAACCTCATCATTGAGAATTTTAGCCAAGAAGAAAGCTTTACAACACTCTCCTTGCCAAGTTGTAAATCTTACTCTATCCATTTGACCCTTATGGAGGATTTGGAACCCATATACAACTCCAACATGACTCTCAAATACATCATTCAACATGATTTCATGATCTTGGTTGACAACTCAATGAGTTATGCAAATCAATACTTGACAATAAACAAAAGTGTTGCTTGTTATCAATGTACATTTCCAACCTCACTCGCTTGAAGCACACATCATCCTATTTAGGATTGCTAGTAAGACTAGATGACATCAATTGTTGCAAAACACAATTGTTAGATTGTTAGAAATCATAAATTACATATGTTGCAAAATATATTTTCATTTATTGCTTGAATTAGTGTTGGAATAGGGATTGTCAAACCTACAATTTGTACTCTATAATTTGCAAATTTGTTATCAAATTGCACCTTTAAAGTACTACACTAATTTGGACTATTAGTGCATATTACAAAATGACAACTCAAAGGGCACTTAAATTTATTTAAACATTTTGTGTTTTGTCAAACAAAATTTATTTGACATATCATTCAAGAAAATATATTTTTTCAAATCCTCCCATTGCTTTTTTTATTTGGCCAACAATTTTGTCTTCTAAAAAAACAAAAATTTGTTATTTATACTCCACAAATGGAAAATTTGAGGTCATATTTGGCATAACTAGAGTCCCTAATTTTTTCAACTGAAATTTAAAAAAATACATTCTTTGTGGGAATATAACTTTCATGCAATCAATTGATGCCTACGAGAAAAAATTATGCCACAATAACCTCAAATAGACCAAGATTAGGAAGCAAAAAAAATTTACAAAAACTTGAAATAAAAAATTTCTAATTTGTTCTATATAAACTACATTGTTGTCTACATGAAGAATTTCTATTCATTCCATTTAGAATAGTGAAAGTTATGGAGCTTCTTGCTTTGCAAGCAATCATAGCGTCCTTTTGAAAAAATAATCTATTGGATTCATTGTAAAACTCAAATTTTACAATTTACAAAAAAAAGGTAAACCACTCAATGTGCTACGCTTTTTAGAACAATCTTACTATTAAAATTAGTATATTTCAATTCCATCTTTGAGCTACAAATAATTTAGTTTTCCTTCAATATTGTACTAATTTCTATTTAATGATTTTTTCAAGCATATAATTCAAGTTTGTAATGGAACTTTTTCCTAGACCTACAATTCAAATCTTTGACATGAAATTCTTTTTAAATAAAAATATTAGTAGAGAAAAAACTTTAAGTTTAGAAGATTCAAAAGGGTCATTGTAAGGAACACTTTTATTGTGTATTTGTTATAAGGGGAATGCTCAAGCTTTCTTTTGCAATAACTTTTGAAGCATGGCTTGTATGAATTTGAAATTTTACCAAAGACAATTGTCTTGAGTGTATTCATATTGTGAATTTTTTTTTAAATCTAAAAAGTTAATTTTTTCAATTTGTCATGTTCCTAGTTTTAGTTTTTAGCACTATGGAGTACCCAAAATTAATGATTTAGATATAAAATATTGGTGGTTCATTCCCATAATAAGTGAACATGTTCTAACCAAGGAGCATTTGAAAATACATTATTTTATGCCCTTCACATTTGTATAAATAGGACTCCATTGCACACACTATTTAAAATATTGAAGATGGTTTCAAATTCATTCCATTAGTGAAATCTCATCACCATGAAGTCTTTTCACACAATTCTTTTTTTTTAAATTGGTAAATAATTATTTTAACTTTTTACAAATTGAAATGCTAAAGTGCCTACTTTCCAATCTATTTTCTTCAAAATTTATAATCACCTATTTCGTGCATAATTTTTCACCTAAATATTTTTTAGGTCTAAGATTTTAGTGATGTACTCTTTTTAGTGCTATACTAATTTTTATTTTTATTTTTGAATATTTTATTCCAAAAGATCATAGTACAAGGAGTACTAGAAAAAATATGTCAATTTTGGAATAAAATCTTATATAGTACAAGTATGTTTCTTAATTCAAATAGTGGCTTTAAAAATATGATAGATGTTACTAAATAAGTAGTACAAAAATGATTTAAAAATCACCATGGTTATAATTTTACATTAGAAAATGGAAATCCATAACAAAAATAGTTTCAAAAATCAGAATAAATTTAAAACAAATTTACAATAAACTATAAAAACGATTTTGAATTTGGTTTTATAATTAATAAAAAAAAACTGGTTTGTCATTAGTGCAATAATAAGTCTGAAATAGGTCCAATTGTATTTATGAAGGTATGCAAGTGATCTTTATCATTGATCAATTTTTTATTTTCATCAAAATTATTTTAGTATTTTATTTTAGTATTTTAAAATAACTCCTAGCAATATAAATGTCACTTTTGTCATTTTGAAATTCTTTTTTGTTGGCTTTATTATTTGGTAGTCATTTTCAATGTTTTGTTAATTTTTTAGATAATTTATGCATCCAAAAATTCTACAATTAATAGTGAAATTAGGTTGCCTCTCATTAGTTTCTTGACATTCTACACTATATAAATATTAATTGTTATTGTATAAGAATGCACTACTTTTAAATCAATTATAGGTGTAGTTCATACTTATGAACCTCTATGTGTACAAATGAAAGTATTTGTAGAAATATTTGTTAATACTGATGGCTTGTAGAATAACTTTCTTGAAGTATGCCAATCTAATTGTAAAAGCAACCTACTTTGATTAGTGTTGATATAATATTCCAAAGATGATAATACTCCTTGAAAATGCAACAAAATAAAAACATATTTCTTGCTATTACCTTGAACAACTATTTGGCAAGAATAAAAAATTACTTGAAAAATAAATTAATCCTTAAAAGACCAAAGCACATTTCAAGTACAAAATGTCAAAAACTACCACTTTTTAGGATAGTAGGAAAAATATAAAACAAAAGTTTTTTATAAAATTAATTATACAGATTTGTACTTGACTACTATAAAAATATGTAGAAAATTTTTCAAAAGTTCTAACCATTGAGATTGAAAAATTATAGCACTTGAAGTTAGAAGGAAAAAAATTCAACCTTACCTAATATGGCTAGTAGACTTAAACTCCTCGTAGAATGAGATTTTTATCCTCTATATGGTATTTTTTGGGACATTTGCATCATTTCTATATCATATTAGTTACATGCGTGCTTAGTTTCAAAAACAAAGGACAAATTGTCCAAAGCTACCTTATGACCTTGTCTATCTAAAAAAATTTAAGGTAATATAATTTTTAATTTGAGCACCTGATTAGAAAAAAGAATTATATACCTACCACTATAGTACATGTTCACACCTTGTGTCAAAATATTGCAAACATCCAACCTAAATCTGATTTTATGCACAACTATCTAGAATTTCTTGCATACATTGAATTGTCATTTCTTTTAGTCCTTTAGGGATTAAATAATCAATAGTATGTCTATACTCTATTGAATTTCTATTTAGTTTTTTTTTTCTATCATTACATCCATCCATCCATATCCATATCCATAGTTACCTTTAAATCATGCTATGGTAGAAGTACCTATAACTAATAAAATAAGCACGTCTGGATATAATCCAAGTTAGTGCAAGGCAAAAAAATTATTTTCAAAGATGTATTGATAGAAATAATGGGAATTGCAAAAAATTTGGTAATTTTATCTTTTGAATTGAAATTACTATGAATTTTGGAAGGCAAAAGTTGAGCTTGACCTATATCCAACATCTAGAGTCATCCAATTTCAATCATTTAAGAATACAACCTCATTCCAATTTCTTTCCTACTAATTACTTCCTACATTTTATACTCACTTATGTGTCATTAATGTATTGGTCCAAACCTTAAAAAAGTACAAAGACACATGTTCCAAGGAGAAAATGGAAATCCATTCCAATCTTCTTTGGAATAGGGTACCCTATTTGTTGTTAATGGAGGGTGTATCAAGAATAGGTACCCCTACCATATTTGCTTGTTTGTTTTGTTTGTTACATTAAGGTCTCATGGACCATGCATCCCCCATTTGCATTCTTGAAACTATTGAAAAGGTACTGGGGAGGAGGGGTGCACGAGCTTTGTTATGTGGCATTTGAATTTAGAGTTGAAAGTTATGAAATTTTGAAATTTTGAATTAATTAGAAAATTAGAAAATTACTTCACTATGTGGCAAGGGCACAGGGCACACTAGTTGGAACAATGTTTGAATTCGAGTCCCGATACAAATATAAAATGTTCCCTGTCATCTTGTGGTATTGCTTAACTGATGCAAAAAGGTACTCCGTATTTAACAGTCCTGTAGTCACTCGATGTTCTTCTACAACATCTGCCGGTATCGTCACATCCAGCCTCCTCCTCAGTTGACAGAATAATCAAATTGGAGGACAAATTTCTTACTGCTTTTACAAATGACAATACGTTCTTCAGTAAATTTACATTGAGAATTGGGCACTCTGACTAGTGCTGTCAATAATCCCTTCAACTCTTTTGAAATTAACTCTTCCGACTGCTAATCAGACTTGTTTGTGTCACATGGTGATCAAAACAATATGTGATGAATTTCAACTCTAAGTTTCAGACAACCAAAAACGAACAGGAGTTGATAGCACATCAAAATTTGCTTGCTTATCAATCAAGAAATACCAACAGCAATTTCGTTTCTGTATGATATGAATGTATTGAAGACGGACAGCTTCTCCATCTGTTTGCTCACGATATCTGACGATTCGAGAAATTCGTTACAGCAACATGATTGAGGCACGGCACTTTTCTGCACTTCAAATTAACGAGTTCGGACTACAAAATCCGCTTCGAGTCATCATTTCCTGATTTAAAAATCACCGGTGATCGGTGAAACACCTACAGCTATCTTCTTCACAAGTCCAAAAGGAATCAATTGCAGGATTGAACTTCACCATACGATTCATGTCGGGATCCAGATACCCTAATGATCATCTGAGCAAAAACTCTGCGACTTCCAAGAGTACTGCTCTGCATTTTTATGAAGATTATGAATTTGAAATCGATTACTGACCGGTTGAAAGTCGTCGGACGAACTTTGTGTAAGGCCTGTAACCGAAAGTAGTATTCAAGAATAGCAGACCGACATGGTTTCAGGGCCCATTGCATTGTCTCTTGTCACTTCCGCTTAGTCTGCACATGCTCCATCAACTATCTCCTTGTTCCCATCCTCTGCCTGTGCATTTTCTTTTATCCCCGTGGTGATGATTTCGGTCAGGGCATTTATTGCGCTAATCAGGTTCTGTTGATTGCGAAATATGTGCCGGTCTCGCTTCTTCAGGTAATTCAATTCTGTGTGAAAGAAGACTTCATGCTCCTTGACGGCGTCAGCTGTAACCTGTGAAATGGCAGTGTGCATGCGGTCTATGGACTCAGCAATTTTATGACTCGCATTCTCAATAGCCTGAACTGTCTCCTTGTGAACACTGGATAATTTTCTCTTCATTCCCCGACAATCTTTGGTGGAGGAGTCTGAGCTGGCCTTAGATTCTGGTTGAGGAGCAGTACTCTTCGCAACTACTTCCTCAAGAACACCGTGCTTGGGAGATGCCGCCGGGAGTTCCACGACGGGAATGGGACTCTTCGGAGATGTCTGAGTGCTGGTATGGCGGAAAGACCGCTGCACCTCCATTACTGATTGGAGATCTTGCTTGCCTTCTTCCTGGATCGATTTCGAACCGGAGCGGCGTTCATACAACTGCACGATTGATTTTACATTTCGTCTGTCTGTGGAGGAGATGTTCATTAGAGCTCCCAGTTACAAGAAGATGAAAATTAATTTTGACTCTCCAGCAACTAATTTAGTAAGAATTTGAACCTTAATTCAGTAATGATCAATTTAAGTTGTTTATAGAGTGTTTCCGGCTACATTATTAACGCTCTACACCTTCGAATAAGTACTTAAAGCTTCAGATCGTAACATTCAGAAACAGACTGGGAAAAAAACCCGCGACGCAGTGTAAATCAATCGAAAACGCAATCGAAAAAATTGTGGAAATGGAATATTCCTCTTTCCAGCAGCAGCAGCATCTAGAATTGAATGCCAAGCACATGTATAGAAATTCAAATCGCAAACAATGGAAAACTAGAATTTGAAGTAAAATGCACGGTTTGTCGAAGACTTGCTTTGATGGCGTCTCCAGCAACTAATTCAGAAAGAATTTGAACCTTAATTCAGTAATTATCAATTTAAGTAGTTTTCCAGTGTTTCCGGCTTCAAAATTAACGCTCTACATTTAGAATAAGTACTTCAAGCTTCAGACCGTAGCATTTAGAATCAGACTAGAGGAAAAAAATGTGACGCAGTGTAAACCAATCGAAAACACAATCGACAAAATTCTGAAATTAGAATATTCTGCTAACCAGGAGTATCAGCATCTAGAATGCCAAGTTCATGAATGGAAATACAAATCGCAAACAATGGAAAACTAGAATTCAAAGGGAAATGCAAGTTTTTTCGAAGACTTACTTTGATGGCGTCCCTCGGCATTCCTGCTCCCTTCGACAAGATCACCTTTCAAAACATGATGAAGAAGTTCCATCATCCTGCAGCTGGAATGGAGAATTGCAATGCAAACGAGTGCGCTTACTGCGCTACTGTTGAAGAAAAAGCAGGAATGAATGGAATCAGTCTGCGTTCAGATGGATGTGGTGACGCTTGCAAACTTTTTCCAATTCTAATGAGAGGATGCTGTCACTTGTTTCTAATTAACGGTATTCGATCTGAAATCTCAACTAATCGTGGGCTAAGGATGGATGATCGGATTGTTGGATGATAAACATCGACAGAGACGGAGCATATGATGGCTTCGTTGAATGGCGGGAGGCTAATTGTTCGAACCAGAATGTGGCGGTAAAATTTGAATTGCCGCTGTCCTTCACCGGAATGTTTTATTTGGGTGCTTGACAGTTCCTACAAAAATACCTCAGTACTTGGCTTATTTAACCCTTACAAGCTGAAATTGTTTGCTCTAAAGTCCTCTTTTTGATTCAAAGTAGATGGTGTTGCCATTTTATTGTTTTAAATTTGAAACTAAGATTGCAATTATGGTCAAAAAAATTTGTAAGGAAAATAGCACAAAGTATTCAATATTTGAAAAGTGTTGAAAATTTCAGAATTTGGAGAAAGTATTGCATTTTCATTAGAGAAACTATGGACTCTCGGGAGGGCCGCTAAGAAGTGCCGGAGGGGACCCTTTGGATAACATTTATTTCCCCTCCACAATTTTTTTCCCCTATTGTCGCTCATGTCAGTTTTGCAATTGTCAGTGCATTGAATCGCAAAGAACCATTAGTTAAATGAAGGAGCGTGCGATAGTTACCCTTCACTGATAGATCATGAATTAAAAAGGCAAGAAACTCATACATACCCAAGATATTCACACAAGCTGACGCCCCTCTGTCATGCACCTCTATTAGAGATTTCGCCCTTTTTGTAGCTCTGTAGGGCTGTGTATATAGACTGGTTTGTCAAACCTTGGCAGCTCTCTGGAGAGTCCATATTTTCTCTAATGCATCATTAAGTCTTCTTCCTTCTTTTTCAAATCAATTGAAGTTGCAAATATGACCATTACTATAATTTTTCTAATGATGAAAATATAAATGGTATTTTTGATGGATTTTTTTAAGTTGAATCTTTAAAATGAATTTAAATGATTTTTTGTGTTGAATTGTGATGTTAGTTTGTACTCTTAATGCTTGATATTGTCATTGTTGATGCAAATTCAAAAAATTATGGAAATTATAGCTTATAATACATTTGTGACTTCTCCAACTTCCTTGGGACTATAGGGACTAAACTCTTTCAAAATTCTTCAAATATGCATGCAATGTTTAGTAGATATAGATAATTAATACAGAATACTAGTTTGTATATGAAGCATTCATTCCTAAACAATCGATATGAAGACTTTGACTTCTTTACAATAATAGAAGGGATGCTTATATAAATAGTTTTGACAACAAAAATAACTTAGACCTTTGGTTCATTTTAGAACACTTAATAGAATATAGGACAAATTTTTAAGCACCCATGAGGTATTTTGTAATGCATTACCTCTTAATATCTTTAACAATGTCCATCAACACTTCCTCAAAAAAATTTGATTGAATGTAAGATTGATTTTGAAGGAATGAATGCTACACATATATACTAATTATGTATATTTGTAAGAGTTGAATGTTCTAAATATTTATTTTTATGTGAAGAAACATTGTAAAGATGCATTCAACATTCAATAAACAAAATGTAGAGGCATGATTTTGATGTTGTCATGTGTCTAGATTATGAAATTACCATGTATATTGTTGAACAAACTTATCAGCACTAATTAATGATTACAAATCAAAATCAAGATTACAAAATCAAAGTCATTTATAAGAATTCATTAAAAAAAAAGACCAAGTTCATGGAAAAAATGTTCTTTTAACATTAAAAGGACATTTTTTCTAGTACCTAGTCTCTCTTCAAGTTAAATTAAATTCCTTCTCTGCAATTGGTAAATAATGTCATGAGGCACATTAATAGTAAGAATTTGATATGTTGAAAAGTATAGATTTGGTAGTCAATTAACCTTACATTACTTTGTTGTTGAATTTATAAACTTCAATGTATTAAATAAATGTTTCATAGTAAGCGTTTAATTTGTTTTGATTTGAAGCTAGTTATGCCAAGATCCTTTTGAAGTTGTTGGTAGCATTATTGATTTTATAAAATATATTTAAAGTAAAGAAGAGGATAAAGGTGATCTCATAAAATTCTTACTTTGTTGCTTGTAGTTTTGAATTTCAAAATGTTTTGTGTCTTAAGAATTACAAAAGCATAAAATCCAAAAAAATTAATTATAATTTTTTTTTACTCATTTGAAGAAATGTAAACACTCCATGGCCACTAATACACATGTTTTTTACAATTTTATGATAGACTTTTAAATATTAGGAATTGTTATAAGTTAATGTTTTGAAGTTTGAACTTGTAATGTGTTAAAATTTAATATTTTAAATCTAAGTTTAACTTCCTAATTAACAAATTTTTGACATAGTTGAAAATCTTTGTTGCTTATTTCGTAATTTCAAGGTCATTAACTAAATTTTGTACATTGAGGTTTTTAAAAAAAATTCATGATATTTTTATTTTTACTTCATTTAGTTATTCTAAACAAATTCTAACTACAATATATTAAATAGACTATTTGCAAGTATTGCTATTTGTAGACATTTTTTGAAGTTTCAAATTGACATTTTGCATTATTTACCATAGTAGATATTCACATGGAATTTATTACACGTTAATGTGTATTTAATCATAGGATATGCATCTTGAATTTAGAATAATGAACATTAATTAATATTTTTAATATACATAAGTAGAGCTTTGGTACTCAAGATTGAAGGTTTTGGCTACTTGTTTTTGGCTCATGAGCCCTTGACAATAGAAATTTGATTGTCTCATGCCCTCATGGATGTGGAAATCAAAAAAATTGTGCCTTGGAATAGGTCATCTTCTTCTAAAGAACAAACATGCAATGGAACAACTAAAATAAACAAAGCACAAAATAAAAGCTATAATGGTCATGGAAGTGAATTAATTACATGCACCAATAAGTGAAGCAACTTCCATTAGAAGTGATCATTATTAAAGAATCAATTTTTTTTTCTCAACTAACTTTGCATCACTAGCAATAGTATCTCAACAATTCAAAATAAAAACATTGAAAAGATAGTTAATTATTGCAAGCATCATAATAAAATTCCTTTAGTTTCCACCTCAATAAAGGCATCATAGAAAATTTACTTTAAAAAATTCACTTATGTTTCTATTTCATTGATGGGATTGATGATTTGATGTTTGTTCAAAAATCTTTCATTCATTCAATTTGGATTAACTCAAAAGCCCCTAAAGTCCCAAGCGTCTCTTTCAAGAATAGTTGAAGGATCAATCCATTTCTATAATCTCAATTCTTGACATGATTTTTTGAATATTTGAAGAAAATATAAAATATGTAAGATATAAAATTGACATTATTTGTCGGGGATATAAGTTTTATTTAAATTGATTCTTAGAAAGTGAAAGTTATGCCTCTCAAAGCTCAAAATAGTCAATATTGGACAACAACAAGTCACAAAAATTTGAGAATTTTTAAAAAATTTTAAAATTTACATATTAATTTTTGTTTGTATGTGGAAAGATTGATTCATTTCATTTTGATTAGTATTGTGAAAGTAATGGAACATCTATGTTGGTAGGTACTTATAACATTTTCTTCACAAAATAATATATTGGATCTATTTTTTAACTACAATTTTCAAGAAAAATTTAAACAATATTTAGTTTGTTGGTTGAAACAATCATACCATTTGAATTGATAACAATTAAATAAGTTTATCTTAATACTATTATTGATCTATTTACTTTTAAGGCTTCAATTTACAACCTACTTCTATTTAGTAGTTTTTGAAGATTGGAAGCCACAAATTTTTTTAAGAATTTAAAAAAAAAAAATCCACAACCCAATTCTTTAACTTAATTTTTTGAAGCCAAAATCAATAGTGCAAAAAATTTAAGTGAAAAGGATTCAAGGTCTTAAAATCTAGTGTATCAAGGTAGGGGGGCTAATATATAAGCCTAAAATCATAAGCAAATGAGCACATAAAACTTAGAAGTTGGAAACCTATATTATAGGTGTCTATATTTTATAAACCTTTCATAATGATTGGATACCTATGATATAGATTCCCATATTATAGATGTTTATTCTAGAATCACCTTCAATGGTTGTAAGGATTATATTTATGTCTAAACTCAAGGCTCATATGTTCTCATACTAGCATTATTATGTAGCAAGGTGCTTGAAAAAAAGATTTAGTACTTTAAATACAAATATCTTGCAATTCCCCCCCCCCCCCCCTAAACATTTTGAAATTTCTTCTAAACATTTTCAAACAAGTCTAGTAGAAGATCCTACACTTGAATATCACAAAAAAAATGTTTAGAGATTTTGCTCCTTACATTAGAAAAGACAATTTTGAATGTTTTTTGACTGAATAATTGGCCTTGGAATTCTCAAAGAAAAGAACAAGTGGTTATTTATTTCTTAGATTGATTATAGGTAGAATATTTGTAACTTTCACTTCAAAACGTTGAATATTTATAGTATGGCATGGTAATATTCAAATTGTAAAAATTTTAATTGCAAATTTAAGACTTCATTTGAGTGTCATTGGAAGTGTATATAGTGGTGAAGCCTAGATTTATTTTATCATAAATATAAAATTAAATTAATAATAATAATGCAATTATAGGGTGAAGGTATACAAAAATCATTAGAATATACAAAACAAATTACAAATGAATATGTACATAAAAACAACTCTTCAACTCTTAATGGACTAGTTTATATTCAAAAATATATATAACAATAATATAATTATTTGTGAATAGACACAAATATTATTTGAAGCAATAGTTGTGGATGCACTTGTGTGCATCTATTTCATAGTACAATTAATTGTGAAACATCATGATTCTATTGATTCCCTCCCCCTTGTCATGTCTTTATTTTGTGATTCTATTTATTGTGGCTTTATTTCATATTTTTAGTCATGTGACCTCAAAGTTTTATAGCAAAATCATGTCTATTTGTCTCTTCACACCTAGTGCACCTTATATTTGTTAATATGGAATTATATAGTCACCATATATTGGCTAAGTTAAGCCAATTCTAACTTAAAGGTCATCATTGGAATATATTTTGTGATTTTAAAATAGAAGAATTTAATTAATTTTAAACAAAAAATATATGGAAAAAATTAGCTTTGGATCTTTTTGACCTTATACAAAAAAATCTAACCTCCAAAAATTAGTAATTCATAAATCTCATTTGAAATTGTATTTGGTTTGATTTCAAATAATTATAATATCCACTAGGATTTTGAATCACTCCTCATAATTTTCCATAGAATTTGAAAATATATAATTTTATTGATAAATGATTGAAATTGGTATATACATATTGATAAATAATTCTTAAACCAATTATATATATATATATATATATTTAATAAAGGTCATTTATTTAGCAACCAAATTTGTACAATTTGATAATGTCATCTTAACCAATCATAAGATTAATATGTAGAAACAAGTCCAAAATTTAACTTTTCTTATTTTACATGATAGAATATACCCAAATATATATATATATATATATATATATATATATATATATATATATATATATATATATAAATAAATCACATTTCTAGCTATAAATAGAAATGTATATTATTACATATTACATTATTAAGTATACCAAATTGGACAAATTGAGGCAATTTTAAATAGGCATAGTAGTTGTAATTCAAATTATGAATTGTAAGAATTTCATTTATACTATATATTCTTCATTCTACAACTTCAAATAAAAATATATAAATATAATTTTAAAATTTTAAAATTAATTCTATCTTGGCAAATATACATAGTGTAATGAAGTTTATGTGTCAACCTTAAAAATGGCCTTTGCAACCTTCCAAATTTTTTCTAAAGCAATAGTCATAGTAAACAATAAAAAATTTGTAACAATTAATTAAAAAGCAAATTTTTTCCTTCTCTCAAATAATACTATTGAAATACCAAATCTTACTATTAACTTTGGTGCAAAATTTTGACTAATGAATTATCTATTTTTTAATGGTATCAAATTATTAGAGTTATGTAAATCTTTTTTTTCACATTTCAAAAGAGATTTTTCTAAATAGATACAAAAAACATTTTGCAACTACAAGATAGTTGAACTTCTCTATAAAGACAATGTTCAAGTCATTCAACCTCGTACAATGTGGGGTTTGAGCAACCCCTGGTGTATTTGCCTAATATGTGATAATTTGATTTATAGGTGAAGAAGTGTCTCCTTAGAGATGATTGCTAGATTTTGTGTAAAGGAACTCTCTATGTGTGCAAATCATTACAATGCCAAACTCATTTTTTCACTTTTATTCCAGTCATGCCCTTTAGGAAGAAATAGCTTATATTTTGGCTTATACATGGTCTTTTTGTCAACTTTGTAGTCTACATGAGGCATTCATTGTTGGCACTCACAATATTATGTGAAATAAGATGCTTGAAGTCATAGACTACATTCAAGTCTTAAAAGAATGAAGTTTTTAGATCTTTCATTTGTTGAAGCTCATAGTATTTTGTGAAGCGAGATGATTGTAGTCATAAAATATTGTAAATTGACTAAAGTCTTGAAAGAATGAAGTATTTAGACCTTTCATGTTGTACAAATTGAAGCTTCACAACTATTTTGAAATTTGCTTGGGTGTGTTAATTTCATATTTTAACTCCTCTGCTTTTCATTTAGGATGAATCGACTCACCAAATGATGGCTATTTTCTAAAACCACTTCAAAAATTCTTTCTAAACAACAAAATTGTTACCATAGTAAAAATACATAAAATTTCAAGATCTCTAAATTAATTACTAGTACTAGTACTATGGAGAGAAGCTCAATTCTAATCAAGTATTACCCTTGTCAAAGTTGTAGAACATTTGATTGCATCAAATCTTTCATTTTAAACTTTTCCTATTGTCTCAACTTTTCTATCTAAAATGCACATGCTTCTTTGGAGTTTGCAACATTTTGATAATGTAATGTACACTTCAAGCATTAGAGAAAGACATATGGGGTCACTAAGGAAAAAACATTTTCATACACCAAACTCCATACTATCACATTTATATACAACAGGCCAGAGTGTGATACTGGCAACTTCCAAAGGGGACTGGATGGCCCGGACCCGAACTGACGATGCGATATTCGAGAAGGTGATATTAACGAGGTCTTGAAATATGTGTTTCTCAACAGCACTGTTGAGCAGGATTAGGGCAACCGTGAACAGTTCTCATTCCACTTTCCTCGATCGCTGGTCCGCTTTTGTGTTTTCTCTTTTCGGTATGATGGTCGGAAATTGAGTCCACTTCTGAAGTTTGCGAGGATACTGAAAGTTTTGTTGACATTTTATGTTTCTGATCGGACGCAATGAATCAGGTGTTGGAGAATCACAAGCTTTGAGGAGTCAATAGCGGATTTTGTAATGTAATGTAATGTGGTTTACGGGAGCAGAGGTGGTGCTCTAGAAGTAATTGCGAAAGAACAAGGTGAAAAATGCTTTATCGATCCATGAGTGGTTAAGGAAGTCTGCAGGTTGTTGCATTGAAGTTTTCAATCTGTAGGACATCTTTTTCAAGAAATGGCATCGCTGGTTAATTGTAGTAAGGTTGACGTAGGGTTTGTATGACTCTCGTACCGCTGCTTTTCTGATGTTTAGTCCCTTCTCGTCATGATAGGGATGTGTATTACATAAGGAAAATTCTATTTTTGCATTGGTTCATGATAAGAATGGCATTGGTTAGGGGTGTATTCATCAGAATGAGAACGAGATGGATGCTGCTCTTGGTTGACATTTTTATGCTATGGTATGGATTAGGTAATTTGTGCTAGAGGTTGCTTTCTTGTCGTTTTGAGTAGTCTCTTCCTTTCTCCCGTACATTCTATGACAACCTCCATTTGGACAGGGTTTTAGGATATTGTTGTCTATATCAACGTTATGCTGCTGGCACCTATTCGTCTATCTCCGTGAATCTTGGTGCGCACATGCAATAGTGTGATGCATCTTATTGCAAATTTTTGCAAAATTGAAATGATTCAAGCGCATTTGGTAAGGTGTTGTACTGATACCTAGCAGAGGTTGAATTCGGTAACATTGCTAATTGAATTCTTGCCTTTAGAATTTTTTAATTTAACGTGGTATGTCTCTTTATGGCAATACAGATTATATTTCTAATGGACGGTGAACCATCAGCTGCGCAGTCTCCTGCCTCTGAGAAAAAGAAGCGTCTCAGAGACTTAAGTAACAATGGTGATGTACTTGTCAATCGTGGAAAACCGGTTTCTGAGAAATGGAAACCAGTATGGATGTGGTTGCAGTCTTTGGGTCGGACCAAAATTGTGGACTCGGCAGAGGTTACTGCTTGGCTGGAGAGTAACCCTGATTACGCCAGGGAGATGAAGCAATTCCATAGTCATGGTGTTTTGGTTCACTATGTTCAAAAGTGCCATCAAAGATTGGTTCATGGTCGGAGTTACAAAGGCGAGGGCAAGAAGGTTCGAATCCTCGACTAGGCTCTGATTTTTAATTCCTTCTTAAACTTTTATTTCACTGTATGTCTTCGTGGGAATTTTTCTTTTGTACTTCTATCGATTACATTTTATGTATGCTTATAGTGCGTGTCTTTGGGATTCAGCCACCTGCTGTCAAGAACCCCATTGAACGACGTTTATCCAATGAGATTCGACTTCCAAATGGACGATTTGGCGCAAAAGTACGTACAGAAAGTTCAGAAGAAAGACAGGAAGATGCTTACCAGCTTCAGTGGAGTCAGCAATTAGTGCAAAATCTATTACCATCAGCAAAGGCGGCCAAGCATGACTTAGGTGATGATGATTTAACTGATCATGCTTGCCATCGCCGGCCTTCGAGAATTTTTGTCATGCTCTTTTCCTGTTCCTCCATTCTAAGAGTCCTCAACACCACCTGCTTTCCTTGATACAGATAAGACAGAAGAAGCTAGTATTCTTGATGCAGAAACATGGAGAGATCAGTGGCGAATGCTTCTGGACAACGAGAAAAGAAATGCTGAGGTGCTGTGAATTCCGTTCAAGATGAGTTATTCTGATACGAATGAGGAATTCCTTTACAGTTGCGTAATTAAATATGCATGCACTGAGACTAGTCATAGCTCTCTGATAAAAATGCTTTTTCTCCAAGAACGTTCTGAGTATCAGTTGATTAGGGTTCGTTTGATCAGAACACATCACTATGATTGATTTAAAAATTCCATTATGGATACATGGCTGTCTCTCAGGTAGATTCAAGTACGGAGTTGAAAGTTGAGAAGCCCAATGGAACCAGTCCATATTCTAAAAGGATCAAGCGGCCGAGGTCTGTCTACAGTCCAGGCAAGAACCTTTCTATACTTCAGTCTTTGTAAACTCAGTGTAGACATTTGACAGACATATGGTAGTTGTTTTACAGGAAGTTACTATCGATGTTAAGTTTTGAGCAGACTTGGTATGTGATCATGAAAGCTGAGTTTGTATTCTCATATCGAGTCATAATCAATGGAATATCTCGAGTCTGAATGAAGTTGGCGGGAAAGGATTTGTAGACTTTAGACTTTTTAAATGACAGTATGATCTGCATAACGCCTTTTGAATTTAGATATTTGAATGATTGGTGGTAGAAGTGTGAATTCTCAGAGCGTTTTGATAGGCCAATTCCCTCAAGTAAGGAGAAAGTGGCAAGACCGGTGACGCTGGATAAAATTGACGCATTAACTAATTTCGAGCTGTAAGTTCACTCATGGCTTGATCAATAATGTGCATCTTGCATGTTCATGCAAAGACCTGATTGGAGATGTTCTTAAATTGATGTCCTATCAATTTAAATTATTCATCCTTGTTAACGATTGTGATATTGGAAGGAATAGATTAGAGTGACGAGGAATTTATTTTGACAAGCAACGTATACTGTGATGAAGAGCAGGATCTTAAAACTAGAGATGCGGTTGAAAGAGACATTATCAGGATGCAAAGGATCAAATTATGATGTCCACGAAACAAGTATAGGAGGTTCTGATAAACTGAAGGAAAGTGTTGGTGGAAAGAGTCAAGGAGGATCAGATTCACATATGCATGCCTGGGCTTTCTCTGACGCATTTCTAGGTAATGAAATGCACGAAGGTTACTATTTCATCTCTCATTCACTGAATTACATGCACTCTCAAGGCTGGAATCTATTGGAACGTTGGGTTAGCTTGTCAATGTTGAGGTAGTCTCACGCGACGTTCCAAAGTTTGCAATTATTAGATGACTTTCAGTCTTGGCGATACGATGCCTTCATCTGAGAATTTGGTGACTTGGTAAGATCGAGATGTTGGATAAACTACATTGATGAACCTAGAATTTCTGCATTTCGACAGTGTTGTCCTATACGTTTCAGCTTTTTCTTCATACGCGTGTGTTCCCAAGATCTGAAATTTTATAAATACAGGTGTGACTGCGGAAACTAAAATTGGAGCACCAAGCATTGTTGAATCTTTAAAAGAACGTGAGCAGGGAGCAAATTCAGGAACAGTCGCATTTCGACCCAAAGAAGTTGGTACTCGTGGCAAAAGATGGACAAATGTCTTAAACGGTATGTGGGATCTATTAAATAGAAATTATGAATTCATAGTCTCCACTGTTTTTGGCCACGTGGTCTTGGCATTTAGAAGTTAAGTTAACCTTGATGTAAAGATTAAATGTTTTCCTCAGAAAGTGTCCGTCCTGTTTGTCCATATAGTGTAGCAAAGTCATCACCTTGATTTTATTCTGAACTTATTCTATTTTCATCATTTGTTAGTCAACTCCATGTTGATGCTACAACTTGCTTCCATCTCACGATATCCTTTTTGGCTGTTATTTTCCTGTCTTAAGCTACGGCTACTTAGTTTCTTAAGATGAGTATCTTGTAGTATGTGGAGTGCTTAAGCTTAACTGTGAAAAACATTCTTCCACAGGCTGGGACTCCCTTGAGAAGCAAAGATTAGGGCCCTCAAATTGGTTGCAAATGAGAGAATATTCCTCTTGGATGCCAAGCTGGTGTGCCTACACTTCTAGCAGAGCTATAGCTCAACCGTTAGGTAGCGCTCGAATGGATGTAAGTACCAGTTAGATCTTTTTACTGTTTCCTTGAAATGAGAACCACGCAGTTGATCATATTTCTGCTGATTTCCAAGCTTTGTGCGATTGCTGCCGTACTTGCACTCCCATGGCACCTTGCTTTAGAGGATATCTGGGATTTTTGCTTAGTCATATTTAAGTTTCAAATTTTCATTTTTCTTTTTTCTAGTACCACAGCTTAACTCTCTTACATTTGATTCGGTTCTTGCTCGAAGTTTGTGTTACGGTAAATAATTGTAACCTCAAATTCTTCTCACAATACGAAGCTGGATGTTGTTTTCAGCAAGGTATACAGAAAGTACTTGATGTGAGGTTCCATCCAGGTGGAGAACCTCTGTTGGCTGTGAGCTGCAACGAGGTGCGCCCTCAAGTGTTTTGTTTTAGAAGATGATGTTGGAATTGCATTCATTGATCTTTCCTAAAAGTTATATATCGGTATGAAACTAATCCTCCCGTCTTGTGAGTTGGTTTTGGCCAGTTTTGAAATAGTAACACATCTGTCTGTAAATGATGGCAGCCACCCCATGAATTATTGCTATATAATCTTGAAAATGGTAGAGGGAAGGAGTTGATTGGGCACAACACTCAGGTATGTTTCTGATGCCCTGATGGCTCTTGGCTTTTCTGAAATGCTGTTTGAACTTTTGTGATGAAATTCACATACCTTTATGCGGAAGTCTCAAGCAGTATATATGCTTGCTAGCTGATAATGTGGCTGTCTCACATTATCTCAAGGAAGTAACCTATGGCAAATGTTGTGATGTACTTTTCTCCAGATTCAGGCAGTTGAATTTGCACTTGGAGGAGACAGACTTATCTCGTGTGCAAGCAATATTGTCAAGGTTTTGCTACATCCACTAGGTCATTAATTCTTATTTATACTAGATGGAATTATGCCTAGCCGGCAATAAATCATTGAGGAGTCTTCTCTGTCTGTCTGGTTATTAGTCGAGGCTTTAGACATAATTAATTTTTTGTATTATTATTAATTTTTTCGTAATTTTGTATAAAATTCGTTTTCCAATTGCGTCGCAGATCTGGGAATCAAGCTCAGGGATTTGTCTACACACTTTAGGGCCGGGATCGCAAGATGGTTCTCCAGGGCATGCAAAGAAAATTAGTGCTATGGCTGTCAATGAACTCCAACCCTGTAAGCATATCACTTGTGTTATTTTACAATCTATCACAGATAGGAAGTTTGTTCTTCATATTCAATTTTTTTTTTCTCTTCAGGTCGTGCTCCAATGTCCCAAATTTAGTGCTCGCTTTAATTTAGTAGAACTGTTCTCTCATAAGAATGATTGCAATATTTTAGGTCTTGTGGCAACGAGCGGGGGTGAAGGAGATAATCAGCTATTGCTTTGGAATGTATCGACAGGAGAACTGGCTTCTGATCTAAACGCCACTTACAGGTTGGTGGCCTGGGTCAAAATTCAATTCTTAAAGGACCGGAGCAGATTTCTGGCATAAATTGTCAAAAACTGCCAGGGAGAAAAAAATGATTTTTTAATATTTTAGGTTAAACCCTATAAATTTTTACTAAACTACCATGGGAATATGTGGAAACGTTTCAGAATCTTTGTGGTTTAATAGCTTTATGATGCTAGAATGTATGTGTTGTGGTGACAGGCAAGGACAGGTGGATCTTCTATCCATGGACGCCTTGAAGTTTAGCAATGAGAAGTATCTCGTTTGTGGAAGCGACTCACCAGGTGGAAAACCAGCAATTGTGCAGATTTGGGACATAGATGCCCTGGCCAACCTTACTACATTTCCTGCACATGATACCGTACGTTTCTTATTCCGCTTTGCAGCTGTATGAACTAATCATATCGAGGTTAGTTATTGGATCATCATTGATCGTCTTAATGGTTGCTTACGTCGTTGTTTAGTTTTAACCTGCGAGATAGGTCTAATTCGTCTTCTATACGCTGATTTGATGCATGTGGTTGCAGTTCGTAACGTGTCTGGATACCAATGCCACTGGATCCAGTGTCATTACAGGTATTCTATCAAATATCTGAACGCAGTTGTCGTCGTCGTTTCTTGCCTAGTTTTTTGAATTGCTTAAGGTCATTATTTTGTTGATGTAAACTTGCTACCGCTAGAGTCTCGTGTAAGCTCTAAACAAGTTCTGAATCAGCTTCAGATGTAGGATATCACCAAATACGTCATTTTGTATCTGGTCATCTAAGATTTTAACATGAATAAAATGCATGGTGTCAGAAATTAACTAACAATTCGTGAGATGTCATCTGCTGTCGATTTTTTTTTTTTTTTTTTTTGTTTCTTTTTGAGGAACAAACTTAATATTATATGTACTTGCATATTTGTAGTCCTTTTAAGGCACTGATATGGGGAGAGGTGGATGTTGTGGAGTAGGTTCAGGAGATGGAAGTATCAACCTCTTTGATGTGAGGTCTGGTGGGAATATTGTCAGATTGCCTCTTAGTTCAACTTGGGAGGTTACTTCAGTTTCTTTCAGTTCATGTGAAACATATTTCCAAGCTTCATGCACTGGTAATTGCACTTTCGTATGGGATACACGTATGATGCCATTGAAGACAGGTCCCAGATGCGTCACTCAACCTGCACCGCTAGCTACAGAAAAGTCATTTCGAGCTCTTCACCATTTAAGTCACGGCGCTCCCATGCCCACTGCAGAAAATGCATTCCAAGTGCCCGGGTACATGCACTTTCTATATTTCAACCTGTTCATAATTGGGCTCCGCTTTTCTAACCTTCAAATCTAAGTGAATTTCATCTTGTTGCAGGTATGTTGACGTTGGAGACCAGGGTGTGAATGATGCTCGATGGTTTCAGAATGAAGCCGTTCTTGTGACTGCAAGTGGCAATGGCAGGTGGGCATTTGGATGTAACCTCTAAAATATTAGCAAGATAGTCACTCCATGGTTATATAACTCTACATTTCTACAGTTGAGTTACAGCTGTTGAGTAGTCTGTCCAGTTTTGCTCATTCTAACGAGGTCAGCGGAAATGTGTGCAGTGTTACGATCTGGGATCCTTCGTTAGGCCAGCCATGTGTACGGCAGATTTCGAGCCATTCTCGTTGTATAAATACGGTATCAATTCGCAATTTTGTCCTTCAATTCCAATTCCAATTGATGTTTTGTGTAGATATTGAACGTCTTTTGAATAAATATTTCTTTAGTAATTTAATTATCCCATTGATCAAAAGTTTAAAGAGATAGTACATGTAAGTAACTCTTGTTTAATTGATTGATTTCAGGTGGCCATCTCACCAAAAGATCAATTCATATGCACAGGAGGCGACGATCAGAAAGTAGTAAGCTCCGATACTCTGTCTGCTGACCAAAACAAATTTGCACAGATTTAAACTTCTAATGAAATAATTGCTTTGAACACTGACAGAGTGTTCATTCCGTAGCACTTGCTTCATATGGAAGATCCGTCTATCATCACATTTATAAAATAAAACTTTGGTAAAAAAATTTCATACCATAGTTTATATCCAATTGTATCACTAAATCATGCGTTTGTAATAATGCAGGTGCTCTATCAAAATGTTGTACAGTCATGCCCTCGTTGGCGACTCACGCATCCTTTACAAGAGACTAGAGATTCCGACCCTAGACCCTAGAGAGTAGAACTCTTAGTACTTGTGTATAATCTCTGCTTGAAACTTGAACGAGCTTCTGCCATTTTGAAGGCCAGAAGTTTTCAATGTACCGTGGTGAAACCCTCCGGGAGTTTAGCCACTCCAACAAGTTTTGATAGACGTTCACTTCTTTTTTCTAAAACTGCTAGTTCTGGAATTCATACCAAAGAAAGAAGACAAATGTCTTAAGAGTACGGAGTGAATATAGCACATAGCCCCCCATGCGGGATTGAGAAGAACAGAGAACCTACAAAATAGTCTGATGTTCACCACTCTGAATATGGCCTTAGCCCACCATGACTCTCTTCCTCCCTCGTAAACGCACTGCAAAGTCAAACACGACAGCTTCATCGTTTAATAATTGAATTAATGCATAAGATTTTGTAAGTATCATCCAATTTTAAGCAAATCTATAATCATCATTTTGAAAATTCATTAAGTTCCACACGGAATTGAAAAAACCACATGCTAAGATGTGTTGATATCCTCTTAACAGACCCAAAGAAAAGTTTAGGCAGTTAAGAAATACTCCCTCTGCCCACTAAAAGCTTCCTAATTAGGCTGATTTACAGTCTTTGCAGGAAGAATTTGAGAAGCTTTTAGTGGGACAGAGGGAGTTAGAATCTTGCTCAGATGGTTAAATGAACACTTTTCAGTGTACATAACTTACAATAAGAGTGAAGGGAGAGAAGGGTCTAGATCACTTCCAGGAACATTTGACTAACAAATTGGCTATTGGGGTACTTGTAATTTTAACGGCAACATCCGAACATCCGAGCATGGCAGCAAAAATAGAACACAGCAAGCAGGAGGGGCCACAATACCAGCAGCAAGCTTGTTGTAAGTAGAACTCCAATACTTTGAAGCTTTATTGTACGCTGCTAAAATGAGTCCGTTCTGTAAAATTCCACAGAAGCATTAACTCCGAAGTGCCTAAATGGATCAAAGAGCCAACTCCCAAATCTTTAGGAGTTGATGAAGCTCGAAGGAAGGTAGTCGGAACTTTATTTTTTGTTTACTTTAATGGTCTATGGAATTCCAATTTTTTTTGGTTTTTGTACACAAACACTAAGACTTAAAATATTGTGCTCATTGGAACAGCTGCGTGACCAATTATGACAGAAAGTGCTCAATCAGAAATATGAAGTTGTCGAAACAGAAACTTGGACTAACAGTCACAGCTGCATGTGGTATGCCAGTATGTAAGAATCTCTTGAGGGATGTGTTGTTATATGATCAAAGGAAATGGAGTAAAATCGAATACTCACAAAATCGCCCACAGAAGAGTGCATGGCAATGCATGCACGCTCAAGCACGTAGAGATCCACAGCTTTATCTTCTGGCAATGTCGAATTAAAACCCAAACCGAAATCTATAAGAACCTGCCCACGAAGATCACAAGCCTCAAAACAAATGTCAACAAGAACCCTCTAACATGCACATATAAAATATGACCCAATCTAACCCAATCTAATATAATATCAGGAACTAGACTCAGTTACATTTTGCAGTTTTGGGTGTCCCTACCTCTTTGGAAAGAGGATAAAAAATTATGGAAAAAGAAGTTACCAGTCGGCCGGTGTTGGCACAGACAATCATATTGTAGGTGGTCAGGTCCCCATGAATCAGGCCCCCATCGTGCACTTTCGCAATAGCCCTGCCAATTTGTCCTGCTAGTTCCTCTATCTTCCCATCTGCACAAACATCTCTACATTATTGCAAAAGTACTTGCAAAAATCTGCATACAAAACGTACAAAAAAAACAACCTAAAATACAAGCGTGCACCTATATACAAAACCCCTAAAACCTTGCACGATGGTTGTATATTGATTTCACAAAATGTATTACACCCCCAACATCACCACTCTTGTCGGTTTTAGGTCTAAGTTTTCACCCTTCTTACTTCTGCATACAATATCCAAATAAAGCATGCTTTGATGAATCGGAATTTCCTTGCAATTACTAACAAGAATTAGTAAAGGATTTATTCTATTCTACTGATAAGAACTACACGTAGTGCACACAGTATCGCTTTTAGATGTGGTGGCTTTAGCCTTGCTCAACAAAACTTCAGAAAGAAACAGCAAGCGCTCTTGAAAATAACACCATACCAGGAGTTGGGAGAGGTCCTGACTGCAGCAAGACATCTTTCACCAAAGGCCCTTCTATGAACTCGAAGGTGAGAGAATTGGTCACCAAATCCACCGCATACAAAGTCGGGATCACCACTCCCAGTCTACGAGCCTTGGCTAAAGTGCGAGCCTCCTGCAAATCGCAATGAATTTGTTGTCTACTTGGTCAAATTGCTATGCAGAGAACTTGACCAATTTGCAACTTGGAGCAAGTATCATGCAATGTAGTCGTGTAGAATCCAGAGTTGAGAAGGACTTTTCCTCGAAACCTACTATAAATTGCTGCAAAAGGGTTACAAAACAAACGCATACCCCAGTCAGACGCCTCTGCGTGAGCTTGACATCCAGAATGGGATGCCGATACTTCTTCGAGAATCGCTCCTTGACGATCGCTTTCTTCCCCAGAAAAATGCTGTCATACACGCGCTGTCATAGCCATGTCCATCCGTCAAATTTGGAACGTAAATCCAAACAGAAAAGAGAATCAAAACCCCTAGCTTATGGAAGAGAAAGAAGAGAGTCTACTTACAGCTTCGGCTCCGTGCTTGTACAGTAAAGGGTTTCTTGCAAAGCCTCGGCGTCTTTGCGGTCCGCCATAGCTCCAAAACTTACAACAGAACGATTCACAACGAGACTCTTCAACGGAAGATAAACCCTAAACCCTCTGCGGTCGGTTACCAGCACTGGCAACCCTGAAACTGATTCTCTCTCAAAGGGGTGATGAAGTGATGAGCATCTCGACAGTGCAACATTAGGGCTTATAACATCGTGTGTTGTATAAACTGTGTTGCAAATCCTATACCATAAACCCTAATTGATTGATACATTCAAACCTCTTTGATCTAACCACTTGGGGCTCACAACTTTTTCGCTATGACATAATTTGAAAGTGTGAGAAGTGCACTACGCTCGATGATAAGTTAGTTGTGGCTTGAATATTCTTGTTTTTTTTGTCAATGAAGCAATCAGCAAGGGTTTAGGATTTGCAGGGTTCTGTATGGCTTGAATTCATAATTTGGTGCAGCAATGGCGATGGCTGTCTCGTCGATGAGCTTCGCCAGGGGAGTACATTCCAATTACTGCAAATCTCATTCTAGGTCGTGAAACGAGCAATCTCGGCATGCGAAATTCGATTTGTAGGCAAGTTGTAGACCCATTTCGGACCCCATATCTCGAGAGTCGTAGAAACATCCTTGCATGTCAAAAAGAGCGGGAATCCCCATCTCGCCTTTCCCGCGTCAGCTGACCAGCCAAAGGCTCTCTCATCACTCCTCATCCTAGTCAACATCCCCCAGATGCCCGAACATCCAACGGCGCATCCAGGTCCACCAACCCACGCTCGACACCTGTCCCCATCGCCTCCGCTGAAATCCAAGGGCCTGGATGCAGACGACACTCAGCCCAAGCCGAGCCAGTGATTTTCTTATCATTTGGGAGAAGTACCGTAGGTCAGTTTTGTAATTGAAGATGTCAAAATTTAGAAAATTATTTACAACTATTTCTAAAAATTAGAAAAAAATGTTCTTTAGAAAAATTAGAAAAAGGAACACGTTTATGTATGAATAGAAAAAATCAATCCGAAATTAGGAGTACCTCATAAAATGTTGAAATTTTTAAAAAAGTCCTATGTGTTTGCTGAATTGTTGAATTGCCAAAAGTGAAATATTTCGGCATGAACTACTAAAATTGACCTACATGTACGGTAGCCAACTATTTCTTTTTATTACTAATGTGATACTTGGGTGATATCTATATCAAATTTAAATAACACTAGCGGGTGCTATGCCATTGCCACAATTAGATCTAAAGTAAAAGTAATTTTTTAATTCATTAAAACTTTGAAATTCAATAACTTTTTCACCATAAGTCGGAATGCCACGAAACAAAACCCGTGCACCCCTCCTCGCCAAGAGCTTTCCGATGGTACCAAGCACGCAACTGGAGGATGCACGGGCCGGGAGATTTCAACGTCCCTTAGTGCATGCCATTGAATGTTATGAAAAATCTTGCTATTTTGAGTTTTTGACCACAAAAAATGAAAATTTCCTTCACAAAAAAGAGCCAATGACGGACTTTTGGTTGTAGCCAACTGGCGAAAAATCGTGCTTGCAAAAAACACCCACCAATCCCCACAAAGCAAAAAACTCCGAAAAGAAACGCTCCAGAATCTCATCTCTCCAACAAAACTGTCTCAAAATATCAGTTGGGGCCTCAGCCGTTGACGTGTGGACCTCAACGTCCATTGGACGACGGGAGCAACGCCCAAGGGACTGCCCACAGCCACGGAATTCATAAGCCCCGATTGCAGCTGCGGAGGCCTCTCTCTCTCACACAACGCTGCTCGCCAATTCTGCTCGGTTTACCCAATTTGTGGTGTCGACGCATTGGGTGGACTCACCTAATTTTGTTGGGTTTGTCGAATTTTGTGACTGAGTTCGATTTTGTTGGTCGCTTCGTCCAGTTTTTGTGGGTTTGTGGAATTCGTGGTGAGGAAGCTTGCAGGAGTGAGCTCGTGGGAGTGAGTTTGTGGAGTGAGCTTGTGTGGGATTACGTTAGCTATGGCGACGATGTCTGTGGAAAGGATTTGCAGTAGCCATGGCGCCGCGGCGATGATGCCGCGTGCTGCTACTGCTGTGATGCAAGTGCAAGGTACAGTTTCAACAGTGAGTATGGCGGGGAGTCGGCGCAGCGCGGCCGGCGCTTTGGTGGCGGAGAGCACGAGGTTTGGTGGGAGGCGAGCGGAAAAGGCTCGGGGCTCGTTAATTTGCAGGAGCTCCATGAAGCCATTGTCGGGCTCCAATGGCAATGTGGTGGAGTTTCAAAGTGGTATGTGTGTGCAATTTCCGAGCATCCCGTTTGGGGGGGGGGGGGGGGGGGAGTGGTGAGATGTGATGGTTAGATAATGGAACTTGTTCAATCAAGCGTCTACAAAGAAGAAGAGACTAGAAGAAGAAGAAGCCATAGCACTAATGAAGGATTAGCTTGTGAGATTGAACTATCTTGGTTCCCAAATGGACTCAATTGAGGTTATGTATTTGAAGTTTTGGTTCGTTTTTTGGAGGAACCCTAATAGTTTCGCTGTTTGCGCTTACAGAGGAGGAGTTCAACAAGATTCTTACTGAGGCTGGAGATAAGTTGGTGCGCTCTTGATCTTTGCCTCTCAATTGTGTGGTTCTGAGTAAATGGGCGAATTGTTTGTAGCTGAAGAGAATGTGTTTGTCTTCTTCTTCGTTTTGGCTGCCGTTTGGGGTCTGTTTGAGGTCATCGTTTGTGTGTTCTTATGGAATGGCATATGTGCAGGTAGTGGTTGACGTTTCCACAACTACTTGCGGACCTTGCAAGATGATCTTCCCCAAGTTGGTAGAGATGAGCCTCCAGTATCCTGATGCAGTCTTCTTGAAGATCAACGGCAACGTCAGCAACGACACACGGGCAAGTCTCAATGCAGTGGCTTTTACGGAATTTTTTGAACTTTGTGCTGGTTAGAGTGGTTGATTAATTTGGCTTATTTGACAATTATAATTATGTTTCATTTTAAACTAACAGCAGCCACATGCATTCTTGTTTCCATTGAAGCTAGTCTATCTTACACCTTGCATTCATTCGCTTTTCATGTATATGGGGTAGGAAACTGTAGTGGGTGAATTTTCCAGTGTTGTGCAGATAAACGGTGACCCTTTACAAGCTGTTTGCATTATTCATGCACTCGTTTTGTTCTTCGACTAATAATCTCTTGTGATTTGTGGCTGGGGTGCAGACTTTGATGAAGAAATGGGGAGTGCGAGCGGTGCCCAACTTTCGGTTCTTCAAGAATGGAGAGCAAGTGCATTCGCACACCGGGGCCAAGCTAGAAGAGCTCAAGACTCGGTTTGCTGAACATTACGGGCAACCTCTCAAAGTTTAGTACGCCTGCCATTGGCACCCAATTATTCTCCCAAGCAAGCAGCCAGGATTGATGTACAGTGCAAACAGTCTGGCTGGAGTTGGGGAATTCTTTGTATCAATTCGTCGACGTGACATTGTTTTTTAATACTGTAGTTTTCTCGTGCAAGGACGAAGGTACTATAATGTGAAGGTAGGGCTTTGTCATCACTTAGCCCAACTAAGAATTCATGTTTCTCCTGCTTTTGTTCAATAATGGTTTACGTGCACTTGGTGATCTCGTATTGTTGTCACATTATGGCTGTTGAGGATTTGTGTGTAGAAAAGAAACCTGGTTTCTTACTGATTGTATCATGCTGCCATATCAGTTTCCTCTTGTGATGTTTGCTGCACAAGGCTTCATGCTTGCTGTCATAGTCGACCTTCTTGTTTTCAAATTGCTATGTTTCGTTTTAATCGGGGTCACAGCACAGTCCTTGTATTTTGAGTTGCTGTGTGTTTGGCGAAGTAGGAATAGGTCTACCACGATAACTCTCGATAATGCCTCAACTACTATTGCTTCAGTTTTCTTCTCATTAATGTAGATTCGCTTGAAATGAATTGATTATACTAGTGGTGAGGGTGAAAAATGAGAGCTGAAATGTTCATGTGAATGAATTATTTTCTCTTCACTGAAGACATGAGCATAACATTATCCCCCCCCAACGTTGAGGGATCCTGTATGCTACAGCGGAGTAACTTTGTAGCTAGCGAATGACTCTGCAACTTTCAAGTCAACAAATGACACTAATGTTACAACTTAGCTAGCCAATGATTCTTTATACATAAACCCTGAAACGTCTCAATCCTTTTTAGAATTTTTACACATTTTTGCTTATGGCTTTGTACAGATATTTCATTTACCAGAATTTAATGAATTTGGTCATTAAGGAAGGTTGTCTTTTCTAGATTCAAGTGTTACATTTGATAAATGTGAAGTTAATTGGATGAAATAGTGCCTTGAAGCCCTCTGTTCATTGTCCAAAATATGGACATCGGAGTGCTTCAGGGTTAACCTTTTAATGCTTGGCATTTGATTGCATACAAATATCAAAAAATATACATGTAGTTTTTGCTATGACTTGGAGAATTCTCAAGTGAGGGTTTTGCTAGATGGAGACATGTTGTTCTAGTGGAGTTTCTACGATTGCCAAAAAGCCTTCCAAGAGTGATCTTTCAAAGGTGCAATATTGAAGTGGAGCTTTTCCAATTAGTAGAAGCTCTTTGAAAGTGATCTTCAAAGGTGTGTAGTTCTAATAGAGCTCTTGCATTTTGGGTTTGATACTATTTTGTTAGAATGGGAGAAAAATTGAGAATGGAAGACCATCAATACTAAGTACTTTCCCAAGATGACTTTTGGATGTTTTGAAAGTTTTGGCCTCATGTATTGTGTTGCTTCTTCGACATAAAAAATATTTGGATTACAATAATTCCCTCCCAAAATATCAAAAAGGGCTCAAGTAATTTTGACAATAGGACTACCATGAAAGAATTCAAATAAAACAACAAAATAAGTTCAATTCCAAAGTACAAACCCTACACAAGATAATGTGTGTATCTTCTTCACCTCCATCCAACAAAACCATCACTTGGTGAATCTCCAAGTCCCAACAACATATTGTATGTAGATATTATCTTATTGTACAATGTAGGCCATTTCTAGTTTTGTTCGGCATTGAAAAGTTTGACTAAATTTTTGTTCTAGGAATCTTAGAGGAAATCATTCCAACCTCCAAGGGAAAATGGTTTAGGTTGGTTAACAATGTTCAATAATTCTAACTAAATCTAAAGATCCTTTCTAAACACGGAATGCACATTGATCTCTTTATCAATACCTCTTTGATGAATAAAATGTGTGTGATAAGGTAAATAGATCCAAAAATTTTGTGTTGTGTAATTCATAGCTCTACCTTTAGATCCAATTTGGTTTTCTTTCTTTGAGATATAGTTTTATTGCATTGAGTTGTGCACTTGGGGATTTAGGTATATGAATTGGGGAAGAAAGGGTTGAAATTAGGTTAAAAAGTCACCATTAATAGATTCAATAAACTCTTCTGTATAGCTTCTATATGAAGAAAATAGGTTCATTGTTTGAGTATATTGTACAATGGGATTCTTTGGCATTTGTATTGGAACCATGTAGGGAAGTAAAAGTGACATTAGAATTCAAATAGGCAATGATAGTCTTCTTTATGGTTGACAATAGAAAGCTATATGTTCTTGCTTTGATCCTATAATGTATCTATTCTTACTTAAAATGAGATGATAAAAATACATGTGAAATAATCCCTAATTTTTGTTTTTCGATAAAAATGAATTACAAATCTAATAACTACAACTATGTGCAATGACTAAATAATTCCAATAGGCTTCCTACCTTAATATAGATTTTTAGAAATACCATATTGTTGCCTCTAATGAGTCATATTTTTTGAGTTTCAATCTTACACTTACTACTTTAGACTTTGTGTAAAAAAATCTCTATTACACTTATAGAAATTTTCAATTGTTATATTTTCTATAACCAAGACTTAGAATTCTTTGCATAGTATTTAATTAATTAAAAATCCCTTCACATGCTATAGTACAAGTAGTATTGAAGTAAATATGTGAAAATGTCTCAAATAATTATTTAAATTTTTACATTCAAAGCACTTTTGACAATGACTTTCAAGTCAAATAACCACATCAAGCAAAATTATCTTTTTATGGAATTGATTAATATAATAAATTGTGATTTTTTACAATGTAATGTATTTATTATATATATTATAATGTTATTTGGAAGATGCATATTAAATAATTTGGATTTCTCAAAAAATTGAAGGCTACAATGAAATATAGTTTTTTGAATTTTTTTGAATTTTTTTCAATAGAAAATAAAAATTAAAAAAACACAATATACCATGTAATTTGGATTCTAACATTTTGGACCTTGCAATTGCAATAATTCATTGAATTTTAGGATTTTTGAAAACTGCAAAATAGAATAGAAATCAAATTTTTCATTCATTTTTTTATTTAATTAAAATTCCAAAAAAATATTTTGTTTCAATGACAAGAAAAATGAACCTTATAGTTGTAATCTATTGATACCCAAGAGTTATGGCCTCCCTTATAAATCTCATCATGTCTTTCAACTTCATGAATTTGTTGTCAAAAAGATCTACAAATGTTTAGTACATTTACACTAAAAGGGCATACCTTAACCTTGAAATAGATGAAATCCCCCCTCTACAATGAAGAATTCAAACTTAGTCAAAATGTGACTATTTAAACTCCTTAACCTTGAGAGGTGGTTAATAACAATCAAATATTTCAAATGAACTATAATCTAAAAAATTCTCTTTAGGAATATTTCATATCCATAAAACATTGGTCTCCTCCTCTCAATGCTTAAACTCCTAGTTTTTTTTTGACATTCCAATTTTGAATGATATATAGAGAGATTCTAGAGTCTTTTTTGACGACAAAAATTCTCATTCATCCAAACCAATGTTCAGCTTTTAAAAAGTCACTTCTTCTATGTGACAAATTTGATAAAATATATACAAATAACATATATTTACAAAATTAGAAGCAAAAATATGCAAAAATCCAAAGAGTTAAGTACTTAAGTTATTCTCTCTTGCCCACCCGAGAAACGCAAACCCCAAAATGAACCGAACAGGTACATTTCAGCCCAAGCCATCCCGAACTTATAATTGGATAGGGTTCAACCGGGGTTTGGGGGTTTACACTCTGTCTCTCTGTTTCTCAATCTTCTACTCTAGATAGGCCTGTTTCTTCAATCTTGTTTCGAGATTTGCATGCTTCAAATTACCCATTTTAGACATCGCTCTCAGATACTTTCGTTGCTGGAATTCAAGCTCTTTTGATTGCAATCGTTGAGTCCTGTTTCCGTGAATTGATGAAGAGAATGGTTGAGTGAAGAGAACCGGAGGTTTTAGGAAGCATTTAGTTCTTGCAGCGATGGCGTTACAAGCTTCCATATGCAGAGGTCTTGCAACTTCTTGCAAACCTCTTCAGAATGACGGTCGCTTGCCCTCACCATCTCTCGTTTCTTCCGTTGCTTTGATGCGCCAATCCTTTCTGGGAAGCACGCAGAGTCTCCGGTGGTCCAATTCTGGTCCTGTGCAGAACCCTAAGCGTTCGGTGACTACGGCGGTGATCAAGCGAAAGAAGGATTACAAGCTCGATTCCGTGATTCAGGGAGAGAAGAAGCTGAAGCGCGTGTTGAAGATTAAGGAGATTCTGGTGAAGCAGCCTGGTCAGGTGATGTCATTGCGCGACCTGGGGAAGTATAGGAGACATTTAGGGTTGACGGGGAAGAAGCGAGTCGTGGCGTTACTGAATAAGTTTCCAGCTGTTTTTGAAGTATTTGAGGAGGGTTGCAATGCGAAGTATTTTAGGTTTACGCTGCAAGCTAGGAAGCAGTATCGAGAGGAAGTGAAGCTGAGTAAGGAGTTGGAGGAGGTTACCGTTACGAAATTGCGGAAGCTACTGATGATGTCGATTGATAATAGCATTGCCATTCAAAAGATTAAACACATACGGCGGGAGCTAGGGTTGCCGGAGGATTTTACAACATCGGATTTCTTTACTCGACATCGGCAGTATTTTAAAGTCGGGACGTGTAGTCTTGGTCCGCTTCTAATTTTAGAGGAGTGGGATCCTGCTCTGGCGGTTACAGCTCTAGAGCAAGCTGCTATTGATAAGGCGAAAGCGAGACAACAGTTGGAGGAGGATTTGGCGAGGAGTTTAGGGGATGAGGTAATAGAAGAGGAGGAGTCTGTGATTGCACGCTCTCCGAGATTTCAGAAGAAAAGCCTCAATTTACCAAAAGGGCAACAGATTAAGAGGAAGGATAGGGAGAAGCTATTGAAATTTCAGGAGGTTCCTGCAGTTTCGCCCTACGGTGATAAGTCCGACTTGAACCCTGGTTCAGCCGAAGCTGAGAAGGCGGCCGTCTTGGTGGTACACGAGCTTTTAAGTTTGACATCCGAGAAGAAGATTCTCGTGGACCACCTCACTCATTTCCGACGAGACTTCAAATTTTCTCAGAGAATTAGGGCGGCACTCATCAGGCATCCTGAGTATTTTTATGTGTCTTTGAAAGGAACTCGTGATAGTGTGTTTCTCCGGGAGTGTTATGAAGACACGGAGCTCAAAGTGAAGGATCCTCTGGTTCTGTTGAAAGAACGTATGGCCGAGCTCGTTGCACAAGGAAGGATAGACGAGAAGCTGGACGAGATGAGTGACGAGGATGAAGACGAAGACGGAGATGAAGACGAAGATGAGGACGATGACGACTGGGACGACGGCGACAATGACGGAGGTGTGGATTCGGTAGGAAAATTACCTCCATATTTGCAACATTTGCAGAGAGTGCCTGCTGGTCCAAGGGAAGTGTGGTAAGCTGTTTCAACGTTAGTTTAGTACTAGTTTACACGCTCCATGTGAGATTTACCATTCTTTTTACGGTATTTGAAAGGGTAATCTCTGGAGTATTAGAGTTTTCTCTACACTGATAACTTGTTTCTGGGGTTAGATCCAAAGGTAATATAAATGGATGCTTCTAGACTTGCAAGAAGTGCAAGCAGCTGTATGGATTTTCTATATGCATACCGCTGTTGAAAGTCGTTCTGTACATTAGTCTATCATAATGCGTAATTCAACATTTGTTCTTGGCATTCTAAACCCAATTCCCTCGTGTTTGGTAATGTTGTAAACATTTTATGTTACAAGGAATGTCTTTGCCTCGGTTCAAACTCCATTGGGTGATCTTTATCTCTGTAGAGTCTGAGAAACACAAGGGAAGGCATCCATTAAACATTTTTAATGTTGATGTTTTTTTTTTGTAGAATCCTGACTACCCGAAAAAAATCTAATTATAATTTAACTGGCACTTTCGGGTATTGCACGGGGTCTGTAAACTATCTCCCATTTATATGATTTCTGCTCTCTTATCATTTGTCAGGTTAGAAGCTGAAGAGAGGTTAATGAAGCTTGCCATTAACAGATGCAGAGAATAAATTACTTGTTACAGCGTCGGTCCCTGCGCTTGGTCCCTAGGAAGTTTCACTTTCATCATTTCTCAAAGAGCCTGTACAAATATGAGCGTCTGCTTCTGTTACGACTGGTTGTAAGCATATCTTAATGCCGAGTCTGATGTTCAAGAGACCTGTGTTGGATTAGAACTGTGTCTCATAGGCTAGTAATAAGAGGATTATAACCATTAGGCCTTAAATCCTTTTCTCATTCTAAGCCCTCATGTCAAGTAACAAGTACGGATTCTGAACATTTTTTATTGACTGTGCATTATGTCACTTCAAGCAGTTTCAGACCACAAATGGCCCTCGTTATCGCATTTAATTCAGAAAATGTACCATGTCTCATCCGCATAGAGCTCCCAACTGCAAATGTTCCTGGCAACCTGCTTAACAGCAGTATTCTTTAATTCGTGAGTTGTGATAATTGAGCTTTTAAGTGTCTCTTATCGTTTCCGACAGTACCAGCACAAGTACTGATAAGTTTGTTGCAGAAATTGGCTGGATGAGATCAAAGTACGACACCAAAAGAATGCAGTGGTAAAGTTTAAGGTGAATCATACCAGGGAGTAATGTAACTGCTCCTACATGCGACCCGTTTTGAAAACCAACCCTTCTTATCTTGTTGCCTAATATGTACAGCTTCGATTTTGGGTACACTATATTGAAAATTCATAGTTTATTCATATGGTATCCCAAAAATGCTTGCTCAGACAATCTAGAATCCCTTGTGACTCCCAGCAAGATCAATCAAAAACTTAGGTAGTTTAATAATAGGTCAAATGCATGTTTCTTTGGACGATTTTTGGTGGTTACCTTTCTGTTTTTCTCACCCTTGCTCTGATTTTGAGGTACCTGGCTAGGACATATCGGCTTGAAGGTTCACATGAAAGACATGCACCCACCCAAATGTACAGTACAGCAGGAAGTGCCAGTTGGTCACAATCACCGCATTCAATTTGCTTCATAGTTCAGTGACTTACACCCGTCTCTTGGCTCTTGACACGATTCTGTCAAAGCCCAGGCGGCTTCTCCCGCACCTGAATATAATTCAGCTTAAGGCCACAGACTGCATGCATACTAATTCTCTGCTCCCTTTGTCAATGCGAGTTTGGCGATGGCGGCCTCTCCATGGTGGTTTCTGGCACTCGTAGTGTTGGCAACAAGCTGCCGCCTTCTGTGTGCACCAGTGGTGGCTGGAAGAGTGGTTGCAGCAGGTGGTCTTGGAGATGGAGTTCATCAGTATGGCAGACGTCGAAGCTTGGTGGTGGAGATGGAGCAACAGAAGCCGGCTGCACAAGTGCGGGACGTTGCGGGTGCTGTGAATGACAGGAATGGAGAAAAGCTTGAGGGAGAGGTGTGTAGCAAATTACTTAAAAGGCTTTAGACTCGTTTTTTTTAGGCTAAATTTTCGATCTCTTGCTTTGTTTTCTTCTTTTTTTAGAAGTGTTAAAAAACAAGTCAAGCTCGGTCTCTGAGAAGTCAGTTTCGTATGAGTAGAGAGAGGTAACTTAACTCCTATTTTAGATGGATGTGGGAATCAGAGCAGTTTATTATTTTCCATCAATTCCGGAGGTTGTTCTCATCACTGAACAAGAACTTGCCATGTGGTGCACACTTGCCATTGTTTAAGGACTCTTTCAATCTTGGAAGTTGTCAAACTGGGGAGAGCACTTGAGAACAACATTCGGAAACTTAAGCCATTGGGGTTGGAATCACGTTGGAATCACATTATTGTGTTGATTCTATGCCACAAGAAACTGGGGGAGGAGCTGCCTTGGAATGATCGACATGGTTCTTAGGATTTTTTTTTTATCGAACTTGTCAGAACAACATGCGGTTTTAATGTTTGATTAGTTTTACGACATTCAACATAAATTATGAATGTTGTTGCCATTGGTGACGACAACCACAGAGTTCTTGTGATACCCCAATGTCGTTCTAAGTTGCTCTCTTCCCGGCCAGGAGTGTACGTTTCCTTGTGAGGAACGTTATGAAAATGATGTCGTTGAAAGCCACTCGTGCACCTCAAAGAAGAGGGTAACAGTGAAGAACCGTCACATCTTGCTTAGATTGAAGATATTAATTTTAAGAATGTACACCACCTAAATACCAAAGCTTAGTGTTGATTTGTGGTACATCAACGTTCAACACATTCATAAATTTCATAACTTTTAAGTGGTGTTAAATGATCCACGCTATAATGAGTTGAAATCCTTTTTCACTTGCCAATAAGATTCAAAATAAATAAATGTATTTGGATGTAGGTGACAACCATGGCTGGTAAACCTCGGGGTAATCATCGTCCATGCCCTGGGCGGGGTGGTAACGGACAAGCAGGAGGACCTTGGGGAGGAGGGCGAGGAGGTAGTGGAGGTGGTTGTGGAAGTGGGCGAGGTGGTCGTGGAGGCTCAAGAAGAGGAGGAGGTGGTGGTGGTGGTGGTGGTGGTGGTGGTAATTTTTCACATTGTTATGAAGAACATTGTCAATTTTCTTAAATCACTCTATTCTAAGTGCTAATATTTTTGACATTCATCTACACAAAACTCTTTGTAAGCCAAAAATTCACAAAGTTGTAGAATTCTATCAATTTAACATAATTAATGTGAAGTAATCAAAAAATTCTTAAACTTTGGTTATTTGGATTGCATGTTTGCATGTTTCTATCAATTCAAGTTTTTGTTATCTTACAACATTCCTTTGTTCTTGTGTTAAGGTCTTTAAGATACTTTTCATTCTTCCTTGTTTTTTTATTATCCATTCTACAAGGCCCAAGCATTTTGGGCTATATCTTTATACAAATATATCCCTCAATTCATTTTCATCAAATCAATTGTAAAGTTAGATTTATTTTTTATGATTCAAACATATCTTTGGATAAATGAGAGATTGTTTGAACAAATTTTCACTCCAAAATACATTGATCATCTTATAGAATATACTAATAGAACATGGTACATTCAAGACAAACTTTAAACTTATACTTGATCAAACTTGTCATTTTATGACAAATTAGACTAAGTGTAGGTCTTTAAGCTTAGTTTCTATCAATGTTTGTTTTTTTGGCTTTTTGGTGCTAGATTGCACCAAAATACAAAATTTGGTTAGAAAAGGTTATAAAAATTGCCAGAAAAATTGGATGAAATTGTTTGAAATTTAAAAAATATTAGATGAAATCGCCTAATTGTGGATGAAAACTATACTATTCATCCAATAAGTCAATGAATGTTGCAATTTGGAATACCATTGCAACATATTACATCGCCACTATGACACTTCTTCAAAAATGAAAAAAACAACCTAGTCTCTATGGACATGTTTCTACTAGCGATATGGTCTATTGTAGAGTAATTAAAAGGTAATGAATGTTATTGATATTTTAAAAATGATAGCATTGGGACATTGGAATGTTGGACATTATGTTGTTTTATCCAACAAGGTGTTTGTATTAGTGATTTGAGAAAATCAAATTGATTGTGATAAAAACTTCTATACAATAAAATAGAACCATTAGTAACTGACCAACATTTGATAGCCAACCTATATATTGACATATTTTCAACCAAGGCTAGATTGGGTTTTTTTCCTCCTTTTCAAAGTTGGGACTAAAAATTCATGACACATGTCCCAAAGTAGTGTGTAAGAAAATAGGAAGTAGTGAATGGAATAGTTTTTTGAATCATTAGAACTAGAAGAGTCTAGAGCAGTGATCTCAAAACTGGCTAAATTTCACTCATTTTCTACTTAATCTTTTCATGCCCTTTGTATAAATTTTAAAAAATCTTCCCAAAATGAACATTTGGCTAAAAACCCTGAATCTGTTCTGAGATCACTAGTCTAGAGATTGGCTATAGATTCAATACACTTTTTGACTTTCAAAATTCATAGTAATTTCAATTCATATGATAAAATTACCGAAGTTATTGCAATCTTCATCATTTCTATCATTGTACATGTGAAAATATTTTCTTTCCCTTACACTATACAAGATCATGTCTGGGATACCTTAAATTATCAATTACGGGTGGTTTTACCTTATAAATAATTGAAGAACTGTATAATAATTATCGTTGAGCTTGCATTTGCTAAATTTTGTTGTATCTATTTAGGAGGAGGGGGTGGAGGGGGAGACGGTGGTGATGGTGGTGATGGAGGAGATGCTACTAAGAGAGGAGTAATGCACATTGTATTTGATAAACTATCATCTCATGACAAGAATCAAAACATGATGCAATTAGTGCAAGCTCGTAAAGCTAATATTACTTCACCAAGGGCGCAAAGATTACCATCAAAATTTGAAGAGCCTATTAAAAATGGTAAAGATCATCTCTTCCTATTCATGTGCTCTCTTCAAACAAATTGTTGAGATGATTTTGTTGTGCTTGCATTATGACTATTGTTTAAAAAAACTTATACTAGTTTTAGTATAACTGCAAATTTTCTATTCAAAGAAATCCAAGATGTTTCAAATTCTTTAAATTAATTAAATCAACATCCTAACATTATTTCAATACAATGTTTCCAATCATTGATATTTCTTCTAATTGTTGTCATCATAACATTGTTACAAGCCTAAAATATCTTTGTCTTGTGAAATGTCTAGATGCCAACTATAGCAATTTACATGATAATAGTTATAATTCAAAGATGCATGAGAAAGCAAACAAAAGAAGCAAGAATGCCGTTGAATATTACCATCAAAAGAAGAATGAAGATGATAATGGTGGATGGGATGACCATTCGGGTAGCGGAGATGATAATCGCCCAATAGATGGACCTAATAATAGATGGGACAATGGTCCAAGAGGGGGTGGAGGACCATGGGGTGGTGGTCCTCATGGTGGACCTTGGGGAAGTGGTCCACGTGGTCTAGGTGGTGGACCATGGGATGGTGGTCCACATGGTCCAAGAGGAGGCCCATGGGGAAGTGGCCCGTGGAGAAGTAGTCCTGGTGGTTCTTAAAATCCACCATCAGATGGCGGTGGTGGCGGTGGTGGTGGAGGAGGCGGAGGAGGAGGGGGTGGAGGTGGTAGTGGAATTTGTATAGGATATTGTCCTGGTGTTGGAAGTGGAGGTGGGGGTGGTAGGGGTGGTGGGGGTAGACATTAATAGATTTTATGTTCAATTTCAATTTTTAATGGAAAAAAAATCCATATATATTTAATATATAAAATTAAAATTAAAAAAATCTTCTCAATTTCCATTACAAATTCCATATATATATGTATCCATAAGCATATGATTTCTAATAAAGATCATTGATGTAGAACCTTTTAGTAATAAAATTCTTAAATATTGATTTTGATTTTTTTTTCATTGTTGAATTGTTGAATTTTTTATGTCTACTTTAAATTTATAATATCAAAATAACAAATAAAAAAATATTAAAATTATTGATAGTAGTTTTGATGAATGAAAATTGAACTTTAAGAAAATCTTCTTACTAAAATTTGGTTATTTGAAAAGGGGGCTAAGGAATAGAAATGTGAATTATTTCTCTTAAATTTTTTTATAATGGAGATAGATTTTTTGTTGGCTTTTTAGCACTATGGAATTTATCAACCTTAAATTCCAATGAGTCTAAAGTAAAACTATTAAAGAAATGGGTTTAATTCATTGCCTTGAATCATCTATAATTCTTGAAATGCAATCACATATTATTAAGTAAGGCAAAAGTTTTGGCAATGCCAAAGGACCACTTAAACAAAAATGTTTGGCTCTTTCTAGTGATAGTATTCAAACTTTAAGTTTGCACATAGTTTTACATGATTTAATGTTTACTATGACTACTTGAATTTAATCCTGTGAAGGACCATTGTATCTTCTAGAAATTTTGTTCCTATGATCTCAATACTTGACGTAATTTTTTGATACATTTTTGGAAAATAGAAAAATATACTAGCTTTTTAGGAATATAAAATTTTATTTCAATCAATTATCAATAACAAAACTTATACCACACTAAGTACAAAATGGAATTGATGGATAGCCCAAAAAACATAGAAAACTTGAAATGGAGATTTTAATAATCAATTTTTCATAAATTGTATTTTGTTTTTATGAGATTATTTGTCTTATACTCCCATTCCATTTGATTAGTGATGTGAAAGTTATAGAGCATCTTCTTGAGTTTACTTCATCTTATGTAACTCAACCCCAACTAATTATAAAAATAGAGCCATATTCATTCAAGTTGATATAAGAAACAAACCTTGCATGTAATTTTTTTAATAAAACTATTATATGATTGATTACGAAATAAGAAGCTAATTCAATTCAATATAATGAATCCTATAAAAATGAATTAAAAACTTCAATGCATATATAAATGCATTCACAAGAATTTTCTATTGAAAAAAAACCCAATAAAATAATATTGTATATCATTTGTTGCTACAACTCCAACATTTTAATTTGCAAAAAGAATTATCTTTGCCCCCAAATATGTATTGAGATATTAAATCTTATTTCTACAAAACTTGCACAATTACACAACTTCAAGAAAAAAATTAAACAAAATTTCTAGTAAGTATTCATGGTGAAAATTGACAGCATGGAATTTACTAAAAATCCTAAGAAAATCATTTTCTAATTTTCTTATAAGACTTTGATCTTTTAGAAGTTAAATTGATCTTCTATAAACTTAAAGAATATTTAATTTGTAACTTTAGAATATTTTAATATTTTAATTTTATTATGTCACGATTTTCCATATACTTATCAAATCTATATAGTTATACAATTATTATGTTCTATTGTCTTTTGCAACAATAAATATTAAAGGATGAGTAAATTTAAACCTTTGTATTAATTTTGTCATATGTCTATTAATAATTAATTTGATTTTTTTTAAGAAACATCAAATAAGATTAAGAAATTGCGCAAGGCAATAGCCAAGAATTTGAACCAATCATCTAATGTACTAGTGTACAAGAGGCTAGTGACATTAAGAACAATAAAGGGAGTAGGCGAGTCAATTATGACATATTCAACTATTAAAATATATTCATATTGTCTTTGAAATGTTACTACAAACAATACAAAGGATCATTTTCTACATTTTGTGGGGTCTTTTAAATTTAGAATGAACTCTACATACATCCAGGGCTAAACCAATTTTTCCTCCACTAGAATTGAGTGTCCCATTTCATTTCTTTTGGTCCCAAATGAAGTAATCACTATGCCTTGCATAGCTTCATGAGTACATTGAACAATGTGTACCAGGAAATCATGTATATAATTTCTTAATACATTAAGTGATCATTTTCTACATCTAATACCTTATAATTGTTGCCACCATTGATTTTCATTATACCAATGACGTTGTGTGTCAATGATAGAGAGTAGCAAAGTTAATCTTTAAAAATCTTAAATTTGTAGCCCTAAACTCTAAATTAGTAATTGTAAATCCTAAATCCTAAAGGCTAAATCCTATTATTTAATCCCAAACCTCTAAATATAAAAGAATTATAGTACATTTTTTAATTTTATAGAAATTTATTAAATGAGATGCTTAATAAAGAATGGAGGAAGTATTACTAAAAAGATACTTTCTAGAATAAAATCAAAATTCTTTTCAATTGTATTCCTTGACAAGGACTAGATTTACTACCATTTATAGATCCTCATTGGAATCAAATCAAAATCCACATAATTTGTGTTTCTATTCAATACAAATATGTTTTGAAGGCTATCAAAATCAAAGTTTTGTTCCAATGTAAAATGAATATCTTTAGCTCATAAAATTAGATATCGAAAATGAAAACTTATCGTAACATTCTGTAGAGAAGGTAGAATTTGTACATAATTTTTGAAATTTTGAGGATTCAAAATTGGTAAGCTAAGGACTTGGTTAGAGTTAAATTAGAAGACGTTTTGTGATGTAATATAGTTGTTTTAGTACATCCAAGTAGGAAAAGGGGTTAACCCTTGAAGGATGGACTGGTGACCATGGAAATCATGTGTTTTGATACTGTGTGACATCATCTAGATACAGTATCATTGCAAGAAACACATGTCCTATTTCATGTTACAATTGAAACCACTTTCTCCTTTAATTTGTACTCAAACTTTTGAATCCAAAAAATTTTCACCTTGAAATTTTTATTGGAGATAACTAACTTCATGCTTAAGGGTTCCATGCTTTTTTTTAATTTGGAAAAAACTTTTTGTATTTAAAATTAATTTTGTCTACTCGTCACACATTAGGTGAACAAGGATTCACTACGTTTGTAGTAATCAAAATGAATGCTTTTGAGTTGATATTTTGGTGGTGTGTTCCTCCACCTAATAAAATTATGAATATGGTTTGGAATACAATTTTTAGTTATTTTTGTATGATGTATATGCTACATAATATAGCTCAATGGCGCGCACATTTACATTTTCTAAAAATATTGTAACTCTAATTTTTTTGGATGAAAGTGATGATAAGGAGATTTGAAAAAAAGGACATAATTAAAAATAAATAAATCACTTTTGATTTTTTATTAATTAAAATTGGATCACTGTATTTTCTGAAAAAAACTGAGTCTTCGCTCCTAAACACTGCTACGTAGACATAGTACTCCCACATTCGCTCATTTGTCAAACTTTTAAATGATACAATATGTAAGATAATGTCATTCAATGGCCACAATAACTCGTGACCCTAGTACACGTGTCAAAAGCACAATGCATTGGCAGTTTGCTAATAGTACTTGTAATACTAGCAGTACTATGCGGCAAAAATGCAATCCGAGTAAAATGCTATGAAAGGTGGCAAGTGTTTCTTGCAACCACCCATACCAAGGATGAAAAGTTGCAATTCTATTCTACAAGGAAAGATTCTTTGTCATTCAAAGGATGCCAAACATTGTGGTGATGTTCAAGGGTTAAGTTAGACAAGTTGAATGTTTTAGATGGCATGGTTGAAGTTCCAATTTGGTGAAGTGGGTTGAGTTGAAGGAATGTCACATGAACCTAGTTGGTACTTTTGAGAGTCCAATTTGGTTAGAAGGTTTTGAAATGATCGGATTTGGTAGCTGATTTGGAATTGAGGCGGTGCAAGAGGAGTAAGGTAGATGGCTCTAAAAGCAACCCAACTCTAAAAGTGACCTCTTACACATGTACATTTTGTTTTTTCAAATGTATAAATAGTGTACATTTCAGTAGGGGGGCGCTTTAAGAAACCACTACATTTTTAACTTCAGAAATTTGTAACTAATTCCTCAAAGATCCAAAAAAGACTTGGGTTGGATGCCAATTCCATTTATCTTTCTACAAAAATTTACTGAAAATTGTTTCAAGGAGTTTAGCTTCGCTGAACTACAGTCAGCTCTTAAAAGGTCGCTTTGGGAGTACACTAAGGTAGTCGGCTCTGTAATGGAGCATCTAAGGGCTGGTCCCCTTTTCTCATGTATTTACTTGAATGGAAATATTTTTATTCCATTTTTCAAAGAAAGAGAAATGGAAGAGGAATCTAACACTAGTGGTTTCATAATTTTTGACGCATTTTTGAATTAGTTATGAATTTTCAAAGGAGATGTGCCATAGGTCCCTATTTTATGTCTCTAAGTCTGCCATGAATGGTTCACTTGCAATTTCTAAAGAAAGATGGAAAAGCAAAGAGCATGATTGGCTCTTACTATTCCCAATGCATCTTTTCTTGATTCATTCAATGAATGTGGAGGTCCATTTAAGAACCACCAATTGTCCATTTTGCAGCCTTTTATAGGGTCTATTCTTAATGTCCGTTCTATTTTAGAGCCGACTACCTTACCTTAACTTATATGAGCTTCTGGAGTTGGTTGTTGCTTTGCCCACTGCTTGAGAGATGCAAGTGCGAGTCCTAGCTGTTTTCTTTTTATTAATTTGTTGCTATTAATATGTTAGAGTTGAAGTTGGCAAACATAACATTCAGTAGCCCATGGAAGGATTGCCTTTCCCTTGGTGAAGTCCCCATCACCTAATTTCATCTAACATTTCTTGGAGTTGCAACTGTAGTTACTAAATGAAGTCGAATACCATTGGTGTTGGATGGAATGGTGTGGGATATTCCACACCATTTCATCCACTGGGAGGCAGTGTGACAGGCTGCTACTGAATGTAATGAATGGGATGAATGTATGTGTTATGGAATTTGTGTCATGAGTTACTATGTTACCTGTGAATTGTCTTACTGATGTCTAATTGGATTGTGAGTAATGCTTGAATGTTGTGTTCAGTTGGATGTTATGAATGTGTGAATTTGTGAGTTAAGTCTGTTTGTTATATTGTATGGAATTGTTTGCCAAATTGGAAATTATTATGTTTGTTATATTGTTGAATCTGTGTTATCAAATTGGGTGTTGTTGTAGTCTGATTGAGTTAAAGCATTTAGATGTGCAGATGTTAACCCTGAAGCACTCTGACGTCCATATTCTGGACGATAAACAGATGGCTTCAAGACACTGTTTCATCCAATTAACTTCGCATTTATCAAATGTAACTTAACACTTGAATCTAGAAAAGACAACCTTCCTTAATGACCAAATTCATTAAATTCTGATAAATGGTATATCTGTACAAAGTCATAAGCGAAAATGTGCAAAAATTCTAAAAAAGATTGAGACGTTTCGGGGTTAATTGTGCCAATTGGTTGGATCGTGTATGTAGGAAGTAAAAGTTAGTAGCTCCAAATACGAAAGGCATACATTGATTGAGTGTTATAATTAATACACCAAATTGGAGAAGTCAGTGATGAGAGTTTAAGTGAGTTTGATGGAATACCAAGTTGGAATTATGTAGTTTACCAAATTAAAAGTATGGGTGTAAAAATTGCCAAATTGAATATCATAGACGCATTCTTGTTGAATGAGAGTTTAGATATCAAATAGAAAGCAAAAGAGTCAAAATTGTTGAGTGAATTGTAAAGAATTAACAAAATTGCCAAGTCGATGGAAATTGAGCAAATACTATTAGAAAGCCAAATTGAAGCAATTGTTATGAGGTTGTTGTGATGCTATTAAGTAGTGGAAGGCTTGAATGGAAACAAACTTATAGGAATTATTTAAGAAAACAAATTTGTTGGTGAAATTTGAATTTTTTATGTGCAATTATAAAGATTTTTTCTACTAGTAGAAACATTGGTCATGTAGACTAGATGAAAGACCCAAAGAAGATCTCACATAGCAAATTAGATCAATTGGAGATCTTTCGAAACTCTATCTAGTCTATATGATGATTGTTTCTTTAGTGTTTATGAGGCCAACAAACTACAAACAATTCAAGAATATACATAGTAAGTCAAGTTCATAGTTAGTGCTAGAAATGTTGTTAGAAAGTTATACATATTTTTCAAATATGTACCTAATTTCATTCCTAAGATTCATATAAACTCCACTTCTAATACCAATTATAAAACAAATAATAAGCTCTCATCACTTAAGCTTTGAAGTCCATATTCTAAATAATAGGTAAACTTTCTTTGAACAACTTTTAAATGTTTTCTCATTCATCCCCGGGTGAAATCATGAAACACTAGTACTATTTTGCATCACATTTAAAGTTTTGGAGTTGCCATTGGTCATAAATTTTAAAGCATGAACCAAAATAACTTGAAACTTTGATTGGAGACGTCTAATATGACAACAATCTAAATCCTTATTTTTCAAAAAAATTCAAAATCATTTTATAATTAAATTTCAATTAAGCTAATTTGTCACACTTTGCAATTTAAGGGATTTTAGTACTAGGGAGTATCCAAAATTAATGATTTGAAGCTAAAACTTTTGTGGTCTATTCATATACTATATAGGCATGATTCTATTAAAGGAAATTCAAAAAATAATTATTTTCTTTCTTCTACATGTGTGCTAACAAGCCTCCTTTCAGTCCTTTGTGCACATGTTTTTGAACATTCAAGATGGTTTTGAGATCATTCTTTTGGTGAAATGTCTTCATCATAAAGTTCTACCAAATGGAAAAATTTTAGTTTTAAGAAAATTCTTTTCCCTATTTTTTACAAATTAAAATGTCAAAGTACCTATTTTCATGAAATTTTACACTCTTCTAGTTCTCCTACTTAAAGATTTTTTCTACACTTTTCCTTCCTAAGGTACCTTCTTCTTGAAGGTATATACATTGAATGTATTTTTTTTCTCTTAAATTATTTTTTCTAATTATACAATACTCCTGAAAAAATCATGAGTATTGTTGGAAACACTACAGAAACCGGTCAGTCTTTCATGCTTTCACCCCCCCTAAAAATTGCACCTTTGGCAAAACCTTTTTCTAATTAATTTATTTGCCATGTGTGTTGCCATAATTCTATCAATATGATCAATACTCAATTCATTTTTGTTATTGCTTAGCCAAATTATAATGTAGACTATGCAAAAATTCATCCTATACCATTAGTAGACCTCTTTTGGGATATTTTATATATGTATGATTGTATATAATTGGGTGATCAATGAGGCACTTCCATGTAGAAATCCAATCTAAAAAGCCCAAATCTATACACAAGATGAACTTTCAATAATTTTTGAGCAAATGACTAGTATAGGCCAAGTTTCTTCTAGCCCATAATAAATATCTTTGACTTTTAATACTTTCAATGTTTTACAAATTGATTATAAATAGTTGATTATAAAAAATTCAAAGTTACATATTAAAAATTTTAATGCATGTTTTCTTTTAACTCTAAGTAGATGACAGTAAGTCAAGTTCCACTCATAGCTAGTGCTATATATCAAAACTTTCAATTTTAGGGTAAATGCATGGTTGAGTGGCTCATTTTTGGCAAAAATCCAAGTCCAAAAAGTCTTTTTTTGTGAGTAAAATATTTGAGAGTGAAATGCTTGGAAGTGAATTCTATAAGAAAAAAAATTCAAAAAGTACCTAGCTTCTTAAGCGCCCCTAGACCTTGAAAAATAGCATACTTTACAAAAAATCATTTTAGAAAAAAATATAGGCTACAAGAAAAGGACTTCATAAAATTTAGTGTTTGAAAAGTCATTAAAAAGTCCCTTACAAACACATAAAGAATATCTATGTTACAAGCCATTGTTTTTTAGAAACATTAGTTCAAACTCTATTACAAATGTAGTGCCTATGAGCTCCGGGATGAGCTCTCACTATGAGCTCTCACAACTTTAAGAATTCATATATCCCATATGGGTTGGTCGACCTCCTACCTCCGTATGTGTATATAAGGAGCTTTTCTTCTCCATTCATTTCACAAAATACAAATAGTTCATGGAATAAAACAATTTAGTGAATAAATTAATTTCATGATTTTAATTTAATTTTTTTTTCTAGCCATTATTTGAACTATTTTATTAAATCCTTGAAAAATAATTTTTTGGAATAAGTGACATGGAAAAAAATCCACGGTGGCAAAAGAATGAGAGGAAGACTTGCTGACGTGTAGCTTTGTTCAAATTGACAGCCGAATTGACATAATTCTGTCAAAAAGTGTCCGAAACAGATACTCCTAATCTATAGTAGAGTTGACAAAATTTTGTCAAAATTACTATCAGATAGGACGCAGTTTCCCTTATAGTGCTATTATTCAAGTGGTTAATGAAAAGGAGTTTAAAAAGTCTCTTACAATTTTGTTGACAACATATTTGTTACACCTACTTTTATTCAAAAGTCCCTAGTACTCACATACTATATAAAAAAAATTAAAAATCAAAGGACTATTCAACATCAAGTTAATTTATCTAAATGAAGTTGTTTCATAGGAAAAAATAATTTAAGAACCCTATAGATCAATTTGAAAATGATTTGTTTGCAGTTTTCAAAAGTGTGATAAGAAATTGAGCCACTCAACCATGCATCTTCCCTTTATTCATTCATTTGTTCACTTTTGATGTTTTGATTTATTTGTATAAAGTCTATTTGAGGTTTTATTTTCCTCCAAATTTAGAGGAAAAATCTTTGAGGCTTAGTATCTTCCACCTTATACATTGGAATACTGTGGTACTTTCTACATATATCACCCCTAGTTGAGGGCTTTAAGATGGTTCTATGCACCCTCACTTTGGGTTTGGAAGTCATAGAAATCTCAATTGTCATCACAAACAAGATACCAAACAAAACAACTAATCAATCAAAAGTGTTGATTAGAATTGTGTAGGTTTGATGACAATGTAGTAAGTGTTTTATTTATATAGAGGTTAAGCAAATTTATAGACAAGATTGTGCCATTAACTTGTGAGTGATCAACTATCAACTAAGTAAATTTTACTAGGTGAATTCCACTAGGTGAATGATAAGAGTTGCAAAACTTGCTTGTCCTCCAATTAGCTCCAAAGTTACTAATGGAACATCCATATTTTGGATGATAAATAAAGTGTTTAATTCCTAAAGTTCCTTCGGTCAAAATGAAAATACTCTTGAAATTGTCAAAAAATATCACCTTATGAAAATAGGTCTACAAATCAAAATTTGTCCACTTTTTAGAATTTTTAGCCATAGGATTTCATTTTTAATTAGAACAAGTATCTCCCTAAAAATTTGAGGTCTAAAAATAATATATTTGAATGATATGATTGAACCAAGAACACCACAATGTTTTTCTTAAAGTTGCTTGAGCTTTTGTCAATACCTCAAATTCTACTTTCAAAATTATCTAAAGACTTCAAATTTGAATACAACCTCAAATTAAGAAGAAATATACAAATTATCAAAGAAAAATAATGTTTTATTCTAAAAACTTGAATTAAAGGTCAAAAACAAAATAAACAAAATAAAACAACAAAACATTTTTTTGACAAATTGCTGTATCTTGATAAAAATTAGATTTTCTAAGAAGTCAATTGATTTTCCAACCTCAGGTAAAAAAATAGAGAAAAAAAAATCAAAATCTGATAATTCACTTGGGATGCTTCAAACACCCCAAAACTATTTTGAATTTCAATGAGCTTGAGGGGTTAAAGGGCAAATGTTTAGTCCAAACACATTTTCACTCATATGGATAATTTTTTAATCTTTAAGAGATTGGCCTCTTTGTCATGAATAATTAGAATGTGGTGTACCTAGTAGTTAAAATTGACAAAATGTAATTTTGAAAATGGATTTCAAGATTTCTGGAATTAATTCAAAAACAAAAAAAATTCTGCCAAAAAAATATTGGCAAAAATATTTCTAATTTTTGGTAGATTAAATAACTATTTGGCAAGAAAAAAATTGAACTTGCCTTTTAGATACAATATTAAGGCAAATAATAATTTCTATTGCAAAGTAAAAATAAAATAAAATAAAATATTTTTCTTTTCTAATTGTAAGATCTTCCGCTTGACTAGCACTACCTCCATCCTACTAAAAAGCTCCAAATCAAGCAGAATTTTTGTTCCACTAAAAAGCTCTGTTTTTTTATTTTAATCATTTCGTAAGTGTTTGTTGTATTGAACAATCTTGTGGAGGCAAGTGAAACAGTCTTGAAGCAATCCTTTGGCCTTGCAAGCTTTGTCTTGCCCATATGAGGCATTTTGTACTAATTGGCACTTCTTTATACAATAGTATTAATAATGCATTTAGTGATCACTTGGGTGCTATGAATATTTGATCATAAAATGAGCTTGCTTTCTTTTTTTTGGATGTTTAGATTGGAGAACATGTTTCTAAGATCCCATTGTTTTCATCACATTTTAAATCATCTAAAATGATAGAGCTGGCAGCATTTACAAAATGTGCTCAAATACCATACTTTCGACATGAATTTTGGGTGCCTAAGCAACAACACCTAAGCTAAAGATTTTGCATAGATATAAGGGATGGTTTGCATGTTCTTGAATGCATGTATTTGTGGCACTATGATTGAAATTATAGTTAATCCTTCAAGAAGAATGTTTTTGGAGCTTTTTAGTAGGACAGAGGTAGTAGAAAACTGTATAGAAGAAATTTCCCGAGAAATTTCAAGACACTTTAATCATGTAGATTGCAAGATATTTGCATTTAAAGTACCATAAACATTTTTTTTCTTTAAATAATTGGCTTCAAATCTTCATACTTTAAAGTTTTGCAATATAGATTTCAAATTAAAAAAAAAATTGCATTGATAAATTGAGTTAAGATGGTTTGGATTTGTTTTGAAAAAATACACACTTGATTTTCATATTTTGAGAAATTGTTAAATAAATTTTAGTTCAAGATAGAGCAAGAAAAAATTAAATTGATATTAGTTCTAAAATGGAAGTAAAACACATTGTAGTAATTCTAATGGTGAGATTGTTTTAGAAAGCAAACTAAAACCTTTGGATCTCTTTCTTCCAAAAATTGTAATAATTAGTTAATTTTTGTAATTGAATTTGATTCTTTTTTCTAAAACATGCTCTAATTATTGATAAATTACATGCTCTTTAACTTTCTCATCACTTATCTAAATTGAAAGAATCCAATATATCATTACATTTAAACAAAAATGATTTCCTTTAGAAAGAAAATTTTCAATTTTTTCAATTTTATATGTTGCTCAAAGTTGATAATTTGAATTTATTGTGGTATTGATTATGTTCTTAGACAAAAACTTGAAATTCTAAAAGAAACACATATCCTAAAACCTAATATTTTTTAATTTAAAAATAAATAAATTTGAAACATTCCAAAAAATGAGGTTACAGGAACCTACCTATACTTTCGTTTGTTCCTTAAGAAGAGACTTCAATTAGTCTTTTAAAATTTGAAGAGATTATAAAGAGATCTATAAACAAACGACATTTGTAATTACCTCCAATATTGAGATTAAAAAAACATACCTTCTAGAAGGTACAAATTTTGAAAAATTTCCTATGCGAAGGAAAGTTTTCATACTCCATCCAAATAATGAATGAAAATTTATAAAAGGCCTATGATAAGCCTTTTAACCCTTAATCCCTAGTGGTCCAAACACCATTTTTTTGGCAACACAACAATTTTGGGCAATTGACTATAGATAGAGTTTATTTTTTCCTTTGAAACTTTCATACAACATGTGCTCAAGGAATAGCTTTAAGGTGCAACAATTTTCATAACTTTTGACTACATTATTGTTAGGAAGTTATTGCTCAATATGTCATATTCATCATTTAGCAAGCAACTTGGGTAGCTCATGCAACTTCTTCAAAAATCACTTTTTAAAGATTTAATATTATTAAAATTGATTCTCTAGAATTCTATATACGCAAAAAGCTTTGAATCCTTCTATTTTGATCAATGAATTGAAAGTTATCTAGAATTTTAGTTTGTAGGTGTATAAAGTCTATAGAAACCATACCTACCCACAAACTAAAATTTTGGATAACTTTCATTTCATTAATCAAAATAGAAGGATTCAAAGCTTTCCACATATATATAATTCTAGATAATCAATTTTAATAATATTAAAACTTTAAAAAGTGATTTTTGAAGAAGTTGTATGAGCTACCAATGTTGCCTACCAAATGATGAACATAACATATTGTGCAATAACTTTCTACCATATAGTCAAAAGTTATGAAAATTATTGCACCTTAAAGCTAATATTGTGGCACATTTCTTTTTAAAAACAATCAACAACCTATAAATTTTTGAGAGAAGGGGGAGCTAATAAATTGACCCAAGGTGGTATGCCTCTTTTGGATACATTGTGTCAAAAGTTATAAAAATTATTGCAACTTCATTGTTGTAGGTAGTTACTACCTCTTTTGGGTGCATTGCATTGTGACAAACTGTGCACCCAAAAGAAGCAATAACTGCCCACAACAATGAAGTTGCAATAATTTTTATAACTTTTGACAATGTACCCAAAAGAGGCATACCACCTTGGGTCAATTTATTAGCTCCCCCTTCTCTCAAAAATTTATAGGCTGTTGATTGTTTTAAAAAAAATGCTTACTTCTGAAATCATTATTGATTTCTCAAAAAATCACAAGCCATTGATCTTGTCAGATCTAATCTGAGCTATCTAAATCTAAAAATTGATACAAATACGAAAATAAATATTGAGTACAAATACAATACTATATATGAATATATAGTAAATATGGAATACAAATACAAATATGGGATACATGATGTTGTTTGTCCCATATTGTTTGTCAATTACATTGCTTATTGAAAATTACAAGAGGGAGAGGGGGAAGGGGTCCGGGGAGATCACTCACGATTTTTAGAAAACTACGTGAGTTAAAAGATAGGGTCTATTTAATTCAAAGGGGATAAATTTTATATATATATAGAACTACTATAGGGTTCTTGAAATGTCACATATCCTATTATATATAAATTAGGTTATGTATAAATATCATTTAGTAGGAATTTTTATTAATAAATTAGCCTTTATAAATAGGGTTCATATAAAAAGTTTGTACTACAATGAATATAGATGTAAACAAATTTTTTTAATTGAATGATAAAACTTACACAATTTAGTAAATCTAAGGATGTTTTTCAGGAGTTTTGTTGTTATCATCAAATAATTTTAGCCTGTACATACAAATTTTTCCTTAAATATACCAATTATGTAACAGCATGTAAAAAACTACTGTTCCAAGTCAAAAGAATTGAGCTGTAATTTATAATGAGGTTGTACTATGGAGATTTGTGTTCACACAAAGTACCCATTAAGAAATTGGTGTAGAGTGTGCAACATTTGCATGGAATCTTTTCTATACTTTGACACTTCAAACTCTAGATTTGCCTCAACTACTTGAACATATACTTGTAAATGTTTAGAATCATCTTTTTTCTTACTAGTGTTTAATAAATACTCTTTAATTTTTTGATTCTAAATTCAAAACCATTGTAAATGCATATGTAAAAATAAAATATATAGTCTCTATATTACAGTAGAGGTTATACTCTTGGGTTAATCTACAATGTTTTTAGAGTGTCAATTTCTCATGTTGTTCATGTTATATTGCTGGTATTGGTGTTTTTCTTAGTTTTAGTATCATAACTATATTTAATGTTTCTATGATGTTTATTATTCACCATATTAGGTTGTTTAGAATACATGGCATAGAATTTAGAATATTTAAAACTAATTTTGCATTTTACATTTTTATTTGTCATTTGAAATTGTACTACAATACAAGTAGTGCATATATTAAGAAAATAGTGTATATGTAAGACACTACTTATATAGTGTGTTGTAAATAAATATGAAAAAATTAGACATATAAATTTTGTATATAAGATAGCCTAACTATAAAAAACAAATGATTGAATTTATATGTAAAAATACGGTCATTTAAATTACTAAAATGAAGGTAAATAGCCTTATATTAAATACCCTCTTAACTCAGGTGTATGCTTAAAATTACAAGGAGTGATCTCCCTGAGGGAAGGGGGGGGGAAGGTATGAAATAGTTTTAATTTTAAAATTTAAAATTGTTTTGGATGCATAGTGATTGTGCATCCCAAAAAAATTTAATTTTTAAATTTTAATTTTCTTGGCCTGTGAAGACATGCCATGTGTACCCCCCATGCAAAAAATTTAATTTGATTACAGTGCAACTTCATTGTTGTAGGCAATTATTGCCTCTTTTGGGTGCATTGTGCATTGTGACAAACTGTGCACCCAAAAGAGTCAATAACTGCACTGTAATCAACTTACATTTTTTTGCATGGGGATACATATGGCATGTCCTCACATGTCAAGAAAATTAAAAATTAAAAGTTAAATTATTTTTGGGTACATAGCAATTGTGCACCGAAAACAATTTAAAATTTTTAAATTAAATTTTTTCATACCTTCCCCCCCTCCCCCTCTCCCTCTTGTAATTTTTTGTAAGCAATGTAATTGACAAACAATATGGGACAAACAACATCCCATATCCCGTATTTGTATTTGTATCTCATATCCCGTATTCATATTTGTATTCAATATTTACTACATCTTCATATAAAGTATTGTATCTATACTTAGTATTTATTTCCATATTTGTATCTATATTTAGATTTAGACAGCTCAGATTAGATCTCACAAGAATAATGGCTTGTGATTTTTGAGAAATCAATAGTTATTTCAAAAGTAAGTATTTATTTTGAAGCAATCAATGGCCTATAAATTTTTGAGAGAAGGGCGGGGGGGCTAAAAAATTGACCTAAGGTGGTACACCTCTTTTGGGTACATTGTCAAAATTTATGAAAATTATTGCACCTTAAAGCTACTATTGTGGCACATGTTGTATGAAAATTTTAAAGGATAAAAATAAAAAATTTATCCGTAGTCAATTGCACCAAAACACTATATTGCCAAAAAAATGGTGTTCAGACCTTTAGGGGTTAAATGGTAGTTGATGATGATGGAAATCATCCCTTTTGGCATAGCTAGGAAGGATTGCCCCCGTCATTGCCTTGTCAAAAGATAAATGTAAAAATTTTCCCCTATTTTGTATCACTTAAAATTTATATTTCTTCACCTCCCTTCACCAATTTGAAGCCTCTAATCAAAAATACAAATTCAAAATTTGCAAATTTTATCTTGAAGGGAATGAAAAAATCTAATGCTTTCTCCAAGGCCATAAAAATGGGGCAATAAGGTGGTTAATTTTCTTTGGCTATTTTTGTTTTGGCATCGTAAGAATAGTAGGTTTAAATAAATCCAAAAGCATTTATTGGAAGTCAAACAACTATGTAAAAGATATCTTTTCATGCAAAATCCCAAGGATGAATAGTTGTATTTCTATCTTACAGAAAAGGATTCTCTATCATTCATTGACTAGAAATTTGCTATAGTGTAGATTATTGATTAAGTTGGATGAAGACTATTTCCTTAGGGTTTTTCTTAGATTCTCTATGAACCAAAATAAATACCACTTACTCACAAAGAATACTCACACCTTCATTCTACAAAACTTTTGTAAAAGAATATGGAGAATTAGAAGTTTGCAATTCAATCACTTCAGCACATTGGATGGAAATTATGGAGGTTTCCAAGGACCAATTACCATGACAAGCTCCAATGAAGCCGAAGAAGGAGGTTGTAAGGAAGACTTGGTAGTGATGGTAGAAAACTATGGGAGAACAAGATGAAAATGTTCACACACAAAGGCTTCTTCATGTCCATTATTAACCTCCATAATAGGATAATTGGCATAAGAAAAATTTTACAATTAAGTATATTCTTTAGAAGATGGCCAAATGGGAGCCAACCCAAATTCACCACATCTACATAGTTCAAAGAAGTTTTGGGAGTTGAAAAAGGTATAGTATGTGTATGTAGAAGATCACAATCCATTTTTGATTTGCCCCTATTTCCAATCAATAGGCTTGTTTTTTTTCTATGAATTTATGGTGTAATTCCCAAAGCAATTGTAGCACATTATCATTGGTTGCAAGGCTCTCATAAATGCAACTAGTCCTTGGTTGGTTTTGCAATCAACCTATGTCATCATTATAGGTCACAAAGAATCTTCTATTAAAAAATTCATAGTAATTACAATCTCTGTAATAAAATTCTGAAAAAATAAGGCATCCTTCCAAATTCTATTTCTGTACATGAGAAAAAAATGCATTCAAAAAAGCTGCACTCTACATATGTATAATTGCTTAAGTAGTTGGAAATGGGTGAAAATACTCTATACAAAAGTTAGTCCATACGGATGAATAAATTCACCCGATCTCGACTCTCGAGTTGCCGCTAACTGACGGCCATCCACGGCACGACACGGCGCGTAGCGGCTTTCAAGTCAGAATTCAAAAACCCAGGCGCCCAAACTCCTACCATCCACCAAACCCTAATCTTCGCCTCTCCCGACGATCATCAGATCCGTTCTGACCGGCAGTCTCGGCCATTTGATCAGCTGCGGAGGTCGTTGCAAGTCATTTTACATCCTCGCGGCGTCTCATCGAGTCCGCAGAATTCTGCTCAGTGCCTGCGGTCTCTGTCTTTATTGCCGCAGGTTTTGTGAAGAAACGAAACACTACTGCAGAGCAGGGTTGGTTACGTTCTGTATCGGTTTGAGCGTTTCACGATGAGTATTGCCACAGCTAGCTCCCCGAACACTTTTGATTTGCAATGCGGCTTTGCAGTGACGCATTTCTCGTTGCCGCTCAAGGTAAAGGATTCGGCCTGGGATTTGTTACGTCGAAGTCAGAGTTTGATTGTGTGCATTTGGTTTTATGCTTGTGAGAATGGTTTTGGAGAGTTTCTTAGACTTTTACGAGGTATTGAATGACAATGCTGGACTCGAATGATCCTCTTCAGGTGTCACAGTGGAATGGTTTCCTTGACTGGAGATTTTTTTGGGATGCATTTCACATCTTGGATGCACCAGGACCTTTGGTTAGGAGTCTTGGTGAGATAACCGAATTTATTAGTAGAACGAAAACGTGAAGATCTGGTTAGCAATGTGGTGTTGCTTTTGGTCACCAAGCAAGTCGAAGGCTCACTTGGACACATTGCAATTGAGTTCAAGTAGTTGTGCAATTGGTCATTATGCGTGTTGGCACTGGCTACTGCGAATGCTTTGAGAGTTTCTTAGTCCTCCAGGAACTCTGATAAAACTGAACTGGAATGGTCAGATTTGGTTGTGTGTTATGGTTGCATGCTTTTCTCGTCCGTAGAATTTTTTTCGTAATAGCGTTTTCACATCATAGATGCTTTTGGACATTTGGTTAGGAGTCTTGCTTTGGTATCCGCTTGTTTAAATAGAACTGAACATGTGTCAATTTGGAGATTATGTTGTGAATGTTTTGCCGGCCGAACAAGTCGAAGACTTACTGTGACGCATTGCATCGAGTTTAGTACTTGCGTAATTGAAACGATGTTCATTGTGCTTCTTGTACCTAAGTGTTTGTCTTTGACGTATCCAGGAGTCAGCTCCATCTATTAGTTATTCTGTATTAGAGATACCTGAAGCACATTTCGAAGGCTTACTGGTACACTTTGCCTTTGAGTTCAAATAGCTGTGCAATAGAGAAGACAGTCGTTTGGCATTATTATGATTTCTTGCTCTTGTGGTAGCTGAAATGCCTGCCTCTGATTTACAGATTTTAAGGACTATGTTTTTTCTTATTTTATGTCTATCACACTTACCTCATCCACTTTATCCAAGGCTTTTTGGTGTATGTGGCGTTTTGAGTTCACTATAATAGTGAATGAGGATCGGTAGTATAATTGGATTTTTTGACGTCTAGTACTTGCGGTAGTTAAATGACTTTCTTTGATTTTTTATCTGGAATGAGCTTCACCTATTCCTTATTATTAATCACTCTAGGCTCAAGCACATATCGAAGGCTTACTGGTAAACATTTCCTTTGAGTTCAAATGTTTGTGCAACAGTATCACTTGTCATTAGCAATGTTTTCAGCTTTTTCTGTAGCTGAGACGCTTGTTTAGGAACGCACATTGAAATGTATTCTCGTTTCTTATTTTATAGTAATCGTTCTTGTCTCACGCACTTTTCGAAGGCTTACTGGTATATATTGCCTTTGAGTTCAAATTTCTGTGCAACAAAGTACCTAGTCATTTGGCATTTATGATCGTTTTAGCTCTTTCCATGGCTGAATTGATTGCCTTTGACATACACCAGAATAGAAATATTGATGTCACTTATGTCCATGACTCTGGACCGTGTACTCGTCGACGAATTTCTGGTACATGTTGCCTTTTGAGTTCAAAATTATGGTGCACTAGAATCGCTTGTTATTTTAGTTTTAGGTGTAGCCTGAATGCTCGTTGGACATACACTCAGAAACGTGATGGACTATAAATCCATGACACTCAGCGATGACTTGGTTATGTTCCTTGAGCTGCGCTTTGGTCTGGAAGGATGTGGCGGAGTCTTCTTTGCCTCGTGCTCTAGAAATACTCAGCGTACTGACGTTTGTGCGTTATGTCGTTCAGGTGTCGAGGGGAATAGGCCCTCTTGTTTTTATTTCTCGATCTGCTAGGGGGAGGATGCAGTGTATTCAGGGAACAGACTTGAGAACGCATTCCCAGCGCCGTGCAAACAGTGGAGACGTATATCGTTGCTTTGCCTTGAAGTATGCCCTAGATACCTCCAGGGCTGACTTTTCTACTGGCAGTGAAGCGGATCTCGTTGCTGGAGGCAGAGAAGAAACCTTCGTGGAGCGTCTGACACGTGCATGGTCTGTCCTCTTTCCTGCGAAGTCTAAGCCATCTTCAAATAGAGAGATTGCCAAGCAGCGCCTGAAAATGATATTAGTGTCCGACAGGTGCTCTGTAAATGATGAAGCTAAAAAGAAGATCGTGACCAATATTGTTGGCGCTCTCTCTGATTTTGTTGAGATCCAGTCCGAGGAGAAGGTCCAGTTCGATGTGACCTCTGATGCAGAACTCAATACAGTTTGCTCCGTGACAGTGCCTGTTCGTAGGGTGAGGCCCCAGTACCAAGAGTTCAGCAGGGAGCTTGTGAACGCTGAGTTGCAGTCATTTGATTACGAGGAAGAGGAAGGGTCTTTTCGAATGGTTGATATCCGGTTCGAGCGTCCTGGAGTTGACGACATTCAGGTTTGATGGGTTGCAAGCTGCTACTGCTCAGTTTGCCTTCGAGTTCTGCGACATGAAGCATCTTGAAGCTAGGTTCGCAATCGGTTCCTCGAGTCATGCTGGCCATATATGCATCGGGTCCTGCGTGTGCCCTCAAATTTCTTATCACAAAGAAGCCACGCGGAGGTCTTATTGACTACATTGGAAAAGTGCGTCTCCGAGATAAATTCATGAGCCAGAGGGTAACATCTAAAGAAGCAGCTTGGAAGTGCTTGTTCATAGAGCACTGGAGTCCCAGTGCAGTCAATTCCTAGATGATTTACTGACCAGTGCAGTACAACGCATTTCACTACTAAGCAGTGTTTGCTGTTAGTTTGGGTACTCTCAAGTCCAGTAAGTTTACTCTGGTTTGTATCCTTTCTGCTATTCAACTTCTGATATCGTTTAATAGCTGTAAATATCCTGTCCTTCCCCAGCTTTTCTTGAAGCTACTTCTTCGGTAGTGGATGGGTTTCTTGTAGCCTTGTGCCAGCTAGTAAGAGCGACTTTGAAAGAAATTGGGGTCCGGAATTCAGGGGGCAGTACATCTGATACAGTAGATTCACTTAATGAGGAAGAGTATATGTATCTGCGCATTCATGTTGCCCTGCATCGTTTCCGCAAATCCATGGATTTAAAACCTCATTGATTGTCAATAACATGCCTTGTCGCTGACTGGATTCGCTGTAGTCTTTCAACTCGATGCTCATATGGATCAAAATCTCCATTTCTGTAGTGCATTTGCCATCAAGAAGCACTCTTGAAAGTTCCCTGAAGGTGACCTAAAAGTTCTTGGAAAGGGAGGAACCAACTATACGAGACTACGAAGAGTCTGATTACTTGAACAAGAATCTTAACCCCTAAGCGCTCAAGCGACCATTTTCTGGTCGCTGCCTGACTTCGGGCAGAATTTTCGAGCAAAAAAAAACTTTTTTCAAATTTTTTTTTTTTCAGTTTTGAAAAAATTGGGTTTTCTTTCAACATTGATATTCAAAACTAAGATCAGTACGGTCAAACAAAAGTTATAGCAAAAAAAAGGAGAAATAGTACAAAGTGTCTAAAATTGCTTAGTGTTGAAAAACTTACTATTTGGGGGAAGTACTGATGCTCTCATTAGTAAATACTTTTTATTTTCTTACAAGTCAATAAAAACCATAATTTTGACCAATCAAAAAAAATTTCAAATCATAAAAATAGAAATTGTATTTTTGGTGAATTTTTGAAGTTATATCTTCAAAATTCATTTGAAGAAAATCTATAAATATTTTTTAAATTTTGATCATATGTATACTTTCTACTTTTTGTGCTTTACATTATCTTCTTTGATGCTAACTTCAAAAAAGTTGTAAAGCTTATATTTTATAGCACATTTGTATTTTGTCTTAATCCCTTGGGGCTTTTAGAGGTTGAATATTTTGCATTTTTCTATAAATCAATAAAAAACACAATTTTGACCAATCAAAAAAAATTTCAAATCCTAAAAATAGAAATTGTATTTTTGGTGAATTTTTGAAGTTATATCTTCAAAATTCATTTAAAAATAATCTAAAAATATTTTTTTTACTTTGACTGTATGGATACTTTCTACTTGTTGTGCTTTACATTATCTTCTTTGATACTAACTTCAGAAAAGTTGTAATTCTTATATTTTATAGCACATTTGTGTTTTGTCCTAACCCCTTGGGCTTTTAGGGGTTAAATTTTCAATGAGGCAAATGGACTGCGCCTGCCCTGCTGGTCCCTGCACTCTAGCCATGCTCTGTGCACTCTCGCGGCTAGCCTCACAAGTCCTCAAATGCTGGGGTCCACCGGAAGTCACTGCACGCATTCCGAGGATCTCTCACTCCTACAGTCGACAAATCTCTTGCTCTGTGCTCCTGGGCTTTGTATTTGCCAAGGACGGTGTTCGCCATTTGCAAAGTGACCCCGCCCCTCTGCCGTAGTCGGACTCGCGCTAGTTTCTGCGCCATGGCGGCCAATATCTCCCAGGGAGACTTCAGCGGAGGCCATTTCGATCCACGCCATCTTCTGCAGCCACGGCTAGATTTGTGCTGACAACCCCTCAGATTCCGTCCCCTGTTTGGGAGTTGTTCGTTGGGAGACTGTCGGTAAACAACATCCATCAAATTGTCGGTGTTACTGGTGCAAGATTGTGGGGGATACAGCTTGGGTGAGGAGCTTGGAGGTTAGCATTCATGTGAGCATGGTGAGTGCTTTTGAAACGTACGTGACTTCTTTGTGTTTGAAATTCAAGGATTGGTGAAGTTTATGTTCCGTCACCTCTGTAGTAGCTACCTCTCTGGCTGTATCACATGAAAATACTTCAGGCTGAGAATTGAGTCGATGGTGATCGGGATGTGCTAATTACTCTAGCTCCTACCCTGCCAACGTTGGAGTCCCTGATATACGCGCCATCGCTAGCCTCGGCAGGATAGGGTTTTGTGCAGGCTGCATCGATTGCTATTATTACTGCACTGACCATCTGTAATCGTCTTGCTTTGAGTGATAGCTGCTCACATTTCACCGACAATTTTGGAGGTGATAGTCGGTAAATATTTTCCCAAGTGTGAGCAAATGGACAGAGTCCGTCATGGTGGTACGATTGAGGATGTTGCAGCTTGGGGGAGGAACTAGGATGTTTGCTACTCGTATGACCATGGTGCGTTGTTTTCACTTCTGAGTGATTCTCCTTACCTTTTTTTGGTTTCGTTAGTCTGTGAGGTGCAGTTTTTGTTCAGTTACGGATATTCGGCTTAAGGTTTAGATGGACCAGCTGTGCTTTACCAACGTGCCATCTTGCGTAATGAAAACTTCGATTTTCTGTCATCACTTTTGCTCAATTTATTTGATATTTTATTGTGCGAGTACATTTTGAAGTGATCCAAAATCATAGGATTAGGATTCGGGGACTAAGGGATTATCACGTTGTGTTGCAGGGTGCCAATTCCTGTTGCTCTTGTCGTCCTTCAGAACGTTTTATGCGTTCTTGGCTTGGGTTAGGAGCTGTAATGTACTAGCTCCTTGTCCTTTTGGGTGGCCATGGCTGGAAGCAGCTGGATTCTATATTTCACCAGCGGGTTGTTCAAGGGAAGAGCTCCTGAATTCGGTAAATTCTCTTACTGCAAAGACTTGAGGTAGTTTCAGCTTCGTATTTGTTTCAATTTCGTGTTCCAAGTAATGAGTGTCATTAACCCCCAGAGGACGAGCCTGTGCCAACTGACAGATTCAAGCTTCAAAATTCTTCACTATGTTTGCCGTCATTTTGCAACAAAATATGAATGAACTTTTTGTGTTTAATTTTAAGAGATGAAATTCCATGTCTCCTACGGGTTCTGAAAATGTCCGAATTGTTGGTGAAAATCTGAAATTACCGTGAATTTCTTAAGGAAGAAATGAAGAAAATTGATACCCAGTACAAAATATGCTCAAAAAATCTTGAAAGTTTCAACATTGGTGTATTTTGTAGTGTAGATCATGTAATAAAACAAAGTTACCGTGTCATCAGAAAATTAGAAAGTTGATAAACTATGGTTAGAGACCCAAAGCTCAGATTCCAATAAAACATTGAATTCTAAGTTCTTTTCAAATTTTTCAATTTCAGTAGAAACTAAACTTGATAAACTTCATTTCATTAGTTGACTTCAAATTAAAAAAAAATAATTTTCATGACTAAAATTCACACCAAGAGTAAAGAGCAGGAATTGGCCAACATACTCTACAAAGGTGATTTGTGGATTATGTATCTTTTTCTTTAAGAAAACCACCAATACCATAATGAGGGAATATGTAATACTATTCAGTAAATTGGATGAAAAAATGTTTTTTTTCCATCCTCTGATTCCATTTGAAGGCATTCAAAGGAAGAAAAACATCCGCAACATCCTTTAGGGTTAATCTAGAGTTGCCAAAAATGATCAGGTTTTTAGTGCTTTACCAAGCAATTCGCCATTTCATGCTAAATGATTCTTTAAAGTTGGGAAAAGTGGTTTGGCAATCGCTTTCAGGATTATAAAAATTTCAATTTTTTTTTCTTTTTCCCAAGAATTTGACGCTTTCATCAGGAACATTAAGAGGGTGGCGAACTTCTTATTGTGAGGTTTTGCGTGGAGCCCATTTTGAAATTTTTTAATAGTTTGGGATTTGCAGCATTAATTTATTTTTTTTCCGACTCTCTGAAAGTAATTTCCTAAAGAATTCAACTCTTTTTAAATTTAGTTTTAACCGACCCTGATAGCTGGGTACGGTACTCTTCCATCTTTAATTTATCCGTAAATTGTATTTTGATGCATACTGATTAGCAAATGATTGTTTTTGTGTTATAGCCCACACGGCCAGGCACTGCCTACAACTCACAACAGAATGTATGGAGAGAATACGAACGAGGGCTTTGCTAGAGGATTCCAAATCAACAGATGTCAAATTCAACCATGAGCAGTGCAAATACTTGGCCACTAAACTGGATTGGACAATTTTCTGTGCGCTCTTAGAGGGCCACTTCCCCGAAAGTCTTGCTGCACCTGAGGATGCGGCTAAGTACCTTGAACTTTACACGATCCTCTTAATGTTGGCCAAGGAAGTGGAGGGCTTCATTGAAAGGTGTTCCAAAGAGAATTGGACTCAAGCTGCCGTCATTTTGACAAACATGTCGGATCACGTTTGGTCACTGAGTTTTGACTTGGAGATGTGTGCAATGTTCTTCTCCGAGAAATCACGATGCTTGACCTCGGAAGAAATTTCTGACAAAAGGAGTCTTGAACTCAAATTTGTCAAAGAGAAGGCACTTGTTGATGATGAAACATTGTCTGCTTGTGTAAAAGCCCTGATTCAGTCAGGCGAATCAAGTGACGATGACTCTGAGTTGGCAACGATTTTACTTGCAAGAATTGATAGATTCAGGCAACAAAGTCCACACCTTCTTGCATCAGAATCATCACAATTGAGTCATGATGTAAAAGCAGACATTTCAAGCTTGAAATACGATGTGAGGATTGGAAATGGAGGCTTTGCTACTGTGTATAAAGCAATCTGGTGCGGAGTTGAAGTAGCTGTGAAGACATTTCATGGACCAGAGAACCCAGAATTCGAGAAGGAAGTGTCAATTTGTGCGAGGGTGTCTCATCCTAACACTGCATCTCTGCTATTTTATGGAGTGGACAATGGAGAATGCTCTATAGTTATGGAGTTGATGGATGGAGATCTCCAATCTTTGATGAGAACCAGACTGCGGTGCAACCGAACACGTGAATCTCCATTCTGCATGTTCGTAGTGCTTGACCTAATGCTTCAAATAGCAGAGGGTATGTCTTACCTACACAAATTGAGGATTGTGCACAGGGATTTGAAGTCTTACAATATCTTGGTACGATGTGTGAAGTCCACTGAAGCAGATGGACATGAATATGTACATGCAAAAGTTGCAGACTTTGGATTGTCAAAAACCAAGGAAAAGAGTATGACATATTCCAACCAGACTCCGAATCTGGGTACTCCAAGATGGATGGCCCCAGAAATGTTCGAGCATGGAAAGCCCCAGAAAGAGGCATATCCTTTTAAGAGCGATGTTTACAGCTTTGCCATGGTTTGTTATGAAATCCTGACGGGAAAATTTCCATTTACAAACGTTACTAGCAATGCGGAAATAAGAAGGAAAGTTGTGGCCGGTGATCGTCCAGAATTACCTGATCACTGTCCCAGCAAGCTAAGGAGATTGATCGAAAGATGTTGGAGCCCGGAGGCGAGTGCACGCCCTCGTTTTGCTGACATATGTTTGGAGTTAGCGTATCTGAAAAGCTTACAAACGTCATGTAAGTCTCTTACAATATTCGAATCTATAGCAACTGCATTATACCTTAGTTTAAGAATTTCTCTTTAACTTTTCTTTGGAGTTTCCTCCACCTATAAGTCTTGCTGCTTGTCTTAATCCGTTTTGGTTATTTGCAAGTGAACCAAAAATATGAGGCCCAACTTAAGCAATCATTGTCAACGAAGAAGGTTGCAATTGCATTTGAGTGAAGTGTGCTTGTTTCGTGTGCTGGTAATTGTTGTCATTGAATTCTTTTTGTGCACTAATTTGGACAGGGTCAAGCTTGGGGACTTATGCAATGTCAAATTCTGTAGCCTCTGTGCATCCTGCTGCTGCAATTAAGGGTGGCGATGTTTCTGATCGGCCTTTGCCGGTGGTGAACAACAAGTGTGAGTTTATCAACAGGGCTTGAATTTTTTTGCTTCTTGGTGTTTGGTGTGTTGGTTTTTGAAGGAACGGTTTCTAGAGTGCTGGTTTATAATGGTGCGCTGAAGACTTTGAGTATAATGCAGGACCCTTGCTGAAAGCGGTGAAGCAGAATCACTGGCAGACTCACTGGTATGCCTCAGTCCCTACCGACGTGGATGCAAAATCACTAGCAAATGCTGTTTGCACTCTAAGAAATGGGGAGTTTTCATCAAGGGAAAACACCATGTCCATCTCTGTCGTTGCAAACCTTGTAATTCTTTCAGAAAGGTTTTTTCTCGAGCGAACATCGAATTTCTCATCAGTCGAAACGAACCAGGTTCTAACGTATTCATTTTGGACAGATCTTGCAGGCTCGAAAGGTCCGGTTGGCCCAGTTTAAGCTACAACTTCAGGAGCTACTAGTGAGCTATTCGAACGTCATCCCGTTGAAAAGTTTCTTGAACGCTTACAGCGGACGCTACCACAAGGACGTCGACGTGGGAGATTTTGGAGAAAATAACTTGTATGCCTTACTCCAGAAGGTACTTCTGTCTATTCATTATTGTTTCCCTGAAACATCTTTCACGTGGTTTTTATATGGTCCATGACAGCTTTTGATAGTCTCATTAGAATCTGAATATAACGCGTGAATTACTGTGGTTTACTAGTATTGACTTGTTGACGCCGGTCTCCTAAAAGAGAGATGAACTAAATGGAACTACCTTGTTCTTAAACATGGCAGGTCACAGATGTTGCTGTACTGAAAACAAGGTGGAGAGAAAGTGTGGTCCAGATGTGTCTGGTTGCTGTGGAGAGCCCTTGTTTGAGCATCATGTAAGTTAGTAGTAGCTCTAAGCTAGATATTACGGTGTACTTGAATCGCTAGGAGCTTTATGTGTTCATTCTCACTACCCAAAAGAAGAAATACTAAGCAACGTTTCAAAAATTTAGAAAGTTCTGTATCAAATGCAATGGAATTGTAATGTGTTTCGAATACTACACAAGCCCTGAAGCGCACTAGCGGAGTTTTTCTTGTCTTTTGGATGTTTCAGAAAGGATGGAAAAAACATTTTTTCATTCAATTTTTTTTTTTTGGAGTTGCTTCAATGAATTTTTAGCAAATGGAATTGGATATTCTTTTGTTGTGGTATATTTTACTTTTCTCCATAAGAAGATGCTCAAACAATGTGGTGTATTTTGGCAACTTCAATCTCTACAGTCTTGATGTGAATTTGATTTATGAAAATTATTTTTTAGATTTAGGTCTAAATAATGAAATGAAGTCAATGAAGTGTAGTTTCTCTACCAACTTGATAACTTGAAAAATGTAGAAAGATAGGATAAATAATATTATTCCATGACAATATACAATACTCCTATGGAATTGAAATCTTTTCAATTAGTATAATGTCAATTTTGTTGAATTGGTAGTATTTCACTACTTTGTCACCTTTCAAAACACCTATTTTGAAATATAAATCTATACCTATTTGAATATTAGACCTTTATGTACATGTACCATATCACAATTTTTGGCATTGGAATTGCACTATTTTCAATATTGACATTTAATAGGATGATTGCAAGATACACCTGTACTATTTTGTGTCATACGATATGTGTTGATCTTTTTTTTGGCCATAACTTGTGTTATGATTCTAAATGACTCAAGATTTATAGGAAAGGTACTCATGACTATTATATACCTTACCTAATTTTTTTTTGTAATTTAAAAAAATAGTTAGCAATTCAAACATAGAGCTAGAATGCCCAATTTAATGTCACACTTGCCAATTTGGAGGTTTTTAGTACTATTTAGAAACTAAAAAAACAAATTTTGAACTGAAATTTAGAAAAGATGGTCTTCTAGTAGACTTGTAGCTAATGTCTAAAGGAATTTTTAAAATAATTATTTTTATGTGGTGTAAAAATCTACAAACTGTGCTTTTTTTCTACTTGCATTTTGAAACATGTAAAAAATGATTTTGGTGATTGTTTTTGTGTATTGCCATGTCCATAAAGTTTTTGCAAATGGAATAATTATATTTTATTATTTTAAAAAATTTCCTATTTTTTCTATTTAAAACATCAAAATATACATATTCTTGAGATTAAACACTTTTCTAATTCTCCTACTTAAAGAATTTTTCTATACATTTCCTTTGGTGGTTACTTTTGTCTTAAAGGAGTATACATTAGTCATATTTTTTACATTAAAAAAAAATTCAACTTTAAATTACTCCCAAAAAAATCATGAAAATGCAACAAAATCGACAAATGTTTCTTGCAATCACCCAATAGTATTTTTAGAGTTAATTGTTAACAATCTCCATTGCCAACAATCACTTCATTTTTATTTTTTCATAATTACAATGTTTATTGTGTGACTCTAGGCGTCTCTGAGCCTTTGTTCAAGAGCCAACAAAAGGACCAAATGAACATCTAATCGTGACCTATTAGCAAAACTAAATTCTAACTTGACTAAAATGCAAGTCTTCTAATCATAAGATTGAACCAAGGGTCAATTTAGTATATATCTATTGTATATCTTTAGAAGTTTGAAAATTAATGATTTAGTCACACTATCTAAAAAAAGTGCATGCCAAAGTAATCTCAAAAGCCCTTTTGACTCTCTAAAGGTGATTGCATGAAACAGTTGTACTATTACTATAAGAAACTTGCATTTTAGGTGATGAGTCAAATATTCTTAAATGAATTTTAGGTGATGTCCAAGTGACATCTAATGCAACAAATCCGTATCTTTATATCAACAAAAGTGTCCAATGTAAGATCAATGTTGACATAAAAACATAGGTCTCTTATAGTATATTTTCCATTACATGTCTCATGTTGATCTATTTTATGGCCATAACTCTTGCATTTTCCCTCTAAATGACTCAAGATTTCTAGAGAAGGTACTCATGACTATTATACACCTTACGTAATTTTTTCATAATTTTCAAAAATAGTTTACCATCCAAATATTGACCTCGATTGAATGTCACAGTTTGTAGTTTAGGGTTTTAGGGTACTAAGGAGTACCTTTTCTTATTGATTTTGAGATGAAATTTAGATGAGATGGTCTTCTAGTAGATTTCTAGCTGTCTAAAAAGTGGACATCTATATTCAATCTATTCAATACAGATTTATTTTTTGTATTTACTTACTTTGACTATTTTTCCCTAATTAAAACATGAAAGTATATATTTTCTTAATATTTGGCACTTTTCAAGTTCTCCTACTTAGAGAATTTTTTTTATACAATTCCTTCTATGGGTACCTTTTTCTTAAAGGTGTATACATAAGACACATTTTTTTTTTAATTTAAAAATTAATCCTCTAATTTTATAGTACTCCAGAAAAAATCATGAATACTCTTGTAAAATGCAACAAATTGTACAAGTGTTTCATGCAATCACCCTTAAGGCAAATTTCATTAAAATGGTGAAATTCCAATACTTTGACACTTTTAGACCATGCATTGTCTAAATCTAAATCTAAATATGTCATAAATGTCTAAAACCTGTACTTGGGTGATTGCAAGAAACACTTGTACTATTTCTTGTCTCCTCGGTCTTGGACAAGTGGTTTCTTACTCATAACTTTTGCATTATTAGTTCAATTTACATGAAACTTGAAATTAAAGTACACATAATAGTTTTAGACATTACATAATTTTTTGAAATTTCTTAAAATTATTTTTCTATTTTTAAACAACCCCCAATTGGATGTCTACCTTATCCATCTTGGGATTTTTTAGTCCTATTCTTGACTCAAAAATGAAAATTTTAAGCTCAAAATTAGCATGCAAAGACTTTTACTAAAGTTACACAAGCCTACAAAGAGATTTTGTAAGAATATTAAATTTTCCAACTTCCACATGTGCTCAAAGTGGAATACTTTTGCGCAAGTGTAGAAAATACAGTTTATTTTTCCCAGAGATGAAAATGGTTGGGAAGGAGTATCTTTATGTTAGAAAAAATAGCTTTCTTTTCTAGAATTTTTTGGCTATAGGTGATTGCAAGAAACACTTCACATTTTTGGCTCAAAAATGCTGTTTTTTGGCATAGTTCTGGCAGTACTACATAGTCCTGATAGTTACAAATCTCAACCGTCGATTTTGGACTATTGTAGATCTGGGCCGTCAGTGTAGTACTATGCAATTATTGCAGTACTATGCAGTTATTGCAGTACTATGAAGTACTATAGACTACTTCAAAGTACTTCATAGGCTACATGGAGTAGAAAATAGCAAAAAAAGAGTTTGTGGACCTTTTTATTTTTAATAATTAAAAATAAAGTCAAAAAATTATTTAAAAAAAATACATTCTTTAAAAAAAAATTGTGCTCACATTCCAATAAAAAATTCCTCTAAAAAAGTTTTTCCCTCTTTGTAGTATTTGTACAAAGAAAGGTCACTTTGACCCCATGTGGACAATAGACATTTTACTATTTTCATAAAAACTCACCGCCAATCCTTGAAATGTTAGTAGACCTCCAACTTGTCCAATTTGTGGCTTCAAATTCGGATTTTTGAGTAAAAAATAGGACTAAAACCCCCCCAAAATGGCTAAGGTAGACAACCAATTGGGGGCAGTTTAAAAATAGTAAATTAATTTTGAAAAAATTAAAAAAATTACACAACATATAAAATTTTGGTGTGCACCTTCTTTCCAAATTTCGAGTTGAAAAGGCAAAAGATGAAAAAGTTAGGAGCAAAAACCTAACTAGTGGAGGTCAAGGGGACAAAAAAAAGGACAAGTGTTTCTTGCAATCACCCCTATTTTTTTAAAATCAATCATTAAACTCTCTATTTTCATGGTATTTCCATCACTCTTTGAGTGTGTAACTTTTAGAGATAAATTTGTTTAGACTTGAATTTTTACAAACTTTAGTTTTCTTAATGCTTTACAAATTATCCATATTTTACTTTATTTTTAAAAATTTTATTCTAAAAGTCACAGAAGTGACAATACTCTAGTACTAAGGCCACTTTGAGCCAGAACCGTTAAGTGTTTTTTGCAACAACCTACTTGTCCAAGATGTTTTAGACTGTAGAGTCTAAAACCTAAATTTGTATTAGATTTTTGAAATCTATTCTAGTCCTAGATGTGAGTTTTTAGTTCAAACTACACGGTATGAAAAATGGCATAATTATAGAATACCGCCATTTTTATAAAATTCACCATTGCAAGACCCAACAAATAAGAAATAATCTAGCCCACTATTATACAAAGTTACATTCGGAGAAATGCCTAAATAGTAGAACATTGCCAATTCAAAGAAATTGACATTAACTGCCTAGTCAATAATTAAATGTTCAAAATCCCAAGTGAACCAATTCATGCATTCATAGCCACCAAAATGAGAATGAGTAAAAAAAATAGAGCAAGGCCACATAATCCACGGTATGCATGTACGATTTCAAGTGAGAATTTCATTAGAGAAATTTTGAATTCTCCAAGAGGCCTCTAGAATGGCCTCAATTGGGGTCCTCAATTGGATTTAAATGCGTACTTGTCAAATAAAGGACAACTTTTTTCTCCTATTTCCACCCATTTTGACATCATGATGTTTATAGAGGTACATGTTTTTTTATTGGATAACATTGGGACATTAGGTACTTCTTGTCATTCAAATTTTAAGTACATTAAGGAATTATTTTATTTGGAGAAGGACAAATTTGGTGCAATTAAGTACTAATGGCTCATGAGTTTTTAGTATAATGAGTGAGACTTTTTTTTTAATAAGATCATTGGTACTTCATGCTCATGATGTTTGCACCATGAAATACCTCTTATTGGACAATGGAACAATAAGTACTTTTTGTCATTCAAGTCCTTGGTACAATAAGTGAATTCTTTTTTTAACAAATTCATAAGTACTTGATGAATATTCACACAAGGTAGCGACATATATTGTGTACTAAGGCTATCAACTCTAACCTTCAATAAATAGCTTTGCATGTCAATTTCTAAAGGCCTTCTGGAGAGCTCAAAATTTTTCTAATGATAGCTTTCAATCCCGGATACACAACTCCCATATTATATGGCCTTGATTATAATCACTTTTAATTAATTCATTTTAATCTATCTTCAAAGTATATAATTTATTTTAATGTAGAAATTTCTTGTAGCTCTTTTAACAAGGAATCCAAAATGTAATTATATGTATGAAATGAATATTTTTTTAGGAAAATAATAGCATTAAAAATCTAATTATATGAATTTTTTTAATATATGTATTATAGGCCAAGCTACCCAACTTTGGGGGCTTTTTAATAAAAATTTAATTTTAATTGGAGAAAATTTTTTGTATGGATTTAAAAAAACTATGTATAGGTGTTTCAATTCTTCATATATATTGTGAATTTTTTTTTCAAAATGTATGTAATGCATCATTTTCTACACATAATTTTCTTTTAATTTGGCCTTCATGGGTCATTGCAAGAAACACTTACTAGTTTTGTCTCAAAATGACCTTTTCCATGAGTCTTGTGACTTTTAGAATAATAATTATAAAAATAAAATAAAATATGAATAATTTGAAAAGCAATGAGAATATTATGTCTCTTAAAATTCAAATCTAAGAAAAATTACCTCTAAAAGTTATGCACAAAGAAAGGACAATGGAAAATACAATGAAAATAGACACATTTTTCTTTGATTTAAAAAAAATAAAAATATTCAAAAGAACAAAATTCAAAAATCCATTTTTCCTAACTTAAAGATGATTCTTTTCCAATAAATTTCATCTTCAAAAAAAATATTTTGTGTTATGCACAAGTGTACTTTGGTAGTGCACTTTGAGTACATGTAGAAGTTGAATAATTTAATATTTTCAAATAATATTTTTAGGAATTGTGTAACTATACTAGAGGTCCATGCATGACAATTTTCAGCTCAAAATTTGCTTTTTTGGGTCGAAAATTGGACTAAAAGTCTAGAACCCCCCAAAATGGCCAAAGTAAACATCCAATTGGGGGCAATTTAAAAATAATAAAATAATTTTGAAAAAATTGAAAAAATTACGCAACATGTAAAACTTTTGTGTGCACCTTCATTCCAAATTTCAAGAAAAATAAACAAAAGATAAAAAAGTTATGAATAAAAACTACCTGGTAAAGGTCAAGGGGACAAAAAAAAGAACAAATATTTCTTACAATCACCCTCATCCAACTTTTTGGTCTTTTAATTTGATATAATTTTAATAAAAGCCATCCTCTAAGTCGTCTTAATGCCGATGATCCCTGCATATAATACAAGAGTTGCGTACCTGGGCTCCCAATCAATTGGAGCTGAATTTAAATCTCTCCCTGAGATCCACGGACAGAGGCCGAACCAAAAATCAATTGATTTCTTTACCAACAAAGCAGCAGCCAACAAACTCTGACTACTGTAGCTAGAAGCAATGCTTCAAGCAATAATTAATGAATTCACAGTACTGTAGTCGATTCCAACTGCTCCAGAGTCCAGATCCCATCGTCTAAAACTCGATAGATGCACAATTTCACAGGAGCAATATAACGTACAGCATGCATCCATGGATCCATTGAAGAATTAATCAGAGGAATTCACCGATCCACGAAAGAATTTCAGTTCATCACCTCTCCCAATTCAAGACCCCACTTGCAGAGACTCGGGTGGCAAGCAAGTCCCGTTGCAGGTCCGATTTGATCGATGGATTCGATGCAACTGCCAGTTCAGAAGTGAGAGCGCTCCGCAATGGAAGCTTGCAATCGGGTTTTCATGGTGACCACCATGCGAAACTTCTCTCTGAAGTCCACGGGCTGTCCAGGCTTCTCCGGCCCCCAGTGGAATGCGTACAACAGATTGGCCAGCAGCAGATGCAAATGCAGCAGGCCCATGCTGGAGCCCGGGCACGACCTCCTGCCTCCGCCGAACGGCATGAGCCCCTTCGTCGCCCGCTTGTCTACGTTCAGAAACCTCTCCGGACGAAACTCCAGCGGGTCCGACCAGAGCTTCTCGTCTAGAGCCAACGCTCCTGCGTGGAAGAGCACCATCATTCCCTTTGGAATGTCGTACCCGCACAACTGAAGATCCATGAAATTCAAGTCCCGCGTTTAACTAAATGTTACTTGGCAAAGATATTGATCAATCACAATTAAAAACCTCCGATCACTGAGTGTAGCTATTGAAATTGCAATTTCAGAGCTAGCACATAAGAAGAGTTTCAACTTTGGCGTTTGAATCATGCCAAATGAATCATTTAACCATATTTGACCAAATGCATGCTGACCAGCACTATCGTCTCAGTTTGTTAAGGAGGCAGAATGTAAAGAGATTGGAAGTTGATATTCTTAGAGGGTTAATTTGTGCCACAAAAACTGAAGAAAACTAAGGAGGAAAGTTAGGAGGTTTGAAGAGAGGTTTGAGCGCCAGTTAACTAAATTCGAAAGTCGTAGGCAGTTCGTTGCAAAATGGAAGCCAAAAGAAAAAGGGAAAAGGTTGGAAGAGGTTCGAACATTTCAGATGCTCATTTGGATCTACTGAGTTTCTAGACTTTCAATTCGCTTGAGGTCAGTGCACCGTTGGCGCTGTGATCGAACATGTCAGTTTTAGTACATGTATGACCATGCATTAAACAGTATATAAATATATTCCACCAAGTAGGCAATTTTCTAATGAGACCGGTCTGTAAGTCGATTTTCCTTGAAAAACGAGAGGTCTAGATTTTAAAGTTTTACACACAGCTGCCGAATACTTTGCTATGTCGTAAACAGAATTTAAAGTGCCAGTGCATACCGTGGTTTCCTGTGTGGTGATCTTGGGAATGGCCAACACGGCCATCATGTGCCTTCTCATGGACTCCTTCACCACCGCTTGCAGAAACGGCAACTTCACCAAATCAGTCTCCTGCACCAACCCCCTCTCCAAATTCGACCCCATCGCCCTCTGAATCTCCTCGAACACCTTCTGCTGAATCCCCGGATACCTCACCATATTCGCCAAGATCCACTCCAAAATATGCGAAGTATTATCCGTCCCGCCCACCATCAATTCCACCACATTCCACACAATCTCCATATCCGTCAATGCGTCCTCCCCTTTCAGATTAATCAACGCATCAACAAAAGTACTCTCTTCCGCCACCGGTCTCTCCTTCAGTTGCTTCTTCCTTTCCAACACAATCGGCATCACCAGAGCCGTGATCTGCGCTGAAATACTTCGAATGTTGTTGTAGCGCTTCCGTGAGATCGGGTAGAGGATTGTTCGAAGGACAGCGGAGGAATCGAGTGCAACCTGGAAGACACTCCCTGCGTCCATGATTTCACGAAACAAGCGGTCAAGTTCCACCACTTCGGCGTTCTGCAGGTTGCTGCCTTCCATTCTGGCGAAATCTTCGCCGAAGCCGATGCGCATGATGATGTCGACAGCGCTAGATCGAAGCTCAAGCAAGGGTTTTACTACATTGTGATTAGTGGCAGCTTGCACGCGGAAGCGATCGAGGAGACGCTGAATCTCGCTGTCGCGGACAGGCTTGTAACTGGCGAGCTTGGCGGGGGAGAGCAAGTCGTGGCTGATGATTTTGCGAAGCTTCTGCCAGTGGGGACCCATGGGAGAAGTCATGGTGGTTTTGTAACCCGAACTGATGTATTGCCAGGAGAGTAAGGCTGGGCGAGCGGCGAACACGGTGCCTTGGGTAACGAGCGCTTCTTGTGTGGCTTCCTCGCCTGTCACCACCACCATTGGGAACGACCTGGACAGCGCATTGGGCACCCCGCGTAGTCAGTAAAAAAGTTGCTGTTAATTGGCTATGGATCGAAGGGCAGGAGGCTCCTGAATCGATAGAATGTTTGAGTAGCTACACAAGGAATTTTAATAAAGAGCTTAGCATGGAGGAAATGAAAGGGAGTTTACCATTTCAATTGAACCATTACCACCGCTAACCACTTAGCTCGTAAAACTTACGGTAAGCTTGCTCCAAAATCTCCATAGAACTACCTGACTTCAAATTAAAGCAAGCCAGTGCTACACGACAGAGCCTCTAGCTTGTTGTGCAGCTGCCTGTTTTCCAATTTTCAAAAGCAAGTTTCCAGAGAACGAAACTCCGTTTCTCTTGGCGTTGTTCATCGTTGACATCGGTTCATTATTTATTTAAACGTCCAGTATGCAGATCGACGCAACAAGAGGGACACAAAAACTATCGTACCTTAACTCCAATTATGCTGTACGTTACAGTACCACATGAATCCAGAGACGCTAATAAAGTCAGGAATATGTAATATTGGTGGTCTATATACTGTATGTGTTTGCAAGTTTGCATGCATGCAAAGAAAGTTAACGCTCATGTTTGGAAACATGGCGTGTTTCAGAAATCCAAACTGCGACGGTCCAAGGCAGAAATCTCTAAATTGATTACATAGTCGAACCGGCATAGCTAGATCTGAAGTTCCGGAGAATTGTCAGTTTCTTGCCATCTTAACGAATTTGGAATTAGAAGGGTGCCTACAAGTAGTTACACTAACTTCCGCTAACATGAGTACTAGCCAGGAGTGATTTGTTGATGAGTTTCAGAAATGTTTATCATTGATTACAACGAAGAAATTGAAGTATATAATTACCTTCCCAACCAGAGAGTGTAAATCGGACCCATCTTGTTCCCGAGAAGTCTGAGCGTGGTGTGCAGCGCGCCGCAGTCCATGATGATCTGAGGCAAATTTCCCAGCATCGGCCACCGGGGTGGACTGGGCGGCAACTGCGGCTTCTCCAGCACGGGCCCGTTGATCCATCTGGGTAGGAACGTGATGAGGACGAAGAGGACGGCAGATACGACCACCAGCACGTCGCTGACGCGTTTGCAGTCCGAAATTTCGAAAACACTGAGAATCTGATGGAAACATGCTACGGTGGCAGCTGTAATCGCGGATTGGATCCTGGCAACAACACTCGCTACTACTGACATCTCCTGTAACGTCTCCATTAGATCGATCGATATAATCGTTCAGATGCAATGCATGTGCGCAAGTGGGTGGCCTGGAATGGAAGCAGGTGCACCAGCAACGCAATATTGAACATTCAATAAACTCTTGTCCGCAGTGGCCTGTCGTCTGCTCTGGTTGAACATGCTGCTGCTGCTCCTGCTTCTGGCGATGATTCTGCGTGCTTGTCCCAGTACGTTGCAGCCGCTGCAATGCCTCGCAATGCTCGAAGGCCCCTCACATGACCACAATATCTCTTGCCCTGACATGGACAGGCCCCTCTGGACAAGATGAGAGCCCATCATGACTGATTCCCTCTACGGCCCCTCCCAAGTCACTTTTGGCCTCAACGAATATTTCGTTAAAATGGCGGTATGCCACAAACTTGGCATACCGCTCCTAGATTTCAAGACCTTGAAGTCTGAAATCTATACCCGTCCTAGAAAATGAATGAAAAAATGGCGTAGGAATATCTGTTTAACCGGGCTCCAAACGTGAGTAACGTGAAAGAGGCGCGCTCTAGTACGTTAAAGTGATCATTTATCAGTTAACGTATATTTCGTTAAAATGGCGGTATGCCACAAACTGGGCATTTCAGGATTAGACCATGTGGTCTAAAATGTATATTGCTCCAAGATTTCAAGGCCATGAGGTCTGAAATTTGTAACCGTCCTAGAAAATGAATAGAAAATGGTGTATGAATACCAACATTTTAACGAAATATCTGTTAGTTATTAAAACAGATATTTCGTTAAAATGGTGATATTCCTACGCCATTTTTTCATTCATTTTCTAGGATGGGTATAGATTTCAGACTTCAAGGTCTTGAAATCTAGGAGTGGTATACATATTAGACCGCACGGTCTAAACCTGAAAATGCCAAGTTTGTGGCATACCGCCATTTTAACGAAATATCCCTTGTTACGTAGCGTTGGCCCTCGCATTGAACTTCCTGCGTGTAGTAACAAGTGTCATATTCTAAATTTACTGATACGACAGAGAGCTCGCTCGTAGAAAATCAGTCAGAGCAGTGGGAATCAATGCACGAACCTCCAATGTCGGTCTAAAGCGCGCGAGCTCATGTTTGATGGAACGTTAACTGCATCAGTGCGTCAGTCTGCTTCGGTGATGGAAGACCACTCTTTGAGCCTCCGACGTGATTGGAGTCAGGTACGGATATACCACGTTAACTGTAGATTCACGCCACTTTTCCACTCGCAATTCTCAAATGAATACGATTTCAAGTGTATGATCGATCACTCACTCACTCAGACACTATACATTGCTTGCTTGATCCAGTGCACCCCGGGCTGCTTTACGAGATCGATCGATCTTCCTGACTAAGCATTCGTTGTAAATTTCTTCATCTCGCAGTTTGGGCTAACCTGTACATTAAATTTTAGATCTAGATCAACACAATGCACAATGTATTGATTAATTACTGTAACGTTCAGCTAGAGTTGTCGATCGCTGTTCTTAGACAGACATACTGGCTGTCTTTTCGATCTGTACACTACGCGCGTCTGTATGCATGACACGACGTCTAACAGACACCCTTGCTCTGTCCCATTAGCAAATTCTGGCTAGTAAGAACTGTGAGTCCCTATTGACGTACAAATTATGTCACTCGCCCGCCCATGAATTACCGTACCGCGAGTCCACAATCAGGAGTTCACGTGAATTGTACTTCTCAAAAGCCGGCTTCAGATGTAATTAAGTTGGTTTTAGAAGAACTCACACAACTGAGGTACGTACTGATCGACAGGCTAGTATCGAATGGATGGCATGGATCACAGTGCTATGACTATCATGACAAATAAAGAAGTATGCGTGTATATCAGTACAGAACTGGTTTGCAGAGCAAGCAAGTTGATCGATTGAAGAGAACTTCATTATTTTCATTAGTAGCTGAGCTAGGAAGAGAACTTCATTTTATTAGTAACTGAGCTAACTTAATCAACAAGTTAACAATTTGATCGACAACAGGCTGAGAATCGGAGATCGAATTAATTAACAGCAGCTTGCCAAGGAGGTTGCCTGCTGCGATATCCCCTAAAGGACCATTGTCCCCTTGGGGGACAATTTGGAGTTCGGGCAGGTTCCGTAGACTTCAATTTTTAATGAATTTTTTTGAAGCTTTTTTATAAGATAGGAAAATTGATTAGCTTCATGGGAATATAATTTTTATTTCAATTGGTGACTGAAAGCAAAAGTTATACCACAAAAAGTCCAAATTTTCATTCGGCGGGCAGAATTTTTTTTTGCAAAAAGTCAAAATTTAAATTTTTAATTTTTTTTTCTAAAATAATATATTTTTGCCTATATGTGAAGCTTTGATTCACTCTATTTGGACTTATAATGAGAAAGTTATGGACAATCTTGTTTTTCGGGCAATCTAAACAATTTCTTGAAAAAATAACTTATAGGATTCAATTTTGAATGCAATTTTCACAATTTTTCAAAAAAAATTGTTGGACAAGGTTATGTTTACTTTCTAGAACAATCTCACCATTGGGATTATTGTATTTTGATCCCATCTTAGAGTTATTAACCATTTAGTTTTTCTTTCAATCTTGGACCTACATATACTTAACAATTTTTTTAAGAATGAAAATCAAGTGTTTTTTGTGTGAAATTTTTTCCTAGACTCTCAACTCAATTTCTTAACACAAAAAATTATAAATTCAAAGTCTATAGTACAATTTTTTAATACAAATTCCAGTCAAAGTCATCTGAAATTGCAAACCACAGTTCAAAAAAACTTGTATTTCCAACTTTGAATGTTCATATCTTCCAATCTGTATGATCAAACTTCATGGAATTTTTACCACTTGATCTCAATAAAGTTAAGTACAAGATCCTGCAATTAGATTCTTAAAAAAATATATTTTTTGTTTTCTTGGATGAATGCAACAGAAATGGCAGTTGTGAGAGGTTTTTGACAGAAAAAAGGCCTTGGTCCTTTAGGGGATATATGTAACTCAACTGCTGGTAGTGTACTATTGAATTGTCTTGCAGTAGCCTACATCAAGACTAGCGAGTTTGGGATTGGAATTAATTAAATTCCTGAAGATCGACGGCCCGGTTGAGAATTGAATAATAATTATTATATATATTGTGGGACTGGAACGGAAAGGGCGATTAATTCCGCCAGTGGACCGTGAACCGTAATTGCATGAGCATCCAATCGGCGATCGACAAAATGGCCGGAGACTGGAGGACTCTGGGGATGAGCACTTCAAACATTTTGGGATCCCGGAAGAAATCAACTGGTCCACGACGTTCAATTCATCCGAGTAGACTCGATCTTTAGAACGCGGCTGTAAGTACTTTCTGAATGACGATGTTGATGGATTCTATTTTAGCTAGCAAGCAAGGTAAAGTCACAATTATGGCACATACATGAAATTTTACCAATGAAATGCAATTGTGTAGTTAAGACCGATTTCATCCTATTGGAACAATTTCAGTGACGTTGGGCAACGAAAAATCCAGGCAGCGTCTATCATATCTGTGATTCTGTGATCATGAAACCCTAAACCCTACTAATGTTCAGCACATGCAGGCACGGCACGGCACTACTATTTGGCACACTGATGCCGCACTGCCTGACTTTTTGTGTGGACGACCGCTTTCGATCAAAGTTGTCATTGGATCGTTGGAAGGGTGCATTTTTTTGGAAATGGACTTTATTTCTTGTGCTTGAAAAAGAAAAAGAAATTGGAAGATTAGAAATGTGTTACTCCATAACGTTCTTGAACTTGAAGGGTTGGGTCTCATTGCCTCTGATGCATCGCAATCATAGTGAACTCTCGAATTGATGCTCTTTCCTAAACTCACATGACCAGCTTTTCCCTTACAGTATTTATTTGAAATATTCTAGCTATATAATACACTACAAAAAGTGAGTGACAATGATTGTACCTCAACAATATCTACAAAATGATTATTTTGAAATCATTATGGTCAAGAAATGACTTTTACTTTCATCATGGGCAAGTCCATTATATCCTCATTTTCTTTTAGTGAATATTCTATAATTCAAAAAGTAATATTGTATCATATGATAGAAAATTAATTCATAAAAATTGTACTTCTTCTACCTTTTCTTCAAACACTTTTGGAATATGCTAGAAAGGAATATTCATTACAAACATTCTATAAAACAAGACAGGAGCATATGTTCCGAATGCAAAGTAGAAATGTTGCAAAAGCAACACCGTAGACAGTCATGGCTAAATCAGTAGCCATGATTTAGTAACATTTTAAGCAACGTTCATCGAACTTGATTTTGAGGATCATGTGGTGTAAAATACAACACCCTGGCTATGTCTGACCCCTCCAAAACAAATTATGATGCTGATACAAAGACACAAAGACACAAAGATGCAAATTCAGAACTTGCAAACAAGATTAGGCTTTGAAATCCAATTACACATGGATATTGTTCAATTGCACATAATTCATCACCCCACTCCTTGAGGTTGAGGTAGCCTTACTGTCATTACGGTACAGATATCGGCGTTTCCATTTCTGCATGTTCAATTTTAAGTACAACTTGCATATATCATGAACACCCACGGATAGTCGGTTGTCAGCCTGTGTAGGCTTGACTGCCATTGATTTCAGAGTTCAGGTATGACCAGAAGTTTCGATTAGGACGAAACAGAAAATTCGCAAGACGGATCTCTTAGGAAAAGAATATTGATTTGGGTTCTCAAACCTAGGATGGTGATTTCAAGGCCTAGATCACTGACAACAAATGAACCCAAATTCAATTCAGTGCCAGTCGTTGAGCACGCAAGATACTAGACGCCAATCCTCCAGGACCACACAAATGCCGCTTTACTTGGAACAAGTTAAGTTGTCCCTCATTTGATGCATGCTGACAACAAATTCATCACGATATCTCGTAATATTGTACGTAAGGTGTCTAAAGAGTCCTAGATCGATTGATCATGCATCAGTATCTAGTCCTTGGGTTACGTTCCGCACTTTGATAAGACGAAAATGAACTTGAAAGTACATCCTGCCCACGGTCATCTGATCGATTGTCTGGGGTCCTAAAATGATCAATAATCAGGCATGATAGATCGACATAATCGATGCTCCTGTGGCAAGTGCTGAATTTACTAGAATGTCATTTTAGAGAGGATCGATCTGGTCATATTCAAGAAGTCTACTTTGCATCCCGACACGGGTGGATTTTCTTTCAGTCAAAAATTAATAGCTACTGGACAAATAGGAATCCTGTTTCACAATGAGACCTGGCACAGCAAGACAAAATGAGGAAATATTACTGAGCCAAAGTTCTTGGACGTACGCTTCTCTGACCGCGAAGGAGAAGATAATCTCCGAGCTTCATGACGAATTGCACAAGATTGAGGGAACTTTGTGTAACGAACGTGAAGAGCATCTTGCCGAAGTGAAAAAACTAAATGCCTTCCTCAATGAGAAGGCAAGAGTACCTCCACTTTCTCTCTTTCTGCTTATCTTAATGACCTAAGCTCAACAGGAAGTGGATTTACCTCGACTCGAATAATTATGCTTGATAATTCAGATAATACGATTATCTATTACAGGAGGGATGGGTACGTACAAGGGCGCTTTCAAACTTGTGCTTTTCTTATGCAACTGCATGTAGGAAGGTCGAGTACTGAAGGCTCCGTCGTCGGAGAATGCTGCAACATCAAGACCCGGGTCAAGAGTCTTCACGCAAGAAACTAAGACGAAACTCTCTCCAGGTCACGTTCTCCACGCTCAAGCATCTCTACAGATGTAAGAGATTGAAGTGTGAAGATGAAGTGCTTTCAAATTGCATCATAAAAATAAAATAAAATTGAAACACTTGCAGGATGCAGGAAACCTGGAAATACGGAAGGCTGCCAGGAACAAAGAGCATAAGTTCTATGCTGTCACAGCATCGACGGTATCAATATAGTAAAACTAGTTCCACAAGTACACTTGACATCCCTCTCAGGAACATACCGAGGTACTGGAGAAGCTTACGTTCAGCAGCATAGCTGGAGTAACAACCTCTCACTGCTGGCAAGACTACTGTTCCACAATTCAAATGGAAAGAAACAACACGTTAATGCAGACAAGATGAGAATCATCGAGGCCAAGAAGAAAACATAGTCCCAAGCGCACCCTTCTTATGAGCTGAACAAGCAGGCCGGTCTGCGCAAATGACATTTGAGTCGATTCATAAAGAGGCATATTACGAGACTTGGGACTGCTGAAGTCTTCAGAACATGGTCTGTGACTTACTACTGACACTCACAGTTATTAAGTCCTTTAAACAATGAACAATTTTGTGAAGTCCATCATGAAATTTATCGGCCATCAGCCCAATGAAAATGATCAGTAGAAGTACAAGAGCCATCTAGACAAGACCATCCTCGGAAGTCTATTGAAGACAACCATATAAGTCCCTTCACAAGGAAAAACTACCATCGCGCAGTCCAAGGTGTACGAGCGCTTGATGAGGTCCTCGGAGCTTCCCAAAATCTATGCGTAAATGTTGATCTTCGTTGCGTTATCAATTCCTTGTAACTTTGGAGGGACATCACTGAAGAGCGCTTGTCTCAATTCTAAGAGCCATGGTCAAAATAATCAGAAGTGCTTCATCGATTCTTCTCATTTGTGACGCTCCCTTCGCTACCGCTCCCAGCACCCACTGGTTTTGGCAAATCCGTTTCCTGCACTTGATACACCACCAGTCCAATTAGGAGTAACCAGAAGTAAGCTTCTACTATACCACAGTACTATTGTCATGAATTCGGCATTACAGCTTCAGGAGAAAATAATGCACACCCGTGTCAATTATAATGCTTTCACTTGTAAGATTCTAACACTCGGTTGAATTACCAAGATTGCAATGTAGGGCAAAAGCAAGACCCGTGCTTCTACCTCTACTTCACTAGCTAGAACGAAAATAATTCTCAGTCCAATATTCTCAGTGTAAACTAAGCAAGAAAGTACGATTAACAACCTGTTGGGAGACAGAAGAATTGCCTTCTTGATGAGGGAAGGAGGTCCTTTCCGAACCACTCCCTGTTTGCTGTATGATAGGCTCCAAACGCATTAGTCTATCCTCCATAGCCTCCAGTCGCAGTCTCAATGCTTCGAAGTCTGGATTTTTCGTATTCAGCATGGCTGAGACTTCTTCAAGCTCTACATCTACCTCGATCTCTAATTCCGCGGCAACCAATTTTTCGACTCTAGCATCTCGATCCTGCAACCATTGGAGTCAAATTCACCATAATAAAATCCGCCTTCTTAAACTAAATATCAAAAGGATGTCACATCCGTGAAGCCACAGCAAGCTGCACCGTGGCTTGAGAGTCTCCGTTGATTCTAGAAAAGAGAATTTCAAGAAATCACCTTCTGCATTCGACGCTGCTCATAGCGAGAATACTGAGCAACAGCGTACACAGCTGCAAATATTAAAAAAAAACACCATCAATACACATCCTACTTATAGAAATCTTTTGTCATAAGAAAATGAAGCAAACAAGAGCTCTCAAATCTCAAATGTCTAAAAAAGAACACCGTTTTGAATCTCATTTAGACGAAAGACAAACAAAAGCAAAAGAGCAGCATCTCTAAATTCATCGTACACCAAGATAATCTAATGCTAACAAATATTGACAGAATACATTTCTGACACTCAATTAATCATACCTCAAAAAAAACACTTGAATACAACGCATACCACTGACATTAACTAAATAAGAATTTGAATGTGAATCTCTGCCATGGTCTCTGAGCTAAACACATCTATTGGTGGAGGAAAATTACCTAAAGGCGGCAAACAAGCAAAAAAAAATTGCACGAGGTGAAAATCCCACCTGACCAAAATCACAATACAATGAAACTTAATGATGATCACGTGAGATCTTGATGTAAATAAACGTGAGAAAATCGAATCATATGCCCAGGAACACAGGAACCATTGGAAATTGCGGAAAGAGGGACCGGACACAAGAAGGAAAAAGAAGAGACCTGTAACGATCACAGGCAAGGATGTTCGCAAACCTAAATGTGCTTGTCAAACGTGACTCCACAATACACTGATAGACACCACCCCCTAAAACCAGTCTCTGAATTTGCAATGCGTTTTTCTCCATGCGTAATGACGACTTTACAAAGAGCGAAGAATGAGTGGACACTTCTTACTCTTGATCTTAAGGGCAATCCAACTGGACACTGCGGACAGAGAGAACGTATACGAGGAAAAAGAAAGAAACTCGTGACGACTATAGGCAAGAGTTGTGTGTACGGTTATTATCAAACCTAAATGATCAAGTGACTAAATAAGCGACTCCGAAACCCTAAACCCTAAACCCTCAGCTTGAGTTGTTGGAGCTTGAGCGACTGGTTTATTCATCAAGATTTTACAAGAAGCAAAAACTCACTACAAAGCTCTTATCCTGAACTTCTTGGCAACCCCTACCCGAATTTGCGCTCATCCTGAGAAGTGGACATAAGCAGCCGCGCAGCTGTTTGAAAATCCAAGCGGTCTTCGCGAGCAGCATCTTCCATACCCTTACGCGATAATGCTTTTCCACTCATCCAATCTTCATCGGAACCAGGCCTATCGGACAGCGCTCGATAAGGCGCCAAATTGTTCGAAACTCGCCATGAACACCGTCTCTCAATCGAGAATCCAATTCTCCTCACCGTAGCCTGAACCGCCATTTCCAGAGACACTAACTACAGAAAACGATCCATTCGCATCGGAAACCTGTCGCCAATTCCAAGAACCATTCACTCATATATTTCATTCCAGTGAAACGGGGAAATTTCCGTCCGTGAAAAATCTCTGCATCTCAGTACCAGTCCTAGCACGGCATTCCTTCACTCAATCGATGCTCTCTATCTTTGAAAAGCCGTAAAATCAAAATGACGCCCTCGTTGGAAAAACTTCTCCCCTTTGGAAACGGACGGCCAAGCCAAGCGGGATTGACCTTTCAGGTGAACCAGCGTATGCCAGGCAGAATGGCTGGTTTGCCTTGTTCGCATTTTTTTTAACCCTGAAACGCCGGACCTGTGACCACTGGTTTCTGGCCTCAATGCTTGTCACTCAGGTCGTTGCCATTTTTGAAGTAGATATGTATGAAAAATTTTATATTTATTTTTCAGAGATGAAGCTTCATGTCTTATGTACTTCAGAAAAAATTTAGATTTTTCGAGGAAAATTATTTTTTCTGAGAATTTTTGAAGGAAAAATGAAGAAAAATCACATCAAATAGAAAATGATTTCCAAAAATCTGAAAATTTCATCATGTGTGTACTTTATTGTGACAAACATCATGGTGTAAACTCAATTTCCGTGTCCTTCTGTAAGTAGAATATAATGGACATTGAAAATACATCCACAGTTTAAACTGCAATAAAATATTCAATATTATGAATTTTTCAAAAATTCCAATTGGATCAGAAACTAGAGTAGATGACCTTCATTTTGTTAGGTAGGATCAAACTCAAAAAATGTCACTGGGTGATTGCAAGAAACACTTGTCCTATTTTTTGTCCCCTTGACCTCCAACAGGTAGTTTTTTGCTCATAACTTTTGCATAGTTTGCCCTATCAACTTGAAATTTGTAATGAAGGTGCACACAAAAGTTTTATATGTTGTGTAATTTTTTCAATTTTAAAAAAATTAGTTTACTATTTTTAAACTGCCCCCAATTGGCTGTCTACCTTGGCCATTTTGGGGGGTTTTAGTCCTATTTTTGACCCAAAAATGCAAATTTTGAGCTGAAAATTGGCATGCTTAGATATAGAGTATAGTTACACAATCCGTAAAAAGTATTTTTGAAAATATTAAACTGTCCAACTTCCACATGTCGTCAAAGTGGCTGACTTTGCGCGAGTGTAGAGAATAGAATTTATTTTTTCCAAAGATGAAATTTTTTGGAAAAGAAAGACCTTTACTTGAAGAAAAAATGGATTTTTCATTTTCATTTTTTGAATTTTTTTACTATTTTTACCAAATTAGTGAAAAAGGAGCTATTTTCATTGTATTTTCCATTGTCTATAACATTTAGAGAAAAAATTTCTTAGGTCTGAATTTCAAGAGACATAATATTCTCATTGCTCTTCAAATTATCCATATTTTTTTCAATTTAAAAATAATTTATTTCAAAGGGTCATAGGACTCACAGGACTCATTGATTTTGAGCCATTTTGAGCCAAAACCGGTAAGTGTTTCTTGCAACGACCCCACTTTCAAGGAGAAATTTCAGATTTAGAGCAAGGAGCACAATACGCTACAACAACAAATTTTGCCATCCATTTTTTTTACTTCTCATTCACGTGAAGATAAAAAGTAGCAAGATTACAAAATCAATTAGGTACTCTTAATAACCCTCCATAATTAAAGGTCAATAAGAAAAAAAAATGAAAAAGCACTCACAATCTCTCTCTCCATAGACTCTTACGGTCATCAAAACATCACAGGAATGGCATTGCCGGTGTTTAGGGGTTAAATTTTTGAGTTTTCTTTCTATGTAAAGGCAAACATGAAAAATGGAGGGAGCAATTGAAATTTTAATTTCTTGACAAAGTATAAACTTGCTATGAATTTTTGAAATGGGTTGTCCAATTCACCCAAAACAATCCCTCAACTATGCCAAAACTACCAAAAACAATCTCCACAATAGCCATCTTACCACCTAAAGTAGTCACAATATTTTCTAATATAGCCATGACATAAAGGAAAAAAATTAGTTCTTACAATGGATTCACACCTAAAAAGTGGAAGTTCCTAAAGCACTCACTAATAACTCCTTCACCATCACTCAATGCATTGATTTGCCCACTAATTAAACTAATAAAGTCCTAATCTCCTTTAATAAAATTTAAAAAGCCTATTATGGGTTGATATTTGACTGCAATGGGAGGTTTTCTAGGTGTCTACATTGGGCAATTGAACTATATGAGCTAGTTTATCTTATTGCCCCCCATTACCATTGTACTTTACCATTGGAAAAAACACTAGTTTGCCATTCATTACAAAAATTTGAAAATTTTGATTTCATATTTGCAATCATATGTCCTAAATTAAATGTGGGAGGTCATGAAATACTAAATTAATATGGTACAAAATAGGAAGACATTTTTTACCTTTATCTTTGGTAAAGGTACTAATAGGATCAATACCCCTTAGCCATATAAATAGGCCCCTTTATTGAGAGACTACTATAGTGATCAATGATGCTTGCATGTGAGCCTTCAATATATATATATATATATAAGTAGATATTTTACAACCATTGAAGGTGCTTAGAACACAAACACATATATCATAGTTGTTATTAGATGTTTTTCTACCCATTAGAAGACTATGAGTTCCCAACTGTGGAAACATTGTAGAGAATTGCCACATATGCAATCTAACATGGCCGAGAGACTGCCACGTCAAATAATAATATTTTTTTTAATTAATATTTTTTTCTTAAACTATTTTTTAATTATATATATATATATTTTATTTTTATTTTTATTTTATTTTTTTTAAATTATCATTATTTATTCTAACTATTCACAACATTGGGAACGCGCTTGAAACAGTCTTCCAATCCCTCAAAAAACATCTAATGATAGTTACACTCTTAGACTTATATAATATCAACCTTCATATAGTGACAAATCCTAAATTCTAAGCTATAGATGCATGAAATCAATAGGGGTACTAATCAAAGGTGAGTAGAGGTATTCTATAGCACAAGGTAGACAATGGAGGTTCAATTGTAATAATTTATTTTGTTAAATTCAAATCAATGGCATTTGAAGGGGATTTTCTTCCATTCAAATCAATGATAGGATTTTTTTTCAACCATTGGGCAAAGTTACTTGCCTCTTTTGGGTACATAAGGCTTACATCAAGAGTCCAACAAGGGTCCCATTTGCACTAGATAAAGTGACTCATTTTGATAAGTGAGGAGAACATAATGTCAACTAAGGTCTTCATCATTATGTGAAAAATAACTCATTAACACCTAATGAAGTTATTAAGACCAATTTTTAGTTTTGCACTTCTCCAAAAGAGGTTTGCCAAAAGATTGAGAACAAGTTGCATTGTAGTTTACACTTCTTTAATTTCTACTTATTTCAAACTTGATGGAAATTTTTTTTAAATACTACAATCTCCATTACAATAGAACTTCTCATAAGTAAGTATTTGAGAATAAAGACAAGTCTAGTATATTACTTGAGAGAGATTATTACAATTAAGGAGGGTTGTTGCATGAATAAAGTATATAGTCATGATTGCATTAATAAGGCTACAATGATTTTTTATATTTTATTATTCAAGAAAAGAACATTAGAGACATTACACATACAATACAAACAAAGAATAATGCTTGCACAATTGTCACTTACTACTATACTCAATATTATGTATGTGGCTTGAACAAAGACCAGCTACTAACTTTACATACAAAAGGCTTATTAGTTCAAAGAGTAAGTTTCATTAGAAGTTCTATTGTATTTCTATTCCTTGAATAGAGATAATCATCTCCGCCATTGTTCAATCAAATGTATGATAAAATACTTAATTTTTAAATGACCAAGGTACTAAATTTTGGTGTCAACAATATTTTGAGGTTAGATAAAATCTAACCAAATCACTATTTTTAATAGTTTATATTAAATTTTTTTATTAAAGTCTAATTTGAGCATCAAAAGTCTATTTTTGAAAATGACTAATTATGATTTTTCTATTTAAGATTTTGTGCAAGGCAAGCGATTGTAATCTTGACTTTCTGTAGTATTGAGGGCTCATGGAGATGAGCTTCAAATACACCATATCTTGGGGAGAAAAAATCACATTGGAAACTCATTTAAAAAAATTGTAGAGTTTATTTTGAAAAAATATAAATTGATTGGGTTATACATATTAGGCGCTTTAACTTCATATGTTTTTGGTGACCAAATTTTTAGATTTGACATATGAAAAGAGGATTGAAAGACTTCAAATTATTTTTGTAGTTTTAACATCCTCATAATCAAACCTTGAATCAAACATTATAATCTTTCAATCCATAAGTAGTATTGTTGTATATTCTTTTCCTATAGAATCTCTACCATGCCTACTTTGAATTAGTATGATTACAATTAAAAAATATTTGATAAAACTTATCAAAATGTTGTCTTTTGGTTCAATTTGGAGCAAATTCCTAAAAGTTCAAAAAAAGCTTTTGGCATTCAGTTGAGGGGTTAATATTATTGAAAAAGGGTCACAAAATTTCATAACTAATTTTATAAAGCTCCAAAAAATATGAAATGATGGATTAGATGCCAAATCCACTCATCTTTCAAGGAAAACTTACTAAAAGAATATTTCAAGATGTTTCACTCCCCCTAAATTTAGTTCCAATCCTTAAATGGTTGATTTATAGACCTCCTACCTTACTTGATCTTTTAAACCTTAGAATTGAAAATCTAATCAGATTTGAACTTCAATTTGTAGATGACTCTATTTCATATAGATTGTGTCAGGACAATCAACTCTAGGGTTACATTCAAGTACCAATGATCCCAAAACTGACTAAATTTCACTTGATTTCTACTTAATTTTTTCATGCGCTCAATATAAATTCAAAAAAATCTTCCAAAAATGAACATTTGGCTAAAAACCCTAAATCCATTCTGAGATCGCTGAGATCGATTTTGGGGACAAAGCAAAAACCTAAGGCGGGTTTTGGTGATTGTTGTCAAGCTCGACGACGAGGGTGAAAGCATGAGCTCTTTTACAGACAAACCATTGGCAGCCTTCGTTCGCGGAAGGAGAACCATTCGCTTTCTCGGAATCTTTTCAGATTCGGTCTTTTCTGGCAGAGGTTGAGAAATCCGTCCGACAATCTTCGGGGAGGCTGCCAGTTTCTTGTTTAAAGTCGGGGAGACTGGCATAAGAGTGCCGCGACGAAACCGATCGGAGAACACACAGAAGAAGCTGGCAAAAGAGTATCAGGTTTGTAATTTTTTATTTTCGCGTTCATAGATGTTGATCAGGATACGAACGTTTTGCTGAATGGCTATTGGTCGTAGTTCAATTAGTGTTTGCATGGATTTTTGAATTCGAGAGGTTGGCGCAACGGTATCGAATTGTCAGCGATCGAAAAAGACGCAGAGGCAGGCATTTTTTCAAATTCAGTCCTCCGTCAGATGTTGACTATCCGTCGGTTTTCTCCAGTGAGTTTTTCCATTTCTTACTCGCTTTCATGTTCAGTTCGGGGTGGCTCAGGCGACCGAGCCACGACCGAAGCTATCGAAGAAGACCCAGAAGCAGGGTTTAAGAAAATTAGGTTTGTAGTTTTAATTTTTTGCTATTTGATGTAGCTTTGGATGCGAGCGTGTTGATCGAATTGGCTTGTTAAGGCCGTATTTTAGATCGTGTTTCTCGTTTCTAAACTTAGGTAGACTGGTGAAACAGTATCGCATTCGTACAGCGATCGAAGAAATCATTGAGCAGGGGTAAGAAATCATTTAAATCTTTTCTTTCGTCGTATATTGACAATGCGTCGCTTGTTTCCATTCCGCTTCGGCAGTTGTTGCTCGTTGTTGCTCGTTTTCTTGTCTAAATTTGGGGATGCTGGCTCACCAGACCGTGATAAAAGCGATCGAAGCAACGTAGGAGTAGCATAGGATTACTAGGTTTTTAAATTTTGATTACCTGCATTCATGGGTGTAGTTTTGGATGCGCGTTCTGACTGTGTTCCGTTGGAAATCGTCTTGATACGGTCAGAGTTCGATTTGTGTTGCTCGTTTCCTGTCACAGGGAAACGGAGAGAGTTGGATTTGTGATTACGAAGTTGGACTTGGAATTTTAATTAGAGAATAAGTAATTCCGTACAGAGGAAGCGTCTCCCAGTTTTTCTTTACATTTGATGAAGCTGTCTTGGAGAACGAGAGATGGAGAGCTGCTTTATGAGGGAGAGACTGGTGCGTCGTCCTTGTGGAAATCCTCGTCTGCTGGAATTCCTGGAAATGTTTGGAAGAGTGCTACTCTCGAAATGCATCTAGTGTTCGTGAGAGCTGAGTTTGTGAAGACACAGAGTGCTTGTGTTGTATTTAGTAGTGGATCATAGGATCATTGGATCATTATCTGGATGTAGATTGCTCTTCTGCGAGAAGAATTAGTTGAAGGTTTTAATTTTCATGAGGACCTCGCAATCCGATTGATCGAAAGCGTGTGTTGGGGATCGGTAGAAACATTTAATTTAATGTTTGGAATATATATCAGTCCTTGCGTCCGATTAGATTAATGTTCTTTGTTAAGCCTTTTTCAATTATCACTTCACCATCTCTGGGATTCAAACCTAGTAATGAAGTGGAATTTTTTTGGATTGGATAGTATTGACGATTTTTTCCACCATCTTCCTTGCTGAAGGCTGTGTCGATCACCGAATTCCCCATCGCTTCGCAGGTTCGTGAGCATCATTCCCTTGTCCAGATGGTCTGGTCTTGGTCCTTTTTATTGACCTGAATTGCTTGGGAAGCCTGTTTTAGGGTTTTCTGCTTGTCCTCATGGGCTGCTTGATATGTTGGATTTGTAATTGTTCGGTGTTTCCGCTATGTAGCTTGACTGCTTTATTTGTTCTTTTTCTGTCCGAGAAGCTACGTTAAGCATAGATATCATAGATCATAATTCTGAAGCTTTGGGGTCTGGGGTTTTGAGTTCAGTAACCATTCAACAGCTTTTATGGTGGAAGGCGAGATGGTGTCTGGGCCAGTGCTCGATGCGCCCCTTGTCAAAGAGGATGATCTTGTCGCCCTTGGCACTAAGCTTGAAAAATCCGTGACTGGATTCACCCTGTATGTTTTCTCCCTCAGTTAAGCCTCGATCTTGTAATTTTCCTGCTAATGTTTTTTATACAGATTTCTCTGTAAATTTCTGTTTTGATATAATTTATCTCCTCATTTCTCACTTCCTTAATGGTCTTGCAGCACAATGAACGTTGATTATCCTTCTGAAGCGCTAGCTTGTATTGTGAAGACAACATTAGCTGTTGATCCTGAGGTATGCACCATTTTAAGGCATTTGACATGATCACAATTTCAAAGTTATGATACTGGAAGGATGAGAATTGGTTGTGAATGTTCATGTGACAGTGTTGATGAAGCCAATGAATCACATGCCCTCGTAATTATTTATGTCCAGTTTGACTGGTGAATACCCTCGGAGTCGGTCTAAATTGTCCTTATTTTCTGTCCTCAGCACCTTTTGACTTCTATGTCGTGGGTTTCTTGTTGTATTTTTATTAGGATAAGTTGTTGCTATAAAAGAAAAAACTGTTGGTAAGTTCTGCTGATAAAGAAGAATCTGCTATATTTGTTCTACAGCTGCAGCCAGATAAGGTTCAAAGGGAAATGTCAGTTCAAGGGACTCGGCTCTCCGTGTGAGTGGCATTTTCATAACCTGCCCAATGTCTTCATTTTACTGAGCACTGTTCTCACCTGTCACAGGTTTCTACTTACAGTTCCCCTGTTTGAGGTTAGGTTTCCTCAGGTTGTACTGTAATCTATGTGAGCCAAGAGGCAGCTGTTGCCTGAACTTGAAGTGCATGCGGCATGAATCGTTGGTTTTGGTCTATTTAGTGACATCCAAATGGCTGCATGAAGAATGACGAAGTTTGAACATTTCTTTGGCAGGACATTTACCGCAGTTGAAGCACGGTTCTTGAGGGCGTCATACAATGCTTTTATGGAGCTGCTAATACTCGCCACCAGGACTGTTGAGCAGTTTGGGCCGTCATCTCCTTTTGGACAATATTGCCACTTGTAACCACACAGCTTGGACTTACCATTCATTCAAACAGATCTGCAATCTGAAGAACCATCTCTTCCAACATATGGTCGCTCGACTCTGCTGCAGCACCTGTGGGAACGGTGATCTCTTTGTCAGCCGTCGCCCAGTCGTGAAGGTAGTGCGGTTTTCATGCCTTCCCCAACTCTAGATCAAAATATGCACCAGCTTCCAGTTGGATTGGAAGCACTCGACAGCATTTTAGGCTGCTTGATCTACTGCCGAAAACACTTTCTTAAACAGGCGTAGCATTGTTTTTTATATTTGCCATAGAGACGGTTGTGTAATTGTTTGATCAGGGTCTGGTCTGGATTTAACCCGCACAGAATTTGAATTTGTATCAATTTGTGGTGGTGATCCCAAAAATATCGTAAGTGTAAATTTGTTATACGCACTTTCTCTTTAGGTGACTCAAATCTAGAGCCTTACTGTAGAGAATAGCTCATGCCACCAGCAAAAGAACTTCCACAACATGATTCCAAATTCTAGTTCCCTAGCACAATCTCAAAGAAGAAATTTATGCCCTGGGTGGTCTTATGGCTGGAGAAGAAAGCAGATTTAGATGTTGACGATGACTGAGCACAATTATTGGCTTGTGCTTTTAACTCTGTATCGTTGCTGTGGACACTCAGCGTGAGATGGATGACTTCACTTGAGTACGTTTTGTGTATCATGTAACTTGGACTTAGATTGAATATTTGTGATTTTTACAAGAATTATTTTTCTCTTAAGGTCAAACTGTTAAGTTTTTAATCTTAGTGATGTTTGAAATTTTTTATCCAAGGGATTTGAATTGAAAATCTTACTTCTTGAAGTCAACCCCTTTTAGGACTCTTTTGAATTTTTGAATATTTGCAAAGCAAAATCATCAGAATTTATACCATACAAATGTTAAAGAAGTCATATAGAATCTACTTTTTTGTTAATTACTCTTGATATGAATTTCAGCCATAAAATGATGGTTTTTGAATTTGAGTCCAAATAATGACATGAGGTTTATTCAATGCATTTTCTCCAATTGGAAATTTGGAAAATTTGGTGACTTTCACTATGTTATAGCAATATGAACTTTAGGCCTATGATCATGGTTTGTTGATTTCTAATTTTAGAGTGACATTGTAACTTTGGTTTATATCGTGATGTTATACACCAATATATGTACTTATGGCAAAAATTCCAAGCTTCTTGAGTATATTCAATATTTGATATGAATTTTCTTCAATTCTTTTTGAGAAATTCATAGTAATTTTGGTATTTTCCAAGAAGAATTTGAAAGTTTTATGAATTGTTGTAGACATAGTATTCCATCTATGGAAAATAAATATATAACTTTTCATTTATATTTAGTTAAAAAAAATGGCACAAAAGAGAGTGGTCAATGCTTATTAGTTTACAAGGTTAATTTTGAAAGGACAATCACTAAGGTACTTTGTCAACAATGATCTTTGTCTTTTTCATGAATTGGTATGAATATTCTTCATCTCTATAATAATCTTGAGAGTCATCCATCAACCATTTCTTGAGGTCATCCACTGACCAATTTTTTGGTTGTTACAATGTTACAAGGTTAAGCATGACTACAATATTGCAAATCTTTTATTGAAAACTTGTATAAGAACCTAATTCTTTAATCTATAGAAGAACAAATGTCTAATATACAAATCATGATTTAAGAACATCTTCAAGAGTCTTCTATTGAAGCTATATGAAATGGACAAAGTTCATCCAAGAATGTTTTAAAAAGTGATTTTGGTCTTTTCCTTGGTCTTTTTTTAGTACTTCAACCTTCTCAATTATTTTATAGTTTATGATAAGATATTTCACTCTATAATGGAACATACCCACAAATGAAGTAATAGTGAACATGGAAAAATTGACATAGTTGTATCAATTACTATTTGAGACAATGGATCCAAAGCATTGTTCCTACACAATATATTAATGCCATTTTCTTTGTTGATTTGGACACTAATTTTTCTACTAGTTTGCTTATAGCAACAAATTACTTCATGTTGAGATGAATAAACAAAAGAATTTACAAAATTGAAGAGTTTTGTCTCTAAATTTATTAAGGATTGTAAATTTGGAATTGGATAGCCAAGCACCTACAATCAAAAGAGTCAATTATAAAGTGTGTACAATGAGGGACTAGGAGCAAAAATTTGTGTGGAAAAACATGACCAAATTCTTTGGAGCACTAAAACTTGGATCTAATGAAATATAGTAATGTGTTTCTTCTGTACTATTCTTAATTACCCCTATAGGTTCTTGATTATGTTAGGCAAATCTAATTATAGGATCTTGTAGTATTATAGTTTGAGAATATGTAAAAAGAACTCAATAATTTCTACTCTATAGATTGCAAGATATTAGCATTTGAATAGACAAAAGCCTTTTGGGGGGCCCAATGAAAAAATGGGTAGTTGCACTTACAAGGTTATATTTGTATGAAAATATATTCAAAATGGTGGTAATTCTTTGAATTCATTCTTCAATTAAAGGCAAGTTGCCTACAAGCTCAAAAGGTTCAAATCATTTAGAATTGTACAACATCTAGGAAAAAATAGCAAATAGAAAGAAGTAGAAAATGATTCAAAATACTAAATTTGAAACAATCTATTTAAGAAATTGAAAAATGCATCATTCCAATGGTTGTAATGATTTAATAAAAAAATCTATACCAATTTTTTTAATTTTTTTCAAAAATACTAAATATCGAGTTCAATAAAAGACTTCAAGATTTATCTTTGAGTAGAAACTCCATAAGTATCTACAAACTACCCACAAACTAAAACTCTCATTAATCAAAATCAAATAATTCAAACCTTTACAAATAAATAGAAGATCTTCAAAACCAATTTCAAAGTTTTATTTCTTCAAAAAGTGATTTTTTAAGAAGTTCTTTTTCTTTGCTGAAGTTGTCCATTGAACAATGAAAAGTGCATATTATACAACAACTTTTTAACCATGTAGTTAAAACTCATGAAAATTGTTGGGCCTTAAAGCTACTCCTAAGCTGCATGTTGTGTGGAAATTTCAAAGATAAATAAATAAAAATTTCATTTGTAGTGAGTTGTTGAAAATTGCAATGTTTAAAAAAAAACATTGTTTGGTTCTTTAGAGATTAACCTTTGTGTGACACCCTTGTTTCAAATTGGGGTTTCCTTCTATAATTAACTCTAATATCTAAATTGACAACAACAATCGTGTGGCTATTAGAAGAAAATGATAATTGAATCTCACCATCCTAAAAACAAAATTTGGATAAGGACAAACTATAAATTGCATGCCGTTGCTTTTATCAAAACAAACAATACATAAGCTTACATTGTTTCAAAGGGAGAAAATAGGTACTTCCTTTGTCCAAAAATGATCTTTTTGTTGAACAAAATGTTCCAAATTAAGGATAAAAATACAGTTTTTAAAAATCATTTTGTATTGTAAGTAGAGCTTGGAGCAAATAAATATATTAAGCGCTATATAATATCCTGCTGCAAGTGAACGAATACGAAGTTCTGGATCTTGTGACCTGCCTCTAAACTTTAGCAATTGCAACAGATGGGTCACAATTCCTTATTCTCAAACTATGCTACAACAAGGTCAAGGCGTCAGGAGTCAAGACCCCCCTCTTCCAAAAACTTGGCGGAAATCCCGCCCGCCCTTCCAGCTCCTTGATATCAATCCGCTACATGTCGTTAAACTTGATGAAAACATTTGCCCCGAGTTCCAGCAAATTGATTCATAGCGGTTTGAGCAGAAGAAATAGAATGGTAGTTCAAATCCTGCTGCAAGTAAAGCTTCTGGATCTAGTGACCTGTCTCTAAACTCTAACAATTGCAATAATCGAGTCGCAATTCCTCATTCTGAAGCTTTGCAACGAAATCAGGACCCCTCAAAGAGATCAACCCACTCTATGTCGTCAAACTGGATCTGCGTGTCCTTTCCCAAGTGCAAATTGATTCATACTGTCTCGAGCAGCAGAAACAAAAATATATATTAAATGGTGCATCAAATGCTGCAAGTAAAACTATACGAAGTTCTGGATCTTGTGATCTACCTCCGAATATTCAAGCAATTGCGACAAATGGGTTGCAATTCCTCTATCTAAAGCTATGTACTAAGGAACAGGGGCTTCACCAAGCTCATTCAAGACGCTTCTTCATCAAAAACATCGCCGAAGTCCGGGACTTCCAGTGACTTGATATCGATCCACTCCATACCATCGAATTTGATGTGCGCGTCTTTGCCCCCGAGCTCTGGTAAACTGAAATCCGAACCCGAGGATTTGCACGTATACCCCGAGATGTCACACGCCTGCGAGATCGCCGCACTCGGCGGGTTCGAGTGAAGATCGTCCACAGCTTGTAAGCCCAGCTCCAGCTCCTGCACCACCTGGCTCATCAACGGCCGGGTAGAAGGGTCCAAGTCTGTGCACCGCAAACCCAACCTCGCCATTTGGAGTAAAACCTCGTGGTTGTATGTAGTGGAGCGCAAATTGATGTCGAGAATCTCGTCCAACTCTCCCGACTCCAATTTCAATCGAACCTGGAAAGCATTATTGTTTGCGAAAGTTAGTATCACCTCTGAACCCTAAACCTAATTCTAGTGACTAGTTCCTGTTTTGTAATTGCGAACTTCACTCTTCTGTCCACTGGTGTGCGTTCGCAAACAAGGCGAACATCTGTTCGTGAAGTATGATAGTATGAATAGTGTTTTCATTAAGCGATTAGATTTTAATCAGGTGACTACAAGATGCTGGTGCAAAACTTAGAAGTAGTGTCATTGGTGAAGATTTGAATTGAAGTAAGATCAATCCATAAGTAACGTGATAATATCCAACAAATCGCATTTGAGATCACCAAGAATGATGTTCGAATTTGGCTTTGGTTGAAATTGATAGGGAGGGAGCAGGTTGGCTTACCCAGTCGGTGATGTGGTAGGACACTTCGTCTCTCAAGCTGTCGCAAGCAGGCTTGCCAGTGACGAGCTGCAGCAGCACAACGCCAAAGCTGTGGACGTCGCAAGCAGGGTCGACGTTGGATTTGATATAGGATGGGTCGACGTAGCCGGGCGTGCCCGTGGCGCCCGTCAGCATGTGCGTTGCGTTGGGGCCGAAGTTGGCGATCTTGGCATGGAAATTGTGGTCCAGGAGAATGTTGGTGGGCTTCACGTCTCGGTGGATGACGGGCGGCTGGCACTCTTCGTGAAGGTAGGCTAAGCCTTTCGCTGTGCAGATGGCGACGTGCACTCGCTCTCGCCATGTTAACGACAGCCCAGACCCTTCTGCACGCACACCACATCATCAGAGTGTGAGCTTTCTGTTTGCAGCCCTAAACCCAAACAATTTCCGAATCCAATTCTCGAATCCCTAAAATCCTACGCAAGAGTAGTATGTACAGGACAAGTAAGATGCAGGGCTCACCGAGGAAATGATCGGCGAGGTTTCCATTGGGAACGAACTCGTACACCAGGATTTGCTCGCCCTTCTCTTCGCAGAATCCACAAAGGTTCACGAGATGCTTATCGTGAAGCCCAGACAGGAACTTCACCTCTGCAAACAACAAACCAGCAAATGAGGGATCGATGGACTGGATGAATTGAAGGATCAAATACAAAAAGGGGTTCCATCTTGAAGCTATGGACACTGTACCTTTCTGGAAGTCGGAGGGACTTTGATGAGATTCCCGTGTGGCTCGTTTCACAGCCACGATTTCGTTCGCTGATAAAACAGCTTTGTAAAGCAGGCCGAGCTCTCCGTAGTCAAGTTTGCACTCGGCGTTGAAGTTCTTAGTGCCGCATTTGAGTTCCTTGAGGGTGTAGTACGTGGTGACAGGCGGTTGTCCGACGCCTTGCTTCAAACTGGGGTCGACGTACTCCCCAGCTGAGGTTTGAGAGCAACAGAAGATCAAAATCAGGTCATATTCTTTTCCATTGGCGTCATTTTCACAAAATTGACTCATTTGGAAAAGGGCTTTCAACAAGAAATCGGAGGGGTTTGAGATTCCAGTGTAGACCTGGAGCAGTTTAACAAAGCCTCAGATCAATAACCATTCTAGATTTAAGAGCTTTAAGGTTCGGGAACTGGAGTAGGTAACTTGAAAGTAAAACCTTGTTTGGGGAGATAGCATCCCTCAGCCAAGAGACTGCAGAGGGATGCCATTTCCATACAGGAGGCTGTATATTACAAGACATAACCTCAATGGTTAAATTCCATTTAATCGTAATGACTCAATGGTCTCAAAAGGCACCATAACACTAAAGAGGAACGAGATTGCAAAATCCTACCATGCTCACCATATCCACCGCTTGGTTGCCAGCCCTACAGAATTCGCATCATGAACTCTCAACTGCAGTTCAGTTACCCAACCGAAACTCAAACAATCGAGGTCTATACTCATCTAACGTCTTAGGTCTGTAAACATCCTGAATTTTAGAGCTTTGAGATTTCGATTCAGCGATAAAAAGAATCCATCGAAGCAAACTTCAGCATTTTAGCGTCAAATATTCGCACACTGAAATCCACAAACATACCAGATATGACGTAAAAGCCAGTATTCATTACAATTGCAGAAAGAAGAGTGATCCAGGTTTGCAAACACACGTTCCGGTAGGTTCAGGGCTGGCACTCACATCCACCCTTGAGCTTCTTCTTCGAAGGCAACCGGAAGCAGGCAATCAGTTTCATAGCCCCCATTCCGACGACGACTCACTCATGAAGACTCGCAACTCCTCAACACTTGAAACATGGTAGTGGGCAGACCTATGCAGCTGCCCTTCAACAAGCAGGCCAAAGGGAAAACCATTAGGTCGTTCGAAACTTCAAAATCTCACCAATTAGGGCGGAGTGCAGCAAACGACACACCCAGTGTACATTCTGCACTACTACAGTAGAGGTGAACGTCCCAAGGAATGGCACTCTTCCCACCAAATTCACTGCCACAACAGTGACTAACACCCTCCAGAAGTCCAGAACCCCCCAGCTTTGGAAAACTCGAAACGAAGGGTACAAGCGGACAACCAAGCGGACAACCAAGGCGAAAGGAACGCCCACGCCGTACCACTGTTCAATAACTTCGCTGAAAGGCGAAAGGGTTGTACTACAAACCTTGGGAGGCCGTGCAGTACAGTCAGAACCCTGAAACTCCAGTCAAAGCCCCCTTGGCAACGAGAATTCTTCGTCGTGCAACAGGAAAACGAGAAACTGGTCGAGAATCGAGCCCTACAGATCCCGTTCGAAAACCTAATGGAAAACGGATACTACTACTCCAAATCCCGGATTCACATGCACGCTTCCCACACCCGCACCTCATGTAACGCACACTAAATCTCGATCAACCTCAACAGGAACCCAAACCCAGTCGACAGTACCGCCAAATACGCCACCAGAGCTCCAAGCAGTCCTGGGATTCAATCCGTCATCCTCCAGGAACGCTACCCAACTCTCTCATCCCACAGAGCGAAAATCACGGAGCCTCGCACTAGGCCAACTTCAGCATCCCACAGAGACGTAACTTCTATCCTCTACAGAATGTTCGATCTCCACTCCAGCAAGGGATCCATCACAAAACATGCAAAGTCGAGGGATCATGGATGCATGGATCCCGAACTCCGAGTCATGCATCGATCTCTGTAACGGTATCACAATGCTGGCGATGGAGGATGCGATGGGACGTGACGTGAAGAGCAAGGCCGTGGAATTGGCGATGAGATTTGAGAAGTCAGCGAGCAGGTGGGGAACTGGGGATTGTACGCGGCTACTGATAAAGAAGGGGTGAGCGGGGTAAGTAAAGATAGCAGACTTGCTGCGAAGAAATCAACTGCACCAGCTGGATTGAAGTGCAGGAAGTCGACGAAAATCTAAAAATATGGTGTGGGATGTGAAGGGGTGGGGTCTTGTTGTGCGCGCTCGTGTGGTCAAGATTGCGGGGGCGGATGCGCTGCAAAAGGGCGGCCTTACGGGGCTGGAGGCGCGGCAGCGGCGCGCGGAGCTTGGAGAAGGGAACGGGGCGAGTAGGCGACTGCTGTGCCGAACCTCTTTATTGTCACAGCCTGGGCGCCCGACATGCACGTGATTATAGGGAGGTTAGGACAGGAGCGGAGGACTATCGGCTGATTTGCGGCCTGTTACGACAGTGACGGGGGGAAATTAGTGGCACCTTCAATATTTTATTTTTCTGGGAAGTGGTGCAACTGGAAAACATGGAGGACGCTAAATCCTACCATTGAAGGTGGGCCCAGCAGGGTGGATTTACCTTCGGGGAAAATGCAGGAATATTTTATTTTTTGAAAATTATTATTTTTGAAAATTACTAATTCATATTTACAATCAAAGATTGCAAATGAAAAAGGAGAATTCTAGAACATACTCTAAATACGGTTAACATGGTACAAAATAGGGGTCTTTTTTCACTTTTACCTCAAAAAATTCAAAATACACCTAGTTGGGCCTACCTTCGATGGTAGGATTTAACATCCTATGGAAAACATGTCCACAAAGACTAAGCGTTTCGACCCACATTTTGTCTAACTCATAAGAGCATCCACACTCATTCATGGAGAAGCTCCCAAGTCTAAACTTTGGAGTGGCTAATCAAGAAAAAGTGGTCTACGACAAACTTGGCCAATGGCTACAAAGAAAAGGGAGATCAGTCACTCTAAAATTCCCTCTCCAAACACTAAATGAGTATCCCCACCATGGTTTGACTCTTGCTTTATCTTGTTGGGTTTATTGGTTTGTAGGCTACAATCTTTGACTTCTTGCAATTTTTGAATCAATTTGTACATTGGTTTCCACTTAATTTTGTTGATTCATCAATGTGTGACTTTTAATTCATTTGGCATGTCCTTCAAGGCAAGGATGAGTGAAGAAAGGAAGGATCCCAAGAGCTACAAGGACTTAAAGGGGCTTAGGCCACCCCATTCTTTTAGCATTATTTAGAAGGAATGGATGGCAATGCTCCAACTTGTCTTTAAAGTGACAAATTGAACAAATGACTACACATTTTGAGTAAGGTGTCCACTTTACTACTCAAGCTTTGTCATGTAGCATCTATTGCTACCAAGCCCTTTTTTCTTATTGTTTAGAATCAATAATGTATAGGTCTTAACACTTAATCAGTGTGGACATAATTCCCATTAGTAATCATGATATTTCAACATGTAATAAATCAAAATTGTGGATAGTGGATAGTGAGATAGTGAGAGGAGAGGTTTTTTGCATAAATTTATTGCATTACTTAATTTCATTGAATTGGTCATAAAAGAAGTATTATTCCTTCTATATCTACATAATAATTTGATGAATGAGAAAAAAATTGGATGGAACATTGCCCAAGTCTAGATCAGGCAATCAATATTACGTAAGAAAGTTTGTTACTCTAGAGAGGTTCTACTGTATCCCTAAACAAGAGGCTCAAACTTTTTTTCCTGAGGTTTGACGCTAAGGCTGTGACATTAGGGGAGGTGATATTAAAGAGGGTGTGGGGTTAGCTGGTTCTCACCTTCTCGCTCCCTTCCGCATGCAGGACTCTAAATTCTCCAATTGAAAGTGGCCCCAGCACGGATTTACCTCGGGGGAAAACACATGAATTTTTTACTTTTTGCAAATTATTTTTCTTGAAATTCTGAATTCATATTTACAATCAGAGACCTCAAATTAGGTGAAAGATGTCTACAATATACCCTAGACATGGTCCAAAATGGAAGGCTTTTTTTCACTTTTATCCCAAAAAACCCAAAATTTATCCTGTTGGGTCCACTTCAAATGGAGGATATAGTGTCCTACCTTCCACATCTGGCCGAGTTCCACCTTGTGGATAAATATATGACTATGCCCCCTATTTGTAGTTGCTTAATTTTGTTGGATCTCTTATCATGTATTTCCATATTCAACTTAACCTTTAATCCCTAAATGCCAAAGGTCTATTATAAACTTCCAGGAATTTGCTCTAAATTGAACAAAAAGCCAACATTTTGATAAGTTTTACTACCTCTGTCCCAAAATGATCTTCCTGTTTAACAAAATATTATGGATTAAGGCCAAAAATAACATTTTAAACTCTCCTTTGGATTTGTAAGCAAAGCTTGGTTTGCTCTTAGTATCTTTGAAACTTTGAGTTTTAAAAGCCTTTTCCAAAATGTAATTTTAGAATATAGAAAAGTAGAATTTTGGAGGCATTTTCAAAAAGCACCAGTAGGCACTTAAATTTTGAATTTGAGGTTGTTATTTTGTAGATGATTAGTATGGGCCTAAGACCATGTGTGAACCTTTGTTCCACCTACCAAAGCTTCACCTCCTTCAAGTAGGCAACACTCAAAGAGATGCAAAATACAAACAAAAAGTGTTGATTAACCCCTTTTAGTCATTTCTTTTGTCTTTTGATTGATGATTTTATAAATGGAAGGGAAATTATTGCTTAAAGTTGTTTTGCTAGTCTTGGACAAGAATTAAAATCCAAATTTGACAAATTTTCATGTCACAAAAGGCAACAAGAAGATCATTTTGAGACAAAAAATGAAGGCCAATATGAAGATCATTTTGGGACGGAGGGAGTATAAATTTTTTTTTTAAATGTACCATACAAATTTAAACTAAATATGTTACAAATCTCTTAGGAAAAGAAAACACAACAACATCACTTTTTGATTGACAGATTATAATGTTTGATCATAAGGGTGTTAAAATTCCAAGAGTCCTCAGTTCTATAGAAATTCAAGATTGCAATGGACACCTTTGCACAAAATCTTGAATAGAAAAATCATAACGAGTCATTTTCAAAATTGAATTTTTGATGCTAAAAGTAGACTTCAAAAAGAGGTTTTCAAAAATATAAATCTTTGAAATTAGCAACTTAATTAGGTTTTATTTAACTTCAAAGTTTTGCAAACACTAAATTTTGGTGCCTCATACATTCAGGGGTTAAACATCATCAGTGACATTTTGTATCCAATAGATGACAATGGATCTTTTTATGTGGGACAAAAGTGCAAGTTTACATCCTCATAATTTTGTATAGAAAGGAGAGATCTTCCATGTTAGTTTGACTTCCAATGAGTGCTTTTAGATTTATTTTTCTTAACCAATGATTTTGATAGTACAAAAATGGAGGATTTCTAATGTCACCTATCCATCTTTTAAGGATTAACCTCTTAGCATCTAGACTCATCTTTAGAATTGACAATTTCAGAAAAATCATCATAAAGTACTATTTGGAAGAATATTTTGGAAGTGAAATGCAAATATAAATTGTAGAGTTTGAATTTTAGATTCAATCCATATGGTTAGATTCACCAATGCTATTACCAATATTTTCTATAAATTTGGAAAGAAAAAATTTAAAATTCCTTCTAAATTCAATTACAAGCAAAATGTTTTCATCTTTTGAGTAAACTTTGATAGAATGGATTTGAAATGAGGTTTTCTAAATACTATTATTTTTTGAAATTTTTTGTATCTTTTGATTCTATGATCTCATTTTTACAATTCTAGATTTGAACTAGAGTCAATGCAATTTTGGCCTTGTTAACCGCTTTTGTAAACTTCCACATCTGTAATTTAAAAAAAAATATGTACTCTAGTAATCCCAAATTTTGGATATATTTAGCATCACACAATGTATGGTGGTTGTTATTTTTAAGCAAAATTTTTGTATTTTGGTTGTAAATGAGTCAAGACTTCTAAAGAAGGTTCTTATTAGTATTATATACTTTTTTAAATTTTTTTTAAATTTCCAAAAAAAATCATTAACTATCCAAAAGTAGACCCTAATAGAATGTCACAATTGGCAATTTCGATTTTTTTACTACTAGTTTGCACCCCCCAAAAAGGAGTTTGAGTTGAAAGTTGGAGGAGATAGTCTTTTATTAGACTTGTAGCTAATGGCCAAAGTAATTTTCAAAATAATGATTTTTATATATTGTAGACTATAGAAGTCAATAAAGTGAGCCTCTTTGTGCCTTCATTTTGAAGCAATTGCTAAAGTTTGTTGGAGACTTTTGTAGCAAATGGCCATGTCCAAGAAGTTCTTGCAAATGGCTAAGTTTTATTTAAATTTTTAAGAAGAAGAAATCCTAGTTTTTCCAATCCACACATGAAAGTATGTATATTCTTGAAATTTGGTACTTTTGTACTTGTCGTCCATACTAATTTTTTCTAAACATTCCCTTTGGCGGTTACCAATGGCTTCCCTCTTAAAAGTGCATGCATTAGCCATATTTTTTAAATTTAGAAAGAATAATTTTTCTAATTCTAAAGGACTACCAAAAAAATCCCCTAAAAGAAACAAAATGAACAAATATTTCATGCAATCCCCCTTTTATATTAAAAAGTAAATTCAATTAATTTGTACCCTTGTTGTATTCAACAATTTTGAATTTGAATGTACATAGAAAAGTAATGATTTTGAGTGTAAATTTTTATGATATAGTTGTATAGCAGATATGTACATATGTATTTTCATAGCAAGTTAAACCACAAAATGAAATATTTTATATCATCCACATTCATGCAAATAGGCCAGTCATGTCAAATGTTTGGAGTGATATTAAAATGTTGGCAAATTATAATACTACTATTAGCTTTATTTTATTTTGTACAATTTGAGGTAATTGTCCACAAGTACATTGTTGATACATTGTTTTGAACTTCTTTTTTCTCTCAATGGTAGAGAATGCTCTTTAGAAAAAAAAAACGGGCTTATAATCTAATTTAGTGTGAATATTCTAACAATCACTAGAAGAAAGTTAGAAACCTTTAACATGACTTCAACACAATCTAGATGATGTTTTGTGTTGCAGTCAACACAAAACATCATCTAGATTGTATGAAGTCACGTTAAAGGCCTCTAACTTTCTTCTAGTGAATCCATATCCTTAATATGAATTAGAAATTATTTATAATTTGAGCAACCAAATTTTGAAAGAAGAAAAGAAGCTAATTTAATTCCAAAAGCATGCATGCAAGAAGATATTGAAATTCATGCAATATGAAGGTACAATATAGAAGTACTTAACTAACTTAAGCATGATAATAAGCCATAGAAGTAGAATGTTCTAAACCAACCACTAAATTGTACTAGCCATAGTAAATGCAAATATAATGTAAGCAAACCATGAAGCCTTACATTTTTTTTACTATCATGAGAGTGATGGTGAACAAAATGAGTTCCAAAGAAGTTTACTACAGTACATCCGGGTTGTTTTGTAAACCACTTCCTACACCACATTCATGGGTCGATGAAGTCCCAACTCTAAGTTTCTACTTTGCGCACATTTGTGAACTAGGTCCATTTGCATTCAAAATGGACTCCAAGATGTTTGACTATTGATAATGTGTACCAACAATCACCAAACTCTAGCATTCAGTGGTAATGGAAAAAATGCTCTAAAGAAGAGAATGTTTAATTCCTTAACAAGCTTGATTGTCCATGAGGTAACCTCTTGGCAATCTCATGTCAAAATAATGATAACACAACCATTTCAGGCCCAGCATGCAGGGTGAATTTTGCAAGACTAATGAAGCTTGGACACATAATTATTTCTTAACCTGTTGTATAGACTTGGATGCTTGGGCTTCCTGGTAAGGTAGAACCACCTATACCCGATCACTTAAGCAATTCTGGAATAGATCACGAGGAATATGAGGCTAAGCAAATTTTTCCCATGTAGCAAGATAAGAAAGATGGGGATTGTAAATTTTTCATAATTGTTTTCTCAAAACTAAAATTACTATGATTTTTAGAAGCCAAAAAGTGTTTTGAATCCATAGCCAATGTCTACAGTCTTCTAATTCATATCATAGCCAAGACTACTTTCCCAATTGGTACTTCCTATACACTTTATGATACTTTGGGACATGTGTCATGACCTTATTAATCCCAACCTTGAAAATGGGGGAAAAGTACATTCCAAGCTTTGATTGTAAATCTCTTCTAGCCTTCGTTGAAAATAGCCACATTCTATAGGTTGGGTATGGGTCCTTGATTGGGAATAGGTGGTTCTACCTTAATGCTGCTGTCAATGCATTGCTGCCAAGGAGTGGTGTCAGAATGTGGATTCAAATTCAAGTTTCACTGATTCAAGCTCATTGTAACGTAAAGACTATTATCATCTTGGTAATCTTTACATTAATCAGTTATGAAAGCTCATCACTATGGGTGCTTCTTGATTGTTTGATTGCTTAGGAGTCTCCAGTTTTTTGGAGATGGTGTCAATTTGAGAGTTTTCAAGATGTAAGCATGTTGGATATTCCAACAGTCCAAGTCTTTTTGGCAAGTCCTAAGTCACTTTTTGAATTTTTTCCCCGCTCCATTAGTATTTCTAAATTTGATTTTCTAATTTTGAATTTTTGAGTCTTTTTTTCTAGGTTATTTTCATGGATGAGCCTTGCAAGGTAGTGGTTGTGAATTTTGGTAAATTTTGGGTCCCAGCATCGAGCTTCACAAGAGTCAATTCTAGATTTAACTCCTCTCACAATAGTAATACCTGGGGCGAGTTCATTAAAGAATAAAAAACTAAAATTTGATTGACAGATCCAAACCCTTCCTTGAAAGTTCCACTGACAACACAGTATTCAATATGTTTTTGTGAGTTTTCAAATTCCATTTTTTGCTTGTCTTTGCGCTTCTCTAGAGTAGTACTTTGCCACACGTTTGTTTTGTTTTGATTTTAGGATTTTTGGTGCAATGAGGCCTAGAACTAAAGTAGAAGCTGGGATCCAACACACAAAGAAAGACCAAAATGGAGAGTATATACTACGAAGATTAGAGGTACAGTCTTGGGTAAAGCTTGTGCCCGGCAAAAAGGGAAAGCATGCTAAGCCACAAGGATAGCTACGTAACTTTGGTAGGAGACAAGTGGAAGCCTTATGGAAGAGATAAGAACCTCTATTTGAAGTCATGATGGTATTGCCCAATGTGTATGATTTCATTCACAGGACTGCCCGAATTCCAAGTAGTAAAGCATCATTGGGCCAAGATCCTTTTTAGTGATTTCAAATTTCTGAAAAGAAGCAGCCCTTTTTCTGGACTCAAATTTTGTATAATGCATCATTTTTTTTAAATTAGATTTTGCTACTTTGACCCTCACATTGTAAATAATCTAATATATTTGTCATATAAGAAGCGTGCCCTATGATTTTTTGTTGGCTCGACATTGAAGAGAAATGTGTGGAGCATTGCAGAGCGTGGGGAAACACGGATGCAAGTTGGGGTCTTGACTTTTGATTGAGATAAGAATTTTGGCATTTCATTTTGGGACCTGAATGCCCATTGTAAGCCCTAAATTCATCACTTTTGACTCCTGGTTGTTTTTTTCGTTTTTTTTGTAAAATATAGTGTGTAAAATAGTGCAAAAAGACCAAGAAAGAGTGTAAAATCAAAATAGGCATGTGACGTGCCAATATAATATTTGGTCATATTTCTAGTGTTTTTATTCATTTAGGTCTAAATCTCGATTGTGAATAGATTAAAGACCCAATAATATCCATCTTTTGTGTGAAGTCCCAAAATAGCCTCATCTACCTTGCATGTAACAATTATTGAATAAAATTAGGTTTTAAAAATATAGGCAAGTCATAGAGCCTAGTTCCTTAAATAGGTTTCATGTTTACAACTATTTCCTATATTTAATAGAAACCTCAATTTTTAGCATACGAGATGGATTTTGTCACAATGACTATATGAAGGGAATCTATGGCTGGAAGATGGTATTCTTGGGTTAAAACCATGCTAGGAGATCAATGGCAAAGTCGCTTTGTCAAGATTCCTCTTTTTGTAGAAGATTCTTCGGAGCCTATTAATTAAAAGATAGAGCGAAATTTATTTCTCTTTTGTCAATTGTATAGAGTCCAAATGTGAGCTTACCTATTTTTTGTGAAATTTCATGAAATGTCCCACAAAAAGTTTTGGAATTTTTTGATATTTAGAAGATGCCTTTCTGAAGGGTCAACCGTTTCAACCTTCAATGGGAAATTCATAGAATTTATCCAAATTGCGGTAAAATTTCACTGAAGATTAAGATAAATTTTTTATGTTGATAAAGAGTCTCAACAAGTTTTAGGACATTTTGATAGCGAAAAGTATCCGAATTAAAGAGTTCATATCCAAATTAACAATTTTAAAATGTCATGTTATTTGATGACGATTGTGTTTTAGACTGTATAAGTCATGTTAGGAAGTGCTTGTAGACTTAGTTTAGCCAAAATGATCATGTATTGGTTATTGGGGGTTTAGACTAGTGTTTTGAGATTGTTTGGAGGTGTGAACAGGGACTTTTGAAGGTTGGAAAGATAGTTTGAAACCTTAGGCCGACCTCCTTCCCTTCCATTCTCTTCAAGTTTTATTTGCGTGAGTGTTTTGGAGATGTTAGCCTTGTTGATGGTTTGTAGGTGATGGTGGAGTTGCCAATCTACTGAATCTAAGGTTTGTCCTTGAGTATTTGATATCTTATGCAAAATTAGTCCTATCGAGACAAAGTGAAAGCATGTGTTGAGTGTTAGATGCTTATTACTTGAAGAGAATGGAGATGGTGCTCATGTTTGAGCACTAAAATGTTGGAGGAGCTTTATCGTGTTGTTTTAGCGTTAAATGCGTTGGTGGTGATGTGCGGAAACGCTAATAGTTTGAGCTTTGGAGTTTTTATCATTGAAGGTGCTGATTTGGAGTTGGAGGGGCTTGGTGGACTTCTAAGGTTGCTAAGAAGGTTTAGGAAGAAGTTATTATGTGTAAGTATCCATGCCCAACTTGTTTCGTACGATTCTGATAAAAATTGAGAAAGTTATGGAGATTTAAGTGAGATAGTAAAAACCCTTGTGTGTGCTGGTCTAAACATCCAAATGTGCTGATTTGGTGTTTTGGAGTCAATCATTAGGATGTAAACTTAGTGTTGGAAACATTGGAAATTGTTGTGGCATTCCAAAAACTACAAAATTTTGCAAATTTGCCAAAAATTGAAGAAGTTATGGCATTTTGAAGTTTAGAAGTTGAAGCCATGTTTTGAGAGTTGTTTTTGAGAGGTTTTGTTGATGTTTTCCAAACATTGATAGCTTGGCAAAACGAGAGAGATGAAGACCGGTTGACTTTTGAAAATTACCAAGCCAATTATTTAGTAATTTTAGAATTACTAGATTATTTACTAAGATAACTTTTAGAAGTTATGTGGGTAATTATTCGAGTAATTTTAGAAGTTATTAGGATAGTTATTGGGATAATTTTGAAAATTACTAAGATAATTTTTGACTTGCAAAATTTTTATTAAAAAAAAAAAGTGGCAATTCTCAATTACATTGGGGTTGATTTCAATGAAAGAAAAATAGAAGATTTATTGGTTGGAGTTTGTTTATGGTACAAACGCAATCCCTTGAGGAGAGACCAATATTTCTGTGAAAGAAGGCAAAGAGGAGCCGCGACCCACGCCCCGGCCAAACCCACCTCCGTCCACGCGCGACCTCGACGGACCCGTGGCTACCCGCATCTGACGACGGGGTGATTGGCCGACGGAGCCGCATGACTGATGGAGCCACCTTGCGAACAAAGCCCCCCAAAAATATGCGTCCCACACAACCACGTCCTGCACAACGCGCGATGTGACATTGCGCACACTGAAGCAGTAGACCGCATCGCATACGCGCAATGTGACATCGTGCGCGCTGAGGCAGTAAACCGTGTCGCATACGCTTAGGGTATGTTTTCTTCTTTCTCTTTGTGCTTGACAGTTGAATGTGTGAATGTTCGATTATGTTGCCGTTGTGTTCTGTTTGGTGATGTTTAGTTTTGTTTTGGAGGGTTTGGAGGCTCTACATTTGTTTTTATTTTAAATTTTCTGGGACCTCATAGTTGGAGATCTTGCATGACGGAGTGCCTTCTATCGCGCGAGCGGTTCGACAGCTTCGGCGTGGTAATTTCCGTTTTCTTGTTGTTGTTCTTGTTCTTGTGGATTTGCTCTGTTTCTCCATTGTGCTAAGTGAGTGACGCAACTCTCTCCATATCGCTGTTTTTTGAACTTGAAATTTGGAACAATGTAGGATTTAGGGTAGGCATTTTTGGCCTTGTGTCGTCTCCCTCTCATACACTGTCTTCTGCTTGCAATGTAGGGTTTGATGGCGGATTCGAAAACCTCAAATGAGGAAAGGTACGAACCTTCCCCTGAACGAAGCGACGGGAGCGAAGGCAACGAAGAAAAGAGCGATGGCGGGAGCCACGGCAGCGATAGTGAAGAAGCCGATGCCAGCGAAGAAGCGGTACCGAAGAAGAAGGCACCCACAAAGTCGGCACCACCGAAGACTTCTACATCAACAAAGTGTAAAGGCTCGAAGAAAGAAAAAAATAGCTATGCGGACTTGCTAGAGCTGGAGGACAACAATGGAAAGCATTTCTACGCTGATTAGCTTTTTCACTTAAAAGCATTGATCCACCCAAAACTTGGGAAATCAGTGTTTTGACGATATGGAGGACCACGGAAGTGGATTTGTTATTCATGATTGTTATTCTGGGAGAGCTGATAGGGTGACTCTCAACGATTGAAAGACTAGATTCCGATCTTATGAACAGATACAATGAGAACACAATGCTCTATTTAATGATTGGTAGACTTTTGAGCAATTGCCTAGCCATTTTGAGTTTGCAGCGCTCCAAGCGTATGATTCTTGGTTTGAGAATCATAAAGATGAACTTGAAGAAGTGGAAGACTATTGGACTTAAAGGGTGGAGTACTGAAATTAGTCACTGCATTAAAAGAAGGGAATGCATTAAGTATTGTTCAGTCCTCAAAAGTTGTTGGTGGAGATGAAGAAAAAGGTGAAAAGGCTACCTCAGGCCTTGATTCAGTATGAGCTGCAAAGTTAAAGTCCAAATTCATTGGCAGTAGTGGTGATGGGACTATATGTACATTTATTTCATAATTGTCACGGACAACAACTGAGGCAATAGCCACTATAGGTCTTCCTCCTCAGTTTGATCCTCTCGTATTGTTTTTCAAGCATTTGGAGACGGAATTTGGTGGTATTTGTCGAGATCGTATGCACCATATTCAAGATTTTAAGGAGTCTAGAGACATTCCTTGTATTATGTATGCAAAGCTCTCCAAATTTGCTCGTGAAAATGGTGATGCATTTATAGAGCGACAGTTGGTAGAGTTTTATATGGGAAAGTAAGACAAAAAAATTTGTGATATGGCACATTCTCACATGTTGCTTGCATATGGTGGTCGAGCCACTTTGGCTCATGCATTTACTATTGTGAAGCAATTGAATTGAGGTTTATGTGTTGAGGAGGTTGGAAGATTATCTTCTATTCTGACTTCAGCAACAAATCCAACCAAAGCTATTGTTAGTGGCTCTAGTAAGAGCCAAAATATTTCTAAAATTTCTAAATAAGTTTCTATGGTAGCTGAAACAAAAATATCAACTAATCCTCATATTTGATATTGGAATTGTGGATTATTGGATCATGGCAAGAAAGATCGTCCTACGAATGCATCATCTAGGGATAAGAATGGTGATTGGATGATTGTTCATCTAGATGCCTTATTGTAGTGTGGATTTGCATATGGACTTATATAGGTGTTTTAATGCTAGTAGTTTACGACACTTACTGTTGACGATGTAGAGCGATATGACAAAAATATTACGGAGGAGTTGACTAGCGTTATAGGTGCATACGATATCGAAATGAGGCTCAAGTTAGGTGTTTTTTTACTCCCTCTGACCTACTAATAATCCTAGGCTAGTTAATTTTTATAGAAAAGTCAACCTTTAAATGTTGTATTTTTACCCTATTTGGTCATTAATTTAGCATTAGGTTTATTGAATTTTTAGTGGATCAAAAGGGAGCGCAGGATTTTCAGTACTAAAAATTGCCTTCTAAAGCCAATGGCACAATCCATTTATGATTTAAAGTCAAATTTCAAAAGTCATAAATAGATTTAGCATAAAAAGTTAAAAATGGTTGAATTAGGATAAAAATCTTAGATGATAAGTTTACCACATGAAATTGAGAGGAGATGGGTGCCCTTGGAAGAGTATAAATGGGCACCCATTTTTCTTTCAACTCACCCTTTTAAACCATCTGTAGTCAAAATTTTACCACAATACACATTGGTCCAATAATTTGGACTTTTTGACCAAGTTTGAATCAAAGTTTCACACGTGTGTGTTTTGGAGCATTTTAAGCTCCCTCTCAGTGTGTATTTTTGAACTTTGAAGGACATTGAGGTCCCTTCAAAATATGCTAACTTCCTTTGCATGTATTGAAAAATTTTAGTAAAATTTTTTTGAGTTTTGAAGTGTTTCTTACACTAACCTTAAAGACCCTCCCCTTGTGATTGGTGATGCTACTTAGGGGAGAATTATAATGCTATTTTTGAAGTGTTCTTGTACTAATTCTATAGCTCCTTCCCTTGTGACTAGCAATGTTGTTTAGGGGAGCCTTTGGCTACTAACTTCTTGTGTAATTTGAACTTTAACTTGTTTAAAGTACTTGTTTGGTGGTTGTACTAACATTCATAGTTGTTCACTAACAACTATTTTGTTGTTTTTGTATTAATCATTTTTCTTGTCCCATTTGAGATGGCAAAACTTTGACTTTGTAGAAATTTGATTTATTAAGTGTGTTTTTTTCTTGTTTTCAAAACTACGACGAAGCTTTAACTTCATGGGTTTTGAAGTTTTGACGACAAATCTTTGAATCTATCTCTTTCCTTTGATTATTTTCATTAAGCCTTTTTGGCCTTGTTTTGATTAAATTTGATCATATTTGTTCATATTTGTTCATATTTGGTTAAGTGTATTAATTTTTATTAATTTTTTTTAGGGTTGAGATCAAGAATGTAGTCAAACTACTAATAAGAGATGTCAGTACAAGTTTCAATTCATAATCTTATAGAAAAAGTCAAGAGCTTTCTAAAAACATAAAATACAAAGAAATCTGAGTTAAATTGAGTAAAATATGAGCGGATGAAGTTTTCAACATCAATTAGCTAATAAAACTTCATCCATGCATAATTTCTACTAAAAAGATCCAAATTGCATGTTCTATATCAATTTGGAAAGCTAGTCTTAATTTATACAAGGAAAAATTACTCAAAATTTTAAAACAATAATCTATTAAAAGTCAATTGAGATTTAGAGTATAGATAGAGCCGAAGCTAAAGGCAAAGTTAGACCATTAGAAGAAAGCAATAGTATAAATTTGAGTTAAGAATCTGATAGTAGAGATTGAAAGCTTTTTAACAATATAAAGTTCAAAAAAACCGAGTTGAATTGAAGAAGTTATAAGCGGATGAAGTTTCAATTACTAATTAGTGATGAAAACTTCATCCATGCATAACTTCTACTAGGAAAGTCGGATTTGCAAGTTCCGCATCAATTTAAAAGGTTGGCTTTAGCTACTACAATAAAAAAAAATTGAAAAGTTTAAAAATAGTAATCTATCAAAAGTTAGACCGCGAGCTAAAGCACTTAGAAAGGAAAGAATAGAGAATTAGAAGTTAGGTATAGAATATGAGCAACTCAAAGTGTAGGAATTAGCAACTTCTATTTCACCATTTTTTCTCTTATTAGCCTATATTACAATAAAAAAGGCAATTGAGTTCAAAGACTTAAGTTGAAAAATAATGAAATTGTGATTGGGAGTTTAGATAAAGTACAAAAATTGGTAAAAAAGAAGGAAGAAAGAGGAAAAAAATCTTAGAGATTTCCTTCCAACCATACAATAAATATCTGTGAATAGGATAGATTAGGATAAGTCCTTTCTAGTCTGTATACGAAGTTCGAGAAACAATAGTTTCTATAATATATAAAGGAAAAAAAAAGGATAAGGAAAAAAAATAGGAAATTGGAACCACAAACTATAAATAAATCATACTTTCAAGTGTTGAGTAAAATTGCTAAACAATTGTCAATCATGACGAACGAGAAAGAACAAGAGCAAATCTACAACAAGCTTCAAAATGCTCTACCTATCGAGGTAAAAGCCTAATTTGTTTATAATTTAAGCAATTTCAAAGTAGGACAATTATATTAGTGAAACCGAATTAAAAGTATAATTCAGTAGTTGAAGATAAGATTTTTTCTGAGATACAGAATAATAATAGCATATGACTTTCTTTTAACTTTCTAAAAACATATTAAACTTGAAATTTGAACTTAAAACGAATAAAATAGGTTTAGATGAAGTTTAAACTTTAGAATGAATGAAAAGTAGTCAGAAAAAGTAAAAGTACAAGAAGTAAAGTAAAGCTGATAAAGAATAATAATAACAATACTTTTAAGCAAAAAAAATTCTTAATTTTAATTTACCAAGTGGTAAAAAAATATGGATGAAGTTTGAAGTACCAATTAGCGGTCAAACTTCATCCACTCATAACTTTTGTTAGGAAAGTCCAAATAATTTCAGTCTTATCATTCATGAATGAGTAAAAAGTGATATATAAAAATATGCATTGATCTTTAATTTAAGCAATACTTGACTATGGAATCACATCGATTTGATTAAAGGCCAAAAAAGCCTCTAAAAACCTGATTTAAGGTAAATTAAGGGTCTTTTAACTCCTAAACACTTACAAACTATACAAAGATCTATTGCTTGGAAAGCACAAGATTAACACATAAACACCCAATTCTGAAATTTAAAAATAAGAATTCGGTTGTATTAGCTCGTTTGTTACGGATGGATAATTGAGTGCTCGTCCCCATGTCTTTCACGTGGGGCAATGGAGGCTCATCTTTTTCAAGTTGAGTTTCCTACGTGATAAAGTGAGAGGCATTTGCATTGGAGTTCTGTCCAAGGATGCATCTATTCTTCGAGAATGGTGTAGATTTGACTTGTGTAATTTTTATTAGATTTTTTAAGTTTCTTTTGAAGCTTTTTGTCAAGTTTTATTAGTAAAGAGGTGGTTGTAAAACCACTTATCACATTTGATATATTGTTGTATTATAGGTGTTTATTTATTTTATTTTGTTTTGAAGGTCATTAGTGTTGAATGTTATAATTGTTACGAATAGAAGAAGATAGAAAAAGCTTCTCTTGAAGCTTCCTACTTTGTAGAACCTTCTGAACCTTAGAACCTTGGAATCTTGAAACCTTCTAAAATTTCCTAAAACTTTTTGGAATCTTAAGGAAACTCCTTAAGCAACTTTCTCTTAAATAGAAGTAGCTGAATAAGCTCCCAAGTTTGTACAAGCTCTTCAAGAAAATTCCTGATAGATAGAAGTTGTTGAAGAAGCTTCTAGAAATACCTGACATCCTCTAGTAGAAGTACAAGTCGAGGCTGAGGAGTTCCTCAGTCTCGACAACTCTTTTGGACCTCTAGTTCATAGCACTTGACTTCAACACGAACTCTGAGTTATCTCTGTGTACCTCTATCATCTGAAATACATTTGATTCTTAAACAAACTCTTGTTTTGTATCTCTTGGAGATTTCTCTCTCCATTCTACTCTATTTAAGTTCATCCCTGACAGTTTGTCAAAACTTTTCAAAACTACCTTAAACATCATTAAAACTTCTCTTCTTCTAATTAGAGTGTGGATTACCTCTCTATTTGAAGTACGTGAAGTATTTTAAAAGTTTCGGATTATCCACTTCTAAATTGGTGCCATTGCCTGTAAATTCTTCATTTTCGAAGATCTTTCCATGTTATTAATTTAGAAGTTTTATGAATTTGAACAAACCACCAATTTGGAAGTTTAATTCCAATCTTGATATTTGTATCATTAATAAATCCAAGGTAAAGTTTAAAGAGATAATTGTCAACCGATTCAGTGAAGTAGAATTTCAAGGACTATTAGCTCAACCCACCTCATTCATTGTCTTAGTCTCGCGAGACCGTATAGGCATTATAAACGTGTTTTATTAAAAATTCTTCTTATGAATGGAGTAAGCGAAGCAATTATGAAAAATTGAAACTAGACACTATTATGGCTGTTTTAACGGTCATGAATATGAATCGCAAATGCATGTTCAAGTAATGAAAGAATTGAATTCAAAATTGTGTGGCTTGAAGACGAAACTTCAACAACCATCCAATCTAGTTCATGTACCAGCGATGTAGATCAATAATTCGTGAAGTGTAGGATTGTAGGCATCAACTTCACTTCCCACTAAGATCAAATAACCTAAAGTTAGCCTTTTTAAGAAGTTCGACAGAATGCGTTCAAATTTTCGAGGCTTTGTCAATCAAGTTCAACTTGTTTTGGTACTACAACCTCAACAATATACAATAGATGCAGCTCGCATCGGATTGGTAAAAACCTTGTTATTCAAACAAACACTCTCTTGGTTCGCACTACTTTATGGAAAGAATTCTTCAATTCTTGACAGCTTTGACACATTTTTAGGAGCATTTGAAAAAGCGTTCAGCGAACACGATAAAATAGATGCTCCGACAACAAAAATTCAGAATTTGTGACAAGGCCATCGTGCAACATCAATCTATATTTTTAACTTTCGCCAATTAACATGTGATATCAATTGGGAAGAACAAGCGTTGATAAGCCAATTCTATTATGGTTTACATAATAAAGTAAAAAATTTATTACTTTCTTTGTCAAACTCTTCGACACTTAACGAAACAATTTCTCAAGCGATTAAATGTGACAATCGACCATTCGAATGACAACAAGAGAAGCGAGCATGGATTATGCCCCGGCCGTATACAAATTATGTCGCTATTGCTTCAACCAGTACCTCAAACAAATCATCTGAAGTCAAAAACATGCAAATTGACACAGTAAAATTCAAACCCCTCACTGAACAAGAAAAAATGCGCCAAAGACAAGAAGGATTATGCTTTTATTGTGAAGATCAAGGACACAAACTCGATGTCTATCTCAAGAAACGCCAACAAACCTCTCAAATTTGGAGTACCGATATTCTACAGGAAAACGACGACTTCCAGCCACAATAGGATTGTGCGACTGGATTCAATACCACTTTCAAAATCTTCAGGTCTTATACTATTCGCAAATCCTAGTCCTTGTTTCATAATACCTATACGTGTAGATCTTTCAAAGATTGAAACTCATGCCTTAATAGATGCAGGAGCTTTTGCATATTTTATAAACGAGTGTGAGAACTTTTATTACTTCATTTTTGTTTATTTTTTAATTTATTGTGTGATTGTTATTAAAATTTAAAGGGATAATTTAAAATGAATGAAAATAAATGAAGTTTGTTGATTTTATTTTGAATGAATGAAATTGGAATTAGATGAGATAGTTAGAATTGTTAAAGTTGTCTTTCATGTCTTTTCAAATCTTGATCTCGATATAAATGTTTTTTTTCTCATTTCCTCTCTCTCTTGCATTTGTTGTATTTTATGTGTTATTGTGTGAATTTATTGTATGTTCTTGAGTGTTCATAGCTTGAGCTTGTGTTAATTAATTTTGTGTGATCTTTAATATCTTTGCCATGAGGGCAATTGTGTGTGTGTTAATTTATTAAGTATGATTGATATTTTATAAATGTAAGTGAAGTTTGGAGAATAATTGAAATTTATTAATCATTGTAGAGGATAATTTTTGTGTTATCACTTGTCATTCGTTGAGTATTTTTTGTGAAGGATAATGCAATTTAATGTAATTGAAGCTTTATAGTTGAGTGTTAATTGTGAGGAATTAATTATAAATTTATTTTTAATACCTTTGCTGAGGAAATTGGTGAGATAATTGTTGATTATTGATTTATAGTACAAAGAGAAATTTGTAATTGCTTAAAGAATTAATTATTCTTATATTCTTTAAGTTAATATTTATATTTTTTATATTCAATCGGTAATACTAAAGTGATTTAAAAGATTTTCAATATATAGAAATCAAATTTCACATCTATTTGAATTAGGATAAGTATAAGAGTTTTAAGATAATTGATTTTTTAAAAGACCCCGGGCTAAGGTACGTGACAAAGGTTTCCATAGAGTATTTTTCAAAAATGAGCTACTAATTTAATTAGTTGCTTATGTAAATGTTGTAATTCTTATAGCAAGGACGTGAAGGAGGGGCATCTTCACCTACAGCACCACTTCCAAGTATTTCGGTGACTCATGAAGCGGGTCCTTCCCAGGCCCTAGTTTTTCAGAACTTAAATGTTCATGTTTCTAGTGATTCCGAAGAAGAGGACCAAGTTTCAGAGAAAGACTTGGTAAGTTTTGGTGATGTCATGGATGTTGCAGAGAGAGCGGTAGATGCTTTTGAGAGTTCAGTGATGAGTCGGGTGAGTGACATCAGGGCTCGCAGTCATAGACACTTTGCAAGGCTTGTGGAGATTCAGTTTCAGAGAGGAAGGTTCATGTCTCTGGAGAGCTCTGAGACTGAGTATAGCTTAGAGCCACAAACCTCCATCACAGTGGCCGGTCCTTTAGTGCAAGAGTTTTGTACGTGTGCTTGTAGCGGTCCTACAGGTCCTTAGGAGCCAGTATTCATTTATCTAAGCTCAGACTCAAAAGAGGATATAGAGATAGACTAAGTGCATTTGGCTTTCTTATAAATCTATTCATACATTGTATCAAATCTATCAAATACTTCTATATAACTATATTTTGTTTCAGGCTTACGTTCAAAAAATTGTGGCAATTATTTTATCTTGCATTGACTTTATTTTTTACTCCACAAATTAAGATTTGTAGATATTGAATTATTTTTGGTTCTGGAGATGGATGTATCTCCACTTATCCTTTCTCAAGAAGACACCATTCTTGAGACTCCAAACACAGAAGAAACAATTCAACAGAAAATTTCAAGTGTACCTGAGGGGGGGACTATGGACGAAGATATGGTGTATGACTTCATAGAAGAAGCTGATAAGGACTTATTGGAGGATGATTTGCGAGAATTTCAAAAGGGGGATTTAGTAAACACTATAGCGGGCCTTAGGATGAAACCAGATCACTTACTTCAGCTTCAAATACCGCTATGTCGGATGGTGTCAATGCCAGTGGTGAGGCCTACCTTCTCTTGTGATCTACATTTGCTCGAGCACGAGTTTACAGTGGGTTACCATGAGAGGGCAGCAGTCTTTTATGTGACCACCACAAATGAAGTTGGGGAGAGCTCTGAGTTCACGGAAGAAGAGATGGACAAGTGGGATCCCTTTTGGAAGGAGAAGAACAATACATTCATTGTTCATTTGGAGTCCAAGCCCGAGTTGAAGTTCTTGAAGAACCTCAAGTTCTATGTTTGTGACGGAAACCACCGTCTCATCTCATAGATGAATTATATTTCAAGGAGGCACTCCAAAGGTAGAAAATAGCATTATTGTGTGGACTCCATCATCTTGGAGACGAAGGGCAGAATTGAGGTTGTTATGCATGTCATGCATAACATCAACAAGTATGCATTTTTTTTACCCTCAATTTCTTTGTATTTACTTCATAATCGCATGAAAATCTAGAAAGTAGGTTTCATGGTGAAATGTAAATTGAGAAATTTTATTTATATCTCAGGTCCACGGAAGACTCGCATGTGAAGATCAATCTGGTGCACAACATATACCAGGTTCAGAAGTATAGATTGTTACCTATCGAACGATTCAATGAAATGTTGAAGCCATCAGAGTTGAAGCGGTGTGGGGCACAGAAAACCAAGAAAACGTGGTATTCTATGCCACAAGAGGTCTTCACATCCTTTGTATTCCTGGTAAGAAATTATTTGTACTATTTCTTTGTTTATAACTTTATATTATTGTCTTATGTTTTCAAAATCTATTTTCTTACTAATTTCAAGTCAGTTGGGAACTTAATTTTTGTAGCAAGAAATTTCTCAAGCTGCTGACGTAGCCGCTCGCAAGTACAATGAAGTTACTCCAGAGGATAAAAACACTCTACAAGGGCTTGCATAGACAATGAGAGCAGGGGCAAAAGAGAAGACTGGAAAGTAAAATGTGAAGATGTCCAAACTGTTAGCGGTAGCAAATCTAGCTAACCAGTTGGGATTTTTGGAAGAAGTAAGTCATTTCACCATTTTCATAATAAAATGAAGAAGCTCAATTGAGAATCGTACACAAATTTTTTTATTTTTTTATTTTGGTGTAGGTGAAGAAGCACTGGAGTACAAATGAGATTCCAGAGATGACCCTGGAGAAGTTGCAAATGGTTGCAACGTGCAATACAACTGCGGCTCACAAAATCAAATTCTTGATGTGGTGAAATTCCTCCATCCCTTCACGTGAGGCAAGGCATTTTCCACCAAAACCAGTATCTGAAATACTCCTCGGTCCATTTCTGAACCGTTGTGTCTAGTATGCTGGGGTAAGCACTTTTTATCATCACATGGTGAATTATATAAATTTTTATTTGAACAATACATTCATAAAAATATTTTTGCTCTAAAACTAACACTCAGTTGTTATCTTCAAATGGCTTATAATTTTTTCTATCATTGTACCAGATTGAGGATGCAGCACTCGAATACTTTGAGGCAGTTGTAAGGCAAGACAACATTCCTATAAACATGAATCTTCCATCGAAGCCAGTGACATTACTGGATTATTTAGAAGGATGGAGGAGGAAAATTTGGAATCAAGGTTTCTTGGCACAGTTGAGAGGAGCCAACTACTTCAAGAAGAACGACAACTTCCATACTTTTGAGGGGGCCAATCATGTTGTACAAAAGGTTCTCTTTCGGTGAGTTACAACTCATAATTTCTTTTCTTCATTACTACATATTGCCAAACCTACTTATGTTATTTGTTTTTGGAAAACTTTAATACATTTTTTTTCATAAGATTCAAAATGTTGGGGGTCCCCTCAGTACCTCTTGGACCGTCGGATCCGACAAATGTCCATGAGGTACTGAGGGGAACCCCCACTTCTCTTTATTTGAATAGTAGTAATTACTTTTTGAAGCAAAAAATCCATTTTTGTTTTAGGTTAAGACAATTTTCAAGATTTCTTCTTTCAAGTGTATTATAGATTTATTATTTTTTGTCCTCTTAACTCCTCTTCCTAACCTTCTCTTTGCTCATGGGAGATACTTCAAGTATGAGCTTGAAGCAAAAGGCGCAATTCAAACAGCAGACCTTCCCACATTTCTGTCTGGATTTCTTGACCAAAATTCGGCGGATTGCAGGTTTACGGCGAATCAACTTCGCACATTCACCACGGCTCATCTAAGTGGTAGAGGATGGTACCTTGACTGCCCAATTTCGTACACGCATCCATCTGAGGTAGAGCTGTGGAACTCATTGGAGGGAATTGGTGTCGTGAACATGGAGGTTGATGAATTCGTTGGTGTAATATAGTTTTTTCTAAAACAAAACCAAGGCAATTCCAAAAAGAGTTCGTTTAAGGGGAAAGCTCAAATTAGCTTAGTGTTTTAATTAACTAATGTCACTTTGTAGGTAAATTTCTCTTTCTTTTTAATTTAAGACATCTATTTGTTACCACAAATTATGTTAGTAAGGGATAGGGTAAATGGCTTATCTTTATTCCCTGACACTAGTAGTCCGTCAATTAGCAATTTTTAGGTTTCATCCCACTATGTCTGTAAATCTATCCTCTCAAACAAAGTCAAAGTACATAGACAATAATCAATGGTCACATTCAATTGTCATTTTTCAATAGTCGTGAAACAATAGCCACAATGTTAGTATTCATTTTCAATAGCCGTTTCCAATAAGCAGTTTTTCAATAATCAATTTTCAATTGTCATTTTCAATTATCATTTTTCAATTATCATTTTTCAATAATCATTTTTCAATAATCGCTTGTAACAAGTAAACATTCAATAGTCTATTTTCAATGGTCATGAATCAATAGTCGATTTTTACACATACAAAGAAATGGTATTAAGATTAAAATTGTATGATGACAATGTAGAGTGCATAGAAAGGAATGTGACAATCTATGAAAGTTTGAAATTGAAATAGGAGTACAATAACTTGACTTAGATGGGAATACAAAGCTACACACAAAGTAAAACAATCTATCTCATAACTTCTAACTTAAGTTCCAAGGTATAGAGCTAAAGAAGTCTCATGTGGACTACTAACACTATAACATGATAGTTTTTAATTTGCCAAAACTATAACTAGTTAAGGTATGGATTCTATCCACAACAAAGGTTCTCGGTCTTTTCTGCAATTTCAACCACATAGAAAAATATTAAACCCTAGCATACTTAAGCAATGGGCAAATTCAATAGTCGTATGTTCAATATGATCTTTTCAATAGTCAATTAGTAGCGTGGCCATTCAATGATCAATTTTTCAATAATCTTTTAATGTGTAGAAACATGTTAATCATAGCAATAATCGTTTCAGCAATAGTCTTTATGACCGGCTCAATCAATGTTATTCTTCATTTAATCATTAAACCTAAATCTACTAGTCCCGAAGGACCGGTAGAGTTCCTTCACTTATCTTCACATATTGTAATTCAATATTTGTATCAACTTTATATAATAATTAATTTATTATCCTCACAACCTCTCGGTATTAATGCTTCCAATTAATTTAGTTCTCTTCACAATTTTAATTGATTATGTAATTAATTTACCTTACAACTTCTCTCGGAGTTTGCTTCTTTAATAATTATTTATAAAATTAAACTTCACTAAATGATCACACAATGCTCCGCGGTTATTCTCTCTAAGAAAAATCAAATCTATATGTGTTCTAAATTGCTCACAATTAATCACTCGGCAATAAGTATTAAGAGTCAATTATTATAATCAATTGGCCAACCGGCTCTTTCTTTAAATCACAAAACACTATAATAATTAAATTATAAATTAACACTCTTAAATTACTTCCACAACAAAGTACAATTTAATTCTCCACTTAAAGAAATTATTTGCATCACTCAATTTTATCAACAAACACTACAAGGAACTACAATGAAAGATCTCACCATTTATCTCACTCAAAATAAACAATTAATGCTTTAAACAATTGCAAAATTTCTCATTACACTTAAAGTTATTAGACATTAATTGTCCTTCCATTTCTCTCAGCAATAATAATAAGGATTATTTTAAATTGTCTTCTCTCAATTAATACTCAACAATAAAACTTTAAATCAATTAAATTGCATTATCCTCACAATTAATACTTAAAGAATGACAAGTAATAACACATCAATTATCCTTCACAATAATTAATAAATTCCAATTACTCTCCAATCTTCACTTACAATTATATAAAAAAATTATCAATCACACTTAATTAATTAACACATACACAATTGCCCTCACGGCAAAGCACAAATGATCACACAAAATTAATTAACTTAAGCTCACACAATGAACATTTAAGAAAATACAATAAATTCACACAATAACACATGAAAACCAAGAATGCAAGAGAGAGAGAGAGAAAAACAAAAACAAAAAACACTTATAACAAAATTAAGATTTGAAAAGACATGGAAGACACCGCTCCAACTCCAACTACCATAACTATTTTTAATTTCATCCATTCAAACTAAAAACTAACAAACTTAATTCATTTCCATTCATTTTAAATTATCCCGTTAAATTTTAACTGTATTCACACCATAATTACAAAAATGAACCAAAAATTAAGTTAAAAGTCTCACAGTTGGCCTCACAGAAAAGCAGAAGCAGAAAGCCATTGCAAAGAGGGATACTAATGACTGAAGAAAAGCTACTCGCATTCAACTTGCTCTTGAGAACAAAGAGAAGAAAGAAGTTGACCATCTTGCTAAGTTTGAGGAGAAGGAGAAGGAGAAGAAGGAGGAGGAAAAGGAACGGGCAAAAGGGAAGAAAATAAAAGATGGCAGTGGTGCTCCCGCCTCATCAATACTAGATGAAGGCTCTCAAATGCAAGGTATATCTCAGGGAGGGATGAAGAGGAAGGCTGTACATCCAAACTTCACGAAAGAGGTCATCACTCAAGGGACACAAGTCATTGCCCTTGGTGATGATGACAATGTCACTTCTAAGGAATTACTATTGAGTGTGTCCATTGGTGAAGTGGTAGACAATGAAGGAGTTCACGGACCGAACTATTACACCGAGGTCTTGGACTTTCTATGGAAGGTATTTGGGGGGAGCAATGTATTATGCATTTCATTTGGACTAATGAATGAGTATATCATTGTACTTGTAATTATGAAATCTTCATGTGTTGAAGAAATGTATTTGTAGATGGTGGTAGGGAAAGCAAGGGTTTAGATGGGGTGGTCAATCGGCAACCGGGATTCGATCTTATGATATTTGACTGCCCGGAGAATTTGCCAATGCTAGACATAGGAGGCTCCAAGCACATTCCTTATTGGAATGCAGATAAGGTGTACTTCACCATCTTCCAAGCTTTTGAGTTTGCCAACAAACATTTGCAGGACAATGGTTGCATTGTTATGTTCCATTCTTGGGGCCAAGACTCTTTGGAAACCATTGCAGGACTTCTTCAAGAGTACTCAAACATTAGGAAGCTGAAGGATTGGATGGGCATGAATCGGATGCACCTTACATCGGCAATTCACCTAGACCAAATAGTAATACTTCATCATTTCTTTTAAATGGTTTTTTGAATTGAATTTGTTATATTTATTGTTACTTGTTTTCATATAGGTTCTGTTTATGCTTGCAGACATTGAAGTTTGGGATCACTCTTCTAGTGAAACATCTAAGAGACAAAGGGAAATCGAATTTTCAATTCAGGCGCTCTCAGACCATGCTGAAAGCAAAGGTTGACCTTCGCCGCAATGACCTGCTCATGAATTATACCACGGAGGACACCATGTTGATGAATGACATGGATCGAATGCCTTGGCGCGGGGCTCGAGAGAAGGACGCACGCTTCATTAAATTCATCATCGAAGGCACCACCGATGAAGGGGACATAGAACTAGATTGCACTACTTCTACTGGTGAATTTTGATTTCTTGAGTGTCTAAAAGCCATTTTCATTTTATGTAGTCAATGATTATACAAATGATTCATCCATTGGTTTATAGCAAGTGCATCCATTACTGCATGTCATGCAACTGGGAGGCATATTGTTGCATTGGAGGAAGATAAGAGGATTTTTCAGCACATCCTTTTGCCAATGAAGAAGGTTGATGCTCCAGTGACTACAGCTCCAAGTTCAAATGCAGCACTTGTGGTTTTATCACAAGACCAAGATGCTGTCGTGATTGTGCCTCGCAAATTTGTTCGACGACCTAAACCTAGTAAGTAAGTTATTCTATTTATCAATTTTTTGTTTCCATTGTAGTTGGAATGTATTATGAATCTAACAATGCATTTGGTGCATATGTAGCAACGACAGAGTGATCGTGGAGGACAAAGTGAGGAAAAGTCGAAGACTCATCTTGAGCCCTGAGAAGTCGTTTGATCTTCCAATCTATGTAGAGCAACTAGCATCAGCATTTGCGGAGTTTGGTACTTCTAAACCCAAACAATGCAAACCTTCATACGCTCTTAATGGTTTACAGTTTATAGATGGATCGGCGTCTGAAGGTAGAGAGACTTTGGAGTCTTCTAGTGACAAGGATTCTACGATAGAGTCCACTGCATATTAGAGTCATGAGGTTGACATATCTATTGAACTAAACCTGTATATTTGAATTTTCATTATGATTGGATTTAAGTGCTTTATGGCTATATATTGATTGCCTTTTGGGCTTCATATGATTTTCTTTTTTTCGCCCTAATCTTGTATTCCAAAATCTTTATCTAAACTGAATATCAACAATTACATTTTTGTTCCTAGAAGAAGAATACAATTACTATAGTGGTTCTTTAGAAGTGTGCTTATTTTCCATAAAATTATTTTAAGAATTATAAAAATTATTTGGAAGCAAACTGTATAATAAAAGAATTGGTTGTCAAAATTAAATTCACCTTCAACGAAGTATTTTTCTATGCCTATTAGGGGTTTGGACCCTAAACCCTAAACCATTTCACAAAGAAAATTTAATCCCCATAAATATATAACCTCATTTATTAAGGAGATTGAACTAAGTAGAAAACATTACTAGGCCTAAACGTAATTGTTTTTCTTAAAGTGCGGTGCAGTAAGTAGTGACATCCAAATAGGTCTCCATGGAAAAAAATGGGAAGTGCAATATATAGTCACCTACAAATAGGTCTATACGATAACAAAAAGGGAAGTGGAAAAAATAGTCACCTCTTCATAGGTCTACATGAAAAAAAAGGAAGTGGAATAAATAGTGACCTCCAATTAGGTCTTCATGGAAAAAATGAGAAGTGGGATATATATCCTAAACCCCTCTAAATCCTAAAACCTTGAAAAAAAATAGAATAGATCATGAACTTCAAATAGGTCTCCATTAAAAAAAATGGGAAGTGGAAGAAATACTGACCTCCTAGTAGGTCTCTACCAAAAAAATGGGGAGTAGAATAAGTAATCACCTTCAATTACGTCTTCATGGCCAAAAAATGGAAAGAGGAATGAAGACTGACCTCTAATTAGGTCTCCATGATAAAGAATGGGAAGTGGAATAAATTGTTACCTTCAAAAATGTCAACATGAACAAAATATGTCTACATAAACACCACTTTCAACCAAAGGCATTATGAATTTCAATTTGCACAATGAAGTTTTCATGCAAACAAAATTTGTAATTACAAACTCTTTTGCTGAACTCAAGGTTTTAGGGGGACCCTAAATCCAGATTTAACATTCGAAAAACACTATACATTACTCACAACCACGGTCATAGGTACATCCACGGTTATAGACCCTCATCCATTTTTTCACAAAAAAGAGTTCCTACTCACAGGCTCACAAGCTCAAACGCTAGCAACCTTGTCTTTATTATGTGTTATAATAAATCCTATGAGCATCTAATACATCAGTTCACTATGCCTTTTGTGGGTGCTTTATTCCCACCCTTGAAATAAAGTGTATACAACCAAGTTCTACTATTTTTGCCAATGAATCCTAATAGGTGCCTATTTTACGTGTAATCCACTTACGCCTTCCATGCAATGGATCTTGCTATCTTTCCTATTGCTAATTGAATCACTTATAATTGCATGTTTGAATTAAACCACATGTTAATGTTTTTTGTTTGATTTTGACTCTAACTATCTAAACTAAGATCCACTAGTTGGTGACCAAATAAAAGGTAAATTAGACTAAGTTGTAGAGCTTGTTTGGTCCTTTCCATGATTAAGAACTTTGAATTTGACCTAATTTCCTAGCAGATAATAGTAGATGAAGTTTGACTTCAAAACTAACCTCTAAAACTTCATCCATCAATTGCAAGCGCTCTAACTATCCAAATTGAATGCATATTTTTTGGTGGTTTTCTATTTTTTTATTCACTAATTAGGATTAAAGTTTAACTTAATTTGATCAATCCTAGTTGACTTTCATCCAATTGGCCACTACTTTTGGCTAAAACTTTATTCTACTCTAACTCCTTTACTATTCAATCAAATTTTTAGGTAATTATGGATTTGAGAGCTCAAAAATATTCTTTTCAAGGCTCTACTAACTCCTAATTTGTCCTTTGTTTTCCTTTTGACCTAATTGATAAATCATTAACCAATTCATACTATTTGGATGAATTTCGAGTTATACTTCTTGAACGGTGAATTAATTTTATTTTGGAAGTAGAAACTTTAATTTTAACTTTTGGTAAATATAAATATTTATGGGTAAATTTTAACCGTTAATTAGTTCATCAAAATTTTACCTATCAAACTTTTTTTACCTTGGTTGTTTAAAATTAATCAAGTTTTATTATTTTGTTTTTATACTAGTAAAGGTTAAATTCTTTTGTTTTATAACCTTTGGATAAACTAATTATAAGTAAATTTTGACTATCAACTGATTCATCAAAATTTACTTGTGAATTACTTTTATATTTTCATTTTTTTACTTCTACTTCCAATCCAAAATCTAAATTCCTTTTCAAAATTCCTTCAAAATAAATTATAACTTTTCATCTAATTTTTAGCTAATGTCATCTAGTTACAACTTCTAAAATTCTTGTCCAATTTTTGAGATTAATATTGTTTTGGGAAACTAATAAAATTGACTAACTACTTCTATCTTTAAATTATAACTTTCTTCTAATTGTAGGTGTTTGATTTCAAATTGAATTTCAATGACTAATAGTTGATCCTATTTTAAATGAAATTGTGGAAAGTTGAAAAGGAAAGGGAAATTTACAAACTCACTTCCATCATCACCACTTCAAGATCCTTGTGCACTCCCAAAATTTCTCCACAGTGCACCAATTTGACTTCCATTTCAACAATTTTGTATTTAAATGTTGTATTAGACACATTCATGCAACGCCTTGATTGTCTCAAATTCTTTTCTTCTACCTTCTTTTTGTCTTTTTCTTTATCTTTTAAATGATTTTCTTTTCTTTTCAATAGGGTTCCAATATCAAAACATAAAAAATCTTGATATAATCTAATTTTGAAAATTATTTGTTGATGGCTTCTAAAGTCGAATCCCACTACAATTAAGTTCTTCCAACCTTTTTCTAATTTAGTAAACCTCTAGAACTCCTCTAAAGTCAAAGTACTCTTTTATTTGTCTTTTCTATTTGTCTTTTTTATCAAAAGAAAATGTGTCATAGAAATCAACTATTCTCTTATTTCTCTAGCTTTTTGTGGGTTTCCATCTACTTAGCCCTTCTTTTCTTCTATTTTAACTTCTTAAAACACCAACCATGGAAGCTAATGCTCACTTGTATGAGTTGTTTGGTGGATTATAATTCCCTAGGAGCTTAGACAGTATGGATTTTTACAAAGATTTTGGACTTAGAACTCAATGTTGAGTTGCAAGTTGACCCACCAATGTGATCTAGAGTGCAAAGAGAGGTAGCTTGTAAGCTAGGTCAACTAAGTAGAGAGACTAGTTGTGAGTTGGTCAGCTAAGCTTGAAGTTGGGTCAATTGAACTATTTTTTTGCTACCTTCCAAGTGTTGCTTTAATTGGAATTGTTAGTGTGAGGGTAAATCCTCACCCCCCAACATTAGGAGAGATTTGAGGGCTCTAGGAGCCCACTAGTTCCCACAGCCCAAAATCGCGTAATTTTCTGCGGGAACGCAGTTTTGCAGGAATCCTACGTGGTCAAGAGATTGCCACGTCATTAACTTCTTCTTTTTTGAAAAAAAAATTTGGACTTTTTTTCATATTTCAGGACCCCTAAATAATAATAATTTAAAAAAACAAAAACAAACTGCTGGCCTGACAATGGCCAACCGTTCCCTAGACCAATTTCGGAAATAGTCCCAAAACAACCCTTTGGAGCCCTCAAATCCCTCCTAATGACCTTCTCAAATCAAATTTTTAGTCCCAAAATTGTAATTTAGGATGCCTTAGACTCATTGCATAGGACAATAAGTTCATAAAATATCTCTAAAAATAAAGATGACTTTTATCAAAGCTATAATAAGAAAAAAAATTATTTTCAATTTGTACAGTGTAGAGAAATTGGACATCAGAGCACTTCAAGGTTAAGGATCAGTTTTTTTCTTAAATTGAGTATTTTTGGATTATATATGGCAAATGATAAGCTTATAAGTTTTTTCCCATGAAAAACAATTCGAGTTATATTCAAAAAAATATACTTGATCTATCCCTAGCTTCTAATTTAGGATAGAAGTCATTTAGTCTTTGTAGATTCATAGTACAATGCATCCAAGAAAGGCAGTCATCTCCTAGTTTGCCATTAGTCCCCCCCCTTCTCAAAAACATTACATGAAATTTGAGGGCATCGGAAGACTATAGGTTCTCGGACTGTAGAAACACAATTTTTGCTACGGGAACAGGAATCCTATGTGGTTGAGAGGCTGCCATGTCATTAAAGAAAAAATTTGAATTTTTTTTACTTTTAATCATATTTTAGGACCTTTTGGGGGGGGTAATGCTGGTTGACAATAGCTAGCAATATCGGGAACCGTTTTGAGAATAGACTCGAAATGGCCCTCCACTACCTTCAAATTTCTTCTAATGAGTTATAGGCCATTGATTTTTTCTTAAATGCTTCTCCTCCAAAATCCCATCAATTTGTCAAAAAATCACAAGCCATTTATCTTTTTGTAAGATTTAATTTGAACCGTCAAAGTACAAATTTAAAATATGGACACAAATATTGTATGAATATAAAATATGGATACTATATACCAAACACGGATATGGATACTTGATATGGGTACAAGTTTGAATAGTGAATACCGTTTAAAATATGGATATGGAAGTAAAAGTAAGTGGGGGGGAGGTATTATTTTTCTTAAAAAAATTTAAGATTAGTTTTTTTTTCTAGGTGCATTGTGACACAAATTGTGCATTGTACATTGTGATACAATACCTCCAAATTTTCACTGTAGCCAAACATGCCAGTAAATATAAAGAATTCCTTGTATTTTGTAATTCATTATGTTTCCCAACCTTCTCTAGCTACACTAATTTATCATCATTTAGTGCATCATAATAATTTATGAATGTCACAATATTTTCAATTAGTGCAAGTTGACAATATTATTGTCTTGTATCAATTTTCACCCAAGAAAAAAATGGAGTGATGCTCACTTTTTAGGTGATACTAATTTTATTCCTTTTCTACAATAGAACCTCTTCATTGTTACAAGTAGGGAGTAGAATATTTCTAAATACATTCAACATTATAACAGGTAACAAATAATTCACTGCCTATGTCTCAAAGTAAGACCAATATTTCTTTTGTAAAATACAAAGTAAGCACAAGTTTTATTTTGAGACACAAGGAGTATAATTAACTTTTGGACTTTTAACAAATAATATATATTTTAACTTATCAACTTATGGGCTATCACCAAAATTATATTTTATAATTTATCAACTTTGGGACTATTAGCACTACAGTAGCTTAAGTAGCTTTGTGCTATTCTACTTCTTTCTTATAATATATATAGAAATTGGATTTATGTGTTACGATTTATTAGCTTTGGATTATTTTAAAGTATAGTAGGGTGATTGCAAGAAAGACTAGTCCTATTTGGCATCACAATTGGAATGCTAGAGTTGTTATCATCTATAACTTTTGGAGCATGAAGCCAATTGACTTGAAATTTTTATGAAAGATGACCAACTTAATAGTAATGATAATCCTTATTTTTTGAAAATATCAAAAAAATATTTTCTAATTAAATTTTAATTTGGCTAATTTGTTACACTCTATAAAGGCATATTCACATTAAAAAGAAATTTAAAAAAATTTATTTTATGTCCTCCACATTCATATAAATAGGGCTTTTTTTACACGCAATTCTGAACATTGAAAATGGTTTCAAGATCATTCTTTTGATAAAATCTCTCTTCCATGAAATCCTCCAAAATTGGCAATTTTTAGTTTCTTTGAAAAAATTCCCCTATTTTTTACAAATTAAAACACAAAAACACCAATTTCCATGAAATTTTGCACCTTTCTAGTTCTCCTAATCAGAAAATTTTCCTATGCTTTTCCTTCTTAGGGTACCTTCTTCTTAGAGGTGTATACATTAGATTATTTTTCACATTTTTTCAAAATTATTTTTCTAATTTTAAAGTACACTTGAAAAAATCATGAGTATTATGAAAAACACTACAAAAAATAGTCAATCTTTCTTGCAATAACCTAGTATATTTAGAAAGGATATTGATCATGAAGAATAATTTAGTAATGTCTAGTATTTAACATTTTTTTGGAGGATCTAGAAGGAAGGTGTAAACTTTTGTACACTATAAGATTATGAGATTTTAACACTTATTAGAGTCACTCGAATAGATCAATTTGATTATAATTTGCTAAACCAATTCTAAAGAAGATTTTATTTTGTATGCCAAATAAATATTCAAATTTCTCAATTCATTACCTCTAATAAATGATATGTTTCTAGCTATTCTATTTAAAACTTTTGGCTTTGGATTAAGAAACCATGAGGATGTCCTTAACTCCCACCTCTTCTAAATTTATTTCTTGATGAAAGAGCCTACTTTCTTTTATTTTTGGCCTGTCTTAAGGCATGATATTAAATCTTTCCATCAAAGGTGGGCCTACTTGATGTAGCACGTGGATTGGACCATGGACAGTATAGCTTGATCGGCCCACCTCAAATGGTGATAGATGCAAGAACCGTCCATCCACTTCTAACAAAGCTACCACTTGCAAAGCAGCTTTGTGACAAAGTGAAAAAACAAAAGTTGTCTTGAGTTCCCTCCCCTAATTCCACCTTAGTTTGTTGTGTATGCTTATGTTTTATTCATCTTCCATTATTTGTATGACATTTATATAAGTTCCTATTAGGGTTTGTAGTATGTGCCGTTCTTGGTTTGAGGTGAGCATTTTGCATCTTGGAGTAGGATTTTGTACAAGTTTTGATTGTGTTGGAGTTGTTTTTGTTTTGGATGGGGTTCTTGGTTGCACTTTATTGCACCTTCTCCATGTCTAATTTGTGTCCCCTCTAGACACAATATTTCTTTGTTAAGGTAGTTCAATTCATAAGTCATGTTTACCGTTTCCTAGCTTTTGATTTAGGCATGGCTTTGTAAGATTTAGGGTTTGTTTGATGGCATTGAGCCTCCTTGCTATCTTATTCATTGCTTCATTATGCACAACCATAATAAGTGATAACTTTGAAGAACTAGTGAGGCACATAGTCATGAAGAAAATGACCTCACATAATTTGCTTAAAAAGTTATATAAACTTTAAAGTAAATTGTGAATTTGTCATCACATGTACACATTTTTGTGTTGTGAGGAGGATTTAGTGTTGCCAATATTTGTTGTCAATTGGAAATTACAATACAAGAGTGAAACTTTATAATGGTAGATTATGCGCACATAAGCACTCAAATGAATTTTTTTTGCTTCTAACATGCTTCAAGTACACATGGTTTCTAAACCTTGACTATGGGGGGTTGATTTACACCTTGATATCATCATTTAATAAGGTTGGAGGTTCCTTGCAATAAAATCCAAGAGGCAAATTATTTTGTCATTTCAAAAGGTGAAAACTCAACAAAGAAGTTAACAATGACATAGAAATCAAAGAGATGGAAGACTAACACCAAGTTGGATTATGTTTAATTTTTATTTCTTGAAATTTGGGGCAACTTAATTCGTTTGTATAGACTATAGACTCAAGTGACATCCTAGTTCCCATTGCTAACAATATTCTATTAAGATCACTAAGCATCGTGGAATGAGTGGAAATGAATATATTAATGATCTTTTGAAATTGCATACTTAATTTTGAAGGTTGGGAATGTTGATCGCACATTGTTGTAATGTTGTGACAACTTGAATTTTGACTAAGCTCTACATTTTTGTACGTTGATAAGAGCATCTCTACTACAACACAAGGAATGATGCAAATTGGGCAAGTGGCCACTCTCAGCCATTTTAATTGCCCCACGGCACACATGGCAAAGCCAAAAAAAGGTTGGGCCCAACCAAATTTGAAGTTGGCATGGCCAAATGGAGAGTATTTGGCTAGGCTCAATGTGCTTTTTTGTATTTGATTGCTACTTTCAAGACACTTTAGAATAGAAAAAGGTTTAGCTGATACACACCTTAAACAAGCACATTTTTAAAACCAATAATTTTAAATTCAACTTGGAGAAATGTTGTGTCATAATTAGAAAATGAAAGCAAATTTACATGAATGCAATTGGTTTGAAAGTTTAAGAATGTTGAGGCATTTACACCCTACCATTTGAAAAGTATGATGCACAAAGACCAAAATGAATGAAAATTGTTGTAGGCCATTCTAACTCACATATTCTCCAATGCCTCAATTCTATTGTATCAAACAAAGTGTCCCTTCAACTTTTAGTTCACTCAATGTTTCTAATTGCAATTCATTCATTATACATATATGCGAGATGGATACATTTGGTGTGCAATGCTGCAATAGTTTAAAGGTAATTGGGAACTCCCTTTTTCCCTCTTCTTATTTCACTTGATTTTTACAAAAGAAAAATGTTTGGGCCTTCCCTTCCATCCTTAATGTAGAATTATTATTTTGAATTTGGCTACAACTACATTCTAATGTTCTTTTGCCAAAGCTTGTACTTTCCCTTGTAATGGCAATTTTTGTACCCTATATGTACTTTGGAGAAGTTGAATCTTTGCAAGTCTTCTTTATGGATCTTGTATGTTTCTTTTGTCTTGGAGAGTGGTCTTCGACTTTTATTGATTTCACGATAATAATACCTTAACATGAGAATTCTTCCCTTGGTAATAGGAGAACCACTTTAATTACCCTAACCGTTTTTCCATGGTCATAGGTTTAAGCATATTCCTATTTGAATTCACCCAACTATCCTAACTACCTTAGCCATACCTAATTCTATCCTAAAACTATCCTAGTAACTTCTACCCAATACTAATGTTCTAATTCCATTCCTTCCTCATTGCATATATTAATTGGGTCTTTTGTGAAATTAATAACATGCTTTTGAAATCTTTTTCTCCTACTTATACTTGTTGATTCTTATTTTCTATAGTATGATCTTTGCATTGTTGTATAAATTTGCAAAAATACCCATAGGTAAATGGCCTTCATTAATTTGTTAAGAGTGATAAAAATACATTTTATCATAGAAATTGGCTCTTTTATAAATTAATAATTCTTTTACAATAATTGATTTTTGATATTAAATATATGTCTATACTAGATTATTGTCTAATCTAGCCTTTAAAATATTTATTTTGCTATTTTGAAACAATCAACAATTATTTTGGAAAGGTTAGAGTAAGCCTATTTAGTAATTGTTTTTATCTTATATGAAAATGAGGTCAACACTAACTACACCCAATTTCAACCACTTTTTAAGCCAATCACTCTAGATACTTGCCTAAAATGTACTTTTACTATTGAAGAGAGATTATAGCTAGTTTTATAAACTCCTATTTTCAACACTTTGAAAGTTTGTTGTTTTAAGGTAGAACTACCCATAACCAATCATTTAAGGTATTCTAGACATGATTTGGCATAGTGCAAGGCAAAACAAATATTTTCATAGGTGCAAAGATAAAAATAATGGAGATTGCAAAAACTTTGTTAATTTTATCACATGAATTGAAATTACTTTGAATTTTGAAAGGTAAAAAGTATGCTAAATCCAATGTCAATTTGTGGAGTCTTTTAATTTCGATCACACAAAAAAAAAACTTTTTTACTCACTCCTTCCTAGTTTCTTGCACACTACTTTGGGACATGTACCATGAACTTTTAATCCCAACTTTAAAAACTAAAAAACTAAAACACATTCTAATCTTGGTTGGAAATACGTCCATCAACAGGTTGGCTATGGGGTGCCAATTGGTTATAGGTGGTTTTACCTTATTGATATTGTGTCCAAAAAATGCATTCTAAGAGAATTTTGAATTCCCTTTTGACTACCATCAAGACTCCTACACAAGAAATTCAATATGATAATGAAAACTATACTAAATTGCTAAATTGTGTGATTTTAGGTGTTCTTACCTTAATGCAATGAAAGTCCTTCTCCATTTGTGAATGGATTTATACACAAGAAATGAATGGGAATTGTCCATTGGTTTAAAAAACCAAAAAACATAGTGTAAGGGCAAAACACCCATTCCCGCACCTGTTCCTTGTAGTGGACTATAGGTTCACCCAAATGCATCACTAGACTTCCCTTAATGCGTTTGCCACATGTATGATTGTAATTTGTTGATACAATTGAAGGACACATAGGGAAATTTGGTTGGCTGAGTACTGATTTTCGCAAGGTTCAGTTTTTGGGGCACCTACAAGACAATTCTACAGGTCTAGGGAGCCAACACTTTGAAAATTTGTAGAAATCACATATTGTATCCGAAGAATCTAATTTTTTTTTAATATTCATGATTTTCACTCGCTAATACTAGAAAAATATCATTTTTAGAAAACGTTGCCTCCAACTATGCTGAATTCCTTATTTGGACGGTTTTGGGTGTTTCCACTAAGGTAGGTACACCCAAAATGGCACCTGACCTTAAAGCGCTTTGTACAACGTGCATACATTTTCAAAATCAGTCATGTACCCAGACTGTAGATGGCGCTTTCAGAAACACACTTTGACTGTTAATAACTTTTGCATATGATATCCAAATCCACTGTTCTTTGGTGCGTTGGAACATGCTTTCACTCATGAACAAGACTGTAAAAAAACCTGAACAACATAATAACAGGAACGAGGCACAGTATGAAAAACTGGCGCTTTTGGGTGTACCTACCTTATATATAAAACTTTGGAGTTGGATTGGAGAAGATTCCAGTGGCAGAGGATCCATTTGTATTCACTGTGTCAGGATAGAGGTTGGTTACTTCTCTCTGTCAGACTAACATCCAATTTTTTTTTTTTTTTTTTTTGACACAAGCGTGTTGAAGAACACACTGCAAGGGTTTCCATCAAGAAGAAAGGCTGCTTTCACGCTAGATAAACCACCTGTCACAGCCAGGTATCGAACCCGCAACCTCTCCATTCGGTTTGGGTACCTTTCCGCCTTCATCTGGTAGTTTAGGGTCATCTCGGACCATTGACATCCAATTTTCAAATGCAGAATTCTTTTGATTCAGTCCATCGGTCGCCTCTCCACCCAAAAACATAACAACAAGCAAAACGCTAAATACCTGTAAACTTGTAAACTTGTAATACACTCATCTTTATCTGTGTAAGAAAATAAAATCTGAATTACCTATTTGACGGACTAAAAGTCTAAACTCCAAACATTACCGTATAAACTTACCATGGTTCAAAAGTCTTTTTTAGTATTTAGAATTATTTTTATTTATTTGTTTATAAACAAATGAAATGGAATTTCATCATAACATTCAGTAGCAATCTGTCACACTGCCTCCCAGCGGATGAAATGGTGTGGAATATTCCACACCACTCAGTAACTAAAGTTGCAAACTTCAAGAAATGTCAGATGAAATTAGATGATGGGGACTTCACAAAGGGAAAGGCAATCCTTCTATAGGCTACTGAATGTTATGATTGCCAAGCATGGTTCATAAGTTAATTTTGAACCCCTAAGGTAAATCAACCCATTACAGACTTTTTACCTATTATAGATTCCTAGGAATGAGCCTTGTCATTACAGTTTTCTTTCAAAGAATGAGATTTTGGCCACAATCAATGTCTTCGCTAACTAGAATGGGGTGATTAGTGACCATTAGAGGAACTTGTAGCTTTTCAGTATTAATTCATTGTAGGAAGTGACTCTTTCAAGCCTTCTGTGTTAGAAAATATTTTGATTGCATTAGGTGAGTAAGATGACCATTATGGATACAATTTTAGTTGGTTTTGGAATAATCAAGAAACCATGATGGGTGGAACACTTCAAAAATTCATAACAAATTCACACTTTGTCCAAAAAATATAGTTTCACCTGCTCTCATCATTTCTATCACTTGTCCACATGTGGGAAAAAAATTATAAAGATTTCAGTAGTGACATGAGGACAAATTCTTCATTTGTTATGTAATGGGCTATTTTACCTTAAATGCCCAAGGCACAAAAATATGGTGTTTGCAAAGCTTTGAAGTTAACCCCTAAATGCCCAAGGCATCAAAATTTGGTGTTTCAAAAACTTTGAAGCTAAATTAAACCTAACCAAGTTGCTATTTTTAATAGTTTATATTTTTGGGGTATTCTTTTTGAAGTCTAGTTTAAGCATCAAAAACTCAATTGTGAGAATGATTGATTATGATTTTTCTGTTCAAGATTTTGTACAAGGGTATCCATTGCAATCTTGACTTTCTATAGTGTTAAGGATGAGCCTCAAATACACTAGATCTTGGATACAAAATCACACTAAAAATTCATTTAAAAAAATTGTAGAGTAGATTTTGAAAAGTTGTAAATTGATTGGGGTTATGCATCTTAGGCCCTTCAATCTTATATTTTTTTGGTGAACAACTTTTTAGATTTGACATGTGAAAAAAGGATTGAAGGACTTCAAGTCACTTTTGCAATTTTAACACCCTCATGATTAAATATTATAATCTTTCAATCCATAAGTGATAATGTTGCATTTTCTTTACCTAAGAGATCTCTAACATGTCTAGTTTGAATTTGTATGGTTATAATTTTAAGAAAATTGATAATGCATATTAGAATTTTGGCCTTTTGTTGAATTTAGAGCAAATTTTGAGAAGCTCAAAAAAAGGCTTGGGCATTTAGGGGTTAAATAAAATCTAACCAAGTTTTTATTTTTAGTAGTTTATATTTTTGGAAACTCTTTTCTTAATTCTAGTTTTAGCATCAAAAATCTAATCTTCAAAATGATCGATTATGATTTTTCTATTGAAGATGTTGTGTAAAGGTGCCCATTGCAATCTTGACTTTTTGTAGTATTGATGGCTTTTGGAAACAAGGCTCAAACACACTAAAGCTTGGAGGAAAAACCACATTAAAAATTCATTTTAAAAGATCGTAGTATAGATTTTGTAAAGCCATAAATTGATTGGCGTTTTGCATATTAGGCCCCTTTATAACCTCATATTTGTTTGGTGACCAACTTTTTAGATTTGACATGTGAAAACCCTCATGATCAAACATTTTAATCTTTCAATCCATAAGTAATATTGTTGTGTTTTCTTTTCCTAAGTTATCTCTACAATGTCTAGTTTGAATTTGTACAATTACATTTTTTGAAAAGGAAATAAAGCTTATAAAAAAGTTGGCTTTTATTTCAATTTAGAGCAAATTTCAAGAAGCTCTAGAAAAGCCTTGGGGTATGTAAAGATTAAAGGACATTTTAGTTCTTGAGCAAACAACCCAAAGAATCTATAACATAAATTAGCAATGGACAAGGCAGAGCTCTACATTTTTTGGCAAGTTTTTTTTATTTTTTTTAACAAAAGTAAAACAGAATTCCATTGGTATTAAAAAAAATAAGACTTGCTAGCCACATGTGGCTTGGGAGGGAGACGACAACGCAACATACACTATTCTAGCAAGCTTTGGAACTAGATGGAGGAAGAAGCTCAATATTTGATTTTAACATCAACTCAATAGTTGACTTTAGGCAACGCATTAGATGAAATTTGAGGGCACAAAGAGACTGTTTTAGGTTTGTTCCTCTAATAGTTCTTTATACTATCCAAAAACATTAGAAGAGATTGGAGGCCTTTAAGAGCCTATGAATTCCTGTAGTTTGGGAATGCAGAAACTATATAAAATCAGGAATCTAACATAGCTACAATTGCACCAAAAAAATTTGAATTTTTTTTGGATTTCTTTTTGCATTTCAAGACCCCAATTTTTAAAAAAATAAAAATTTTGTTATTTGTAAATGCAAGCTTAACAATAGCTTGCTGTTTCGAGGACTATTTAACCCCTAAAGCCCTGAGCTAAGTTTTTTGGCAACATAGCAATTTCGGGTAGTTCATTACGAATGAAGTTGTTTTTGTTTTTTTTCTTTGAAATTTTGACACAACATGTGTCAAAGGAGTAGCTTTAAGGCCCACCAATTTCCATAACTTTTGATTTGATAGTTAAGAAGTTATGGCATGATATGTTGTTTTGTTTAAACTTGGGGCAGCCCGGGCAACTGAAAAACTTCCTTAAAATAACTTTGCCCTAAAAATTGAAATAAATTGGTAAATGATTGCTTTCTACCTTACTTCACTGCTTGTTTTAAAATATTAACATATGCTGTATTTAAGGGAGTTTGATTTATATTTTTTCTTCATGAATTGAATGACTTAAGGTATATTTATTGGAAAAGTAATGAAAATTGTTGCATTTTATAAAATATCTTTATACTTTTTGATACATAAATTGATATTGTACATCAAAGTTCTTTAGGAATTTAGAAGAAATGTGTGCACATTGGTGGTTTTCAATTGAACAAACCAATATTTTGTAGGGCCAAAGAAATTGGATTTTAGAGATTTTATTGATTTAGATTATACATAATTTAATAAATAATAATAAAAAATCAAACTTTGATTTGTAGATGTTGTATTGGGCTAATATAGATAAGACAAGGACATTGCCATATTGGCCATTTGAGATTGTATGAATGTAAGCAAAATAGCATTTGCTACATATATATTTGCCCTATGTAAAATTTAGATCACTACTTTGCTAAATTATTTAATGTGTGAATGTAGATAATAGAACTATTCTAATGACTTTTTAATTACAATGATCTTCTAAACAACATTCTTCAACACTTTGTGAATGAATGTAATGTTTTAAAGGCATTTCATTCCATCACAATCTAATTGAAAGCATCAACATGCTCACAAATTGAGATATAAATTGCCAACCCCTAAAATTTTGGATTCACCTCCAAATACTGCATACAATGATGGAAATTGCCTAACATAACATTGCAACACAAAATATTCTTCTTCATGCATCAAGATGGTTGACTACCTTTGAAAATGACATCAAAATTATTAAATTCCAAGCCAATAGAAAGCAATAGGTAGTTGGCTCCTCCAAAAGCAAGTAACAGCTAACGACTTACATAAATGCTTTAGATGCTCTATTTCATCTTTGGCCTACTTTTTGTATTTTGGTTTGCTTGGTCTCCTTCCATAAAAAGCATAGAGTTGTTGCACAATAAGAAAAAATAGCAAATCATAGGTCTCAACATGTTGCATTAAAAATAGCATCCAAAACTATAGAACTTGAAACAATTTGTGCAAATATTACTTGTTGATTGGATTATTGCCCCCTAGATCATTGCCATGGCATTTGAATTGTCTACAATAATTACAAAAAAAACATATTCATCACTCAAATCTACTCCACATTGAATTTCCAAGTTTGGAGTAGCTTTTAGCATTTGGGTCATTGCAAGAAACGGTGTTCAAAAAGCGTAGCGTTTTTCACAGTACTCATGTTTTTTTCGGGAGTACTTTAAAATTAGAAAAATAAGTTTTAAAAAATATAAAAAATAAGTTTCATACATATATCTTCAAAAAGAAGGTACCCTAAGAAGGAAAAGTATAGGAAAATTTTCTAAGTAGGTGAACTAGAAAAGTGCAAAATCTCATGAAAGTAGTTTTGTCATTGTAATTTCACATTTTAATTTATAGAAAATAGAGAAAGGAATTTTTATTAAAAATAAAAATTGGCCATTTAGGAAGAGTTGATATTGATGACATTTCACCAAAAAAAAAGATCCAAGAACCATCTTCAATGTTCAAAAATTGTGTGCAACAGAAGTGCTATTTGTACTCATGTGGAGGACTTAAAATAATGTATTTTTAGATTTCCTTTGGTAGGTATGAGTTTTTTTATTATGCAAGTAGACCATGAAAGTTTCAACTCCAAATATTTATTTTAAGGGGCTCATAACGTAGTGAAAACCTCTAAACGTCAACTTGTGACAAATTAACAAAAATAGTTTTTAAATATAAAATGATTTTTTTTAATTTCTCAAAAATAAGAGATGTGATGAAAATAAAGTTATACATCTTCAATAAAAATTTCATGTTCATTCGACTTGTGCTTCAAAAGTTATTGCAGACAATGAGAGAGTATGTCCAATTGTGACAGCAAAATAGTACCACCGTTTCTTGCAATGACCCATTTGTCAATTCCAATAGTAATAGAACAACAAGAACAACCATCATAAAAAGAAGACCAATGATCATGTACTAATGGAGGGAAAGATGTTAAAATAGATTTGAATGGTCAAGTAATGAAAAGAAGAGAATGTGCATCTTTGAATGTTAAGTGGTACACTTGTAAAAACTTCCATCAGCCAATGGCTTCAACGACATTTTTTAAAATTCGTATTGAACTCAATAAATAATTTAAATTAAATTAATTTGAAATACTCCCCTTCCTTCCCTCCCATCCTACTTAACAAAAATCAATGGCTCTCAATTTATAATACATTGGATACATTGTGAATGAATGTAATGTTTTAAAGGCAAGTGAAGATTATTTCTTCCGTATGAAGGCCAAAAAGAAAGAATTTTCATTGATATAAATTAATGATACATCATTATTTATATTAGCCTCTTAATTTTGTTAATTAGGTGTGTAATGAAGTATTACCACTATGTCCTTAATCCCTAATTTACTATGATATTTTGAAGTCCAAAACTACTAGTATTTCAAAACACTTGCGTTTAGAATAAATCTAAAATATTTTTATTTCTTATTATATTATAAATGGATAATTGGAGTATCCTTTAATTAACTTGTTCAAGTATATCCTTCCCTTAAATTTTAAATTGCAACAAAGTGCAAGTTTAATGTGCTTAAACTTCCCCAAGTATTTTTTTGGCCCTTTCCAAAGATGAAGTTTTATCTATTATCAATTTTAGAAAAAAAGCTTGTCCCATAAAAAATGAAAGAAAAAAAAAATCACTACTAACTTTTACAAAAAAAAATGACAATTATAAATACTCATAGAGAGAATTTGTATGTTCTAATAAACAACATAAGTGAAAATTCATTTGGAAAATATTTTTCAAAGTTTTAACATAAACATCTTGCAATTAGCAAGGTTTATTACTTCAAAATTTTAGTTCAATATACTTTAAAGGGTCATTGCAAGAAACGGCGTTCAAAAAGCGTAGCGTTTCAATAGTACTCCCCCTTTTTCTTTAGGAGTACTATTTAATTAGAAAAACAATTTTTAAAAAACATGAAAAATATGTACAATGTACACACCTTAAAGAAGAAGGTACCCTATGGAGGAAAACCTTAGGAAAATTCTCTAAGTAGGAGAACTAGAAAAGTGGAAAATCTCATGAAAGTGGGCATAATTACATTTTAATTTGTAAAAAATAGGAAAAGCTCTTTTCTCAAATCTAAAAATTGGACATTTGAGAAGAGTTGATGGTGATGAGATTTCACCAAAAAAATAATCTTAGTACTATTGTCAATGGTCAGGAATTGCGTGCAATTGGAGTGTTGTTTACATGCATGTGGAGGACATAAAATAATATATTTTTAGAAAACTAGTTGGTAGGAATATACTTTGCTACTACGCAAATGAACCATGAAAATTTCAACTTTAGATCATTAAATTTGGGTACTCCTAACGTAGTAAAAACCCCTAAACCTCAGTTTGTGACAAATTAACAAAAATTAATTTTAAATATAAAATGATTTTTTTTAATTTCTGAAAAATAAGGGATGTAAAAACCATCAAGTTAGAGAGGTCCAATAATTATTTCATATTCTCGAATATTTTTATTCAAAAGTTATAGCAGAAAAGAATGACGTCACTCCCATTGTGACGGAGAATAGGACCACCGTTTCTTGCAATGACCTTAAAGAGTTGGCAATTTAAAGTTACAATTGAGATCAAATAATGAATGAAATTCACTTTTCTTCGGTTTCTTGGTTGAAACTAAAAGCACATGTCACTTCATAATGCTTAGTCAAATTGGACATAGATTTTTGACCTACTATGACAATGTGGAAAAAAATTCAACCATTTGATTGCTCGTTAATAAATAATAATGTTTGAAGTTTAAAAAAATTCTTTTCACTCCTACAAAATTGAATCAATAGATTTTGAGCCTTTGTGAAGTAATTTTTTTGACTATACAAACTTTAGCCACTACACTATTGAGCGCTTTAAACTATTAGGTACACTCACACATAATTCCAAATGAAAATTAGGGGTCCACCTTACTACAATCACCTTGCAATGCAACAAGGTCAAGTAGATTGGCAATACACTAGTCATTTTATTTAAATGATTTCTTGTGCAATAAAGATTTTTTTTTATAAATACAAACATGAAAAATCTAAAGCCAAACATTTGAAATGTGTAGGAGAAATTTCAAAGAATTTTGTGATCATAAATTCTAAAATTAATTATAATGCATTTGTATTAAGAAGAAAATATATTTTTCAAAATCATGCATCATTTAGTTGATTTTTTTCTTCCACTTAGAACAAGAGAAGTTGCACTAAAAACAAGTTTATCAAAAATTGTTTCTTATATCATGTTAGTAACATACATGTAAAATTTCAAAAGTGGATGAAGAATTTAGTAAAAGTTTCAAAAACATTTCAAACTCCCTAAATTTTTAGAACAATATAATTTTTGATTCATGTATCTAATCAATTTTTTTTTAAAATTTAATGAGAAGGTGAGTGTGTTCATCTTGTGTCAAAATTTTAAAACATCTCTTCATTTTTTGCTTTGTTATTACCTATCCAAATGCTAATTGTCCCTTGAGTAGACAATTGATCCTTCAAGGGTTAAATGAATGGTTTTTAGGTGTTTTGCCTCCAACTCTTCACATCAATTGAAAAGTCATCTATTAGAAAGTGTTTTCCATATTTATATTTTATATTTTCCTTCTCCTAAAGCACTATAAAATTAATATCATATTTGTAAATTCGTACTTGCAATCTTTTCCTACTTCAACTCAACTACACCCAACTCCAAAATTTGGAGTATCATCTAAGTTACTAAGAGTCTCCATTTCTCCTTCATTCAACATTACTTCACCCATACTCTCAATTGAAAACAACTTTGAGTTCTAGAACTAGATCAATAAATTATTTCAAGGCATTTAATCCAAGCTTGTAAATATTTGGTAATATCCCATTTAAAAAATTGAGGTGAACAATGGTGGAGTGAATGCACCAAACATATATATTGGAATCATGAGCAAGAAACAAGTGTAAATTCATTATTTTTCATGCACTCAAAAGTCTTAACATTTGTTGCAAAGAATATGCATGACTCTTCAATGATAGTCAATGCCTAAGTTTCTTCTTGATACCTCACTTGAGATGAGCTAAAAAATGTATACTTAGAATGAGTTCTATACAAGAACATTGTAATGGGGTTGAAGTCTTTCCAATGATATTTTTTTTTAGTATATACATTCAATTCAAGGAAGCTTGAATGATGGGTTGCTATTCAAATAGCAAGTGAATGCTACTTTGAGTCAAAATCTCTTGTAGTTATTGTTTTGCAAGTCGGGCCTCATACTCTACAATAACTTAGGAACCAAAATGAAAATAATATTAGTATCAAAATTAAAAACCCCAAGGATTGGAGAAGATGTACTAGTGTGTGTTGAAGGTTCACATGAACTAAGCATGTAGATTGTGGATTCAAAACCCATTCAAATTTTCAAAAACCATGGAAAACAAGAATAGTAGGGAACACAAAATGGGATATCAATATGGGAAGTGTCACCAAAGCAAGAGGCATCATGACCACCACTGTTACAAACACAAGTTGAGCAATGATGTGTTTGTTGAGTATGAAGTTGCACATGTGCTTGCATTGAAGCAAAGGGTGAGAGATCTACAAGAGCGAGTGGAGGCATTGGAGAAGCATGCATATGAGGAGACGACAAGGCATAGTAAGCTTGTGCTTCGGGAGCTTGTGAAAGAGGCTCGAGCACAAATTGTGGAGGTGAATGGTCTTGCCATGCCGTCGTCTAAGCAAAGTTGGAAGTATTGCTTGCATTCTTTGAGCCCTTTGCAATTGCAACGGGCCAATGTCAATTTGAAATTGTGGCCAAAACTAGTGGAGATTCTTAGTCCTTCTACTATGAAGCTCAATGATTGGGTTTATGGGTACACAACTTGGCAAGTGGCTCACGTGATTCAAGGCATGGATGAAGCTATGCAAGGCATTTGGAAGGAGTTGTTTAAGGTGATACACCATGGTGAGTCTTTTGAAGATTACTCCTCACTAGAGCCTTCCAAAGACAAAGATGAGTTTATGGATCAAGAGTAGTAAGTGTAGAAAAAGATTAACCCCTAAAGTCCCAAGGCCATTTTTATGTCAAAAAACACTCAAAATTGTCACCTTTGTTGCATTCATTCAAAAAAAAAATTAAAAAGACTTTTTAAGAATCTAACCATATGATCTTATTCTACACTTGCCTAAGATCATGTGGTATACATTTTGTGTTTTTTGACCATATAGATCAAAAGATATTTGCATTCAAAGTGGAAGAAAAAGTTTTTTTTGATGAAGATGCTTTAATTGTCCACAAAACAAGAAGCTCCATAACTTTCACATCACCAATCCAAATGGAATGAATCAAAGCTTACCATTTAGACAAAAAAATAATCTATGAAGAAAAAAATATTACACTTTTTTTTTAGATACATTGCAAATTTTTTTTGTTGCCTAGTCTCCCCCATTTTGAGGTTATTGTAGCATAATTTTTGCTCCCGGGAACCAATTGAAATAAAAGTTATATTCCCGAAAAGCTAACAAGTTTAGCTATCTTATGAGGAAGTTACAAGAATTTTCAACAAAAATTGAATCCATAAGAGCTTGCCCAAAATCCATTTTGTCCCTTGTAGAGACAACAATACTTTAGGGGTTAAACAAGCACAAAGAGATCTATAATTATGTATCGATTTTCACTTGCAATATAATACTTCATACTGTTGAAGTATGAAACCTTGTAACACTATAAAAGCACTCAAATTATGTGATCAAAGAGATGAATTGTCTTTATTGAAATCAAAGAGGAGTAGCTACCTCACCCTTTTATAGATCCTTACATTTCTTTTTAGAAAAGTGAATTTTCATATGAAAGATTGGTGATATGATTGGGAATGCTATAGACTATCATCCCAAATGTTCACCGTAGTCAATACTAAGGATTTGAATATTATACTATTGTCAATATTTGAAATTTCCATCATAAGTTCAAGCATGCATGCTATGGGTGTGAGACATTGGCATTGATAAATTGACATAACTTTAAAGAAATTAAAGAGAGATCATGGTTGAGAAAGAAAAACACTATGAGGAAGCTACAATGTCAAAATGAAAGAGAACCCTAATAATCTTTTCTTTTTATACATTGTCTTTTTTTACATGGATAGAATTAGCACTACTATTGAATAATGTTATGTCGACAATTCCTATACAAATTGTTTTATGGGAAATTTCGTTAAAATGGCGCCATTTCGTTAAATTGGCGCTTTTGAGCAGTTTAGACTGCGCGGTCTGAACCGTTTTTTCTATCCTAGGATCTACACCTGTACTAGATTTTGGAAATCTACAACTCTCCTAGATTTCAGAAATCTATACCAATCCTAGATTTTTTAGATTGTTTGGTCTAATATCTATGCTTGTCATAGATTTCAGAAATCTAAAAGTGTCCTAGATATTAGCAATGTATACTTGTCCTAGATGTCAAGGTGTGAAAATGGCATGTGGAATACCGCCATTTTAACGAAATTCCCCATTTTTGTCAATACAAGATTTTGAAGTTGATGTGGAAGGCTCAATGGGGCCATGGATTCATTACACCTATCACATTCCTATGTAAAAATGGAGGAAGGCATTTATAGTCTATATTAAAAATATATTTAAACAATTTTGGATTCTTTCAACCCCCCAAAAAATATAGAGATTAATATGAAGATCATCATATGATCAACCAATTATACCATTCACCATTAACATAGGGGTCATGAAGCCTATTGTCTCAATGATTGAAATGAGCAAAATTAGAACCTATAAGGTAGGAACACCCAATTGTGACAAGTGCCTAAAAGCATCACTTTGTATACAATATCCATAGGATGAATTTTTTGATACATTGAAATCTCCTTTCATTTGTCAATTAGAATATAATCTTCTGGAAGTAGTTTAGAAATAGAAACTATGCACCATTAGATATTTTTGGGGCATTTAGAAGATTGTGGAGTTGTAGGAACTCCAAGAATGCTTTGGGAACTCTAACATGTAGGCAGTCTCATGTGGTCGAGAGATTGCCATATCAGATTTTTAAAATTTAAAATTTAAATTTTTTTTGAAATAATTATTAAATTATTAAATTATTTTTTGAATTTAAAACAAAATCAATTATCAATTTTGTTATAATTTTTGAAATATTTGGATTTTTTAAAAATTACTTATTTTTTTCAAAAATTCAGACCAGCAATCATTGGTACAATGTACAAGAAATAGTTTCAAGGATCAACCTTGAAACAATTGCCTAAAGGGTTGAAAAACATCTAATGTATAGAAAGTGTCGCACTTTTAGACGTCCATACCTTCATGCTTAATGATATATTGGACTTGTACCAAAGGAGAAGAAGCTTTGCATTGACAAAAGCTACCTTGAGGAAGTTTGAAGAGCTACCTTACTTGAAAAGCAAGTCAATGCTACAAAGACAACCTCTTGTAGTGTAGGAGCTTGTTCAAAATATGTTGATATTTTGTGAGCAAGTTAACTAACTCTAAACCAATTCCAATCTTCTTTTCACAAACAAAGACAAGACATGAAATCCATCCAACGAATTAGGCCTACAGGTGAATTTAGTGTTCTGTAGAATAATTGTGGAAAAAAGCCCCCAATTGTGGAAAAAATTCCTGTTAGCATCCTGCCAAACAAAGCACCCCAAAGAATCTAATTTGGTTACCAGAATGTTATGTTGGTGATTACTGTATAAACTTGAACCGATTGACAATAGTGAACTCGGGCACCGACAAGTAAGAAGACAAGCAAGTCCGTAGAGGAGCACCATAAGCACGCAGGAAAGGCATGGATGATGATGATGATGATTAGGATACTGTCTGAGCAATTGATCTTATTGACTAATGAAAGCATCCCAACGTAAAGGGTTTGACAGAGAGCCTGCCTCAACACTGTCGACCCTGAGCAAACCAGAAATGGCTGATAACACGGTGGTGGTGGGGGCAAATGAGTTGCTGATTCCTACATTCTTCCTTCAACCCTTGCAAAATGTAAGGTTATGGTACAAAATTCTGATAGCAGCTTTTGCCAGTGTCTGCACATGAATGATACATCTAACTGTGTCCCTAGCAGTCATCAAATTCATTCCTTCAGTCGTGTTGTGACAGCCCTTTGCTGGAGCTCACAACGCACAAATGACGGTACTGCTTCAACAGAGTCAAGGCTGACTCCATCCGCTCCAGTTTCAGTTCCACGTACACAGCCGCCAGCAGAGCCGTGGGGTTGGAGGGCGACAGTCGTTGTGCTTCCTGCGCTAACCGATGTGCTTCCTGTAGATTCCCTTGCATTGCATACACAGCGACGAGGTTGATGTAGAGTGATGCTCGCGCACTCGTGCCTGTCAATCTCGCGACACTGGCAGCGTCGCCCAAAGCACCAACAGTGTAGGAAGCGCCGTCCTCACCGTCCACACTCGCTTCACTGTTGTCCCCACTTTTCCACTTGAGGCTGCTCTCATCTTCCGTACCTGAGTTCGTGGGTTCTGCTGTCGTCTCAGTCAAGCAGGTGGAGAGGTGTTCCAGGGCTTCCTCAGGTCTCTCCAGCTGACAGAGAGCTTCAGCTGCGTACACATGACCGAGGAGCATGTAAGGTCTGGCACAGGAAGGCTGGCGCAAGAGCTGCTCTGCGGATCGTAGAGCGCGTAAGGGGTGACCCACTCCCAGTTGGCAATACGACAGCGCTGCAAGAGCCCACATCCGAAACGCAGCCGTCTCCTGCACCTTGTGCTCCTCGAAAGCCGTCACAGCCGATAAGAGGCTTTTACTGTCCTTGGGTTCTCCAGTTGGACTGTTTCCTCCCTTGGAATCCACGCCTTTCGAACTCGGCGTGTCGTCCCCGTCCCCAACCTCAGCTGCCGTCACCGCTGCCTCGGCCGCAGCTTCTGCTGCTCTTGCGTCACAGCGGTCGAAGAGACACACCGCAATCTGTAAACACTGGATGGCGAAGGAGAGGGAGAGCTTGTGAGACTTCCCAGACACAAACCACTTCTCACTACCATCTGGTACCTGTACATCTCCCTCTGACTCATCCAGGTTCAACCCTAGTGCGCCATTCAATAGCGTTGGGTTCAGACTCCCTCCAGGCAGCAACAAACGACGCCACACTCCATCACCTACTATGGTAACGGCTACTTCTCTCTTTGACGTTGTGGTATTTTCTAGAAGACCCTTCTCCAAGGCGACAATGCAACACTCCGCGAGTCGCAGCCATAGCAGAGGCCGGTTGTAGTAGAGAGCGGCAGCTTCCTGTAAAGACAGAGATCTGATTAAGCCCTGGTGCCCAGAGATCAGCACAGCAATAGGATAACCTCCTCTAAGAGTTTAAAATAAATATGCATATATTAAGTGCCAAATGGTCCAAAGTGGCTGCTTCCATATCTTTAGGAGTTGGAAAAAATCATATTGGAAGCTTCCAGGAAGGAAATCAAATGTACGAATAGGAAGAAGAAATCGTAACCTAAACATTTGAACAGTTGAAATATGTATAGAAATATGTTTTGAAATACTGGCTGTACTATCTATTTTTAAGCTTGGGTTATATAATGCTCAAAGGAATCAAGTTCGTCAAATTTACTCATGATCGGACCAATTATCACACCTGGAAACACCGAGAAGCCAGAATAGGATTCCCACACGATAGCTGCTGCAACCCTGCATTGTAAACGATAGGTAACGACCTGTCCTGCGAAAATGTTTGCACAGACAAAGGATCGCTGCGCTCTGACGTTGCTTGGAGTGCCTTTCTAAAGTAAAGCGCTGCAACTTGATCTTTCCTTAGTCGATGATGAATACACCCGAGGTTGGAGAGTAAAATCCCTCGCATACCTGGATCAGCTCGCCCTATACACATAGTCAACTGCTTGATGGCTTTCCGGTAATTTCCACGAGAATACTCCAGCTGGGCCTTCAGAAGCAGCGCTGTCACATTCTCTCGAGAAAGGTTCAAAGCAGACTTAATCTCTCTCTTGGAAGCCTTCAAATTTCGTGCAGAGAGAAACAAACGAACTCTGTACAGATGCAACAGCAGTTTTACATCCACTGGCGGAATGGGCTTTTCCCGTGATGCAATCACCGGCGTGATTGTTGTTCTATTCTGACTGGGATCTATCTCTAGAGACCCAAGCACAACAGGATCCTCCTCTAAAACTTCATCAGATGAAGTCATTGCAAGGTTTTGCTCGGTACTGGTTAAAAGTAATTCGGTCTCCGAAGGTGTTGAACTTGGCACAGTAGGTGCTGCACTGGAAGTCTCGACGGGCGGCAACAAGTAACCAAACGCCTTTTCCATGTACTGCAATACTTCCTGCATTTGCAATAATATTCACATCAAAATGACGTACATCCAAAGATCCACTTTAAAATAGAGAAAGCACCTTCATGTCGGCTAGTAACAGATCATCAACAGGCTTGTCCAATCCTGGAACTGGGCTCCACTGTTTGAAATAAGGTGCAACTCCACTATTCAATCATCAGAACAAATTCATGAGCAAGTTTCCGAATAATTGTAAACTCCTAGATAAGAAGTGGCATCAACTAACCGCTGCTTTCCCAGGCTGACCAGAAGCTAGCGTAATATCCAGCATCAAAAGGCACACACGCAAAGCTGCTGCCTGCAAACTCACAAACTGTTAGTCCCAGAAGAACAAGAGGGAGAAAGCGCTAACCGCAACCTCATTTGCAATCACGGAGCTCGCAATTATCCTATTAACCCTAACTCATGAAATAAGCTAGTCGACGCAAGAAGAAAGATAAATGAATGAATAACAAACCTCATCGATCGGTTCTATGTTTCGATAAAGAGGCTCCAAGATTGACATCGCCGCAGCATATCTTTGCAGGTGGTACATAATAACCGCCTGGACTCACATGCAATTCACGAACGCATCAATTTCTCCATACTAGACAGTTCTCCCTAATAACCAAGAGTATGCACCCAAATGAAGACAGGTGAGCCACTTCAACACTTCAACGCACACATCTGAAGTCCAGCGTGGAACTCAAGGTCAATAGCTCTCATGAATAAAGACAAAGCACCAGCTCACACCTTCACCTCATCAGTTCCTAAGATACTTAATCCCTAAAAGCCTAAGGATTCATGGTTATAAACGACCAATTAGATTGAACATCTTGTGATAAATATAAATGAGACGCGGTCACATTATATATCACCAAGATCGGTGAACAGCATTGCATGTGTTGGGTCAAATGAATAAATAAAAATGAACAAAAGAAAATTACCCATGTGACTTACTCATAAGTGCCCCCCAAAACAAGGTCTTCTAGGTAATTTAGAGGTTAACAGGCAACAGATACATACAGTGTTCAAGTTGGGAACGGACGTATCGTAATCTTCCATATACTCAACAACATCCGCGCCCGTTGTCCGGGAAGCACTCGAAAGCCCTCCATTGCCACCACTGCCATTGGTGCTACCCGAGGTAGAAGCAGAGCTATTCCCTTCCTGCTGCTCTTCTGCAGCACGCGCTAGCTCCTCATTACGGGCCTGCCCACTCAAAACCAAAGCCATGTTGCTATCATTGCCATCTCCTAATTCATAATGATCCACAACTGCATACCGATATTTTCAACGATTTGGAACAAGGATATGCAAGGGCAGTCACGTCCTCAAAATTGATTCCAGAAGGGATCCCCATTCTATTTCATGAACAGTTTTCGAGGTTGATGAAGCAGCTCGTCAAGAATGTTATACGATGTCATCCAACCATACCAATTACTTAGTCTTAAGCACAGTCAGAATGTTCACATCCTTCTACGCACCTTAACTTGAGCAAGCACCTCTAGCAGCTTCTGAGGGTTGCTACAGCCATCCCGATAGTACTCCGCAACAGCAATATTGTGCCGAATCTGCTCCAGTAACGACACAAGCACGATAAGAGACCAGAAACAGCGCCATCAAAAGGGGGACATGCCTTAGACCTTGAAACAAAAAACCCTCCCATATTCACAATCCGATATGTAACAAATCACAGTATCCTTCCTCCTTCCTGCGAACCTTTGTTGCGGAATATTTTGATCTTCATTCAGAAGTCGATACGTCTTTCTGAGTTCTAGTTAAGGGCTTTTTCATGCCCGTGTCCTCCTACAATCAAACTCAACTCCACTCCCGGACACAGCTGTTCTCTCCTGACAGTAAAATTACGTCGGCGCCTTTGTTTCCAGAGGCAATGCAGGTACCCTGATTGACCTCACCATAGCCTCAATCAAGTGCAATCACGCCTGTTTAATCAAAAACCTAGGGTCCCAGTTATTTCACTATGACATGGTTTAAATGAGCTACAATCAATGGGAGTGGCAAGTGAGCATGACATTCTAGAACGCCATTTTACAGAAGGTCAGAATCAAGAGGGCGGAGGGTACACCAAAATGTGTAAATACTATCGGTTCCAGAATAATCTACACCCAGACCTCTTCAATCTTGCCACCTGGGGTCCCTACTTCTTCGCTACGACACCGTTTCGCCGTGTGACAAGGGTACAAAATAGACTAGAATGTCATTTCAGATACTGTCATAGAAGAGAGGATCGATTGGCAATGTGAGAACCACCACGCATATATCTCCACCACAATAAAGCCGCAAAAGACTAGGTCAAACCTTCCCCGCTCAAAACCCTAACCCCGAGTCCTCGCGAAATTGCAGTCAGTCGAGACACATTAGGTTTCCCACCTCGTGTCCCTTCCTCTCCACCACAAACCCTAAAAAAATCTCCCCCTCCATAACCCCACCCTCTGATCTCGTGATTCACGACACCCAAACCCCGACACACATTTCACTAAATAAACACTAAAGTCAACTCCAGAATCACCTTCTTACCCTCCAAACCCAAGAAACTAAGACCCCAACCCCTCGAAACCCCAATCGCAAGGAGCGACTGCTCATGCCCTAATCACAGCAGACCACCAAACCCCCCACCTCTGGATCCTCCTCATCGCACAGCTAGTGTAGAACAACCAACGACCCCACGACTGATTCAACCCCGCCACACATTGCACTAAGCACAACCACCAAAACCACCAAAGCCAGGAAAACCCAGAAATCGCCAGAAAACCCAAGACGGAGCCCTAATCGCGAACCCACCCACCTTGGGATCCTCGTCATTGTGGAGCTGCAGCTGATGCAGAATGAGCAAGCACCCTTGGTAAGAGCGCGCGTGGAAGAGCTGCGCGGCCTCCTTGGCTAAGCCTGCGACAGTCGACTGCGGCCTGGCCTGCGAAGAAGGCGAAGCGGAAGGGGTGGAAGACGAGTTTAAGAAGCTGCTGCTATCGTCCGATGGTGGGATTGTTGTGATTGTTCCTGCTGTTGTTGAGTCAGGGGCTGCTGCCATTGCTGGGGAAGAAGGCTGAGGCTCAGCCTTGCTCGTGCCGTCGCCGCCATCGCCCTCCATGCTAGGACCCTCCGCTTTCGAAGACGAAGCCAAGCATGGATCGGGGGCACCACTGGGAAGAAGAAAAGTCTGCCACTGCAAGGAGCAAAACGCGCCTTGCACTCTCGTTGTTGTTTTGTTGTTGGGTGCTCCGCCCGTCGGGCTCCCGACGGAGGTCGCGACGGACTTGCACAGGGGTGCGAGACGGGTCGACGAATGAATGGGGGAGGTCATCCCGGGTGAAGTGGATGAGTTGACTATTCTTCATCCGAGTTCGAATTTGCAGCCGGCGAGGGGCACTGCTCTGGAAGTCTAAGGTAGAGGTACTCATAGTCAATCACTTAAAGCAATTTTCAGGCAAATCGTGAGTAATATGAGGCAAGTGAAATTTTTGCCAAGTAGGGAGATAGGAAATATAGGGACTGCAGATTTTTGCAGAATTTTATTTCTTAAATTGAAATTATTATGATTTTGGGAAGCCAAAAAGTTGTTCAAACTAACAGTGAATGTCTAAATTCTTCCTATTCCATTCATAGAGTAAGTACTTTCCTGCTCACTACTTTGGGATATGTGTCATGATCTTATTGGGCCCAACCTTGAATTGGAGGAAAAAATCATTCTAAGCTTTGGTTAGAAATATGTTCTAAATTTGGTTGAAAATAGATGAACTTTACAGGTTGGATATGGATCCCTGATTGGAAATGGATAATCTTAGTGGGATAAATTGTGGGAATGGAGTGCCCCACCATTCATGGTTCATCTATTATCCATTTTTGGATTTTTGCATATTTTTGCTTATCTACTATATGTATACCATATGCACATGCACATGAAAAATGTCACAATTTCATTTGTCATGTGAATGGTCATGTTTCCATCCATACTTTAATTCACATTTTAGAGTCTAGAAGAGGAGTCAATTGCTACAAAATTTTAAGTTTGCAAATTTTGCAACTAGCAATATTAGTTCTTTATAAAATATATCTTTATACTTCAACTTCATCAAATTTGTCATATAGAAAGTGTGGTTTTTTAAAGTCAAGCATTGGTTTGGAAGAATAAAAAGTTTCTTAGCCAAAATAGTCCTTGGAACCTCTCCGTTTATCATTTAAAATTAGACAATGTAGAATGATAAGAAATTAAAGGTCTAGAAAGTCTAATTTGAGTAACAACATGGTGTGTGTATGTGTATGTTTTGTATATGACACATGTAGTACAAGAATTGATGAGAATGGTAGTATCAATTTTTTGAATTCTTATTGAACAAGATTCAATGACAAAGGACCCTTTCAATCTAAATAATTATTTGGCACTTTATTCTATATGGTCGGAGGGTTGCAAAATGACCACATTTTTAGTTATGGGGTGTTTTATTTGACCGTCATTAGGCCTAAATATTAAAATGACATCCAAATGAAAATATATAAATTGTTGAATTTTTAATTCAATGGTGTATGTCTTGCAATATTTTAGTACATAATTATATTTTAGGAGTCAAATTTAATGGTGCTAGTATGTAAGTATGAAAGTGTGAGCATGTGAACCTTGACCATATATATAAGTAGATATCATGCAACCATTGAAGGTATTTATAGCATATATGTACTATTATTATAGAAAGTTATTATAATATAGACACTTATATTATAGGTGTATAATCTTTTAGGCTCATAGGCTCATACTTCTAGGCAACCCTTAAGTCCAACATAATACTATATATACATGTATCTCACCAAAGACCTCTAAAGATAGCCCTTGAAAGTCTTTAGTCAATTTTTTTAGATTTTTATACTTTTGCTTACATCTTTGTATAAGTGTATTATTTTCTTTAATTTCATCAAATTGGTTGTAAAGAAGATCATCTATCTAAGATTTAAGAATTATTTTTGGAGGATTGAGAAAGTATTTAAATAGAACATCAATTCAAAGTACTATGTCCATTGTCTAGAAGATGGATGTCTAGTACTTAGGGGTTAAAGGTCTAAAGAGCCTCAAAGAGCCTAATTATTGATCGATCAAGTATTTTATATAGATGGTTCTATAATTGAATATGGTAAGGTATGCATATTAAAGTGACATCAAAATGAATTAATGTAGCTAGCTTCTTTCCAATCACCCTCCATTTCCAGAGTTGAGGTTGTTCTATTTCCAAGCATAGGAAGTAGAAATAACTACTCTATTATGGTGTATTATGAGTCATTGATTTCCTCTAGATTTCTTGACCAACCTATGGTTAGAACTAGACATATTAATATATGAAGAATAGGTTTTACAGAATCATAACCAAAAAAATTCACAAAACTTTTGTTTTTGGGTACAAAAATATGAAAAATTTCAAATTAGTCTTCACCCCTAAAAGATTGTTGTCCCCTTGAGGAACAAAATGGATTTTAGGCAAGTTTCTATGACTTCAATTTTTAATGAAACTCTTTGAAACTTTCTCATAAAGTAGAAAAATGATTATCTTCATGATGGTATAATTTTATTCCAATTGGTGCCTGAAAACAAATGTTATAACACAAAAATTCCAAAATTTGATCTTGGTGGGCCACAAAAAAAAAATTTCAAAAAGAAAAAATCAAAATTTTTAATTTATTTTCCTTAAAGCATACATTTTGTCTATATTTGAAGCTTTGATTCATTCTATTTGGACTAGTAATGAGAAAGTTATAGACAATATTGTTTTGAGGGCAATTTTAACATCTTTTTGGAAAAATAAATTTGATTGTTTATATCTTTCAATCTATATGGTCATACTCTATAAAATTCTCAAATAAGTTAAGTACAAGACACTAGGTTTAGATTCAAAAAAAGGTTTTTTTTCATAGATGAACATAGTAGAAATGGCAGTTTTGAGTGGTTTTGACAAAAAAAAATGTCCTTTATGCTTTAGATGTTAAATCTATTTCTCTACACAAGAAAAATATTTTTCCTACCAAACTAAGCTGGAAACTATGCTAAATTTCTTTAAGTGTTTTAAAATGGATTATAAACTTCTATGCAAATAGTATTGCATTATCAATATAATGGTATATGTTTTTCTATACTTAGATTCTTATTGTAGAAGTTAAATACAACATTGTATATATAATTCCCTACAAAACTTATAAAGTCCCTTATAGAATATATTATTGGACATACTTGTAGAAATTTTGGAGATGAAAACATTGTCTATTCAAAAGAAAAAATCAACATTCACATCATTTCATCATTTTGTCCCAAGTAATTGTAGAATTGTACTATTTATACAAGGCTATAGCCTAATTGTTAAATGTAGAGACAAATGTTTTGCATCCAATGAATGACAAAGAATCTTCCGTTATATGACAAAAGTGCAACCATTCATCCTCGGTATTTGGGATCAAAAGGAGAAATGTTGTATAATACTTTGACTTCTAATGAGTATATTTGGCTTATTTATAGTAGATGATGTCATATGGTATTAAAATGCATGATTTCCACAGCCACCAATCTATCATTCAATGATAAATCCTTAAAGGACAAATCTACTAACCATTGGTTTCAAACCTCATTGTCCATCACTCAATTTGTGAACTAAGTATGTACAAAAAAATTTATATTTATTTTTCAGAAATGAAATTACATGTCTTTTACACTTGACAAAAAATTTAGATTTTTCGGGGGGGAGAATTGATTTTTTTAAATATTAGACATCATGTGCAATATCTTAAGATTTCCAATATATAACATTATTCAACAAGATCAAATGCTTCTCTAATAAAAAGGCAATCATGCTACATATTACATAGTTGTCAAATGCAAAAGAAAAATCAACAAATCAATCATTTGGAGGCAATACAACATTTTATAATGAAATAGCTTGTAAGACAAGCATCTACAATGAAGAAGCCTCTAACCTGGCTACTTGGAATAGCTTTCATCAATTATTTTCATCATAAGGTAGATGTACCCATAACCAATAAAATAAACACATTTGGACATGATTTAAGACAATGCAAGGCAAAGCAAAGGTACATTGACATAAATAATGTGGATTGCAAAAATTTGGTAATTTTATCTCTTGAGTTGAAATTACTAAGAGTTTTGAAAGGCAAAACTTGGACTTGACCTATGACCAACATCTAAAGTCATCCAATTTTGAACATTCAAGAACTACTTTCTTGCTAATTACTACCTACTTTAGTGCTCACTTATGTGTCACTAACTTATTGGTCCAAACCTTGAAAAAGTACAAAGACACACATTCCAAGGAGAAATCGGAAATCCATTCCAATCTTGGTTGGAATAGGGTACCCTATTTATTGTTGATGGTGTGTGTTAGTAATGGGTACATCTACCTTATAAGCGAACAAATTTACCTTTTCTTCAATGCACCCATTGCCACTAGCTGTTGAAAAATGTCTTCGAACAATCAACTCTCATCCTGACACACTGCCTCATGAATCATGTTTCTGAACCACAGTGATCATGCTTTTGAACTAGAGCCAGTGATGAGACGTCCAAAGTAGAACAAAGATTTCATCAAGATGGTACAAATGTCAGTTTTCTGCAGTCCAAAGAACGCAACTGAGGCATATCATGATGCGGTTTCATCTTCAGCCCTTTTTATTTAATCAACCAACTCTTCAGCTATTACAATTACGTGTATCTTGAACAAACACAACCCCCAAATGGAAAAGATTGCTCTGAGGTTTCTAATTCAAACTGAGAAAACAGACAGCCAATTAGTATAATAGGTTGTAATCGACCAGGGCTACCTATTACCTTACTCAACAGGCTCAAAAACCTCAGGTATGCTCGTGTCTTGGTTGGCAGGGTCCAACCACTCCGGGTAGGGCAGGCCTTTGGACTTCAGAAAATCCACGTTGAATACTTTGCTTTGATATCTGGTTCCCAAGTCACACAGAATGGTCACAATGGTGTGACCTGGACCCAACTCCTTCGCCAATTTGATTGCCCCTGCAAAAAGAGAGGAGACATCAGTTCATGCTGTGTACTAGAATTCAGAGAGCAAGATGACATTATGGAAACAACACCTCATCGAGATCAGTTTCTAAAACCAACCCCTACAGATTCTTGCGAAAAAATTATGAACTCAATTCATGTTTTAAGGTGGATTTTGTGTAAATTTAAGCACTCTATAGTTCACTTGTACGGTGTCCCAGACATGCATGCTACAAGAATCTTGAATCCTCTTTTGACTCCCAACAACACCCAACAAAAAGTAAGAGAATTTAACAAAAGGACACATGCTCAAATCCCCTTATTTGGACAATTTACTTCAAAGATATTCTGATAACATTATTCATTGAGAAGCAGGTGAATTCTCTGTAAGTACCAGCAATATTGATGGCTGTGGAACCACCCATGCAGAAGCCTTCTTGCTTGAGGAAATCGTAGATGAGCGGCAATGCTTCTTCATCAGTCACCTGCGTCATCAAACATCATCAGGAATCAAGAATAATTTCTGTTGGAGAAGGCAGAGGGCCCTATTTTGTGGCTCTCTACTGGCCATGCATTCAGAGTGAAATCACACTAGGGTGTGGATGTGGCACAAATTAAACTTTCAATTGGCGGTAATGGAATGCCTTTGTGATCGTGAAAGGATCTTCAACCTTTTCAAAAGCGATGTAGTAGAAATTTACACAAAGATTGTGCCACAATAAGATCTTCACATCATGTTTTAAGATAGATATTGTGGCCGCAATAGGTGAGCAACATGAGCATTATGGATGTACGTTTTACTGGTTTCATGAGTGGCATTTGGGGGCTTATAAGGTAACAACACCCTTCTAACAACCTTTCATTGACCTGAATATGACAAAAGTGTTTGCTCAAATTCAACACTAGTTTTCGAAAGGAACCAATACAAGTTAGAGAGTTATTGGGAGCAACCAATGAGAGTTGAAGCATTTTGTAGTTTAAGGGTGTCCAATAAAGGGTAGTCTACTGTCAATAGTAGGTGTTTCTGTGACCTCCACTTTGAAATATCCGAATACATTCACACAAACTCCAAAAGTTCTCAAACCAATTGCATTTCACTTTTGCTTACATTGCTAAGTGCTTACACTATGATAAGATGTTTTCCCCAAATTATGTTCATAATTTCTCATTTGAAAAAAGGTGTCTGCTTTAGGTGCTGCTACCTTAGGGCTGCATTCTTCAAAAACTCATAACAAATGCGTGCTTCACTTGATAAATAAAGTTCCACTTTCATTCTTTCATTTTCAATTGCCTTTATTATAGATTCATTGCATTCATGGCTTCTCAAGATATCACGGTGAAGCCAGAGAGTTTTTTGTGGTCATATTAGGCATTCAAACAAGAAGATTAGTTGTTATATCACAGTCAACGGGAGACTTTTCCAAACCTGGCACCAATAATCAATGTACCCTCCGTCTTTCTCTGGAAGTCCCCAATCTGCAAGGTTGGCTGTAACTCGACCTTGTCCAATGCCCTCAGAGATCTGAACCAAAGAGTCAAAAGTCTGTAAATGAGTTGTCTCATGTTCAAACTAAATTTCTACTTGGCAATTAATTTTTTCCCGAAGTTGGATCTTATAATAATGAAAAAAATAAGATGATAAAAAATGGCACAAACAGAGAGTACGCAGCAAAAGTTGCACATACCGAAGTCCCTGAGGATTCCAACACTCCTTTTTCATAGAAGTTGTACATGCAAGCTCCCATTGGGTCTGCTACTCCAATCCTGATTTTTGCGTTTTTCTCCTTCAAGTACTGCATGTTTCACAAAAATGGCAAGCAATGAGGAAGAAAAGTAGGCTAATACTTGGAAGTATTCAATATGAACTCTTGCAACAAGGAAGGCAAATTCAGTCAAGGCACCTTGCCCACACCAGCCACCGTTCCTCCCGTACCGATAGCACTAATAAAGCCATCCACTTTGCCATCTGTCTGTTTCCAGATCTCCGGACCTGAAACAAAAAATAACCAAAAATCGGAAAAAATGATCAGATGCACCATGGCAAACATTCAGATGGAGCCGGTAGGTGCAAAAACATCGTAAGGAGGGTTGAGCATGAAATTGAACGTGAACATGAAGGTGGTTATTCAGAAAAGTAATTGTACCAGTGGTCTCATAGTGCGCTTGTCGATTAGCAACATTGTCAAACTGCCCAAAAAATGCACATTTTGATCAAAGTTAATATGACTAAACAAATCGATAAAGATATGATGGTTAGTAAATTTGTAGGTAGAAGTAGAAGATAAACTCGTGAATAATTTCAGTAGAGTGTGATCATGAAACATAGAAATATACCTGATTTCCCCATATTCCACCACTGGGATTAGTCTGCAAACAGCAAAGAAATGTCTCAAAACCACTGGAAGCGGAATGCAACAATACAGATTCGTTTACTCAAGAGCAACGACAATAGGGGATCTATGAAATAATACAGACCAAGTGATGGTTTGGGGAGGATAACATGGCTTACTCTTGCAATTTCCTCTGCAAGTCGTCCAGAATATTTGACGTAATTATTAGGGTTCTTGTAAGGAACAGCAGGCACCTGAAAAAGCAATCAAAACAAGTAAATCAGAGCATATAAAGAAGCTGCGATGCACCCAAAACGCTTGAGATACCGAAGTTGAAAATTGAATTTAATCAAATGCTGATCACAATGACACATGAGTCCCAGAAAGCAGATATCACAAACTGAAACTTCAGCACCAAAACTCCAGATCCTTGGTTTTAAAGAAAATAAGTTACCTCAACAAGTGTTGCACCTGCAAGGCGGAGCATGTCTTTCTTCTCCTGCAAACGTTGCGCATACAAAACACAAATGAAATAATGCACACAATAATGTGCAGATATTTAAGCTTAAAATTGCAAGTACCGAAAGTTTACCCGGAAAGATAGGTATAAAAGGCCGGGTAACCAGAGATGGTATAATCAATGATTGCATGCAACTGAAATTTTGTGCTCAATGTCTAATCAAATGCTTCGAGTGATACCTTGTTAAAAAGCTACTGAAAATGCTAATCTAATGAGCACCAAAACTCCATATCTTAACTTGAAGCACTAAAATCACAACTGACAATCAAAAGTGCATAGCAAATAATATAGCAATCATTAGAGAGCCAAGAAGCAATTCGCTTTTTGAAAATTCTTGCTCAGATCTAGGCCAAATCATGCCGCTGGAAAGCTACAAACAATGCAGTTCTAACAAACCAGTATCCATATTCTGATTCTCAGATCACAGCCAATTGAAATTTTCATGCTAGATTGCAAACGATGCCAGCCGAAAGCTATATACTTGGAGTCCCGGATTTCACTAGTTCTAATACTAACACCTTTGAAACGTGGTGCAAATTGATTAGAATTCGTAATGCGACCATTCAGGTTCTCTGAAAATCGCGAAATTGGGCTATCACGAGATCTCCCAACCCTAAACCCTAAACCTCAGGCTACCTCATACCTGACTTTGTGTCTTGGGAATGACGATAATTGACTTGTATCCTCTGGCATTAGCGACGAGTGCCAATCCAATTCCGGTGTTCCCAGCCGTCCCTTCAACTATCACACCTCCAGGTTTCAGCAGCCCTTTCTCTTCAGCATCCTGTGCAACCAGCTCCACAGAAAGATTAGTTTCTCGACTTCCATCATTTAGACCAAGAAAACCAAAAATATTCCACATAAAGAAAGTTCTTTATCAGGTCCTTGCCTTGATGATATATAGAGCTGCTCGATCCTTCACTGAACCTCCAGGATTCAAAAACTCTGCCTATCACCACAACAAGCTCAGTGAGTTCACGAACTCTTAACTCACAAGTAGAAAACCCAGGAGGTAATTATCAAAACCAAAACGCGTTACAATCGACAGTGTTTACGTTAATAATCGCCTCAAGTGCATTCCAATTGAAGGTGTTCACATTCTCAGGGAGGTTTCCACTAGTGGCAATTAAAGGTGCCTACGCAGAACACAAGCAACAGTCGGATCTACAATATAAAACTTAGAAACGTAGACAAATGCCGAGAACAATGCCTACAAATAGCCAAGCAAGAAAAAGTTCCCAAACCTTGCCATAAATCTCACAACCCGTAGCTTGCGAAGCTGCATTGAGGCGGATCAGCGGGGTGTTCCCAATCTAGAAACCGCAATGCAAGCACAACATTACCATCAGACACAACCCCTAATTGATAACCAGAACCTTAAAAAACAGAAATTCAAAGATACAAGCCGTAGCTTCTTCCATCAAACTCTTACCAGCACCAAAAGGTGGGATATAATTCCAATCCTAAACAGCATTCCATTGTACCAATGCGTCCCAAAATACTCACTGAATCCACAAAGCCCTGGCGAACCCCCAAATCTCCAATCTGAGCTGCCGCCCTGATCTCCATGTGGACGTGTCTCCTCCGTGCAGCTTGAACGCTAACTCTCCTCTGCAGCACCAAACCCCCAACCCTCTCAACCACGCATCCCAAACCCTAATCCACCCAGCACAAACACTTTTACACTACAACCCCCTTAATCTGACTGCATAGGAGACAGTCATATTCCACGTCAAAATAGTTTGAATGAAGGACAACTGAGCTCCAGGGAAATGATAGCATGACAAGTGTGCAACATATTCCATAATATCCTTGAAGAGAGGATCAGATTGAAGAGGTCTGAGTGTAATCTCTCCCCCATCCAATTCCTGTTCTCTGCGCATTTCCAGAGCTTGCATCTTCACGGAAGCATCATTACAAGAGAGAGAGCTTACAGGTGAGCGTTGGAAAGGGCGAGTGCAGGTGAAAGCGTGCAAAGACTTGAGCAAGACGGGCGATTTGGTGTCCAAGAGCAAGCAAGTACGGCTCACACTCATCGTCGTCTTCAACGGAAGTTGGAAATCCTCGGCAACTAATTCTCTCACTTAACCACTACGCAAGCTTCCGTCCTTCCTTGCAAACCAAGTGAACAGTGCTGTTGTTGATTCCGTCTTCTCTGAGATTGCTGGAAGCAGGAGGGAGCTTGAGGTCCCACTCAATGTCCAGATTCACGGCCTCTGATGAGTGTGAAGATACGGTATCACGAGAGCCGCTGGAGCACTGCTGCCGGCGTCAGTCCCGCTGCGAGCATCTGCAAACAGATTCCTACAACTCTGACTGTACGTTAGCTTTGGGATACGAAGGATTCCCTACTTATCCTTTAAGAATTGCCCCCTTCTTCATTCCCCATCCATGTGACCTATAAGGTAGGTACACCCAAAAGCGCCACTTATTCATACCGAGCCTAGTTCCTGCTATTAATTAGTTCAAATTTTGATGTAGTCTTGTTGGCAAGTGAAAACATGTTCCAACGCACCAAAGAACGCAGGATTTGGATACCGTATGCAAAAGTTATTAACAGTCAAAGTCTGTTTCTGAAAGCGCCATCTACAGCCTCTGAACATGACTGATTTCGGAATGTATGTGCACTGTAGATGGCGCTTTTGGGTGTACCTACCTTAATAAGGTAGAGGTATCCATAGTCAATCACTTAAGCGATTTTCAGGAAGGTTGTGAGTAGTTTGAGGTAAGTGAAATTTTTTCTAAGTAGGAAGATAGGAAATGTAGAGACTATAAATTTTCCAAATTTTTCTTCCTAAAATTGAAATTATTGTGATTTCTAGAAGCCAAAAAGTTATCTAGATAAACTGTTAATGTCTAAACTCTTCTAATTCCAATCATAGGCTAAGTACTTTCTTGCTCATTACTTCCTACTTTCTTGCTCACTAATTTGGGACATGTATCATGATCTTATTGGACTTAACCTTGAAGTAGAGAAAAAAATGCATTCCAAGCTTCAATTTGAAATATGTTCCAACCTTAGTTGGAAATAGCTGCACTCTATAGGTTGGGTATGGATTTGTGGTTAGAAATAGGTACCTCTACCTTAGTAGTTATAGCTATATTGGTATTCAAAGCTTCATTTGTACTCACTACTTTAACTTTGCAATTATTTTCAGGATTAAAATTAACCACTTTACACTACAAGAGAAAGAGATGTTTTTATATCTAGGATTATACTTAAAAACTCACTTAAAACACCCCTTTCTCTCGTAGTATTATAATTTCTAAAACTTTCATTAGATTTCATATTCAATTATATTTTCAATTATTTTTTAACAAATTTGACCCTATCCTAGAATGATTTGTATTGATTTGCATTTTGGAAGAAAATTCAATGGAAAAATAATATCTTAACCCCTAAAGGACCAAGGCCATTTTTTTGTCAAAAACCTCCTAAAACTATCATTTCTGTTGTGTTCACCTAAGAAAACAAAATAAATTTAAAAAAAATCTAATTGTAGGATCTTGTACTTAATTTGACTAAAATCATTTGGTAAGAAATTCATAAATTTTGACCTTATAGATTGAAAGATATGAGTATTATATTTTGGAAAAACAAGTTTTTTTGAACTATGATCTACAATTTCAAACGACTTTGACCACCATTTGTGAAAAATAATTTCACTATAGAATTTAAATTTATAATTTTTTGTATTAAAAATGATTTGCGAATCTAGGAAATTTCTTTTATGAAAAACACATTTGAATACCATTCTTTAAAAAATTGTTAAATAGAAGTAGATCCAAGATTGAAAAAAACACTAAATGGTTAATAGCTCTAAGATGGGATTGAAACATAACAACCCTAATAGCAAGATTGCTCTAGCAAGTAAATGTAACTTTGTCCAATTTTATTTTTAAATTGTAAGAATTGCATTCAGAAATGAATCCTTTAAGTTGAATTTTTTAAGACAACATCTAGATTGCCCCCAAAACAAGAGTGTCCATAATTTTCTCATTACTAGTCCAAATACAATGAAACAAAGCTTTACTTGTAAACATAAATATATTATTTTAGAAAAAAATTTAATTTAATTTAGACTTTTCACAAAAAGAATTTGCTACTTGCTGTATGGAAATTTGGGCTTTTTGTGGTATAACCTTTTCTCTTAGGCACTAATTGAAATAAAAATCACATTTCCACAGAGCTAATCAATTTTTCTATCTTATGAGAAAGTTTCAAAAAATTTCACCAAAAATTAAAGTCATAGGAACTTGTCCAAAATCCATCTTGTCCCCTAAGGGAACATTGGTCCTTTAGGGGTTAAAGTATTTTATTTTTTGAATATTTCTATAAACATTTGAAGTTTAAGGATGGTAGGCACCTATTAGTGTCCCTAGACATGTCTAAAATTTTAAAATTGTTTTAAAATGTAAGATTCCAAGGGATGAAAGTTTAGCAATATCTCAATAAATGAATAAACTTCCTTTTAATTGGAATATGCTCATATTGGTAATGAGTTCAAAAGTAAGATTCATTCACATTGGAAGGGGTTTCAAAATGGGTTTGGTTACTTTAATCCCTAAAGAACCAAATGTTTATTCAATAGACACTTGAAAATTTGGATATATTCCTACAAATCAACTTTGATAGGATGTATACAAAATTTTGATTTAAGGTATGAATATGCACCCTTTTAGTAGGAATCAAATTTTGTTTCTAATAGATTGTCTCGATCAAAAGTTATGCTTTTTGGAAAAATTATTTTAGTTTGAAATATAATTTGTGCATCTTATGTACATCTTTTGCTAAGACCTTTGTCAATTTTTGGAATTTGGCATGAATATAACTAATAAAATATGGTATAAAATAGTGAAAAATTAACTCTTAAACTTCATTATGTTGAAATCATTTCGAGTAAAAACATTATCTTTTTAACTTCAAGTCCTATTATCATGCAATTTGTGAAGTCAAAGTTCTTGAAATTGTTCTCACATGTTTTAAATATTTGTCTCTAACTTTTCATTTCTTGGATTTCAATTAAAAAAATCCTCATTGCACAAGATATCATTAAAAATTGACTAGTCTATTGTGAATTCACTTCACATCCTTGCATTACATCGTGATTTAAAGTAAGCTAGACTTTACATTTATTTCAAATTTTTGCACAAGTGTATCTAATAAGATTTAAATGTCAATGGTTAATAGTCTCAAACTCATCCAGAGAAAGAATGTTACTTGAAGAGGGCTCAAAGTCTATTGACTCCATGTTATAGAAATGTGAAGAAAGAATTTTTTAAAATTTCAAACATTATAATCTTTCAATCCACACAAGCAAACAAATGGAAATTTTTCAACACTTTATTATAGTAGTATACTACACTTTTGTAAAATTGAAGTCCAAAATAAAAGTTTTCATTTTAATTACAAACAATGCATTAACAAATGGCAATTTCTGAGAATTTCACTTGAAAAACACTCCCAATTCTCTTGAGTTTAAAACTAAGGTATTCACATTCATGTAGGAGGTCTAAAAAGCATGCTTACATTGTAGGGAGAGCTAAAATCCTTTGAATCTTCATATGTTTATTTTAGTAAATCTTCCTTGAAAAATAAATGAAAATTATAGAATTGGCATTTAATCCAAGTCATCTTATAGTTTTTGGACCCTTATGAAATTAATTTTGAGTATTGTAATTGGAACCACATAGGCCATTAAGTAAACCTTGAAGGACCTTAACCTTTTTTTTTTTTGTTAAAAAACACACAAAACTACCATTTTTGTTGCAAATAATAAAAAAATTTGAAAATTATTTTGTTGGGACATCTAGCTATAAGACCTTGGACCTAATCAATATGAAAATGTGTTCAATAAATTTCAAATTTTTTAGATATACAAATTGTAAGATAATTGCATTTAATCCTCAAAGGACAAACCAGTGGCCATGAAAATCATGCATTTTGATACCATGTAACATCATCTACTTTGAAAAAGTCATATGTACTCATTCAAAGTCAAAGTATTGTAGAAGATCTTCCCTTTCCACCCCTAATACCAAGGATGAAAAGTTACACTTCTATCCTACAAGGAAAGATTCTTTGTCATTCAAAGGATGCCAAACATCCACAGTGGTATTCAAGGGTTAAAGTGAAGAAAACAAGTTGTTTTGGCACCTTGCATGACTAAATTATTTGATTGTGAACCTTTATACCTTAAATTTTTTGTACCACAAAGTTTTGGAGTTTAAATCTTTATAGTGAGAAATTGGATTGAGACTCTAGGAATTTCTTTTTAAGAATCTCGAAGTACCTTAATGGCACTATCTTTGGGGACAGAGAAGCTTCTAAATGCATGCTCACGAGTCACGAGTGTTCAGAGCTTGACATGTAACAGATGTCTACTCTATTGTGTACCGGCAATTAATGAGAAAGTTGTCCAAGATACTGTGTGCCCAACATGATGAAACCTTAGCGTCTTGCCATATCACACGTGACGAAATTTAGCACCACACTTAAAATATAGATGCGAAAAGGTAATCAGATATTAACAGTGACTAACCCTCCAGTGAGAGGTTTAGGATGACAGATAATCGAGACAGCAAATCTCATGAGCAAGAGACATACCGGTGTGACCTAGTTGACGCCCACAAAGCGGGCACTCAAGAATTAGCAGCTTAGAGTTCACCTCCTCCCACGTCAAATTTAAATTCTGCATACAAGAATTCCTCAAAAGAAAGTGCCACTAGTGCCCCAATTAGAACACCTCAATGCTCTCATGCACCAACAACCCACAACCCTCTAAGCAGCAATACTCAGAGTCCGGAGGATTACGCAAAACGTCACTTGCACCTGAAGATTGGATAACAAGCAAAAACTGCAAATAGAATCGAACGAGACAACACTCTGTAGTGTATGAAGAAGTTTCAATAGAACTTACAGTAACGTGCACAGAGATATCAACCAGTACCTCCAGAGAGCCAATCATACAATGTACAAAATGTATGCCTCGAAATATGTCCAACCACATCTCGGGACAGTCAATGTTTGTCTGATGAACCTACACAAGAATACTACTACAACGCTGGCTCTCCACAACATGATTACAACATATACAAGCCTAAAAACAACTCTAGTAAGGCGATTGTTGCCGGTAAGTGTTAAATGGCACTCGATTGGGGCCAACCTGGGAAGGTAGCTGTTCTGATTCCAGCAACTGGTAAGGGTCGACATACGGGGGTGGGCTCGTCTGGTAGCCCGTATGTACAAACGCAGGACCAAAGTACACATAAGCAGCTCCAAATGCCAAGAGGCTGGCTATGATGAGAGGCCACAAGGATAACCAAAAGGAACCACCTAGCTTGACAAGCTCTTGTCCTCGAGGCACCAATCCTTCAAGCCCTTCGCTGTTGAGAGCCAACGAACGTTTCCTTTGATCACTTGTGTCCCTCTCGTTTGTCGACTTGGGCTTGCTGCTCTCTGTCTCCTCGTCCTTCGTTTTGGTTTCTGTTTCCTTGATACCAAGATCTTGACCTAATTTCTTTCGCTTAGCAAGCTCTCGCATGAAGAGTGTTTCAGGTCGCTCCTCGCCCCCTGCGTCGTTGTTTGGACCTCCTCCCCAGCGCATCATTATGCATCTTTTGCCTTTTTTCACCCTTAGACTACTGTTCTTGCCCAATGGTAGGGGATGGTTGAAACCTCTAATAGGGACAAGGGGGTTCAGAATCAAAGAGCTGGAAGAACAGCAACAGCGAGAGACAGGTGACAAGACTAGCTTGGAAGAACTGATTGAAGAAGGAGAGCAGTTCGACAAAATACTCGCTGCTTCCATGATTGCTGGACAGTTTGTGGCTATGATGTCCAACTATAAATTGGCTCTACAAAATATCTACTGACTTTGGCTTAGGCAAATTCAGAACGCAATCTGCAGCAATCAACGCAAAAACGATGTTCAGTTTCAATCTGAGTAAGGTGGAAACCTAGGCCAGTTTCTCCAACTACCTCAGAGGATCAGACATGATTCAAAACTAATCAGAAACTAGAATGGCCCGTACTGTTGCCACAACTAAGACAGTCTAACCCCTTATATAGTGAAATTTCCTACTTCTTGTAAGTCTGTAACTCTTTGAAAAGAAAATACTTCAAAGATTCAATATCTCCTGGTCCGTGAGTCCAAACTGTGCGAAATGAAGTGTTCGCACCCCTGCATAGCTTTCAGATAGTACCTCACAAACGAAACGAAACAAAACAAACTACCGCCCTAAGTAGAACTCATTCTCACTGAAGTACAGAAGTAAATACAAATCGAATAATTCTACAGTAAACCAAGTGTCCCTACATATGCAATCAATTGAAATAACTGCAGCTCTGAGCAGAATTGAATTGATGGGAAGAACAATCAACCTCAAGACATGGCATTGAAAATACCATAACTTTTCACAACCACAGAAATAGACCTTTCGACAAGACGAATACCCAAACAAACCCACACGAATCGAGAGATAGCGAACAAATGGAATTAGGGCTACATTCTTGAATGCCATGGTTCTGAAGCTCCGAAAAGTTACACCTAAGTCTCATAGCTCTGAAGTACGAAGAGAGCCAATCTGGAGAAAATCGTCAATATGCCATAAATGCACTGTAACCTATATGCACGCCATCTATCAAAAAACTGCAGCTCGAGCATAATTGAAGCGCTAAAATCAGAATAATCCACCTCAAGATGAGGCGTTGAAATTACAAAGCAGCGGATGATCACCACAAACTTTGCACAACAATTCAACTGGACAAATTCCCAAACGACTTCAACACGAATTAAGAAATCGCGAACAATTCGAACTAAGTTTTCAGTTTGAAAGCCACCATTCTAAACCTCCGCTACACTTCCCCATAGTCTAAGAGCTCTGAAGTACGAAGCGTGGCAGCCTGGAGGCTATCTTTTCTGCAAAACCCAAAAACTCAAGAAATTTGAGTTTTCACAGAATTCCAAAAACTGCGAGATTGCACAGGATCGACCAGTTGCCAAACTCACCTGATTTGGAAAGTGTAAACGAGATGTGCGATGTCGGCAGCAGAAAATTGCAGTTCACTCCTGCGCAACGCAACGCAACTTCTTCATGAAAAGGTTGCCATGGTGATAAAACGCAGAGCAGGACTCTGTTGCAAGTTTTAATTGGGTAGACTCTGAGGACGCTCAGTCCTAGGGTTTCGTCCCTCCAGCGAACGAAAAATGAAGGCGAGCAGAATCGTTGGAGAAGAAAAGTATCCATGCACCTATAAACGCGAGTTTTCTCATCAATTAGCAGAAAAATAATAATAATAATAATAATAATAATAATAATAATAATAATAATAATAATAATGATAATGGGCTCTTCACCAAGCTCTAAGAGCATAAATAGTAAAATCTTAGATGAAATTGTAATTATGGATATGGAGTACTCTCTTTGTTTTCCATTGAACCTCCAAAAATCTTCCTCTTGAGAAATTAATTGTATTTTAAAACATAGTGTTAGCAATACCTGCATTTAAGAAAAATAAATCCATCCCTTAAATCTATGCAAAATGTCTAGCTTAGAAGCTATCATTTAGGCATCCAAAATCCATGTGCAAAGTAAGATTTTTGAGCATAGTTTGTAAATGTTGTTGGTTTTATTATTTTAAATTATTTAAAGGGTAGAAGCAACACTAAGATTTTAGAAACATGTTTCCTAACCTAAAAATTCACAATAAAAAAACCTGGTTGACTTTATCATCAAATTTTTATAGCACTGAAATGGTCACCAAACGCATTGTTAACACTAGTGTTTGAAGGTGCAATTTATACAATGACAGTGAACTTTAAATGGATAAGGCGAATGATTTGCAAATCCAAAGGTATGCTCCCACATTATTTCACTTGCCCCAAAAGGTTGTTCAACACAAAAAAACTCAAGAAAAAACTCTTTCAAAATGGTCAAAATCAAGAAACGGAGTTTTTTAGTGGAACAAAGGGAATATACGTTAATGTGATATTTTCTATTCAATATGTAGATGAATGTTGAAATTAGGAATATTTAATATCACAACTTTGGCACTTCATGAAAATGCCTAGGGAGATCACTCCTTGAAATTTAAAATATACACCTTAATTAAGAGGGTATTTGATGTAGGGCTTTTTTACCTTCATTATAGTATTTAAGATGATCGTATTTTTACATATAAAGATACAAAGGGCATATTTTTAATATCCTATGATTTTTTTATAAATTCAGTCATGTGGTTTTTATAGTTGGGCTATCTTATATACAAAACTTACATGCCTAATTTTTTTATACCCATATACAATTCACACTACGAAACTAATGTCTTATATGTACACTTACTTTTTTTTATACATGCATTACTAGTATTGTAGTACAATTTCAGATGACAAATAACATGTTATCACATTCTTACATGTTATATTGTTGGCTCACTTATGGAAGGATTGGTTTGTATAAGCTAGAATTATTTGACAACAACAACAAATCCTCATAAAAAATCCCTAGATTTACTAGATTTTATCATTCACTTAGAGAAGTTTGTTGACATCTATACTCATTGTACTACAAAAAATTTGTATAGACCTTATATGTAAAGGCTAATGTATTAATAAAAATTTATACTAAATGATGCTTTTACACAACCTAATTTATATATAATAGGATATGTGGCATTTCAAAGCCCCCTAGGAGATTACTCGTGGTTTTTAGGAAACTACGTGAGTTAAAAGATAGGGTCCATTTAATTTGAAGGGGATAAATTTTATATAATATGTAGGACTACTATAGGGTCCTTGAAATACCACATATCATATTATATATAAATTAAGCTATGTAAAAACATTATTAAGTAGTATTTTTTATTAATAAATTAGCCTTTACAAATAGGGTCCATACAAATTTTTTGTAATACAAAGAATATAAATGTAGACAATTTTTTTTAGTGAATGATAAAACCTACACAATCTAGTTAATAATTGTAGCAAATACATATAAATCTTTCTATAAATATGCCAACTATGTAACAACATGTAAGAATCTACTATTCCAAGGCAAAAGAGATGAGCTATAAATTTACAATGAAGTCGTACTATGGTGATTTGTGTTCACACAAAGTACCTATTAAGAAATTATATAGGATTTGGGTACTGTCACTTCGATGTGGCTAGGGTTGCTAAGAACATTGCCTTGTTGTCTCACACCATTGATTCTAAAGTCAAATCATTAAAAATGCATATATATAGATAAAATATATAGCCTCTATGTTTGAATAGAGGTCATATTCAAGTGTTGATCTATGCTATTTTTAGAATGCTAATTTCTCATGTTGTTGATGTTATATTGTTAGTATTGGTGTTTTTCTTAGTTTCAACATCATAACTATGTTCAATGTTTTTATGATGTTGTTTGTTATTCACCATATCAGGTTGTTTAGAATACATGGTATAGAATTTAGAAATATTTAAACTAATGCTACATTTCACACTTTTATTGTCATTTGAAATTGTAGTATAATACAAGCAGTGCATATATAAAAAAGAAGTCTATATGTATGGCATTAGTGTTATGGTGTCTATTGTATATAGGTATGAAAAATTAAACATGTAAGTTTTGTATATAAGATAGCCCAACTATAAAATGAATATGAATGAATTTATAAAAAATCTTAGGATATTAAAAATATGCCCTTTGTATCTTTACATGTAAAAATATGATCATCTTAATTACTATAATGAAGGTAAATAGCTCCATGTTAAATATCATGTTCACGCACGTGTATACTTAAAATTACAAGGAGTGATCTTCCCAGGTAAAGATTTTATAGTAGCCTTATATATTATATAAAAACAAAAATATTTTGAATTAAATGGACCCTATCTTTTAACTCACGTAGTTTTCTAAAAATTAAGAGTGATCTCCCTAGGAAAAATGAAAAAAAATCTTGGCTAATAGCAATTGAGTATAGTTACTATGAATGAGTTAAGAATTTTTAACCCTTGAAGTAGGACATAGTTTTCTATAGAATTGATGATTTGACAAAAATCATTATAAAGTTCTATTTGGAATACTATTTTATAGATATTGAATTTTGAATTACATCCATACAATTAGATTCACCAATGCTGTCACCAATATTTTTTGTGAATTTTAAAAGGAAAATTTAAGAAATTCTTTGAAATTTTAATCACAAGCAAAATATTATTATCTTTTAAGTAAAATTTGTTGGAATGGATTTGAAATGAAGTTGTCTTTATATCACTATGGTGATTTCTTAAAATGTTTGTGTTCTTTATTTTACCATGTGATGTTTCCAAGTGCATTATTTAACCATTAAAAGACATTGCAAGCTTGATAAATATTCTAAAAATTAGAATATGAATTTTCACATAGTTCTTGATTTTAATTGTTTCTAAGCTCAAATAAGAAAGCTTACTACCAATAATCCACATTTTAATCCATTCGATTTTCTTTCAAAATTACAATTTTTGCATACCTTTGAAGATAGCATCTAAAAAATTCAAAATACACCACTTCTAGACTTTTTCTACTAAATTCCTTTTGGTGTGAGCTAAAGGAGAAAATCAATTACAGGGTGATTGCAAGAAACACCTGTCCTATTTGTTGTGTTTGGCTGATTTTTTCGGGAGTACTTTAAAATTAGAAAATTAATTTTAAATAAAATTTAAAAAATATGAGTAGTATATATACCTCTAAGATGAAGGTTTTCACCAAAGGAAATGGATAGAAAAATTCTCTAAGTAGGAGAACTTGAAAAGTGCCAAACCTCCAGAAAATACATACCTTCATCTTTTAATTAGGGAAAAATAGTAAAAATAGATATTTTCAAAAAATAAAAAGTGTCCATTTGCAACAACTTTATGGAGATGGTCATTCACAAAAAAACCCACCAAAATAATATTTTATATGTTTCAAAATACGAGCATAAGGAGCTCACTTTGTAGACCTCCACACCTTACAAAATTAACTTTTAAAAAAAAACCTTCCTTGGAGAGCTAGAAGTCTACTAGAAGACCATCTCATCCAAATTTCATGTTAAAATCATTAAAATAAGGTATAGCTCAGGTACTAAACCCCCCTAGACTGCCACATGTGACATCCATATGGGTCTATTTTTGGATAGTAGAATATTTTTGAAAATTATGAAAAAATTATGTAAGGTTTATGATAGTTATGAGTACCTTCCCTATAAATCTTGAGTCAATCGAAGCTAAAACACAAAAGTTATAGCCAAAAAAAGAATCAAAATGCAATGTGTAACATAAAATAGGACAAGTGTTTCTTGCAATCACCCTACACCATGATGTTTGTCACTATTATTTCCATTTTTCTTAAAAATTTCATAAATTTATTTTAAGTATTTTTGTAATTATTATGATTTTTAGAAATATTTTTTCTTTAAAATCATATAAAATTCAATTTGTTATTCTTAATTATGAGAAAATGAGATTAAGTTTAGACATATAGGTATTGCATGTAAAAAAGGTGATATTTTTAGAATTTTCTGTATTTCAATGTAGAAATCTAATGAAATTTGACCAAATTTGAATATGAAATATCCATTAACAATTTACCTTGTAACAACACAATAGCCTAAAAGTGTTTGATGGATGACAAAGAATCCTTCTATATAAGAAAAAAAATGTAGATGTTTATCCTTAGAATTTTGTCTATTATGACAAAGTAGTTTGACTTCCAATAAATACTCTTTGTTTCCTTTAAGCTAATGATTCACCAGAGTACCCTAAAAGATGATTTTTGTAACAACTAACTTAGCATTCTAGGATTAACTTTGACAAGCCCTTTTTTGTAAGCAATGGAGAAGTTTATGTTAAGGTTAGACCACCTATTCTAAACTAAAGACCCATACCTAACTTGAAGGGTGCAATTATTTTCAAACAAGTTTGGAATAGATTTCTAACTACACCTTAGAATGTTTTTTTCCTCTTTTTCAAGATTGGGACTAATAAGACTATGACACATGTTCAAAAGTAGTGAGCAAGAAAGTAGGAATTAGTATGAGCAAGAAACTAGTAAGTAGTAAACAAGAGAGTAGTAAGTAGCAAATGGAAGAGTAGTATCACTAGTAAAAAAATCAGCGTCCAAAGTAACAAAAAAATGTTGATTTTTTTTGTTCATTTTTATGTTAATTAAGACATGTTGATATGGACATTACATAGCACAAATATGTTGATTTGGACGTCCAAATCAACACTTTTGTGTGGTTTATCAACACAAAAGTGTTGATGAAGTAACTAGAAAGTATTGATTTGGCAACAAAAAAATGTTAATTTTCAACATTTTATTTTCAAAAAAAAATTAAAATTTTTAATCCAATGGCCTGACACCATGTGGCAATCCCCCCACCAGCACCACACACGGCCACCTAGGCAACCACCTGGCAACCAGGTCAAGCAACCAGCAAGGTTCAAACCGCTCACCTCAGGGTTAGGAGGCCAAGGTCCATCACCAGCAGACCATCCAAATGGTCTCATGCTCTCATGAGGGTGTGTTTCCTATTTATTGACTTTCTCGAAATGTTTTCATTTGCAATGTAAAGACATCAGACTTCAATGGCCGTTCTCACATAGTAAATTAACTTATTTCTCAAAATTTTGAACTAAGAAAAGTTGGTAAATGAAGTGAAATTTCATCTCCAAAAATCCGTTTGATATTTGGAGTCTTTGATACAAAGTTATGAACAAAAATCAGGGAGGGTGTTTAAAAGTGTCAAAGGAAAATGGCCATTCCAACCTTTCTCTGAATTTTGTCCATAACTTTGAATTGAAGACTCCAAATTGCAAACGGATTTTTGGAGATGAAAGTTTACTTCATTTACCAACTTTTCTTAGTTCAAAGTTTTGAGAAATAAGTTAATTTACTATGTGAGAACGGCCATTGAAGTCTGCTGAATTTTGTAAACACCGATTTGTGAATGATCAAGTTTAAAAAAAAATTGTATATACTATTACCTTCAAGCATGAATATGAAATATTTTTTTGAAGGTTGAAGTATAAATTTTGAACATATTTCTTCAGTATATAATGAACACTTGCAAGTTCAGGAGTTGACATACATTTTTTTGGATAAATTCTTTGGAAGATAAAACTTAAACAATTGGGAATTAAAAAATTAACCTCTAAAAGACCAAATAGTATTTTCTTAACAATATAGAGATCTTAGGTAGCTCATTGTGGACAAAAATTCAGTTTTTCTCCTCTAACCCTCAAGGCCTAACAATGCTTTTTTAATTGAGGTTTTCAATGAATTGTCCAATTTTCATGTTTTTTTTGCACATAGACATGTTTGAAATTTTTAATTTTAACTATTAAAAAAGTGAAGGATACTTTGTCTTGTATGCATGGAATTAATTGTGGAAAAAACTAACCACTGGATTTTTAAATTATAACAATTTACTAAGGATGACCACCTCTTTAAGAAAAAAAACACAGTTTCTAGAGAAAAAAATTATAAGAAGGTAAATAATGATTTATTGCCCTCCAAAAAAAACGATTTTAGAATCTAAGGCAAATGTATGATTTTTTATTCAAAAAACTAAAATATTAAAAATTCTCCCAAGTTTGTAGACATTTTCAAGTTACAGGAGTAGAAAGCCAAAATTGACCAAATATGGATCCTACAAAAAATTTAAAAATGATAAATGTATTATTTTTAAAAATTTAATAATTAATATCATTAGTATATTTTTTGGAACATCTCCAAAATTTTTGGAATCATTCTAATTATTTTTATACTCTTTATCACAACAAATTGGATTTAATATTTTTTAAATTGCTAAAAAGAAAACTTTGAATTTTTTTTCCTCTAGACATAGTTTGATTGTGCAAAGTAAAGACTAGAAATGTTAAAAAAAAAATTTCCATCTATACTATTCCTTTCATTGTAAGCAAATTATATTTGCTCCCTTTTTATTTTAGACTACATTTCTAAATACTTCCCATATAAATTGAAAATTTGAAAATTGAAGAATAGCGTAGAAATTAACATGAAACTTAACAAAGTGGATATAGTTTTTTAAAGATTATTTCATTGTAAATTGAACAAACTTTGGAGGTTGTTAATTTTGGCATAGAAAAAAACTTAATTGAAAATATTTTGAACTAAAAAAAGGAAATAATTCAAACAAAGTTTCATCTTCAAAAATTCGTTTGAGATTTGGAGATTTTACTCAAAAATTTTGGACAAAGTTTAGAGAAAGGTTGGAAAATCATCACATTTGACATTTTGGACATTTTTTAACATCCTCTCTGAATTTTGTTGAAAACTTTTGATTGGAGAATCAAAACTTAAAATGACTTGTTAGAGATGGAGGTTTTATTGAATCTACAACTTCTCTTAGTTTAGAAGTTTTTGCAAAAGATTCTTTAACTATACCAAAACGGCTTCCAAAGTCTTTTGAATTTATTAAAAAAACAATTTTCAACACTCCTCTAAAATTTGTCCATAACTTTTGATTGGAGATTTGAAATCTCAAAAAAATTGCTGGAGATGAAAGTCAAATTTAATTCCACAACTTTTCTTAGTTGAAAGTTCTCTGAAAAATGTTTATTTACTATGTGTAAATGACCTCCAAAGTCTGCTGTTTTTATTGAACACAAAAATCTAAATACTTAATTTTTTTTATAAAAACATTGTAATATAAAGATTTTAAGAGATTCTATAAAATTCCAAAATATTCTAGAAGGTTCAAAAAGTGTTCAACAAAAATTTGTTGATTTTGTTACTTACTGTCCAAATCAACAAAAAAAATGTCACCCTTAACAAAAAAATGTGAAATTGGACATTGTAGTACCCGAATCAATAAAAAATTAACATATTTCTATTGATTTGGACGTCATTTTCTACTAGTGTATGTTCTTGGATGATCAAAATTGGAAGAACCTACACATTGACTATGGGTTTGGACAACTTTTTGGCTCCCAAAATTCATAGTAACTTCAATTTTGGGAATAAAATTATAAAAAATTTATAATCTCAAATTCATTGTTTCGCATTACTTGTGATCTGTTCCAAAATCACTAAAGTGATTAGCTATAGATGGTCCAAGCTTTAAAGGAAGAGGCTTGATAACTATTTAGGCTCTAAAATTACCCATCTTCTCAAATGTAAATTGTTTGTACATGTTGCTTTTTCATCTTCACAAGAGTGTACAAACAATGTACATGTGAAGGGATGGCCGGTTTTAGAGCCCTATATCATTTCAACTTCAAAAATTCATAACTAACTCTACAAAGCTCCAAAAAATATGAAACAACTTGGCATAAGAGGTTTTCTTCCATAGTTGAGAGACTGTGAGTTCTCGGACTGTGGGAACTCGCTGCAGCAGCTGATCTACAGTGATCTGATGTGGCACAGAGATTGCCACATCAGATAATAATATTTTATTAAATTAAAAATATATTTTTTTATTAAATTTTATTATTTTATTATTATTATTTTTTCATTTATTTTTTATTTTTTATTTTTTTAATATTTTTTTATTCTGATCAGCAGGGTTGGTTCACAGAAATGGGGAAGGAGGCTGAAACACTCTCTCAACACCCCCGAAAAACCTCTTATGTTTAAATGCCAATTCTATTTGTCTTTCAAGAGAAATTTACTGAAAAATAATTTATGAAGTTTCACCTCTCCAAAATTCAGTTTCAGCTCTTACATGGGCACTTTATAGACCTCCTCCCTTGCATGATCAGCACTTTCCAAAGTTTTGACAGAACCAGGCTTCTTGGAATGAGCACACACAAGAATCTCGTGGACAAGTCTATTTTTTTTATTATCAAACTCAAGATGAGATGCAGCTCCTCTCATCTTTTAGCAGAGCCTGTGTTTTGGTGGGCAAGATTCCTGTCGGCAGCTCAGAATATTTAAAACGCAGTAGTGCATATACAACATTCTTGAGTAGCATAGGCATGGTACCTTTTGAGAACAACGGTAACTGAGAGTTATAGCTTGGAGCAATTAAATACACGTCATATTAGCACAAATCAAGCAAAATGAAAGTTCACATTCTGATATGAAAAAAATGCTAATTGGCTTGAGAAGCTCCTGTCACTTGATCAAATTAAAGTGCCACTTTGCAAAATAAGGTATCAGGGAATCCGTTTTCATGCCTAACCAATAGCCAAGAAATTCTTTCCATACATATGACTGGTTCCTTTTCACGCCAGTTCCGAGTGTGCCCAACAAAGGTTCTCGAGAATGTTGCCATGATGATAACATTTGTGGACACTGCCTGCAGCTCTCATAAACGGATCCAAGTCGGGAGAAATGCAGCTCCTGACAGAACTAAACCTGACAACTGAACCTTGAAACTGAAGTAGCAGGTAGCGGAAACAGAATGAGTAGAAACATTTTGAATGGTAACAACGTAAATAGAGCAGTGGATTTAAGGATCTAACCAGCAGAAAGAGCATCAGCCTGCCCTTCAAAGATCCTCCCACGTCTTCAGAAAAAATTCAACAGAAATTCAACAGAGATTCAGAGGGAACGATCGACTAGCCTAGATTTTAATCCCATCAATTCTGAGCATCCCATCCAGCGACTACACAGCGACTGCAGCAGAAATGGATTCCCTTCCATAACGGGCTCAAGAGCACCCATGAAAACACTGTTGCACCCATACACAAGACACAAGGCACGTCGTGCACGAGTCTCCTTTTTTTTCTTGTCGTTGGCGACCAATTCTCTGCTGCACAACCTTGTTTGATACATTTGAAAAACATAATAATTCCTTCAGTTACGGTCGTCTAGTCCTTTCAACACCCGGAACTCTATCAACAACAGCAGAGTTTGACAATACCTCACTCCCTATCCGTGAATGCTTCTGCACCTCTAGCACAGGAACCATGAGCACCGCATATAGTCTCTTCAAATCTGAACACAACACGAACAAACAACAAAGACAATCTGAAGGCGTTTGGGTTTAGGGTTTAGGGATTTGACACTGAAGTTAGCAGGGCCGTGGACACGGGCTTAGGACACAGGCACACACAGACCCAACGGGCTTACGGGTAAAGCATGGCTTTCAAATGGCGGCGATGAAGGGCGCATCGGCATTTTCATCTGTGCAGTACAGGCACGGGTGTTGCTTGAATCCCGTCTTGCTCAACGTCTCCCGCACGGCCGTCACCAGTTCCCGATTGGAGATGGTTCCCTTGCGCTGGGCCAGCACGCTGATCATGGCGTTGCTGAAGGCGCCGTAGGACTGCGAGTGGTCACCAGCTGGAGTGGCGTCCGCGGACGTCTCGTTGGACTGACAGCCGCTCAGCAATATGCCCGCGTCGGGACGCGCGCGATGGCTGGCAGACGGGCGCACTCCACCAAAGGCGGCTAGAGCTGAGGTTGGTTGGGAGCTTGTCGCAGCGGCCGTGTAGCTCGCGGCTTGATCTGGGTCCGAATCTAGCTTGGATTTCAGGAATTGGCCGGCCAAGCCGGAGACCATGCCCACGAATCCACCTTCCGCTCCTGCACTCTGTGCGCAAGCAGATCTATGGCGTCAGTACACGACAATGTCCAAAAACATCAAAGACACATCCACCTACAACAAGAGCAAAGTCTTCAAATTTATGATTAACCATTTCTTCAGTAATGTTCAAACCAACAGAAGCTTCCGTTTTAAAATAGAGCATGCCAAACGACAAATTGAGTATAATTTTTCGTTAAAGTTTCTCCAAATTTTCAAACCAACAGAGCCTTTTCCATTATAAATTTGTGCTGGTTTTCAATTTTCTGCATGCCTTTTCCATTCGAAATTAGTGCACAGCAACCGGCAAATTGAGTCATGAATCGTCATTCAAGCTTCTCCAAACTTCAAACCAGCAAAACCTATTTCATTACAAATTTGTGCCCAGCAACCGACAAAGTGAGTCATAGTTTCTCATTGTCAAGCTTCTAGAATTTTCAAACCAATAAAACCTTTTCCGTTACAAACAAGTGCAGAGCAACCGACAAATTGAGTCATAGTTCCTCATTTTCAAGCTTCACCAAACCACAGGCAGTACCGAGTCCGGCAAGCATCATGCTCCAGCGTCCAAATCTGACAGGAACCCCACTAGGGTTCCACCAGAATATATATTGACGACATCATCCATCAAGACTTGTAATAAAAGAATGACACATTCGAGGAATCAAGTAAAATTCAGTCTAGACTTCTAGAATGATGCCTCACTAGATACCATACTTAGTGTCATATGATATATAGTGTCACGTAAATAAATTTACAAGCGACACTACTTGTAAGGTCTTAAAAAATGACGTCATCCTAATCCACTATTTAATTTTTGACAGTATTTGCAATCGTGGTACCGGTTTTAACAAAAATTTGACATGTGGAAAGAGTACCAAGTCTGCCCGCATTTGACTCAAGATTCAGTGTTGGGTGCACTATGTATCCGCATGGATGAAACTCCAAATCAGGAGCTACAAACATTGCAGGCGACAGTTTCGAAGTTCTCGGTGTACAAACAAATGGCTATCCTTGGAACAAACCGTATGAAAGTACGCACCTGGTTTCTCACTTCTAACGGTCTAAGAAACCTCGTAACTTCAGAATGACTAGGACTATGTTAAGAAACAATTTGTAACAATCAAGGAAAAGAGAATGAGCTTAATGCTTCGAACCTGAAGCTGGGTGAGGACGACGTTCACAAAAGTCTTCACTTTCGGGCTGGAGTCGTCCCCGAACATGTCAAAAATGGTGGTCCGAATGTTTCCGACCTGCACCTGATGTCCAGTCCGTTGGCTCAAGATCTCAGTCAGAGTGTTGATGTCGAGGTTTTTGTTCTGCGCCGCCTGCCCCGTTTCCTGCAAGTATTGGGACTCGAAGTCGAAGTTTTCAGTGTCGGGTCTCTCATCTCCATCGCCTTTGCGTGACGCTGCGCGGTCCTTGAGCTTGTTCTTGGCCTTGGACAGAAAGCCTCGGAAGCCGGACTTCTTCTCCTCCGGTTCTCCTTCCACCTCCTCGCCATCCAAGGCGTCAATGCCCTTGCCAATGAGTCCAAACACGCCGCCTCCCTCACCCGCGTTCGAGGGAAGGCTAGTGTAGTTCACAGCAGTGTTACCAATCTGCTCTTTCGTGGAGTCAATGAGGCCGCCACTGTGGCAGGAGTCTGACAAGAATGTGAAAGTCACTCCCACAGGGATCTTGTTGACCAGATCTCGGAAATCGTCATCTGTTCACACATAACACGGGATCCAATCAAATATTGGAGTGATCAACGCTCTCCCCCCTCCCCTCAACCCAGTGAATGGGAGAAAATGATGCTCAATAGACCATCAGAAGTATATTTAAGTCGATGATATAAACCACAGAGATCGACTACCATTCACATTCTCAACAGGCATTAGGTTACTGTCAGCCATTTCAAACATGGTGAACATATTATGAGACGATGGGCGGAGTACTGATATGAGAGAGGCAGACCTGTGAGGAGGTTCATATCTGTGGGCACAATAGCTTCATCAGATCCAGTGTCATCCACCTCGCCAGACTCAGGAGGCACCTGTCGAAAAGAACACATGAAGAGACTGAACAAGTGGCATACGAGGAAAAATCCCTCCGATTCAGCACAAACCCTGGAACTCTAATGGTATAACCCATCACTAATGGCACACACACACACACACAAATCCAAGAGACTTGCGGTCGTAAGAAGAACTTATTGATGAGGGCCAGACTAAGTGCCACATGTGTGTATGGATACCTGAGTGCCATGTCCACTGTAGTGGAATACGAGGGAATCTCCGGGCTGTGTGTTTTCGATCAGCTTGGCCAAGCTCCGTCGAATGTTTTTCCCCGTGGGCTGAGGCAAACTGGGATCACTGTCCAACATCACCAACACGTCGTCTTCGTGGAAACCGAAGCGCTCCAGAAGCAGCTCCTTCACGCGCCTCACGTCATTTGCACATCCATGGAGCTCACACTTCGTTCCGGGGTAGTTGCACCCCACCAGCAGCGCCCGCTTCGACATACTTGCTTCGTTGCTTTTTCAATCGACTCTTCTACTTCACTCTGCAACCAAACACATCCAAAACATCCTCATTAAGGTCATCATCATGAAGCATTTGGCGAGTTCCCTTCCTACACTGGAATGCAAAAGCTAATGCCATTCCCAACAATGAATATCACAAGTGAATGCACGAACGAAGTCCAATTTTCGTGCGCAAGGCTCTTCCACGAGATCACCCCACCAAGTAAGACCAGGTCATCTATACCCATTCAAGGGCCGATCTCCGTAGATATCCCGTAACCTGTGCACAATTTGAAATGTCGAGGGTGGGTAGTGTCCAATACAGGCAGCGAAGTGGGCGTTCACCACAAGCGAGCTTGACGGTTCCTGTTCAGCTCTAATGAGACTTACATACGACTTCACACCACTGATACACCAGAACAGACGATGATAAACATGGTGTGCTGATGCTGATGATCCTGAGGCCAGAGCGGTTAGGGTGATCTACAGGAACCCAGAGGTCCGATTTCGAAAGACCCGATCGCTAACAAAAAGAGTAGGGTGCGATGCAGATCGCTCGAAGCTATGAGACCACATTCAAAGTTACGACAATTACACCACCAGACACTGCGGCACTAGGAGGACAAAGGAATGGTGATCGCGTACCTGCGAAGCGATGGAGAATTCGGCGATCGACACAACCTTCAAGAGGGAAAACGAGTGGTAAAAAACGTCGGCAATAGTGTCCGCGGTGTCTACTCCCTCCGTAAAACACACGAAGCGGACGACGGCAAGCAAAGCAGGCAAACAGAGTGCAGCAGAGGGGCAAGTAAGAGGAGATTCAAGGACGGAGAAAGAGAGCTATGGAAGCTAAACTTATTCAGATGCTGCAAGCTCAAAGAGACTGGTAAGGAAGAGTTCACAGAGAGAGAGAGAGAAAGACCCAGTCAGGCAGTTCGTCAGGCAGTCGGTCGGTCGATCAATGGCATGGAGTGGTTGATGCCGGCGTGGATGCAGATGCCGGCCGGTGAGCTTTGACTGAGCTTCCCGATTTCGAATTCCTGATTCCGCAACAGGGTGTTTCACGTTCCTAGATGTCAGTCGCTCAGGCTCCCTCGCATCCGGTAGATTTGGGGCGTGCTCTGACTGGTGCTGTTTTCTTTTATTATCCATTGGCCACGTTACTGTCCGCCTGGCCCGCTAAGCTAATAAGAAGGCAGTACTTTTGGTACACTGTGTAGCTGGCCTCCCCTGTATTTGCCAGATGTCAACACCGTCGTGCGGATTTAGCCTTGGCCTGACCCGGTTCCCCTCTTCTCCGTCCAGCGAGATTTTTTGGAGTGTTCTGTCAATACTCTGGTACATTATGACGAAGAACCAATCCGGGATGCATCCTCTAGCACAACTTGAAGTTGTTTCCAAACAAATGAAAGAAATACGCACCTTCAATACCACCCACCGACCTGATTGTACAAGCTGCAAATGCGACAATGGAAATCCCCCCCAAGCGCCTACGAATCTCTTACGAAAATAGTTTACCACTTTTACTTTCTTATTCCAATTCTATGTGATACAAATGGGAGGGGCTGTTTACCAATTGGTCTCGCAAATTATGAGAAGAGAAATGAGCCTCCTCTTCCACAAAGAAAGGCACCTAGAAGAACCCTCTCGCCAGTCCCCCAAGCAGCGGTCAGTGGAATATTTGGGGGGAGGCGTAGTATTCACTTTCCTTGAATACAGGCCTCAAATCCTCCTCCGCCATGAACGAGAGGGGGAAGAATACTAAATGGCCACTAATTGCATCTATACAATTCTGATCAGGGTCAGAAGGGCGATCCTCGGATGACTCCTCGGACTTGGAATTCACAGGCCCGATGCCCAGGTCAATGGTGTTGTGGCTAATCTTGTCCTTGCGCAAAGAAATGGCTTGACGAAGCACAACACGAGACCGGATCGAATCATCAGGGATGGACCCAAAGACATCCTTGTATATGGTTGTGTTGGTTCTGGCTTTTGCCATCCACAGATCCTTATAAGTAGCGTCGCAAACAGGGTCCCGAATTGCATTGACTTCATTAACACGCAAACCCAGATGCTCAGCCCATAGAGAAACCCGTAAAGAGTGTGCAAACCGCCCTGCATTCCACACCTTCCCGTTCATACTTGACCTGATGAACTGGTTGTCCTCCAACACCACTGCGAGCTCCGAGTCCCGGGACCCCAGCAGGCTTCTGTCATTGATGTTGGCAGATCCAATGAGCACCGACCAGTCGTCGACGATCATGACCTTGCTGTGCACGTAAATCTGGCTGGTGGCTAATGGTCCAGATTCGTGAAGCTTTCCATGGGAGCGGAGCCCATAGAAGGAGATGTAATCATCAGCTTGTGCACCGAGCTCACTGGAAAGGCGCTCCAGGAGTGAGTTTTTACCCCTGCAGATTGTCCGGTACTGCCAATGCATGATGGCTCGTACTGAGGCAGCGCCACCGTCATCGACCCCACCTTGAAATCCAGGCAACAAAGGGAGCACCACTATGACCCGGAAGCACCTGTGCTCCTTGTAAGCCCTCATTATGCGACTGTACAACGCTTGAAGCACCCTGTTGGTAATGGTGTCGTCCCCCTCCAAGCCAGAAATGAAAAATTGATTCTCAATGTACACAAAATACTCTGCTTTCTCGATGAGAGAGCAATAGGCCTCGTGAATGCTGCGTTCTTCGGCTTGGCTTGTCCCTGCTGACCACTGGCCTACACTGCGTATAACTTGGCATCGACAAGACGTCTGCGGTCCTACTTCTCCTATGGCGTCAAATTCACCCAACTCGTGTTCATCCACATCCCACCACTCCGATCGAGATCCCTGCTTCCGTATACGAGCGTGTCTCTTAAGCCGACCAGTACTCTTCCGCCTTGACTCGTCATCCACCGTAGTGTCTCCTACAAACGCTTGCAGAGGAACATCTGACAACAAAGCCCTCTCTTCGTCATTGGAAGCAGCCCCGTGCGGGCTTCGCAGCGGTGAGAGACCGATAAAAGCGCGTTGAATTCCTTGCACGAGTTCAGTGCTGGCATGACGCGCAACCTGAACAATCTCAGTGCTAGAGATGCTGGGGTGACGAGAAATCGGAACGAGTTCGTTGATTTCACCCTGAGCAGTTTCCTCTTGGTCACTCTCTTTCGGGAGCAGCAAGGGGATGTCGGAGTAGGAGGACCGTGCTGACGCCAACTGCTCATGTGCAGATGATTGTCTCTGGAGCTCATTTTCAACCTCCGCCTTAGCTTCAATTTCTTCGTTTCCTGGTCCCAGTATCATGTTAGAACAGTACTACTGACTAAATTATCAACGAGAAAAGATCTCAGATTTGATAAGAAAAATTCAACCATCTGAAATCCACATATTCGCCCTACTGCTAACCGAATGTGCCTGCGGATTTCAGAGAGAGACCATATCGACTACACTATTTAGTCTACTTTGACCAGGAAGAGTCAAGGAAGATAGCAAGCGCAATAAAGAACGACAGCAAGCAGCACCTTCAAACATTCCAACTACAAGCCATAAAATTATTAAGTGGAGCAGTGTTTTCAGCCAAATTTAGACTGCTTTCGGAACTCTTATACATCATAAGGAGAATAACGTTACCCCACGATTACAATGAACAAATGGGGTCTTCCGCACAAAACATGTGGAGATTACCCATGAATAATAGTAAAGATTCTACTTACAATGTCGTCAAAAGTCATGGAACAGACTATTTCAACTGAAAACCCTGTACTAACACACTAAAAAAGCAACTTCGAAGGAAGAAGTCACCTGTCAGATAGTGAGGAATGACCATGTGATGCTGAGGCAGAAGCAGCGGAATTGTATTCTCGTTGGGAGCTTTACTGCGCTTTGCATAGTTCCACCTCTGAACAAAATGCCGGGCAACATCGCGACAAGGAGGTCCCCAAAGCGCACAGTGAACATCATGCCACGGCATGCGTGGAACCTTCTGCCGGTCCAACTCGTCCTTCATCGTGTCCTCCCAAGAGTTAGGCTCCGATTCCCTTGGATTATAGTAATCTTTTCCAGGCCAAGTGGCGCTGGGGTAGTCGGAAACTCGATGTTCAGGAGAATCGTACCGGCCGAAACACAAATCCAGCCCTCCAAGAAAACAAACGTGGTGATCGACTATCACAAATTTCTCATGGTGCGACCATAGATACACTCCGGAGGAAAAATGGTCAGGAAAGCGAAGAACCTTGATGTTCTCATGAAGCCCAAGCAACTTTTGTTTCGTGTAGTTGCTGTTGATCTTCAAAGCCAGTGCCACTTCTTTGTACAACAAAATGAAAATTTGAACTCCCATCTTCGCTTTGGCTTCCAGGAGGTGGTCTAGCCGGGAGGCTTCGTTGTTGCTGAACGGGCGTCTCAGGTAAAGATCCGGACAGAGCCACCAGCCTGCAATAAAAATCTCTGACCTAGCGTTCTCAATTGCTGTAGCGATTCCTTCAAACGCAGCTTTTCCATCTACAAACCACTGAGCCTCGCTACCATCAGAGAAACCACGAGGTGGTGCAAAGGAGCCAAACCGATGAGGATGACACCACCCCTCTGGAGGTCTCAAACCTGCATCATTGATGTTTGCAACCCAGTCCTTTGCCCGTCCAGCTCGTTGAGTTCGAATTCTAACAGACCTGGTCCCACACGTAACCATGAAGCTGAACCGCAAAGGGTTCCGCTCCTTGTTCAACCTTGCCAGTGCTATCAACCCCTCTGTGGCACCACGGTCCAAGGGTGGCAAAACATCAAAAACAATGATGTCCAGGGGCTTGGCATCAAAAGGATCTTCAAGTATAGCAAGGAACCCTGGTTTCAGAACCGCCCAAACCCGTTGCCAGTTGGGATTACAACAGCAACACGACTTCAAGCAAGCAAAGCATCCAGAATTCTGAGAAAAGTTCGGCAGATGCTGAACCATGACAAAGCCTTCATGAAGCTTTGGACCGTACTCCGGGGCAAATGAGAGCTTCGAAACTTCTAGAAAACGACAGACTTCGCGAGAGTTCACAATATCTAAATCGTCCAAAAAATGTTTTAAATAATCCTGCATGGCATTCTGAGCCCTGTACGTGATCGTGGGTAAGCGTCCCAAAGCCGGCCGCATGACAGGCAACGCAGCGCTGGAGGGGATGCCTTTTCTGGTTGTAGAAGGGGCATCATCTTGGTCCGGCTCCTCCTCTTCCTGCAAGTTGATTGTCGCGTGGTCACCAATGCCTAAGTTCTGAAACCACTCTCGAGCCTGCTCTTGCTTCTCCTGGAGATCCTCAACGAGCGCCCGGAATTTGATGGCACTGTGAAGGGAAAAAACCTGAGTCGCTTTCTTCACAAGTCGCCACTTGAACTGCCGGTACTCGAAGTCTATTGTGTAGATCAGCTGCAAAGCCGTCCCTTCGGACCTGGAAACGCTAACGACGGTTGCCACAGGAGGCTCTTTGAATATGGGGTCTTCCTCCATAAGCATCCGTGGAGGAGAAGCCCCCCTCGTTGGCGAGGCTTGCATCTGCGAATACTGGAAACCCTGCCCCAGCTCCTCGTCAGTTCCATCGAAGTCCCTATCCTTCGCCAGCTTCTCCTCTGAGTTTCTGCCAGTTGATCACCTGCAAATTCCATGCTCCTCGAAGTTACAGCGCTAGCACCAAACAACCCTAGAGGGCGATAAAACCTGAACAAACTTACACTCGTCACAACCCTGATACTATTCCGTCGGAGCTCAGACAGCCTTCAAAGAGAAAAAGTTCACGCTTGGAGAAGACATTCCAAACACGCATGGCAGGATAGAGTCTCGAATACCCGGCCCTCATTAACCCCTATACGGCCGAGGATTCATAATTATAAAACGACCAATTTGGTTGATCATACTGTGAAAAGGATAATTCCATTAAACCAAACTCTAAAATCACCAGAATCAATGAGGAACAGTGAACAGGCCAGTTCAAACATGAATAATTGGACACAATAAAGAAACTCCCTACATGACCTGATCAAAGACAAATAAAATTAAGAAACGGAAGCCCCCAAATGACCTACTCAAAACACCAAAATTTGGGTCACCACGGGAAGTAACCGCTTCACACCATCCAACAAATGAGGGTCTCCAATTCCATTAGAGTACACACTTCTTCCAGAGAATCTTAGGGTTTGAGATACGGATTCCATTAGATTCGCATCAAGATCTCACAAGGTAACTCTGAAGTCGTCAACCTTGACATATTCCATTGTATACAGGGGTTAAAGAGACACACGAAGCAGAGAGATTTCTCCATTTCATGAAAGTCAACAATCATTGTACCTCGAAAATAAGAAGTCACGTTACTCGGTGTACTAAGAGCTTCAAAGTTGCAGCCTCCGTCGATAAAAATGAGCAGCGTCACACCGAGTACGCAATGAGATGTTGTGCTGTAGCCAACCTCCTCAAGCAACATCTCCGAGGCATGAGATGACCATCGCCTCTGGGTCCGAGGTCCACTCTTGAATTGCTCCAAACCGTCATCAACTTGCACAATAACGGCAGCGTCCACTTCCGATTCTCAACACAGTTGAACTCAAGTTTCACTGCCATAAATTGTTCCGCGTGGAAATCGGGTCTACTGAATCCAGGGGCCCCACTGAGATGCAAATGAAAGCAGCACCTACGACACCTCCAGATTTGATGTTGCGATCATGATGACTTGACAAAGTCTTTGTTCTGACTTGAAATTGTCTCTGTAAAATAAAAATCCCAACACGAATTATACTTTGCCAACACACCTCAGTCCCCCTGCTGAAACACTCAATTTCTCAACACGGACTCTGTTTCTGGCATCATTAGTACCGTAAAATTACTCTGTAAAACGCAAACCCGACACAAATTTTACCCTCCCTGGAAACACTCAACATCTCAACATTCAACATATGAAAGCAGCTCATGGCCATTCACACACAGCATAACTGACGACCAAGCAGAAACCCTAAAGGAGGACTTTCACACGACTGAGGGCAGTAAATTGCAAAAAGCACTACGAATTCCACCTTCGACGATTCTCTTCCTCAAATTCCGCCAATTTCCTGGAATTCGAAGCTCACAACAAAATTGAACTAGGTTTCCATTCTTGCCAGCGAAATTGTCGATTTCCGACGAAATTACGAAGCTACACTACTGATTGCACCACACGTCAGTGACAATTCTGCTCAACGATCATTCGATCTCAGCAAACGAAACTCCAACAGCAAGAAGCATCCGATTTCGACGCTTGGACTGCACAAGAGCGGGGTCAAGGGATTGTTCATGAAAATCCTACGAGGAGTGCCGTGTACTAACCAGATCGCACTCAAACGAAAAAAGACGGCGAATCTCACCGCTGGCACAACAGTGTCAGAAGAAGAAGAAGGCTCTGCGAAAATGCATTTCGGCGCGAGGGACGCTGCTGCAATAGGGCTTGCAGATGGTGCACAAAAGCCACTACCTGCTGTGCTTTGGCGTAGCATTCAAGGCTGGTGTGTGACTTCGTCTGCGAATGAACGAACGTTTCTCGTCGTCGTCCTCCTGAAAACGAGCGATGGTGATATTTCGTCTGAAAATGAACCGACGTTTCTCTTTGTTCCGTTCGGTCGTCCATTCGACACGACGATTTTCATCATATCGTCGCCTACACTCACCGACGTCGTCCTCTTTTCGCTGCGTTAATGAAATGCAGTGCTCTTATGGGTTCATGGTTCCCAAAGTATTGAAGATAAAAAATCTAAAGTTGACCTTAGGCTTTCAAAAATAATGGTTCATTTTAGATCAAAAGCAATATGGTCAATTTTAAAAGTAAGTAGTAATTAGGTTTAGGTATCTTAAACCCTAAAGCTCTTTGGAAGCCAAAATGGATTTTGAATTATTTGGGTCTTTAATAAGAAATATTAAATTTTGTTAATTTTCCCTCTTTTTTCCAATTAAGATTGAACATATGAACTTCCAAGGAAAATAAATTTTATGATGATTCAACAATTGGAAATTTTTTTTTTTGGTTTTGGACTCCAACATTGACACAGGAAACACATCATTTTGTTCTAAAAATTTGCATATTCATTCCTAATGTGATGCTTATTCAAATATAAAGTGTCCTTATCTTCTTTGCAAAGAAAATTTGAGTTATGGGGTTCAAAGTTTGATTAAAGTAACATTGTCAAATGTCTAGGAAGTCTCAAAATACAACGACGCTAGTTTGTGAGCCTAAAAGCATGAGCTTGCGAGCTGTGAGCGTAGGTTTTGTGAGCCCAAAGAATTAACCAAAAAAAACTGTGCATTTCTTAGGCCAAGAGAAGGAAAAAAGTGAAGTCATTTTTTAAAAATCTATTTATAGTAAAATTTCAGCTTTATGAACATGGACCTATGACCATGGAAATGTGGTTAATGTATTTTAAAATTTCAAACACTAATATCTCCAAAGGGCCTCTCAATACCTTCCAAAAAAAATTTGAATTTTTGAATTTTTTTTGAGGTTCAAAATCCAGAATCCAACAAGGGGATTTCTAGGGTGATGGAGTCGTGAAAAAAAAAAAAAAAAAAAAAAGTTTTTTTGTTTTTTTGTTTTGTTTTGTTTTTTCCGACTTTTTCACCCTGAAATTGATCTCTCGGTATTGAGAGAAGGTTTTCAAGGGTGAAAAGTCGCAAAAAAAAATGAACTAGTAACATAGTCCAAAAAGAAACAAAAAAAAGTTGAAAAAAAATGAAAAAAAAAGTTGTGAGAGCTCCAAAGCCCTCTAAGGTAGGTGGCTCAGAAACCGTCCCTTTAAGAGCTGATTCGCAATTTGGGAGACCTTAAAGCACTTTAAATAGTTTTCAGTAAATTTTCCTGGGAAGAATGATGGAATTGGCATCCAACCCAAGTCGTTTCATATTTTTTGGACCTTCATGGAATTAGTTATGAATTTTTGAAGTTGAAAACACAGTGGTTTCTAAAAGCGACCCCCTCCTGAAATGTACACTTCTGGTACATGTTAGAGGCAAAATCTACCAAATCGCTTTCAGAGACAGGGTCTGAATTCGAGCCACCCACCTTACCTCCAAACCCCTTTCAATATCAAGATGGATTTTGGAAGGTGATGGAGTTGCAAAAAAAATTTGAAAAAAAAAGGGACTGAAAAAAAATATATAAAAACTGAAAATTTTTTTAAAAAAAAGTTTTGAAAGTCACAAATTTCAAATCCCATGAGGGGGATACTAGATATAAAAATCCAAAATTCTTAAAGCACGGTAATAGATCCATGCCCTAAAAATCACTAAAAATTTCACCAAAAATTCTAGGCTCACAAGCTCACAGGCTCATAGGCTCACAAAATAGCATCCCTGTCTCAAAATATGGCATTTTGCTACATTTTGCAAGCTTTGTGTTCATGTATACATTATCCAAAGACCTCCAATTTTTAAGTGTAATTCTATTGCTAGTCTAAAAACAAGATATTATGGTTACAAATATAAAGCAATGTATAGAATTTGAGTAATGACCTTTCTTTAGAAAATGTTGATTATTGTGAATTTTGCATGTATTTGTCAATATTCAGTACACAAATTTATAGAAGTTAATAGAAAATGAGGTATTTGAGCACCAAACAAATTATGTGAATTTTTTTGCATATGTAAAAATTGAGCTCAAGAATGAATCCAATAAACTATTTCTTAAAAATACAACTCAAACTATTAGGAAAATAAAACCCTCCATAACTTTTTATCACTACAATAAACTTACCATTAATTGCACGCTTCTAATCAATAACTGCACGCTTCTAATCAACAGACACTAAAACTACTAATCATCAGATAGACACCAAATATCACTAGAACTTTGTGAATATGAAAGGAACCCAAAAATTGACCATTGCATAATCACTACACACTATGCATTAATAGACAACAAAGTTTTTTATCAATCAATTTCAACCCTATAATGTTTAAGTTGCAACAAAATTTGCATACAAAAACCTTTTTGCAAAAATGTTTTGAAAGTGAATCTTGACATGGCATTGAATAATTGTGTAAAGTTAGGGAGCTTACAAGTTCCTATTGTGTTGTGGAGAAGGATTTGAATTTCCAGTGTGTGGTGATTGGCAAGGTTACTTGATCTTGTCCAAATAGAATGAATTAGATCTTTCTATGTATAGTGGGGTTACAATCAAAATGTCGTTTTTGAATTCACAGTGAGAAAGATTTCAGTACTGCCAACTTTGGAAGCCTCCCGAGAGCTCAAAAATTTGTATTTTAACACAAAATGTTTACTACAACATCATCTTTAAGTTAATTATAGGTATGCCAAATTTCAAGGCCAAAAGATTCACCGAAAAAAAGTTATTCAAAATCTACCAACATAGGTAGTGGTGAGAAACATTTCACTACTTTCAACTTTGACACCTTCCTAAGGATTGAGTTTTTTTTCTTTTGCTATGAAATTTTTGTCATAAAACAATCTCTGTGTTTTTAATATGTATAAAAAATTTCAAGGTAAAATTTTTTCTTAAGAAGATATTTGAAATCTTCCAACATGTGTAGTTTTGAGAAAATTTTCACAATTGCCAACTTTGACACCCTCCCAAGGGCTGAAAAATTGGTTTCTTACCATGAATTTTTTTTTGTGAAGTCATCTCTATGTTGCTAATATGTGCTCTAAATTTCAAGTTCAAATGAATTACAAAAAAAAAGATATACAAAATCTCCCAACATGTGTAGTTGTGAGAAAATTTTCACTATTGCTGACTTTAACACCCTTCCAAGGGCTGAAAATTTGTCTATTTAACATGAATTTTTTTGGATAAGATCAACTTTATGTTGATAATATATGTTCCAAATTTCAAGTTCAAAACACTTACCCATAAAAAGATATTCAAAATCTCTCAACATGTGTAGTTGTGAGGTTCAGTTTTTACATTCGTGTCAAACTTTGCTCCACAAAATAGCACTTTACTAAGAGCTCAAAAACTCCTCCTCACAACTACACATGTTGGGAGATTTTGTGTATCTTTTTTTTGGTAATTCATTTGAACTTGAAATTTGGAGCACATATTAGCAACATAGAGATGACTTCACAAAAAAAACTCATGGTAATAAACCAATTTTTTAGCCCTTGGGAGGGTGTCAAAGTTGGCAATTGTGAAAATTTTCTCAAAACTACACCTATTGGGAGATTTCAAATATCTTCTTAAAAAAAAATTTTACCTTGAAATTTTTTATACATATTAAAAACATAGAGATTGTTTCATGACAAAAATTTCGTGGCAAAAGAATAATAATTCAATCTTTGGGAGGCTATCAAAGTTGATAGCAATGAAAAAATTTCCACAGCTACCCATGTTGATAGATTTTGAATAAATTTTTTTGGTGAATCTTTTGGCCTTAAAATTTGGCACACATATAATTAACTTAAAGGTGATGCTGTGGTAAAAATTTCGTGGTAAAATACCAATTTTTGAGCTCTCGAAAGGCTTTCAAAGTTGGCAATACTTAAATTATTCTCACTGCAAATTCGAAAACAACATTTTGATTGGTACCCCATTGTACATTGAATAGGGTTAGTAAGACGACGAAAATTTTAAAAGACTTATTGTGTAAAACTAAAGATATTTGAAACATGATGTACAATCCTTAGACACTTTAATAAGTGTTGATGTTCAACAAAGATAGACACTTGTATAGTATGAAATGTCAATTAATTGTTATAGGTTCTTTTAATACCCCTTCTAATAAAAATATTTTTTTACACAAAATAATATTTAAAAATTTTGTTTTTAATTTTCGTAATGTTTTTGGTATGGTCCAACTATTTTTTGAGCTTGTATACACTACAAGGAAAACTGTGTCCTATTTGACAATAATTTTGACAAAATTCTATCAACTCTACTGTAGATTAAGTTAGGAATACATATTTTGGACACTTTTTTGACAAGATTATGTCGATTCAGCTATCAATTCAGACAAAGATACACGTCAGCAAGTCTTTCCTCTCACTCCTTTGCTACCGTAGATTTTTTTCTTTGCCAACGTGGATTTTTTCCACGTCACTTATTCCAAAAAATTGTTTTCCAAGGATTTAATAAAATAGTTCAAATAATGTCTAGAAAAAAAATTAGATGAAATTTGTCAAATGAATGATAAAATTTTAGATGAAATACTTTTGGATGATTAAAGTTTTTTAATTTTTTTTATCAACTTTCAAGAATGTTGACCAAAACAAATTAAGATTATGGAGTTAATTTATTCTCTAAATTGTTTTACTCCATGAACCATTTGTATTTTGGGAAATGAATAGAGAAGAGTAGCTCCTTATATACACATACAGAGGTAGGAGGTTGACCAATCCATATGAGATATATGAATTCTTGAAGTTGTGAGAGCTCATAGTTAAGTTAAAAACCCAAAATTTTGTATTAAAACTAGGATTTTAGACCTCATTTAAGCATAGTAGAATGTCTTTTTTTTAAAACATTTGAACTAAGACTAGTTAGAATATGAATTGGGGTTTCAAGTTCAAAAATCCGTTTGACATTTCAAGTTTCCAATCAAAAGTTATGGACAGATTTCAAAGAGGAAGTTTGAAAAAATATAATAAGAATAATTTCAAACACCTCTTTGGAATTCCATAACTTTTGATTGGAAACTTAAAATGTCAAATGGATTTTTGTATGCAAAACTTTAATTGATTTTCTAACTAATTTTAGTTCATTTTTTGGGAAGAAATACATTATACTATGCCTAAATGAGGTCTAAAGTCCCAGTTTTAACACAATTGCATTGTTTCACAAAGGAATACTAGGCCAAAGAAGGTCATTTTTCAAGGATTTAGGTCCACCTTGTTGTAAAGAACTAAATTTGACATTGGATAATGTAGATGATGCATTGCATTAGAGAAGACAAGGGTCACAATTAATTATTATTTCCATTATTTTTAGGTAGAATACAAGACAAAGTATAATGGAGTAGCAAAGCTATTTTTGTCAACAAAATATATAAAACATAGATAAAAATTCATATATTCATTTTAAAGTATCTAAAGTCATCTACATTAAAAGGATATTTCCTTGAAATTACATAGTAATTGAATGATTCCATCCATTGAAAATAGAAAAATCTATCCTTACATATTTCCTCAATAAAATCTGTAAACTTCTTGTGTAAATTGCCCCTACCCTCTAAGTACTACTTACAATAGTCTAGTGGCACAAGGTTGTTTTGAAGAGCTTGTGTTTTAGAAGTGTTATGGAAGAATTCCTCGTTTTTTCACCCTATTTAATACTATAGGGTACAAATCAATGTAAATATTTTAGCCTCTCATTACTAAAATTAAGCAATATTATTTTGAGGTTATTTAATAGTAGAAGTCATTTAATAGTAGAGGCCATTTCAATGTCAATTTTCCAATTACTTTGACACTTAGTTTGTACAAAGATTGGCACCAAATTACCTTGATAGCATTTCAATGCACTACATTCACATTCCACAAAGTTCTTGATGATAGTCATATTGCTCATATGGCGATGATTTGTAAAATAAAGACAGTATTTGATACTATTTTAATACAATATTTTTTAGTTTGTATTTCATAGTTTACTATAGTAAAATAGATAAATTTCTAGCCTTCTATTGGATGGAGTAGGAAAAATGCATTAAATAAAAAGCTCCAAATTTCCTATACATTGGTCCCAAAGGCTAGATTTCACCACATAAACCACTACCGAGATTTTGTGTCTTGTTCATTTCACAAGAAGATTCTATGTTACAGATAGGAATTCTACTCATAATGCCTGATTACACAATTTTGCGTGTATGATTGACCATTACAAATTTTTCATTGAAAAATGTTCTATCATCCATATTGTAGTCCACTAATTATGTCAAGCAATGCCTCTTATCATTGAGCATTAGAAGAAGCAGCCCATTCTTGATCACCCCCCATTTTGGCAAGGTAAGGTGGTTTAATTGTGATAAATTTTTACGCACATTAATTAGAAATGATACTTATGCTTGGTAAGGTGGCACATGGCAATAAAGCACTTTTGATTGGTGTGTCAATTTTTCTATTATAGTAAGGAAGTACTCTTGATTTTACAACTTGCCTTTGGTTGAAAATAAGATGACTAATATGATTAGTATTGGATGAATATAATCTTCACCTAAAAATTCATGATAATTTTGTTTTGGGAAATAAAATTCTGAAAGAATAAGGATTCCTTTTCAAATATATTTTGTCATGTGAAGTGACATCGGGGTCATTCTACATTGAATACGGTAGTTTTTAGATGAACTCGATTGAGAGTTCATTTTAGTAATGGATGAGTTCCATCCATGTGTTGTTAGTTTCTCTCATCCGAGGGCTTGTGTGTTTAGGAGGAGAGAGCTTCTTGAGTTGACATTCTTGTCAAGTCCAATTTTATAAGTGATTTTGAGACAGTTTTTGGAACTTGCTTGGAGATGGTTGTTGCCATTTAGTAAAGTCTTCTTTCTCCCTCGTACTTACACTCTTGGATTCTCCCTTCGTGGACTGAGAGCCACTTGACTTTTGTGTGTATACATTCATAGTTTTCTCTTTAGGGATGTGTTTATTATACATTTTTATTTTATTTTTTATTGTATGTTTGATATTTGTTGTAGTACTTGATTTGTTGTGTACTACGATCTTTATTTACACAACAATTTCAATATATAGGGAAAAAATTTTCCTCAACATATGCATACTCCAAGTATGCTCAATGCTCAATTGCTTATTTTATCAAAAGTAGGTTGCCTCCCTAGAGGAAAAAAAAGTTCCCCTTTCTTTGGACCTTTTTTTCCCCGAAGTGCCCTCCTCCTCTGGCATTGCCCTATACAAAAAAATACACTGGCGCGGATGCTCACAGGGCCAAAGATCTTTCCCTTGAAAAGTTGATGAAATCGCTGCACAGGCTGCCTCATTCATTACGTTAGAATGAATGAGAAACCTTCAACTGAATGCTGCGACAGATGAATGCTTCACCTGGTGGCGCTCCACCCTGATTCCTAGTCTTACTCTTGGCGCTTGAATTAGCTTCGAAATTTGAAACAGGTATCCTAACTTCTGCGAATTCAGTGCAGTTTTGAAGAAACTCAGTTTTCTCCGAGCTAAGTCACGAGTAGCAACAAACAAAGTCTTCATTACTTCGAGAGTCTGAATGCGCAAACCTCCCGTCAGCGCTGCTCGAAGCGAAGATTTTTGGGTTTAGATGTTAATCCCTGCCTAGCGTTTGCACCTCGGAAACGGCAGTTTACAGGTCCCGTGGTTTTCGAATCTCATTTCTTCCAACGGGAAAGCATTGCAACTTGTCAGGGCGCCATCGCCATTTCTATGTTGTGGTGCTAGCGGGAGGGTTGCGCGATTCTTGATTCCCGAGAGAGACGCTGCAACGACGTGAGTGAGTGAGTGATTCTGAGAAAAACGGTGCACGAGATGGAGGTGTGGGAGGAGCCGAGGAGGTTGAACTCTTCCAAGCGTCGGAGGTGTGTGGATCACGAGACTGTGAGCGAGACTGGTGGCGGTGCACGGTTCCAACGGCTGCGAGGTTCTAGTGCATCGGATCTATTGGCTTCTGCGACGAGAATGTATGCCCAGGCCATGGAGCGCTTGAACGTTGCGAAGAGAGAGATGGAGGAGATCACGCAGGATCAGATTGGCTCACATTGGTTCTCCCTGTCGGAGAGTCTGTTTACCACGCCCCAGGCGAAGGAGTATTTGAAGTTGCGGCGTGAACTGGAGATCTTGAGAGTCCAGAGACTGATTAGGCAAACCGAAGGTACAGCTCTAGCTGCTCCTGCAGCTGCCTTCTCTGAGCTGTGTATCATTGAAGGGAAGAATGAATATTTGAGGTTGAGGGAAGAACTTGACCTTGCAAGAATTCGAAAATTGAGAGCGAGGATGGCAGCTGCTGCTGTGTCCGCGCCTGCACTTATGGAAGGGAGGTGAGAATCAGGTCCTTGACCCCATCCAGGGCAAATCCTGCAGTTAATTTAGGGCTTAGGGTTAGGGTTTGGGGTATGCAGTGCGCTTTGCAGAGGACTGGATCGAGGTGCTCCTATCTCTCTTCATGAGGAAATTCCGCGATGTTTTCTGAGTTGTCCTGTGGAGGGGGATTACGATGCGAGCCTTACTTTTTTCTTTTTTTATTCAGGGGTGACTCCAAATTTTTAGATTCTTGGCATTTTTTAGCAATTAGTCGAGGGGGTCTTCGAGAGTCACTGAGGCTTGTATCTAATTTTGCTGATCTTACATGTATCATATCACCATGCAACTCGGTTCTGGTTCATACTCTCCAAATGCAGTCTAAAGTTTTGGAGCTTACAAATGGATATTTGTTGAATTTTAGCCACTGAGGTAGAGCATTTCGACACTTTTATTTGGATATTGAGTCTGACTATCATCTTGTGCTTACCAATTTGGTCAAATTTTGCTCAGAATTTTTGAAATTTTTGTGACTACGATGTAACTTTTGGCTCTTCGAAATAATCTTTCAACAGAATTGCTAGAAATGTCGCAGTTATTTCAAGATTCTCCGTTAAAGGGGTGTTGATGCTCTGAAAACTTGATGGAGTAAGGCATGTTCACCTTGCGTTTCAGAGATTGATCTTGATAAATGAATGACACGATGGGAGAAATACAGACCCCTGAATATCACTACCTGGGCTCCCAAATGCACATGATCAGTGTTGGAAGTTTGTAACGTTGTGGCAATCAATAGTGTCGTCTGGAACTGATTGGATTGCAAGAGTGAAGATTGCCACCTTGAGTCCTTTCTACACTTGTTGAATTCCTTGTTATCACATTTGTGATTAACATCTGTGATTTATTGAGAGTGCAAAGTATGTTATGGAGAGTTCAAGAAGAGAATAGAGAATGCAGTCTTAGAGAAGGCGATTCCGGTAGTACAGAGTTTTTAGATGGGAAGACATGTCAGTAATTAGTGGGCGTCAAAGTTGGTGATTGGTTCACTAATTTTTCAAGAAAAAGATTTCATTTCATCGTCAATTTCGTTTCCACTCGAGTCCTCCTGAAAGATGTGAATGTTGACTGTTCAGAAATGGCCCCATCTCGTCTTCGTAAGGTCTCGTTTTCACCTTGCAGGATTCACTCTCTAATCACTCACCAAGCCATTCTCCTCCCGTGACACCCACTAATGAAACTTATAATTCAGAAGACGATGCTTGAAAACAATAAATGTACAGTCCATGGATGCTAATTTATGCACCAAGTGAAACCTTAACAATCCAATGTGTTGTCAAGCTCCCATTTGGACAAATGACTGGTGTAAGAGCGCCACTGTTGCGTTTGAATCTCGAGATAGCTTTCGACGAACTCCTCTCCAAGAGCCTGCGTGGTGAAGGCAGCCACCACAACAAATGAAAAACATCGTTTTTGACTGCAAATACGTAAAATTAAATTACATTTGTCCAGGCAAGGCTCACGACGAGTCATTTCAACCATATTTTAAGAAGTTTCGCAATGTGATGGGCCGAAAATTGGCCCTCCTCAGAAACTTCGCGTTGCATCACAGTTCTTAATTCCATGAGCTCACAAACTTCACCAAGATTGAAACGAACAAGACACTTCACCAAGATTGAAATTAAAAAATTAAAGTAATTTAACTTAAGCACAAATCTACTTATGCCCTAAGTTCAGCAAAGAAGGTACCCACCTGTTTAAAGACAGCTGAATGGGAAAGATTCTGAAGCGCTTCCAACAGCGTTGGCGGCAGAGTGGGAAGTTTCTACAGTCATTACAAGGGAAGAAACTCAGTAATGTGACAGAAATCGTTAATTCAAAATAGATTCTTAAAACGAGAGTATTCCAGAGGGTTAAAATAAAATCAGCGAACACGAAATATTGGTCTTGAAGCTTACAGGGGTATCAGGAGGAGGAGGCAAATGGCCATTCCAATCACATCGTGGCGGTGCAGTTAAGTTCTTCTTTATGCCATCAAGACCAGTTGCTGGAAGGACAGAAACCGTGTCAAGAGAATCAAATTTTAAGTCCAGCTGCGAAAGTAAGTTTTCAAGAAAAGAGATGGGTTATTATAGAATAAACCGAAATAGAGTCTCGTTATTATATCAGTTCTGAGTGGGTCATACTGAGATTTTTCTTATTAGTCAATTTTCTTTATTTTTTAGCCACATGAAATGTTCTTCATTGATTCTTACGATATAAGTTGGGGTTTGGTCCCACCGGAACCATGCTTTCACAATATCATCACTCAAAACTTGTCATTTTTAGAAGCCATTAAACCTTTAGTGGTCGAAGCTTGAAGGTACTTGAAGGTACTTGAAGGTACTTACCAAGTATTGCAGCTTGCAGAAGATATGGATTCACAGCTCCGTCTGCCAGCCTCAATTCAAATCGTCCCTTGTCGGGTATCCTGCAATGTTGCAAAGCAAAGTTAAAAGGCAGAGCCAGAACACTGCTGCTCTTTAGTATATATTTTCACCACCAGTGACAGAGGTAATTGTCTAGCGTAGTCGTACCTTGGTGGTTTCAACAAGAGATTGTCGAATATTTAATTGGTTTTAAGATCCAATTCAAAAAATAGAATATTTCATGTAATTCTAACTTTTCTGGACAAAAAAATTCCACAATTTTCAGCATTTATTAAAATTATATAACTAAAGACAAAACCGCAAGGTACTAATTTCTAAGGTAGTTGATGAACTGGAATTGAATAAACCTCAAGAGATGGGTGCGGTTGTTGCCAGTGTAGGAAACTGTGCAAGGAGCCCACGATGATCCAGATGCAGTGGATTGCCCATCTATGCGCTTGTAGCTATTCACGGTTGGGTTTAAAAGTGCCACTAATGCCTACAAATACAACCACTCGCTGTTAAAAACATTTCAGACACATTATCCATTATATGGAAATAAGGAATTAGAATCAAGAGTAAGTAGACGACAATGTCTTACCAGTAAAGGCCCAAATGTCGAAATAAAAATAGAAAGTTCACTTCGGAAATTAACAACCAATGATAAAGACCTCAAAAAATTATTTCTGTTCGAAAATGTAAAACACGCTTTCATTATTTTTATTACTACATTTCTTTACCTCCCTTGCTTGCTTCCTTGAAGCTCTCTCGATGATTCATTTCATAAGCATGGGCACTAAATGCATAAATATTGGCACTTAGGCACTCGGGCTAAGAAATAAGGTTGTCGCATACGGAAGTGTCTAAATTGCAGTGATATTTAAAAAAAAAAATTCAACCTATCCTGAAGCTTTAGGAGTTTTCAACCCGCTAGAGAAATACCAGTCCAACACCGAGGTAACATTTCAGATGTAAAATGAGTTCTAAAGTGATACCTGGGAATTCTCTAAAACGCCAGCTAAGAACTTGTAGGCTAGCTCTGATAGTCCCTGCAATGAAGTTTTCAAGAAAAAACATCAGATTATACTCTCGCAAAATCCAATTGATCGTGATGTCAAACTGCCACAAGTTTGGAATTGCAAATTTATAAAAAGAAATCAGAGTATCTAATTCTAGATATCCCATCCGTTAAATATGGATACTCTGATAGGAGGTGGTCAAATAATAACTAACTGAAATTAGTTACTAAATGCCTGCACTGCCTAAGTTATGGCAGTAAACAAATCGGTCCTCAATACTCCAGCTAACCACCTTGCATTGAATTTACGCTCACTTCCTATTATCTAATTCAACTCCCAGATTTGGACAGGTAAACTAATTGTGCCTATACCAATGATTTGAAGTACTAAATTCACCCAAACCAACTTGAAAGCCATACTCCCCTTTATTTACCTTGGTCACACAATAGCTTCCTTAACTTCCAACTAGCAAATGAACTTTAACACCCTATTAGGTAATTGGCGTTACTTGATTGGTCCAGGAAATATGTGAGCAACTACCCAGATTCTTAAACGTAAAGATAATGACATTGTCTCCAATTTCAAGCAAAGGAGAATTAGAATAAACGATTCAAAAGATGGTCAGTGAAGGCTTTGAACCAGTTCTCCAGCATCATCGTGGAAGAGGTTGGTTGTGCCGTCTGGATTCCATACAGATACATGGCAGTGTGCACCATTCCCAGTTTTGTTGACAAAAGGTTTGGGCATGAACGTTGCTCGGAACCCTGAACCCATCAATGAAACCACACTTGAGAAAATTTCTGGGAAAATTCAGCAAGATGAGAGTAACAAGCTCATCAACACTACAGTAGTACCATGGCAGCTTCAACACTAATTAATACTCCCTCTGTCCCACTAAAAGCTTCCTAATTAGGCTAATTTTCAGTCTTTGCAGGAAGAATTTGGGAAGCTTTAGTGGGACAGAGGGAGTACATGTTTGAAGAGAGTGTGTCATGTGCCACATAACTACTGGTATTGGTAGGAACATAATAGGGCACAAAATCAAATAATAATTCGACAAAGTGATGAACCTGCCATGGCACATCAGTATTTGATGAATTGAGACCAGAACATGTTGCTCACCGTGCTTCTCGGCCACCGATTTCGCCATGAATTTGAAGAAGGTGTGTTTGTCAGCTGTTGCCAAACAGTCATCGTAATCCCAGTTCAGCTCAAATTGCCCATTGCCATCCTGCTTGACAACTGGTTCACATGATAAGCTGATTTTGCTACTCTTAAGAAAACCTTATGCATTCCAATAGATCAACAGGCAGCAAAACGTCTGAAACTCAACTTTAGATGAACCTCGGCTCGATTCTTCTCCTTCTAGTCAATAATTTTGCAGCACTGATAGCGCTATTTACCTCATGATCAGCTTGGTATGGATTCCAACCCAGTGTCTCCATGTGCTCCAGCAGCTCACCAATCACCTTAAAGTGCCGCATGAGAGCACCCTGACGGAAACAGTTGATAAATTCTCAAAAATGTCAGTCTCAAGGACACCACACCTAAATTGCTGTGGGGGAATACTTGTAACTTGTAAGGTTGAGGTACCTAATTGAGACAATGTTCACCCTGATTGCAACACCCCAAAGTCATGCAAGATGAGTACATATTGATTTCGAGAATGTATAAAACCTCAACATCAAAACTCTTGTGAGTTTTAGGTCATATATAAAGAAAACTTGATTACTCATAACTTTTGCATTATGCATTCTCCGGTGCGTTAGAATTCTCCTTAATGTGCTAACAAGAATAATAACAGAAGGTGAATACGCCCAGCGCTTAAAGCATTGCTACTGGGTGAGGTTGCCTTAGACCTAAAATCAATGACCCATGACTTCAGTCTCATCCAAACATACCTGGTCATAACATGGCTTAGCTGCAACGTCCTCACTATCCGCAATCTCAGTCTCCACACCATTCTTCAGAAGAAAAAACTCACACTCCACACCAGTCTTCATACGGTATCCCTCCTTCGCAGCACTTTCAATCTATTGTCCACCCAACCCAGTCCTAAATATTCAAATAGTACCACAATACAAGCTTGCAACAAGAGAGCTACCAAACATGCTGAAGAAGAACTAGATAGCCGTTTTGAGGGCCAGGACGATTATTGGACAAAACCTTCTTCTAACTAATCCGAACTGTCATATCTTAGAGATCTACAGCACAGTGATAAACTGTGGACCACCCTCTTTTCCAACCAAAATGCGACTGAAGTAAGAAGGGAAAGTTTTAGTGAGCAATTAAGTGCAATACCTGTTTTTTTAAGACATGGCGGGGTGATTGTTGCACAGGGGAACCATCCATGAAGAGATCACTTGCCACCCAAGCGACGCCCTCGGTCCATGGGAGCTTGATAACGCTCTTCGCATCCGGCACTGCCATCTGACAATTAAACAATACTTAATCAATAACAATATCATTATGGTTCTAAAGACGATGATAAGTAAGTTAGGAGAATCCAGTTCCAACATTGTACTAATTTCCAGAACCTTTAAACGATAATTACATATTGGTTTATGGTAAGGTAGGAGAATTCAATGCCAACAGTGTCCTAATTTCAGCAACCCTAAAAGCTTAAGTAATGAATACATATTGGTTACGAGAACTGGCACTGCCTAAACATCCAACCTCCTGTTGGATCTCAGGTCATCTACCAAAAACTTCGAGTCCTTGTAACTATTGCATAGGGTTCATCACAAAATACATTCTAAGGAGCATCGAAATAACCTTTCAATTGCTAGTAAGAGCTAACAAATACGTGGTCAGTCAAATAATAGAAATATATTTAACAAGGTATCCGAGTGAGTCCACACGAGAAAGAGTCACCCCACAAAACTCTAAGCGGGCTTAGTCTTTGAATAAGACTTGCATTGGGCACCATTTGGTAACAAACCTGCAGATTGCGAAGTCTGAGACCGAATGCAAAATGTGCCAATTGGCGATTTTGCTACCTGGGTTGTGAAGACGTAAAACCTCCTACACAAACCCTATGACCTAAATACTCTCCAATTTTGGATGCAAGGCGTACCACATCAGGATCAGCAGCGGTCATGTTGAAGTACGCAGCATAACCAGCAAATCCTGCTCCTACTTTCTGCATCGCCCCAATCGCTGCCCTGGGCACCAGCTTCGATCGCACTACTCCCAGTAGGTCCACATAACTCACCTGCAAATCACCATTACCTCAAAATTCTAGCAAACGAAGGAGAATTGTCGGAAGGTAGAGGCTCCAGTAAGCCATACAGCACATTTAAGACTCCATTGACCATATATGTCAGCTTTGAAATGTACTAACTGTGAAAATAATTGAACCATCGAATTTTATTTTTTTTCAATGGCTCTGCAGCTTAACACAAAATAAATGTGTAGAATTTTAGATGGTGCAAGTTTCTAGACTGTTGTAGGAAAAGGTTCAAGGTTCATTAATTTGTATGGTGAATGGAGACCTTACATTACTACATTAGAGTCTCAAACATCAATGCGATCCCATTCTGATCATGTACAAACATCCTCATTCACATATACTCTGGGATTTTGGAAATAAATCTCCGATTTCAAATTTCCCATAAGATTAAGTTAGTACCCTTTGAAAATCAAGAAAAGAGAGGAGATATGGGAAAACAAGATGGTATCGTCTAGATAGTCCTGTAATGAAACAAAACCTGGAGCGCTTTCCAAGACTGGCGAAGTTGGGAATTAGTGGTGACCATTTTGGAACTACTGGTCACTTAATTGTAAGCAAAGTACCAATCGCCGTGTCAACAATAGGTGACAAAAGAAAAGTCGGTATAACAAAATGGAGCAATGTTAATGAGTTGATTTCGGGCCTTAGTGTGGCCACAATCGAATCATTGATAAGCGTAGTAAGAATGATCGGAAAAACTAATGTACGAGGAATACATACATGTATTGGACATGGGAGGTGACTTACAAGGAAGAAGTTGATCCCATTATCTGCAGCGAACTTCTCCAGCGTCGTCGTCGGGCCTGGGTTCGCCATAAATCTTCAAGTGGGTATCCCTAGAACGGAACTTCGGAGAGCAATTAGCACCCTCGCTGATTGAATTTTCTACGTCAAATCCCAAAGAAAGAGGAAGAGAAAAGACTTCGCGATCAAGCTCTCTATGCATTTCAGAATTCAAAGTCTCATTCGAAAACCTCGGTGCAATAAATATCCAGCGACGATCCGGTGGTTGCGAAAATAATGAGAAAGCCAATTCGAAGCTCTCGAGTTGCATCGGTGCCAGAATCCAGAAAAAGTGGAATGCAATAATTTCGACTCACCACTTCGCAGGAATCTCGTTGTCTTGCAAGGGGCGTTTCGAAAGTAGTCTCTTTCCTAGATTTTGAAAGTGGCATGAGTTGCTACTTGCTATAATGTACATTTTAGCACCTTTCATCGTATCTATCGTTTCGGAGATCTACGAAATGAATAGAACTCTGACTCAATGGTTAGTGTCCCTATATAAGGTAGGTACACCCAAAAGCGCCACTTATTCATACTGTGCCCAGTTCCTGTTATTAGCTAGTTCAGATTTTTATGCAGTCTTGTTGGCAAGTGAAAGCATGTTCCAACGCACCAAAGAACACAGGATTTGGATACCGTATGCAGAAGTTATTAATGGTCAAAGTCTGTTTTTGAAAGCACCATCTACAGCCTCTGAACATGACTGATTTTGGAAATGTATGTGCACTGTAGATGGCGCTTTTAGGAACAGGGCGCTTTTGGGTGTACCTACCATACACTAGTAAAATGTTTGATGAGTTATAATTAGTAGCTAATTAACTTGAGAGTCAACCCCATGTGACCAAAGTCTATGAAGTGAGTTTGTCAAATCAAGTTGGCTTACTCACCATTTTTATTAGATGTAGCTATAAGTAGGTCCTCCTTTCAAAATTTATCTTGCCATTCAATCCATTTTGGAATCCTATTTATTTTGTCCATTAATGCTTGTTATAGTAGCTAGTAATCTAGACATATAAATTACAAATTCTTCAAAATAGAATTGCTCAATGCCTATTACAAATGTTTAGAGTTCCAAATTTGAAATTATAGTTCAAGCATGTGGAATCCCGGAGAGGTTAATGGTACAAGGTGTGAATTCAATAAGGTTATGTACTTTTTGTTTGGTTTGGAGGGACTTAGTTCCAATTGAAATTACGTTGTGGATTAACTTGATAATTAATTTTCTAGTCATTAGTCACAAAATTGTGTCAAAATTCTTGAAATACATTGCCACTCTATTATGTTATTTGTATTGCACAATAGAGGTTTACTTGATTTCTACATATTGAAACCTAGAGGCTTCTTTAACCCCCAAAGGACCTACTTGCTAAATTATGCATCATAGCAATTATGAGCAAATACGGGTAAGTAGAGATTTCCATATTTTTGGCCCAAATTCTAATAAAATGTGGGGGCGAGGAATATTTTTCATGAGAACTAAAAACCAAGACATTTGAAATATGAATCAAAAGTTATAGCCTAATATGTTGCTTTCTTTTGTAAATGGGTAGTTCAAGCAAATTTTAGAAAATCGCTTTTTTCATAAATAAAAATTTGAAATTAATTTTCTTTATTTATGTTTGTGTAGAAAGCTTTTAATCATTCCATATTGATCAACTAGTCAGAAGTTATGAGGAATTTTTGTTTGTGGGTAATCATGGATTCTTTCTTCTACAATAAACTTTGAAGTCCTTTATTTTACTCAACTTTCAATATTTTTAAAAAAAATCATAGGATGTGAATTGTTTATTACAACATTGAAACCATTGGAATTGGCATTTTTCAATTCCTCAAAGAAATTCTTAAGAATTTATATTTTGAATCATTTGCTACTTCTTTCTACTACCTATTTTTTTCCCATATGTTGTATTATAACTCCAAATGATTTGAAATTTTTTGAGCATGAAGCCAACTTGCATTGAAGAATGAGTTCAAAGAGTAACCACCATTTTGAAAATTTCTTGTACAAATGTAACCTTGTAAAGTGCAACTGCCTAGGATTTTGCAAGGATAAAAAAGGAATTTTTGTTATTTCAAATGCTAATATCTTGCAATTTACATAGTGAAAAATTCTGAAATTTTTTCTATACATATTCAAACAAATTTACTACAAACAAATTCTTTGGAATATGAAATCACTCTGATTTGGGGAGGCCAAAAACTTATCTAGACTAATAACCAATGTCTACACTCTTCCAATTCCAATCATAGACTAAGTACTTCACCACTCATTACTTCCTACTTTCTTACTAACTACTTTGGGACATGTCCTAGTCTTGATTGGAAATAGCTGCACTCTATAGGAGTTGGATATGGGTCCCTAGTCGGGAATGAATACCTCTACCTTATTATTGACATTATTCCTAGTCTACTCCATCATTTCTACATTGTTGGAAGGCAATGCATTCCATATGTCTTATTGTCATTATTTACTAGTTGGAAAGTTGCTTGGATGCATTAACTATGGTGTGATCATGCTCATGCCTGATCTTATAGCTTCTCATTTATCAAAATTAAAATGGAAGTAGAATATGTATAAGATTGTTGCTATCACTACAAGAGATGTGGGTATTTTAAGGAAGAGAAACTAGTAAGAAATTACTTAAAAACACTTCATATTGCTGGAAGGTCACGTTGAAAAGTGGAAAAAAGTATATTAAGGAGTGGAGTGCTGATCGGTCATGCTAGTGTATGAAAACATACCATTTTTGGTCGCACCGTAGTGTGGATACTCTCGAAGCAGTACTATTGCGTCTCCTTATCCTCTCCTTCTCCGCATTGCTCCTTCTCTCTCGTTTGTTCCTATGGACCACGACATCTGATGAACAAGTGATTTTTCCACTGATCTTTCTTTGCGCCCTTAGGCTCTCCGCACTATCTTGGTATAGTTTCTAAACCTCATCTGTTTCCTCACAAATGTTTTGAACCTTTTTGAACAAGAATCTGTGCAATTCCTCTTCCCTTTTCCCTTTTTCTCCCCTTCGTCTTCATTCACCCTTCTTCTTTCGCATCGTACTGCACATGTTGTACATCCTCGTTTTTTCCACTCAGAAAATGGTGAAGTAGCCAATCCGCCTTGTTGGTTGTAGCAAGGGGCACTCTAGGATTGGGAGGTCGGGGTTTAGTTGGCTAGGGTTTCATTTTCTCGATTGTGGATTCAGGTGGAGTAACGCAGAGGTGGTCAGATTTGAAGATTAGGATCGGCAGCAATGGATTTGGGCACCTGTTGAGAATTGAGGTTGCGGCTTGCGATCATGGTTTTGCCTCTACATGTGTGATGCTGCTCTTCTCTATTTTTTAAATTATTTTTGTTTGAAAGCAATTAGAAAGGATTCATTGTGTTTTGTTAAATTGTGAAAATTTGTGGTGTACTACTGTGGAGAAGCAGGCCAGTTGCAGCAGAGAGAGCGTTGTGACGGTGAAGAACCAGCCTGTCAACGATATGTGCGGAAGCACTGTTTGTGTACCCCTTGTTTATAATCCCTTCACAACAATCACAGCGTGCGTGTAAACGAGGCAACTTAATTTTCTTTCCCAACCATTCACGCTCATGCAGCATTGATTTCTCAGGCGGAGTAGATTTGGTGGAGCTTTGAGCTTCCATTGCTAGCACTAAATTCCGTCACCATAAATTCCACTGGTACGCCTTGGTTCTATGCATTGGTTGAATTTTAGGGTTTTCTGTCTGTATCCTGATTATCTCTGATTCAGTTTTGATTGTCTCTGATGGTGGGTGAATTTTATTTGAGTTTTACTGGAGCTGAATTTTTAGCTGAGTTTGATTTGTGATTTTGTGTTTTGGAAGGATCCTGTAGGATTTTTTCTGTTTTTGGTAAACTTGCGGTTGTAAGGCAATATTTTGCTGTAAGAGTGTGAACTTCCATAAATTCAAATTAAATTTTTTTTTCCAAAAAGTTTAGTGAAGATGATGTTGTTTGGTGGAGCTATCTCGTGTAGCCTCCCCCCAGATTTAAAGTAAGTCTTCGATGACTCCTTTTTTCTTTCCAACTCTTGTTGAAAATGTTCTGTATTGAATCAAATTTGGTTTTGGAGTTTGTCATTTAGAGTTTTCTTTTTGCGGGTATACCTCCGAGTTTCGCATCTGTACATTTCGTGGACTTTGGAGGCTTGAATGTCTTCTGGGAATGTATGTAAGTAAATTGTTTCTTGTTTATGTGTTTACCTTTGAGTAGTAACTGACGATCTTTGTAGGATGTGAGCGACATTCGGGAAGTCCCTAACAATCAGGTATTCATCCTCTTCCTTCTTGTTTTGTCATTTGTAAGTGCAATTTGTGATCACTGTACTGTACATGTAATGAAATTACTGTGGATTCTGCTAATTACGAAGAATTTGCTTTCCAAGAGACTAATATCTCCAATTCTGCAGAAATCTCAGCGAAATTGAAGATTTTGCAACCCACTCTATGTGTGTCGCCCAAAATTTCCATCCCACAGTTCTTGCGGTTTTTTCTGCAGAGGATGTGTCATGGCGATGTATTCTCAATTCTATTCTGCCTTTCAGGCCCTTCTTGAATTTGAGTTTTCAAGAAGTCTTCTAGGATCCCAACCAGTATGAGAGCTTCATTATCGAGCTTTTAGAGCTCAAGGACAATGTCGCCGATGTGGGTAGCGCCCGCTGGTTCTTGGAAGATCTAGCCATTGAACAAGCAGCTGAGAACAGTTTGGTATGCCTCCCCTGTTCTACACAATGCCCTTGAACTAGAATTTTTTTTTCTTAAAATTCTCAGGTCTCACAAATGTAATACTGACTGAAGGAGCATCGGCAGGATTTGTAGTTCGTTTGGGCGATCCAGAAAGTATGCATGTGAAACTTAATATGACTAAATTAGTCGGTGAACTCGTCAATGGTAATGATATATTTTAGATCACAAGGTCAGTGGAGACATATGGAGTTTTCAATCCTCTAAAATTGGTTGTACTACAGAGATGACTATTTGTAAATGGCCAATTGAATTTAGCTGGGAGGTATTGCTTCCTCATTTCAACCGGTTGTGTTGAAACAGGTTGTTCAAGACAAAAGTAGCGTCCTTGCAACCCACATTCCCCATCTGGATGAAGCCACCTCCGTGAATGCTGTCATCGGTACCATGGTATGCCGCTCTGGCCAAGATTACTTTTTGTTTGGAACGCATTTTCCTTTGGCACATATTCTTTTGTCTGTTTATACTACTCTTCTGATCTTCCTCTTGCATGAAGTGTAGGCGATTTCATTTGTGCCCGTTTTTTTATTGAATTATTGTTGCAATTTTGGAATTGTTTTTTTTTCAAGGTTTCATTTTCGGCATGACATGTAGTGTTGCTGGTACTGGATTACATGGTTACTGATATGGTTTGTTGTTTTCTGCTATGGAATGATGTGCTTTTGGAGGGGATTTGAGGCAATATAAATTTTTTTTTAAATTTGTGATGAAACCATTTTGAAAGAATGTCAGAATGTGCAAGAAGATGTGGAAAGGTTGTCAACTTCAGAAGGGAGTTTCCTTTGGAATAGTGATGAGGAGGCAAGTACAACTTCAAGATCCTGAAGGCATGGTCAGAACAAGCAACTTAGATTTGACTCCAGGCTTGATATAATTAGGTGGTGATTTGTTGTGGAAGGTGTATATTTACATTTTTTCATAGATTTTCATAGATTTTTTTAGATTTATATTTCATCATGTATAGATTCAGACTTCTTATAAGAAATAAAAGCCCTTGTTGATTTAGCTCTCTTAAATGTACAAATTTTTGCAAAGCAAAATGTCTCTTAAGAGTTCATTTTTGTAGTTAATGTTGTCTTTTAAGAATGCTGAAAAGACATGCAAAATTCATTGAATTGACCTTTTAGCAAGGTATTTTAATGCAAGTCCTAGACACATGATTTTAAGTAAATTTTACTTAAAGTACATGACCTTTCAATATGCATTTTTTGACTTAAAATCCCACTTAAAACACCCCTTTCTCTTGTAGTGTATTATCCGAGTGAACTTCAATTATAAATCTATAATTAGAGGATTAATTGATTTGTACAAATCATAAAACACAAGAGATACATTGATTGATTCACATGGCACACCTATATATGAATTTGATTCTTTCTTTGTTTTTAAATCATGTCAATATTTTTCCTTTGGTATGAAGAACTGAAAGTTATAAGGCCACACATTTGGCCTGAGAGGAAGTAATAGGTGCTATTTGTTTTGAGCAATAAGCATAAATGATTGAGGGTTGACATTACACCAACATACATTGACCACGGAATTGGAAACCATGTCCGGTATATACATAAAAGATGTATCGTAGGTGTAGTGAATGATGCGAGTGTTAGCGAAAGTCATTGACTTTGAAAGTATTTGGCTAGTGAATTAATGTTGGTAATCATACTTATAAAAGTACACTTGTATTTCAATATTTTGAAATGATGAACAAATCACATGATTTGCATCTATACCTTAGTAATTATTACCTTGTTTAACCCCTAAATGTTTTTGACTATGTTTTGCCAAAAACACTCCAAAACTGCCACTTCTAGTACAAGACCAAAATCTTTTTTTAAAAACATCTTAACACAAATGTAACCGTAGGATCTTATAGTAAACTAGTTTGAGAATATGTGGAAAAAATTTCAGAAATTTCCACCGTATAGATTGCAAGATAATAGTGTTTGAATTGTCAAAAATGCTTTTTTTGTCCCTGCGAAAATCCGGGCAGCTGCACTTCAGTAGCTCACTTTTGTATGAAAAAAAGTCCAAAATGGTTGTTACTCTTTTGATTCATTCTTCTAGTCAAGTTAGCTACATGCCTAAAAAATTTCAAATCATTTGGAGTTGTACAACATGTAGAAAACAACTAGTAAGTAGAAAGAGGTAGAAAATGAATCAAAATATTAAAATAGTAATAATTAATTTTTGAAATTGAAAATTTCCAATCCCAATGGTTGTAATGTTGTAATAGACAGTCTTCACCTAATGTGTTTATTTTTTTTCAAAATTATTCAAAATTGAGTAAAATAATGGACTTCAAAGTTTATTTTGGAGTAGAGATTCCATAACTTCCCACAAACTACCTTCAAACTAAAACTCCCATAACTTTCATTTCACAAATCAAAATGGAATAATTAAAAGCTTTCCAAGTAGATAAAAATCTAAAGAACAAATTTCAAATTTCAAATTTTAGAAAAAGTGATTTTTGAAGAAGTTTTTTCAGCTGCCCAAGCTGCCCGCCGAGCAAAAGAAATCACATATCATGTAATAACTTTTTATTCATGTTGTCAAAAGTTATGAAAATTGTTGGGCCTTAAAGCTACTCCTCGGACACACGTTGTGTGAAAATTTCAAAGAAAAAAAATAAAAACTCCATTCGTAGTGAGCTGCCCAAAATTGCTATGTTGCCAAAAAACGCAGTTTGGGCGTTTAGGGGTTAAAAATCACAAGTCAATTTAAACACAATGTTGTTGGATATATGATTTTTATTTGAGTGAATGAAGCAATGTTCTTCACTTTAGTTATAGACTCTATTAGTACAATTAAAGAAAAGTGTAGAGTGTTGATTAAAAAAAATCATGTTAAGATGAAGTTCATGATATAATTCTATCAAAAATCAAGAAATCCCAAAGTCAATCAATGTGATGATATGTAGACTATATATTTGATCCTTTCTAGATATCTAAGATTTTGAACACCTAAAACCATGCAACATTCTAAAACAATTGTGCATGCAAATCTTGTAAAGAAGAGAAAATTATTTAGTGAAACATGGACTTTCATTTGCAATTGTTAAAGTCTACAATCATGAATTTCCACTAATAGCATTTGTAGAATTTCAAAGTCTAAGGTGATAAAAGATTCTCTGATGAAGGCATCATAAAGAAAATTCTTAAATTCTTAAAATCCTCATGTTTCTATTAGTTGATGCATTTTATATGGTCACAAAAAGTTGAATATGTGTAGTTAACCTATATTGTCTAAAGTATTATTTCTATAAGCAATTTGTTGTAAATATTAATAACTTCTTGCATTTATTCTAGATGTGCCATAGAAATTTTTCTTTGAATTTAGTCCCAACTACAAAAATTCAATTCATGAATTAAGCCTATTATCTATTCAATTTGGACATTTGAAAAAATCTTTAAAATCAAATAATCTATTGTAATATGAGAATTGAACCAATAATTATAGTCTACTAATTTTTAATGATAGAATGACTTAGACATTTCATTTACACCATGATTTTTCAAACAATAATATATACTTGTTATATAATTCTTAAAAATTTTGAACATACATTATATGCAATACAAATTTTTCCAATTCTTCTTCAAGAAATTCCTCGTATTTCCAAATCTTAAGAAAAAGATATGAATGAAAAATTTATAAATTATAAAAGACATGTAATTTAATTTCTTAAAAATAAAAAAATATATAAATATACATGGCTCAAAACAAAGCATTCAAAACAAAGTTATTGCACTTGTTCACATAGTTATAGGCTCCACCATTCAAGGATTAAGGTTTTTTTAAATTTTAACTTTGAAAGATCATAGAAATCACAAATTATCTCTAAATTTTTTTATTTCTATTTTTTTATAAGATCAAATTATTACTTCAACACTTGTTTTCATTTACATTTGATTAAACAAATAGTTTTATAATCTTATTGAATTCAACCTTACAAATTAAATTATAAGCATCAATAATTATCATTGCTTAAATTCAACACTTACAATGTCCTAAAAAGTGTCTGTACACCCCTGTCAATTAATTAGCCCCCCTTGTTTCTCAAAAAATTTCACAAGCCATTGATTTTTTTTTAAAAAAAATACTCACCTTTAAAATCACCATTGATTTCCCAAAAAATCACATGCTGTTGATCTTGTGGGATTTAATCTAAATACGGATACGGATACAATACCGTATATAAATACTAGATACAAATGTAATACCATATTTGACTATTGAATACAAATATGGATATTGAATACAAATACAAACATGAGTATATATATGGATATGGATATTGAATACAAATATAAATATAAATACGGATATAATACAGGGATTTTGATACAATATCAAGATACTATGGGATGAATTGTCCCATAGTGTTTGTCAATGAAATTGGTTTTTGAAAATTACAAGAAAGGAGGAGGGGAGGGGAATGGAAATTTAAAAAAATTTGGTAGTTTCTTCCACTTTTCTCGACATTGTCACACAATGTCCTAAAAAGTGGTAGAAACTGCCAAATCCAAATCATTTGCAACAATAAGCAATATCCACTAAAATCTAGATTTAGATGACACAACATGTATACAAAACATTAAAGTCTTTTACAATTTTGCTGGAATTTTAATAAACCTACAATTATACTCTGAAAGTTTCTAATTTATCCATATACTATCTTAATAATGCAAATAAGACATGCCTTGGAATCCTCTCACTTGCAATAGGATCCAAAAATAATATTGTATATTATTTTATAATATTGTATATTATTTTATAATATTGTATATTAAAAAATTCAACAATTAACTGCTAAAGGACTGCAACTATGTTTCTACCAAAGCCACTCCAAAACTATCATTTTTAGGACAACTACCAAATTTTAGAAAAAAAAACTTTTTTGAATAATGTAACCATAGGATCTTTAGTGCATTAGTTTGAAAAAATGTAGTAAAAAGTTTAGAAATTTCCACTGTGTAGTTATTGCAAGATATTAGTGTTTGAAGTTACAAGCATGAAAGACTAGTACTATTTTACATCACTTGGAATGATAGAGTTGTCATTGACTATAACTCTTAACCCCTAATTGCCCAATCGACCATATATGGTCGATCTGAAATTTTAGGCCCATTTATGAATAGGTAGTTAAATTCCTGTACCATTTTAAAAAAAATTCCGGTAGTTTTAAGGGTTAATTATTGAAAACTTTCATTTTTCACTGAAAAAGTACATATTTGATTATTGAGAGGTCTTCAAAGGCATACATGTACCATAAGTGAAGTGTAAAGCTTGCCAATTTTACTTCATTTCCTAGCTTTATGCAATTTCATTTAATTTGAGATCTAAAAAATTGTACATATCCATTTACTTTGAAAATGGTCCCAATGGAAATAGGAAAGTGTTTTCATGATATTCACCATTGAAAATTTAAACATACAACTATTGATTTGGAGTTATTTGCAATTTCTACTTATAAAAATAATTGTATTTCAACAATTGCAAGGTGGATTGTGTAATGAATTTAATAGATTTTCATGTGAAATTAAGTTTTTTAGAAGTGCATTTTAGTGTGCTAAGACTTTTCGTAGTTGTTTATGTCACCTCAAATCCCTAGAAAAATTTATATGCAAATTTGAGAAACATTGTGGGAAAAGGCAGCATACTAAATATAAAAAATGTACTCTTCTCTCGTTATAATCTCACAACTCCAATGTAGTTTTGTGCTCAAAATTTGTGTACTTACTAATAAACAAGCTTTTTAAACATCTATGTGGTTAGATTTTGGAAAAAAATCAATTTGCTTCACTAGGGATGACTACAAGTCCATGCACTTTTATCATAGTTAAAACACACTTGAAAAGGCTTGGGCATTTAGGGGTTAAAGTATGAACCAAATTAATTTGAATTTTGATTGGAGATGTCTAATATGACAGCAATTAAATTCCTTGCTTTTCAAAAAACTCAAAAATTATTTTATAATTAAATTTTAATTTAGCTAATTTGTCACACTTTGTAGTTTAGGGTTTTTTAGTATTGGGGAGTATCCAAAATGAATGATCTAGAGCTAAAATTTTTGTAGTCTATTCCCATATTACATAGGTATATTTCCAGTAAAGGAAAAATTTTAAATCATTATTTTCTTTCCTCTGCATGCGTACTAACAGGCCTCCCTTGCATGCATACTCTTGAACATTCAAGATGGTTTTGAGATCATTCTTTTGGTGAAATCTCTTCATCGTAAAGTTCTCCTAAATTTTCAATTTTAAGTTTTAAAAAAACTTCTTTTCCCTATTTTTTACAAATTAAAACATCAAAGTACCAATTTTCATGAAATTTTGCACTTTTTTAGTTTTCCTACTTAAAGATTTTTTCTATACTTTTCCTTCCTAGGGTACCTTCTTTTTAAAGGTAAATACATTGAACATATTTTTTATATTTTAAAAATGATTTTTCTAATTATACAGTATTCCCCAAAAAATCATAAGTACTATAGCAAATGCTACAAAAACCACAGTGTTTTATGTTTTCACCCAAATGTCAATTTTATTGTAAGCATTCTTAAAGAAATTTAAATTGATCATACAAATAAAACAAAATTTTGAAAGAATAAATTTTCTTGAATTTTGGCATTTATTTATAAAATTATTTAATATCAAATTTCTTAGAAATTTCTAGTAGTCAATGTTTTTCTAATTACATTGAAAATTGAATTAAATAAGAGACTTCAAAGTTTAATGGAATGATTCAAAGCTTTTTATGTATATATCAATCTAAAAAACCAATTTCAAATTTTCATATGCAAAAAAGTTATCTTTTTATTTACCTAGATTGCTTAGACTACTCACATGGGAGAAAAACTATATATCATGCAAACCCTTTTTGACCATGTAGTCAAAAGTTATGAAAGTTGTAAGGCCTCATGGAAAAACTGTCTCCATATTGTGTGAAAGTTTCAAACAAAAAAATTAAGAATTCCACTCATAGTGAGCTATCACCATATTCCACTCAATATGGTGCAAAATCACCATATTACCGAAAAACATAGCTTAGTTGTATAGAGTTAAATTTTTTTACAAGAAGAAAATGTCCCCTGATTGTATTTTGATTCTATTTATGCACATTAGCTTAATTGAGTGATTTTAGATTTTTTTTACCCTTAATGTTGTTTATGAGTTATTTTCACTTCATTTGTAGTCCACTAAAAATTGAATTTAATCTATTGTCCATAGTAATTACTTATTCAAGGCTATATATAATTTTATGATAGATAAACGTTTTTACCAAGAGCTTCAAAATCAATTGTATTTAAAAAAGTCAAAATATGTAAATATATTTAGTAAAATATTCATGACTAGTTAAAAAAAACTATAAATCAATTAAGGTAGACCAACCTAATTCTGTCTACAATCCATTTCCATCACCCTATAATTGGCCCCATTTCCACCCATTCCACCATCCAAACTTGTCTAAAAATCTACAAAATTAGTGCACTAATGTTATTTAGGGTAATGTGTCAATAGGTGATTGATAAATACTTGGATACTAATAGGTACATAAGAAGGTGGTTATAGGTTGTTATAAGGGCGTTTATGACCTTGGTCTCAAGTGCATTTGCAAATTAGGGCTGAATACTTCAAAAATTCATTAAAATTACAATTTTGATCAGAAAATTACAGTTCCACTTGAGTTTGATTTGTGAAACATATGCACACCTCTGAAAAATATGTGCCCCTCTTGAAATTGACCTCATAGCCATATTGCAAATCAGGGTTGTCTACCTTAGTGTAGGTGACATTAAATAGTGTTTTTAGAGCAATGCCTTGCTCGGGACCCGGTCCCGCCCAGAGTGTCTGACGAGAACATGACTCAGAATCCTACGTGGCAGACAGATCCAAAACGTGAACTAGTAACTTACTAGTGACTCCAAACACCGTCTTCACCCCCGTGCTTGTCGTGGTCGACCTCGCGGCCAATTCCAAGGAATTTCAAAGGATTTCTGCAGTTCTGCAGTTTTGTGGCAGTTTCTTGCAGCTCCGACTCTTCCATCGCCACTCCACTCCCTCCTTCAAGAAATTGTTCCAGAAATTCTCCCTCGTTTCCCGTGAGCATGAAGCAGCTGCCCACGCGCTGGGCGCGACTGCTCTCGACCCGCCTCCTCTCGCAATTTCCTAAACCGCAACCTCCCCAAACGTCCTCGCCATGTCGCAGTACGTACCGTCAATTCTGCTCGAGCTCCACCAACGGCGTCTCCAGCGGCGACGATCGCGACCACAACAACTTGGATGAGGTTCGTAGAGTAATGCTCCAAATTGAGCATCGCGTTCTTTTCGCGTCATATGAGAACCTCCGCTGTTCCCATTCTGGTGATGTTTGAATCAATACATGGAATTTCTTAGGTTTGATCAATACTGAATTATGGGATACCGACAGGCGGAGCATTTTAGTTTGATTGGAATTTGGAGAATCGGGTGATGAGGTGGTTTGTGTGTGTGTGTGTACAAACATGGATGAGTTCCTTTGATTTGTCCAATTGAGTCTCGCGTTCTTTTCACAGGCCATCTGGGAACCTCCTATTGTCCAATTTTGGTGATGTATAGATGAGTACATGTAATTCTTGGTGATAATAGATTGGGAACCATCCGAATTATGGTGTAATTTCCATTGCGAGAGGTCTCTTCGTGGACTATTTTAGATTGATTGGAACCTGCGGAATTGGTAATGAGGTGGTTTGTGTGTTTGTGTGTGTCTTAATGCAAACCTGGATGAGGTCTATAGATTTTTTTGTCCAAATTGAGGCTCTCGTTCTTTTGAGTAGGTCATTTGGGAACCTCCCTTGGTCCAATTGTGGTGATGTTTGAAGGATCCATGGAATTCATGGTGATATTAGTTTTGGAATCATCTGAGTTTTGGAAGAATTTCCATTACGACAGGTCTCGATATGGAGAATTTTGGATTGATTGGAATTTGCGGAAATGGGTGACGAGGTGGTTTGTGTGCGTGTGCGTGTGTTTGCTTGCGCAGTTTTTGGATTTCCCAGGAGCGAAAGTAGGATTTGTTAATAAGCTCCAGTTTGTAGCGGAGGCACCTGAGGCCCCTGTGGCCTGCTTTCGCGTTCTGGACGAGTATGGGCGCCGCATCAAGGACTCTTACATGCCTGAGGTTGGCGATTCTTACTTACTGATTGGCATTTTTCATTATGGCAATCTTTTGGGGACCAAATCTCGTTCTTCTTCACGGTTCTGCTCATTCTCTCAATCACGATTTCACTAAAGGGTGTTGTTATTATCGGGATTCATGTTTGTATAACTTGGCTGTTCATGGAACTTGTATTATGTTCTATTAAAGGAAAAATTACTCAGGGTTTTGGATAGGGAAAACCAGGGGTGCTCTCTATTCCTAAAGTTTGATGCTAGGCAGAGCTACACTGCGGGGAAGAGCATTCTCTATCTCTATATTTGCTCCTACTTCATCCAGATGGGGATAGGGATTGATGGAGATGCTCTTACAACCTCTCAAGATAGGAATACCCAAAACCAATTGTGAACCTAAAATCAACATTATGTATCCTTTTAACACTTGTATACACATAGGCTTCTAAATGTATGCCAACTTTTTAGGTTTATTATTGATATTCGTATTGGTATGTTGGTCCTCTTTACATTTGAGAAGCTTTGGTAAAATCCTCTCAATGTTCATACCTTGTCTTTCAAAAGTCAACTTTTTGGAGTTCATGACCTTTGAAGGTAGTGTGAAGTGTCTTGGTCCATTTTTAGTATATCCCCGAGTATATCTTCTAGAATAGGGCAACTCGGAGTTCTTTTTAAATGATTGGCTATGTATATTTTGGTCCCACAGTCCCCAAAATTTTGGGGAAGCTCACCCATATTTGGTTTCCAATTTTCTCGACTTTTGTTGCCATGGAGAACAAAAGTGTTGTTCACATCATCCTCTCCTCCTCTCCTCTTGGGTTCCTTGGACTTGAACTTTTGAGTATTAAGTGACATTCTTTGGTCTTCTCAATCTTTCAAGTTCTCAATGTAGCTCTCTCCAGGGCGTCTCGCCTCTAGTGTGAAGAGGGTATTATCCTATCTAATGCTATGTTCCACTTCCATGTAACCAGAAGCATCTTTAGTAAGGCTACATAATGTGATTTTCTTGCAGATGGACAAATCTCTTGCCATCAGGATGTACCACAACATGGTTACCCTTCAGACGATGGACTCTTTGTTCTTCGAGGCGCAGCGACAAGGCCGGTTCTCTTTTTACTTAACCACATTCGGAGAGGAAGCGATCAACATTGCATCTGCAGCAGCTCTCAACGATGAAGACATGGTGTATGCCCAGGTTAAGTGTTGATCAGGCAGCAACTTTTATGTATAGTGGCTACTCTGAAATCATGTAACAAAACCGAGTTCATTTAGTATATGGAATGTTGTTTTGTTGGCACGTTAAGTGGATGACAATAAATAGCCTAAATGGTGTAGCTAAATGTTATTTGTTGTTGGAATTGCGGTGCAGTATCGAGAACCAGGCGTGTTGATGTGGCGGGGTTTTACTCTCAATGAGTTTGCCAATCAGTGTTTCTCGAATGACCTCGACTATGGAAAGGGTCGTCAGATGCCAGTGCACTATGGCTCAGCCAAGCTCAACTATCCCACAGTTTCATCCCCTATTGGGTGAGGTTCTTTTCTTAGCATGTCGTTTTGAGTGCCCAATATTCCTTTCGATATTGTGCTGCAACATAACATTCAAGAGCAGTGTTGACCATCCTCTCTTTTCACTCTGGTTGGAAGTAACTACTCTTGCTTAGAATAGTTGATAGAGTATCAAAGCTTTTATTCTTGAAGTCACTATCTGAAAGGATCTATATCCAAAACAGATGATGCTAGAGAAATGGAGTATCTTCATCACCTTAATTTTTCCTTGAACTAGTTGTTGGACCTAGGTGTTTTTTCTCTTTTAAGAATGTTATGACGCTGATGGCAAATATCCCGTGAGAGAGAGTATGGCATGTTCTGGATCCCAAGTACACAAGTCAAAATTTCTCATCAAATTGTTGGGATTGAGTATTGCTGTGTTTTACAATAGACAGGTTTCTTTAATCTGTGACAAGAATGAATCGTTGACTTTGGAGCGTCAGGATCACATGAGATAAGGGCCGTGTAGCATAGTGATGTTGTTACGTTTAATTGTGGGAGCTATTAGCAGTTGGGGCGATTTTAAGAACACTTTTCTACCAGTGGGCATGTTTAGGGTTCGCAGCTCTGAAGTTCACTACTCCTTGTGCGGTTGTTACTCACACACTCTATTTGTCTGCTCATTAGACGACTCTTGCCCGAGATTTTGCTGTGAAGATTGCCTGCTGCCCAAGAAGACCTTGACCTGATGAAACTCATTGTTTTGCAGAACGCAGCTTCCTCATGCGGTCGGGGCGGCATATGCATTCAAGATGGATCAAAAACCCTTGTGTACAGCAACTTTTTTCGGTGAAGGTGCATCGAGTGAGGTATGTCCCACTCTGCTTAGCCTTCAATGTGCATAACGTTCTAGAGCACCCTTGTTGAGCACCGTCTGATGTGGCATGGAAAGGAATGCTCGAAATATGAAAAAAAATCCGTAACACCTTGTTTTACATTGTTGAGATCAATTCGAACAATCGAAAGCTCCTGGAGTCAATGAGCCGTTGTCTTCACGTGTGGGAGCATGTCGTAGCTTTGACTCTTAGGTGGCACTATTTTCAACTAGCACCATGCCACTCCTATTCAAGAATGTTACGTGTGGACTGCTTAAGCTCATCTTAGGGAGGTCATTTGTTTACAGTTTTTGGAGGCGGAGGTTGAAAGGTGTTCGTTGCTTGGCAGGGAGATTTTCATGGAGCGATGAATTTTGCAGCAGTGCTAGAAGCTCCAGTTCTATTCATATGTCGTAACAATGGATTCGCCATCAGCACTCCTGCATCAGAGCAGTTTAAGAGTAAGATTTTCTGTAGTGCTTCTCTCTGAGACCCTATGCCCTAATCAGTGGCTACTTCGTCTGGTCGATGTAGCTAGTGTGTGATCTTCTTTATTCCATCTCTTGTTCTGGTTTTCTGAGTTGTATGAGCAGGTGATGGGGTGGTTGCAAAAGGTCAAGCTTATGGCATGAGAAGCATTCGTGTTGATGGCAATGATACTCTAGCAATGTATGCTACAATCAAAGCTGCTCGGAAGATGGCTGTTGAGGAAAGCCGGCCCATCCTTATTGAGGTAATAGAGAGAATGAAACAAAGGTTCAACAACCTTGCCTAAATTGTCACTATTTATGGCAGTTTACATTTCAGCACTCAGCGCTCAAACAACTCGTCATTTGAGCATTGAAATGTGCAGCTGCCATTGAAAGTGACAGCTTAAAGTCAGTGATGGATGAGGTTGTTTCACCTTATTCCGTTACACGCAATATCACACTTAGTATTCTCAGAATCCTATCATCTTTCTCTTTTCATTGGTCTACTAGTTATGCTAGTGAATTGCTTTACCTTGTAATGATTTTAGGGTAGTGAACCCAGTCTTGTGAGAGACTTTTTGCTGCGGGTAGGTCAAGAATACGCCAAAAATGGAGCAAATGTTACTAAGAAGTGCGTATCTTAAATCTAAGTGAGTACAACGATAAGCAAATGAATTGGCAAAGGAAGCCTACCTACAATTTTACTCCATTTGAGCAAAAAATTAAAAATTCATGATTTGACCGTATTCTAACCAATTACATACTTCAAGCCACGAAATCTCTGGGAATGGACTTTCTTACCTTGAATCAAGTTGACTCAGACTGGAGCTCAGAGTGCATTATACTATTTGTCAAGAATTTTTCCCATTTTCTTCTGCTATCTAACTCATGGGGTTGGATACAGGCATTGACTTACAGAGTGGGGCATCACTCAACCTCAGATGACTCCGGGAAGTATCGGACGGGCGATGAGATGCGGCACTGGAAGACCATGCGTGACCCTGTTTTGCGTTTCCGACGCTGGTTGGAAGGAGAAAAGTGGTGGGACATGGAGCAAGAGCAAAAACTTCGAGTTGATGCTCGCAATGAGGTACCGTAACGTGCACATCCCTTTTCTTGTTTCTCTTATAAAAGTTCACTGATCAGAGTAATGCTAATTCACACAACATTCGTTACTAGGCTTGAAATGCCCCTGGCTAAGATAATATTGTGGCAAATAAATCTAGATTTGCAACTTTACCTCAACGTTTACATTGGTGGATGCTTGAACGAAAGTATCCAGCAAGGATCATAGAAAGTAGCTTGACATGTGTTGCCTTTCCCATTAATTTCCCTTTGTGCACGTTAGTCAAATTTTGAAAGAGACTCTATTTGTAGAGGTAAAGTATGTTATGTTGTCAGAATTAAATCTCCTATGATCAAATTGGATGTCGGAATTCTGTATTGGTTCTTGAAATGTATCTATCAGTCTATGCATAGGGGCCACTTTAGATTGCATAGGTCAAAGCAACAAATGCGAGATTATAGGAAATCCTACACCTTGATTGGTGCAAACAGGATTTGGTGTTCATTGTACATTGTTTTGTTTGTTTTGTTTGATGTCAACCTTACAATCATCCAAGTAACAAGATTGAATGTGAAGAGGTGGCACTATCATAGCTCCTATGTATTAAACTAAGAGTATTTGAGATAAACAAGGTTCCAAGGTGCCTCAAATGCTTCTTGTCATGAACACAGTGGATTAATTTTAGCTTCTTATCTCAACCTTAGTTGTCAACCTTAGTTGCACTCGACATTTGTTCAAATATAATCTTTTGTTCTAAAGTATGTTGCTTGAACTTGTGCAACATGAACTAACGTTAATAGTGAGTGTTATGTTACCTTGGTGCTTTCTTTTGGAAAAAACCACAACACACAAGTAGAATTATTTCATTCCTACTTGCACATGGTGTTGGTTCAAATCTTGTCATCTTGTGTTTGTTGCTTTGATTTGTGAGGTCTAAAGTTGCCCCAAGTTAGTAGACAAAAGATCTCCCTTTACTCATAATTTGACATCTCTTTAGTTTCCCCTTGGTACTTCAAAGGGGGGTACCTTTTCCCTTACCCTTAAATGCTTGGAAGCTCACTGACTACTATATTATTCTTCAAATGATCTTGCAATTCAAAAGTATAGGATATGGTTTCTTCTTTCTTTTGCTGATGTCTTTCCAACTCCTAAACGATTCATGTCAAGTTCTATCGATATGATAGTCTCCACTTTTGACCATTTTACGCAATCAAGAGTTATTAGTACTAGAAAATTGAAACGTGTTGGAAGTGATTTGGACTCAATCACCTTTTCATGAACTGTGGATGCAGGTTATCTCGGCCATGCAGAGTGCAGGACCTCGAAAGAAGCACCCGCTAGCAAACTTGTTCACGGATGTGTATGATACCGTTCCTAGCAATTTGAGGCAGCAAGAGAAGGAGCTGAGAGCAACTGTAAGCAGGCATCAGCAGGATTACCCATCGGACGTGCCATTGTAATTTAAATCTCCTGCACGGAAACATGTCGATGTATCAACTTTCTATGCAGGTATTGATGCCCATTTGTATGAAGCTTAGCGTTTCCCAGTGGAAGTGTTCTGATTATCCCTGCCTGTAGATATAAATTGGTTCTTGGAGGTATGAGAACCATTGATGTTCTTGTCTCAAAGAAAACACTGCTTCACAACTATTGTTTATTCTGCCCTTGTAAGTACTTTGGTTAACATTCATGCATCATATTTGGTGCTCTTTGGAAGGGTTTATGGAGCCTTTCTAGCTTGTAGTCATCAACAATGCTACTGTGTGAGCGTGGAGACATGAGCTTATGAGCCTTGAACGTAGTTGTAGGTATGTACCTACAATCATTCAAAGGTGTTTATAACATTTGTGCCTAAAACATAGGTACAATGTAACATGTACCTATAATATGGGAAAATTGATGACATCAATTCTTATAACATAAACACTTATAACCACAACGAGTATCTTTTATATATAGACTCCTAGGTTTATGGACTCATAGATTCTAAGGTCACATACTAGCATTCCTTGCTTGTATTTGTTATTTGGATATGGCAACAAGGTGAATAGTATTTCATTGCATTCTACCCCCAAGTATCCTAAAGTCTTGATTTGTTATAGTTCACAAATTCATTGAAGATTGTTTTTTTCTTGTATCCTAATATTTCTTGGCTCTTGTTAACATTTGAACAATATAGAACTCTTAATATGTCAAAAGTAATAGAGATTTCCTTGAAGTCCAATTCAAAGATTTGAATCAGGTTTTTCTTTTGACATCTAATGAGTAAATTTAATTAATAATTAATAGAATACATCTTACAAATATTATCAAATTACACCTCTTTGGACTCAAATTTCTAATTAATTCAATCGTTAGAAGTATAGAATAGTTGAAATAGAGGCTTGAAGGTGAGCATGTGCTCATCTAACTTTGAAAGTTGCATTAAAAAACAAATTTTGATGATTAAAAAACTCATTGCTTTCTCTAAATAGCAATGTTTTAACAACTTGAAATTTCATATTTTAGATTCATTTATTGTTATTTCATAAATGCTTATTTTGATATTAACTTGGAACATAAATATAAGAACAACAAAATTTGGTTGAAACAACAAAATATAGTTCCTTTGAAATGTAGAGAACAACAAAATTTTGATTGCAAGTTTCTTTATGCAAAAAAATACTATCCAAAGTTGAGTAGTGACCATGATATGACCAATACATAGACTATGGATCATTCACCCAAATTAATACTACAAACTCTTTGTAATTACATTTACATTGATTAACTATGGTATTCTTACAAATTTACTAGTATAAGTTACACTACAATGGTACACCCTAATAAATACCATCACGATCACCATGCTTCTCTCACATTTTTATGACAACCCAAGTAACATAAATACCTAAGCTATATAGAAATGCTTAATTTTGCATTAGTTTTAGCATCAAAAATTTGCACTAAAGATATACACTAGACACCAAAATCAATTCATGATTTTATCAAAAATCATCAACATAATTTCACCCTTGTGATTATATAAAATGTACATTTGATTATTTACAATACAAAAAGTTTTAAAAATATAACTTTTAAACCTTTCAAAACTAACCTAAGATTTTGATCATCAAAGCTTGATATAAAAATGTAAATAAAATCTAAACTAGTATGAATACAAAAATGTAATTTGAAAAATATGAGAATATTATAACTTTTATGAGGAACTTTTCAAAGTTGAAAACTTCATAATTATATTTAAAAGTTTGAAGATTATCTCACTGATTGCTTCCATTGAGAATTGCAAATTTAGTGAATATGTAGTATGATGAAACATTTTTCAGAAGAAATTTCTCAATCTCAATCACTTAGAGATTTTTCAAAATGTTCAAATTCAGGGCAGGGAGGTCATATAGCTCGGTTGATCCAAAATTACCCTCTACCCTCACCTCTAGGCCAAGTTTAATGTGCATTTATCACAAGCATGTTCTCAAATTAATCAAATGCTCCTTTTTAATGTATGAAAGATAAAAAAAACTCATGTACTTTTGCTAGGTGAAGTCCCAATACATAATAATATATGTATATCTAGAAATATGTCTATTTATGTTTTCATAGTTCTAGGCATCAATATCTTTTTAAGCATAAATTTACCTTCACATATTCTCTTCTCTTTGTAATGCAATGTTAATCAACATGACCTTAACTCTTCAAGTTGGCTTTGGATTTTTAGATTATAAAAAGTTGAATGATCAACTTTACACGCAAAAAATAGAATTGTTTGAAAGAAAAATAACAAGAAGATGAGTATTCCAATACTCCAAGATTTAGAGGGGATTCAAGGCCTTCAAGAGACTGTTTCAAGGTTGTTCCTTGCAACCATTTCCATCGTTGTAGACCAATCATTGTTGGACTGAATTTTTTTTTTAATTCTAAAAATTTTAAACTTTAAAAATAATAATAAATATTAAAGCTGATTTTTTAAATATTCAAAAAATTATTTTAAAATTATTTTAAAAACTAAAATTTTCTGATGTAGCAATCTCTCAACCATATTAAATTGTTGATGTAATAAGTTCCCACAATTTGGGAACTCAAGATGACTTGCAATCTTCTAGTGCCCTCAAATCCCTTTAAATGAAACATTAGTATTTGAATCTAAGGCAAATGTGGTATTTTTAATTCATTTAAATGAGAAATAAGAAATTCTCTCAAATTTGTAAACATTTTCAAGCAAAAGGAATAGAAAGCCAAAATTTACCAAATTAGACCTTACAAATATTTAAAGAATTTATATATGTATGATGTTTTTCAAACTTGTTAATGGCTATTATTAGCATATTGTTTCCAACATCTTGAAAAAAAATTGGAATCATTCTAATTATTTTGTATTTTCAAACTTACTAGATTGAACCTCATATTTTTATAGTTGCCAAAAAATATGAATTTGAAAAAATTCTCTAGACTCAATTTGTTTGTGTAGACTAAAGACTAGAAATTTCTAAGAATTTTTTTCCATCCACACTATTCTTCATTGGAAAAGAATTATATTAATTCTGCTCCCTATTCTATTAGATTGTATTTCTTTTAAAAAAATTTAGATACTTTATACATTGAAATTTTGAAAATAAAAAAATGTAACAAGTATGTCATTTTGTTACTCTACAAGATCCTACTTTACAAAATATTGAGATTCGTTTTACCCTATTGTAAATTTCAAATTTCAAATTTCAAATTTCAAATTTCAAATTTCAAATTTGAAGAATATACATTCTATACATCTTCTCAATTCTTGAGGGGTTAACCCCTAAAATCTTATTGTCTTCATAAGGGACAAAATCAATTTCAAGTTGGTTCCTACAATATCAATTTTTATCATAACTTTTTTGAAACTTTTTTTTTCAGAAGATAAGAAAACATGTATGATTTAGGTCAATATAATTTTCATTTCAATCAATGCCTCTAAGCAAAAGTTATACCACCCTAAGACCAAAATGGGGTTTATTGGACAATACACAAAAATTACAAAATTCAAAATAAAATTTCAACATTTTGATTCTTATAGAAATTAGTTTTTTCTGTATAGAAAAATTTGACTCAATCCACTTGACTTGGTGATGAGAAAGTTACAAACAATCTTGTTTTCCAAGCAATTTAAGTATTTTCTTAATAAGGTATGGTTCTTTCCTAGAATATTTTCATTGTTTGGATTGTTGTATTTCAATTCCATCTTAGGACTATTAATGATCTAGTTTTTCCTTCAATCTCATTTCTACTTCTATTTAGCAATTTTTAGTGGAATGAAAATCAAGTGTATATTTTATGAATTTTTTTTCCTAAACTTTGAATTCAATCAATTTTTCATATAATTTTTTTTAATCAATATTGAGAATGGAGAAATTTGAAGCTAAAAAGATTCAAAGCCTTAAAATCTAATCATGAACTAGACAAAATCATAGGCTTCTTGAGGGCCGCTCCATAATCTTTCAAGGACTTTGCAAATTGCTTTTATTTTGGCTTAAAGTGGTTTTTTTCCCAATTCTTGCATACACTCTGCTACAATGCCAACCATTGTGAATTGTACAAAAGCTATCAATCTATACACCTGGGCAATAGAGTAGAATATAAGGTGACAAAACACATGATATTTAAGTTAGATGTCATTGAAGATGGGCCCAATAGGAAAAAATTTGGGCTTCATTAGATAAAAGTGAAAAAAAACTCTTCTATATGGAGTTGTATCTAAAGTATGTTCTAGATCCCTCCTCACTAATTTGGGATCTTTGATTGCAAATATGAATAAAGAATTTGCAAAAAATAAGAAATTTCTACAATTTTTCCCAACATAAATCCACCTACTTGGCCCACCTTTGACAATAGGATTTAACATCCAACAATATATACTAGGAAAATTTTATTCAAGAAGTGACTTTTGTGCCACATATATAATTTTGAGTCAAATTCTCATGCAAGCCACTTAGCCAACCTTCTATAATAGAAAGAGAGGAGATAAGCTCTTTAAACAAGTGGAATAGTGGTAGGTAAGACAAAGCATGTGGGATATGTGAATTAGGACTAAAAAGAGTTCCACCTCTCATGATTAAGTGAAAATGCAGGAATTGTGATAAAAGTCTAATTTTAGACCTCATTTAGGCATAGTAGAATATCTTTTTTCAAAAACCTTCAAACTAGAAAAATCTGGGTAATTAAGTTGAGTTTCATCTCAAGCAAACCGTTTGAGATTTTAAGAGACAATGGATGATTTGAGATATGATTCAATATAATAATTCCAATTTGACTATGGTATTTTTTTTGAAATTTTGCAAATATATATGCAAGTCACTTATTGTTCCTACAAGCTAGAGATTAATTTGGTGATTGGTCACTTTATGTTAGGGCTACATATTGCTAGCATTCAGGAATCCTTGGTATAGTAATGCTCCTTTACTAATGAAAGATGAATAACAATCAATTGAAATATAGTATGGACAAGTAAGACTCTTCCTTGGGTTTGGAGATCTTTGCCTTGCAAGTTATTTCTAGACTACTAGAATACTTTGACTAGGTGCATTCAACTTTCATGGTCACTTCCTACTAATTTGACAAGAGTAGAGGCCAAACAAATGAAAAAGCTTGTGTAGATGTTGCAAATATTTTGTATGCAATTCATGTAGTCCCACATTTTGGAGATCCAAGTTGTTAATTTCTCAATAGATGGAAATTTTGAAAGGTTGTTTCAATATTGTATTAAGGATGGTTACACAATATATTTTTTAACAATGTTTCATTATTGTATTCACAATTGTATCAATGATGCTTACATTTTTTTGCTTAAAAAATGTTTCATTGTTGTTTCAACAATGAATGAATGTTGTCATAATTTATATTTTGTCTATTTACTGTTTTAACAATAGCTAAATGTTATTGTTTAAATTTTGTCTCATAGTGGTTTCAATAATGGCTAAATGATGGTATTTAAACATAATTTCAATGATGAATGGTGTGCTAATATGGATTAGTTTCAAATATAATGGTGTAACTATGACACACTATTAAAACAATCTCACTTTTTTTATACATTGAACCATTAAATAAACATCCCAAAATACTCCATCATTGTTTCAATAACAATTGACCATTTTTAGTTGTTTTTACAACTTTGAAAAAGTATATTAATGCAACAAATTTTGAAACAACAATGAAAAGTGGGAGGGGGGGGAGGGGGATATTTGAGATGTAACTATAAGTGGCCCCAATTTTTGTAAACATAATTGAAAAATGTTGAATATGGTGGAGACTTTTTAAAGAAGGGATATGTTTGCAAAACTTAACACCATTATCTTTTGTTTTTTCTTCCAAAGTAGTCCATTCTAGATGATTTTAGGGCTCATCATTGCCTTAATTTTTAAATATAATTAGTTTTTAAAATTCACTTATTTTTCCTAAACTTATAATATTGTACAACCTTTTTGACATTCTTAGTTTATTTGAATGTTCAAATTGATGATTAAAAAGTATTCATGTCAAGCTTTTAATATCTTTAATGATCAATCTTTGTTGAATCAAATTAAAAATACGCAACATCAAAATACAATTTTATTTCATTGCTTGAATGAAAGTTTGTTGTGGTTGACAAAACTTATGCATTATACATACTCTTGAAATAAATAATTGCAATGAAGAGTTGATGATAAAAACACTACTCCTTTTTAGATTCTCACAAATAAATCACACTTAAATGTGATTGAATATGCAATTGCACATTGTTCTTATTGAGAAACTAACAATTTGTTGTTGGATCTTTATAGAAGTCAATAGAGTGCTCTAAAATCTCCTAGAGTATATATTTTTAGACAATATATGAATAAATTACAAATTTTCATAATGCTAAAAAATTAGTGTCTCTACAATAATATTGTATATATTAGATAGGAATTTATAGGGGTCACTTTAGAAAGAGATCAAAATTGGGTTCACTTATTAAAGTAGAAAACACTTTATCACTAAGAGTATACTATATTTCACACTTTTCAAATTTGTTCACAAAAAATGAAGCCACTCATGGTTAAGTGAAAATGCATGAATTGTACTCAAAGTTGAATTTCAAACTTCATTTGGGCATAGTATTATAGCTTTTTTCAAAAAAATTCAACTATAAGAAGTTGGAGAACCAATCTAAATTCATCTCCAAAAACCTATTAGAGATTTTGAAGCACCATCTAAAAGTTATAGACAAACTTAGAGGGTAGGGTGGGGTGGGGATGGGGGTGGAAGGAACATTTTTTTATTTTACATTTTCAAACACCCTCTCTGAAATTTGTCCATTACTTTTAGGTAGAGTCTTAAAATCTCAAACGGTTTGCTTGAGATGAAACTCAACTTAATTACCCAGATTTTTCTAGTTTGAAGGTTTTTGAAAAAAGGTATTCTACTATGCCTAAATGAGGTCTAAAATTAGACTTTTATCACAATTCCTGCATTTTCACTTAATCATGAGAGGTGGAACTCTTTTTAGTCCTAATTCACATATCCCACATGCTTTATCTTACCTACCACTATTCCACTTGTTTAAAGAGCTTATCTCCTCTCTTTCTATTATAGAAGGTTGGCTAAGTGGCTTGCATGAGAATTCGACTCAAAATTATATATGTGGCACAAAAGCCACCTTGTAGGTGAAATTTTACAATTGGAAATTGTGTATTCAAATGCCTTATACTTTGCTCAATTGCCCTATGTTCCCTTGGTTCATAGTGTTTTGACACTCTTCACAAAATTAAACTCATTTGACCACATAATTTTGCTCGTAATTTTGACTTATTTTATAGGCTTCCTACTCCTCTTCAAATAGCTTTGCTTGTCGCTCTCAAGTGGCCCTATTCTAGCCTCACATTTTCTCTAATGCAAGGTACAAAAAAGCTAGTTTTCTTCACTTCAAATCCAAATATCTTGCAATGCACTCAGTCAAAGTTGATGAAATTTCTTCCAGACATTCTTATACCATTCTAGGAGAAAATCCTATGGTTAGGTATGCAAAAAATAATCATTTCTAAATTTCTTTTTGCATTTTGCAATAGAAATGGCAATTTTTTAGTAAAATTTGATGGTGAAAAAGCCTTAGGACCTTACAGATTAAATTGTACTTGCAAAGTGTTGTATTATGTAATTAAGCTTTCTAAATAAATGATTTTGGGTCTTTTGAAAGTACTTCAAACATGCATCTATAGGACACTTTAAGATTTCTTCAAGTCTTAACTTTGAAAACTCACCTAAAATATATTTTTTAATTTTAATTTTAGTCTTTAAAGACTTGTAATTTTCATTTGCCAACTAATACAAAACAAGCCCTAATTGTGCACTAATTATGTACATCTATGGTAGAAACAACAATTCTTGTTCATTTAAGTCGGTGTGTATAGATGGAGTCAAAATCACAAGTTGGTGTTGTTTTTCCCTTGTGGACAAATGAAATCCAATAACATTCAAAAATAATAATAATAATAAATTTGCAAACTTTTGTATTTTATGGAAATTTTCAATGTCAAGAATAAAAGTAACATCAAAGTGTTTGATGGGTGCATCTTTGAAGCACCTTGAAAAAGACCCCAAACTCAAAGCTTGTTACTTTACAATCATGGAGTGCAATTCAACATGTAGGAGTCATTCTAAGTAAATGGTTAGAGGTCTTATTGGTGACACTCTAATAGACACTCATATGACAAAAATACTAAAATAGGAGATAAACAATATGAGATCATTTTACCTTACAACATTGTCACCTTTATGTGCTGGAAGTCTATAACTCTTCAAATGTATATGAAAAGAGTTTTAACCCCTAAAGATTTTTGACTATGTTTTCACCAAAAATGCTCCAAAACTGCCATTTCTAATACAAGTGCAAAATTTTCTTTTAAAACACATTTTTGACTCATGTAACCATAGGATCTTGTAGTAAGGTGGTTTGTAAACATGTGGAAAAAATTTCAGAAATTTCCACCGTGTAGATTGCAAGATATAAGCATTTGAATTGACAAAAATTGTTTTTTTATCCCTGCGAAAATCCGGGCAGCTGCACTTCACAAGGTCACATTGTGTGAAAAAAAATTCAAAATGGTGGTTACTCTTTGAATTCATACTTCAATGCAAGTTGGCTACATTCTCAAAAACTTTCAAACCATTTGGAATTGTACAACATATAGGAAAAAATAAGTAAGTAGAAAGAAGTAAAAAAAGAGCCAAAATACTAAATTGTGAACATTTTATTCATGGAATTGAAAATTTTCAATCCCAATGGTTAAAATGTTGTAATAAACAATCTACACCTTTTGTTTTTATTTTTTTCCAAAAATATGAAAATTGAATTAAATGAAGAATATCAAACTTTTTTTGTCATGTAAAGATTCTGTAACTGGCCATAAACTACCCCAAACTCAAAATCTTTATAACTTTTGACTCATTGATCGGAATGGATTGATTCAAAGCTTCACATGTCTGTATAAACCTAAAGAACCAATTTGAAATTTCACTTTTAAAAAAAAAGTTTTTTTGAAGAAGTTTTTTCAGCTGCCCAGACTGCCCGCCGAGTAATGAAAACAACATATCCTGCCATAACTTTTTAACCGTGAAGTCAAAAGTTATGAAAATTGTTGGGCCTTAAAGCTACTCCTCAGGCACACATTGTATCAAAATTTCAAAGAAAAAAAATAAAAACTCCATCCGTAGTGAGCTGCCCAAAAAATTTATAATCTCAAAAAACGTTGTTCAGGGCTTTAGGGGTTAAGAGGGCACCTCACAATTTGCCCAACACTCAATCCTAGCATGTTAGGAAATGACCCTTGAAATCAATATTTGTGATTCTATATTGAGTTGCTTTATCTTTTACTCCACTTGATGAATAGTTGCTCAACTATTAATAAGTCGTATTTGGTGAAGGAGGGTGAGGCCAAGAAGGAAACTCAGGGCTCTTCTAAATTAGATGGAAAATTTGAGCATGCCAAGTTTGGAGAGTAAGATTGACTATTTGCTCTTATACCAATTTGACTCTTATCTATACACACATAACATTATTAAGCACTGCTAGGGAGTCCTCTTTTGCTTCCTCAAATCTAGAGACTCCTCTAGCATTGCAATTGTTGTCTCTCAAGAATTTCTATAGAATACGAACCTCAACAATCTTAGCCAATACAATATAACTAAAGTCATAGCAAAGCCATGTATCTTTAGGAAGTCATACCTTTGAGGTTAGGGAAGCTCAAGAGCATTAGAGAAAGAAGAAGTCTTCTAGAAGGCCTCCCCGATTTGACAATGCAAGCTATTTAAGGGAAATATAGAATGCCTAGTGTTGTATAGAAATGCTAACAGATAAGTGTCACCATCCCATGTGATTTTTTTAAGGTAAGTAGGTTGGAGATTGGGACAAATACACCTATTTTAAAGATCTTGTGAACTCCTTTCAATAATTGACACAATTCATGTCTAATTGAAGTGCAAGCATATTGAATGCGGAAATTTTATGGGATTCAAGAAAGCTCTAATTTCAAGCAAACCAACTCCACCCGCCAATGGAAACCAACTTATGTGTCTTCCCATAATGATTGTTTAGGTCATTGCAAGAAACACTTAATGTTTTTGTCTCAAAAATGTAATGTTTTGGTCGAGGTTTTGGCATAGGATTGGTAGTCCTACGCGATCCTGCCAGTATTATGCGTATGCATTATGCTTGTCAATGTCAGCCATTGATTTCGGGCACCTATAAATCTAGGCCTTCAATTTAGTACTATGTAGTACTATAAAGTGCTACAAAGTACTACTCAGGCCATCGGGAGTAGAAAATAGTAGAAAAGGGGTCTGTGGACCTTTTTACTTTTAATAATTAAAAAAAAATCAAAAAATTATTTGAAAAAAATTCATTTTTCTAAACAAAATCGTGCTCACATTACTACAAAAAATTCCCCTAAGTTTTTTCTTTCCTCTTCATAGCCTTCGTGCAAAGGAAGGTCACTTTGACCCCATGTGCACAATAGACATGTTACTATTTTCATAAAAAACTCCTTGTCAATCCTTGAAATGTTAGTAGACCTCCAACTTATCCAATTTGTGACTTCAAATTTGGATTTTTGAGTCAAAAATAGGACTAAAAACCTCCAAAATGGCGAAGGTAGACACCCAATCAGAGACAATTTTAAAATAGTAAACTAATTTTTAAAATTTTGATAAAATCATGGAACGTGTAAAACTTTTTTATTCACCTTCATTCCAAATTTCAAGTCAGAAAAAAAAGGTGTAAAAGTTATGAGCAGAAAACTACATGTTGGAGGTCAAGGGGACAAAATAAAGGACAAGTGTTTCTTGCAATCATCCATTTATGGCCATTTACCTAGGCAGTTATAGGGGATTAATTCGATTTCAATGCACTCAAGTACAAAGTAGAATTTGTATGTAGGGGTACCTTCTAGGGGAGGACACTTCCCGTTTTTTAATAACCTACGTGCGGCGGAATATAGGGTACATTTAAATAATCTTAGGTAAAATTTATAAGAAATTTACATATAAAATAGGGGACATTAAAAAGGCAAAGTGTTTGAAAAATAAAATAGGGATGATAATATGGCTGATTTTTCCGCTTTATGGAAAAATAGGGGCTCTTTTAATGTTGCCAAGTAATGATTACAAGTAATTGATAGCCCCCCTAAAAATACCCCACTGCCGCACGTGGGTCCCCCAAATATACAAGAAGTGTCCTCCCCGGGGGTACCTTGAGCAACTTCTAAAGAGACCTTCTAGTAAATTCCTTCTTTCTTTAGAGGTGAGTACACCCAAAATTGCAATTGACCTTAAAGCACCATCTATAGATTATGCACATTTCCTAAATTAGTTATGTATTGATCTGGCTCATCTGGATATCGAGGAACAACAAAGTGTTCTCACAACAACAATGGCCGTTGGAAATTACTCAACAAAAACTTTGGGATCTTCTTCTGAATGTCGGCCGTGCAACTTTCATCCAAACTCAGGCTGCGGCTAGAAATCGACCTCAAGTTATCCAATCCATCTAGTCTAAATTTGATAGAGCTTGATTAAGATCCCTGTTTTAGCCTATAGGATTGATAGTACTATCATTTGGACCCAAAGGGATCCTCCCCATTGCCTTTTTTTCTAGTTCTAGCTGCTTTCGATTCTTCCCTGGCGCTCTGTTCTCTTCAATTGCCAGTCTTCGTGGCTTGGCAGGTTTGTATGGTTTTCTTTTTCTTTTTAATGCAATGGCTCGTCCATTTGTTCAAAAAATAAAAATAAAAATTAGTTATGTACAAAGACTATAGATGGCACTTTTAGAAACAAATTTCGACCCATAATAACTTTTGCATATTGTATCCAAACGTTGTGTTCTTTGGTGCATTTGACCGTGCTTTCACTTGCCGACAAGATTGTATGAAAATGTGAACAGTTTCATAGTAGTATCTAGGCGCGGTACCAATTTGTGGTGCTTTTGGGTGTACCCACTTTAATGCCAGTATACAATGTTCTGCAATTGCACATCAACTCAAGTCGACTGTTTCAAACTTTCTACCGGCTTCTTCTTGCAAGTTGCAAGTTCAACACCACCTGCAGGCGCATCCCATTTTTAGAAGCGGGTCCTTTACGTGTTAAATACCTTTGATGTTATTAGATTCAGTCTCCGCCATTTCCAATTCAGCGAGCTCTCCCCCAGGCAGGCACTAGCTTAGAATTCCTGCAACCCAACAATAAAAAAGAGTGGAACGACGGAAGTCGTCGACAGCTACAGCAGTGCCTGCGTCGGTCTCACTGCGCGATCAAGCTTTCCCGAGACGGACGGAGCCTTTTGGAAAAGCTCCGCCCGCCTGTTTTCGAGGTTCACCCTTCTCAGCAGCAGCAAGCGCATGGCCTGCCTTCTTCAGTTGCCTGTTGGCCACGGGTTTCTGGAAAGGACTCTAATAACGGCCTCCTGTTGGCCACATTTAGCCTCTAGTGCTGCACTGCTGCTGCCTGATGACGGAGTTCCACTCCAAACCCCAAAGCCTGGTGACAGGGGTGCGCCATGATCACTGCCTGCAGAAAGCCGGAAAGGGGCCTAAAACGGGAGAATGGACAAAGGAAATTAAAGAGAACTTGGAATTCAATTTGGAAAGGGCCGGACGGAGGGAGGCGAGGGCCTTCGAATCCTCTTTCCGCGGATCCGATGCAGGGGCTGCATCTAGGAATTAATGAGAAGGACGGAAGCGTCGAACTCCCTCCCTCGGCCTGGAGAGCGAGCAGGACGACGGACTGAAACGGCCTGCGGAACAAAACGCCGGAGAACAAAACGCCGGCTGGCTAATACTGAAGGAAAAGGGACACTTCCTGACCGTAGTTAATCATTTATTACTCCGGAGTTAGTAGTAGTATACTTTCCAAAGAGCTCTACAGTTACTGTAAGGTAGGTACACCCAAAAGCGCCAGTTTTTCATATGGCGTGCGTTAAATCCTGTAAACGAAACTTGAGTGGCGCAGCTGAATTTATCCCAGGGTAAACACTGAAATTTTTTATTTTTTTCAAAATTTATTTTTTTTAAATTCTGAATTCATATTTGGATTCGGAGACCCCAAATTGGTAAGGGAGGACCTTCACACAACCAAAAAGCCCAACAAAACATAAACCCCAAAACCCTTATCAATCCCTCGTAAAACAAGTTTTACCTATGCCACGTCAAGTTCGTTTACAGGATTTAACGTCTTGCTTTTCATACTGTGCCTAGTTCTTGTTATTATGTTGTTCAGATTTTTTTACAGTCTTGTTGGTGAGTGAAAGCATGTTCCAACGCACCAAAGAATAGTGGATTTGGGTACTGTATACAAAAGTTATTAACAGTCAAAGTGTGTTTCTAAAAGCACCGTCTACAGTCTGGGTACATGACTGATTTTGAAAATGTATGCACGTTGTACAGGGCGCTTTAGAATCATGTGCCATTTTGGGTGTACCTACCTTATAACTTAACTCCTAAACAATGAGCTAGTGGCCCTGAAAATCATGGATTTTGAATCATTGGTTCAAAAAATCGAAAAGCACTTGTTGGAAGTCATAGCACTGTAGAAGATATTCCCTTTCCACCCCTAATTCCGAGGATGAATAATTGCATTTTTGTCCTACACAAAAAGACTCTCTCTTGTTCATCAACCAAAAAATGGCCTTCGCATTGTTTAAGGGTTAATAACTACTAAGTTAAGAAGCTTAGAAACCGCTCATTTAAGAGTTGATCCACCTTTTCATGTATTTTCTTAGATGGGAATATTTTTAGCTCATTTTTCAGACAAAGAGAAGTAGATGAGGAATCTAACAGAAGTCGTTTCATATTTTTTGAAGCATTATTGAATTAGTTATGAATTTCCAAACAAGTTGTATTATAGGTCCCTATTTATGAACCTAGGTCTTTCATAATCCGTTTACTTGCAACTTCTAAGAAAAATGGAGAATGGAAAGAAATTGATTGCTCTTACAATTAATAATACTATTTTTCTTTGATTCATTCAATGATTAGAGAGAGGTCAATTAGAAAACCATCTCATGTTAATTAAAGATCCATCTATCTTAATGCCTGAACTATTTTTGAGCCCTCTCCTATAATGTGCCTTGCACATGCCTCGATCAAAATCAAAGTAAAAGTTATTTTCTAATTTTTTAATCCATAAAAACTTTGAAATTCATCAACTTTCTCACCGTAGGTTAGAACACCAAGTAACAAATTGCGTGCACCCTTCCTTGCCAAGAGCTTTCTGACAATACAAAGCATACAAATCAGGGATGCACATATTGGGAGATCTCAACGTAACAAACATACAAACAAACAAACAAACAATCTTAAGGTATAGACGAAGTAGGTACTCCCTAGATCTCTACATTTCGCTATTGGACCTCGTTACAATATTTTTATTTTGGTCAATTTTTTATATTTTTGTGTTGTTGGCAAGTGAAGAACGACGTTCTAATAGTTTCTTTTGCATAGGCACATTATTGATTTTGGAGATGTATGTAGTATGAAGATGGCGGTTTAGGGTAGGTGGTACATTTTGGAGGGCCTACATTATGAGGTTCTAACAATTGTTGACTAAGATATGCTTACCTTTAAAGTAGATACACCCGAAGTACCATTTTTTGTTGTTCTAGATACTACTTTTAGAGTGGTCAAATTTTTGTATTTTATTGTTGGCAAGTGAAAAAAGGTTCCAACACACTAAAGAATGTGGCATTTGCCTGGATATCATATACAAAAGCTATCATGTTGTCTTACCAATGTCTAGGAAAAAGCTTGATAGTTGAATCTTTCTTTCATAATGATTATAAAGCTTTTCATTTGTATCAATAAATATATATATAGGAAAGTATCATATTTTTGGATCAAAGTATAGGTGTTGCATTCTAGACTACGTTGATAAAAGATGAATATACTATTATTAGAGTGGTTTTCATTCTAAAGCAAAAGTTGTATCACATTTCAATAACTATTTTGAATTAAAATGTTGTATGAGTCACAATACCAAAGTTAGAAGTTGAATAATGATTCAAGCTCTAAATTAGTAATCTAATAACTAGTTTATGGAATTTAGTGCAATATACTATCTTCAAGACATCAACTTTGGCTACCTTAAGAGTGAGTTATATAAAAAAAATAGGAAAGAAATTTTTTTATAAATTGTAAAGGATTATGGGGAGTACTATAAGACAAAATTGACCAAAAATATGCTAATTTCCAATGTAGAAGAAGCTCAAGAAGAAGTTGCAAATTGGTTGTCAAATTCCATTTTTTGTTGTAGTTTTGGCTAAAATGTCTCCATTAAAGGTCATTGCAAGAAACACTTCACTTTTTTGACTGCAGTCCTACACGATCATGCCAACATTGCATATCTACACTGCACCTATCAATGTCAACTGTTGATTTTGGGTGCCTATAAATCTAGGCTGTCAATTTAGTACTATGCAGTACTACAAAGTGCTACAAAGTATTACTCAAGCCATTAGGAGTAGAAAATAGTAGAAAAGGGGTTTGTGGACCTTTTCATTTTTAGTAATTCAAACAAAATTCAAAAAATTATCTTTAAAATATTCATTTTTCTAAACAAAATTATACTCACATTGCAACAAAAAATTCCTCTAGGAAATTTTTCCCCTCTTCATAGCCTTTGTACCTAGGAAAGTCACTTTGACCCCATGTGTGCAATAGACATGTTGCTAATTTCATAAAAACTCATCATCACCCCTTGCAATGTTATAAGTCCTCCAACTTTTCCAATTTGTGGCTTCAAATTCAGATTTTTGAGTCAAAAATAGGACGAAAAACCTCCAAAATGGCCAAGGTAGACACCCAACTGGGGGCAGTTTAAAAATAGTAAAATAATTATAAGAATTCTAAAAAAATTACTCAACATCTACAACTTTTGTGTGCACCTTCCCTCCAAATTTCAAACCGAAAGAAGAAAAGATACAAAAGTTATGAGCAAAAAACTACTTGTTGGAGGTCAAGTGGACAAAAAAAAGGACAATTGTTTCTTGCAATCACCCTTAAATGCTTTTATTACAATGTACTAGTAAAACAAGGGTTTTTTGGGTAGAAATTTAACTAATTTTAGCTAATTTTTGGTTTGTAGCTCTAAATATATTCTTGCAACTAATATAAATATTTATTTTTATTCCTATATGAATTTATTCAAAACCTTGAACAAAAACCTTGAAGCACCAAATGACTTTGCTAGTCACATTGTTGAAGAATTAAAAAAAGTTGTCTTTCAACATACATAGATTTACTTCATATGTTCATTATAGAAACCACAAGAAGCTCTTGAATACATCATAAGATTTCTACTAAGTAGATATTTGGAGTCTAGCATTAGAGGGGATTTTAGGCCTCCAAAAGACAATTTTGAGTTTGTTTCCTAAAATTGTTCTTTATATTTGTAAACTAGCCACTATTGGTTTGAATATACAAGTTTTTTTTAATTCAAAAATTTAGAAAGTATTAGAAAATACAAAAAATAATTTAAAAGAAAATCAAATTATTTTTATAAAATATTCTATAATTAATTTTAAAATAATTAATGAACATTATCTAACATGGCAGTCTCTTAGGTTAGATTGTTTATGCAGCAATGTTCCTACAAACTAGGAACTCACCATCTTATAAAGGCCTCAAATCTCTCCTAATAGAAATCAAAGTAGAAGCATCCAAATTAGAGTATGTTCCTAAAAGTGATTCCTAAAAAATCCAAGCATATACTTGGTTGTACAATGTTCAATATGTAGACATAAAAAGTAAGGCACAATTTAAAAAATCTACAAATTCAATTTTGAACTCTTAGAAAACTATTCAAAAATTTTAAAAATAAGTCATAGATCTTCCTAATTCTTGAAAATATTACTCCATTCAAAAAAATTCTAAGATATAAGTATCTTTTGAAGAAATCAAAATGTCATTAGCTAGAGCATATAATAAAAGATGAAAAATAAAATTGACATTAAAACTACTATAACTAAAGCGTTTCTCAAATATAATTCTAATTATGACTATTATGAAATACAATTGCAAATTTTTCCATCAAGTTGGTTAATCCCCCAACCAAAGTCATTAGAGGACATTTGGCTCCATAGAAGACTGTAAGTTTCTACAAAGTGGATAACTCTTAGAACTGTGCCACTACTGAATTTGATGTGGTCAGGAGGCAACCACATCAGATTTTTTTTTCTTGAAAAAAAAACTTTGATTTTTTTTCAATTTCAAGACTCAATTTTCTTTTAGTATTTATGAGGGCTGACAACAATCAACCATTTGGCCATTCCCTCAGGGTGATTGCAAGAAATGCCGGTCCTATTTCCCGTTACAATTGGAGTTTTGTTGTTCTTTTCTGCTATAACTTTTGAATAAAAATATTCGAGAATATGAAATAATTATTGGACCTCTCTAACGTGATGGTTTTTACATCCCTTATTTTTCAGAAATTAAAAAAAATCATTTTATATTTAAAATTAAATTTTGTTAATTTGTCACAAACTGAGGTTTAGGGGTTTTTACTACGTTAGGAGTACCCAAATTTAATGATCTAAAGTTGAAATTTTCATGGTTCATTTGCATAGTAGGAAACTATATTCCTACCAAAGAGAATCTAAAAATATATTATTTTATGTCCTCCACATGCATGCAAACAACACTCCAATTACACGCAATTTGTGAACATTGACAATAGTGCTAAGATTATTTTTTTGGTGAAATCTCATCACCATCAGCTCTTCTCAAATGGCCAATTTCTAGATTTGAGAAAAAGAGCTTTTCCTATTTTTTACAAATTAAAATGTAATTATGCCCATTTTCCTAAGATTTTCCACTTTTCTAGTTCTCCTACTTAAAGAATTTTCTTTAAGGTGTATACATTGTACATATTTTTCATATTTCTTAAAAATTGTTTTTCTAATTAAATAGTACTCCTAAAGAAAAAGGGGGGGTACTGCGAAACGCTACGGAAAATGGACAGCGTTTCTTGCAATGACCCCTCACTATAGTAGGAACAACACAAGGAACTAGCCTGAAATCACTCTTTATTCCCCAAAATTTCTTCTAATGGTACAAACCTAAAATTGTCCAAAGCTCAATTGTGCCCCCAACTTATTGGGTCCAATTGCATTGTATTGCATTCTAATGAATGTGCAACTTGATAAAGGTAGCATTGTAATTTTTTCAAAGTCAAATTGGGTTGAAAGGATTGAATTTGGGCTAAAATTTAATGGTTTGATAGCTTCAAGAAACACCACATGCAATTTAGATAGATAGAAAATGGTTCATTCATTGTTCTACAATTCAAAGGGACGCTTTTAGATTTCCGTTATAACCATGTAGGGGATTCAAAGATCCACATTAGAATCCAAATGGACAAGAATAGTTCCTATTAGGAACAATGGGAAGTTATTATTTTTACTTTGATCACCTACAAAATTTATTTTTTTTACTGAAAATTGAATTGACTAAAATGCATGAAAAAAAGCTTTGATCTATTGCTCTATTGCAAAAATAAAATCATAAAATCTTGTTAGTCTAAGTATAATTATACAATGACCAAAGGGACAAAGGTTCATTGTACCACTTATTCTTGGTCATGTTTAAAACTTAATACATTAGAAGAGATTTGAGGCCTTTGGAAGACTACAAGTTCCCAGACTGTAAAAACACAGAAACTGCTACGAGAATGTAGAAACGCAGGAATCTAATGTGTTTGAGATTGTACCACATCATTAAATTTATTTTCTTTGAAAATAAATAAAAAATTGGACTTTTTTTACTTTTCAGGACCAATAATTTTCTTAATTTTAATTTTAATTTTTTGATAATTGTTTTGATAATTGCTGGCCTAATAGCACCCAAAGATTTTAAGAAGAGACTTGAAACAGACCTTTGGACTGTTTGGAGACTTCAAATCTCCCCTAATGTCATCTTTCTAATCATTTAATGAATTCATTTCATATAATAGTAAGACAATTTAACAAATTTAATTCACATATTTTGAAAGCCAATTTGATACAATAGCCTTTGATAAAATTCTAATTTTTGTACTTCAATTTTTATTATTTTATTTTATTTACTAAAATGGAAGTTATAACCAAAGAGTATATATAAATAAGTGATATTTGGCAATTGACTACATTATTTGGTTTATCCATTTACTAAAGGTGAAAAACTATTATCACTTATAAAATGATTAGTGCCTATTAAAATTTTGTTTTATATTTTGAAATTTGTACCATATAATTATATTTCATCCTAAACTAATCATAATAGTATAATTTTCTCAATCACTTTAAACTTACATAAGTTGACATTTATGCTTAAAAGTATGATAATTGTAAATCTTCCACTTTGATGGGGAAGGGATGTAGATATGCATTAGACGGGAATTGTGGGCAACGGAAGACTGTTTCAGGGTTGTTCCCTAATCCGTTCCCTGTACTGTCCAAAAATTGCAAATTAGTCCTATTCGCTGAATTTTTTGAATTTTTGCAAAAGTTGATTAATTAATTAATTTTTTAAATTCTAAAAAATATTAAGAAACCTAAAATTGAATTAAAAGATTTTTTTTTTTCAAAAATTAATTTTTAATCTTTAAAATTTTATGACATAGCACTCTCTTAGCTTTGTCAGATTGTTGTTGTGCCACTTTCCCACAATTTGGGAACTCAAAATAACTCGAAGGCTTCCAATGCCCTCAAATCTCTTCTAACAGAACTTTGGGGAAACATAATTTATGACCTACAAAGAAATATAGATATAAGGTCTTATTTTTGTAAGATTTTTTTCTCTTCCTATCCCTACTTGAAGTGATTCAAAACCTTCTATAAAAATCATGAGGTTGTGAGTCATCAACAAGTCGTAGTGTTGAAGAATAAACCAAAAATATTTTTCTCACATACTTGGATATTGATGTAGTTGTTACAATAAGCTATTGAAAACACATCTTCATAATATATATAGACTCTTCGCAAAAGTAAAAGATTCATGGGGATTAACCCCTAAAGGACCAACATGCCTTTTTTGGCAACATAACGATTTTCGGCAGGTACGTGTGGCTAGAGATTTCCATATTTTGGAACCAAACTTTGACAGAAGGTGTGGATGAGGAGTATCTTCAAAGCCCAACAATTTTCGTGACTTTTGACTACATACTTGAAAAGTTATCGCATAAAATGTTGTTTGTTTTTCAACTCGGGCAGTTCAAGCATATAAAAAAAAATCACTTTTTTGGGAAATAAAAATTTGAAATTGGTTTTATAGATTTATATATGCATGGAAAGCTTTGAATCATTCCATTTGGATTAATGAGTCAAAAGTTATGAAGAATTTTAGTTTGTGGGTAGTTATGGATTCTCTTCTCTAAAATAAAACTTTGAAGTCCTTTTATTATACTCAATTTTCAATATTTTTGAAAAAGAATAAAAATATTGGGTGTAGATTGTTTATTACAACATTCGAACCATTAGGATTGGCATTTTTCAATTCAATAAATAGATTGTTACCATTTTTGTATTTTGAATCATTCTCTACTTCTTTCTACTTACTATTTTTTTATACATGTTGTACAATTCAAAATGATATGAAAATTTTCAAGCATGTAGCCAACTTGAATTGGAGAATGAATCCAAAGAGTTGCAACCATTTTGGACATTTATACATACAAATGTGGCCTTCTGAAGTGCAGCTGCCCAGATTTTCGCAGTGGAAAAAAAACGTTTTTTGTAACTTCAAACACTAATATCTTGCAATCTACATGGTGGAAATTTCTGAAATTTTATCTATATCTTCCCAAGCTAGTGAAATATAAGATCCTACAGTTACATATGTCAAAAAATGTTTTTTTTTCTGAGATTTGGTAGCTGTCCTAGAAATGACAGTTTTGGAGCAGTTTTGGTGGAAACATAGTTGCAGTCCTTTAGGGGTTAATAATATTATTGATTAGTCTGTCAATTTTAAGCCCAATTTATTCTAAGGTAAACTTGCCTATAATAGTCCAACCACCCATGATAGGTTCTTAGTTCACTACTCATTTATTAGAAGAGATTTGAGTGGTCTAAGAGACTATGAGTTCCCACAGTCTGGGAATGCAATAAAGTACAAAATTGCAGGAAACTAATGTGGTAGGGGCAATGCCACATCATTTTATTTTATTTTTGAAAAATAAAATAAAAATTTGAACCTCTTTTTTGCATTTTAGGACCCAAATTTTATTTATTTTTAAATGTCGGTCTCATAGCAATCAGCTGTTTTGGAAACTATTTCGGGAACAATCCTGAAACGGCCCTTTGGAGGCCTCAGATTTCATCTAAATAGAGTTTTCTATCTATCCATGACAAACTTTCTCTAAAAAATGGGATTAGGGCTACATTAGGTTGATTTGTAGCCATATTCACTACCTTGGGAGATGGCCATGGAGATATTAATGACTTTCATTAGCCACTTACAACTTTTTAGTATAAACTCATCTTTAAAAGTCGTTTTTTAATTGTTTCATGTCATGGCCATATTAAGAAATCATGTAGCCATGTTAGAAAATGTTGTGATTGCTTTAGGCGATTAGATGACCACTATGGAAACACTTTTTGCTAATTTGGAGTAGTCTACAAACTTTTGGAGGCCAATTGGGCAACACACTTCAAAAATTCATAAAAAATTCATATTTTATCAAGAAAATAAATTTTAGTTGCTCTCATAGTTTCATTGTTTCTTACATTTGTCTTTGTATGAAAAAAAATGCTAAATTTTTTACAGATTGCAATAAACCAAACCACTTATTTTGTCTATTATAGGCAGGTTTACCTTTGTTTCTAATCCAATTCAAAATTGATCCAACTTACAATCTATGGAACCAACTCAATCAAATTGAAAGGTTGAGTTAAGAATTATGGCTACCCTATTGTTAGCTTTTAGGTCATTTTTTGGCCACTTTACACTTGGAGGTTGGGCCAATTCCCTTTGAAGCCAATTGTACAAAATTTTAGCTCCTTTTGTATTGAAGACTCGTTCAACTACTCATTTGAATAAAATTATAGTGGGAGCCAATTTTTCCATATATAAAGTTCTTGAGGCCAAAAAAACTAGAAAATTCAATACAAACAACCTAGAAGAGAGAAAAAAGGACTTAGGTTTTTGAGGTTGCTTAAAATCTAGAAGTTGAGCCAATTCCCCTCGATGCTCATTGCACAAATTCCAATGGATTTGATTTGTTGAAAGATTTGATATTTTTTTTTTAAAGTTTTTAAATTGAAATTTGACATTGGCTCAAAGGCCAAGGATTGACCTTCTATAATTGGTGCATCTAATTTAACTCCTCATAAGCCAAACCACTCTAGAAGACCTCTCATTTCATGCAAAATTTAAAGAATGAATAGTTGTATCATTCATCAACTAGAAAATGCAAATATGAATTCAGAATTTGCAAAAAGAATTATGTGCAAAAAAATATAAAAATCCTGCATATTCTCCTGACGTAAATGCAGCTTGCTGGGCCCACTTCGAATGGAGGATTTAGTGTCCTCCGGAGAAGAGAAGCTAAGCTAGGCTACGGAGTTTGAATGTCAGTGTCAGAGACACGATAATTCTCGCATTGGCTGTGTGGTGGCCCAGCTAAAGGAGCGAGTGTACCTTTTCTCCTGCGGTGTATGGGGCCCAGAGGCGGGACAAGGCTAAAGTGTCAGCTGGGAGCACCAGCCCAGCCCAGAGACTCCACAGAGACGAACTGAAAGCCTGCCCTGCCACCTCAGCCATCCGGCCTCCACCGACCCTTTCTGCCTCTTTAACACGAGCTTTCCACTGGACAGGCCATGTGGCTCCATTCATTCATTTCGGTGGTTGCCTATCATGGGGCGAGCTTGCACACTTCCACCACCAGCTCCCTCCAGGTCACAGGTCATGCCCATCTACAAATTTTGAGTCTTCTGGGATTTAACTTAAGTTATTCTCCCCAAAAATTGTGTCAGCAGAGGAGCAGACAACACGGACAACCGTAAGACAGAACCGTAAAAAAATAACACAAAGTAGGCACTCAGTTGTGCCCTGTACGAAGAGGACACACCATTCCCTCGCTTAACTTGAGCTCTGTCCTATGCTACCGGCTTATACTCCAGCAGTTCTGCTTCCCAATGTATATCTCAATCCCAGTTCTGACAGTTGGTTTTGCCATGCTCGACAAGAGAGAGGTTGTCCCCCACCTTTATTGCTAGAATGAAAATCGTTCCATCAGTAGTTTCAACATCCTTGCAAAGTCACATACTTGGCAGGACGGAACAGTTACAGGGAGGAGGCATCAATTATGACTTAATGTTTTAGACTCGAAGAGTAGGCTTCTCCGGGTCGTCGAGGCTCTCGAGGGTTGAAACAACTGCAAACTTAGCAATTCAGGTCAGTGTAAAGGGAAGACTGCTGGTGACTCATAACCCTGAGGTAGAGAAACAACACAGTGAACAAGAGACCACTCTGAATCCAGGAGGAAATCACGAAGTAGGACAATGAAATTATACATAGTACGTATAGGAATGCACAGACAGCACTCGGATGGGTTGGAAAATGCTCTTCTGAGATCGATCCATCCATCCCATGCGCTAAAAGAAGTCGAAGTCCAAGTATGAACCTCCTGATGATTGAGTTGACTGAGTAGCTGATCTGTTGCTATTACTTTTCTCAACAGCCTTGAGACTACTACTTTCGCTATGCCCCGGTACAGGATTGCTAGGTGTACTTTCATTATCTGGCCCAGCAACAACTTTAGTTCCTTTACTAACTGGTTTGTCGTCAGACAAAGTTGAACTGCTGAGCGATGTACCGGGTTCAAATGGTCGAGGCACCTCTGGCGGAGTAGTGCACCGTATTAGCGCCCAGTTCACACCTGCATTTTGGGGGGAAGCGAGTACAATGTTAACTCATTGCCGATATCTAATACGGAGATGTAGATAAAGATATTGATGAGCACATACAAAGACGATAATACAACTTACCTTCGAAGAACGGATGAGCCTTGATTTCACCAGCTCCTCTCTTAGATGCTAGCCGGTGCATAGGTTCCTTGACCAAGAGTCCGCGGATAAGATCCCGAGCTGCAAAACTGACCTGCCCGGTGGCTGACTCAGGAAACTTGAGAGGTTGTCCAACTACATTAAATAGAGTGGCTCGGTTACCAGAACCCTTAAATGGAGTCTTCCCAAACAATAACTCGTATAAAAATATACCAAAAGTCCACCAGTCCACCGCACTACCATGACCATCGCCTGTTTCAAAATAAGAGGCGAAGTGATTAGAAGGAACTCAACCACCGGACAAACTACAGCTGCTGACACCCAAAACAGTTCGGGAGGACATAACTAAAACGCAAGAATTTTGTGAAGTAACCCCCAAAATGGAGGTCCTGTCCAACCCTTACGCACAATTACAGACGGGATCTCACCTTTAATGATCTCTGGTGCCAGGTATTCATGAGTACCCACAAATGACATGGACCGTGCACCCGTAGGTTCTGCGATGAGTTCTGGCAATGGAGAGACCTACATAAAACAATCTTGAATCAGTATATCTGCTTAAGGCGGCACAAAAAAAAACTTCTACCACTACATGGTAACCCTGTATGCATCGGTAGTTTCCAAAGGTATACCACAAATGCGAACGTAAACCAGAGAGAACAGCAGGAGCATTCACCATGTGGCCACCCTCCGCTTTGTACTTCGGTTTTGTCTTTCCTGGGCTTGGCTTCGTACTCTTTCCATCCTTTTTCTTCCTTGCAAAGTTAGGAAATAAACTAGGCAACGATGATTTCACCACAAAACATGATGGTGTCACGCAGGATATTTGTGCAGGATTTGCACATGACTGCAAAGACAAGAATTACTTTTCAGTTAGTTTCTCACATGTGTGTCACATTATCCAAAGATGAGCCAGAGTCGATAATTGTGCCCGCTAATTAAAGATCAACTTATAAGGACATTGATAATTGTCATTATAGCAAGTGAGTAATGCATTCCTGTATGAAATTTTTTGGAACTGTACTTCAACAGGCATTGAAAGATTTGTAATGATGCCTTCTACAAATACGGTGCAGTATCTTACTTGAAAGCCACCCGCACATGCTGGCTCAGCACACGCTGGCTGTATGCAGTACGGTCCAGAGCTTTTCCCATCCCGAGATTCATGCGCAGTTGACTTCACTAAAGTAGGGCTCACCACACATTTCAGAGAAAGATCAAAATCTGAAAGCATGATATGGCCATCCTCCCGCACCAACACATTTTCAGGTTTCAAATCTCGATACACGACTCCCATCATATGCAGATACTCAAGAGCCAGCAGCACTTCCGCAGCATAAAATCTGAAAAAAAGAATGAAAACACAGTTTAAAGCACTACCAGAAAAAGCCTTGAAACACTGCAAGATATAGATTCAACAAAGTAACCAATCCATTCTATATCAGAAGCTGATTCACTAATCGCAGTAAAAGTCTACATCCTAGACAATTGCAACAAGAGCATTTCAATAGTTCATATGACAATGTCACAAACCTCGCTGCCTGCTCTGTGAAGTGCTTCCCTGGTTGGCGCTGTCGTAGAGTGTGTAGATCTCCGCCAGAACAAAATTCCATTACCAGGCACAGGAACTTTTCACTTTCAAAATGAGTATAGAGAGTGGGCAAGAATGGATGGTCCAAAGACTGGAGAATCTCCCTCTCTGTTTGGGCTCGAAGTAGCTTCTTGCGGCTGGCAAGTGATCCTTTGTCCATGACCTGAATTAAGAGAAACACAGTGTAAGATAGTTGATAGAATAAAGCTCTGAAGAATACCAAGAGCACCCTTCACTGTAAATGGATGCTACGTGCATTACAGAGAGAATGTCATTCCCCTCAACAAACACCAGACACATCGATGTAACTCACTGAAACTAAATTCATTAAGAATTCACTCTAAAGTTTGGCAGTCTTTACCTATTCATGCTTATCCCCTAAATATACCAAAAAAATTCCACGACGAGCTAGAGAAACCAGTAATCGTTCATTTAGCGGGTAGTACTTTATTCAATAAAATTCCAACGATTAAAATGCAGTGACTCAGCCAATGAAACAGTGGCTCAAAATTCGGCAATTGTAACTACGAGGAGCACTAGGGTTAGATATCCAATCAATTACCATCAGAGTTGCAGATCAGTCCCATGTCCAAAATAGTCTACCGGGGGATAGCATCATGCGTTGGTCCCGCAACGAGAAATTTGCTATATTTCATTAAACCAATCACTGTATCTACATAACCCTAAACTCAACTTCTTCCAATAACGTCACACTATGCACAGGAAACTATCAGTTCATTATCTACAGAACAAGCTCCAAACCTATACTTTGTAGCACGATTCATCTAACTTCGTGGGGTTCAAGTCCCGTGTAAGGATCTCTAGAAAAAACAGAGGTGAACATTGTAATCCCAAGTAAGGGCTGCTACAGACTATGAACAGCATGAATGGATTCAAAGGTGGCATATGAAAATTTGTTAGCAAATGATGGTGCAGTGAGTGTATTGAATCATACACTTCCAAAGTAGGGATGCTAAGAAGAACCTTACCTTCATGGCAAAGTGACTGCGGCTACCACGAAGTTCAGCGAGGTAAACGCTGCCGATATCACCACAACCCAATCGCTTTAGAAGCTTAAAATGCGACAAGCCCAACGCTCCATCTCTAATTCGGATTGCTTGAATTCCTTCCCACCTGCAGAGGACGAAGCAAAACAAGGAATCTTAAACAATTATTCTTCTGCAAACGGTTCCTCTATACTGATCTCCTCATGAAATGTGCGTTAAGAAACATGACTTTCGACAGAGAACCGAAGGACAGCCAGCAGGCTGAGGATAAGTTTCAAGATCGGCAAGATTCGAAAGCAATTAGGATTTACCTCTTATCATTTGCTTTGTGAGGTTTGCTTCCACCATAACCAATGCTGCTACAAGAGCTCTCATTCGAATCACTCCCAGCACTTGCCCGGCTCATACTCAACTTTCCACTTTCCCTAGCAGATTCTGACTCTCTCGCAGAATCTACTCCAGCATTCTGTTTACCTCTTTCTTTCTCATCCTTCTGACTCTCCTTCCCTGTTCCATTCTCGCTCTCTTTAATGGTTTGGGATCTCGTTGTCCTCTCAGCGCCATTCCCAGATGATACAGAAGTCCCTAAATGCTCAACATCTAAGCCATCGGTAGAATTTAGAGCGCCTGGGGGATCCTCGGTCATGATTTCACCCTGGCTTATAGTCGGGATCTTGATCTCCTTCTGAGGTTCCCGCACCTCGATCGTTTTCTCCCGTACAGCGATTCCCAAGTTCACGTCCTGATTAGTGACTGCTTCTTTCTCTTGGCCCCCTTTCTCTCTGTCTCCAATACTCTCACGATCCTGCGAGCTCCCGCAAGCGCTGCCGCTAAGGCTCGACTTGAACGATGAAGAAGACAGATCGGTCGATGAGCCGGAACTCCGTGTGAAAGGGCTGCCAGTGTCTGTTACACTGACCTTGCCCAAGAGCTCCCTTCCCACACCCCTCCCGCCTGCAATGCCAAGTAATGATGGGAACGAGGACATAGATGTAGCGTCCAAGCTTTTGTTCGACTCTGGGGAAGCGGAATCCCAGGCCCCGCCGAAAGTCCTCTCACCAGGCGAAAGGACAGAATTTTTTTTCTTCTCAGAGCTCTTCACGTGGCCGCCTCTTTGCTCCAATATCATCTTCCCCGTTTCATGACCTGCTCCCGCCACCATCCTCTATCCGCACTCTCCACAATCACATCCAAACGGCTTCTCTACAACTTCGAGGCGCCATGTTCCCGCGATTTCGGGAAGAAGAATTCACACCCTACCTCTAGACAGCTAGCGTGTTTCTTCCTACGCCCCTTCCAACGTCACACTTCTTTCGAGCGCCACGTGCACAGATCTCAAATATCTAAAGAGAGCTCAGAGAAAAAACGGCTCTTCCCTCCACCCTTCCTCACATCGCCACACAGACACCAGAACCGCCAAGAAAGTTCCTCGTTCACCCCCTACGGAGACCACATTCTCAGACAAAAGAAGCGCACTCAGCCCAAACACCGCCACTGCAGATAGCTGTAAACTAGCTCGCGTCACAAAACAGCGCCTAAGCAGTGCTCTCCAAGACACAGCCTGTAGCCGACAAGTACACTACTTCCTACAACACCCCAAACCTCTTCACTCCAATATTCCTGCCGCTAAGTAACGCCAGACGTAATTAAACTCTCCACATTCCACCTCCCGTACACCAAACTACAGCGAAAAGCTCCTCCAAACACAATACCGAAAGTTCCCACACCCTAATGAACGCGCATCGCCGATACTAAACCAAATCTGGCTCGGAAAGGCTCCCTGAAAACGTTCCTAACTTGAAACTCTCCACATTCCACCTCTCGTACACCAAACGACCTCAAGAAGCTCCCCCTGAGCTCCCCTAACAACGAAACCAAATGCAGGCACACCCTAGCAAGGCCAGAACTGAACCAAATCTGGCCTGGGAGGGCTCCCTGGAAACGTACTTAACTAAACCTCTCCACATTCCACCTCTCAAACCTCAAACGATCACCAGAAGCTCCACTTCGAGTTTCTCTAAAGGCCGGCACAGCCTACTTCACAAAGCCGGGTGGGGCACCGCCGATACTGAACCAAATCGAGCCCTGCATGACTCCTTGGAACGGCATTCCGGAGCTCCTCCGCGGCCGCGTGTAGCTCCACTCGGCCGCGACCTCGACGCATCGACGCAGCGGCGTGGCAATGATGATCCTCGTCGTCGACGTCGTCGTCCTCAGTCGTCCGCCATAGCTAAACTTTGCAAAGGAGGCCAGACAACCCCGACTCTTGAGCAACACCGCCACAGCAGCGCTGAAGCGATTTCCGCCCTGCGCACCCTAGGGCCCACGATCTACGGAAGATGAAGAGGTTGCCGTGTCGATTTCGTAGATTCTATTAGATTCGTAGATCCGTCAAAGTTCAATGCCCGCACTGATTTCGCTGATCTAGGAAAACGGAATATTTCTCCGACCGCAAACAATGTGCTCAAAGCTCGCCGTGCACGCCTTTGTCCCTTTGCCTCAATAAGACAGTCACATACTCCTAGGCCTCTTTAGTATCACGTCAGCCTCTCTAATGTCACCATAAAGGTTACATTTCTCTAAGGTTTCTAACGTGGAAGCAACACCTGAAACCAACACTTTAAGCAATTTTCGCATATAAATACATGAGACTGTTTTGAGTACATTGGCATTATAATGATTTCAAGGTTTTTAAAAATTAGAAATTTTTTTAACATGGACACATACTAACTACAAAGTTTTGAAGTCCGACTACATCATCTATCGATCTAAATAATTTTATGAAAAAATGAATACAAGCTATCTACATTTTAGATTTGTTCAAGGGTGTAAGGTTGGAAATGGATGCTTGTATGTGTTCCTAAGCATTACATATCTATACAGGTAGTTTGTTTTGTTTTGTTGTTTTGTTTGTCACATGGAGATCTCCCGGACCATGCACCCCCCAGTTGCATGCTTAGTACCATCGGAAAGCTCTCACTGAAGAAACTTTGACATAACTAAGGGATAGCTTCAATATAGCTTTTAATATTAGAATATTTTGATTTTTTTAAATCTTAATCAACAATTATAAAGAAACTTTGACCTAGCTAAGGAATGACTTCAATATAGCTTTTAATATTAGAATATTTTTTATTCTTATCGATAATTATTAAAAAAAATTGACTTAATTAAGGGATGACTTCAATAAAGACAAGTAAGGAATTAATTGGATTCTATGATACCTTATTTTGTTGGACATCATCATGGAAAGAAACCTAAAAACACTCACTACTACTATGAAAATACAATCTCATCTTAACAAATTTTAACCTTCTAATATAATCTACCAACCAAGGTATTGTATGTGTTATATGGTTTAGGATGAAAATTTGCCTCCTTAGTGAAAATATTTAATTTAGTTTGAAAATCACAAACTTGTATGTTATATATTTTCTTTTTTGGTGTACATGTATACTTGTTCATCAAAGTTCATAGAGTAACCTAATTGTCCAAGACCCTACACCGAAGTTCATACAACAAGAAGATATAGTAGTATATGATCAAATTAAGACTGCATCATCTATGATCTAAAAATTTCTTAGCTAGGTGTGATTGTGTATGAATTTTTTATATTCTTACATAAACAAATTGCAATAGAGATTATAGGTGAATATTTTCAAATTAAAAAATAAATAAATAAATAAACATTTGAAAGAGTCTAAAGTTCAATGGGTGAATTTTGAAATGCATGGCACACTTATACTATCTTATGGTTCAACATAGTTGCACCATGAGAATCTACTTAGTATCTACTACTTTCATGACGCATCTATTACAAACATCAGCAATATTACATGATCCTACTTTGCTTTAGATTCTTTACAATGGTGCACCCTAAAGTATCTGCACCTACAATTGCTATTAATCACAATTGAACCAATTTATACTATCATTAAATTTTAATTACTTTATTTGATCTTACTAGTAATTGGAAATGAATTCCAAAGCACTCTAGCAAATATAACTTGGACACTATATGAATCATAAATAAATTTTCAAATTATTGTGTCTTAGGTGCACTAACATTAGATGTTTTTTGGGAGATTAGAAGATTGTTTTAGGCCTATTCCTAATGCTATGAACAGTCAAAATAAAATATAATTTAATTTTTTTTTTTAATTTTTTTAATATTATTATCTGAAGTGGTAGTCTCTCAACCACGTCAGATCGCAAATGTGGCAATTCCCAACAGTGTTCCCACAGTTGGGAACTCGCAATCTACTAAATTGCAGAAAAAACATCTAATGAAATCAATAGTAAGCTTTCACATTTTAATTGTATAGATCTTGTGCAAATATCTAGTCTTTTTGTCTTTTTGGTTCAAATGTTCGAATAGCATTTGGGACAATGTTTAGATTATGAGTGTAAGGGGGATACTCCAAAAATTGCACCCTACTTAAAACTTCCATCATCACATTGTATAAGGTAACTTGACTTATAGCACACAAAATCAAAGTCAATCCATTATAAACAAAATTATTTTAGTAGTACACATTACAAAATTGGAGTATACACCACTAGTAGTATTTTGTATGTGATGGACTCACTTACCTTACATCTCCCAAATCAATATGTGCATACAATATATATTTTTTTAAATTTAGAACATCTATCCAAAAAAACTTTGACCCTTAATCCCTCAAGGACCAAAGGCTTTTTGACAATGAATTTTATCAATGAGTTGTGCCACTTTTATATTTTTTTGCACATAGATATGATTGGAATTTTTTATTTTAACAATACAAAAGTAAAGACTACTTGTCTAGTATACATGGAATTAATCATGAATTTTTTTGATAGTTGGATTTTTAGATTACAACAATTTAGGATATCAACTTCATAGGCAAAAAACACAAATTTTGGAGAAAATAATTTATAAAAGTGTTAAATGATGTGTTTTTACACACACACTCCCCCCAAAAATGTCTTGGAATTTAAAGTAAATGTGTTATTTTTATTTAAAAATTTAAAAAACAAAAAAACAATCTCAAATTTGTATACATTTTTAAACAAAAAGAACAAATAGCCAAAATTGACCAAATTGGATCCTACAAAATTTTAAAAAGATTTGATATGTATAAATTCTTTTTTACTTCATTAATTGATATTATTATCATATTGTTTGTAATGTTTTCAAAAAATTTGGAATCATTCTAAATATTTTGTGTTCTTAATCACACTAGATTGAACTTTTATTTTTGAATTGCTCAAAATGAAATTTCGAATTCTTTTTTCAAATCTTCTTTATTTCTGTAGAATAAAGACTAGAATATCCAATAAAAATGTTTTTTTTCCATGTCTACTACTCCTTTCATTGGAAAAACATTATATTTGCTCCCTTTTTCTGTTAGACTCTATTTTCTAAATAAATTTTTAAATACTTCCCACATTCAAATTTTGAAAATTAGAAAATGCAACAAGTATACAAACTTGTTATTCTACAAGATTCTAGTTTACAAAATATTGACATTTATTTTATCCTGATGAGAATTTGCCATTGAAAATTTGAAGAGGATACATTATGGTGCCTTGGTCCTCAAGGAGTTAAGGTGACTACATGTAAAATCACACGCTTTCTTAAATCGCTCACTATGAATTCTTGCCTAAAATACACTCCTATCATTCATGAGATTCTAGTTTTAGTACTTTAAAAATTCGTAGCTTATTCATATAATGTCCAAAAAATGCATTCTAAGACAATCTAGAATCCCCTTTTGACAACCAACATGACCCCACCAAAAGTTTTCCAATATAATAATAGGAACTATACTCAATTGCTTATGGGTGTGAATTTAGGTGTAACTACATGAGTAACTTTTGCATGCAATATCCAAATTTGGTGTTCGTTGATGTATTGGAACCTCTACTTAATTTCACTTACCAACAAGATAAATATGAAAATTTGACAAGTATGATAACAATAGTAACTAAGATAGAAGGCTCTCAAATGGAGTGGGTTCTAAAATGGTGCCCTATCTTAAATGTACAATAGTTGTACATGTTGCTTTTTCATAGCCTTCAGCAGTGTACTGACAGTGTACATTGTAGCTAGGGCACCATTTTACAGCCCTATGCCCTTTCAACTTCAAAATTTGATAACTAATTCAAAAAAGCTCAGAAAATTATGAAACAACTTGGGTTAAATATCAATTCTACTTGTTTTTCAAGGATAATTTACTGAAAAATATTTCTAGAGGTTTTACCTCCCAGAAATTCTATTTCAGCCCTTAGATGGTCCATTATAGGACCTCTTACCTTAGGAGCTGTAGCGTAAAGTGGCGGTTATCACGGGACCCACCTTCAGTACCTTTGTTACTGAGATGAAATTTCACATTGGAGGTCCAGGAAGGAATGACCGATAGGTTAGGATTCATGGAGGAGACACTGCCAAAAGAAAGGGGGCATGTTTAGTGTTTCCAAGCAGTTTGTTTTTTGTTTTTTTAATCATTTTACATGAAGTGCCAAAGTGGCAATGTAATACTTTCACTGATGTTCTAAATTTCAACATTCACTAAGGTAGTGTGCCCTGTGTTGTTGCCATAGTCAAATTCAAATTCAAAGTAATTTATGAGTTTTCGAATCCATTCAAACTTTGAAATTCAATAACTTTCTCACTGTAGGTTGGAATGCCATGAAACCAAGCCTATGCACCCCCCTTGCTAAGAGCTTTTCAACAGTAAGCACCCAACTTGAGGATGCACAGTTTACAAGATCTCAACTTGAAAAACAAACAAACAAACAAACAAATAGCCTATCTTGAGGTATATTCATTTTATATATAGGATAGAAAAAATCGCATTTGTAAGTATCGCATGTTAGTAATTATGTTTTCATCCACAATTTGGTGGTTTCATCCAAGATTTCTTTATAATTTGAAGACTTTTGACAATAAGGGAGAAACACCCAATACCACACCTGTACCTTGCATTGGACCCTAGACTCATTCAAAACCGTCCCTAGATTGCAGTTAATGTGTTTGTCAAATGCTTGCCTTTGATTCGCTGACGTATATTAAAGTCACATACCAAAATTTGGTTGGCTCATTGTTGATTTTAGCAACGTTCTGATTTGGGGGCATCATTCTATTGACCAATTTCAGTGGTCTAAGGAGCCAACACTTTGAAAAATCATAGAAATTACATGCGGCATCCAAATTTTACTTTATTTTATTTTCATATTTGAGATTTTCACTCACTAATACTAGAAAAATATTATTTAAAAAGAAATTGCCTCCAACTATGCAAAATTCCTTATTTGGACGGTTTTGGGAGTATCCACCATAAACCTCACAATGTTTTGCCAATTTTTAGCCAAATTATTTTTGGGTGTTTTCATCATAAGGTGGGTATACCTAAAATTGCACCTCACCTAAAAGTGCCATCTATAGTTTCTATACATTTCTGAATTCCATTATGTACCTATTTGGCTGAAGCACTTCTAGAAACAGACTTTGAACCTTAATAACTTTTGCATATTGTATCCAAATGGTGTGTTTTTTGGTGCACTGGAACGTGCTTTCACTTGCCAAGAAGATTGTATGAAAATTTGATCAGACCAGTAATAGTTACTAGACACAATACAAAAAGTGACACTTTTAGGTGTACCCACCTTAAACCTCACAATGTTTTGGCAATTTTTAGCCAGATTATTTTTTGGTGTTGCGATCTGGCACCCGTTTCCAAGTGAACGCTTTTCTCTCTCTCCCTCTCTCTCCCTTTCAATTTTCCAACAGTCGTTGGCCGGAGCCATAACTCCTCCCACACTTCAGCGAACCCAGAAAGGCACAGAGCAAGCTCCACTGTGCCCCCTGCCTGGGTAGGGCTTTAAAAGAGGGAATGCCAACAACTAGTGCTGCCATTATGGTTTTTCAAAATGACAAGACCAAGGCCATCTTCGGACACAGGCAGTGAGAGAGACTTGATCATCGTCATCATCCCAGTTTGAAACGGGAAACTCCAGAAGTTCGGTAAGATATCCTGAAATGGAAGTTATTATCCCCTCAACCATTGAGTATACAAATCGCAACTGTGCAATCTTGTATGTATTGTGTTGGAAATGACGTGCATGAAATTTGGAGTCATTTAGCCACAGAGAAGAGAAGATTATAATGTTTTAGTGCAGAAAAAGGGGGCTTAAATATTCGTAGCAACCCATTTGGAGGTGCATAACATTTAGTAGCAAGCTTGGCATTACCTTGGCTCTACAGTGATGGTGTGGAATATGTCATAGCCAACAATGTTCATCAGTAACTAATTGGTTGAGTGTGGAATATGCTTCACCATCACTGTAAAGGCATGGCATGCTACTGAATGGTATGTGGCTTTCAAATTTTTAAACAACTACTCAAATGACAAAAAGAAATTTGACTGTGAAGGGCTTTAGAACTAGCATAAAAACACAAGGGTGAAAGAAAATATCATTCAATGGACACATTGTGTTTGCAAAATGACTTTGAAATGTTACTACACTTTGAATTGGACTTCTAGATTATGTGAGGACCCTTAGTAGTGAAGGGTCATACAAATAGTTTGTTGAGTATGAGGTACTATAATTGTACACTACTCCTTCCATCACAAAGTAAGACCATGTTTTTTTTAGAATACAAAGAAAACACCAATCTTCTTTTGAGACTAAGGGAGTACTCCAATATCCAACTATAGCTAAATTTTCAAGATACTCTAATAAATGTACCCTAATAAGCATTTGTAACTATATGTTAGATTCTTATTATAGATGAGGCACCAATAACCATCATTTAAGTAATTTCAGAGCAAATTGTGGATAGTCTGAGGTTGTGGAATTTTTTCCCATGTAGAATGATAGGAATTATGGAGATAGAAATATTTTAGAATTTAATTCCCAAATTGAAATTACTTTGAATTTTAGGAGACAAAAAGTGCATTTCATGCGAAGCCAATATTTATAGTCTTTCAATTCCAATCATTCAAGAATTACTTTCATGTCCACTACTTCTTTCTTCCTCCACTCACTTACTTGAGACATGTGTCATGACCCTATTAGTCTCAACCTTGAAAAGGTCCCCCAAAAAATGCATTTCAAGCTCTGGTTGGAAATTTGTTCTATCCTTGATTGGAAATACTACATCCCTATAAGTTGGGTGTTGGGTGTGGTTGATAATTGGTGCCTCAACGTTACAAATAAAGTACGTCATGAGGTCTCTTTGAAGGAAAACATTTGAGGAAAACATAACTTAAGTAGGAGTCATAAAGCACTCATCTAAGAGTCGAAAGTGAATTTTAAGGAGCTGAAACTTCTTGAAATACTTTCAATAAATTTTCCTTGAAAGTCAAGTGGAATTGGCGTTTAACCCAAGTTGCTTCATATTTTTTGGAGCTTTGTGAAATCAGTTATAAATTTTTGAAGTCGAAACGGCATTGGCTCTGAATTTGCCCACCTGTTCAAATGTACACCATTACATTCTTGCAAAGATGAAAAAGTATCATGTACAAATAGTGTACATTGAGGAGTTGGACAGTTTTCATGGCACCTGAAATATTCCATACATTACAAAGCAAGTAAAGTCAGTAAGATTTATTGAACACAAGAGCGTATTTTGTACTCACATAATGAAGTTGAAAGGCCTTGGGATGCATGGGGGTGTGTAGCTGTGCCATTCATAAGATGGAACTTGACATGATATCATATACCTTACCTTTTGTGAGAAATGCAAAATTATAAAACTAGGGTAGGAGGCTCAAACTTTAGCTGGGCATTAAAAGCAAACATGACTCAGAGGTACATTTTGCTTTTTTCAGTGTATCAAATCTACATATTTGAGGAGGTGGTTAATTTTGATGATTACAAATGATCATTGTTTTTTAACTTCAAATTTTTGTAATTAATTTGACAAAGCTCTTCAAAATATGAAACAACTTGGATTAGATGCCTATTCTACTTGTCTTTCAAGGAAAATTTACTAAAAAAAGATACTTCAAGATAATTTACTTCTTGAAAATTCAGTTCCAACCCTTATAGTAGAAGGACCCATTCTCAACACACGCCTCATCAACAATAAATAGGGTACCCTATTCCAAACAAGATTGGAATGGATTTTTGTTTTCTCCTTGGAGTGTGTGTCTTTGTACTTTTTTAAGGCTTGGACCAATAAGTTAATGACACATAAGTGAGCATAAATGTAGGAAATAATTAGTGGGAAAGTATTCTTGAATGATGGAAATTGGATGACTCTAGATGTTGGTTATAGGTCAAACCCAACTTCTGCCTTTCAAAATGCATAGTAATTTCAATTCAAAAGATAAAATTACCAAAAATTTTACAATCTTCATCATTTTTGTCAATGCAACTCTGAAAATATTTGTTTTGCCTTGCACTTGCCTAGATCAAGTCCAAATGTACTTATTTTATCAGTAATAGGTCCCTCTACCATACATAGTTAATTTGTGGACCTCTTACCCTTAGAAGAGTTCAAAGTGTGCAATGAAGGACTATGAATTAGAATTTGAAAAAGAAAATTACAAGATGAAATTCCATGAAGCATCCCATAAGAGGATTTTTAGCTACTCTGGAAGACTGTGAGTTATCAGGCCATGGGAACTCTCTGAATGCTGCCATTGAGGCGATCTGATGTGGCCAAGAGGCTGCCACATTAGATAATCATATTTAATTAATATTTTAATATTATTTTTTGAATTTTTTTAATTAATTTATTAAATTTTAAATTTTAAATTTATTTTTTTATTTTTTTATTTTTTTATTTTTTTATTTTTTATCTGACGCGTTCGCAGACAGGGGAACAGGGCTGAAACGGTCTCCTGAAGCCCTAAAAAATCCTCTTATGAAAATTGAGGTGTGATTGTTGGCTGCCATTTGTGCTTGCTATATTTGAGTTATTTGTAAAGTACACTAAACCGGGGTTTAAACCCATGAGTTTTGTGAAAAAACTGGTTGAGTTAAAAAAAGTCGAAATAAAAGTGGATATGAAACTTATTTTTCCATCAAAATGGTGCCTAAAAAAGTTTGGTCCCTACTTTTGAAGTTGTGTGACATAAGTATCTTGCAAAAAAGTTTGACACTTCAACTATAGTTGCCTTCTCAACTTCAAAAAAAGTCATACCCAATGTGGGGGGGACTTTACAAATAACTCAATTGTGGTTGTTTTTTGGCCTCCTTTTAATTGTCCATAAATCTTTAAAATGTCACCAAGGTTGTGCCTTTGATTTGTCGCATTGTTTCCATTGCTTTCATGGAAATTGTTTATGTGTTTCAAAAACAAAATAAAAAACAAAGGTGTGATGTGGTTTGATGCCAAACGCCTTTTCCTTTATACTATTCTTAACTTAGTTATGCCTTCCTTTGACATCCCTTGTATAAACTAGGGTTCACTTTACTAAGCACCCTAAAATACCTGTCAATTTCCCGCCCCACCCACCCACCCACCCACCCTTTGCAAAAAATCAAGAGCCGTCTGATTCATTTCAAAAAAAAAATTCCAAACCCCCTTAAAAAGAAATCAATAGTCATCAAATGTATATATGAAATACAGATATGCTACCAATATGGATATGGATACAATACTACCATATATGGATATACATATCTGCATATTTGAGGATACTACATATGAACAACAGTATACGGATACAAATGCAATAGTATGGGATTATCTCCATACTGATTGATTGCAATCCCATCCTCCTAAAATTATAAGAGGGAGTGGAGGATTACCAAATTTTAATTTTAATTTTAATTAAAAATATTTTTGTAGTCATATTGCATAGTTACCATAAAGTGGCTATAACAACCAATATACAATCACATGACTGCAATTACAAGATTAGAGTTAATAGTTACACTATTAATTCTAATAACCAGTTTTAACTTCCGTTTTGTTGTAATAATTTACTTCCACATTTGAGTTATTTGTAAAGTCCCCCCCACTTTGGGCATGACTTTTTTTGAAGTTGAGAAGACAACTATAGTTGAAGCATCAAACTTGTTTGCAAGATACTTATGTCACTCGACTTCAAAAGTGGGGACCAAACTTTTTTAAGCACCATTTTGATGGAAAAATAAATTTCATACCCACTTTTATTTCAACTTTTTTAACTCAACCAACTTTTTCACAAAACTCATGGGTTTAAACCCTGGTTTAGGGTACTTTACGAATAACTCAATTGTAATGAAAACAAGCCAATGAATGGACGGCACTATCTATTTTCACTTCAGTCAGCAGCCAGGACATGAGTTCATGTGCTGCTGCTGAGTAATATTCTGAGATGGTCATGTCCATGAGCTTCAAGAGCTAGCAACACTGGCTGACAACTGAAACTGGTAAAAAAATAAAAACAAAAAAAAAAAACCAAACAGAACAACACTCCCCCTGGCTGGATGATTGTTGGCTTGTAGTCCATGTCTTCACGTTGCCCAATTGAGGGGGGAAGAACCTGAAGAGGGCAATTGAAGCTTCACACATTTGGGGAACTGAAGAAGAAGATGACATTCATGAGTGTGTTGCAGCAAATTTATACAAATACTGTCAATTTCGATCACAAAATGGTTGACCAGTCCTTAATGGGTTAAGTAGAAAATGAGGTAAAATCTGGTCGGTGCTGCTTTGAACTTGTCCCCCCCTCAAGATTTGACATGTTCCATTGAGTCATTTGGGTCAAATATAACCAGTTGTTGACTTTTCAATGTAAACGTGGCTCTATGGCATGGGCTACCCATCACCATTGCCATCACAAGTTGTAACTCATAACTTTCTTTCCTTTCAACTTGCTTCTTATGCCCTTGGATCTTGAAGATCAAAGGTTGTGATTGAAGAGTGAACAATCAGTTATGTCCGATAACCTTTGGGCTGGAGTAGCAACAAGAAGGTTATCTAATATGTAATTTATGAGTTTGATTTAAATTTTTTATAATTTACATCAAATTTTCAGTCTTATACTATAGTTTTTTTATGAGAATTTCTTTTTTAATCAAAAAGAAATAATCTCTAATATAGCAGAATCTCTATAAAATAACTTAATACTCTCTAGAGGTGTGAGATAGGAGTAGCCAAAATTCTAATCTAAAAGTTGAAATTGAATTTTGGAGATCAAAACTTTTTGAAACATTTTTCAGTAAATACTCCTTCAAAGACAAGTGGAATTGGCATCTAACCACAGTCATTTTATGTTTTTTGGAGCTTTGTAGAATTACTTATGAATTTTTGAAGTCGAATCCTCTTATGCTTTGAAACTATCAAATGTACATTGTTTGTACAATCTTGTTAGATGAAAAAGCAACATGCCCAAGTAGTGTATACTTGAGGATGTGGACAATTTCAAAGCCTAAACAAATTTCAAGCCTCCTACTTAAACCTCTCTAAGGTAATATTCTTTGCTTCCATTATGTGGTCACATGCAAATGGCATCAATGCTATGACCTTCTTTATTGTACACCGTACTATGGTTAGAGCATGTCCACTAAAACATGCCACAATGCCACACCAAATGATTTGGTGTGCCAAGGGAATATGTAGCATCCTAGTAGTTGTAACCTTTATTGTTATTCAACATAGGCTAGGCCACATTCTAAGTAGGTTTGTTTTTTTCATTTTTGAAGAAGTACTATAGTGGCAATATAAAATGTTATAGTGGTGCTCCAAATTGCAACATTCATCCACTTATTGGATGTATAGTATGGTTTTCATCCACAATTAGGCGATTTCATCCAATTTTTTGGACAATTTTTTTTTCTAGTGCAATTTGGCACCAAAGAGCCAAAAAAAACCATTGATTCCAAGTAAGACATTTGATTCTATAGTACTATCAAATTTTAACTTTTGTGATGTTAGGATGGTAGAACATGAATTTTTTTGGTGCCTTAGAGTGGGGGGTGGGCAAACAAAGAAGGGGGCACTATAGTAGTACAAAAGTTACAATGATTATATATTAGAAAGAAATTTCTTGAAAGCCCTATGCTCTTAGTCATCAACAAATTCTCAACTCATTAACCCTATGCTTTCGGAAAAGAGAGTTATTGATTCATTTTTAATTTTTTTTGGAAGAGCCAATGGGGACCCTATAACAAGGTGAGCCTTTTCCCTCCCTTACACAAAGCATTTAGAGTGTAGCATATTCCTTTTGTAGGATATTAAATCCATCTGACAAAATGAGACCAACAAGATAAAACTTGTCTTATCCAAGGGTAAAAGTAAAAAAATTCCCCTATTTTTATGCCCTATTTTGTGTATACTCTAGGCTCACATGTAAATTTTGAAGTCAATGAATTCAAAATTTGCAAAAAAAATTATGTGCAAAAGATTAAGAAATTCAGCATTTCCCTGGGCTAAATCCAGCCCATTGGTCCCACTTCATGAAATGAGTTTAATGGTCTTTGTTCCCTTTTAACCCCTAAAGGACCGCAACTATGTTTCCACCAAAATTGCTCCAAAACTGTCATTTCTAAGACAACTATCAAATTTCACCAAAAAAAAACATTTTTTGACACATATAACTGTAGGATCTTTTAGTGCACTAGTTTGAAAAGATGTAGAAAAAATTTCAGAAATTTTCGTTGTGTAGATTGCAAGATACTAGTGTTTGAAGTTACAAAAATCATTTTTTACCACTCACTTCAGAAGGCCACATTTGTATGAAAAAATGTCCAAAATCGTTGCAACTCTTAGGATTCATTCTCCAATTCAAGTTGGATACATGCCTCCAAATTTTCATATCATTTGGAATTGTACAACATCTACAAAAAAATAGTAAGTAGAAAGAAGTAGAGAATGATACAAAAATCGCTTTTTTTGTAATAGCCAATCTACACCCAATGTTTTTATTTTTTTTCAAAAATATTGAGAATTGACTAAAATAAAGGACTTCAAAGTTTATTTTAGAGAAGACAATCCATAACTATCCTTAAACTAAAAATCTTCATAACTTTTGACTCATTTATTCAAATGAAATGATTCAAAGCTTTCCACATATATATAGATCTACAAAACCAATTTCAAATTTTTGATTCCAAAAAAAGCGATTTTTTCTTATCAGCCTAAACTTCCCAAGTTGAGAAACAAACAACATATCATGCGATAACTTTTCTACCATGAAGCCAAAAGTCATGAAAATTGTTGGGCTTTAAAGATATTCCTCATCCACACCTTCTATTAAAGTTTGATTCCAAAATATGGAAATCTCTAATCACACGTACTTGCCTAAAATCACTATGTTGCTGAAAAATGCTTGTTGGTCCTTTAAGGGTTAAGAGAACTTGTGCACATGTTCTTAGTTCAATGCCAACCCTATTACATAGTAAAGAGTTTCTATTGTAGTTTTATAAATACTTGTAATTTTAATCATGTTTGCAACATTTAGAAATTATAATGGTAAAAGTAACAAATTTAGTCCAATTAATTTGAAATTACTTCACAAGTTAGAAGCAACAATGATAAAAATAAATAAAAAATTCTCTCTCAAGTAATTTTTTAATTGTACATTCAAAATACTAATGACAATTTCTTTAAACTCAAATTATTACTACAAAGCTCATTTTAAATTTTTTATAATTGATTGGTCAAAATACTTAATTCTTCATATAAAAATACAATTTTTTTAATAGATTTTGATTTTATAAAAAAGAATGCAAAAAATCAAATGTTTTCATGAATTATTTATTTCTAGAATAACCTAGTATTTTTACCAAAAATGAAGGTGAGAATGAGAAAGTGTATTTTAAAAATTAAAATTAAAAATAATTAGAAAGAAAAAATATGAACAACAAATAAAAAATATTGAATAATTTGGATTCAAACATTTAAAGCATATAGTTGCAAATAGCATAAAGATAGGACAAAGGCACCACTAGCTATTTTCCATTAACCTATTCTACAACTATGATAATTCATTGAATTATTGAATTTTTCAAATGTAAAATATAAAATATAAAACAAAAATCTATATTTTATTCTCTAAATTTGAAGTTTAAAGAATTGGACTTTTGGAAATTATAATCAAACTTGACCAAAACACATTCAGTTTTTTACTACTGAAACTTTTAGCTATTAAGGAACACTCATTCTATGAAAGAATATCTTTGAGAAGGACAAACTAAGTAATTGACTCAAGTCAAATCAAGTGTTTGAATTGAACAAGCTATATTCTTCTTTGATCTAAGTCTTCTATCTTTGTAGTATGATGGTATTTTTGCATAACAAAGATATGACTTTTGAATGTGATGGTCCTTAAGATTTAGACCAAAAAGAATGTCTTCAATGAAAGGTAAAAACTAAGTAATTGACCTGATTTAGATCAAGTGGTCAATTCAAACTAGCTATATTCTCTCCCAATCTAAGTCTTCTATGACTGTGTACTGGTGTCTTTTATATAATAAAGATATGATTTTTGAGTGTCAAGGTCCTCAAGATTGAGTGCAAAAAGAACATCTTTGAGAGGGATATTGTAAATAACCAATCCCACTTAGATTAAGAAGTTAAATCAATCTAGTTATATTTTTCTCCAATCTACATCTTCTATCATAATGACATTATAGTATTTCTCACAGATATCATAGAGTCTACTTTCAAAAGGAAGCACCAAGGATAGCACTCACTAACTAAGCCCACATGGCTTATATAGTAGAACTATCCCCAACAGTCTCTTTATTCACGTTGGTCAAATGACCAGCGTTACTATTCTTCTTCTATTTCTCACTAAACAAAGATATGCCTTTGAATGTGAATGCACCTTCAAGGCATTTCTACTACTATCACATCTATATCCTAAATTTTTTTATAACTTCACACCTTGATGACATCATTTAAGTTTGACTCCAATCAATATTTTTTCCATAGTAGTTTGAATCTAGTTTGATTACATCATTCAAATATTGATAATTCCAATCCAAGAAAGAAATCCTTTTGATTTGGTAAATTTGAGCTTGTTTTCAAGATGAATAAACTATAATTTAATTATGTAGAGAAATTTAGATTGGTAGAGTATGAATTATAATTGTTTGTAACCTCCTTTCTCTTCTCCAACTTATTTTTTGAATTGGTCTTGGGATCCTTACACTAAGGTTCAAGACCAACTTATACATTTCATTTCATGTTCTTTTGATATTTTGGTCCAACTTGCATCATTGTGGACCAATATTTTTTAGTTTGATTCAATTTTTGGAGTAAAATATTAAAAATTAGTCTTCAAGGTCACATTTCAATCAATTATATATATATAGTTCAATGAAACTCAAAAATGATTATGAATTTTTTAGGCTACATGATCTCCTAAAGAATCATTATTATTATATATCCTTTACTTGTATTTATTTTTAATAAGGTTTTTTTTCAATCTATAATAATGATGGCTAAATTTTAATTCAACATCTAAAGGACTATGGCAAATTTTTGCAAATATTGTCTAAGACTTCTACCCTTTTAGATCACCAAGAAAAAATGAAGAAAGAATTTTTTTGAAGTTCATTTGTAAAAAATTGTATTAGAGTACATTAGAAATATGTGGAAAATTTCAAAAACTTTGACCATATAGATTGGAAGATTAAAGTGTTTGAAATTAGAAAAAAAAGTTTTCTTCTAACCCCATGTAGCAAGGTCAATATAGGGTGATTGCAAGAAAGGGCTGTCCTTTTTGGCGTCATAATGGAAGTGACATTTGTGCCATTGGTTATAACTTTTGGGGTATTAATCCAATGTACTTGAAATTTTTATTGAAGATGGCCAACTTGATAGTAAAGAAATTCCTTATTTTTCAGAAATTTCAAAAAAAACATTTTCTAATTAAATTTTAATTTACCTAATTTGTCACACTTTGCAATTTAGGGGTTTTTAGTACTGTGGAGTATCCAAAATTAATGATGTAGACTTGAAATTTGTATGGTATATTTATACACTGAAGATTTATGAGTTGACCAAAAATATTTTTAAAAAACATTATTTTATGTCCTCTACATTGATGCAAACAGGGGCCCCTTGCGCATACAATTCTGAACATCGAAAATGGTTTCAAAATAATTCTTTTGGTGAAATCTCATCATCATCAATCCGTCCCAAATTTTCAATTTTTAGTTTTTTTAAAAATTGATTTTCCTATTTTTTACAAATTAAAATGTGAAAGTACTAATTTTCATGAGATTTTGCACTTTTCTAGTTCTCCTAGTTAGAGAATTTTTCTGAACTTTTCCTTCCTAGAGTACCTTCTTCTTAAAGTTATATTCATGAAAATTATTTTTCACATTTAAAAAAAATTATTTTTCTAATTAAATAGTACTCCTGAAAAAATTATGAGTACTATTCAAGACGAGACAAAAAAATGGGAAGCCTTTCTTGCAATCACCCTATACTATAATCCCTCTTGAAATGATATTTTTGAACTAGACATGGTTATTTTTTTATGGTTGCATCGCATATTATATGAGTTATATACCCAAACAATTAAAAGGTAGATATAGAATTTATCAAAAGATTCCATAATTTTCCAAACTATTCTATTTAAAAAAAAATTTAGGCTAAACAACTTTGATTTGGGCACTTAATTAAAAAACAATTACATTTTCTACAAGATTATACATGTTTACACCTTGTATTAAAATTTCAAAATTGACTTTATGGAAGCCTATCCAACTTTACAAATGATGCGGAAAGACCTAATTGTCACCTTAAGAGTTTAAAAGATCCAAATTCCATTCTACAAATAATTTACCCTTATACCACAACATGTCAAAATTTTATTGACAATTTTAAGTCCTCTCAATTAATTATTATTATTTTTGAGTTCCAAAGAATATTTGAAAGCTAATGTAAGTACAACCACAATCATTTATTTACAATGGTTTATAAGAATTCCTAAATTTTAATTGAACTAAAATTTGCAAGTAATGTTCTAAGGTAATATATCAATAGCTATTAACATCTTAAGACATGATATATACAAAAACATAATCACCAACACCACAAATTTGGCACCTAAATTCTAAACAAAAAGTCTTACAAAATTTAAATATTGGTCAAAAAAAATGTACACAATCAAAAATTGAGAGTCTATAAAAATACAATATGTTTTTGGTACACTTAAAGATAATACTTTGAAAATTAATAACTCATTTATACAATGTCCAAACAATGCATTCTAAAGTGCATTGGAATCCTCTTTCAATTTCCAATAAGGTTCAATATAAAAATCACATTAACCCCTAAAGGACCATTGTCCCCTCGGGGGACAATTTGGAGTTCGGGTAGGTACCGTAGGCTTCAATTTTTGGTGAAACCTTTTGAAACTTTCTCACAAGATAGAAAAACTGATTAGCTTGGTGGGAATGTAATTTTTATTTCAATTGGTGACCGGGAGCAAAAGTTATACCACAAAAAGCCAAAATTTTAGTTCGGCGGGCAGATTTTTTTTTTTTCAAAAATTCAATTTTTAATTTTTTAATTTTTTTTTCTGAAACAATATATTTTTGCCTACATGTGAAGCTTTGATTCATTCTATTTGGACTTATAATGAGAAAGTTATGGACAATCTTATTTCTCGGGCAATCTAAACAATTTCTCAAAAAAATAACCTATAGGATTCATTTCTGAATGCAATTTTCACATTTTTTCAAAAAAAATTGTTGGACAAGGTTATGTTCACTTGCTAGAACAATCTCACCATTGGGATTATTGTATTTTAATCCCACCTTAGAGTTATTAACCATTTAGTTTTTCTTTAAATCTTGGACCTACATCTACTTAACAATTTTTTAAAGAATGAAAATCAAGTGTTTTTTGTATAATTTTTTTTTCATAGAGTGTCAACTCAATTCTTAAACACAATTTTTTTTTAATTCAAAGTCTATAGTGCAAAAAAGTTCAACAAATGGCAATCAAAGTCATCTGAAATTGCAGTTCATAGTTCAAAAAAAATTGTATTTCCAACTTTGAATGCTCATATCTTCTAATCTGTACGGTCAAACTTGATGAAATTTTTACCACATGATCTTAATCAAGTTAAGTACGAGATCCTACGGTTAGATTCTTAAAAAATTATTTTTTTTGTTTTCTTGGGTGAATGCAGCAGAAATGGCAGTTTTGAGAGGTTTTTGGCAGAAAAAAGGCCTTGGTCCTTTAGGGGTTAAGTTTTTTAATTAAATAACTATATTTAATTGTAAATAGTGATGATTATAAGAGCACTTTCCTTTTTGAAACATGTTATGGCTACAAAGCTTGTGTCAAAGAGATTAATCTCTAAATGGCTAAGGAATCAAATTTTGTTATTGACAATATTTTGAAGTTTAAAAAAACTAACCAAGTTATTATTTTTAAAAGAATATATTTTAAAAGCATATACTTTTTAAGTCCAATTTTAGCATCAAGAATTTCATCTTAAAAATAAATGATTATGGTTTTTCTATCCAAGATTTTGTGGAAAGGTGTCCCAATTGAAAGTCTTGATTTTCTCATGTCGAGGCTCTTGGAAATGAGCCTCAAATTCACTAGATCTTGGAAGAAAATTCTCAATTGCAACCCATTTAAGAAAATTGTAGGATAGATTTTGAGAAATTCTAAATTCATTATGATTAGGCATATTATGTTCTTTGACCTCATATTTTTTTGACAACCAATTTTTTAAATTTGGCTTGTGAAAAGTGAATTGAAAGACTTCAAATCACTTTTACAATTTTAACACCCTTGTGTTCAAACATTATAATTTTTCAACCTATAGGTGATATTGTTTTTTTGTATTTTTCCTACGTAATTTCTTACATGTCTAATTTGAATATGTAAAGTTACAATCTTTAAAAAAAAAGTAATACACCTTAATGAAATGTTGTCTTTTTCTTCAATTTTGAACAAATCCCAAGAAGATCAAAAAAGGCCTTGGGTTACAAACATAACTAACAAAAATGACCTTGAGCATTTAGGGGTTAACTTAACTTTGGTTTTGTAATTTTTTTTGGAACAAATAGAAAGAACCATTGCATTGGTTGTGCAAAATTTGAACATACAACAATGTAGGGAAGCCAGGGATTACCGAAATTTGAGTATCTATACCATAAGACAAATAGTTTGTTTTATTTGTTTTGTTTGTCACGTTGAAATCTCCCGGCTTTTGCATCTCCTAGTTGCGTACTTCGTACCATCAGAAAGCCCTTGGCGAGGAGGGGTGCACGGGCTTTGTTTTGTGGAGTTCCAACCTATGGTGTGAGAGTTATGAATTTTTGAGTTGTTTTTTGTTCTAAAAAATTTTAAAAAATACTTCTACTTTGATTTTGGTCACAATCTTGGTACCGTTGGAAAGCTCTCAACAAGGAGGGGTGCATGGGCTTTGATTCGTGGCATTTGGACTTATGGTGTGAGAGTTATTGAATTTCAAAGTTTTTATGCTTTCAAAATGAGATTTGACTGTGGCAACGGCACAGGGCACCCTAGTTTTTCATTGAAAACTGCAGAAGAAAAACACAATAATTCACTCCCGCCAGCACTGAGAGAATTGGGTCTTTTTAGGGATTTTTTTAGTTTTTTTTTCTAGGTTTGAAATAATGCAAATATCACACAGTCTGTGTGATATTTCCCGAATACAAGCAAATATCCTTGTTTGGGGGCTTTGCAACCCAATTTCCATGTCAAGGGATTGATTGCGTTCTGGAATCGAATCGTCCTGACTTGAGGAAAGCATTCAATTCACTCCCCAAATTCAGCTGCACAACCACAAATTATGCAATTGAATCTGCAATGACCAGGCGGGTGTTTTTTTCCAAAAAGCGACCACCTCCTGAAATGTACACTTCTGGTACATGTTAGAGGCAAAATCTATCAGATTGCTTTTAGAGACAGGGTCACAATTACAGCCCCTACCTTAATACGGAGTATTGGATCAGGGGCAGGGAGAACTGACCCCTTGCTCAGTCACTCAGGTAAAATGCTGTAATTTTTATTTTTCACACAAATTTTTTTTTGCAAAATTTTGAATTCATATTTGCGATCAAAGACCCCAAATTAGATTGGGGGTGAAGAAAGTAGGGGTGATCATGGCCCAAACTAGGGGGCATTTTGTTTTGATTGCACCTCTGGTAAAACATGGTAACGCCGAGCAAGGGGGCCAATCCACCCGGATCAAGTAGTCAAATATAAGAAGTAATAAATATTTGGCCCAAGATGACCCTAAGCTACAGTGGATGATGGTGGAGAAGTGCCCAAATCAAATTGCATGGTTGTAGGTTTGAAATGTAGAAGAGACAAGTGTTTTATGGTAGCATGCCCCTTTTCAATCAACCCATCCATTTCCAAAGTTTAGATTGTTCAATTTCCAAGTATATGAGGTGGGAGTAACTGGCCCATTGTACTGCATTATGAGTTGATGATTTCCTTTGCATATCCTTACCAACCTGTAATTGGAATTAGACATACCTATATGTCAAGAATAGGTTTTAAGAATCTGAACAAAAAAAATTCATGGTAATTTTGTTTTTGGATGGAAAAATATGGAAAAATTCCAAATCTATCTTAAATTAATTTTTTCATAGAGGAATTTTTTTCCCTTGCCAAACTCAATTGGGGACTATTTTGAATTCTTTAGGTGATTGGAAATGGGTTGCAAGCTTCTACTTGGCGTGAAAGAAGACTCTTTTTCTAATGGAAACCCTTGCAATGTGTTCTTTAATACACTTGTTTCAATGTTATAATTATAACTATAACTAATACATATGACTATAATTGTAACTATATATTCAAAAGATACATAATTGCATCTTTTGGGTGCATGGGCATAGTGAGAGAAGTGCTTGTCTCTGAGAAAATCAAACACTTTTCAATTGGAGGATACTCATGTCATTTTCCCATTGGTTGAGAAAATAAGACAAGTGCTTGCAAAATACTCACCACCAATCCATATTTGTATTATATTCCACATATTGTATGTGTTTTGTATTTGTATCCTATATTATATTCCATATTCTACATTCTATTCTATATCCTAGAATGCCAATGGCCAAGATTGTCTTTTATAATGATTATCAACAAAGATTGTTTACTTTTTTATTTGGAGACCAACAACAATGGAGAAGAGGGAAAGGGAACAATTTTCTTAAACTAACATCAACAACTCTAGATTCATTCAAAATGAGAGGGGATTACAAAAACAAGACCTACACTATAACAAAACAAGATAAAAAGAACCACTGTCAAAATCAAGTGCAATTTTTGCCACAGTTTTGTGCAAGTCAACTATGCACAACATTTTTTGCAATTTTCCATTGCAAAAGAAGTTGATTGTCTACTACATTTTCATGTACAAAGACGTGGCAAAAAAAAGCACTCAATTTTGAGTGTAGTTCTTTTTACCATGTTTTGTTATAGAATAGCTTGCACCTTTTGGAGACAATGTCATGCTCCCAATGTCACCATTCATTTACATATTCAACTAGAAAATATCACAATAGTACATATTACATACCTATAATTCTATTTTCATTCATAATTTGGTAATTAAATCCAATATCTTTTAAAAGAAAATTAAAGAAATCTAGAAAAATATCCACAATTTGTTATTTTGTTTAGCCAATTTTTTTCTAGTGCAATTTAAAATTATTTTACCAAAAAATCCTAATAATGACCCAAGGGCTCTATATAAAACTTATGTAAGTGCATTAGAGCATCTCTTGTACCCTTCTAATAACCCCAACCCCTTCAATTGAGATTTATCTAGGTTAGAGGGGATGACCACTTGCATCCCGATTAATACAACTCACCAAAATGTACTTTTAACCAATCCACATAATACGAGTCACATAACTTGCAAAAGAAAATGTAAGCCATCATTTATTATGACAACTTACTAATCCTAGAATAAAATATAGCTTGTAGAGGGATTAATGACCCCTTCAAATATGGCTACTTCAATGTGCCAAAGTGAAGGTAGAAGTTGACACATGCTAAAATAGATTGTTTATCATCCCAAAACAAGGAGGATGGGGGTATATTGAAGGATACAAGAGATGTTCTTCGAAGATACTTTTGAACAACACATCTATATTAAAGAAACCCACATTTGTTTGTTCATATAAGAAGGTGTGCCAAACATTGATCCTTTGATGGTTCTTTTGTAGGTTGTATAGTTCAAAATATATAAAAACTTGAATTATTAAGACTAAAAATATGTGAAACATGCATTGATCCTAGTGTTCGATTTAGAGTATATTTGTACTGTTTTTTTTTTACTTGTTTTAGATATTGGCTACCTTAACATTCCGAAATAATTAGAAGGGAAGTGGATGAAATTGTCAAAAACATTTTAAAGGAATATATGAAACACTAATTTTAAAATGGAATTGATTAATTGTAGCCTATATGATGATGAAAATTATAGATGAATGTACAAAATGGATGGTTGTTATGACTTGCTTACTTCCCTCAGTGAAAGGTATTCTACCAACTTCAAAATAGAAATAAATCATTGATTGACCTAAAATTGTTACACTTAGATTCTTGCCTATAATGAAGATATTGATCATAACCATGCACTTCATCTCACCACCATAATCCTATGATAATTTATAGTATACCTATGTTTATGACTATAGAATTCAAAACTAATTCATTTGGTGTCTAAATAATGCATGTTAACTTCTAAAGGACCAACATGCCCTTTTTGGCAACATAACTATTTCGGGCAGGTACGTGTGACTAGAGATTTCCATATTTTGGGACCAAATTTTAATAGAAGGTGTAGACGAGGAATATCTTTAAAGCCCAACAATTTTCATGACTTTTGTCTACATGGTTAAAAAGTTATCGCATGATATGTTGTTTATTTCTCAACTCGGGCAGTTTGGGCAGATCATAAATAATCACTTTTTTAGAAAATAAAAATTTGAAATTGGTTTGATAGATTTATATATATGTGGAAAGCTTTGAATCATTCTATTTGGACTAATGAGTCAAAAGTTATGAAGAGTTTTAGTTTGCCAGTAGTTATAGATCCCCTACTCTAAAATAAACTTTGAAGTCCTTTATTTTACTCAATTTTCAATATTTTTGAAAAAAAATAAAAACATTGGGTGTAGGTTGTTTATTACAACATTTGAACCATTGGGATTGGCAAGTTTCAACTTCACAAATAAATTTTTAACAATTTAGTATTTTGAATCATTCTCTATTTCTTTTTACTTACTATTTTTTTTCTATATGTTGTCCAATTCCAAATTATTTGAATTTTTTTGAGCATGTAGCCAACTTGCCTTGGAGAATGAATCCAAAGAATCACTACCATTTTGGACTCTTTTTCATGCAAATGTGAGCTTGTAAAGTGCAGCTGCCCGGATTTTCATAGTGATAAAAAAAAGGATTTTTGTACCTTCAAACACTAATATCTTGTAATCCACACAGTAAAAATTTCTGAAATTTTTTCCTCGTCTTCTCAAACCTGAATACTACAATATATTACGGTTATATGTGTCCAAAAAAAAAATTCCGAATATTTGGTACTTGTGTTAGAAATGGTAGTTTTGGAGTTTTTTTGGTGAAAACATAGTCAAAGAACTTTAGGGGTTAAAGTGTATTCAATCCCTCTCTTACTTGATCCTATAAGAATAAATTTGTAACTCTTTGCAATTGCATCTAGTGGCAATTGCAAGTGCACATAAGGTAGGTATCTCAAATAGGCCATAGATCCCAAACCCACCACCATCACTTTGTGTACATCTCAAAATTCAATATTAGGTGGTTAGACCTAACAGTGTCACTTATTGGTACTGTGTTTTATTACTATTATTAGATTGTTTAGGTTTTTATTTAGTCTTGTTGGCAAGTGAAAGCGCGTTCCAATGCACTAAAGAACACAACATTTGGATACAATGTGCAAAAGTTATTAAGGGTTCAAGTCTGTTTTTGAAAGCACCATCTACAACCTATATACTTAACTAATTTTGGGAATGTAGATGGTGCTTTAAGGGACACTACGTCCACCAAGTGAAGAAGTCATGGTTTTCTCAAATCTAATTGGTGGAAATCGGTGGACTCTCGATCTTTGGCCATAGAGTGAAGTACCCTGAAGGTCAGCTACACTTTGGGATGTACCCACCTTGTACCTATCAGTGGAAGAAACAATTTCATAACATCTACTAAAAAACACACTTTGATCTTTCACAACTTTGGCATGCAGTATCCAAATGTTATATTCTTTGATGTAGAAGAAACAACTTCATAACATCTACTTGAAAACACACTTTGATCCTTCACAACTTTTGCATGCAATATCCAAATGATATATTCTTTGATGTGTTGGGAACTTCTTTTCACTTGCAAACCACAAGAAAATATGAAGATTTGACCACTCTAATAACAGTTGCAGCTAGGCCCAGTAGCCAAAATAGTGTTGGTTTGGGGCTGCCTATGGTCCTTGGCTATGTATAGCAACTAGCCATAAGTTAGTTGCAATACACAGCATGATGGAAAAGTGCACAACAAGATGGGTTGACTTGAGTTCCAGTTGTGGCGGTGCAAGAAAGAAGAATTCACAAACTGTTGGGGACCAAAGATAGAAAAATCCTTCAGGATTTGGGGACTCTGGAACAAGTGGAAGAATAACTTAAGTTATATTAAGAAAAATTTCTTCAACTCATGGACAGAAATAGTCTCATCAAGATGTAACGCATATTACAATAAGTTGCACCACTCTGTCTTCGCTGAAATTCAAACAACACGACAGCCTAAAGTTCAAAGTGGCTTGCCTCATAAACAGTCATTTAAGACTCTGTCGTCAGTAAGGTAGAAGGCTCAGTAATCACCCATTTAATAAGGGCTGAAACTGAATTTTGGGGAGGTGAAATATCTTGAAATATTTTTCAGTATATTTTCATTGAAAGACAAGGGGAATTGACATCTAACCCAAGTCATTTCATATTTTTTGGAGCTTTGTGGAATTAGTTATCAAATTTTGAAGTTGAAAGGGCATAGGGCTCTAAAATGGTACACTAGCTAAAATGTACATTGTTAGTACATTGTTGGAGATTAAGAAAAAATAACATTTACAAATATGGTACATTTAAGGTAGGGTACCATTTTAGAACCCGCTCCATTTAAGAGCCTTATACCTTAAACCCCCAAACCAAGCTTAACTCCTAAAGAACGAAGGCCATTTGTATGTCAAAAACCTCTCAAAAAACTATCATTTCTGCTATGTTCACCTAAGAAAACAAAAAAAATACTTTTTTAAGAATCTAATCATAGGATCTTGTATTAACTTGATTGAGATCATGTGGTAAAAATTTCATGAAGTTTGACCATATAGACTAAAAGATATGAGCATTATACATTGGAAAAACAAGTTTTTTTGAATTGTGGTCTGTATTTTAATAAACTTTGACCACCATTTGTGAAAAAAAATTGCACTATAGAATTTGAATTTATAATTTTGTGTATTAAAGAATTGAGTTGAAAGTCTAGGAAAAAAATTTCACAAAAAAAAATACTTGAATACCTTTCTTTAAAAAATTGTTCAATAGAAATAGGTCCAAGATTGAAAGAAAAACTAAATGGCTAATAGCTTGAAGAAAACAAAAAGACAAGGTGTTTGAATTTTTCACTTTGCCTTTTTATTTTCACAATCATAACATTTCTTACGAATAGAGTTAATCATATGTAATGGTGTCTCTGATTTCATAAAAGGGTGTCATAGGAAGGTTTAACTAAGAATAGTGCAAAAGATACACAGTACCAAGCTCTATCAAACTGTATTGTAGTTTTGGTGTTTCAAGGAGTTTTGTCTTGTGTTTTTCCCACACTTTGGCTCTTGGGCCTTCATTGTACAGGGGGGTACCAATCAAAATGTCGTTTTCGAATCCGCAGTGAGGAAAATTTCAACACTGCCAACTTTGAAAGCCTCCCGAGAGCTCAAATATTGGTATTTTACCACGAAATTTTTACCACAGCATCATCTTTAAGTTAATTATATGTGTGCCAAATTTCAAGGCCAAAAGGTTCACAGAAAAAAAGTTATTCAAAATCTACCAACATGGGTAGTGGTGAGAATCATTTCACTACTTTCAACTTTGACACCTTCCTAAGGATTGAGTTCTTTTTCTTTTTCCATGAAAATTTTGTCAAAAACCAATATCCATGTTTTTAATATGTATAAAAAATTTCAAGGTAAAAAAAGTTTATTTTAAGAAGATATTTGAAATCTCCCAAAAGGTGTAGTTTTGAGAAAATTTTCACAATTGTCAACTTTGACACCCTCCCAAGGGCTGAAAAATTAGTTTTTTACCATGAATTTTTTTTTGTGAAGTCATCTCTATGTTGATAATATGTTCTCCAAATTTCAAGTTCAAATGAATTACCAAAAAAAAGATATACAAAATCTCCCAACATGTGTAGTTGTGAGAAAATTTTCACTATTGCCAACTTTGACACCCTCCCAAGGGCTCAAAATTTGTCTATTTAACATGAAATTTTTGAATAAAATCAGCTTTATCTTGATAATATATGTTCCAAATTTCAAGTTCAAAACACTTACCGAAAAAAAGATATTCAAAATCTCTCAACATGTGTAGTTGTGAGGTTGAGTTTTTACATTTGTGTCAAACTTTGCTCCACAAAATAACACTATACTAAGGGCTCAAAAACTCCTCCTCACAACTACACATGTTGGGAGATTTTGTATATCTTTTTTTTGGTAATTCATTTGAACTTGAAATTTGGAGAACATATTATCAACATAGAGATGACTTCACAAAAAAAAATTCATGGTAAGAAACTAATTTTTCAGCCCTTGGGAGGGTGTCAAAGTTGGCAATTGTGAAAATTTTCTCAAAACTACACCTTTTGGGAGATTTCAAATATCTTCTTAAAAAAAACTTTTTTTATCTTGAAATTTTTTATACATATTAAAAACATGGATATTGGTTTTTGACAAAATTTTCATGGAAAAAGAAAAAGAACTCAATCCTTAGGAAGGTGTCAAAGTTGAAAGTAGTGAAATGTTTCTCACCACTATCCATGTTGGTAGATTTTGAATAACTTTTTTTTTGTGAACCTTTTGGCCTTGAAATTTGGCATACATATAATTAACTTAAAAGATGATGATGTGGTAAAAATTTCGTGGTAAAATACCAATATTTGAGCTCTCGGGAGGCTTTCAAAGTTGGCAGTGTTGAAATTTTCCTCACTGCGGATTCGAAAACGACATTTTGATTGGTACCCCACTATACACATGTTATAATTAATTCCAATGTAGCATGAAATTGTTTTTTTCATCTTTGAAAAATAGACCCCTACAATAGAATTAATTGTAAAGTGAACTTCAATTTGTAGAAGGGGCGGGGTGTTAGTGGAAGGTTTAGCTAAGGATGGTACAATAGAAATACAACACTAAGCTCCAATAGACCAAGTTTGGGTGCTTCAAGTACTTTTGTCCCCTATTTTTTCAAACTTTCACTCGTGGTACATCATTACATACATTATAGGATGAACTCCAATGAAACAAATTTTATAATATGTGTTGTTTCAACAAAATGTGGAGTTGTAGAGCTTGCCACATCATTCGACATGATCTATAACTAAACCATCACCAAAATAACGTCTTATTAAAGGCAAAATGATACCTATCTAATGGAATACAATGTTAACTCATCAAGTTTTGCAAAGTTATCGTACTTGAACTCTAAAATAACACTTGTAACACTATGATCTTCAAAGGGGCTATAGGATCATGTATATATACAATATTAAAAATTTTAATATGAAATATGTATTAAAATATGGCAAGACATACACCCTTAGATTGACAATTCAAAAATTAGTCTTACTTTTATATGTCAATTAAAGATTTAATCTTTGTCATATTTAAATTTGACATGTATATTGAATATTTGATAATTTTGTAGATTTTTGGACAAATAAAAGGTGCAAATATAATGATACAAATGAGAAATGTCAATGTCATTGGATTTAGTGCATTATGAGAACAAACTTTTGTCCAAATCATATATTGTAATTTTTGCACCTTATCTATCAAACATAGAAAATACCTTGTTGCAGTATTAATTGACTTCTTGAACCTTTAGTACTTTTGCACTTTGATGTAGCAATCCTAGGTAGTAAAAAGAAGCATTCAATGCCCTTTTTTTACTACAACACTTCTCATTCATCCAAACCAATGTTGGACTTTTCAAAAACTACACTTAATGCATGACAACTTTGATGAAATTGATGTACACAATACATGTTTAAAAAGATATAAGGTGAAAAATATGCAAAGTTCAAGAAAAGATTTGACTACTTTAGAGTTAAAGGTTTAATAAGATATTGGAGTTATATAACAAGACATGGAAAAGTCAAGCCACTTCCAATTACAAATTGTATTTTTCTATTGCCTCTAAGAAATGAACATCATTGATAATTTTGTAGAGTGAATTTCACTTTACTATGTAAATTCCACATGTATCTCTCCAAAGTCAAATCTTTAGTCAAATTAGGCATTGGAGTTACGGAACGAGTTGCATAGAGGTTGAAAAATGAATAATTACATGTTCAAAACTCCAATGTGTGCCTTTGCTTACTAAAGTTGAAGTTGGTACAATTTCTATGAACATTAAGGGTATGAAATTCAATACTCCTTTATACAAATCTTATATGAACTTCATTTTATCCAATGCGAATCTCTTAATGCAGATATATGGTGCAATCTTGCGGTCAAACAATATATTATTTCATGCAACCTATAGAGTTCACTTCTACAATGAATACGACTTGCTAAGGGCACAACTTTTCAGACTCAATAAAATCAAAGCACTATTCACTATTTACTTTTGCATCCTTTGACCAAACAAATTTTGGGCTAGCAATAAGATGCATGCCATGTTTCAAGGAGATTCTTGATTCACCTTAAATTTCTAGCTAGGCAATCTGAGGATGTAGATCAAGGGTTCATTTTTCATTTTTTCAATTTTTTAACACATGAACAATTCGCATTGACTCAAGGGTTCACTTTGAAAGTCCGAAAAGAAATTTGAGATGTACGAGTCGGACTGTTCATTTCTCGACCAGCTTCAGTTGGTGTTTTCAAAACCATTTTTCTTCCTGGGGATCGGGTCGAGATTTCTGCAAAGATCCATGACGTGTTGTGAGGGCAACTTTGCTCAATGGAAAGTACCCTTTGTCCGTCCTTGCCATGCGGCTCCATGCGGTTCCGCCTGCAGCGACAAGTCCAGAACTCCAGGTATTTGCAAATTCATTAAGGTGGGTACACACAAAAGCGCCACTTATATCTAGGTCCTGTTATCATGCAGTTCAGATTTTTATACAGTCTTGTTGGGGAGTGAAAGCATGTTCCGACACACCAAAGAACATAGGATTCGGATACCATATGCAAAAGTTATTAGCGGTCAAAGTCTGTTTGTGAAAGTGCCCATCTACAGTCTGGGTACATGACTGATTTTGAAAATGTATACACATTGTAGATGGCGCTTTGAGGTCAGGTGCCATTTTAGGTGTACCTACCTTAACCCCTAAATGCCCAAGCCTTTTCAAGTGTGTTTTGACTATGAATAAAGTGCACGAGTTTGTAATCATCCCTAGTGAAGAAAATTGATTTTTTTTCAAAATCTAACCGCATAGATGTTTAAAGAGCTTGTTTATTAGTAAGTACACAAATTTTGAGCATAAAATTACATTGGAGTTGTGAGATTATAATAAGAGAAGAGTACATTTTCTATATTTAGTATGTTGCCTTTTCCCACAATGTTTCTCAAATTTGCATATAAATGTTTTTGGAGATTTGAGGTGACATGAACAACTACAAAAAGTGTTAGCACACTAAAATGCACTTCTAAAAAACTTAATTTCATATGAAAAGCTATTAAATTCATTACACAATCCACCTTGCAATTGTTGAAATGCAATTATTTTTATAAGTAGAAATTGCAAATAACTCCAAATCAATAGTTGTATGTTTAAATTTCCAATGGTGAATATCATGAAAACACTTTCCTCTTTCCATTAGGACCATTTTCAAAGCAAATGGATATGTACAATTTTTTAGATTTCAAATTAAGTGAAATTGCATAAAGCTAGGAAATGAAGTAAAATTGGCAAGCTTTACACTTCACTTATAGTACATGTATGCCTTTGAAGACCTCTCAATAATCAAATATGTACTTTTTTCAGCGAAAAATGAAAGTTTTTAATAGTTAACCCTTAAAACTGCCCGAAATTTTTTTTGAAACAGGCACAGGAATTTAACTGCCCATTCAGAAATGGGCCTGAAATTTCAGATCGACCATATATGGTCGACCAGGCAGTTAGGGGTTAAGTTAGAGACAGTGAGGGTCCATCAACTTTCCTGCTTCCACAAGAAGAGCCAAATTAAGCTTAATTTGCGCTTCGTTTGTGGATTGGGCCAGATGCTCAAACTGTGGGATAAGCCAAGCTGAACTGAAGTTATGCTGCTCTGGGCTCTGTCAACCTCCGTCGCAAGCTTTCACAAGAACAAGCAGCAAATAAGTTAATGCTCCATGCAATCTAAGGTAAATTATTCAGATTGATTTCACAATCTTTATCGTAGCCCATGAATTTGGGGATCTTTTTGAGGTATGTGACCGAGACTGAAATTACAAAGACAAGTATAAGGGGCGTTTCACACTATGGCCATCCAAGTCGAGAGACTGTTGATTTCACCAATCAGATTTGAGAAACCATGATTTTCACCAATCAGATTTGAGAAAACCATGGCCTCTCGACTTGGATGGCCAGTGTGAAACACTCCTAAGAGCATCCCCATTTCAGAGATGGCCAAATGGTCCGGCCAGGGAGCACTTGCCCAGCCAAAACACAAGTATGGGCCAGCCCAAATAATTTGCTCCACCCCATTGCATCAACAAGCACGAGGAAACAACCATTTTTGGCTTCCAAGGTACCTTTTCTGGCTTCCCCAACAAGGCCATTTAACCTTTTTCTAATTCTAAAGCATCTTGAAGTAGCAATTAAATACAATAAAAAAAACACCAAGCCCGGCAAAATACTCTCCATTTGGTCGGGCCAACTTCAAATTTGCCCGGGCCCGGCCTTTTTTTGGCTTTGCCATGTGTGCCGTGGGGCAATTCAAATGGTTGGGCCCGGCCACTTGCCCTGTTTGCGTCATTCCTTGCATTGCAATGGAGATGATCTAAGGCCTGCTCTAGATTGAAGGCTAACCCGAACTCTCCAAGTTTGAACCAATAGGATCACTTAATTTCTCCAAATCCAGCCCAAGGATTTTATACTTGGGGCTAGTTGGAATGACAACTCATCTTACATGTCGCCTTGGATAAGGTAATGAACTTACGCCTAAATTTGCACGAATAAGCAATTCAACATGGTTCCCATTATTAAATTGTAAAACTTTTGGTAGGGTTGTGTTGGTATTGGAAGGAGATTCCAAATCATATTTTGAATGAATACTTGGGTAACATATGATTAAACTTCAAATTTTTAAAGTATTGAAGATAGGTGTGTCTAAATCGAATCGTAGACTCTCATGAACATTGGGAGTGCATTTTAGGAAAGAATTTGGAGTGTGCAATTTTAGGTGTATTTACCTTAAACTTGATTACTATAATGGCTCTTTTAAATGAAGAACCATAATAGAATTAATTGATAACATGTGCATGGATGAAGAACCAAGAGACACAGTTTGAGAGAAAAACATCTTTAAAGCATCCGAATTGGGGTGTAATAGTTGTGTTTCTTTTGAACTAATTAAGGTAAGACCACCTATAACCAATCATTTAAGGTATTCTAGACATGATTTAGCGTAGTGCAAAGCAAAACAAATATTTTTGAAGGTGCAATGATGGAAATGATGGGGATTGCAAAAACTTTGGTAATCTTATTGCATGAATTGAAATTACTATGAAATTTGAAAGGCAAAAAGTGCACTAGACTCATTGCCAATATGTGAAGTCTTCTAATTCCAATCACACCAAAAAAATACTTTTTTACTCACTCCTTCCCACTTTCTTGCACACTACTTTGGAACATGTGCTATGAACTTTTAGTCTCAACTTTGAAAAGGAGAAAAAGAGACATTGTAGTTTTGGTTGGAAATACATCCATTGACAAGTTGGCTATGGGGTGTTGATTGGTTATGGATGTTTTTACCTTGTTCTTAGTTAAATTCCCTTTACAATATACCCAATACCATTTGCTGAATACACATGGATGTATTAGAAAACCCAATCCAACTTTTGTGTGTTGATAGAGGTTAGTTTGATACATAATTTGTCTAAATCATTAATGTCTAAAACCTAAAGCCTTGAAAGGCCCTTAAGGTCTTTCAATATGACCATATATAGCATTAAAATTCTTCAATTGTGATACACTATTGTTTATATACTATCATGATCATAAATTTATTTTGTATTCAAAAGTATTTGGTGTGAGTCCTCGATTCGTCACCGGGGACTCACGGGTTCTTTTTTCGAATTTATACATAAACTAAGGCGTATTTAGGCTCATAACACCCACAAAAGGGCATTAAACCTATATTGGCATTACACATACCAATGTGCCATTTGGTCATTAGGTGGGATTTATGATAGTTTACATCCAAAACAGGCCTGGTCTTAGCTAAATAGACGCCAAACTGTTAGAGATGAGCAGGATTAGGGTAAGAAGCCTAAGAAGGCCTTGTCTAGGCTAGGAAGTCCTCATAGGGGGATCTAGGAGGAATCCCCCACTCCCCATAGCATCGAAGAGAATACGGATAGAATACTAATCTTGAAATGCAGGTATCGGGCGATTTCCTAATTCTTGAAGCACACAGTGGGGATGCAGATTTTCATCCAAGTGGGGGGATCCCATGGGTGGTCCCCTCTAAAGTTTGGGAATTTTCCGACATTGTTTGGATATTTTCCCAGACGGTCAACCGCGGTGGACTTTGGGTGGGAATTCGAAAGAATATCCCAAAGTGCGGTAAAATCCCACTAAAAATTCGGCAAGGTGGTCTCACACCACCGAAGCGCTTCCCCAAGTTTCAAGACAAAACGATAGTTGGAAGATCACGAATCGGCGACATTCCTCCCCAACTGACAAATTAAATGACGAAAGCGGCGGTTGACCGGCGTACCGGGGCCATACGACATCGGAACGGAGCCTATCTTGGGTCTATTCCTACCCCCTTCCATCTACTTGGAAGATTGGTGAAGGTTTGGGATCCAAAATTGCTAAACTCCAAAAGTTGGAAATTTATCCCAACTTTGATCCTAGCTTACGCTTAGATTCCTTGGGAATTTGGACATAGTTTAAGGGGTAAGTGGTTCCTCTTAAGCTAATTATGGCCTTCCGGAGCCAATGGCGCAATCCGTTTGCCATTTGGAGCTAAACTCCAAAAGTTAGCCTTTGGGGGACAGCACATGGAGAAGAAATGGGGGTTTTAGGCCCCCCAATGCTTTTTTGGGGAGTTTGGGCCCCATTAGCCGTGGGGAACGCATAGGGAACGTGTGGGGAACTTCGGGCACATGTGGGAGCAAGTACCACCTCAAAAAGTTAGTGGAGGTGGTTCATGTGCTTTGGTGTAAGTAATTTCAAATTAAGTAGGTGGGAACACATGGGAACTTCTCCCATGTGAGAACTTGTAGATTTTGGGGAAGGTAAATTAGACGGTTTTGCAAGTTCTTGTAAGGTTAGGTAAGATTTGAATTTTTCAATTCAAATTGTGTAGATTTTAGGTGGATAATTAGATTTGGGATGGGTAAATATGTACGGACCTCCTAAATTCCTTCATCTAGTTATTCTTAGTAGATTAAGGGGGGGGGGGGGTTGCTCCCTTTTGGGTATAAAAGGGGCGGCATTCTCCTCTCATTCTCTCTCTTTTCTCACTCCTACCCATTTAAGGGAGGAGGACTATTGGGCCCGGGTTATGCCGGATTTCCTTTGGCTTTTGATGCCAAGGGAGCCTTTGATGATCTTTTGGGGTTTTTACACCCTTTGGTAAGTGTGATTTTTTTACTTGGGGACTTGAGACCCCCCCAAGTGGTGAAACTTGTTGCAATCTAAGCTTGATTACTCATTGTATTGTGCATTATTGAGAGTTGTTGTGGGAGAGTATTGTGAGGAATCGAGGGGTAACTTGGGAGGTGACTTCGAGCGTATGTTTGCACCTTGTACTACTCTCTTCTCCCTCTTCTCTTAGTCACGAGGTTAATTTAGTCCCGTAGGGGACGGCGAAGCTATGAACCCCCACCCTTCCTAAGAAACTAAAGTCTTAGCCACGTGTCAAAACGCCTCACTCTCACGGCGGAGCTTTGACCCCCCAAGTCTTAGCGGGGTGTCAAATAACCTCCCCCTTGAGTTAGACTCAACGTTTAGTATCCAACACGGTTGGCACTAAGTCAACGTTTAGCATCCAACATCCATTGGGGTGAACCCCTTGGGCCACATCAATTGTTCTTTTGTTAGGAGGTTCCTAATTACACTAAAAAAGCCAAAATTCACAAGTTAGGCCCCAACTCCAACGTTGGACCAGCCCCAGCCAGAGCCCGCAGCCAGGCCAGCCGAGAGCCCCAGCCGAGCCCCAGCCAGGCCGCAGCCGGGTACCGCAGAGTCGGGGAGGAGGGAGCCAGGGTTCGGGGAGCCAGGGTCCTTACAAAAAAAAAGATAGAAATTAGGTAGTTAGGAGAAAATATAGAAATTAGGTAGTTTAGGGGGAAATATAGAAATTAGGTAGTTAGGGGAAAATATAGAAATTAGGTATTTGAGGGGATAAAATAGAAATTAGTTGAGCTAGGAAGCCATTGCAAAAAAGACCTAATTGTAAGAAGCACCCGGAAAGGTATAATTAAAAGAGCCAGGGCCAAGACATGGCAATGATGGACGTGGCATAGAGTGAAGAGGACCGGATCCATGGAACGGAGGTGGGCCTCTAACCCTACCTTGATTTGAATTAATTGATGCACTAGGGGATTAGTTAGCGGAAAAGTCTACATCCCAAGTAGGATTAAGGTCCGGTGATTAGCACTCACGAATAGGGAGACAACCATAAAGGGAAGGAAAATAATGAATACCCAAACATAGAGTAGAAGAAGACGTAGATTAGACTAAGCCAAATACAAGTACATATAGTAGAAGAATACATAGAGTAAAAGGAGACGTAGATTAGACTAAGCCAAATACAAGTACATATAGTAGAAGAATACATAGGGTAGAAGAAGACGTAGATTAGACTAAAACCAAGACCAAATACGTAGAATAGGGTAAAAATACAAAGATGTAGAGATGGGGTAGGAGATACCATAAGTAAAGTGGGACAAGAGAACGAAACACATGGAGTAGGCAACAACTAAAAGTAGGACAAGAGAACGAAACAAACCCTAGGTAGGATAGTAAAAAAGATCCATTGCTTGGAAGGCACAATGGATTGACGCTTAGACACCCGTAGGTAGTAGAATTGTTAGAGCCTGGTTGTGATCGCTTAATTCCAAGGGTGGGAATGAAGCGCCCACATTTGGTCAATGTTATTCTGATCAAATACTACCAAATTCAAAATATACTATACAATGACAAAGGGATTTTAAGCCTTTCCTATATTTAATATGTGTTACAAGAGAAATTGTGAATGGTTGATAATGTTTTAAAATTTGCACCTTGAAAGATAATAATTTTGGCACCTTATTGTCAAAAATTGACTATATCACATTAGAGTTAATTGTAAAGGAACCTCTAGTTTAAGACAAGAGTGTAAGAGGGAGGTTTAATTATAAATAGTAGAAAAGAGTTACTGCAACAAACTCCTTTGGGCCTCAATTTTGGTGCTTCAAGGAGTTTTGTGTTTGTATTTTTTTCAAACTCCAACTCATGGTCCCCTATTGTACACACTTTACAATTAATTATATTGTGTATCAATTTCAAAACATAATATTGAGATTCTCTAGTACAAATTTAGAAGATACAATAGGTAGAGTCACAAATTGACAATGTTGATGTGGGATTGAAACTTGACGAAAGGTTCTAAGTTGAGAAGAAAAACATTCAAAATGATTGAATGGATGAAAAAATTAGGAATAAGAAAAGAAACACTTTGGACTCAAATTAGAAATTTTAAAATTTAATTGATATTCATTAATTATTATCATCTAAGAAAGATTGTACAAAGTTGTGAAGTTCTATTGTTATTTCATTTATCACTATCTTATTAATCCAAAAAAGACTAAAGCACATTTTAAGAATTATTTGTCAAGAATTGCCACGTTTTTTAGAGCAATTAAATTTTTTTTCAAATTCAAGCTACAAAGTTATAACAAACTACTATTTCAAAAACTTTGACTTCATGGACAAGGGCAATAAATATTAACTTTTAGAAGAGGATTTTTGCACTACACATGAGATTTATTTAGCATTGCATCTTATACTATGTTAGTTATAAACCTAACAAATTTTAGAAGAAAAGAGGAATTTTCCACATACTACTCGAGGTACCTTCTTTGCCCAAAATATTTGAGTATTATGAATTTAATCTAGGCATTTGATAAAAAAATCATATTCCCCACAATGTGGGACATATTTTCACCTTGTATTTAAATTTCATAATGATTTTTCAAAAATGGACTTCATTGGAACCTACCTAAATTTTTTAATTGGTTGTTCAATGACTACTTGATCTAGATTTTAGAGGTTAAAGTGGTCTATCAAATGGTGATAATGAGAATTAAAAAATGAATTATTCATTTTTCAAGATAGAAAGAAAGATATTTTTTCATTTTCACAATGTTATAGATATTTGCTCAAGCTTCTTCTTTGACTTTCTTAAGACTTCCTCTTTGACTCCCTTTTTGATTCCCCCTTTGACTTAATCTTCCTTTTGTTGAAGGCAATTTGGCTCCCAATGTGTCTTCGTCCATTGGTGCTAGAAGTTGGAGCTATTTGACATTAACATCCATCAATCAATATTCACCAAGAGGCTTATACATCAATATCAAAACAATTCTATAAAATATTTTTTATGATCTTATAATTTTACAATTGTTAGTATGATAAATATGATCAAAGGTTATAGAATTTATACTCTTAATGCTTTAAAAAAAATTCATTTGGTTGATTATTACTCTAAAATTGTTGTTTGATGTGAATGAAAATTTTATTTAGTGAAAAAACAATTTGTCAAAAGATCATTTTTATCAATGTTTGAAAAATTAAATTTATAGTTGATATTTTAATATCTTTTTACTAAAAATAAAGGATTAGATCATCAATTATGAAGTTGGACCCAAAATATTCATTAGTGATGTGAAATCAACTGTAAGTAGTATAAACTTTTAATCCAATTTTGAATGATACCAAGACTAGCTATAGCCGCATTGAAATACAAAGTATTCAACATTTTATGTTTTGTTAGAAATATTATTGCTTGTATTGAATGGCGTAATTAGTTTAAGAAATTTAAATTTGAAATTTGTGTGTAAATGAGATTTATAAGTATACTTGTTTACAAGCCTCTATATGTTGTTTGAGGAGAACATCACATTTGGTTTGCAATTCTTCCTTCTCTTGTTTTAGTTGCTCATACTCAGCAATTGTTGGTCCTCCTAAGGCTTTGTGAATGAATCTATTTAAACATAGCAATGGTGTATTCTTTACAAAGTTTGTAAATCAAGGTAATATAAAGTTATATGAAATATAAATATTCAATAAAAGATGGGGCAATGAAATGATTACCATGATGGATTCACAAAATTAAAAAAAAAGATGTAAATAAAGTTGCGCTCAAAATCATTATTTGAAAGGTTATTTTGCAATTATATTATTACAGTTTGAAATTAAAAAAAACCCATTACAGGTCATATCATTTTGGTATGTTTATTGATTTACTTTGATAAAATTTTCAAAATACTCTCTCAATCCAAGGTTTATTAGAAACTATGTCTCATAAATAATTGACAACTCAATCTAAAAAATTAATACACAAAACTCTAGACAATAAATTTTAGATTGGAATATTTTCTTGTGGAATTTAAAAGTCAATTGAATTTAAAACTTACTCAAGAGCATTCTGTGGTTTGTCATGGGTTTCATAGAGCATTACTAACACTGCAACACTAATAGTCTAATTTAGATTTGTAAATTTTCTTAGCAAAATGTTAGATAATTCAATACCTACATGTCTTAGTTTTTACATCACAAAGAAACCATGTCACATATAGTTTAGTTGATGAAAACTATCAGTATTACCAAAAAAAAGTTGTAAAATCTACAAGATTATTCTTTGGTAATTTAAAAAAATTGTTGGAAAAAAGGATTTTAGGATGTTTTGAAAATGAGACATGGATAAAAGTATAAAACCCCAGAAAAAAAATTGTACTATCTTTGTTTATTTGGATTTGCATTATATGACTTATTGAAAGAAATAAGAAAATAATTGCCTTGGGTTAAGGAATCAATAGTTCCACTAGAGTGCAAGTACTTTCGATAGGCATCTTTTTTGAATTCACTTGCCTAATTTGTAAAATCCAAATTTATATCAATATTTACAAGTTTGTTTTTAATTCTAAACATGCAATTTGAAGGTTAATGTTTAGCAACTTGAAATTAAATATCAAATTAAATATTCAACATTTAAGTTTTTTGAATGGAGTGAGACTTTTATTGAAGTTTCCTATATCAATTTTGTTTTGAAAATTGAGTTAATTCTTATAAAATCCCTTGGATATATAAATGTATAAACCATACCATATTTTAAAGTCCTTGTTGAAGGTTTTGATTTCCACACAAGAGTTGAGAATGTTTGTTTTTGTGACTCTTTTATTGAATGAAGACTGTGAAGTACAAAAATGTTGTAATTAGGGCTTCTCATAAACACCTATTGGATTGGTGAAAGGTGTAATTTGATTAGTAATTAAATATCCTTGCCCAAGAGATGCATTAAAGAGTCACAACACAGTTTTGTGATCCACTTTTTTTATACTAACTTCTCATTCACTTGAAAATAAACACTAGCACGACTACAAACTCAATTAGGTACTCTTCATAACCCTCCATGAAAGGTCAACAAGAAAAAAATGGATGAAAAAACGCTTTCAGTCTCTCCACATCACCTTCTGGTCATCCAAAACCACGAATTGGCACTGCCGGCGATGAGGATCCCATAATATCACTTTCCTCACTAACTTCCACGGTCATAGATATTGCAATTCCAGTCACGGTGTTGGGCACTGGAGGAGGACCCCATCCCTCCAAGAGAATTGTTGTGCTTGCCTCGCGTTGCAAATTCTGCGTAACTTAGTACTTCGTAGTAGTTTTGTAAACGAGGGTGGCCGCCGAAGCAGCGGCAGCAGCTTCTTCATGGCGGACGCAGAAGCAGAAGCAGCAGTAGCAGCAGCAGCAACCTCCACCACCGCCCCTTCAACTCGGGTGCAAATTTACCCTCTGAAATCCGACTGTGTGTCGCCGTACTTGCGAGGTGCACTTCCCATTTCCACAGTCATTTTTCCGATCTTAGCTGGAAATTTCGTTTGAAATGATTGAAATGCGCGTATGATAGAAATTCAGCCGAGTATTGTCGAAGATCTTGCACAGTGCATAATTTGACCTCCGAGAATTTAATGACAGTGAAATTCTCTTTGCCTTAAAAATCTTGAACCCTAAACCCTAGAGCAGGAATTCCCTGAAACCCTAAAACCTAAATCATGCAATCATGTAATCATGTCTGTGTGCTTTCTCTCGAATTTTTTGGTCTTGATTTTACAGCGCATGGAGAGATTCCGTTTTGTAGGCTATACAGTGAATCTGCTCTAGGGAATTGCTGTGCAAAATTGTGTTGAATGTGCTGAAGCTTTCTTACTAGGATTGACGATTGAGTTTTAAATCATTCACTAGAAAAACGGTTCAAGGATCTTGTGTATCTTCTGATATATGATGCATTTAGTATCGAGTGTCCAAAATCTCATTATAATGTTCTCAAGGTGTTCACCTTCTCCGCACATCCACTGCACAATGTAATTTTTCAATTGCCTGAAAAGTACGTAAGAGTTCCTCATCCAATGCGGTTTATTGCAATTGCAATTCTACAATCGATGAATATGTGGATAAAGTGCTCAAGAAGGGAAACGACTTTTTCATAGTATGAATGAAAATATCTTGTAGCCATCCATTGGTTGGCTTTGTGGTGAAAGGGAAGTTTGTGGCCAATGGCATGTACCCTATATAGCATCTGGCACTAGATGAGTACATGCCGACCTCAGGTGATTACATGTCATGAATTGAGTAGCTTAGTTCTGTGATTTGAATGTCGGAAAGACATTGTTTTAGAGGATTTAAATAGCTGTGCTCACTATGCAAGCGGTTTTGAGGTCCTAACAGTTGTCCATGTCTTCCGTCTAAAGAGTCACGAGGGTTTGGGTTACCGCTGACCAATTCCTGTGGCCTGCGCAGACAAGTATGAAAGAGAAGCTGGCAAGAACTGGGACTTGTTTTACAAGCGGAATGCTGATCGTGTATGTGAATTGCAGTCTTCAAATTATTTTTGATTTGCTGTTTGTAATGGTGATACGTAATTCGATTCCTCAGTTGCATTAGTTGTCTGTGACGTTTCCAGTTCTGAAAAGAGATTTGATGTAGCCAAGAAATTGACTTGTCATAGTGATGGTATTTTTGAGATTTTGATAATTTTTTTTTATCGCATGCAGTTTTTCAAGGATCGGCATTATCTTGACAAAGAATGGGGCGATTACATTGGAGGCATGGTAGGTATGCCTTCTTTGCATTATTGAGAAACCTCATTGGTCTTTTCATAAGTGAAGTACTTACTTTTGAGATGAATGTGATTGGCGAGATTGAAGTATTTGTTTACTCTTTACCGGACCAGTTTCTAGTGCAATCTGTGTTTTAGTGATATCTCAGTATTTTCATTATAATAGGCCTTTTTAATAATATTCACGCCCCTCATACTTGAACTCTGAATGCGGTGATGATCTGCAGATTAACAAGGATGAGTCCTCGGGCAGTAAACGAGTGATTCTGGAGGTATGCATTTGTGGAATACATCTGCATGGTTGATTGAAGGTGCATCGCAGATACGCTGTCAGTATGTCTAAGATTCATTGCTATTTAGGTTAAGGCAGATGTTGTACAGCGTCTGAATCTTGACGGTTGTGACATGCAGGTTGGATGCGGGACTGGGAATACTGTGTTTCCCTTACTTGCTGAATATCCCGACATCTTTGTGCATGCCTGTGACTTTTCTGCTCGGGCTGTCAACTTTGTCAAGGTATGTTACGGGGCATCCAATATTTGCAAACCCTGACGCTACACTGAGTAGACCATATACTGTGTGAGTGTCTAATTGCAGTGGGTGAGAAAGTAGTTTGTTCCCGACAAATCACGTCCTAGATGGTTGTGAGCTACTGTGCTCGTTTTCGGTGGTCAATAACTCCACACTAAATTTGAAAATATATTTTACTGTGGCCTCTCGGAACTACTTTGGTCCAAAGGTATGTAGTTAGTGCTGTTTCTTCATGCGATGCATACTACTAATTCTTAGCAATTTAAAAGTAATTTAAAAAAAAAATGGAGTCTACAAGAGGCTCTTTCCTAGGATGTTCTTATCAACCTTCATTATGTCTACAATGTTGCTGTACCAAGCTAGAGCATGATAGTTGGAGGTGTCATGAGGTGGATTTGATGTTTATGATGACAGGCACACAAAGAGTATGAAGGAGGCCGAGTGAATGCATTCGTATGTGACGTAACGTCCCAGGATTTATCAGCTTCTATACCACCTGCTTCTGTTGATGTTGTCACCTTGGTGAGAGCATGTTCTGGGTGCACTTTTTTCACTCAGTATGTGACTGTTGAGAGGGTCGATGGTTTCTGTTAGCCTCCTTATCGTTTGTGGGGAATCCCTCAATTTTGCTGAAAGGTTTGTGGAATATTAATGGTAGAAGTTGGCATGTTCTTAGGTGTAAGTGGTATACTTTCGTAAACATGCAAATGGTGTTCTTGCAAATTGACTTCCTCAGAATCTTTTTGTGAATTTGAAGCAATCCATTCCGTTGTGCTAGATTGCTAACTAGCTCATGGCTATCTCAGAAATAGAAAGTAGTTTATTGTAAACAGGTCATTACCCGTGTGCATAAAGTCAACCGATTAGATTTGAGATTTGTGTTCTTTTTTCTTCAACAGGTGTTCATGCTGTCTGCGGTCTCTCCTGAAAAAATGACGGGTGTTCTGCAGAACATTAAGCGGGTGCTCAAGGTCAGTACCTCGTTGTTAAGTTAACTAATACCATCGGAGCCCTTTGAGAGACTTGAAGTTTTTGCATCCGTGTGAATAATCAATGTATACTTTCAGCCACTTATCTCTGCCATTTTATGCAGATCTAGCCTGGTCAGCACCGTGCTAGAATTTGTGCCCTGGTACCTGCAATGCTAAGCGTTTAATAAATTCCGAGTTCATCTGCTAATTGATACATCTACCGTTGTTTTTAGTGTTGTTAACATTGATATTTCTGCCACGGTTTTCCTACATTCCTTTTGAAGTTGTCCTACTAATATTCATTTGAGGTGATTGGTATGACAGCCAGGTGGTTATGTTCTGGTGCGGGATTACGCTGTAGGTGATCTGGCACAGGTATGGTCTTCTCGTTGGTTCAAAATTTTTTTGTGCACAATTCCAGACACACCCTTTTCAACTGACATGTATTTTAATGGAGTCAATGACATCTTTTTAGCGTCATTGTCATTTCTGATAACAATGCTTGCTTTATCTCCTGCAGAAGAGGTTGACAGAAAAGGATCAGAAAATTAGTGAGAACTTCTTTGCAAGGGGTGATGGGACGGTATGCCCTATATCCTTTATTTTTATTGAGGTTGGGCCAGAGAGAGTATTGCACGATGAACGAATTTGCTACATTGAGTCACTTGACTTGGAAGGTCACCATGGTCTAGTTAGAGCTCAAGTTATGAGTAGCACAAAGTAATCATTGGGCGCTTGCGTCACGCTAGTTGTGTGACTTTCTATGTGGAAAGAATCATTTTTTGCTGAAAATGTTGCTGACAGAGAATCATATTGACTGTTACAGCGTGCTTACTACTTCTCAGAGGACTCTCTCGTGAGTTTGTTCAAAAAGGTGGGAATGGCATGTCAGTCGGTCACTGTGCATTGCCGCCAAGTGGAGAACCGTTCTCGGGCGCTTCTCATGAACAGGTCATTTTTCTATTCTATAACGAGATACCATATTTCATTATTTCAATTTGTCTATCATTCACCGAAGTTTATTCGGCGCCTGCAATCATTGAAAAAAGCCGCATCAGGGTTTGTTGTCATGAAGCGGTTTGCTCCATAGACGTCTTTAATCTTTCATCTTCATACTCATATTGATTCCACTAACTTTAGAAGAGCTTGTTAGTATTTCTTGTATATTATCCCAGTGAAGTGCTTCAATGAAACAGAGGAAAAGCTCGGTCATGCAATGACTGCTTGTATGGAACACCTGTACAGGCGGTGGGTTCAGGGAGAGTTCTCTCTGCCTACGGATGGGAGGAAGGAGCTGCAAACAAGTCGCCTTTCTTCAAAGGAAGACGTGCAACAGGCAGCAGAAGCGGACAGTTTGGCGCAAGAGTCCCTCGCTTTTGACAGTTCTGAAGGTGTTGCAGCTCTTTTCTTGGCGACACCTACATTTGAGGTGAGTGGGAAGTGAGTTCACGCCGAGAGGCAATGCCTTCTCCAAAACTTCTTTCATGTGCCCCATCGTCATGATATACCGGGAGTTTCTATTTGCATCTGGGTCCGGTTACTGGTCATGGAGAGGCTCCACTTCAATTTTGGGGGTCCACCTTTATTTTTAGAAAATTGATTTCAAATGGTCTGCAGTCCCTTAGCTAGGATGGCCCACGTGGGCATTGTGCCAATGGGAGGACGGTTCTTCATTCAAAACATAAAACAGGGGCCATGTCTTGGTGGCGGGGCAGGTCAGATGTAATTAGAAATCCATTATGCCATAGAGAGGTGCAATGCTGGGGCTTCGTTAGCGTCTCACAGGTTGATATTTCAAGTTTCATGACAAATTATCAAACGCCAATGTTTGAAGACGATGATGTACCAACCTTGGCCGTTTTTGACAGGTGACAAGAATCAAAGTTGGCAATCACTTGGTATTAGCCAAATGCGTAGAAAGGGAAAACCAACACACAGTGCAAGCAACTGGCCTTCTTCTTTGGGATGCAGCTCCAGCACTTGCAACGGTGCTGGAGGCCAATCCTTTTCTCGTGCAGGACAAGCGAGTTTTGGAGCTCGGATGTGGAGCAACAGCCCTCTGCTCTTTAATTTCATCAAAATCTGCTGCAACCATCTTTGCTACCGATGGTGATCCTGCAAGCATGAGCCTTCTGCAGGAAAATTTGGAACTGAACTCCAGTTCTTTCCTCGTCGATAAAATTGTCTGCCGGACACTGGCTTGGGGGAAGAAAAGCGACATCGAAGCCGTCAAGTCCGAATGCGAAAGCTTTGAGGTAATTGTAGGTACCGATGTCACGTATGTGGCTGCTGCTGTGCCACTTCTGTTTGAGACTGCCAGCTCTCTTATTGCCAAGGAAAGCACTTCTATGTTCATCCTATGCCATTTTTCTAGAAAGGTAGCTGAGGGCGACATCGTGGCAACTGCTGCTGCTCATGGATTTTCTTATTTTGATATTTGGCAATCTAGTTCTCCGCAGCTTGTAGTGCATGATAACCTTCTGAGCTTGGCTTCCAGCAACGGCCCACTTAGATTGTTGTGTTTCCGACCATCAATGGTATTATAATAAGTGATTAATAGAATTAAGGGTTGAGAATTTGATGTGTGTTTTGAGTGCTCGTTACTTCTTCAGTCAGAGTTTTAGCCTCAAAGAAATGGATCACAAAAGTAGATTTATTTAACTGTCAGATTCTTGATGTGGCGTAAACAAAATTTGGAACGAAAACTGTGAATATCGTTTCTACTGGTTGTCTGGGATCTTGCCGTTAACCAGATCATCTCTGATTCGGTAAACAAACTTTGAATCCCAAATTCATTATCAAGGTAATGGATAATATAATGAATGGAGTTTTATTGGCTTTGGATTCAAGAAGGGAAGCCCACGTGATTGCAATTAGTACCATATAGGATACCAATTATTCAGTTTCTTTGCATAATTTAGGGTACATTTCACATTTTTTGTCTCTCTTATTTAACATTCAATTCTTATACAATACCAATCAAGCATACCAAATTTTAGGATCAAACAAGCTAAACTCCATTTTGGCAAATCATTTCATTTCATTTTCATGATTTTGTATAATATTTCATTGAAAAACATTGGTAATAAATTTTTAAGATTTGATTGTGGAGATATGTAGGAAACATCAATATGCACATCTTTCTTGAACTCCTAAAGGATTGGGGGTGTTCAAGCATACATCTTGTTTTCTTGACTAGCTCTTGTGACAAGCATAAATCCTTATTTTAGTGGAATAATTTTGGTGATTGTCATTATTGAAATGAAAGAGGACTTGTGCAGCTTTCCTATGAAAAAAAGATCAACAAAATTGCTTAGCATTTGAGAAAATGCTACAATTGATTGATTGATGAAAGATGTTTGGTTAAGAGGTACTTTGTACATATACTAAAATTAGAATGCTCAATGGTGTGTCAACTCCAAAATGCCCAAAGCCTTTTTTAAGTTTCTAAGAATTTGGTCTAAATTGTATAAAAAGTCAATAATTTGGTAAGTTGTATCAATATTTTTTGTAACCATATAAGTTCAAACTAGACATTTTAGAGATCATATAGGAAAAGAATACAAAACAATATCATGTATAAATTGAAAGGTTATAATGTTTGATCATGAAGGTGTTAAAATTGCAAAAGTGATTTGAAGTCTTTCAATCCTCTTTTCACATGTCAAATCTAAAAAGTTGGTCGCCAAAAAAATATGAGGCTAAAGGGACTAATATAAATAATCCAATTAAATCATAGCTTTTTGAAATTTACTCTACAATTTTTAAAAATAAAGTTCTAATGTGAATTTTAATCGAAGATCTAGTGTATTTGAGGCTCATATCCAAGAGCCCTCAACACTACAAAAAATCAATATTGCAATGAACACCGGTATATAAAATCTTGAATAAAAAAATCATAATCAATCATTTTCAAAATCAATTTTTGATCCTGAAATTAGACTTCAAAAAGACTTTTTCAAAAATATAAACTACCAAAAATAGCAATTTGGTTAGGTTTCATTTTAACTTCAAAGTACTATTGAGACCAAAATTTGGTGCCTTGGGCATGTAGGGGTCAAACACTTTGATTTTTTTCCCACTCAAGTACATATATATCATCATGATTTTGATGTATTTTTTTTTCCCAAATCATTTTCAAATGTGTAGAAAAAAAGATACGAGGATGTAAAGTGGTATCCCAGAGCACCTTCATCCAAAATTCACCCAAAATTGCATACTTGATCATTCCTTTATTGAATTGCATTGGTTGATTTAATGAAAGAAATTGAACAAGATGCTCTTTGTTAAAGGTTTACATTTCAAGTTTTCTACAAATTTAGTTGCAAAAGCCACTTGGTGCCTTAACATATACTCTTTAAGAATTTGATATAACAAGCATCTCTAAAAAAGGTCTCAAAATTCTTTCTATATAGATTTCAATGCTAAGGTGACAATGCCCCATAGGGAGCTCATATTGGGTTCCCAGTGTTAATTCCCGGTTTATTCCCGGTGAGTCTCATATTTCCCTGTGTGTGAGTGGTTGCGACATGTGTCTAAATTTCCTGTAAATAGTAAAGTTTTTACAGGTGTTAACTTTTAAAGTTTAGTGGGAAATGTGAGACTCAGTGGGAATCAAGACCAGGAACCTGATATGAGATCCCTGTGCCTAATTTTGAGGAATAGGAATTTCCTTATTGTAATCTCTTGGAAAATCTCTCTATATATATGTTTGTTGAAGAAACAATTTAATCATAAACCATCTACCCCAAAAAACTTTGACCCTTCGTAACTTTTGCATATGACATCCAAATTCTAGGTTTCTTGGTCCATTGGAACCTCCTTTCACTTCCCAACAACAAGAAAATCAATGAAAATTGAACCCATCTAAGAATAGTAACAAAAAAGTGGCAATTTTAAGGGTTATCCACCTTCAATAATAAAATTATCTAGTCAACATTATTCAGAGAAAATTTGAAGCAAGGGAGGGCTATCTCGGGGTTGTTCCCTTTGTTGTTCCCGAAGCTATGAGAGAGCAATTGGTTGCTATCACGATAATAAATAATAAAAAATAAAATAGAATATCATTTTCTTGAAATTAAAAAAAATTCAAAAGTTATTTTTACATTTTTATATTTTATTGTATTAAATATTTGACGTGGTTATCTCTCAGCTACATCAGAATCAGATGGTGATTTGGCGGTTTAGTCAGAGTTCCCCATTGTTCAGGAACTTGCAGTCTGTCTCGTTTGGAGCTGAATTTCATCTAACGGATTTGAGAACCTCCACGGCCGGATATTCTTGGAGCCCTACCTCTGTGGCCTGCCTGTCTGTCTCCGTCTGTCCACCATCCAAGCAAGTAATGCCACCAAAGTGAAACAGACGTGTGCCTGGACCGGAGTACCAAGTCAATCTCGGCGAATCTGTACCCGGAATTCCGGATGCTCCCTCCTTTCGAAATCAAATCCCATCCTGTCAGTCTGTCAGTCTCACTCCAACGCAAATCCAATCCCTCCGGCCGGCACTGATCGAAGCTCAGCTCCGCCTAGCTCGACAAGGTCTGCAATCAATCTTCCAGTCATTTCCAACAAGACCCATCCACAGAGATCGATCAGAGACCGAAAGAGAGACCGAAAGAGATCGAGATCGATGAGAGATCGATGAGAGATCGATGAGTGAGCAATCAGTTCACGATCGATTTTATTGCGCAGTACGTGCCTTGCACCCCTGGAACAAATTAATGACGACTCTATCCATCGACTCTATTAATTCCGTAACGGGAAGGGGAGTTAGTGCAGGACCGGTTAGTTTCATTACTGCATGCGTGTTTATTTAACACGCGTGCACTGGAATCATTCAATTTTACACTGGCTAGGAAGGAAATTGGGGTACTGTACAGGACTGGACTCACTAATTAAGTGAATCGTTTTTTATATTCCTTCGATCAGTTGGTTCTAGCAGTGAGTGATTAATAGAATTGAACGAGACTACTGATTAATTAATAAATGGTAAACTTAGGAACTGAAGGAGCCGAGTGATGAGCCTTGGGTTCAGTCGTCAGTCGTCACATCAATGGACGATGGTCCACAGCCTCGAGCATCTTGGCTGCTATGTAGCCTGCAAATGTTGATGGCCCTTCTAAAATCTGCACAAGCATGCAGCACTACATGTATTAGAGCAGTCAATTTAGTCACCCAAAATGAATCGATTTGGGGCCGGAGGTCAGTTTGTAAGAAATTAACTTTCTGGAATGTTGGGTTGGTCACTGGGTAATCATATGCTTAAGAAAGCAACCAAGAGCACTCACTGGAGGTCAAACTCGGGGTCAAACTATTATGCTAGACTTCCCCTTTTCACACAAAAATCCATGGAAGGACATTTGCACTTTTGTCTTACATAGAAGAACTCTCTGGCATCTATGGGACACTTCAGTGTTCACTTAGTGAAATGCACCAAAGTTTGATGAGTTGAGGTTTGAAGATTTGGAGATACAATCCTCAATATTTGACAATAAAGTTATTGAATTGAGCTGGGCTACGATGGGAGGTTCATGAAGCACCCATGTAAGAGTTTAAAAAAGGAAGTGGATGCTCTTAGAGTCCAAGCGCTTTATGGACCTTCGACCTTCCTTTGAATACATTGAAATGCGGCAAAGTTTGCTGAATCGAGAGTCCAGGGTTTTTAAGGGTTGGGGTTTAGGGTTTTAGGGTTTGGGGCTTTCACGATTTTGGTTTTAGGGTTTGGGGTTGTTACGCTTCTCGCACCTTGGTGTTGAAGAGAAACACGTCGTGCTCGCCCACGCTTGCCCCACTCGCATGCAACACCTCCAAACGCAACTCTTGCAACACCCCAAACACATCTAACAGGCAGTTCTTCCTCCTCCGCTGCGTGAGCTTAATCGTCACCTCATCGTGCACAATCCTCACGTCCACTTGCGTCCCCGTCTGGGACGTGCGCTGCAGCCAGGAGCTTCGGAGGTGCGACCCGTCCCCTGCAAACCCCGCTTCGTTTCCCTTCTGGATTATGAAGGGGGCGGCGGTGCTGTCGGCGCTCACTTCGGGATTGGCAGTGCCGTCGGGAAGATCCATGGAGTGGTGAGAGCGTTTCCGGCCGATAAGGGATCCGGTGCCAGATGATGTTCGACGCTTCTCTTGGAGCATGAGTTGGAGCTCTTGCACGTCGCGTTTGAGTTCCTTGACGTATTCGATGGCGTCGGCCACTATTGAGGCACGGTCGGCCTGGAACGAGGGGAACCAATGCAAGGGGTCAGTCTTGAAGTGCGCCAAAAACGAAGATTGGAAGATCAAAGGATGGACGGAGAACTCTTATAAATCGTAATGAGTCGTGGTCATATGTATATGCTCCTCCTAATGTGTGATCTGTATCATTTATTCATGTGCTGCATTCATTTCTTCCTTCTTTCTGTATCTCACGATCATTCTTCTTCGAAGGATTCCCAATGTTTTGAGAATTGCGTTTGTGAACATACACATAGCACGATATCATTTAGAAACTCATTGCCCATTCCGTGTGTGTCTTGAGAATCAATCTGTGTTTATCACAGGGACCAAGTTATGTACCAATCCTGATTCGACAACTTCCACAATTCAAGTTGGGATGAATACATTGATATCTGTACCGTGCACTTAGAAGCCAATTGTGCGTTTCACTGAGTATCTCGCGATCGCATGTGTGTTACGTACAAATTTCGATTGAATTGTGATTGAATGCATATCAATGTGTAAATTAAAAAATGAGAAGGCCATATCAAATTCCATGTTTATAAATAGGTAGAATCTCTCGATCAACTTATGTTACTTGTAAATTAAGTCTTGATTGAAAACCTTTCGATCACGCATAAAGTTGTGAATTTATAGCAAATTGGATTAGACTGTACCACTATACCTGTGTCCCTGAGGCAATGCAATGCTTACCTTGGTGGGGTTGGGAACCAAAGAGCGCAGAGTCTGGTACTTCTCATTCAGAAACTCCCGTCGCTGTCTCTCTGTGGCGAAGTGGTTCACCCCGCGAGGCTCCCCCTTCCCGAGCCCCGCCAGTGCGTGGGAATCCCCCCTTTTCAAGCCAAAGGGCGAGGTGGCGGCCTGCTTGCCATCCTCACCGTCGCGCTCTTGCTCGAGCTCCAGCAGAATTGGCGATGGTCGACTCAGCAGCGAGCTGGACAGACTGTTGTGGTTTCCTGTCAGGTCACCTCGCGGCAAGCTGTGGAAGAAACTGGCGGCCGTTTGGGAGGCACCGTGGTGAAGGCTGCCGTGACTTAGGCCCAGACGTGATTCGAAAAACTCGCCTGAGTGGGCTCAATTCAGTTGAGTTCACAGAATCGTTAGCTAGAATCACTTTTTTAATTTCAATCCAAGCTAGTGAATATATCATAAGATACAACAAACTTACGGAATCATACAATAACTCTACTGTCTGTCGATCTCCTGTTGACTGATCTTTGCTAACAATGCAAGAACTCAATCAATCATCCTTTTATGCACTTGGGTACGTTATTGAACTTCTGTTAGCAAGATGGGTGGCATGCATGTATTCGATCTAAGCATGATTTAGCTAAATTGATAGCTAATTAGTAAATAATCTTAAATGCCCACTGTCCCTCTACGAATTTCCACACTGAAATTGCTTAACGATACAAATTCATACATCATATTTCACGTACATGCACTCTTAAGCAAGTCAAGAAGCTCCGACCCCACAATTTTCGCAAGGGAGTTTTCAGAGTTTACATGAAGCGGAGGAAATGAAGCGGACTTTACCCTCTCAATTGAACAATGACTAGTTCACCACCTCCCTCAGTGGTAAACTACGTTTCGTTACCACGATGACCAGTAAACTTTGAAAACTCCCATGTGAAGAATAAATGGCTAGAGACAAAATTGTTTTGCAGTCGACAGACTCATAATCGTACCCAAATAGAGACCAACACAAGTTGCGTGTACTTGTCTGATTGAGAGCTGCATTGTAGACAAAAGAGAAAATACACCCCGGCCCATCCCCATACAGTGATAATAGCTAGCTACGACAGTTCCGACAGTGACAGAAATTTGATCCGTACCCAAAGATTTGGCTCAGGCTGTACCTCAAGATCTCTTCAGAACTCGACAAGTCACACCTTCCAAGAACCACACTCATTGAAATTGATCTTCCTAAAGAAGAAAGATCGACATTCACAAGCCAAATGGAATTTTTTCTAGCTACCGTAATTTTCTGATTGATTGAAGAGAAGCTTGCCTGTGTTGACAGGTCCGGCGATGGAGGAGGAGTACAGAGGTCCCTTGCCGCGGTTGGAGCTCAAGGGAGGGAAGCCTGAGCTGGGAATGGAGTCCGATCGAGGGAGCTGCAACAAGGTTAGCAACTCGGATTCGGCATTCAAATACAAAGCGGAGCTACTCTTGGAGTAGCCTGCCGTTGCACCGCCACGGTCGTGGGCGCCCCCGCTGGATGGGTAGGCATGGGAGAACACCTGCTCGGCTTGAGACTGGTAGATCTGTTGCGCTTGTTGCTGCTGTTGCAGCAGCAGCATCTCCTGCAGGACGTGGACGCTGTCTTCCCACGCATTGGCCTGCACCCAACTCATGGGCAACCGCATGACCCGATTAGGAGCTTTTTATTTCGAAACAGAGCAGACTACGATATGATACGCACTAATTAATATTTATGGGCTCTGGATCGAAGGGGAGGAGGCTAGCGTCGACAGAAGCTGCTGTTAAGAAGTTTGAATACCGACCTTACTCGAAAGTCGAGTCACTCCAAAGATTAAGAAAATTAAAAAGAAGCTCTAGAGAGATCTAGACATTGTTCCTTCATCATCGATCGTGCCGGTTTCCTTGTTCCATTTCCTATGGGCAGACGGAGCCTCTCTTATTGATCTGATGAGAGGGTCATACTGATATTTAGTTCAGCTGTTGGATTATGCATATCAATCACAGCTGATGGTCTGCAGATGCAACCATGAAATGCCCACCCACCCCCTTATACGGCGATCACAACATTGCAATGGAAGAGGACTCTTTAATTTGCACTCGTAGAATTGGAAGGTGCGTGGGGTAATTAAATGACACCCCAAGCTGGACCCCAAGAATTAATGACCAAAAATGTCAAATTCATTGGTTTGGCATGATCGATACGATTCAAAGCGCCATAACTGTGACATGTGATCTGATTAATGGCACCCCGGTTTAAACTCTAGAACTTGTGTAGATTTAGGTTTACAGTCGCCCTCCTTGACAAGGTTATGCTGAAACCTCGGATCTAAACTTGTCTTGTCGAAGTTTAGGATCTTTCAGCACCTAAAAGTCTGGTTTTCGGAGCATCTCACAAGTCACGACGTCGGCTCTCTGAAAGAGACATGCATTTCAATGCCAACTTTTACACTAAACTTGAAGTATTTTATATTTTTGTGACGTTTCAAAACTGGCCTGTTTCAGGGCACCAAACAGTCACTGACATAATTTACGTGAAGTTTTTAATTGGCCTATTTCAATGCACGAATGTCGTGTCATATATATGTATGTTGACCTGAAGTTTTAAGTGTGTTTCAGTGCACGAATCTCTCTGTGAAGTTTTAATTGGTGTGTTTCGATCAGTGCACCAAAGTGGTGTCGTATTTATGCAAAAGAAATTAAAGTGGCCTAGATGTCAATGCACCAAAGTTGTGTCACACACTTACGTCGTGTTTTAAGTTCGCCTGTTTCTGTGCTTTCATTGCACAACAGTGTCATATCTTCATGCACATGAAGATTTAGACTGACCAGATTAATTCAGTGCCAAGAAAGTGACATGAATTCTGTAAACTTCACAGATATATTTCTGTGAAGTTTTAAATTAGTCTGTTACTCTGTTTCAATCAGTGCACCAAAGTGGTTCATTTGAAAGTGGCCTGTTAATTTCTGTGTCACACTTAGGAACTATGAGTTTGGAGTTCCCAAAACCAGGCAAGAGAGAAGTTCTGGAGATTGTTCCTTACCTGAGAGACTTGCGGCGACTGTCCGGACTGATGCGCCTGCGCCTGCTGTTGCAACATATCCTGCAACAACTGGGTATGATCCTCGCCCACATCATACGCAGACGCGTTCAAGTCCCCAGTGAAGGATCCGTGCTCCCCTCCAGACGACTCCATGCCCGCGGACGGAAGCTCCCCGAGTCCCGGAAACCCAGCCGACGGGTCCAGACTGCTTCCCACTGCGAAGCTTGCCAACGAGTTCACGCTGTTGTTGCAGTTGCTTCTGCCTGCAGGAGCGGCAGATGTCTGGCCATCCTGCTGCGCTGGCTCAGTGTCCATGCCGAAGCTCTCTTGGCTGTTGAAGTAGCCTGTTGGGGTGTCGTCGAACGTCATGTTGGTCGAGTTGTATCTTTGCATGTTGGTGGAGATGACTGTTGCAGCTGGGTGCTGCCACTTCAATCCTTTGCAAATCTGGACAAGCAGTACGTACGTGCAGAATTATTCCATCACGAATCAGGAAATTAAGTAGACTCAGACACTGAACTACAGTTGCGGTTGTTAATAACATGGCTCTATGACAATGATGGTAATCGAAACGCCGTCCGTGACAGTCTCTACAATCAGGCAACTTTCCCTAGTCCATGATGGGAGTATTAATTCATTCAGCAAGATAATTAATGGGGAAATTCGTAAGAATATTGCAGTTGTGGACGACTTGTGGTACTTACATCCATACCATGAGCCTGGAGGTAATCTAAGCTTCGACCGCGCGTACTCTCCACATCAAGTAGATCATGAACTAGAGAAATCGTCTTAGCAATTTTGTTAAAATGGAAAAATCTACAAAAGTTGGCAGTTTTCCCAGCTCACATTTGTACTCGTTTTTAAACCTCAGTGCAGTTGAATGTCACAATTTTATGCAACAGAACATGTAATTGTTAAGAGATTATGTCAATTAAGTGGTTTCATTGAATCTTGATCAAACGTCCAGATTTGTGTTATTCAGTTGTTCAAAGCTAGCGCTCACAGCCTGCACTGAGCAGAGAATAAAGGGTTGTGAATTGATTACATCCTTCTTCCAACTAGCTTACGAAAGAGCGACAAAATAGCCTTAACTTGGCGTGCATTATGAGATGAGAAAGGATATTTATGACTATAGCAGTATAGCTGTTGGATTAATAAAAGTGTTACGTTTCTATGATATTGACCTAGTTTCACTGTTCAGTCGGTGTAACTGTAACTGTGTACTTAGAGCAATATACGAATAGTTGACTATCTGTGCTTTGACGTAAATCTGTCCAGTTTCCTGCACTCCGTTGCTACAGAAACTAAGATATAGACTAAGCGCTGGAGAATGTTTCGGAGTCTAGAAAGAGATATGCTATAATTGGTATAAATGCATTGCGCAATTTACAGCTGAGATGTCTCTACGTACTGTTGATAATTGTCCCAAATGACTTTTGCTGAGAATTCTCTTGAACTCTGTATCAACGAAGGGGAATTAATGTGAAGATATCTCTCTCGATGGGAGGTTAGCTAACTTAGCTTCTTGCTTATCGCAGGCCCTGACATGGATTAGTTAGCACTTAGTAACTACCATCGATCCGTCTTCTTCGACTCAACTTGAGCAGTAATCCAGATCGTCTCTGGCTATTTTATCTATTTTCTGTTAATTCATCGCAAATTCACCAAATTCTTCTACATGGAACTGAAACCCTCTTTTAAGTCCTCCAGCTAGAAGCTTAACTATCATTTCTGTCTCCAAATAGGAAGGAAATTTTCGAAAGTGAAGACAAATCCCAGTTCTGGAGGCATGCAGTGGACTTCTAAAATCCAACCACTCCGGTCTCTGAAGAGTTTTTAATCTTTGCAGTTCTACACGATCCATGCCTCACAATGTTCAGGACTTTCAGAACGGCTCTGGACCAGATCGAATTAATGCAAGAAAAGAAGGAAAAGGAATTGAAGTGAAAGTGAAGGTTGAAGGTCGAGTCATTCGATCAGTACTTGCAGTTGGTCGTGATGGAAGAGACTCCACGACGACGTTGGCTTCCCGGACAGCCTTGCAATGCTCCTTGTGAAGTTGCTGACATGACGCCTCGTCTCCGACCCTAATCCTCCGCTCTCACAGCTCGAGAGCTGCACCAGCAAGTACTAAATCAGCAATGCCATAATTAGAGTCTCAAATCTCAAAGGAATGGAAAAATAATTGTAAACCTTACGTTTGCTCCTGAAGACCAGATGCATGTTGGTTCAATTATCTGTCACCGTCCCTCATGTGCTCAATATCACCAGAAGCCTTAGCTTTTCTTCCTACCGATGAAGTCTCAAATTGACCGCTCAATGGTGACTGACATGACACTCCTATGAATCAATGCGGTCCCTCAGTGAAGTTCTTGGATAGATTCTTACATCTGACCTACTCACTAATCCAAATTAGCCCGTGGAAATATTGGAATGCACCAGCACTGATTGATCCATTTGCTTGCTAAACCTCAAAAACTTCGGTCCTAACTAAATCGTTTAAGGTCCTAGAGGACACACAATTCTGGATATTTACACGTAGCAAGTGCTGACCGGGTTGTGTAACGGGTTTGCAATGATCAGGCTTAACTTCCTTCGTTGCAAATTGAGCATTGGAGTCCAAGCATCGAATTTCCTTGCAAGGCTGTTTAATTAAGTAAGCAATCGTGCGCTAATCATCTTCAAGACTGAGTCGCCGACTTGCGTTGCAAATCTGCACCGGGACAAGTCTGCAATTGATATGAACTGTCTAAGTCTAGACGTACTGTATATGATTTCCTCCAGATAACTTAAAATATTGACTTCTGGACGGTTTCCTGTCTAATTAGAATACAATATAATCTTCACTTATGATAGCTTGTAGTACCGGTTTGAAGTTATTGATTAGCAGTACGTACTTGATATTAAAAACAAGCATATCACTCTCTCGAAGTACTTGGTTTGGCTTGGGAGCCTGGGATTGATGGTTACAAAATAAGCTGCGAATCGTAATTCTTTCATGGTCACTTCTGATCAAATGTTCAAGCCTCTGAAGGCTACTGGCCATTAATTCACAAGAAGGGAGCTCTAGAACACACAAACAGCGGGTGTGCTGACTTTAGTCTCAGTCTTGAAAGCTACTCAAACGGTTTCTTGTAAACATTCGCCTCCCGAAATACATTATTGCAGATATCCAGATGCCTTCTAACTATATAATACTCCGTATTATTCTAGCTAGGCTGTTACTTTCATTACTCAACTGATCCCGTGGTGATAATCTCTTCCCCGCTGCCGTAAACGAAAGTCTCTTAAAAACTCGACTTGTACGTAAGAATTATTTAATTTATCAGAAGCGTCTCAAGTTCCAACCCTTGCAAGGCACTGCATGTACGTTACATTTGGTGTCACGAAGTTAGAGCCTGGTAATACAACGTCGGGAGTGGCTACGGTACGGTTCGAAAACCAAAAGCAATGAATCACAAAAGCCAGCCTGGATCCAAGAGGGGATGGACTTTTAAGGGAGACAGTTCGCTACCAGGTCTCTCATGCCCTCAATTACTATCCTCAAGCTGCAATACTTCGTCGATTTTCCCAGCACTCGCTCCTAAGCTCCGAAACGTTCCCGCAGCAGAGGAGAACCTTCAATTATTAATTAAACCAACACCGCCCTGAAGCTTTCTGCAAGAGTGCCACAACCAGCAAAAACACAAACCGTATCAACTATCAATGTACGTATCAACATCATACTCTCAATGCACCCAGCTAGAGAAGGGTTTCTTGAACATTGCAAAACTCCAGGAACACAATTCTGTAACTCTGTACGCCATCTGTTTGATCGATCTTATTCCCCAATAACAATGCGAGCTAGCTCTAATTAAAAGAGACGATTCGATCTTAGCATCACCCAAGGAGCGCCACACATGACAGTTGCAGAGGCCAATGTATGCACCGTACCCACCGATCAACCGCGTTGAGTCGGCATGCAGCTAGCCCGCGCGTTCTCGTACTACGACGACGACTGCGTCTCGGCGTCTCGCATGAGATCGATCAACAGCAAAACGAACTTGGAAAAACTAACAAGAGCTAGACTGAGCCACCCCGGATCGGATCAGAGAAGCTCCGGCCATGCATCCCTCTGCTCCCGGCCTTCTAGCTAGCTAGCTAGCTAACCCAAGTGCGCTTTGCCCTCGTTTTCCCAGGAGTGAGTGAGATGTTTGCAAGGACAGGAATGTGACTGCAAGGTGCCGGTACCTCTCACTCCGATCCATCGCTGGGATGGGGCCCAAGCCTAGCTAGCTAGCTACCCATTCCAGCCAGACTTGAGTCTTGATCGAGGTTCGACGTTTGGTTGGCCCGGTCGCGCGCGAGGTCGGTCGGCTGCTGCAGCGGGATCGGTTCGATAGCTTGGAGTAAGTTTCTGGGTAAGTTGAGACAATCCGGCTTTGCTTCGTCGACTTGCTGACTTGATGGGTTGCCCGATCGACACCTACTTCTTCTTCACTCATGGGCTCCCACCTGCCGGTCGATCGGGTCGCATTCGGGAACCTGGCGTCGGTGCTTCTGTCGTGAGCTAGCTAGCCAGGACCTACAGCGATGGCGAAGATCGGACTATCGGAGGGTGAGGGATGTCAGGAGGGTGGCTAACTAAACTGCGGAGTCAATGTGGGGTAATATATTGGCAAAATTCTCGACAAGGGAGGAATGTATGATCCATTGTAGGTTGTCTTTTGAGTGGATAGTGAGGGACAGCTCCCTCACCATCCACTCAAAAGACCCCCACCTGAATTTTTTTTTAATTTTTAATTTTTATTAATACACCCCCCTCAAAAAAAAATAATTTAAAATTTTAAAAAAAATTCCCCCCCGTGTTTAAAAAATAAATAATTCACAAGTACAATTTGAATTAATTCAGTGATTTAAATCTAAATTAAATTAATTTTGGTACCCCCCTCCAACCATACTTATATTTCTTAGACCAACTTGGAAAGGCAAACGATATGGATTATATATTTTGTAATTGTATATTGTATCCGGTATCTTGTATAATATACCATATTAGTATTAGTATCCATATCCATATCCATATCAATATCAATATGCCACAGGATCCAATGGCCAAGATCGTTTCCAATCAACGGTGAATGTTTTTTGAAGATCAACGGCATCTGAGAAGGGAGAAAAGATTTTCTTCAAAGAGATCAACAGCTCTTGGTTTTTCGGAAGGTGTATATGTGTATGCTAATGCTACATTCTTGAAATCACAAGAGATAGTATGATCCATTGTTGTCTCTTTGGTTGTTGCAAATAAATTGCTTTCAAGATTTTATTTTTGCTATAGATCCAATGGCAAGCCAAAGCTTTTTCATATTTATTTTGGTCAACTCAATTTTGGATTAAAAAAAGGCACATTGTAAGTAGTCAAAGTGAAAGCTTATAGGATTTTTCATTATTGTCCCTAGCTAGGATGTACGAACTATTTTCAGCCTCTCAAGTCATTTGGATTCCAAAACATGCAATTCCCTATTAAACTGATAAGGAGTTATTTTAAAATAGCAATATTCCACATTCCGTTTTCAAAATATGGAGTTTAGGCTACAAATGTGCCATGTAGAACAAGTATAAATTTTAAACCATCTAGGATTAGTATAGTTTTTAAATTATCTAGAACAAGTACAGATTTGAAGCCCCATGGTCTAAATTACAAAAGTCCCCAAATTTTGTAGAATGGTACCATTTAAACAAAATTCCCCATACTTTTTACAAGGTTGCAATGGCAATCCAAAAGCATCCCTTCAAATTGAAGAATAATGAATTAATCTTTAGCCAATAGCCATATCTTTAGGATGATTGCAAGAAACACTTGTCCTATTTTGTGCCACATGTTGCATGCTAATCTGTTTTTTGGCCATAAATTTTGTGTTTTCACTTCAATTGACTCAAGATTTGTAGGAAAGGTACTCATAACTATCATAAACCTTCACTAATTTTTTTCATAATTTTCAAAAATAATTTACTATCCAAAAATAGACCCCAATTGGATGTCACACTTTGCAATTTAGGGATTTTTAGTTTAAGATGAAATTTGGATGAAATGGTCTTCTAGTAGACTTCTAGTTTTCCAAAGAAGGATTTTTAAAAATAGTTAATTTTATGTATTGTAGAGGTTTACAAAGTGAGCTCCTTTCTGCTAGTATTTTGAAACATATTAAATATTATTTTGGTGGGTTTTTTGGTGAATGACCATATCCATAAAGTTGTTGCAAATTATCACTTTTTATTTTTTGAAAATACTTATTTTTACTATTTTTCCCTGATTAGAACATGAAGGTATGTATTTTCTTAAGGTTTGGCACTTTTTAAGTTCTTCTGTTTAGAGAATTTTTCTATCCATTTCCTTTGGTGAAAACTTTAATCTTAGAGGTGTATACATTATTCATATTTTTCAAAAAAAATAATTAATTTTCTAATTTTAAAGTACTCCCAAAAAAATCAGCCAAACCCAACAAATAGAACAAGTGTTTTTTGCAATCACCCTTTAACCACATGGTGGTATGTATTTTTTGAAATAAACTATGAATTTTCAACCCAGTTCTAACCTTCAATTCCAATTTCGCATTGAAAAGTCATAAACTTGTAATGCACAATTTCTTATATATTAGATGTTGCAACTCAAATAACACCTTACCACAACAAATAGCTAAATGGATTCACCACAACCTACTTACATCATCACTTGAAACACCAACTCCCTAACACGATACATGCCAAACCCATACAACATTAGTTTGCTTTTCCAACTCATTCTAATAAGTCCCAATCATTGCCTCACTGAGAATACTTATAGACACTTTCTTTATGACACTAAGCATATTATTTGGTACATGGGGCAAACCTTCCATCTTATTGTATAAGGGTCCATGGTGGCACTACTCACTAAAGTCTTAACTACTCTTGAGTATCATCCTACTCCATACTAGCTTATTTTGCATTTGTTACTCTCAAACCATAGCTAATTGTCACTTACACTTCAGGTGTATCTAAGGAGGCCTGGCAAAGAGTGAAACTCTACCTAATCGATGGAACAGGGCACAAACAAGTGTCGCATGGTGCCTTGAAGTGGTGGTGAAGTTATATCACCAACCTCAAGTCACTAAGACTTACTAAGGCTCCAAAAAGAAATGAAGAGGGAGATCAAACCCTTATATAGTACTTTTGTGATCTTAAGTAGATCCCCTCTAATATGTCAAAGGGAGTCTCCAAATACCCATCAATTGCAGAAAACCACTTGTTTCTAACTAAAATCTCTAAGTTATTTCCTTGTTTCAATTTCCAAACAACGTAACTTTGCGCTCAGGGCTCCAAATCCTAGATGCAAGTTCATTTTGGACATATACACAAGAAGTAGTTGCCAATAGATTTCTCACTTGTCCCATTTAGAGAAGTTCTTGAGCACAAAATTATGAATCATTGCAAGATACTTTAGTCATATTTCACGTCACAATCGAAGCGACATTTATTGTTTTTTGCTATAACTTTTGAAGTATGAATTCTAAAAATAACTTTTATTTTTATTTTTGTTTAGCTAATTTGTCACAAATTGTAGTTTGGGAGGTTTTCCTACATTAGGAGTCCCAAAATTTAATGATTTAGTGCTCAAAATTTCATGGTCTATTTGCATAGTAGGGAATCATGTATGATGTATCTATCAAAGGAAATTTGAAATTTTATTATGATGTCTTCTACATGAGTGTAAACAACACTCCCATTGCGTGCAATTTTTGAACATTAACCCCTCAAGGACTAAGAGGACACAATGTATCTTGTCCAAAGTTTTCAATGGTAATTTCTTGGAAGGGTGAAACAAATCTCAATATTTTGTAAACTAAGATCTTATACAAAAATAAGTTTACATACTTTTTTCATTTTCCGATTATCTAATTTTGAATGTCAAAAGTAGTTAAAAAATTCATTTTCGAAATGGAGTTGAGAATGTAGTCTAGTAGGAAAAGAGAGCAAGTACAATATTTTTTCATGAAAAGAATAGTAGAGATGGAAAAAAAGACATTTTCTTACACAATTCTATTCAATAATCTACACAAACAAAAAAATTTGAAAAAAAATTTGAAATTCTTGTTTTTAACAATTTTTTTAATAAAAGGTTCAATCAAGTGTAATTAATAATACAAAATAATTAAAATTATTTCAAACTTTTTTAAGATATTCCAAACAATATGGTAATAACATTTGTTGTAAGATTTCAAAAATTTATCCATATATAAATTTTTAAGAATTTTGTGTAGTAGGATCCAATTTGCTTGGAATTGACTTTCTAGTCTTCATGTTTGAAAATGTGTACAAATTTCAGAGATTTTTTTTTCTTCAAATTTTCAAATAAAAAAATACAACATTTGCTTTAGATTCTAATTTTTTTTTCGGGGGGGGGGGGGGGTTGTAAAAAATATTTATTCATATTTTTATTAATTTTTTTCTCCAGAACCTGCAATTTAGGCCTATGAAGTTAATCATCCAAAATGATTATAAAGATCTAATGGTCCAAATTTCCTAAAATTCATTCTATGCATACTAGATAAAGTAATCTTTACTTTTGTACGATTAAAATTAAAAAATTTATTCACATCTATGTGCAAAAAAATATCAAAGTGCTAGAATTCATTGAAACCTCCATTGTCAAAACAGTGTTAGTCTTTAAGGGTTAACCCCTAAAGGACCAAAGTGCTTTAAGGTATTAGTCCTTAAGGGGCTAAAGGACCAAAGTGCCTTTTTTGGCAACATAGCGATTTTGGCTAGGTATGTGTGACTAGAGATTTCGATATTTTGGAACCAAAATTTAATAAAAGGTGTAAACAAGGAGTATCTTCGAAGCCCAACAATTTTTGTGACTTTTGACTATATGGTTGAAAAGCTATTGCATGATATGTTGTTTGTTTCTCAACTTGGGCAGTTCGGGCAGATTAAAAAAATCATTGTTTTTGGAAATAAAAAATTGAAATTGGTTTTATAGATTTATATATATGTGAAAAGCTTTGAATCATTCCATTTGGATTAATGAGTCAAAAGTTATGAAGATTTTAGTTTTCGGGTAGTTATGGATTTTCTACTCTATAAAAAACTTTGAAGTCCTTTATTTTACTCAATTTTCAATATTTTTGAAAAAAAATTTAAAAATTGGGTGTAGATTTTTTATTACAACATTTGAACCATTGAGATTAGCATTTTTCAATTCAATAAAAATAAATTGTTAACATTTTTAGTATTTGAATCATTCTCTACTTCTTTCTACTTACTATTTTTTTTGTGCATGTTGTACAATTCCAAATGATTTGAAAATTTTCAAGAATGTAGCCAACTTGAATTGAAGAATGAATCCAAAGAGTAAAAACCATTTTGAAAAAAAATTCATACAAATGTGGCCTTCTGAACTGCAGCTGCCCGGATTTTCGTAGTGACAAAAAAAGGACTTTTGCAACTTCAAACAATAATATCTTGCAATCTACACGGTGAAACTTTGTGAAATTTTTTCTACATCTTCTTGAACTAGTTTTCTAAAAGATTCTAAATTTACATTATTCCAAAATTCTTTTTAAAAAAAATTGGTAGTTGTCCTAGAAATGACAGTTTTGGAGTAGTTTCAATGAAAACATAGTCAAAAACCTTTAGGGGTTAAAGATGGTTTTTAGATCATTTTTTGGTGAAATATTGTCATTTTGAACATCAACTATTTCCAGATGAACAATTTCTAGTTTTAAGAAGTTTTTTTTCCTACTTTTTACAAATAAAAATGTCAAAGTGCCTATTTTCATAAGATTTTATACTTTTCTAGTTAACCTCCTTAGAGAATTTTTCTATACTTTTCCTTTTTAGGATACTTTTTTCTATAAGAAATATACGTTAAACATATTTTTCATATTTTTTTTAAATTGTTATTCTATTTTTAAAGTACTCCCAAAAAATCATGAGTATTATGGTAAAAGTGTACAAAAACCATCCGGTGTTTCTTGTAATGACCCTTATGGCCTTTGAGATTACCAAGGGAGGCATAGTGCCTTCACCACAACTCTTCTTTTTGCCATAGCTTTTGGTTCATGGCTTAGAACCTTCTAATGATTGTCAATATAGCTTCCCTGTATTTATAGTTTTTTAATGATATGTTACATGCCATACTTCTTTGAGAGATTCATTGAAGATCCCTAATTCCTAGCCTTCAACTGCCTTGGCACCACTAAGATACAATCAACTTTAAATGGCCATTACTTTTAATGTCTTTTACTTTTAACCTACAAGTCCAAATCACGTGTTCTTAGACAATTGAAAGCATCTTCTTAAGATCTCTTAAAAAATGTATGATACATACCCAAATTCTTTAGAAGTAGAGTGCTATTGCACTTTGTTAGATTAGGAGTCTCCCATTTCTCCCATCTTAATCTATTGCAAGGCTTGAGAACCCCCCCCAAAGTCCCCCCTTTCTCACCAAGGCACATTGGGCACCCTATGGAGATATGGGTGTGACATTAGACTATAAGAAGGCTTAATTGGGCTCAACAATAGATGTTATAATTTAGTTGAAGGCAATTATTTATATATATATATATATATATACATACATTTTTGTAGAGGGTTGTTGTAAGATACACATGTCCTTTTTTATATCCCCTAGGCTTTGGACATGTAGTTTTTTGCTCATAACTTTTGTATGGTATGTCCATATTTTTATTAAACTTGAAATAAAGGTGCATGTAGTAAGTGTAAACATTGTGTACTTTTTTGAAATTTTAAAAACTTAGTTTAATATTTTTAAATTACCCCCAATTGGATGTCTACCTTGGCCATTTTGAGGGATTTTAGTACTATTTACAACCCAAAAATTTCAAATTTGAAGGTGAAATTGGATTATAAAGGCTTCTATTATATTCATTTAAGCTTGCAAAGAGACTTTTTAAAAACAATAAAGTATCCACCTTTTATGTGTGCTCAAAGTGCACTACCTTTGCATATATGTAGAAAATGCAATTCTTTTGAAGATGCATATGGGTAAGAAGAGAAATCTTCAAGTTGGAAAGTGTTTTTTTTTTAGCTTTTATTTTGAATTTTTTTACTATTTTCTAAGAATCAAATTCCAAAATATGATTTATTTTCTTGCATATTTCATCACTCTTTGAGTGAGCGTAACTTTGAAAGATAAATTTTTCTAAGTTAGAATTTTCACTCAAATACTATTTAGATTGATTTTCAAATTATAAATATTTTATTTCATTTTTAAAATTATTCCAAAAATCATAGTATTGTAGTACTTGGGCTATTTTGAGATATAAACATCAAGTGTTTCTTGCAATGACTCTACAAAATGTTGAAATTGCAATAGTTTTTGTGATGGATTTGTATCTTTTTTATGACCACTACAAATCTATTAATAATATTGCAATAGTTTAGTACAATGTAATGACATATTTGCAATATTTGAAACATAGATTTACATTGGAATTGTCCCCAAGACTTTTACAACAAATTTGCATTACTTTTTTTATAGTTTGAAAAATATCACACTTGAATTTAAGATACACTAATGTAAAACTACTACAAAACCATAATTACAAAATAATTGATGATGTGTTGTGTTTAGACTCTACACTACCTCCAAACTAGTGGTCATCTTATCCACAAAGCAACCACAATATTTTCTAACATGAAAACCTAAGAAAATCACTTCCTACGATGAATTTACACTATAAAGCTAAAAAATTCTGCCAGTAATGAAGTCACTAAAGTAGGTACACCCAAAAGTGCCACTTATTCATACTGTGCCTAGTTCTTGTTATTAGCTAGTTCAAATTTTTACGCAATCTTATTGGCAAGTGAAAGCATGTTCCAATGCACCAAAGAATGCAGGATTTGGATACTATATGCACAAGTTATTAACGGTCAAAGTTAGTTTCTGAAAGCGCCATCTATAGCTTGTGAACATGACTAATTTTCGAAATGTATGTGCATTGTAGATGGCGCTTTTAGGAATAGGGCGCTTTTAGGTGTACCTACCTTAATCACTCCATTACTATCCCTTAAGATGTTGATTGTGGCCCAAATTTCATTATTAAAAAACTTGTATAATGGAGTCATTCAAAAAGGACCATAATGAATCTTTTAACCTTAATGGGCTATTCTACCTTACCACGGATTTATTTTGAGATAGAGGGAGTCCTATGGATATATATCTGAGTCATTGTCATTGTGTCAAGAGATTGACAAAAGAAATATTGGTTCAATCAAAATCTTGAATACAAAGTTTTGTCTTCTGTTGGTGGGCAGCAACCCCATTTGTTCCCTGCCCAGTTCAATAGTTTTTTTAAGGTATTAGATATATGTACAGACTACTGAAAAATATACCACCATCCAAGGGCAATTTTTGACAAAAATTATATCATTCTGATCTTGAACTATTTTGAAATTTATGAATTGTTTTCAAAATTAAAACATGGATTTGTGTAGGATAATATCTTGTATGTCAAAAGTATATTTTGATTTTAATTATATATTTGAATGTGTTATATGGATGTAACATTAAGTATCGGAAAGAAAATTTAAAGGTATGACACACACACACACACACACATATATATATATATATATATATATATAGTGTGTGTGTGTGTGTGAGAGAGAGAAAAAACCATTGAAATGCAATGGCAACAATTCATAACAAGCTTAAACTTCAAGGTAAGGGAATTTTTGCTTTCCATTAATGGAATCTTTTTTCATTGTAGAATATCTTGAATGTAATCTTATTAATACATAGTGGGCTACTATATGTAAGTGAATTCGTATACAACAATATTGTAGAAAGACATTCAAGATTCCCATTCCTGAATTTCATATTTATAATAAATAATCATAAATAATATGACTACATATTTGTATGAAAATTGATGAAATGCTTGGATGGATAATAGAAATTGAAAGATAATGGTATATAATTACCATCATACTAACTTATTGATGAATGTTGATGAAAAATCTTATTGATGAATGTTGATGAAAAAATCTTGAACAATGATTTTAGGATGAAAATGCAACCATCCTATTGAATGACAATGTGACATGGCATTGTGACAACCTGTCAATAGGGTAATGACAAGACATCCTCACAAAGTTCACTTGATGCTATATAGATAATTGTATATACTATATATACTATTTACATTCATTGCAATCAGAAAATGGGTCATTGCAAGAAAGACTTGCGGAAAAGCTTAGCGTTTTGCACAGTACTCATTTTTTTTCTTTGGGAGTACTATATAAATAGTAAATCAATTTTTTTTAAAAGTGAAAAATATGTTTGATGTATATACCTTTAAGAAGAAGATACCCTAGGAAGGAAAAGCATAGAAAAATTCTCTAAGTAGGAGAACTAGAAAAGTGTTGAATTTCGTGAAAATTGTAACTTTCACTATAGTTTCACATTTTAATTTGTAAAAAATAGGGAAAGTGATTTTTCTTAAAACTAAAAATTGTCCATTTGGGAAGAATTTATGTTTAAGGTATTTCACCAAAAAGATGATCCGAAAACTATCTTGATTGTTCAAAAATGTGCGCGCAAGGGAGGTCTGTTAGCACACATGTAGAGGAAAGAGAATAATGATTTTTTAAATTTCCTTTGGTAAAAACATGCCTACTTAGTGTAGGAATAGACCCTAGAATTCTCAGCTCTAAATTATTAATTTAAAGTACTCCCCAAGTCCCCAGTACTAAAAACCCCTAAACCGCAAAGTGTGACAAATTAGAGAAATTAGAATTTAAATATAAAATGATTTTTGAAAATTTCTGAAAAATAAGGGTTTTGATAACTATCAAGTCAGTCATCTTCAATAAAAATTTCAAGTTCAAAGAGTTAATGCTTCAAAAGTTATAGCTCATGACAACTCCGTCACGGTCAAAGTGTGACGCCAAATAGTACAAGTCTTTCTTGCATTCACCCAAATACAAATAATACTAAGTTGATAGTTGGCACATGACATTGACAACTAACATAATCACACCCAATTATTGCATTTTCTATTTTTAAAATTAAAAATTTTTGAACAAATGGAGCAAGGCCTATTGCATTAACCCCTAGGAATCCAAAGTCTTTTTTAGAATTGATGATTTGAGAAAAATCATTATAAATTAAGTACTATTGGAAGAATATTTTGGAATTGATACATATATAAGTTGTAGATTTTGAATTTTAGATTCCATCTATATGATTAGATTCACCAATGCTATTACCAATACTATCACCAATACTAGCCTTTCTATAAATTTTGAAAGGAAAATTTCAAAAGTCCCTCTAAATTCAATTATAAGCAAACATTAGATGATTTTTGAGGCCTCTAGAAGATTGTTTTGGGCTATTCTCCAAAATTGTTCCTTACATAATAAACCACCCCTTGCAGCCTTGCTAGTTTGGTTTTTGGAATTTTTTTTAAAAAAAATTCCAAAAATTCCAAAATGTATTAAAAATTTGAAAACTAATTTAAAGAATTATTTTTTAAATATTTTAATAAATATTTTAATTAATTAATTAATTAATATGATCTGACATGGTAGTGTCTTGACCACGTTAGCTTGTTTACGTGGCAGAGTTTCTAGAGTTTCCACCACTGTTTCTAAAGTTCCCAATGTGTTCCCACAATCCGGGAACCCAAAGTCTTTCCAAGGCTTCAAAAATCATCTATTGATATTGTCATTTTTTGAGTAATTTTGTTCGAATGGATTTGAAATGAGATTCATGATCTTTGATCATATCTTTGATTTTTTTAAATTTTTTTGTTCTTTAAATCTCTAACTTCATTTTTGTAAATCCAATTTTGAATCAAAGTCAATGCAATTTTAACTTAATCAACTACTTGATATACTTCTATATTTGGAATTTTTTTAAATATGTATTGTAGCAATACCAAATCTAACTATAAGAAAGGAGAATAATCTGTTCTTTGGCTATAAATTGGACGTCAAACCACTATAAGGTTAAAAAAATAAAAGTAAAGTACAATCAAAAGTAAAAAATAACATTCAATACCATACATTGCAACTATCTTTTGGCTCTATTGGCTCTATTATAATGGCGTGGAATATTCTACATCCAACAATCACTTGCCCAACTAGCTATTGATGAATATTGTACATTCAAAACCATCACTATAAAGCCAAGGCAATACCAAAGCTTGCTATTAATCCCTAAAGCCTTGAGCTACGTTTTTTGGCAACATAAGTTTTTGGGTAGCTCACTACGAATAAAGTTTTTAATTTTTTTCTTTAAAATTTTTACACAAGTTGGGCCCAAGGAGTAGCTTTAAGGCTCAATAATTTTCATAACTTTTGACTTTGCCATTAAAAAGTTATGGCATGGTATGTTGTTTTCTTTACTCGGAGGGCAGCCCGGGCAACTGAAATAACTTCTTTAAAAAAACTTTTTTTTGAAAAGTGGAATTTCAAATCAACTCTTTAGGTTTTTACACACATGGAAAGCTTTGTTTCATTTCATTTGGATTAAGGAGTCACAAGTTATGAGGAATTTTAGTGTATGGAGTCTTTGAAAACCACATGTCTCTATTTCCCCAATCCATCCACCATTGAACATTACTCATCAAAGTTTTTCTCCATTGAAATTGATGATAAAATGGATGTATACAAAATTCTACCATGTCTAAAAGTGCCACCATCACTCTATGCACATCTCAAAAATCAATATGTATCCATGTTGAAGAAAGAATTTTTGAAAATCTACCAAAGAAAACTTTGACTCATTATAACTTTTGATCCAATGTTGCATTCTTTGGTGCATTGGAACCTCCTTTCATTTTCCAACAAGAAAATTGAAAATTTGACTATTCTAATAATAACTAACCATTAAAAAAAATTACACTTTGGGGTGTTTTGGATGACTATATTTCTATCATAGAAATCATATTGAGTGAAGAAATAACACAAGGCTATTGTCTACCTCTCTATGTATGGGAAAACTTGGTATTGCAAAATCAATAAAACAAACAATGAGCTGGTTAACTTGGAGGCTAGTATGGCAATATGTGAGTCTATGCTATTATAATAAGGTTGAGGCACCAATAACTAACCATGTTTGACACCCAACTTGTCGCAGTGCAATATTTCCAACAAGGCTAGAACATATTCCCGGCAAGAGCTTGAATTGTGTTTTTTTGTTCATTTTTGAAGTTGAGACTAATAAGGTTGTGGCACATGTTCTAAATTAGTGAGCGTAGGAAGTAGGAAGTAGTGGGCACGAGAATAGTTCTTGAATGATCAAAATTGGAAGACTTTAGACATTGGCTATATATAGATCAAGAATACTTTTTGATTTCCTAAATTTAGAATAATTTCATTTTTGGGAATAAAATTGTAAAAAAGTTTCTATCTCTATATTTCCTATCTTTCTACAGGAAAAAAGTGTCCACCACCCATTATTATGCACAATTTTCTTTGAAATTGCTTAAATGATCAATTATTGGTGCTTCAACCATAATTGAAGACTAGAAAGATTGCAGCCTATACATCTTTCTAACTTTATATTATTGAGCTAGTTAGGGTGCTCAAAATTGTGACCTTGCCTTATAACCAATTTCTAAAAGAAGGATACATTTTGTGTTCTTCACTATACTAATAGTGTACATTTCAAGGCTAGACACTTTTAGTGACCACTGCATTTCAACTTCAAAAATTTGTAACAAATTCTAAAGATTTCGAAAGATCAAAAAATTTGAAATAACTTGATTTAGATGTCAATTCTATTTTCTTTTGTAAAAAACTTTACTAAAAGTTGTCTCAAGAAGTTAAGCTTATCCTAAAAGCAATTAGCTTTCAAAAGGCTACAATTAGAGCAAACTACCTTGCTAGTTGATCAAAATGAAGGATATAAGGGCTATTTTAGTTGTCCGATGTTGTGAAGCCATGGGATTGGCAACCCAAACTTTGGTGAGAGTTCAAAGATATGGGAAATAAATAGGTAATAAAATTTAGGAATTCAAAGACCCTTTGGCTGGACATAGTGTGAAGCCTCCAAATGCCAAAGTCAAAGCCCAAAGTCCAAATCTACACCATTTTTCAAGCTTCTATCCTTTTCTTTCTTCATCAATCCATCCAATTTCTTAATTTTCCATGAAGCCTACCCCACATGATAATTTTTCTAGCAAAGAATTAAAAAAGCATGTGAAAATAGTCAAAAATGGCCTTTGAAAAAAAATCAAAATCAAATGCCCTCATCATCAAACAAAGAATATAAAGGGTATAAAAAGGATAAGAAAGTGGCCTTGGTCATAGATGGGAAGTAGGTTCATTGAATGAAAAGATTTTTCATTGTCATCGTGGATACTAGCTTTCAAATCCCAATGGCAACACAAACAAATAACATATAACAAATAGGTAGTTTTGGGTTCATTACAAGAAAGACTTGCCAAAAAGCGTAGCATTTTGCACAATACTCATTTTTTTCTTTAAAAGTACTATATATTTAGTAAATCAATTTTTTTAAGAGAAAAAAATATATTTGATGTACACACCTTTAAGAAGAAGGTACCCTAGGAAAGGAAAAACACAGAAAATTTTTCTAAGTAGGAGAACTAAAAAAGTACAGAATTTCATGAAAATTGTGACAAGGGAACTCTGTTTGCATGAACATAGGGAACATAAAATAATGTTTTTTTAAGTGATTTTTAGTATGCACATGCTTGCCTAGTGTGCAAATAGACCCTAGATTTCTCAGCTTTAGATCATTAATTTCAAGTACTCCCTAGTACTAAAAAACCCTAAACTACAAAGTGTGATAAATTAGCTAAATTAAAATTAAAATATAAAATTATTTTTGAAAATTTCTAAGAAAATAAGAGTTCTATTTACTATCAAATTATCCATCTCCAAAAAAAATTTCAAGTTCAAAGATTTATTTCTTCAAAAGTTATAGCACATGACAACTCCATCACTCAAAGTGTGATACAAAATAGTACAAGTGTTTCTTGCATTCACCTTTTGAGGACATCAATTTCTAATGGACTTTGGGCTGTGCCAAATTAATGGGGCACTTCACACTATAGCCAAAGGTTGAGAGTTTGTCAGTTTCCACCAATCACATTTCAAGATTCCATGGGTTTGGCTTCTTGACCCTTCACACTACACGGCACAATATAAAGTACATCAAAATTTGATATCCCCAAAATTGCTTGTATGGCATCCAAATGCTTATATGGTGATGAAGTCTTGACTTGGGTTTGGGTCGAGCATAAATGGAGACACAAGCTCTAGTTAAGAGGCCATAAGACTTTTTTTCATTAAAAATTAGAGTCTAACAAGATCTCAATCATTAGATTGGCATAGGTTTGGACTTTGGCTTGGCCATGGGAGGCTTCATACTAAGGCCATCCCAATGAAGCGGTTGTTGGAGTTCATTGCCAAGTATTTGAACCTTTTGGACTCGGATTCTGGAGATTTCACACTATGGCCATTCAAATTGAGAGGCTGTGGGAGTTCATTGCAAAGGTTTTAGGCTTGGCGGGCTTTGCCTTTGGAGGCTTTACACTATGGCTAGCCAAAGGCTTTAAATCCTATTTGTATTATCTTTTATTAGCCCATTTTTTAGGACTCTAAACAAATTTTGGGTCATTCACTTCCACATTCTCTTGACTTGGATCGCCACAATGTGAAGTGGCTCTTATTAGAAGTAGTATTTTTTCAAACACTCATAGTGAAGTCTAATTAAAGTAAAAATTGGTTAAAACTAGAATTTCATACTTTGAACTAAAAATAGATTCTAATTGAAATTAAGTTCCATTTCCAAAAATGTGTTTGAGATTTCAAGCCTCCATTCAAAAGTTGTAGACAAACTTCAAAGACAATGTTTGAAAATGTAAAAAAAAATCTCCTTTTAACTCTTCTCTTCTAACTCCTCTCTTTTGCAATAAGTTATTCTACTACATATAAATGAGGTCTAAAATTCTAGTTTTAATACAATTCTTACTTTCATTAGACTTCACTATGAACAGTTGAGAAACTACTATTTTTAAATTTAAATATCCCACATGGGTTGTTCTATCTCCTACCACCCCATGTATATATAGAGAGTTTTTCCTCTCCATTTTTGCTTCAAAAAAAGGGTTCATGAAATTAAGCAAGGTACATGTTGAGTTCTATAGTCTCTAAAAAATATTTGTTCAATACTTCAAGGTTTAACTTTAAAGCACCAATGCTTGTTTAAATATTGTGATTAAATGTTAAGCTTCATTGTTTTTAATATTACTCTTTGTATACACTAGAGACAAAACTTGTATGGAATGTGAGTAGTGTTTGTAGTTATTGATGCAAGTGTGGAATATATCACATTATTTCATTCAAGGGATGAAATGATGTGGTATATTCCACATCATTCCACTTAGGGGAAGGCAATGGTAGTGAATGCTATTGTTATACTTGACACAAGACGCTATTGAAATTGTTCTTTTCAAGTCTCAAACTCTTTTGATGTTAACCTTGTCATGCCATTGTGGACACTAAGTGCCCAATGTATGACTCTATGATAGAGAACTTTTCCATATAAGAAGTACAAATGTTCATCTTTGAAATTTTGTGCAAAATGGGAGATCTTACACAATAGTTTGACACTTTGATGAGACAATGTTTTTAATTATTTTTAAATAGATGATTCACATTGTACTCAAAAGAGGGAATTCCATGGACACCAACCCACCTTTAGAGAGGTTAAATAGCCCTCAAAGGTCTCCTAAGCACCATTTGAATATACATAGTATTAGAACTATATATTGTATTGGAGCTTGTTGCAACAAGCATGGTCACAAAATTAAGGTTTAATCCTATTGATGTTTGGATGTCATTAGCATTTAGCAAGAATGAATGAAAAAATATAGAGATGAAAATACTATGCATGAAATTGAATGATGATTTACATTTAATATAAGAAAGAGTAGAGATGTACAAGTTGACGGGGTTGAGAGATTGTCATCAAATAATAAAAATTAATTATTAAAAAATTTGAAATTTGAAATTCTTTTAGAATTCAGTTTTCAATTTTTTATATTTTGTGAAATTTTGTAAAATTTTGTGCATTTTTTTTTAATTAATAAATTCAGACCTACAATGGTGGGTTTACTATGCAGGAAACACTTTTGGAGAACAACTCCAAAGCAGTTTCCTAAAGGCCTGATAAAAACATGTAATGAAGAATGTGATGTTTACAAATCTAAGATGGGCACCTGAAAATGCACCACTAACTTTAACTATCATCTACACTATGTGTACATCTCCAAGATCAATTATGTACTCTATGGAAGAAAGTGTTTGAAGAATGAACTTTGTTCCTTCATAACTTTTGCATATTGTATTCAAATGTCATGTTCTTGAGTGCATTGAACCTCCTTTCAAGTACCAATAGGAAAATCAATGAAAATTTGACCAATCTAACAATGGTAATTAGGTACTTAAGCAAAAAGTGATAGTTTGGGAGTCCCCACCTTAATGTGAAGTTTTAACCCCTAAATGCCCAAGCCTTTTCAAGTGTATTTTGACTATAAAAAAAGTGCATGGACTTGTAGTCATCCCTAGTGAAGCAAATTGATTTTTTTCCAAAATCTACCCCACATAGATGTTTAATGAGCTTGTTTATTAGTAAGTACACAAATTTTGAGCACAAAATTGCATTGGAGTTGTGAAATTATAACAAGAGAAGAGTACATTTTCTATATTTAGTATGTTGCATTTTCCCACAATGTTTCTCAAATTTGCATATAAATTTTTTGGGGGATTTGAGGTGACATGAACAACTACAAAAAGTGTTAGCACACTAAAATACACTTCTAAAAAACTTGATTTCACATAAAAAGCTATTGAATTCATTACACAATCCACCTTGCAATTGTTGAAATGCAATTATTTTTATAAGTAGAAATTGCAAATAACTCCAAATCAATAGTTGTATGTTTAAATTTTCAATGGTGAATATCATGAAACACTTTCCTCTTTCCATTGGGACCATTTCCAAAGCAAATGGATGTGTACAATTTTTTAGATCTCAAATTAAGTGAAATTGCATAAAGTTAAGAAATGAAGTAAAATTGGCAAGCTTTACACTTCACTTATGGTACATGTATGCCTTTGAAGACCTCCCAATAATCAAATATGTACTTTTTTTCAATGAAAAATGAAAGTTTTCAATAGTTAACCTTTAAAACTACCCGAATTTTTTTTTAAACGGTCACAGGAATTTAACTGCCCATTCAGAAATGGGCTTGAAATTTCAGATCCACCATATATGGTCGACTGGGCAGTTAGGGGTTAAGGTAACACGTATTTCATAACATTCAGTAGCAAGGCTGGCATTGCCTTGGCTCTACAGTGATGGTGTGGAATATGCCACACCTATCAGTGTTTGTAAGTAACTAATTGGTTGGGAGTGGAATATGCCACACCATCACTGTAGAGACATGGCATGCTACAGAATGTTATGTTGGGGGGGGGGGGGGGGGGGGGGGCAACTATTCAAACTTCTTTTAAGCTTATTGTTTGAGGTAATTGTTGTGGAACTTTACGGGTTAAAATCCATTGGAAAGACTCCTGCTTCATGACTATCACGGTAACAGCCACCTTGAGTTAGCTTGCTACTCCTTTTCGGTTGAAATTATGATAATCTCTCATGCCATTGGTTCCGTTTTCGAAGCTTTCGTTGAAAACGAGGATGGTAATCCGCCGGTTTCGAACCCCCTCCTCATATGAAAACGATATGTACCTAAACCGAGGGCAGGTGATGGCGTGATGCTCTCCCGGCCCCCTTGGCTGCAGGGGGGGAGGTCTTCCATGAACTCACACCCCGGCCTGCCCGCCCGCCCGGGCCAAACGTCCCCATCATTCCGGTGTGTCGTCGCACTTGGCAAAGTGTGCCAGCCAGCGAGTCCACTCAAAAAGATTCTGCCGTGGGTGGGAAGCCTGCCAATTCAGTTCAATCAAGTGACTACTACCTTACCCTAACCTACGCACTGAGTCACTCAGTAGAAAAAGATGGGCGGGGGCCCAAACAAATGCACACATGAAACCTGATCTAACTAACGGCGTAGATGATTTCACGTAAGGTAGGAACACCCATAACCGTCAAAATAAGTAATTCAGTAGAGCTGAAGGTATCTTTTTCTAGAAAAAATATTTTTACAGTATTAGCAACTGAAAATCATGAATTTTCAAAATAAATAATAGAATTTTTGGACAAGTCATCTAATTTCTGTGAATTTTCAAAGTGGAACTCACTCGGGCACTCTATACCGCACTCTAGTAAATCTACCTTGATTCTCACAACAAAATCTAAAAAATTCAGAGTTTACCAATCAAAATTAAGAGTGAGTGACAATTTGGAGGTACTCTTGAAGACGATTTAAGGACACTCTACTTGTCAGTTATGGGTACAGGAATGATTATGGATGCTACTACCTTAAGGGAGAAGGCTCCTAAGGGAGGAGGCTCAAAAACTGCCCACTTTCTCAAATGTGCATTGGTTGTACATGTTGTTTTTTCATCTTTACAGGAATGTATAAATTGTGTACATTTTTTGGGTGGATGATTTTAGAGCTTTATGTCAATTTGACTTCAAAATTTCATAACTATGGTGGAAGCACCCAAAAACGTCCAAATAAGGAATTCAGCATAGTTGGAGGTAGCTTTTTTATAAATGATATTATTGAAGAGTGAAAATCATGAATATTAAAATTAAAAAAATATTTTTCAGATGCAATATGTAATTTCTAGATTATTTCTAGTAAGGTAGAAGGCTCCTAAGGGAGAAGGCTTTGGGCTCAAAAACTACCCACTTTCTCAAATGTGTTTTGTTTGTACATGTTGTTTTTTCATCTTTACATAAATGTACAAATTGTGTACATTTTTGGGGTGGATGATTTTAAAGTTTTCTGTCGATTTGACTTCAAAATTTCATAACTAATTCCACATGGTTCCAAAAAATATGAAACAACTTGGATTACATGCCAATTCTACTTGTCTTTCAAGGAAAATTTATTGGAATAAAAGCCCCTTGTTTTTGGCTATGTCTAGGGTATGTTCTAGACCTATCTTCACTAATTCGGGATCTTTGATTGCACATATGAATTCAGAGTTTGGAAAAAAATATCTGCAAAAAATAAAAAATTCTTGCATTTTCCGCGAGGTAAATCCACCCTACTAGGCCCACTTTGAATGGAGGATTTAGCATCCTCCATAATTACCACCCTCAATTGTAACTTGAATTTCTTTTTCCTTTTGAAAAACATTGCAAAATCAAATAAATTGGGACCCAATATTTGATTCTAGATATGAGGATTGCCTATCAAAACTACATCTTGGAACTAGTTGGACGGCCCAACTACTTTCTTAAGTATGCTAAAAAATCTGAAAATATTAATTGACTTATGCTTTCATTTAAGTTTTCGAAAGGGTCACATTTAGGGACCTTCTCTATTACTTTATGCATGTTATAATGCTTGTTTTTGGTAATGTCATATCTTTTTTCAGACCACATGTGTGGAGTTTTACAAGGGTTACAAATCACAAATAGGTACCTCTTGCAAAGTTCTTTGAAAATTCATAAGTAATTCATCAATGCTTTGAAAAATATGAAACCACTTAGGTTAGATTCCACATCAATTCTTCTTCAAGTGAAAAGTAAGTGATAAAAATTTTGGACATTTGAAACCCATCAAAAAGGCCCAACAGCCTTAAAGCGTCACTTTTAGAGCCATCTACCTTAGAGTGGCTACCCATTTGTAGGCTACAATCTTTTTCAGTGGCCATCACGCACACATGGGGGACGATTTGCTTTGTACCCTGGTTCGCACCCATGGAGGAAACTTACTTACCAGCAAACCAAGGCTCGCCATCCCTTTCGCTTTTGTCCTCGCATATCGCGTCCCATCCTTGTGATGAATTGAGGTTGGTTTGTGCGAGTTTTTTTGGTTCTAGGCTAAACAGCCAACGCAACCTCCCGGTACCAAATGCTCGTAACACACTTGTAGCCGGCTGTACCACAAGCACAGGAAGCAGCAGGTGCCCTTTCCATTGCTCTCACATTCCTACGGAATGTCAATTAGTTAAAAAAGATTTTAATTTTAATTTTTGAAATAAAATTTCTAAGATTACTATTGGAATGGTGGCAAAGTAATGAACAGTGGGGTGTCAATGGCATTTTCAAATTTGCAGTGAAAGAAATTTTAGAGTTGCCAACTTCGACGGCCTCTCGAAAGCTAAAAAAATTGGGATTTTACTATGAATTTCTTCTACAAAATCACCTTTAAGTTAATAACATATGTGCAAAATTTCAAGGTCAAAAATATTTACACAAAAAAAGATATTTAAAATCTACCGACATGTGTGGTTGTGAAAAAAATTTCACTACTTTCAACTTTGACACCCTCCTAAGGATTGAACTTGGGGAGGACAATGGCAAAAGTTTTAGAAACCACGTGTGATAAAAAATAGGGTCTAATATTAATATTCATTCCACAGAAAATTTGCAAAAAATAACATCTACTATAGGGTACTTAAAAAATGAGAAATAAGATTATATGTACAATAGGGTGCCCTAAAACACCTTCATGATATAAATAGGTCATTATTGCAGGTGTATGCAAAATATATAAGGGAGTGAACCCCTCGAGGGATTGAATTTTCTTTTCCTTTTCCATGAAATTTTTGGCATGAAATAACCTCTATATTTGTAATGTGTGTGAAAAATTTCAAGTTCAAAAGATTAATACAAAAAAAGATATTTGAAATCTACCAACATGTTTAGTTTTGAGAAAATTTTCACAAACACCCTCTCAAGGGCTTAAAAATTGTCTATTTACCATGAATTCTTTTTGGTAAAATCATCTCTCTATGTTGATAAGATATATTTCAAATTTCAAGTTCAAAAAGCTTACCTAAATAAAGATATTCAAAATCTCCCAACATGTGTAGCTCTAAGAAAATTTTTACTATTGCCAACTTTAGCACCCTTCCAAAGGTTGAAAAATTATTTATTTACCATGAAATTTTTTTCATGAGATCACTTCTATGTTGATAAAATATGTGCCAAATTTCAAATTCAAAAGACTTCTTTAAGAAAAGATATTCAAAATCTCCCAACATGTGTAGCTCTAAGAAAATTTTCACTATTGCCAACTTTGACACCTTCCCAAAGATTGAAAAAATGCTTACTTACTATGAAATTTTTTCATGAGATCATTTCTATGCTGATAATATGTGTACTAAATTTCAAGTTCAAAAGACTTACCCAAAAAAGATATTCAAAATCTTAGAACATATGTAGTTCTAAGCGGATGATTTTTTACGTCCGTGTCAAACTTTGACCCACAAAACAACACTATACTAAGGGTTCAAAAACTCATCCTTACAACTATAGATGTTGAAAGATTTTGAATATCTTTTTTGGGGCAGGTTTTTTGAACTTGAAATTTGGAACACATGTTATCAACATGATAGAGAGATGATTTCACAAAAAGAAATTTATGGCAAATAGACAATTTTTCAGCCCTCGAGAGGGTGTCAAAGTTGGCAATTGTGAAAATTTTCTCAAAACTAAATATGTTGGTAGGTTTCAAATATCTATTTTTGTATTAATCTTTTGAGCTTGAAATTTTTCACACACATTACAAATATAGAGGTTATTTCATGCCAAAAATTTCATAGAAAGAAAAAGAAAATTCAATCCTTAGGAAGGTATCAAAGTTGAAAGTAGTAAATTTCTTTTGCAACTACACAGATGAGTAGATTTTGAATATATTTTTTGTGTAAATAATTTGGCCTTGAATTTGGCACATACGTTATTAACTTAGAGGTTGTTTTTTAGAAGAAATTCATAATAAAATTCCAATTTTCAATACTTGAGAGGCTATCAAAATTGGCAGCATTGAAGTTTCTTTCATTGCAAATTCAAAAACACTATTTTGATTGGTAGTCCACTGTACAGTGGGGTACCAATCAAAATGTCGTTTTTGAATTCGCAGCGAGAAAAATTTCAGTACTACCAACTTTGAAAGCCTCCCGAGAGTTCAAAAATTGGTATTTTACCACCAAATTTTTACCACAGCATGATCTTTAAGTTAATTATATGCATGCCAAATTTCAAGGCCAAAAGATTCACCGAAAAAAGTTATTCAAAATCTACCAATATGGGTAGTGGTGAGAAACATTTCACTACTTTCAACTTTGACACCTTCCTAAGGATTGAGTTTTTTTTCTTTTGCCATGAAATTTTTGTCATGAAACAATATCTATGTTTTTAATATGTATAAAAAATTTCAAGGTAAAAAAAAAATTATTTTAGAAGATATTTGAAATCTCCCAACAGGTGTAGTTTTGAGGAAATTTTCACAATTGCCAACTTTGACACCCTCCCAAGGGCTAGAGAATTGGTTTCTTACCATGAATTTCTTTTTTGTGATGTCATCTCTATGTTTATAATATGTGCTCTAAATTTCAAATTCAAATGAATTACCAAAAAAAAGATATACAAAATCTCCCAACATGTGTAGTTGTGAGGAGGAGTTTTTGAGCCCTTAGTATAGTGTTATTTTGTGGAGCAAAGTTTGACACGAATGTAAAAACTCAACCTCACAACTACACATGTTGAGAGATTTTGAATATCTTTTTCTGGATAATTGTTTTGAACTTGAAATTTGGAATATATATTATCAACATAAAGTTGATCTTATTCAAAAAATTCATGTTAAATAGACAAATTTTCAGCCCTTGGGAGGGTGTCAAAGTCGGCAGTAGTGAAAATTTTCTCACAACTACACATGTTGGGAGATTTTGTATATCTTTTTTTTGGTAATTCATTTGAATTTGAAATTTAGAGCACATATTATAAACATAGAGATGACATCACAAAAAAAAATTCATGGTAAGAAACCAATTTTCCAGCCCTTGGGAGGGTGTCAAAGTTGGCAATTGTGAAAATTTCCTCAAAACTACACCTGTTGGGAGATTTCAAATATCTTCTAAAATAATTTTTTTTTTTACCTTGAAATTTTTTATACATATTAAAAACATAGATATGGTTTCATGACAAAAATTTCATGGCAAAAGAAAAAAAACTCAATCCTTAGGAAGGTGTCAAAGTTGAAAGTAGTGAAATGTTTCTCACCACTACCCATGTTGGTAGATTTTGAATAACTTTTTTTCGGTGAATCTTTTGGCCTTGAAATTTGGCATGCATATAATTAACTTAAAGACCATGCTGTGGTAAAAATTTGGTGGTAAAATACCAATTTTTGAGCTCTCGGGAGGCTTTCAAAGTTGGCAGTACTGAAATTTTTCTCGCTGCGAATTCAAAAACGACATTTTGATTGGTACCCCACTGTACAATAAGATGAATTTGGGGAATCTAAGTGTAAATTGTAATTGACCTCTGGTGAACTTTTCTTCATTGATTATCCTTTACTGCTCTAATAATCCTCAATAAGTTCTTTGATGTTTAGAGGCAAAAACAAGTTTCAAAATTTTGTACACTTTGGCAAAGGAAGGCTAAAATCTTCATCTTTTTGTATTTGACTATGGATCCAATTGCATGATTGTATTGTTTTGAGTATTATCTTTATAAAATTTGAGAGAGAATAACCTACTAATTGCAAGATTATATAATGCTCAAACTTCAAAAATTAGATGAAGTTTTTTTTAGCCCTTTTCAAAGGTGAAGTTTTGTCTTTCAATATGTTTAAAAAAACTTAAACTTGTGCCCCCACTACTTTTACATAATAGTTTGCATGTTGGAAATTGGGTTGAAATCACATGAAAAAAATGGAACAAAAAATAATCTCATACTCATCTTAAAAATGAATGTAAGGTGGTACTTGACCAAAAAAAACTCATTTGGTTTTCAAAACTTCATCTCATTAGTCTAAACTCTAAAGGAGATGCTATAATTTTGTTTGGTGTGAGTGTTAGTCAATCTAATCAAATGACAAAATAATTTTATAAAAATATTAGAAGAAATTTGGGTGAATAGAAGATTGCGAGTTCCCACATAGTAGAGAATTGCGGGAACTCTAGAACTACAAAAAGCTGACATGGTCAGGTGACAACCACATCAGATTTTTTTTCAATTTCAGTGGCCTAATCTTTTTTTTTAATTTAAATTTATAACAGCTAACAACACTTAGTTGTTCCCTCACTCCTGAAAACAAAGAAAATTGGCTAGGAACGGCCTTTTATAAAGCCAAATCTCATCTAATGCAAAACAGTTTTTTTTAACCCCTAAACCCCTGACAGCGTTTTCACCAAAAAAATGCTCCAAAACTGCCATTTCTAATACAAGAGCAATTTTTTTTAAACACATTTTTGACTCATGTAACCGTAGGATCTTGTAGTAAGGTGGTTTGTAAACATGTGGAAAAAATTTCAGAAATTTCCACCGTGTAGATTGCAAGATATAAGCATTTGAACTGACAAAAACTGTTTTTTTATCCCTGCGAAAATCCGGGCAGCTGCACTTCACAAGGTCACATTTGTGTGAAAAAAAATTCAAAATGGTGGTTACTCTTTGAATTCATACTTCAATGCAAGTTGGCTACATTCTCAAAAAATTTCAAACCATTTGGAATTGTACAACATATAGGAAAAAATAAGTAAGTAGAAAGAAGTAAAAAATGAGCTAAAATACTAAATTGTGAACATTTTATTCATGGAATTGAAAATTTTTAATCCCAATGGTTAAAATGTTGAAATAAACAATCTACACCTTTTGTTTTTATTTTTTTCCAAAAATATGAAAAATTGAATTAAATGAAGAATTTCAAACTTTTTTTGTACTGTAGAGATTCTGTAACTGGCCGCAAACTACCCCAAACTCAAAATCTTCATAACTTTTGACTCATTGATCGGAATGGATTGATTCAAAGCTTCCCATGTCTGTATAAACCTAAAGAATCAATTTGAAATTTCACTTTTCAAAAAAAAGTTTTTTTGAAAAAGTTTTTTCTGCTGCCTGGGCTGCCCACCGAGCAAACAAAGTGACATATCATGCCATAACTTTTTATCCACAAAGTCAAAAGTTATGAAAATTGTTGGGCCTTAAAGCTACTCCTCGGACACACATTGTATCAAAATTTCAAAAAATAAAATAAAAATGCCATCTGTAGTGAGCTGCCCAAAAAATCTATAATGTCAAAAAACGTTGTTCAGGGGTTTAGGGGTTAAGTTTCTAACTTTGACATTGACTTCACATACTCCCTTTTTCACAAAATGATTGTCCACTACTTCAAGTAGTCTATATATTAACCCCTAAAGGACCATTGTCCCCTTGGGGGACAAAATGGATTTCGGGCAAGTTCCTATGACTTCAATTTTTGGTGAAACCTTTTGATACTTCCTCATGAGATAGAAAAATTCATTAGTTTCGTGGGAATAAAATTTTTATTTTAATTGGTGATTGGGAGCAAAAGCTATACTATAAAAAGCCCAAATTTTCATTCAATGGGTAGAAATTTTTTTGCAAAAAGTCAAAATTTATTTTTTAATTTATTTTTAATGAAATAATATATTTTTGCCTACAAGTGAAGCTTTGATTCATTCTACTTGCCTGGACTTATAATGAGAAAATAATGGACAATCTTGTTTTTTGAGCAATCTAGACATCTTCTTGAAAAATTAACTTATAGGATTTATTTCTGAATGCAATTTTCACAATTTTTCAAAAGAAATTGTTGAACAAAGTTATGTTTATTGTCTAGAACAACCTCATCATTGGAATTATTGTATTTCAATCCCATCTTAGAGTTATTAACCATTTAGTTTTTATTTCAATTATGGACCTACTTCTACTTTGCAATTTGTTAAAGAATGAAAATCAAGTGTTTTTTGGGTAAATTTTTTTTCCTAGACTCTCAACTTAATCTTTTAATACAAAAAATCATAAATTCAAGACCCATAGTAAGAAAAAATTTACAAATGGCGGTCAAAGTCATTTGAAATTGCAAACTATAGTTTGAGAAAATTTGTATTTCCAACTTTAAATGCTCATATCTTCCAATCTATTTGGTCAAACTTTATGAACTTTTTACCACATGATCTCAGTCAATTTAGGTACAAGATCCTATGGTTAGATTTTTTAAATTATTTTTTGGTTTTCTTGGATGAATGCACCATAAATGACAATTTTGAGAGGTTTTTGATAGAAAAATAGCCTTTAAGGGTTAATTCTTCATAACAAGAATTGGGCAAAAAATGAGCCAAGTATTGAGAAGTAGGTGGATTGATCAATGGTGAAACTCAAAATTGTTGTCTCAAGATGAAACCACATTAGCACACTTAAAAATCAAGATAGAAGCTATTCACAACAACTTATACATGAGTTGTTTTCCAAGGATTTGATTTTAACGTACCTTCACAAAATTTTCTCATGGTACAAAGACAAAATAGAAAACCTATGTGTTGATGTGTTCAATGCTCATTTTTAGGGGAAATTATAAACCAATGGATCATTTATGATGTGAAGTTGCCTCATTAACTTTCTTGCTTTATTTTTTATTTTTTGAAACATGGATAGTTTCCATTGAAACTTTTGTATTTTAAGCAGTTCATGCTTCACATGAGATATTTTTGTTTTTGCAAACTGTCAATCATATGATGAATTAATTTGTCCATGCATTTGCATTCATTACATTACAAAATTCTCAAATTTTGCCTTAATCTTGGAAAAATTTGTCATCAAACAACCATTTTGTGACACAAGGAGTAATTCTTTAAAATTTTGTCAAAATTGATCAAAATGACATAAACAAAGCTTTTGATGTAGCATATGATGATTAGAATCTTTTTTTTTAAAAATTATCCAAAAAATTTGAAATTTGAAGTCAAAAGAGCCTACTTTAGTTTTCAAAATGCTCAAAGTAGTCTCCTTATGACTTTAGGAGGTAAATGTATTACTTATTCATATAACTCTACCTATAAAAATCCAAAAGAGCATTTAGTCATTGAATAACTAAGTTGCATTTTTTTTCCAACTCACTACAAATGGAATTTTATTTTTTCTTTGAAATTTTCAGAGTATATATAGGCAAGGAATATCTTTAAGGCACAACAATTTTTATAACTTTTGACTACATGGTTAAAAAGTTATTGTATGATGTGTAGATTTTTGCACTCTCAAAGTGGTCCAGAGTCATTCCATTTTGACCAATGAGATAGAAGTTATGAAGAGTTTTAGTTTGTGGGTAGTTATAGATTCTCTACTCAAAAATAAACTTTGAAGTCCTTTGTTTAATTCAATTTTCAATATTTTTTGAATAAAAATAAAATTATTAGATTAAGATTGCTTATTATAACATTACAACCATTCGAATTGACAATTTTCAATTTCCAAAATGAATTTTCTACAATTTAGTGCTTAGAATCATTTTTTATTTCTTTTTACTTACTATTATTTTCCTAAATTTTGCACCATTCCAAATGATTTGAAATTTTTCAAGCATGTAGACAACATACTTTGAAGAATGAATCCTAAAATAAACCAACAACATAAACATTTTTTCATGCAAATGTGACCTTGTGAAGTGCAGTTACCTAGTTTTTTCTAAGGGCCAAATAAAGGCTATCTATCAATTCAAATGCTAATATCTTGCAATCTGTACAGTGAAAATTTCTGAAATTTTCCCAAGTTTTTCAAATCATTTTACTATAAGATTCTACAGTCACATATGCCTAATATTTTTTTTAATTTGGTAACTTTACTAGAAATGGTAATTTTAGAGCATTTTTGGTGAAAAAATTGTTAAGGAACTTGAAGGGTTAAGATGCATAGATGGCAAATTTCGTTAAAACGGAAATATGCTATTAATTTGGTAGTTTTTACAATTCAAACTTCAGACTGCGAGGTCCAAAATCTAAACTTGTCATACATTTTTGAAATCTATACATGTTGTAGATGATTGAAATCTATACTAGTCCAAGATGTTTCAAACCGCAAGGTCCAAGTATAAACGTCATAGATTTTGTAAATCTACATATGTCTTAGATGTCTAAAAATCTATACCTGTACTAGATGTTAGCTTTTAATTCAGACCGCGGGGCCCCAAAAATGGCATAGTGAATATCACCATTTTTTTGAAATTCGCCATATAAGATTTATTATTAAAGTGTCTTAGTTTTAAAAATCTCATTATTCATAAGATAAAGATTGTTGATTCTCTAGACATGTATTTTTGGACACAACTTTTTATATTAAATTCAAAATTCATCACAATTTCATTTGTCAAGTTTTCATCTACACAATTTTCATTCATTTGCTTTTGCTAAACTCTAACAAAGATTTCTTTCATGAACCTTGCAACCTCAGATGAAACCTTTAGAGTATTATTGCATTACAACAACCTCCAAGTGTATAGTACAAATAAACTATGAACTTCAAACTTTTTATAATTATTAATAAAATTTTCCAAAACCTATTGCAAACAATTATATGTTCATGTAGTGTACATTTTAGGCAAGAATTTCAAAGGTTAGTTTGAAAACATATTATGTTATTTACAATTACTAGAATGGCCAATTGTTTTCACCTTGACTTGACCTTGTTACTTTTATTACCATCAGAACTAACTAAGTTGAAATGGTCCCCTCGCTCAACCACACCAAGTCATTCCAAGGGTGCAAGTAAAAATAAAAGCCCCTATTTTGTGCTTCATTATTTTACCTCGTACATCTCTTATAGCTAATTTGTGGCCTTTGATTGCAAAAGTAAATTCAGAATTTGCAAATTTTATCATATGTGAGAAATAAAAATTGCAGCATTTTCCTGAGTGGCCAGTTCACCCCTGCCCCTGAGTAATCACCTTCACATTCCCAGTAAAAAATGGGTCCAACACACGCACAAAGGTACTGACAGAGTCTCCATCTACACTAAACAATAAGCCGAACTAAGTTTGGGAATACAGTGTTTGTTATTAATCGTAAGAGCATCCCCATGCCTGCTCTTCAAAGCCACACTTCAAACATTTTGGACCACTGATCTTTCTTGTCAGGAGAAGATCAGCGGTCCAGAATGTTTGAAGTGTGGCATTTGAAGAGCAGGCATGAGGATGCTCTAAGGTGGGATGGAGTGGGAGGACAACTTGTATCTAAGGTAAACTAGCCTATTATAGACCAAATGGAAGCAAAAGTCTATTTCGGGTAAAATTGTAATGGCACATAACATTCAGTAGCCCATAGAAGGACTGCCTTTCCTTTTGTGAAGTCCCCATCACCTAATTTCATCTAACATTTCTTGAAGTTTGCAACTTTAGTTACTGAATGGTGTGGAATATTCCACACCATTTCATCTGCTGGATGGAATGGTGAGGGATATTCCACACCATTTCATCTGTTGGGAGGCACTGTGACAGGCTGCTACTGAATGTTATGCAGTGTACATTTAAATCCTGAAATGAACATCACCATTACAATTTTGCCCACAATAAGCTTGCTCCCACATTTGGTCTATAATGAGGCATGTAATGAGGTACATCACCTTATCCATTGTATACCACAAGTTAGAGCAAACAACGACAAATTGATAGTAGATCTGAGCTCCTTGATTGAATGCCGAATATCATACCAAAAGGTCCAATTCAACATTCGGCACTTTGGTGCTAAAATTGAATTTCCACATCACATTCTCAAGAGTTCACATCACTTCACACCATTCACAAGATGACATGTGGCACCTTCTAGACACAACTTTATTTATGCCAAACTCCACCTTTACATAGGGTTAACTGTTTTGTATTCCAAGGAGAACAGGACCTCCATATCATTCAATGGATTGAACATGATTTGGTGGAGGAAGTCCTGAATTATGTGAAGTGTCATTGTTGTCCTTGGCAGTTTGGGTTTGAACAAAGAGCCGAGACGACGGAGTTTCATGCACTTTGTACTGTAGTAAAGGATGAAATTTTTGGAATAATACCCTATTGGATGAGAATTTGGGTCATTGCCCTCGACAGGCACCTCAATGCGGTGGTCTTGCTATCACTATCTTTGTACAATGGATTTGACAATGCGTTCCACAGTCAGTCTAGCGAAGAACAGATCAAAGCTGAAATTTGAATTTCGGCCCCTAAGTGCTGAAAATATTGTACCTGAAATCGACCCTAGAATCTCTCATAGCTAGAGGTGACCTTATATAGTAGGCAAGAATAAAAATGGGATGGTTTTTTGAAAAACAAAACACAATTACAAATAAGTAGCAATCTTATTGACCTTGTCTCAATATCAACTCTTAACCTTTGAACGTCACAGGGGATGTTTTTCAGACCTTTGATTATGGGAGATTGGGTTCATCAAACCTTATAATGTTTGCATCCGTATGGTGGATTTTCCCCAAAGAAATGAGTCTAGATTGATGAGGTTGTTGGCTATAGATCTGTATGGTGAGGAATGCAATAATCAATTCAAATTCAAGTTATGTTGCCTTTTTTGGAATGGTCCTATCTTCAGAGTTGTTTGGTTTGTGACGCTTAGGGGTTAAAGTATGAGCATGAATAGAAAAGGGTGGCTTGGTAGCCACAACCATCAACAATAAACGAGAGATGCCATTGTGTAGGTGTCAATAGGAATATTCTATAAATCATGAAATGTCACTCTCCATTTGGTTCTAGTTCAAAGACAGCTGAGGCCATGAGAGCCTTGAAGTGTGAGGCCATGAGTCTAGAAGACTATACACCTTTAATATAAATGACTATATAATAAAAACCTTCTATGATTATAGTGTATTTATACTATAGATACATGTATTATAGGTGTTTTTGTTATAAACACCCTCAATGGTTGTAGGATATCTAGTATTTAGATATATGCTCAAGGCTCACATGCTCACATACTAGCACCATTGACTACAATCTAATGACATGGAGTTGTAGTCTTCTTCAATTGCAATTTAGGTCTTGCCTCTTGCTAGCTAGATATATTATATTTTTTTATTGATTTATACTAATCTATCTTAGATTTGAGATAGTGCCGAAAAAATGATTCAATTTAATCTAACCATCTTGGCCTATGAAAAAGCGTTGTAAGTCGTGAGTATACTCCAATAGACAACTAGGATCTTAGACCTTCAAAACGTAGCCAATACAACACTATAATAGAAAAGGAGTTGTTCACGCAATTGATTCCCCGAAAAATCTAAAAAAGATTAGTAAAATATTGTAGCGTGACCTCTACTTTCAATTTTTCCAATTGTTGGCCATCAATTTTGAAACTTTAAAGGATAGACTAATGACCATGGTTTAAAAGAAATCTAGAAGCACTCACTTGAAGTGAAGTCAAACTAATTTATAAGACCTTTCCCTTTCACACAAAATTTTGAAGATGATTAATTGTTCTTCTATCCTACATAGAAGGATTCTTTGTCATTCATTGGCCCAAAAAACTACAATATTTTTTAAGGGTTGAATATGAACTTGCTTGTTGAACTTTTCAATTTTTTTTGGTTTAAATACATAATGTGTGCATACCTTGTCCTGCCCATGATAGCGTTGTGCACAACCTTCTATAAATTTACTTTGGAAACAACAACTTTTTCTTATACTTTTACTAATCCTATCACACATTGTTCAAAGAAAACCAAATATTATCATCTTGTCTTTTCTTATTTCTTATTTAATGATATATGCAAAGCAAGGCCTTCATTCATTGGTGGTACTGATACATATATTCATGACTCCTACACAAGTCTATAGTACATACTACTGCAAATGCCACACTTTATTCTACCATTAAGTAAAAATACAAAGTTTTTGTTTGGCTACAAAGCCCATTTTTTCCACTTTTATATAGTCGTGCTAGTATGTGAACATGAAAGTGTAAGCATGTGAACCTTGAACATATATAAAAGTAGATATCATACAAATGTTGATGGGGTTTATACTTAAACATCCATAATATAGGTATTTATAGCATATTTGAATTATTATCATAGAAAGCTACTACAATACAAACACTTATATTATAAGTATCTAGTCTTTTAGGCTCATGGATTCACACTTCTAAGCTTATATAATAGCAACCCTCACTTTTATGCATGGGTTCCGCCCAACCTATCCATCTTCATAGATTCTAACCTTGCTTTTCATGCTTGTACAAGGGTTGAAATATGGGTTGTATCAACAAAGGAAATGAGTGATGGGAAGACATGCCAAATTACACAAGTTTTGTGGTTTTCTTGTTGTCATTTGCTTGGTCTCTACAATCTATATTTACACTTGTCTAGTGAAATTCAATGAAATGCTTAACACAATATTTAGATTTAGAGTTACAATAGACATATGTAAAAACATAATACAATAGTTTTATGGATTTGGATAATGTAGTTTGGACTGAAGCAAACTACCCCATTACAAACAAAATGGGAGCAAGTCCATTATGGGAAAAATTGTAATGGGGACATACATTAAGTTCTGAAATGTATACCATCATTACAATTTTGTCCACAATGGGTTTGCTCCCATTTTGTTGGCAATGGGGTAGTTTAGGTTTTGTCATGTGAATGATTTTTGATATGACAAGTATTACTCAAATTGCAGCCCAACATTCTCACACAAGAGTAAGGTGGGTACACCTAAAATTGCACCTCACCTAAAAGTGCCATCTATAGTTGCTATACATTTCTGAATTCCATTATGTACCTATTTGGTTGGAGCGCTTTGGGAAACAAACTTTGAACCTTAACCCTTAAAGGACGGGCCTATGACCACTGGTTAGAAGCCCCCTTGCTGGTCATTCAATTTGATACTGTTTAGGAACCAACCAAGTATGAAATTTTTATTTTTTATTTTTCAAAGATGGAAGTACATGTCTTCTGCACTTCACAGAAATTTCAGATTTGTTTGAAGAAAATTGATTTTTATGAGATTTTTTGAAGAAAAAATGAAGAAAAAATCATAGAAAATAGAAAATTATCTCAAAAAATCTGAAAATTTCACGATGTGTGTAAATTGTAGTTACAAACATCATGGTGTAAACTCAACTTCCGTGTACACCTATTTATAGGTTGTAATGGACATTAAAAATGAAGCCAAAATTCAAATTGCAATAAAAGATTCAATTTTACAAATTTTCCCAAAATTCCAACCGGAGTAGAAACTAGAAGAAAAGATCTTCATTTCATTAGTTGCACTCAAACTCAAAAAGTGTCATTTTCGAGGAGAAATTTCAGATTCAGTCAATTTCTCAAATTACACTAAAATGGCAAATTCTGCAACTGTTTTCTCTAATTACTTCTCAACTATATGAAAACAAATAGTAGTTAGACTAAAAATTCAATTGGAGACTCTTTACAACTGAACATGAAAGGTCATTAAAAAAAAGTGGATGAAAAACTACTGTTCTAGTCTTCTGCTGTCCCTGCGAAGTCATCCGAACGCCAAAAAATGGCGCCGGCATCGCTTAGGGGTTAATCACTTTTGCATATGGTATTCAAATGCTGCGTTTTTTGGTACATTGGAACGTGCTTTCACTTGCCAAGAAGACTATGTGAAAATTTGATCAGACCATTGATAGTTACTAGGCACAGTACCACAAAATGACACTTTTAGATGTACCCTCCTTAGTAACTTTGTACTCAATCTTATGACTAATTCATCTATTCATATGCAATAGAAAAACACATCTAAAATGAATGGAAATTGTATAAGATAAGAGAGCTAGCTTTCCTCTTTCCATTGCTACTGCCAACTTGAGTGAATTTTCGTGTGAAAGAAAGCACAACAGAGATCCATTTAGAATTGCAATGACAGATGTGGTTGCCAATTCCAAAAGTCAACCCTCCAAGTTATTAGAGCCCCACCCATCAAATTGGGGGGGCACACTAAACGTGTTCCCTGCCTATTCAACCATTTAGGTTTACATCATTTTCTTGAGATTGATGTAAGGTGGGCACCCTGCAACTGACACTTTTGCTAGTGTGCCTAGATACTATTACTAGATTGATCAAATTTTCTTATTTTTTTGGTTGCCAATGAAAGGAAGTTCCAATGCACCAAAGAATGTGGTGTTTGGATACCATATGCAAAAGTTATGAAGGGTCAAAGATTTTTTGGTAGAAGTTTTAGATTGAATTGTTTCTTTCATGTAGGTACAGATTGATTTTGGAGATGTATGGCAAAGGTATGCAACCTATTTCTAACTAGGGTCATGTTTGTATAAGATAGGGTCACCTATTTTCCTGAATGAGGGGAATATAATATTGACCATGCCCTTCAAAATAGTATAATGAATAATATATGGACACCTAATGAAGTTGCTATGATTGGTTTTCAGTTTTGGACTTCTTGGAAATAGGTTTGCCTTTAGATCAATAATAAGTTGGGTTGTAATCTTTACTTCTTCAATATTATTAATTCCAAACTTGATTATAAAGTAGCAAAAAATAGTGCAATCTTCATTATTTGTATACTTTGATTGGAGAAAATCCCCCCCCCCTCATTCAATCAAAGAAAATGCTAAAATACTTAACATTGTAAAAAATAGGTTGTAAACCTTAGTGTGAGTACTTGAGAGACAGTCATAGTAATAGTTGAATAGCTTGAATGTAAGACCAGTGTACTCTAGTCAATAATATTGTAACAAGTGGACAAGATAATATAGAATGTCATTGAAGAGAGGATAAGATTAAGGTTGGAGGTTCAAAAAGTGTAGAAGCTCAAATATCACCCACCTCTTCAAATGTATATTGTTTGTACATGTTGCTTTTTCATAGCCTTCAACAGTGTGCATACAATGTAAATTTTAGAAGATGGGCAATTTTTAGAGTCCTATGCCATTTCAAATTCAAATTTTCATAAATAATTCTATAAAGCTCTAAAAAAAATGAAATGGCTTAGGTTAGATGCCAATTCCACTTGTCTTTCAAGAAAAAATTAAATAAAAATAATTCAATGCGTTTCACCTCCCTCAAAATTAAGCTCTAGCCTTTAGATAAGTTTTGAAATGTACACCACCACTACAATTTTGTCTACAATTGGTTGCTCCAATTCTAACCATGATGGGGTAGTTTACTTTAAGTTAATGTGTGCATTTAGAATATGCCAAAATATAAGGCTATGTTGGTAATTAACGCTTAAAGGAAGGACCTATAACCATTGATTCAAAGCCTCATTGGCCGTCACCCACTTTGATGCCATTTTTGAAGTAGATATGTATGACAATTTTTATATTCATTTTTCAAAGATGAAGTTACATGTCTTTTGTATTTTACAAAAAAATTAGACTTTTTAGTAGAGAATTGATTTTTTTGAGAATTTTTGAAGAAAAAAAGAAAAAACTCACATCAAATGGAAAATTATTTCAAAAAATCTGAAAATTTCACCATGTGTGTATTTTACACTGACCAACATCATAATATAAACTCAATCTCCGTATCATTCTATAATTAGAATTTGATAGACATTGAAAATATATCCAAAGTTCTGATGGCAATAAAAAATTGAATTTTAGGAATTTTTTCAAAATTCAAATTGGAATAGAAATTAGACTAGATGAACTTCATTTTGTTAGTTGGGCTCAAAATTTTAAAAATATAATTTTTGTGAAAAAAAATTTAGATTTAAAGCAAGAAGTAGTGACTTCCCACAATACACTAAAATGACATATTTTGTGATCTGTCTTTTTCACTAACTTCTCATTCATATGAAGATAAATACTAGCAAGACTACAAAATCAATTAGGTACACTTCATAACCCCCCATGAAAAATCAACAAGAAAAATAGGATGAAAAAACTCTTTCAATCTCTCTTCTAATGACTTTCTGTTCACCCAGAAGCCACAAAATGGTGGCACCTCCGTTCAAGGGTTAAATTAATGAGGGTTAAGGGATGTTTCACACTACGGCCGTCCAAGTTGAGAGGCTGTCGATTCCACCAATCAAATTTTAGAAACCATGAATTTCACTAATCAGATTTGAGAAAACCATGGCCTCTCGACTTGGATGGCTATAGAGTGAAATGCCCCTAATTAAGTTTCGTACCATACCAACAATCATCTACCATTACCTAGCTCTACATGATGTGGGTGAACAGGTGCCCTCACATCTAGGGTTCAACATCTGCAGGGGCAGCCTTTAAGGGCAAAACACCCATTCCCGCACTTGTTCCTTGCAGTGGACTGTAGATTCACCCAAATGCGTCAGTAGACTTCCTTTAATGTGTTCGTCACATGTATGATTGTAATTTGCTGACACAACTAAAGGACACATAGGGAAATTTGGTTGGCTGAGTGCTGATTTTCGTAGGGTTCAGTTTTACAGGCACCTACATGACGGTTCCACAAGTCTAGGGAGCCAACACTTTGAAAATTTGTAGAAATTACATACAATGTCCGAAAATTCTATTTTTCTTTTTTTGAATATTCATGATTTTCACTCGCTAATACTAGAAAAATATCATTTTTAGAAAACGTTGCCTCCAATTATGCTGAATTCCTTTATTTGGACGTTTTTGGGTGTTTCCACTGCAAACTTGGTTCCACAAGCCCAATAAGGATCTTCTGGTCTACCTAATCGATGGGAGGAGCGGGATTTTCTTTTAATCAGGCCAGGCGGGGAGCGGGATCAAAGGGGGGGATCAGGCGTCGTTGTCGACGGAGCAGTAGCGTGGTGGAATCGTTGACTAGGAAATCCCAGTGCAGGAGGACTGGTGGGGGGGAGCCATCACGGTGGCCTTGACTCTTACGCCTTGGTTGCTTCATTAGTTGGCTTGGGACTGCCTAACCCCTCCCCTCGGACCCTCCTAGGTACACCCCTTCAAGTGCACCTGAACTTCAAGTGCCATCTACAATGCACATACATTTCCAAAATCAGTCACGTATATAGACTGTAGAATGGTGCTTTCAGAAACAAACTTTGATCATTAATAACCTTTGCATACGGTATCCAAGTCTTGCGTTCTTTGGTGTACTAAGGTAGGTACACCGAAAATGGCACCTGAACTTAGAGTGCCATCTACAATGCACATACATTTCCAAAATCAGTCACGTACATAGACTGTAGATGGTGCTTTCAGAAACAGACTTTGACCGCTAATAACCTTTGCATACGGTATCCAAGTCTTGCATTCTTTGGTGTACTAAGGTAGGTACACCCAAAATGGCACCTAACCTTAAAGCGCCATCTACAATGTGAATACATTTCCGAAATCAGTCATATACCCAGACTGTAGATGGCCATTTCACAAACAGACTTTGACCGTTAATAACTTTTCCATATGGTATCCAAATCCTATGTTCTTTAGTGCATTGGAACATGTTTTTACTTGCCAACAAGACTATATAAAAATCTGAACAACATGATGACAGGAACTAGGCACAGTAAGAATAAGTGGCCATTTTAGGTGTACCCACCTTAGAATGTGCTTTCACTTGCCAATAAGACTATATGAAAATCTAAATAACTTAATAATAGTAACTAGGTGCACTGCCAATAAGTCGCACTTTTGGGTGTACCTACCTTAGTCATTCGTTCCCCAAGGCAAGTGTACCTCACTTCACTTACCACATGTTGTAGTAGCATTTGTTGTAGGGATAATTGTTGGACTTGATTCTAAAAATGTTTTCATCTACTATATCAGGTGGGTACACCCTAAAGTGCCACAAATTGGTACTCTACCTAATTATCATTATAAAGTTGTTCAAATTTTCAAATCACCTTGTTGAGAAATGAAAGCACGTTTGGATGCACCAAAGAATGCAACATTTGGATACAATATGCAAAAATTATTAAGGGTCAAAGTTTGTTTCTAAAAGTGCCATCTATAATCTGTATACATAAGTGATTTTGGAATGTACACAAACTATAGATGGCGTTTCAAGGTTAGCTGCACTTTTAAGTGTGTTTACTTTAGTGCTGAGGGTCCAAGTGAATTGGCCCCATTGCTTAGCCGCACCAAGTCATTTCAAGAGTGCAAGTAGAAATGAAAGACTCCTATATTATGCCTAATTTACCTAATTCAATCCTCTAAGCTAACTTAAAGCTTTGATTGCAAATATGAATTCAAAATTTGCAAATTTTATCATGTGCGGGAAATAAATTTTTTTTTTGGAGTTGCCAAGCAAGGTCATCAATATACTCCAACCATAGAGAGGGAGTTTATTGGAACCCTTTCATGAATGCACTTGAGAAGTTCACATTGAGTTTACTCCAAAACTTTGTACTCTAATTTTTAGGGTAATTGCACTTAATTTTGGTATGTGTCAAAAATTAACCCCTTTATATTCTTGCTTAAAATGTATTGAATACAACTTCTATAGTGAGAGCTTCAAGTTAATTTTGGACAAACCTAATTTGAGTACTTTGAAAACTTATAGTTTATTTGTGTAGTTGATTTAGAAAAAGCATTTTGAGTGAATTTAGAATCCATATTTGACGACCAACAAGTCAACAAGTTAAAACCCCAACAAAAAAAATTTAGTTCAATGATATAAACTATGCTCAAACCCTTATTAGAACAATTTTAAGCATTGTCACCTTACACCTTGTTACTCCACAAGTTGTATACAAGTGCAATAATAAAGAATGGCAATAATAAGGAATCTAACAAGTGTGAAAGAACAACTAAATACTAGTTGCCTCAGTCAATATTGCAAATTCCGTGTAAGGTAAGCTTATCTAATTTCATCTCCCACCCAATGGCTTCACCTATAAGATATTCCCATCACCACAATTTGAGCAACTCTTTCAACATCACTTGACAATGCACTTTAATAAGGAGACACTTGAGTGCATGGTTTAGCACATGGAAGGAGGTCTTTTTTTTAAGGCAATTAAATGCCCAATTTCTTCCAAAAAAATAGGCAACTTCAAGCCTATAGAAAAAAAAGAGGATAAATGCGTTAAAAAATGCAAGATTGTAATCATGGCCCTCTATACCATTGCCACAATGCTTCTAAAACCTCATTTCAGTCCATCACACAAAGCCAATACATACAAAAATTACATACTCAAAATTGTCCTCCTTCAATTAAAGCCCCCCAAATGAAGGAGCCATACAAGTTAAACCTTCTTGAAAGGAAAGCCACATAACCATTTGTTTAAAAACAGGAAAAAGAAACCCTACTGTATGGGAGTCTATCCAAGCTTCACCAATTGAATCCCAAGAAACTTTGAAAGATCACAACAAATTCATTCCTTGTTAGAATGTCTTGATTCTACTTACAATGTCTTTTGTACGAAAATAATGTACCTTTTAGATGGTTTTATAATTAAAAAAAGATTTAATTAGTACGTAATTGATGTGTACATTTGTTTTATTTTAGGCCAATACAATATTATTTTCTTTTAAAATGAAATGTTTGCATAGCAACATTGCAAAAAGAATAGCCTATGAAATTCTTATGAAAATGGTATACCACATTAACAAAGGTCTTAAAAACCCATGTTTGTTAATGTTGTATGATTGCACTTGGCCAAGTGCAAAAATAACGAATTCAATGTTACATATGTCTTCTCTCAAACTTCTCAATCCCTAAGAAAACACATGAGCTAGTTGACAATTCCATGGTTTCTCCACTGGGTACCTAGATAGCCAATCTGCTTGGGAATAAACATGTTCCCCTTGCAGCCTCACGCAAATCATCTCACCGCAGATTGAATGAACGGTTCCTTCACGGCGGTGGGGTTAAGTTTGTACTGGTTCATGCCAAAGAAACCAGAACGTGGTATAATTATGCATTCTCTTGCAGAATTGACAGAAACATGCTGTTTGGCAGAGTCAACTGGTGGACTTCTGTAGTTTGGTGTTTAGGTTCAACATTTGCACCATCTCACTGCAAGTCAAGAGGGGCTGACTTTGGCATGCCCCTTGCAAAGTCAGATAAGGCACAAAGACATTTAAGGTAGGTCAGATGCGCCATTAATTCATAGTGTGCCTAGTTCCTGTTATTAGCTAGTTCAGATTTTTATGCAGTCTTGTTGGCAAGTGAAAGCATGTTCCAACCCTGGGCCCTACGCTGGATTCATCTTCGAGCCTCCCTGAATTGTTGCTTCTTCCCTTTGGCGCGGTGACCGGTGCTCGTGGCGTTCCGGGTTGGGCCTTTGCCCCTCCCTGTGAGGCGCCCTGTTGCTTGGTCTTGTGTTTTGCTTTGCTTTAGTTGTTCTCTGTTGTCTGCCAGGCCACTTGTGGCTGGTTGTATTTTATTCTTCTGGCAATGAAATTCCGTTTCATTTGTTTTAAAAATTTTAAAAAAAAGCATGTTCCAACGCACCAAAGAATGCAGGATTTGGATACAGTATGCAAAAGTTATTAACGGTCAAAGTCTGTTTCTGAAAGCGCCATCTACAACTTGTGAACATGACTGATTTTGGAAATGTATGTGCACCATAGATGGCGCTTTCAGGAACATGGTGCTTTTGGGTGTACCTACCTTACCAGATTTGGCAAAGCATCTTCTCATATTGGCAAGCACGAGATTGAATCAATCACCGTCACAATCCGGGAAGAAATTGTAGCTTAACCGGCTAAAATCCTACATTTTCTTGCACCAACCGGTTGCTTGGAGAATACTCTCGGCTAGGCCTTAAGAAAATAAAGAATATTCTTTATTTTTCCTCTAAAATGATTGAGTTTTTTCCTAAAATTTTGAACTTCATTCGGAAATTTTGGATTTCAACCGGTTGACTTGTAACTAAATGCCGGTACTCCCCGTTCATTGATTACCATAACCAGGTTTTTTTTTTTCATTTCTTGAGAAGTGTCAAAGTGGCAATATTCCGTTTTATTGTGGAGTTCCAAATCTCAACATTCATCTATACATTGGATAGAAAAGATCATGTTAGCACATAATACATATCTATCATCCTATTTTCATCCATTATTTGGTGATTTCATCCACTATTTAAAAAGAATTGAACTTTATTGGTGATTTCATCCAAAATTTTACTGTTTTTTTTCTATAAACTTGGTGCCAGGCCAAAAAATTTGGTGCAATTTTGCACCAAAGCGCCAGATTAAAAACCTTAACCCAAACCTGTAAGTGAAAACATCCAATTAACCCATAAAGGCATAGAGCATTTTTGGGTTCAAAAACATCATTACTTGTGAAGTCTTACAAGTCTAAGTGTGATCAAGGTATACTAATTTCAACCATAAAATCTTACAATATATGATGGAAGCACCCAAAACTATCCAAAGAAGGAATTCAACATAGTTGGAGGTAACTTTTTCTAAAAATAATTTTTTTGTAGTATTAGCAAGTGAAAATCATGAATGTTCAAAAAAAAAAGTTTTTCAGATGTTGTATGCAATTTCTATGATTTTCCAAAGTGTTGTCTCCTTAGACCGTTAAAAGTGTCATGTAGGTACCCCCAAATACGAACCGTATTAAAATTAATAGCTTGCCAATCTCATTTTGGTATGTGTCCTTTAGTTGCTTCAACAAATTAATTAGAGTCAAGCATTTGGCAAATACATTAATTGTAGTCTACAAATGCAATTGGATGAGTCTAGGGTCCAATGCAAGGGATAGGTGTAGTATTGGGTGTTTCTCCCTTATGTGTTATTGATGATGTAAATCAAATTTGGAGTCATTTGGCCACATAGATTGTAAGATTATAATGTTTTAGTGTTGAAAAAAGATGTTGAAATTTTTCTATAAACACAATTGAAGGTGAATTTTGATTTCTAAACCTACTCAAATGAAGAAAAAATTCTAAACTATAAAGTAATTCAAAACAACAGAAAAACACATTGGTGAAAAAAATATCATTCAATTGACATATTGCGTCTTCATAATGACTTTGAAATGTAATAAAATCACATAAAAAAGGTTGCAAAAAACACATCTGAGGTTGAACCTCCATTTACTAAAATGCTTCTTAGTCACTCTTAACTTCTTGGATTGACATGAGATTTTAACTACACAAACTAGACTTGTTTGTGCAACTTCCTTCCAAAAAGATTTGAATTTGACAATGTATGAAAAAGAAACAAGCCACAAAAGTTGATTGTAATAAAAAAAATGTCACGATTTTGAACTTTGAATTGCTCCCAAATATTCAAAACTACTTGGATTGACATAAATTTTTAATACACAAACTAGACTTCAAGGGGAACTAAACCCAAAAAAATTTATGAAAAAAAAGAAAATTGGATGAAGGAGGTATAAGCCCCTAAAGTTGTAGTCATCAAATGTAGTTTGGTGAACTCAAATTGAACCTATCAACTATGATTCTCCCCAAAAATTAATACATCTTGGATTGATCTAAAAATTTTACCACCAATATTAGAAGAAACTGCACAACTTTTCCAACAAGTTTGATTGAAATTGGACATTAGATGTAAAAGTTAAAGCATTTTGAATCAGATTGGAAACTATGTGAAGACACTTTTGGTCCCTTGGGGCATTTAGGTGTTAATGTTAAAATGAACAAATTCAACATTATTGAAGGCCACCTTTTCAAGGAAAAAGAACATTTTTGTAGTATTTGCAATTAAAAATAATAAATTTTCAAAAGAAGAAAAGAAGACAACTCATAGGTATTTCATTATGAATTTTCAAAGTAGAATCTTCCTAAACCATTGAAATTGTCACATAGATTGGTCATAAACTAAAATCTAGACGGAATTACAATAAACGTTCAACCAACTTTACAATCAAGTATAGAAATAGTTTAATTGCACTTGTAGAGACACTTTCAATAGAAGTCTACTTGTTAGGAATGGCTAAACTAATGGTTTTTGATGTTGATGCCTCAATTGGAATTAAGAATGGATAGAGTCCTTGAAATGTGTGGAAATTTGAATTTGTGAAGGCAAACTTCTAAATTGGATATTGAATCAAACTTTGTATAGTTGTGTTGTATCACAATGCAACTTGTTTGATTTTTAGGAGGAATAAAAAAGTAACTTGTGATGTACTCAAGTATTTGATTAGAAATTTACAAGGCAAATTATTGTATAAGATATTGTATCAACTATGAATACTTGTGTCATGTCAAGATGCAAATTAATCCAATTTTTAGGAAGAAAACTTAAGTCTTATTACATACTTTGTATTTTATAACCTACTATGTGAGGCACTATGTTAATTCTAGACTAAATACAATACAATCCATTGGTCACCAATATAACTTACCGTACGTGTGGGTCAATTTCGAAAATAACTAAAGAAAATCTGAAACATGTGAAAAATCTTTAAAATGTAGGACTATTTTTTGAAAATCTAAAAAATTTCATTGTTGCCAATTTTGAATATCCAAAAAAATATTCTTGAAAATATTTTTTTTAAAGTAACACATTTCCACATGATGGTAGAAAAAATTAATCCAAAATTGGGAGTGTTAAAAAAGTAGGAAAAACAAAGTGCCAAAATCCAAGCTATTAAGAAAATGAAAGCAAGTTGCCAAATTGGTAAAACTTTGAAATTAAAATATTTCGACAATAAGTTGCCAAATTTGACCTACATGTATAGTATAATCATTGTAAATTTTTTTGCTAACTACAAACCACTTCAAGTGAACTTGTTACACGTGGAAATGGTTTCAATGGGTTGCCTTATTTTTTTTTAAACAACTCAAAACACTACAAAAATTCAAGTTTCCTTTATAAAATTATAAATGAGTATGTAATTTTATGTGAAATGTCATGAAAGTAGTCTCCAAGACCCCCTCCAATAGCCTAAAGCGTGTACACCACATTTGAGATGCTGAAATAGTGGCACAGCCTATTATGCAGGCCTCACACGGAAATGATTCTCAAGTAAACCTGACTGGTGATCACGACTGGATAACACCAAGTGAGGACCACTTTGACAGAAAAATGGTCCAGAAAACATCTATCACAATCACATCTTCTTCATCATGTCCAGTAGGAAATATTATATGATCTTGCAGTGGCAAGCACTTCTCAGAGTGCTTAGGGCAATGGACAATTAAAGAAAAAAAATTGAGATTCATGAGGTGTAGGAAACCTCCCAACACACACAAACAATCGCTGTTAAACAGTATCATGCAAGTGGCCAATTGATTAATATTTTCATCAATTTTGAATGCGAGAATATGGGATAAAAGGACAATTACTTCAGTTAAGCTGTACTTGACGTCAATGTTTTTATCCATTCAAGTTCGCTGTTGAAAATGTCACCCTGCACAGTACAATACAAAAGCAGGTTCACGCCCTGTAAACAGTTACCCTGGGGAAGGAAGACAACAAGGATAAGAAGACAATGTTGAGTTCAGCATTTCATTCTATAATACTCAGCGAGGCTAAGATATCTACATGATTGCTACAATGTATTGTAAGAGAGAGGTCATTGTGGAAACACATCCTAATTCCATTGTTTTCACATTCGTTCCTACAAACCTTCTAACTGAATGATCAAAATATAACAAGAGTGATCTGCAGACAGATGCATGCACAGATAAGTTGAATGAAACTTGTGAAGTCAGACATCATAAGTAATCAGGGTTCTCATGTTACACAAATGTGCATAGTTTATGTAAGAAAGAGTAGTTTACGTAGGTGTTACAAAACACCGTAGCGAGAACTGATGAAGGTACTACAATGAAACTGCTATGAACTTGCTCTGATGGATTAGTCCTGACTAGTCCTGTATCTCCCACGAGAAGTTCAATTGAACCACAAGTTTAAAGGAGGAATTCTCTAAATTCTGAGTCAATTACTTGTCAAAGCACGCGCCAAATTGCCACGCCTGCAAAGCTAATCCATATTTGTACAAGAAGTTGATTTGAAATTCTGCCTCTACGGATGTCAACACTGCTCTCAAGCACCGTGTGCACCAGTCAATCCATGGATTGCTGCAATTCTGGGAAAATGATAGATCAATATGGACATAGTAGAGAAAAGTTCCAATGAAGGCCAACCAGAAAAAAGGATGAATCCACTTCGCCATGGTGCAGTACTTCGCCATTGCAGTGTCGTTGAGTTGCTGTGGCCTAAATGAAGCCTCCCATCGCTTGCTCCAGCTCCCTCACCTTCGCTATTAAGAGGTCACGGTCTCTTTGAATCTGTGAAATGGACATCTCGCGCTCCTCTTCGGCACTTTCCAGTTCTTCCAACATTTGCCGAATGTCTTCCGTTTCCTCTTCTTCTTCAGCGAGAGCCATGGCCTTTCGAATCAACGCCCGCACCTGCCATTGTTCCAGTGAATGGTATCAGAAACTATTCTATTTGTGTATGTAATGCCAATTCAAACGCAATGTAATAGTGGATTGCTGGGTGTAATAATTGGGGCACTATTTGATAAAAAGAGTAAATCCCCAACCATGTCCCAATACTATCTACTCTGGACTCAGGTGTCCAACCAAAAATTATTTAGAAACAGAATGACACAAACTGATTCACGTACCTTGCCAGCATTTCGCAGAAGTTTCGTATTGCCAGTGAGGATAGGAACAAGTTTCGGGGGCTCCGCTTCAGAAGGAAGCTTGGATTGCGGCTCGGGTATTCTGCGTGTCACTTGAATGTGGATTTCGCCCTTGTTGACACCTTGCAATGGCAACCACTGATCCAACATCTGATTTGATGGAAGATGCTCGTACTCCACTTCACAGTGACCTATACTAGACGTGGGAAGTATGGTATTATAGTCCTTCACATGAAGAACTAAAGGACTTCCGTCGTCTGGAAATTCCAAAGTCTGGTTCCAGGATGGATTTAAAGTTTTGTAGACAACCTGCAGTGCCAGAAAGAGTTGCGCAGCTCAATTGATACCGCAATCAAATTCAAAAATTTACTAACTAAATGAATCTGGACTGATTAAAAGACACAAAAACCTCGAAGGTAAGCTTATAAGGCCCGGAAAAATCTTTCTCCCCTAGAATGAATGCACAGAGAATTACTAAATATTACCTTCGTGCGTTTTTTGGTGTTGCCATATCGAACACTGACATATGGATCACTTGTACCTCCCCAGTCAGCCGCTACGAGGTCCCGAGCCTCAACCAGTACAACCTCAACCACACATCCATCTCCAAGTGAATGTGATGCATGTTCAGAACCATTCTGCATCCAGGCGCATGCAAAATACCAGGTCAACCTCATCGTAGAACAACGTAACATTAGCCACACCCACGCGTACATTTTTACCAGATCAACAGAAAGCACATAGAATGTACGATGACTTCGTCTACAACAGTTATAGTAGGGATGATTGTGTATTTCACATCAGGTAACAGCTTTCATGATTTGAGGGGCTCTAATGTGTCTTTGAACTGGGCATTGCTTGTACTTTAAACAAGTTGTTTATCTATGTTCATCTATGGTTTAACACTCATAACCCAAGCAGAAAGGATTAAACTCTTACTTATGAGAAAGTGCACTCCTAGCATAAGACTAAAACCACCCTCCAACCCCAAGTGATTGGCCAAATCTATTGTCAAGGCACACCATACCTCCCAATCAATCCACATCCGTCTCTAAATTTCAGAAGATACTTTTAAAATTAATTACTGATTCCTATGCACCAATCGTGAACCAGGGCAGCATCAGAACTTCAGATAGAAATATCGAGAGTCGAGGTTAAACGGTATACCGGACCCACCTGTGAAGGAATTGGCGAGAGCTCAGAGGCAACAACTTCGATTCTAAGATGGATTTCCCCTTGTTTAATTTTCTCCAAAGGTACCCACACATTCTTAGGTTTACCCTCTTCTAGTCCTTGCAAATTCACTCGTGCACTTCCCAAATTCTCGTCTCCAAACCGATCCGCATCGTAACACTTGATTTTGAGATATTCTCCTCCCCCTACTTCTTGAAATAAAAAATCTTGGTCCCACCTTGGGTTCAAATCTTGATTCACAGTTTTCGTCTTGCGAATAAGCTATTGCAAACAAAACATAATTAGCTAGAAATTAAGAAAGATAATCCACTACTTCATAGAAAGAATTTGATGCGATGGTCTTCGAAGGCCAACTGGCCTCGTCAAAACTTACACATGATGCACCCCATCTGCGATTCAGAATGGCTCAAACAAAAATACTAAAACAAAAACAAGTATGTCCTATGAATAGGAAGGCATGGCCTCCTGAAAAGAACAAATGTTCGTACCTTGCCATAAAACAGCTTCAAGTACGGGTCGCTTTTACCAGTCCTGTCCATGGGAGCCAAATTTCTGCCCTCGATCGCATGAATACGTATCTTTCTACCAGTATAAGGGCTTAAACTTGGTTGACTTCCAAGAGCTGTCTGATTCGCATGAATCACAGCAGAAGGAGTGTAATTTGCCACTGCTTTTGAGCCATCAGCAAATTGCCATTCCTTCAGTGAAAGTCTCACGGTCACCTGTCAGGTATTGGAATCAGCTGATTAACCAAAGCAAAACCTTGCCGGCAACAAACCTATTAGGCAGGGTATTCATGCAGAGAAATCAAGAGTGAGAAAGTTCTCAAAAGTCTACCCTAATCTGGCATGGTAAGGACATTATTATCACTCTATAGTGTTCATAGAGTGTACCTGACGAAAATTTTAAACCGACATGAACTCCCCAAACCCTAGTACAGAAAACTCAATCTAAACACGTTGCGGGAACTTGAGCACCATTCACAAGGTTAATCGTCGCAAAGTTTCAAAGAAATGTCAAATTCGAACGAATGCCAGCTCTTATTGGTGAAAAGGTCACCAGAGTGACCAGACCCGTCTCCATGAAGAATAAGAGCGGAGAAAGAATGCTGAATTACCTCTCCACTTGTTGCGCTTTCAAGCGGTATCGTTAGATCGACAACTTTCCCACAATGTTCGACTCGAGAAGCAAGTACACTTTGATCTGGACCCACAGCCCAAAAGATCGTCGAGTCGTCGTCTACATACTTCATCTGAAAAGTAACAAACCATGAAGGGGACACGTGATTCAGCTTCCTAGTAAACAGAAAAACAAACGATTGCTTTCATCGTCCTCAATATTGACAACCGAATACACTCAAAACAGTGTCTACTCTGACTTACTTAAACAATAAATACACAACAAATGGTCAAAGGTGGAAGCTTCCAAATCTACAGGAGTTGAGATAAAGCCTTTAGGAAGATGACAAAAGAAGGTATCAATAAAGGATATGTTTTGGAAGTTACCAAAATTGGATATCAGATTCCAAAGTGGACTTTTAACTCAGACTTCGGGCAATCACGGGTAAAGAAAAATCACTGGAAGACTGAGTGAGTTAAGGGTTTGTATACTCCTTTCAGTAGTTAGGAATGACAGAATCCATATGAACGTGCAAGATGTGATACTAAAAACAGTCATTCAGAGAGGAGAGTGCTCACCTTGATCTCACAGTTTCCTAAGAAGTCATATTTGACGTTGTTGTGGCCTTGCTCGTACACATTGAGGTGCACAATGCCCACGTTGTCATGCAAGACCATATCATAAGTCTCGTTCCACTCGTGAGGAAAGGGTCCACTCTTCATGCCTGTCCGACGTGTCAAATCTTCACACGAAATCTCTACAAATCTCAGTTTCTCGGACCTCTTATTCACAGATCCAGGGGTACCATGACTGCCGCTATTGTTGTGACTGCTACCACTGCTCCCATTGCTTTTCCCATGACTACTTCCATCCCCGTTCGCCAACTTCTCACTGTTGTGGTATCTAGATTCTCGGTGTTCGAGTTTCGCCAAATTCTGAGCTGAAACAATCGTTACTGACAAGATGCCCCCCACAGCCTTCTTTTTCAGATCCACAGCAGGTAGTGAAAAGCATCTCCTTCGAGGCTCCACCATTGTACGATTGAGAGTATCAATGAACAACTTCTCCTGTTTCAATTTGGAGATACATTACAGGCAAAGGTCAATGCCTCATTCCACAACCTAACATATACTTAAAGACCAGCCATCCTAAAGAAAATACTCTAATGCATCAAGAATGAACCACCACGTGGATTTCAGCACACTGACCAGCCAAGATGAGATGAAAAGGAACTCTGTTTGAGGAGCAGATCCGGTGCCAAAGGCCAATCCTATTCTGACTTCTGGGGTGTTCACGAATGAATAGAGCACAGCTTGACCGTCCAGAATAGGCAGCAGGCGTAACTGGACATCAAAATCCACCAAGAATGTTAAACTTCAGTGTCAGTAAATCCAAAATCTGCCAAGAGTGAAACATTCAAGTAATGAACATCAGATTTCACACGCAATGGCAGCTGATATGACAGAAACATGTTATTTCACTATATTGAGAGCTCATTGGAGTGCGTATAAATCAAATAACGATCACGGACACATACATCACCCTTGACATGGATGCTATTGATGATAATGCGAGCAGTTGTTCCTCGCAAGGGGCCCCCCAATTTGGCAGCAATTAGCACGCTCATCTCATTCGTGTCCCATTCGAAACCCATGTTCAAAACCGGCTGCCAAAAGAAAAACATTGAATTATACGGTTTTATTCCGCAGGATCAATCTCATATCCAAAATTCCAAATCTAGACATCCACTTTAATCAAAACATTACAGGGAGAAACTGTAAATTAGTACCTGCTTGCCACCCTCCATCGACCAGTAAGATCCCTGCAGCCCAAACAAAGGTGGCGTTGTTCCCAACGAGAACTCCTCCACCTCCATACTTAACTGTAGGAGTCGAAAAAACACAAATAAGTATTTGGCTCTGTCGACTGTGCTGAACCTTATGCAAACCACAAGACAATTCAGAAGAACACCAATTGCCTAATGTTCTGATCTTTTCTTTAAAAACGGATTAAGAAAATAATTTGGCACTCTACAGTCAGCGCAAGCATAACAAAAAACTCATCCGCCGGCTGGGACTTACGATGGGTCTCGGCCTTTTCTCCTTCAACCGGTTCTGCATGTCACAACAACGATCCCAAAGAATACATGAGATGCATACCTCCAAGTTTAAGACTTGTTTCAGATCAACAGAAGCCACACCGTACGTGTAGTTCAATAAGATACCACGTACTAGTAATTGCAAGAGAAGGCTCAGGTGATGTGCAATCCTCGAAAAACTATGGTGAGTTCTAAAAAATTTAAAGTTCCTGTGCCCCTGTGCAAAATGAGGGCACAATATATGCATGATTTCTACTTTAAGGCTGTGACAATCCACAATGCCTCTAATTAAATTGTAAAGACAACGTACAAAAAGCCCAATAGTACTGTCTAAACAATTTGGCCATGAATGACAACCTGAACACTGTGAAGCAGTCGCCGAACAAGCTTGGGCTCCATAAAGTTGGGCCAGACATTCATCAGCAACTTGTTGAGCCATTCACAAGGCTCTATCGGTGTGCTAGGCTGGTACAGAAAAAACGACGAAAACTAGGCATGTGAGCTAATAGTATAGATTTTTGATCATTACATCTAGTTAAAAAATAGCTGCACTATCATTATACGACTTCCCGGAACACAACCACGTCCTTTACACCCTACTCAAATGTCCTTCAACGAGAGTTTCGTTTAAAACCAAGTGGCTGCAGATTGGCATTGCAAGTTGGGCACCACGTCTTTCACTCTCACCTTGAAAATCAATAAAATATACAAGTGTATAGCCAGTAAATTCATGTAGTCCTCAAATTGAGTTAATGTTCGCGCAATGCAAATCTTGATAATGTTATTGCGATGTTATACTCAATGGAATTAACTTAAAATTACATTGCCAGCTAGTCAGTTTACATTGAATGTCAAAATAAACTTGATATTAATTTACATAATGTTCACATTGATATACTGTCGAAATGGCACAGCAGAACACTCGAAAGATACCAGTGTAGACAATCATCATCATCATCCACACTAGGTCAATTGGTGGGAATAAACCAGACCTGACTGCAAAGTATGTGTCGCCTCCATCGATTATTCAATTCCTCAAGGGCGCGTTCACGTCGATACTTGCCATACTACACACATAGAACTTAATCAGAAACTATGGTCTTACAAATCAATACTAAAATACGGTATGAAGATGCAGAATTGCACGTCTCAAAATGAATTCACCTATTGCAATTTGGATTCACACTCGCTTTTTCCATTTCAAAGTGAAATGATCCAGCAGCGATCGACACCCAGCTAATATAGTCCCTAGCTAGATCACATTACTATGATAAAGAAGAAGATCCTAAAACCCTCAGGAACCTAATCCAGTCTCTTATACCGATCCATTACATCAATACTATCTACTCATACACTTGCTGGTACTTGGTAGCAAGCAGTGTTCGCATGCTTAGGCTAAATATCCCTGGCCACTGATCTTTGAAATCCTTAAAAACAGACCAAATAGAACCCTTTTCCTCGTGGCTTACGCCAGAACGAGATTGAAAAAGTGGATGGCATTCTGAAACAAATTTAAATCAGATTATAGGATTACCGACTGTTCACATTTAGGTTAAGCTAAATTCCTTGGAGTGAAACCTCGGCTCCTACGAAATGCAGAACCGCAAGTCTAGATACCTGAAGAGAAGCCCAGACGGTGACGAACACGGGAACCCAATTGGAGAAGGAAGCCAATATCCAGCGCTCCAGAATCCAAGCCAATATGAACACGGGGATCAAGTAGGGCAAAACTGGCTTCTCCAGCAACAGATGATCCCAAAGCTCTTTCACTTCCTGTGTAGCCCCATCCACCAGCTTCCGTTTCGCCATGCTCACCCTAGCTTCCAATTCTTTCCTTCATCCACTTCTTCCCACACCACAAGACACTTCTCCAACACCCTAACACTAAATAAGATTCTCCTACTCTTCGTTCTTGACTTCTCTCCTCAGTCAAAAAACGAATACGAGTCCATCCATCTCACCACTATATCTAGAAACTCCTAAAGAGTCTCGCATCCGTCTCGCTCTTGCTTTTTCTCCGAACTCCTCCCTCACGCAATTCCTCACACGCCGAGATCTCAATGTAACCACAAACAAGAGCAACTACCCCTGAAGCTGAAGCGATGGCAATCTTCCACACAAAGAAGCGGAAACGAAAAAAGAATCCAAGAATCCAAGAAAACGTCGTCACACTCAAAGAACAACAATCACCGAGCCTCCACTTCACATCACAAGAGGAAGCTCAAAAATCAAACTCTTTCCCCGCGGCACATCTCATACCAGATTCGTACCCCCTCAAAGCCGAAAACGCGGCGCTACATCTGCATGAAACCACACGTCTCAAACCCGAACAAACTCGGCTGGCTGTTGATGGCAGATCTACACGGCTGAGAACGCAAAATCCGGCTCCAAGTTGCGGATTACTGGCGCTCCCAGTGGAATACAAATGTGAAAGCGGTAAATGGTACCGCTCTTTGTCTCATCCAGAAACCCGAACTCTGATAAGCTCCGACTAACCCTCCGAGCATATCCTCATGATTTCAAACCCCAGAAAACAAGCTCCTCACGGGAGAAGAAAGAGTTCAAGCTCGAGCGAGTGAGCACCAAATTCTGCGTTGTGTTCGGGAGTGAGGAGCAAATGGATTTTGGCCATCGGAGATGAGACGGAGAGCACTGCTAGGGCGAGAAAATTCGGGGAATCTAGTGTATGAGATTCCGCATTCTGTTGGTTGGAGACTTTTGAGGAGGGTTGGAGGCTTCGAGGGCAGGTTGGAGTACTGTAGAGTACAGTCAGGACGCACACAATTCTGTAGCACATGTTTACCATTCACATTTAACACTTTTGAAATATTTGAACTGATAACAGATAATTCAGGTAACATTTGAGTTATTTGTAAAGTACCCTAAACTGGGGTTTAAATCCATGAGTTTTAAGAAAAAGTCAGTTGAGTTAAAAAAGTCAAAATAAAAGTGGGTATGAAACTTATTTTTCCATCAAAATGGTGCCTAAAAAAGTTTGGTCCCCACTTTTGAAGTCGTGTGACATAAGTATCTTGCAAAAGAGTTTGACACTTCAACTATAGTTGTCTTCTCAACTTCAAAAAAAGTCATGCCCAAAGTGGGGGGACTTTACAAATAACTCAATTTACAAAAATAAATATTTGTAAGATTTCAAAAATAGGTAAAATTGTAATGTTTAAAAAAAATATAGGATGAATTTTCAAAAATTATGAGTCATTTATCTAAGCTGGTTGAAAGAAAGATTTTATAGTAGTTTGATGAGATTTTTCTACAAAAATTATAGGGACTTATTGCAAAAAAAACTGTAGGTGTTTGAAACATGAAGTGCAGTCCCTAAACATTTCATCAAGTATTGATGTACAACAAAGGTAGATATTTGTATAGTGTAAAATGTCAATTCATTAGTATGGGTCCCCTTAATACCCCTGTTGAATCTACATGCGAAGATTGCACTTGCTTTTGACAGAAGTGTTTAGGTATTTTAGACGAATCACATAATGCCACTAGGTCTTTGTTCCAAAAAGTTCTTCAAAAATTCAGTGTACTCCCCACATCTTTGAATCTCACAATTTTTCCACTTCAAATTTATCACTTGTCACAATCAAATGGATGACATAAGGAGCTAAACATTTTATATTATATTGTAGGTCAATCTATCCATAACAACTTTAGAGTGGGGACATCCCAAATTGCACCTTGCTTAAAAATTTCATCGTCACTTAGTATACATCTCCAAAATCAATATCTACATGCATGAGTTGAAGAAACAATTATAGAATACCTATACATACAAAACTTTGACCCTTCGTAACTTTTGCATATGATGTCTAAATGCCATATTTTTTTTCAATCTCCTTCTTCTTGCCAACAAGAAAATATGAAAAAATTATCAATCTAATAAAACTACCAATGCACAATAGCTAAAAGTGGCGATTTGGAGGTACCTAATAGCCCTTTTCTTTAGTTTTTGAAAAAGTGCGAAGATGGCAATCACTTACAACTGAATGAAGCATTGCATTTACACATCCATCCATTTTTTGGACCAAAAAACACTTCCCAATTGCATTCATGCACTTTTTCATCCAAATTTCGCAATTGATGCCATCCATATTTGAATAGAAATGGAAAATTTCTGGCAAAAAGTAGAAATTTATTTTGAAATGGCGCAATGTAGCGGCACCGTGGTGCCAAGAAAAAGGGGCTGGTCCCCACCTCAGACTGTGGATGACGCAGTTTGGCAGGGAGCCCGCCTTTAAAGGGGGCCACCTAGGCTCGTTTTGATTGGCACGGACCTGCCATGCTGTCGTCATGCGGCGTCAGCATGCTGACCACAGGGAGGAGGGAGGAAGGTTCCGAGTACTTCCGTCAGTTATTTGGTGGGTGAGGGGGGGCTTTCTTCGGTTTGAGGCTTTCTTCGGTTTGAAAGAAATGTTTATGAGTTACTCCGTAATATGGTAGAGGGACCCATTACTAACCGCTGCCCCATCGGCAATCAATAGGGTATTGTATTTTCAACCAAGGTCAAAACAGATTTTCATTTTTTTTTTGTAGTGTGTTTCTGTACTTTTTCAAGGTTTCACTAAATTCATGACACATAAGTGAGCAAGAAAGTAGAAGTCAATGAGTGGAAAAGTAGAGCTTGAATGGTCTAAATTGGATGACTTCAAATGTTGATCATGGATCAAGCCCAGCTGTTGCCTATCAAAATTCATAATATTTGTTTTGCCTTGCACTACCCTAGATTATGTCTAGGTGTGCTTATTTAATTGATTATTAGACCCTCTACTATAAATTGTTTAGGGAGCATGACTCGTAAGTAAAGAATTATGTTCACTTTTTTTTATAAGGACAAAAAGTGAATGTATTGTACGAGTGACAAAAGTCTAACAAACCTATGTATTTTACATCGTTCAATGTACAATGGAATATTGTAAAGTTTTAGATGGAGTACTGTAAAGTTTTTATTGTCAACATCCAATTCTTACACAATCCAAACAAAGTATATCAAATTTTAGCTTCTAAAAAAACAACCCTATTTATGATGAATTTATTTATTTTAATTTTCATAATTTTACATAATAATTCATTGAAAAATATTGATGATGAGTTTTATAGTATCAATTTTATTTGCATGCAATTTGACTTTTGTAGGCACAACATTCTATAATTGAGCAATGGTCCTCTCCATATCGAAAAGATATTATATTTTGGTAGATATCTAATAGGGACTTATTAGTTAGTTTAACCCCTAAGTCCCAAAGTAAATCATTGAATTTGAGGTAGGCCTTTCTCAACTCATTCCAATCAAATTGTCTCCTAAATTGAGATCCACATGCTTTGACTATATTGATTGGTAGTAGGGACAAGTCTTGAGGTGTGGGGAAAAAGATGTGTCCTTTGATTGTACTATTGAAAGATTATAGTAGTGAAACATGGAATATTTTTGAAATGGAGAGGCCATATTTGGGGTGCTTGGGTTCTCAGGGGTTAAGGATTGGGGGTAGATGAAGAACCATAAAAGAGAATTTTGTTCATTGTAAGGGACTTCTTTTGAAGGATGCAAAAGAGACCATTGTCTCATTGGTAAACAATTAGTTGAGGTCGAACCATACATTGCTAACTAGAAAGCCATATTCAATCAATAGGGTGCAAATATTTTCAATGATGGTTGAAATAGATTTCTAACCAAAGCTTGAAATGTTTTGTTTTTTTCCTTTTCCAATTTGGAATTAATGAATCTATGACACATGTCTCAAATTGCACCAAATTGCACAAGAAGAAGTGAGTAAAAAAGTAGTCATTGAATGATTGGAATAGTAGAAGAGTCTATACATTGACTACAAATTTGGAGAACTTTTTGGCTCCCAAAGTTTATAGTAATTTCAATTAATTTAAAAAAAATACAAGAATAGGTAGTACACATATTTCCTATTTTTCTACATGGAGAAAACTTGCACTCCTTCAAAATGATCATGGTTTGTCCTTCAACCATTGAAGTGATCACATCCTGTATCCATTCATACACAATAGATTTCCATTGAAGTGTTTGTAGACTTCTATCAAAGTGTCCTTGAATTAGGGTCATTAAATTGTCCCTTTCCTTATGTGCAAATAGTTGATTACTGGTTTTGTCAAATTTTGCTTTAAGATCTAGCTATATGATAATTTTAGTGGCCTAAGGAGCTTCACCTTTGAAAATTTATAAAATTTAAATATCATATTTCAAAATCCTAATTTTCTTTTGGAAATTGTTGATATTGAATTACTAATACTATGAAATATTTTTTCTACAAAAGGGCCTCCAACTAAGTTGAATTGCTTAACTTAAGGTAGGACCACCCATTCCCAACCGGGGACCAATAACCAACCTCTAGATTGATGTATTTCCAACCATAGCAAAAAAGTTTTTTTTTCTCCATTTCAAAATTGGGACTTGTAAGTTATTGACATATGTTCCAATTTTGTAAGTAAAAAAGTAAAAAGCTATAAATAAAAAGATAGTTTCTGAGTGATTAAAGTTAGTGGTTGGCAATAGGTCTGAAGCACTTTTTGCCTTTCAAAATTCATAATTATTTCAATTTGAGTGGTGAAATTACCAAAAATTTTGCAAGTACCTCTGAAAATTTTTACTTTGCCTTGTACGATCCTAGATCACATCTCCAATTGCTTATTTGGTCGACTGTGGGTGGTTCTACCTTATATTAAAAGTTTTGGGTGTTTCTAAGTTCCCATATGTGTCTCATGAGCTCGCTTTTCAACAAGTACAGGTAAGTCAATCCAAATTTCAAACTCTGCGTGGAATTTCGTGTCCCCGCGTCACGTTTAAATTGATTGGTGATTGGTCCAATGTTTCCCTACCGAGAATGAGCACGAGGCTGGCTGGACAGGGACGGGCATCAATCGGGTATCAAGTGTGCATGGTTATCAATGTCATCTTTAATCTGTTGTACACTTCTGGTAGTTTCAAAACTTGTTTGTACCCACTTGTGGCTGACTGTGTTGTATTTTACCCTTTGCAATGGAAATTTTCATTTGTTTAAAGAAAAAAGAAAAAAAAACTTGTTTGTACTTTGTAGGTGTTTCTTCTTGTAGTAAAGGCTTCCTTTATTTGTGTATTTTTTTTTTTAAAACCTTGTTTGTAGACATAAATTAATTTTGAATAGTTATGCAGTTCTAGTGCTAATAAAGAGCTTATAATTTATTTTTTACTTTGTCCATTTGCTTTAATTGTACTTCATTTTCATTTGCTAGATTAAATTTGAATTATTATTCAATTTGCATTCTTTTTGAATGACAATGAGGTATGATTGTTCACATATTAAATCAAATTTACATGTTTTATTTCTATATTGAACTTCAAGAGCATGGTTAGCATTATGTTAAATAAGCCCATTAAAGTAAAACAATCCATTCCAGACTTTTTACCCATTGTGGACTGCTAAAAATGAGCCCATTACAATTTTCTTTTAGAGAATGAGGTTTTGGCTACAATCAATGTCAAAGCTAATTGGAATGGGATGATTAGTAATCACAATAGGAACTTTCAACTTTTCAGTATTAATCCACTGCAGGAAGTGACTCTTTCAAGCCTTCTATATTTGAAAATATTTTGACTGCATTAGGTGAGTAAGATGACCATTATGGATACAGTTTTAATTGATTTGGGGGTAGTTTAGAATTCATGATAGGTGGAACACTTTAAAAATATAGTTTCAACTACTCTCATTATTTTCTATCACTTGTCCACATGTAGGAAGAAAATTAAAAGATTTCAGCAGTGACATGAGGGCAAACACCTCATTTGGTCTCTAATGGACTGTTTTACCTTATAGCAAATTTTGATATGAAGTGTGCAATTAATGCTATAAGTAACCTTCTTAGAGTTGTGCTATGGCACAAAGATAATTGTATTTTTGGATTGGTTTGGCAAGTCCACCAACCTTCTTTCTACAAATAGTTTATAAGATTAGTAATGATGGAGATTCTTTTTTTCTTTGTATTGTATATTATAACATTTTCAATCTTGAAAAGGGATTTTTGTAGGTAATTAAATGCCCAATTTCCTCAAAGGGTGATTGCAAGAAAGGGTTGTACTATTTGGTGTCACAATTGAAGTGATTCTCATGGTATTGGTTATAACTTTGGAGGCATTAATCCAATTTACTTGAAATTTTTACTGAAGATGGAAAACTTGATACTAATAAGATTCCTCATTTTTCAGAATTTTCCAAAAAACATTTTCTATTTAAATTTAAATTTAGCTAATTTGTCATACTTTGCAATTTAAAAAATAATAAATTGTAGAGTATCCAAAATTAGTGATGTGGACTTGAAATTTATGTAGTCTACTCCCACACTAGAGATTCATGTATCCACCAAAAAGAATTAAAAAAAAAAATTTATATCCTCTACATTGATGCAAATAGGAACTTCTTGCACATGCAATTCTGAACATTGAAAATGGTTTCAAAATCATTCTTTTGGTGAAATCTCATCACCATCAATCACTAGAAGAAATCCTTGTTTATTTCAACAAAACACGTCAGGTAGATTGTGTTGACACTGCGTTGCTGAAAACGAAGAAAAAACACAAAAAAACACCAAAAAACGCGTTTTCTATGTTTTTTTGTGTTTTTTCTACGTTTTTTCTGCATTTTCAGTGTTTTCCTACCTTTTCAGCAACGCAGTCTCAACACAATCTACCTTACGTGTTTTGTTGAAATAAACATGGATTTCTGCATTTTTCTTCTAGTGAATCCTTCCCAAATTGACAGTTTCTACTTTTAAGAAAACAATGTATTTTACTATTTTTTACAACTTATTACAAATTAAAATGTAAAAATGCTCATTTTCATGAGATTTTGCACTTGTCTAGTTCACCTACTTAGAAAAATTTCCTACACTTTTCCTTCATAGGGTACCTTCTTCTTCAAGAAATATACATTGAACATATATTTCATTTTAAAAAAAATTGTTTTTCTATTTTTGAAGTGTTCCCAATAAAAATCAGTATTATTGCAAAACGAGACAAGAAATGGGAGGCCTTTCTTGCAATCACTCCAAAAATAATGGGCAAATTGAAGCTACAAAAAGAAATACATTAAATGTGTTAAAAAATGCAAGATTGTAATTACAACCCTCTGTACCGTTGCCAAAATGCTTCTAAAACCTCATTTCATTGAGCTCAACGGGTAATCCGGCTCCAACCTCATAATTCTGATAAAATTTGGTTACAGTTTGATCAGATCTAGATCTATCCCTTTCTTGCAACTAGGGATGGTAGTAGTGTTAGGTGGTATAGGAATGGCCCCCCTAGTTGTTATTTCACATAGTACGCTCTTCGGTTTCTTTTTGGTTACTTGCTCTTATTTCTTCGTGTCACCAGCTTTGTGGCTTGGCTGTTGTTTTGGTTTCTTTTTAACCCCTAAAGGACCATTGTCCCCTCGGGGGACAATTTGGAGTTCGGGTAGGTTCCGTAGACTTCAATTTTTAATGAATCTTTTTGAAATTTTCTCATAAGATAGAAAAACTGATTAGCTTCATGGGAATGTAATTTTTATTTCAATTGATGACCGGGAGCAAAAGTTTTACCACAAAAAGCCCAAATTTTCATTCAGCGGGCAGAATTTTTTTTTTGCAAAAATTAAAATTAAAATTTTTAATTTTTTTTTCTAAAATAATATATTTTTGCCTACATGCGAAGCTTTGATTCACTCTATTTGGACTTATAATGAGAAAGTTATGGACAATCTTGTTTTTCGGGCAATCTAAACAATTTCTTGAAAAAATAACTTATAGGATTCATTTTTGAATGCAATTTTCACAATTTTTCAAAAAAAATTGTTGGACAAGGTTATGTTTACTTTCTAGAACAATCTCACCATTGGGATTATTGTATTTCAATCCCATCTTAGAGTTATTAACCATTTAGTTTCTCTTTCAATCTTAGACCAACATCTACTTAACAATTTTTTAAAGAATGAAAATCAAGTGTTTTTTGTGTGAAATTTTTTTCCTAGACTCTCAACTCAATTTCTTAACACAAAAAATTATAAATTCAAAGTCTATACTGCAATTTTTTAATACAAATTCCAGTCAAAGTCATCTGAAATTGCAAACCACAGTTCAAAAAAACTTGTATTTCCAACTTTGAATGCTCATATCTTCCAATCTGTACGGTCAAACTTCATGAAATTTTTACCATTTGATCTCAATCAAGTTAAGTATAAGATCCTATGGTTAGATTCTTAAAAACATATATTTTTTGTTTTCTTGGATGAATGCAACAGAAATGGCAGTTTTGAGAGGTTTTTGACAGAAAAAAGGCCTTGGTCCTTTAGGGGTTAATGCATTGGTTTTCCCCTGTTTGTTATAAAAAATAAAATAAAAACTCATTTCATCTATCATGCAAAGCCAATACATAAAACAATTGCATACAAAAATTACATATTCAAAATTATATATACTCAAAATTGGCCTTCTTCAATTAAAGCCCCCCAAATTAAGGAGCTAGACATTTTCAAAACTTATTGAAAGGAAGGCCATACAACCATTTGTCCAAAAATAAAAATAAAACCTTTCTTGCAATTGGTTAGAAGTGAAAATAGAGTGTTGCACCAAAAATTCAAAGAAATAATCCATTGTTCAAATTTATGACCTTTTGCCTAGATGACATTTTTTAACCCCTAAAGGACCAAGGTGCCTTTTTTTGGCAACATAGAAATTTTGGGCAAGTATATGTGACTAGAAATTTCGATGATTTAGGCCCAAAGTTTAATAGAAGGTTGGGATGAGGAATATCTTTAATGCCCAACAAATTTTGTAACTTTTGACTACATGATTAAAAAGCTATTGCATAAAATGTTATTTCTTTCTCAACTTGGGCAATGTGGGTAAATAAAAAACAATTATTTTCTTAAGAAACAAAAATTTGAAATTGGTTTTATGGATTCATATATATATGTGGAAAGCTTTGAATCATTTTGTTTTGATAAATGAGTTAAAAGTTATGAATAGTTTTAGTTTATCATTAATTATGGATTCTCTATTTTGAAATAAATTTTGAATTTAACTCTATTTTCAATATTTTTGGAAAAACAAAACATTGGGTGTAGATTATTTATTACAACATTTGGAAATGGCAATTTTTAATTTCATAAATAAATTTCTAACATTTAAATATTTAAAATCATCCTCTATTTCTTTTGATTTTCCAATTCTTTTCCTATATATTGTACCATTTGAAATGATTTGAAATTTTTTCAAGCATATAGTCAATTTGACTTGAAGAATGAATCCAAAGAAGCACTTCTATTATAAATATCTTTTTATACAAATGTGAGATTGTAAAGTGCAAATGCCCAATTTTTTGTAAGGTCAAAATTCAAAGGATTTTGGTCAATTCAAACACAAATATCTTGTAATCTACACAATATGAACTTTTGAAATTTTTTTCCATCCTCTCAAACTAGAATACTATAAGATCCTACAATTATATGTGTCTAAATATATTCTTTTCCAAACAAATGGTACTTGTATTAGAAATGACAATTTTAGAGTGTTTTTGGTAAAAACATAGACAATAAACTTTTAGAGGTGAAGGACCATTAGCCATGCTCTTAGTGCATCCATGGTGTATCCTACAAACATTAAATGAAATTGAGGCCTCCAAAGGGTTGTTTCAAGTCTGTTCTTGAAATAGTCCTTGGAACAGGCATCTATTGTCTAGTACGCTTATGAAATGAAAGATTATAATATTTGACCATGAAGGTGTTAACCCTTAAAGGATGGGCCTATGACCACTGGTTGGAAGCCCCCTTGTTGGTCACTCGATTTGATACTGTTTAGGAACCAATCAAGTATGAAATTTTTATTTTTTATTTTTCAGAGATGGCAGTACATGTCTTCTACACTTCAAAGAAATTTTAGATTTTTTTGAAAAAAATTGATTTTTATGAGATTTTTTGAAGAAAAAATGAAGAAAAAATCACAGAAAATTGAAATTATCTCAAAAAATTTGAAAATTTCACAACGTGCGTAAATTGTAGTGAAAAACATCATGGTGTAAACTCAAATTCCACGTACACCTATTTATAGGTTGAAATGGACATTAAAAATGCAGCCAAAATTCAAATTGCAACAAAAAATTCAATTTTACAAATTTTTGCAAAATTCCAATTGGAGTAGAAACTAGAAGAAAAGACATTCATTTCATTAGTTGCGCTCAAACTCAAAAAATGTCATTTTCAAGGAGAAATTTCAGATTCAATCAATTTCTCAAAATACACTAAAATGGCAAATTCTGCCATCTGTTTTCTCTAATTACTTCTCAACTACATGAAAACAAATAGTAGTTAGACTCAATTGGAGACTCTTAACAACTGAACATAATAGGTCATTAAAAAAGAAGTGGATGAAAAAACTAATGTTTTGGTCTTATGTTGTCCCTGCGAAGTCATCTGAATGCCAAAAAATGGCGCCGGCGTCGCTTAGGGGTTAAAATTTCAAAAGTGATGTAAAGTGTTTCTATCCTCTTTTCGCAAATCAAATCTAAAAAATTGATGACCAAAAAAATATGAGGTAGAAGGGCATAACATGTATAACTTCAATCAATTTATCGCTCTTCAAAATCTACTTTACAATTTTTATAAATGAATTTCGAATGTGATTTTATTTTCCCGAGATCTAATGTATTTTAAGGCTCATTTTCAAGAGCTCTCAACACTACAAAAAGTCAAGATTGCAAAAAGTACCCTTGCACAAAATCTTGAATAGAAAAATCACTATTGTTCATTTTCCAGATTGGATTTTTGACATTGAAACTAGACTTCTGTAAGAATTTTCCAAAAAACACAACTACCAAAAATAGCAACTTTATTAGGTTTTATTTAACTTCAAAGTTTTGCAAACTTCATATTCTGGTGCCTTGGGCATTTAGGGGTTAAGAATCAACAAAGTTCACGAGTCCGAGTGTTCCTCCCTGACGAGGCTACGCCCCCCACCCTCCCCAAGACAAACACGAAATTCAAAACCCTAGCCACCCCGTCCAGCCACTCATCAGTTCCCCGGCGTGGGCACTCATGAGAAAACCTACCACATCGATATTAGACGAACCCAAGCGCCACATTCCCTCCGAAACTCCGGAACCCAGTCCAACGCATTTACAGCTTGTGCCCATGTGGTCAAACGCAAACATCAGGGCCACAGGGCATCTTATAATAGCGATGCAGGAGCTAAATCTGGAGCTCGCACCTGACTATGTTAAACAGGGGAGGAATCTGGGCACGCAAAACCATGTCAAAACGGCACACACAGTATGATGGAGTGAATGAATGTTCGGAGTTATGATAAACTGAAGTTATTAAGTTAAGTTACACAATTGCAGTGAAGAGCAACTGAAGGGGATGGAAGAATATAAAATTACTTAAGATAATCAGGGCAGATTAATAGAACCCCACCGGTACAGTAGTAGGGATAATCCAGAGGAACGAGACGGAACTCTTGTCCCACGTCTAGCTTAACTTTAGCTTGTTTTGCCTGTTCTGGCGGAGTCTCGCATGTGGTAGTAGGCTTCCGCCTTGGTGGATTGGTGTCAGAGGTTCACTGGGCTTGTCCTTTTTTGTTCGCTTGCGGTCTTTGGAACTTCTGTTGGGGCTTCATCAGTTGCCTCTGTGTGCGTGTGTGTGCGTGCGTGTGTGTTGGGGGCTTGCTGTTGGTTCACTTTTCGTTGGATTGGAGGGAGTGGGTGATGGCGATGGTGATGTGCGCGGTTATGGGGTAGGCATGGTGATAGTGATGGTTGGAGTCGTGGTGAAGAGAAGAAGGCTCCTTTGATCAAGTGTTTGAAGATCGGGGGGGTCTTGGAATGGTGTTGCGTTAAGGGGTTTTGGCTGTATAGGAAAGTATTTGTGATTTGGGTTGTTTTGGGTTCTTTGGGGGTGTTTGTGAGGGTTTTTTTTAGATTGCAGAGTAAGGAGTTGGCGATGGCGTGCAGATCGGGCAGTCGGCTTCCCTTTCTTATAGTTTCTCACGAGGCGGTGGTGGTGAGGGCGGAGGAATGGCTGACGATGAAGAAGGATTCCAAGCACGGAGACAGCAGCAGCTGCCAGGAGAAGCGAGAAGGAGGGCGACGGGAGAAGGGCGAGTCGAGCTCCAGTGTGGGAGGGCCGCTGGCGAGGAGTGGAAGCTCGCCGTCCGTGGCCGCGGGGAAGCTGCTGGACGTGGAGATGTTGTCGGAGGAGGAGACTTCACAGCCATTGTCTTCGCCGAGGTTCAAGCTTGAGGGTTAGTCGGGTTACCGCTCCTTCCCGAGCTTGCTTTCCTGCTTGAATTTCAGGGTTTCGGCGTTGTCGGCTTAGGTTTTGCAATTTTGGTGCTTAGAAATGTTGCCCGGTAAGATTGACGAGTTTGTTTGCCTTGGATTGTTGCTAAATTTTATGTTGGTTTCCGTGATCAAGTCATCGAGCTCGGCCTGCTTGATCGGTATTTCTTTTTGAAATGTATGTATAGGTTAACATGGACCGCGGCGTCTATTCTGGCGCTTTAGCTGTCGGCTTAGGTTTTTGCCAATTTTACTGCAAAGAAATGTTTCTCCGATTAGATTGGAGAGTTTGCTTTGCCTTGGATAGTTTCTTAATTTTCGTGTGGTTTCCTGTCATCAAGCTGTCGAGCTCGGCATGTTCCGTTATACGAGTTTGATTGGCACTACTTGTGAGTGTCCGAATGGATTACCTCGAATTGCGGTGTTTTGGACTTTCTCTATTCTGGCTAATTTTGCAGTCGGCTTAGGTTTTCCGATTTTTTTGATTAGAAATCGTTCGGTTTGGATTGATGAGTTTGCTTTGCTTTGCTTGTTGCCAAAGTTCATGAGGTTTCCGTGCCATCAAGCTATTGAGCTCGGCCTGGTATGTTAGGTATGCGTGATCGATGATCCTTGTTTGGAGTGTCCGTATCGATTACCTCGGGCTGCGCTGTTTCGGGTTTCTCTGTTCTGGCTCCCTCTAGTGTCGGCTTAGGGTTTTACCAATTTTGCTGCTTTGAAACGTTTCTTGGCTCAGATTGAAGAGGATTTTTTTGCCTTGGGTTGTTACAAGTTCCATTTGTTTTTCCGGCATCAAGCTGTTGAGTTCAGCCTGTTATGGTATGCCTGTTTGATTGATGATCATTTTGAGTGTCCGAGTAGGTTATCTCAGTGTATTGGGTTCCTCTGCTCTTGCTTTTCTATGGTTGCTTGCCAATTAACCCTAACCCGTGGTTTTGATACTCCAGAGATCGAAAATACTTCCGACCAGAGCGTGAACCACTCGCTAGAACGCCCCCCAGCCGTGTTGGCCGCGCTTTTGGACGAAACCCTCATGAGCTTCAGGGAACAGTACGACCTCTACCTGAAAACAGCTGAGGATCTCCACGTCCTCTGCGAGCATCGCACTGAGGGCACATTCCCACAGGACTTGATGTACGAACGTGTGGTAATTCTCGGCACGCCGCAGAGCCTGATGACTGCAACAGGCAGTGCCAGAGCCATCCTGCGTGATTACAAATCTGGAATGCTGGATTTGCTAGTGAAGACGCGACAGGCGGAGCTTGACTACTACATGGATTGCTTGGCATGCGCACCCACAGTCCTTGAGGAGAAAGTAAACTCCTGCTTTCCGAGTGCGATGATCACTGAAGACGAAGCTGACAAAGCGCTTGTTGACGACATGATCAACCTACGCAAGGAGTGGAACAACCGTGTGGTGGATGAGTTTAGCGACAAAGCCTTGTCTGTGCAAATTGACGTTGCATCCGTGTATCCTGACACGAGCATTCGAATTGTAGCGGATTTGCTGAAGAAGAGACGAGAAGAGGAGCGACTGGCACTCATGCCGTTGCAGGATCGCATCTGGAGTGGACTTCCTGAGGATTTGATTGACAGGACGCTGGCGTGTCTTCCGGTTCCAAGCTTCTTCCGGTTCCGGTCTGTTTGCAAGCGTTGGAACACGCTGCTGAAGACGAGCTCGTTTCTGGAGCTTTGGTCCACAGTGGTCTCACAGCAGCTCTGGCTGTTTTCGATTCACGCGAAGCATCCGACTGAGATGGTGGCTATGGCGTATAACCCTTCTTTAAGCATCTGGCATACTGTCCCGGTGCCACAGTATCCTTCTAAGATGTACACCTTGGCTTCAGCTGGCGGGCTTCTATGCTCAGCCTCTTATCCCAACCGGCTTGCTGTTGTGTGTGTTTGCAACCCCCTGACTACTCAATGGAAGGATCTTCCAAGCATGCTCTACATCAAGCGTGTGCATCTGCTGGGGATGGTGGTGGACAAAGTGACCAGGCACTACAAGATCGTCGTTGTTGGTACCCAGTCAAGGCAAGACCTGGTTTCGAATACTGAGGTTTATGATTCTGCCACTAGGATGTGGGAGATCACAGGCAGGGCGTTGGGGTCGTTCACGAGTCACCGGTTAGTCTATTGCAATGGGCTTTTTTACAACCTCTCGGCGACTCGCGGTTGGCCTGTGACATTGATCCTGCATGCGTACGACATTGAGCAGCAGGCCTGGAGGGAGGAGATTCGGTCTGCTATGCTGCTGAATTTTCAGGCGCCGCCTTCGCTAGTGGAGTGTCAGGGGTGTCTCTTGATTGTGGGGAGAATCTCAGAAGACAGCCACTTTGCGAAACCGAAAGCCATTCGGCTATGGGAGCTGAGGGAGAAGGAGACGGGTGGAGAGTGGATCGAAGTGGTGACCATGCCGCCGGCGCTCTTGGAGGAGTTTTGTAAAGAGTGGACTCGGCCTACACATTTTCGGTGTCGAGGTTTGGGGAATGTGATCTATTTCTTGAGCTCGCGGGCGCTCATGTATGACTTGTCCCAGAAAGTGTGGCAGTGGCTTCCGAGTGGCCCTGGGTATCATTACGACCATGTGTTGCCTTTTGAGCCGAGACTGGACGTGGTTGTATGACAAAGGTTTTGTGTCATTAGGGGTGGCACAAAAGAGTGTCACCCTCCTTACGTGGCGATTATCTTGGGTCGATTATTGGTCAAACACACGATACTGCCGAGTAGCTGTGGCATTTTCGCATCGGAAGATATGCACCTGTTCCAGATTACCTGGCTTTTACTAAGGTATGCATTCTGATAATCGATTTAACCTTGTGTGTCTGAACGTTGAGATGTCAACTGTAAGTCTGTTACTCCGAGTATCGGCTGTAGCTAACTCGAATAGGTTACTGGGTGCCCGCACTACCAAAGTAGCGTCCATTAGTGCTAAATTCCTGCTAACTAATCGGCACTGGATTTACATTTATGTCCAGGGGTAGACTGAAACTCCCCGATTTTGCATAAGTAAATGAAATGTGTCCAGTGTGTCCATAGAAATGATCTGAAATGCTAACTTTGCCCGCACCAACCCATGGGTGGCTGTTAGCTAACTGAAAACTCTATTTCCCTGTTACTTACCTTGTGAGCGTGGGCAAATAATAGGAGGTTCGGAGCACTTTCCATGTAGCAGGAACCAGAGAGATTAATATTTATCTGATGGTTGGGTAGGGTAGGGGTTATACCGATATTGGTCAGACCATTTGGATCATATCAGTAGCGATCTGCTGCAAATTATGGAAATTGTCCCTTCGTTTACTTCTAGCTAACAGATCTTGAGGCACTAGCTAGCTAATTGGTACCACTTGCTTGGGGTGTGGGCGGAGACGCTAATTGCTTGCTATGAACACCTGTCTGAAAACATTTATTTGGAGAAACATGCAGTAGTCTACTGGAGAAGTAGAACCTTGTTCTGCACATTAGCTATTTTATTTTGACACTGTGACAGTCTCTTGTCTAATCTTGCTTTCTCTACTAATATCCACGTCTGTTGTAATCCTTTAGGATAATGGAGGACAATTTGCTTCCCAGTGACAAGATCAGTAGAGAGACCAGCAATGCCTGAGTGATGTCGCACCCATTAGGTTATTTCCTGCGCGGAAGAAGAGGGTGTATCCAAGCCTGAATTTTACCATGAGGATGGATTTGAAGATGGCAGCCTTTTGAACAGCCTCTCTATGTATAGTGCTGCCAGTTTGGCGGGTGACGGTCCTACTCGAACCATTAGCTTGTAACGGCGCCACTCATTTTGTCCATCTTCACACTAACTTAGATCAGGTTTTTTTTCCCTTTCGAATAACCTGCAGAATGTGTAAGTCGAAGTGACAGTTTTTGCAGGGGGTGAGATTATGAAATCCATAATTTCAGTCTCAATTTTGGATGTATATTTGGGTTAAAGTCTAATGGACCCATCAATTGCAGTAAAAGAAATGTCTCATTAAGAGATTCCAACTTGTCAAGAAGTAGAAGTCCTGGTCTTTGCATTCTTTCAGGAAGATTATTTTTTGTGTATTTTGCAGTTCGTCATCAGACTGGTGTGGTCGTTTGTTATTTTTGTTTGGTGGACTAGGCTGCCAATCGTCTAATGAAGCCTTCATTGAGTTGAAGTGAAGGGCTCATCAGACGGAATTCTCAGATGTGTCACTGCAAAATACCAGTGATTTTTGCCCTGCTGCTTGTGCTTTAGTTTCCCGGCATGTGATCCTCGAGACTTTGACCACTGGTGACTTTTGAAGGCAACGTGTCAGGCATGGCACACACGTCCATTGCAACTGGGCAATTGGGCAACTTGGGAGGCGGTGGATAACTTACTGTAGATGGTGGGATGAAATTCGCATCCACTCTCCGGAGGCCCGCTGGTGTGTTTTTCTCTTTTATCCTTACAATTGAACGTGCTTTAATGTAACCACACCTAAAATCAAACACTTTCTTAACCCCTAAACGATGAGCCGGTGGCCGTGGAATTGAGGAATTTTGATACCGTGGGAATCATTGGTTCAAAAAAATCTAAAAACACACGTTGGAAGTCAAAGAATTGTAGAAGATCTTCCTTTTCCACCCCTAATTCCGAGGATGAATGATTGCAATTCTATCCTACATTGAAAGATTCCTTGAAGTTCATCAACCAAAAAATGGCTTGCGCGTCGTTTAACCCTGAAGTGTCTCAATCCTTTTTAGAATTTTCACACATTTTCGCTTATAGCTTTGTATAGATATATCATTTACGAGAATTTAATGAATTTGGACATTAAGGAAGGTTGTCTTTTCTAGATTCAAGTGTTACATTTGATAAATGAGAAGTTAATTGGATGAAACAGTGCCTTGAAGCCCTCTGTTCATCGTCCAAAATATGGACGTCGGCGTGCTTCAGGGTTAAGGGTTAAATCACACACTGCAAATTCCAGCCTAAATGTCCCATAGTTCAGGAGAGTGGTTTTAGGAACATCTATTTTTAGCACTTTAAAAAGTTGTAGTTTATGCAAATCCCCCTATGAAGATACGATGTTTGTTTGTTTGTTTGTTTGTTTGGATGTTTGTTTGTTACGTTGAGATCTCCCGGACCGTGAGTCCCTTGGGTGCATGTTTGGTACTGTCGGAAAGTCCTCGGCGAAGATGGGTGCACGGGCTTTGATTCATGGTGTTCTAACCTAGGGCATGAAAGTTATTGAATTTTGAAGTTTCTATACATTAAAAAAATTAGACCGTGGCAACGACACGGGCCACCCTAGTGGTGTCTAAAGAATGCATTCTAAGGGAATTAAAAATCCCCTTTTGACTACCAACATGATTCTACAAAAAGTTTTCCTATATAATAATGAAAATTATGTTGAATTGCTTATTTGTGCAATTTTAGGTGTAGTTACCTTAACCCCTAAAGGACTACGTAAGGCCTTTTCATTGCAAAAAAAACACTTAAAGTTGCCAATTCTATAGCAAGGAGTTAAAATATTTGATAATTGTTTTTTTCGTCACATATAAGTGTAGAATTTTTTACCTAACTAGTATAAGACTAGTATCAGAATGTAGAAATTTTCTTAGAAATTTTGACCGTACAAATTGCAAGATATTTGCATTTAAAATAGAAACAACAACTTTTTCTGCACATTATGAGATTGAGTTAATTGACTTTGAACGTTCTTAGCTTGAACTTTTTGCACTGTAGAGTTTGAAGCTTTAAATATTTATAGTAGAGTTGAGAGTCTAGGAATAAAAAGAAAATGCAAAAAAATTTAAATTTTTATTCTTAAAAAAATTATTATGTAGAAGTAGGTATGAGATAGAAGGAAAAGTTAAATAATTAATATCTCCAAAATGAAATAAAAATGCACTACTTCCAATGGTGAGATTATTTTAGCTAGAAAAATAAACCATGTGGAATTTTTTCTTAAATTGTAAAAATTGCATTTGGAAATGAATTCTACAAGTTATTTTTTCAAGAAAATAATCAAACTACTGAGAAAACAAGATTGCCTATAGCTTTTTCATAACAAATTCAAAAGGAATAAATCAAATCTTTCTACATAGAAAATAATATAATCTATGAGAAGAAATTTTTATTTTATTTTAAAATCAAATAATTTTTTTTTGGACTATTCCATCTTCGTTGTTTTGAACTTATTTGGGCATAACTTTTGTTCCTGGGCTTTGATTGAAAAAAATTACATTCATACGAAGCTAATCAATTTTCTATCTTCAAAAAAATTTCAAAACATCAAGACAAAAAATGAGCCCATAGATATTTGCCTAAAATCCCATTTGTCCCTTGAAGGAACAATGGTCCTTTAGGGATTTACCCTTAACCTTGAAGTATTCCAACATCGAATTTTTAGATGATGAACAAATTGAAAATGTTTTTTTGGGATGAAAGTCATCCTCATTTTCAGAGATACATTTATAATTTGTCCTATCTAAAGGTTGGATATAATGTTACTAGAGTACATATTTTTCTAGAATTACAAATGTGGAAGTATATCAAGTAGTTGACCAAGCAAAAATTGTGACAATATTTAGCTAATAATTGAGTTTAGAAGGAATTCAAAAATTTTCCTTCCAAAATTTATAGAAAAATATTAGTGAAAGCATTGGTGAATCTAACTGTGTAGGTGGATTTCAAAATTCAAAATCTACAACTTTTATTTGTATTTCAATTCCAAAAAATCCTTCTAAATAGTACTTTATGATGATCTTTTCCCAAATCACCAATTCAAGACACGACTATAGACGCTTAGGGGTCAAATGACATTGCAGCTACTTTTTGGCCAATGAATGATAAAGAATCTTTTGTGTTTAATATAAGTGCAATTTCTCATCCTTAGAATTTTGTACTAGAAGGGGAGACATGCATAATAGTTTGACTTCCAATGAGCGCTTTTGGATTTACGATGTAAGACTATTGCATGTATTAAGTGTCCATTTGGATGACTTCACCTATTGTAGGATTGGAAGATGAATAAAAAAACATTTTTTTTCATTCAATTTTCTTAAAGTTGCTTGAATACACATTCAACAAATACTAGAGCTTTGCAAACTCCTTCATTATGGTATTATTGACTTTTTAAGAGAAGTAGATGCATAATCCATGGATCCCCCTTGTAGTGTATTTTCGCCATTTCTTGTTATTTACTCTTTATGTAAATTTCAATTGTGAAAATGATATTTTTAAAATTTTAACTCCAACTATTGAAGTGAGGCTTATTAATTGAATTTTTTTTACTCCAATTGGGAATATTTTGGAAATTGTTTTGAAAAGATTGTAAATTTGAATATTTTATAACAATATGAATTCTAATCTTCTATCCATGGTTTGTTGATTTTTTTATTTTATTATGACATGGTAACTTCAATTTATATATACTATAATATACATCTATAGTGAAAATTTTAGATTTTTTGAGTATATTTTGCATTAGATATGATTTTTTTGTATTTATAGTAGATGTATGAAAAAAGTATGAATTTTTTACATTCACATTTAGTTGAAAAATGACAACAAACAAACTGATAGACAATGAGTCTTTAAATCAGTAATCATAGACCTATCCTCCAAGAATTAGTTTGTTAAAAAAATTCTTTATTTTTTGTTAGTCCAATCTTGAAGGGATTTGATATTTTTTTTCTCTAAGTGCTGAACTTAAATATAGAACAATTGTTTCTATAAATTCACCAAAATAATCGATCCTTCTTTAACATATCTATATTATTGATTTAATATGTAGATTGTAGACTTTTTTCAAAACATACATAAATATATATAAGTGTGTGTGTGCGTCTATATATATTGTGATGTTTCTATAGTAAATACTAATTGGATAAATGTAGTCATGCACATTTCAGAACATTAATTCATGTCTATTGGAGAACATTCAAATACTCACAATAAAATTCCAATAGAGTTTCTACAAGGTATCCTACAATGTGCAAACATTCTACCAAACATCTACAGTATGTTGCTTTTATCAAGAATATCTCTACTTTATTGCACAAATTCATAATGTTCACATACCTAACCTGCCTTCAAGCTCACAAACTTGCAACCAAAGGAATCTTCTAAAATACCTTCCAATTTTCTTCAAGAACAACGAACATCCATACAAAGGTCCAACCCCTTTAGCCATGCTCCCTTTTTAACCCTTAATCCTTGAAGGACAAACCCCGAAGGCCAATCATACATTTTGATACCATAGGAATTACTTATTCCAAAAAATCTAGAAATGGTCATTGCAACTCAAAGTACTATAGAAGATCTCCCATTTCCACACAAAATTCCAAGGATAAATAGTTGCTCTTTCATCCCACAATGAAAGATTCTCTATCATCCATCGAACATTTGGCATCCACATCAATGTTTGAGGGAAACACAAAGGCAAACATTTTACATCCAATGAATGACAAAAAATATTCCCTTGTAAGAAAGAAGTGCAACTATTCTTCTACAATACTTTGACTTCCAATGAGTATAAATAGCTTATTCAAAGTAGATGATGTCACACGGTGTAATAAATGCATGATTTCCACCGTCACCAGTCCGTCGTCCAAGCCAATCTCCCACGGCCACGCAACAATTTTACTCGCTCTTTTCAAAACTCAGACGTGCATTTGGACTTCTTGACCATAATGGGGTCTTCCATAGAATGGCACAAATGACACGCCATGTATATGGTCAATTACCTTACTCCAAAAGAATCTTCCCTACTTCTGAACCCACAATTCTGAACCCACAATACTGTACATTCACAACAATATATGAAAAAAGCGTGGTGTAAACACCGACTGCATGGCTTTCAAAAAATGATCCTCATCAACTCATCAACTGCCTAAATGCTACATTCGAGGTAATATGATACATGTAAATCTACGAGGCTCTGTACTAAACAACAAAGGTCTCGAAGAAACATACATAATCTGAGTTCCTACCAAAGCTTTCTATTCCTTCAACTTCGTTGCCTTCACTGGTGCTCCTGCTCGTTTTCTCTCAACTGGTGGCAGAGGAGACTGCGCAGACCCATTAACTGCCCGGGCTGAAACAACTTTAGGTGGAGTTATCCTTCTCAAGCAGCTATGCACCGTAACAACTGCAAAATAATTTTACAAATGTTCCCAGTGAGTGGGTGGGTAATCCGAACTCAAACGGCTTTAGTGAGAGTCTTCCCGCAACTAAACGAAGACAGAACTACGTTGATTCAACCACTGGAACATCTGACTGGTCCCAAAGATAACAGTAAACATGACTTGCGGACCGGATTATTCATCAGGTTCACCGAAATAAGAAAGGAGAGGAACATGTTGAAGGGATTGAGAAAGTGCACCTAAAAAACTGGCTATCCCAGCCCAGAAAAGCGCAAGCGCAATTTTGCAATACACCATCAAGACCACAGTTGCTGCAGGAAACACACAATGCTTCAGAAACACACAAGTACGCCCACGCAACTGACATTGATGTTAAGGAAATTTGCAATTCGCAGCACAAGAACTCATATTTTCATATTCTCTCGTACTCAAAGCTATTTAACTAAGTGCCCAACTTAAAATACTAAAGCTGCCATGCAAGACAAATATAATTTGCCACATGACATCATGAGAAGACTAAGTCAATCATAAACAGAAATGCACTCTAATGCATAAATCCGGAAGGCTGGGTCTGCTTTCCATGCACACAATGATTTACAGAGCAACAGTGCCTCATGGTCTCAACTAAAAGAAATCCACCTGGATACAACAGATGGTAGCAGAACTTTAGGCCAATGGACTAAGATTAGGTATTCATCTAATAACGAGGAGATAAAAAGATACACAAAATCACCAGCACAGACCAGAGGGAAAGAACTGCAAAATATTGTACCCGTATTTCCCAAGAAGGCAAGCGCTCGGTAGCGATAGCCATTCCTTTCTAGACCCCATTCATCTCCTGCTCTCCTCAAAGCATCCCAAACCAGGACTACCGATATGATTCCCACTAATGCCATCGGCATCTGATACCTGCATGCGCAACAAATGGACCAGCTCATTAACATGAAAGGCCATGAGCAGATGCCATCTGATCAAACACCAATTTCCTCAGACCACTAAGCCAGAAGCTAATAATCTCATTTTCATTTTGCAATTTCTATGATAGATCCACCAATAAAAAGTGAGATGAGAACATGAACCGCTTCGGAACTTACAAGAGAATGAGAAAAACGATAACCACAAGAATGACATAATTGCCAATGTATCTCCTTATATTCTCATCCATTCGCAACTTTGCTTGAGAAATACTCCTAGGCCACGAGTACGTTTCGCCTGGGCCAAATCCGCAATCAAAAAACTCACCCGTCCAAGGGACTGGCTTCTTCAGCAAATCTTCAACTGAAAGTAAACAGAAAGAGGATATTAGGCATGGTAGCAAATGCCTATCAAATAATCAACTAATTATCCTTGATAACCCACGACTAGTCGAACGCGGGCCATACGTAAGAAACGGTAACCCTCGCTTGGTCAAACCTCCGAGGGATACTACGATGGTTGGCTAGGCATAAAAGACACAAACTATATCGATACAGAAAATTGAAGTTCCTAAATTTGAAGATGATACACGGCATTCTAGAGTCGAAATGAGAACTTAAGGTAGATGGCCATCTACCTGTTAAAGTCATAAATGGATTCGACTTTACAGCCTTTGAGAATTCGCTGAATGAACTGTGAGTTGGTAGTCGTAGATGATGATCTAATCCCGTCCGGTCAAGTGTTTCCAAATGCCCATTGTCACGTAACCATTCCTCAAACGCTGTCTGGGAGAGGCTCAATGACAGAGGATTTTCCTTAAAGGCCATCCTTCCCTGTGACTCTGAGCAGGTCACGTCCTTAAGACTGAATTCCTCACGGTCATCAACGCCAATTTAGCAATCAATGAACCCTTCCTTAGTAATCCTACGGCTCAATCAAAAGCTGTAAACTTTCGAGAGTTCAGATTTAGCTCAAAATCTTTGAGATTGAAAGCTAGCTTGCAGTTCAAAACTGCCAACATTGCAGCGATTCGCGATAAGGCCTGACACAGAGATTAAATACACAAGTGTCAAAATAATCGCGCTAGAAACAGTTTAAACGAAGGACGAGAGTTTGCAAGATTGTGAAGCAATGTAAAAAGGAGAAATCAAGTGAAATAAAAAATTGGAGAAGGCAAATATCATAAATTCATCCAACGTAATTCTGCCACCGACTTCTAGCTTCGGAGGCACACTTCAATAGGTCCGTTAAACAGACAAGGTTTTTGCACTCTGAAACCCTAAAACAGAGCCTATCACGAAATATTATCTCAAAAAGTGCTCTCTGGCAATGAGAAATTGATTGTCCACTCAAATTATCTTCACATCTTCCTCTCACCTGCTAACTCCAATCAAAGCTCCAGTTCTCCAGGGCAATTGTCGCTAATAAGTGTCAATCTCTACAGCTGGGTCAGAGAGAGGGGTTCAAAAGTCATATCAAAACGAGCGACTCAAAGATGATTTGTGCCCAACACAGAAACTTGCACAAACGAGTTCCGTCTATACCACTGTCGGGCCTCTCCAAAGCTTCTCTCCGTAGTGAATCAAACACTCCCGAGCGATCTCCAAAATTCACTCTCAATCACCAGCAACTTTTACTCCAAGAACCTTGTGCAGTATACTGAGTTTCAAAAAATCAGCAATCCGCGCTTATAACGACACCGCCGCCACAGGAAATACCAAACTACTCTTCACGAAACAAAAAATCCTCGAAACTTCGATCTGTGCAGAGGAAAGCGAAACCTACAATCCATGAATTTAAACTCTGGTGCGAAACCCTTAAAAACTAAGAAAAACTAAGAAAATCGTTAGAAAGACAGAGAACGGCAGCACCGCAAACGCATGCCCACAGAAAACATTCGGAATTAGGGGTACGGAGCTGTATTCCGCAAAAGAAGCTCGTTGGAAACGCGATAGCAAAGGGCAGAACTTAATCAGTGGCACGAGTTCGAGGTAATCTGTACGTTCAGCACAACTGGCCGCAGAAGATTCATCAGTCAAGTTGGAAGGCAGCGAATTGAAGGCAAGCGTAGTCCTCTGGAGCTCTCACTCCACAAGGTCGTCAGTGACTAAGCTTAAGCCCTCGAGTTCCCTTTGCATTCTCTTCTGAAGGGTTACACGTGTCACGATCATGGGATTTCTGGAATGCTCTAAGTTACAAACTTACAACTATCTTAACTTACAATCGCATACCGGCCTCTCTTGGATGGAAATAGGTGATGAAGTGGTCTTTTTCTCATCTCTTCCTTAACCCAAGTAGAAGGTTAGAGTTGACTTGTATTAGTTGGCAAGGAAATGATGTACTATTCTTTTTGTGGAAAAGGATTAAAAGGCATCACTTTTTGGATCCACTTCCCACAATGTATTCTATTTTTAAATAAAGAGGTTTTATATTTTGTCATATTGCCAAGTGGTGTGCTTTTGGTAACCACCATTTCTATTCTTTTAAAGCGAATGTAGTGAAAGGTGTGGATTTTTCTATTGTAAAATTCAAATGGATGATGGACATTGTTCCAATTCAAAATTTAGGATCCATTTCCCTCTTAACTTCCCAAAATAATCAAAACTCAAGGATTATCTAACATTGAAATGCAATTACATTTGCAAACATCCAATGAGATTGTTTGATACATTAGGGTTTACAAAAAATTATACTATAAGATCATAACTTCCATTATTCTTTTCAAAAGGAGAGTGCGATGTTGGTATCACCTATACATTGAAAGGTATGGTCTACTTCTAATTTGTTGGATTTTTTAAGCTAATGTATTGTTTTGCAATGACAGAATATATAGGAAACTTTTATTTTATATTATTTTTGTGGTTTAGAGTATTGTAATAAATTCATTGATGGTTTTTGAATGGATTATGCTTTGGGATGGGTACTACAAAATGGTCCAAGGATTAGTTTAAGTGTACGATACAATTAGTGATGGGTATTGCAAGAAGAAGTCCAAGGATTAATTTAAACGTGGATCACAATTGATGATGGGTATTGCATATTTGCTTGAGGTAGTCCAGGGATTAGTTTGAGTGTGGATCACGATTGGTGATGGGGATTGCATATATTTACTTGAGGTAGTCCACGGATTAGTTTGAGTGTGGATCACGATTGGTGATGGGGATTGCATATATTTACTTGAGGTAGTCCACGGATTAGTTTAATTTTGGATCATGATTGATGATGGGGATTGCATATTTGCTTGAGAGTGTTCAGGGATTAGTTTAAGCATGGATCACAATTGGTGATGGGTATTGCATATTTGCATGAATTGGTCTAGAGATTAGCTTTAGAATAGAATACAATTTGTGATGGATGTTGTATGAGATGAATGAGGTGGATCAGGGATTAGCTTAAAGATAAAACACAATTTATAATAGGTATTGCATATTTGTGTGAAGTAGTCGATGAATTATTTGAAGTATAGAATACAATTCATGATGGGTATTGCATGAAGTAAATCAAAAATTAGTTTGAATATGATATATGAGTTGTAATGGTTATTGCATGTGGTAGTCTAGGGATTAGTATTCATCTAAACAATGTGCTCTATAGGTTATTGTGTAAGGTTTAGGATGTGGACTACTTTAGAATCAAATCATGTATTATTGTGGATATTGAAATGTAGTTTATAGATTACTTTGTAAATGGGAAAAATGGATCATGAAGGTCTTCTAGTAGGAATAAATATTTGTCATGGAAACCTCACCATGATATTTAGGGATTTTGATGTATTTGCATTCCAATAAATATATGTTTTAGGATTAATTCATGATTGTGGGTACTAAAGATCGTTTAGGATTTGGAATGAGCAATTTATAGTATGTTTTCATCATTAAGGATTTCATTTCAATGATTTTCACTTCTTTTTTTATTGCACTTGTGCTTTTATTCTTTTTTTCTTGATTTAACTTATTCAATTACATTTGTCATTTTGTCTTACATGCATACAAACAACTTGTCATTTCTTATGTGACCATTTTGATTGTTTGATAATATCTTTAGCTAGCATTATGGCGACTGCTTGTGGCACCTTTGAAGTCCAAAGTCATCCACCTAGGCTCATCTCATTTCACCAAATCCAATGGAAAAGTAAGGAGCGAAAAGGTTGGGGATATGGGACTTCTATTATATCCGCATATATTCCCTTCAATAGGGTGGATGATTTCATTCAAGATCAAACATGTCCTCATGGATTGCCAGTGGAATGGAATGTTGTAGATAGAATCTTGGGGAAAGTGAAGAAAAGACCACAAATAACATCTTTTATTGAGCATACATGGTATGAGTGTGCTTATGACCAGAAGATTATAGAGGGGACTTACTACATCCACATTCCAAGAAATGTGGTTGCATTGCAAAATTCTCTATATATCAAGCAACTACTTCTACATCCGAATGTTGTTGAAGTTGTTTATTACCATGTTGACCACACAAGAGAAGATGGAACATCCACTCATGGATCCGATGATTCCCATTCCATTGGCCGAAAATCTGCATATCATCCTAGAATGTCCAATGACTTGAAGGAATGGATCATCAAGCAGTTGAGTGAGGGATTTACAGTACAAGCACAATTGGATTGAAAGACAAAAGATAAAGGCTCCCAAGGTCCGTGATGACTTTGTAGAGCTTAGAGACATTGCTTACTATGAGCGTAGATCAAAGATGGGAGTGTAGCGTAGACATCCCAAAGATTTTGAAAGTGTAAAGATGTGGACTCAAGAGAAGCTGGAGAATACCTTCATTTGGCATGAAAAGGATGAGGCTTGTGATTTGCCATTCATTATTGAGATTCAAACACCATGGCAAAAACAAATGATGGTGAAGTTTGGACATAATGGTGCTATAGCAATGGATACCACATTTGGTACCAACTTGGCTAAATATCCTTTGTTTACTTTACTTGTCTTTGATGATTGGAGAAATGGGATTCCCGTGGCTTGAATAATTACTAGTCAGATGACTAAGGAGGACCTTGTGATGTAATTGGAACCTCTCCAAAGACATATAGAGAAGGACATGCCTCCTTTTCCTTCCTTCTTGCTTCATAGTTGATGATGTTGATTACCAATGGAATGCTATAAAATGAGCATGGCCTGAAGATAAAGTACCTATTTACTTATGCTCTTTTCATGTTTTAAAGAATTTGAAGAATCACATCCTCACAAAAGTTCCGAACTTGGGTACACTAAGAGACCTTGTATATCGGATTCTACATTCTTTTTTGTATACCCCTATCGAGTATGGAGAATCTGAAGAGAAATTCCTCAAACGTGCTCGTAATATGAGGAACTCCATGTTCAAGTACCTGTACATTGAGAAAATGGAGGAATACATACAAGTTCATTATAATCATCAAGGTGACTACTACACCCTATATGTTTAAATGTTCTATTATCATTTGTTTAAACATGTATTTTTTATTTTTGTGTGTTGTACTATATGCACATTGCGTTTGCTTGTTTGTTTATTTTTTAATCTATTAATACCTATTTTGTTTTTTATTGTGTAGAAATGTACCTCATTGGCCATCGTAGGAATCCTCATTCCAATCAAGACACACAATCAAGTATTGAATCATATTGTGCTGCACTCAAACAATGGATGAATATTGATAATCACCAAATTTGAGGTAGAAGAATTGATTTCCTCATTTAGTTTTGGACGTTGGGGTGAATATTCAAAGTATTGATTGCAAGAAACATTTGTCTTTTTCTTGTGGCTATGGCATCTGTTTTAATATCTTCCGATTGCAATGGCCCTCAGATTTATAACTTAAATAAACAGGTCCATTATAATTACAAGGACTGGTGCACGAACCTTCCTTTTTACCATAATTTTATGTTCTCTCTTGGCCATTTCTCATTCAAAACCAGAACGGTGTTTGAATGGTTCTGTTCAATTTGACAGGCTATTTGTAAATGCCTTCTCTCTGAATATGTATCAGTCTCCTCCAAGGCTATCTCCTTCAGAGTTCAGACCGGCATCAATATATTATGTTTCGGCTGTTGCCTAAATAATTATGCGGCCCCATAAATGAGTATGATTTGGTATTTGGTCGCTTAGTATTAGCATTGGTTGGAGGAACAAACAAAAAACACAATCTCCAAATAGAACAATTGAATGATTAAAAAGCGAACAAATTGTTATTTGGAAATCCTATCACGGCTGTATGAATTCTGTGTGAATTTTATTATACTGAGTTGGCTGTTGTGACATCAAAGGCCTTTCTCTTGCGAAGTCCCTCATTTCACGTCTTTGGACTCCACATGGGGCCCTTCTGGTTGCGATTTTATCAAGTTCCAATGAGTAGTCAAAATAAATGGAATAAATCTATCGAAAAGGTTCTCGTGAAGAGGCGGCTTTTGCGCACCCGCCCTATGATTGTGTTGGAAAAACAAAGGAATCGACAAGTGTCTACAGTCCCGAGTGCCTGGCCACACTTGCAGTACATACAGAATATTGATCAACTCTTTTCTTCACACGTAGTTAGTCGACGGTGATCAAAAGGAATTCTACAGTAGTTGATTGGCAGGAGTCTGAATTTTCACCTTATTGCTTCTTGTGCTTTTTCGTCATCAGCCATAGCCAAGATATCAATATACCCTGTAACTTCCACGAGATGATGGCAATAAATTCATCTACGCGCACTCAGTAAAGGAAAGGACTTGTCCAGCAGAATGTATCATTGAATACGAAAAAGACTAAGGTTGCAATATGCACAATTATGATGAGATTCATGACGTACAGAGACATAATTCCACAAAATGGCCGCTCCATGGCGAAGGCTTACAACAAGGAACTCGGGTGAAGTTCGGAGTTGTTCAACGAAAACCTCAAGTAGGCCAGTGAAACCTCAATTCTTTCTTAATTTCTTGAACTTCTAAGAAGAAAATCCGCTCCTGCTTGGACTGAAATTTTCTCAAAAAGACAAAATCTAATGCGCTTATGTTGAGTACACGTAAAGCGCAACAACGAGACGGCAATGGCTCTATAGAAATGTATTATCTTCCCAAGCTCTTAACAAAATTTAGGAAACAGTAATATGAGATACCTTGGTTCTCTAAACTGCAGTTGATACAGGAAAGTTTCTAACACTTCTTGAATGTACCTTCATGTCCGAAATTCCTACTGTTTCATGGACAGCGGCACTATTCCTATCATCTACTCTTCAGGAAAAACCAACAATTTCTACACAAGAAGAAATAGGGATAGAAGTAAAGTGGTGATGAATAAGCATTGGATCAAGCTCTTAACGACTAAAGATGAACTCGGCTGCCACTGCAAGTTACCATAACTAACTCTTGGCCCTTCATATCAAAATGCACACCTAGGCTGGAAGAGTATTAACTAATTTATATTTCCATTGTTTCGTTGAGCAACGGGGCGCTACTCCTCTTACCTACTCTTTTTCCTGCACCATGAGCAAGAGAGATAGAAGCCAAATAGCGTGAATAAGCATCAATATCTGAAGTTCTTAGTAAGACTGAAAAGAACATGCCATGCCCTCCAGGTCGACATAACTAAATCACTTGTTCCTTACACTTATAGGTGCAACAATTTCAGTAAGCAAATTCGAGTGGGCTACTTACATTTCATTCCATCCATGGCCACCAATCACAAGACAAACCTTATTTCACCTGCCACAACAACACAAACGGTGTTAACACAATACCGGACAAGAATGCAAAACAATACTAGAACGCTTGCCTAGTCTTTCATTCAAAAACCATAACCAAAATCAATTGAGAATAGCTTACCTTCGTGTAGAAAATCTCTTCTCAAATCATTGTGTCACTTCATCTGACAAATAATTCCCCCCTACCTCGTACCTGTTCACCACGTCCAAGAACGAACGGTGAAAGAACTGCTTGAAGAGTCGGGATAAATCATGCTCCTCCCTATAGCCGAGATTGCTGAGGACTCCAACAACCAAATAGGGGTGCGTGCTGTGTGCATGAGTGCGGCTAATGCTACTAGAAATAGATCGGAGAGAGCGGAGAACATTCAAGAATGGAAGATCCATCGACACCTCCACATCGAAAACTGTAAAAGAATGACCGCCTCTAAAGAAAACGTCAGCCTCCGCACCTCGTAACCACTCCACCACCTCAAAGTTGCTGAAGCCCACTCCCAATCTTGCTCTCATATACACGCATGAAAGAATGTAATCTATAAATGTTCTAATGCACATCTTCATGCCCACTGTAGAAAACTCATCCCCTTCATGAAAAGAATAAACCTTCTTAGCCTTCTCCTTCATCAGAACCTCCGCCTGCACAGTCAGAACCTTCACCTGCGCAGTGAGGGTGGAGACCTGAACCTGTAATAGGGAAATAGATGCTCTGTTGGAGCTGGCCATCAACTCGTATTTTTGTATGCGGTCCTGTAGAGTAGTCAATTCGGACTGGTCCTTCTTAGACTCCACAAAGTAGGTCTCCTGGGAGGATAAATTTTTCGTAACCTCCTGTCCTAAAATCCGCACAGAACGGAGCCCCACTTCTCTAATCGCAGCTCTCACATCGGCCATTGAAGACCTTTGAACTGAGCCCACCTTCATGTCCCGCACAAAGTGGCTAACGTAGTGTTTCTTCGCGCTGCGAGTCGCCACGTTCTCCTCACAAAAAACTCATGTTTTAGATGATGGATTTTAGGTGACATCTAATGTAGTAACTTGTGTTTTTATGTCAACAATGATGTCCGCCATAACACCTTTGTGTTATGGCGGACATCATTGTTGACATAAAAACACAAGTTATTACATTGGATGTCACCTAAAATCTGTCATCTAAAACATGAGTTTCTTATAGTGTATTTCAATTCAGGGTGTCTCTTGCAACCATGGCGCGATCGAAGCCAAAACCGATCGAAGCACTTACTAACGGTGTTAGGTATGTAGTTTTTTCTGGCTTTTTGCATTCAATTAAGTTGCAAAGAGATGGGTTTTTTTTTAAGAGTTAGTTCTCTGTCTGCTAAGAGATTTTACATTCATGTGTTCTTATTTTAGATCGGGGTGACTCAAGCGACCAAAAGCAAACCTGAAGCAGATCTTAAGTGATTGTGAAGATGCTGCCGAAGCCAAAGCCGAAGAAGAAGAATCGGTCTAAGCGCAACAGGCAAAACAATAGACAAGGCAACAGACAAGACAATGGTGTTGGAGTGGATGGAGGAACTGGCAGTGGGGTTGGAAGAAATGGGGGAACGAGAGCAAGGCTTGACCTCATTATAGAGGATATGGACATCATCAATATCAATCTGTTTCATCCCGCCAAGACAACTCATGTGGAAGTTGTCTACGATGAGGAGTAGCTCACAAGGTATGAGGATGTACCTATCCATGGAGCCATTTGTGAGGGGTGGTTGCAACGTTGCTTTAGAGATTCATTGCAAGATTGGGGCCATGATCTACTGGGAATAGATCTAGGGGAGGTTGTTGGGAGAGTAGTGCCAGAGACAGCTAGGTCTTACAGTGACCTAGCGCTTGGCAAAGGCCTTGTTCTTGTCAAACTAAAAGACAAGAATAAGGGCTTTGTAGGCAACTCTTTGCTAGTAGGTCTAGTGTTATGGAGCTACAAAATATACAAGCTGAGTTATTTGCATTGTTGTATGAGAGTCGAGAGGACACTTGTAGACTAGTCATCGACACTTAGAGAGAGATGCGGGAGGAATTTCTTCAGAACCTAGAGCAATTTGACCATAATGAAGAGATCCACCTAGTAGAGCGCACTCAGATGCAATTGGAGATGGAGGATTTGAGGGATCAGACAATTCATCTTAGAGCTTAGTTGATCTCCATGAGTGCTTTCATGAAGAAGGGGATTGAGTTTTCCAACAAAATGAAGAAGTGTATGGCACCTACACTATAAGAAATCCATATTTTAAGTGACGGATTTTAGGTGACATCCAATGTAGCAATACATGTTTTTATATCAACAATGATGTCCGCCATAACATCAAGATGTTATGGCGGACATCATTGTTGACATAAAAACAAGTGTTGCTACATTGGATGTCATCTAAAATCCATCACCTAAAATATGAATTTCTTATAATGTTACCTTGGCATGAAATGCCATAGAGATTGCTTTGGAGAGAGAGAGACGACCTACAGAGACTTGGTTTAGCTACTTTGACCAGGTCTCAGCTAATGATTGGCATCGAGTAGGAGTTGAGAGAGTTTTGGTGAGGAGATTGCTTGCGGATGGAGCTCGTGTCTTCAATGATTCCATCCACAAGATTCCTGCAGTGGAAGTAGTTGGTAGTATTGCCAATATGCCATTGGATTCTCTACGGAGTGCATGGGAGGAGATATTTTACTTTGCCTTCCAAAGACGAGTCACTAATGAGGTCTTTTGAGAGGAGTTAGATTACGCAGCAAAGTAGAGCATACTTCTAGATTTCTAGTGGGTTCTAGTGTTACTTGTATGACTTCATGGCATTTTCATGGATTGCCATTGTAGACTCTTAGTTGTATGAGTAAACACAACCACATTTTGAGTTTGTTGTGTTATGTGCATTGATGCATTACTTTTGTACTTAGCTTTAGTTTTTTCATTTTGCTTGGCCTCTTGTTTTGGTTGTGATGCACCGTACCTTCTTATGGTTGTTGTTAGTTTGGTTCATTTATTTTTCAATTTTCGAAGTAATAAACACTATAAAGTTATGTTGCCAATAGTCCATCAAGGAGGTTAAACTTCTTCTGCCATCTTTGCACAATCATCTTGGCTAGTAAGATGCTCTTTTGGAAACTTGGACATTCTACCAGCAACTGTACATTCAATTTATGGGCTTCACCATAAGTATGGGATACAAATTTCTCAACTTTTGAAATTGGGATTCCAAAGTAACATTCACCATCATTGTTCTCAGGACACAAATCTATATTGAAATGGAAAGATTTGCAAATCTACTACAACATTTTTCTCATTACCATTAATACTCAAATGAAAGCAATATTCATTCAAAGCTATGATTCAATTTGAGCTTCAGTACATTATTTCCTCAAATGTGGAGTACCTCCAACTTTCATCTCAAATCAGAAATAGCATTGCCCACCTTGACAAGTCACTCTTCAAAGCTGGGCAAAGAACAATAACAAAACCACTTAAACCTTTAAATCCTATATTGAACAACAAAGCCCAATCTGAGAATTTGTAGTAATAATGGGAATTCATGGCCTTCACCTCTTAACAGTAGAGATATATTTCAACAATTCATATCCACCCAAGTACAATTTTTACATTTAAGCTTGAACAAATCAAGATAAACGATTAGTCAATGCACCTCAATATAATTGTTTAGTGTTGTGTATTGGGTGTGGGATTTTGAGCCACTCGCATATGATGAAGCTTAGGGCTCAAAGCATAGTTAGAGTCGGTTGGATTCACTCCACCAATATCTAGACCACCCTGCACCAACAAATCCAAGTGTTGAATTTTCAAAACCTAAAGCTGAAGCTCAATTTTTAAAGACCAATATGAACTATTTCCAAAAACTATTGAATTGATCATTCATGCAAAAAGCAAGTGAATTGAATTCCTATGCACCTAAGTTCCAAAATGTTCATTCAAAGCAGCCGATTCCTTCAGTAGTTTTTCCTAGCTTAGATCATTCTTGTTCTTGCTCTTGAGGTAATTTGTGAAATCTTGGAAAATGTTCACTTCCCTATCAATCCAAAACTATACATTCAAGAGCAATATAAAGCATTGCTATCATCTAAAATTTCATAATTATCCAAATTTTTCTTCAAACATTTTATGATTCTGTGCCTTTTAACGTAATTTCTGAATAGTGATTTCAGTAGACCAAACTATCAAAACATAAAAAGTACTGTATCTCCCACACTATTCATTAGCAAGCTTACACATATTTGTATGGTTGGGGAGTAGCCAACAAGTTAGGACACTTCTTCTCGAGGTGCTCAACAATTTTGTCAGAGTCCTGAATCATTAGGAGGGATTTGAGGGCTCTAAAGGGCCATTTCGGAACTGTTCCCAAAATTGGTTTAGAAACAGCTGGATGATGTCAAGCCAGTATTTCTCAAAAAAAAATAATATAAAATTATGGGTTCAGAATTATGAAAAAAAGTCCCAAAAAAAAATTAATGACGTGGCACGGTCTCGACCACAGAGGATTCTTGCAAAATTGCATTTCCACAGTAGATTATGCGATTTCAGGTTGTGGGAACTCACGGGCTCCTAGAGCCCTCAAATCTCTCCTAATGCCATTCATCTCCATTATGAAGCACAGGTATGAAGCTTCAAAAATTCTTCTCCATAAACCTTCATTTTTTCCACCAAATTCCAAATTCAGCAAAAAATGAGTCACACTTGCACTGCAAATGTTGTATCCTACTATTGTCTATAACATTAGTCCTCCAAAGTGATACGGAGTCCTATTTAAAATTAGAGCACATTAATATATTACTGTTCTGTACTAATTTCCACATAAACACAAGCTTTTAGTGGCACCGGTTTTATAGATGACACTAAATTTGCGTCCTCCAGTAATAGGAAAAATCAATTTAATAAGAATAAAAGCGCATCCAAAGTACGCAGACAAATACAGACTTCACTTCTACATCATTCAATACGGACCCTATAAAAGGGTTTGAACGTTTGAACAAACAGAAAAATACGGAGTACTATTTAAGCTTTGTTGTTACCTTCTTTGATGTAAGTCGCTGTGCAGGGTAGGTTATTCTCTACACGCCATTGGCATCTGCTACAATTTAGTACATGCAATATTCTACATCAATTTCACGAAAATTTGAACAATAACATGTTTGATTGAAGCTCCAAACAAATTGGGTCCATTTCCTAGTTGAAAGAAAGAGCGGGATATCTAACAGCTTTCCTATAAAACCCATCCTCTAGCATCTTGATTTTAAGAATTTTGAACAAATCACTTCAATAAACTCCCCAACATAAGACTTGTGGGATTAAGGAGAAGAAATAAAGTGTCGTTGCACACCATTCTTATCCATACTGATTGTATGTTGTTTGTTTATATGTTGCCAAATGAACAAGAAAGTAGGTGCATTCATTATAGAACTCAAGAATCAAATGACATCACTCTTGGATTGTAGTGGTGGCAGGGAAAAATAAAACATACTTTAAAACATATCTTTGAACTCGATCTAAGTCCGTTGGGAGAAAGGGCCTGCACACAAAGAATCACAAACAATGGCATTCGCATTCATAATCAAAGAACCACCCGTACCTTACATACAAAGAATATTTTTAAATGTATCTTGAAGTGAACCCGAGAAGTTTCACCTCTCTTTCAAAGATTTTCTAAAGCCTCCAAGAATAAAACTTGAAAATATCAAATAGAAATGCAATAACAAGACTCACAATCGCCGCGCTCCTTATTGGGGCTATTGGAAACGCTCTTTGCCTTTCCAAAAGCTTTTAAATCAATTTTAACCTCGGCAACCATGGTGTAGTCTTTCCATCCCTTCCTTTGTAATGTAATGTATATTTCAATTGATTTTTATCCTTGAAAGAAAGTCTTAAATCCCAAGTTGAGTAAGTCTATTGTAAATATATGCACATTCAACAAAATGCAATATATCAATACATCAAAGAAAAGCTTTGCTACGTGAGTGCATGCATCTTCTTCCAGCATGGACCGTAAGCAATATCAGGGCATTACCTTCCATTCCCCAATCTGAGTTTGAATGCAAGTCTACATCGCCAAATTCGCCAATCAATGCAAATAGATTTAAATTCCCAAAGCAGGTTAGGTCATATAGATGGTGAGACAACACCTCACTTTTTCCCCTGTTACCTTTTTCTAAATTCAGAAATCAATGTAACACTCTTGCTTGTTTGAAGTTTACGCTTATTGCTTCATCTCTGATAAAAGTGCAATTTTAACTCTTTAATTGGATTGTCAATCTCGTATAAATAAAGTGCATTCACTATAAGAAAACTGTGTTTTGGGTGTTGTTAGTAGAAAAACATGTCATGTTTTTTGGGACTTCATGTGTCAAGTAGTGAATAGGTGAAAAAGTAAAAATTTGATGTAATGTCTCAAAAAACATGTATAGCTAAATTGAAGAACAAGTAGATGTTACCATCAACAAACATGTTTATAATGATGTTTAAAAAAACAAGTTCATGGTTTTTTGTGACATTCAAAAAACATAAACTACCATTTTAGCAAAAAGTCCATTTTGAATATAGAAATTTTAAATTTTTTTATTGTGGTCAATAGTAAAATATTGCTTATAAATGAAAAATTTGGAAAAAATAGCCACATGGCATGTTTTGTCAAAAAAAGGGAATGGATGGATGACTTGAATGTATAAAATGGATGAAAATAACTAGTCTTTATACTAGTGTAGTGGTAGGAAGAGAAACAATCTGTATGGGATATGAAAGTCAAGAACTATATTTAATGTGAAATGTCAAAAACAATGTCAAGATGTCTGAAACAACATATACATGTTCAAAAAAATATGTACATGTCTGAAATGATGTCAACATGTTCACTTCAATGATCAAAGTGCCATATTCACTACTAGAAAATTGATGTTGAAATCAACAGAAACTCAACTGGAATCCGTTGGTCTTCTCTGTTGATTTGGTCGCGTTGTCCAGTGCAGTTTCGAACAAGCAGCTGTTGTTCACTGTCTGTTGATTTCTGTAACTCTCTGTTGATCATGATTGCCAACTGCATACGGGACCGTGACATGTGTCGTTCTTTGCAGCAACGGTTATTTTTAGTAAGGTCGTCAAAGCAGCGATTTTAATGGCAACTCTTCAGGCAACCGACATGTGTCATGCTGTGCATATTTCGGGATTATTTTTCGGCCAACCTGTGACATGGTAATTCTCTATTTGTTGAATTCACCTTTTACACAGAAATAATTTATTTATTTACAGCACCCAATGACTTGGGAAAAACAAATTTACAAGTGTAGCATCTATTTCAATGAAGCTTTCTCCGTCTCTGTTGCTACAGTGCTATTCTCATGTTGACATAGCGTATCTGCTAGACGGGTCTTCTTGAATTCATGATTGCACAACCTATATGTATTATGAATTCTCTTCAATTCAAAAAGTGGTCGGCAGCTCATGGTACATTAACTCCGACTCGGTGCCTTCATTACCGCTTCCAATTGCCTTGTCATCAAAAGCATTCTCAAGTTCTATGAGAACTCTTTCTCCTTATACACAAATGAACCGTTAATTTCTCGACATTTCTTTATTTACTCACGTTCTGACTTCACAGATACTCAGACCGATCACTCTAGAATTTCATGAACACCTACTCCAGCAATTAACAACTTACATGAACTCACACTCACTTTTCAAGACGACAAACACACGTACCAAACTGTGCTCACTTTCGTGAAAGCAACTGCGGTAATTCCATTTACATGTATAGACACCTCTGTGAACACTATGCTGTCATCATAGTCGAAGACACAGAAACTAGCATACAAAACATGCAATGATTTCACTACATGACTCAGTGACGTATATTACCGCTCAATGAGATTTCGATGAGATTGTCTGGACGTCGTAAAAGAAGATGTGGTCTTCCTAAAACATTATAGCTTCACCACTTTTTCATGACATCTCCTGCTCAAACACAATAACAGTGATCAGTGCACTTCTCCTTCGCCATGTAAGCCCGCCTCTAATCCTTTGTGACACTAACAAGTGCTCTACACACAGACCGAGGAAGTTCTAAGTCCACAAACAACGACACAGACAGCAAACAGGTGCAGTCGTCATTGTCTACATTTTGCTGAATTGTAAAAGGAATGACATACATTAGCCACAAATGATTACCTTCTCCTGCAAGGTTCGACATTAACTTCAAGTGAAACACCTCCGGGAACAAGTCTTCTCCCACCACCTCCACAATTTTCGATGACTGCCTCGTACCATTTCTTACTGTAGAATTTTTTGGACTTCACATATGACCGACAATACGATGTAGACTGATGCACAAACTGTGAGTCACAGAAGTAATAACTGAATCAAATTGGACTTGAATTTAGTGAGGATAACGTACCAGAAGGTGTTCAGTACTCCGGTTCTCACTTTAATCTCGGCTGCTGAAGTTATCCTCCAAATACATAATGTGGATTTCCATTCAGCGGTGCTGTTCACTCTAACTTCATGACAATTTTAACTTACCGCAAGGATTACCAGTTTCCCTCTGACAGCTCTTCTTCCCTCTACTGAATTTAAGGTCGACATTATTTCTGAATTTATTCTACAGAGGAAACGGCCACAACAAGTTCTTAGTAACTGAGGCCTCCGACAAATTCCATGGAGTGGCCCTGAAAGACAATGACAGTGACACTTTAAGAGCAAGATGCATGCCTGCATTCCAAACAGCTATGCCTTTTACATTCCCTACCCGCATTTGATGTGCACAATTAAACATATTTCACACTGCTTCTGGTGGTTTACACTGCAACCGACGTGGATTCCGTCTCACTTCACTACAGAAATATGTGAGTGCATCAGTTCAGAGAGAAGTACCTGCGACATTTTCTACAGAACCTGATTCCAGTTCATTTCTGTCTCTCGGTAGATGCACTCAGCATGACTTCATGAAAACCTCGCTCTATCTCTTCGAGTACTGAGTCTTCACACATTCGAATCATCCTAACACTAACAACTGTATTCCAGCATCCCTGCATATACTGCTCCCTTAAGTCTCAATGATCTAATAAAAATTCTCAACAGCATATGCTTCTTCACTTCCTGAATCCAACCATTCCAGCCAGCATGTTTGATTCAATACTGCGGACAACAAACAACCAAACACAAATGCTACTTCAATTGACATGTCTTATCATCGTCTTCTCTCACCCTCATACCCAATTTGACATCCCCTTACCAACTCCTCAGCAAAAGTAAATTCATAGAAGTGCATACGAACTCTCACCACCACTGAATTCATGAACATCACGCTCACCTGACATCCTCTTCTTGAAAAAACAGTGGAATTTTGGAACCCCCCTACAAGCTCAAAATGTCATAATTCAAAAGCAGCTTTACATTTTTTCACCTTTGGAACTGTATGCCGCCCTCCTAGCAGGTAGTCGATCCATAGGACACTCCACAGAAACGTTAAATTCAATCCAACCCTGTCGCCTAAGACCGAAACAAGTGACATCTCATCCTCTGCAAAAATATCACTCCCTCTCTCTTGTTTAATTCTGACTTACTGCTTCACAGAACTAGCAATTCCATTCTAGCCTCTCAACTTCAGTTCCGCTTCGTATTACGAGGGGAATACTGAAGGTCACTTCTGAACTGCTACCCTCTAACGAATCATTTTCTTCCAATTTAATGCCTCCACATCATTACCTCATTGTATTCACATGTTTCATCTCGGCAGCCGCTTAGAATAAACGTTAAACACATGCGTTTTTTTGACCTCATCGTCGTTTTTCATAATACGACATAGACAAACCAAAAGACGCTCCCCTCGCACAGATTTACCCTCCTCGGATATTCATAGGAATGCCCAGTAAGAGTACCTTCAAGAGTCAAATGCTATTAATCGCCCCTACTGTCAACATACGTGAAGTTATTCATGCAATTGAACACTCCCTTCAAATGACTGTCACCTGCACAAGTTCCAACGACATATCAAAAGCGCACACCATATGACCCTCACAGTAATAAGTGCAGCGTCCACTACTGATCCACAGCCAAAGCACTACAGCGTATGACACCTCATCTGCATGATTGTCGATGAAGAATCAACTCATTCATGCCTTACCTCAGTCCTTCAACAATCATCAATGCACTGTACTAATCAGCAGGGTAGAACACAATCCCTGACTTCAACATCCACTTCTTATTCCACAGAATATGCTTTAACTCTCACATGACGCTGTGAACACTGCTTTCCATAAAAACACTCACCACCTGCACTTCCTTGAATCAGATCCACGTACTCACTAACCGTTATGCCCAGCAATTACTCTAAACATCACTTCATACATAGTTCCCAAACTACTGCACTAAGAGGTTTCCATCTAAGGCAATTAACTTAGTTCTCCTCATTACAAATACACTACAGATACAACTCTAACACTCTACAATTCATAACAATATTGTTTGTATACTTGCCTCACTTACGACATCCGCAGCACCGGTTCCTATTCCACGTCATGAGTTGCGCTCCAGAACTACCTAGCAGCGGCTTCTCCAAACATAATTTCAAAAGAGACAAGACTCCTCAACACGTCAAAGCGGACTTCCTTTTCCTCAGAACTTCAGCCGATTCATGAGTTCACGGAATTGCAAAGCTCCTTCAATGCCGCTAGATTGAATTCAGTCACTGCTATAACTACTTCAATTTCACAGTCAGAAACTTCCAGAAACTGCGTTCTCTACAGCCCGCATATTACATTACCAGTAGTCACAATACGGTTTCCATTCTCTGTTAAAACCAAAATTTACCAAATCCAGTACCCACATATTCCCGGAAAACACCTCATAATTCCTCCACCTGAGCGTCATGTGCTCTAGGACCCCATCTTCACTGCGTCATCGGTGACACTTCTATACATCTCAACTTACACTTAACCTACACATGGCTTCATAATTTTTTCAAAATGTCAGAATAAAATTCTTACGCTCACTGCGCTTACAAATTCCTTCTTTGAACCCTGTTGCTCACTGCCAAAAACACGACGGAAGTCAACTGTAAACATTGTGACCACAAAAACACAGAATCTTCAATACAGGATGGTTCACTCACCGTATACAATAACTACGTGGAAATACTCACATCAGTCATGGAAAGCTATACACTATTCGGAATAACATAATTCATTCCTGCATATACCGTTGAAGGATCTACCACATCCACAAATTGTGTAACTTGTAAACACTCAACAGAAATAACGTTACCATTATCCTAGAATTCTTCCACACAAGCAATTTTATTTTCCTTTTGCCACCCACATCAACTAAATGTCCAGAAACTAATTCCTTTATGGAAATGACTTCCTTCAGCACATAAGACATGAAACTGACAACAGTTTGAAACTCTGAAAGAAACTCTGAATACGAATTTCACACAAAGAGATATTCACTCATACTTGATTTAAAATATTGAAAGAAAACATTACGAAGTCTCTGCGTCAACAGAAAGGGTTGCAAAGACTTCCACACATACACGAACTCCTAACTACTACGTCCTGCCGCCTAGTCAATTACTCCACAATTCCTGTAATAAGTTCAGCCACTTGTAGGAATTCAAGCACGCTTCCACTGATGTACAATACTCTCTCCTGAACTTATTGAAAACAACAGGTACTACTACAGGAAATCAATTCAGAGAATTGCCTGAGTGCATGCATAAACTAAATCTACAAACACAGTGAAAACATGGACACAGATATTTCACGAAGTGACAGAAACACACGGTCTTCGTAGACAGCAGTGAACGTCATTTCCATTGACAGAACTAATAGTTGGGGTGCTCATTGTTCAGTTCCTTCCATCATCTCCTGCAATCCAAAGTCTTACTTGTTTCAGTATTTCCCCTGAAGACGCTGCTAAAATATGGAATCAGTCAAAATGACAACTACAGTACTACAACAAATAAAAAGGCTCTTCAATTCATGTACATTCAATTATGAGAACTACGTGACAACAAATTTTGATTCACTTCCTCTCTCTCATACCTGTACGAAAACGTACCTCACTTCATTCGCTGCCTGAGCAGGTGGGCGGCATTCCTTACGGTGGACACTGTCGCGCATTCGATGCTGACGGCTTCGCTTTCTCTGACTGCAAGCGCTCGATTTGTGCCTTCAAAGTCTGTATGTACTCGTCTGTGGACAGCTTCTCTGTTTCTTCTCCGCTCCAGCTAGCACGCTCAACTGTAGTCCTCTTCATCCTCATAGGTCCATCGTCCACTACATTGCCACTGGCTCTTCCAGACCTCTTCAAATTCAACAAACATTGTAGTTGGAGAAATTTCAGTGTACTGTTGTCTAATGAACATTTAATTCCAGCAACTTAATTCGAAAGCACAATCATCTCTAAGGAACGCACTTCATTAACGGCAGTACGCTCGAAGTATTACTACAGGCCTTTCTCATGCTTGGCATGCACATGACCTTTCCATTTCCTCTGAAATTACTTCAGACATATTGACGGTCACATCATGCAGCCGCACAAAAGAATGCGAAGAAATGACTGGTGCTTTCGATTATATTCGACTTGCAAGTCATGCATGCCTGAGGACGACCGGCCGTTCAATGTTTGTTTCATCAGAAATACGATGCAGACTAAGAATGATTTCAAAATCTGTACTTTCTCGTTTTCTACCTATCTGTTCACTCAAACTTCACAACTTCTAAATGGTCAGCGGGCTCCACATTCTCTCTGACGCTGTAATTCACGAGGTACGCACAGACTTCTGTTCAGTAATTAAATCGGTCCTTCATTCACCACTTCCATAGGAATGCCATTGTCGTCCACGCATGCCAACTTCACACAAGTTATGTAGTGCCATCAAGAATCAAAGCTTCGTCATCGAAGTGCTCCACAAGCACAGTAAAATGATGACGCAATCCATATGCCTAAACCAAACAACACTTTCCCTACTGACAATTTAGATAATAAATTACTCCTGTACCGCTCCAACAACTCACCTCTGCTGCAGATTGCTTGCATCGACTTGGACTTCGATTTCGATGGAACTGCTCTATACTTCCTGAATCGCTTGAACTTTGAAGTGAATTTTCGCCCAATGATTTCGACCCATCATCATCATCTGATACAATAATCCTTCCCCAGCCATCTTCCCTCTCACTCAAATGAATACATCTCTTCTTTTTCTGACCACCATATCCCTTGTCACGCTGCATTTCCTCCTCCACTTCATCAGGATGCGGTGACCTCCCTAGCACAGCTCGAAGCTTCTCTCTCACACCGTCCAGTCCTTTAGATCCAGCTCTACCCAACGTTTTTCGGCATGAATTGGCGTACCGGCCCTGCTCAGACTTTTGTTCCCTCTGTTTACTGTAGGCTAACTTCTCAAGCCGACGCCACACTCAAGCGTCAATGTTGAAGGGCTGCTTCCCGTCACTCTTAATCAATGATATGAGTTCTCCCCTCCTTTTAGTTACAGCCTTTCCCATGAGCCCTCTAAGATGATCTTCATTAAGTTTTCCCGAGTACTCAAAATCGTCGTCCAATCGACTCTTAAATGTTTGGACAGCTTCATAAGTCTGTTTCCTAATGTGCGTGCACGAAGGATCCAAGCTCGCTGCTAGTTTGTTTATGTGGGCTACCCATGCCGGTTTCCCTGGGCCATACGGTTTACCTTCAGGATCCAATGTCAAATAAAAAGGTTTCTTCCCATGTCTCTCACGGGTGGCCATGTCCTCTTCTCGAAGTACTTGATCATGTCGACGTTCTCTCCTGCCCACTGCTGCAGATGTCTCCATTTGTGATTCTTCCTTCACGATCAAAATACCCATCCTCTTGGGGCCTATGGCATCATGTGCGGCCGTCAGCATTCTAGGGGGGGACCTGGAACGCCTTGTCGGCGTACTCATCCGCTTATGCCTCAGATACTCTGGTGGCGACTGAGATGTACTTCGCCAGACATCCCTGTTTGCAGGTGTTGAGTTGTACCTTTCCATATGCCGATTTCCCCTAGAAGAGAACTCGTTATTTGTCCAATAATCTGTAGCCAAAACAGCATTATGAGAATTTTCTTGTGAAGTAAGTCGTATGAAGGTGGAGAATAGTCGACAAGAAATTGAACTGCAAACAACAGTCGTCAGTAAATAAATTACACGAATGAAGCCTAAAAGCAATGAATGCCTCCAAACATTACATACAAAACAAGAAAAAGGTTCTCATGACAAGTACAATTCTGTAATACTGTAATTACAACGACCTCCATTGTCAACAGTCGTCCTCAGCTCCAAAAACAATGAATCGTACAGTCACTTCCATCAATCCCCATTAGAAAATGAAATTTCTGAACCCATTGTCATTATTTCTCCGTTGTGGAAATGCATGGAAACGTACGAAGAATTTGAAACGAGAAGGTCAAACCTAATGACTCTGTATCTAAATCACAACATATGCAGACATAAACCACATACCTCCACAGCGTTCTCATCTCACGATTTGCAGCTGAGATCATGGTATTCTCTTCTCACAACTCTCTCACTTCCAGATTAGGAACTCAACCTTATCCTCTATTACTTATGGATTACAGAAAGGTCAAATACTTGTCTTCCAGTTGACTCACAGTAATTCCATACATACTTACCCTACAGGACAGTAACTGCGAGGAAATCAGGTAAATACAGTATGGACCACCACTTCAGGAACATGCATTTTACTCACGGCTCTGCTCTGCGTTCGGACTTTCAATACCACATGAACATGACAACGTCATTGGGAGTTCTCCATTTGACATTCCGTAATCATATTCCAACGACCGCATTATTACTTCCTTAACTGCGGAAAGTAAGCATGGCATTGTACTGCAATCCATTAAGGGTTCAAGACTCCCCGTGAAAATGAAAATAGGAGCACCATATACAGAACATGCGTTTCGGAGATTCAAAGGATAAACACTGAAATGACACACTATAAAATAACATAGAGAATGTTATCGACTTCGTGACAGATGTCATAGACCACAACACGATGTCCAATACAACGTGGACTTCCTGTAGTACTTACCTTGGCCAATATGGTCTGCTCGTTCTGACTGTCTGTACAATTCCATTTCTTTCTGATTGCTCCTCTGCTTCTGACCCTCTCTCCACCGTCCAGGACTCACTGAAACACTCCGTCTCCGGCTTCTGAATTCATCCATTCGACTGCTTTGTGACCAGTTCCTTTCGGGGCTTCTTGAAATAGATTGTTGACGACGTGATGGTCGCAACAATCGCCCATCGTCGGGAGAGTCACAACCTCGACGTCGCACTTCTTCCCTTGATCGCCGCATTGGAAGCCCATCCTCACCGTAGTCAAATCTTCGGAGTTGAACTTCTTCCCTTCGTTGTGTAAGGATTTCAGTGGATGCATTCTATCATTCACACAATCATGCACTTTGTCAGAATTCCTTTCCCGTCATCATCCCATCGTGCAATTCTAGACATGATGGTGTACAGGCACAATGTTCCAGATATAACTACCACACTGATTTCCTAGCTCTCCAAGCCCATAAGCATTTTTTTACAGAAATTAATCGATCATGATTACAGAAATTGCATTCCTCTAGTGAACTGTAATTGGCTGGGTACAAAGCAATAGAAGCTCACACTGTCCCATTTTGGGAGGTTCGGAGAAAGACTTCGCCTCCGGTGAAGAGCATTAACTCTCAAATGTCTGCTGCTGGACATATCTTCTCTATCTATCGCAGTACTCTGTGCTTGACGAATACCACTATTCGGAGTACTTCTGGAAGCCTGCTCTGTTTCCTGAGATTCTTCTACCATGGGCTCTTTACCATGACGGTGGGAACTTCGTACTTCCTTGACGTTGCTTCCTTCCATAAAAAAAGGCTCGGATTCTTCCAATTCCTTCACGCAATCTGAGAAGACAAAATACACTATGAGGGAGCCATCACTTTCTCTCTATCTCTAGGCGGTTCATGGTTTACTGGCCAACAATGAATGCCTCAAGTTTTAAGATCCGATTAACTGCTCCTCACTTACAGAACAACCTCTACCAGTTTGTCCCGCACTCAAGACATGTAACAATTGCTTACCTCTGTGTCTACAGTCGCCACAAAATTATTGACTGTGCACTTAAATAGGCAAGGTGCAGTCCCCTCTAATTCATTCAAGCATCGCCAAATAACTTAAAAAGTTACAATGTACTTCACGAAAAGGGAAAGACAAACTCCATGCATGTCACTGAAACCAATCTTGAGATAATGGAGATTTCAACGCCCTCTGCGCTTTTGACTTTGCGGAGCTCACTTTCCCGTCAGTACATGTCACTGATTATCTTCAATACATTCATTCTATGATAATGCTCAAACATGAAAAGTTGCTACCTCCACTTGTTTCAATTCTTTGAGACTTCAACGGCGACGACCGTCCACCGCATGACAGTGCTTGTCCTTGACCGTCCTCACACACTGCAGCAGCTGGATTCAAAGTCACGGTCTTCTGGCTCCTCAATGTATCGGGCATTTCTAAGACTGATCTCAATTGACGCCCACACGCGACAGCGTCTTGCTCAATCTTACGACGAAGTTCCTCTACATCACTGACAGGAGTCTTCGACCGTCCCAAAATGACATCCGCCGCTGATGCACTCACAGATTTTGATTTGCATTTGCCCTTCCCTGACTGTATCATCTTCGTTTTCCCCTTCGGTCGTCCTCTTCCCCTCTTAGTACGCTCTGGCAACGAAGTGCTTTCATTCAAGACTTCCACATTAGTGGCCAATTCTTTGAGAGCTACTTCGTCCTCTGACCTTCTGTCGTGCTTTTTCTTTGGGGTTAGCCATGCTTCTGGAATATCTTGTTCTTTTAGACGACTTGCCATTTCCCTTTGACACACCTGTGAATGAAGAGCACCCAAAAATGAATGAGAGAAATCATTGCAATATATGGAAAGACTATAGCGACTTCATTTTCCTACTACTCGTCGTACAGAATGGAACACCTATTCGTGGAAATCGTAAGGGATATGAACAACGCATATGACAACCCACGGACGTCGTCAATAACATGAAAAATTCCATTTCAAGAGAACCTGCAACTACTGTGCTTAAGTTAGTCATTACACTAGTCCTACTTCAACTATACTACGATTCCATGAATTTGTCTGAAGTGCTTCTTCTTCTCGCGGAACCGAAACCAACATCGTACAGCAGTACCTGTCTTTTTGAACTCTCAGCCCTCAGTGCCAACGCAAGCAGCATACAATATCGGTACTACTGAGAGACAGAGTCGGGGTCTATCAGAAACACAGACATTTCGGGCTGCAAAGCAATTGCCATCGAACTGGAGGTTCAGCAATTCCATTTTCTCTTTCGTTTTAAGATCCCGTTTCTCAAAATCATTCATAAACCTCACTTGTAAAAAAAAGCTACTTCTATTAATGTGCAAACTCTAATTGTTCTAGGCATTCTTCTCAAAGTTCTTCGTACAAAATTACATACCACCGACGACGCCTCCGTTTGATGCTGCACTGTGAACTTCTTAGGGCATCCAACTAATTCACAGCTTCGTTTCACTGAAGCAGTTCTACCTTAGCTTCCTGTTCTCCTTCCCTCCACTGCACGTCATGAGCAATTCATCGACGGCACAGCCCCCGATTTGTATTTAGGAAGTGCAGATGTGGGAAACTAAATTGTCAACTCCTACACTTGATAATTTTAGAAGCGTATGAACGCGGGCATTGATGGGCAACGGTGAATATCTACTGCCAATAGGAAAACGTAATGGACTGTAGCGATTAACGACTGCCACCACCAGAAATCACAGGCTTAGAAATCGACGAACTTCACGGCTGTACCTCCGGCAAGGCTGCCATCTGCAAATCGCGCGTACATGGCGTGTCGTTAGTATACGGAATTGGTGTGTCATCCAATGAACGCATGAAACTGCATTTTTTCATCTAGACAATGTTCGCATTTTAGGGTTTATTCAAGGCACACTTCCCGAGAAGAGTGCGGGCGCCAACTCAATGTGAAGTACATTTTAGATTCCAGTAAAAACAGTCATCCCTTTTGGCCCATGACACTAATCCTTCCTTACGAGCTGCTGCACTCCTCATGGATCTACGGTAAGACTCTCACTACAATTGGTATTTCGCTTAAACGTTCTCTACACTGAAACTAGCGTAGCTCCTGCTATGGTCGACCTTCAGATGCAGCTTAAAAAAAGAGTGAGGACGCCATAGAAGGCTCAACTACCGTCCACTATTTTGGGTTTCAAAACATGAAGGATTAATGGAAGCATGTTTTGGAGCGGGCTTTCTGCGTTTAGAGGCGGCTACGAAATAACCAACGAAGGCGCAGTAGCAGACGCCATGGCCGTCAAGTATAATGGTAAGGATCCCTCCTCCAATTCTCTACAGCGCAGCACTTTCAGCCCAGCATTATCATGTCAAGTAGAGAAGAGAAGAAGTCCGCATCTGGCATGTCTTCCTCTTATTCAGTAATTCCCTCACACTGACGATAATCACGTGTTCGCCGGAAACTTTGAATTAATAGTCTTCTCTGTGTATCACTTCCTCCCACGAAACTAGTACTCCATGGCTGTAAACTTGTTTGGTGCTTCAATTTCGTAGTGGACGAGACAGTATCCACTGAGAGCTCACATCATGCGCTTGTTATCTTGCAGAAGTGTACCGTGAGCACGCACACCCACAACTCTCAAGTTACCTCTCCGAAGTTTGCCTACAGTTATTCCAAGTGAGGACTGACTTCTAACCGTAACGATTATTCACAACCCCTTCTGTTGCAGACTTATTTCTTTGATTACGGTAGAAATTAGAAACCCTGCAGAACTTTGTTAGAGAGTATTTGAGTGTAATTCAATTACTGTCATGACCACAATGGACTATGGATTATATACATTTCTCAGCGTAGATGAGACCTTGATCGACAGAAAGAAGAAACCAACATAGTATTGTTTTGCTCGAAGTAAATGGAAACGTAAAGCAGTCAAAAAAGAGTCGTCCCTGTAGTGCCTCTTTTGGTTCAGTGCATACCATGTGCTCACCTCCCACACTGGATATTTAAGAAAAGAATTTTAATTACGAGAAGCGCCGCACTTACGTTGCGTATATATTTTGGCTTCCGAAAGTGAGCTTACAACAATTCTTATTTGTAATTCTGTGGGCATGTTCCTTCTCCACAGTCTGCCACATGTTCACAGAAGTAGTCAACTTTTGCCTTCATTCTTTGTTCAGTGCACTGTGAAGTTGCATATGGTCAATTGAAGTTCCAATATTCCCATAATTTCGATGATGACATGGTCACGTTCCGACTTATCGTACACATCTTTTTCCTCTGCCTTGCTCAATCTTCTTGTCCACAAAGCTTCCGTGGGACACTTTTTCCAGGGTATTCCTTGTTATTTGAAAAATAAATTTAACGTTCAAAAAATAGTTAGTACTACAACCGGCCTATGTGGCAAAATTGAAGAGAAATCCTTCATGTATTTGTTCCTTCTGGTAAAACTGGAGGTATCGTTCGTGAAGTGGACATTACATGTGGTCCTTTTCGTTGACAAATGTAGCGCACAAATTTGTGAGACTGAAAGTAGAAGCCCATCTACTCTAGACTTCAGTGCACTGTACTACTTTAGAAATGCACATGCCTTGCAATTGAAAGATGTCGACATTGTGCAGATTGCTCTTTCGAAGTCCAACAACTTTGTGGGACTTGAAGTTCTGAAATACGAATTCTTGGAAGCGTGGCGAGGGGAAGGCATCCTCCGTGAAGCACTGACAGTACTTGAATTCATCTCTTCGGTGAGTAGTATCTGTCCTCTTGGAATTAGTATCAGGATTGTCAATGGGGAGGAAAAATTATTTCAATCATTATCCATCAGTGAAGGAAGACTGCTGTTTGCCAAGAATACTTTCAATTCGAGAGATTTCTGGAATTCGCTTCTACTAATGCTTTTCACTGAAGTCCAGCAGTAAGTCGTTTTAGTTCTCTCCACATTTGAATTGTACATGAAATTGATGATTACTGAATACATGATTGAATCAGAGTCACACATGATTGAATTTCAGTTCTGCTTTCAAGTGTAACTTGGAAACAGAAATCCGTGTTTTTACTTTACAAAGAATTTAACAAATAAGGTACATGCCACAACGACTTTCAAAAAATGTCTGAGTATTCCATGTGACCTAACATATGCCTCCTGAAGATCCACGAATTGATGGACTCCCTGGACCGGAATATTAATCTGACAGCAGCACTACTGAGAACGCTGGAAGCAAGACAAGCAATTGGATGTCGAGTGACCATTGCCCAGGCAGTTGCAAATTCATGTCGCACTCTCAGTACGCTTTCATTCGGTCTAGTTCTCCTCTACCAGACAATGTCATGATAGGAGTTGTAGGATTACCCGAGGAAGGTCAGAGTAGTCACGACAAGCTTGTCCGCATGAGAAAGCAATTGCTACTCATGTTGAATGAGTCAAAAGTAATTTTAGAGAAGGCGAACATCTTGACAGAGCAATGTCGAATTGCCTTAGAAGATGAAAATATCGACACTGATGTTGCGCCGAAAGGCGTGGAGGAAGGAGAACCTGTAAATACAGGGCATCAATAAATTCGAAATCAGTAATGCATGATCACTTCATGCTGCTGCTTCTAAAAGTGTGAAACGAATTATAGGAAAGCAAAGACATGTCCCTATACGTAGCAAGTACTGTATAAACTGCTTCCTTACTTGACGTCTTCTTTCTTTCACTTTTATTCACTACATGCGATTATAAAAAGATTTTGAATAGGAGGACATGTGACAGCGTTCTTGTTGATTGATCACAAATTTATCTTTCCTTTCTTTAAGATGTTTGACGTGAATAACCGGTCACTAACTGTTGAGCACATTTTCAACAAAAAATAGTTAGTGACTACATATTCTGGAATTACAGTATAACTAAATGCACAAGTTCAGAGCAGTACACTCCGTCATAAAAACCTTGGAACCGGCCACTGCTTCACTATGCATTGTGCAAAGCTTACAAGAGAAATATAGTTTTCGCTTCAAAAGTTGTTTTGGAAGTCTTCGGCAGTCGATCGATGTAAAAGTTTTTTGCTGTTTAAAAGTTGGCCTTCGCTTACAGCGGTTAATATCATTGACGAACTGAATCTCATGATTTCTCATACTTGTCTTGTAGTGAAAGCGTGAGGAGGAGAGTAAGTGAAATTTCTGAATTCCGAAGTGGGGACCACAATCAACATCAATACAGTGATACAAGCGCTTGCGGAAAGAAGACTGTTGACTGCAGGTAAACACTGTTCTGTGGCCCATGTAATTTCCATCAGCAACTGAAAGCTCGCCTTCAATTAATTATGGCATCTGGCATCTTCCAGACCACTACTTTTCCATAATCTATATTTGGTCGTCACTGACTTCCGTAGTATTGCTGGGTGCGTGTCTCACTTCTTCCTTGCTACTTGTCATACTTGAAGATGAGCAAAAACTTGGAAGAAACTAAACGATTGGTGAAGAAATGCAGTAGGGACTGAAAAGGACGTTCGATCTCCACTGTCGCTGCTCCTGTGCTTCTAGCTCTCATTTTTATTTGTAAAGCCTGTAGGAGGACGACGTAGTTCAGTGAAAAAACTCTCTTTGTCAAACTTCGCTGTGAGCTTGGGAAATTCCTTCCGTGACCCTACTGAATCGAGTTCACAACTGCCGTCAATTGCGTACTCTTCTGTGGACGGGGCGGGTTGACTCCTGAAGTTCCTAAGTTCGACATGCTTGAATAGGAAGCAAGAACAGCATGATCATATAGCGAATGACAATTCTCTATTCGCGAAGTGTTGAACAGCACTGTGCGCTGTGATTGACACCGCCAGAGGTGGGTGCCAACTAACTATTCTTCGCTCTTATGAATTTGAAGGATGTTCTGCATTTCCTTGTATGGAAAGAAACATGTTTCTGGTGGTTGAATTCATGTGTGTAAAGCTTTTCCATTGTACATGGAGAACAATTTCTGTTTGCACATTCAGTGTGTGACCACGACCTTCTGAATGGATTTCATATTCAAGGAAATAATTATTTCCTTGAAGAAGGAAAAAGACAGATGCAGTCAACTAAGTGTTCATTAGTGCACTTGTTTAGGAGGTGGCAACAAAGACATTGAGAAGACCAATGTGGATTGCGTGTGTAACAGCAGCTACTCAAATGAGGTACACATCCACAGCTCATGCTTTGGTACATGCTTCCTTGACGTTGCGACCAACATTCGATGTAGGGACGACCATGACATCCTTTTTAAATTGTTATGACTCGTTGCACATACAGATGGAATTAACTAGAACAGAAAGTCTTGGTTCATTATGAACTTCTCTAGTGGACTATGCATGGCGCGGGTCTTCATTCATTATTTGCTTAAATTTCACTATTTTATTTTTACTACTTGAACTCACGTAAAGAAAGATGAAGGTGTATACAGTTCCAAGGGAAGCTGTATTAATGACACTAAGAATTGATAGTTGTATCATCATGTTTAACTATATAGATTGGAACTTGATGTATTCCCCTCTAATCCTCCACATCGATAACAGCGTTTGAGTGTAGAGTGATTGCAGGGTTTCTTCATTAAAATCTTCAAGTATATCACTATTACAGTGTTTAGGGGATTCTGCATTTCGGTATCTTGAGGGTGTACTTGCAACAAGCCTACTGCTTGCCGCCCTAAAACCATTACATTTGCAGAAGTCAAAGATAAGGTTTTTTGACAGCAGTGACAAGCACGTTCCAAAGGAACATGAAATTCTTGTATTGTTTATGTATCCAGATTGCAAAAAAAGATATTCTGCAGAATGGGGTGTGCAGCTGATAAGCTGGAAACAGTCGAAAGGAGGTAGTGGAGCGCCGTGTTTTCACTGAGTCCATGAAGGTTTGCAATGCTGAAAACACATTCCACGTTAAATCATATGTAGGATTCAAAATGCAAGTGCTCCTACCTTCTTCTTTCTGTCGAAAAAGCACTCCTACTTTGTACATTTCGAGAGGAATTGGAGTTCATCGGCACTATAGTTATCATTTCAATGGAAAAAGAGGATCTACTGGTGAACAAGAAGATTCTATTCAGTTTATCAGTTTCCAGACCTAACTTTTATTCTAACAAAGATAGGATGAGTGTTTCTAATTGGTGCTGTATTCCCACGTCCTACCCATTGATCTTCTCGTACAGAACATTCTTACTTAGCTTGTATGCTATTGGTGATCATTCTTCTGGTAGTTCGGAAATCTTCAATGCAATTAAAATGTCGATTGATGTCATGTACAGGAAGGGATGGCTGCCTATGAATTTTGCACTCGAAGTGAAGCGTGACTACAACTGAATTTGAATCCACAATGAGGTGATTGTCACCTGCACAATTTTCTTCACCTTGAATGGAAGCACAGTGGACAAAAGGATGGCTGGTGAATACAATCTACCTCGAAATAGGTGAATCACTACCTTGCCTTCTCACGTGACGGCCGCCTCTCCCTGTTCAGTTTTTCAGAGAAGGTACTTCCCAAACTTAGCAGTAAGTCAATGCACAGTAGCATAACCTACCCACAGCTTCTGCTGAGTCCTAGCCTAAGCGTGGGAAGATCCTGTCTTCTCGTGGCTTAATACTTTTCTGCCATTGAACATGAATAATTCTTAAATCTTCATATTTTTTGCTTCTGCCAGTTCTATGGGTCCTGGCATACCTATGGGGTTCTCCTAAAAATAAAATCAATTTCTACAGAGGTAGGCAGAAGTACGTGAGTAGCAAGTGAGTGTGGAATCCTGAAGTTCTTAAATTCGAAATGTTAGTTCACAATGCGTTGAGGAGGTGCAACGGAGGGTACAGATGTTTTCAGAGGGTGTTTCCGTTGAGAAATCGTGATAGCGATTACGATCATTCCTGATATCTGTATTCAGTATTAAAAGAACATTTAATTCATAAATGTATGAGCTGTAGTGTGTTGTGACACCTTTAATCAGAAAGTAGTCGACCTTGGTGGGCTTCATAGCTAAAACATTTACTTCACTGCCGTTTTGCATGAGGCAATTTGTTTTCATCTACAGTCGTTCTTGGGCTATGTAAGTTGCTTTTCGCTTGTCAATTCGAAGTGCATAGTTCATTCTTCATGATGCAGCAAAGCGATTACAGTTGAAGGAAATAGAAAGATTCATTTTTTTTCCGGGAATAGGAAATGAATCTTTAGGACGAGTCTGAAATTGTAATCTGCATCCTCAGATACCAAGACAATGTCTTCTTCTGAATGGAATATTAGAAAGTGAACGTCTTTGCTGTTTGTCATTATTTTGCTCGGTATAAGTGCATATCCGGTAAGTCCTATACTGAATTCTGAGATTGCAGGAACTTGGCAGCATGAGGCGACAACTATGTGTGGCTTACCACATTGAACGGTCCACAGCGCAGAGGTTGGGCCTCGTTCAGTATCCGTGCGCATGCACACGTTGCAGAGGAGGTAGAGTAAAGAAATTGGACATTGTTGCAAGACATCACAGTAAGTTTGGACGAGATCCATACTTAATATATCCAGTACTGGTAAGTTACAATCAAATTCAAGAAAGTCTATGTTTTTTTAATTAATTCAATTTCATTAAACGAGTCCATTAAGTACTGTGCTCTACGTTTCATTTGGAAGGCGCTAATAGTTCCAGACGTGTGCTGTATATTTCATTTGGCAGTGTGGACCACTTTCCAAACGTATGGCGGTGTTCAAATAAGAATAATTTGTTGTTGTTGCTAGACATATTGAATGTATTATTAAACTTCATTAGAACTGTGCATTGCTTTCCTTGATGTTCTCTGGTGAAAGTTTCGGTCATGTTGTCATACTTAATTGTTTTTGTTTCTTTGTTTTGTGCAGACTATAGATGGACGACATGTTCAAGGTCCATCACGCAATGGTCGGCGACAAGAAGAGAGGTATCGTCAACAGAATCGTAAGAGGTATCGTCAAGAGAATCGTGACGATGTAGAAAATGACTTCACTTGGCCAAGGAGGACAGCAGTGGATGTTCAAAACATGGCCAGAGATGCCTTTGGACGCATTGATGAAATTCACGACAACGTTTCAAATGAAGAAGGTCAAGCGGCGGTGGATTTCGATGAGGAGGAAGATGATGCAGGCTCAAATGAAGAGAATTTGGAGTACTTGTTGCAAGAATCCACTCAACCTATTTTTGAAGGGAGCTCCCTCAACCGACTTCAATGTGCCGTAGTCTTTTTCTCATTGTGCAATTTGTACTCAGTTCCGCAGACTTTCATGGATGCCTTGATGACATGGATTGCTGGGGACCTTCTGCCAACCTCTAATTGCTTTCCCAGAACATCCTATGAAGTGAAGACTATGCTAATGAAGTTGGGCTTGAAGCATCGTCAAGTGCATTGTTGCCCTGAAGGTCATGTGTTGTATGAAGGGGACAATGAAGATCTGGAGGAGTGTCCGACTTGTAGAGAACCTCGCTATGTTCCTGGCTCTAATGCAGTTCCACAACGGGTAGTTCGTTATTTTGATGTCATCAACCATTTACTGCGAATGTTTAAATGTCCGGAAGTTGCAAAGCAAATGACTTGGTACGACCGTCACAAATCACGGGGACAAGTTATGAGGTCAGTAGCAGACAGTTTGCATTGGAAAACCATAGATCGGGTTCATCCACAATTTGCAGCTGTGAAGACAAATCTTCGACTTGGACTCGTGGGTGATGGCATTATTCCATTCAAGAATAATGCTATCAAGCACTCCACATGGGTTCTTCTCATAACCATTTACAATCTTCCGCCTTGGCTTATCACAAAGAAATTCTTCATATCTCTGGCTGTGTTGATTCCAGGACCGAAGGCTGTGACCGCGGAGAATGTAGATGTCTTTCTACGTCCATTAATTCGCGATCTTCTGAAGCTGTGGATCGGGGTACCTGCAATCAATATGTGTGAACCAGAAGGACAAAGACGGTTCACTTTAAGAGCCATGTTAATTTGGACAATTAATGATTTCCCCGCCTACGGCCTTCTCTCGGGCCAGCAAGTTCATGGTTACAAAGGTTGCCCGCTATGTGGCCCAGAGACATGTGCTGAATATGCGACACTTTTGAACAAAATGATTTACTTAGGGGGGAGGCGTTATCTTGCACCTAATCATCCTTTTCGAAGGGCAAGAGCAGCATTTAATAATCACCCGGAATGGCTCATGGCCCCCGAGAGACCAAGTGGGCAGGAAGTACTTCAGTGGGGGCTGGAGAGAGAAGCATTTTTGAAGGAAGGTGGAATTGAAAATGCTGGTGATGACCCTGTGAAGTTGCTGGCGTCAAACGAAGGAGTGCTTTCTTTGAGCTTCCTTATTGGACGGTACGTTTCTATCGTTATGTCACGAACTGTTCATATTGAAATCGTTGAAGGAGTATATTTGAGAGAAAGAGTTTTAGAAATTCAATCAAAATATAATTGTTTGTCATTTCTTTGTGGAAAACAATCAATCGAAAAAGGTATGGCAATTTGGAATTCCAGATTTCTTTAATTGATAGACAAAGACAATTCAGTGAATGGTCAGGAAGGCATGGAAGTCCTCTCGTTTGTTCTTCAGAAAAAGAATTAGGTGCTACGCATGAGAAGCGGTTCAATTAGTGGACATGGTAGGCATTTAAGGAAGTGTCAAAGAATGTTTGCATTCATGTTGAACAGTTTCTTTTTCAGCCTATGAGCACCTCAAGGCATTTTTTATTGAGGTTGTTTTATTTCTGGAGGTGTATCTGGGGATGTGAAGAGCTCATACATTTCTGAATGGAATTAAATTTATACAAAGTATTCCAGGTCTTGAATTGTGAGAGCAGTTTTTAAATGATAGTGAAAACCTTTTGAAAGAGAATCCGTAGTGCACCTGAACAAAATGCAATCACATTATGTGAGCACAATGTGAAATGTAGATGTCAGTTGGCAGCTGAAGACTAGGTTGAATTGAACCTACGACTGCAATGAATATGGTATAATTAGAGAATTGCAATAAAATTATCCATATCTTCAATCGTCCGTGAGGACAGGTACAGTGTGCTTTCGAAATTACGGAGGTGCTTTGTTAGTGGAATTTTGAATTCGGGGCACTTTGTTTGTTGAAATCCAGATCAATTTTTTTTTCCTAAGTTCTAAAAGGACGTTAATATGAAATGAAGTGAGATAGGTTTGAGTCAATTTTCTGTGAAGTGGTTACTTTTCCATATTGTTGTATTCTTGTGTGACGTAGGATGTTTTTCAAGTATTTGGAAACATGAATTCAGCGTATCAAATTTGAAATCAAAATATCTTCATTGAAGTATTTTGTAAAGTTAAAAAGTTTGGCGGTAACGTGCACATGGCATGGCACTGGATTATGAGTAAGTGTTGTAGGATAGGGTTTTGGTAGTCAGAGAAGGTGTGCGGTTCTGGTCAGGGCACTTCTGTTGAATTTAACTCTCTTCGCAATAAATTTCCATTTCATGTCATACTAAAATTAAATAACATGGAATATAAAGAAATAAAAAGACATGTAAGGTAATTGAAGTGATGACAAGTGTGTACTGACTAGGGCAACACAAATTTGGTCATGTGTAGGTCACTGTTTCTCTCTTCATGTAATTACTTAGGGAATTCAATGTCCACTGACATCGTTTTACACCATGTGGGTTCTATATTGTAAATACAAAGAAAGCAGTAGTTCAATTGCTTGTGAAGATTTGAATAGACATGATTTGCCGTATTAGAACAATGTGAACATGGCTATATTTTTGCTCTTGCCTCCAATAGTTTCATGTGCTCTTGACGAGGACTATTGGAGCACTAACTATTGAGTGTCATTTGGTGTTATCATTGTAGGAGCATCTTGTACGACATGGCCTGGACGTGATGCACAGCGAGAAAAACATATGTGAGAATATAGTGAAGACAGGTTTTGGAGATAAAGATTCACCCGCAGTGAGAGCCGACCTTCAAGCCAGGAACATTAGACATCATCTTCATCTGCAACCTGTTGGTACAAACCAAGATAAGTTTTATATGCCGGAGGCTACCTACGTTTTGTCAGCGGAGGATAAGGAAAAGGTGTTGCACGTGCTGAAATCATTGCGCACTCCGACCCATTATGCGAGTGCATTGCATACAAAAATTAGTAAAGGGAAACTAAGTGGTCTTAAATCACACGACTACCACGTCCTTTTGCAACAGATTTTGCCCTTATGTTTCCGCAGAATTTCGAAGAAGCCTTTTGCTGCTGCTGTTATTTGCTTAAGCAGAGTATTTCGAAAGATTTGTGCGAAAACAATAAATATTGATGATGAGCAACAGTTGAAGGCAGATTGTGCAGAAACTATGTGCCTATTGGAGAAAGAGATGCCACCCTCTTTTTTTGATATAATGTCACACACACCTCCACATTTAGTGGAAGAACTCTTCTTATGCGGACCAGTTCATACTCGGTGGATGTACCCATTCGAACGGTATTTTAAATCTTTGAAAGGATTCGTGCGAAACCTAGCTAAACCAGAGGGCAGCATTGCAGAAGGGTACCAGGCAGAGGAAGCTCTAGGATTCATAACGGAGTATATGGCGGACTACAGTATAACATCACGAAGAGTTTGGGATGACAAAGAGGAGCCAACAATGGTGGATGAGATTTTGGAGGGAAAGGGGAAGCCAAGGCAACTTTCAGAGAACTTGCGGAACGCAATGCACTCTTTCGTTCTGGATAATGCCTCTCACTTGGAGGTGTATAGGGAGTAAGAAATATCCTAGTCCTTTGAATATTGTTTTTCCACGAAAGTGACTCATGGGAGAGTGTCCAGTTTTTAGTATGTAGTGGTCATTTATTTATTAGAGAAAATGTAATTGAATTACTGAAGATTTTAACTCTGATATCGCTGAGTAAAAATCAGAATTAAAACTGGTAACATAATAATAATTGTAGTGCGAAAGGAAATTTTGACATGAGTGTGAATGAATTGTATTTTTGAAAGGAAATAACTTTGATTCCATTTGAGAAAATGTTTTTGATTTCTATTATTGAAATTGAAGTTAGTGATTTTGATTCAATGATTAATAATTCAGTCCTTTGATCTTCAGAAGTATCTGAAAAGTAGCTAGTGAGAGAGTCCTTATTATTTTGGCAATGGGTCAAAATTTCGTAAGATTACAGGAATGACGAAGTACTAAGTTATATTCATTTTCAGTCGAAATGTAGGGAGCTTGAAAGAATGTAACGTCACGGACTAGAATGAAGTGTTCCTCGCAAGGCCTCTCTTGGCTGCACTTCAATTACTGCAGCCTATTATAATGGCTTTTGTCCTTTTTTTTATGCATATCACGAGCGGAGGATGGAAAAGGAGTTTAGAGAGTTGTAGGGAAGAATAAGAAAAGCCCAAAGGAATAGGCTGTTTATTTTATTTTCACCTCTGATATAACTTGGACTGCCTGAACAAGGGATCCAGTTCAGCCTCACCTACTGACATTGGTGTGCAGTAATGTAATTGTGAATCATTCAGTAGTTGAAGGAAATTTTCGACAGTGTTGATTTGAATTTTATGAGCCCCAACTTCAGCTAGGCCTGACCGTGTGTGCTGCAGGCGGTATCAACAAATATGTGAAGAACGAAGAACAGCAAGAGCAGAGTTCCGTTCTAGAAACCCTCGTAGGAGCGGTAGGAGATGGCCTCCCTATCCAAGTGGATTGGAAGAGGTGCCAGCATTTGCAGAATGGATTTCAGAAGATGTGCAGAAAGCTATAAACAAAGGGGCTGTGATTTCAGAGGATGTGGAAGACTCAGCCAAAGCACCATCATTACAAGCACGGAGGTTCAGGAGTATGTATGCCTACGGTTATCACTATCGTGTGAAGAGCGTAGAAGGAAGCCTAAGGACCTGTGACTCTGGTGTAGCTGCCATTTTTCGGAGACCATGCCGATCAGGTATACGAGATGAGAATCCTGTTGAAGCAACGTTGGAGTACATAGGGCAGATCTTGGAGATAGTGGAGTTGAACTATGGACGGCATTGCACCGTCTTGTTTGTTTGTGAGTGGGTGAAAGCGAATTATAGAGGTAGAAATGCGACAGTGAAAAGAGACGAATGGGGATTCACAATGGCAAATTTCAGCTCACTATTGCCATTTGGATACGAATCATTCGCTTTCCCTGTGCATTGCGACCAAGTGTTTTTCTCGGATGTGGAGGAGGACCCTGGCTAGAGAATCGTACTCCGAACTGAAGTTAGGGGTCGTCGAGTGGACACTGAACAGGAGGAAGAAGAGGAGGCGGAGATATTTAGAATGGGAGACGACTTGGATTTTGAAGGGTTTCGTGCCGCTGCTTCGAATGTGGAAAGCGATGGACCTCCTATTCATGCGGGGAGGAACATTGTAATGAACGAAGTTTTAGGTGATGGAATAGATCAGGAAGCAGTTGCATTTGACAGGGACGTAGGGGAATCCTCCGAAGAGGAAGCGTGATTAGGGCAATTAAAAACTAGGGTTGAAATTGATTTATTTTTCTCCAGCTCGAGAGGTCTCAGTGGGAAGACGTCGCGACGTGGTGGGTTCTGTGAAGGTCGGAATCAATTTCAGAGGTGCAGCGTGTTGAATAAGAAGTGTCGCAGAACTTTTTGAAGCTTTAGCACCTAGGTTTTATTGCTACCGAATGTGTGAAGTAAGTAATGGTGACTGTAATCTTTGAAGTCCCCATTGTTTCTGTGCAGGCGATTTCAGGAATTTTATATTGACCAGGAATTGTGTAGTTGTGATGCGTATGGAGATCGAGCTAAGTGATTGCATTTAGAAATGACTGGGGTAAAACTTCTTGCTGTATGTATGTGTGATAGTGTTTGTCGGAGATGTACGTGGAATTGTGCAGGGAGAAGGGAAATTGGAGCAAGCGATTTAATTCTGCCTTCATTTTATGGCAGTGCCTAATCTTCTTCAGTGATCGCAATGTTGTTGGAGAAATTGAGAAGAGAGCTGTAATCGAAGAATAGAGAAGTAGGAGAAATGTGTGGAGACGGTGGAGAACTAAGAGCGAAGGCTTGCCAGTGATCAGATTCAAAGGTATGGTATCACTATCTCTTGTTTCTGTATTCGCACGCTGAGGGCCCAGGACGATGAGATATGAATTGTTTGTGGCATCTGTTAAAGTGAGTGCTGTTTCGAATTGAAGAGAATTCGAGAGTTCTTGAGAGAGCGTGTAGCACTGCTTACGTAACAGTGCAAGTGAAATGATTGTGTCCATGTAAGTCGAAATGGTGAGCACCGTGCAGCGAAATTGTTTTACAGAATCAGGCAGTAATTGATTAGTGGAAAGTGAGCTGACGTTGCATTGAACGGCGAGCTGTGTGAGGCAGCATTGTTGAGAATCCATCATGCTCAGAGAATTTGAAAAGCATGAACGAGCGTATAATCTATAGTATGGTCAGTAACGGTACTTCTGGGGAGGCCTCTCTCAATCACAAGTGGAGTCGGCTGAAGTATGCATGGTTGGATACGAGAAGCACCGTTGTAAGCATTGACCGCAGTGACTGGAGTGTTGAAATTTGCTTCTTCTATAATCGATTGAAGTAGTTACGCAACTTATTGCTACTATGAAAGTCTTCATAGATTAACAATTATGCGCTGACTCGTTCATTGAGTTCGAAAGCTGCTTGTTGAGAGCATGTGAGATGGTTCTGGGATTAAGAGGGGTCGCACTGTTGCCTATTCAGTAGACATTCATCGTCATTGTTGTGTGCATTCACGAAACGGTTCGTTGTCCTCACTTTTTTTAGTAGCGTCGTCCGCATTAATGGGAATCAGAGAGGGTGGCCGAAATGGTTTGTTTGTTAATTTAATTTACGGAATATTCAAATTTGAGGTCGTGAATGTCGATGTCCAGATCTGAACCTTCTTTCAGTGATTGTTCATTTGCCCCGAAGTAAGGACGCAATGTTTGGAGAAGCCTAATTAATAGTGAAGGCATGGACATAAGTATTTTCATCACATTCAGTCGATGGAATGTGCAATGAGTATTTTTTTTTTAAATGTATGTTACTTCTGGGAAATGACCGTTTTCAGTAGTTTGAAACATACTTTGCAGGTGCAGAAATAGGCGATGAAGACTCACGAAATTTTTATGAGGAGCGGTATTTGGGAAGCTCTTATTTGTTGCAGGTTTTTAATTTGGACGTCAAAGAAAATTAAGTTCAGTAATAGTGAATGAGGAGAGTCATATCTAAGGTATTTGGACTGGAAGACAGTGCCCTCTGCATCCTCACGGAACTTTTTCTGAAGTGCGAAATCTGTTTGAAGAAGAGGGAAGCTGTACATCGATTCATAAGACCTTGCAGAAGTCGTCGTGAGAGTAACGCGTGTCCATTTTCTTGTTCATTGCCAAGGAGAGTTGCAGTTCCAGTTGCAGTTGCGTTCTGTGGATGGGGGTGCACCCATTGAGTTGTCGTACTTCAAGTAGCGGAAGTCAGACTTCAAGTCGCCAGCAATGGTAAGCTTCTGATCCAGGGTAGTAGTGCATTTTCTGTGCTGAACTGGAGTTCGTGGTTGTGGACAGACTTGATCGTATGAGTAATCAGATTTACTGTAAATGTGGACGTCAGAGTGCTGTACATGTGACGAACTAGTGAAGTGGAATATGCTTCTGTACGTAACTGAACCCTCACGTAGCAGGATTGAGGAGTGAGGTAAAAATTTCAGTTTGAGCTACGAAGGAAAAGTGTGGTTTGTTGACTTAAATGATGATTGGAGTGCGCAGGAATGGGATTGGAGAAGCATCCAGTATTATTTTATACCACCTTGAAGACCGGCAGGCACACTGAGAGAGTGCTGCAGTGCAGCGTGGGGAAGACCACATCAAGCGAACATAGACATCGTTGTATGAGAACATCGAATGAAAAGGGTGTCTGTGACGCAGGTCTGGGGGGACAAGTATCGGAGTAAGTGTTGCATTTCATATTTCGGGACCTCTTTCACTTCGGTGTCTGAATCAGAGTAATGGGAGGGATTAGTTCTTTGCATTTTGTGAAGCAAGGATTACTATGGTAGTAGGAGAGGGCATGGGGTAGTGGAGGAGGGCACTCATGTCATGCCACAGTCTAAGGGAGAGAGGCTGTGAATGCTTCAAACGGCAGTTCTGGGTTAGAGGAAGAGAATGGAGAGAGTGGGAGCGAAATATGGGGCGTTCTTGCTGTTGTATTAGAATGTGTTCATCATTCTTTGAATGGCCGAGAGTGGAGTAATAAAGTAGTTCTAACAGTGCAATTGTTCTACGAGTGTAGGGAATTGTCGTGAAGCAAGGTGGGCTGAAGAGCGAAGACATCAGCAAGTGGGCAGTGCTACTGAGTCTCTTCATTGAATGGGAGCTTTTGGGCGGTGGACTTCGGTAGCTCCTCGGTCACTGTAGGTCAGTCATTCAGCGTATGTCATTTGTAGAGAGTGTATTTGGTAGAGTCCGTTGCTGTTGACAATGAATTCATAGGGTGCTATGTACATGGTTTGTTAAGAAACATCACTACCAATTGGCGTTCAAATTTTCATTCTACTCGTACATGACGTTTGAAAAGTTTGCAGTGAATACATATTTATTATGCAAGGAGAGTCATGTGTGCGGAAATGAAGGGACCTGTGCTAATCTATATCCTACACATAGTCGTTTAACAGAATGAGTAGGTCAGTCTTTTTAAGTATTCTTCATTGAACGCCTGAAGCTTTTATTGTAGCCATGAACAGTCGCTGGAGATATGTATGTGAGCACTTGAACATGTAGAATTAGATATGCATCATGGCTGTGATTATGTGGGAGTTGGAAACCAGGAAGTCCTTCCGGAGAATTGCTCAATGAAGAACCATGAATCATAACAGTGAAGTAGGATGAGGTGGGTTGCTTTCAGGTTATCTGAGGTAGAGGAGATGAAATAGCCCCCAATTCTGTGCAATGTGCAGGGTATGTTCTGAACCCCTAGATCCCAGGAGGTACAAGGATAATTAATCGCCCATGTCACGGCTGCACCTTAATTTTGGGGAGTTGAAACATGTTTACAAAAATGCAGTATGAATACATTGAAAGAGAAGTGGAATAGACATGAAACCCAAGTCATTGAATATTCTTAGAGTTTGGTGGAATTCTTATGAAACTATGTAGTTTAGAGGGCATAGGGATCTTAGAAGTTGCCCCACCTGAAATGTACAGTGCAGGCTATGAAAAAGCAACATGCACAATTACTGTGTGCTGAAGTCAGGGCACCGTTCTAGAACCGCTCCATGAACAACATGGAATGAGGTTCAGTGCTTGGAAATGTGAATGCAGATTTTCTTATTTAAAAAGAATTTTGAAATGGTAAATAATCCCCGTTGAAAATTTTCCGTTGAAGTAAATCTATTTTCCCTATAGAGAATTGAAAATTACTTGTTCTGGACTGTGAGCACGAGGGAAGGAAGTGATTCTGCATGATTTACCATGGGACGTTCGTGTGACTAGTACTTACCAGAGGAGGAAGGCAGAAATTGAGCCACTTAAACAATTTAAAAAAAAATTTATACAAGGAAATGACACCTGCTCGGCGGAAGCAAGGCATCGGGATTCGGTTCAGCAGCAACAGTACTAAATTTATTGACTGAAGTCCAATTTCAGGCGTGGTCTGTGTGCAAGCAAGTGACTAATGTGAATGTCGTGTGATGTAAAGTGGATAAAGTATGCCACATCACCACAACGCGTAGTTTTCAATTCATTAAATTCTAGACTGTCCAGGGCAACAAGAGCGCTGACACATCTGCTGTGGACCTCACACATGTTCGTCAGCTTCAACAAGTCGTCAGCTGGGGTGACTGGAACAACAGAGCACTGTTGATTTTCTGTTGATTCCAACACCATTTTCTACTAGTGATTTTAGAATCCCATATCTTTTGTCTCACCTTGGGTTAGGAAAGGATATAAATACAGACACTCTCTCCTTTAATCTCAGTAACTTAAAATGAAGTAATTCCTTCATTTTGCCATGAATTTTTTTCATAATGGTAGATGGTAAGTTTTCTTCAATTTATGTTGAATTCAATAAATTTCTTTGTTCATTTTATTTTATTTTTTAATTTATTTTATTTAAAAAAAATTAAAATTAATTTTTTTTTTGTTAATTTTGCCTTATGGGTGGGGTATGTAACAATTGATGTTTCAAAAAACATCTAATTTTATGTCTCAAAAAATATGATTTCAATTTTCAAAATTTCAAAAATATGTTGACAAAGCATACTATATTAGCATAATTGGGGTCCATGTCAACATAATTTGGGAGTCCACGTCAGCATAATTTGGGGGGGATCCATGTCAGCTTAATTTAGGGTTCACGTCACTTTTTTTCCAAGTTCACATTACAATCTTGGTCAAAATGGTATTGGATGAAAAATTGTCCCATGTGGTACTGCCCATCCCAAAAAGAGATTGTGTGGCACTTAAGACCCCTCCACATATAACCTTTTGCAAAGCTTGTAAGACCTTGTTTTATTTGATGTTAAAAACAAACAAGCCAAATTTAGATGCGTCATCTCAAATTTTGGCACGATTTTTGCTTGTCTTTTATAACGGATTTTAGGTGACATCAATGTTGATCGAAATCCTGTCAAAAGTAACGTTTTTCCTATTTTTTCCAATGTTGAAAAACACACCTGTTTCTTATAGTGATTGACCTGATATCCAAGACTCGATAAAGAAGAATCTTATGGAGCTCTAAGGAGAATGAAGTCCCACACTAGGAGGGTAGAAATGCCTCTCAATGGTGACTCTAAATACAATATGCTTCACTGGTATCCTCATCCCAGTGCCACTTGGATGTACCTCCTGCCTTGTGGGCAATGGTACCACTTCCTCTACAGCACGCGTAGCTTGGTTCCCTGAACACCTGCAATCAACCATCCAGTCTTTAGTAAAGAAATAGAAACCCTATTTTTTACGAGCAATTCCTGTACAGAGGATGCTACAACCATTACGGACCTCACTCCATCTCTAATACTGACGCCCTTACCAACGGTAACTCGTCTACTGATGCAGGTGGTTGACCTTCAATTAGCAAGCGATCTCTCCACAACTATCTCTCGATCTTCCCCAAATCACATTCCAGTACTTTGGTTTCAATGCTTCAAGTTAAATGTGAAAACTCAAGATAAACACCATGCAATCTTAGAAAGCCAAACTTACTGTTCCAAACACAGAAAAAACTCCCATTCCACTCTCATAGTGGTCTTTTAGGTTGGAAAAGAACTCACTTGTCCCCTGCAATCATAAGTCGTTGATTCCTTGATTATCAGAAATTGTGCAAGGACTCTACATGGATGAGCGCAATGAAAAACATTTGATTACAGAGAAGGACTTTGGATTTTGCTTATGAAGGTATTCTCAGGCCAAATTTATGGTCTTCTACTCGCATCACCAATGAACACCGGTCCTGCCTACAATTCTTCGAGAAGAAGCTCATAGAAGCATGAGGAGCAAAGGAACAAAGAAGTCAGAGTTAAATTACAGTGATGAGCGCCACAGTTCCTTTGCTGTTGTCCAGTTTGGTCTCAGACGGCAGGTCCTTGTAATCTTGACGACCGCATGAATACAATCCACCCTGAACCAATGCATACGTGCCAGCAGAAAAAAATTACATATGGTCATTCAACAATGTGGTCGAAGGAGAGGCATCGATCAAGAGCTTTTAACGCTTGTTCGTTTTCAACGTTGTTGCACAAACAACGAAAACAACATTTAATAGAAGTCACCGACAGAAAAAGTACGCACGGTCCCTTGCGAGATTCCAACTTTCCAGCGTCTGTCGTTGGCCCTGGAGGCTCCGCACGGTTGAAACCACATCCATCAAAGAGCCCTCGATTAACCAAGCTCTGCATTCATCAACACAAGTTCATAATTAAATAATCACAGCAAAAACAAGATTGAATCAAGATCTCCATCAAAAGCATTCTAAATCTTGTTCTCAAGGGCAGAACAAGATTAATTTTCAGTCAAATCAAGACTGCTTCAGGAACTTCTTGACATCATCATAGAGCTAGAAAGGAGAAAGAAGAAAAGGAACGAAGACAAACCTTCATGTGGCGGACGATCTTAAGCGCCATTTCTCTTTCGAAGCTCCACCTTGAATGTTCAAAACAATCACTCGTAGTTCATGTGGACTCTCTCTCTCCTCTGCAATTGGGTGCTTGAAACCTGCAACTACATGCAGGATGTACACACGCTCTCAGTGGATATAAATTCACTGAAGACAGTATCACAAAGTACGTTACCCCAGAAAGCATACTCGCAAACATGTGATCGCAGACTGAGATGAATGACCTGAAACCCACACCAAAATACGATACAAAAGCTACCGATCGAAGTTCAGTTTCAAAGCTTCAGACAACTGGTGTTTATGGATTCATCCCGGGCATGGAAAAAAAAGGGAGGCAGGTCATATTAAGAATGGGCCAAAATGACACAAACCATTCTCTTAAAAGACAAAGTGCCTTCAAAACTAAGACCTGTGAATGGATGGCAATTCACCTATTAACTTAAGAATGTTATTTGAGTTATTTGTAAAGTACCCTAAACCAGGGTTTAAACCCATGAGTTTTGTGAAAAAGTCGGTTGAGTTAAAAAAGTCAAAATAAAAGTGGGTATGGAACTTATTTTTCCATCAAAATGGTGCCTAAAAAAGTTTGGTCCCCACTTTTGAAGTCGTGTGATATAAGTATCTTGCAAAAAAGTTTGACGTTTCAACTATAGTTGCCTTCTCAACTTCAAAAAAAGTCATGCCCAAAGTTGGAGGGACTTTACAAATAACTCAATTACATACCATATTCAATCGAAAACACAAGGTGAGTGCTCCTTTGGTCTTCAAGAATCGCCTAAGAAGTCAACCCCAAAAAATCTCTATCAAATGAGTTTATCCAATCTCCTTTCGAGCATAATGATGGTTTCTAATAATATGTGTTTTCTTATCCTTATAAAGAAAATAGTCTTATTTGAATAATAGAAAAGCAATAAAGAAATGACCAAATGAATCATGGACTAATTGAAATGTCAATACATGCTTCACACAATAGTTAAGTTTGGTTGAAAATCACATTATTTACTTATAATCTTATATCTAGGATTTATACTTTAAAACTCACTTACAACACCCTTTATATTGTAGTGGCTGGTCTTTTTAGAAATCATCCTTTTTGAGACAAATGAATGTGAATCATGTACTTTAAAAAATTCCAAAGCATTCATAAGAGACCAAATTATTATTCATAATTTCCCTTTTTTACACAAAATTCCAAGGATGAACAATTGCACTTTTGTCTTACATGCAAGAATTCTTTGTCATCCATCATACACTTACTTTTTGGAAAAGTGTATAAATAGGGCTAAGGAAGAGCGGGGGGAAGAGCAGTTCATTACTATTTGCTACCTAATTCCATCACCCTATTTTTGGCCCTTGTTCCATTCAGCCCATGATGCTAATCCTTTAATTTCTCTAACAATTTCAATGCATTAACTTCTAAGTATTCAAAGTCTTCTCAAGAATTAGCGGTTTAGAAAAAATTATCATAAACTACTATTTGGTAGAATATTTTGGAATTGAAATACAAATAAAGTTGTAAGCTCTGAACTTTAGATTCCATCTATATGGTTATATTTACCAATGCTTTCACCAATATTTTTTGTAAATTTTAAAAGGAAATTTCTAAACTCCTTCTAAATTCAATTACAAGCAAAATATTGTCATTTTTTGAGTAAATTTTTTTGAGTAGGTTTTAAATGAGGTTTTCTTGATATGGTGATTTTTTGAAATTTTGGTATTCTTTAATTTTGTAACCTCATTTTTACAAATCCAATTCTAATATAAAGTCAATTAACTTTATCTTGGTCAACCACTTGATATACTTCCACATTTATAATTTTAGAAGGAAAAAAAAAAAAATATATATATATATATATATATATATATATATATATATATATATATATACTAGTAAGATCAAATTCAACCCTTAGATAGGACAACTCAATAAAGTATGTCCAAAAATTAGGATGACTTTAATCCAAACAATAATGAGAAAAAAAAAAGTGATTTTCAATCTATTCACTATAAGGATATTGAATGTCAGAGATTGAATGTCAGAGTGCTTTTGAATTACTATCAAAACAAGTAATGTGTCAATCTTTCATCAGTGAATACTTGAACACTAATGGATACAAAAGAGAGTAGCTAAATGGATTGTTTATAGGATGTTTGTGCCCCCACTCAATGTTTGATTTTGTAATTTTAGAGTAGATTTTTTCTTAAATTCACAAAAATATGAATTTGATTATAGAACTAAAATTTAAGTGGAGTTTGACTCATAAAACAAGTACATACCTCTAAAAAATATGTGTCCCTTATGAAATTGGCCCTAAGGTAGTTCAATAGTATTTCAATTCATGGTGGTAATAGGCTTATCTACCTTATAGTCAAAACTATATTGTATAATTGCATATGCCCCTAACAAGCAAACTTTCTTATTATATTGAAATTGGAGATTCATTTTTGATTTAAAAAAAATTGAAATTGCCTTTGTCAATTCAAATATCATGGTGCATTCTCTTCTATGTGAATAGAAAGAAACTACATTTTAGAAATAACTTTGCTTTATGGTCAAACTAAAAGCAAGCCAAAAATTCAAGGCTAATATTCAAAACAATGTCCTAAAAGTTTCCCCCCTACTTTTCACAAGCTTCATCAACAATTTTGTTGGCTAGAAATTTTACTTCTCCCCTTATAAGTTGTAGCTTTGTACACTTCCATATAGATTTGAAATTTTTCTTAAACTTCCATACAAAGTTTGGCAAATTTGACGTATATAAGTCTACCAAATTTACATCTAATTAGATCCAAAGGTATAAAATATACTCACACATATCCTTATTCCTTAATCAATTATTAAATTATACCTAACTTAATTTAATAAATTTTTATATAAAAGCACACTAAGTCTCTTTTACCCTCTAAGCTACCATTAAAGCCCATTGAAGATAGGAGGATTGGCATTCAAAATACTTCAAGAATTTATTTCTATTGAAATAAAACAAATGTTGGTAAGATGACACATAAATTTTTGTGGCTTCATTTCATGATTCCATATGTGCATCATGGCTTCATTTCATTGTTTTAGATGAATGTGTGACTCTCCACACCTAATGCTCACTCATATTTTTTAATAAAGAAATATATGTTAAGCCAAATATTGACTAAATTGATTCCCAGGTATAGGTTGTCATCAAAAATTGGCCTAATTAATACCAAATCTCTTCTCATGATACACTATTGAATTGCACATTTGCAGCTTGTTTTTCCTAGTAGACTTTGTAATTGTAGATCCTTCTAAAGTTACATCCAAATTACTTTGGTCACACTTGTCATGAGAATTTTTAATAAATATGGCCCATTCTTTTTTACTTCCACTTTTCAATAGATGAAAAACACATTATTGACTATAGAAATACAACATTCAATTATGTGGACATGATTGAATTTTTTTTAAATATACATAAATCTCATTTATAAATTCACACTTCATCAATTTTATAGACTTTTTACGAGACTTTTTATAACATTTTTTAACAAAAATCAAATCAAGTCCATTGAAGATATTTTTGTTGCAAAATGCCAAATTGATCATTTTCACTAGAAATCAAGTAATATTTAATAGCCATTGATCATTAAAATGGCTTATAAGTAAATGAAAATTTCTTGAGAAGTTTCCTTCATGGGTACTATTAGAAGCTATATGAAAGTAACCTTTGAACTTTTGAGCTTATTGAAAAAATCCTAAGCAAATAGTATATAAAGAAGTCAAAGCAAAGATGATTCTTAATTTCAACCAGGAATCCCTTGAAATTCAAATGATTTATTCAAGTGTATCCATAATAGATTAAAGAAACCTTCATTAAGTTCTATTTTCAAAATTTTGCCCTCAAATTTTCTTTAAATTAAACATTATTATCTCTTAAAACTTGGTTATAGATTTTTATTGATACCTTTTTTCATCTTTATTTTTTAAAATGTAATTCAATTTAGGTCTCTAAAAATTATGAAGGCTTAAAGTAATAAAAATATTGAATAAATAATATTTTTACCCATAAATTCTTCACTTATTTTCTAAATACAATCAATATTGGATTATTGGCTACAATTTGTGCATGTATATACTACTAAAATAATAATAAAATTTGATATTTATTGGCAAAACATGAATTATGTTGTTTCTTAAAACTACTTTAGTGCTTTAGAAATTAGGAAATAATTAACTTTGTCTTTCAAAATGTTCTTTCTTGTTAAATTTTTTTTAATTGAATGCTAATTAATTCTCTTGTAAAAAATTTCTTTGGTAATTAGAAGTTGTTAAGTGCTCATTTCTATAGTGTTTTTTTTAATTTCTAGGAAAAAAACTTCTCATATTATTTCCAAGATGAATTAAAATACCATGAGCTTGTTACAAACACAAGTTTTAATGAAAACAAAATCAAGATTGACTATTGAGAAATTTTAAAAATTATGATGACTAGAATATGAATTTAGAGCAAAAATTACAACAAGAGATCCAAAAATTAAATTTGTATTTATAAATGAAAGCAAAAGCTAAGTACAATTGATGTTGGCAAGAATTTACTATCTATTGATACACTAGGATGTTTTGGTTTAAAGTATAGTTATATGTGTCCAAAAATGTTTTTTTCTTCTAAAGTCTAATGTTTGTATTGGAAGTGGCAACTTTGGAGGGTTAATTTTTAATTAAAATATAGTCAAGGAACTTCAAAAGATAATTTTTCATTTTTTTAGTACCATCTTTATGTTTATGATGGTACTAAACAATAAAAGGACTACATAATTTACTAATATCTCAAATAATCAAATGTGGAGATTTTAAAACCTTTGAATTAGAATGCATGATGCAAGCTTAAAATCTTTCGTTTTCTCTTTAATTATTATTGAGTATTGTGACAAAATCTCATATGGGATTGATCTTCATTCATAAGACATCAATAAGCTTCACATTATTGTCACACTTTGGTTTGGGGCAAATCATACAAGTCAGTGTCTTTGCCTTTATTATAGAAATGATCTATTTGCACCTCAAATACGAACTTTCAATAAGTCATCAATGGAACACTAATACCTTGGCATAGCCTAGAAGGTCTTAAGATACAATGACAATGATAGTACTTTATGCCATGAAGTATTGTGTTTAGGTTGTTTGAATTACAAACAAAATAATTTGTGAATTAAGCCAACCATACAAAGTACATTGCTTGAAGTACAAAGGATCTTTTTTTTGAAAAAAATGTGTTGAAGAATAGACTCCAAGGATATTTGTCAAGAAGAGGGTCTTCTTTCATGCTAGGTAAACTCCTATCATCGTTAGATTTAGAATTCACAACCACACCATTCAATTCAAGTACTTCTTTACCTTTCCTCCAATAGTTTAGAGTCATCTTGGACTACTATGAGATCTTTTGTGTATTGGTTTGAGAAGGTATCGAAGAAAAATTTGCAAATTTTTGCTATGTAAATTGCAAGATATTAGTGTTTGAATTGACCAAAATCTTTTTTCAATTAGCCCTGCAAAAAACCAAGCAACTACACTTCACAAATATACATTTGTATAGAAAAATGTCCATACTGTAAGTAATTATTTGGATTCTTTCTCCAAATCAAGTTGGCTACATGCTTGAAAATTTTCAAATCATTTGGAATTGTACAACATATAGGAAAAAATACTAAGTAGGAAAAAGTAGATAATGATTTAAAACATTGAATTGTTAAGAATAAATTTATGAAGTTGAAAAAGTGCAAACCAATGGTTGTAAAGTTGTAATAAAAAATTCATACTCAATGTTTCTAATTTTTTTCCAAAATTGTTGAAAGTTGAATTAATTAAAGGACTTCAAAGTTTATTTTGACCTATAGATTCTATAACTAGTTGTCATGGACGTAACATACAAAGCATACCAGATATCAAACCACAAAGACAACATCAATGATAGATCAACTGTGTAATAGAACTCGGAAATTACTAGGTAGTTTTTAGATAGTGGTACAAGCCACCGCTCTAAGCTTACTTGCGGCTCAAGGCAACCACCTCTAGATGGCTTGTTCCTCAAGTCAGCACCCTATTTAGCTTCTAGACGAAGATAACCGCCTTTGACCGCCTTGGAGTGCACTCCAAGTTGCCTTGAGGCTTAAGCAAGTTCTTAGATTCGCCTTGAAGGCAAAGCAAGCTAGTCTAATGCAAGATTAGTATAAACAGAGGGTTGAAGAACATTGTTCCTCACTCTCATCAATACCAATTGTACTTTGTTCATGCTTTCATCAATCCAAGTCTAGTTTTAAAACTTTTGACTCTATTTCTAGCTCTTCTTGAAGGAACTCCCTTCATTCTGCTCTTATTTTCATTCTTGTTCAAGGTCCCTCTTCAATTCTGATCTCAATTCCATTCGAGAGTTGCGTCCGCAACACTTGTAAACTAAAATTCCTTATAGCTTTCATCTCATTAATCAAAATGGAAATGATTCAAAAACTTTCCATATGTAGATAAAGCTACAAAACCATTTTTGAATTTTTGTTGCATATCATGCAATAACTTTTCAACTATGTAGTCAAGGTTACAAAAATTATTGGACCTTAAAGATATTCTTTGTCTACTTGTTGAGTGAAAAATTTATAGAAAAATAATTAAATCAACATTTGTAATGAGTTGCCCTAAATATGTATGTTGCCTAAAAATGCACCTTGATCCTTTAGGAGTTAAGACAAGGTTGCAAATTGCTTCATTACTATTATTGGAAAGACATAAAAACCCTTAATTATACTTTGATGTAAAATCACTTAATAGTATGAAATTTTTTTAAATCATTTCAAAAAAAGTCTTAAGAAGTTCATATAATTTCATGAAGAAATTGAAAGATTTTGAAAACATATGAATGACAAAGATATGAAAAATTAGAATGAAAATAATTGTTAATAATTTTACAATTATAGGTGATTGAAAATATAATTTAGTGATAAAAAAAAGTCATAGATGAATTTAATGAATGCTATCATTGATAATAAGGTTCTTAATTTATTTTTGAATAGATACTAATAGCAATGAAATAATTCAAAATTTCAAAAAAATTCACAAAGTATACATATAAAATTTAAAATCAATGTATAATATTTAAAATATATTTTTCTAAATTTAGAAAATTATTCTTATCCCTTACAAAAATATTGCATTATACAACCTTCTACTAGATTACAAATAGAAAATTTAATATATTCAATTCAATTACAAGAATTACAATTTATTCATTTTTTAGTATTTTGTTAACTATTGTTATAACATTTAACTTTGTAATCTAATAGACTAATTATAAACATATAGAATTAAATAACTATTTTTTATTGTCAACTAAATTGTTTCTTTGATCATTGTCTGATAAAATCTTCAATCATAAAGCCTATGCAAATTCAATGTACTATTTACGCACATTAAGATTTAATTTGGTACATATTGAAATCTATAACTTTTTACATTTGTAATATTGAGGATTTGGCCACATGTATAACTCTTAGTCTTTTTTATGAACGTATTTCACCCCATTCATGAGGCTCTCATTTAAACTTTAGTTTGATAGTATATTAAAATCTAACACATCTAATATAGAGCCTATACAAGTTCAATGCACTACTTGAACACTTTGAAATCTAATTTGACAAAATATTTAAATCTATAATTTTCACACTTGCAACATTGAAGGCTTAGTAATATCTACTACTCTTTGAACCTCCAATTTCTTGTTTTGAGACATATTTCTATCCATTATTGATGTTGTCATTTAAACTTTAGTTTGACAACATATAAAAACTTATCAAATTTAGCATAAAGCCTTTACAAGTTCAATGCATCACATATACATTGAAATCTAATCTAACATCAACATTCAAATCTATCATTTTCATACTTACAATACTATAGACTTCACAATATGTACTATTCTCTATCTCCCTCACTTTCTTGCTTCAAGATACATTTGACTCCATTGATGATGTTTACATTCACACTCTAATTTGGTAGCATATTCAAATCTATCATTTTCAAATCAACAATATCTTAGACTTGGCCATAATCTTTGCCTTGCAACTTCTTGCCTTTAGAAGTGCTAGATTCCATTGATGATGTACTATTTTTTGTTCCCTATAGCATCTTCTACACCTTGACACTTCACTTCACTAATGTTCTCATCAAAACTTTCATCTATAAGCATGAACCAAACTTATTATTTTCAAATTGGTAGTACCTTGGACTTGGTCATTTGCAATATTCTCTTTCCCCTTCAACTTCTTGGCTTGAAAAGCACTAGATTCCATTGATGACGTTCTCATCAAATGACGCTTTGTTGCCACAAAGTCACCATTCTTCATTGATGTTGATGGTTTACAATCTTCAAAAGTTGTTGATTTCGAGTCTTCAACTTCCATGTTTTCACCTACTACCATCCACTCTAATTTGTTGGCAAACTTTTGAGCTACACAACATGAAAAATACATCACCAATTAAAATAATGCAAATGTAAATTTTCCATAGACATGAATACATGTTAAAACTATTGGTAAAATTCAAGATGCATAAACACAATCAATACTATCTTTCCTTATTTATTTTAAGAAAAGAATTTCAACCTAAGTTATTTTTTGAATGTTCACCAATATGACTACTTTCTAGTTGGTCACATCATAGACTTCATAAAAGACAAACTTAAAGATATACAAAACACAGTCAATTCTACCTTCACTTCAATTCTATCTATAGCAAAGAGATGAGACCTTACCAAGTTGTTTGTTTTGGATGTTTGCCATTTTCACTACTTTTTGGTTGGCCACGTCGTATGCTCTATTGAAGACAAAGTAGTCACCTGCATCAATATGCAAACATGATGGCACCACATTCCCTCCATATCTTGCTGTACAAAGTACCATCGCCTTCCCGCAAATCACTTCCACCAAATTTTCATTCTCTACGCCTTTCACGTTCCCAAGTGCAATGAAAAGCTCATTGGAGTTGTGAATATCTTGCGACAAATCTTTCATTACACGAGCTGGGAGTTCATAGGGACGGAAAAACCATCGAATGCGCACTTTCGGAGCACCCGCTTCATCCTCAAACAACCTCATCAGCTTCCCTACAAACGGCGTCTTCCTCCCCGACCTGCAGAAGACACAGTCGTAGAGGGTGTACCAAACGCCGTTGAAACACATGCTCTCGTAACTCGACTCCGTCCCGGCCTGCTTGTTTCCCCATTGGAACACAGCGCCAGAAGAAGACCCCGCCATTTCTGTCCAAGACTCTGGCTAGATGAAACCAAAAGCCTCAAACACGCACAGCACCCCACTTAATTCAATCTCTTGCGGCCAGAACAACCAAAACGCAAGCGCACAGCTCTCCTCTTGAACAACAAACTGAAACCCACAAACTGAAACCCACCAATCAAATGTCCCAAGTCACGCAAAGAGCTTCGAAACGAGCAAGCCTAAATAGGCTTCCGAAATGTGCGTGACTCAAACAGACGAGCCTCGGCCAGTGGAGAACTCAATTTTAGCGTGCTACAACCTCGCTCGCGGGTAGGGCAAGCACACTTGCATACACACCAACGAGACGAGACGCTGCTACAACGATCGACAATCCCGAGCTCTCTCTGAACTACAAGCAGGAACCAGAGATTTCAACGCTGACAAAAAACACCTGCAATCCAATTCAAGCGCGCGGAATTGAAGGCAGGCTAGCTAGCTAGCTTCACAAACTCCACAGAACTCAAGCCAAAACAAGCTTTGTTCACGGAACTGCAACTGGAACCAGGCTGCGTGGTCGGGAAGCAATCCACAACAAGGAGACGAAGATCTGAAAGAACTGGATCGATCTCGAAAACTGCAAAAGTGCAGGAAGGCGGCAATTTGAAGCTTGGGAGAACAGTCAGCGACCCACTGCTGACGTTCGCGGAGGTTCGAGGAGGTTCGGGCAGGTTGGGGAAGGTTCGCAGAGGTTCGCCACAGATTAATGTAAAAGCCGAGGCTGGGTGGGACCTCTGGGCGGGGCTTCGGGAGTAGTTTCTGTAAGTAATACTAAGGTAGGGGGCTGTAATTGCAACCCTGTCTCTAAAGGCGATCTCGTAGATTTTGCCTCTAACATGTACCAAAAGTGTACATTTCAGGAGGGAGGGCGCTTTTAGAAACCACCGGGTTTTTAACTTCAAAAATTCATAACTAATTCCATGAAGGTCCAAAAAATATGAAACGACTTGGGTTAGATGCCAATTCCATTTTTCTTACCACGAAAATTTACTAAAAATTGTTTTAAGGAGTTTAGCTTCCCAAACTGCAAATCAGATGGTAAAGGGTCGCTTTTACAGCCCCCTACCTTACCTTAGTGTGCCATGTGCCGTTGCCACAGGCAAAACAAAGGTAAAACAAAAAATTTTAAATCAAATATAACTCAAAAATCCATCACTTTCGCACCATGCATCGAAATGTCACAAAATCAAGCCCGCGCACCCCTTCTTGCCAAGAGCTTTTCGATGGTACTAGGCATACAGTTGGGGAATACATAGGTCGGGAGATCTCCTCGTGACAAACAAACAAACAAAACAAAACAAAACAAACTACTTGTTCTAAGGTATAGATGGATTGGGGTAAACTAACCTCCTTGCTCGACCACTCAGGAAAACACTGAAATTTTTTATTTCCGATGTATGATAATATTTTCAAATTTTGAATTCATATTTGCAACCGGAGGCCCAAAATTAGCCTTCTAAGTCAATGTTCCAGGTGAACTAATCAAGCATTACATAAGAGGATTTCTAGCTGGTTTACAAGATTGCGAGTTCCCAAACTCTGGGAACGCATTGGAAACATTGTCAACGCGATGCTGATGTGGTCGAGCAACTGCCACGTCAGAAAAGATCAATTATCTATTGATTTTAATTATTTTTTAATTATTTTTTAAATTATTTTTTAAATCATTTTATTTCTTTTTAACATATTCTAAAGTTTCCTAGGAAAAAAAATTTTAATTTTTTTTTTCAAAATTCAAAAATTCAGAGCAGCAGGGGGCTGGTCTGCAGCAGTGGGAACAGTTTCAGGGAACACCCCTGAAACGGTCTTCTTGGGGCCCAGAAATCCTGGAATGACTTGGGGTCGGCGAGCTGGGGGCCAGTTCACCCCGACCGTCATATGGGTCACCCATCACCCAGGAAGAGTACTGTACAGTGCCAGCGACTGACTGAGGTTTCAAAAAATTGGCAGAGTTTCTTGTTGAAAAAATAAAATAAAATAAAATAAAATTTGGCAGAGTTTACTTGCCTAGATCGATGGCGAGTCTGGCTACAGTGTCTTCGAACTGGACCAATCGTCAACAAAAGTTTTTTTTTTTTTTTTTTTTTAATTTTTAATTTTTTTTTGCAACATGTGAAACGGAAGGCAATGGAGGTTTCAAATCATGGGAAAGGATTTGGATGTGGGAACTGGGAAGTAAGGTAAACCACTCCATTGTGGTCATGGTCAAAATGGGAGCAAGCTCATTGTGAACAAAATTGTAATGGTGGTGTACATTTGAGTTTTCATATGTACATGACCATTACATTTCTGCCTAGAATGAGTTTGTTTTAATTTTGATGACAATATGGTGATCTATCTTAAGTAAAAACTGTTGTGACTTTTGCCGTTGTTATAGTCAAAATAAGAGTGAAAGTAACTTTTTAATTTATAATTTCATAAAAACTTTGAAATTCCATAAATTTTACAACACAAATTCAAATGTTACAAAGCAAAGTCCTTACCACACTCCTTGTCAAGGACTTTCTAGTAATACTAAGAACATGACTGGCATGTACAGGCTTGGAGATTTCATTTTAACAAGCAAACAGAACAATCTAGTTTTAGATATGGGTCAATTCTACAGTATTCAAGGAATTCATTGAGTTCTTCCTATTGATATAAGGTAGGTACACCCTAAAACTCCACGTTCCTAAAACGCCACGTTTCTAAAAACACCATCTACAGTGCACATACATTTTCAAAATCAGTCATGTTCACAAACTATAGATGGCACTTTCAGAAAGAGACTTTGTCCATTGATAACTTTTGCATACGGTATCCAAATCCTACATTCTTTGGTACTTTGGAACATGCTTCCACTTGCCAACAAGATTGTATGAAAATCTGAACAAGCTAATAACAATCATTAGGCACAGTATGAATAAGTGGCACTTTTGGATGTCCCCACCTTATTCCTTGCATATTTTCGTTTCTTGTGGTTGTTGGTTGCATCTTCTCAATAAAAGAAAGTACTAGGTTACCTCTTGAAATACCAATTTTTCATTGGCCAATTTCCTCCAAATCACAAATGGCACCAATGGAGTTGTTAGATTCATGGAATGTAATAAGAAACAATTTCAAATTGAAATTACTAATTATATTGCATCTTTGACAAGAATTGATTCAAATATAGCCCTTTATCGTTTGAAGGCCAAGTAGATCATTCTAACAGATCAAAGACGGAGTTGAGAATAGTAATGAAAAAGTTTAGCATGAAATCAAAACTGTTTAGGAATCAAAGTTCCATCTTTTTCAAATTGTTCACTTGCTACCCCTATAAGATACCAATTAGGATTGGTATATAAATAAAATGCTTGAATGCAAGATAAGTGTTTATAGACATCGGGATACAAAGTGCAATGGACCTTATTTAATCCTTGAAATAAAATAAAAGGATTTATGATTTGAAAACAACCAATGTAATTTGCAATGATTTGAAAATTATCATTCAATTGATTGAAGCCAAATCCATGCTAGCAGTAATTGCAAGAAACAATTGTACTATTTGTTGCATTTTTTATTTTCAACATTTTTCTACTTTTTGTACTATGAGTTACCTTTAGTGTTATTTGGGGTATAGAATATGACATCCAGATAGTTAATTGGATTTCAAATCTACTATTTAAACAACTTGTAATGTTAATTAGTGGATGGCAAGGATGTATGGCAATACTAAATTTTGCCATAAAAAAGTTTTCATGAACATTTTGAGATTTTAGATATCTTTTTTTTTGTAATTCATTTGAACTTGAAATTTGAAATACATGTTATCAACATAGAGATGACTTCACAAAAAAAAATTCATGGTAAGAAACCAATTTTTTGCCCTTGAGACTTGAGAGGGTATCAAAGTTGGCAATTGTGAAAATTTTCTCAAAACTACACATGTTGGGAGATTTTGAATATCTTTTTTAAAATTAATCTGTTAGCCTTGAAATTTTTTACACCTATTAAGAACTTAAAGTTTATTTCATGGCAAAAAAATCTTTCAATCCTTGGGAGGGTGTCAAAGTTGAAAGTAGTGAAAAAAATTTCACTATTACACATGTTCGTAGATTTTGAATATTTTCTTTTTGGTAAGCCTTTTGGCCTTGAAATTTTTCATGGATGTTATTAACTTATAGATGATGATGTTAAAAAAATTCATAGTAAAATATCAATTTTTGAGCTCTGAAGAGGCTGTCAAAGTTGGTAGAGTTGAAATTGTTTCGACTACGGATCCCGAAACGCCATTTTGATTGGGACCCCACTATACACACATACTGAAATTTTCAGATATTTTGAGATAATTTTCTATTTGATTTGATTTTTTCTTCACTTTTTCTTCAAAAATTCACATAAAAATCAATTTTCATTAAAAAAATCTAAGTTTTTTTCGTAAAGTATAGAAGACATGTAACTTCATCTTTGAAAAATAAATATAAAACTTTTTATACATATCTAGTTTGAAAATGGCAACAAACTAAGTAATGGACAATGAGGCTTGAAACAAGTGGTTATATGTCCTTCCTTTAAGGGTTAAATTTTATTTTGCAATCACACATATTGATGTCCATTGTCACAATTTATAAGATTGAATTATTTGTCTTTGACCATGACCAATTATCATTTGGCTCGTAATAAGGTGGGTGCACCCAAAATTGCCACAAATTAGAATTGTGCCTAGTTACTATTACTAGATTGTTTGAATTTTCATATAGTCTTGTTGGTAAGTGAAAACACATTCCAATGCACTAAAGAACACAACATTAGGATACAATATGCAAAAATTATTAAAGGTCAAAGTTAGTTTTTGAATGCGCCATCTATAGTCTATGTATGTATCTAATTTTGAAAATATACATAGACTATAGATGGATCTTTAAGCCTTTAAGGTTAGTTGTGCTTTCGGGTGTATCCACTTTAACTTCTAAATTGAAGAATTGCTTAGCTATCTCCAACTCCCTAATTCAAAGCTAAGGTAGACTAATCCCTAAATGCCCCAAAAGACCCTAAACCAAAAAGTATATTCATGGACTTTGAAGGAAAGTCATGTGTTGTAAGAGATTTCCTGAGTTTATTTTGATCTTGGCTAAGGTAGAACTACCTATAACCGACCAATTAAGGTATTCTAATCAGGACCTAGTGTAGTAGAAGGCAAAGCAAATACTCTTGGAGGTGCAATGATAGAAATGACAAGGATTGCAAAAACTTTTGTAATTTTATTGTATGAATTGAAATTACTATGAATTTGGAAAGCAAAAAGTGTTGTAGACCTATAGCCAATGTTTAGACTCTTTCAATTACGATCATTGAAGAACTCCTTTCCTCTTCATTACTTCCTATTTTCTTGCTCACTAGTTTAGGATATGTGTTATGAACTTATTAGTCTCAACTTTGAAAAAGAAAAAATAGGCATTCCAATTTTGGGTTGGAGATATGTTCCTACCTTACTCAAAATAAATGTTTTCTATAGGTTGGGGATGGAGTACTAGTTGCTTATGGGTGGCTCCACCTTAACGGTTTAAAGTAAAGCCTTGGTATCAAAGTTGAGGAAAATTGTTGTATACAAGTCTCAACAAGAAATTGACATTTCTTAAACTATGAGAAATTGGCTACAAAAAATGGTTACACATTATGTCAATAGCAATTTCTTTTGTGGTTCATATTCAATGAAAATTGTTTGCCCCCCCCTCCCAATCTAAATGATTTAAATCAGATTGGAAGTGAGACAGTGACTGCCTCTTTTGAGCTCATTGCTCATTGTGACAAAGTTTGTCACAATGAGCTCAAAAACTAAAAAAATTTAAAAATTGAATTATTTCGCACCCCCCCCTTCCCAATCTGATTTAATTATTAAATTTTGAATACTAAACTTATTATTTTTGAAACCCCCTCCCACCCCTCTTATACTTCTCATAGGGTGGGCTTGGTTACAATGCTTATGGGACAAATGGGGTAATACCATATCCATATTATGTATTCATACTCTGTATATGTATTCTATATCTATATTTTGTACCAGTATTTCCTACCTGTATTTTGTACTCATATACTATACCCATATTCTGTATTCGTATCCGTATCCAATGGCTCTTGATTTTTCTTGGAGGGGGGGTGGGATTTTTTAAAATTCAAATCCAACGGTTCTTGATTTTTACTGATGAGGGGGGTTAGGAAAATTAATCCAACATGGTGTGCTGCCTCTTTTCGTCACATTGTTTGCCTAAGGTAGAAGCACCAATTGTCAACCTCATCCAATATTCAACTTGTAGAAATGCACTAATTCCAACCAAGGTTGAAAGAGAATTCCAACCAAGGTTGAAAGAGAATTCCAACCAAAGCTTGGATTGTGTTTTTTTGGTCTTTTTTAAGGTTGGGACTACTAAGGTTATGACACATGTTGTGTAGTAGTGAACAAAGAGAATAGGAAGAAATGAGCAAGAAAATATGTCTAAAATGATTGGGATTTGAAAACTCTAGAAATTGCCACATTTTCAATGTATAAAATGCACTTTTTGGCTACTAAAATTCATAGTAATCTCAATCTTTAGAATAAAATTCTGAAAATTTTGCTATCCCTATATTTCCTACTTTCATAAGTGTGAAAAATTTCCATGACCTCATGTTGCTCCAAAATTTTCTCAAAAATAGTTTGAATTAGCGAGTAATGGTTCTTCTACCTTACCAAGGCATAAATTGAAAACACTACAATAAAATGGATATTTTATAACTATGAAAATATGATTTGGGATTATTGGTGACTATTCACAATCATATTCTTAGAGGCCAACATGTTGGAAAAAATATGATTACAAGTATGACCACAAGTCATATTTTGGCCTTATACTTCATGGGTGTATAATATATAGGCTTGTTGGGAATGCCAAAGTATTTCATAGAAAAGAACAAGAAACGTGATTTGGAAATGCCTAGTTATATTTTCTAATTACATTTTTTCCTTAGTTATATTTTGAAATCATGTATTTATATAAATGACATTTTTTTCTTTTGGGGTAGCCCAAGAGAAATTTTAGGTGAAGAACATGTGGGAGAACATGTTTGGAGAGTACTTAGCCATGCTTTTTTGCTTCATATTTTGCAATCATATTTTTCTAGTCATATATTTATAAAAGAGACATTTTTTTTAAGCAACCTAAGGAAAATTTTAGGCAAGGAATACATTTAGAGAGCACTGTGAACACAAGATTTAGACAATAGAAACCAAATTGGTAAAATTTTGCTAAAAACATTTTGAATTACCAATTAGATTGGATTTAGTTAGCCAAATAGGTTGTAGTTATAAGATAGAAGCCAATAAGATAGAAATAGTGTGAAAATAGCCCAATTGGGAGTTAAGCCAAGCGGTTTGGATGGTTAATCAAACTTCCAATGGGGGAACCACTAGTTAGTTTTTTGTGAGCAATTGCAAGAGGCATAAGTTTGGGAAAAGACCAAATTGGATTTTAGTGTTCATGCGGGAGAGAAGCTGAAGCTCCTTCCTTGGGAAGAAGGAAATAAAACTTTAAAGTTAGAATTAGAGATTAGATAATTGATGTGATGTGATGAGATGTGATGTGAGACAATTGGAGTTTAATTTAAGAAGAGATTTTTAAAAAAATATTGAAGTTGGTGTATGCGTGTATTGAGTATTGTGTGAGAATATCGAGTAGAAGCTTTATTGAGTGGAATTTGGTACCAATTGGATGAAGCAAGAGAAACCTATTGTGAAGGAGATATGGTTGAAAGAGAAAAATTGAAATTATCATACTTGAGTTTGTATAAAATATAAAAATAAATTCATAATAAAATATCAAAAGAGAGAAATTAGAAAATATAAAATGAAAGATAATTAAAAGATTAGAGAGGAGTGTCATTGTAGTAAACAATTGGAAATTGTGGAGTCAAATGGATATGGAGCTAATGATGTATTTGAGAATTAATTATAGACAAGTTAAGGTCTAAATCGGAGATCAATTGATGTACATGAGTGAAGGAAACCAATAGATTATTATAAGTTGATAAGTGACGACTTAGTATAAGAAACCTAGCAAATTACCTCCCTAGTGTTTGAACCCTACCTCTTTGGTTGTTTTTCCAATTAGGTAAAAATACTATTTCTACAAGCACCTAATTATAATTTTTTGCTTCAATTATATATTGCAATTTTGTTTTTTTTGTTAGTCATATTTTACAATCACATTTCTTAAAGTAATTTTTTTTCTTTTAGGACATCCCAAAGATTAGTTGGACAATCTAATATCTTGGGCATAGAGGCTGTTTTTTAGGATGTAGGCATGACCTATCAAAAATAATAATAATTTTTTCAAGGCTATGTATTATAGAATTGGTATTCAATAATTTGGAGTGATACATGTTTATATTTTGATTAATTAATTTAAATTTTTCATAGGATTTAGAAGGGAAGTAGGAAAAAAAAGAGTTAATAATAGGAGAAGATTGTAAGAAACTTTTGTCCTATTTTTTGTCCTCTTGGACTTGGACAAGTAGTTTTTTACTCATAACTTTTGCTTCATTTTTACAATTCATACAAAATTTGAAATAAAGGTACATATAATAGTTCTAGACGTTATTCAATTTTTTGAAAATTTTGAAAACTATTTTCCTATTTTTAAACAGCCCCCAATTGGATATCTACCTTGGCCATTTTGGGAGGTTTTAGTCCTATTCTTGATCCAAAAATACAAATTTAAAGCTCAAATTGGCATACAAGGACTTCTACTAAAGTTACACAAGCCTGCAAAGAGATTTTGTAAAGATAGTAAATTGTCCAACTTCCACATGTGGTCAAAAAGCACTACCTTTGTGCAAGTGTAGAGAACACGATTAATTTTTCCAAAAGATGAAAATGGTTGAAGAATAGCATCTTTAAATTATAAAATACAAATTTTTTGAATTTTATCTTTTTGAATTTTTATTATTTAAAAAAAAATCAAACATGAAAGTGTCTATTTTCATTGTATTTTTCATTGTACTTATTTTATGCATAACTTTTAGAGTTAAGTTTACATAGGTTTGAATTTTAAGAGACACAATATTCTCATTGCTTTTCAAATTGTATATATTTATTTTATTTAAAAAAATTTATTCCAAAAGTCACGAGATTCATTGAAATAGGTCATTTTGAGCTAAAAACAATAACTATTTCTTGCAAATACCGGAGACAATAGATGGATTCATTTCCAACCTATCACATTAGAAGGGATAGGAATAGGGTCTCAAAATATGTATTAAATGTATTTTGGTTTCTTATGGTGGTTTTGTTTAGAGATCAAAATATATATTTGGTGACAAATACAATTTTATAAAGTAGTTTTTCAAACATAGAGATTGTTGATTTTAGTAATCACAAAGAAAATTTATTGTTTAACAAATACATTAAGTCACAAGGATAATTATGATTATATATCTAGTTTGTACACTAGTAGATTGGTTGATTATATTGATTGATTATAGTGGATGATACAAATTAAAAGCTAATTAGATTGGTTGATACAAAATGAAATCTAGTGCATTTGAACTAGTGATGTAGATTGAAGGTCATGGAGTTTAGGGAAAAAAAACTTGAAGCTTGAGAAAAATGTATTCTAAGAAGGATAAAAAGGAGTTAAGAAAAATTCATACCTAAGTGTCTATGAAACAAGTATAAGTGAGGAGTGCCATTGGTATTGAGAGCAGTTTCTTTTTTAAAATTTTAAGAGAATCTGGATTTGGGCTCCAGGTGAGAAGTAAGTGGTTGAGGTTAGGCGACACTCAAATTTACTTTTGGTACAAAATTTGGCTCCAAGTTAGAAATTAGTGTAAGCTATATGGCTTCAAAATAAAAAACCAAAAAAACATCTTCACCGACTACAACTCTTAGATTGGTGCAAAATAGGGCAACCATGTTTCAAAGAGTGGTGCAAAATGGATTATGAAAACTACAACTCACAAGTTGAAGCACATGAACTACAACTCATTCATGTACTTGGGCTGTAAAATTCAATATCTTCCTAATTCATGTGCATGAAGTTTTAAATGGTTTCTACAACAAAAATGCAACCTCAAAGATTGCAATTGGTAGGAAAAGCCAAATAAAATTGAGAGTAAGAAAATTGTAGCTTGAAAGGAAGTAAAAAAATCTAGTGACAGGATGAAGAAGCCCTTGTATATGTGGCTACAATCTATACCTATATCTCCAACTTTGGTATATTTTAGGCAACTGAAGATGCAAAGTTGTCGAATCAACATTTGGAGAGGTGGCAATAGGGTGGAAAATCCTAGTAGGCATTGTCAAGATAGTGGCTACTAGGGTGTGAGTGAAAGTTTACATTTGGCTTTTTAAATTTCTTTTCCTCCAAATTTTTCTAAAGGCTTGGTGCGGAAGATAATTTTTTGGTGCTTTTAGTCTTTTTATCGCCTAAAAAAACACCCTGATTAAGAGTCTTAGGGTTTGGAATAGAAGTACAGGTTCCAAGTTGCTATTTAAGGCCATGAGCATAGTTAGGAGACCAATTTGATTCCCTTATAGAGGTTTGACTACATATTAAAGAAAAATTGTCGATTATAATACACATAGTTGATCAAATGAAGTCTTAAAGTCTTAAGTATATATTTAGTCAGCATTTGTGAGGCTCATGTTATAAATATCATTGTTAATGCACTTTAAGAAAATTCAATCCTTCTTCCTAAGTCATCAATTTGAATTGCAAAAAAAACTAAAATGACATGAGATGTGAATATCAAAGGAAGCCAAACAGAAGATGGAAGGTGTTGGTTCATATCTGACAAAATAATTGTCTTGAGAAGAAGCTTCTTTTCCATTCTTTTGACTTCCGTCTTTGGTCTTTTCGAGGTAAGCAATTTTGGTTAGATTATCTCTCTTTACAAGCAATATTTGAAGTTGTTTTTGTTTCTTGATGCCATTTTTTATGTAGCATGTTGAATTTCATGATTTTTTTTTCTATATGATATAGCACATCTAAGCTCTCTATAGCAATATGCACATAGAAAATCTCAAGTGCCAAACGTTAGTCATGTCAACATGCTCATGTCATACGGTAATTGTTGTTGATTGGTGTGCATTTAAAAAGTATAGTGACATTCGACACAAAATTTTCTACATTAACCATTGAACTCAGGTTTATTAAACTTATGAAAGGTCACTCCTAGTCATTTCAACCATAATCTAAGATAGAAGCATGTGTAAAATGTTCCATGAAAGAAGTTTGAATGTAATTCATGGGGAAATTAATGCAAAATTATAGAATACAACACTAAACTAGTTTGATGTAAGTTAAAAAAAAAACATTATCAAAAGTATATCATTAAGGTGGGTACATTCCAAATTTCACCTTGCCCAAAACTTATTATCATTTCATGTACATCTCCAACATTAATATACTAGAAAATCTTTTAAAAATTTAATAATTTTTTTAACATAGTTGTTATTATTGAACTAGGAAAGTATTTGTTGAATCTTGTGATAGTTAGAAGAAGAATCTAGATCTTCTTAGAATGCATTTTTTGGACACCATATACCTAAACTATGAATTTTTATAGTGTTGAATATAGATATATTCAAAATCAACCCTAGGTTCTCATGGATAGAGGTTGTATATTTTAGGTGAAATACTCTCAACTCTTACATATTGTATCTACATACTACATAATTTTGTCCACTAGAATCTTCCTTCACTTGTTAGAAAGAACATATAAAAATTTGACCATTTACAATTGAAGATTAAAGTGTCAATACCATAATTCTTGAATAATGCTACAAATGTTTATTGTTTGATGGATGATGGAGAATCCTTTTAAGTAAGACAAAAGTACGTATTTTCATCCTTGGAATTTTGTGTGGAAAGAAAAGGTATTGTACACTAATATGACCCCCAACGGATGCTCCTAGTTTTGGTTAAGTAAATGATTCACTCAAGATGTGAAAGGATGAGTCCAACCCATCTTTTAACTCCTAAAGGACTTGATCCATTGTGAAATGGTCAAACTTCCTATTTCACCTAAATTTAGCCTTATAAACCGTGTTCAAATAAAAATCTTATATTTTTGTTATTTAAAACTTTGAATTGTACATTACTAAGAGAAATTTCAAATTGTCTTGTAAAAAATTTTAGATGTTATAATTTTTATTGCAAAAATTGAATATATAAATAAGTAAAAATAGCAAAAAAAATCAAAATGATTTAAAATCTTTTCAAGTTGTACAAGTAACAATGAAGACTAGTGTTATAATATTTCAATTGATAATTTTATTTTTTAGACCCAAAACAACAACAACAAAGATGTTGAATTCAAATTTGACATCAAACCAAATTTATTCTTTTATTGAATAAATGTATAAAATTTAGATATTTTTTACTAGAGTAAAAATGTATTTTCTATTTAAGTTTTTGTTCAATAATTTTGATAGGAAAATCAAATTATGAGTGATTTTTTATAGCTTAAGGTAGACATCAAATTATATATACCTTAAGATAGGTTATTTGTTTACTTAGTTTGTTTGTTACGGTGAGATCTTGAAGATCATGCATCCTTCAGTTACATTTTTGTACAATCAAAAAGTCCTTGGTGGACATGGGTGTATGTGCTTTGTTTTGTCATGTTCTAACCATTAGTGTAAATGTTATTGAATTTCAAAAGTTTAGTCAACTAAATAAATTAAAAAAATACTTTTTACCTTGATTTTGACTTTGGCAATTGTACAAGGCACTCTAGAGTGTGTATATATATATATATATACACATGAATGAAAAACATATCATACCATATTATTTGGATTCTAAAACATGGAGCTTTCAATTGCAATAACACTTTCAATTTTTGACATTTTCAAAATTTTGAGATGGAATAGAAACAAAATTTGTTAAGCTTCATTTTCTTAGTTTTAAATCAAATTCCAAAAGTAGTATTTTGAAAGCTACAATCGAGGTTGAACAAGGTACATCCACTTATTAGATACATAGACCTTTAGGGGTCAAGGGCTGAACCCAACCCTCTCCCCTTCCTTTCTATTTACTCAATTCAATGCCAATGGGAATCCTCAAGCAATCAATAAATTACATTGAATTTCCAATGTCACTCTAAAGTGGGACCCCGAAACAAGCATATTATTGATCTTCTCTTAATTCCAAAAGAATTGAAGAGCACAAAAAGTGTTTAATGAATGACCTTCAAGGAAATTATAGAAACAAAGAATGCACCAATTCATCCAAGAATCTAATTAATGTTTGTGTCACTACCTCAATCATACGCCACATCCTTAAGTTTCAAGATTAGGATCTGAACCTTGAAACACTACGGAGGACAAAAAGAGTCCAAAAAATGACTTCCAAGGAAACTATATAAACAAAGAATGCACCTGTTCATCCAAGAATATGATAATTTGTGTCAGACTGACTACCTTAGTCATAGCCTTGACATCCTTCCAAGATCAGCCTCCAGCTCTGCAAGCCTTAAAATCAATCAGAGGTTTTTTCTCTCTACCTTGAATCTACCAAAATTGATCAAACTGGGAACAGCTCTCGCCACCCGGTCGTCAAACTCCTTCTGGCTCAGCTGCGGAAACGCCTTCGACTTGGCGGCCGTGTGAGAATCCAGCCATCGGATCACATCACGCATCACGCCGTGGATCATCTCATCCGGCTCGCCCTGCAGCAGACAATGCCACGCATCGTCGTAGAGTCGCAAAGTCTTGTCTGCAGACTTGGCCTTCTCGTGCAGCAGCTTGCTGATGGCCGGGTCCGTGACGCGGTCGCCAGCGCCGTGAAGCACCAGCAATGGCAAGGAAACCTGCCCAACCCATCAGTCAATCCATCAGTCAATCCATCGAGAATATAACAATGTTCTTGAACCAATTCTGGAAGAAACCATGTGGAGCTCTGAGAGTGAGTGACGGAGAGAATATTGGAGAAGATGGTGAATGAGAGAATGGAGAACTTAGAAGAACAAAATATGAATCTTTGCACGCAAGATCAATCAATCAATCCAATCACATTCCTGAACTAGTTGGGAGATCGTCTGTTTGGAAGAAATCATGTGTAGGCTTACAGACTTATGAGGAGCTATTAAAATGATGGAGAGAATACTGGAGAAGATGGTGGAACAATCAAATGACTTGGAGTAATGAAAGAGAACTAATAGGAGCCCCAAAACAAATTTTATGAACAAAATCAATCAATCAATCAACATAACATCGTGACCTTGGACGATCATGTATTTGGAAGTAAATTGAGTAGAAGTATGTAGAGCTCAAAGAAGGACAGAGAATATTATAACTAGGATGAAAGAATCCAAATGGCTCGGACAGAAATAAGAACTTATGAGAACGAAGAAGGTATCTATATCACAATAAAGATTCCTCTAAGTATGAACAATGCTCTATTCAGAAAGTAATGAGTCCATTGTTGGCCTGCCAGGTTGGAAACCACATTGATGGAGAATGAAGTGGGTCATACCTCTTGCAATTTGCTACCGAGACATTCAGTGATCCGGAGCATTTGAACAGCAGTTCGGATGCGAGGGTTTCCCACATACGCAACCGGGTTCGAATCGGCCTGCAAGAATAATTAAATGTCAGGAAAATCAGGAAAACAATCAAGTCATGATTGATTAGGATGAAGAGTTTTCAACATCGGCTTATGGTACCGCCTAGCTACAAATACGATTGCTGCACCACTTATTCTATTTAATGTCACTCCCTAAACCAAGTTACTTCAAGCTATAATCACGCCCCTAAAACTACATTATTTCCCTATTCATACAGCTCCAATATTCATCATGTTGAGTGGATTCCATGAAATCTACTGCAGAATAATATGTTCCACAGGCTTGCCCACATAACCAGACATTCTGCAACCACTGAAAATTCACCGAGTTCATCCAAATTTGTCAATTCTGGTTCATGCTGACTAATAGCCTCGCCCTCAAGAATTTGAAAAACATTCCTTCCTTGTCAAGCTTCACCCTCCTCAACAGGCATCTTCTCCTTGAGTTTCTTTGTCCTAAGGAACTACCCTACGCTTCGCCGATTTAAAAAAGAAAGCTCCAACACAACATTATATAGCTTATAATAACTTAGTACAGGCAGTGACACCAAATAGAATAAACAGGATAGCTAGGAAACGTAACGTCCGAGCTTTCGCTTGACAAGCTTCACCCTCCTCATCAGACATCTCTCCCCTGAGATCCCTTTCCCTCACGTAATACGCTACACTTCGCCAATATAAAAAACAAACTATAGCTGACAGTGACTTAGAGTAGGGTTTTTTAGGGTTTAGGGTTGGGTTTAGGGTTTTTAGGGTTATAGCGTTTAGGCAGAGACACCAAATAGGATAGCAATAAGCTTACGAGTTTTCTCTTGATTGGGTCTCTGAATCCGATTGCAGCAATGCTTTGTCCTGGCACCAGCTTGGCCTTGGGTATGACGCAAGACAGGGCAATGAGGATGCGCACGAGGATCCACGGCGGATACATGGCGTCGGCGATTTTGCACATGGGCGCCACCAGCACGGCGCCGTCCCACAAGGAAGGCTCCTTCAGGTGAGCTCGCAGCGCCACCGCCCCTCCCATGGACTCACCAAACAGAAAGCAAGGCAGACCCTGCAACTCCGCACGACCTGCACACACACACGCACCAAAAATAAAAATAAACTCTCCATTTGAAGTTCAAAGTTGGTCCTCTTAGAGGGATTGGAGGGTGGTCATCCTTTTGCAGCGGGAAATCAGTGGGAGTAGGCTTCTGTGCAGGATTGCACAGACTAGAGTGTATGTCTACACGAACATTCTGGTAATAGTTACGTTGGACTACGATTAACAGAAGGATTAGAAAGGGTAAAATCGGTGGCGAAAAACAAGATTGAAATTCGCCACAGATGTTGAAGCTAGCTCGCAGAAAAAGGGAACTGCAGAACTGCATTCCAAAACTCTAGAAGGTAAAGATTTGCACTCATGATGTAGGACATGCTTAAGAATCATGTTGAGTTCGAAGTTCTAGAATGGGCTCCACTACTGTTTTTCACTCTATCCCAAAGTTTTGAAAACATCCGAACTTGTAAGCATGTTCCCCGAAGTCTATTTCGACCTGCAATGGGAATAGGAGTAGAGAAAGAGGGACAATCAATGAGTTGGAATTGAATGCAAAAAAGTACTTAAATACGGTTTTTTGGGTCCACCCTAGGAACCAAGAAAGTATCCTTGCACATGAAATAAGCATTTTCATTGCACAAATGAGCTCTTATCCTCAAATTTATTAAAATGGCACATTTCAGTGAATCTGACACAATTTCAGAACTCCGGGCGTTTAAGTGCCACAGTTTCGCTCCGAAATGTGCCATTTTGAAAAACAGGGACATAATTCATTTTTTCTAGATTGAGTTTACCTTTGATGGTGCGGTACTGCTCAATGACATCATCCACGAGCTTGTCGAAACTAGGTACATAGCCATGCAATCCTTGGGACATGCCAAATCCGGGGTAATCCATGCCGTAAACCGCGTACCCAGCTAACGCCAGTGTCCTTGCTTCCCCTGCAGTAAATTCCTAGGTTAGTACCAGCCCAATTTAGACCAGTCCTCTATTAGGTGGGAATACACCCCCCACGACATACCTTATTTTTAAACAGCAAAATTCAGGTTGAAATATCGTCCCTCGCCCACAAAATTAACCAATTTTCATCAATTTTGAATGATTTTTTCATGCACTCAACCTCCCAAATAGAAGTGATCCGACACTTAAACTGTATTCCTCATAATGGAAGAAAAAACCCTGATTCAAACAGTGTTTTGCAACAAAAGCAATGTAGAAAATTAGCAACAGAAAGCTCTACTCTAGTGTGGGTTCTGGTGAGAATAAGGAGGTCATCCTACGTGTCCTTGAAGTGCGATAGGAGCGTGAATAGTGTCGTCATTGAGTCATAAAATTTTAAACAGGTGGAATTCTATAGAGAAAGAACGATCGGTGCAATAAGAAAATGGGTTGAAATAAAGTGGTCTGCACTAGAGAGAGTAACTGTAAAAAAACTCTTGATCACGGGAATGGAAATGAACTTAGGTACACCTTTGAATAACTCATAAAACCTTCAAAGCGAACATATGCTCAATCCATCCAGTGTAAGTCGCTCTATTTCAAGGTATGATTTTAACAAACATAGAAAGATTGACATTCATTCACAAGAATGGCGACAGTGACAAAACCTTCAGCGTAAAAGGTGACCGTATCACCATAACCATGGCAGAGAAACACCACGCCATGGGGCTTGGACTGTGCAGGCACCCAACTCTTGACAAAAATCTCCACGCCCCTGGAGTTTAGCACATACGTCTGCAAAAAGGGCAAGAAAATCAAGCAGAGTGAGTACCATACTAGGCAACCACCTGTTGTGGAACTTTCTTTGAACGTGTGTTTTCAAACAATACTGGGTGTCAAGATGGAGCAGTAAATCCGATGAAGTTGGAAATGAGATCCTACAAAGAGGGAGATGAGATCACTGCTTTTCAAATTTAAAATCAAAATTCACCTCCTTGAGCTGGGTGATAGCAGTCCCTGGTGAATGAAAAATACGATCAATAGTATCAAATCGTTTTCTTCAAAACCAAAGAATAAACCACCAACATTGAGAACCCCTAATCAACAAGAACTACTGGAATTCAAACCTTGGATTAATGAATGTTGGAAAGAATTAAGATGGATTCCCGAGTGCCCTTTCACAACATTCATCACCAATAGAGAAATTCACCAATGAAGTAACAACACCCCAGGTAGTGATTACTTAGCATGTAACAAAGCAATCAGCGCGAAGACTAGTCCTTGTGGAAAGCGACATCCACAGCACTCAATCAATACAATGCCATTACCTCGATGAAGGAGATGGGAAATAAGTATGACCCAATTAAAGTTCATGATGTGACATTCCTTTAGTAAAAGCAACCCATTCACAGTTGCTCGGACCTTGAAGGGTTAATGGTGACACTTTCACTGACCAGACGTTTGTACACATCTCAATCAGCATTCAACTGAAGGCTAGTACCACAGAATGCATCTCCTAACCTCATTGGAGCCTATTTCTCCACACAGCCAAGCATTGGATATGGTGAACATGATTATATTTCATAACATTGTCCTTCTCAAGAGCTACAGTGTCTTTCATTTAAGACCCCTACTTGAGCAAGGTTGAACAGGATCTAACAACCACTTAGGTTACATCCAATAATACGAAAGTACAGACTCGTTATGGAAACAACATCCCTAAGCAATACCGTGACTCGGTATCAGTTACTTTTCATCATGAAGCTCTACTATCAAATCACCTCGTACATTCTACAAATTCTGAAACCCAGTACTGCTAAACACCAGACCCTCAGAACACGGCAAATTCAAATCCAAAAAAGGACAACCGGTTGCAAGAATCAGACTCTCAGAAAACGGGCAATATTCAAATCCAAAAGAACAAACGGTTGTAAGCATCAGCCTCTTAAGAAAACGGCAAAATTCAAATCCAAGAAAGAGAAGTGGTCGTAACCTTCAGAATCTGAGAAAACGGTAAACTTCTAATCCAAAAAGGACGGGTGCTAGTAAGCATCAGACTTCAATAAAACGGCAAAATTCGAACCCAAAAAGAAAACCGGCAGTAAGCACCCGACTCTGAGAAAACACCAAAATTCTAATCCAAAACAGAACAACCGGTTGCAAGCACCAGACTCTACGAAAACAGTCAAATTCAAAAAATCAGAAGCGGAGAGTTCGATGCGACGCACCTCGGTGACAGAGAGCTCCTTCTCTGCTTCGCTTTGCTGCACACAACAAGACCAAACATTCAAAATACTGCGCCTCGGATTTCACGAAAATCTTTAGCCTGCGCTGTCAAACAGAAGTCAAAGATACAGAATGCGGGCTTGAACTCAAGAAATGCAGAATCATAGGCATGCAAAAACTGAAAGAGGAAGTGCTGGAACAAAACTTCGGGCAAAACGGGGAAAATATTCACACACAGGCGGGCAAGTATGGTCGAAATGCTTGTGGCTCCGATAGAAATCCGCCCTGGCCGCCCGCCTTGCAGCAGCCTCGTCCAACGCATGCCGTGGATCATACTCCACAGCACTTCCGACCTTCTTCCCTTCATTTCCTCTCGACCAAAGCCATCGACCGTAGAAGAGCACCCCGAGCGTGCCTGCTACGATCAGCAGCACCATGACCACACAAAACTTTCACACAAAAGAACCTAAAACTAGAGCAGATTGTGCATCGTTCAGGGCACCACACGAGGAAAACTGATTAGCGAGGAAGAAGCAGGCGGATGGAATACTGAAGAGTATTACTTTAGGGCTCAGTACCCGAAAAAATTGCGAGAAACCCCAAAAAATCGAGAACTCGTCACATTCTGAGACTCTAGGGCAACCCTAAAACATGCTGGAAACACGTCTGCTCTTGAGATCTGGAAGCACGTTAGCTCTAGATCGTGGCAGGGGATTGTGGCGCTACTGCAGTGAGTTGTTCTCTTGCGAATGGGCTCAGAATCTTGCAGAAGGATTCTGCATGGGGCGTTGTCTGTGAAATTTTTTGCGAGGGGCGCAGATTTCGAGATCTAGAACAGGGTGACGCGGATTCTAAGGAACAGTTTCGGGGACTTCCACGGTTCCGAAGCTTGAGCTTGAACCGGCGCTTCCTACACTTGTTTCCAGATGACGATCGCTGCTGGTGGAAATTTGTGCCGTTCGGTTTGAATGCCAACACAAATCAAAGAAAGCCCTTTAGAGCTCGCAAAACGACGATTTCAAAAGGGGGTTCCAAAGCACTACAAGGGCGAGAGAGATCGAGAGAGACAGAGACAGAGAACAATTCCCTTGCACCGAATTTGGTAACAAATCTGCAAATCGTGAAGCAAGATTCGTAATCGACTACTTTGAAACCACACAATGACACAATGGCGGATTTTCCTTCCTAGATGACAAAAATAGTGATGCGCCTGCGATCCTTTAATAGACAAGAATATATTGCACTGACAGTTGAGCTCTAGCTACAGTAGTTTTCAACAACCCAATGCTAGTACTCTAGCACTGGCTTCGCCTTTGGGGATTCAAGCCGAAATTTTCCTCAAATTCACAGCACACAAAGCTTTTGTCAATGCAGAGGCTCCTGAAGTTCTAGAAGACGAGATTGTTTGCGATAACGCCCAAGCAAGTGCAGTAGTACGTTCCGGCCATGGTCGTGCAGGAAACTTCTGCAGACTCTATTATTCGTGATTCAGGTGTACGGGCACATTCGTGGAATTCTTCTTCAAATGAAAGTTCGCATTCAAGGGAGAATACGGTACTACGAATCGGGAACGTTCCAGAGATCGCCAGGTTTCGTAGCGTCCTTCACTGCACAAAGTTTCAGTGTACTCTCACCATGAGTGGTGGGTGCTGACGACGGTGACGTGCAGATTCTGAACTGCAAGGGACAAACAAACAGTTTTTTTCTTCAAACACTTTTTCCTTCAAACATGGACTCAACGTGGATGGAGGAAAACCGCACTCCAGAGCTTTTTCTTTTTTCTTTTGAATCTCATCATAGGGCTGCTAAGATTCAGACTTTCAGATTCAAGATCCTTGGGCAGATTTCATTGCAGGAATGTATGATTTTAGTATTCCAGTTTACAACCCAAAAGACAACGAGACATGGCCTTCAAGATGGCAACCCATTTCTGATCAGCCCCCATTCCCAATCAATATACTGGTTTCTTTCCGTGAAGGTAGGGTGTAGTTCCCAAAGCAATTGTGGCACATTATGAGTGGTTGCAAGGCTCTTATAAATGCAACTAAGGTAGGGGGTTGTAATTGCAACCCTGTCTCTAAAAGCGATTTGGTAAATTTTGCCTCTAACATGTACCAGAAGTGTACATTTCAAGAGGGGGTCACTTTTAGAAACCACTGTGTTTTCAACTTCAAAAATTCATCACTAATTCCATGAAGGTCCAAAAAATATGAAACGACTTGGGTTAGATGCCAATTCTATTTTTCTTACCACGAAAATTTACTAGAAATTGTTTTAAGGAGTTTAGCTTCCCCAAAATGCAAATCAGCTGGTAAAAGGTCGCTTTTACAACCCCCTACCTTAGTCCTTGGTTGGTTTTGCAATCAGCCTATATCACCATTATAGGTAGCAGAGAATCTTCTACTAAAAAATTCATAGTACAATTTGTGTAATAAAATTCAGAAAAAATATGGCATCCTTCCAAATTCTATTTTTGTATATGAAAAAAAAAATTGCATTCAAAAAAGCTGCACTCTACATATGTGTAATTGCTTAAGTGGTTGGAAAGGGGTCAGATACTCTAATATAGAGTCAAGATCAACGAGGACTTGCAAGAGTGTAAGGTGTATATATGTTAACCATTTAAGGGCTAGAATTGAATTTTGCAGAGGTGAAATATCTTGAAATAACTTATTCTTCAATGAACTTTTCTTGAAAGACAAGTGGAATAAGCATCTAATCCAAGTCTCTTCATATTTTTCGGAGCTTTGTGCAATTAGTTACAAATTTTTGAAGTTGAAAAAAAGTAGTCATCTACGGTCATCAAAAGCAACCACCTCTTGAAATGTGCATAGTTGGCACATTGAAGAAAGGAAGCAATATGCACTGGTGTTTTTATTCCTGGCAATTCGGTGCAAAATTGCACCAAATTTTTTGGAATGACACCAAGCCTATAGAAATCAAATAGTACAATTTTGGATGAAATCACCAATAAACTTCAAGTTTTTTAAAAATACTACATGAAAAATCCAAAAAATGGACGAAAATAGAATGAAAGATATGTATTATGTGCTAATATGATTTTTTGGTTAAATATATGGATGAATGTTGAGATTTGGAGCTCTACAATAAAATGAAGTATCACTACTATGGCACTTCATAAGAAATTTTTTTAAAACCCTACTAATATGTACCTATAAGTCATGTTCACTTTTAATGCCTAGTTAGAGTTCAAGCCTCTTACCTCAGTAAAGTAGAGGCACTAGTAGCCAATCATTTAAACAATGTCGAAGTAAATGGTTAGGAGTATGAACTAGTAAAAATACTTCTTATGTAGGATAATATGAAATATGGGAATAGAAATTTTCTCAAAATTTTATCCCTGAAATTGAAATCATTGTGAATTTAGGAGCAATAAAGTACTCTTGACCAATAATCAATGTCTAGAATTTTACAATTCCAATCAATCAAGAATTATTTTCTAGCTTATTGCTTTCTATTTTTTTACTTACTACTTTTGAACATGTGTCATAACATTATTAGTCTCAACCTTGAAAAGAACAAAAAACACACATTCCAAGCCTAAATTTCAAGCTAACATTGGAAATAGCTTATATTATAAGTTGGATATTGGGCATGGTTGAAAATTGGTACTTCTACTTTGGAAAGTCCATAAAAGCAACTAGGCTCTAAGGGTGTTCTAACATAGAGATACACATTGCTTTCTTCAATGTATGACCAATGAACATATCAATGAATAACTACTAATATTAAGAAAAATTTCAAGCCTACCAAGAGTATCAAGGGCTACAAGAGTGCATGGCAACAATGCAATTATAGGAAAAAATGGAAATGGCAAGACACTATTAGTGCCATGTCAAATAAGAGATTTCAAATGTAATAATTTATTAAAAATTTATTAAAAAAAATTCTATATTTGTACCATGGCCAAAAATCAAACAACCTTCTACAAGCCAAAAAAATTTCCTAATGTTTTTAGTGCCAAAATCAATTGATTTGCATTGATTCAAGCTATATAAGAGTGAATTGATGATAGTGTGCAATTATGCATACTTGAATTCTGACCATTAGATAAATATATTATCTTCATTTCATGCAATCAACTCCCTAAGTAAAGTAACTAAAGTAATTAATTCCTTCATTTCTATTTCTATTTTTTAATGCAAACATTCTAGAATGGAGATTTTTATAGATGTTTGTAAATGTATAGTTTACTTTGAATGCCAATTCCATTTATTATTCAAGGAATATTTACCAAAAAAAATTGGAAAGAGCCAAACTCCCCAAAATTGAAAATTAATATGTAAATGGTCACTTTATGTACCTCTTACTTTAGCTTCACTTAAATTCTATCCTATCTATTATATCATTAGATTTGACATATTTATTTCATGCATGATATCACTAATTTGTCACTACATAAATTGTTAAATTGCTAAAGGTTCAAAACCGTGTACCAAGATTTTGATAATTTTTGGCAAATTTCCATAGTGTCAAACTTTTTAGTAGTTTTCAGAATTCAAGGTCCTCATCCTCCACATAGTTCCAATAAATATGGTGATATATAACTTCTTCAACTTTTTTGAAGTTTGTATTATTAAATCAATTATTAAACAAGATGTTATACATCAATTAAAAAAATTCTATACACAATGAAATATGAATATTATTTATTGATCTTTGCAATATCAATTAGAGGCATTTAACTCCAAAAATTCATCAAAATGTTATTATATTTTGCCCTTGAATTTGGGTACAAGAAGCTTAATTTATGAATTTTTAAATATATTTTAATGTGATTATATTATATTATATTTTTATTCTAGTTTTATTTTCAAAGCATTACAACTTTTTATGCATAATGAATCTTTTTTTTAAATGCGCTTTGATTGTTAGTTGGGCTTTTTAATCCCTTTTATTATTACAAAAAATATGTGTATAATGCTATTAGTGACAATGTTGTGTACATACCTTTCTTAAGTTTCCTTTCTGGAAGATTGTCCCTTCTAGAACTTCCTTAAACCTATTAAGCATCCATTGTCCACAATCTAGTAGAAATAAAGGTAAGAGAGTATAATGGTATGTGGAAAAAATGGGATCTTTATTTATTGAAAATGCTCCTATAACATCTATGACTTCTACTTAAGTTGACAATATTGTATGTACTCATGAAGATACTTGCCTCATTTTAACTTTGGCCATGAATACACAAGGCTTGTACTATGATGTAATTGAATATAATTATTAACCCCTAAAGTCCTAAAGTGCATACTCAAAAACCTTTAGGGATCAAACATCTCATCTGCCTTTTGTGTATAGGTAGCACTAGGCCTTTTTAGGTCATTATATGTAATATCTCTTTTGCATTAGTACTTGATAACTAAATTTATATAATTTTATACAATTTTATATAATTTTATTATATACATCCATAAGAAATTGTCATCATTTTTTCATAGGTAATTTCCTTATGCATCCAATAGTGTCTATTACTAATTTTTAGAATTTTCTAAATGAATATTAAAGAACTCAATATTAAAGACTTAATCCAAAAAGAAGATTGTCTAAATGACAAAGTGCTATATTCCACTAAAAATGAAACCAGTTATAAGATCTTTGGTTGAAGTCAATGGTTTAAGATACAACAAACAAATCTTTTCTAACTCAATTGAGTGGGAATCCTAACATTATTTGATAATGAATCAAAATTGTCTGTCATTTGATTCCATCCCTAAAGAAAAATAAATAAAGTTGGTCTCTTATTCATTCATAATAAAGTTGCTTCAAGTCATTGCCCATTTTATTTATTTATTTATTTATAGGTGTAATTGACTAGTCAACGTTGATTTGTTCTTAATTTTTGACTTTTTTTTGTTGAATTTAAAATACTTGACAATGATAATATATTCTACAAATGGATTGAAGCATATTTTATTAGGCCTAATCCTTTCACATTGACCTCTATTACCTCAATATGAGAATTGACCTTCGCCATCTTACTTTCAATGATTCCACCTATGTCTACACACTATGGTATATAGGATACTTTTCATTTATTGACGGTTTTCATTTTGGACTTTGGGTTCACTTAAAAAAGCCATTATCCCTTTTCGTATGGTTTTTGTTGGAGATTTTGATGTAAATATATACAAGAGTGAAGAATATATTTCAAAAAATATCAATAACTGTCACTTAAAATTTGAATCATTTTTAATACAAATTCAAGTCCTCCACTTTTATTTTTTGATGACATTGGAGGCAAACTTCAAATAAATCATAGGCTAACATTTAGGATTATAAATCATTAAATTTTGACAAATATATATATATATAACATTTGATATAAAATGTATGCTTGATCACTATCAAATACTAAATATTGAACAAACATTGAACCATTTTTAAATGAATTTTTTAGGCATTAAATGGGCTTTAGTATCTCATTTTATGCTGAAATATGGACCAACTTAAATATTTGCATATTTTGCATGTGATCAAATGATAGCCCTACACCATAGCTAAACAATTATGTTATGTAGGTGTCATGTTAATTATCAATTAGATGTTCAAAATAATAATTTTGCTTCAAAGATGGTCACATTCATTTGACTAGCACGCAAAGTAAGGTGGAGGCACCAATAGCTAATCATTTAGCCCTTTATATACTAAAAATTCATGGTTTTAAGTTGTAAACTTTGATTGATTATATTGTAGAAAAAATAATTTAAATGGAAATTTTCTAACATCATTAGCTTGAATGAAGAACATTGTATGCATTGACTTAAGAAAAATAATTATCAAAATAAATGAAAAGCTCCATATAAACTCTTCAAAATTGCTTAAAAAATGTGAGGCCCAATTCTTGGCTTCTTAGTATGTAAAGGTTTAAGCAATTTTGGAGTAAATCATGAGTAGTATGAGGTGATGGAAATTATTCGAATGTAAGAAGATAGGAAATATGGGGATAGAGAATTATCAAAATTGTATTTTCGAAGTTGTAATTATTGTGAATTTTGGGAGCCAAAAACTATTCTTCACTAATAGCCAATATCTAAAAATCATCTAATTTTAATCATTCAAGAATCATTCTCTTAGGCTCACTACTTCCTACTTTAAAATGCTTAATTCATTGCAAATTTGAGTTCTATCTTAAGGTTGGAAATAGCTCACCTTATTGATTGAGCATTGGACATGGTTGGCAATTGGTGCCTCTTCCTTAAATGAGCCCATCACTAAAGCCAAATGGGAGCAAACTCATTATAGACAAAATTAGTAGTAGTAGTGAACATTCAAGTTTTGAAACATATACCACTAATAAAATTTTGCATGCAAAGGACTCACTTTCTTTATTTTTAAAAGATTTATAACAAAACTTTTTACAAGTGAGAATGTTTTTGCATCTAGAATTAAGTAGGGTAGCCATTTTTTGGCTATTACCTCTAGATCGGTCAAAATTTTGTATTATTTTGTTGGTCCAAATGAAAGAAGTTTCAACACACCAAAGAAATGGTAGATGTTCTAAAATTGTTTCTTTGGCATAAGTACATATTGATTTTAGAAAATGTGCACATAGTGATGATGGTGGTTTTAGGCAGGGCAATTTTGGGTGTAAACCTACAATCTAAGATTGAAGATGCACATTGATTTGTGAGTGGACCAAAGAGTGGACTTGTCTAATCCACACAATAAATTGAAGTATAGTAGTAGCATTCAAAACCAAATGTATACCTAATGGCATCACTATCTAGACAATTTAGTTATTTTTTGAGGTGTAAACCCACAGTCAAAGATTGAAGATGCATGTTGATTTGTAAGTGGTTTGAAGAGTGAACTTGTCTACTCCACACAATAAATTGAAGTACAGTAGGAGCATCCAAAACCAATTGTATACCTAATGGCATCACTATTTAGACAATTTAGTTATTTTAAAACCTAAATCTAGGTGGACTACAGAAAGGTTATTATTTGTTGACCAAAACAATAAGCTATCTGTACACTATGTAGATTTAGATTCTAAAATCATTGCTTCACCTAAAAAATAATGCCATTGAATATAGGCTCAGTTGTAGATGCTCCTACCTTAGGGATGTTTCACACTATGGCCGTCTAAGTCGAGAGGCCATGGTTTTCTCAAATCTGATTGGTGAAAATCATGGTTTCTCAAATCTAATTGGTGGAATTGATGGCCTCTCGACTTGGACGGCCATAGTGTGAAACACCCCTTATTCTCCTTGACTTTGGTTGCATCAATCATTTTAAAAATTGGACTGGAGTACAAGTGACTAAGTATGTTCCCTTGTGGAAATTGTCAATGAAATGCAAATTCCAAAAATGCAGGAGGCTTGGGGTGACAGGTTTTGAAAAGTGTCCTGGCTAAGGTGGGTACACCCAAAAGTGCCACTTATTCTTAGTGTGCCTAGGTTGTGTTATCATGCTGTTCAGATTTTTATACAGTCTTGTTGGTGAGTGAAAGTATGTTCCAACGCACCAAAAAACAGAGGATTTGGATACTGTATGTGAAAGTTATTAACAGTCAAAGTCTGTTTTTGAAAGTGCCATCTACAGTCTGGGTACATGACTGATTTTGGAAATGTATGCACATTGTAGATGGCGCTTTAAGGTCAGGTGCCATTTTGGGTGTACCTACCTTAGTACCTGCACGGACTAAAATGTGTGCAAGCTTCAAGTGCAAATGAGATTGTTGGGTGATGCAAAGTTGCAAGCTTTGACAATCACTGATCCAAGGCAAGCTACGGTTGGAGAAGCCATCGAAAGTAGACTATCCCTCAGTTTTTGATGAAGACTTCAAATTCAATTTTAGTTGCTGTTGGAATGTTGGAACTTGCAACAAATGAATGCCTCCAAACAGGTACTTCACATGACATGGGAAGTACAAAAAACATCCCAACCCACAATTCTATCATGCAAGGTTTTTGCAGTGTTTCCAATGTAATTTGAATTGTCTTCATCATTAAGGTAAGAGGTCCTATAATGGACCGTCTAAGGGCTGAAAACAGAATTTCAGGGAGGTAAAACCTCTAGAAATATTTTTCAGTAAATTTTCCTTGAAAAACAAGTAGAATTGACATCTAACCCAAGTCGTTTCATATTTTTCTGAGCTTTTTTGAATTAGTTATCAAATTTTGAAGTTGAAAGGGCATAGGGCTGTAAAATGGTGCCCTAGCTACAATGTACACTGTCACTACAATGCTGAAGGCTATGAAAAAGTAACATGTACAACTACCGTACGTTTAAGATAGGGCACCATTTTAGAACCCGCTCCATTTAAGAGCCTTCTACCTTACACATTGAACCCATTAAGAGGTTATGAGTTTTTCTTACCATAATTTTAATATTGATTGAGGTTAGTATGAAGGTATTCCACATTATTTTTAATACCTTACCCCCACATAGGAACACAAAGGTTACTTGGTGTGTAGAGATTTGAGGGAGGCACGTGCTAAAGTAAGAGGCTCAAAAAGCGATCATTTAAGGGCTGATGTGCCTTTTCATGTATCTCTAGAGATAGAATAATATTTTTAGTTTATTTTTTAGTCAAAGAGAAATAGATGAGGAATCTAACACAAGTTGTTTCATATTTTTCGAAGCATTATTGAATTAGTTATGAACTTTCAAACACAATCTGGTATAGGTCCCTATTTGTGATTATAGGCACTTGGAAATCCATCCATGCATAGTTTGAAAAAAACCTAGGGCTTGTTCAAAAACTAGCATTGCAACATGTATAAAGTGATAGAAATGGTTTCTAAAAGCGTGCCTTTCTAAATCCGAAATGAATGCTTGAATTAATCATTATTTCAAATTTTTCAATACTTGTAGAAGGTAGTTGAACAACGGATTCTTATTTTGAATTAAATTAGTAAACACCTAGCCACTTAGTTAGAAATGAATCCAATGTGGCTCTTAAACCATCCATTGAAGAAGTAAAAACAAATCTTATCAAGGTCCATTGTAATCCAAAATTCATTTTCCTACAATTCAAGTGTCCATTTCACAGCCCCTACTAGATGGTTGAAAATGCCATCTTAGTTTTAGAGCCGTCTCCTTTAGGTTGCTAGCTATCCTCTATAATTGATTTATGAGATCATGGAGACAAATTTTCGAGCCCATTATGTAATTCTTGGTCTAATTAGTGACTTGCACTACAAAAAAACAAGGGTATATATGACTTGTCCACAATGACTGTAAGGACAACAATGACTGCAAAACCATCATTTTGCTATCATTGTGGACAAGGGTGATTGCAAGAAACACCTGCCAATTTTGTTGCGTTTGGTTGATTTTTTCAGGAGTACTTTAAAATTAGAAATTTAATTTTTTTTTAATTTGAAAAATATGAATAGTGTATATACCTCTAAGATGAAGGTTTTCACTGAAGGAAATGGATAAAAAAATTCTCTAAGTAGGAGAACTTGAAAAGTGCCAAACCTCCAGAAAATACATACCTTCATGTTTTAATTAGGGAAAAACAGTAAAAATAAGTATTTTCAAAAAATAAAAAGTGGCCATTTGCAACAACTTTATGGAGATGGTCATTCACCAAGAAATCCACCAAAATAATATTTTATATGTTTCAAAATACAAGTAGAAGGGAGATCACTTTGTAGACCTCCACACCACATAAAATTAACTATTTTTTTAAATCCTGCCTTGGAGAGCTAGGAGTCTATTAGAAGACCATCTCATCCAAATTTCATCTTAAAATCATTAAAAAAAGGTACTCCATAGTACTAAAAAACTCTAAACTACAAAGTGTGACATCCAATTGGGGTCTATTTTTGGATAGTAAATTATTTTTAAAAATTATGAAAAAATTAGGGAAGGTTTATGATAGTTATGAGTACCTTCTCTACAAATATTGAGTCAATTGGAGATAAAACACAAAAGTTATGGCCAAAAAACAGATCAGCACACGTAGTGTGACACAAAATAGGACAAGTGTTTCTTGCACTCACCTACTAGTAATTTATACCCTTGTTTTTTTGTAGTATTGGAAAGGCTCTTTTCTACCTAAAATTTTTCATTTTCAAAGCAACTCCTTGAGTTCAATTCCCCCTAATGTAAAGACTTAACCTTTGACCTCCAATGACTCAAGCACCCATTTTCTTGTTGTTGGCCATTTTCTAGTCCCTACCCCTTTTTTTTGAACTACCCATTCTCAAATTTTAATTTTTTTCTACAAATAAAAAAACTACTAAAAAAAATTGCATCATAAATCCAATGGTAGTAGTTTCATCAAATTCCAAGTTAAAATCCACCTTGTGGAATTTATTAAAGTTGAGTGGTGTATTGTAATTAACAAATCATTCTTGGGGTTTGATTAAGGACGCACTAAAAAGTCAACCAACCAATGTAATTGTTGCCTACCTCAATAAAAGCAAATCCACCTTGAAAATGGTAGATCCAAGGAACTCAAGAAGAAGATAAGTGTCCCATTCTTGTATTTTTTACAAACACTACTCTCAATTTAGTAACCATTGTGCATTGCAAGCTCTACCATGAATTGAAAAATGCTCAAAATGTTGTGAAAATTTAGATGAGCATTCTCAACTTTCTTCTCTTTTGTTGAGCACAAAAGCTCATCATTTCAAAATATTCTCACCAAGATATGCTCCTTCAAAGTGCACTACCTTGTTCTTTCATTGACCAAATAAAACTTCAAACTAAAATATCTACTAAATATGTGGTCAAATAATCTAAATTTATTTGAAGATATCCAATTTCAATAAGAACTTTAAGATCATGTGTTTACATTTTATCCAATCTCAAGAAAAAATGAACAAATAAATTGCTCAAGCTTTTGGAAATTTTGACCTTTAGGTTAGTAGAACAAGGTTAAAAGACATTTTGTGCCCCTCAAGCCTTATATCAAGAGAACAATGAGTATTGAGGAAGATACCATGAATACCTTATTTCAAATATTGTCTCAATTTTCTTTTCTTCCCCATGGGCCTTGAATATGGTTTCTTTTTTGTAAAGTTTTCCTTGGCAGAGGAGATAGTGCTCTTGACTACAGGTTGGGGTGGCTCTTTGTTGAAGGTGCCTAAGCAAGGGCCTATAGATTGAGAGACTAGAATTGTTCACAAACATTAGAATTATTTATAAAGTGCTCTCTAGTTAGGGTAGAACTTTTCCAAAAACATGGTAATAAAGAGTGGAACTTGGAAAGTCATTTGGAGTTTCCAAACTCCAAGTGAAATGTCAACTTTTCTAATGGCACCTCACCGTGCCTCCTCCTAGCCTGCTTTTTAAAGCCCGCAACATCGCGCCTCTTCCCAGCCTGCGATGTTGGGCTTCGAAAGTGGGGTTAAAATTTTTTTAGGCACCATTTGGACACAAAAAAAAGTTTCATACTCACTTTGTTAATTGTTATGAAAAAAACTATTGACGAAAAAAATTGTTAATGGTTTTGAAAAGGACTTAAAATATACTAATCTCATTGGTGAGATTTTTCTAAAAATCAAAGTCAATTGTGAAGAACTTTATTTTGCAAAAATTGCAAAAATTGAATTTAGTGATGAATCAAATCAATTATTTTTTCAAGTGATACAATGATTGCCTAAAAAACACAAAGTTCTATAATTTTCATATCGCTAATCCAAATGGAATGAATCAAAGCTTTACATAGAGATAAAAATGTAATCTTTGGGGAAAAAAATTAAATCTAGAAAAGTTCAATTTTTTGTAATTTTTTTGTATTATCTAATAAATAATTTTTTGTGTTTTTTTTGTATTGTCTAACAAATCGATTTTTGGATGTAGGGTAGCATAACTTTTGCTCTCAAGCACTAATTGAAATATATTAAATTAGATTTCCACAAAACTAATGTAATTTCCTATTTTCAAAAAAAATTCAAAAAATCATTCACAAAATTGGGGCTAGACAAGCCTACCTAAAATCCCATTCAAGAGTCCATTGAGAAGACTTTGGGACTTTAGGAGTTAAAGTATGTGCACCCACAACCACACTATCTAAAATGTAACGCCTACATTTAGAATAAATTGCAACACTAAAGTCTAGATATTGATTGCATAAAATGTATACAATCTAGACATGAGAATTGTTTTAGAAGATTCTAGTGTCAATTTTCATATACCTTCTCACAATATTTTGAAATTTTATAACCTCTTCATACAATGGTTCAATAATAGATGCTAAAGTATATTAGAATCCTCTTCACTTGCCAATAATATTCTACAAAATAATATGTATTTTATAATAGTGAATATACTTAGTTACTAATTGCCTTAAATGATTTTTGGGGCATTCCGAAGATTGCAAGTTCTGAGATTGTGGAAATGCCAAGATTGTGCCATGTGAGCAATTTGATGTGGCCGAGAGATTTTCACATTAGATAATATTAATTTATTATTATTTTAAATTAAAAATTTATTTTTTTGAAAAAGAATTGAATCAGTTTTTATTTCTTTTATACTTAAATTTTTTTAATTAATTAATTTTTTATTTTAAAAATGAAACTAGCTATGGTTGGTTGACTATAGAAGGAATAGTTTTGGAGAATAGCCTCGAAACAATCTCGAGGAACCCTAAAAAGACATCTATTGAGTTCATCATGGAGGCTCTTTTTTTGGTGAATGGTTTTGAGTCTTTTTGAAAACAATTCAAAGATGTATATATTTGGCATTTCTAGGCTTATTCAAGTATTGACTTAGATAATTTGCAAAAATTGTAAAATTTTCAACAAAATAACTTTCAAGAAAAGTTATTCTATCTATGTGCTAAAAAATAAGGGCTAATTTTAATTTTGCCTATATGACTTCAAGTTCTACAAGCCGAAAGACAATTTTTTTAAAAATTTCAAATACTTGGGGAATGGTTTGCAAATATTAAAAGATGTAAGTATTAGATATTCCACTACACGCCTGTAAGTAGATGTACTTTTGAAGCACAAAATGATTCAATTTCCATTGGTTGCTCTTGAAAACTTGTAGTGGATGTCAATGGACAAAATGTAGATGAAAAGAATAGACTATAATGACTCAAAATCAATAGTGTACGTAGCTTCAAAATTCTTTTGCTTTTGAATATCATACACATCAAATGGCTCCCATAGATGCTCAAAAATTGAGAAATGTATCTTTACACACACACACACAATTTCATCTAAGAATTTTTTGTAAGTCAAATTTCTTTAGCAAAAAACTTCATATTTTGTTGCTAGTTTTTTACCAAATAATCTTTTTTGGTGCATTCTCACATTAGAAAGCCAAAAAAAATAAACCCTAGTACAAATGCTAAATGTTAGCTTTGGAATCAAATTCTAGTGTTCTTCACAACTTTCAAATGCTACTACAATTTGTCATTGAAAGGGTGAATTCTTGTATAGTTTTTGGTAAAGTATAGATTTGTTATGATATCTAAAGTGTGTTGTTCCAATAGTCCATAACTAACATTATATCACCTTTAGAATAGGCAAAAACTTAGATTGGCGAAAAAATCAACTGTCATCTTATTCATTAATGTGACTACATTAATTTCTTAAAACTAGTGAATGTAATGTCAAGACCTTATTGTAACCATATTCTAAGCCCAATATGCTACTATATAATTAGTATTACTTTTGTCCCACTAAAAAAATCTTAAAAAATCTTCCTAATGAAGGATTGACAGTACATTCAATCTAATTGTGCCAATAATATTTGCAATCAAGAACTAGTAATTCATCCCTAAAATGATCTATGTGATATCTTTAGCTTAGGCATTGTCATTAAGGCATCCCAAATCCATGCCATTAGGAGAGATTTGAGGCTTTTAGAAGACTATAAATTCTCGAACTATAGGAATGTTAGGAAGTTTGCCATGAAAGGAATTTGCCATGGTCAAGCAACTATCATATCAAATAATCTTAATTAATTAATTAATTAGTTAAGTTTTAAATTAATTATTAGATAATTTAAATTATTTTTTCAAAATATTATTTAATCGTTTTTTATTTCTTAATATTCTTTGAAATTTTTGAATTTTTTTTGAATTTGAAAGAAAAAATTTGAATATTTAGACCAACAGTGGACTAGTCTACAATAATAGGAACAATTTTAAGGAAGAGTCTTAAAATACTGTTTTGAAGGCTCCAAATCTCTTCTAATGCAAAAATATCATATTTGTGAATAGTTTGTAAATGCTACTAGCTCTATCATTCTAAAGTTCATAACAACAATGTGAATTTAGAAACATGTTTTCTAGTTTAAATATTTGCAATAAAGAAATCTAGCCCACTTCATGAACAAATCTTCATAGTGCTCAAGTGGACATTGAATCCATTGTCAACACCATTGTCTAACCCTTAAATGCCGGGCCTATAACCATTGCTTTCATGCCCTTGTATCCAATACTCACTTTGTTGCCATTTTGGGACTAGATGTGTATGAATTTTTTTTCATTTATTTTTTAGAGATGAAGTTACATCTCTTCTATAATTCTCGAAAATTTTAGATTTTTTTGAGTAAAATATATTTTTTGGAGAATTTTTGAAGAAAAAGTGAAGAAAAATCATATCAAATAGGAAATTATCTCAAAAATCTGAGAATTTCACCATGTGTGAAAATTTTAGTGTCAAACATCACGGTATAAACTCAATACCCGTGTCATTCTATAATTACAATCCATAAGACTTTGAAAATATAAATAAAGTTCAAATTGCAATAAAATATTCAAATTATGTTTTTCTTTCAAAATTCCAATCGGAGAAGATACTAGAATAGATTACCTTCATTTTTTTTAGTTGGGCTCAAATTCCAAAAATATCGTGTATTTTTTTAGAAATTTAAGATTTAAAGCAAGGAGTAAGAACTTCCAAAAATACACTGAAAATAACATATTCTGTGATCCGTTTTTTTCTATAATTTCTAATTCATGTGAAGAGAAACACTCACATGACTACAAAATGAATTAGGTACTCTTCACAATCCTTTTCGAAAGGTCAAGCACCAAGAAATGGATGAAAAATTGCTAGCAATCTCCCTGTGCATTGTTGCAAATTCATCCAAACGCCACAGAATGGCGCTGTCCACGCTAAGGGGCTAAGGAAGAAACAAGTACAAGGTGCCTAATATGGACAAAGGCCAAGCTTACAAGGCCAAAGGAATGCTTGTAGATTATTTCACTTGTCTTCACGAGGTTGTTAAATACAATAAATACTAATTTATAGAATGGTTGAAGTTTTTAGTGGGACAAAGGGAGTAATATTTGCCTCAAAACATGAAAAAGATGTTAAGATAATATAAATCAATATGAACAAACTATTTTTGTATAAAAAAACTACTATAATCCTATGAGAATACCTTAATTTAGAAACTTTTTGAGGCCGTGATAGACAACAAACTTCAAAAATTTATAACAAATTCATAGTTTGTTGAAAAAGTATAATTTCAATTACTCTATTTGTTTCCCACACTTGATTTTATATAGAACAAAATAAACAAACTTCAACAATTGTTTGAGGGCAAACTTCTAATTTTGCCCATAAGGTGGATACACCTAAAAGCCCCACTTATTGATATTGTGCCTAGTTACTATTATTAGGTTGTTCAAATTTTCATAAAGTTTTATTGGCAAGTAAAAGCATGTTCCAAAGCACCAAAAACAACAACATTTGGATACAATATGCAAAAGTTATTAAAGGTCAAAGTTTGTTTCTAAAAGTGCCATCTACAACTTGCATACATCACTCATATTAGAAATATACATTGATTGTAAGGTAGAAGGCTCTTAAATGGAGTGGGTTCTAAAATGGTGCCCTATCTTAAGTGTACAATACATTGTTGTACATGTTGCTTTTTCATAGCCTTCAACTGACAGTGTACATTGTAGCTAGGGCACCATTTTATAGCCCTATGCCCTTTCAACTTCAAAATTTGATAACTAATTCAAAAAAGCTTAGAAAAATATGAAATGACATGAATTAGATGTCAATTCTACTTGTTTTTCAAGGAAAATTTACTGAAAAATATTTCTAAAGATTTTACCTCCCTGAAATTCTGTTTCAGCCCTTAGATGGTCTGTTATAGGACCTCTTGCCTTAGATGGCACTTTTAGGAACGGTGCACTTTTGGGTGCACCTACCTTAACCCTTAAACGCCGGGCCTATAGCCACTAGTTTCAGGAATCACTGTCCGTCACCCAGTTTGTTGCCATTTTCTAACCAGATGTGTATGAAAAAATTTTATTTTATTTTTCAGAGATGAACCTACATGTCCTCTGTACTTCACAAAAATTTCAGATTTTTTTGAGTATAATTGTATTTTTTGAAATTTTTTGAAGAAAAACTGAAGAAAAATTCATATCAAATAGAAAATAATCTCAAAAAATCTGAAAATTTCACCATGTGTGAAAATTACAGTGACAAACATCATGGTGTAAATTGATTTGCCTTTTATATCTATAATTAAAATGCAGTGGACATTAAAAATACAGCCAAAGTTCAAACTGCAATAAAATATTCAATTTTATGAATTTTGCCAAAATTCAAATTGGAGAAAAAACTAGAGTAGAGGACCTCTATTTCATTAGTTGACCTCAAATTCAAAAAATGTTGTTTTCAAGGAGAAATTTCAGATTTACTCAATTTCTCAAAATACATTAAAATGGCAAATTTGGCCATCCGTTTTCTCTAATTACTTCTCAACTACATGAAAACAAACATTAGTTAGACTAAAATCTCAGTTGGATATGCTTCATAAGTGAACATGAAAAATCATTTGAAAAAAGTGGATGAAAAAACTATTGTTTACCTCTTCTTTTGACCCTGGACTGTCATCCAAACGCCACAAAATGGCGATGGCGGCAGTCCAGGGTTAATGGGTTGCCCTACCTTAGTTGATTGGTTGAGTAAGGTGGGTACAACTAAAACTATGCCATTGACCCAAAATCAATTTCATCACTTTGTAGACATCTCCAAAATCAATATATATCTATGTGGAAGAAATGGTTTTAGAATATTTACCAAAAAAATCTTTGATCCTTCATAACTTTTGCATATGGCATCCAATTGCGACATTGATTGGTGCATTACAAACTCTTTCCACTTGTCAAAAAGAAAATCAATGAAAATTTGCCTAGTCTAATAAAAGTTAACTAAACACAGTTGCAAAAAGTGGTGGTTCGGGGGTACCCAACTTATAACCAGTTACCCACCTAACATCCTAGCATTCCACACACCAGGAGCTTCAAACTGGAAGTAACCTAACATGAGAGTGCCTAGACTCCCCCCATCATAGCCTCGACCATATCTTAGACTTCATTCCATGGATTGTGTGCACTCATATCAAATTAAACAGACGTTGACACAAGGTCTGCATCATGTCCCAGAAAGATGAGATGAGCTTCCCACCGTGAACCTGCCAAGTCCCAACTAACTTAAGCTGCAGTTCAGTAAAGCTGTCGTGGAGATCACATGTGATGGAAAAGTACACAAACCAGGCTCTGGGCAAACTGAAGCCAGCAGCTGACCTATACCAATCAGTCAGTTGGTTCCAGAACATGAATTTCGGGCTTCCCCTTTCAAATTCCAGTAGGCTTAGACTACAAGTAGCTAGATCCCAAAGAAAAGAATGGCAGCATCCACATCGTGAAAGCCCGCGTGACACCACTCGCACCAAATGCTTCATTCTCTGCTCCTGTCACAAAAAGAAACAAATTAGAGGAGCTGCTGGATGTCATGCCTTCCTCTTCAAAGCAGGTATATGTACTGTGCTGTACTGCTGCAATGGAATTGAAGTTAGCCCGGTTTACACAGCCTGAGCAATACATAGAGTAGAGGCTAACTTACTTGAAAACTATTAGGGCTCTGGTCTTGTCTCGTCTACCAACCACTGTCAACACCACCAACAAATCTCTCTCTCTACACACACTTGGTTAGGATGTAAAGGCATGGCTTGGTTAAATGTCCATGGGCAATGATTCTTTGTATGAAAATGGGTCTATTTTGATTGATTGCATAAGAAATTCATATGTACTGATGAAAGGTGTGGTCTGAAGAGAGTTAGCTCTTGAACCCGAAGTGATCTCCAGAGCTGTATACTGATCACCCAATGACAATACTCCTACATATTGGATAAAATGCACAAAGTGATGCAAATATGCTCCACCTTAAACAACCTTGATATCAATTCCAGAAGATGAATCCAAAAATTTCTTCTAATAGCTAAAGAGTACACCATCTTTATCGCTAATGGTGCTACGATACTATATCTCCAGTTTAATCTAGACATGATGTTCACTGTGCAAATGATACTCTCAACTTCACATATTTTCGGGTAGCTAACCTTCAATTTTGAGATGCTTGAAAGTCGACAAATATCGAGAGATCAGCCCATGCTTGCCCGCACCATGTTCAGAAAAAACCCCTCCATGCCGTAAAGATCTCACCCTTTGCTGAGCCACTGCAAACCAGCTTGAGCAATCAATCCAGAACATTAGGAGATAGGAATCATGGTGGTGATGACAGCGCTTCTAATATGTTTATAATTAAAATGGTCGGAAACTGAATCAACTGATCCTACCTGTGTGCCTCAACCTAAGTCATGAATTTTCTTCCCTATCCACTTCAATTGAAACAAAGTAACAGATTGAAAAAAAGAATGAACGTCGATTCCGCATGTCATTACCAAGTAGAACCATGCCATTACCGAGTCTTCATTTTGAAGCACTTTGTCTACAAAAATCTCTGGAAGATGGAACCATTACTTCCAAAGATGAAAATCACCGTGAGCCTATGGGCAGTGCACGAGGAGCAAACACTCTTCAACAAAATCAATAGAATTACTGATGAAATCAACAACAGCGTTGATCCAGACATAACTGAGAAATTGCATTGAAAGAAAAGTACGGAGTACCTTTTTAAATGAACAATTCGAAAGATCGTACATTTTAGACTAGGTCAGAAACATTATCACTAGAACATTCCATATGTTGGTAAAAAATAAATAAAAATTGGACGTAAGGAGAGTCCGTACATGAGCTGCTAAAAATTTGAATCCGTAGTGCACTTCCTAGGGGTCAAACTAGGAACACAACTCTTTTCAAACGAAACCCTACAGATTTCAAAAGTCCTGCTCACCAAATGTGAAGTCGAGTTGCTTACAGATGAAAGAATTGCAGTAAAGTTCGATCAAGTAAACGGGTTCACGAGGCATTCTCGATACATGTGAGAATACATATTAGATAGTGGAACATCCAAAACGATGAAGTCAAACAAACAGGCTATTTCAAACTATGAGCTACAAAGTATAGAATTTACACCAGAAAGGGCTCACTACTGTAGAGGCAACTGGCAAGGGTTTCCCTTCTCTTTTCTCTTCTCGAAGAAGAACCCTTGCCAGAGTGCAAAACACAGCTTGTCTGGATTGTCAGCGTTTGCCGGGGTTTATTTCCCAAGACAATGCGCACTTGCCAGAGTGCAAAACACAGATACATGGACGTTCCAATAGACACAGCAGACGTTCAAAAACTAAAGTACTGATTTGTATGTAAATCGTTCAAAGTAAGGCTTCAGAAACGCCAAGGCAACAATGTCGCAATTGACAAGTACCTCAACACCAGCACTGAACATCTCAGGCACGCTTATCCAAGCCTCTCGCGCACACCAACCTTCTCTTATCTGTACAATCAATGAGGTTGAAGTCGGAAAGGTAAATATCTAGTCTCTCCTAAACTGTCCTCCTAAACCTCAAATACTCTGTTCCCGACTGCCACCACACGTAATCACAGAAATCGCTTCTTTCGAGTGCGGCATCGCACACTCCTACTCAAATGCGAGAACGGATCCAGCAGCAAAACCTACATTTCTAAAGGCAACAACAGTGTCAACAAATTCTAAGTCCTCACGCAGAAAAACCTACTATCTAACTAAAGGCAGTCACAGCATCTCCAAATTCTAAGTCCTCAGGTGGCAAGTCCCCAAGAAGAGCCTCCACGACATCATCAGGGCCAGGGCCGGTCCGCCCGTTCACAGCAACGAGCTCCGTGTCGAAAATCAAAGCTGCGCCAGCTGGTATCCTGGGAGGGATGCTTTGATTGCCGTAAGCAAGCTTCGCAGGGATCTTTAGCTTCCGCTTCTCCCCGACGCACATGCCAAGAATCCCCTGGTCCCAGCCCTTGATGACGGTCCCCTGACCGAGCTTGAAATCTAGCGGCTGTTCTCTATCATAGCTGTTCTCAAACTCCGTCCCGTCGGAGAGTAAACCTCGGTAGTGCACGCTCACGAGGTCACCCTTGTGCGCCTTCAACTCACAACTCTCTGGCTTGAATTTCACACCGATCTGAAGTTGTGTAACCTCTAATCCATTCACAGAAAGTGAAGCTACTACAGCAACGAGAGCCGAAATCAACCACGTCTTCGCGCTAACAGTCGCCATCGCCGCTTGAAGACGAGTTCTGGGAACCATATTCAGAGTGATGGCTTCCAGTTAGACTTTCTAACCTGGGGCAGGTCGAACTGAGAGAGACGACGATACTTCCCAATTTTTCCGATCGTTCGTCCCTATTTCAGACGACTCTTACCGACCCCGCGCCGCTGGTGATTGCCTGCACTGACGAACGAAGAAGGACGCACGAGGATACTGATTCGTTCGTCCAAAGTCCAAACCACTCAACCTGAACTCCTGAAGCTGAGGGCTGGCCATAGAGAGTTGACGACACTTACCAACGAGTCCATTCGTTCGTCCTCATTTTAAACTATCTTCCAAAGGTTGTCCAAGAGCTTGACTGCCCAGACGAACAGAGAAGCACGATGATGCTATTTCGTTCGTCCAAACGACGTCGTTTTGCCTTCGAGTTTGACCTAATTCAGACCCCAATATTTGAGGCGGGTCCAACAGAAGAAGGACGATGTTCCGTCCCAACGATTCCTTTCGTTCGTCACGAATCCAACAGTTTGGAGGGTGTGCATGACAACTGAATATCTGAGCTGACGGAACGGAGACTGACCGACGAGGTTGGGCGATTCGTTCACTCCCAAGGCGACGACGGAAGTCGGGGAGTACCTTTCCTGTTCGGCGCTCATAAACGCCGTCCTGTTGTGCACGTTGTCGTTGCGGACATTTTTAGTTATTCCCGAGCCCCGAAGACACTTTGCATTTCATGATGATGACGTGGTTGACTTGCAGAAAGAGGCAGAGAGACTGACTGCAGGTGGTTAGATGGAATATATTTCTAATTATTACTATGGGTTCTTAATGCCAGAATATGTTCAGGGTCTCAGAGCATCCCCACCACTTGAGGGACGCCCTGTGAAGATTTTTAGGCTCATCAAGAGGTGTCGGGCTCATGCACTCCATGGCGACACGGAATGGGAGCAGTGAATATTTTAAGGATGTAGGGCAGTCGCGTGACATGTTGCCGCAAGATTTGGGATGGAGTCTTTTTGGCAACTTCTGGCCATTTTTTGCTAGTGTCACTGGCTACAATGCATTCCTCCATATGGTGGATCTGGCGACTTAATTTTGGAGCACTTTTCGAATCTTAAGCAATTCTAATCCCTTTCTTAAGCAGTTCTAATCCTATTCTGAAGATTAATCGCCTCCGCATTGGCCTTCCTTCACATGTGTCCTTCCTTCACGGGAGAGTCAAGGCTAGACAATAATGGAGGGAGCCCCAAATTAAGTAGCACTCTACAGCTCTACAGCTCTGGCAAGAAGATAGAAGGCCACAAGATGGGTAGGCAAAAAAGTCGAGGAGAGTGGAGGCTAACGTGGCAATGAAACTAGGATTGGAGTGGTTGACGAGGTTGCCGTGGCCCCTTGAGCAATCCACATCAGGCAAATTTATTTATTTTTTAAACTTTTTTTGCATGTAAAATTCACTAGCCCCTTATTTCCCTTCGTATTTGGCGACAATTCACCAATTAAAAAATCACTGAATGGGAGGACACGGCCCGGTCACTATTCCTTATTTTATTGCAATACAAGGAATCTCCCCCCGAATTCAATTATCCTCCCATCAATGAAGTTCGGGCCCCATTCACTTTTTGAATATAAAAGTGTGTCTTTTGGGGAGAATTGTGTTGAATTAATGGATCCGTAGCTTGAGAATTGTGCCAAATCACATAGGGAGCTACGGCTAGTGTTTACCATTTGGCTGTCTCTTCTTCAATTTTGGCTAGGCTTGGGCATATTTTGAGCCTCTTCGTGCGTACCATAGGAAGTTTCTTTGACCACACATGGCCAAATACCGAGTTTGAGGCTCTGGCCGTGTCCCCGTGGGAACGCTCTCAATTCAGTAAACTAGAGATTTGATTTCTTGCTTTTTTTTAAAAGGAATTTGTTCTTTCAATGGAGTTGAAAACTTGGAATTTAATTAGGGATACCAATTTTTAGCAAATAATTAGTAAGTGTCATAGTTTGGTGAATGGAATCATTGAGTTCTTTAACCTTTGAACGCTACTGTGGACATTTGGCACCATTTGAATGATAAAGAATCTTACCTTGTAGGATAGAATTGCAACTTTTCATCTTCAATATTAGGGGGGAAAGGGAAGATCTTCTATAGTACTTTGACTTCCAATGAGTACTTTTGGTTTTTTCAAACTAGATGATATCACATGGTATCAAAAATGTATGATTTTCATGGCCACTAATCTGTCCTTCAAGGATTAAATGCATTCTCAGTTGGGATGGTTATTAGAGTTAAACGTAAAGGAAACCTAGGATTGAAACAGGGGGTCAAAAGGATGTATATTTGAGAATAGAAGAAAAAAAACATGGCACTAAACATTAGTTCTTTAGACATCAGTTTTGGAGCTTGAAAGAATTTGGTCATGTGATTATCTTGATCTCTAGCTCTTGGTCTGGCATTCCATCCACTTTACGATTAACTCTATTGTGCACTACATTGTTACATCCTGAGTTGATTTATGAGGCCTTGAAGATTAAAAAAAGGTTTGAGTTTCTTGTACTTCAATCTATAAACATTGTCACAAATTCTACTTTGGCTAATTAGGCAAAAAGATGCTTTCATAAATGCAAGAGTTGCGAGAAATGTGATGCCTATGTTGAACTACATGCTTGTGATTTGTTGGTTGCTTGTTTTTTGCCATGATTGTAATATTTGTTCATGTACAAAGTAGGATCAAGGATACAACAAGGAAAGTGAATTTGCCATATAAGGTTGTTTTTTTGGCAAAATCCACAAAGAAATTGAGTAGAATACTTATGACATTAGGGGTGCGTTTATGTTGATCAACAACACCACTTATCATTGCCAAGGTTGATTAAAGTTGAACTAAGGATGCTCTAAAGATTGAAAGGGGCCTTGTAAAGAAGGAATTATAGCTACATCTTTCTAGTCACTAGTACTTTAAATTTTTTTTGAAGTTTTGTTGCCAAAAATTCACTCGTTCTTGTGATTAGTGTCTAGGAATGAGGATTTTAGAACTTTTTAGTGCACCAATTTGACAATTTCATCCAACCTAAGGGCTAGGGGCTTTCTAAAAAAATTCTCCTATAAATATTTTTGTGATTTAATTGAATAAATATAATTTGAAATACTTTAACTTAACATTTTTATAATTTTGAAAAAATCTGATTGAATAAGAAAAGGACCAAATGAATAACTATGAGTTTTAAGCAATTAATCAAAGCATCAATAATAGTTAGACATCTATATGGTCAAATTATTTAGAAAAATCATTGGTGATTTCAAATCTATTTTTTTTAATATTAAAAAAAGAAATATGGTGTTGGAAGTTGGAAGTTGGAAGTCACATGTATATTATAAAATTCTATGTAAAATCCTATATTATATACTCAATTAACATTGAAAGGTCATTCCTGTCTTTCTTGGAGATTTTTGTAATTCAAGTTTCAATCACAAAAAAAGAATGACAAATAATATATTTAACCTAATAATAAATTAACAACACTCTCATTCTTGTCTATATTTTATAGATTAGAAAAATCATATAATAGAGAAAAATTGTTATTCTTGATTATATTTTTAAAATTAGAAAAAATCTTATAACAATTTAACTTTAAAATGTTAATAAAGATTTTTAGTATCTTTTTGACATGTGTCAATAGCAATTAAATATAATGCAAAAATGAAAATTTTCATCCAATTTTTTGTATACAATTTCATCAATAGAATGTACACGTCATTGAGTTGAAATTAAATTATGTGAAATAACTACTATGATTGCTAGTTTCTATACTGATTGAAATTATTGAAAGTCTGTGAATAGAATATTGTAGTTTGAAGTTGAATGCTTACAACTACATTTCAAAAGATAGAATAATACAAGAAATTTGAGAGATAGAATGATATGATAAATTTTGTTAAAGCAACAATGGTCTTCACTATAATCTACACAAGTAGTAAAACATTTAGTTTTTTTGAGCCAATTTTCTACTTGATTTGAATTTTTTTTACTTATCTTCTTCAAAAAATTACAATGATTTCAAATATACTAAAAAAAATCTCTAAATTTTTTTGACTTTTAGAAGGCCATTTCACTAGAAGAAAAACGCAAAAAAACAGGTTTCAGCAAACAGATCACGTCAGGTAGATTGTGTTGAGACTGCGTTGCTGAAAACGCGGAAAAAACACAAAAAAACACAAAAAAACGCGTTTTCAGTGTTTTTCTGCGTTTTTTCAGTGTTTTTTTTAGTGTTTTCGGCGTTTTCCTGCGTTTTTAGCAACGCAGTCTCAACACAATCTACCTGACGTGATCTGTTTGCTGAAACCTGTTTTTCTGTGTTTTTCTTCTAGTGTTTGCATTGATGTTAGAATTTTTTTTTTAAATCATTCATATAAAGTCTATAAATTAGGTGCATATTGTACATATTGAAGGAATTTGAAGTTCAACTTTGTATTGATAGGCCTATTATTTCATGTTTTGTGATCAAATTGTAAACCATGCAATCATCAAAGATCAAGACACCAAGATCTACAAAGCTTTTGTAAAAATATTTCAATTCTATTAATCCTATTATATAATTGTAGATACTAAGTGTCTAGTGGATGACAAAAGAATCCTTCTACAATAGATAAGCCTATTGTATTACCACCCTAATTTGCAATCCAAATATTTTAGGGCCAAAGCTAGGTGGCACATACTTTTTAAAGGTATACACTTATTTCAAAAATCAAATCCAAATGGAATGCTTTGAAAATTTTAAAACAAAACTACTTATGATTGGAGCTATAAGTGTATTATAAACAATCTATAACCACCATTCCACATATCTATTAGCACTTAAGTATCCACTAATAAAGGATCAACATGTCACCCTTGTTGACATTAAGGCTTTGATTTTGTCAAAAAAATAAATGGATTTGGATGAGTTCTATGGTAAAGATGGGGCTAAAAGTGGAATTGTAGAGATAAGTAGATGGTAGGTGTAGACTGACCTACCTTATATGAGACAAAGTAAAATGTTCATCGTTGAAATTGGTATGAGACAAGGTAGTCTTGTACAAAGGTTTGACCTCCGATGACTATTCTTGGGTTTTTTTGAGCAAATGATTTATATGGTATAGTTGTTGATCCATTTTTTTTTATCACTTCTCCATTCTAGTTATATAGCCTACTTTCTTTTGTGTACAAAGAGATAAGTTGTAATTAACTATAGCACAATTCTTGCAATTGGTGCCACTCTAGTACATTACGATTGAGTAGAAGACTCTCAATGTTGCAACCAACTTTTGGTTGGGAAGAAGAAAGCCTATATGATCTACATCAACTAACAAAAAGTGAGTACAAACCTCATATCCTTTCCTTCATACAACCTTACGATGAACATGAATGGACAAAGTCTAAAAATACAAGAGATGCAGTGGATGACATACTACACATTACTATAGTAGTTTGAAGACAAAATTAGTTGTGAATTGAAAGAAAATTAATTTCAAAGTTAGCCATGTCTAAAACTTACTTTTGTTGACCATGCAATTGGAATTACTTTATCTTTTGGAATTTTTTCTTAGAACTTTATAACACTTTTTGTACCTTAGCAAGTTGCTATTCATCATTTTAGAATGTTGTTTGCAAAGATTGAAGGAATTTTTTATATTTTTCAGCCACAAAATGCATTTTTAGGTGCAATTTTTTGCATGAAGATTTGAATTTAAGATGCACATGTTTGTAAATTTAAAAAAAAAATCAATCATCACTGTCAATATCATAAAAAAACTATCTATTTCTTGCAATCAACACAAATATCTCTATTCTTGTACCATAGACTACACCTAATTGCATCTATAGACTTTGGTGAATGTACCCACCAAATGCTTAACTCTACATAACTTTGGTTTGATGACTACTAATTTTTACAAGTTTCAAATTTGGATGCACCTATGTGATCAATGATGTAGAGAGTTGACATTTTAAAAAATCATATAACATACGACATCCAAAAAAATCATTTAAAAAAAAGTTGTGATTTTCACTCACTAATAATAAAAAAATATTATTTTTTGGTAAAGGTCCCTCCAACTATGCCGGATTGTTTATAAGGGCAAAACACCCATTCTTGTACATGTTCCTTGGGATGGACCATAGATTCACCCAATTGTGTCAGTAGACTTTCCTTAATGTGTTTGCCACATGTGTAATTATAATTAGCTGATACAATTGAAGGACACATAGGAGAATCTGGTTGGCTGAATGGTGATTTTCGTAGGGTTCAGTTTTGGAGGGCACCTACTGGACGGTTTCACAAGTCTAGGGAGCCAATACTTTGAAAATTTGTAGAAATTACATATTGTATCGAAAAAATCTTTTTTTTTTGAATATTCATGATTTTCACTCGCTAATACTAGAAAAATGTCATTTTTAGAAAACACTGCCTCCAACTATGCTGAATTCCTTATTTGCACGGTTTTGGGTGTTTCCACTATATTACAGTACTGCTTCCACCTTAAGCTAGTCCAAGAGCCTACGAGGGGAAATAAGTTAACCCAGCATTTAGGGCTCGTAGTGACATGACACCCTTGACAGCAAAGTACTAACAGGTTAGTTACAGGCCAAAAAAACAAAACAAAAACAAAACGGGTTAGTTACGGTAGTTGCAGAGCCTGGGTTCCTAACCCCAAGGTTCTTCTTTAAGTTAGTTCTTTAATGTGAAGGCCGTAGGATCATCAATAGCGGTCGTAAAACCTCCTAGAGTACATAAGATTCTATAGTTGATAAAAGAATTTTCCTACAAGAGTACAAGATAGTGAAGCTACTACTAGTGATAATTGCTTAGGATATCTCACTTAAGGGTTTTCTTTTTTCTTTTTTTGAAACATACGACCTTAAAGGCCATAGCTGGACTGACACGACACAATAACCAAGGCGACCTGGCGGAAATCTCACTTAATCCCTAAAGGTCAGAGACTATGTCTTCACCAAAAACACACCAAAACTGCCATGTCTACTTCAAGCACCAAATTTTTGAAAAAAAACATGTTTAAACACATGTAAATGTAGGATCTTATAGTAAACTTGTGTGAAAAGATGTGGAAAAAATTTCAGAATTTTTCACCATATAGATTGCAAGATATTAGCATTTGAATTGACAAAAACCCTTTTTTTGTCCCTGCAAAAAAGCGGGCAGCTACACTTCACAAGGTCACATTTCTATGAAAAAATGTCCAAAATGGTGGTTACTCTTTGAATTAATTTTACAATTCAAGTTCGCTATATGGTCAAAAAATTTCAAATCATTTGGAATTGTACAACATATAGGAAAAAAATAGTAAGTAGGAAAAAGTAGAAAATGTTTGAAAATACTAAATTGTGAACAATTTATTTATAAAAATGAAAAATGAAAATCCCAATGGTTGTAATGTTGTGATAAACAATCAACATCCAAATTTTTAATTTTTTTTCAAAAATATTTAAAATTGAGAAAAATAAAGACTTCCAAAGTTTATTTTAGAGTAGAGAATCCATAACTGCCCGCAAACTAAATCTCTTTATAACTTTTGTCTCATAAATCAAAATGGAGTGATTCAAAGCTTTCTGCATATATGTACATCTAAAAAACCAATTTCAAATTTCAAATTTTGAAAAAAAAGTTTTTATAAGAAATTTTTGGGCTGCCCGCCGATCAATGAAAACTACATATCATGCAATAACTTTTTGACCATGCAGTCAAAAGTTATGAAAATTGTTGGGCCTTAAAGCTACTCCTCGAGCACATGTTGTGTGAAAATTTCAATGAAAAAAAATAAAAACTCCATCCGTAGTGAGCTGCCCAAAATCGCTATGTTGCCAAAAAACGCAGTTTGGTCCTTTCGGGGTTAAGCTCGACTACCCAATGTGCCAATGTCATAGAGCAGTACAGCGCCGGTATCTCAGAACTGGAATGCAGCATCCAGCCAATACAGCCACGATGAAGGCTCCCAAGGGAAGGAAAGAAAAGATTATTGTGATCTCTAATCACAAATCTCGCTTCTGTCCTACTCCCACAACACAGGATGATACAAACCTAAACCTGATGATGACATAATTGAGGTTTTGATATCCCCATTTCTGCACCTGAACTTGAGTTGATGCGAGTCTCAGGAGTACCTCTTAAATGGTCCAAAGCAAATGCTTTCTTAACAATTGCTGAGGTTGAATCTTTGCAAGCTTCAGGACTCGGCTAATGGCGCTTCTCATGCAAGGTGAGGGTTCCGTCATGTGTCAAAGATGAGGTCTGGGTTTGTATTTTACCGTCTGCTATGGCGCATGAAGTATTGCATGGCTGTTTCGTATGTGCCTACCAACGCTGTAGCGGCCAATCCATGTTGAAATGCCCGGATCTTTAAACCCCTCCAAAGCAAAGGCTGGTCGAAAGGAACTATTCCTGCTGTTCTTTGAAGCCAGCTGCCAGGCTTCACCCACTTGAGCAATTTCCTTTCCATAGCAATGTGCTGAAATGCAACGACCAAGGGTTATGATGCCGTTTGACGAATTCCTAATACATGATCCCACGAAAATAGAAATGAACGGAAGTGCGTGATCTGAACTCTAATTCAGGCACTGCCAACACCAAAAAATAGTTGTAGCTACTTTGAAATTTCGTATGAAATTCCAGCACTGCTCAAGTTCAGTGCATGATTGGTGCTAACTCCTGAAACCAAGCTCGCAACAAATTTACATTAACATTCTCCTGGATTGGACACGTTATACTAAATACGTCTATTCCGATGGCTTCAAGGACTGAACCCTCCCACACCAACCAAGTAGCAGTTGCATTCTTAAGTCTCTCTAGTGCGGGTCACTTTATTTTGAGTGCTGTTTTTACTGCACTAGCCATCTTGTACCCACCTATTTAAAGTATAATGAATTGATGACAACACCGATGACACTCTTATGCTTTGATGACAGGTAGGATGCTCAACTTGTTTCAAAACCCACTCTTAGTACACATAAGAGTGCACCCAACTTGAAAGTCTTTACGCCTCAGTTCACTCATCGGCCTACTTGATTGGTGGTGGTGGTGGTGGGGCATATCAATGCGAAAGTCAAGAACTGGATGAGGAGATTCGTAAGATTACCTTCGGAATGACAGTAGCTTGACTCCTCGTCTTTGCTGTGTCCAATGCATGAGAGACAGTTGCTGCTAAAGAAGCAGCAATGCCAGCGCTCAAACTCAGCTGCCATGGTTTAAGTGGAGGAATATCCTCCAAGGAACTGTTAATCCACAACAATGAAGAGTTACTTACTCCAGATGCCAGATTCTCCTTTGATTAAGAATTGAAAATACAAAATGCATCCTGCCGAGATTTGATTAACGATGCCCTATGACTGACATTCTCTGACCATGGAATTACAAAGTATCTTTGCAAGTCAAGACTGGCTCTGAGGAGATCCTGCAGGAAAAAGGAAGGTTGCAAGAGAGATTGTCGAAGGAAGATACAGAGGAGCTTACCTAGGTTTGGTGTCCATGCTAATGACTTTCCACTCCAGCATTATCTCATAAATATACTGCCAACTCCCAAAGAAAACTCCAGCATATGCAGCATCCCGAAATAAACCAGGTCGCAGGCCTCGCCAAAGCGAACTCAATCCCTCTACATCCTTCAAACGTTTCAAACCTGCTACGTCTCTGATAAGATGAGGCCGTCCCGTCCCGTTTTCCAACCAAGCGTACGTTCTAATGGCAGGCACTGTCTGTGGATGAGCATGCGGCAGAACGACAAGACTCTGCTCAATTTGATTCCAAAGGGGTTGACGAAAGGCTACTCCGGTTTTGGGAACTTGAACAGCCGCAACCTGGTCACGCAACTTGAGGATGTCGAAAGGTGTTGCTACAATGGACTCCACTGCGCCAGCACAAAGACCAGCCATAAAGGCCTCCGAGATGGAGACCTCTCTCGACGCTCGTCCATCTGCAGCACTCTCAAGCATTGTCACGAATGCATGGTTTTTCCAGACATGTTATAGCACGGAGTTTTCCATGATACATCAAAACCAGGCTGTAAGACCACGGATTCATGATTTTCGAAAAAACAATCAAATTGATCATATTTGTGAAAAACATAATTCAGATGGGGCCAAAGGTCTATATGACCAGATTCAGAGATGAACCATGCATATGTTGGGTCAAGAACACATCTATTCGGACAAAAGAAAGTCTCGACATGACCTACTCAACAATTCTGAAAAACTGAAGCCTAATAAGGTCCTTTAGGGGTTAAGGACCTTTTGAAATGATCAAGAAACTACTTTAACCTACACACATCATCCTAGCCAGGTTGCCAGCAGAATTTCCAATTACAGAACATATAAAATTTGAAGAGCTCCAACGACACACCAGAGTGAGACTGCAGCAAAGCATTGGAAACCTTGATCAATTTGCAAAATCAAAAATTCGAAATGAAGAGAAAATGAGAACATGAATTGCAACTCCCACAGCCGGTTCACCTTCCAAGGCAAACAAGGAGAAGAAAAAGAAAATGTGATACCAGTCAGAATGCTCCAGACGAATATCCCAGAACTGGAGCTGCAACAAAGCGGTGCAATAATGGTATGAATTACCTGTAGTGAAGGCGCAGCAGAGCTCGTAAACACCGAAGCGCGTGCCAAGCACAGGTAATCTTCCCAATACTTGCCACCCTAATCCGCCATAAAACCCTGGAAAGGAAAGGATTACAAATCTGAATACCAATGAGGTAGAGGACACTAAACCGTTAGGATGGGGGGACCTGATCCCATCTCCTATTGCCTGACTCCTGTTGCCAACAGCAACTCATCTCTTCTAATACACTTGGTTGACCTTCAATTAGCAGGTTGAGTATAAGCATGACTCGGCTAAATGTCTACGGCTGCTGTACTTTGAATGGGAATGATGTTGTCTACTATTCCTTCAATAGCGGCCTACAAGTTTCCACAAAAAATTCATACATTCAGTGAGCAAAATTTGATCGAAAGAGACTTCGCTCGAATCGAATTCCAATCCAACATGTTGGTGTTACAAGTAGAGCCCATCTCCACACCATCGCAAATAAGTGACTCTTCAAACTAACCTGATACTCCAACAGTCGACCTGATTCCAAATGCCAAAGTCACAGCGTCCAGACCCCTCTTCGCATCGACGACCACATGCTGCCCTCTGATTGTCCCCGCATTTGCAGAAACCTGGCTATCCAAATTTGAATTATTACATTGACCGAATTGATTGATTGCCTCAAAGTTCGACAGCAGAGGTGTTTAGGGCTTGGACTCCTCTCATGACCCACAAGCTGCCCGGCGATTATTCCGCATTTACAGACACCTGCCTCTCCGTGATTGACCGAAAAATATACTAAGAATCAATCTTCAATCCTCATTGTAATGTGAAACAAAGAAGGATTCATCGCCTCGAAATTCAAAAGCAGAGGAGTTGCAGAAAGGTTTAGGGTTTAGGCTCGACCTGTTTGAGAGCCTTGAGAGTGTCCAGAGGGTAGGAGATGGCAGCTTCAGCGGCAACAGCAGCGGTGGCTGCGAGTCCATGCCTTGCTACCAAAGCTCTTCGGGGATCCTCCTGCTTGAACTTCCTTCTCATCGCCATCTCCCCAAAACATGTGGCCACACTTGCGGATCTTCTTGAGAAAATTTCCTCACCAAGACGTGCTGGAGCAGGGTTGAGAAGAGGTGAATTCCACCTGGAACAGTCGCTGTTGCTTCAGCAGATTCCGGGAAGAATTGGTCGCATCTCACTGTCCATGACGTGCTTCAATTGGACGATGCTCTTCATGCGGTCGGCTAAACCTGGAATCTGGAACCTGGCTTAGTCACAGCTAAAGGAAGTAAATTAAACCGCTTCCGCTTACTGGCTCGGCTTCAACACCGCCCCCGTTAAAGGCGACGCAGACCTCACAACGAAGGCCATGCCTGCTTCTACCAGCTTGATCTGTACAGTAGTAACTTAGAAGTGTGCGACGGTTGTCGATGTTTCTTCGCAGTGGTATCCATTTTGTTAAAAAGCGCACTGGCAATATAATTGCACCACCGCTCTACCTTTTCAGAATTTTCTGCCGCGGTGTGAGTCACGAAATTTCGCTCGTAGCTTATATAGAAGAATGCGCGCGTCTGCAAATTTTAGGAGGGAGATGCTAACTTGCCGGATTTTAGGATCAGTGCCCACACCTTGTTTGAATTCGCCGGTTTCTTTCGTGTTACCTAAGAGAGCCTAATCAAAGAGATTATACAACATTGTGGAGTAACTAAAGCTTCAGGCGCAATTGAGAGAATTGAATCAGCAAAATTGCGGCACATGACTAACTGCGCTCTGTGCTGATTCATTATTTTGCTAAGATGAAGTTCTAGAGATTTGGAGTAGTATCATCTCTTTCGATTCCATTTCTTGGAAGAAAAAGCGGATTACCTATTATTCGAGAGTACCACTGACCGCCTTAAATATCTGATTTCCTCAAAATTCTTGAAAGACGCGGTGGTTGATATTTTCCTCCCCTAATCGGCCGGTCGCTAAATTCCATTTCTGTTGAGAAGTAGAGTACTAAAGACCACTGCCTTACGTTTCGGATTTCTTCCCGATTCTTGTCAGAGGTCTATGGTTGCTGATCTTTTTCTACCAGCTTGAGCCGGTCGCTGCATGATGTTGTGTGACTTGGCCTCTCGTGTCGTTGGTCAGTTCACAGCCTATCAAAAATCACGTGAGTGACAAGACCGACGATTTAGTACTCTGGAAGTATCTTAGTTGTCAGTAGCATGGTTCATATGCACCTCCGTCGGTCGATCCTCGAGTAGTTCTGTTTGGAGCTGTGCCAGGATTTGAGCGCCTTTCTGATCATCTGAAACCGGTATTCAAACGCGTGCCCTGTGAAGACGAGACCGATCCTTGCATTCCCTTGCAATTGCTGCTGAAGGTGATACGTCTCCAGTGCTCGTGTTTTTATTTTGTCGCTTTTTTTAGATCACAACACTTCGGCGAGAGCTAACCTCCCTATTTTCTAATGGGAAACAATTCGTAGTACAGATTTTTGATGCTTTCTCTTTCAAAGGAATTGCATGCATCGTGTAGCTTCAAGTGTTTGATTTTTTGCATTAGCTCTTTGGTCAAATATGTAATTTCTGTACAGATCATTTGCTTGCCTGTGTATGTTGTCTTCTTTCTTCATTTTCTGATTCAAGCAGAAGCAAATCCTCATTTCTTCTACTTGTTAATCATTTCGTGCATACTAAATGCTTCTTGTCGCAGGGGCTGGCTACAGAAAGCCAATTTCTATTGTAAGTTGAATGCTATGCTTAATTATTTCTAGAGGTTTTGCTTCCAGTTTTTGAGCTGATGCACATAATCACTGCATTTCCACTTTTTATTTTGCTCTATGCAATTTTGATCGAGGGTGCAGGATGATGTTACTTATAAGAGCCGGCCTCACGCATACTCGCTGTTTCAAGTCTGGAGATGGCTTAGATAGTATACAAAGTCAATCTTCATCTCATTTTGAAACCTGCTCGCTTGGTCCAAACGATTGTTAGCATTTGGCGACAAGTGCTTTTCAATTTTAGACATACAAAAACTTAGAAACCTCGTGAACTGAGTGTTGTGTACTTGAGGTATTTGTTGAAGTTCCTGTGGAAGTTTCATTTCGAGATTATTTCTTAGACCTGTATATCAGTCAAGCAGTCAAAGCTGGGTTGAACTCCGACGCTTACTGAATGCATACAAGGGTCCATGGACGCGCGAGATGTTTATGTCCAGTTGGGAATATCTGAACAAACTTCGAGGATTGGAGGTTTAGATGTGAGTTCATCAAGTGTAGGTCTCCTGGAATTTGTATGCTTCAACCTGTTAATTCGAGAAATCTTTGAATATATATGAAGTATACATTCCATTTGTGAGTGCTTTCCTTCCAGTAGGACTCCTTTACATTTTGCTATTCAATTTCGATCATTCTTACCAAGGCCGGATCTATCATGCATGTGGGCGTCGTCTTCACCGCGTACAAGAGTAATCCCCACCAACTGTTTTGTTTCTCTGCCCTTTCATAACAGTATTGTACTTACCTGCACTCATCAATGATTAATATTCTTATGAATGTACATGCGTCAGGGTTATTGTTGGATACTAATTTAGGTTATACTCAGGGCGCCACGTTTCTAGCTGCCCTTCCAAACCAGTTCCGATCAGAGAATCGATTTCTCGCAATGTCTGGGGTGTGGTCGTTTGATTCCGACGGCGTTTACTATGTCGTCGACAATCCGATGGAGGACACGTCGATTCCCGGGCCAGCAATGGGGCACAAGGTGCTCGTGCACAAAGCCACCAACATCACCATGACAAGCTACTCGCAGCTCGACAACAAGCTCCATTCGCATGGCTGGTACCCGTACGCTTACAACGAGGAGATCCGCCAATACCACCGGGGTCCCCACTCCGTCGATCTCATCACTTTGCCTGCGTCTTTCTCCGACCTCCGCACGACCCACATGCATGATGTGGTGGTGAAAACTGGGTCCGCTTTCGAGGTCCGGGATGCGGGATAAGATAATCCCTCTATCTCTCTCTCTCTCGTGAATCGATTCGAACGGCGTCGTCCACGATTTTTGCACAGGATTTGTTCAAAGGGAGCCCAAGCTAAGGCAAGGAGGTTAGTTCATGTGTTTGCAATTGATGTATGATTATTCCTGAGTGTTTGCCCGAGTGTGTGTTAGGATTGGCAGCATCTCCAATCTCAACCTCCGGCACAGGATTTTTTTCTAACACCTCCATTTCCTGGATTGGTTGCTCCCCATGAGTTTATACGCATTCCTCTGTCTCCTGCTTCGCCGAGTGCGTGCATAACTTCCCCTTGGAGCGACTCGACTCGACTGGAGGAAGAGCCCCAGCTTACAGGCACTTTAAATAGAAGATCAGCGAGGATTCTTAATCTGGGTGTTTTTTATTTTTGCTTCTTTTTTTTACACAAATAAAGGGAACCTTGACTGCAAGAGAGAAAATACAAACAGCCGCACACGGCCTGGGTGACAACCTGGACAATACACTTAATCTGGGTTTAAGGAAGTTCATTTTACATCATTCCGATTGGAAAACCACGAGCTTCAGTTCAGTTCTCTTCAGCATGATTGTGGTCAAACTTCAGTTTATGGAAGCTAATTTGCATTTGGGTGGGTGGGAAGACGATAACTTAGTAAGAGTCTGTACACATGCTATGATGTTGTTGGGGCACCAGTAAGTGTCCCTCTCCTGGAATGTCACTTTCATTGTCAATTTGTCATTGGGATTGGAGAGGGAGAGTGGTTGAGAGATGTTGTCACGTAGTTGTCACGTAAGGTAAGAGGTCCTATAATGGACCATCTAAGGGCTGAAACAGAATTTCAGGGAGGTAAAACCTCTAAGAAATATTTTTCAGTAAATTTTCCTTGAAAAAAAAAGTAGAATTGACATCTAACCCAAGTCGTTTCACATTTTTCTGAGCTTTTTTGAATTAGTTATCAAATTTTGAAGTTGAAAAGGCATAGGGCTATAAAATGGTGCCCTAGCTACAATGTACATTGTCAGTACATTGCTGAAGGCTATGAAAAAGCAACATGTACAACTACTGTATATTTAAGATAGGGCACCATTTTAGAACCCGCTCCATTTAAGAGCTTTCTACCTTAGTTATAGATGTTGGAGATTGATTTATGGTGAAGGTTTAGGTTAGAGAAGGAAGCTCATGTTTAACCCCCAAAGTTCTTTGACTATATTTTCACCCAAACCCCTCCAAAACTGCCATTTCTAATACAAGTACCAAATATTTGGAAAATATTGTTTGTAGACACTTGAAAGCGTAGGATCTAATAGTATGCTAGTTTGAAAAGATGAGGAAAAAATTTCAGAAATTTCTACCGTGTGGATTACAAGATATTTAGTGTTCAAAGTTACAAAAATTCTTTTTTCGCCACTACAAAAGTCCGGGCAGCTGCACTTTACAAGCTCACATTTGCATGAAAAAAAGTCCAAAATGGTAGTGCCCCTTTGGATTCATTCTCCAAGACAAGTTCACTACATGCTTGAAAATTTTCAAATCATTTGGGATTGGACAACATATAGGAAAAACATAGTAAGTAAAAAGATATAGAGAATGATTCAAAATACTAAATTGTAAGAAATTATTTTTGAAATTGAAACTTGCCAATTCCAATGGTTCAAATGTTGTAATAAACAATCTACACCTGATACTTTTATTTTTTTCCAAAAATATTGAAAATTGAGTAAAATAAAGGACTTCAAAGTTTATTTTAGAGTAGAAAATCCATAACTACCTGCAAACTAAAACCCTTCATAATTTTTGACTCATTATTCCAAATGGAATGATTCAAAGCTTTCCACGTATATTTAAATCTATAAAAACAATTTCAAAATTTTTTTTTCAAAAAAAGTGATTTTTTTTAATCTGCCCGAATTGCCCGAGTTGAGAAATAAACAATATATCATGCAATAACTTTTTAACCATACAGTTAAAAGTCACGAAAATTGTTAGGCTTTAAAGATATTCCTCGTCTACACCATCTATTAAATTTTGGTCCCAAAATATGGAAATCCCTAGTCACACGTACCTGCCCAAAATAATTATGTTGCTAAAAAAGGCACCTTGATGGCGAATTTTGTTAAAATGGTGGTATTCCTTATGCCATTTTTCAGACCACGCGGTCTGAATTGAAAATTGACATGTAGGATTGGTATAGATTTCAAACATCTAGGACATATGGGCAATTGCAAGAAACACTTGTCCTATTTTCTGTCACACCTAGTGGGCTGATTTGTTTTTTGGCTTTAACTTCTATGTTTTGGCTCCAAATGACTCAAGATTTATAGGGAAGATACTCATAGGTACCATACACATTTTTTTCATAATTTTCAAAAATAGTTTGATTTCAAAATAGTACTAGTAATTGAATGTCTCACTTGGCAATTTGGAGGTTTTTAGTCACTAAGGAGTACCTTTTCTTAATGATTTTGAGATGAAATTTGGATGAGATGGTCTTCTAATAGACTTACAGCTCTCCACATGAGGGATTTTGAAAAAAGTTATTTTTATATCATGTGGAAGTCCACAAAGTGAGCTTCCTTCTGGTTGCATTTTTAAACATATAAAGTATTATTTTAGTGATTTTTTTGATGAATGACCATCTCCATAGAGTTGTTGCAAATGGCCATTTTTTATTTTTTGTATTTACTTATTTTTACTAATACTTATTCAATTTTTTTTCAAACTAATTTTCTAATTTTAAAGTACACCAAAAAAAGTCACGAGTATTATAGTAAAACGCAACAAATAGGACAAGTGTTTCTTGCAATCATCCATATGTAGATTTTCAAAATCTATGACTAGTTTAGATTTCAGATCACGTAGTTTGAAACATCTTGGACAAGTATAGATTTTAGACATCTACAGCACATGTAGATTTCAAAAATCTATGATTGTTTTAGATTTCAGACCGTGCGGTTTGAACTATCAAAAATGTCAAACTAATGGAATACCACCATTTTAACGAAATTCACCATCTTGGTCCTTTAGGGATTAAGTGCACCTTTTGTTAAGGTTGACAGTGATTGTCATAACTTGTTTTTTGCGTAGATAGTGGATAGTGAGGAGAGCTTCCTATCCACCCAAAAGTGTGATTAAATTTTTTGTTTATTGATCAATCCCTCTACCCTTGGTGAGTTCAAAAAAATATTTAAACTAAATTAATTTACAATCACCCCTTTCCCACCCTATTTGTAATTTTCATGTGGGATGGGGTTCGGCATTTGATATGGGATATATGCCCAAGTTCGTATCCATATAGTATAGTATCCAATATCCATGGTTGTATAGATATCTAAATTTGTATCCATATTGTATCTATACCATATAGTCGATCACATCCATATTGTAGTATCTCGTATTTATATCCGTATCCATATCTTAAGTTTTTTTTTAAGATTAATGGCATTAGAGGGGGGCTAATTTTTTTAACAAAAATTATTGGCTTAAAATTTTTGGAAGGTGGTTTAAGATTTTTGGTTGGAGGGAACTATCTTTTTAGGGAATTATAGTATATGATATGGGTGTCTTGTTTTGGATCTACAATATGACACATACAATTTGGATATTACTCTTGTATACATAGTAAAGACCATGCATATGCACATGAGTTGAGGTTGTTGAGGTAGTAAGTTAGATGTACTTCTCCTTGTCAGTTTCCTTGTCATTTGGTACAATGGGGTTGGAATGAGGGAGAGAGGTTGAGAGATTTAGACATTGTATCATCCTTCTTACTATCTTTGAAAGAGTTGTATCTCCCATCTTTCTCACTGTCTTTGAAAGAGTCATATATTCCATCCCTCTCCTTGTCTTTGAAAGAATCATATATCCCATCCTTCTCACCATCTTTGAAAGAGTTGATGATTAAGATTTAGTTTGGAAAATAAAAGGTTTATGACTAAGTGCACCTTTTCATAGGAAGAATGAGGTGGCATTACCCCCAAGATATAACAATTCAACATGCAACTTTATCCCCCCAAAACTTTCTTAAAACATAAAGTCTATAGGGTCTACAATTATATCTTTAGAATTTGAATACATAGATTATGGGGTGTTAATAGCAAATTTTCAATTGAAGCACACAAACATGAAGGACACTATGGATATTTTGTAGAAGGATAAGAACTAGCCTCCCTATTTGAGAATATAACTAAGATGGTATTAAAAGTGAAGTGGTTGATGATGTAAACATTGCATATGCAAGAGAGACATTTGTCATTAGACACGCTGGAGCCACATATTACTCAATCAAGGCCAATAATTGCATAGACAACAACAACATTTATGGGTAGAAATGCTAGAGCCAAGTAATGTTGAAGCCCCATACATATAGTGAAGACCAAAACAATAATTGTATAGGCAACAATAATGTTTGCAATAGAAATTGACATGTTTGAGCTACCCAATCCAATGTATTAAGAGTTTTTCAATGGTCTTCCTCAAGAATGAAGAAGCTATTTTATCCTTCAAACACTAAAGAAGCTATATTTTGAATGCCTTTTATTCTTACATATACATGTCCATATCCAAATCCATATATATATATATATATATATATATATATATATGAATATTAATTTCAACACCTCCATAGAAAATTATGTCCAATAAATGATTCAAACTTATATAAATGTTCCTATTTCCGTTATCTTGGTCATGATGGTTTTGAGTGATTCGAAAAGCATACCACATTCATATACAGTACAAGAATAACAATTTAACAAATAAATAACATAATGAATCTATCTAAACCAAATTTGAAACTAAGTTAAAAGATATCAAAACCAATACAAGGATTCATTTTACTAGGATTAGAAGAAATTTGGACCATTTGTATAGTTGTTTGATTATCAAATTAATTAATTGTTTCATGTTGTTAACAACTTTATTTATTTTTGGCTTCTCTTTTAAATTCTATAAAAAGATTCATTCTATGGCATGTAGGATTGCGGACTAATTTTTTTTAATATTTTATAAATTCAAAAGAAATATCTCCTAGATTTGCAAATTGGCCAAAAATCAAATAGCCTTCTATAGGGGCCAACTTTTCTTAAATGTGTGTGGGACAAAAGTGTTCTTGAATCATATTATTTTTGGTTAAGAAAAAATTAAAAAAATTCTTGTAATGAACTACTTCTAACAAAAATGTATTTTGGAGGAGCACTTAGTATTATGAGGTGATCTTATGAATTCAAAATTTTAAATACAAGAAACTTAAAAAGAAATTCAAGCTCTAAATGGTTTTAGGACTCTTTAACTTCTACTTGTCACAAAATACATACTTTGAAAGTTTTAAGAAGTCAAACATGTTTCTTATGAACAATAGAAAAATTCATTGTTTCCATTCATTCAAAGTTTTTGTGTTAGATTTTTAACTCTTAAATGAAGAAGATTTTTAGAATTCATATTTACAATTAATTGCTCAACACTTTAAGAAAATAAATTATTTCTTTGTTTCAAAAAATTTGACATTTTCTATCTCAAAAATGGTCCCTAAATAATAACTTCAATAAACATATGATGTGAAAATCCTAAAATCTTCATGATTGGTTAGGACTTGCAATTAAAATTCAAGGCAAAACAAATCTTGTAAAATTTTTAAATATTCATTTTTCTAAGAACTGTAGAATGAATGTCAAATATTTAGTTTCCTATATATCATTAAATATTTATTAAGACCAAGGTAGAAGGATCCAAACTCATAGCTAAAGTCTATAGATCCTAAAACTAGTTGCATCTTAGTTTTATAAAATTGTAACTTCCATGATATTAACCTATTGTACACAATTCAATTTTTTAAAATTAAGTTTTATAATTTGAAAGAAGTATTGGTAGGTCAACATAGAATATTGGTGAATTTAGATATAAAATTTTGTAAACTATATTTTTTAGGATTGTTTTTGAATTGATTGAATTCATTTTTGAAGGGTCAATTTCTGAATATAGTATCAAAATTTTGACATAAAATATACTAGTAGTCTAGTATTTCTTGAATCATGAAATTCTAGTAACAACCTTTAAGTCAAAATTTAGAACCCACCTATGGCTTGTTGATACCTTGAATGAGATGGTTGTCTCTCAATATTTAGACCATGCTGAAATAAAGGGGCATTTATCAAGCTCTAAAATCAATTGCAACAACAGTTCCTTTTGAACTCCAATTCCTTATTAAATGACAAGGTGTTGAAATTTCTCATCTCTTCACACTTCCATAGCTTTGGACATTTTGTTCATAGTCATTAGTAGTGGTGTAGGCAATTGTAGGGATCTATATTTTTTTAAATGTTTATTAATATTTATAGTGTGCAATGTCAAGGAACCTAATGTACATTCACAATGATTTTTGCATTCAGACTACTATCCTACCAAATAAAGTAGGTAGATTTTTTTTGTGCACTCCCACAAATACATATCATTTCAAAATTGTAGCTCTTGAAATTGATTCAAATAAATCTTCCTACTCCATTGTTATTGATCTCCGATTAAAAAAATAATAATTGTTGTTGATTGATTACCAAGGCAAGAGACAATTTTGCCCATTGGTGTGACACTCTAGAACACTATAAATATGGTCAAAGAATATGTACAGTGTACAAAACATATGCAAAATTGATATGGAAACATATAGAATACATATACATCTATACAAATACAAATGAAAATTATATATATATATGGCAATCTTATATATCCCATATGATTTATAGTCCAAATATCTTTTAGAAAAATACATATATGGTATAGGAGGTGTATATTTCACAAGTACCTATTTCATTATACATATATCTGTTTCAATTTATTTAGATAAGGTTAACCACAAATGGCTAAATGACATATGTACCCAATCAATGTCATTGAATAGAGCACTTTTGTTATTGTTACTATTACTATTACCTCAAAAAGGGAAGTAACTGTCTCTACATAATACTTCTAAGGTAAACTACCCCATTATAGAAAAAATGGGAGCAAACTCATTGTGAGCAAATTTTTAATGGTGGTGTACATTTCAAAACTTGAATGTATACTACCATTGCAATTTTGCCTACAATGGGCTTGTTCTTGTTTGATTGTAATGGGGTAGTTTACGTTATATTCAACCATCAAGATTGGCAAAAAAATTCTGAAAAAAGATGCCAAAATTTCACAATTTTTAATTACCTATTTGGATATGTATATATGTATTTAGTACTGGAGTACGTCAATTTTTGACCTTAACTCTTCAAGACTCAATGCCTTTTTGGTCTTAGAAATATCATTGTTTTTGAAGTGTTGTAGTCCAAATGTCACTAAAGTATAGAAATAGTATACAACCATACAATCTTATAGTGTACATATTGTAGATGGCATGAATCAAATTTGGAGTCACTTGGCTTCATAGATTGTAAAACTTTAATGTTTTAGTGTAGATAAAGGATCCTTAAATTTTCTTAGAAACACATTCTAAGGTGAAATTCAATTTCTAAACCTAATCAAATGAAAAAAATGAAACTACAAATTGCTTTAAGACTAGCACTCACATACATTGGTGAGCCCAATATCATTCAATTGACTCATTTTGTCTTCAAGTTGACTTTGAAATGTCAAAAAATAACAAGAAAAGTTGCGAAAAACACGTCGATGGTTGATCATTCTACTAAAATGCTCAATGGTACTAGTTTGTGCGCATGAAAGTGTAAGAGTGTGAGTATAAGTATATATATATATATATATATATATAAAAGTAGATATCATGCAACCATTGACAGTGTTTATAATATGAACACCTATATGATAGATATTTATAGCATATAATATTATATATGTACTATTAATATACAAGATAACTATAATATAGACACTTATATCATAGGTGTATAATCTTCTAGGCTCGCGGGCTCATACTTCAAAGCTCACATCTCAAAAAAGTCACTTTGTAGAATGTAGAAAACCATGTGAGTTAAACTATAGATTGCATTTTATTCATTGGAGGAAAAATGTATAAATGATTTGGATCCACTTTAACCTAGATATAAATTAGTATGAATAAAATTAGAGAAGAAAAAAAATTAATTTTAGGATGAATATGATACTTAGTCTTTCTGATAGAGGAATGAAATTTAATATGTTTGAAACCATTTAATACTTTGCATATTGTAGCTAGAATTAAGCTAGATGCACTAGATTTTGGGCACTTTACTTTCAAAATAGATACCAACAAAGTAAAATGGAATAAAGTAGAAATTAACTATACAATTACATATTTTTATTTTAGAGGGAGTATTTTGTTAAAATTAGAGAATCATTTTATCGTGGAATTATAAGATTGAAGTGTGTACTAGAACTAGATTATGCACATTCAAAAATGAGATTTTTGAAGATGTTTGCCTTTGGAGTTAGATAGAATTTTGATTAGAAGTCAAAATAAAACTAAAAAGATTTACTAATATTTGATATATCATTACTTTTTCACTGCAACCATTTACATCAAGAATAGGCTTTAAAATATTTAATTGTAAAGTTTATAAGTAAAAGTGACTTTTGAGTTAGATAGAATTTTGGTTTAATTTCCAAAAATAAAAATAAAATGATGAATAAAGAGATTAATTATTTGAGCAATGCTACAACTTTTTATATCAAGAATAGACTAACTCATAATTAAAGTAAAGTTTATAAGTGAGAGTGACTTTTGAGTTAAGTAGAATCTTGGTTCAATTTAAAAAAATAAAAGTATAGTAACAACTAAAGGATTATGCAATATTGCATTCTTTTATATCAAGAATAGACTCCTACACAATTGGTTCATAAGTGAGGGTGACATTTGAATTAAATTTTCAAAAGTAAAGTGATTTAGCAATGTCCAATGTCATGATCACCTCTTCGGGTACCTCTTTCTTGCAACCTTTCAAATCAAGAACAAATTCACATCCTAGTATTGTAAAGTTTATAAGCAAGAGTGATTTTTGAAATAAATAGAAATCTGGTCAAATTGTTAAAAATATTATTAAAAAAAATTTAGCAATGTTAGTTGTATCACTCTTACACATAGTTATTGTGAAATTTATGAATGAAAGTAATTTAGGCATATACAATTTTAGAAAAAAAATTTACATGTTGAAAAGAGTCAAAACATTGATCAAGATTAGAACACATACATTGCTAAAATATGAACAATAAAATACAATTCAAATAAGCAAATGAAGATAACAAAGTTTTAAATATAAGAAAATATAGCATAATAAGCTAGTTGTATACTTGTATTTGTAAGTATTTATTGTGTTTTCAAATATGTGTAATATTTTTGTGTTTTTTTCACAACTATTCTGATAGTTGGAGAATTCTATATATATTTTTATAATAGTTGAATATAATAGTTGAATTTTCTTATAATAGTTGAGTGTATTAGTATGAATGTCATGATCTAAATTTTAAAACATGAGTTCCAATTCTTCACACATTTTATGTTATTTGCATTTTGGACACTAAAATGATTACAATGTGGTTGCTTGATTACTAAAAGATTAATATGATACATAGGTGAAATCAACCCCTAAATACCACGAGAGCCAAAAAATAGTCATTTAGTCAATGGAAAATTCAACAATTAATGCATATCCTAGAAATTGTATGGTTTTCATTCAAGTTTTTATAGGCTTCCTTGAATGTGTATGCACAATAGATGGTGGTGAAAATTTCCTAATTGAGGTGGTATTAATTTTTTAATACAAGAAGATGTGTTAAAAACAAATCATCACAAATGATTTCTTAGTGTATTTTGGTACCTTCTATGTCCTTGTTTTGGATGTCAAATTTAGTTTTAAAAATGCTTTTTATTTAATTTAACCTCCAAACGACCATTATTCCTTCAACGGACAAATGGGACTTTGGATAGGTACCTACAATCTCGATTCTTGTCCTAATTTTTTGAAACTTTACTTGAAGATAGAAAATTTGATTAGCTTTGTAAGAATGTAATTCGTTTCAATCAATTCTTGAGAACAGAAGTTATGACCAAATTATAAGTTTGAAATAGGGAAGAGGAGGCAACCCTCCCAAAAAAAAATTAATTTGAGTTTAAAAAAAATAAAGATTTCTTCTCATAGATTATATTTTTTCTACATGGAAGGTTTTGTTTCATTCCATTTGAATTTGTTATAAGAAAGTTATAGACAATCTTATTTTGGAGGGAGTTTGATGGTCTTCTAGAAAAAATTATTTGTAGTATTCATTTCTAAATGCATTTTTTACAAATTTTTAAGAAAAAATTTCCACATGGGTTTTTTGGTTGTTTCAAAGAATTTCTCCATTGGTATTATTGCATTTTAATTTGATCTTCGAGATATTAATAATTTTGATTTTCCTTCTATCTTATACCTATTTCTAGTCAACAATTTTAATATTTTTTTAAGAAATAAAATTAAAAATTTTAATATTTTTTTTTCTTTTTAGACTCTCAAGTCTCAATTGAACTCTCCACCATGAATATTTTAAGTTCAAAACTATATAGTGCAAAAATTAAAGTTAAGAAGGTTCAAAGTCAATTAATCCTATTTCGCAATGTACTAAAAAACTTCGTTTTTCACTTTAAACAAAGATATTTTACAACTTGTGTGGTCAAAAAGTTTGAAATGTTTTTCACACACTCTTGTACTTATAAGGTATAAGATACTACAATTAGATTTGTAGAAAAATATTAAATTTTTTTTTAATCTTTAAAATAGAAGTGGCGGTTCTAAGTGGGTTTTTTTGCAGAAAAGGCATTCATTTGGTCATTTAAGGGTTAATCTCATTTGCTTTGAAACCCAAAGGATGTGTTATGTAAATGAGTAAATTTAACCACACACAAAGATGGCCAACTTAATTTGTCAAAGGATCACTTCAAGTGCAAGTTCATTTAAATGTTTTTAATTATAGAAAAAACACTTGAAAAACCAAAGTGACTACATTCTAGTTGTTCAAGGGTGAAATGGTTAATCAATTATTGTTTGTCTTATATTGATTTGAGTGTGATCCAATTTTTTCTGTATGTTGCATGTTTTCATGCCAAACATCATCTTAAAATCCTTCATTATTAAACAATACTAAATTCTTGAAGTTTATTAGTACTATAGAGTGTCAAAAATTAAGCTAGATTTTCATTTATAATTACCCACATTCCTATAAGGGGCTTCAAATTAAGACCAAGTAGATTTTTTTCTATTGAAAGAGTTCTTTAAAATCATAATTATTAGGTAAGTAGTCCCCAATCAAATATGTGGTTAATGCAAGTCGTTACAAAATATAAGGGAAAGTGACCTCCCTAAGGCTTACATAATAGCAACCCTCCTAAAATGCTATTTAGTTACTTGTATCTTCTTAGATTGATATGAAATTTTAACTATACAAACTTGAAACTAGTATACACAACTTTTCTAAATTTTTTTAATTAGAAACAAACATTGTATGAAGAAGAAATAGGCCACCTAAGTTCACCATAATCCACAATTGTCCAAATTTTGAACTTTGAATTGCTCCCAAGCATTTAAAACAATTTGGATATACATAAAAATAACCTCAATTATAGTTAGACTTCAAAGGAAACAAAATCCAACAAATTTTATTGAAGATAAACATTGGATGGAGGAGATAGAATCCTCTAAAATTGCACCTATTAAATGTTGTTTGTGACTACAAATTGAACCTATGAACTTTGATTGGTTTTCAAAAGACCAAAATATTTTGGATTGATTTTGAAATTTCACTCTACAAATTAGAAAAGGGATGTAAATTTTCCAATAAGTTTTTATCGAAATTGGACATTCAATGGAAAAGTTAAGGCATTTAAGACTTCTATACTATGTAAGGACAATTTTGGTCTTCTTGGGTGGTGAAGGGCTAAACCGCTAAAACTATCTATAAGATAGGATTATATACAATAATTTGTATAGTTAGGAGATAGCGTTCAAGAAACTATCTAAAATTCACTTGATTTCTACTGGGAATATTCTTGAGCTAATTGTACATGGCAAGAAATTCTACGGAAATGAAGATTTCAACAATTTTGCATAGCAAATGAATATAATTGTTGCAAAATACATTATTCGTCCAAGGACTCAATTACAATCATCTGCAAGAAGTGGGGTGACATTGTGACATAGTAGCTCATGTTTGATTGGAATTGCCCATCTTTGGCCCCAATAGCTACATCACAGTCATCCAATTAGTGCAATAATGAAGATTTGAAGATTATGTAGTGTCTTTTCCATTCACAACTTCATCTCCCTCACTTAGCTTACTTGTAGCATGTGTAATTAATGTTTTATAGTGTAGGATTAAGCCCGCATTTAATGTTGCAATTCTCTATTTTTACTATAGTGCAATCAATGCCTTGAATTATAGAGGGATTGTCAAATCTACAATTCTTGCATAGTAATCATTGATCCTAGACTTCTGGCATTTCAAGAACGTATATTTTGTTGCAATCCCTCATTGCTTTGAATGTAGTCGCACAATTGTTTGAATTTGCAAGCGCCATTTCCTACAACTTTGCAAGTTGTGAAACATTGAAGATTCTCACTCTCGAGGTCCTTGTCTCTTGCATTCATTGATTGTGGAATTGGAGGCTCTAATTGAATGAAGAATTAATGTGCTTCAAGAATTAAGACTAGAGCATTCAACACTCAAAATTAGCAAGTTTGCAAATTGGCAATGATGGAAATCTCAACTTTGAAAATGGTTTTGGCCATCTTGTTTGGTTCTCACTTGCATTTGCTTGTACTCATTTTTACCGTAGCTTGTTGTACCTCACTTTTGGATTTGCTTTTCTAGCTTGGAATATATGACTATGTGTTTAGGGATTTTGGAAGTTTGGGGTGTAGGATTGTGTGCAATGGCGGCTTGCTTGCAATTGCCAAATAATTTTTGCGTAACCTTTTGGTCAAGCCACAACAATAGTGCGTGTAGGAGAAATGTTGGCCTTGATGGAGAAAAATGGTTACAATGTAAGTGTACTTGTTCCAATTAAAATCTCCTCCGGAATGGAAGAGGATGTCATTCACATTTTAGAGATGAGGTTGTCGGATTCTTTACCTACATTTGTGAAAGAACATTGCCCATTGGAATCAATTGTAATTTTATCCAAAGTATTGAATAATATATGGCATGGGCATTTCGATGTAGAAGGGAAGGAAAAGAGGGATGGGGCTATGATCACTAATGCTTCTAGTGTGGCAAAAAGAAAGAAAGTGATCACCAACACAATCACAAGAAGATGGTAGGCAATATTGGCCTATAAGTCTATGTGGGCAATATTGAAACTCAATGCCAATAGTCACTTGGCAAGAGTCATTTGTCAAAGCTACACCACAATTACTAGAAGATAGAACGTGATGTGCCATAAGGAGATAATTTGGAGAAGCACGAGGCGAAGCAGGTGTACAAAGAAGATGGTGTAGTTTTCCTTGAGCTGAAGAAGGGTGACACCTACACAAAGGTCAAGTGCAAACATCACTAATATTGTAAGTTGTAGGCTAGTCAAAAGCAAGGAGGGATAGTGGTGGACCTACTTGTTGCTAGTTTTGGGGGCAAATTCAAAGAAAAGGGAGTACAATTCTCCACATTGTTTCAAATTCTTAGTCATGGTTGTCCAATGTGTGATTATGAATGTGAACAATATCTGGTGAGGCATTTTAAGGTCAACATTTATCTAAGAAACATGGATGGGAGCCTAATGGATGGGAGATGAGCTTGGAGATGAGTGAACATATTCATGTCATTGTTTTGTCTAAATCGAATCTGGTTGTATTTCAATTTGTAAGCATTATTTCTATTAGTGCAAATGAAATCACAACAATTGAAAATACATCTTAGCTTGATACATATGTGTACGCCATGGATTATTGGAAGAGGGGCTTGCATCCTTATCATCTATGCTATATTTCTGATAGTGGCATTACAGACCACTTGACAAACGCGATCATGCTCTCTATTATAGGGGAGGGAGGGCTAAGTCGTGTAGACATAGCCTCAAAATTGTTTTGGTACAAATGGGGTACGCACATTTCAAGGACCAAAAAAGGGGGGTTAAAATCCAAATTTGGGAGAAATTAATCCCATTTGTCCTATCATAAAACAAATCTAATGGTAGAAATACTATCTCATTAACTGATAGTTTTTAAATTAGAAGGATTCTTCCAATTTCTTTGCTTGTATTTTTGTTGTAGTTACAACCGTCATACTCAACTTCAAAAACTAGTTGATATCAGGGAAACTAAAGAAACAAACATGTTGAAGAAAGTGGACACACGTTGGATATCCATGAGGACTCCATTACAAAAAAACCAAGACTTAATACAAAATCTTACTTGTAAAGATAGGTTTGGACATGTCACCATCTCTTTGCTACAAAGTCAATGCTAGGGCTATTAGAAACTTTGACTCCCTATCTAATGTTGCGGTCCTTCTATCACTTGCATATTTCATAGCATCCCTCAATGTTGTTTATTATTTGATCAAGCTCATTCAAGCATGTGATACTTTTAATTTTTAATCTATAATTTCTTGCAATCCATCAAGGTTTTGCCAAAATTAGCTTACATGGATGTTCATTGATCGTCTTCAATGTACAAAACGGTGGAATTTGCTTGATATAACAAGCTTCTTAACTTGAGCAATGCCAAATTTCCTCTAGAATAAAAGGATTTAGAAGGCGACATTGGCATTTGCCACTTGGTTATTAATTTTGGCATCACTACAATCTTTATTTGTTGTACTAACAAGCAAACGAGAAACTCAATGTTTGTCACTTAGGAGGAGTACATTTGAGTCCAAGACAATGTAGAGCACCAATTTTTTTGTAAGTGTTCCCAAGCATTTCAATAACTTCCAACTTTTTTTGTCAATAGTAGTCTTGTTGGCTAGCAATGAACAAAGGTACATTGTTGGACTTTAGAATTCTAGTTACCATTTTTTTTAACAATGTAGCTCTTGTTAGTTTTCTCTCTCTTAAAGATGTCGGTGCCTTATTGACTTCACCATTCCACTTTGAATATACAATCTAGAGTTTCTAATTTAGTTTCCAAATGTTTTTGGTCTTGTTCTTTTTGTCTTATGTGTTTGAAAATGATGTAGGTGCTTTAGCAACATCAACTTCTAATTTTTTTGAGTCTTGCTCATTTTGTCTTCTGTGTTTGAAACTAACACATGTACTTTTGCGATACAAGCTTCCAATTTTATTTTAGTCTATCTCTTAAATTAGTCTTTTGTCTATAAAGGTGATGCACGTCCCTTAGCAACTTCAACTTTCAATTTTTTTTGGCTCTAGTTCTTTTCATCTCAAGTGTTTGGAATGATGCAAGTGCTTTTGGGACTTCAATTTCTAATTTTTTGAGGGGGTTTGACTCTTTTTCTCTTGCATATTTGGAATAATGTAGGTGTTGTTGTACATCTTGATTCAAATTGCAGTTCATGAAAGACCAATTTCTAATTCTTTTTTGCTTGTGGCTCTTTTTTGTCTAGTATTTCTTGAATCATACAAGTACTTGTGTGCTTCAGGATTGAAAATTGTGGTTTGAGGGACTTCAATCAATTTCCAAATTTTTTGGCTAGTAGCTCTTGTTTTTTAATCACATTGTTCTTTGTTATGGTTTAATTTGTATTCTTGATTTGGGAATACATGGTGACCTAGTCATCATTCCAAATAATTAGAGCCTTCAATTACTTGTTTATTGTCTAAGTTAAAGATGTAGATTTGAATACAGTAGTTCAATTCCAATTTTTTGAAGAAATTATTTGTAATGAGTTGGCTTTGTTCATTGCAAAGATTGCTCAATTGGTTTGTAATGAGCTTGACAAAAGATTTTCACAACAATCCTTACTTGATGCCTTTGGAATTATTTACTAACAATACTTGAAGCAAGTTGGGGCAAATGAAAGTTTTGCTCAACACTTGTAAATACTTAAGAAGTTCTATTGCCATGCCAAACTTTTGACTTGAGACTCTCCTTTCAGGGATAGTGGCTTATTCTACACAAGGCCTAAGATGCTATGAGCTTCTAAGATAGACAACTAGGAAGCCATGTTTAAAGTCACAATGAAAGCAAAAGCTGGTGTTGCATGTGCATTGCCTTTCCATGTTAATCCACTTATCGAATTATGGCATAGCCTCTCACAATTATGACATTTGAAGTCCTTGATCTCATAGTACTTTGAGATTGGTAGTTGCTTGGTATACGGCTTTGTTGAAGATGAGCGGTTCTTTTCAACTTTGAAATTTCTAAAATCTTGTGAAAGAAATTATTTAGGCATGTACTTGCCCCTTGTGGTCTGTATGTTTGGGCAAAGTATTATTTCCTTGAAATTTTTTACTACAAGGCAACAATTGATTCTTGGAAGCAAGTTCACAAAGTTAGACAACATGGAGATGTTTTAACCCAATCATTAGTAATTCAATATCTTCTTCTTTCTGCATTCCTTATTTTTTATGATTATATGCCAGAGTTGCAACTCATATTCTAAAGATTTCCTTTGACATTGACTGTTTGTTGGGGTATTTGGTTGTGCTTCTAAGTGTGCACTTGAACAAGGAATCAAAACTATAAGTGTCATCAATTAGGAGCCTTCACGATCTCCAAGTTACTTTTTATTCTAACTTTTCTTGCTAATGTGGTTTGTTTGTCTATGTTGTGTGCAAAACACTAATCTTGTAATTAGATAGGCTAGCATTTTGCTAGTAGGGTTCAATTCCCTTCTTAATGGTAGTTTCTAGTTTTTATTTTTAGTGTGTGACTTCTCAATGTATAATACACCAAAAATATTGTAGTACTAAATGCATTGAAGCCAATTTTGAAGTTTTCACATTTGTGTGGTTTTCCCTCAAGAAAATCATTTTTGCTTATACACATTTGTTTACCACTTAGCACTTGAAACCATTGAAAATGAGAAAGAATAGCAAGTTGTGATCTATTAGACATCTTCGCATATCACAACTCCCACTTTACAAACGGAATTTTTTTTAATCTACATTGCAATATCATTTATAAAAAATTATTTCACTATTTGTACCATGGAAATAGCCTATCGCAAAATTAGATCCCCCTTTATGTATACAAAAATAGCCTCTAGGAGAATCTCAAAAAAACCATTCTAAGAACACTAGTAGGGGCATTAGTTGGGAAAAATGTATAACCATGGAGTTTTTTACTAGTGTCTCCCTTGCTAGTTTAATTCACTGCACAAGCTAATTTTTAGAGGGACAAATGAACAATGATCAAATCTTTGACAAATTTGACAAAATTTCAAACCCCCCAAAAGCCTTATGTATTACTTATCTAGAGGTCTTCTTTTTAAAATCACCTCTAAATTGTCATTTTTGAAATGTAAATATATATACATTTAAAAATAATTTTTTGAAGAATCTATCAATACAATTTTTTTCATCATTGTCAAATTAATCCATCTTCTAAGTTTCAAATTTTAAGATATTATCAATTAAAATTCATTTTTTTCTTGGAAAAATTGAATAAGGGGAAATATGGCCCTAATCTCGAACTTTTAATAAAAGAGTTGCTTACCATTTTTGATTAAATGCAATGATAAATAGTTAAGAACATGCACACCAATTTTCACTTGAGTTTTCACTAGGATTGGAGCTATGGAAGATTGTTTTCTAAGCCTTGCAATAGAGTGAAGAACATTGGGAATACAAAAATTTCACTTGATTGTGCCAATTGACTGTACAAGTACATGTTCCAACAAATTATCCCTAGCCGACTTATCTACCTAAGTATGAAATTATTTTTTGGGGATGGCCTTTGATTGGCTAGGTTTCTTTCCTAAAAAATTAATATTTCTTGGAATGTTTGACTTTGAAGAATTACTCAAGGTGGAGCCTTTATCCATATCAAATTTTTTTTTGGTTATAGGAATAAAACTTGACAAACTATGTGAGAAAAATATGAAATTTCAATAGAAATATAGAATATCATTTGGATATGAGGTTAGCCTAAGAAGTTGAATAGTAACCATAAGACAGTTAAAATGATTGGATATTGAAGGATTAATAATGTGAACTATGTTTAAATATCTTATCTCCTCATCCAAAAGTAAGGTGCAATGATAGGCATTTGCTTTAAATACAATCCATCATATAGCTTGTTTGAAAAAATCATACATATATCTTTATTTGGCAATATGGACCTCTTATAGATTCACATGCCATACTAATAGTTAGATCAAATTTAGGATATATATTTTTTCATTTTTTGGTATAACATTATACAAAAAAGATTCATCATATAAATATTTAATATACTCATTATCTTTTTAATAAAAGGCTATCCAATCAATGATCTTTGTTAATTAACATACATCTTTGTTAATGTTCATCATATAAATATTTAACATACTCATTATTATTTTTTATTAAAGGCTATCTAATCAATGATCAATCTTTGTTTTCATAACCAAAAGCTACCAAATGCCTGTGGTCTCTAAAACCAATTAAAAATATGTAAGTCTACAAATTCCATGAATATCATACAAAACTATTTAATAACAAGATATAGGATATTTTTGGAAGCCATTGGTCTTTTAATGCCCCATCTTCTTTTGTATTTGTTCATACTCTTTTGCTTATATCTTTGAGAGAATATATTATTTCCCACAATTTCATCAAATTTGTCTCAACCAAAGAAAAGTCATCTTAAAAAGATTCAAGAATTGATTTAAATGAACACAAATTAAGGTATTTGGATGAAACACTCTATTTGCCATTTAGAATATAGATGTGGAGCACTTGGACGCTAAGGCTTGTATACAAAATAGTGAAATTAGGTTCTCTTTTATTAATTTCTCAACATGCGATACTATATAAATATTTTCAATTATTGCATAAGAATGCACTACTTTTGGATTAGATATTGTTGTATTTAGGACTAATGAACATCCCTATATAAAAATGGAAATATTTTTAAAAATATATGTTGATTTTGATGGCTTATGAAATACCTTTCTTAATCGTAAGGCAGCCTAATTTTACTATCTTGTGTAGTTGTTTTTATTGATTTGTTATTGATTTGTCAAAGAGCAAATTATGAACTTCCTATTCCTCTTCCATTTTAGTTTAAAGTTTCAAATCTCACTAGAATTACCTTCTCGAAAACCTATTTCTTGAATTAATGGGAACCTTTGTAATATTCTTAAGAATGAACTCCAGCTGAATAATGTTATGCCCAATTGAAAATAAATATATTCTAAAAATCAAGCAATATAGCACTCACTTCATTTCTTAAGGAAATTTTAAGACCCACCGGGTATATCGAACACGTATACCCGGACACTATGTTTCTATCTGTTTCGTTCCGGATGGTGATGCTCATTTGAAGCTCCGATTGCAGATCTCTTCGTTGTTTCAGAGCATCGTTCAGCTTGCATTCAGCTCCCGCTATGGCAGGAGCCATCATCTTCAACATCTTCGTCATCAACAAATCCGGCGGGCTCATCTTTTACAAGGTCGTCAGTCTTCGCCTGTTCTCTCTTTCATTCACAACTCGCTAGGCCCGCTTGGTTTCATTTTCCTTCTATCTGCTGCAACGGAGGAATTTCGTTTCCTTTTGTTAATGAAATCCTCGGTTGTGTGTTTTCTAGGGTTTCGGTTGATTAAGAGAAATTCGAAGTTACCTCGTTACCTCGTTGCCCCGTAGAATGTAGCTGGGCTCCGGTCGATCTTTAAGATGTAACAATTACGATAATGTGTCAGTTTTGGAAGAAAATGCGGTTTGAATGCTTCTACTTAGAATTTCTGAACCTTATAGTCCGTAAGACAGGTTGAAGAAATAACACCAGTAAAATGTTATTTGTTGATTCTTGAACCCTAATATTGAGGTAATGCGTGTCGACGAGGGTCGCTTGATTAGAATACTGAACTTTAAATCTTGGTTGTGTGTTTTCTAGAGTTTTTGTTATGTAAAAGGAGTTGAAGTTGCCGATTTTTGTAGCAGTCGTAGCTGGACTGCGATCGAACTAGTTTGATGCGACAATGGAGTCGTGTCATTTGTGCTTCTGCTTATGATTTCTGAATCTGAGACGTCCGTTGGTTTGTAGAAGAAACGACATTTGATTGATGTCATATGTTGATTCTTGAATTTAATACTGAGATAATGTGTGTCGAAGGAGAAATATAATTGTATGTTTTACCGTCCTTGGTCGATTGTCTTCTCGGATTACTCGGGAGCGACATTTTTGATAAATAGAAATTGAATCTGAATTTGTGCTGAATTTGCGATGGGCTTTGAAACTATGCAGGATTATGGAACTCAAGGCCGCCTGGACACTAATGACAGCTTGAGATTGGCGAGTCTCTGGCACTCAATGCATGCAATTTCGAAGGAGCTGTCTCCTGTTGGTGGGTGCACGGGGATCGAGCTTCTAGAGGCCGACACTTTTGACCTGCATTGCTTCCAGGCCCTTACAGGTATGACAGGCCGGCCCGCATTCGAATTCTTCTGAAACGTGGCAGGCACAACTACAATCACTTTGGAATTGCTAATCTTGGAAAATTCTTTTTGTTTCGTAGGTGTGATGACATCCGCTAGTGGGGTAATTATGCATGTTCTTTATCCCTGGTATCCTCTTAGGGCCACTTTAGATTGCACAGGATGAAACGATAAGCTCTAGATAAGGAAAAATCCTTCACCTAGCGGTGCGTAATCATTTTTTCATTTAACCTCATTTTGCTTTATGTCGGCTTTAAAATAGTGCAAGTAACAAGGATGAGCATGAAGAGGTGACACTGGCTCCAATGTGACATCTAAAAACATTTGAGATACCGATAACAGGGTTTATTCATTTTTTTCGATTCACTTTGTGAGAGGTTCCCATTTTTGAGATCCTTCTTTTTTTTTATTCATATCCAGACTTCTGTCTTCCACTATGGCTCATTCGATTTCTTCCTGTCATTTGTACTGGAACAGGCACAAAGATTTTTGTGGCCACTGAACCAAGGACACCGGGAATCGATAGCTTGCTGAAATCCATTTATGAGCTTTACACAGATTATGTAATGAAAAATCCATTCTACGAGGTGGAAATGCCTATCAGGTGCGAGCTATGGGACCTGAATTTGGCTCTTGCAGTTCGGAAGGATAGCAAGACCGGCCTTGCTACCCGGTAAGGAGTTTAGATACCCTACCAGGTTTGCGCGCGATAATCACTTGACTCTCAATTTTCTATGGTTTAGTCTCATGCCAGACAGAGAATGAGAGGTTTACAAGGACAGGTACTTATGTGCAAATTATATATATCAGTAAAGCCTTGAAATCTGTCAGGAGGATAGGAAAGTCCTTGATTTTTTCCATGAAGTCAATAATGCACATATCAATGCATTGTGTGACTCTTAGCCCTGGAAATATTTGTAATGATAGAGACTGAACCTTGAAACTTACTCGAATTTGCAGAATCTCGTCTCATTATCCCAGGGTCACATAAGTTGCATGTTTTGTACTGTTCAAGCCAATGATTTTCTGTAATACAAAGCCAGATGATATCTGTGGTCGAAGTGGATTTTCACGATGCTTACGTATACTGTAAGCAACTAGTATATTCGACAAAAAATCATTATAAAAAGGGAAGTTGATTTTTTGGGGGAAATTAATGGACATATCTGTCAAAATCAAGTGAAATTCTAGTCAATTACGTCAATGTCAAATATTTCAGATTGTTTAAATTTGATTAACCCGTAAATGATGTTGCCATTGTATTTCAGCTGATGATTGACAAAGAATCCTTCTAAGTGGGATAGAAGTGCAACTATTCATCTCTAATTTTTGAGATCTTCTTTGGTAGTTTGACTCTACTTTTTGATTTTCTTTAACCAATGATTCACACTATACCAAATGGATGATTTTCATAGTCATCAAGTTGCCCTGTAAGGGTTAAATATTACATGCATCATCAAATGTTAAATTTTTTTTATTATGGTCAATTGAAGGGCTAATTCAGTGATATATATTGCCTTCAAAAAATGAGTCTGCTTTCTTCAATTTTATTGTGTCATATGTTGAAAATTAGTTGACAAAATCCAAATGAGTAAAATATGAATGTTGCAATATTGCATGTTTAGTACTATCCTAAAAATCCTTGAAACAAAAAGTAATTATATTTTGGAAGTAAATAAATTTAAAGCTTACCACCCATACAAACTCAATTGTTGAGGTGGTTTTCATAATCAATTCCAAAATCACCTATGCTTCTTAATTGATCTACAATGAATTCAATATTTTATAGTGTAGTATTGTACATCATTTGAGAGTACACCCCTATTGATATTGTAAGAGTTTGGTATGTGTAACTTTGAAAATTATATATTTAGAAAAAATAGATAGTATTAAATTCAGTGAAATTTGAAGATTCTTTTTGAATCAAAGAATTAAGATTTCATTATTGTGATAGATGATCTATAGGTTGCAATTTAAAATGTTGTTGCATCTACTTTGTATGTATATAAAGATATTTTTTATTTTTCACAATTAATACAAATAATTTTAATCTATGTTTGGCATTCAAAACTATTATTTTTTCTATAATCTTTTTGAATCTAAGATGTTTGTTTTTAATGATGTTTATATAGTATGTTTGTTTGGATTATATGTGATTTAATATGATATGACAACAACAATGTGATACCAAAATTTCAAATTATTTCGAATAATTGCTTTTGTTTGAAGTTTTGACAATTGTAACAATTGCATGTGATTAAAACAAAATGATCACAATGGTGTAATTAATCTACCTATTCTATTGGATATCTTTTTGTTGTTGATGTCCAAAAAATATGATTAAAATCAATGTGATTTAAAAAAAATCAAGCTAAGTTTTCATTTAATTTTCACCTTATATATGTATTCTCATACATGGAAACACTTTCACTTTGAAGTTGGTGTCTTCCAAAATATAAGTGGCATAGAATTCTGTATGAAGAAACATTTATTTCTTTTGTTAAGACTTAATTGGTTTGTAGTAAGTTTCATCTTCAACACATTTGATCTAGTTTAGAATATTTGACAACTCTAATTCAAGATAATATTTTTTTATTTAGATAGAAGACATGTCTATAAAGAAAATGAAAAATTTAAATAAGTTTTTAACCAAGTCACAAGTTGTAGAATTTGCTATATTCTCCACAAAGTGTCATGAATTACAAGAATAAATATGCATGGTGACTTCATTGAAATTCCTCTTCCACAAAGTATATCCAAATTTTATAATTATTTTGGATAAAGAAATGTAATAATAAAAAGACCCTATAAATATACAAAGCTATATGTACCACCCCACCTCTATAGTATATAAACCCTTTGAGAAAACCCTTTGGTCATTGCTTATATTTAGATTGATTGGTTTTACAATTTTTTCTTGCAATAGAAAAACAAGTTTGAATATCTTCACATATATTTTGATCAACTTGATTTTCAATAAATTAAAAAATAAAAATAAAAATTTGGACTCTTTATTGTAGATGGAGAACCAATTTGAATGCTTGATAGGTTTTGCGAAGAAATGGATCCCTTTTTTAATGCTAATATTTTTCAATTTATCACTTGCTTGCTAAATTTTGGTGACAATGGACTATGTGGGCTTTTTTTGGTAAGCCCTTCAAAACAAAAGATGAAGCAAAATATTGTCATGATTGCACTTTGATTTTTTAACTATAAAATTAGTTCTTTTGTCTTTGTCCATTTTCCTTTAATGGAATGAGGTGTTGTGGCCTTGAGCTACACCTTCAAATACCACTCAATTTGGAGGGCCAAATTCCAAAGATGGCATAGGAGATGCTCTTAGAGAGAAAGAGAGCTCCTATAGCAAGGGAATATTTTTTGCTCGGTGCCACTTTTTAAGTGTATATACAAATGTATATCCAAAAATGATGTTAAATGTTTTGTCACCCTATAGCTATTCTTATTACATCCATCCATTGAATCTTTAAGTTTAATGAAAGTTTAGCAACATACAACTTTATTTTATTAAAAACATATCATTTGTTTATAAATAGTTTTTTTACCTTTTGAAAAGAAAAATCATAGTTTATGGAATCAATATCTTTTTATTAGATTGTAATCTACATTTTTTTTAAAGTTGTTTAATAAAAGCATAATATAAAATGGATTTCATCATCATAATCATGTCAATATGAATATCTATCCAAATGAGTTTTTGGGAATAAAAAAGTAAGAAAAACTAAATTTTGTAGCAATATACTACAAAGGCTAAATGAGAATAAATCTCTATTAAGCAATAGTAATGATCCTTTAAAGATCCCTTTACACATAATTGGGAAGTTGAATCATACAAATATCTTTCTAAAATTCAAAACTTTATAAATAATATCTTTAAATCATTTATAAAATTGTATTGCATAAATGTTGACAATGTATAATTTTCTTTCTTCAATGTTGCTAAAATTTAATTCCCACTTACTTTACTCATTCAACCTTTGAAGTATGCTATCTTCAATTCAATTGCTCAAATTATCTTTAGTATCTACTTTAATAATTTGAGTTTTTAAATTCTTACTACACTTGCTTTCTTCAAAAGTACAATATAGAATCCATAATCTTTAAGACAATTTCTACAAATCATCTTCTAATTTGGAAAATGATACAAATTAAGCAACAACAATGTTAATATAAAACAAGGCATGTAATTAACAAAAAGAAATTGAATACAAAATTATATTAATTAAACTAATACACTTCTTAATTAGTAGATTCAATTCAAAATTTGTCCTACTTCTAGCTATTTTTTATTTCAATAAATTTATTCAAAAGTACTTCAAATACTTCCAAATTTTGTTGCATTAATAACTATTAAAATTAATTTTCTTATGCATATAATTAATACTTCAAAAAATACATGTAATCTTTTCTTCAATTAAATCAAAATCAATAAAAGAACCAAATAAATGATTTCAAGGCAATTTTAGGGATGCTCATACAAAATTCATAAAAAAAGGTAACATAATCAAGTATAGATCTTAACTTTCCACTCTAAGTTTAGAGACAATATTATTAATTTGTAGTGCACTTCAATATTGTTGCTACTTAAGAGCTACTTAATAACACTTAGATTCTTGCTTTGTAAATTTTGTCCTAGTCTTCATTCCATTCCAATGGAGGTGAACTTATCATCCATAAGTCTAGATTCAAAATTTAAGTGAACACGATATTTTTCTGCCACATAGTTCATTTGTCATCATACAAAATCAAAATTCTTCAAGGAATTCATAACTTCTTCTAGTCAGCATTTAATATAGAGAACAGTAATCCTTCAATTCATTGAAGAATATTTGGAGGGACGTCACAATAGATGTGGCAAAATTTCACCAGAAGTAAAACACTCTAAAGTTCAAATGTGATTAAAAGTCTTGCTAAAAAACTTAAACAGGGTCACGTTGAGGCATAAATGACTAGTCAATTTTGTCTCATGTTAAACGAGTTGGAACAGACTCATGTCAAATAGACTCGGAGAGAAGAAGAGCTCGGAAAAATGGGAAAAAGCACATACTGAAAAGAGCGGCTACAATGGAAAAGACGCCGATGAACAAAGCAACAGCCAAGTAGAAGTCGTGTTTGTAGAGCTGAGAGATGTACAAAGTGATTAGGATGGATACAAGACAAGATAATGCAAGAACATATAGCAGGAGCACTGCTGCCTCCTTGATGCCCATATCCTCTTTCTTCAACTGCAAATGAAGGGAGTTAGTGCTTCTTAACTGCCTGAAGTTTGACCACAGTAACCGCCAACCCTTCACATTTGTGCTGTCCAATGTTCTAGCCTATGGGGCCAGGCAATAAGCGGTTATTCTTGCCTAGACTAAAACATATGAAACTCGCAGAACGTCAATCGGTTCAGGCAATCATTGGAAATTCTCGCCTGATCGACCATGCGTAAAACTCACCATTCAGTAGAGTGTCTGCTATTGACAAGATAGCCCAACTCCCTGGATACCCTTGTTTTCAACGAAGAAGAAAATGAATATGAAACTAATTGCGCCAAGTTGCCTGGTCAATAGTGGCTCAAGGAACTTTGCATGGAGAAGTAGGTGGAGGTTCCAAGGAATACAAATAACCTCCACACTTTTGCAAAATGTGTATCACAGTGTAGCACCTCGGTATTGGTAAAATACAGAACCGCTAAACATGGAATGTGAAGTTGGAAGATTGAATGTACCAAGCTGAAGAAGTAACCGTGATGGCCTTGTTTGAGTTTGTTGGTCGGTCGGTGCAATTCTCTCTGAAGAGCAACAAGATGAGAAACTTATCGTCAACCAGCAACGGAACGGCACAATTTGTTGGAGTCTACTTCATTACTTCCAAGTCTTCCAAGTCTGCATGACCCACACGACGTTGGATGCCCTGACTTGTAAACGACCTGACAAAAATAACAACTTTTCAACCCCTCAGCACAGGAAAAGTAGAGTAGTACTCCTGTTACACAACATTTAAAGATGCTGTCAAAACATATGAATGCATGTGTCTGTGAAGACGATAAGAGTAAGGGAAAAAAAATTCATCACGTCTGCGTATATTGCAGAGAAAAACAGGTCTACACTCGTAGGCTTTCTCCTCTCAAGACACAAGCATTGAAGAGTGATTGTATCCCATCTTCAACAAATAGAAACCCTCTATGAATAAGCTGGCAAGTTCAGACTTGATTCATGTTATAATCGTACCAGTGTGCGTCAAATTACATCATAAAACCACGCCACGAAGGTACTCTCTCTTCACCAATCAAGTCTAGCTTACCATAAGAAGCAATCAAGCGGGAGTTTCGTCAGCTTTTGTAGTCCCAAAAGGGTCATGATTTGGAGCCACCTCTTCTCCAATGTGCCGCTGCACAAGCCGCTGCAAATCGGACATCACCTTATGTTCCCGCTTCGATTTTTCCTCGTAATTGAACATAGCAAGTGCACGCTTATCCTCGGCACTGTAAACCTGATTCTCCTTCCGGATACGAATGGCATTCATTCTTTGATGCCGACTTCCACTCATGACGTAGCCTAAATCCTCGAAATTCGAAATCTCGTCAGCTGAGAGACCGACCTCTCCTCGTCGCGGAATACGTTTTCCTTGCTGCACGTACTGAGCAATGGCATCTCCTTCTCCGGGTCGCAATGCACCACCATAGCTAATGTGCCCCTCAGCCCTTGGTGCCGGTACTGGTCCAATAATGGGTTCGTTCTCGAGATCAGGACCCTTTCGTTGCGCCTCCAGCAACTCCTTGAATTTATACGCCTCTTCATCAAGCTCATTTGGATTTGCAATCCCGGATATCAATTGCTCCTCTAATTCGGCTTCATCCGACTCCGAAGCCCCTGAAGAACTCTCCGCTGCTGGTGCTACAAGCCCTTCCTTGGTTCGGATTGGCTCCGTCCCTCCCTCAGAATCCTCAGAGCTCTTCGTCGTCGTCTTCATTCTCGATTCTTTCGCTTTTCTGCTACTCGACCTTCGTCGTTCGTTACGCTTCACATCAGAGTCCTCGTCTTCACTGCTCTGATCGGAGCCTCTTCTTTTAGAAGACTTCGACGTCCTTTTTCGTCTGACCTCATGGTCCGACTCAACATCGTCCGATGAATCCTGCCGCTTACGAGACCTCCGCTTACGCCTTCTCTGCCGATCCTCATCAGAGTCCTCATCCTCGTTCTCTTCAACTCTCCTGTCGGGCTTCCTCTTCTTATGCCTCCTCTTCCTATCCACATCCGAGTCATCGTCACTTTCCTCAACCCTAACTTTTCGATGAGCTCTCCCCTTCTTCCTAACCAAGTCCGAATCATCTTCACTTCGGTGCGATTTCTTTCTACTCCTTCTCTCTCCAGCTCGCTCCCGCTCTTCCTCACTCTCGTCAACCCTACGCTTCGACCTCTCCTTGTGCTTTCGAGTTGGCTCCACCTGTTCTTCAGAGTCCTCATCATTGTCGCTCTCAGTCTTTCGGTCATGCGACCTCTTCCGATGCCTGCCGCGATCCTCTCCCCCCCTGTGTCGCCTCTCATCACTCTCCGTCTGTCTCACGTCGTTCGGATTCCCATTCCTGACGGCCCCGTTCTTGTCATCCTCCGACTCCTCTACTTTGCGGCGAGAATCAGTGCCACGGTATCGCGGCGGACTGGGAGTGACGTTCCAGATGGAATTCTTGAGCTGGCGACGCAGCTTCTCCCGTTTGATACGACGATACTCCATGGGCTCGAGCGTGCGACGGAGCTCCTCATCGCTGTCGGAGGGCTCGTGGTAATCCGAGCGCACGGCGACGGAACGTAAGTGGCCGCGGCTGCTGTGACCATACCTGTCTCGCTCCATGGCTATGGCAGTCTCTCCCTCGCGCTCTGCAACCCCCGGCTTACACCATGGCCTCGAAAAACAAACCCTAATTCCTGAATTGACTGCAAAAAATTTGAGTGGCGCTCTTGAATGTTAACGTGAACTGAAGAGCTGGTGCGAATAAGGAAACTTTTTCATCCAAGACCATCGATGAAACGCGTTGACGGAGGATGGATGAGTTATTATTCATCCATAAGTAAGTTCATCTAATTGCACTGCTCGAACTCTAAATACCAAAAAAGTGATATGTATTAGATAACAGCGAGAAGGTTATTGGACATAACCGGTTGATCACCTTCAATCACAACCTTTGATCTTCATGATCTAAAGGTGTAGGAAGCAAGTTGAAAAGAAAGAAGGTTATCAATTACAACTTGTGATGGTAATGGTGATGGGTAGCCCACGGCATAAAGCCACATTAGCGTTGAAAAGTCAACAACCAGTTATGAGGTACAAGCACCCAAAAATGCCCATTTTTTTTCTACCCCAAATAGATGGATGGTCTTACTAAAGACTTATATTGTAAAAATGTCAATTTCCTCGAGAGAAAATCAACCCAAGTTGTTCCATGATTTGTGGAACTTTGAGTTATACAAAATTATAGAATTTTCACAAATGGAGTAAATGCAATTTTAGATGAACTTACAAGATTGTCTAACCCCTAAAGACGTAAAGGCAATGATGGGGGGTCTTAAACCAATTTTGGATAAGGAATTACAATTGCAAATTTTTAATCTTGTCATTAAAGTTTTGTTTATAAAGACACACAAAGATTGTTTGGAATGTAAGATGAAATTCTATAAAATTTGAATTAATACCTACAAAGTTATGCCTAATTTAGCCTACTAGTATTTGTTCAGAACACAAGTCCATCAACAAGAATATTTTGTAATATTTTATTTTTTCATCTTCAATTTATTAGAGAAACTTTTAACAAAATTTGAAAGCTAATCATTAACTTGAAGAAGTTGTAAGACACATACATTTTTCTAGAATTTAAAAAAAAGGTAATTTATACATTTGCAATTGAATATTGAACAAAAATTTGCTACAAAGTTTTAAAGGAAATATCTTACCATAAGTGAAGTTTTTCAATTTTTTATTCTAATACAATATACTTTTCTAATTTGGCTATATAATGTTTTGGTTGAATTTCAAAAATTAATCAAAATATAATGTATTCTTAGTTGTTTGGATTGAGACCAAAAGTACATTCTATTTCTTAATTTTATAAATGCTTAGTCAAATTAGGTAGATATTAGTATATTAGAAAGCTAATGACTTAATACGCATTGTCATACAAGTAATTTAAAAAAATATTCTTGTCACTTTACATTGACTTATTGAAAAAATACAAAACTCATAATTTTCCAATCTTTTAGGGCTTAAAAAATAGATTCATGATTTTTATTAGGAACAAAGTTGATTACCTACTTAGTCTACATCACCAAAATTAGACAATACCATTTTTCTTGCAAAAGAAGTAGTGTCTTAGATGGTTCATATACATATATAAAATTAATTTTTCTCTACTAGCAATGTTACCACCATTAAGAAAATAACTAGAAAATAAGACTTAGAACAATATCAATGCATATATTACTTCATTGTTATTGTAGAGGCACTTCTCTAATGTGTTCACCAATATGATGTTAGTTCAACTTTTTCAAATCATTTTTTTGTTGCATTTTAATTCTATCCTTCTACTAACCCTTGTAGATTCCTAGTATCTATGACAATATTTCTTCATGCATATTAAAATAATTCAAAAATAATAAATTCTAATGATAATCCTTAAGTTGAAACTAATTTAATTGCGCACTAGAAGAAAACTATACTATTCATGCCAAAAACTGCGTTTTACTTAACAAAGATTGTGTTGGGACTGGGTTGCATTCAACGTAACGTGTAGAGTGGATTGTGTTGAGTTCTCCCTTTATAACACAAAATTCTGTGTTTCAACGTGTCAACACAAAATTGAACAAGGAAAATGTAGAATTCAACAAGGAAAACACAGAATTTTGTATTAGAATGAAAAATTCCGCATGACAAAGCAGGACTTCAACACAATCCACTCCACGCATTACGTTGAATGCAACACAGTTTCAACACAGTTTTTGTCAAATACAACATAGTTTTCTTCTAGTATTGATGTTTGGTGATATATATATATATATATATATATATATATATATATATATATATATATATTTGTACATTGAAAAATATAATGTGCATTCATTAGGTGTCAAGAAGCAAGTAGACACAATATGCTCATGGATTTCTGAGGCCAACACAATTAAAGTTGTTAAACAAAGCAATAGACTAATTTGCATATCCATTCATTAACAATTCTATTATATTCTAGGGCCCATTGGTCTTTGTTGACAACAATGATACCTATTGAAGATTGAAGATTTGTAGGCCCATTTCTGGCTTGATGGCAAAAAGAGAACTTCATTGTTCAATTTAAGAGCTTTATAATGTAGAAATAAAAGTTCTTAAAATTGAGTTACTAAACATAAATAGTAACTTATGTTTTGACATGAGCTAAGTTTTTTAAGCATAGGCTAATTACTTCAAGAGAATATTTAATCCCTAGACTTTGGAGAGATTCAATATAATTAAAACATACAAGGGTATCAATGTTATTGTGATGGCCTTTTGGTTTAACCATTGGTAGTTGGTTTAGAGCTTGATTTGTATTCTGAGTCTATTCATTACGTGCTATTAGAGTTTTGCAAATTTGAACAAACTCTAGTGGCTTTACACTTCAAATTTCTACATATATGACTTCGGGAGTAATTTCTAATGACTAAGTTTGACAAATATGACTTTCACCACAAAAAATTAGGGTGTAAGTGACTTGTCTACAATGATTCTAGTAGTCATTTTTTCATCTATAATGATTGCAAAACAATCATTTTGTAGTCATTGTCATTGTTAAGTTATATTCATTATGGATACTTATTTTTTTGTAGTATTTGTTTCAAGACATGCTATTCTAAGAATTATTGCAAAAGTTATGAGATTCATTCAATTTCCATCTTGATATAGGCATCCTAGTGAATTCAAAAATTCATAGTAATTTCAAAATTTTCCCCCAAAATGTAAATTTTTACAATCAATTAAAGATATATAATTGCATCTATAAGAAATAAATATGAAAATTACATTTGTAGGTATTTGCAAAATGAATTTAAAAAATATAACTATATGGTACTCTTCTAAAGGTTAAAAGTCTTTAGACTTCTGCTCACATAAAAGTCTTGCCAATTACAAACTCATTAAGCTAGATTTTGAAGGTCTATAGTGACCTATAGATCAATACTCCTATTTGGTTGCCTCAAAAGACTTTCAATTATCATATTTTTTTAAATCTCAAATTTTTTGTTTTTTGTTTTGTCTTGAGTTTAGTAAAGCAATCAAACCATAAGTGTCCTATTTGGTTCTTTCACAATCTTTTGAACTCCCTCAATTGAAAAGGCAATATAGGCTTCAATTTTTGTCTTAGGAATTCAAAATTCCACTATTTTTGTCTTGGCTTCATTCCATTCATAACTTCAACTTTTGTCTTGGTGCCTTAAAAGGCACCCAGTAGTCTCAAAATAGCCCCTATATATTGATCAATACAAGAGTTTCCAAAGGTCAGTTCAAAAACAAAGTAAATGAGTTCCAACCTGAAGGTTGTTATTTGAAAATAAAAATCATAAGCAAGTTTTTATGCTTAAAGAGCATGCTTAGATTTTTCATCCAATGCAAAGTATGCATGTTGGAACAATTAGGACTTTATTTCTATACGAAATGTTACTATATATGTATGGTTGTGAATAAAAAAATGATATATGAACAAAGAAAAATTTGTATCTATATCATTATTATTTTGGACATCATTCTATGCGCAAATGCATTTGAAATACAAGATGGTTCATGTTGCATGTGTCGGGCTAGAGGGGATAGAAATGGTAGAAATGAATGTTGTCAAAATTCCAATTATACTTACCGATGTTGTAATACTTGTGACTCTATGAACGATCCGAGCGGACTTAGCTACAATTGCACCACTTTCAATATAAGTCTATCCAACAAAAAAGAAGCTTTTTATCCAATTGGTCAATCTATAGACTTTGTGATTATTGCATATCAACGTGAGTGTACTGGACTTCTATGCAGTAGAATATTGGAAAGTTGTGATGCAACATGCTATTGTTGTCAAATGTACAATGGTGAAGACCCTAGATTTAAAGTTGACATTTGGGCACCTAATGATGAAGGTCCAAAGTACTTACAGTACTTGAATTGCAGTTTTCCAACATGGATTTCTAATATAAATGGAACTTATAAATTTTCTTGTATTTTAACTGGATGGGGCTTGGCTTCAGCTCTAAAACCACTTCAAATGCAACTCACATCACTTGCATGGATTAGACTTTCAAGAACAATTTTTCCTATAAGCATAGATGTGCGATATGTAGCTGGTGATTTATCATAGCCTCTTATTGAAAATAATTTGTAATGTTATTATTAGAAGAAGTTGGTTTAATTTTGGATTTCATTTATTTTTGTATAAACTCCCTTTACTTCTATAGGTTGTCTACATTACATTTATTTTAATATTGAATTTTGATGAATTACGATAAAAATGGTATAATGAAATATCAAATACAATAATTAGGGATTTGAATTGTAAACAACAAATCAAAAACATTTGGTCAATACTCCACCGGCTCTCGAAGAATATGTTATGGGTAATATGAATAGACATTTATACATCAATTTGATTCTTAATACTGAATAAATTTAATTCATCAAAGCAATATATTCAATGGGTGATTGCAAGAAACGCCTGTTGATTTTGTTGCGTTTGGCTGATTTTTTCAGGAGTACTTTAAAATTAGAAAATTAATTTGAAAAAAATTTGAAAAATATGAATAGTGTATATACCTCTAAGATGAAGGTTTTCTCCGAAGGAAATGGATAGAAAAATTCTCTAAGTAGGAGAACTTGAAAAGTGCCAAACCTCTAGAAAATACATACCTTCATGTTTTAATTAGGTAAAAATAGTAAAAATAGATATTTTCAAAAAATAAAAAGTGGCCATTTGCAAAAACTTTATGGAGATGATCATTCACAAAAAAACCCACCAAAATAATATTTTATATGTTTCAAAATACAAGCAAAAGGGAGCTCACTTTGTAGACCTCCACACCACATAAAATTAACTATTTTTAAAAATCCTTCCCTGGAGAGCTAGAAGTCTATTAGAAGACCATCTCATCCAAATTTCATCTTAAAATCATTAAAAAAAAGGTACTCCATAGTACTAAAAATCCCTAAATTGCCAAGTGTGACATCCAATTGGGGTCTATTTTTGGATGGTAAATTATTTTTGAAAATTATGAAAAAATTACGGAAGGTTTATGATAGTTATGAGTACCTTTTCTACAAATATTGAGTCAATCGGAGCCAAAACACAAAAGTTATGGCCAAAAAACAGATCATCACACGTCGTGTGACACAAAATAAGACAAGTGTTTCTTGCATTCACCCCAATAGTTTATACATTCTTGGCTTTAATACCAAGAGATTTATCATTGCAAAGTTGTTTATGGCAATGGGAAAGAAGTAACTCATTTTTGTTGAAAAAATATGGCACAATGAAAGTAACACTAATGATGCATATGGCAATAGGATTTGGGGTTTGACAGGAGGTCGTGAAATTAAATCAAATTATTTCAGAATTAATTTAAAAAAATACAGTTTAGAAGAAATCCTTAGCCCTTTAGCATCTTCATTATCCACTAAAATTTCTTTTCTTTATGCTTTTGGTATATGTCTTATAAGTATATATTCTACCAAAATTGGATCATACATGATAACCGTTGGTGATGCCAAAGGAAACACACTCAAAGAAATGCCTACAATATTTTATGTATTGTCAAGTCTAAAATTTTAGATCATTTTTTTAATATATTTTATCATTAACACAACCATATTTGATAGGTTTTTATTTGAAAATGAAGTTCAAATATTATATATACAATACTATAGTTATCATATAGCTATATGATTTTAAACATACATCAAAATTTTTTTGTACAAAATCACTAATTCAAGTGGTCAACATCTCCATAAAATGTAAAATTGAATAATCACCTTTCTCAATATTAAAATACAGATTTTAGTCAAGAATTTATCACCATTGAATTAATATTTAAATTCATAAAAAATAAATTCATTTACATAAAATACATCATAAGAATCTTGTGCTACTTAAAAAAAATTATAAATGGTATGATTCCAATAAAGATGAAATTACTCTTAAAATGGAAATATTGAATTTAGTCAATAAATTGATTTTTTTTTGTTATGAATGACTAAAATAATAATTTCTTGATTTTATCTAATAGTCTGTCAAAAGTTTTTCCATCTATTTAGAAATTTGAATAACTCATTGTAAAATTTTGAAGTAGTTGTATCTTTTACAAGAAGAAAAATAGGATGATTTTTTATTTTTAACCATAATAAATCATTTTATTTTTGAATAGTCAATTCTAATTTAATCATAAATCCAATTATAGAAATTCGGATATTTTTTTACTTCCAAAATATTTTCCAATAGTAATAAGGTTGATTAGTATTTTATTATCAAATATATTGAAAAATAATTTAAATTTTTTCTAATAAATATGTAATCTATGGAATACTAATTGTTATCTACTAATATATTGCAGATTCATCAATACAAGATTTATCATTGAATAAATAAGAGTTTGTGATTAGTCCTAAAACATATTTTTTTGGAGATGGATTTGCCAATGACTTTGTAATTTCAAGAACCTTACCAATTGATTTTAAATTGAAAAAAAATCATTGTTTCAATCTATATATTATTTTCTTACATGTATCAATGTTTTTTTTGTTTTTTTTTCAAGACCTTTTTTTTATTGTGATTTATTAACATGAAAGTAAACTTATAAGTTTATAATGAATTTAAAAAAAAATTCAATCTAACAAAATAATATTATGTACCAATACAAATCACATTCATATAACATTAATATTTTTTAGTTTAAAAGAGTTGTAAATTTGCAAGTAAACTTATAAGCATAATTTATTCTATTTTAGATTCAAGGTAAAAATATTAATTACTAGTATTTTTTCAATTGTTGAACTTATTTAACATTTCAATAACAAAATACCAAAGTGCAAATTGCAAAGTAGAGCAAATAAATTCAACTGAATGATATATTAGATGCATAGGTATTAATGTTCAAGCAAAAAGGTCATATTCATTATATTGAGACTTTTTGCAATCTCATTTTTATTCTTGATTTGAAGATAAACTACTTTATCTCTTTATTAGTATTTTTTTATAAATAGATAACAATACCAACTTTGAGAATCTAATTATAAAATCACTATTTGAGCATTATTTATTTTTGGTTTCAATTATTATTTTTGAAATGAATTTTCCAATAACTAAGACTTTGTCTCAAAATCTACAAAAAGTCTTAATATAATGAATATGGCCTTCAAAGGTATTAATATCATTCATTCATTTGAAGCATTTGAGTGATATGCTTATGATATGAAGTCTCAATTAATCCAAATAGGATTGAAAAGGACAAGAATCACACCTATGGTATATTGTGATAATTAAAAAATAACAAGTAATTATTCTATAAACATCCGACTATACATCTTGAAGTTTTTGGTTTAGTGTTTATCTTGAATTGTTAAAATAATAAATCAAAGTTTTCTTCAATTTTCCATTTTTAAAAACAATTCTTGATTCAAAAAATGTCAAAGATTTTCTAAAGATTTAATAACTAGGGTTCTACTACTCTCCACACAAACCAATGATATCCATTGAAGATTGAAGGTTTGGAGGCTCCATTTCCAGCCATTTACATCTACATGTAGGAATCTAGAAAGAATAGTCATTCAAACTAGTCTTAGAGAATAGCAAGAACCTCTTATCCTTGATGCAATTCTACACATGCAACATCATATGTACAGTACATTGATGCCTCCATGACAACATGGAATCAAATGTCCATGGCATATGCTATTGCAAAAAAACCACATGATTGAGAATTTGTCTAGCTTTTATATGATGTCAATAAACTAGTGCAAAAGTATGTTATACTTGACAATATATTTACACTCTCATAGTTAGTAAAAAAATTAAACATAATGTATGAATATGAATAAAATCTAACAAATTTTTTTTTGAGATGTACTACATAAAGCTATTGAAGAAATGAAAGTACCAATGTATAAATAGCTACTAACCTTTTTGCTTCACATGTTACTTGACAAATGTCCAAAGCCTACATGATGCCATCCAAAGCTAGAATTGGTTATGATTTTGGCAAAACCAACAAGTCTATGATCCATAAATTGGCCAACAATATTGCTAAGTACTTTTCAAGTGCAATGCTAGCAAAAAATGGCTTAGAAATTTAATAAAATTGGCCTTAATAGTTAATAAACTCTAGACAATATTGGTGGATATTTAGTCTATTTTGCATCTTTTTTGCTTGAATGAATGACCAAAATTTCAACACACAACTCACATATGATACTATACCTTCACAAAAAAAACCCCTCAAGATAATCTAATTCATTTGGTAGTCAATTTTGTAAAAAGTACAACCATAATCAAAGTTATATATAGAAGCACCATGGAAATGGATTTCAACAAAAGTGAATAAGTAGTGTTAAGAATGGGATGCAATTATGCCTCTTATTTTCAAGCACAATTGCAAAGCTACAAATGGTTTCAAAATTTAGGAAATTCAATGCTCAACTAATAGAATGAATGGATTTGACTACATATGTAGGGTTTCATTTTGACAAATGGCTTCATGTGTGATGTGTCATTAACTAGCAATTATAATTACCTTAATAATAATAGATGAAAATTTATAACTTTTATTGTTGGAAATAAATAAATAAAAACAAATTCTTAAATATAAAAAGTTTTGGGTCTAAAATAACTCTTCACCTCTCAAGGTCAAAACTATATTTTTATTCAAGTATTGCAATAGTGGATGAAGGGACACATTAAATCATGAGTTGTTGCAAGAAACACCTATTGTTTTTGGTTCAAAACAACCTACTTAAGTGAGTTTTGTGACTTTAGAAGTAGTTTTTTTTAATGAAATAAAATATGGATTATTTATGAACCATTAAAAATAGTAAGATTAGAATTCATTATAAATCATTATAAATCTATAAAAATTTATTACTAAAAGTTATGAACAAAAAGAGCATGATGGAAAATACTAAGAAAATGGACTCTTTGATGTTTTATTTTTAGAGAATTATAAAATAATTCCAAAAATAAAATAAATTTATTAATTTTTCATCCTCAACACTTTTTGTCTTTGGAAAAAATGATTGTATTCTTCATACTTGTAGAAAGGTAGTCCGCACTTCAAGGTGTTCAAGCACATAAAGGAGGTGGAAAATTTATTATTTTTAGGAATTCCCTTAACCCCTAACTACTTAAGCAACCATATACGGTTGCGTAGAAATTTTAGGCTCAAATTTCAGTGGGGAGTTAAATTCCTTTGATTGTTCAGAAAAAATTTTCGAGCAATTTTTAGTGCTAACTATTGAAAACTTTCATTTTTCAAAGAAAAAATGTAAATATTTCATTATTGAAGGGTCTTCAAAGGCATGTATATAACATTAGTGGAGAGTAAAGCTTGCCAGTTTTACTTCATTTTCTACTTTAGTGTCAATTTGCCAATTTCACTTGATTTGAGATCTAAGAAATTATACTTATCCAAATACTTTGAAAATGATCCCAATAGAAAGAGAAAAGAATTTTCATGATTTTCACCATTAAAAATTTCAACATGCAAGTGTTGATTTGAAGATTTTTGCTATTTTTAGTTATAGAAAAAATTTGTATTACAACAATTGCAAGGTGGATTGTACAATGAGCTCAATAGCTTTTTAGGTGAAATCAAGTTTTCTGAAAGTATATTTTAGTGTGCTGAGATCATTTGTATTTGTTCATGTCACCATTAATCCCAAAAAAATTTTATATATAAATTTCTAAAATATTGTGGAGGCAATACACTAAAATTAGAAAACATACATTTCTCTTGTTATAATCTCACAACTCCCTTGCAATTTTGCCCTCAAAATTGGTTTGTTGACTAATGTGCAAGCTCTTAAAATTAAAACATCTATGTGGTTGGATTTTGAAAGAAGAAAAATTTGCTTCATTGGAGATTACTAAAAGCCAATGCTCTTTTTTTTCTATAAGAAAAACACACTTGCCAAGGCTTAGGCACTTAGGGTTAATGGACTTGTGTAACTTTAACATGCATCCTCTAATTCCAATTTTGAGCTTTAAATTCACATTCTTGGATCAAAGATAGTTCTAAAATCCTCCTAAATGACTAAGGTAGACATCCAATTGGGGGATGTTTAAAAATGGTATGCTAATTTTAATTGAATGTAAAAATATTCAATGTCTACAACTACTACATGCCTAAATTCCAAATTTGATAGAAAAAATACAATCCAAAAGTTATGAGCTAAAAAATATTTGTGTGAGGCTAAGGGGCCGAAAAGTAGGACAAAAGTTTCTTACAACCACCATCATATGAAACAATAGTTGTAGCTACATTCATCCAGCTTCATTTTTATTGCTTTTGTGTGGCATTATGATTCCATGGCCATGCAAGTTGTAGCTTTATTTCATCATTTTTGTTATTTGACTGTAGAATTCAATAGCCAAATCATAATTTCATTTCATCATTTGGATTGATTGGCATCATGACTCCATAGAAAAATCACGTTTCACTTCACATTTGCATAGAAAGAGAGTTATTAATTTTCTTGTTGGACATATCATTGATAACCTATTTCAACCACACCTTAGCAAATATGTATTATAATAGCAATCAATGGTGGTAATACTATATGTACAATGGTTAATAAGAAGTCAAATTCTTGTATTTTTTCAATATTTTTAACCTTATAATACATTATAAGAGGTCTTTCCTCAGTACTTTATAAATCTTGATTTGGTGAAATTTTGAGCATGTCTATGCATAGAGTTACTTTCAAGTTTAGCACTCCCTTTCAAATATAAAACATGTAGCTCGTTCATTCAAATTTATAACATTTAAATTTAATAAGTGACAAATGGCTAAAAAATAATTTATTCCATCGGCAGGGAGTTTTAATCCAATGAAATGATATGATTGTTGATTAGAGATCTCATTGAACAACAAAATGTTCAACTATGGCAAATTTTATTAAAATGGCGATATTCCACGTGCCATTTGTCAGACTGTGTGGTCTGAGCTATTTACTAACATTTAGAAAAAGTATAGATTTTCAGACATCTAGGATACATATAGATCTCAAAGATCTATAATAGATTAAGATTTCACACTGTATGATCTGAAACATCTTGGACGAGGTTTAGATTTCAGACATCTATACCACATATAGATTTCAAGAATCTATAACTATTTTAAATTTCAAACCATATGGAGTGAACTATAAAAGTGTCAAAGTTATCAAATGTTGCCAATTTAATGAAATTTGCCATAATTCTACTATAGTTGGCTTTGAGTTCATTTTGATAATCTCCTACTTTGTATTTCTTTAAAAGAGACATCCACTTGTGTTCAAATATAAGATCCCCTAGACCCCTTTAAAAAACTTAATACACATCCATATGTATTCATATATTAACCCTTAAAGGACCAAAGTGCCTTTTTTGGCAATATAAAAATTTGGGGCACATACTTGTGACTAGAGATTTCTATGTTTTGGAACCAAAACTTTAATAGAAAGTATAGACAAGGAATATCTTTAAACCCAAACAAATTTTTGTGACTTTTGACAGCATGCTTAAAAAGTTTTTGCATGATATATTGTTTATTTCTCAACTCAAGTAGTTTGGACGAATAAAAAATCTCCTTTTTTTGGAAAGAAAAATTTGAAATTGATTTTATAGATCTATATATACGTGTGGAAAGCTTTGAATCATTCCATTTAGATTAATGACTCAAAAGTTATGAAGAGTTTTAGATTGCGGATAGTTATGGATGCTCTACTCTAAAATAAACTTTGAAGTTCTTTATTTTACTCAATTTTCAATATTTTTGGAAAAAAAATATAAAAAAATAGGGTGAAAATTGTTTATTACAACATTTGAACCATTGGAATTGGCAAGTCTCAATTTCACAAATAAATTCTTAACAATTTAGTATTTTGAATCATTCTCTATTTCTTTTTTACTTACTATTTTTTTCCTAATTGTTATATAATTCCAAATGATTTGAATTTTTTTCATGCATGTAGCCAACTTGCATTGAAGAATGAATGTAAAGAAGCACTACCATTTTAGACTTTTTCTTCATGCAAATGTGACTTTGTAATAAAAGTGCAGTTGCCTAGTTTTTTGCATTGCCTATTAAACAATTTTTGTCAATTCAATTGCTCATATCTTATAATGTATTTCTAGTAAATTTTTGAAATTTTCCCCTCATCTTTTCAAACCAACACAATACAAGATCCTATGGTTACATGTATCTAAAAATAATATTTCCCAAATATTTGGTACTTGTATTAGAAATGGTAATTTTGGAGGGTTTTTTTTGTAAAAACTTAGTCAAGGAACTTTAGGAGTTAATACAAACATAATCATATGGACATGTTGTACAAATATAGGACATAGATACAATTATAGATGATGTGAACTTTATATATTTTGATACTAGCATACGGGAATGAAATAAGGATACAACATATGGTCACATATTCCATACCAATTGTGATCACATATTTATTAAAAAAGATATATAGTCTTGGTGATAATAATATACGAGTCTAAATTTTTTTCTTAATATTTGAGGGGGTAGATAAATGAAGAATAAATAAGTAAAAATAGTAAAATTTAGGGGAGTTGAGCTCAGGCTTTCATCCCTTCCAAGTGACTCTCCACTCAAAAAAGACACATGCATTAAGTTATATAGTCAACTTTAGAACTCTTTGGTTGTCTAATCCTTTTTTGAATTGTTTTAGATCAGCTAGTCTAATGGAAGTATTTACATTAAAATCAATGTCATAGTCACAATGTTTTTACACTAGTTCAAAAATATGATTGTCAACCAAAATTCATTTATTTGTCCAATATTCTTTTATAAATTAATCAAATATTTGTGAAAAGTTCATATAAAATTCATCCTATTGTTGACACCAAATAGACTACATTCACCTAATGCTCTTCCAAATTAGTGTGGGTTGATTTCTATCTATTCAATTTCTTACATTGTTTGAACTAATTGTATATCCTTTACTCCCTCTAATTTTGAAAAGGCCTATTTTTTCTTTGTAAAATACAAATGAAACATGTTTTTAGGAATAAAGGGAATAATTTATAAGCAAATGGCAACTAATAAGGAGGTGTTTGGTTGCTATAAAGCTTTAGTAAAAGACATTAAGTTTCTAATATTGTCAATGGTAGATGAGTGCATTTACAAAAAGGTTTTAGAGTGATTATTTGTTGAATGGAATACATATTTTGAGGGAAATAATTGTTAGTGAATTCTCTTTTTCACAATGGAAGAAAATACAAAATTGTTCTGAAATCTTAAGATGATATTCTTCTTTACATCCATAAATGTGCACATCTTTTAATTATTGAAATAATGAGATTTTATATCTTTAATATTGTATCAAATATTATGTATATAGCTATAGTTTAGAAAACAAAATTTTGTAAAACATAGATTCTAATGATTGTTGTGAAGATTGTTGTAATGTCATATATAAAGTTTTGTCTATGTACAATGTAATAGTTTTGGAAGGTTCAATCTCAATTGCCAATATGCTAAAATTTTCATATCACATTCAAAATATAAAAATCAATTGTCTTTTTATTGTAACTTATTGAAATGATTATATAATATTGGAAAATAATTTGAGAATAATTTAAAATTATAAATATTGACAATGACATGCTTGAATTTAAAATTGATTCTTGTTTGAGAGATCCTTGAAGTTCAACTTCTAGTCTGTGTTTAGAGCATATTACTTTAATTTTTCATATTCTTTTCTATTCTACAACTTCAAAACATAAGTGGGAAAAAAATAGTACAAGCTTAAAGCTTTAAGCATTCATTATCCAAAGGCCTTGAAATGCAAAAAATGATTTATAGATGCAATGAAGAGATGCAATAATAGAATTGTATTTACAAAACAATATGTGGCAAAAAAAACCATAATTGCCTTTAAATCCAAATATTTTAAGACCTAATTTTTAACCCTTAAGTGGTCAGTTCCATTGAGAACGTCAGAAGTACTGCAAAAATACGAAATAGAAGTAGAGCGTCTAGAGAGCAGTCTCAACACCTGCTGCGACATGTAACCGTTGGATCTTGAAGAACACTCTCTGGGGTAAATGTGACTGCAAGATGACAGTGCTTTTGATTCTCGAATGGGATTTCTATGACGTTTGACCAAACCAAAACGGCCGTTGACCATGACGGGCAAGCTCCTTTCTTGCCAGGAATGCTGTATTCCATGGGGGGTGCGAGGCTTACAAAAATTTCGAAAAGTAAGCTCCTGAAAGAGGACGTTCCGTTCATCATCCGCAGTCTCATTTCCCAGTATGAATTCATGAGCCCTTCAAAGCCCAGAGCTTGCAATCCGTGGCACCAAAACTTGGTAGTGCATGAGAACATGGTCGGGCAGCAAACTGCTCCATTCCTACGTCACATACGGTCTCCATAGAAACTTCTGCACGACCTGCCCAGAGGAATGCACAGTGAAAGCGTCTGCAGCGATATTACTAAGAAACTGAAGTGCACGTCACTTTGTGTCAGTATGACAACATCCACCTCATTACTTTACAACGTCCTGATTTGCAACGGCACTGACCCGAATGTACATGTCTGCACCGACAGCCGGAAAATGCTTTACGCACATAAAAAGAATGTGCGCCTCCAGAAACACCGAGGACACAAACACTGGAGTGGAAGGCTACGATGAACTCATATGAAGTAATACTAAGTCAAAATTTTATTTTCACAAATTTTTACAGATGGAAAAGCTACTGCAACAGCACCTACGAGAGTATCACGAATCTATGACGAATACTAAAACGAGAACCTTAAAACTGCTTACTGCCGTCGAAGGCGTTGAATCAACAGCGCTCTCCAAATACAGAAAGCACGTCTCCTTGGGCATGTGGTCATCGTCAGAAACTGACAATGCCATCGCCTAATCGCCCAAAGCATCTGCAACCGCACGGACTTCCTCATTCGTTGTACATACACGAAACTTACTGCCTCGTATGAGCCGGATTATATGTCCTCACTGTCCTTCTTTGTACTGAAGCCATGCATGCACCCATCAGCAGTGACGAGTGAGCTATCCCGAACAGCACCAATTCCGTCACAACAACTATCAGTACGGCTACTCTCTAGTATTATGAGAACTGTACATCAACAACGACGACTTCAGGATAGAACTAGAAGACGTCGTTCACATCATGCAAAGACTCCTCATCTGTGTAATACGTAATGACTTTGATGGAAACACTCTCCCATATGTAGAAATACTCCTCCGCATTGTGGGCACTGTAAGTTTGTTCTCCTGCTCTCTAAACAGAAGCGGCACTTCCTCTGGAAGTCACTACGCACCAGTCTGTGAACCCCTGGCACTGAAAGTCGGAAGTGAGAGACGGAACCTCTCTGCATACTCCAAAGCCGACTGAGCTCGTCCGCCATTTGCAATTGAAACTGAAGGTGGGACTGCGGTGCTTTCCCCAACTGCTCTGCGGCTGCTTCATGTAATATGAATGCATTCACCATCGACGTGTCTATCAGATACCACAGCAGCTTGTGCCACCACTTGTGACTTCGAGTCTAGCATGAGTAGAAGCCCCGCATTTGGTCTGCTATGTCGATGCCTCTCATGAATTCAGTATAAGCCTTGTGCACTGGTGACGTGGGCAAGTCGTTCACTTCTCCGTTCATTCGTCTGGGCACTGTAGGCCACGGAACATTGGCCGCAGGAATTGGAGGGTAGAACGTCGACAACAAGAACACTGGCTTCCGATCAACAAATGCAACGCAAGAAATGTCACGACTGCAATGCATTTTCCAACGAAGAGTGCCTTGCGGTTCAGGTAATAAAGCTCTCCTGTTCACTATGCTCTTCGGCAGCCCTAGCCGATTCGTACGAACCGTCCCAACACTGAATGTCCCCACTCTTCGTAGATCGGTAAGCAGTTTCACAGAGGTGAAATAGTTATCTGTGCAGACAACATGATGGTGTCCGCTCAAGTCATGCATTAGTTGCATTACAACATCATGCGGTGTCTTTGCATCTCCACTAGGACCTCCTGTAAGTGACTCTCGTAGTGCAGATCCCGTGTACACTTGGAAGTCATAAACATATTTGTGCCTTGCATCAGCAAGTGCCCACACTTTCACGCCCCACTTCGTTGGCTTCCTGGGCATGTACTGCCGAATGGGGCAGTACTTGCCCTTGTATGGTATCATACTTTCGTCAACAGTGATCTCCTGATAAAGATTCCAGTGGGCTCGAAATCTGTCTCGCATCTCCTGAAGCAACCATCGCATTTTCCGAAGCCTGTCCAGCTCTAATTCCTCATTCGGGTCAGCAACGACTTGGTCATCAAATACATGAAGACATCGCGTTATGTCTTCATACCGACGGCAAGACATTATACTGGAAATGCTTGGGCAATACAGAAAAGTATTTCCTCGATTCCAATAGCTGCGGTGATTTGGAAGACACTTGATGCCCATGAGGAGGTTGACAGTGATGAACGCTTTTAGCTCTGCCTTTTCGAGAGGCCACCATAATCCACCTCCAAGAGGCAGGCGCTTACGACGATGCGGTTGAGAGGCATACCGGTTCGTCTCATTGCAAATTCTTTGCAAGGTGCTGTTGGACCAAAAACGAGAGAACATGGCATTCTTCGTGAACATCCTCAAGATGGGAAATGTGGGTCCTCCACTGGGCCCCCGAAATGTCACATTCCGTTGCGTGTACGTGGAATGCTGACAGGTCCACGTCTGCTCCGCAAAGGCAGCTAGAAAAGCTAGACGGGCCGCTGCCGCTGATTGCCCTTCTCCATGCCGGCGCCGTTGTATTCGACGTGGCTCTCTGTCCTCAACGACTACATTTCTTGGGAGGGGTGCAAAACGTCTACCGCGCTGTACATGAGAATGCGATTGCGTGTGCTGTTCAGAGTGACGGCTGCCATGCATCCCTGCAGGGGTGGCCTCTTCATCTCCGTTTGTAACTTCAACTGATTTGGGTCCTCGATTCCGCATTGTGCTAGACTTCCTCGACTGACGGTAGCTCCTTTGTGTAGGTGCTCCAGTCGGCAATGACGTACTGCCATGATGCTCAGAGAACACAGTAGCCGTGGCTGCAGTGGAGTCTCGGACGATGCCTGCGGATGATGCCTGCGGCTGCGGCTTCAAGGATCCGCTGTCCGTCAATATCGCTGGTAGCATGTGTGACGTTCTGCTGAGTACTGGGAAGGTTGCTACCATCGTGTGAGCTTTCCTTCGGGGCAGCAATGTCAGGGACAGGTAAACGTTCAGCTACGCTGTCCCAATAACCGTCAAAGTCATACCAGGACTCCCAGACGTCATCTTCTTCTGACATCGTACATGTCGCCACGCTGTAGGACCGCATATCTTGAGATATGTCAATGTTGTCGAGTGAATCTTCAATCCCTCTAGCAATATGTAAGGGAGAAGTATTTAGTGGAGGCAGAAATTCTTGATGAAGAGAAGTGGTTGGCGTGGACTAGTGGAGCCCGCCGAATTCAGTCTTCAAAAGCAGCGGCTCCGCACATGAAGAAGGAATGTGTACGATAGCTCCGTCGTTGAGCTCCACGACATACACGAGTTCGTGACTTTCGGCATGGACATACGAACTCAAAGCCAGGCCGATGACTGACTGCATGGGATCTGCATTGCCGTGGACGTCGTTAGAGCCTCTGCGCAATTCTCCGAGCAAGCGGACTGGGAACGAAAGCCCCATGTTGTCGTTGTAGCCCTGAACGGCAGTGGGTATGACATTGACTGGGCATCGCGCTGAAAACGGCCATGGCATAGTCTCCATTGTGGAGTCCATGTGCTGCTTAGGTACGTAGCATGTGGAAGGTCCAACGTCCTGAACAGCAGCAGTCGGCGCCAGCACACCAGAGTCGACCGTTGGGCTAACGAGGTTCTTGCCTCGCTTCCTCCTCAACTCTTTAGCGTACATGTCTTGAAAATCAGCTTGCTTTCTTTTGTTGCCATTGCCTGATGTGTTCTCAGAGCTTCTACCGGTCGAGGTCTCAGATAGAGTTCGGCAGTACTGTCTAGTTCGGTAGGGGAGTCTACGGTGGTTGTCATGATCTCCCGCTGATGGAGTCATTATGTACAGGACGACACTACCGAAAAATTCCTTCGCTTCAGGTAGCGAAGGTGGACACCTAGTACACAAACTAGTTGGAGGCGATGACAGCACAGCCTCTGCACAGACAAGGAGGAGCACTGGCGTCAGGCCAAAGGAACACACGTAGTGCGTGGTTCACGTCCTCTGAGAAACCTTGAGGATGTCCCTCTGATTTTCGCTCTCTCCAACCAAGAATGCGGGCGCAGTGGTGTCGAAACAGAAAACGGAGTCCACGAGGGCTGTCGATTCGTTTCACTCCTCGCTTGACTGAGCGCCGTAGTAGTTGTCGCTTATCCAATAATCCTAGAATTTGACGAGTTTGCGTCTCTGTGGCCCCAATTGAAGAGCTCCAGTTCCTCACAGTCTCTCTAATCTGCGGCAATTTGGACGGCAAGGTGTCAGTTGATGCCATGATGACTCTCCCGTATTGTACAGAGATGGCGTTCAGCTGCAATACGTGCACAATCACTTACCGTCAGCTACTTCGCGAGAGAAACCGAAGGAAGTCAGGATGTGAACATGCGGTTGGAGAACGGAGTGAGTGCCATTTACCTCTGTGAAGTAGTGGCAGTCGATGACGGTGTCCCCAATGACTATGCACTGTGAACATTGGCATGGATGTATCCAAGGTGATTATCGATGCCCTCCCAGATCATTTCAAGGACTACGGAACGCACTGCACTACAGTACTGTCTGCGATCGACGATGCAGAACTGGATCAGAGGAAAGGACATTGACTGAACGGAATGCAGGACATTGCATAGAGGAGGAGGTCAGAGGAGTTGGTAGTATGCGAGTAGGGAAGGAAGTTGATCATGAAAACTGAAAGGAAGATTGAGTCACAGAATATAGAAACACGGACGTAGAGTAGTGGCACTAGGACATCGCTGAAGACAGAAAGTGAAAGGGGCAGATCGGAGCTTCAATATCTGAAATCAATGAAGGCGCACATTGCTTTACAGACACAGCTCATTAGTATGTGCATGGTATGTGTATGACAGAAGCATGCATGTTCGTAATCAGCGCTAACAGTAGGTAGAAGAGATGATTTCTCCAATCTCATGGATACTCTTCTTATTCTTGCAGTAAGAGTGCTATGCAAGTTCCACACTGAAGTAATCTTGAATGCGCTTGACGGCCTCGTTGTTGTACTGGAAATGAAGAAAAAAAATGTGAAAATTATTTAGTCTTGAGGTGGAGCTCTTGCAGTGGTCGCTCATAAATTTGGCGTCTGCTGAGGTGCATGCTTGTAAGCAGTACGCTGTGAATGTACTAAACAGAGAATTATACTTTGCTTTGCTTGAGCAAGCAATCAGTATTATCCATACCAACTTCTAGGTGCACGTACATGTCTACTTGTTGCAGCAAGTATCTCACGGCAGTACTTTCTTCTTCTGGATGAGAAGCTGAAGGTGAAGCATTGAAGTTGGAGGCAGCTGTCTAATTTACTGGAATTTACAAATGCTAAGAGAATGACACGGAGGATACTCAGACGATGGAATTCTGGCGTGTTGGTCACTCATTTTGCTTGCAATTAGAAGGTCTGCTGTACAGAAATATTTTCTGGATATTTAAAGGCAGTGTACCTTCATATTCTGAACATAAACACGTAAGCTGTCGTACCATCGGTTTTTCCCTGAATGACCGCAACCGAGCGTAGCAAGCCAGCAATTTCAGTTGAGATTAGCGCGGTCAGGAAGGGGCAAGGGAAATTTCTTGCAGTCCTTCACACCTCGGTGTGCTCGTATTTTTAGAAAAATAATGAAGCTGTATTCAGGGCCGCTTTCCAGGTCTGTCGCTCAAGAACTGCATGAGCTCACCCCCACAAAAAGGATGAATGAAAAAACATCGGACCTCCAGAGAAGCAGCCGACTTTCTCTGTACATCGTCCACAATCTGGACGTCGACCCAGTTAAGGGTTAACTTTATTCTATACTTCAATGAATTGGCATTTAATTCTATGTTAAGAAAACAAAAATAATATATAATTACATATCAAGTAATTTGTTTTTAATATTTTCTTTATTTCAATTCTAATTCTAATATTTAATAATAATGAAGAAAATTTAATAATGAAATTAATGAATGCTAAAACCATAAGAATAAATTTGAAAATCCTATATTTGAGAAGCCTCGTTTATATACTATTAGTTCTTATATAAGAAAAAATTATGAATTATGAATCTTGTGAATGATGAATTGGATATTTTCATTCCATTGGATTTGTGGCATTTAATACTTTGTTTTGTACCAATTACTAGTCTTTGTAGATTTCAATTGGTTTGCAATGAGTGGAAAAATATAATTCAAAGCAATGACTTTTGTAAATCAAGACTCAAAATTCATTTAGAGAAAAACAAAATGCTTATTTCTGGATATAACTCTCTCTACACTATTTCATTTCTTAATTTTTAGAGTGGGCAACATTATTGTATCAAATGCTCATTTTTCAAAAATAATGTAGTAGAAAGTACAAAATATAGATTTCTTTCTACACAATATGGTTTGATTTTAATTTTATGTCGGCATCGCTATATAATATTTGCTGATTCTATACTTGTATATAATCCTATTACAAAAACTTTTAAATATCTTTCTTTGCCCAAAACACAAATTGATTGGAAAACTGGAGGTGGTATGATTGTAAATCCCTATTCAAATACATATAAAACAATCACATTTGAAAACCATCCTTTTAATTGTCTACATGTTTATAAATCCAACATTGATAAATGGAAAATATACATTACTATGTTCAATGAGGTTCATGTGACTTCATGGTCACTCTATAATAATGATGCATATATTTTATGTAATGGTGCTCTAAATCCAATGCTCATGATTTTTGACATAAGAAAAGAAAATTGGTCTTAATATGATTTGAATAAGTATTTTGAAAAAGGATGGAAATTGTTTGTAATTCATTATAGATTGTTTTTCATTCAAATCCATCAAAATGCATTGCTAGTACTTAAGTTGGAAACTTATCCAAATAATCAAGATTCAAGAATTAGATTGATCTATCGCAATGATATCAATAATGGCTTCCACAATGTAAGAGATGCATTGGTTTTTGACAATAAAATCATTATTTCAACTTGGAATGGTGGCTCAATTATTAACGTTTTACAACAAATTATTCAAAATCTTGATTATGATTTTTTTGACATTATTGGTTTTGATTTCAAAAGTTCATTTGAATTTAGTTTATTTAGATTAGATTGAGGAAACTAAACATTTGTATGTTTAAAATTAGTCACACGCTATTATTACATGCAAGAATAAAGGTCCAAAATGATAATTTTAGCATTAGCAAATTTGTTAAGTTGATATATACATTTTGTGTTTCATTGATCACACCTTCAATTAACACCTTTTTATACTAAAATCTTAAAGATATATTATATTATATTTATATTAAATAAAAAGTTTCTTTTCTATATCTACATGAAAAAGCTTCATCACATGCATATTTATTCATACATCATTTGAGTGTAAGTATGGTCAAGTATTGGGTTTCATGTCACTTTATGAAAGTACTTTCAAAAAACCAAGAGACACTCATTTTTAAAAATGTCTTTGTGTTATGTATTTGCTTTGAATTCAAAGAAGTATAGAATAGATTGATCTTAAAGATTTGAAATTTTAATTTTTCAATCACATTTGGCAAAGTAATTTGACTAAAAATGGATGTTTATTGGAGCATGATTCTTTAGTTTTAGAATTATTGAAAAGTACTAACTTTTTTTTCAAAATCATAAACATTTGAAATTCACCTAGTTCTACTTTTCATCTTCCCATTCTATTTGTAGAATGATATAGAAGTCTTTCAAAAAATGATTTGAAATACTTGAAAATTATGCAAGTCAAATATAAAATTTGTAATGAAAACAATATATTTTTTCAAAGCCTAAACCATATAATATGTAATACAATTATCTTTGGAGAACAATTTTTTTCTTAATATCTTGCACATAGGTTCATTGTTGACCTATTTTGTTGATATTTGTTAATTTAAAGTTGCTTAAAGTACTCTATGAATGCCTTAAATTGACCTTTTATTTTAGGTTCAATTATTTCTAATAGTAACTAGACTATTAGAAAAGAACAAGTTTAGAGGAAAAAAACAAATAATAACATAATGGAAGATGCTACTTTGGGGCAAAATCACTTTACACACATAATGTAATCTATTTTTTTAAGTGCTTAACCATACCTACACCCATTTGTAATGATTGTAAACATCACTATCCCTATTGACATTGATTTATGAAGCAACCTTCTAATGCATCACTATGCATGGATCATATCATCATACACAAATAAATAAATAAATATTTATTTATTTAAAAAATTTTAAATTTTAAATTTTAAATTTTTTTAAATTAAATTTTTTTTTTTTAAATGATTTGAAAGACCAAAGTTTAAAGGATGTACATGCAATTTAGTAAAGAGCATGTAAACAAGAAGAACTTTTGAATGACTTGGTTAAATTTTAGTCTAAATGGACATCTTAAAAACATTGAGTTCTATATGAAGTCCAATATGATGCTTTGAACTTGTAAATTTTCAGATTTGTGTTAAACATGTCAAATTAATTTCCTAGCTATATTTTGTCTTGAAATTTTAGGGTAGGCTTGTATCATTATTAATAAGTTTGAAGTTTAATTGAAAGTCAAACCATTTATACTATTTTCTCAAATATATATTAAATTTTACATTTAATAGTTGGAGATAATAATTTATGAATATATTTCAATTGTATATTAACAATTTTATAGAATTGACAACTTCTAGAATGCCATTTGAAATTATGGTTGTCCCTTGACAAATTATAGGAGTTAAAGTATTTCTAATGAGGTTAATTTTTAACATAAAACTTAGAAACCACTAACAAGATTCTAGGCTATGAGGTTGATTTCATGTTTAGTATTTATAAATTATAAATTATTTAGATATATGGAAGGTGAGCTAATATAACATGCCATTTACTGAGGTATTCAAGAAATTTGTCATAGAAAAGTAACCTTTAAACTATGGAGTTTAGCCCATATTCAATGAAAGTCTCTTGACAATTGAAAAAAGCATTGTTTCTATCCTCTCACTACAAGAAAAGTGGGCCCTAATCAACATTAGATGAACTAATTTGTATTATTGTGAAAAAAAAAATTTCATGTGTTGATCTGGCAATCTCTTAACCTTAAAATTTTCATTGACTTTAATGTGGTTGATCCATTTTGAAAATGGATAATTCTAAACTTAGAAATGTGAAGTCATTTATTCTTGGGCTCATTCTCAAGAAAATAAAGGTAACTATGAAGTGGTGTATTCAAACAAAGAAGAAGAGTCACCACTCAATTTATTAAATTCCCCAAATGTGGATGGTCTAGTGGTAAAGTGCCAAAAAGTCATCAAATAAAGAATTCTAGCCAATGAAATCAAGGCATGTGCTTTTTTAGCTCTTGATAGTTTGTATCTAGCTACAATGACTAGAATACACATCTTGCGCTTGGATTTGATTGTTTTTCAATTTTTTTTCCTATTGTGCATCTTTTCTTGTATTTCTTACTCTACTATATTTGATCTTGAATTTTGGATCCAAATTTGTAGCAAATCTTTCATTTTTCTCATATTTTAAAAAGATTAACAATAAAGCGATCACTATTGCAAGACCATTTTCTCACTCATCTTTGGTTCTAAAAATATAAGACTTCTTTTAATGCATGTGGAATGTAGTTACCTTGAGAATGAGCATAGGATGTCTACTTTCTAAAGTGTTATTTGTCCAAAATAGCCAATCAAAGCATAATTTTAGTTAAATCAAATTATGGATTTCCTTAACCTTCACTTTTAAGTTATAATCTTGCAATCTATGTGTTGGATTGAAACCAAATTTTGTAGAAATAACAAAGACTTGGCTTCCTACAAGATCCTTTGGTTAATTTTGCCTAAAAAAGATTCATTGTTCTTTGAGCTTCAATTCTTTGTAACTTACAAAATTGGGATCGAAAACACCTTGAAAGTTAATGGAAATTTTAAAGGTTAAATGTACTCTATATACAATTTAAGACCTCATTTAGGCATATATAAAAGAAGATTTAAAAAAAAATTTTGAACTAAGAAAAGGTGCAAAATCAAACCAATTTTCATCTTCAAAAATCTATTAGACATCTCAAGACTCCTATAAAAAATTATAAACAAATTTCAAAACCCGAATCCAAGCATTGAACACTTTTGTCCTCCAAAGTGCTCTTGGATTAATTTATTGGAATCATATGAGGTTTTCTAGCCGTATTGGGAGACTGCAAGTTCCCAAACTATAGAAACTTGCTAAAACTTATCTTAGTAGGTGATCTGATGTGGCACAAAGATTGCCACATCAGATAATAATATTTTATTAAATATTTAATCTTTAAAAAAATTATTATTGTTATTTTTTTTAAAATTTAAAATATTTTTTAAAATAAATTTAATTAAATTAATTAAATTATTTTTTAATCTGACCAGCAGTGGCTAGTTCACAAATTGGAGAAGGAGGTTGAAACAATCTCTTAGTATCCTAAAAAACCCTCTTATGTGGATTATTGTTAGTGCCAATAGCCCTTCTATAGTTCTTTGGTTACAACTCTTTTCTCCAAGCATTTGTAGTGACACTTTAGATTGAACTAAAGCTCAACAATTCTTCACTTTGAGAAATTTTAGGATTAGGAGAAAATTATAAATGCAGATGTAGTTCCTAAGTTTTATCTCATAACAATATTCAAAAACATTGGATATTCACTACAATCAACATCCAAAAGCAAAATATTTGTCAATGTCAAATGTTGAAAATTCAACCAATGGCAAGTCAAGCGTATAGGAGAAATTGACATTGACAAGTAGACAAAACAAAAAAGACAAAAAGGCAATGAGCTAGAGAGAAAAAGTTGGATTATATAGTCATATGTACAATACAAATATAGGAACAATGATAACTTGATAAGAAACCACCTCAAATTAAATTATCTTTGATTGTAGTGTACAAACTCAAATAGAACTAAGCTTCATTAATGAATGATTAATGTTCTTTTGATTCCCAAATGTAGGGGTGTTAAATCCTACCATTGCAATAGGGTAGATTTACTTCAAGAAAAAACATAGGAATTTTTTATTTTTTGCAAATTTTGAATCCATATTTGCAATCAAATACCCAAACTTTGCTAGGAGGGGTCTAGAATATACCCTAGACATGACACAAAATAGGGGGCTTTTTTTCCACCTTTACCTTGTTGGGCCCACCTTCGATGGTAAGATTTAACAACCTACCCCAAATGTTATGTGTCAAAAAGTCATACACCAATCAAGATCCATGCTCTAAATCAACAATTCTTTTTAGTACTATATACATGTAAAATCAAAGCTCAAGAGTTATGCAATGGTGAATATAGGGGATATAAGGAAATTCATAAACGTAGGTGCGTGATTGCCAATCAACTAAAGTACTAAGGTAGGGAATCCAATACCATGCCACTACTACGGTATGTTGAATCACATTTTGTAAACAATACACATGAAATGAACCACAATACTATAGAGATGGTTATTTACCAATATTAGCAAAGTAAGTTTACAAATCATAGATCTAGAGCTCTCCCATATCTTGGTAAATATGCCAAAGTATAGTAGGGGTACCGACTTTCCTTCATAAAATTTCTCCCTCTTTCGCCCACTCTGGCTTTGATATTTCCCGTGAGTCAACCTTGTGATCAACCTGAGGATGAAAGGTTCAAGTAGATGTTTCATAAAATATATATCTAGAACTATTTGGCTGAGCTTCATGAGAGAGCTACTACAATACGAATTCTGATAGCCAAGCCATTCCTTAGACTTCTACCTCAAAGAACATTGAGAAATCTGAAATGGAAGTTTCAACGAATATTAAAATTTCAAACAGAAGACTAAGATCCAAGTTATGCGCCCAAGAAAAGAAATTGGACCTCAAAGTAATATAAGGATCTGTCTACATCATCATGGTCATAGAAGACTCCGGGAACGAGCGAGTCAGAAAAGAGTACAATCCTCCTCCTAGCAACAGCGCTCCACTGTACCCACCAAACCATTGTTTGTGTAAATCCATTAGAAGTTTGAAAATTCACAATGGACCATGAATGGACATTTATCTGGGTAGCAACAGTAGAACAGCGTAGGTAGTAAAACAGTTGGAGCAAATTGAACTACTTTAATTAAAGAATAAGACGGTTGACCACTGGTACCAAAAAAATAAGAAAATAGATGAGCACCTGGTCGGATTAATCCACGCAGAATATTTGCGCATGGACATGAGTTGCTGTATTCACACCAGAAACAGTCAAGCACCGCATAATCAGAGCCATTAATGCGCAAAGGTCTTGAAAGTATTGAGCACAATCACATAACACTAAAATCTGATACATTATAAAGCCTCCAACTTTGCTTTGACAATCTGTATTCGTGGACTGCATAATGTGAGAAGAGAGCTTCATTGTGAAAAATAACATGCCAAGTAACGGCAGTGGCAAGGGATGTATTTCCATACAAGGCTGCACTTTCAAGTAATCAGACATGAACTTAATGTTAGGATCGTCTTCAATAATGCTTGATCGAAGGACACAATAACGTTAAAAAAAGATAAGCGATGCCCATTGATGAAGATCGTTTTCGTGATCACTACCGATTCATTTATCAAATTTGAAGAGCAAGTTCAGCTCGAATTAGCATACCACCCTAAGAAAATGCTTACATTCTGTCAAAACAAGATCTGCATTTAAGGAGCAAAACGGAGTGACAGGACTCGTAGTTCCTACGCATATCATTCCAAGTTTGTCTCTTCATGGCAATTTAAAATCACTGGTTCGACGTTTCTGTTTACCTGGAGAGCGCCAGCAAACGATGCTGCCAACAGCAAAGGTGCTACGTAGCCAGTTGTGTACGCCAGGAGTAGGCTACCTCCGACCAAGGGATCCTGATACACATATGAACTACTTAGCTGCAGCACTCACCATTCACGGCAAAGCAGAGTAGTTTGGAAAAACACCCTGAAGCGAAGTAACAGTCACTAAACGATATCAACCAGTTCCTTCATCTAGCACACAGAAAAGAGAAGCGGCTTAAGTTATCTATGCAACTCCTCCAAATGAAAAGAGTCGGACCTGAGACGAAGCCACGTAGGCTAACAGGGAGGCAAGGACAGGTGTGCTGCAAGGAGACGCTGCCAAAGCAAAAGTAAGACCTGCCAAGTATGCTTGAGCACCTGACGCCAATAATTACATTAGGATTCTGAAACAAAAAATACTCCAGCAAACCATCACTAAAAATTAACGACATAAGGTAGGAGGTCCATAAACCGACCATCTAAGGCTAGAACTGAATCTTGGGGAGGTGAAACATCTTGAAATATTTTTCAATGAATTTTCCTTGAAAGACAGCTAGAATAGGCATCTAACCCAAGTCGTTTCATATTTTTTGGAGCTTTGTGGAATTAGTTATGAATTTTGGAAGTCAACTTGGAATAGGGTTCCAAAACCGCCCACCCCTCAAATGTACACTGTTTGTACATTACTTTAAAAATCAAAACGCATCATGTACATTTGGGAAGGTGAGTGGTTTTCGAGCCTGAGCCGTTTTCGAGCCTCCTACCTTATCAGTTCAAGTTATCAACAGCACTTCATATTGATCTAGGAACAAGCCTACACAAAGTTTAACCCCTAAAGTTTCAAGCCTTTTATTTCATAAAAAATGCTCAGAACTCCCACTTCCAGTACAAAGAGAAAAGAAATTAAAAAGTTAAAAATATATCATCATTTTCATTCTTTAAGATACTATTAAGTAGGAGAAGGTACATGATAGAGGGAAAAATTAAATCAATAATAGCTCTAAGATGAAATTGCAACACACTAATCCCAATGGTAATATTTTTCTAACAATCAAGTTAACCTTGCAAAACTTTTTGTTTTTAGAAAATGTAATAATTGAGCTCAAAAACAAATCCTATACATTGTTTCTTCAAAAAGATGCTTTGATTACCTACCAAACAAGATACTCCATAATTTTCACACTACAAATCCAAATGGAATGAATAAAGGCTTTCTGTGTAGACAAAAACAATCTATAAGAAACAAATTTCTAAAATTTTTACTTCAAGTTTCTGTGGATTTTTTTTCAGCTTGCTAAGTTTAGTTCTAGGCTTATTGTGGTATAAATTTTGCTTATGGGCACCGATTGAAAGAAAAATTATATTCTCAAAAAGCTAATAAGTTTTTCTATCTTACGAGAATTTCAAAACGTTTCACCAAAAATTGAGCTCATAAGAACCTGCCCAAAATCCATTTGAAGTTCTGTTGTAAATTGCCAGAAAGTGTACAGTAGCTACCCAAACAACAAGAAAATATTAAAAAATTCGCAAGAATTAGTACTTCAGTCAAACCCAGCAAAAACAATAATTGGGAACAAAAACCCAGGTTATCAACACCACAGCAATACATTAGAATTGGTTTAGAAGAAGATAACACGCACTTGGAGGAAGGGAAGCTGCAGCTTTCCGAGCGTCAAAGTTTCCAAAAAAGGACGGAAATTGAAGTTCAATGATCTGCCAAAACACACATCGGCTCCATTCAGCTCAAGGGTGAACCAAAAAGGAGAGTACAGAAAATGAAATACCTCTTTGATAGCCTTCGACTTGCCACCAGCTGTGGCTTTCAAGATATCCATTCTCGAACAGCAACCTAAGCGAATAAGATGATATAACATAAGTGCACTACGGCAACAGAAGCATGTTCAAGGACCTCACCTCCAGAAGATTCAAGCCCATAATCATTGCGACTACCGAAACAGCGATTGGAATCCCTTGTCCTATTTGACCATAAGCCTTTCCTGCTAAGGATGCTCCGATACCCAGCACTGCAAGTGTGGTTGCCAGCCCTAAGGAGAATGCCAATGAATCGACGAACAGCTGCATGCATACCAGAACAATATGTGAGCTTCTGAGTTGAGCACAAAATGCATACAAAGAACTACAAAGCCACTAATAGAACCCATGATGTTTCATATGCGATTAGAAGAAGTTCCTTCGTCAATCGATCCCCAAGACTCATAATTCCCTGCATTCACTATTGTACAGCCCTTTGGTGAACTTGAATTTTGCATGTTCACATACTCTGAATCTTAATAAGTGCATGATTTCTGACACATAGATGATCAACTTCTTGGGAATTGAATAGAACTCAGGATAGAATTCAGGGACCGCATTTTTTCTTTCGTGCACAAAAACATCAATCACAGAGGACGCTGTTGTTTATTTGAACCGCATCCATGTAATAAATCGAAACGGTCAAACATGGTTTCCTTGATACCCACAATGTCGTCCACTGATTGTGATGAGGGTGTAAAGTTTAAAAGTCACCTGCGTGCGATTTTTTCCTCCCCCAGACGCCCCTACATTTACAGCCACGAGCTAATGTAAGATGCTGCTTCTCTATCACAACCCCCAAATTTAATAGTAGTAATAGTCAGATCCACAGCTCGTTCGAAAGCCATCAGTTGCTTACTAGAAGACCTCACCATCAGCATATTAAATGAAGGAAGACAAACGACTGGATATCAGACTTCAACAAGTTCAAGACGGAACATAATGCAATAAAGGTTCACATCAATTTGGAACAGTTTATCACGATCCAACATGGAGTGCAATCTAGCATGGTCATGAATGTTCGACAGAGAACGGAAAGTCATACCAATATAGCCAAGCGTGAGAGGCAGAACACTCAACGTACACGGTGAGAGGCTTGTTACGAGTCCTGCACCAAATATAATTGCCACACTGACAAGCACCCCAGACATCTTCAATGTTATCCCAAAACCTCATGCAATCATACGTGGAAGCCACATGAAATTCATCTTCAGTTGCAAGTCAGGAAGTAGCAAGTCAGAGCTCATTCGAAGTTTGCTCATGTACAGTCGAATGCCATAGTTCTTTGAACTCTAACAAACTTAAAAAAACCCATTTATATCAATTAGAAGCTCATTTTTAGCGCTGGTGCACAATTTGTATGTTTATAACACTACCATTAACAATTAAATTTTTTAGCATGAAATTTAAAGCCAAAATTACAAAAAATCTTACAAATATGCAAATTTTGCATACTACAACAATCACTTTATTCAAGTATGCTTAAAATTGTCATCTTTCGAGATGTTATATTAGTACTCCTAGCTCAATGATAGAAATTTCTTAGTAGGTAAGCAATGAAGCAAGTATTATAATCACCATGATCGAATACTCTACAAAGAAGCGAAATATTGGGCAAGTTGCAAAAGTTTTAAGGCTATTAAGGAAGGTTTATAATAGGAAACAAACCTAGCTGGTGATAAGGAGCCTTGAAGTTGACCTTGAACCAGAGAGTTAGCATTCTGGCCTGCTGTGTATAGAGTGTTACCCAGCCAATCTGCTGAACTACCATCAGCTACCAAGGCTAACAATTGTGGCCATTCCTTCCCATGCTCCATTGCAGTCTGCGCTTCACCATCACTATAACTTGTCAAGAAAAATAACTACTGTAGCGGTATCTCATGTGATTAGCAAGAGAAACAGCTGCACTTAAGGCAGGGACCCATTTGTGTAAGGTCCCTTTCCTATGCATCGACAAGTCACCAATTTACAATGCAAGTGTCATCCAAACACATGACTTGTAAGTAACGAGATCAAGTTCTAGGTCCTCCCACAGGCAAAGATGCTAACTTAGTCGCAATGCATCAAAGACCCATCAAAGAGTTAATCTAATCTCGTGATCGTCCCTTACTACCTTATTAAGGTAGATTACCTACTCCCGTGGCTTCCAGCTGTTTAATTGACTTCTATTATTAGGATGGGTATTTTCTGTGTGTGTGTCTTGTCCCCATCTCTGAGAATTCTAAGGCGAAAAATATGTGCTACTTGAATATTCAATGAATAAGTTGTGAATTGGTGAAATATGAAGTAATCCAAATTCACGACGCTATATAACTCGCCCGAGGTGTTTTAAAAAAGTTTGAAACCCTATTCTCAATGCAGTACTCCCATAACATCCTCCTCTAACTTCATCATCATCATTGGCATGAATAGAAGATGTCAAGGCTGTGACAACCACTAGTGCCGGTCTAGTTGTTTGCCTTAGTTATCAAACTTGAACCCTGCCAGTATAATTGCACAATGTGCCCAAGCTCGTAGAAAGTAACAGCAAAACGATTGGGGATGTCTAGTGACCAACAATTTCACAACCGAAAATTGACATTCCCAAAAAAATCGCATAATCGGATAGCTAGAATTGACGCATAAAGAATATCATGGCTGTGATATCAAGGAAAAATCATTGGTTCGCTTGGAATCGCGAACCCTAATTACCCAATTTGAAACCTGCCCGTGCACTCGCACATTCTTCCAAGCTAAACCACCGCAGAACGCAATAACAAAACGATTACTGAGGCTGCGCATGCCTACCAACCAACAATTTCACCACCGAAACTTGAATGCCCCAAACAATCACAATTTCACCACCGAATATTGACAAGCCAGAACCAATCGCAATAGAATGGCAGAATGTGCCAGAAAATGGTCTCAATGTGAACGAAGAAGACGACGACGAAGGCGACTCACCCCATCCACGAGAGGAACCAAGTTCTCAAGCGCAGCAACGGGAGTCCTCAACGACACCATCCTCGTCGACCGCAGCCTGAGCTTCCAGGAATTGCCAGAGCCATTCGTGAACGAGTTCTTGGACGCCAATTTCGCTCGAAATTGGAATCGTAAACCGCAGCTCCCCAAACACTGCGCCATGAAAACAAATCCCTTGCAAAGTTTCGCTGCGAAATTTCACAGCCAATTTCAGTTCGCACACGCAATCAGTCAGTCGACAGTTGAGTGTGTGGAGGCTTTCGTAAGTTAGAGCCCGTGGTGGCGTGATGCTCTCGGTTGCTGAAGCTGGGAGAGAAAAAGGTCGAAGGGAAAAGGGAAAGTAAAAGGCTGTAGAGATAGACGGTCGGGGTGAACTGGCCCCCTCGCTCGTTGCAAGTAAAAAAAAAAAAAAAAAAAAAAAAAGCCCTTTTTTGTGCCCAAGTAAGTGAAATTACCTATAGGATTTATCTCAGCTAATTTGGGGCTCTGATTGCAAATATGAATTCAGAATTTTGCAAATTTTATCATGTGTGGAAAATAAAAAATTTCAGGGTTTTTCCAAGTGGCTAAGCAAGGGGATTAGTTCATCCCAGCCATAGAGACACAAGTGATGTATAAGAGCTTGTCTGAGAGAGGAAGAGTCCAAGTTTTAAAATAAATCTAAAGACTATAAGAAGGTAAAGATACACACTTCCATAGGAGATGACATTTGGATCCAACTGGCACCATGATGTTAAACTAATTAGCTTGTGAGGCAAGCAAATTGGGTTAAGGATTCTAAGAGCATTAAAGGCATTATTGTCTTCAAACCTAGCCTCTAAAGTCATACAAACCATTCATAACAATTTCAAAAGCATGTATAGAGTACACATCAACTAAGAAATAAAGACTATAAATAATTTTAAAATCACACAACTTTGCAAATAAGTGGGAAACGGAAGTATAATCCTTATAAGGAATATTATAAAAATAAATAAGGATAAATTCCGAAAAATTATACAAATTAGCTAAGGCTTGCGACCTAGACAAATTTTATAATAGCTTTTTGCATCTTTTTTAAGCATCATCTACTTTACTCTATAAGATTTGCAAGTGAATTTTTTTTAATAATTTCTTAAAGTATCTAGCCAATGCTTTCGACATACATAAAATCCAACTTACATAGATGATTAATTCATTCTTCAGCTTCAACATACATAAAATCCATTGCTAAAGCATTCCTCAGCAAGATTCTTTTTCTGAGGCCTCAAGGTTGATTGGGTTTGTTCTATGAACAACATAATTAATTGAAGTGAAGAATGAATTTACCATTTCTAGCTAAGTTGCAACACCCATAATCTTTCAACTTATGATGGAAGCTCCATCAAATTTGATTTGAACACATTTAGCCAACTTTAGTCTCCGTGTCTTTGCACAATTATGAGAATGTCAAATATCAAACAATTTGAATCTTTATATCCATCTTCAATCCAAAAGATTCACATGAAATGCACAATAGATAGACTAGCTCTAAAAAATGCTATCAAAACAATGACACAATAAGAAACCTATGTTTAAGGTGACAAGCCCAAAGTTTTACAAACAAATTTTAATGGACATCTAATGTAACAAACCTTTTTCGTATGGATTTCATGTAGTAAGAAATGCCCTATACATTAGATGTTTTTTTAAGGTCTTCTTGAGAGGTTTCTTTGAAAATGTTTTTAGACCATACCCCTTGTTGTGAACCACTATTCCACTCACAAAATAATAAATAAACAAAAATAAATAAATAATCACAGTTTGTTTTGGAAATAACATCATATATTCAAAAAAAACATAATATAAACTAGTGCTATAATTTTGTCACCACATCTATTTGACATTCTTCTTTGTTGTCATTTTCAACAATCATGCATTAGATTTCTAGTCCTTTGAACCTCATCTAGAATGCATTAGATTTGTATGTTTGTGCAAAGTCTAAATGAGCATTATTCATTTCATCTATTACACATCATACAAGCATCTCTAATAAGTCTTGTTTGATGACAATGAAATTTTTTGAAGGGAGGGAACAATTTTGAAACTTCATTTGAGATGAATATTTCTCTTTAATCCCTTAAAACCCATGGGTTCAAATTTTGAGTGATCGATAAATAGAAACTAGTCTTAATCACAAATCTTGATTTTTCATCCATCCAAATGATTCTTGATTCTTGTATTAGCCCTTTGACATTTGCAAAGTACAATTAAATGTCTAAGACTTTGCTTTGCAAATGTTCGATAGTCTCAAAAGTGCAAGTATGTTTCACTTGGAAAGGCACTTTTCTAATTCCAAAAATAACTTGATTTATGAAGGAAAAATAAAACTTAAGTAAATTCCATGATGAGAATTTAAAATTTTAAGTTGGAGGGAAAATAATTGTGCTAAAGACAAATATTCAATCTACAAGGAATTTTATAAGGAATTTTATAAAGAATTTCTAATTACAAGTTTAAAATTTAAATAACTAATGTTAATCAATGTATTACAATGACGCTAGTTTGTGAGCCTAAAAGCATGAGCTTGAGAGCTATGAGCATAAATCTTGTGAGTCCAAAGAATTAACCAAAAAAAACTTTGAATTTTTTAGGTCAAAAGAAAAAAGCAAAGTCATTCTTAAAAAAATCTACTTATAGTAAAATTTCAGCCCCATGACCATGGAATTGTGGTTAAATATTTTAAAATTTCAAACCCTACTATCTCCAAAGGGCCTCTCAACCCTTCCAAAAAAAATTTGAAATTTCTTAATTTTTTTGAGGTCTAAAATCCAGAACCCAACAAGGTTTTTTTTAAGTGATGGAGTCACAAGAAAAAAAATATTTATTTATTTATTCATTTTGTAACTTTATCACCGTCAAATTGATCTCTCGATACCAAGAGAAGGGTGTGAAGGGTGAAAAATCGCAAAAAAAAAGTTTGAAAAAATGAAAAAAAAGTTTTGAGAGCTCCAAAGCCTTCTACCTCCAAAACCACTCTCAATGTCAAGAGGGTTTTTGGAGGGTGATGGATTTGCAAAAAAAAATGAAAAATAGAAAGGCTTGAAAAAAAAATGGAATTTTTTTTAATTTTGAAAAAAATAGTTTTGAAAGTCACAAATTTCAAATCCTACTTTATAACTTGAACTAGCATCAAAAACACACAATATCATTCTAAAAGACACTATTATTTCAACCTACGAAGGTCTGATGGAGACTATATATGGTTATGTATTTTACTCTTAAAATATGAAATATGAACTAATATATGATATGATGTACATCTATGGATTAGTTTTTTTTAATGTATATTGTTTACTAAACTTTATTGTCAAACCTTATATGAGTACTCTTTCATCAGAAGAAAAATATGTCCCATACAACTAGCCTTTGCAACTACAAATTGTCTGCAATTACTCAAAATGAGTCATTGGGGATAATTTTTAGTTGCAAAGGTTAGTTGTATCGGACAAATTTTTCTTTTAGTATTTAGATATGCCAATAAAAAAGAACTAGAGTTAATTTCCTTTGAAGTTATTGAATTGCAATGCAACTTAAGCCCTAAGAAAGGCAACATCTACTATTTGAATTACAAATGTCATGTCTACTATCAACACTAGTCTTTATACGAAAAAGTTAAACTTAAAAATGTATTAAATGGTTGTAAATATAAATTGAACACATTTTTTGATTCAACAAATATTTCAAATGCAAGGGCATGAAGATATAACACTGATCCACTTTGCAACCTATGCTCTCTCTACAATGGCAAATGCACTTTCACACTTTCAATTCCAGAAAAAATTCAAATATTGTAAAAACCAACATCATTTGCATGTGTGTCAAATTGTTAATATTTTAAACTTGATGAATGTAAATTTCCTTCAATTTTTGAATTCAACAATTGGACATGATGTATACCAAAATGCCAAAGTACAAAAAGTCTTTTTTGAAGTTCAAGATGAAATTGAAAAAAGATAAAGTAATTCCAAATCATAGTGAACAAAATTAACTTTTAGACATGACTAACTTTGAAACAAATTTTCCTTGTGATCACAACTAATTTTTTCTTCAAACTTCCATGGTAACTTGGCAAATGTTGCATGTGCACTACAACTTTTGTGTAACTAAGGCGGGTACATCCAAAAGTGCAGTTGACCTTAAAATACCATCTACTTTTGGTGTACATTTCCAAAATCATTGATGTGCATAGGTTATAGATGGTGCTTTTAGAAACACACTTTGATCCATAATAACTTTTGCATATTGTATCCAAATGTTGTATTTACTATAAGAAACTTGTGTTTTTTTATATTATAATTTAGCATTAGAATGTTGTTAGCAATGTCCTCTTGCATCTACGAAGACATCAAAAAATTTGAGTCATGGTAAATGTGCCAAAAACATGCTACATTAAGGCAAAACATAACATGCCCACCACCAAATATATTAATAAAACACTCGTCAACAGGGTCCTCAAATGTTGCCATGTAGATGCTACCTAAGCATGAGAAAGCTAAGATGTAACATTTTTCATCCATTGCCCATCTATGATGTGGTGTCCAAAATGGGGTGTCTACGATGTCCCATCTGACGTTTCTAATAGCAATCTACTGTGTTTCTATGGAATTTAAGGATGTTTTTTATAACATCAACATAGACATATGAGTATTGTAAATTACATCAAATGTAGTAATTATATACTTCATATCATGTCACAACCGTGCCTGTGGCATTTTCATAGATGGGTGATTGCAAGAAAGACTAGTACTATTTTGCGTCACACTTTGAATGACAGAGTTGTTATTGACTATAACTTTTAAATTATGAACCATATTAACTTGAAATTTTTATGGAAGATGTCTGATAGGACAAAAATAAAATTACTTATTTTTAAAAAAAATTCAAAAATCATTTTATAATTAAATTTCAATTAATCTAATTTGTCACACTTTGCGGTTTAGGGGTTTTTAGTACTAGGGAGCATCCAAAATTAATGATCTAAATCTGAAACTTTTGTGACCTATTTCCATACTAGGTAGGCATGTTTCTACCAAAGGAAATCTCAAAAATCATTATTCTCTTTCCTCTACATGTGTGCTAACAGGCCTCCCTTGCGTGTGTACTTCCGAACATTTAAGATGGTTTTGAGATCATTCTTTTGGTGAAATCTCTTCATCATAAAGTTCTCCCAAATCTAAAATTTATAGTTTAAAAAAAAATCTTTTCCCTATTTTTTACAAATTAAAATGTCAAAGTACCTATTTTCATGAAAATTTGCACTTTTCTAGTTCTCCTACTTAGAAAATTTTTCTACACTTTTCCTTCCTAGGGTAGCTTCTTCTTAGAGGTATATACATAAAATATATTTTTTATATTTTTTAAAAATTGTTTTTCTAATTATACAGTACTCCCGAAAATTTCAGCATCATTGTGGAAAACGCTACCAAAATTGTTCGGTCTTTCTTGCAATGACCCAAATATACTTTTAACAATCTTCTAACATGTTTTGTTGGCATCAGACATAATGTCTCGTCTGATGTTTCTCACAACAATCCACTCCTTCTCCATGAAATTTAAGGATGTTTTTCATGACATCAATATGGACATATGAGTGTTGTGAATGACATCAAGTACAACAATTGTATGTTCTTTTCTGTGTCACATCCATGTGTGTGGCATTTGCAAATCATCTCAAATGTTATGTAGGTGTAGTAAATGGGCTTGTTGCATCATAGGATGTCATAGTAGACATTTGTTTACAAGATGTTAGGATTTAGAGTATACAAAGTAAGCCATACATTATACATCATATACAATATACCATACAATGTGTAGTGGGGTCCCAATCAAAATGGTGTTTTGGGATCCATAGTGAAAACAATTTCACCTCTACCAACTTTGATAGCCTTTCAAGAGCTCAAAAATTGATGTTTTACTATTAAAAATATTAAAAATCTACCAACATGTATAGCGGTGAAAAACATTTAAGTACTTTCAACTTTGACACCCTTCCAAGGATTGAAAAAAAAAATTTGCCTTGCAATTTTTGGTAATAAACCAACTCTATGTTCTCAATATGTGTGAAAAATTTCAAGGTCAAAAGATTAATTTAAAAAAAGATGTTCAAATCTCCCAACATGTGTAGTTTTGAGAAAATTTTCACAATTGCCAACTTTGCCACCCTCCCTAGGGCTGAAAAATTGGTTTGGCTTACCATGAATTTTTTTGTGTTAAGTCATCTCTATGTTGATAGCATGTGTCCAAATTTCAAGTTCAAAAGACTTATCCAAAAAAAGATATCCAAAATCTCTCAACATGTGTAGTTGTGAGGATGAGTTCTTACATTTGCGTCAAACTTTGACCCACAAAATGAATCTACACACAAAAAGTTTCATGGTGAATAGACAAAATTTCAACCCTTGGGAGTGTCAAAGTTCGCAATAGTGAAAATTTTCTTAAAACTATACATGTTGAGAGATTTTAAATATCTTTTTTTGCATAACTTTATTGAACTTGAAATTTGGAACACATGCTATCAACATAAAGATGACTTAACACAAAAACATTCATGGTAAGAAAGCAATTTTTCAGCCCTTGGGAGGGTGACAAAGTTAGCAATTGTGAAAATTTTCTCAAAACTACACATGTTGGTAAATTTTGAATATCTTTTTTTGTGTAAGTCTTTTGGACTTGAAATTTGGCATGCATGTTATTAACTTACAGATAATGTTGTATAAAAATTCTTAGTAAAACATCAATTTTTGAGCTCTTGAGAGGCTATCAAAGTTGGTAGAGGTGAAATTGTTTTCACTATGGATCCCAAAACACCAATTTGATTGGAACCCCATTGTACAATTATAGTCAAATTGTCATATTCTAATTATCTCATATCTTTTGTCTTACCACGCGCAAAGAATGGATATAAATATAGTCACTTTATCCTTCATTCTCATTAATTCTCAAAGAAGTATTTCTTTCATTTTACCATCAAATTTTTTTTATTGTAGATGGTAAGTTATATTCAATTTTTGTTAAATTCAACAATTTTGCCTCTCAATTTTATTTTATTATTTTATTAATTTTAAATATTAATTTTTTATTCATCTTACCTTATGGTTAGGATATGTATCAATTGATGTTTAAGGAAACATCTAATTGATTGTCTCAAAAAACACCATTAAGATTTTTAAATGACACAAAAATGTACTAACAAAATATACCACATAGGCATAATTTGAAGTCCATGTCAACATAATTTAGGATTCACATCACTTTTTTTCCAAGGCCACATCACAAACCCAGTCAAACTAATGTTGGATGAAAAATTGTCCCATGTGGCATTGCATCATTGCTCGTCCTAAAAAGAGCTTTGCCCCCAAAAGACAAAGGCATTTTTTAGCTCCAAAACCACTCAAAATTGTCAAATTTGCTACATCCACCCAAGAAACAAAAAGAATATTTTTTTTATTGTTTAACCATAGAATCTTGTAATTAACTTGTCTTAGATCATGTGGTAAAAATTTCACAATGATTGACCGTACCAATTAAAAGATAATAGCATTCAAAGTTGAAAAAAAAATTATTTTGAACTTTGGACTACAATTTCAAATGACTATAATTACCCTTGGTAGAATTTTTATGTATTGTGGACCATGAAGTTAAAATTTTTTATATTGAACATTTAAGTTGGAAGTTGGAGAATTCTTTTTGAAAAAAACACACTTGATCATTTCATTCATTAAAAAATTATTAAATAGAAGTAGGCCCTAGATTGAACAAAACACTAATTTATTAATAGCTTTAAAATAGAATTGAAACGTCATAATCCCAATGGTGAGATTGCTTTTACAAAAAATTGAATCCTATAAAAAAAAAATTGAAAAATTTGATTCAGAAATGAAATCTATAAGTGGTTTTTTCAAAAAGCTACTTAGATTGCCTCAAATACAAGATTTTCCATTATTTTCTCATTATTTTTCCAAATAGAAAAAAAATATTTATATGTAGACCAAAATACAAAATTTGAGGAAAAAAAATTGTTTTTTTTTTGTTGTCCCTAGCAAACTACTTCAAGGACTTAGAACACCATAACTTTTGTTCCTAGACTCCAATTGAAATAAAAATTATATATTAAAAAGCTAATATGATTTCCTATTTTTTTTTTAAATTCAAAAAATCATATAAAAAATTTAGGTCATACAAGCCTGCCTGAAATCCCAAATGTCCCTTGAGGGGACTTTAGTCCTTTAGGGTTTATATGTGGTGTTGAACAACGATGCTAGAGTATGAGCGGGGAGCAACGAGCAATGAGCAATGAAACTTGAATGCTCATTGCAAGAATGTTTTCTAAAAAAAGACATGTTAGAGAAATAAATAGTATTATAAAATCTAAAAATAATAATGACAAAAAAAAAATTATTTTAAAATTTTAAAAAATTTATAAAAAATTTACATAAAATAGTTGATAGTATAATAAAAGGTTGCACGAATGAACACCCATTCATTCATGTGTGAATGAACTTCATCCATGTCATCCATCCATCATCCATCATTCAATTTCCAAATTGTTAAAATTTTTGCAACTCATTATAAGCTTCTTTGAAACCAAAGAGGCTTTGAACCATCTGTGCTCTTTAATATTGTCTCCCTAAAAGCCTCTTTCGAGCCAAAGGGCTCTCCTATTATAGGCTTTTTTAGAACCTAAAGAATGCTCCTTGGATTCGAGGAGCTTTTCCTTAGTGCCAAAAGGTTTTTTTTAATAAGGCTTTTTGAATTCATAAAAGGCTCCTTGAATCCAAAGAGCATTTTTTGGTGCCAAAAAGGTCTTTCATTGAAACCACTTTGGAACTAAAATAAGGGTACTTCAAATCAATGAGCCCTTCATTTGTGCCAAAAAGATCATTTAGAGCATCTTTGAATTGAAGAGGCCTTAAAATCATCATTGTTTTTTAATATTGTCTCCCTACAAGCCTCCTCGGAATTCCTAAGAGCCTCCTCAGAACCCAAGGAAGGCTCCTCTGATCCGAGGAGCTTTTTTTGATACCCAAAACTTCTTGCAATGAAGGCTCCTCGGAATCCAAAGAAGGCTCCTCGGATCCAAGGAGCCTTTTTTGGTGCCCAAAACTTCTTGCAACAAAGGCTCTTTTAAACCCAAGAAAGAGTCTTCGGATCCAAGGAGCCTTTTGTTGATGCCAAAAAGTTCTTTCTATGAAGGCTCTTTACAACCCAAAGAATAATCTACATCTATAGTTCTTAATTTTTTCATCTACATTTTTCATCTACATTCATCTGGTATTATTTTCATCCATCTAAAGTAATGAATGAAATAAGGCATTTACATCTAAAGATTTATTTTTTATAAAATTAATTTTTAAGTGTTCATTCTTAAATTTTTTTCTTAAAATTCTTAACGCTCAAATCTTCCCGCTCAATGCTCAACGCTCAACGCTCATTGCTCATACTTTAGCAACCCTGTGGTGTTGAAGACCCCTTCACATGTATGTAGCCCTTTCCAAAGCTTGCAAGACCCTATTTCATAGAATGTAAGAAAAAAATATAAACGTGTCATTTAAAATTTTGGGATATTTTTTGTGTATTCATTATGATAGATTTTAGGTGACATCAATGTTGATCCAAATCCTATTAAATTTGACATTTTCTCATGATTTTCCACATGTCTACAAAAACAAGGTTTCTTATAATGTCAAGTCCGTCCAAGTCTTCACCCTTGGCACATCAAGCTATGGCAACTATTTATAGAGTATGATACTATAAGAAACTTGTGTTTTTTGGAGCATTATAAAGAAATGGGTCATGTTTTATTGACATTAGAGTATTCTAAATTTTGATCCTATGCAAGGTAGAGTTTTGGTGAATGTTGGAAAAACATGGAAATGTCCGAGCAAAAAGAGGTGGATGACATAAGAGATGTGTATGTTTTTCTAAACATCAAATAAAACTTGGGACTTTTTTTTTAAATGTCCCTAAAACATGAAAGTGCCACTTCAATTGGGAGGGTTCTATATTTCAATTATTTTGTATCCTTTGTCATGGACAAATAGTGGATATTAGTATAAAAAAAAACTCTCAACACTTCATTTTCACTAAATGCCAATGAAATCATTAATTGACTTTGCCATCAAAAATTGTTTTGATGGTAACTGATAAATTTTTAATGAATTTGAGCATTTTTTTTATTGATTTTTTTTGGAATTTTAAGAAAATAAATAGTTTATATAATTAAATTACTATTATTATTGAATAATTATTTTATCTAATTAATGCCACATTTTCATTGTGATTTTTTCATTAAAAAAAGAGACATTGCCCAAACATAAAAAGATGATGTGGCATAGGAGCCAATCAAAATGTTACAACCACTACACTTCTTGAAGGCCAAATGGATACATAATCTCTTTTTTTCATTTTCAAATTTCATGCAATGATACTAGAATCACCAATGGCTTTAGCTAGCTAGGGCTACACAATTGTGCTATTTGGGGTGCAAAAGGTGGAAGGGAAAAAGAAAAGGAAAAAGTGACAAGAGGTTGTCCTATAAGGTTTGTAGTTGCAGAGACAAGGATGGAGTATAAGAACCTTTTTGAAATCTCAAAAGTTCATGTCTTTGAATAAACCCAAAGACTATAACAAAGTAAAGATATATTATTCTACAAAAGATGACACTTCAACCCAACCAGCTTTCATATAGTGACTCCCATATAGTGGATCCACAATCCTAAAGTCTAACGTGGAAAAAGATGTTGCCAAAATATTAAATTAAATTATTCCATCCATACCTTCAAGTTAGACTATTTGTTTTTTTTCTTGTTTGTTTGGTCAATTGTTACGTTGAGATCTCCTAGTTTGGGCATCCTTGGTAGTCTTCATTCATTGTTTAATCATGTTTTGAAATTCAATAACTTTTACAAATTCTTACATTGCAACCAAACCCTTGCATTCCTTCATACATCGAAGTATTAAATTTCAAAATTTTTACAAATTAAAAACTAAAAAATTGGTTATGCCTTTATTTTGGTTATGGCAATAGCACAAGGCACACTAGTCTTTATCTAAGGTAGTTGATCCATTTTCAACCACTTTAGCAATTGAACCTATCTCACATGTAGGTTTCTTGAGTGGAGAAATTTTCTTGTGTATAAATTTTTTTTGAAGGAACTCCATGATTTTAATTTTTTTTTTCAAAAAAAAATTATCATGAATTCTCAAATTGAAGATTTCATTTGACCTACACTAATCATATAGGTCTTCCTATTTCTAACTAAGGGCTAGAAATAAAATTGACCAAGTATTGGTTGTAATACTGAGAGAGTTATAGTCAATGACAATGCATCACATCTCTACTAAGAATTGTACCATAAGCAATGGCTATTCACCTTTGCTTGCATGAAAAGAATGCACCCCCACTTCTAGCATGGGGGCATTGATCAGAAATGGATCAATTACCTTATCTACACTATAATTGAAGTTGTTTCTTTTGTTTATTTATTATAAAGAGATGTTTTTGTTTGTGCACCCCTAGTTATATTCTTAGTGAGGTTGGAAAGCCCTATTTGCAAGGAGTGGTGCATATCCTTTGTTTTAAGCCAATTTTGTAATGTTTGCACTTATCGTGTAAAAGTTTTGAATTTTTAAAATTAAATAATCAAACTAAATTATATTTTATTTTGAAAAGATCATAACAATTATATTGCATGCATGTTCAATCATAATGAAAAAAATCCCTTGCATTTCTTTGTACATAAAGGTTTCTTTTTGTACTAAGAATACAATCTCTTATGCTATGGTGTAAAAGTGATAGGATTTCAAAATTTTAATGAAAATTAATAGAATATACTTACTTTTATTTAGTTGTGGCAATGGCATGAGGCACACTAGTCATTGTAGTACAATCTTGTATAAACCCTCTTAATTGAGCATTAGAGACTAAAAACATTAGGAAAAATTCAAGATCAGAGAAGGGTTGTGAGTTCAGGAGGCAAAAAATTATTTTTTAAGACTAGCCCAATCCTTGCCCATGAGGATGGTCATATATCCAACCTGGCACTACTTGCTCTACAAAGGCTCTATAGTGATACATGTCTTTACTTGAAGCACTGGGAAGTTGCGGGAACCATTCAAGAAACGTGCTTTCTCTCCAATTTTGTTATGGACTAATGGAGTTCGGTGGAATTTCTATTGACAAGGTGGCCTTTTTGATGAGAATCCCAGTCCACAGGCCAACTTGGGGAACTGCAATTAATGTCAAGTGACCCAAAAAAGTCATGATTTCATTCGTGTCGTTGATCAGTTGCCCATTTCTCAACTGCCCGACTAGCAATATGGGCAGATATAGGATAATAATCGCCCTGAAAAAGAGTAAGTGCTTTATTATAAACAATTTAGTGAACCATTTTAGCAGCCTCTTTGAAGGCTCATATTTCTTGTAATGTGAGAGACAAAGAAGTTTGTATAGAGAATGCAATTAACCTTGGCACCTAACCCTCTATTTTTTGTGTCACTTAGAAGACTCCAAATTAAACTCCCTTTTCAAATAAAATTGAGTCATATTTCCCATAATTTGTGCCACTCATTGATTCTACATTGATTGACATTTATGAGGAAATAGAAATTTGAAAAGAAATTTGAAAAGAGGAAGTAGAGACTCACTGTAATCATGCAATTCGCTCAGCCATGTAAAAGTCTGATTTTTGCAGAGGAGCAAAGATTTCACACCCACAAGATTGAAGAGGAGCCCCAATTTTTTACTCACAGCAGTAAAAAGTTTGCAGCTGGACTCCTCGTCATCCTTCGAGCATAAAATGCTTCAACTCACCTTACTTGTGGCAATTTTTTTGATTGTATGAAGCCATTCACGGCCGAATAGAAATCATGGCAGAGTATCTGTGGTTTTCATACATACTGCCAAGCTATGATTGGTTTCAACCTCTCAAATGCGTCATTGAAATTAAATTACAACCACAAATTCTGGACGCTGACTCGAATCAAGTGCATGTCTCAGAGCTCACCCACGTTTTTTCCCAAAAATAAGATAACCCAGTGTGGATCTTTCGGCATGTGCCGAGAAACCACAGAGCCTCTCTCTGTGCTGGTTAATCCTATTAATGTGCGTGAAAGATTTACCAGTCACTCTTTCCAATTTGAAGGCGACAGCAATTGCACATGCATTTTCAAATTAGAGGATACAGTATTCATCTATGGTCGATCGGAGATTGTGAATTGAATGGAACTCTCAGATATTACCTTCATCGTAGAACGCATTATATCCCACACAATCTTCGACCCACAAATATGACACATGACAACAGACTCAACGTGAACAAGGTGCACTTAGATTTGAGTGAGAGTTCAATGCTTCTAAATATATCCAGGACTACGAAATGCAAATGCGAACATACAAATGCAACAAAATTCTAAGTACGAAGCTTCCACGTCGCATGCGTACCAACAAATGCGAGAATCCAAAACTTGGGACGAAAATGTGATTCGCACAAGAAAATTGATAATTTATACAACAGAGTACATCTTGTCAATGAAATTTCCATTACACTATGCACCATCCCAGATCCTACCGTCTCTGGTGCACTTACTGTTCCGTCCTGCACAACAAAACAGCAGTCGATCTCCTCAGCTGAAATGCTTGTGTAAAACGAAATAAAACAAAATTCAATTCGATGTGTGAACATCAAATCAAATCAAATCAAACAAAATTCAATTCAAATCTGTGTATACAAAACCCATTCAAGCAAGATTTTTTCATACCAGTAGCCATCAGAGCGGCCCTTGAAACCGATCTGACCGAGGGTCAACACGATGAACAGGCCCAAGTGCCAGGTGACCAGCCACAACCTGCAGTCCACAGCATAAGTTTTAGTCACACCACCAAAAAATCAAATCCAAAATCACACCTGGACGGGTGCCCCGTGTCACGTACACACTAGTCCAAACCTCTGAAAAAACCTAGGTGGCACCTACAGTCAACAGGGCCGTACCAGAATGGGGAGGTCAGAGCCGGGCCAGTGGGGAAATGCGCGAGCTCCGGGCCAATGCTGCCGAAGAACAACCCCGTCAAGCTGTTCCCGTTGATGATCGGCAAGCTTGAAGGCGCCAGCCATCCGATGAGCCCAAACCCAATCACGGACAAATCCTTCCTCAACCAGTTCCTATTGAAACTGTATACACCAACCCCATACCACAAATCCACATAACCTCAATTCTCTACTCTATAACATTCTCCACACCACCCCAACACTCTTCTCATTCAAATCCATATCTAAACTGAAACCCCAGGCGTAAAAATTTCGAAGAAGTTTGTGCATACAGACCCTCCTAACAGCATTGTGCGAGAAAGAAACATACCATGTCGTCTTAGCCATCACGGAAGCCCGCTGCGTCTGCACAGCCTGTCCAACGAAAGCTGCAAACAACCCACCCATCAAGAATCAACCCCCCCCCCCCCACTCCGGCATTCCCACAACACGAATTCAGACTAGCATTGTCAAGAGCGCGTCCTCACCCGAGGTCAAGTTCACTTTGGAGGCGGCCTTCCGGGAGGCGAGCGCGGAGCCTCCGAGGCCCGCGACGACGGGGGTGGCCATGGACACCATGGATGCAGCAGCCATGTCGACAACTGCACTCACCACAGAGACACTCATTAGCCTTGCTTCGGCATATCACCACAGAAGCTTGTTCAATCAGCCTTGTTTCGCCATAGCCAGAGAGGGGTTACGAAAGCGGGAGGATGGAGAGGGTGGATGCTTACATTAGGGAAGAGGGGTTGGCAAGAGGATGGAGTTGCAGAAGAAGTGAGGGGCGATGGGGTGAGAGCAGGAGTGTGGACGCCACAATTCAAGTATGGAGGCGATGAGAGAGGCAAGGGTGCTCGGTCTTGGGAGATGAGGACGGCGTTTGATTGGGGGAGCAAGGTGGCTCTGGATAAGGTGAGCGCCTGGCTCTTGGAGGGGCTCTTCCGGGGGCGGATTCAGTTGGGGATGGATCACTTGTCCACTTTTTAGGATACTTGGATTTGCCGTGCCATCAGTGTTTTGAGAAATTGGAGGAGCTCCTCTAACTCATTTCCTCCTTCCATGAATAAGGGAGGAGGTCCATAAACCGACCATCTGAGGACTGGAACAGAATTTTGGGCAGGTCAAACATCTTGAAGTATTTTCCAGTGAATTTTTCCTGAAAGACAGCTTGAATAGGCATCTAACCCAAGTCGTTTCATATTTTTTGGAGCTTTGTAGAGTTAGTTATGAATTTCTGAAGTCAATATGGCATAGGGCTCCAAAACCGCCCACCCCCTCAAATGTTCACTGTTTGTACATTACTGTAAAGATCAAAAAGCATCATGTACCAAAAATATACATTGCAGAAGGTGAGCGGTTTTGGAGCCTGAGCAGTTTTCGAGCCTCCTCCCTTAAGGTAAAGGAACCCATCGTGGTCACAATAAGGAATTTGACCTCATGTTGTTGCTGAAATTTTTCAATTTTTTTCACACACGAAGACAATCGTGAGAAACAGCAAGAACATTTGAAATTATATTTTTACGACAAAGTATGAATTTGCTATGAATTTTTGAAGTGTTCAATGCATCATGGCCCAAAGCAATCTCTAGACTACCCGAAAACCAATCAAATTTGAATCTATTGTGGTCATCTTATTACCTAGAATGGTCACAATATATTTTTACAAAGAAGGTGTAAGAAGTCAATTCTTACAATGAATTGATAGTGAAAAGTAGGAAGTTTCCTTATGAGGTCACTAATCACTCTATAATTGTCAAGTAGGACATTGATTGTGGTCCAAATCTCACACATTGAGAAAAACCCATCATGGGGGCATTTCCTAAATGTCCACTATGGATCATCTGAGTGCAATGGGCTAATTATTCTACCTCACTATATCTTGTGCCATTTCCATAGCTAAAATAAAAATATTTTAAAAAAATTCAAATTTTAAAAATTCAAATTCAAATTACTATTTTTCACTACATGTCAAAACATCACAAAGTAAAGCCCATGCATTCCTACTCATAGAAAGTTTTCTAATGGTACCAAGAACGAAATAAAGGGGCACATGGTTTGAGAGATCTCATTGTAACAAATAAAACATATAGCCTAATTTAAGCTATAAATTGGTCACAAATGACTCCATTACTATCATGTAGGACATTGATTGTGGTCCAAATCTCACATATTGAGGAAAAACCATAATGGGGGCATTTCCTAGGTGTCCACTATGGATCATTTGATTGCAACGGGCTATTCTACCTCACTACACCTTGTGCCATTTCTATAGCTGAAATAAAAATAAAAAGTTAATTTTTTAATTTTTTAAATTCCAGAAAACTTAATTTGAAATTCAAATTACCATTTTTCATTGCACGTCCAAACATCACAAAGAAAAGCCCATGCATCCCTTCTCATAGAAAGCTTTCTCATGGTACCAAGAACACAACAAGGGGGCACATGGTTTGAGAGATCTCATTGTAACAAACAAAGCAAATTAAACATGTAGCCTAATTTAAGGTATACATTGAATTATTTTTTTCTTCAATGGCTACTAGTTGCATCTTCTCAATCACAAAAGGTATTGTTTATTTCTTGCAATACTAATTTTTCATTGGCTAATTTCCTCCAAATTGAAAATTGGCACTAGCTAAAATACTAGATTCCTACAATGTAACCATAAAAACAATTCCAAACAAAAACTAGTAACTAATATCATATCTTTAGTATGAATTGAATTTACATAATCCATTGACTATTTGAAGGCCAAAGATCCTTCCAACTTATCTAAGATGGAATTGAAAATAGTGATGGAAAATTTGCATGGAATCCAAGTTTTTGTCTTCTCCAAACAAAATCTATTGTCCTATAAAGTTCTGCAAATGATTGGTATATAAATATCGAAACTTAGTGGAATTTTTTTACAAGACAACAACATCCATTTGAATATTGTTTAATCTTTCTTTGGTCCATCCAAGACCAATTACATAACTCTATCTAGAATTGTTTGTTATCATGCAAGTTTGAAGCTTCCCTTTGATGATATTATATACAAAAAAAGCGCTTTTACTTGTCATAGTGCTTATGATTGTCACTTTGCAATTTCACCAAAGGTTAAAAAGATTACTTCAATTTCAAAGATGGACTTCAACTAATTGGAGGCTATAAATCCCAAGTTTTGCCCATCCACTTGGTGCTTTCTTGCAATTTGAAAGCAAAAATTCTTGTTTACAAGCTATTGCATCTACCAAGGGCAAAAAGTTCTTTCTTCCTTGGCTATTCCCTTGCCTATATAGTTGCAAAAGAAGATCAAGTTCTATAATATACTATGATATTGAACCAATTAGCCTATGAAGCAAGTGAATTGAATTAAGGATTCTAAAAGCAATACTGACATTATTGTCTTCAAACCTAGCTCCTAAAGTTATACAAACCATTGATAAAAATTTCAAAAGCATGTATAGAATATGCATCAACAAAGAAATAAGGATTAAATAAATAAATTTAAAATCACACAACTTTGCAAAGAAGTAGGAAATGGAAGCATCACCTTTACAAGGAATATCACACAAATAAATAAGGACCAATTCCAAACGATAATACAAATTAGGTGCCTAGACAAATTTTATAATACATTTTTACATTTTTTTCAGCATCATCTACTTTACTCTATAGGGTTTGCAAGGTAAATTTTTTTTTAATAATTTCTTTAAGTAACTAGCCAATGGTTTTCACATACATAAAATCCATTGCTAAAACATTCTTTTGGAAAGATTCTTTTTTTAGGCCTCAAGGTCGATTGTAGTTGTTCTTTGACAAGTTCTTTGAACAATACAATTGTTGAAGTGAAGAATGAATTTACCATTCTTGGCTAAGTTGCCACACCCATAATCTTTCAGCATATGATAGAAGCTCCATCAAATTTGAATTCAACGCATTTAGCCAACTTCAGTCTCCATGTCTTTGCAACAATTATAAGAATGTCGAATATCAATCAATTTGAATCTTTTTTTCCATCTTCAATTTACAAGATTCAAATGAAACACACAATAGATAGACTAGCCTCTAAAAATGGCTACAAAAACAATGACATTATAATAAACCTATATTTTAGGTGATAAGCCCAAATTTTTACAAATGAATTTTAAAGGACATCCAATGTAACAAACCATGTTCTTATGCCAACAAAAATGTTCAACGTAACATCAAAAATCTATCGATTAAAATTAGCCTCATCAACTAAAATATCAGTTTTATATAGTGGGAGATGCCCTATACATTAGATGTTTTTTGAGGCCTCCTTGAGAGGCTTCTTTAAGACTATTTCAAGGCTACATCCCTAATTGTGAACCATTATTCTACTCATAAAATATTAAATAATTAAAAATAAAACATTGTCAAATTTTATTTTGGAAAATAACAACATCACATATTCAAAAAACATAATATAAGCCAATGTTATATTTTTGTCACTACATCTATTTGACATTTGTCTTTGTTATCATTTTCAACAAATAATGCATTAGATTTCTAGTCCTTTGAACTTTGTTGCCTCGTCTAGAATGTATTAGATTTGTATGTTTTTGCAAAGTCTAAACAAACATTATTCATTTCATCTATTGCACATCATACAAGCATCTCTAATAAGTATTCTTTGATGACAATGAAAAGTTTTGAAGGAAGGGAACAAATTTGAAACTTCATTTCAAATGAATATTTCTCCATTTAATCCCTTAAAAACCATGGATTCAAATTTTGAATGATGGAAAAATAGAAACTAGTCTTAATCAGAAGTCTTGATTTTTTCATCCATCCAAATGATTCTTAATTCTTGTATTAGCTCTTTGACATTTGCAAATTACAATTGAATGTCTAAGACTTTGCTTCGCAAATATTCAATAGTCCAAAAGGTACAAGTCATATTTCATTTGAGAAGGCACTTTTCTAGTTCAAAAAATGACTCTTTGAAAATAACTTGAGTTATAAACGAAAAATAAAACTTAAGTAAACTCCATGATGAGAGTTTAAAATTTTAAAATCGAAGGAAAAGAAGTTGTGTAAAAGACAAATATTCAATCCACAAGGAATTTTATAAGGAATTTCCAATTACAAGTTTAAAATTTAAATAACTAATATTAATTAGTGTATTAAGTGTTTCAACTATAAAAATACAATAAAGTATGGATTGTGTTTTACAACTTTTGTTTGAAAGTCAACATTAAATTATAATTCTAAGTTGCATTTTATAACTTGAACTAGCATCAAAAACACACAATATCATTTTAAAAGACTCTATTCTTTCAACCTATAAAGGTTTGATGGACACTATATATGGACATGTATTTTACTCTTAGAATATGAAATATGAACTAATGTATGATATGATGTAAATCTATAGATTAGATTTTTTATGTATATTGTTTACTAAACTTTATTGTCAAACCTTATGTAAGTACTCGTTAGATATGCCAATTAGAAAGAAGTGGAGTTAATTTCCTTTGAGGTTATTGATTTGGAATGCAACTTAACCCCTAAAGGAGGCAACATCTACTATTTGAATTACGAATATCTTTAAGAGTTTATTGATAGAGCTATGTCAAATAAATAGTATACATTTTTGGATTCTTTTTATCAATTATGTGCACCATGAACACTAGTCTTTATACAAAAGTTAAACTTAAAAATGTATTAAATGGTTGTAAAATATAAATTGAATACATTGATCGATTCAACAAATATTTCAAATGCAAGGGCATAAAGAGATAATAGTGGTCCATATTGCAACCTACACCTTCTCTACAATGGCTAGTATAGTCCCATGCTTTCAATTCAAAAAAACATTAATAACCAACATCTTTTGTATGTTTGTCAAATTGTTAATATTTTAAACTTTATGAATGTGAATTTCCTTCAATTTTTGAGTACAACAATTTGACATGATGTATACCAACATGCCAAGGTACAATTTTTTTTTTAAAAGTTTAAGTTGAAATTGACAAAAGATAAAGTAATTCCAAATCATGGTGGACGAACCAACTTTTAGGCATGACTAACTTTGAAACTAATTTTCTTTCAAATCACAACTAAATAATATTTTCTTCAAACTTCCATGGTAACATGGAGAATGTTGCACATTACAACTTTCATATAAGGTAGGAGGCTTGAACTCTAATTGGGCATTAAAAGAGAACATGGCTAAGAGGTTCATTTTGCTTTCTTCAATGTTGCAAATCTGCACATTTCAGGAGGTGTTCTTTTGATGACCACAAATGACCACTTTTTTCAACTTCAAAAATTTGTAACTAATTCTACAAAGCTCAAAAAAATATGAAACAACTTGGGTTTGATGCTATTCTAGTTGTCTTTCAAAAAAAATTTATTGAAAAATACTTCAAGATGTCATACCTCTCCAAAATCAGTTCCAACCCTTAGATGGTCAGTTTATGGACCTCCTACTTTATACATGTTGGAACTTTATCCATTGATGCTCATGGTATGATTGTTTGAATGAAAACATTTCAGATTTGTACTTCGTTGGGGGATTCAGTGTATGAATTGGTGCGGTGATGAAGTGAATCTAGTCCAAAGATAAACCTAATGTAGAATTGTAGACTGCATTCAATCCTAAGTGGAACATTCCTTACCCAAGTTTCCAAACTCAGGAAACAACGCCGGTGGAAGGTGGGCATTCATGCTCTTAGCGTGAACACGATTTAGTTATGAAAACAGCTTCTGCTGCACTTGCTTGCACGAGGTTTTGCTGGTTGTTGGTGCAGCAGCTGCATTAAGTCTCCGCTTGCGCCTCTTCAATTCCCTACAGAGATTTCTGAAATGCACCGGAATTCGAATCAGAGCGCAGTCTGCTCATCGCGGCATCGGAGCAGTCTCGCATGCATACACTCGTTGTGAGACTCTCCTCGAATGGCGTCCTTCGCCATAACCGTTGCTGCTGGCCATGTTCTTAACCGGCCGCTGGGTCACGCAGGATTCTCTCCCCATGGCGAGAATCGCTGGTTTCCCATGCGCTCGTCGCAGGCGCGACCGACTCCCATGAGCGTATCCACGCCGACATTGTCGCATGAGCACCTCGCAAGTGTCCATCGGGTTAGGTTCTGTCGAATTGCGGGACGTATTTGAGAGATGCGAGAGTTTTGCACGTTTTGGGGAGCGGACGGATTGTTTTGTGTTGGGTCGTTGATGGAATTTCAAATTGGGTGGTAGATACCCTTGCCTCCACTTTTATGTCCAATTTCCCCGAATGTGGTTGTCAATTTTGTTTGGGAGCGATTTCGGTTTCAAAGATTTACGCGCGGAAATGGTGTTGCTTCCGGGAATTTCGGATTTAGAATTTGTATGAAAATTGAGTGATGATGACTGAGTTTTGGTTTACTTTGACTCTGAATTGGAGTTTCTGTTCAGGTTGTGTTTGAGGATTGGAGAATAGCTTCGTCTTTGACGTCGGCTTACTTTCCTACCGATGGTGATGATGATGAAGATGACGATGACTATGAATATTATTTGCATTATAAGAACCACTTACGGAAGGTAGTGCAAGCAGCTCTGGAGAACCTTGATGGACAGTCCATATTCCTTACTGGTAATTCTGAACGTCTTGTTGTCAACCTTTTCTTGGTTTGAGTTCCGAGATTATCTTTTGCAGTCATTGACAGAAGCCCTAGAAGTCTAAACCCTAAGTCCGTATTGATTCCACTGCAGGGATGATGGGGTCCGGGAAAAGCACGATTGGAGAAATTTTGGCCCAAAACCTTCACTATATATTCGTTGACAGGTATGAATGTGTCCTCTTATCTAGTCTTTGAAACCGTGACAATATGACTGAACAGGTTTTTCAGGGGAATTGGACAAGAACTTTTAGGTATGGAGGCCCCAGTATGATCACCCTGACCATAGAGAGACCTCCATATGAATTACACGGAAGATTCTCTTCCTTTCGTTGTCTAAATGTTCTTGAAATAGTCTAATTTTATTGAAAGCCCTACTCCAAAGCTTTGTATTAGTGTTGCAGAGACTTTATGACACTGTCTAAGATGCTGGAGAGCTTATTTAGAGTGAATATCCTGGTTTTATTGCGTACGGCTGTAGAACTAAAATGCTGACAGTTTGCTTTTTAAGTGGGAACTAACCAAGTCTTGGATGTTTGTTGCCACTGAAGAGCAGCGACAAGCTGGTGGAGAAGGTAACTGGTTATGATTCCGTGTCAGACATCTTCGCGGAAGTGGGAGAGGAGGGTTTTCGAGGTGCTGAGGTCTGCTGATTTTTAAGCCCTAAACCTTTTATTTTCAATCTTGTCCGATTCTACTCCCTAACCGTCAACTTCTGAAACTGAGTTCAAATTGGCATCGGATTCTCTTGCCAGGAATAGTCTTTCACATCCAATGTCTGTGCCACCTTATGACAGGGTTTTCATGACATATAGAGAAGTCTCTGTATGATCACTATGGCTGTTGGTAGACCTCATGAATCTTGGAGAAAACTCTCCTTGTGATGTTGTCTAAAAGCTTTTGAAATAGTCTAAGTTCATTGACATCCTGCTTAATGCTTGTCATTTTCGGCCTACTGGACACAATCAATTGCACATGTAGAATTTTGAAGTGACGTTGATCTTTATGCAGAGCCAGGCAATCAAGTGGCTCTGCGGAGGAATTGCCAAGTTGAGGCGCCCTGTAGTTGTTGCCTTAGGGGGCGGTGCTCTGGTGCAACCAGAAAACTGGTAATATGAGAACTTGGCTTCAGTTATTCCCTTCGTATCTGAGTATGCACTAAGGGAGTGGATTTTGTTGTCTCTACTGGCAAGGGGAAAGACTAAGCAATGTTTCCAAATGTCGAAAGTTGTAATGCTCAATAGAAATGATGCGTGTGCGAAGAGCGATAATAGCATGTTGGGGCTATCATTCCAAAGAATATAGTTGTAAGCTAGTGACATTCTTAGATATTCTTAGAGTCTCTTGTGATTGGCCGTTTGTTTTTTTGACATGATTGTTTTTGGCGGGCTCTGTGCAGGATTATCGCCAATCATGGGATTGTTGTGTATATTGACGTACCATCAGAAATTTTGGCGAAGCGGGTCGTTGCTGCGGGCACGCATTCACGACCACTCTTCCCTCCCAGATGTACTGAAATGAAGGTGCGTGCATTCTGAATCATTCTAATTTCTTTCATCCTATACTTTTCATTCAAAGCATGTGGACATTAAACTTTGTGTATTTTGCTGCTTGAGAATTGATCATTTCAGTTCGAAGCATGCCTCACGCATGTGTCTTTCCTTAGGGCATGACGTTGCAGACCCACTGTTTGTCCTCTAACGAACCGTATTCTTTTGACAACCTGGATTTCATCATGTCCTTTTCAATTGTGTTATTTTATCATTGTTAGTTACATTAAGACTGTCAAGGGCAATTGCATAGCTGAGTTAAGTAAATGGATCGATTGTCAAACTACGAGGTACAAGGTTTAATATTTGATATTTAGGAACTTTCGTCACAATGGTATTTTTTTGTTGTCACTGATTTGGATTTATTACTCGCAAATAGCACTGTCCTCTATGGTAGTTCAAAGATGATCATAATGGAGTTACAAATCTGAACATAGATGTATGGTCATTTTATGGTCATAGATGTCTTACAGATCCTCTTGAAATATTTGAGCAAGCTTTGATGGCAGGCACAGAATTTGTTGGACGCGTTGTACAACCAAAGGGAAGAAGCCTATGGGATGGCAAGGATAAGAGTTCCAATTCGAGGTAATATTTACCCATTAGCTTTCCAACAATCTGAAAATTGACCAGTTTTCTAACATGCAAGATTATCACCGCGTCAGTTGACATATTCTCTTTCGTGTTGTTTCAGATCTGTCGGCAAAGCTACGACTATCAGATGCTTCAGCCATTCCCCCGGCATTGGTCGCCTTTGAGGTATTTACAGTTGAATTACTCTGAATCCTGTGGTCTGCATGGATGATGGCATTTATACCTTGGTAAAATAAAATAAAAAATTCTCAATATCACAAACTGCACTCGACGTGTGTAACCCAATCTACACAACAGATTTTGAGAAAGAGTGCGTACAAGTCAACTTGTAAGGCCACAGAAGGCTGAGGAAATTGACTGGCAGACCATTTTCTGTACATGTGAAAAGAAATCAATTCTTCAATTCTTCGCCAAAAATAGCTCAAATTCTGAAATTTATCTTCAGTTCTTCAATCTTTAGTGAATTTCTCAAATTCCAGTAATTACTTTGGAACGCCAGTTTGCCCAACGGTTCAAGGATAAATAAGAACTCTGCAAAGTGTTTTTGACTCTCTAATTACCAAAAACAGATTTACCAGTCCATCTCCAAAGCCCATGTGACCTAAGCATGAGAAGTTGTTGTATAGTTCCGTTACTCAAAAGAGCGATTGCAGTCGGAAGGATTGAAGAATTGTTCCTGCCTCTTCCTTTTTTTATGTTTTATGTTATCCCTTCAAAAAAAAGGATTTCCACAGGGCTTCATTTCAGTTCAATCAAGTAAGCGATTGTTTCTCCTCGTATAGATATTTGGGGCCGTGAATTTGACAATCTTGGTGTGCGTGTGGCAGGTACTGAAGAAAATTGAGAAACTTGGAGGCCTCCCGGAGACGTGAAGCTCACATCTGAGGCGTAACGCATGCATTGTACCTTACTGTGATGCTGCTAGGCGATGTACCGAATGCACGGCAACCGTGTTTTTTTTGCAGACATTGATAGATTGATTGAAAAAGGACTGTTTAATGAGCTGACGGTCTTCATTCGCCAACAAATCCATGTAGAAGCTCCGCCTTTGACCATGAACATTTTGGTGCTCTTGAGGTTTGTGGTTGAACCTTATCACAAATACTCGGTTGCCATCCATTGTAAACCCTTCATTGTTGTTTGTAATAAACTGATTCAACTAGAGTCAAACCTCTCGTGCTGCATGGGAACGGTGGGGAGTAGTTGTTAGCAATATGCACATAGAGAAGTTCAAGTGCCAATTGTCAGTTATGTCAACAAGTTCATGTCATATAGTAATTGTATTTGATTGACAATGCATTTGAAAAGTATAGTGACATCTCACACAAATAGTTCCATCAATGGTTAATGTAGCAAATTTTATGCACATAAGGAGTATGCAAATAAAGAACTACAACCATTTATGCCAATAGGGAATTTGTATTATGAGAACAACTATATAACATTATTATCCAAGTCAAGATGTTCTCCGTAGTAAATGATTGGAGCTAGATTATTTTGCAATTCACACTTGAACCCCAAGTATCTATAGTTATACAATTGCTTGGATTGGTGGCATGTTTAGAAGGGTCTATCTAAATCCTAAAACCATAATGATGACACCCTTCCATTGGTGAAGTGTAGTCTAGTGATTTCTCGGTAACTAGCCCACTAGTGGAACTTACAAGCCACACTTGTCTTTACCAAATATAGGGTAGGAGGTTTTGAAACCACCCACCTCCTCAAATGTACATTATTTGTGCATGTTGCTTTTTCATTTTTACAAGAATGTACATCCTTATAGTTTACATTTGTTGAAGTGGATAGTTTTAGAGCCCTATGCTATTGCGACTTCGAAAATTCATACTCCGTACCAAATTCCACAAAGCTTCAAAGATATGAAATGACTAAAGTTAAATGCCAATTCTTCTTGTCTTTCAAGGAAAATTTAATGGAAATTATTTCAGGAAGTTTCACCTCCCCAATATTGAATTTCAACTCTTAGATGAGAGCTTTATGGACCTCCTACCTTAGAAAATAATAATGTTAATATTTTAACAATATTATGGATTGATGACTTCATTTGTATAGGATAATAATGTTTTAATATCATTATCATTTTATTTTTTTCTCACAGTGTTTGTATTCAATATGAGCATATCAAATCTCCTAAGATTTTATTATGTTTGTATTCAATATGAGCATATCAAATCTCCTAAGATTTTATTATCATTTATTGTTCCACGAGGACCTTTGAAAAGTTTGTTTTGATAGTACATAGTATAATATTAAAGATACCAACTTCCTAAAACATCACATTCCTTTATAAATTATGGTAATTCTTCCAAAATATCTATCCCAATGTAATATTTGTAACGCTTGAGGCAAGTTATTCTTCTATAATAACAATTGCAAATGTAATATTTTGATATACATTGATTTTGTTAGCATATTCAAAATTAAAGAATAAAAATCTAGCATTCAATGCTATTTACACTTCAATTTTAGAATGGTTTTTGAAAGTAGTAGAGACCTATATGGGTGCAAGCATCTTCTCTATTTCTTTATTATGTCATGATTGATTCACATTAGAGAGCATGAGGGGGTGAATGCAAGAAACACTTGTACTATTTGTTGCGTTTTACTACAGTATTCATGACTTTTTTTGGAGTACTTTAAAATTTGAAAATTAATTTGAAAAAAATTTGAAAAATATGAACAATGTATAGACCTCTAAGATGAAGGTTTTCACCAAAGGAAATTGATAGAAAAATTCTCTAAGTAGGAGAATTTAAAAGCGCCAAACCTTAAGAAAATACATACCTTCATGTTTTAATTTGGTAAAAATAGTAAAAATAAGTAAATTCAAAAAATAAAAAGTGGCCACTTGCAACAATTCTGTGGAGATGGTCATTCACCACAAAAAACACCAAAATAATATTTTATATGTTTCAAAATTCAAGCAGAAAGAAGCTCACTTTGTAGACTTCCACACCATTTAAAAATAACTTTTTTCAAAATCCCTCATGTGGAGAGATGTAAATCTACTAGAAGACCATCTCATCCAAATTTCATCTTAAAATCATTAAAAAAAGGTACTCCTTAGTACTAAAAACCTCCAAATTCTCATTTGTGACATTTAATTACTAGTACTATTTTAGTATTAAACTAATTTTGAAAATTATGAAAAAATTATGTAAGGTGTATGATAGACATGAGTACCTTCTCTAGAAATCTTGAGTCATTTCGAGAAAAAATGCAAAAGTTATGGCCAAAAAACAGATCAGCACTTAGCTTGTGACGGAAAATAGTACAAGTGTTTCTTGCATTCACCCTCGGGTCATTGCAAGAAACACTGACCACTTTTGTAGCACTTTGCAAAATTTGTTCTTGTCCAATGCTATAACTTTTGATTGATGAATCCATTGTCCAAACCAAAAAAACTATTTCTAGAGTTTTTGATTGCAATCATATTTTATATTTTTTTTAAATTTTAAAAAATCATTTTATATTTAAAATTTATTTTTGTTAATTTGTCACACTTTCAAGATTAGGATTTTTTTATACTATTGATTGGTTTAAATTAATGATTTTTGGTTGAAATTTCTGTGGTATGTTTTTATAGTAGGTAGACATGTCTCTACCAAAGGGCATGTAAAAAAAACTTATTTTATAACCTCTACATTAGTGCAAATAGACCTCCCTTGCGTGCACACTTCCAAACATTAGAAATGCTTTTGAACTCATTTTCTTAGTCAAACCTCATCACCAAAAAGTCTTCTCAAATGGCCAATTTTTAGTTTTGTTCAAAATTGTTTTTCCTATTTTTCACAAATTAAATTGTCAATGTATATATTTTCTTTACTAGAATTCAATGTCTAAGATGATGTCCTAGAAAATACATACATTGACATTTTAATTTGTAAAAAATAGAAAAAATAATTTTGAACAAAACTAAAAATTGGCCATTTGAGAAGACTTTTTGGTGATGAGGTTTGACTAAGAAAATGAGTTCAAAAGCATTTCTAATGTTTGGAAGTGTACACGCAAGGGAGGTCTATTTGCACTAATGTAGAGGTCATAAAATAAGTTTTTTTTACATGCCCTTTGGTAGAGACATGTCTACCTACTATAAAAACATACCACAGAAATTTCAACCAAAAATCATTAATTTAAACCAATCAATAGTATAAAAAACCCTAATCTTGAAAGTGTGACAAATTAACAAAAATAAATTTTAAATATAAAATGATTTTTAAAAAATTTTGAAAAATATAAAATATGATTGCAATCAAAAACTCTAGAAACAATTTTTTTGGTTTGGGCAATGGATTCATCAATCAAAAGTTATAGTATTGGACATAAACAAATTTTGCAGAGTGCTACAAAAGTGGTCAGTGTTTCTTGCAATGACCCATGAATGGATGGACCTTTGGATGGTTTTGCCCAATATCGACCACTCATACTCCTAAAAATCAATTAAAAAGTTTTCACTAAAGGAACTTATATTGTCTTGTTGAACAAATTAGTGTATCTTCACTTCTTGTTGTAAATACCACTATTTGATATGTGCTTGTAATATCAAGGTTTTAGTAGAATTAGATTTTCAATGTTGGTTAGAAACAAATTGTAATTCAACTTATAAGAATTAGATTTATCAACGATGATTGAAACCAACCATAGAAGTACATGCATTAGAAAAATGGTTATTTGATATGCTACTCATAGAAAGCTATGGAAGTTTTAAAGTAGCTTCTAAATTGCTTCTAACTTATTTATGATTATATTAAAAATATATGATTCTACACTTTGTTGATTACATATCTACATCTTCACACTACTTGAGAAAGTTGTATTTTAAATATAGTCCTAGTAATACAATTTTATAAGTAAGAACTTTTTAAGAGATTTTCAATGAAATAGTATTGAAAACACATGTATGCCTAATAAAAATTTTATTAAAAAATTGTAAAAGGTTATACTACTAAGGACTATCCAATTTTTTTTTAATTCTTGAATTAAAAAAATTTTGAAAAAAAACTTCACGACTTCAAATGCCAAGTTTGTTTTTCTAGTGCAATTTAGCATATTTGTGCCTTCCCTCCCCTCACCACATGTTCTGTTGTTATAGGGGTAAGATAAGAGGATCAGAAACCGCTTATTTAAGAGCTGATCCGCCTTTTTCATGTATTCCCTTAGATGAAAATATTTTTAGCTCATTTTTCAGTTAAAGTGAAATAGATGAGGAATCTAATACAAGTCATTTCATATTTTTTGAAGCATTATTGAATTAGTTATTAATATTCAAATAAGTTGTGTCATAGGTCCCTACTTATGACTCTAGGTCTTCCATAAACCATTCACTTGCAACTTCTAAAAAAATGGAAAAAAGAAAGAGATTTCTTTCATTCATTCAATGATTAGAGAGGTCAATTAAAGAACCATCTTATGTCCATTTCATAAGACAATCCTTAATGCCCAAACTATTTTCAAGCCTTTGCCTATAGTCACACCTTTTTCACCCCGTTCTCAATCTTCAAAGAATGGCCACAATCTGCCCCCATAGGTGAATTATAGACATGAAGAAGATGATTTATCTACCTAACACCCTTTGCATGTTCAATTTTTCCTAGTTGCCATTGTATTCACCTTAGTGGTCATCTTTGCTCTCAAGTCGTCACCATCGACAAGTAGGTGAGAGCATTGATGTGCAATATTAAAGCATGTAGTCATAGATTGTGCGTAGTAAAAAATTATAGTCATCATTTTCTACCGCATGTGCAAATACTCTTCTTTAGGGTCCATTCTCATTCATACAACAACATCAAAAGGGATGTCACACCTTCTTCATTAATAACAACTCCTTAAAGTAACTTTGCCTACTACACATCAAATGCCATCCAAACCATCACAAGTAAAATTGTACTAATTGTGTATATATCCAAATTTGAAATGTACTCCATTAAAATATTTTTGCTTGTGATAGGTTGGCTACCAATTTGCTTCTCTTAGATAAACTTACCTTATTGGCTTGTCTTTTCAATCTAAAACTTCTCCTTCTTTATAAAGTTTTGGTCTTGGTGATGGTGAAACTACCCCTAAAAAATCTTAATACCAAATAACTACCATTGTTGACTGCCATTGATGAACAAAACTGATTGAAAAGTTATCAAATCATTAGATGAGTTTTGAGGGATTAGAAGATTGTTTCAAGCCCATTCCCAATATTAGGAATAGTCAAAATAAAGATAAAAAATAATATTTTTTTAAATATTTTTTTAATAATTCTTTTTAATTATTTAAAATTTCAAAAAAGAATTAATTTAAAAAAAATTTAATATTGTTATCTGATGTAGAAAGTCTCTCAGCCACATCAAATCGCATATGTGGCAATTCCCCACAACATTCCCATAGTCGGGAACTTACAATCTTCTAATGGGCTGAAAAACATCTAATGCAAATTGAATAACGTATTTGGTTTGAATATAAGGTGTATCAACCCATTTTCCATTTGCAATTCAATTCCACCAATTAGACCAATCCATTCTAGCACTCTAATTTTGCCCCATTTCCACCCAAAATCTCCTTGAATTCCCTTCATTCTATGAGAAAATCAAGGTTTCTATGACAAAATCAAGGATTTTATGACAAATTAGGTAACAGGTCACTCCTTAAATAGTGAATATCTAGATGTTGATTAAGTGGTTATAGGATGTTTATGAGTTGTTTATGACCCTACTCTAGAGGTGGTTTTGTAATTTAGGATTGACTTCTTAAGAAATTCATAGAAATTATAGTTTTGATGAGAAAATTATAATTCTACGTAGGTTTGATTTGTGAAACATGTATATACTTTTGAAAAGTATGTTTTCCTCTTGGAATTGGCCCCAATATAGCTAGATTAAAAGTCAGGGTGGTAATAGACATGTCTACCTTACCATCGTTGATATCCTCCCTATAAGCAGCCTTGACCTGTTGAATATAAAAGATTCAAGGAGCTCATGAATGGAGAACATTGAATCCTACCATTGAAAGTAGGCCCAATTGGATGGACTTTCTTTAAGGAAAAACATAGGAATTTTTTATTTTTTGTAAATATATTTTTTTGTAAATTGTAAATTCATATTTGCAATCAAAGGCCCCAAATTAGTACGGGGGCTTTTGAAATATCCCCTAGATGTGACACAAAATAGGATTTTCTTAAAAAAATTTATCCTAGAGAATCCAAAATTTACCTTGTTGGGCCCACCTTTGATGGTAGGATTTAATGTCTTGCATGGATGAAAGATGGCTAAAAAAATATCAATTGTTAGATGGAAAAATGAGCACTTAAATTTATGTGGAATGGAATGGAATTAGTCACTGAGATTGAGAGAAATAGCAGAATTATGGTACAATTGCATAACATTCAGAAGCATGTTATGACACTGCCTTCTCTCTACAATGGAGGTTTGGGCATATTCCATGGCCAACAACCTCTCCATCATCCACATGTTTAGTTACTTCACTAGTTATTGATGAAGCATTGTTGGGGGGTGGGGTGAATATTCGACACCCTCCCCCAAGGTGATTACTTGTGGTTTTTAGAAAACTACGTGAGTTAAAAGATAGGGTCCATTTAATTCCAAGGGGATAAATTTTATATAATATGTAGGGCTACTATAGGGTCCTTGAAATGCTACATATCCTATTATATATAAATTAGGCTATGTAAAAACATTATTTAGTAGGAATTTTTATTAATAAATTAGCCTTTACAAATAGGGTCCATACAAATTTTTTTAATGTTTTTGTGATGTTGTTTGTTATTTACCATATCAGGTTGTTTAGAATACATAGTATAGAATTTAGAAATATTTAAAACTAATGGCAATTTCACACTTTTATTTGTCATTTGAAATTGTAGTACAATATAAGTAGTGCATATATATTTTTTAAAGTGTACATGTATGACACTAATTTTATAGTGTCTATTGTATATAGGTATGAAAAAATTAGACATGTAAGTTTTGTATATAAGATAGCCCAAATAAAAAAACAATATGAATGAATTTATAAAAAATCATTGGATATTAAAAATATGCCCTTTGTATCTTTATATGTAAAAATACAATCATCTTAATTACTATAATGAAAGTAAATAGCCCCATGTTAAATATCTTGTTCACACATGTGTATACTTAAAATTATAAAGAGTGATCTCCCCGGGCACCTCCATTGTTGAGAGAAGGTAGTGCCAAGCAATGCTATTGAATGTTATGTGAAGGTCAAATTTACAATGTACCTATATTTTTGGATAGAAAATGTTAAATGAAAACGAAAACATCAAAGTCTAGCAATGTTTAACCCTTTGATGCCAAAGTGAACAAAAAAAAAAGTCTAATGGATGACAAAGAATTCTTCTAGAAGGACAAAAGTGCAACCATTCAACTTTGCGATTTTGTTGTAAAAACGAGAGGCCTTCTATAGTAGTTTGACTTCCAATAGATACTTTTGCATTTTTTTAAATCAATGAAGTAGACAATAACCAAAGGGATGATTTTTGTGGTCACCAATCTGTCTTTTAACCCCTAAATGCCCCAAGGGACCAAAAGTGACCTCACACTTTAGAAGTCTAATTTGAAGTGCTATAACTTTTGCATCTATTGTCTAAATTCAATCAAACTTATTGGAAAATTTGTGTTCTCTCTTTTAGTTCTTGTAGTAAAATTTTCAAATCAATCCTAGATGTAATGATTTTTTGAGAGCCAATCGAAATTCACAAGTTCAATTTGAATTTACAAAACTGCAATTGATGCCTACAACTTTGGAGGCCTGTATTTCCTTCATCTAATGTTTATTTTCAACAAAATTTGTTTAAAATTTGTTATATTCTTCTAGATGTCTAGTTATTATGGTCAAATTTTCATGGCAATCCAAGTTATTTTGAATGTTTAAACTATAGTGAACTTTGGCAACTTATTTCTTCTTCATATAGTGTCCATTTCCTATCATTTTTTTGGATTTATGTAGCTCATATCAATCAAAAAAGTTATTAGTGATTGGGAAACATTTTAGTAGAAGGAGGTTTAGCCCTAGAAGTGTTTTTTGCAATTTTTTTTGACATTTCAAAGCCATTTTGCAAAACAATGAGACAATTGAATGACATTTTCTTTTACCAATGTGTTTGTATGCTGATCAATTTGAAGCACTTTATAGATCAAAGTTTTTTTCATTTGAATAGGTTTATAAATTAAATTTGACCTCCATATGTGTTTTTGGGAAAATTTCAACATCTTTTTTCAACACTAAAATATTATAATCTCTTGATCTACATGGCCAAATGAGGCCAAATTCAATTCATGCCATCTTCAATATATACACTATAAGAATGTATAGTAGGGTAACAATCAAAATGCCTTTTTTGAATTTACAAGGAAAGAAATTTCATTGCTATCAACTTTGACACCCTACCAAGGATTTGAATTTTTATCTTTTCCCATGAAAATTTTGCCATGAAATCATCTCTATATTGATAAATATGTGTGTCAAACTTCAAGGTCAAAAAATTCACACAAACAAAGATATTTGAAACCTACCAACATGAGTTGTTGTAGGAGACAATTTCACTACTATTAACTTTGACACTTTCCCAAGGGCTAAAAAATTGGCTTCTTACTAGGAAATTCTTTTTACAAGATCATTTTAATGTTAATAACATATATTCTAAACTTCAAGCTAAAAAAACTTTCTCAAAAAAAGATATTTGAAATTTACCAACATGTGTAGTTGTAGGAATGATTTATACAACCTTTAGTATAGTGTCATTTTGTGGATCAAAGTTTGACACAGATGTTTAAAATCACTCTTACAACTACACATGTTGGTAGATTTTGAATATCTTTTAATTTTGGGAGAACATTTAAAACTTGAGGTTTGGCACATATGTTATTAATATAGAAATGATCTTTTAAAAAAATTGTCATTGTAAGAAGCCAATTTTTTAGCCTTTAGGAGGGTGTCAAAGTTGGAAATGAGTGAAATTGTTTTTCACAACTACACATGTTGATAGATTTCAAATATCTTTTTTTGGGAAAGTTTTTTGAACTTGAAGTTTTGAATATATGTTATTAAAATGGAAATGATCTTGTAAAAAAAATTCATGGTAAAAAAACAATTTGAAGAGAAGGAAATTTTACATACTAAATAAAATATTTCTAAAATTAGATTACTTTGTGTAGGGCCTAATATATTTGACATTAGGATATGATATCAAAAATTCTTCTTGGAAGTTTTTAGTTAGAATTTTTTTTAATTCTGAACTTTATTAATTGAAATAGTATCCTTCACACATTTTTCATACTTCACTCCTAAAAACTTTTTAAGAAATCATAATTTTTTATATAAATGTTATATATGCACTTCAAAATTTACACAATTCTGTAAAGATTTTTGGAGCAATTATTAAAACTATAATTATATGGAGTCACAATTTATTTAATAATATTTCAATCAATAAAAAATTAGTGAAATTCTTACTACAAAATTCTAGAATGAATTTTTCATTCCATTGACTAGAGAATCTTGGATTTTAAAAAAAATTACAAGTTTTTTTCACTACTAAATTTGACTAAATCTAGAAAAAAAATACTATTTTGAGATATATTAAAAACTTATTTTAAATATAGGGTTTAGTTTGTACAATAAGTGAATAAGTCCAAATTTTGATGAAAATCTCTTAATTTTTCATTTGGCTAAGGTATTTTTTTATTAATATACTAAATATTTTAGGTGCCATTATATGTATGATAATATCGAAATGCATGTGATGATAAAATAGAGTATACATTAACAATTAATAAGTTTTGGACCTATCCTATTAATTTGCCTCTTCTTTGTAGAGGAAATCAATTTTAATTCTAAGGAGATTGCTTATGTCTTCTTATTATCAAAATCTCCCAATTCATTTCCTTTATTATCAAATTCTTACCAACTATTTTCCTTCAACTTCAAATGTGTAAAATCTACAATCCTCCTCTCTCAAAGACATGTTGGTTTTGAAAGTAAATTCCTAATTTTATTACAACAAGTAGACATGGATGATGGAGAGGGGATTGTTCACAACAAACAACCTAGAGCAATACCTACCTTCACCATGTCCAAATACTGTGACTCCCTCAACATTTAACCGTAAAGTGTATGTAGCCTTGTCCAAGAATATGCTCACCTGAACTTGAGGGGGGGAGGGACATTAAAAGAACGTAAGAATAATAAAAAAAACATGATAAAATATAGGATTTAATATATTCATTCTATGTAAAATTTATAAATAAATTACATGTATTACAGGGGGGCTTAGAAAGCGTGAAACTTGATTATATGTAACATAGGGTTAGTATAATACCACAAAACTATGTGAATAGTACATGTAAAATAACATGTATACAAAAAGGGATATTAGAAAGAAAGAAGTATAGTTTGGAGGCTCAAAAATTATGAATGGGGTGGTTTATAATCAAATTCTACACATACTTTGGACAAAGTACTTTACTTCAAAGTATGTATTGTATATTTAATAAATACTTTGAAATTTGGTATTCGAAGTGGAGAATTCAATGACTAGATTGAATTTCTAATGCAAATTGAAGGTGAAGGAGGAAAAACATAGTGATTTGGGTTCAAATTCTTTTTAGAGTTTGTCTCTGAAAATTGCTTTGTACCAAACTGGATGTGTTTGATGTAAGGTTCTCATTTTTGAATTTGGATTTTGGTGTTGTCTTGCTAGTTGTAGAAGACACTTGTTTTTTCAAATAGACTGGATGCTATTTTGGTATTTGTCAAGCTTTAGCATATATTATTGATGCTTTTGTTAACCTTTGTTAGCCTTTGATTTCTTCTTTTGTATTGTACATGTTTGTACATGAAGGTTTATACATGAAGGTTTATACATGAAGGTTTCAAGGTAAATAGCCCCCTCATTAAATAGGTCATTATTATAGGTGTATGCAAAATGTAAGAGAGAGCCCCCCTTGAGCCCCCTTAACAACTTGCCAATATTATATTAGCCTTGGATTTGAAATAACAAGTAGTTAAAATTTAGCGATTTCTTAATAGCAACAACAATATATCCACCTTTTATTTTTACACACGCATTGATTGTTGGTCCTATGAATTTTTTTATCTAGTTTGGAATCCCCATTTTCATACCCCAACTTGACATTATTTTCCCAAAGGCACCTACTAACAATGAACTACAGTAACCAATAGCTCTCTGCTAACATTGATATATGCTAGCAAAGTGACTAAATTTATTGAACTTCAAAATTGGAGAAACTTTTTGAGTTTTATTGACTTTTTTTCTCTTAATTCCCAAATTAAAATCTAATTTTGAAATAGGACATCTAGTTATTTTCTCTAATTTTCAAATTTTTAAATAGATTTTTTCACTGGATTTTTTCCCCAACGTTTTCAAATTGTAACTAAGGTGGGTACACCCAAAAGCGCCTTGTTCCTAAAAGCGCCATCTACAGTGCACATACATTTCTGAAATCAATCATGTTCACAGACTGTAGATGGCACTTTCAGAACAAACTTTCTCTGTTAATAACTTTTGCATACGGTATCCAAATCTTGCGTTCTTTGGTGTGTTGGAACATGCTTTTAACTTGCCAACAAGACTACATAAAAATTTGAACTAATTAATAGCAGGAACTAGGCTCAGTATGAATAAGTGGCACTTTTGGGTGTACCTACCTTATTATAACTTTGTCCCAATTCCTCCAGGCCCCCTCCAGACTCCAGGCCCGGGGCGATTGAAAATCAGAGCTGGAGGCCCTGGACCCCAGACCTGGACCCCCCAAATCAAGATTGAGGACAAACATGCCGGTCTTCCAGGTTGAATCTTCATGACTTTACTGCGCATAGTTTTAGCTGGAGTGGAGTTTTTACCTGGTGTTTCCCTGTAAACCAGCAACAAAGCCGGGAGAAAAGGGGAGAGGAGGCGCACTCCCTCCAGGCCCTGGAGGTCTGGGGTGGCTTGGGAAAGCCCCGGGAGGTCCAGGTCCCCTCCAGCTCGCCATCCGGCCCCTGGACCTCCAGGGCCTCCATGAGAAGTGGCCCTTATTCCCATACGCTCCCCTCAAACAGTATCAGGGTAAAGCAAGCGCAACAGTAGCCAGACAGTGACGTGGACACCTCCAAAGAGCTGAGTTGGCTTCCTGTACGGTATTGCACACGCTGGCCTACGCACCCACACTAGGAACACACGCTTGATTCCAATCAGTACTTGCCACGTGGAAATTAACTTTTATCCTGGAATGGGAGGGGGTGGGGCTGTGTGTATGGAGTCATGATTAGGTACTGGTAACTTACAGCAGTAAAAACTACTTTCCAAATTTGCATATTGGAACTAAGGTAAGAGGTCCTATAATGGACCATCTAAGAGATGAAACAGAATTTCAGGGAGGTAAACCTTCTAGAAATATTTTTCAGTAAATTTTCCTTGAAAGACAAGTAGAATTGACATCTTACCCAAGTCGTTTCATATTTTTATGAGTTTTTTTTAATTAGTTATCAAATTTTGAAGTTGAAAGGACATAGGGCTCTATCTAAAATGGTGCCCTAGCTAAAATGTACACTATCAGTACACTACTGAAGGCTATGAAAAAGCAACATGTACAAGTACTTTACATTTAAGATAGGGCACCATCTTAGAACCCGCTTCATTTAAGAGCCTTCTACCTTAAGAGAGTAAATTTGAGGCACGAGGCTCAAAGCCACTCATCTAAGAGCCAGTCCACATTTTTCATGTGTTTATATATATATAAGATTAATTTTAGCTCATTTTTCAAAGAAAGAGAAGTAGATGTAGAATGGAATACAAGTAGTTTTATATTTTTCCAGGCAATATTGAACTACTTATGAATTTTCAAATGAGTTGTGTCATATGTCTTATTTAACCCATTAAGGACCACGTTGATGACTTCTAATGAATATCTAGTTGAAAATGACATGTTTTCATTAGTCTGTAGTCAAAATAACTATTAATGAAAACTTGTCATTTTCAGCTGAAGTCATCAACTAGTCATTGACATGATCCTTAAAGGGTTAATATCCTAGGTCTTTACTTGCAACTTGTAAAGAAAAATGGAAAAAGCAAAGAGAATGATTTTTGTAGTAAACAATAATTTCTTTTATTCATTCTATGATTTTAAAGGTCAATTTAAAGACCATGTTATATCCATTTCACTACAATCTACATGAACAATTCTTACTGCCCCTAGAGAATTTAGACCTCCTTCCTTGAATTCAAATACCTCTATGATATTCTATATATTGCTTTTGATTCAATAATTAGTGTGGGTTGATATTGAGAGCACTTTCACCCAAAGCTACATCACCCTTACGAGTGTGCCAAACATGACCTCAATAGGTGCAATTATACCTTGTCCGAGAAACAAATTTTCTTGAACAATGAGAAGTTGGTGAGAGAAAAAGAGGAGCCAATAGGAAATTGTTGTACGTGAAAAAAATGTGCCCCCCCTAATCCCCCCCCCCTTTCTTTTTGCTAATTGGAGCATCTAGAATGAAAATTAAGATTGCAAAGTTGGATGTAGGAATCAGGGGCTCAATTAGAGAGATGAAGAGATCTTATTGCTTGCATGTGCCTAAGTGCTTGAGTACAATGGAAGAATATAATAAAAAAATTATTTGATATTTTTTTCTTCAAGCTCATTTTTTCACCTCCAAAGAAAAGAAATAACACTTTCAATATTCATAGAATTGGAGCTTTGCAAGTAACAATGCACACCAAACAATAAGAAAGTGTCATGTTTACCCCAATGTTTACATTCTCCTAGAACTAAAATCAAGGTGAAGAAGGTATAACTTCCCCTAATATCTCTTGCCAAATGCACAAGTTTTCTTGTGTCATGCCATTGCTTGGGCAATGGTCATAAACCCTATGGACTCTTCAAAATGAAATCCAACCATTCAACAATTGAAGGCCCTCTCAATCCATAGATGAATATAGATTCCATTTATATTCATATAGAAGCATTTCCTATTTATTCTCAAGAAGTTGTGCAACAAACATGGATGATCTCATATTGTTATATGATTGGTGAACAACCTAGCCAAGGGGGAGCAACATTATGAAAACAATGATAAAACAAATTCCGTGGGCTTCAATTTATTGAGCATGACCATAAGATCTGTTGGTTGTTTTTTGACTAAGACTTGTGCACATGCTCTATGCACCTTCTATTTGTAGGTCATGTATGACAAACCAAAGTGCAAGTGCTCTAACTAGTTGTCACTTGGACATTAAGTTTTGCTCATACAATCAACATTATTAAACAATCATGGTAGACCTTCAAAGTTCTATTCAATTTTGATAAAATTTTGATAAAAATTTCAAGAAAAGTTTTTAACTTCTAAAGGACTGGGGTACATTTTAGGTATAATTGTCAAGGAACAACCGCTTTTTAGGGAGTGAGAATAAAATGAAAACATTGACCAATAGTGACTACTAAACAGAATGAATGGAAAGCAATTCCAAAAAATTTGACTACTAAGATACATAGATTGTAGCATTTTAACTTTTGAATTTAGTAAAAAAAGTTCTTTTCAGACCTCTTGGACGATGGCAATAGACTTAAAACTTCTTTGATAATGAGATTTTTGTTCTTTATATCATGGACTTTTTTTGATAGTTGCATTCTATATTTGTTAGTTGCATAACTCCCAAATTTCAAAGGTAGTAAGAACTTTGTACATGTAGCTTCAAACTACTCTTTGTCATGACATAGGTCCTCAAATGCTAAAGAACATGTGTAGTATTGAAATTTCTCAATACTACACATGTCCTTTAACATGTCTTTTAGTTGGCGTTTAACATGTCTTTTAGTTGTTCTCAATAGTTGGTTGATAATTGGTTGATTCCTAGTCTTGTTGGGGGTAGGACACGTTTCAATTAGATGGCCGCTAGCCTCTAAGGATTGTGGTTGACTAATTAAAAGATGAAGATTAACCCCTAAAGGTTTTTGACTATGTTTTCACCAAAAATGCTCCAAAACTGCCATTTCTAATACAAGTGCAATTTTTTTTTAAAACACAATTTTTACTCATGTAACCGTTAGATTTTGTAGTAAGGTGGTTTGTAAACATGTGGAAAAAATTTCAGAAATTTCCACCGTGTAGATTGCAAGATATAAGCATTTGAATTGACAAAAATTGTTTTTTATCCCTGCAAAAATCCGGGCAGCTGCAGTTCACAAGGTCACATTTGTGTGAAAAAAAATTCAAAATGGTGGTTACTCTTTGAATTCATTTTTCAATGCAAGTTGGCTACATTCTCAAAAAATTTCAAACCATTGGAAATTGTACAACATGTAGGAAAAAATAAGTAAGTAGAAAGAAGTAAAAAATGAGCCAAAATACTAAATTGTGAACATTTTATTCATGGAATTGAAAATTTTCAATCCCAATGGTTAAAATGTTGTAATAAACAATCTACACCTTCTGTTTTTATTTTTTTCCAAAAATATGAAAAATTGAATTAAATGAAGAATTTCAAACTTTTTTTGTACTGTAGAGATTCTGTAACTGGCCGCAAACTACTCCAAACTCAAAATCTTCATAACTTTTGACTCATTGATCGGAATGGATTGATTCAAATCTTCCCATATCTATATAAATCTAAAGAACCAATTTGAAATTTCACTTTTTAAAAAAACAAACTTTTGAAGAAGTTTTTTCAGCTGCCCAGGCTGCCCGCCAAGTAAAGAAAACAACATATCCTGCCATAACTTTTTAACTGTGAAGTCAAAAGTTATGAAAATTGTCGGGCCTTAAGGCTACTCCTTGGGCACACATTGTATCAAAATTTCAAAGAAAAAAATAAAAACTCCATCCGTAGTGAGCTGCCCAAAAAATTTATAATCTCAAAAAATGTTGTTCATGGCTTTATGGGTTAATTAGTGGTCCATTGTTTCTCTTTTGGTTCTTGGTGGTTTTAAGGTATGGAATCAATGCATTTAGGTGCTAAGTTGTGCACTTTTTGATGATTTATTATTGAAGGAAGCATTTATATGAGAAGTTTTGAATTTGTATTTGTTGAGTTAAGGCAAAATTTTGAATTTAAGTTTTTAGATAAGTTGATTTACCTATGATATCAATTTTGAAAACCGAGATCTATTTTAGAGAAGAAAATATAAAACTTCAAAGTGGAGGTGTTTAGAAATTTAAGGTAGTAAGATGATCATTATGGATGCTTTTTTTTGTTGGTTTTGGATAGTCTAAAGACTCTCTAGCACCAATTGGGTAATACATTTCAAAGATTCATAGCAAATTCATACTTTGTCCCCAAAAAATTAAAAAATTAAATTTTTCTCTCTATTTCTTACATTTGTCTTTAAGCAAAAAAAATTTGAAATTCAACAACAATGAAAACTAGGCAAACCAGTCATCTTGAATTTCATTATTCCCAAATTTAGAGTACTTTCAAATTAGAATCCTATTAATCAAAATTCAACAATATATTATAGTAGTAGGGGCCATTTTATCGTGTCCATTGAAGATGCTAGATGATAAGGTAGACTAGCCTAATTCCATCTGCATTCCATTTCTATGACCCTATATTTGGCCCCATTTCCACCCATGCCACCATCCAAATTTGTCTAGAAATGAACCAACTTTGTCTAGAAATTTGACAAAATTAGTGTATTTATGTCATTTAGGGTAACGTGGCAATAGCTGATTGGTGAATACCTAGATGCTTATAGGGACATAAGAAGGTGGTTATCAGTGACTTTAGAATAGGTTGAAGGTTTTTAGCCAAATGTTCATTTTTGGAAGATTTTTTTGAATTTACATTGAGGGCACGAAGAAATTAAGCAGCGATCAAGCAAAATTTAGCTAGTTTGGGGATCACGGGTTGTTATTTGGGTGCTCATGACCCTAGTCTTGGGCACATTTATAATTTAGGGCTGCACACTTCAAAAATGTACAAAAATTACAATTTTAATCAAAAAATTATAATTCAACTTGGGTTTGATTCGAGAAATATGTGCACACCTCTGAAAAATATGTATCCTTCTTGGAATTGGCCCCAAGATAGTCAAATTGCAAATCAGGGTGGTAATAGGTTGGTCTACCTTACCAACATAAATTGAAACCTACCAATAGAAACCACTTTGGCCTAGATCTGACAGGCGTCGTCTCTAAGACGGGCGCGACCCTCGTCTCCAGCTAGCCTCGAGTTTCAGGGAGGGCTCCCTTCATCGGGGCCCTTCAGTGCATTGACGGACCAAATGCAAGGGCATGACATGATATGATTTGGGGGAGCACGTTAAATAATACCATCAAAACCCTCAAGGAAAACGCTGAAATTTTTTATTTTTTATTTTTTTCAAATTTTGAATTCAGATTCAGAATCAAAGATCCCAAATTAACAAGGGGAATCTTAAACATACAAAAAAACCCAACACAACTATAAACCCCAAACCCTTGTCAGCCCCTAGTAAAATGAGATTTTTAAAATTCAGAATTCAGATTCAGAACCAGAGACCCTAAATTAGCAAGGGGAACCCTAAACATACCAAAAAAACCCAACACAAATGTAAACCCCAAACCCCTAGTAAAATGAGATTTACCACGCTGGCCCAAGCAACTTGCCCTTCCATCCGGTCCGTCAATGCCTTGAAGGGCCCCGATGAAGGGAGCCCTTCCTGAAACTCGAGGCTGCCTGGTTGCTTGGGGCGCGACGGCCGCGTCCGTTGGGCTGTGTTCTCCTTTGCCCCGCCTTCGTCGTCGCCGTCGCCACTCTCACACTCCCTCCATGTTCAACGCCTCACCTTCACTCTCCTCCGTCTCACGGCACCCGATCCCCCAGAGCCCAGTCGCACAAACCTTTCCTCATGAAAAATGCCCCTACGAAGTCGCTTGCCACACCTAAAGACGGATTTACAGGTCCAGTAAATTAAATCGCCACAAAATTCCCGACGTGACCATGGATTCCGGTGGACTCAGAAATAGCCAGCTCTTTGCCACTGTTGAATCTCACGACCTGCGAATCTAATAATACCCAAGCCTAGCACACAACAGAAGATCCTCAGATCCTCACTTACGGAGGAAGTGGAAATCGCAAGGATTGTGGCTGCACTGGGTCAGTGGGTACTGAGTACGACCGTGAACTCCCTCAGGAAGCAGCTGCTGAATAAACCGAACATAAGTTTTAGCTGTATGTGGGGAAGGTTGTATCCGATGCTCCTACCAGGCTTCTTGCACCTTCATCAGCCTCCTCTTCTTCCCCATCATGTCCTCCGATGATGAGTCTCCTGTGTTCTTCCTCGTCCGCCATCGCCAGCTGACTATGACCGAAGTTAGAGAACGTCCTTTCCCCTCTGCCTTTCATCTCGTTGGTGAGTGTCAATCGTCCGGGATGCGCAGGGCGAGACGAGGTGGGGTGGGGGTGCGGAAGGTAGACGAGGGAGAAGGAGGACTTGTTGCGGTAATTTGGGGTAGGGCACATCTGGACCAGCCGCACCGAGCTTCCCATTGTCCCAGCTGTACCCCATTGGTGGCAACCGCGAGGGCTACTTACGACTCTTCCAACATTGGTTGTTCACTCTCACGAGGACGATGAAGCTGCTGCCGAAGCACTGTTTGTTTTGAGAGGGAGAGAGGGAGAGGGAGAGTGTCAGTGAGAGATTTTGCTTGTTGGTGGTATTGGAAAGTGAAGGAGTGGGGTTATGAAACGGGCGGCTCCTTCGCAGCACGCTGCCGCAGCTGGGTGTCGAGGTGGTGTGCTTGGCTACCTGCTGCTGATCTTGATTCTCCTCTCCCTACTCTGCTGCGGTAAATGCTCGCTTTCTCTTTCGCAGGGTTTTGTACTTTTGAATTCTTGCGATCTGAGAAACCCTGGAAAATTACTCTTGCATTGTCTGAGATTCAAAATGGAGGGTTACTTTAGGCGGGATCACGCTTGTCGTAGGGTTTTGGTGGTTTCCTTCAATATGGAAATTCAAGTGCTGTGCGCTTCATATTTCAGCTTTGTGCACTTGATCCTCCTTAATCTCTCCACCGGGATCCCAAGCTTATATGAGCACTCAAGCGTCTTGGGGTTGCAACTTTTCCACTGGGACATAGTTTGAATGTGTGCCACTGGGAATGGAAGCGTGCAGGGTAGTTTAGAATGTCGTTGTAGAGAAGGCCGTAGCAATCAGTTTGAAGAGATTTGAAAGATACGACATCTCTACTTGAAATTTTAGAGCACGGCTGATGATGATCTGGTTTTGGGGGTTGGCAGGTTGCGATGCGAAGCAGCCGTTAAGGTCACTCCAACAAGTAAAAGAAGACGGAGACACGGATAATGTGACTCTGTCCGCTTCCAATGTTTGTGTGAAGAACCTCGTGACGGAGGAGCAAATTGTGTACTACCCACTCGACACTTCCAAGTGTTTCCAGGACCCGTCCCTGGGTTTAAGGTACTTGGAGGTGCAAGCACGCATCTTCCAGCAATGTGCTGACAATCACACGTGGTCTGTATTTGTAAATACTCAAGGGGAGAAGGTTCCAGTAACCAATGTTACGAGCACCAATGACGACGGCAACACTATTTCAGATTTCTTAGGTATTTGCTCCGGTGACCTCTTGCAGAGAATTTTGCAAATTTGGTCCGAATTTGCAGATTTTGTTCTTGAGTTCTGCGCAGTTCTCAAATAGTTGACCACCGACCAAGATTCAGAGTGTCTGTCAGGAAGGGTTGTTTTGGTCAGAAAGTACTTTTCTTTTATGGTTTTTTAGGGGTTCTGAAATAGTGAATGTAGGAAACGAAGAGTGTTTGGAGAGTAGGAATTTCTTCTAATTTCAGGGTAGGGGTGTCAACCTTTTTCGTTTTGGAGGTTTTACTTTTGAAATTGCCTTCTTCTGTGGCCAGCTCTGACAGTTCCTATTGTATGAGGAGCCTGATGCATCTCTTTCTTCACGGTTGTGTTTTTACCTGATGGTTTGAACTGTTGCTTTTCAGGTGGGGAAAGTTATGGATTAAGTGGGCATTTGGACATTCCTCTAGGTCAAAATGCTTCTCAACCGTGGACTGTTGGGTTTTACAGCAGCTGTGGTCCTGTGCAATATTCTATAAAGGCTTGGTGCTCAGGTACTACCACCCAGTCTAGATTGTGTTGAATGAATTATGGTTTTATGCCATGGTACCTTTTTAGCGGTTTAGGCAGCGACTCCATGCTCTGTTCTTGATGAGCTTGGGGTGTACTTTTTGATAGATTTTAAATGCTCTAATAATTTGTTGAATTTCTCTGAATGCAGCGAGTAAAGGTTGCAACTTGAGCTGCAGTGACCCTGACAGTGGACCTTGTGTGAGCCTTGATAAGTGTCGATGCGATTTGGAGACTGGAGAAGGTTGTGACATAGGTCCGTCATTGAATCCCTATTGCTGTGTAGTTTCTGCAGAGATATTGTCACTTGTTCTAAAAACCTAAATAGATGTAGAAATTTCAATTTGGAGCTAATAGGGGAGTACACTAGTTTTCAAATACATTGATTTCTATCGTTCAGAAGTGAAAGACATAATTTATTCTTTCTCTTGATACATTCTATTACCTTCATAGATGCTTTATTTCGACTCTTACAGATATGAAGTGGATATTTTGGCTATTCGGGGATCAAGCTGATGTTGAAAATCGACCTTTTCTTCTAGATTTGTTTTGTTATTGATGAAGCTCTGGCTATCTTTTATTGGTTTCCTTCAGACGTAGAAAATTTGCCAGATGAAGAGGACATAGTATCAAGATATGGATTGTCTCACATTGGGGACACTATTTCACATGGGTCATGGAAGTACTTTCGGTTCCAGGTGGGTTATTTCATTTCACGCTCACCTGAGTTGCCTGTAAGAAGACACTTTGATGTTATCCGTTCCAGATGAGGGAAGAAGCGTTACCTCTACTATTGTTTTACTGTGAAAGATTCAGTCGCCATTTGATCTGCAAGCCCATCTGCCAGTTTAACCTTGTCCGTTAAAATTGTCGATTTCAGTGAAATTTGACACTGATTAGAAACCTCAGATCTATATCTGTCACAGAATGTAGAGCTTTTGGCACTTAAACGTCACAATCTTGGCGTTTCTGAAACACTCCATTTTATCGAATGTGACTATCTATTACATGACAGCTTTTGATTGAGGGATGATTGTTGGCTCTAGACCGAAGGGGAGGACGCTTTGCATTCGCTGAAGCTTTATTTACATTGAATGTGAGGAAGTTTGAGTAGGACCTTACGTGAAACTCGAGCCAGTGATACTAGGACAGAGCCTCTCACAGCGTAGCTGCTTGTTAATATTTTTCGTGTGGCCATGGGGCTTCGTGCTTTTTTATATGCAGGCTTACAAGAATGAGAGTCGCACGCTGGTGGAGATGGAAAGAGCATATGGCGACTTAGTTTTGTTTGTCAAACCCGACGACAGCACTGAAACTGATGACGATGATAACATTGATGCGCTACCAATTGAGCAGGATGTCAAGTATGCTGATCTCCCAAGTTTTCAAAACCGATTAAACCATCATGCGCGTTTTGTAAATGGTTCTGGAAACTACATAATTGGGGTTTACAATGCAGATACGTGTTTGGAAGAAGACTCAACTTTCAACCTAACCATCACCATCGTGGTTCCAAGTGATGGGGTCATGTTGTGCCCCATGAATTGTTCATATCCTCAAGGGCAATGCGTGAGAGACGATGTGTGTAGTTGTGCAGCCGGGTTTGGAGGCCCGTATTGTGCAGGATGTAAGTTAGCCAAAACCTAACAACTTGTAGTAGTGCCTCTTGTTGCAGGTTCTTCTTTTTCTTGCTTTCCTGTTGCTAGTCTGTATTTGTTTATTTGGCTGTCCTTCATTTGAACTAAACCAAATGGGGGACAAGCGTTGGTCAGGTGTCACCACCCCTGAGTACAGTTCACTTTCTCTATTGAGAGCACACACTCGGTGTCTCCTGAGCAGAACCCTAAGCCCTCCAAATGAGACCCTTACAAGATCATTTTGTTCTATCGTTGCTTCTGTACCGAAAGTGAGGGGCATCAGCACTAGCCAGATGTGATAAAGTTTAAGTAGTTTCATATTTACGATGTTGTATCTAACGGAAATAAGTCACATCTACATGGCCGCTGCACTCTGAAAGAAGCTGTATAGCCTCTCGTAACTTTGTATGTGCACTACCTATGAGACATAACCTCTTGTAGCATTGTTGCAGCACTATGGAAGAGACATAGCCAATTGCAGCGTGTCGATTATGCATCATGTTTGTAGGTGCCTGGATCTCTGGGTGTCATGTTTTGCTGATTTTGTGTTTCTGATTTGAATTGCAGCACTTTCGCGAGCTGCTCCGCGAAAAGCGTACAGTGGTCAACTTCAACCTGGAGAATGGGCTTATATCAACATGTCAGCGCAGCAGTTGCCAGATGACATCGATGTTGCCGTCTCCTTCAGCTTCTCCGCCGGAAATCCGATTCTTCTGGCGCAGCAAAATGACTTTCCCACACTCACAAACTTCCACTTGAAGTTCTCCAACTCCAGTTTGAGCCCCACGCCGAATGACACGTATCACATTAGTGGTGCTTCCGTGATCCTGGGAGTCTTCAATGTGGATTACATGCAGCGGGGTGTCTCTGATTTTGAACTTGTGATCATTGGTGAGCATGTATACTGCCCTTTGAATTTGTTATTATATATTGCTTTTGTGGCTTGTCCACTGCTCTTTTATACATATGTCTAGGTCATGGTAATGCTTGTTTCTTGTATTCATTAGTTCTTTCATATTCTTCTAAGAATGTATGTCTAATTTGCGCCCATTGGCTACGTCCATGTGGATTCGTTTGTTGAGCTCCCCCCAACCCACTCTTTCTACATAGTGATTATAAACTTGAGTTTTTCATTAGTTGATTTTATTTCAGAGTTAGCACTTTCTATCTAGATCCACGTGGTTTAGTTTGCATAGCTGATTGTTCACTTGGATCTTATGACCAGAGTTTTTCTTTAGTTTGTTCATTTTTTTTCCAAAGGTAGCGTTGACTCTCTAGGTTCATGTGGCTTAGCTGGTGGAGCTACCTCTATTTATGCCACTCTCAGGACCAGTATGCTGGTGGAGAGAATTTCTCCATAAAATTGAAAGTTCTTATCATACTGCAAAGGGCCTGAAGTCCTTTCGAGTTATGATGATGATGAAAGTGGAATGTTTTCGTCCCATTGTTCTAATTATGTTTGTGTGTGTGTGTGTGTCGAATTGTGTTTTTAGGTACTCGAAAAGAGCTAGCCATATGGGTGATCATCCTTGCGGCAATTGCAAGTTCCATTTTCTTACTCTCAATGGCATTAATAGTCAGGCATATGATGCAGAGGAGAGGACATGGTACTAGCGGATCCAGAATGAATATGGATTTTGAGGCCACACCCCAAGAATTGGTATACTCATCTATTCCTAGTCTTGTATGAATGATTGCTTTCCTTTCCATCTACAGTGCTGATTTGGCCCTTCATATTTATTTATGAATCATTTAGCAGTCTCAAGGACGATTCACTGTTGGTGAGAAAAACCTTGCCACTAGTTTTTTGGATGCGAAACATATCTTTAGAAGTTCACTGTAGTTGGCATTAGTGAAATTTCCATTTTTAGTTCAGACACTTCCGGGTGACGAGTTCCAAATACTCTATGTGACTGTCTCTTTAGTACATGAATTATCAAAATTAGTTTTTCAATGTTCTATGTGACAGGTTGCCATTGGTTGATTGTGTTTTACTGAAACCTATGTGGCACTTGGAAAATTGTCGTCTTGGTCTCCGGAGGGTATTTGACATTTTCGCTGTTTTTTTGAGCCTGGACTTGGGCTGACCAGTGTCATTATTTTTTGGATACAGGAAATGGTGCAAAATCGTAATCAGGAAACACTTATGATCAGCACGTTGCCTTTGCTTGCATTCCAGAAAGGTCTGCTCCCCAAGGAGGATGCTGGGTAAGCCCTTTACCCAGGTTTAGGGTTCAACTCTTCATAGCTCCTTGAAAATGCCAAGATGCTTGTTGGAATCCCTTTCAAGTGTTTACAACTCTAAGTCAACCTTGTAAAAATAACCTTTCTCAGTTGCTTGAAGAGTTTTTTTTAATGTAACTACACCTAAATACGACCTTTGTCTAAAATTACCCCCATAGATTCTTGCATAAAAACATTTAACATTGAATGTATGAAAGTAGGATTAAACCTATTAATCAGCACTTATATTTAATAGTTTAGTTAACTGTGTTTAAACAAGACATGCTAAAATGTGGTAGAACTCCTTTTCAGCAGACTCGTAAATCCCAAGTCAATCTTATAGTAGGATTGATTTCCAGTTGCTTTAAGAGTTGCTTTTAGTAACCTTTTAAGAAGAGCTTTGAAGGTCCCTTGGGCAATGGGCTTACTTGTAGGGTTCTAAACATTGCCGGGAACTCTGATTCTACAGTGCAGAACAAAATTTTAACTTTATTAGTGCATAGTTTTTTGCCTGTGGGCAAAAGAGGAGAACGCTTTGCACTGAAAAAAGTTACATGTGAGGAATGAGGATGTATGAGTTGGGCTTTACTACCATAACAGTGAGCCTATTTTGTCACTAATAAATTACGAAGTATTATTATTTGGATGAAAGCTTTTCATCAAGCTTATCAGATCATTTACAAGGATTTCATCACTTGTTGAAAATGCATCGAGTAGAAGCAAAAGATTGTGTTGGAAAGATGTGACTATATCCTCTTAGTGTATTCCCTGAATGTTTACGTTTTGACTTTTCCGTAAGTTCATCTTGAACGCTGTGAGATTTTGTTGCATATTTTCTTGAACGCTGTTTCTTCTTTCCTTAAGGTGCGTTTTGGAATGTGGTTGCAGATGCTCCATTTGCCTCAACAGCTACAACGTAGGCGAGATTGTGTGTAGGCTGCCTGGCTGTAAGCATGTGTTCCATGTGAGGTGTCTGGAGGAATGGATCCGGAACGACGGCAGCTGCCCTTTGTGCCGGGTGTCTTTGCAGGAACAGGGGATAGAATCCTCTCCTGATCCTCCGGTGCATCCAAGCAGCAGTTTACTTCCTTCTTCATCGAGCCATTCGCTTTGATCCTGAGTAAGTATTGTACTTCTCCTGAAGGGATGAGCCCTATCACCAAGGAACTTTGCCAAAAATGATCCAATTTATGGACCATTAGGTGCATTTTTCATCTCTAGAGTAATTTGGAAAGTCATCCATTGACCATCTTTGGCTTGGGATTATTCACCTCAGTCCCTTGGTTCATGGAGCCCTCTGCGAGTTTGGAGGAATTCGGATTCTCCTCTTCAATGTTCTACATTTAGAAGAGACTGCCATGAAGGCAGCATGTAATTGTATTACCAAAATTCATCTAAGGTTCCCCTCCCTCTCCCCCCCTTCCTTTATTTTTATTTTTGTGATGTAGCTTGTTTCTATACGTACAACGAAATTGTTGTTCTGGTTGTTTGTTACATTGAGATCTTCTAGACCAAGGGTCCCCCAATTTTGTCCTTGCTATTGTTGGAAAGCTTTGAGCAAAGAGGGGTGCGTGGGCTTTGTTTTGTGGTGTTTGGACATAGGGTGTGAAAGTTTTGAGTTTTTGAGTTATTTTTAGATCTTAAAGATTAAAAAATTAATTATACGTAGGTTTTTACCATGGCAATGGCATAGGGTACATCAATAATATTTTTGAAGTGTCATAACATGGAGTTTGAATCATTAATTTATCAATCATTTGTAAATAAAGTTTTGTTTTTTTTAATTAGATTTTTTTTATCATGTCATTAACATTTAAACATTGAAGTAGAATAAGAAATGTTTGAAGGATGACAAAGAATTCTTCTAGAAGGACAAAAATGCAACTATTCATTCTCAAAATTTTGTTGTAGAAATTTGAAGTCTTCTATAGTAGTTTGACTTCAAATAAGTGCTTTTGCATTCTTCTAAGTCATCAATTTTCATAGTAATTGAATTTGTGATATCATTAGTCACTAATCTTTTTTTTAACCCCTAGGTGCCTAAGCTTTGGCGAGAGTGTTTTTCTTATGGAAAAACAGCATTGGCTTCTAGTAATCTCTGATGAAGTAAATTTTTCTTTTTCCAAAATCCAATTGCATAGATGTTTTAAGAACTTGCATATTAGTTTACAAATCAATTTTAAGTGCAAAATTGTAAAAAAATTATGAGTTTATAACAAGATAAATGTGTATTCTATTTTCAATATTCAACTTCTTTCCACAATGTTTTAGAAATTTGTATATTAAAGTTTTTTGGGATTAATGGTGATATGAACAAATACAAATAGTATTAGTACACTAAAATATACTTTCAAAAAATGAGGTTTACTTGAAAAGCTATTAAGTTTATTATACAATCTACCTTGCAATTGTTGTAATACAAATTTTTTCTATAATTAAAAATCGCAAAAATCTTCAAATCAACATTTGCATATTGAAATTTTCAATGGTGAAAATCATGAAAATACTTTATTCTTTTTATTGGGTCATTTTCAAATCTTTTTGGATAAGTACCATTTCTTAGATCTCAAATCAAGTGAAATTGGCAAGTTGCGTACATAAAAGTAGAAAATGAAGGAAAATTGGCAAGCTTTACCGTCCACTAATGTTACATACATGCCTTTGAAGACCCTTTCATAATCAAGTATTTAATTTTTTTCTTGTAAAAAATGAAAGTTTTCAATACTTAACACTAAAAACTGCTTGTAAAATAAATTTGAACGATCAAAGGAATTTAATTGCCCATTTAAATTTGAGCCTAGAATTTTGCACAATCATGTATAGTCGCTCAGGCAGTTAGGGTTAAGGATTCAATTGTCTTGTGCATTTAGGCCTTGTAGGGCAATTGCAAGAAACACTTGTCCTATTTTTCGTCACACCTCATGTGCTGATTTGTTTTTGGGCCATAATTTCTATGTTTTGGCTCCAAATGACTCAAGATATATAGAGAAGATACTCATAGGTACCATACACATTCTCTAATTTTTTCATAATTTTCAAAAATAGTTTGATTTCAAAATAGTACTAGTGATTGAATGTCACACTTGGCAGTTTAGGGGTTTTTAGTCACTAAGGATTACCTTTTTAAAATGATTTTGAGATGAAATTTGGATGAGATGGTCTCCTAATAGATTTATATCTCTCCACATGAGGGATTTTGAGAAAAGTTATTTTTATGACGTGTGGAAGTCCACAAAGTGAGCTTCCTTCTGCTTGCATTTTGAAACATATAAAGCAATATTTTAGTGATTTTTTTGATGAATGACCATATTCATAAAGTTGTTGCAAACAGCCACTTTTTATTTTTTGTATTTACTTATTTTTACTAATTTTCCCGAATTAAAACATGAAGGTATGTATTTTCTTGAGATTTGGCGCTTTTTAAGTTCTCCTACTTAGAGAATTTTTCTATCAATTTCCTTTGGTGAAAACCTTTATTTTAAAAGTGTATACATTATTCATATTTTTCAAATTTTTTTCAAATTAATTTTCTAATTTTAAAGTACTCTAGAAAAAGTCATGAGTATTGTAGTAAAACGCAACAAATAGGACAAGTGTTTCTTGCAATCACCTTGTAGTTTGTTGAATTTTATTTTATTTTTTGGAAATTCATAGTCTTGTTGAAGTTTGAAATTTCATTTAATGATGTAGGCGTGGAAGTGAAGTAGTAAAGAGCTACTTTTGAATTGAAGAAAGGAAATTTTGACAAGATATAAAAGTCATAAGAAAATATTAGCTATTGAAATGAAATTTATTATTATTTTAAACATTCATGTTATTTTTTTATAGACCTACCACATTCTTAATTTAAAATTCTAGAGTGGTTGCAACACTCATTTTAGTAATGAATAAATCTTCAAAGGATTTTATATAGTTTAAACATAACTTATACTACTTTATACAAATTTGTGGAATTATATTTGGTTTATATGACACTATATCCTATACAAGGATTATTCAAGCATATATATGAGTATATATATGAATGTATTTGATTATTGGATCCTTCAACCTATATAAAAGAGCTTCATGTGATGGAGAAAGCTAAACAAGTTGTATGAGCTATTTCAAAAAAGGGAGCATGTTGCTAGTGTAGCAGTTGCAAAAATAACAAAGGTAGTAGAATGTATTGCAAAGTGTGAACACTAATTTTTTGAAACTTTCATGTCAATTTGACTTTCAAAGTGTAAATAGAGCTTAGAGTTAGAGCCATTTCCATTCCTTGTCAAATAGACTTGTAGATATTAATTGAGACCTAAAAGGGTGCAAATAGATGGATTTGGAAAGAACTAATCAAAGAATTGGAAAGTCAAGTTGTCAAGGCACCTCATAGTGAAGAGTTGTCTTCTCATTTTTGGGACTATATGTCCAAATGTCTAATCGTTTTGTCTTCAGTGCATACATGTAGTATGACTCAAAGTGTTCTCGTTTTCAAATTGTCAATATATTCTTAGCTTTACCGTTGTGCAAATTGTGTATGTCTAATTGTTTGGAGCTGAGGCAGCAGGTGCCTGTGAGCTCTGTGCTTTCTTGTCTATTTGTCACTTTGTTTTTTGTGTGTATTTGTACCTCAGTTGGAGTGTAACTTTGTCTAATTGTCATTGTAATTTTATAGATTGTGTTATATTCTTTCCAGTGTCCAGTAGTCAATGTGATAGTGGGAAAGAAATAATACCCTGTAAATGTGGTATGGAGGTCTATTTGACTGAGCAACAAGCGGCTGGCAGTGGCTTAGATTGAATAATTTGTGAGAACATAAATTATGTCAAATTGTCTTGAAGCTGGTATGTGGTAGTTTTTAGAGACCTTGCAGGAAAGTCAAATTGATATGCAACATGGCTCCTGCATTGCCATCCATCTTTGTAAGCATGGTCTAATTGTCTAAATAATCACAAAGTCAATTAGGTAGACGGTGAGTTATATAGAGACAAATTGATTGAATATTTCCAATTACTTGTAATATATTGGAGAAATCAATGATGTTTGAAAATATGTGTGTTGAATTATTGGCTAATTTACTGAATTTCATATTAATTTGTGAATCAATTTGTTGTTAGGACTACCATATGTTTGTATAATACAACATAGGAATTAATATTAATGTCAATTTGACTAAAACTCTTGCAGTAAAATGATTAACTGAATTAGGATCCTTTATTTGAACTGATTATGCAATGAGTGAATTGTGTCTAATGGACTAAGCATATTGACATGTAAGTCAAATTTGTTGTGATTTTAATCACCAAGAAATTTATTGATTTTTGAGTAGTAATTTACAATGAAGTAAAATGATAAGTCTAATGGATTGAGAGCATGCTGCTTAGATGAGGTATCATGTTGTATGCATGTGTGGTACTATGTCTAATTGTCAATTAGCATTGGTACTATAGTCTAATTGACTGATTAATTTGGCACACCCTTGTTGTAATTGGGAATACTGTTTACTATCTAATTGATCAGTGAATGTCAATTTGATTGAAACCGTGCTGGTGTTTGTGAGAGACTATGAATTGTTTTATGAAGAATTAAAATGTGAAAATTGTTAAATGATAAGTAAGTCAAATGGTTTGTGAAAAATTGTGAAGAATTATAGACTTATATTGTTAAGTCTAATTGATTGAGTAAAATGTGGAATTAAATTTAAATTATCATATGCTGGATTAACAAATTGAATTGTGGATATTAATTATAAATTAAATTGTTTGTGATTGTATTAATGTCAAATTGACCATATGGTAATGTTGAGATGAGTTAACTGATTGAAGTTGTTTATTAAAATTTGTTTGTCAACTAGAAGCTATGTCATGAGTAATTTACAAATAAATTTGTAAAAGACTAGTAGACAGAATAACATGTGTGTATGAATTGAATAGAATCTAATTGTAATTAGAAGTGCAAATTGCCATTGTGCCCAAACTATCAGCATATCTGGTAGGTGGGATTTGCTTTGGTTGTGAAATTAAATCAATTAGTCTAAGAAGATAGCATAGGTCTATTAGATTGAGTAGTTAGCATAGATGGCTACTTGACATGATCCAATCAAATGGAATGGTTGAGACTATTTGACATGCTAAAGAGGATCAACTTGACAATTTAAAGAAATAAAACCTAAAGAAAGAATTTGAATTTCTTTTATTTGAAATTAAATTACAAAATTGTAATTAAATTAAGAGTGATAAAATTGCTATGTGAGAGAGCAAAAGAGGAATTAAATTATAAATAATTAAATAATTATATATATTGCATTAAGCGGATAAAGCAGGCATAAGACAAATTGACATTCCCCCGACAAATTGACAAATAATATTTGACATGAGCCACGTACTAAATAGGACTGTGACGCCATACATATGGTCTATATTATAGCATTGGGTTTGTGGATTGTAACAATTTGACATTAGAGATTTTCCTTGGGTTTAGGTTATTTAAAATGAAACCAAAAACAACGTAAATAAGTATCCAACATACGATAAGCATGACCTTAGTCATACAAACAATAGACTTATTGACCTTTCCATGGAAATAACCCCCTAGTTAGTTGTCTTGAGATTTTTGTCAAGTAGGCAAAATCTACATCACACAAAGGTAAAGGAGAGGTGTCAAGCACAAGTTGCTTCAAGGACAAAGATAACACACATGTCAAGAGCATAGTGGCATCATTGATATTTCTGTTGCATTCTAGTACTAATTACTAATACATCATTCCACATATGTGTCTAACGGTGAGGACCAATTTGAACAAGCCATGCCTTTATAGCAAATTTTTCCTTGTTCTTTGCTTTGTTTTCCAACTTCCCACCAGATGTTCAACTTTCATATCATCACTCTGTCATCCATGTGTCTTCTATACAATTGTCACGCCCCCATCAAATACCTCTCTTTTTAACACCAATGCTTTAATTCACTCCTTACACAATGTTTCAAAGTGCCATACAACCAAAGAAATGAGATGATGACTAAGTCATGAGTGAACATGTGAGTGGGACGATGCAAAGCATAAGAATATAATTCCTTACTATGAACCAGAAAATTGGTACAAGTTCAATGCAAGATGTAGTTGGATATACAAAAGATGAAGTCGGGGGGACTCCTGGTGTAGTAAAAAATAGTGTAAGATAAAAAAAAAGGATCAATTTAATTTGTTGAACAAAAAATTTATACTTTTGGTAGATCTACCATAGCATTGATAATATGTCTCATAGATGATTATATAGAAAATAGGGTACAAAAAATGCCCCCTTTTGTATAGGGGTCATATTTGGATCCTCGAAAAATGCTTAGTAGGGTTATATTGTTAACGGGGTTGTTAATAAATGTTTTAGGAATATGGTTGTAATTGCTATCTTCAATTTGAATATAGCATGGCTTTACATTGGCAAGAAATGCTCCCAAGTCATACTTGTGTGGTGGAAACATGTTGATTGTTAGAATTAACAATTGTAGTTTGTAGATGACTATATTTATAAAATTTCAATTTGTAAATTTTAGACTCTTTTGTGAACTAGGACTACTCATATATATGTGTTTGTAAATGCATGTTTGTCATATATTAAATTACTGTATTTTCAACTTTCTTGTATTTCAATGTGCCCTTCTTTGATAAATTACACATTACTATTAAATGCATACTACAACTTGTGGGTTATGCATGCTAGAGTTTGTTTTCTTGTCAATGTTATACTTTTGCCATTGGTTTTGTTATCAATGACCCTTTCCATGGTAACTATTGATATTGTGTGTTGTATTCAATACTAGTTCAAATGCTATGGAAAATTTGTTGCTCATATGCTTGTTTTTGCAAGGTGTTTACATTCCTCTCAATATTCCACAGTTCTAAAATGTACACAAAAAATAGAGTGCAAAAAAATACATGCTAGTAGCTATTTATCTACAAATACGGAGAGAGAGAAAAAAAGAATTGAGGGAGATAAATACCTCCCCCATTAAATACACCATTATTGCATGTAGTTATCAAATGTAAAAGAATGTGACCCCCTAAGGTTGAAGTAGCTCATTCAATTCTACTCTTTTTCACATCAACTTGGTTACAAACAACTATTTACAACTTCTTTCTAAGTTTTGATTTACATGATTTTTAGGGACCTCAAAAATGGTTCATGATAGTGTCAAGTCTTGGATCAATGTGGCTCATAGTTCTCAAGAGCATGAAGCACTAGTAGAAAGTCTTAAATTACTTTGTACTTTGAAATTTCATATTTTTTTCTATTAGAACAATGACTTTTGATTAACTTCCATACCTCACCTTTTGTATTCTTCTTCCATATGAAAATCAATGCTCACAAGAACAAGCATCCAAAAGCTTCACATTTCCTTATTTTAACTGTTTATGATATTTCTACCTTATCTTTACAATTGTTTGTTGTTTGTATATTTGGTCTTAGAATTAGTAAAATTACATCTTCACCCTTCATTACCACAAAGATTAATGAAACAATCCCTTCTTTTAATTGTTAAAAGTTTTTTTGAAGGTAGATTGTGGAATGATATCAATATCAAAGCTTATATTAATTTTCTATAATGTAGATGAATTTTGTAGACCAAGAATTCAAAGAAGAAGCCAAGCAACCTATATAAAAGCTACTATGGTAAATGTTATGCCTTTAGGTCTCAACTATTAATAATTGGAGATGAGCTTAAATATAATGAATCCATGCAAATCCACATTAGAGCAAATATTTCTCTACAACGAGCACTTTTTTCACTACATTTCTAATGAAAAATAAATTCTCAATGTTCATTGACAATTTTTTCCACTTCTTGAAGTAGTAGCAAAGTAATTGAACATGCATTTTGACATTTTGAGTCTCAATTTAATGAAGTGTTTTAAATTAATGAAATTTTTTCTATTCAAAATATAAAAAGGAATTAAAATGGGACCTCAACTTATTTCATTTCAATTAATAAGGCCTTTTATCTTTGTCAAAGGTATTACAATTGTATAATTGTTGTTATCAAATACCAAGTGCATACATACATAGACCTTGCATCACCACTATCCACTCTAAATCCATGTTAAATCATTATGGCTATAGGGGCATTACAACTATAAATGGCAATTCACTTCATTCTTCATCATTGCAAGAGCTAAGATATCCAATATGTAGCTGCAACACTTCCATTACTAGAATAGCTCAACATGGATTTTAGGACATATGGTAGGATATGTGGTAGTCACACCACACCCATGTTGAGTGAAACTAACTCAAATTTGGCACTAGGTGATGGACAAATAGACCATCACTTGCAACATGAAGGCCTATGTTATGTGGTAGTACAAGGGGAGGTTGCAATGGTACTTTGAGAACCCACTTATAACTTAGAGTCTTCTAAGCCACATGACTAGAGGCCCAAGTCATGAAGACCCAAAGGTGAAATAGAATGAATCTCTACAAGTTGGACTAACAATATGGTACTAACAAACTTGCATTATGTTGTGAAGTTGGAATGCCCACTTGTGTGATTTTCTTGTGCAAGTTAGGATGTAGCCCTACAAAGTGAAGGTGAAGGAATAGCGTTGGCCACACCTATGGTATACATGATATATCAAACAATAAGTGAACACATAGCTCAAGGTGGTTCAAAAAAGGTTTTAACATTGTACATCCAATAGGCTAATAAACTCCAAAAGATGAAAGAATATCAACAACTTTGTAGGTCAAAGTTATAGATGAAAGTGATAAACAATGTAAACATCTATACCTCAAGATAAGTTGATTCATTCATTCATTAACTAGTTTGCTTGTTTGTCACATTCACATCTCTTCAACCTTGCATCATCCACTCATATTCACAATATAGTTAGAAAACCTTTAGCAAAGAGGGATGCACAAGCTTGATTTTGTAACATTTGGACTTGCAACAAGAAAGTTATTGAATTTTATGGATTAAAATATTAAAAAATTACTTTCACTCTGTTTTGACATTGGCAACAACATGGGACACACCACCATAGTGATCTATTGGCACTATCCTTTTGGACAGACCACAGCATCAACTATGTTTCCAAATCTTACCTATAACCCTATTCACACTATACCACAATGTCGTGGACAGACATTTGTTTTACTGAGCAGACTCCTAATGGGCTAAGAAGGATCACTTAGGCAAACTTGGTTGAGTCCACTATTTATTTTATTTAAATAATTTTGTTTAATTGCCCAAAGTTAAGTATATCGTTGTTCAGGTAAGACAGAGCCTCACGATCACACTGCTCTTATTACAACTACTCCGGCTATCCCAAGAACCACAAGGATGCGTGTGAGGCGGTTTCGAAAAGGCATTGACAATGCGCATTCAACGAGCAATGGGTTGTTTTGAATTCCAATCTATTCTCAGCGTAGCGTACAAAGCCCTAATTTTCGTGCGCGCTCATATCTTGCTCACAGTGAATCGCAGTGCCGCATGTGAGGTGGTTTCGGGAAGGGCATCGGCAATGCGCATTCAACGAGATACGAGATGCACTGAAATACAATGTTTTCTCACCACTGCGACCAAGGCCCTAACTTTCGTTCGCAGCTCATATCTCGCTCACAGTGAAACGCAATGGAACAGGATGCGTACCTGGCAATAGATTGAGATTCAAATTCTCCTGAACAGCGGGAGCTAAAGAAGTGTAATCCTGTGGTCCTGTTCCATTGCGAATCACTGTGAGCGAGGTTTCTAAAGCACAGGTTAAGGATTGCTATTGTGGGGATCTCACCAGCAGATGAAGCTATGTCACTGAGTCACTGACATTGGTACATCCCGTGCATTCTACATTCGACTGCGTGCTCAACGCGCACTCTTGTCATCTTGGTAGCCTGGAACCACTTCTGGGAGTAATATTCGACCGCAAAGGCGTGGGGCGACCGCCGACACGATCGCTTTTTTTCACAAGAAGATGAGCTAGACCAAGCTCGGCATCAGTGTCGTTGCCCCTTCTGGCGTTCAAATTCTTCTTCCGTCCTTTCTTCTTGCTTGTCTCAGCTTCACTGGGCATCGGTACCGCAGCTCTCTTCTGCTGCAAGTGGGCCCAAATCGATGTCAGTAACGGTCTGTCACAAGCTTATAAACTGATGGGTAGGAAAATTTATCATGTCAAAGCAGGATTTGAAGCTGCTGTGGCACTGAAGAATCTCGATGGATCAGAGGAATAGAAACCGCAATTCTAGCCCTCATTAATTCACATGGAACCCACTAGAGAATCTATTTAGAAGTAATGCCACCAATGAGATTCAAGTACATAAACTTAAGCTAAAAGTGAAATTGCAGTGCCGAAATCCAGACTTTAATTGCTGTGATTTTTTAGGATGCTCATGACCGATGACTGAATTTGGGAGTTGGACAAGCACAACACAATCTTTAAGATCCTTCAGTTGGATTTTGCAGACTATGAACCACTAATGAACTTAAGCATAATTTGGTTCTGAGCCATTTGCATTTGACAGGGGTAATGGCTATCAAAAAAAAAAACTCGCAAGTTCAGACCAGTGGCTTGGTAGCCCTTTTTGATAACCACGTCTTTGATTACAATTGCCTAGATCCTATTCAAGAAAAGTCGAATGATCTGTTGGGCAACTCATCCAAGTGTGCACACAACAGTGACAGGCTTCTGGCAACATAGCTTTGAGCATCAGATTTAAATCTTTAACCCGAAGTTTGACTTTGACAAAAGGGAAGGAGAAGAGAGCATAGAATGCAACAGCCAAGGGATTCATCGGTAGAGCGGTTGAGTTTACCAATCTCGAAGTGCTTCTTTTATTCGATTGTCCAACGTCCTCGATGACTCCGTCATCCTCATCGTTCTCCTCCGTCAAGTAAATCACTTGTTTGATGGCACCTGTCGTAGCTGAACCAGAGTCCTGTACCATTCCACAGAGTATTGGGCTTGGTGAAATCGTGAAGCAGGCAATACACGTGCCAGTAACCGTTGGGTAAATTGAACACTGGAATTTTGAATATGGTTTCTAAAGCGCCACCAAGGCGTTTAAACAGCACTACTGTTGCTAGAAGAGACCCAGCAAGCATTGCCGCTGCGTAGACCCACTTCCAAATTTTGTGATTCAAGATAAACGGGATCTCGGGGTTCACCATCGATTGTTGCGCGTGTGCTCGATTTCTCAACCTCAAACTCTTTTTCACTGTCGGTTTTGCAGGTTGCTGTATTGCAACTGGCTCAGGGTTCAGCTGCGCAATGGGTCCCTCAGTTGGCGGGCTGCCTATTCCTTCTCGGGATGCCTCTTGCAAAGGCTAAGCAGAAAAACTTTTACGGCATCAGAATGCAGTTCCACATGCAGAAATTCTTCAAAAGTTTCAAGGACGTTGTACGTAGAATATAGACATTATTGTCTTGAGATCCCACGAAGACATCACCTTGTATCACCTGCTATTTGATTGTAGAACTACAGATTCATAAGATCCGAAGTCACTCGAAGAAAGATCGATTAGAATACCCCAAACATTAAGAAAATCTAGAAAGCATGTCGATCGATGTAGAGTTTTCGGAATGGATACCTCGAGACTTGAGTCATTTGACACTTTCTGTGTTTTTAGTGCTGCTGTAATTACTCCTTGGGCCTGCAGAAAATTGCTCAAAATCACTAGAAGTAGGAGGGGATAGAAAGCAGCACGTCACTGGAATAGTCAGAGAGGGGTCGAGGGGGACATAGTTACGATGTCTACAGTTCATACTAGGTTGTGAACGAACTGGAATAAATCATTTTAGATTGTGCTTACGTGCAAAGAAGTCGGCTCCGGAGGTATCTTTTGAGGGTTCTGGACACTGTTGCTAGCCACCAGCTCATTGGAGGTATTAAAATTACGACTGAATTGATTCATAGCCTGTTCGTGCACTTTAGGCATCCCAGCCATCTGAAAAGGGATAGAGTATATGTCAAGTGAAATTCTTGTAGACGAGCTTGTTAGATAGTGCTCATTTTCGGAAATTCTTCTCTGATAAATGAATGGAATTTTTAGGGTCTCTAGACAAAAAGGTAATTGAACGTACCTCAATCTCTTTGCACTGTTGTTCCATATCAAGCTGAGTACGCAACATGCTATTTTTCTCTCGCAAACTCTCCAGCTGCCTCACGTAATATTCCATCTCCTCTTCTTTCTCCTCCACAAGCTTAGAAGCCTTCGCACATTCTCGTTCAGCTTCCATTGCCTGCAACAGCGTCCGCTAAAAATTTAGCAGGGTGACAAACGCAGATGATTTACGGATCACAGCTTAGGATACTAGATGCTCAGACACGTAAAGCAAGAAAAATAATCTTCTAGCCTGCGCTAGCTCCAAGTCTCAACAAGGAAAGACCCTAATTGACCTACTCAAAACTGCTTGAAGAAAACTATGAGGCTCAATTGGGGCCTCCCCCCGTCCTTTGGCATTACGAAGAGTTGACACTGCAGGTTCAGAAAGAGATGCACTCACCTTGCTCGCTTCGGCTTGAGCTTCTTTAGCGACCTCCTTTTGATTTTCTAGCTCCCCTCTCAGAAGCTCAAGCTGGCTAATCAATGAGATTTTCTCCGCGTTCAGTCCAGCTATCACCTGAGAATATCGTTCCTGCTCTACATCGTGCATTTCGGTCTCTGCTATCTTTTTCTTGCATTCGAGAAGCTCCTTGGTGGCTGCCTCGAGCCGCATCAGGAGGTCCTCTTTCTCTCGAGTAACTTTCTCTAAGCCTTGCTGGCTCGTCGTCAATTCCGCTTCAAGCCTTCCCCTGACTGCCAACCTTTGTTTCAATTCCTCTATTTGCATGGTCGCCGAGTGCAGGGCTTCATTCTCTACAGTCCATTTCTCCAGAATATTTTGATCCGTTACCAGTCCTTCACCAGTTTCCATGTTGATCTCAATCTTCTGTAGTTGCTTGGTTTGCAACTCATGTTGAGCAAGTAATGGAACCGTCTCTTCTGACAAAATCTTCACGACATCTACAGGCTTAACGGGGGTTTTCTTGGCTGCTTCAGGATCTCTGTGAATGCTTTCGCCCTTAGCAGTGCGCCCGTCAAGTTCAGAGCGTAAGGAAGATAATTCAGTACTGAGTTTCATGTTCTCAGTTTCAGTGAGCCGAAGCTGACCATTAAGCCTTTCGACCTCCGTTTGAAGTTTCTTTACAACGACGAGTGCATCCTCTGCACGACTGAAGTTGGTCAATACTGGTGTTGAAAGAAGAGAGTGACTGGATAAGAATGAGGATTGCAGAACTCCTATGCGGCAGTCTGCACTAGTAGAATTCTCAATTCGAAGGCATTGGTCCCTCAAATTCTACTTCAGAGCTTAAGAAGCATTTCAGATTGACCTTAACTCACCTAACTGTTCTTTTGCAAGGGATTCCTGCCGTTTCACCACTCCAAAGGACACCTGAAGCTTCGACATTTCATAAGCGCCTTGGACTATGCTCATTTTGTGAGCTCTCGTACACTGCGAACCGCCAGGAACTTGTCAAAAAAACGATATGTAACGACCACTTGGCTTCCGGAACAACTATCGAAAAAAAAAGTTTCTTATCGCCTCTAAATCGGTATCGTTAAATGAGACCTCGCCACTGGAATTGAGGGCTGTAACGAACTAGCATAATTAATTGATCTTCAGACTGATAAGCATTGCCAGATAGTACTGTCACGGTACTTCGAAGACTACAAAAGAAAGTAGCGCAAATGGAAAAGGACGACACTCACTTCGTAAAGCTCCTTCTCCAGTTGCCGTTTCTCAACTTCCCACAACTCCTGCATTCCCAAGCGTGATAGTTTCCCATCCCCTTTTGGTACGTCACGAAGAGAAACCACCATGTCTTTCTGTGAGACAAGAAACACAGTTGTGATTTAAAATATGGATGCAAATCAAGGGCTCCTACTGCTAGACGTTTTTCGGAAGCTCACGTCGTAACAGGCAGTATCTCATAGCGAGTGAGCACTCATTTAGGATTCCTCGTGAAACCAATGATAGCAGACAAACGGAAAACTCTTGGCCTCCCGATTCTAAACTGGCGGTTGTGGTTGTCTTAGACTGCGATTCTTGTGACATTGGCATTGAGGACCGCTCTCAAGCTCTACAAAGCTTGGAGATTGTTGCTGAATTAGAAACCGGTGAACAAGAATTTCTTGTGTTCTAGGATCACCGCGCCGAACACTTATACCGAAAGGACAGATGACAGGAATGCCTAAGCGGCTGGCCTCTTAAGACGTCGCTCAAATTAATTACGCATATATTTCTGTCATTAAACCTCTTGCAGAAGCAGGGGAATTCGATATTACAGCGTCTGAATCTCACTCAAGAACACGAAAACACCGTGAAGAAATCCAGTAGAAAGGCCTCCGACGACATCACTAATGCAAAGATTTCCAAAGAGACTGATTCAACCCCACCAGAAATGCATACTTCCCGGCTTATTCGAGCTAAAATTTACTAACGCAGAAACAAGAAAAACTCTAGTAGAAACGGAAAGTACCTGCGCACTCGCATCCGCGCCCGCGGCAGCTTCCTGCAGCACTGGCTCACATTCCACGTTACTGGTCTCCATCGCGCTCATTAACATTCGGCGCTCAAATTGTTCACGACACTGCCAAGCGACTTCTCATAGCGCAAGCGCTCGCTCACACACAGAAAGAATACACCTGCATTAAACAACGTGAAAACACCCCCAGCAGATCACGCACTTGAAAACAAAAGCTCCAGACACCGAAGTCTTCGAGAATTTCAAACCGCTTCAAATTCTGCAAGGCTGTCGCCACTAACTTACTCTGCAACGATCCTTGGCACTCGGATAGAGAATCCTGTGCTTCTGGAAGTGATTCGGGGACTGAAGAACAGAATAGAGACGTTGAATGACGGTTTGAAAGTTTGAAAACGTCGTTCTGTTTTGGGCGGTACAGAACTTTTGTTTGAGAGAGAGGCAAGTTTCACCCGAAACCGTCGTGCGCTGTGGTAGCCTGGTTCCTAACAGCTCCATTTAAATGCCTTCTAATGCCTACATGGCAATGGCTAAATTTCTCTCAATGAATTCTAGTGGCGATAATGAATTTTGCAGTTTATCTATTTGGCACCCCATACATTGAACCTCTCACAAATTCTGGCATTTAGGAGAATTGTAAAAATGCCTCAAAGGCGAAATTCCATAGAAGTCTTAATGTATTTTGGCACTTTGTCTATTTATTAAAAAAAAAGTGAGGCACTTTCTATGTGTGCTTTGGAGGAGTTTACACACTACCTACCTAGTTTTAACTTCTTACTAATAAATAAATAAATAAAGAGTTGACTTGTTTGATTTCATTTGTTAGTATGTTTATTTAGGATTTTTACAACTTTTTTGAATGTCTGATGCATCTTTGGAGATGATGAGGTAGAATTGTGGAAGATTTGCTAGATTTCAAGTAATGTGACTAATGCTTGAAAGGGGCATCAATCACCTCAATTACAATGTACAAAATCTTTGACAATTTCCTAGTCAAGGGATTTACATTATAATATGAGTTTTTTTGTTGATGTTGAAAATATCCCTTCTTCAAGTTTAATTTATTCATTTTTATGAATTGATTTCTTCAAGTTTTGAAGCATTCTATTCTACTCCGTAAAACATCTTGTTAGCCCATTCGTCCACCCAACCTTCTAGCCTTTGCCTCCGAATCTTATGTCTTCTACAATGCATGTCCATCTGCCTACTTGTCCATTTATTCGCTCGCTCGTCCGGCTCCACGCGTTTGCCCATCCGCTCCATCTCGGCCATCTGTGGTCGTCCACATGTCCGTCACATCTCGGCCGTTCGCGGCCATCCACTCGTCCGCCGCATCTTTGCTATCTGCGGCCATCCACTCATCTGCGCGTCCAACGAGTTGTCTAACACTGCAATCTCCAGAAGGCGTTCGCCATCCGATGGCCATTGCGTCTGTTGTGTGCGGACGTCCAGATTTCGGACGTGATTTTGCTCCAGACATGACAATTCATCAACCTTGCTTGCACATGATCAAATTTGTATGCAAGAACACCATAAGTGTAACACATGGTAAAAGATCTTAGTCATCGAACTAACTTACTTAACACAGATTGAGCTGAAGTAGAGCAGATAGAATTCCACAGATAGATCAAAAATGCAAATTAAAGCAAATCAACACCTCTTTAACTTTTTGCTCTAAATTGAAGCTCTTGATAGATTGAGCTCAAAAGCCACACTATAAATGCCCCTATGAAAGAATCTCACAATGAGCTTTAGAAAGAGGTAAACGCTTCTCCAAAATCCTAAATCAAGAAGCAGAAACAAAACCCTAGAAATGTGGCAGGTATCTTTATTTACTCCAGAATCCACATGACAAATCCGAAAAGAACTTTCAAATTGCAACAATATACATCAACTAATCTTCTAATTTCATTAAGAAGCAGATCTTGTTGAAATTGGAAAAAAAAATTTACAACAATTGAACAACCATAAAAATTAAATCAAATCATTAGTTGATGGAATCCTCCCTCAAAGAGCTACAACCTTAAGAACTAATTGATTAGAAATAATAGCAATTGCTATAAGACAAACCAAAGAAGGCAAGCTAATGGAGTTGCAAACCGACACTGCACAACCCCGATGCATTCCAAAACTAACCTATTCTATAATTGACACAAACCAAAAATGACGCATATCAAAAATGACACATCTCAAAATTTTGTCCTAGTAATCTGAAAATCATATTCAATTGCTAAAATGCAGTAAATAAACACCCACCTTCTAATGCAGTACACAACAAATTGGATCCCAAACTACAACAATAATCTTCTAGAACTGAAATCGAAGCAGGATGCAAACAAAAGTATATGACAAAAATAATGAATCCCTAAACCAGGTCATTCACTGGCCTTCAAATAAAGCAACACAATTACTCAATTCTACCAAACGCTAGTCCACTATAGGAACCTCAATACCACAACCATAGCATCTCAACTTTGAACAATATGAAAGCCAAAAACACTGACGGCCATTATTGGAACATATGAATGGGAAAATAGCAATGTTTAAGAATTGACAATTATAAGCCTCAATAATCCAAAAGAAATTTGTTTGAAACTGCAGCCACCACAAATTTATTGCAATTTCCTCAATTCAACAACAAGGTAAGTTGTGAAACTCAAAAACTCTAAATTTATTGCCTTAATGAAACCAACTCCCAATTTTTAAATTTATTACAAGAATTTGAATAACACTCATGAAACTGCCCAGGAAACGGCAGAATTTGACAAACACTCATATCAAAGCCTATCAACACAATTCTAAAACAATTGAAAATTAGGTAATTTCATTACAACAACAGAAATTGTAATTTAGAAATAAGTAGAAGTATCCAAGAATCTTGTGGTACCTATTTGTATATCGGCAATTCTACTTGGATGACTCTAGACAATTGCGGTGCCTAGAAAGCCCTTCAAAACAAACCCTATTATAGTTTTACAACCTAAGTAGTAAAAAAAAGTGCAATGAGCTATGCTTCCTATAATACACTCCATAAGACATAAAAATCCCATCATTTAAAATACAAAAAAATTCAACAATACAAATGAAGTAGAAAAATAAATAATAAAAAAAAGCATACCTTTGCTACGTCGTTCTTCTCAACATTCGCCTTCATCTTTGTAAGTAGAGTGCGGTACTCAACATGCAACCTCTTGAGCAGCTCTAAGAGAGAGACCCACCTTGTTGACACTTGTAGAAGGAGCTTCAAATCTTTCATCTCTATAGTCTCAGCTAGTTTCTGATACTCAGAGAGTCGCTTGGGACTCTTGCTAAAATTGGAATGGGTTTTTTGAACAACTTGTTCAATAACCAAAAAAATAGGTAAGGCAAATAGTGACTTAGCTGCAAGGTTACATCTATGGGCCATGTAATGGACCCAATGCAAAATGGAACAAATTTTGTGGAGATTTGGACAGTTACTCCACTACGGACCCCTTGGAAGGTACTCACTCCATTTGCACCAAACAAATGAGCCTCTTTGATATTTGCTCAATACTAAGGTTCCCAACACCTTCTAAAGCCTTTAGAATGACCAAGGTCAAATTGTCTACAGTAGCTGCTTCCAACACGTATTGTAGATAAATCAAAAGAGGTACTTTTACATAGTTCTCTATTACATAAGCATGAATACAAATACATCTTCCATTGTTTATGGTGGTAACTTCATCACATGTGATTGCAATGAATTGGGGAGCATTGATCTTTTTCTTCACTGCTTTTTGAACTTGGAAATACATGCGCTCAGCCATCTGCCACCCAGAGCTATTTGTCTAGTACATCCTAGGTAAGTTGAGTACATTGAGGAATGAGTACAGTGCTTGCCTCTCTTCATATTACGTCCAGAACTTAAGATTTGGAAGATTGTGTAAAACTGCACAGTTTTCTTTACTTGTGCTGTTGATGTAGAGGTATTCACTTGTTGAAGCACAAAAGTAGGTTGACGAGCTGCGAAGAGTTGTAAGTTAATTTGATGTCGACTGGTCTTTGAGATGTACCATTCACCTGCCTTTACATTATACTTGGGCATACCAAACGATGCCTTCTTCCTCCCTTCATGTTTCTGCGATGTATCCCACTTTGGGCCTAAGATCTTTTGGATGCTTCTCAAACTTAGAACAAACAGTACATTTCACCAAATGAATGCGATCATCATTGCTATGAATTGGCTCTATCCAAACTAACTTTGCAGCCCATTCATTTTGGAAGCATCGAGTTCGTTCATAATTTGTCTTTGATTTCTTGGGTGGAGGGATTTCTTCAAAATCATCATCTGATTCTAACTCTTCCTCACCATCAGAGATGTGGACCATGTCATCTTTTAGTTAGCACCTTGGCGGTGGATCTCATGAATAGTTTGTGACTTTACTGGTATCGGTACTATAATACAATTACTTCCCTTTTCAGAGAGGTTCAAAGGTTCATTGTCTAACATTTCTGTGTCCATAGACACAGAATTCAAGGAAACAAATTTTGACACATTCATATGACAGCTTGAACTAGGACCTGATGGCTTGGTATTGCTCATAGACAAGGGCTGTAAACTGCTTGGATTTCAAGAACTAGTAAAGAATCTCGCAATGGACAGTGCCTCTTTTGCACTACATCGAGACTTATTGTCTTCCTCACAAACTGCCTTTCCCTTCAACTGTCGACGTTGAAGAGCTTCTTCTCTCTCTGCCCTACGAGTAATAGTATGAGCTACCCTAAGAGCTGCAAGGTTAGAAGTTTTTTTTTGATTTGGTTCAATCACCTCAAGCATAACAACCTCTTCTACCTCTTTCCTCATAGACATGTCTCCCTCAAACTCTAGACAATCAAATTAAAAATCCATTGTTGTAAAATGCACCTAAACTAACAAGTAGCAACTCCAAATCAAAACAAACAAAAACCTAAGCGATAACCCCAAACACCTTTGGCGAGCTTGTCAAACCATGGTGTTGGCTAAGCTATAAAAACAACAACATTGACAACTACTACCTTTGACAAAGCTCTCTCTATAGAGAAAATATACAACCAAAAACACAATTAACATAGAAAGCAAAGGGCAAAGCAACTATATTGCAATCTGGAATTCATTGCAACAAACAAAAGAGAAATATGTTAGCAAGAAACACAAGAATCAACCATATTCTAATATAGTCTTGCAATACTTCCTACCTTCCCTCCACAAACGACCAAGCCTAAACCACCTCCCAACGACTGTTGTCTTCATCCCAATAATGACTAAACACTGTGAGAAAGAAGGAATCTCTGTCACAACAATCCAAGTGTTGTCGAAGCCCATCCCAAAATCTAAAGCAAATCACAATGCACTAAACTGAAACAATGAAGCAATAATAAAGAGTGGAGGCACGGCTTCAGAAAGATGTGTTTGCAATTTGGTGATTGGATTTCTAAAAGTTTCGACAATGATAGTGACAATGAGAAGTGCCCATGGAGTTCTAAAGGCGATGAATGCAGAAGGAAGTGAAGCTACGAGAGTGATGAAGGTGGTGAGAGGGGGAGGAAACATGCACACAACTTCAAAATCATGTCACCTGAGAAGGCGGGGAGCAGGCGATGATGGCGGCTAGACCTAGGGTTATTGGGCCACACGACCCGAAGCCTTCACTCATTTTACCTCCATTTTTTTATTAAATTTTTTTTTCTTTAAGCCTTTTTCGCCAGTAATTTTGGAATGGTGCTTTCTGGCCCCATATCGCCCAAAAAAAATGCTGGTTCCTAATAGTTGCGCGGAGAGGATGAAAAAAGTTTACTTTTCATCCATATCATTTCGCAGTTTTCATCTGATTTCTGATTTTCATCATGTTCTCCGATTTGTTCCTCGGGTTGCCCTTTGTGTAATTGTATCGTTGCAGACTGAGCGAAGTTATGGCGCTGCTCCGATTCCGATTTCCTCTTGAGGACTAGTGCTTTGTGAGTTCTTAACGCTCTATCGCTTTGTTGACGCTTTAGGATTCTCTTTCGCAGTCTCTTCCGTAATTAGCTATATACTCCCTCGAAATTCCCATCCTGAAATTCTTCGCGCTTGCAGAAGGTCGACGGGTACTTCTTTGCTGAGAATTTCGAACGCGCTTATAATCCTGTTGAGATTTCTAATGAGCTGGCTGTGGTTTTAGGTTTAGGTCTCAAGCTTCTCTCCGGCGATGGAGCCCTCAAACCCTCGATTTCCACCATCACCTGCACCTTGTCAATGCAAACTGTAAGGGCGATCCCTCCTTGTCAAGTTGCACTCGATTCTCACAACGGTGTCGCTCGTGAGAATAAACGCAACTGCGTGCAGAGACTACTTTGGGAGCGAAGCTGTCGGTATTGTCGACGGAGTCACTGCAGCAGGTTGAGATCCCCTTCCTTATCGCTCTTCAATCCTGGTGCTGTTATTTTGCAGCTTAGATGGTGACCTAATTGTGGATATGATGTCAGGGATGGATTTTAGAATTGTAGGCGTGCGCCACTCTGTGTTTTGGTTTGAAGAGGTTTTCTGGTTGTGCGTGGCTGTGGCAAAAGAGGTTCCTGGCAACTACGTGATGGACTCAATTCCTTTGCTAGAAAGTTGGATTTGATGTTTTGTGGCTGATGATTACTCTTGGTTGGGTGTTCAAATTACGTTTCACCTGTATAGAGGCCACTAATGAAATGCGCAACATTTGGGCACCTGCAAATATTGAAGGAAATTTCTGCCCTTCATCCTTCAATTTCTCATAGCATCCATTGAAATCATCCACGATTCAACGAAAATCATTCATCAGTGATTACGGATCATCAGTATATATAGATTTACAAGGTGTTTAAAAAATCAAATTTGCAAAGCTCGAAGTTGTAGGAACTCGATGTTAGGACCCCTTACCATAATTCAAAACTGGAGTGTGGATTTTAGCTAGAACTGTCGTCTTCTAAGTTTTTTTGCTTTCCTTTTGACCTCTGTAAGCTTAAGTATACTTGTGTTGACCTGAGTTTCAGGCCGACTGGGCGTTGCTAGCTATGGCGGTGTCGTCGAGGGGCTTGTATCTCTGTGTGTGTTTGGTTTTCCTGTACTTCGCTGGCCTTTGTGCGCAAGAGTTTGTGGAAGAGGAGACTGTTGTAGTTGGAGAAACAGTGCCCGCGAGCAGTTTCTACGGGCGCGTCGTGGAGCTCACGGATGAGAGCTTCGATGCGGCAATTGCCAAGCATGACCACATCTTGGTGGACTTTTATGCGCCCTGGTGTGGCCACTGCAAGCGTCTCTCGCCTCAGGTAGGGTAATGCCTGCGTATGCCATTGCGCTTGGACCTTGTGAGTTGCAATTATTTGACCGAATTAGGCTCAACGGAGTTCTATTTTCCTCAATTTTTTAGCCTTTCATAGATTTTGGAATGCGATTCTGATATTGTTACAGGGATTAAAACAGGGATAAAATGCAAGTTTGTAGGGGTTAACCTTTGAAATTTAAAGAGTTTGTTTGCAATCTACTGAAACTCCCCTTTTGATCTACATGAAGGGGAGCGTGGTTTCATATGCTACACGAGGACTTTGTACCTCGCCACATGCATCATTGGTTTTCTGATAGACCCTCTTTTCATGTACTCCTTTGCAGCTGGACCTCGCTGCTCCTGTGCTCGCTAAGGATTCGAGACCAATCGTTTTGGCTAAAATTGATGCTGAAAAACACTCAAGAGTTGCCTCACAGTATAAAATAAGGTATCTTTTCATGACCATATTTTCAGGACTTCAAGTGTCTATCCCATATATACTCCACTAAGACCAGATTCTGTGTCCTTGCTCGTGAAAGTACCGTACCCCCTTCTCTTGATTTCAAGGACCAATAGGACTAGAATCGAAAAGTTAGAATTATGAAGTTACTAGTGATTAAAGAAACATTCATGGAGTAATTGAACTGCAATGGTATGAACGTACAGAAATTTTCCACTTTAGTTATAGATGCTAAATAGCAATGTCTGACCCTAGACGAGTGCGATATTTGTTCATGCGCTGTACTGAAGTTTTGTTCCGTTAGGGAGTGATTGCTCGCTGGATTTCATTTTTACCGTGCACAAGGGTACTAGCTTGAGCATTAGAAGTTATGTACTTAGTAAGATGCAGCGTGACCAAGATATGTTTTGTCAGAGTATATCCATCATCATGCAAAGCAAAGTTTTTGAGTGGTTGTGCAAGGAGGTAGAGGTACTTAATTGAGACACCGTCAAAACTTGCAAGATGAGTACATATTGCTTTGGAGAATGTACCCGACCGTTTGATAAGCAGATATGAACATATCTTGGTTTGGGGTCATCTTCCCAAGAGACCTTGAACTCTCATAACTTTTGCATGTAGTATCCAAAGAATGCATTCTCTGTTGCAATGAATCCCTCTGATTTACGAACTAGAATGTATGAAGATATTTACCTTTATGGTAGCAGTAACTATGTTCAATGCTCAAGTGTCGCAGTTATAGTTACCGTAGTTTAGTTACCTCAGGGAACCGAGAGTCTTAGGGATCGAATGATTATTGAATTTTTTGCCCAGGGTCTCTGCAAGTATCAGCGGCAATGGAATTGCATGGGATCCAAGTTTCAGATGCCATTGTTTTGACTCATTCCTCTGTTTGCCAGTGCCTTTCCGACCCTGAAGTTTTTCATCAATGGGTTCCCTACAGATTACGCTGGGCCTCGGAAAGCGGATGGCATAGTATCTTACTTGAGACGTTTGTCGGCCCCTTCCATCCATCAATTGGACACTGAAGCCGATCTACGAATGTTTCTGAAATCCATTGGACCTGAGATTCCCGTCTTCGTGGGGTTCGGTCTCAAAGTCATCGACCTGGAAGAGCTTGCCAAGAAGTACCGAACTAAGGCATGGTTTGTGGTGATGGAAATGTTCTCTGACAATGTCATGGAGGCCTTTGATTTTGACAAGGGCCCTGCCATTGTGGTGATGCGTGGCGAGTATGGCGAGAGATCAACGTTTTACGGTCCTTTTGAAGGTTGGTTTAGGCTAATTCAAAATGAGCTTCGTGAGTTTTAAACCACTATTGAGTGGGTTATGAGGGGACTTTCTTTTGCTTATTCTTTAATTTTTTCGATCAACTCATGCAATATTTTTTACTGCTTCTCGTATCATAAAATTCGGTCCGATCTGAATAACAATTTTCTCAACCGAATTAAGCCATTTTTAAAACTGCAAGATCTCGGTCCTTTAGGGGTTAAGCGCTTCGAGAGGAACTTTTCAGTAGGGAAGCTGGTTTTCACTTTTAAGCTATGCAATTTACTTTGTTTGGGGAAAGATGTGCTTGAAACGCCCCTAACAAGACGTTCCCACTGATTTATGAAAAGTGGTTTCATTCCTCTTGAGAGTGCCACGATTCTTCTCAACCACTCTTCATGTGGCTAATTTCTCAATAATGTCATTGTTCTCAGGAGTGATAGTTTATAACTTAAAACAATGCTCTACTATTGTTACCTATCAAGTTTGTCCTCTGTACAGCTTGACAATACTATTTTCATGAATATGTTCTACCGACAGGAACTACTTGGCGTCCAGAATATCTTTCTAATCCTTGAAATGGGTGTTTGTGGCAGCGGAGTATGTCGAGGAATTTGTGCAACAAAATCTGCTTCCTCTTGTTTCTCATATGACCGGGGAGACTGTGAGGCCAGTGCAGGAGGACGGGCGTCCAACAGTAGTTGCTATTCTGGAGTCTGATAGCACACCCGAAGCCAAGCACTTCATCAAGAAACTGAAAATGGCTGCTCCTGCATATCGCAAGTTCGTGTTCACATACGTGGTTGCCTCTGAGTTTCCCGAATTTTTGCGCCCTTTCTACATCAGGAAAGATACCAAGCTTCCCACAGTGTTTGTCTGGAATGACGACTCTTTTGTGATGGTGAGTCTGCAATATACAAATTTCAATTTGCACAATAGCCCGATCAAGTGCACTAGTAGTGAGAATCGTGTCCTGTTCTAACCTGGGCGTCCTCCCAACTTGGCTGGAATTGATCACCACTAACCAGTTTCAGCTAAGTCAAGTGTACTCCCTGGTTGGATTTCTAAGATTCACTAACATATTTGATTCCCAAGTTTTGATTTGTTCTTCGTTTTTTCTATTTGGTGAATGATGCACCACTCTGTTGTCCCGTGAAACACTCGGAACACCATGAATTAGTGCAGTTATTGGTAACATCACTTTTGGGGCTTTGGATGTAGTGTTGGACACTTGTTGCTTAAGTGACAACATCGAAAAGCTTTTTGATGGTGGTCTCAACGAACAGAATTTAACACTACTCAATTTTGGTGTTACATTAAATCTTGGATGACATAAAAATATGTGAGGTTAGGCATGCAGCTGTCTAGTAGGGTTGGTGGCGATCTTGTATGACATCAGGTTCTTAGTAGACAAACCCCTTGTGTACGAAATTGACGCTGAACAATTGTATGTGCACTTGAAACAGAGCAACAACACAGATGCATTTGTTGGCAACTCGATGGAGTCAGAGCTGGCCAAGCTGTTGCAAGGTTATAAAGAAAACACTCTCAAGCGACATAAAATGCGAGCTCCATCGCTGTATGAGCGAGCCACTGCTAATTTAGCTCTTACAGCCACATATGTTATCTTGGTTGTAGCCGTGTTGGTCATGTTATTGAGGAGTTTGGACTACAGTGCTTTTCAAGAGGATCGGGAAGATTACAGGGGTCCTAGCACTAGCAGATGGTCTGAAAGTCGATCTTCCAGATTACCAGGAAGCGACGTCAAGCGGGATTAATACCACGAGGAGGTTTTTGACATTTAGTCAAGCGTATTTGTTTAGGAAACAGGGGTTTTAAGAATTAGTACATTTGCCCCTTTTTTTTGTTGGTTAGCCCCTGAATCCTCCCAATGAGGGCTTTGACTCTTCGCACATGGTCCTCGTTGATGTGATTATTTATTCTGCGGGTCTTTCTTATATCTTAGTTTGCATACAACGGATAGAAACTTTATACAGAAAGGAAGTTCAAATTTTTAGCAGGAGTGTTTTGACATACTTTATAAAGATTATTGACCCTATGGAATCTCTTGACCTTCTGGCATGAGTCTACTTGAGGGGCTTATTGGAAGGTACACGCTCTTGCAATTGTCACTTATTGCAATTAATTTACAAGTGATTGGAAAGATATGTTCTTAGCAAATTGTAGAGAAGGCTTGTTGTAGAATAAGTAGAGAACTTTGGTCCAAAAATGAATAGAAATTTGAGTTATCTATTCATTCACTTTAGGATGTCTCTTTTTCCATTCAAAGTTTGTCTTGGGAGAGTACCAACAATTGACATTATAGACATTCCTAAATCTAGGACATGGACATGGAATACATTAATCCCTTAAGGCCGCCTGCTTTCCCGGTAGTTCTCCACATTCTAGAAGCAGGTTTTTGGGAGATTTTTAGGGTTTCAGGGTGATGTCAGACTGACAATCTGATCGTACCGATGTAATCTACATTTGCTGAGGTCACACAAGAAATTTTTGGGGACCGATTACCTTGCATTTTGAGGTGCATCGGTTCAGAAGAAGGTGCCCCTCCAATGTATGGAAGACATAATCTGGGTTGTGGTGGTTGTTCAAATGGCTCATACGAGCAGATGTTGTATGATAAGAATTTGAAAATTTGTATTCTTGTAGAATGCAACATGATGAAGGGTATGAACTTTGATTTTTTTGAAAAAGTCTTATCATTTGCTATATTCGATGAGGGAAAGGCATGAGGTTTTAGGGTCAGAAATCATGCAAAATATTAGAAAATTCTGAGCATTTTTAGAAAAAAGAGATTTATATTATTTGTAAATCCAACCGTTGAAGTACTAGAAATAGTACTAATCTACCACTAAAAAAAAAATGGGGAAGTGATAAGATGAAGCTCATTTTGATGGTGCAACGTTGAAAGTGCTGAAGTAAAGGGTGGGGAGTACAAAGTCGAAGGTTCATCGGGTCGATGGCTAACGTGGCAGTGCTCACCCGTCCAACTGCCACCCAAAACCCGTCACAATGATCGCTCCATCTTCTTCTTCCCGCCAGCCTGTAGAAGTTCCCGGGCTTTACGGTTGCTTTGGCGCGCAATACAAGCTGCGCAAGGCAACAACACTGTGAGTATAGGTAGTCAATAAACTTCGATACTAGAAAGTCAAAATGCTCAAAAATATGGAAATCTCGCAATGAACTTGAACATATATAATTCAACGCTTCTCAATTACACATACAAAGAGTCTTACAAATACCACAAAACTGTCGTAGCAAACCAAAAAGCCGCATGAAAAAAATAATGTAGTCCCATGAGTTCAAGTTCCTCAGTAGATCTACCTAAACTGATCTGGAATAGAGTTCAAAATTAGCTACATGCAACATGCATAAGCAAATGCTAATGTAATCTAGTTTCCACCAAGCCATGCAAGGTAGCTAATCAATGCTGGACTGTAATGTCCCTCTAGCGGACAGTCAAAAGCAATGTCGTCACAGTCTTCGCACTTCACAAGCAACGCTGGAGATAATGGCACCGTGGACTTCGGAATCAACATTTCAGGATTGCCTGCAAAAAGACAATGACCCGCCTTCATCTCAATACTGTGGCAGCATATCGGGCTTCAGTATGCACCTTATAGTAGCAATCTCTGTCACACATAAAAGCACCATTACACCCCGAGCAAAATCGATTCATGACCTTTCCACAGATCTTACACTTCTGTCGACGTTTATTTCCTTTACCCGCCAGATAATGTATGCCTTTATACCGAATGTTGAAATCACCGCAAGTACCACCTGGCTTCATCCAATGATCACATAGCCATGAAGCGATCCTGTAATGGTATTGAGCTCTTTCCATTGGCTTCACTAAACCCCCTTCCTCAATATGTTTTTTGTAAAAAACATAAGAATTCCCTACTGATGAGTCTAAAACAAAAATGAGAGGTCAATGCCACCACTTTCTTGTTCGAAGTTGCGCTGAATATTGGACTTTATGTTGATCTATAATATCTACGCCTCTCATATTTTCTGATATTCAATGAGTATTGGACTAGTGTAGAAGTTTTTTTGTTTACTAGCAACCCAACGCTTGCAAGCTAGTAACACCCTCCACTGCAACAGGATCTGATGATGTACTAATCAAAAATACAAGTTGTGCATCCTGCCATACTACCACTGCCATTTGCTTCGACCGATGCATCTTGGTGAGTACCGTGCCTCTAGTGAGTTCACCATCGACAACACACTGCTTCAAAATAGATGGCATACCTTGACTACCTTTCCTCACAGTACCAGTACCCCAAAATCCCCTACTCATTAGGATGTCTAGTAGTTTAGGAGAAGTGAAAAAGTTATCTGTTACAATAATATGACCACGGTGACTGAGGGGTTCAGTTAGCTCTAATACAACTCGTTCCCCTAAATCAACCTTTGTTGCCTCTCCTCTAGCATCTAAATAGACTTGTAAATTCCAAATATATCTAGACTCAGAGGTAGTTGCACACCAAATTTTCATACCATAGGGAACCGGTTTCCCAGGCATGTATTGGCGGAAATCACATAAATGACCTTTATACTTGATCATGATTTCATCCACTGTAATGTGGTGTTCACAGTTGTAAAGAGATTGACTGATTTTAACGAAGTCTTCTATCAACCATCGGACTTTACCCAATTTGTCATAGCCAACGCTACCTTTTGGAATTAGTGAAGCATTATCTATTAGATTAATACAACGTAGTATTGCCTCGAATCTGTCGCGACTGAACATAGATTTTATGACACGGCAACCAAAGAACGTCCGTTTTTCCCAATATGACTGAATTTCTGGCAACTTTTTCAGTCCCATGTATAAAAGGACTCCCAGAAATCCTTTCAACTCATTCAGACAAAGATCAAACCATCCCTCCCCCCCCCATTCAGACTTCCTTTCATCGACTTTCTAGCTCTCTGTTTAGCGTACAAATTAGTCTGATCACATATTTTCTTTAGTATCTTATCTGGCCAGAAAGATTGGAAGGGTTCATGGAGGGCCATAGGCTTTCTTAGAGCACGTCTAATGGGACCAGGAGTGGGACCAGTAAAATTATCTCGACTCCCTTCTAATTGGGTAGTAGTTTATTGCCAGTTTGAATCATCATATCTGTGAGAAAATGACATAGACTCAAACGACACGCACTCATCCTTCCCATCAATATTGAAATCTTCTGGAACTAACCAATCAAAGTTACCTGAATCAGAGGAGTCTATGTAATCGCCATGACGTGCGACCCATTCGTCTCCACCCGACTCTTCTTCTGAAATGCCATCGAAGTTTTTTATGTCAGCAAGTCCAAGGTATCCTGGGTAGTCGCAGTGCCAAGTCGGAACAGACTTCTTCTCTGGAGTCAAATTAGGAACATTGACGCCTTCGAAAACTTCATATTGTTCCAAAGTAGGTACTACAAGCGTACCTCGGGGCGTACCTTGTGCAAGTTGCACATAGAACTCCTCAGATTCCTCCTCGCTTTCATGTGGAGTTGTCTTCTTTAGCGGCTCCACTAGTCCACCACCCACCAGTCGACATTCATGCGCCGGAACAGCTTGGTGTCCGAGGTAGCCTTCAAAGAAAACCATATACGTCGGCTCTCCGATTATCTTGTGAATGAAGCATCGAGTTATCTCTCCGATAAATGAAAATTCCTCATGCCCATTTGGATTATATTGAAAAACATCCTTTGGGACGCGAACCTTTTTGCCAATTACGTCATTGCCAGATGAAGAATGGCTGCTGCAGCTTTGGTACCAATCCAATGAATCACCCTCACTTCCTTTATTCTTCAATGGACCACAAACATAATGCGCTGCCTCCTTACAATCTATATGATCATCATCATGTCCTTCCTCTGTTTCTACTGAACCTTCTGGTCTTGGTACAATTCAACCAGCCCCATGTATTGCAAAGGCATCCGGACTCATAGCCCACTATGAAGATTTATGTACAGCCAATGCATTCTAAGAATGCTCTCGAACATCCTCCCAAATCTTTCGAACCACACAACTCCCTGGTTCAGGTCGAGTCCTCAAAATTCGTGGTGAACGATCACCATGCATCAAAATTTGGGGTCTATTCCACCCCTCTGGTGTCTGTATGTACTCCGACTCCACAACTTAGTCTCGTAAAACGTCTTCCTCTTCATACTGTTGTCGTCCCCTTCCTCGCCCACCTCTTCCTCGTCCCTTCCTCCGTCCTCGCCCTTTCCTCCAGCACGACCCCTTCCTCCACCATGGTCACCACCATCTTGACCCCACCCTCCACCACCTTCCTTTGCCCCATTCGGCAGATCAATCCATGTGTCACCGGGTAGTTCGCCATCCACCAATGGCTTCCCTACCTTCACATTTTTTTTCTTGGAACTCGTGGCTTCGTTGGCCATTTCTCCTTCCCTTGCGTGCTCTTCACAATTGCGGTTGACACATCGTACTCCTGCTCCGCATTTACTGTCTTTCTGTTTTCGCCCAACTGCAACGTGGATGCTTGCACCAACTCCGGACAAGGAATGCGGGCTTTTGTTAGACACTTCACTCTCGCTTGGGTCTTTGGACTCCGTTCCAGCAATCACTTCTTTGCAGCCAGTCTACTTGCCTCCTTCAGTGACAATTGGGACGACATCCTCGATATCTAGCCAAATCCGATGTGAAACTTCACTCACAACTGCAGGAAAATCCTTCCTTGTTCTAAACCCTAGCACATTTGCAATGTGCCTGTAAAATAAATACCGCCACTCTCTTGCCACAGGATTTGCAGGAAGCGGCCTACTCTTCGATGGCAAAGGGAGATTTCGGAAATGCCTTTCACTCAAACAATTGAGGACACTCACTCTCTCAAAATCAGTCCTCTTGTTGTCCACCATCCAATTGTCGATGAGTTCAGCTTCATCTTCAAGGTGATTGGGAAAGATTGCAGGAGCCATGTGCCTGTCTTTAGATCCTTTCTTCTCCATTGCTAAGTACCTGGTAGACCTTGGGCGGCAAAATCTCTGGCGGGAGAAACAAATTTCTTAGAACTTCAAAAATTGCAGCCCTCAATGCTATGCGATCTCCCTCAAGACTAAGAGAAACAATGATGCTCTTTCGATCACCACATCCAACAGTCATGGCGATGGTAGTCCTTCCACAGATGGTGACTACGGTGCTCCAAAGCTCCGGCGGCTCTGAAAAAAAGACCTCCACTACCAAATCGAAGAATGAGTACATTCAAAGGCGCCCATCAGATTATTCTATTGGATTTATCGCAGTTCAAGCAAGCAAAATGTCAACGCCAGCATCCTCTAATGAGAGTTGTGTACCTAAACCCCAACGGCCACGACTTGTAGAGGATCCTCCTGAACGGACAAGCAACGACCACGCGACCTGGCCGAAACGAGCTTGGTGCCAAAACCTAAACCCGGCGAAGAGCCCAGTGTCAGACCCTAAAATGTCAGGTGACATCATCCTCGTGTTGGTGTCTCGGCAGTGGATTTCAACTCAACACAAAGGCTCACCGATACCCCTTCCGATGAATCTCTCTCGGTACACCAGATTTTTGTTCTGAATTCCAATCGAACAGCTATCCTAGAAAATAGATTCAATTCTGTTCAAGTTTGTAATTGGTTTTTCCATGATCTCGAAACCCTAGCATGCTGTAAATTTCATTTCAAACCCTGCTAAGGCAGTTTTTGCCTCCTTCGGCCCTAAAGGGTTAAACACATGTAGTGGTGGGTTCATAAAATAGTAGGTGCACAAATCAATGTACATTGAATAGATTCTTCTAATGGCTTTCTTCAAAGATAAGTCTACCGTAACTTCCTCCATTTGTAGTGTTCATATTTAAACCCCCAAAGGATCAAGGCCTTTTTTTCAACAATAACTTCCTTCATTTGTAGTACTCATATCTTAACCCATGTAGGATGGTCTTTTTTTCATCAAAAAACACTCAAAGTTGCCATTTCTATTGCAAGGTGCAAAACTATCTAAATTAAAAAGTGTATTGAAGAATAGAGTTGAAAGTTTAAGGGAAAAAAATTCAAAAAATAGACTTATTTTTCATTCTTTAAAGAACTATTATATAGAAGCAAATATGAGATAGAAGGAAAAAACAAATTGTTAATAGTTCTAAAATGGAATTGAAACAATAGTGAGATTGATCTAGAAAGAATATCAAACCTCATGGAACTACTATTTTATTAATTGTGAGAATTGAGATAAAAAATGAATACTAAGATAGATTTTTTGAAAATATTGTAACTACCTAGAAGAATAGATTTTCCATGATTTTTTCATCATTAGTTTGAATACAATGAATAAAATCTTTATACTTAGACAAAAGAATTTTCTATGGAAAATTTTGAAATTTTAGATTGAGTTTTATAATTTTTTGTGGGCTTTACTTAGCAAACTATTTTTGAAGTTTAGGGTGGCATAACTTTTGCTCTTGGTTGCTTATATTGGAATAAAATGATAATTCCATAAAGCTAATGTGTTTTCCTAGTTTAAAAAAAAAATTCAAAAAATAACATCAGAAGTTACTATCTACCCAAACCTTTGAGTGTTTCCTAAGGAAATACTTGGTCCTTTTGAGGTTTAATAGTTGATATTCAAGTAGCCAAATTAAATCACAAACATAGGGATTATTCTACATGTAGGTCAATTTCATAAATAGTTAGGGAAAATTTGGAACATGTCTAAAATTTAAAATTGTACAACTATTTCTAAGAAATTTGAAAAAAAATCAATTTTGACAATTTTGAATATCCAAAAATTATTCTCAAGAAATTTTAGAAAAAGAATACATATAGATATGAATAGAAAAAATTAATCCAAAATTAAGAGTAATATAAAAGAAAAAAATGCCAAAATGCCAAAATGCAAGAAAAATAAATTAAAATATTAAAATATCCAAATTCCAAAATTAAATTAATTTTGCACCAAGGTACAAAATCTAACCTAAGTGTATACTATATGATCAAAGCATGAATCCAAGCAATTATAAATTACATCAATGTCAAACCAAAAAGTGAAAAAAAATTAGGTTTTTAAAATAACAAACTTCAGAGTGGTTAGGACTTGAATACTTGCAATTATTCATTGTCGTTAGTTTGCTATCAATCTTCTAGCTTTGGTGTCTCTTTGAGTTTGCATTGTGATATCTAGGTTGTATCTCTTGTATATACTTAAAGTTGGTTGCTTACATTGTATCAAAGAGCAAAAGCACCAATTTTTTGTGCACCTTCAAAGCAATGTATCTATACAAAAAGTTGTTACTTTCTTTAGGCATGAGCCAATTCTATGTAGCCTACACAATCTCTAGATTTCAATTATATTGAACTAATTGCACTTCTCAAACCATCACTTGAACAAATTTACAACACCTTTAAAATGAATCCAAGAATTGTTGGAGGTTGTGTGCTATGCATATCCCAATTTTAGTGAAGAGGATTGCATAGCACTTAATCCCTTCAACAACCAAGGGGTTCAAAAGTCCTCTCATATAGTCTCACACTCCAATTCAAGGTACTAAAACTTTTGCATCAAATGCCTAAATTCAATAAAGCTTGTTGGAAAAGTTGCACATCCTAGTCTAGTTTTTGTAATTTAATTTTTAGATCAATCTAAGATATACAAATTTTTTAGAAGCCAATGGAAGTTCATAGGTTCAATTTGAATCTATCAAACTACAATTTATGGCTACAACTTTTGGGGCTTGTATCTCCTTCATCTAATGTTTGTTTTCAATGAAATTTATTGAATTATGTCCTTCTAGCAGTCTAATTATTGTGGTCAAATTTCCATGGCAATTCAAGTTGTTTTGATTGCTTGTGAACAATTTGAAGTTCAAAAATCAAACATTTTTTTATTACACTAAACTTTGGTGACTTATTTCTTCCACATATGGTATTTGTTTCCGATATTTTTTTTTAAGTTGTACATTCTAGTCTAGTTTGTGTGGCTAAAACTTCATATCAATCCAAAAGTTTGTAAGTGAGTGAAAAGCATTTTAGTAGATGGAGGTTCAATCATAGATGTGATGTTTTGCATGCTTTTTTGCAATTTTTTAACATTTCAAAGTCATTTTGATAACACAATGATTTATATGAATGACTTTTTTCACCAATGTGTTTGTGTGTTGATTTTGAAACACTTATTAGTTTAAAGCTTTTTCATTTGAGTAGGTTTAGAAATCAAATTTCACCTCTAAATGTATCTTTTTTTTAAATTTTAGCATCTCTTTTCAACACTAAAACATTATAATCTTGCAATCTATGCAACCAATGACTCCAAATTTGATCTACATCATCTACAATATGTACACTACAAGATTGTGCATTTGAGATTTTCATACCTCCATGACATGTAGACTTATAAGGCTTGAAAAGCAAGGATGATTTTAAACTCAAAAAAGTCTTGAGCCTTGAAAGGTTATAAGAGCATGTTGAGAAGAATTATTGTTGTATGGAAGAGCAAAGGCTATTGAACCAACTACTCAATATTTTATGAACAAAACTAAATATTTGTATATAATTTCTTGTTTGACTTTGTAGCATACTTTTGTGCTATTAATGTAATTATGTACAATTTAGTATGAAGTTTGTATAGAATCATGTCTAATTTGCAAATTTCAAAAAGAGACTATGAATTCTTGATGGTTGTAAGGTAGAGGTACTCACAATCAATTACTTAAGCAATTTTCAAGAAGATTGTAAGTAACATGATGTGAGTGAAATTTTTGCCATGTAGAAAGATAGGAAGTGTAAGGACTACAAATTTTTCAAAATTTTATTCTCAAAATTGAATTTATTGTGATTTTTGGAAGCCATAAAGGTGTCTGAACTAATAGCCAATGTTTAAACGCTTCCAATTCCAATCATAGATTGTTTATTTTATGCTCGCTACTTCATGACATATATCATGATCTTATTGGGCATGACTTTGGAGAGAAAAAAAAGTCAAATTCCAAGTTTCAATTGGAAATATATTTCAATCTTAGTTGGAAATAGATGCACCTTATAGGTTGGGCATGGGTCCTTGGTCAAGGATGGGTACCTCTACCTTATATTGAAAATGAGCATGTACAAAGTATACTCAATATAGAACCAAACTAATTGTTCCTTCCTTGTTTTTTAATTGACAGTCCTTTGGGGCGAGGGAAAATAAGAAAGGAAAAATTATACTCAATATTGTTTGTATATCATTGTACTGTAATAAGTTAATTAGGATAGGTACATCCAAAAGCACAATTGACCTTGAAGCACCATCTACAATGTGTGTACATTTCTAAATCATTCATGTACACATATTATAGATGGCACATTCAAAAACAGACTTTGACCCTCTATAACCTTTTGCATACTGTATCCAAATGTTGTATTTTTTGGTGCATTGGAATGTGCTTTCACTTACCAATAAGACTGAGTGAAAATCTAAACACCCTAATAATAGTAATTAGGCATAGTATAGTGGTGCTTTTTGGTGTAAGGTAGTATGCTCTAAAAGCGTCCATTTAAGAGTTGATTGCCTTTGGGGGGAAGCTAAACTCCTTGAATCAATTTTCAATCAATTTTCATAGGGAGGAAAATGGGATCGGCATTAAACCCAAGTTGTTTCATCTTTTTTGAACATGTGTAGAATTAGTTATGAATTTTTAAAGTTCAAAACACAGTGGTCACTGAAAGCAACCACGTGCTGAAATATACACCACTAGTACATTGCAGAAACCAAAATGTACCCATTTGTGATGATCGCTTTTAGAACAACGCTCGCTTTTAGAGCATACTACCTTATGGGAGGAGGTCCAGAAACCGACCATCTAAGGGCTGGAACAGAATTTTGGGCAGGTCAAACATCTTGAAATATTTTTCAGAGAATTTTCCTTGAAAGATATCTTGAATAGGCATCTAACCCAAGTCGTTTCATATTTTTTGGAGCTCTCTAGAATTAGTTATCAAATTCTAAAGTTGAAAGGGCATAGGGCTCTAAAATGGTGCCCTAGCTAAAATGTACACTGTCAGTACACTGCTGAAGGCTATGAAAATGCAACATGTACAAGTACTGTACATTTAAGATAGGGCACCATTTTAGAACCCGCTCCATTCAAGAGCCTCCTCCTATACCCACCTTAGTCAGTCAGTGGAAGCAAGACTTTCGTTGGATGGGAGAATTTACTGATGATTCCGTAGTCCATACTGCAGTCATTTGCAAATCTTTATTCCTCGTCTTCATGTGCTGCTGTACGTGCTGCTGTACGATTCTTTTCAACATGGATTTCTGCAACAATATTGGAAGAGTTTTAATTTTGCATGATGAGAGACGGACCGCTTGATGGCCCTTGCTGTCAGAAAACCCTAAATCTATGTACACTGCTGTGTAAGAGCATACTCAATGGAAACAAAATAATGGAAACAATGTAATGATCCAGTAATATTGGTAAGAACAGTGGCAGGAAAAAACAATGGGCCTCAATGCAACCTCTATCAAGCTCATCATTTCCAAGGGCACATTAGATTTTGGCTTTAAGTCAGTACGGTAGTTTTTGGGTTTTATGCAAAGTGCCAGTTACAAGCAAGTTAGAATTGTGGTCAAAGCAAATGATAACAACCAACACCAAACATGCAACTCCTCCAACCAATCATCCATCCATCTTTGTTTTTGACACTAGCAACATAAATAGTGTCCACATGTAGAACGTCAAGAGTGTTTTAGAGTTTCAAGTATTGTAGAAAGCAGTGATCTCACAACTAAGGTAAGAGGTCCTATAATGGACCATCTAAGGGCTGAAATTCAGAATTTCAAAGAGGTAAAACTTCTAGAAACATTTTTCAGTAAATTTTCCTTGAAAGAGAAGTAGAATTGACATTTAACCCAAGTCGTTTCATACTTTTCTGAGCTTTGTGGAATTAGTTATCAAATTTTGAAGTTGAAAGGGCATAGGGCTCTAAAATGGTGCCCTAGCTAAAATGTACACCGTCAGTACACTGCTGAAGGCTATGGAAAAGCAGCATGTACAAATATTGTACATTTAAGGTAGGGCACCATTTTCGAACCCACTCCGTTTAAGAGCCTTCTACCTTAATTAATGGAATGTAGTGCAATATGCTATCTTCAAGACAAACATTGAGCAACAACTTTGGCTACTTTGAGAGTGAGTAGTATCAAAAAAACTAGAAAAGAAAGGATTTTACAAGTTGTGAAGGATTGTTGGAAGTACTATAATACAACGCGAAACTAACTAAATAGCTGCTAGTTTCTTTGTGGGGGAAGTTGCAAATTGGCTATCAAATTATGTTATTCATTGCAATTTTGGCTGAAATGTTTCCATTCAAGGCCCTTCTTCTACAATGTACTAGTAGCGCAACGATTTTGGGGGTAGAAACTCAACTAATTTTAGTGAGTTTAGGGATCACTTACAGTGGAAGAATTTGGTTGTTGCACGTACTCGTCATTTGCCTCTTTTCATCGTTGCAGTGAATTGAGGAGACTACAAATGAATATCTGGTTGAAAATGACATATCGTCATCAGTAGCTGAAGTGACTACTAATGAAAACCTGTCATTTTCAGCCAGAGTCATCAACTACTTGTCGACTCAGTCCTTGATGGGTTAACTTATGCAAAACTGTTTCATTGTCATCGTCTCAAACTCTCAATCCATTTCGTTTTGTTTGTTCAAAAAAACACCTCTCAATCCCGCACTGAGTTCCATCCAGTACTCCTTCTGTGTGTCTGTGCTGTAACTTAATTTGTTGGCAGGCAATTTGCTGCTCCTCACTCCAGTTGGAAGTAGTTGAGTATGAACATCAATGCCGCATTTTAATGTTGAGGAATTAACAGCCCTGCTTGAGTGATGGAACTTGATGGATGGAACTTGATTACATATTCCTCCAGGGAAACTGAATGGCACCACCACCAGGGCACCAGTCCACCACTACCAAATCGTTCAGGCTCGTTATGGAAAATAAATAAATAAATAAATATAACTATATTTTTTTTAGTTTTTAATTTTTAATTCTTTTGGTCATATAAATTTATTTGTTTTTATTTTTATTTTTGGACACAAATGAAACGGAATTCCACTGGAGAGGGAAAATTGCATTAAAGTTATGGCAGATATTGGCACACCCCACCACCTGCAGCACTATGGGAGGAGGTCCAGAAACCGACCATCTAAGGGCTGGAACAGAATTTTGGGTAGGTCAAACATCTTGAAATATTTTTCAGAGAATTTTCCTTGAAAGACAGCTTGAATAGGCATCTAACCCAAGTCGTTTCATATTTTTTGGAGCTCTCTAGAATTAGTTATCAAATTCTGAAGTTGAAAGGGCATAGGGCTCTAAAATGGTGCCCTAGCTAAAATGTACACTGTCAGTACACTGCTGAAGGCTATGAAAATGCAACATGTACAAGTACTGTACATTTAAGATAGGGCACCATTTTAGAACCCGCTCCATTCAAGAGCCTCCTCCTATAAGTTACCAGAGCTGCTGCAGGGGTTGAAGCCGTTGAACTGAGTTCATGAATCCGGCATCAACCTGGCAAGGCCAGGCAATTTCGAGGTTCGTATGTCAGGGAAGTCAATCACCTACAAATTGTTGGTATTCAATTTACTTATTTTTCTAAATGGGAATTTTTGTTGGCTTTGTTTTATTTCTATTTATTTATTGACACAAATGAAACGGAATTTCATTGCAAACGCAAAATACAAATACACCAATTAGAATGACTTCAAGAATAAGGTAAGGTAAGGTGGGTACACCTAAAAGCGCCACTTATTCATACTGCGCCTAGTTACTGTGATTAGGCTGTTCAGATTTTCATACAATCTTATTGGCAAATGAAAGCACATTCCAACGCATCAAAGAATGTAGGATTTGGATACTGTATGCAAAAGTTATTAACAACTGAAAGCGCCATCTACAGTTTGTGAATATGATTGATTTTGGAAATGTATGCACATTGTAGATGGCGCTTTTAGGAACGTGGCACTTTTGGGTGTACCTACCTTAGTGTGCTTTTAAAGTGACCTTTGAAGAGCTCATTGCATTTGGGGGGAAGCTAAACTCCTTGAAACAATTTCCAATAAATTTTCGTGGGGAGAAAAATGGAATTGGCATTCAACCAATGTTTCTATGACCTTTGTGGAATTAGTTACAAGTTTTTGAAGTTGAAATGCAATGGTTTTTGAAAGCAACCCCCTGTTGAAATGAACCCTATTTGTACATTGAAGAAAGTAAAATGTACCTTTGTATTCGAGGTTGTTTTTAGAGCCAAGTTGCTTTTAAAGCATCCTACCTTAGTTGTTGGGGGTGTCAAAGGAAGGAAGGAGATTTTGAAAAGCATGCTTTTAAGAACTAACTATAATTTTTGGTAGCTAAATTATGTGAAAAAAATAATAAAATTGACATCTAACCTAAGTCATTTTGTATTTTTTTGACCTTTCAGAAATTATTTATAAATTTTTGTGGTGGAAATATAGATGTGTTCACTTCCTAAAATTTACACTACTTGTACATTGATGGTGGATTGAAGAAGAAAAATTTCCTTTTACTATATACAATGCTTTTAGAGTCTAGCCAATTTTAAGACCTCCAGCCTTAAGTAATTTGGGGGCATGATTCGCGTTCAAATCTATTATGGACTTTTGAAAAATTGTGGCAAGGCAAGTGACTCCTATTTGTGAGGGGAGGACCAAGGACTTAGCTAGCCACTTGAGTGAAGGGTGATTGTAGGAAAGACTTATATTATTTTGTATCACAATTGGAATAACAAAGTTGTCATCTGGTATAATTTTTGAAATATGAAACCAATGAATTTAGAATTTTTATTGGAGATGTATAACTTAATACCAAATGAACAAGATTCTTTCTTTTTCAAAAACAATTAAAAGTCATTTGACATTTAAGTTTAAATTTAGCTAATTTGTCACACTTTGTAGCTTAAGAATTTTAGGTACTGGAGAGTATCCAAAATTAATGATTTGAAGCTAAAATTTCCATGGTCTATTTTGGTCATTAGGAGAGATTGAGGCCTTTGGAGGGCCATTTGAAGCTTGTTCCTGTAACTATTGGTTGCTATTAGGCCAACAATTTAAAAACAAAATTAATGACATGGCAAATTGTCAACCATATCAGATTCATGTGTTTTTGTGTTCCCACAATAATTTCTTCATTTCCACAGCCTAGGAACTTGTAGTCTTCTGAAGGCCTCAGATCTCCCCTAGTGACTAGGTGGGCACATACCTACCAAATGAAATTGATAAAAATATTATTTTATAACCTCTATATGCTTACTACTAAGGCTCCCTTGTACACACACTATTCAACATATAAGATGGTTTTAATATCATTCTTTTGGTGAAATTTCTTCAATATAGAGTTCTTCCAAAATGCCAATTTTTAGTTTCCTAAATATTTTTTTCCTGTTTTTTACAAATTAAAATAGCAAAGTACAACGAATTTCATCATAGATTTTTTAAATCTATACTTGTCCTAAAGGTTTCAAACTATGCAATCTGAAATCTTAAACTATTGTAATTTTTAAAATCCAAATACTATAATTTTAATAAATTTGTTGTATTTTCTTCAAAAATTAGATTACTCAATTTTGTAAATAAATTTTGACCTACATTTTCTTAGGTCTCAAATTTTGATAACTTGCTATTTTTAATATTGTGCAAATTATCCATATTTTATGTTATTTTCAAATATCTTTTTTCAAAAGATAACTATACAATTAGTAAGAAGTCAAATGCTACAAAAAAACAAAAAACTAGTCTTTTTTGCAATGACCCTAAGGGTTCTAAGAAATAGAAGAGGTCAAGAAGATACTTGTGACAATGACAATGACAACAAGGAAGATGCCAAATAGAGTCACTCAAAGAAAATGCTGCTAAAATTAAGAACACCTATTTATTTATTTAATATTTGCCAATAATTTGTTATTTAAAAAATAAATTGCTAAATGAACCCTTCCTATTTAAAAATAATTGTCTAGTAATAATGTGTCAAAGGTGACTTCACTCTATCACATAGATTAAAGAGTAAGAAGATTGGGATGGATTCCTTTTCTCACAACTATGGTAGAGGTCCATTTTCTCCTTGAAATGATTATACTTTTTCAAGGTATAGACCAATAAATTAATGAGATATAAGTGAGTAAGAAAGCAGGAAGCAATGAGTAGGAAAGTAGTTATTGAAAGAATGGAAATGGTTGACTACAAATGTTGATAAAGGGTCAAGTCCAACTTTTACCTTTCAGAATTTTTAATAATTTCAATTCAAGAAATGAAATTTCTAAAATTTGTATAGTCTCTATCGTTTTTGTCAATGCACCATAGAAAATATTTGCTTTACATTGCACTACCTTAAATCATGTCAAAATGTGCTTATTTTATTAGTTTAGGGCAGGGGTTTGTTTTTTCATTTCTTGTAAAGTGCCAAAGTGGCAATATTTCATTTTATTGTGGAGCTCCAAATCTAAACATTCATCCATATATTGGATAGAAAATATCATATTAGCACATAATACATATCTATCATTCTATTTTCATCCATTGTTTGGCAATTTCATCCAAAATTTTACTCTTTTTTTTCCTATAGGCTTGGTGCTAGGCCAAAAAATTTGGTGCAATTTTGCACCAAATTGCTAGAAAAAAACCCACTGGTTTAGGGTACTTCTACCATATTTATTCTTTCTAGCCATTGTAGACAATAGCCAACACTTTAGAATAATTGTCATGAATTGGATGGTTGGATTCATTAGTGCATGAACTAATTTATAATCGGATGTACAGTGATTATACTTGATTGCAAGCTAGTGTATCAAGAATTAGGTATCTCAAGATGGGGAATTGGTATATTGAAGTTAGACAACTCCAAGTCTTGGATGTCTCATGAGTCATGACAATATTGGAATATATGGATTTGTGCAAGGAAGTTAGAGAGCTCCTAGATAAAGATACACGATATAAGACATTGCGTTTGAGTTAAGACAATTTGTAGATATATACAATTTATTGGAATTTAAATAAGATGTTTAATGGAAGTTAGAATGCTATTAAGTATAATTAGCTTCCGTCTTGTGTTTTGAGACCAAGACTTTTACTATAGTGGATAATTCAGGATAGAATTAGAAAGCTAAAAATAAAAAATAATTCCTAAAAGTATTACAAATAGGCTAGTCTACATCTCATCCCAATTTTGATCCTCTACTCAAAATTGTTTAACTCCTCGTTCAAATACACTTGTCATTGTATGGAAGTTGTCCATTTAACTTCAATGTGCGGTCTAGTGAATTTGTCATCATCTATGAGTTGTCTAATTCCCATGCATTATCTAATGTATGAATTTTTTTTTAAATTTTTCTAGGTAGTGTAGAAAATGATCCTTAGTTGAGTGGCAAAGTTGTTTATATCCATTGATATGGATAAGAAAAAAAAATGGATGGACAAAAACACACAAATTCATTCAAACTTGTTTAATAGAACAATATGTTCGTAAATTATTAAACAATTGAGTGTTTTCATCCACTAAAAATAAAGGATTATATCATTCAATATTCCTTCAAAAAATATAGCTTTTGAACAATAAATTGCCCTCCGAAAGACACTAAGTATACGTGTCATCATTTTGGATTTGTTTAGCTCTCTAAGTAAACTTTTTCATCTAGAATTACCTATCATAATTTAGGCAATTATCACTTGCACACGAACCATAATCAAGTACAGTTAGTGTATATTCTATTATGAATTAGCCTAACCACTAATGAATTCATCCATGAAGATGTACTTAAAGTTCATGACCTTCATATACAACAAGCCATGTGTGTAGACATTCCATATGATATTGATTCTTTGGACATTAATGACCAATTCTTGGATGAATACTAAAGAAATGATATTTGAAATAAAGAAGTTGAAGATATACAATACATCCCTACTACATAAGCACAATTTAAGACTAGCACAATTCCTTGGAAAATCAATATGAAAGCTCCTAAAATTAATGTTCATCATTTCAAGCAATAATTTACTAGGAATTAGCAATCATCAAAATTGTGAAGAAAAATATTCCATAGAAGTTTTTTCTACCTATTCCCTATATATCCACTATAACTTTTGCATAGTGAAAGAATCACAAATAAAATCACAACTAAGAGAAGGGGCATTAAAGTTCTATTAGAAGCTCAAAAAACAATTTCAAGCAATCTTGACTATAAATCTCATATATTGACACCTCCCAATGGAGAATTTGAGCAAATATAGCATTTTTATCTATATTAGAATGATAAACCATAAACTTTGAAATAAAGGGTTATAAATATCTAGGGAAAAATGTTCTTGTCAAAAGACCAAAATATCCAAAGGATGAAATGACCTAATTTCTTAAGCACATATAAATTATCATTCTATTATTTGATCCATATTCTTGGATCTTCAACAATATTCATTTGGTGGACCCATATAACATTGTCTTAAGAATAATATGTCCTAAGTTGAGAGAATGGTTTTAATGTCATTGTTGTCAAAAAAAATTATTTTTTGTAAATTTTTTATGTTTTATGTGTAGAAACCAAACTAGCAACTATTGAGTTTAAAGAATCGTTCATTGTTTTTCCAAAAAAATGTTATTACTACTTTAGTAGGTGTTAGAATGGGAAAAAAAAGCACGGTTGCTAGTATGTGAGCATAGAAGTGTGAGCTTGTGAGCCTCAAAGATGATACACCTCTAGTATAGGTGCTTAAACTATAGAAACCTTCTATGATAAGAGTGTATTTATACTATAGGTACCTACATTATAGGCATTTTTACTATAAACACCTTTAAAGGTGGTAGTATATCTACTTATATACATATTAGAAGCTCACATGCTCATATGTTCACGCTCACACGCTAGCATCGTTGGAAAAAAAAGGGATGAATAATTTAAAGTAATTTTTGTAAAGGTAGATTAGAGGCCTTATAAAGTGGGATGTGGAATTACGATTTGAAGCTCTAAATAAATTGGAAGGTTCAAATAAGCTATGAGGATTAAAACTTGAAGCTTTTTTAATGTCTTTTTATACAAAATAGACGGAAGGATGAAAAGCCAAAACAAAATTTAAGACTTTGATCATCAAAACAAACTCAAAAATTTAAATTAAAAAAAATTCATGTATTTTCAGTAAAAAATTTGAAAAAATTACAAAATTTCCTATTACTATGAATTATTAGATTAGTTTAGAATCAAAATAAATTAAATTTTCAAAAATTGAAAAGTAAAATTCTGTAAACTTTAAATATTGAAATTTTTTTTAAAAAAAATTTTAAAATTAGAATTTTAACAATTCTACACATTCACCATGAAACTTTTTAAAACTCAAAGAAATTAAATATATTTGACTAGTTAAAAGTTTTACAAACTCAAATTTAAGAGACTAGAAATTAAAAAAAAATTTCAAATATACAAATTTGGAGAAACAAATCTCTAGTGAAAAATAGTTTTTTTCTTCCTTTATTTTAGACAATGTAAAGAATATTTTTTATTGGAAAGAAGAAGCTACTTATATCTATATATACAAATGGAATATGCAAAATGCGGATGAATAAGTAGATTATTCATTTGAAAAATTGTACATTCATTCAATAGAACAATAGAATTAATTGTGAAGTGTGTGCAATGGTAGACTAAGATTTGGAGTTGGAGAAAAACACTCGACGAAATTCCTAAGAACACCAAAAGTAGAGTTTGATGGAGTTTGGTGTCATGACTCTTTTGCACTATTCTTAGTTGAAAACCTTACTCTAACACCACTGTTACATCTAGAAATGACCTTTATAATCAACCCTAATATCATCTTGTAAGTTTATAGCAATTCATCAATTTCATCAACAGGAGTTGTCAAACCTTCTTTAATATCGTTGCAATTCTTAGAGAAAGTGTATGCAATAATTCTTGGTTGGCATTTCGTAGTAAATTGGTAGGTGCATCTTGATTTCCTTGAGAATTCAAAGTGTCATCTTTTCTTTTCTAAAGGTGAAGAAATGTTCTTGAGGAAAAAATTCTCAAGGAATTTTGTAGTTTGTTTGTTTGTACTTAACTTGCAAAATTCTCATCAACTTTGTAGGTAACATATTCCTCGTGAATTGCTTCAAATGGCTAAAACGAGGGTCACACTTCTTCCACATAGAACAGCTTGGCATTGACTATTGTTTTCTTCAGTCTATTTCTCCACTTCATAGAATTCTCTCTCTTAGAAGAGGTGCGACTACCCCTAAGGTGGATACACCCAAAAAAACCACTTATTGGTACTATGCCTAGTTACTATTATAAAGCTATCCAAATTTTCATATAGTCTTGTTGGGAAGTGAAAGCACATTCAAATGCACCAAAGAACACAACATTTGGATACATTAAGGTAGGTACACCCAAAATGGCACCTGACCTTAAAGCGCCCTATACAATGTGCATACATTTTCAAAATCAGTCATGTACCCAGACTATAGATGGTGCTTTCAGAAACACACTTTGACTGTTAATAAGTTTTGCATACGATATCCAAATCCATTGTTCTTTGGTGTGTTGGAACATGCTTTCACTCACCAACAAGATTGTAAAAAATCTAAACAACATAATAACAAGAACTAGGCACAGTATGAAAAATTGGCACTTTTGGATGTACCTACCTTATGTAAAAGTTACTAAAGATTAGTTTCCAAAAGTGCCATCTACATATTTAGATATCTGATTTTCAAAATGTACACCAAGTGTAGATGGCACTTTAAGGTGTGCTGCGCTTTTGGGTGTACCCACCTGAATTGCAAAAGGAGGATATATAGCCAAATGTCCCTTCCCCAAAGGGAGATCTTTGGTTCAGAGCCCAGAAAAGGAGGCCGATCATAGGGCCAAATTAGAATGCACCGGTAAGTTCAAAATCATAAAAGAAGGGGTGGTGGAGCATTATTAGAAAGGGCTGGGGAACAACCAGCTAAACGCCAATGGCACGAAATGCTGCCCCAATCCCCGTTCCCATTCAATTGCTCCCGTTCAATTCCCTGGCCTGGCCTGGCCTGGCCTGCTCTGCGCCTCTGCCTCGCATTTGCTTCGCTGTGCTGTCCCTCTTTCAAGCACCCATTGCGGCTCCTCTTCAAGCTTTCGCTCCTGCCTTTGCAACCCGCCGTCCAAGCCCCTTTGACGACACTGCAGTGCGTGCTCTCTGGTTCTGTACATCGGAAGGCGCTCTCAGGTTTGCGCAATTCACCGAGTTTTGAGAGTTTGTTTGGAATGGACGGAGGACAGGTCGGGTTGTGCAGTTTGCGAAGTGAATTGGCGAAGTGTAAGTTAGTTGCAACCGTTGTTCAAACTGAAAGCTGAGCTGGGTTGAATGAGTCTAGAATGAGTGTTTGTGGTTTGATGTTTTGGTTGGCTGCCTTCATCGGCGGTTTATTTTTTCGTGTGTAAGGTTTGGAACCGAGGAATGGAAAATGTGGGGGTGTTGGTGAATGACATTGGGGTTTCTTCATGTTGGAGGTGGATGGTGTCGAGGTGTCGCTAGGTTCTGGACTGTTTTTTTTTGTTTGGAGATTATGCATTGCGATAGTGATTTTGTGATGACGTAGTTTTCATTACGGGGAGAGTAACGATTTTCTTTAGATGTTTTGATGCTATGTTTTGAAGTCAGGGTTTTGATGTGGTGGGGATTAGCGAGCTAGGGAGAGACAAAATCGCTGTTGAGCTGAGGTTCTATTTTTCAGAGTGTGCAAGTTTTTGTACGTTCTTCTTGGGAAATGGAGGAGGATTTTCTTGCAGCAAAAATTGAGTTATTTGGATGCTGTATGTGGGGCGAAAGTTTTTTGTATGTGATGTTCTAAAATTGCTTCTTCTACAGTAGGTGCGTATGGATGAAGGGGATGTACAGCAACTGAACTTTTACTGTTCCCACTTTACCTGGTCTTTAAGTTCTATTGGGTGTCTATGCAAGTGAAGCTGAGAACAATGCTGAGTGTGTAGTTTTGTGTGCAATTGCAGGATGCTTGCCCTCACGTACGGTGGCACTCACACAAAAGGGGGCTTCTGTCTCTGATTGGTATTAAGAGCGCGTACACTGTGAGAAATGGCCCCGTGAAAAGCCCTAGTAGAATAACCCTGATTCTGCCTTCGTCCTCCTCCCTGACTTCCTGTGATTTTTACAACATGGCGAGAGGACGAGGGTTTGGACGTATGCGGTCGTATTCAATGGACGGAAGCTATAACAGGATCAACCCGAGCAAAGACTTGTACAGTATCGGAGAGCTCCACGCGGCTGAGGTCCCATCTTCCACTTTTGGATATGAGCGAGTCGGCAAGCCATCGATGTCTCGTAGGTCAAGCTTTTCCTGGAGCAGGAGATCCTTCAAAAAACAATTTGATGCAAACGGACTCGAGTACTCAGCAACACGAGCAACGCCAGCTGCAGCTTCGAAAGTGACGTTAGAGACTCCACAAGTTTCGAAGAAGCTGAAGAAGAAGTCTGGGATTAAGAATTTCTTCAATGGTATCCTCGATTCATACAAGAAGATCATGCAGTCTGCTGAAGAGGCGGACATTCAGCTCAGTGATTTGTATCCCGGCAATGCAATGGTGGCTCCCGTCACTCCCGCAGCGAGCTCCCGGAGCATCAAGTATATTTCACCGTCGCCAGGCGTTGGCCGCAACTCCCTTGTTCGTGTTGCAGAGGAATCTTCTCGTGAGAGATAGTAAGGTACAGGCACCGAAACTTGACTCTGGAGACAGTTTCTAGAAGTCTCGTCCCTTTTCAATTGATTTCTTGTTGACTAATGAAGTCGAATTCCAGTGCACACAAAGAATGCATATGTTTTTCGTGGATACCTTACCGATGTGAATGGAAACCTTTTGCAATAGCTATTAATCATTAATCCCGCTTCTTTGACAGCAGGGTACATGTTGGAGGGGATGTATATCAGCTGATCATCTGATTAAGCAGCATCTTCGGTCACTGGCGATTTGGGTTGTCCCTTCCTTATTTCAAGGACTCTCTTGCTTTTCAGCAAGGCACGTGCAAGACGTATTCAAGTGAACAGCTGTATTGGACGTCCAGACAGTGAGTTTCCTTTTTCGATGGCGAAGGGTCGCGAGTCTTCATTCAAACCTAATGCAGTAGATTATTTCTTCTCGTTTTTCATGTTAGTTCTAGGGTTTTTTGATAGGTTCGGTGGATTGACAGGACTTGGCTTCTCTGATTATTCGAGGATTAGGAGAAGGTTCGTCACAAGTCAAAATGATGCTGGACTGTAGCCACAGTATTGTTGTGTGAAGGGTAGCCCACTGGCCTCACCAATGTAAGGCAACCACACTCGAGGGTGTAAGCCTGAGTCTCAGTTGCCTTAAGTTGGTGCGGCTATGAAATGAAGTGGCTTATCCTTCGTAAAGAACCGCAGAAATGGCATCAGTGCGCAAGAGTTCACTTATACCTTGCTCAATTGCATGCAGTGGCTTACATTTTGTCACTCGTGTGGATGAAGGTATGCATAGTGTCACTCTGTCCAAAGTACACTCGCCCAATTCCCGGAGTTTTTAATGTATTTTCTTTATTTGACGGACCAGGGTGGGATCCAGATTTTGTTTTAATAGCATGTAAATTTGTAACTGATGATCTGCAATGAGACTGGTCTCAAGTGCAATGAAAGCAATTTACCAGGGCTACACTGTGTCATTATGGATGCTGAATTAGATTTCTCATTCTCTACTGAAATCTGAAATCATTTTACGTTTGTGACTGTCCATGTGCATGGATGTTATTTGCGGTAGATTCAATTCATTGCTTGCCACTTTGCCAGTGTACGCATGCCATTGTCCGAGAGAAAGCAAGCTTCGGAAATCGTGGTTGTGAACAAAAGTAGGTTTCTGACTGCTCGAATGAGACGCATTTCTATGGCGAAGGCGTGCAAGGCAGAATGAGGATGTCCACACAGCAATTTGGGTGCAGACATCCGCATTCAGCATTGAAGTAGTCACGGAACGCATCCACTGCTAAACTATCGTGCTTACGAGGGAAGTAGTATTGTATTTAATTTTTTGTGATTGAATTTGAAATCCCTCAGCCTGAGCAAGCTTTGGTTCTCTTTCATTATCCATTACTTACAGCCCCTTTCGTTTGAATCCCTCTCATACTTTTAGCATGCGGAGTTTGCTGTGAGATCGATTTTCGTTTTATAGATGTTTCCAACTTCGGCGTTGCTTCACCTGATCTCAAATATCAGACTCACAGAGTGTGCTGCGAATGGAAAGGTGAGCGAGAGAGCCGTTCTACAGTAGATCATGACTAAGGTAGATGTGCTAATCACCGCACAGGCAGACTTTGAAGCCTTCTTCCTCACAAATTTTAGGTCAGTTTTCCATGAACTTTGGTGCACTGAATCCATACAATTGTAGATCCTGGAGATAATCAAATCAAAGCTATTAGATTACATATATCCAATACAATTGCAAATCTTGTGAAGAAAGGTTTGTGACTTGGAAGAGGCATTTTTTCAACAAAATACTAGTAAAGAGAGAAACTGGTTTATCCTAGAGTTGAGTATAAAAATGAGATTGCAAAAAGTCTTAATATGATGAATGTGGTTGTTCATTACATGTACATTCCTAAGATGTTTCACGTATAGTTCCCATCAAGTTGTTAATAATCTTTTTGTTTGGTTCAATATGATGTGTGGTAAATGCACATCTACCTTAGGTGTATATTATTGAGTTTGCTATGTAAATATGAACTTATTAATATCATATCTACCTGCAATGCATTACCTAGAGCTTTGATGATGATTTTGTTTGAATGACATTAGTAGTGTTACTTTCCAACTTTTATTTTCACAAGTAGATTAAAGTACATGTTAACTATTGTATAGTGGTGCACTTTTGGATGGGTACCCAAAATCTAAGTGAAGATGGCTATATATGTCAGAATTGTGCTACAAAGTAATACTACCAAGTGGTTTTATGTACTTCGTATTTTTGAAGGAAAGAGTTTTGAGAGATAGTAGACATTGTACAAGAATGTAGAGAATCATTGTGAATTTGAGATAATATACCATATCATTTTTCATATTTTTGATTTTAGATGAAGAAAAAAATTTAGAAATCTAATATCTAAAATTCAATAGTTTAAATCTTTAAAAAAGATCTTCAAGTATTTAAAGAATTTCTAATAGTATGAAAACCATGTCCTTTATTTAAAGGCTATGAATATCTTGAAATTGTTATAAAATTGAATAAAAAAAATACAAAAAAAATTGCAACAAGCACTTCTTTAATTTTTATAGTATAAAATCAATTTAAATTTCTATTGAATTAATATAATACTATGTAGATTGTAGTTGAATGCAAGGAATTATATGCTACTTTACTTTGTACTAGAAATCTACCAAAATCACTAGGCCTAGTATTTAGCAAATTGACACCCTTTTCAAAAAAAACCCAAATAAAATGGTGATGTCTAATTTTTTTTTAAAAAGGATAATTAATTTTTAATTTTTATTATGATTTTTTTGGATCATATAATCATATTGATTGATGCATTTAAGTAATTAATTAAAGATTAGAGAGATCATTTAGTACCACCAAACCAATATTCCAAACCACCTACATCTATGAAATAATAAATGTAAAATAAATAATAAATTCAAGGTCTCTTCTTTTAGATATTTACTTATAAAACAATTAAGTGTTATGTTGTCTTGGGTGATTGCAAGAAAGGGTTGTCCTTTTTGGCGTCACAATGGAAGTGACATTTGTGCCATTGGTTATAACTTTTGGGGTATTAATCCAATGTACTTGAAATTTTTATTGAAGATGGCCAACTTGATAGTGAACAAATTCCTTATTTTTCATAAATTTCCAAAAAACATTTTCTAATTAAATTTTAATTTACCTAATTTGTCACACTTTGCAATTTAGGGTTTTTTAGTACTGTGGAGTATCCAAAATTAATGATGTAGACTTGAAATTTGTATGGTATATTTATACACTAAATATTTATGAGTTGACCAAAAATATTTTCAAAAAACATTATTTTATGTCCTCTACATTGATGCAAACAAGGGCCCCTTGCGCATACAATTCTGAACATCAAAAATGGTTTCAAAATAATTCTTTTGGTGAAATCTCATCATCATCAATCCTTCCTAAATTGCCAATTTTTAGTTTTTTTTAAAATTGCTTTTCCTATTTTTTACAAATTAAAATGTGAAAGTACTAATTTTCATGAGATTTTGCACTTTTCTAGTTCTCCTAGTTAGAGAATTTTCCTAAACTTTTCCTTCCTAGGGTACCTTCTTCTTAAAGGTATATTCATGAAAATTATTTTTCACATTTTTAAAAAATTGTTTTTCTAATTAAATAGTACTCCTGAAAAAATTATGAGTATTATTCAAAACGAGACAAAAAATGGGAGGCCTTTCTTGCAATCACCCTCTTATGATTCAAAATCAAATACATATGTTCCAGATTTGATATTAGATATAAAATGGTCAATAAACTATTACAAATGAAAACAAAATTGTACTTCAATTGGCACTATAATATTTTGCAAGGTAAAATACGATTTTAGTATACATTAAACAACAATTAGAAGAATTTTCTTAAAATAAAGTTATATTCTTCTAATATTTTCTAAAAAAAAGACAAAAATTATAATTATTTCATTTGAAGTAAATATTTTAACAATTGAAGAATACAAATAATTCCTACTTCTATACTAAATATTATTGACTACAGTAATTACAAAGAACCATAATAATATAACAATAGTGGTATAATTTTGATGACTATAATAGCTACAAAATAATTTACAAAATCCTTAAATAAATTTTTTTAACTTGAATTATTCACACAATGCATGAATAGATTTTCAATTTTTAAACTCTCATATTTAGATGTTGTATATTTTAGACAAGAATTTAGAGGATTTTGTTTTATAGTTAGGTATAGTAACCTTTTGTTACTTAATTTTTTTTACCTATTGATTGCAATTGAACACCTTCAATATATAATGACATTTGTTCTAAATATGAATTATAAAAATCAATATTCCATACAACAAAGGGGACTCTAAAAGGAGGTCAAAATTGATTCTATATATATACTTTCTACATGTCTTAGGTCCAATAGTGTAAAGATTATTCCTATTTTATGATTTAGTAAGGCCTTCCTTTTTCAAAGACCAAAGGCCTAGGTAAATGAATGAACACATATCCAAAAGATTGCATTCCAACTTCTTTTAAGAAACATCCTTTAATAAGAAAAATTCTATATTATGGCAATATTCTTTAGAATGAATGTCCCTAGTTAAGAATTTAGGTAGAAATCTATAGATATTAGAATTTTCATCAAAAAATTATAATTCCAATTGAATTTGATTTGTAAAACAATTGTATATCTTTAAGAAATATATATTAATTTTGGAATTGATCCCAAGATATTCAAATTGCTAATTGGCATGGTAATTGGCTTGTCTATGTTACAAAGGAATGAGAAAGTATCTCTAAATGGATGTTTAATCCCTAAAGGATTGAGGCACATTTCAAACAAAAATTGTGAAAAAGTGCCACATTTTAAGGGAATGCATTAGAAGGGATTTGAGGGCATTGGAAGCTCCTGAGTTATTTTGAGCTCCTTGAAAGTAGGAACATGCCACATCAATAGTTTCACGTGGTTGAAAGATTGCTACTAACTCCAAACTTTTTTAATTTTTTTAATCTTCTAATTTTTATTCTTTAAAAAATTGAATTTAAAAAAAAATTGAATTTTAGTTTTTTTAACATTTTCTGTAATTTTCAGAATTAAAAAAAAATTCAGCCAACAGGGCTGGTTCAAAGTTTCTGGACACATTAGAAGAAATCTAAGGCTTGCAAGAGACTGCAAGTTCCCGCAGCCGGGGAATGCAGTAAACTACAAAATTACAGGAATTTGATGTGGCCGGGGTAGTGCCATGCAATTTTATTTTTTATTTTTTGAAATTTTTTTTGACCTTTTTTTGCATTTCAAGATCCAAAAGATATTCCCCCCCGCCCCAAAATACCAGCTTGATAGCTCCCGGCTGTTTTGGAAACTATTTCAAGAACAATCCCGAAACGGCCCTTTAGAGGTCTCAAATTTCTTCTAATAACACAAGGAACAAACAAAGGAACAACCTTCAAAAAGGTTTCTCTTTTCCTCAAATCCCTTCTTATGAGATAAAAAATGGAAAAAAAATTCTCCAAAACTCAACTATACATGTTTGTACCAGAGTTCTATTGAAATGAATGGAAAAAATTTCAATAAATTTGATTACATAGATTGAAAGATCATTATGTTTGAAATTAAAAGAATAAATATTTTTTACCTCTTTCAATAGGATGAACAAACTTTTAACTCCTAGAATGAAATTTTAACACTATATATGGTTATTTTTTTCAACATTTGCATCTTTTAGCATGTAAGTTATGTACTTACCAAATTTCAAAATTAGAAAAAGAATTTTGTACATGTTGCTTAGAGTTACTTGAACTACCTCCTAAAATGATGGTAGCATAAGTATTGTTGTTGGCACCCAATCAAAAAATAATAATATTACTATTCATGGGACACATGTTCACACTTGTGTCAAAATTTCATGAACATCCAACCAAAATTAACTTTGTGTATAACAATTCCGATCTCTTGTAATTTTGTATACATTGAATGGTCATTTGGTCCTTTGGGAATTAAGTCCTGAAGATACCATATTGAAGTGCTCTAGTCACTTAATCAAGAAGTTATCAATCTCAAAGCATCACGATGTGTTCTTGGGGAAGCTCCCTAGTCTAGGCTTCGACATGGCTAGCAAGGAACAAGTGGTCTACCATAGACCCAACTTGGGATGGAAGGAGCCCAATCATGCTAAACATTGGGAGAAGGTTCTTGCTATGCTTGTTGATTTTTGCTTTGATTTTGTTACGGTGGAAACATCCAAAGTTGTCCAAATAAGGAATTCAATGTAGTTGGAGGTAATTTTTTCTAAAAATAATATTTTTCTAGTATTGGCAAGTAAAAATTATGAATATTTAAAAAAAAAGATTTTTCCAGATGTTGTATGTATTTTTTATGATTTTCCAAAGTGCTGGCTCCCTAGACCACTGGAACTGTTCAATAGATGCCCCCAAATCTAAACGTTGCTAAAATCAATAGCAAGCCAATTAGATTTTGGTATGTGTCCTTAGTATGCATCAACAAATTAAAGTCAAACATTTGACAAACACATTAACTGCAGTCTAGGGACAGTTTTGGATGAGTCTAGGATCCAATGCGAGGTACAAGTGCAATATTGGATGTTTCTCCCTTAGTTTATTGGTTTGTCAACCACAAAACCCTCATCTTTTATATTTTTTTAATGCATTGGCATATTAGTTGGCTCTTCAATTTGCTTAGTCATTGATGCATGAGATTGATTTGTTTAGGCGAGTTCTTGAGGGTGGGGATGAGTAGGGGATGAAATCAGCTTGGGAGTTGCAGGGCTTGGGCCACCCTGTTTCACCAAGTAACACTGGTTAGGAAAAAAAAATGGTGGTGGTCTCATAGCATAAGTCAAACTTGTAACCTGTCATTTGACAACTTGTCACCACCTTTTCCAATGCAATGAAACTACTTTTAAAAAAAAAATTCTTTACTCATGTCAAACCAAATGCATTTGAGGATATGGCGAATATCCAAGCTAATCAAAATAACAAAATAGTCCATGCATTAAGGTAGGTACACCCAAAAGCACCACTTATTCATACTGAGCCTAGTTCCTACTATTAATTAAGGGAGGAGGTCCATAAACTGACCATCTAAGAGAAGAATGCTCTCAACATGGAAGAAGGTAGAGCCTGAGATTTTGAAAAAATAGGACAAGAAAGGAGAAATTGAAGAGGGTTCAGTTCCAATAAGCAGCATATTTTTCTGAGGTATAGTAATTTTTTAAAGCTTAATGAAACCGAAAGTACCTTAGGTCGCTATTATAGTTCATAGGCAGGAGTTGTAATGGAGAGGAATAGTACTGGAAACAGTGCAAGTGAGGTCCAGTATGACTCAAGTGCATGCCTAGGATGCTCTGTAGAGAATCATAAAAGCGTGCGCCATTTTCCATGTAATGAGTAGGGATTATGTACAGACAGCTCATGTGTGTTTGGAAATAAAAACCCCAAAAGAACTGCAGTGTCTCTGTGTCAGTCAGAGTATTGTTCACTGTAGCGCATTAGTGACCTTGAAATGGAGACTTGCAAAACAGAAAGCGTGGCTATCTGTGGCTAGAAGCGCGCACTTCATTCCTGAAGTTGGTCAGGCCGCCTTGCAGAAGCGCGCAACACCCTTAGCACAGCCTGACACCTTCTTATTTTGAAAGAGGGTTTCAAAAGAGGGTTTCAAAATTGGGTCCGTTGCTGAGGTTTGTGTTGCTTTGGCGGGATAGAAGTAGCCGCTGCCATCCTGCTTCAACGAGGCCTATGTCGAAGCTCTCAGTTTGATGATGGCAACGGATACGCTCAACGTCCCTAGGCGCATGTTGAGGTCTGAGTAGTTAGGGTTCAGTGCAGAGAGGATGGCGCCGCTCCTCCTCGGCATCGTTGGAGCCCGAGAGGCGCTGACGGACGCCACTCTGAGTGGCCGATGCGCCCACCTGCTTCAACCCGCTGCGCTGGATTGGAGAGGCCGCGCAGGTCCTCCGTAGCCGATGCGCTCCGCTGCTTGGGCCCGCCGCGCTGGAGAGGAGAGGACGCGCAGTTGCCTTCAGTCACCGCTGTTGAGGTAAGGTTATTTCCCTTATAAATGAGAAGTTTTGTTCTGCAAGTTCACGAGTCAATGCCACTTCTGCTCTTATTTGTGGAGAGGGAGAGCGTACTGTAGGAGTGCTGAATGCTGAGTTGCCATTGCTGTTGCCTACCGAGCGAAGCTGCCTTGCTTGAGGGAATAGACGGGGAAGCATCTGAGGCTGTACAACCCTCATTTCCATGTCGAAGTTCTGAAGTTGCATCGCTGCCACGCCTTTGTAAGGATCCATGTGTATTGCTTGCATGTTGTAGGGACTCATGCTTGGGGTCGCATTCATTTGCAGATGCTGCATTGCATTAGCGGCGATGGAGTTGGGGAGCTGTTGCAAGGGCGGAGTGATGGAGTCCGACTGCAAGGGCGGAGTCATGGAGTCCGGCAGGTGCTGCGAGGGCGTGGCCATGGAGTTCGGTATGCGCTGAAGCGGCGCGTCTCTAGAGTTCGGTGCGTGCTGCAGCTGCGCGGCTGTGGGGTTCGACACCTGCTGCCACGGCGGGACTCTGCGGTTCGGGACCTACCACGGCACCACTGTGTAGTTTGGTAGTTGTTGCCATGCCGCGCCTCTGGAGTTGGGGCGCTGCTGCGAGGGCGCGGCCATGCACTGCGGGAGCTGTTGGGAGGGCATGACGATGTTACCGTTGGGCTGCAGTATGTGGCTGAAGCTGCAGTTGAAGTCCTCTTGCTGTTGCTGTGATCTTGGTACTCCGCCAATGCTGCGGTAAGTCTGCTGTTCCGTGGAAGGGGTCAGTAGCATAGGTTGGCCGTTTTGCACTTGCATGACTTGTTGTTGGTGCAGTCCCTCATGCTGCAGCGTTGTCATAGTGCGGTTGTTCTGTACCTGCTGCCAGTTGTGTTCTCCATTCATGCCACCAATGTTGCCCATTTGATGCCTTCACATTGACAATAAAACCTGCTGCTGAAGGTCTCTGAAGCCCTGTTGTTGATGAGCTCCAAACAGTGGACTCAGCTGTGGATGCTGCAGAGGGGCGAACACTACATTCAGCTGCGGATGTGGCTGAGGGACAGCAGTCATTTGTGGAGGGCGGGAGACCTCATGTAAAGCAGGTACACTTCTAGGGTCAGCTCGTTTTTCTTTTGCTCTCCTTCTTTCAATTGCTAAACGTTGGTTTTCCTTACAAATTGGGGGCACAAATCCACAATATGGGGCTTGATAACCCACTGTTGGATCATTTCTCCTAATGGCTGCATGTAACTTGTCACCAACCTCTTTGACACTCTTCAAGCTCCATTTCTGCTTATGTTCTCTTTTACTCTTTGCAATTTCAGCCCTAGCTGCCTTGGCTTTCATCTTCTCAACTTTCTCTGCTGCTCTTCTTTGTTTGCTTGACTCCCGTTCTAACTGTTTCTTTTTTTTCTCTGCTGCAGTTGCCTCCCTCTTTGATGCAACTACTTCTAGAGCATTCACATGGTTTGGCTCAGGTAGTAGCAAGGACTTCCTGTAGTCTATGAGAGGCTACACTGTATTCTTGGACGTATTGAATGATGGCATCTGAGGAAGCTCCAAAAATGTGGTGATGCCTTTTCTGAGCGCTCCTGCTTCTGATGTCTCTGCTGTCCCTGCTGAAATGGGTCCTATGCATTGTTCTGTTGTACAGTCTGCACTGTTGGTCGAATTCCCATCTGCAGTGCCTTCACTAGAGTCTGCACCGTCGTCACTATCTACTTGGACAAAATAATAGGTGCAGTGAGGCGGGTCTAGCGGGTCTTCCTCTTGAATTTCTCGGATTTCCCACTGTGGTACTTCATAAGTGTCTTCTAAGTGTGGACTTGCTTCATGGGCGCCTGTAGTGTCTTCAGCTGCATTCTCCTTGTAAGCCTGATTGGGTCCCATTTTTGCATCCATAGCTGAGTGGTTAATAGGACAAATACCTGTAGTGCGAAATCCACTAATAATATTTTCAGCAGTGAGAGCACGCCTCAGTGCATGAGAGACCCACTGAGCCAAGTCTTCTTTTTTTGGCATTTTCCCTAAATGACTTGGTGACCATTTATCTCTGTAGGCTCTGAAGTAGTGCTTGAAGGGTGAAAAACAAGTGACATCCAGAGGTTGCATAGCATGTGAAGTGTGTGATGGGAAAGTGAGTAGATCAAGTCCTCTACTTCTTGCTAATTGGATAACTTCTAAAGTCACATGGGACTTATGGCCATCTAGAATAAGGAGATGTCTGTTGTCATTGGAAATGTCATATACTGTCTGTAGTGTAGAGAGGAAGTGGTGCATCCATGCTCTGAATAGGTCATTAGTCATCCATGCTTTAGGTTGCATAGCCATGACTACATCTGCTTCACATGTCTTCCTAAGAAAATCTCTGCTTTGTCTTTTTCTTTTGAAAATGTAGAAGTTAGGAAGTCTCTCCCCTTTTGCATTGATGCAGACTAGAACAGATATCCATTCTCTACTGTCTGGCGCTACTTTATGCACAACTTTAGTCCCTCTTCTAGCAAAAACAAATCCTCCTCCATCCCTTCCAGTCTGTGCCCCACTTTCGTCACAATTCCACAGATGGTCTGCTTCATAGTGGTTTGTATCATACAACATCTGTAGATTACTGTAAAAAGAAGCAACTGCTTCAGGATTTAATTGCCTTGCTCTTTTTTGTTCCAGAGCTTGGGCCTTCCTTATAGTCAGTTCAGGGTGTCTATTCTTGAAGCCCTTGATCCATCCAGGTCCAGGGACGCCATTCTTAAAAAGTGTCACTCTGGATTGGGTTATGATACCTACTTTCTCTCTCAACTACCCTATAGTGAAAGGGAAACCTAGGGTCTGCAGCTGCATCAAGTAATCAACAAGTTCCTGTTCTTCTTCATGGGTGAAGACCCCTTCTTTACCTCTTCTCCTATGGATTGTGGTGCCATAAATATGACCTCTCAAGGAAGTTGCAAGAATGTTGTGATTTCTAGCTGCAGTTCTAATGGGGATACCCTCATCAAAGTCAGCTATGGCCCTGTACAGCTGTGCATTAGTCCAATTGCCATTTCTCTTCCTCTTAGCATTTCTTTGAGGCACTACCCTTTCATTTCTGTCTTCCTGAATTCCAATATTCCCAATGGGCGTACCTGACTTGTTTGGAGCATGCTTGATGGGACTGCCATCCAATCTTGGAGTACATGGGGAATTCGTCATGGTTGTTGCTTGTTTTTGGGAATGTACCATGTCGGAGTCGCTCTTGCCTCCAACGTCAAGCTCGCTCTACTCTGCAATGCCAGGGTCGCTCTTGCCTCCAACGCCAGGGACGTTGCTGCCTCCAACGTCAGGATCGCTCGGACCTCCATAATTGAATGGGAATTCTTCAGTCAGACCAGCAGTGGCACCAATAGTCTCTTCTCCAACATCACTGGTATCCACTTCAGCGGCAGCAAACAGGCCTTCTTGTTCTAGGTCTTTTTGTTCTGAATCCCTTGCAGTCTTTGCTCTTTGCACCTCCGTATCTTCACCTACGCCAGCACCTTCTACAGTATGTACAAGTTTGTTTTCCTCAAGACGTCGTAGAGGCTGTAGACGACTGCGCATGCTACGAGTTTGCACTTGTTGCAGACGCTCTGTAATGGGGAAAGCAGCGTTGTCCTCATCTTTGTACTGCTGCATCACATAAAGCCATTCTTCATCATTCTGTCGTTTCTTTTGTCTAACAAACTTCTCCTCATCATAATCAGAGTCATCATTGTGGTCATCTTCATAAAATTCAGACTGACTACTGCTCCAACTTCGAGATCTCTTCCAGCTTTCTTCCTCTCCTTCACTATCATTTTCAGTACTACTTATTGAGCTCATGTTGATAATGCAATTGCAAATGTAGGTCACCACTTTCCGTAACTAAAGAATCACAAGGAAGCACTCACTGTACAAGGCACTACACATATGAACTCCACAGCTTGACTTCTCTCATATGAAATGCTTTGCACTAGTCTGTGCACGTTTTCTTTGTAAACCTAAACATGGCGTCCATATTGAGCGGCTTCTTAATTTTCTATTGTTTCCAAGGGCACAGTATTTTCTTTAATGACGCACTTCTAATTGTAAAAGTGACGGCTATTTCATGCTGAATCACCATTTACAGTAGGTAAAACTACTCGTACTCCATTCCTGAATGGAGCCCTTTGTACTGGTAAATGGTGCTTCTCAATTTATGACTTCTCTAAAAGCGTGCACTACTTATGGTTTTGGTATTCACTGCCCTCTTCCAGAAGCGTACTAGTACACTTCATTAAGTGCCCTACTCTCTTTCTTTCTTTTTTTTTTCAATTTTACTTCTACTGACAAAAGCACTCATTACAATTCTGAAATGCACATGCAAATGATGCATAAACTGCTCAGACTCATTTCTTTTTCAGCACTTCTTTAAAATTTCCTTCTTCAACTATATCTTCTGCACCATTTCAGAGCCTTTTATAGGGTCGCTTTGTAAAGCCTAAGCGGTTTTCGAACCACCTCCTATAGTTCAAATTTTTATGTAGTCTTGTTGGCAAGTGAAAGCATGTTCCAAGGCACTAAAGAATGCAGGATTTCGATACCGTATGCAAAAGTTATTAATAGTCAAAGTCTGTTTCTGAAATCGCCATCTACAGTCTGTGAACATGACTAATTTCGGAAATGTATGTGCACTGTAGATGGCGCTTTTAGGAACAGGGCGCTTTTGGGTGTACCCACCTTATGTCATTTGTACAATAGCAAGGACTTCAGCCACTTATCTTACTATTTTGGAAAATGCCAATGATTTGTAATCTTGGATGCACAATTTGCGAATTTGAACTATTCGAATAACAGACAAATATGATAAGAATGGAGCGTCTCCATTGAGGTACAAAATACTAGCTATGTAATGTATCTAACAAAATATAATATCTTTTCAACATGGGAGATTATTGTATGGAAATACAATGTTATGTGGAATTAAACTTTAATTTTTGGTTTTCTACATATTTATTCAAAGTACATATCAATGTACTTTGTATTAAGGTAAACAACCCCATTGCCGTTAGAATTGGAGCAAGGACATTGTGAGCAACATTGTAATGGTGGTGTACATTTAAAAACTTGAATGTATACCACCATTACAATTCTGCCTATAATAGACTTGCTCCAATTGTGACGACAATGGGGTAGTTTATCTTAATAAGACTACTTTACATTAATTTGGGAGTTATACAAATTTGCAAGGTACTTTAATATGGTAGGTCACAATATTTTAGATTAGATTTATTACAACTCACTCTACAATATTTTCATACACTTCCAAATGGTATGATTTCATTCAAATCTCATTCATTTTCACTTATTTCCATCCAACTTCCATCTACCATCCACAAATCATCCGTTTTCATCTACTACCATCCTAATTACATCCAAGTTACATCCAAATGTTCACACTAAGTACATCACATTCACACATAGTTACTGAGTAATTCATTCAATGAGTGCAAGTCGAATCCAAACTCTTCCATCCCATTCTGATTAAATTCATTTTGAATTTTGAAGTAAACTTGTCCAAATGCATAATTGCACAGAAGCTGAAAAGAGAACTCTTTTAATTTTGAGCACTTGGATCCTGTATATTCATTTTAAGTTTGTTTTGTATGTACTTTGCAAGACAACAAGAGCAGGATCCAGTGGTTAACCCTAAAATGCCAGCGATGCCATTTCATGGCGTTCCAATGACTTTGAAACAGTGAGAAGGGAGGATGAAAGCAGTTTTTCATCCAGGTTTTTTTCCTTGACCGGGTTATGAAGAGTAAGGGCAAAACACCCACTCCTGTGCATGTTCCTTGGAATGGACTATAGATTCACCCAATTGTGTCAGTAGACTTTCCTTAATGTGTTCGCCACATGTGTAATTATAATTAGCTGACACAGTTGAAGGACACATAGGAGAATCTGGTTGGCTGAATGCTGATTTTCGTAGGGTTCAATTTTGGGGGCACCTACTGGACGGTTTCACAGGTCTAGGGAGCCAACACTTTGAAAATTTGTAGAAATTACATACTGTATCAGAAAAATCTTTTTTTTTCCTGAATATTCATGATTTTCACTCGCTAATACTAGAAAAATGTCATTTTTAGAAAACACTGCCTCCAACTATGCTGAATTCCTTATTTGCACGGTTTTGGGTGTTTCCATTGTACCTAATTCACTTTGCAGTCTTGTAAGTGTTTCTCTTCACGTGAATAAGAAATTAGAAAAAACAAACAGATCACAAAATATGGTATTTTCAGTGTATTTTGGCAAGTTGTTGCTCCTTGCTCTAAATCTGAAATTTCTCCACAAAAACAATATTTTTTGAGTTTGAGCCCAACTAACAAAAAGAAGTTCATGTATTCTAGTTTCTTCTCCAATTGGAATTTTCAAAAAAATTATAATTTTGAATATTTTATTGCAATTTGAACTTTACATGTATTTTCAATGTTTTCTACATTGTAATTATAGAATGGCACAGGAATTGAGTTTACACCATGATATTTGCCACTAAAATGTATACACTATACACATGGTGAAATTCTCAGATTTTCTTAGATAATTTTTATTTGATATGATTTTCCTTCACTTTTTCTTCAAAAATTCTCAAAAAAATCAAACGTCCTCAAAAAAATCTAAAATTTTTGGGAAGTACGGAAGAGATGTAAGTTCATCTCTAAGAAAAAAAAATTCATACACATCTAGTCCCCAAATGGTAGTAAATTGAATATTGGGCCCAACGGCTTGAAAACAATGGTTATAGGCCTAGCATTTAAGGGTTAAAATTCACATTGTTCATTAAGGCAAAGTCACCCATTCTTGACTAGTGCCCCAAACCCAATCAGTAGATTGATTGATTTCCAACCAAGGCTAGAATATATATTTTTTCTCCTTTTCAAGGTTAGGATTAATAAGTTCATGATACATGTTCCAAATTACAATAGTGACTACTGAGAAAGAAAGAAGGAAACCCTAAGTGGAAAAGTAGTTCTTGAATGATTGGATTAGAAGAGTTCAGAGATTGGCACTTTTTGTTGTTCAAAGTTTATGACTTAGTAATTTCAATTCAAGCAATAACGTTACCAGAGATATTGCAATCCCTGTCATTTCTATCATTGCACCTCTGAAAATAAATTTGCTTTCCCTTGCACCACACCAGTTCATGTTTAGAATAGCTTATTTACCTTTATATGTATAGGTTATGGGTGGCTTCACCTTGATCTTCCTGTCAAAATCTCCATCCCAAGGTGACGATTTTCTAGCGCAAAGTGCGAGGAAATTCAGGGATACAAATTCACTGCTAAACGTGCAATTCCAGCCATTTGAGCACAAGCTGAAGTACAAAAGTAATCGTCCTTTTTTTTGTTTTATTTCAGAGTTTTCAAGTGAAAAAAAAATGAGTGTATTTAAGTCTGTTCCAAAGGCCGTACGGCTCAGCATCCCCTTTACGCTTCAAAAATGAAAGAAAACTCTCAACGATTTATGTGAAAATCCACTCAACTCCACTACGCAAGTGCTCCCGGTATTCCAGAAGCAGCTAATGTATCCTATGGTACAAAGACTGTACAAGGTACAGTGTATGATACAGTTGGGCCTTGGAGCTCACTTCTCAACCATGAATGGTGAGCCATTTTGACTTCTGCCCAGACTCCCGTTTTGCCTAGCGCGCATTTTCGTCGATGTTACGCTGAATGTATCTCAAAACCGTCGAAGAATTAACACCGTCTATGGATTCCACGAAGATGGTGTTGTTCTGTTTGTCAAGTTTGCACTTACTGTAGCCTGGACACCAATTCACACCACAATCAACAGATCAGAAAACAGGAGTCTTGAGTTCGATCTGAACAAAACGTAAGCACATGAGTGCACTTGAAATTATAGAAACAACTGTCAGGGAAGTAGAGTGGAAAAAACAAGGCAGAGGAATAGGAAACTACAAAACCTGCCTAAAGCATAAGCCTCTTGCCACTGAAAATCCGACTCCTTCCATTCCACCGACAGGTTGAGCCGACACAATGACGGCGGCTTGCCATTTGAAATCAATATTATTTTTGCTAAACAATGATTTGGTCTAGAAAGACTCGAAAGACGAGTTGACAAAAGTCAGTAACGTGTACCCAAATTATTCGTCATGAAGGCGACCAGCTTTTTCTCGACTTTCGAACTCAAATTGTCAACCTTAGCGCTGACAGTCGTGTTAATCTGCAGAGGTGCAAAACGAACAATTCAGCCTTCCACCGCAAGATCATCACTCTAGAAGCTTAAGATCACCTTTAAAACTAGAAAAAGTAGTACCGCTCAACTACAGAAATCACAACATTCACAGACAACAGCGTCAATTGCACGCTTGCTCGTAGTTTACCTGATATGATGGCACACTCACTCCGCCTTCTAGAGTACTGTAAGTCCACATTGCGAACGAAGGGACTTTCTCCCCTTGACCCATCGTCTGCATATCCAAAAAACAACCCAACAATCAGACATAAGCGAACCTAATTCACGCAAAATCAAGCAAAAAACAGCACTCGTCACTTCTGTCTCGAAGAGAGAAGCAGGCAAGAGAAAAAGAAAAGAAAAGCAAGGCACCGATAAATCTGCTCCTGTACCTCATTAAGCGGCGAAGACATGGCGGCGATCTGAGATCTGCTTCAACCAATTCTAAAACCCGGATCTCCTCTCGGGGACACGTACAAAAATTCTCCGAATGCAGAAATTCTTCGTCTCAAACAACAACAACAACTCGGATTCAAAGAACCTCGAGAGCGTTCAAGTCAACAATTCCCAACACAGAAAAGAGCACACCACTAAACGGCCCCCGTGCCAGAGTCGGCAAACGACCTCCAATTCCCCACACACACGAAACACCAGGCACAATTCACCGAATGCAGCAACTCGTCTGTTGATAACAACGACAAATCGACCCCGAAACTGAAGTAAAGCTCCACAGAGTTTCAGCAATTGGGCAAGTCAAATTCCCCAAACGCCGTTGAATTCTCCGCTACTGTACCCCCAAATCTCTCGAAACTCAAATCCTCTCAAACCCAACTACCGCTCGCGCGCTTGTATTCGGCAAACCTCCAAGACCTTCCAAGATCTTTGGACCTGAACCAAGCGGCAGCAGGGAGTACAAGCTAGAGGCCAGAAGAAGAAGCCAGAAACATGGAGAAAAGGCAAAAGCAATGTGCGTAAAGAGGACGAGACAGAGAGAGGTTTATATAAGGTGGACAATGTCTGCAGCCGCGGCTTCCGACAGAAGCTGGACAGAAGTAGGCTCCTTCTGATTAGTCGGTCATGGACAAAGGGTATCGCCATTGTGCTGCAAGTGCGGGTGGGGCTGGGCTTGAAGGAAACTGCGTGACCGACGCCCCGACTTTCAACTTTGAAGTCACCAGACGCGGGAGAGACGACTGACTGTAGCGAGAAGAAGTTACCGAGAGGCGCTGTGTGAACGGGGGTCTGTACAGACAAACAAAGATACACGTGTCGTTTCCTTGTCTGTTACTGCTGTTTTAGTTTTAGTTTTTTTAATTTTCTTTACCGGGGTTGTGGTCTGTACATCATTATTTAGGTTTGTGGGGCTAGAGTTTGTCTGTACCATATTTTGTGCAATGTCTATTAGTAACTTCAGGAATTTTAATAACTTTGTTAGGGTTGTCTCATCTCTCACTCATACCATTGGTTTCCAATGAGGCACGGGTCCCTTTCCCATCCTTGAAAAGATGACCCCTAGAGTGAATAAAATTGTCTTTCTAATGGATCCTCAACCAACCCCAATGAATCCTTGAATTAAATTGATAAGTCTGACAAAGCATAATATCTTTCCAACATGGGGAGGACCTTTGCCTAGTTATGTATTGATATGCACAACATTGTTTACCAATGAGGCAGGAGTTTCTTTTGCATTGAAAAGGAGACCTCAACCAATGAACAAAATTATCTTATTGATGGCTCTTTAGGCAACTTCCAAATCCTTTGAATTAACTAGTAAGTCCCTCCCAAATATCTAGCATAGTAGGATACTCCATCTAAAAAACCATCTCCTACTTACACAATATCATGACTTGGATGTATTGTTCACACTAAATCCAAGGTTGAGAGTTTATTCATCTAGGGGGAATCCTCATAAGAGTTTGTTTTTTCCAGGGTACTAAGAGATTGTTTCAATCCCGTTCTCCAGTATGTAAACTAGTCACTACTGGTCAAAATTTTTAAATAATTAAAAAAAAATTAAATTAAAAAATTAATTAATTTTTTAAAAAAAATTTAAAGAAAAATTAAAATTAAAATTAAAAAATTTAATTAAAATTTTTTTTAATTAAATATTATTATCTGATGTGGAAGAGAGATTGCTACATCAAATCACTTGCTGGAATAGGTTTCAGCTAGTTCCCATAGTCCAAGAACTCACAGTCTCCTAACACGGCCAAAAAACAACTTATGTATAAATTCATGATTTGTTCCAAGATGATTGAATTTTGAAAAACTAAATTAGAAATTGGTTTTACAAACACTATTGTATCAAACAAAAAACGATAGTGAAAAACTTTTATATCTATATGCCATGGTGAAAAATAGATTCCCTAAATTGGAGCTTTTACACTTAGAGTTCTTGAACCAATGTGACTAATATATTGAACATAAGGAAGACCTCTTATTTTTTTATTATTCATTTAGCATATTTTGGTGGGTTTTCATATTGCAAAATAAAGAGAGGGATTTTACATTTATCCATGGTGGTGAAAAAACTAGAATTTCTCTATCTATACATTTTTAGTTAGTGTGACATATATAAGAAGACATAATGCCTCACACTATTCACCCAACATATTTTCTAGTAGCAAGACAATGAGAAGGATGTACATTTATCTATCATAGTGAAAAAATTGGAGGGTTTGCACTTGGAGGCTAGGAGTTAGGGTTTTTCAATGAACCCTTCAATGAAGTAGGGCACGTAGCATACCATTGAAAGCTATGAACATAAGAAAGATGGAATGACAAGCATTACGAGGTTCCAAGCCATGAGTCAAAAGTTATGGCCAAAAGAAGAGCCGTGGTGAAGGAATCTTTACAGGGTTATAACTTTGCAAGAACTTGTCTAAATGGGACAAATGAGCAGTCCATTGGCATCCATTCTTTGCTTACATGTCTAAAGTTGTCTTGCATGTGAGATTTGAATCTCTAAAACCAAAGTTACATAGTTTCTCTTTGACATATAAGGCAAAGGAGGGATACCAAAGACCTCAAAGAATACCATAGGAGGGGTTGGTCTCACTCCTCACTTCCTTTTAAAGCCTTGGTGACTTAAGGTTGGTTATGTATTTTCACCACAACTCCAAGGCATGATGAGACACTTGTGAATATGTCTTCAATGTGTCCTGTGGCATTGGTTGGATGGAGTCCCGCTCTTTACTATGCCTCTTTGGATGTATCCCAAAGTGTGGATGATAATTAACCATGGTTTGAGAGTAGCAAATGTAAAATGGGCTAGCATAGAGTGGGGTGACACTCAAGGGTGGTTAGGACCATGGTGAATAGTGCCACCACACATCCTTGTACAATAACATGGAAGTTCCATTAGATGAAATTTGAGGGCATTAGAAGACTGCGGGAATGCAGTTTCTACCCTGTGAACTCGAATCCTATATGGTCGGGACCCTACCATGTAATAATTTTTTTTTTCAAAATTTTTTTGGACTTACTTTCATATTTCAGGACCCAAATTTTTATTTTTTTATTTTTTATTTTTGATAAAAATCGGCCTGACAATGGACAACGGCATTGGGAGCCGTTTTGGGAACAGACCCAAAACGGCCTTGTAATGCCCTTAGATTTCATCTAATGTGCCTTATGTCATCAAGTGATGTGCTCAATGAAGAGTATACATGCTAGTAGTCTTGTTGATTAGGACTTAGCATAATGAAAGGTGGAATAATGAAAGGTGGACTAATGTTGTGTGTACTTGACATGTGCGGTGTTAGGCAATTAGTGATCGAGGGTTGCTATTACATGAGTCTAAAAGTGTCAGTCCATTAGCCTAGAAGACTACATACCTATGGTATAGGTGCTTATAATATAGAATTTTTTATAATCATAGTGCAATTATATTGTTGATATTTATATTATAGGTATTTATATTATAACTACCATTAATGGTTGATGTATATCTACTTATATACATGGTCAAGGCTCACATGCTTGCATCTTCATGCTTATATGATCTAATCTTCATGGTCAAGGCTCAACAATTATCTAATCATATAAAATTTAAATCACATTTTTTAATGATTATTCAAAGCTAGATATTTCAAAATTAATTCACCAAATAATGACAATAGTTTTGTTGAATTTTGATCACATTGATAAACTTCAAACTTTGATCATATATACAACATTTTTCTTTGATGTAAACTTAAAAAATAGTACAATAGTGAAGTAGGTGTGTATTTGCAATTTTCTTGTTGTATTTGTGTCTCTTTTCTTGTCTAAGAAGTATGCCCAGTTCAATCAATTGGTGAGGGTAGAATAGACATTAATGTTTGTTTGTTACTAGGTCTTGAAAGAAGGCTACTTGTTGTATATTTTAGTCGATGTGGCACATCTAGCCAAAATAGATTGCAGTGATTGCTAAAGTAGATTTGCAATGGATGACATAGCGCGTGTCCAATCTAAGCTACCTTAGCTAAGGCTCTGTCTATACCATGTCCACACTACAACCCCAACCTCTCCCTACTATGAATTTCTTCTTCTCTTTGTCATCCCACTTCGTACCTTCATCTTTGTAGATCCCTTCATTTTTTGAAAAATTTGTAATTTTGGTAATTAGGGTTTACGAGATATGGCATTTTTGTGTGCACTACAATTCATCCCTACATTGCTTTGAGTACAAGCTTAGATTCTAGATCTTATGTGTGGATGTTTAACAATGTCTCAAGCTCCTTCATTGAGCTCACTCCAACCACGTCAATTGCTTGTTGTTTAAGTCTCACTTCATGATTTTATTTTGTTATATTTTCTTGTGATTTAAAAAAAAATTTAAAATTTAAAATTTTTTTGGGGGTCTTTTTTGGGCTAAATGCTAAACTCAAGTGTTTAGTGTAAGATTTGGCTAATTTGAAGCTATTGTTGTGCGGTGATTAGATGCTAGTAGTAGATAATCTAGAGGTTAATAAATACACGGTGGTGGATAATCTAGAAGTTAATAAGATGTATTGGATCTACTTGAAGTACCTTCGAGATTCAAATGATAATTGTCTTAAGAAAGGACAACCTAGGCCAAGTCCTCCAATAGAGGAAGATGGATGGCCCACCATCAAAGCTCCAACTGTTACAAGTAATGCAAGGACAACACTAAAGCACAAGGGCCTTTTAGTGTACTATGACTCTACCACAAATATTGGGATAGATCCAAACATTGTAAAAAATTTGTGTTTTTGGTGACAAATTATAGGTGGCATCCAATATAATGAATTTAGTATCTTCATATTATGGTGGACATTATTATTAACATAAAAACACAAATTGTTACATTGGATGTCACTTAAAATTTGTCACTTAATGTTTATTGTAACATCTTGATGTTATGGTAGACATTATTGTTGATATTAAAACATGGGTTCCTACATTTGATGTCACCTAAAATTTATCAACTAAAACATGGGTTTCTCATAGTAAGAGCTTGATCAACCTCAAAGGTTTGTTCCTTTTTTGAATTTTTAGAGATTAAGTTGTTAAAATGATTTTCATTTATATAACCTAAAAAATATTCATTATTTTTTTAGATTCATATATAATTTGAAAATTTAGATGACTTATTTAAAATTTTGCTATTTATCTTGTCTTGGCGCATTTTTGTATTGGTTAGTTTTGCTCTTTGGTAGACAAAAGAGTAATTCTTTCAATTTGTGTTACAATTAATCCTTCGAAGTGAGCAAGTCATTCACACTACAAGAAAAAGGGGTATTTTAAGTATAGTCCTAAGGATAAGATTTTAAATAATGACCTTTTTAGAAGATTTTTACTAAGAATTACTAAAAATATATGTACTTCTAGTAAATTCTTACTGAAAATCTCCTAAAAAGGTCATTACTTAAAATAGGACTATACTAAAAACACCCCTTTCTCTTGTAGTATTAGGTTTTTGACTTTTTTCCATAAAGAGGCACACAAAGGTTGTTGTAGCAACCTCCTAGTCCTTTGATATCCGATCTTAAGGATGCTTTTATGCAACATTAGAGATATCTCAACTACTCATACATCCATGCACTCGTGATTTAGCAAGGAGAGCTTGGAATAGTGAACTTTTCCCTAGTCTTGTGCATATCAGAGATACTTACAAGAGCAAAGATTTTGCAAACCTCCCTATTCCTAGAGCCTATGAGGTGTTTGAATGACTTACACAAGGCTTATTAGAATAGAGTCCACTATAGTGAAAGTGGGAGATTATTCTTCCTAGACATTGGTGTAGGACCGCTAGTGTGGGGGTAGGCGGGGTAGGCAAGGTGGTGCTAAGATGTCTGAGGGTAGACATCATAGTGCATAGAGAAGGCATGGCACTTTTCATGGGAGGAAGAACACTAAGTCAATTAACACACGAGGAGTTTCTAATTATGTGGATAAATTTTAAGTGGCATCCAATGTAACAACTTGTGGTTTTATATCAATAATAATGTCCACCATAACATGAGGATATCATAGTGGACATTCTCATTGAAATAAAAACACAAGTTATTATATTGAATTTTACCTAAAATCTATCACCAAAAACATAAGTTTTCTATAATGTTGTAATTGTTTCCCTTTTGAAGTGGTGGACATATTTTTTCCTAATGATATCCATTGACACCCTAATGAAATCTATCATTGACAATGATATTCTAAATAGTTATCAAATTTGTTGAGAATTGTAGATTTTTAAATTTGTAGACTTGAGCCCATTTTGACATATATAGAAATTTTGAGTAAAATTCTAAGATTTGTTGAGATCCAAAGAGTTTAGGAAATGAAGCTTATATAAAAAATTTAGCAAAATTAAGAGAGAATGAAGATTTTTTAGGTCTTGAGTTTGTACCATAAGGATTGCTACATGGATGTGCAAAGATATAGAAAGAGCATTTCAAATATTTACTAATTTAGTAAGTCTTCATTGAATTTGGTTTGTATGCACGTGACTATGGTTTGCCGGCATGCGGAAAGTTATTTTCTAGTGCCTAGAGGAATATTTGACAATTTTCTTTGGCCTTCCACTAGTATAAGAGCAACTCTAGCCTACAGAAACTCCTATAATGATGTAACATATTTGTACATAGAGTTATTTTTTTACAAATGAAAAGATATAAATATTTGAAATTGATTTTCTAGATTTATATACACATAGAAAGCTTTGAATCATTCCATTTTGATCAATGAGATGAAAGTAACAAAGAGTTTTAGTTTGCGGACAATTATAGATACCCTACTCTAAAATGAACTTTGAAGTCCCTCATTTAACTCAATTTTCAATATTTTTGAAAATAATAAAATCTTAGGATGTAGATTACTTATTATAACATTACAACCATTAGGATTGGCATTTATCAATTTCTTAACAAAATTATCAACAATTTAGATTTTTGAATCATTCTCTATTTCTTACTACTTATTTTTTTTCTTATAAGTTTTACAATTCTAAATGATTTGAAAATTTTCAAGCATATAGCCAACTTGCCTTGAAGAATGAATCTAAAAAAACAGCACCAACATGGGCATTTTTCATACAAATGTGACCCTTTGAAGTGCACTTGTCTTGTTTTTTGCATGGCTCAAAAAAGATTTTGGCGAATTCAAACACTATTATTTTGTAATTGACATGGTGAAAATTTCAAATTTTTTTTCCATATCTTCTTGAATAAGCATACTACAAGGTCCTACACCTATATGTGTTCAAAAATGTTTTATTTCTAAAATTTGGTAATTGTAATGGAAGTGGGAGTTTTGAAGTGTATTTTTTTTTGTGAAAACATATCAAAGAACTTAAGGGGTTAATTTAAGTCTTGAATACCATTGTAAACATTTGGTGTCCTTTAAATGACAAAGAATCTTTCCTCTCACGACAAAAATGCAACTTTTCATCCTCGGTATTGGGAGTAGAAAGGGAAGATCTTCTACAATACTTTGACTTCCAATGAGTATACTTGGCTTTTTCAAAGTAGGTGATGTCACATGGTATCAAAATGCATAATTTCCATAGCCACCGATCTATCCTTCAAGGATTAAGGATTAAATTTGGTTGAACAACCATAGAAGACAATTTTCTTCATTGAAGGGGGCTTCTTTTCAAAGATGCAAAATGACCCCCGCTTTTGTAATAAACAATGTTACAATTGCAATACGCTTTCAACCTTAACATTGTATAACTAGCCAATGGCCTTTCCCAGTTTAGAAATATATTTTGCCTAGCTAGAAATCTTAAAAAGACTATTAGTTTATTCAAAGATTGAATTTGGTTGAAAACCCAAAGAAGATAATTTTGTTTATTCTCAAGGTCTTCTTTGCAAAAATGAAAAAAAGACCCTATCCCACATTGGTAAACAATGTTATGACTACAACACACTTCCCATCTTAACATTACACAACTAAACAATGGTCCTCTCTATACTAGGAAGGTATTTTGATTTGCTAAATACCAACGGTAGGAGAGACTTATTAGTTTATTCAAGGATTAGAGGTGGCTGAGGAGCCATCAACGAGACAATTTTATTTATTGTAGGCGTCCCCTTTTCAAAGATGCAGAACGGACCCCAGCCTCATGATATGGTGCAGGTTGATAAAGCGCGCCACGGCATGTGGGAAAAAAAAATTACTGTGGCCAATCTCCAATACCTTGATCCCCAAGCATGCTCAATTTTTAGCAAATACGCATATTCAATAAGATAAATACAAAATTTCAAAGTACTGGTGCAACATTCTCCTTCTTGAGTACCTTGTCCCGAATTGAGCTTCACTTCATCCAATCAGATTGTGCAACTTACAACTGTTCACAAGTTGCACAGCTTTTTATACAGATACTCCGTCTTTCCATTGAATCCTCGAACATACCATTTTGGAAAGAACCACAATCTCAAACAAGGATTCACCGTATCTGAGTGGATGGAACATTCTGTTGTGAATCAACCTTGGAATTGTAAACTAAAGCCCAGACAACTCAACACCTTGCATGACGACGGATACCGATTATAGAAATAATTACATATAACTAAAAAACTAGTTAATGACACAAATATTGACAAAAGCAGTGAGTGAGCCCATCAAAGAAAAAAACGGATCTTAGTTATATATATATAACTCAAAACTACTTAAATGACACAGATATTGACAAAAGCAGTGAGCCCATCAAGGAAAAGAAGAAGGGAAGCTAATAAGAATTAGAACCTCAGGTTGCTTGCCTGGAACTGAGTAAAAAGATGGATTCACTGTTCGAAGCACGAGCCTGGATCACGAGGTGAGTCTCGACCATACGCGTAGGAGCTCCCATAAAAAACAGGAGCAGCTGCAATTTTACGCCTATTCAGCAAACACCGGAAATTCTGGAACCTTTTCAACGCCGGCGTGGCACCTTGAGATGTGAAATCCAGGGGGCTCCAAAGACGCTCTGCTCATTCAACGGTGGAGATCCGTCACACAAGAGTGGATGGATAAATAAAAGCATAATATTATCCACTTGTAATGTAATGTTCTCAGTAAAACGAACCCATCTTCAAAGCAGAGAGTTTCTAGTCCTCATCTTACTGTTATCATCCCTCAAACGGCCAATAGGCTGCTTCCATGTTTGTAGGAGTTGAAACGAATCATTAAGGAAGCTTCAAGGGAAGTACACTAAGAGAGAAAAAAAATTAAGCCCCTGCATTTTTTAACAGCAGAAAGATGGTCTGGAAATTATTACAACTGGATAAAAGCCTCCAGAGTAGACTTTCTAGGCAATCAAGGGGCCCACGACAGTCTTTTCTATTGTTAAAATGGCTTATGATTCAGTTCAATGAACGGGGAGTAACGGCATTTCGTTACAAGTTGGCTGGTTGAAATCGATCATTTTAGAGGAAAAAAAGAGAACACTCTTTATTTTCTTATGGCCAAGCCGAGAGTATACTCCAGACAACTGGTTGGTCCAAGAAAATGTAGGATTTTAGCCAGTTAAGCTAAAATTTCTTCCCGGACTGTGATTCAGTTATAATAATTCTATGAAATTAGTGGGTTAATAGCAGTCTTTTGGAATTCTTCATTAGCAATCTGAAGAGATCAATGGACAGAAAAATGGAGAGGGGAATGCAGAGCAGGGAAGGGCAGAATTCAAATGTAAGCAATAGGTTTTTAGGCTCTGGAGAGGGAGACGAGGCTTTGCATGGACAGAAGCTACATGTCTGGAAGTCTGAGCAGGTACCATACTCGAAAAGCGAGCCAGTGCTACTACGAGACTACGAGAGAGCCTCGAGTAGCGTAGCTTGTTTCAATGTATAGAATTCCAAAAATTGGTGCTCAAGATTTCGCTCATACCAGAATTCACAGTTACACAACTCATGAGTTAGGAAAAAGGAAGTTGGAAGGCCAAGATCAGTACCTGCAGCAGCTGCAGCACGGGGCCATATAGTTTGCATAATATTGGATCCATCCACGGTTTCGCCCCACATGCACACCTCCCCTCCCAGCACAAGATTTTGCTCATCTGGATCGGCAATGTTGAGGAGAGGCTCAGTGTTGTAGAATTTGTCCCAAGGCGCATCCAAGTGGTCCAGGTACCAAGTCGCTTGATCACTCAGTATGCACCTGAATCCCTTTTTCACAGCTTGTGCACAAACCCCACCCTGTAACCTGGAGTCCAAGTTTGCACTTGGCAGATTAGCGTCTGCATATATAGTAATGCTAACATAGGCATCCTAACAGAGTCAATCGCGGTGAACACAAAACGACCCAGAAGAAATCAATTTTGAAAAAACAAGGTTAAAAAATCTTACCAATTGTGGACCACCGTCTCCTTCCTAAGCTGGGAAGGAAATGTACGGAACGTTTCCTCCCTGTTACACCCCAATTAACCCTTAAACGTCATGCACTAGTTCTCATTTTTCAGAGTCATTCTCACCTCTTTTTTCTCGTATTTACACAATATCTCTCTTTAGAGTTATCAGATGATACCAAAATGAAGTAAAAAAATTGAAGTTTCTTTGTCCATTGAATTGATTGACCTTCAAAAACTTCAATGGACAAAAACATTCTCACCTTAAAAATTCAAGTTAAAACTCAATTCTGGCATTTCTTGATTTTGTATTACAAGATGCCACTCAAAGACTACACTAATTTATCCTATTTGTGCACGTGACTAATTTACAAAAATCATGCTTCTTGTAATATATTTAAATTATTGCAGGCTGAAATATTCTGTACTGTACTACTTTCCATCACAAAAAAAATTGGTACTGACGCTAATTTTGCAGTGACCAATTTGGCACCCTCGCTAGTGTAGTCCGTTCGAATTTCGTACACAAAAACATGCCTTTGACTCTCTTAGAATGGAAAATCGTCATAACTGAACAAAATTTAAGCAAAATTCTGGAAGGATATAGAGCAAGAATTACCAGTTCACGGGCACATATCCATGCTTGATTGCAATTTCCTGGACACGGACTACGAAGTCAGCATATGCATCTTTCGTGGTGATATTTCTTTGATTCAACCTGCACAAATAGAGTATGTCAACAATGCTCAGTTTCTGATAATCAACATGACTAACCTGTGTAAGCATGTCACCAGATCACATGTTTCTTCTGAGATGGTTATCAAGACGGAAACTGAGCTCAATTTCCTGCGAGAATTTCAATGGATTCGGCCCTAATCCTATCTTGAATTGAGAAGTAGATTGTGAGACCTGTTAACATGACAAAGTTGTTGACATCACAGTCAATGAATGGGTAAAACTAGAAGTCCTTTACATAATAGACAAAGGCATAATTCTGTACAAATGTAGGTAAAGAAGTCAGTTCAGGAGAAAGGGTACACACCAGGTCTTAATATGAGAAGTCGACTCCCAGCAACCTGGTAAAGTAATTCGTCCAAAATGAGAGTCAGGTGATGACTGACATAAGCCTTATCAACGAACTCTGATAATATATGATAGCAGTACATTCCCCTCGCCAACATCTACAGAGCAATAGATTGACGATATTTGACAAAAAAGAAGACTTGCGGACATGTCGCCTGAGCATTGTCATTCTACACGTTCAGATGTAGTACCAAAGAATTACTACATCGGATTAAAATGCACTCTTCTAAGACTTTTGGGTCTCAGGGCTTGGACTGAGTCAAAATTTCCATCATGAAAAAGATCCCTTCTCAGAACAACCTATGGAAGGATAAATAGATTATTCCAGAAATTGAAATTATCTAGAAAGGGTACTTGATAGGCCTTTCAGAAACTATTGGCGCCGCGGTTCATGAGAGGTCTCCCTACGGTCACAATGATTATATGGAGGCCACTCTGTGTATCATGGGGAGGCCCTCCGTGAAAATTCTACTGAAAATCTTGTTACTTGAAACGAACGTATACGGAAACATAACTTACTTGTGTCAACTTCATCACCACCCAAATGAGCAAACTTGAAAGGAAAGACTGCTCTGAAATCTGCAAATACACCAGAGAACGGTTTGTGAGACAGAGAACAAGTATAAATAATTATGTCATGGGAAACAGGAAGACAGGACGTGGCGGAAAGCAACCAGATGTACACACGAATATGTTCATGGAAGCACCTACTAACATTAGTGTGTAGATCAAAGAGAAGGAAAACTACAGATTTTTACGACCTAAACCAAGAGTCCGTCACCTTTATCCGAAAAAATTTCTAAGAATTTCCGCATCTTCAAAATGATTTGCAAAAAAGTCACCAAAGAGCTACGGTAAGCCATCCTATTAGTGCCATAATTCAATTCTGGCCACTATGTGCAAACCCGCCGTGGTATTACAAGACGTGATTGTTAGCCCTAAAAGACCAAGGATTCATGGTTTTAGAATGACCAATGTCACTGATCATGTTGTCGAAAGGATTAATTCAGATGAGGCAATTAATGAAGAATATTGCACGCGTTGGTCACAACATAAATTAAATTGGACAAAAGAAAGTCTACATACGACCTACTCAAAACTGCTAAAACAGATGAGCCCCAATTTGCGAATCTTAATCCTTTAGAGGTTAACATAAGCACTAAACGGTGATGGTATGAAAACCAAGAACAATGCGGCAGAGGGTATGAGAGCAATTTAGACCTCCAATTATGCCGCTGATCACATCGAATGTGAAATTGTTGCTTACGTCCAATGGCTCAAAGCACTCTGATCCGGGCCAGAGATCTGGGTAACCCACACCCCTACCAAGCACGAAGCATCAGAGTAGAATGACAAAATACGCACAAAAACTACCTCACAAACAATCCATATCTTGAAAGAAATGGAAAGGTGACCCTATAAAATTTAGTTCATCATCTCCTAGAATTGTTCAATCACAAAACTGAATAATTCAAGTGGCATATGTGCATTGGAAAATTGCAGCTTTGAAAAGTCAAAAATTTCGACAGCTCACTAGTACATGAGGTTTTGTTCAATTATGACGTTTATTTCATTCTCATCAGATGCCTGTTTCTATGTACGTTATTAAAAAAAAGCTAGATTCATTATGATATTCAATATCAAGCATACTTTTCCCGTTGAATTTTTGATGTCATACGTCAAGACAAGTATCAGAAAATGTAAACTATAACCTCGTATTCTAGTACAATCAATAAATTCCGAAGAAATTTGAAAAAATATGAGAAAATAACGGTCATGAAATGACAGAAAATGTATGACGTTGAAGGCTAGTTGAGAATCAACAATAATAAGTCGCTCCTGTTTTACGGGACAATTGGACACTAACACTCGGAGACAAGATCTTACCACGATGCTGCGTGACCAGGCACATCCAACTCAGGCATAATATGAATGCCCCTTAAACGCGCATACCTGGGTAAAACTCACTGTCAGAGGTAAACTATAGCTCAAATGTGCCCAAGTGCTTCACCTTCAAATTTAAATACAAGACAGATTCCGCTTCCAAGGATGAAGTTTTGTGACAAAATAAGAAGCAGGTGGCTGTATCGTCAAAAAGGTACATAAATCAAAAGTGACTGGACTATTTGATCACTTAAGATCACCAAATAGGCCAGCAGAGTCGGATACTTACTCCACAAGTTCACGTGCATCGTCCATGGTGTATCGTTCAGCATTTGAGTACGAACCCTTCCATAGCAGTGGATATGAAGGAATTTCCATAGGGAATGATTGCTCGTCCACAATATGCCAATGTAGGACGTTCTGCAAATCACGAAACATTTGATGTCAAGATCTCTTATCGCCGAAATGAATGCTTCAAGATTATCTTCTCATCGGTCAATTTTTACTCCTCTATTTCACCTAATAAAAGGCGGCAGCATTGCTCTCTTCTAACACGGCAACAAGATTTGACTTACAAGCTTGGAGTATTCCATGGAGTCAAGAACGCGTTTAATGGACGAAAGTGGTTGATAATGGCGAGAAGTGTCTGTTGAAAAATCACTATGTGAGTACACAAAAGACACGAACGAAAAAGGACGAGAATATTCTTTTCGGATTTGCCCCTACACATATTGAGAAATATAAAGCATGAGTAACGAGTGAATACCAATAAGAAGCCCACGATATGAAAACCTGGGGAAGTCTTTGATAATATAAGGCGCCTTCGTAATTTGCACGGACTTTTCCTTGAAATTGAATGTAGTCAACTGACTAAATGTCTACACATAGATCAACCCCTGCAGTTGCATAATTAGACCATTCTCGGATATGATACAATACCGGAGAAACATAGTGATCACTCTCACATGTTGTCAACAATCTTGTGTAGTAGTAGACTTAGAGACATTTCAACTGAGTCGACATTCCAAAAACCAGTATCTGGCATCCGGGTTGCAGAGAACTACTACATTCTCTTTTTCAAATATTTCTTCTAGGCATCCACATTTTCAAATTAATGTGCACCAACTATTTTTAAAGTCTGTATTAGTTTTGAGAGACTAGGAGATTAATAAATGATGAAATCAACAAGAAATCCTTAGCAATTACAAAATTATTGTGATCCCAACTGTTGCAACAAGTAAAGTTTATGTACTCGTTAGTGAGGGACAAACCTCAAGACCACGCAGCGCTCCGTAAACAGTGGATGCCTGCCAAATTTAACCACTTGTCAGCTAATCATTCAGAAAACAATATACATAAGCTCTCCAGAGAGACATCAACTCAAACAGATCATACAATTTGAGCTATAAATCAGCATTTGCACACAAGGGAAAAAAAGTCTAGTTTCATAGCTACAAACATGAGATTTCCACGAGGCAAAATGCATCATTATTTGATTGAATGTAACCATCACCACAGATGAGAGTTACGTACTTCAAGGTACGCAGTATTGTTCTCTGAGCCATCAGGAACATCCAGCGTGTAGGACTCGTCCACTCCATATTGAAACTGCACACAACGCAACAAGAGCAGAAAGTTTAAGCAACCGCAGGGCTACTTGCCTAAACCTTAATCTTGCGTAGATTCCAATGCGAAACTATAATCTCCCATGGCTATTCATATTATAAGCAATGCAAAATTAATGCCGTTTTTATACACCCCAAGCGGATCCCTAAAAGTGCATATTCAATTGGTAGGTTTGTTAGTAGCCTTTCACACTCTCACGTGCGAAAGTTGCACACTTATATCACAATTGATGTTCATCCATCAAAACCAACAGCAAAGAAACCCCAGAAAATAAATGGCCATTCTGATCCAAACCTATTTAGTTCAGCAAAATTGCGAGCTGAGGATCCACTCAGACGCACATGAATCCACCAATTCAGTTTCAATTGTCACATTGCCATCATCTCCCATGGCTCCTCCCACTATACGGAGTGCGAACTCAAATGCCCATTTTGATAAACCCCTATTGAATTCACGCCTACTGTATATTCGAAATTGGTAAGGCTGTTAATAACCTTCCACTTTCACGAGCACAAATTGCACACTTCTATCACAAGTATAATTCTTCCATCCAAGAAATCCCAGAAACCAAATCGCCATTCTCACACAAACCTATTTGCATACAGAGTAATTGAATACAGAACTGCATCCATTTGTGCACAATTCACTCCAATGTGCACAGATCCACCAATTCTGTTGCAATTGTCACGCTCGCATCCAAATTTTCCAAATCCCAAGTACCAAAGCAAGAAGCCTCTAGAGTACCTTTGCAAGCTTCTATCACAATCGTTGTTTTTCCACCAAAATCAATATCAAAGCAACCCCAGAAACCAAAGAACCATGCGCATACAAACCTAATCGCATACAGAGCAATTGCACCCCAAGGATCCACTCCAATGTGCACAAAATCCACCCATTCACTTCCAATTTCCACATTCCCATCCCAATTTTTCCAAACCCACAAGCACCAAACCAAGAAACTCTCTACAGGAGAGAAATGTGCATCCACCAACCTCTTCATTTCCTGACCCAATGGACACCACCAGCTTCGTCAGATTCCTTGATGTCGTCCCCGTCTCGTCCCTCACGGAATGTAGCGCATGCTGCCCGAACACCACATCGTAGTACCGCAGAAACGCTCTCCTCAGCGTCTCCGACGCCACCAACCCTTCGAATGCGAACGACCTCGGAACCAAGAGCGTGCTCTCGCCGTGCGCTACAGACACCGGCATTGGCCAAATCTTCACATCCTCGGAAGAGGAGGAGTCGAGGTCGAGATTGCGCTCGAATTGTCCAGAGTGAAGACGCCATTCGCCGTTGGCGTCTAAGATGGAGGAGAGTCGGGTGCGAGGGGATCCGTTCGCTTGAGCGTAAGGGAAGAAGCAGAGGACGACTGTGAACGACAGGAGGAGGAGGAGGAATGTTTGGTTGGGCTCCATCGCTCTGCAATTCGAGCAAAGTTTGCGGGAGAGCATCTCGATGGTGGCGATGGATGTTTTGGGTTCAGTGGGTCTAAGGAGTACTCAACTTGAAGAAGCTGAGGCTGCCTGCAGGGAAGGGAAGAGAGCTTGGGAATCACAGCAAATGCCTGAGGGGCCGGTGTGTGTTAGGGGAATCATGCCCGACGTACGGTGCGGGTAGAGGAACTGGAGAACAGTATTGGGACTTGGGAGCAAGCCAATTCTGTACCATCGCCAATTATTATTACTTAACACACACAGGACATTCAGGTACACGGCTACAAGCAGGACATTAAATCCTACCATTGGAGCTGGGCTCAGCAGGGTGGATTTACCTGAGGGGAAAATGCAGGAATTTTTTTTTTTTGAAAATACCTTTTTTTACAAATTCTGAATTCATATTTGCAATTAAGATGGGTACCAGTGATCCCAAAACTGGCTAAATTTCGCTCCTTTTCTACTTAATTTTTTCATGCCCTTTGTATAAATTTAAAAAAATCTTCCAAAAATGAACATTTGGCTAAAAACCCTGAATCTGTTTTGAGATCACTAGTGGGTACACCTAAAAGTGCCATTTTTTGGTATTGTACCAAGTAACTATTATTGGTCTGATCAAATTTTCATACAATCTTCTTGGCAAGTGAAAGCACATTTCAATGTACCAAAAAACGCAGCATTTGGATACAATATGCAAAAGTTATTAAGGTTCAAAGTCTATTTCTAAAAGCACTCCAGCCAAATAGGTACATAATGGAATTCAGAAATGTACAGCAACTATAGATGGCACTTTTAGGTGAGGTGCAATTTTAGGTGTACCCACCTTAGAGACCCAAGATCAGGGAGGAGAAGTCTAAGACATACCTTAGACATGGCACAAAATAGGGGGCTTTTTTACTTTTACCCCCAAAAAAACCAAAATTTATCATGTTGGGTCCACCTTCGATGGTAGGATTTAATGTCCTGTGATTTACCTTAGGGAATATACAAGAATTTTTTATTTTTTGAAAATAACTTTTTTAGCAAATTCTAAATTCATTTTTGCAATCAAAGACCCCAAATTAGTATGGAGAGGTCTAAGACATACCTTAGACACAACATGAATCACGGGGCTTTTTTTCACTTTTACCTTGGAGAATCCAAAATTTACCATACCGGGCCCACCTTCAATGGTAGGATTTAACGTCGTGCCAGGCACTCCAAGTGCTAAAGTAAAACATCCCATTGTGGTCAGATGACCCCCTTGTGGGTGCACTATTTGGGAAGTTCATTGATCATGTGTGAACAAGTTCCTATTATTCATGGGCTATGTAGGTGATTTTTGGGTTTTATATGGAGGCTTAATTTACCTAAATTTCTAAGGGATGCCTATTTCATATACCCTATCTTTTAGTTTAAAAAAAATTTGGTGCTAATTTTTTATACCCTATGTTAATTGTAAATACATCATAATAGAAAGTCATACAAACAATTACAGTATACTTTGTATAATCCTAAATAGTGTATTTGCAAACTATCAAACCTCAAAAACAAAAAATTACAGCACATGCAAAAACTAGTACCAAAGCTTATGAAGCAATGAAGTACAAAAACAAAAACCAATACCATGAGAAAAAAACATCCACATTAGAATGCAAGTTCTAGTCTAATGTCTCAAGGCAATGTATAAAATTGTGGTTATGTGTTAAGAAACGCATAACACACAACATTTATAGGAGAAGGCTCTAAAATCGAGCATGCATTTTCAACCATCTAGTAGGGGCTCTGAAATGGACATATGAATTTTGGAAAAATAAACTTTGGATTACAATGGAGCTTGACGAGATTTGTTTATACTTCTTCAATGGATGGTTTAATAACCACACCTAGTTCATTCCTAACTAAGTGGCTAGGTGTCTACTAATTTAATTCAAAATTAGAATTTGTTATTCAACTACCATCTTACAAGTATTGAAAAATCTAAAATAATGATTAAATCAAGCATTTTAGATTTAGAAAGGGATACTTTTAGAAACCATTTCAATTACTTTACACATGTTGCAATGCTAATTTTTGAACAAGGCCCGATTTTTTTGGAAACTATGCATGGATAGGTTTCCAAGGGCCTATAATCACTAATAGGGACCTACACACCAAATTATTTTCAAAAATTCATAACTAATTCAACATTGCTTCAAAAAAATATTCAACGACTTGTGTTAGATTCCTCATCTATCTTTCTTTCACTAAAATATACACTAAAAATATTTCTATATTAAGAAATATACAAAAAAAGGCACATCAACGCTTAGGTGGTCACTTTTTGAGCCTCTTACTCTACAAAGATTAAAAAAAATGGAAGAGGTTCAATCCGCCAAGGTTCCATTTAGAAAAAAATTCTAATCTAGTTATCCTAAGCCTCAACGTCTACAAAAATTCAATGAACTCGCCTCACTACTTGCTCCGTTAGTGATTGAACTAAACCAGTTGCCTGGTTGTGAATATCATCCATCCAAATTTTAATTTCCCAGTACAGCAGACACTTGGGATTCCCCTAACCCCTTAGTGAACCATAATTTCAATACCTTTGTGAATTCAGTGTGATTTTAGTGTACAACTCATAGATTAAAACCATATTAAGGATACTATGAAAAGTTCAATATTTTTGGAGGGAAATTTTGGCGGGACTACTTTAGAATTTTTTTTATAAATTTTAGTATTTTTATATACCCTTCATTATTTTTAAAGTCTAAAAGCTCATTACATGGATGCTAATTTATTTTGAAGGGTTGTATAAAATTTACTTCCAACACGATTAAAATTATCCTTCATTAGTTCACACGTTGGCAACAAAGAAATGGGGAGTGCACCCCCCGGGGATGACCCATAGTAGTCACATAGAAAATGAATGCATCATGGATTTTTTTTAGTATGTGGGATTGGAGCTACAATCAATGTTTATCAATAGTGGAATGATTATTGATCTTATTATAAATTTCCTACTTTTTGGTATAAAATTCATTGTACAAATTGACTTATTAAATAGGCTTTCTATGTTAGAAAATATTGTAACTTCATGAGGTAGTAAGATGGACATTATAGATTTAGATTTTGTTGATATTGGGATAGTCTATATTCTTTTGGGCCATGATTGAGTGAGCACTGCAAAAATTCCCAACAAATTCATACTTTGTTGAAAAAATATAATTTTGATTGCACTTGTTGTTTCTCACTCTTGTCTTTATGTGGGAAAAATATTGAAAAATTTCAACAATAGTGTGATACCAAACTCCAAATTCTGACCACAATGGGTTGTTTTATCTTAGTTGAATAATGTATGTAACGTAAACTAGCATCAATCCTTATTCCTTAACCCTATAAGGACAACCTTGTTATTATGGAAATCATTCTTTTTGGCATCATATAAATCATTTGCTAGAAAAAAATAAGAGTAGTCATTAGAGGTCAAAGTGGAGTGCAAGATCTCACCTTTTCATACAAAATTTTAAAGATGAACATTGCAATTCTATCCAGCATATGGAAGGATTCTTTGTCATCCATTGGAGACACCCCCCTCTAAAAATATTATAAATTAAGCTTAAATAAATAATAAATAAATAAATTCCAAAATATTTTTTCCTTTTTCCTAACTCATATTTTGAAAAAACAAGTTTGCAAAAAATTGGTATTTGTTTTTAGACTTACTTCCTAACAAACCTATCTTTCACTATTGGTATATGTTTATGGAACACAAGCATGACTAGTAATATGTCATTTTAGGTGGCTCTTTTTTTAGATGAATACAGCACACAATTAATATATGGATCTAAAAAAATATTCTTTTGTTGCAATTTTGTCATGGTTGGCAACTCCATTAAAACTAATATCTCTTCTATAAATAACGTACTAAATTAGTAGTGATAGAGATTCTTCTTGCTTTTCCAAAAAAGAATATTTATCATTGGTTGAAAGACAAAATATTATGTTGTATGGGTAGAATAAAAAAAGATTCAAATATGGAAAAGCATCTTTGAGATTAATTTGTCAAGACTATGTGCACTTTCCATGGATTATTATCAGAGAGAGTCATAGTTGTGAAGCCTTCCCTTGCATCTATCTTTAAACTTGTTGAAAGTAGAAATGTAAAACACTATTGGCCTAGACACCTATTGTTTGTTCAACAAATATGTTGAAGATTTTTTCCTCTTTGCAAAAGGCACAAAAAATAGGATCATCTCATTTTGAAAATGCTTCGAAAATATAGCTAGAAAATCCAACCTTAATTATAACAACCAAAGAAAATATAGATGTTTGATGCATTTTTTTCAAGGTGTGAACTTTAAATATAGAGTAGAATTTTAGAATATCTGCTACTTCAACTTTGACTTCTTGTAACTTTTCTATTTCAATCAAATATTGTTTTTGGATTTTTCTTAACTACTCTGTATATTGTAACATTGTCTTTAAGTGATTAAAACATGGCATTTTTTTGACACTCAATAATGCTTGTTAAAGAAATTTTCTTGGATTAATCCTACAAGGATGTTGAATTAAACAATTCAATAAATGACTTCACTATTAACTCAAAACAAAGAATGCACCTATTGGTTCAATGATTAGAGAATTTTAGCAACTATCTTTGTCATTGAAAATCACATCCTTCCAAGGTTAAGGTAATCCTACTATTAGGCTTGAACAAAAACTCAAAGAAAACATTGTTTACTAGTAGGGAGGTTGAACAAAATTTTGCTTAAAATCACTAAGATTTTTTGAGGGATATTTGGCAACGTAATCCTTCATTATCAATGGATAAAATTATTGATATCATTCTTTGGGAGATGAATGTACATTCTTTTGGATTAGTAATTAAAATTTCATCCACATTTTTAATGTTCCATTCAATTGTATATGATATAAACAACTACATCACTCCAACAAAGATTGTTTTTTGTAGTGGCCCCCTAAAATTAAAAAAATTCCCTATAGTTGACATGTTACAATAAATTGTCACTCTCCTTTACTATTGTGGATTCCCCTAAGTAATATGCAACAAAGTAAGAAATTTGAGATAGATGAGACTAAAATACAAAGCCCTTCCAGTGTAGGTCGAATAGGCTACACAAGCCTAAGACTAGAACAAGGTACAATCCACTATATATAATATAACCTCACTTTTCATGTCTCTTTATGAAGTCATTCTATTGGCTTTAATTGCCTTTCCTGATTATTATTGAAACTCTTTCCAACTAGCAGTGTGTTCACTCCCTTCACCACTTTTTAAATCCAATAAACTACTATAGCAACAAATCTCAAGGCCTTTGCTCATCTCCCAACAAGTCCCATAGAATTTTTTTTCATACAAAAGACAAAATCAATACCATTCTAACAAAAAGATTTCTAAAAATAAGGTTTAAAATGTACCAAAAATAAATAAGTTCCACAAGATTTTTGCCTTCAATACAAATACTGCTTTGAAAATCAAATTTGAAAAAAATTGACATCTATTTTAAGAATGATTCTTTGCCAAACTAATCCTACAACAATTACATATGTATATAAGCACTAGTACAACCAATTTTTGGTTACTTCACTATAACAACTTTTTTCTTATATAAATAATTAATTGGATTAGTAATAATAGAGATTATTTTTTGTGTTGCAAACTACAATGCTTGCAACTAGTTGAAAGGCAATGTACCATTAGTTATATGAAGAGTGGTACTTCTATGTGAGCCCATAAGTCTAGAAAATGGTACACCTACATTATAGGTGTCTACATTATAGAAACCTTTCTATAAGTATAGTATAATTATATTGTAGATACTTATATTATAGGTGTTTTTATTATAAGCACCTTTAATGGTTGTAAGATATTTACTTATACATATTTAGAAAGCTCACATGCATGCATTTTCATACTCATACACTACTATCATTGGTTGCATGAATAGGACAGAGAAGGGATTCATTCAAATATAGAAAAATTTGCCCTAAGATTGGTGAGATGAAAATCCCTTTCAATTGTTTTGACAAAACTATGTATTAGATAGTTGACAAGCTATAATAGCGGCAAATAGGTTATCGGACATAACCGGTTGTTCACTTTTCAGTTACAATCTTTGATTTTCATGATTCAAAGGTGTAGGAAGCAAGTTGAAAGGAAAGAAGGTTATGAGTTACAACTTGTTATGACAATAGTAACAGGTTGCTAATGGGACAATGCCCATTAGGAGGGATTTGAGGGCTGCAATGGGCCGTTTCGGGACTGTTCCTGAAACTGGTCTAAGAACGGCTGGCCGCTGTTAAGTCAGCATTTTCAAAAATAAATTTTTTTTAATTTCTTAAAAAAATTTAAGGGGGGGGGGGGGCGTGAAATATGAAAAAAAGTCCAAATTTTTTTTTTCGAAAAAAAAAGTCAATGATGTGGCATGGTCTCGACCATGTCAGATTCTTGTAGAACTACGTTCTCGAGACTGATTACGTGATTTCGGGCTGTGGGAACTCGTGGGCTCCCAAAGCCCTCAAATCTCTCCTAATGCACGTTAGCACTGAAACATCAACAACCAGTTGTCGTATTTTGGATCCCCCTAAAGTACAACAAATTGAAAAACCCATGAAAATGACACCATAAACAAACCTTCATCACAAAGTTCTATTGCCATGAATTGTCAACAGCAATCGTATGATTATCATCAAGCACTATGTTTATCTTACATTCATTCATTTCGGAATAATGGTACAATACAGTATTGCCATTCATTATTACAATATAATTTAGGCATGAGACATTCATATTTGAATTTGAAGTGTTAAAGTTCCGCAATAACTATATATGATTGAAAATGAATGACTTCAATGATTTAGTGATGGATGATTGCCTTCATGTAGCATTAGTCCTTATTTAAAATATATAAAGTTCGTACAATAATCACACAAAATCATGTTCGTGCATACTTATTGCACCAATACTACATTTTTTATCTTTCACAATTTCAATACCAAGTCAATTGAAGAGCAAGAATTGTGTTCAAAGTAGAAATTTACACCTCATGTAGCATTAGAGGGGATTTGCGGCCTCCAAAGGGCCGTTTTTGGGCCTATTCTCAAAACTGTTTCCGTAACTATTGGCTGCTATCTAGCCAACAATTACCAAAATAAATAAATAAATAAAAATTTTAAGAGTGTGCTGAATTCATGAAAAAAAGTCCCCCCCAAATGGATATTTTTCAAATTTTTTTAATGATGTGACATTCTCTCAACCATATAGGATTCCTATGATTCTGCATTCCTACGGTAGTTTCTACATTTTTAGAGTGTAGGAACTCGCGGTCTTCCAAAGGCCTCAAATCCCTTCTAATGATATAATAGAATAACTTTTTTCAAAAAACTTTGAACTAAAAATAGATGTTAAATCAAAGTAGATTTCATCTGCAAAAATACATTTAAGGTTTCAAGCTTCCAATTAAAAGTTATGGACAAATTTCAAAGAAGGCTTGGAAAGAACATTTCAAATATTCTTTTGAAAATTTGTCCATAACTTTTGATTGGAGGCTTGAAATCTCAGATGAATTTTTGGAGATGAATTTTGACTTGATTTCCTATCTTTTTATAGCTCAAAGCTTTAAGAAAAAAACTATTTTACTATGCCAAAATGAGGTCTAAATTTCTATTTTGAAGTCAATTCTTATATTTTGACTATTATGAGTACTCAAACTCTCATCTTCAAGTTATTCTAAATTATTTGAATATTCATGGCAAACAATGAATTTTAGTATAAAACTAACCTCTCCACCCGCCATTCTTGCCAAGTGCCAATGAAGTGATTCCTTCACTGCACCATCAAGTTTTCAAGAGGCCTACTAATGGATTTAGTTCAAGCTAAAATTTGATGGCCTAATGATGGATTAACTTCGATTATTTGGTGCAATTTTTTAGATGCAAACTAGAATTTATTAGAATGTATCCTAATCAAGTGCTAACAAACAAAATGCAAGAAATTTAGTCAAGAAAAAAGTGACTATTAATTAGAAGTTTAGATGAGTTAGTAACAATATAACATTGACAACACTTTTTGGAACATTGATACCATTTAATAAGCATTAATGCAATACAAATAGCAATGACATTATTTCTATGAATTTTTTGTATACTTCAATTTACATATAATGCACCGCAAAGATAATAAATTTTTATGCATAATTTATAGCTTTTGTGCTTGTGATTAACATATAGAAGTCACATAGTTAATATTGATTACAAAATAGTGCCAATTCTTTGTAGTAATTGTTTGCATCGTAATGATGCAATAATTAAGTTGTAAATCAATGCAAGTACCCATGAAATAAGAATAACTTCCTAAACCTCATTGGCAATTTGTAGGTTTTAAATTTTGTGATGTTGTCATGTACACTCTTTACATTCATTCCTAATTATAAGCCAAGCAAGGTTAGGCCAAAGGATTGCACTATAATAATGCAAATACAACAAGTAAGAATTTTGGGGTTAATTAACCAAAAAATCTTAAACAAATGTAGATGGAAGATGCAATTCAAAAATACACACGTAAAGGCATGTGTATGTGGTTAATACATTGAATTCTTTTTAAAAAAAATGATTTTGGAAATGTAGCTAGCTATTTCTTCAATATTTATGTAATGCTTCATGATATCTATATCAAAATTAAGTGATATCCAAGCAAAATTTGGTTATTGGTCTTGAAATGCAACAATAATTTCAATATTTTGCCCTTCCAAAATCAATATTTCCTTTACAATAAATAACCAACATCTCTTGGCTATAGCCAAATGATAAAAAAATCATACATAAAACAACCCAACAAATGGGCTAATAATGTTCCAATCAACAATGTGGCGAAAAAAGGCAACACAACTTGTTTCTAATTTCCATAATACTTCACACCCCTCTCATCGAAAAATTAGAAGCCGGTGAATTCAAAATTGAAATAATCCCAATCCCCTCTAAAAGAAATCAATAGTTGTTGCAGGGAGAGGGGGAGGGCGAGTGCAAGGGAGAGGGAGAGAATAAGGATGTTAGATACAAATATTGAATATGGTTACATCAATATGGATATTGAATATGTATACAAATACAAAATACAATGATAAATATGATAATATAAATACAAATGCCACTCTCTTATCACATATTGATTGTATGTAGGCCCATGTTGTCAAAATTATAAGAGGGGGTGGGGATGAGGGGGGACTCAAAATTAATTAAAATTTCATATTCAAATCAGATTAGCGGTTGAAAATAATTAAAATTTTAAAACTTTAGAGTTCATTGTGACAATTTGTCATAATGACAATGAACTCAAAAGAGTCAATAATTGCATGTACAATCAACGGTGCTAGTATGTGAGCATGAAAGTATGAGCATGTGAGCCTTGAGCACATATATAAATATGTATCATGCAACCATGGCAGGTGTTTATAACATAAACACCTATAATATAGGTACTTATAGCATATATACACTATTAACCCCTAAAGCCTTAAGGTGCGTTTTTTGGCATTATAAATTTTTGGGGCAGCTCACTACGAATGGAGTTTTTATTTTTTTTCACTAAATTTTTTACACAAGATGTGCCTGAGGAGTATCTTTAAGGCCCAACAATTTTTGTAACTTTTGACTTTGTGGTTAAAAAGTTAAGGCATGATATGTCATTTTCTTTACTCGGAGGGCAGCCTTGGCAGCTGAAAAAACTTCTTTAAAAAAACTGTTTTTTCAAAAGTGAAATTTCAAATTGGCTCTTTAGGTTTTTACGGACATGGGAAGCTTTGTTTCATCCCATTTGGATTAAGGAGTCAAAAGTTATGAGCAATTTTAGTTTGCGGGTAGGTATGGAATTTTGAAAACCACATGTCTCTATGTCCCCAATCCATCCACCATTGGACATTACATTATCCATCCCATTGGAATTTTGAAAACCATACCTACCCACAAACTAAAATTGCTCATAACTTTTGACTCCTTAATCCAAATGGGATGAAACAAAGCTTCCCATGTCCGTAAAAACCTAAAGAGCCAATTTGAAATTTCACTTTTGAAAAAACAGTTTTTTTAAAGAAATTTTTTCAGCTGCCAAGGCTGCCCTCCGAGTAAAGAAAATGACATATCATGCCTTAACTTTTTAACCACAAAGTCAAAAGTTACAAAAATTGTTGGGCCTTAAAGATACTCCTCAGGCACATCTTGTGTAAAAATTTTAGTGAAAAAAAATAAAAACTCCATTCGTAGTGAGCTGCCCCAAAAATTTATAATGCCAAAAAACGCACCTTAAGGCTTTAAGGGTTAATATAAAAAGTTACTATAATGTAGACACTTATATCATAGGTGTATAGTCTTTTAGGCTCATAGGCTCACATTTTTATGCTCACATAATAGCAACCCTCCCTATATAATATCTTTCTTATGTTATTATTCATTGATTGGTTACAACCAAAAAACATTGCCAACTATTTTTTGTAATAGAAATTTTTATTTAATAGAGGATCAAAATAGCTAGATTACTACTCCGTACAATTTTTTGAGACTGATAGCCAAATTTCATCTAGGTATCACCTCCTATTCATACAGATTTCACCAAGTATCACCCAAGTATGACATGAGTATTGAAGAAATAGCTAGTTCTCCACCAAAATAATACTCTGTAAATAAAAAATAAATATAAATAAAAATCACTGGTTCCAAGTTCCAACATTTCGGATAACCCTAACGTGCACCCAAAGTGAGAAATTGAGAACCCCGAGAAAATTGTTGCAGGAAATCCACCCCTGTCAGACACAGTAGATCCAACCCACACTAAATATAGTCCGAAGTAGCAAGCCCCGCAACTGAAAGCAAGTGCGGTTCCACGAAAGTAATTTTGGGTCCGTTACCGAAGTCGCCGTGCCGCCCTCGCCTTTTCCGCTCGCGCACTGTTGCCGAGACTCTCCGCAACCCAGCCGTGTGCCTCGCTTTCCACTACACTACTCTACACTCCTCCACGGCGGCTGCTGCTGCTGCGACGAACTTCGTGCCCTGCCTCGCATTTTTTCGACATTTCCACACCGACATTCCTCGAGTCTCGCGCGCAGGTCAGTACTGTAGTCAGATCCCGCGTGACGCTGCGCTCGCAGACATTATTCAGACCAACGCCCAGTCGGGCGAGGTACAGGAAGTTCTTTAGATCTGAAAACTGAGGGAGCTTGTGCGTGGTGGAGTTCGAGGACATTGGGACAACCGGCCATTGCCGCGTTCCGCAAGGACAGACAGACAGGATCTGACTCTGGGATACAGTAGTGTGCAGGTTAGGGGAGGAGGGATCTGGAAAAGCCCAATGTGGGTGAAAGAGAGGCGGCTAAGAGATACAGCAACGATCATGGACGAGTGGGGGTGGAAGCGATTTGGGGTGGCGTGAACAAGGCTCCACGGTGTTTTGGGTTTCGGCTTTGGGGGCTCTTTAGGTTCGTATTGGGGCTTGATTTGAACGACGTCCTCCTGTTTTGGCTTTGTGCTTTCTTCTTCTTGGCTGTACCTTTTATTGTGTTATGAGAAATTTTGGAAGGTCGCGCGCTTGGGGTCTGATGGTTTCCACGCGCTTGCTTTTCTCAGTTTTCATTTTGTTTTTAGAGTTGGGATCGGAAGAGAAGGAGCTGCACGTCGTGAGGGTGCTACGTGAACTGGGAGAGGCGTTGGATTGGAAGGTAGTTATTGGCTGCTGCTGAGGAGGAGAAAGGAGTGGTGGAATTGCTTTGGGTGAAAAAATTGGAGCTATGGCGCCGTCAGCTCAGTCGGATGGGTCGAGGCAGAGAATGACGTCGAGTCCTGAAATCGGAAATCCAATACCAAGGGTGAAGGTCGACTTGACAGGTATGGTGTTTCATGATAATTAGGATAGGATAGGATACAGTGCTTTGTAGGTTTAATGTTGATTTACTGTAAATCAGTGTATCTCTGGATGGGTAAGATTGGAGTGAAAGTGTTTAGCCTGAAAAAGGGAAAATCTTAAGCTTCCGGGGCACTTAGTGATCAACTGACTGCACTCAAAAACACTCAAAAAAGTTCTCTTTACTCTCTTTGGTCTCATTGAAGGTGGTCCTAGGTTTAACCAAGTTCGCTGTTTGATAATGAAGTTCATTTACTGTGGGGTGGCATATGAAATCACGACTGACGATAAATAGAGTGGTTCAGAGATTACATTTCTGTCTTATTTTGTTTCTTATCTTTGCAATGTCTCGCTCTATCCCTCTTTTTGTAGCATTCTGGTTTTTATGTTAGACCAAGTACACTGTTTAATAACATAGCTCATTTACTGTGGTGCACGCTTTGGAGGTGACATATGAAATTATGGACTACAATAAATAGAATGATTCAAAGATTGCAGTTCTGTCATGTTTTGGTTTTATTTTTGCACAGGGGGCAATGTTTCGTCCACTTCCTCATTTTGTATCATTCTCTTTTTGATTTTCCTGTCTTCATAACTGATCATCCAGTTCGCAACGATAGTGTTTGCATTTTGATGACCTTAAGCACGTTTTCTTATGAGTTTTTGATTGATTTCCAAATGTACAGAGGATGACTTCCGAGAATCAGCCTACGAGATTCTGCTGGCTGCAATTGGGACGACGGCGTTAAGTGCAAGGAGTGTGGGATCAGCTCGGTCGAAACCTGAAAAATCGTTGACAGCGGTCGCTGCAAGCCGAATGAAGAAAGCGCTGGGTCTGAAACCCAAGACAGGCGCATCTCGCAGGGGCAAAGCACGCACAACGGCTGAGCTCATGCGAGACCAGATGTTGATTCCGGAGCCTGTGGATATGCGGACACGGCGGGCTCTTTCTCGTGCTGCAGCTGGTCAGGTAGGTTCTCAAACCCCTCATTGCAACCAATTACTTCTTTACCTGACATGATCCCTTCGCAGCCCTTGCCAAGATAAGTGTATGCGAACATGATTAGGAAGAACAGATGTGAACGAGACTTCACTGGTAGAAATGGTAGTCTTCGGAATGACAAAACATGAAAACATCCAAAAATAAAGCTTTTAAAGGTGTGCCAATAAGAGCTTGTGTACTGATGGATAAAAGCTACCAAGCATGACACCCAAAGCCCACTTTGCAACAATAACATCTTTACGTGCCATGATTTATTCATGATTTTCTTTGAATTGTCATGCCTGTGTTTGTCAAGAGAAGTAAATACAAGCATCATTAGGAAGGTTAATTTAACAGATGTAAAACGAGTCTTCACTGATAGAAAACGTAGTCCTGTATTGACAACAAAAAAACGTCCCCCAAAAAAACTCTTCTTAAAGCTGTGTGAAGAAGAGCTTATATATTGATGGATTTCCTCAAGCTACATTGATTCATCCTAGTCATGGGGACGCAATTTTAGTATCGTGTGCAAAATTAGTGTCACTACACAAATTATCGGTGGATATTAGTATCATACAGTAATACTTAGACCTGCACTAAGTTAAAATAGTATGACTGTCACGCACGACAATATGTCAAGCGTAACACCCAAACCCACATTGGAACCAGCAACTCCTGCTTTACTCGCGAGGATCCTTTTCTGCACAGCCTATACCTGCTCGATGCCAGGACAAGCCTTCAAAAACCGTAGTATTTGTTGGATCTGGACAGAAGTGGAGGAGCCTTTGCATTGACAGAATCTACATGGGAGTAGGACCTTAATAAGAAAGCGAGGCGGTGCTACTGGGACAGAGCCTCTCAATAGAGTAGCGGTTTTGTTTACTTAAAAAAGCACTTTTCAGAATTCGTAGAACAGAAATAGGGCTTTGTTTATGACAGATCTGAAATAGGCCTTTCTCAACCTTATGCTGATAAGAGCTTATGAACGTCTGTCTCTTCCCCCCACCCCCAGGCAACCAAGCGCACGGAGCTCATGCTAGTCCCCCTGGAGCTTCTCCAAAACATCCCGGCCTCCACCTTCACCGACTCCGCCGAGCACATCCGTTGGTTGAAACGTCAACTTCGCATCTTAGAAGCCGGTCTCCTCGCTCACCCTCTCGTCCGCGGCGACTCCAACGGCGTGGACGCTCTCCGTCTCCGCCAATGCTTGAAGGAGATGTACAGCCGCTGCTCCGACACAGGTAAAAACACCGAAAGCATCCAAGCGCTACGAAGCGCCGCCATGACTCGGGCCACTCGGCCCTACAACGGAGAAACCGAGGACATTCTGCACTGGGTGGATGGGTACCCCTTGAATGCCAATCTCTATGCAGCCCTGTTGGGAAGCTGTTTCGACACGGTGGAAGAAGGAACCGTGTTGGAGGAGCTGGATGACTTGATGGAGATGATTAAGAAGACGTGGGGGGTGCTGGGAATTGATCAGCTGACACACGATATGTTGTTTATGTGGGTACTGTTTCGCCAGTACATTTTTACGGGGCAAACGGAAGTGGACCTACTGGGAGCTGCGCAGACCCAGTTGGGGGAAGTTACTAAAGAGTACAAGAGCTGCAGGCCTGAGCAGTGGAATTTGTTGCATGCGATTTTGACGACGATTCAATCTTGGGCGGAGAAGAGGCTCTTGACATATCATGATTCGTTTCCTGAGGGGGCGGGAGGGCCAGTTTTAGGGAAGGTGCTGGCGTTGGCGGTGCAAAGTGCGGAGATTGTTGGGGAGGATATCTTTGCGGACAAGAGACGCAAGCAAAAAAGCCCGCCCAATATTGTGATTAATACGGTGGATTTGTATGTTCGGTCTTCCATTCGAACTGCATTTGCCCAGGTATGTACGCACTATCAAGCACTCTATCTTCGCAATGTACCCAGTTTCTTTCTGGTTAGTGTTGCTATCTGAAGCAACTTACTTCAGGCTACGGCCTTTATTGAAAGCTTGTTTTTTCGCCTGTTGATGGAGCTCCAGGACTTGTTATGTTGTTAGACTTCTTGAAACTTAGCCATGCGGACATTACGTCCCCAGTTAAAAAGCTGTAGTCGAAGGTCCAGCTTACACCGAGTCGAGAGGTGAGGGGGCCAAATTTTTGAAAGTTTGATCGGCTGAAATTGAGAAGTCCTTGGAAAATGGGTTTACATTGTGAAATGAGAGGTGACGAGTCTTCATGATAGGTCACCGGTCTCCAAAAAGTCCCAATGACGCGGAGTGCATTTTTTTCTTATGTGGTAGCAAAAGTCCTCAAATTTTGAGCTCTGGGAATTATAGTCAGACCCACGTCCTTGAGGTGGGTCTGACTAAACTTTTAGGATACTCGCTGAAAAGCACTATCTTCTACGGAGTAATATTTTTAATGTTTTCCAATGTAATTTTAATGTTTTATAATGTTTTATAAAAAATTAATGTTTTTTTGCCATTTCATGCCCTCCTGGCGGTTTACTCCAGTCCAAAGGTAATGACCTGCAAGGAGAACTTCTTAACGGAAAATAGGGGGGCTTGGAGAGGGATACTTCTCAATTTTCTGGCCCCCTCGTTTTTGGTCTGGGCCTAAGGTAACTTGATTTAGGTAGCACCCCAAGTTAACAGTGTCGGTATAATAGTGATTGCTGTTAACCCCTGGACGATTGAGATTTCGGGGTTTCAGAATGATCATGTTATTAAAGTTTATTTTTCAGACAAGCTAAAATTTTATATCACCGAGATCAGTCGAGGAGCATTGCATTTGTTGGTCCAATAATTAACAAACTTGAACAAAAGTTAGTCCCCACATGAGTTACTCTAAGTCGCCGTGGGGCGAAATTTGGGCCTGTTTATCCAGAGGGGTTAGTTATACTAGACCTTGTAGTCGTTGTAGTACTCCTGTCAAGAGGAACATGGGAATGATGTTTGCACTGATTGTGCAGATGATGGAGAGCGTGGATGTCAGAAGAAAAGCTGCGGATGAGCCCGTACCAGCTCTGGCACAGCTTGCCAAAGACACCTCAGCCCTTGCAAACAAGGAAATCCAGACCTACAGCCCTGTGTTGAAGGAGTGGCATCCGTATGCAGGAGGGGTGGCTGCAGCAACGCTCCATGCGTGCTACAGCAGAGAAATCAAGCAGTACATGTCAGGAGTGACTGCGTTATCCCCAGATACGATGCAAGTCTTGGAAGCTGCAGATCAATTGGAAAAGGCTTTGGTCCAAATTGCTGTGGAAGAGGGTGTGGATGCAGAGGATGGAGGGAAGGGATTGATCAGGGAAATGCCACCGTTTGAAGCGGACAAAATTGTAGGCGATTTAGCCAGGAAGTGGGTGGACGGGAGGCTGAAACTTCTGAGGGATATGGTTAACCGCAACGTTGAGCAGGAGGTGTGTTTATTTTCTTAATGCTCGCCGCCCTCAGCAATCTATTTGTTTCCTTTGTAAATAACTCAAGCTTTGAGAGCCTAAATCAGGCGTGGATCACATTTTGAGAACAGAACTTCTAACTCGAAAATGATGCCAGTTCGCGTTTAACACATTTAACACATTTAAATTAATTTTAAGGTTGGTGAAATTTTTCTGTATTGAAATTGAAAAAAACGATCATATTTGGCAAACTTCGCTAATCTATTTAATTATGGGGAAGAGTAAATCTTTGCATTTTGGGGGGTATGCCCCACCTTTTCCAGTATTTCCGAGAGAGTTAAGAGTGAAGAGGTGACAGCAAATTCACTTAAATAAGAAAAAATGAGAAATAGCTCCGAGGGTTAATAGTCAACGTACTTGATTCTTACACCTCATTTATATGCTCTTGGCTTGTGTCAGACGTGGGAGCCTGATTCTTTGAAAGAGCGTTACGCTCCATCAGCGGTGGAGCTTCTTCGTATTGTGGATGAGACTCTCGACGGATATTTTGCACTCCCCGTTTCTCAGTTCCCGGACTTGCTCCAGGACTTGGTGAACGGCGTAGACAGTGCGCTCAAGAGTTACGCCACGCAAGCAATTGGTAATTGTGGTAAGTACAGTGTGAATACCTTCCTCGATCTCCCCCCGTGAGGTATTCTTAAGAATTCTTAAGCCTCTAAATTTTGTCAATTGTAACGTCATTTAAGCCAGTTTCTAATGTAAACCCTGCCAATTGTAACTCGGCTCCTTTTCTAGAGTAATACCTCTGGCGTGTGTTCTCTACTCGTGCCTTTTGCTAGGCATGAGTTCTTTCTCCCTGCTGCTGAAAGTATCCATCTTTTGGGGATTGAATCTAATTCTTTCGCTCAATCTTGTGTTGCAGATGAACCTTTGGTATACAGTTCTGTACGGTGCAAATATTCTTAAGTTAGGTAAAGTTGGTGTTTTTATTGAACTGATTTATTTGGGTTTTCCAGGTTCAAAAGATTCGCTGATTCCACCAATTCCTCCTCTATCGCGATGCAAGACGAAAAAATCTTGGTTTGGTGGGAAGGGGAAAAGTGAGAAGAGAGGCAGTCGAGCGAAGGGCAGCAACCAACGGAAGGGACCAACCTCCAACGAAGTCTACAACCTACCCCACATTTGTGTGCGCATGAACACACTTCACCATCTCAACATCGAGATCGACGGCGTTGAGAAGAAGATTCGGTTTGGGTGGCAAAAGGCGCCTGATCTTTCTAATCACCATCCTTCCATGCAACCCAGTGAAGAACCGGTGGACAGCAATTTATATCAGACCAGGAGCGTATTGAAGGAAGGGATTGACAAACTCATGGAGATCGCAGCCTACCGAGTGGTTTTCGTGGACTTGAAGCCTGTGCTGTGGGATGGGCTTTACATGGGAGGAGTGGCTAATGCCCGAATTAGTGAAGTAATTGACGAGTTGGATGTTCAACTGGGCGTGATTTCCGAGACTTCAGCGGATCGCTTGAGGAACCGAGTGATATTTGCCCTCATGCGCGCGTGTTTTGAAGGGCTGATGTTGGTTCTGATGGCAGCTGGTCCCAATCGATCTTTTACTGTTAATGACGGAGCTTTGCTGAAAGGGGATCTCAAGAGGTTAAAGGATCTCTTCATTGCAGATGGAGATGGACTGCCTGCTGACAAGGTGGACAGAGAAGCAGCTTTGGCAAACGAAATAGTTTCTTTGTTTTCTTGTCCAACCAATGAGCTGATCCAGAGATTTCAATCTGCTAATGGAATGGGGAAAGGTGGAACGAAACCCTCTCTTCCGCCTACGACGGGAAACTGGAGTGCTTCTGACGCAGATACGTTGTTGCGAGTTCTCTGTTATCGGGGCGATGACTCTGCTTCGAAGTATTTGAAGCGGACCTTTCGATTACCGAAGAATGAATAGGTATGCAGAATTAACCCGAGATTTCATGGTTTCAAACGACCGATTTAATTGAAAATGCATTTCAAATGGGGCCAAGTTTTGTATCAGCAGAATCAGTGAATTAGACTGCATGAGTTGTCGAATAATGAAATTTGCCAAAAGAAAATCTCCTTGTGACCTACTCGAAACTGCGAAACCAACATACGTCCTCTTAGTTCTTTAGGGAGGGTTAATAACTCAATTCCGTGATTGATGAGTTTGGAAGGTTATAGTGAGTTATTCAAGCACGATTCCAACATCCAGAGGGAGAATCTGAGAGATTCTAGGGAAGACGTTTCCGTATCATTTGGGCTTTTATATGCTGAGTTTTTGGATTTTCTATGATGTCTCTTACTAATTGTGGTTCGTGTGTCGAAACAGGTTATATATGTTCTCCTGGATGATGGTAGTTGATTTTATTTATTTTAATTTTGGTAAGTTTACGCTCTATCCTCCTTTATGTGACTGCCCTGGCGACCTTTGTATCAAAAATCAAATACCTCGAATTTGTGAAAAGTGTGCTTAAGCCAAAAATATTGCAGGATATTCTAGAATGTCACTTTTGAAGAGGGTCAGTTTCCAGAGGTCTGAATGTTAAGGTATGTGCACCCTACTCGCCTTTTGAAATGAATACTTTCTGTTCATTTCAGGTGACGATTGTGGGTGCACACACCTTACCACGTTTTGGTTGAGGTCTTATAGATTTTTTAACCAGATATGATCAGCATATGACAGCATCACACTAACATCAACAGTTTTTCATGCTATCCCACATCTTCAGTTTTCTAATCTACCTCTGCAAATTTGAGTTTATACTTTCTTGTGGACCTGCTTCTTTCATCTGATTTTTTAACTTGTCCTTGTTTAATTGCAGATTTTCTTACATTCATTCAAAGGTATCAGCAAATTTCAGCTGATTAGCTGATTGTACAACTATTTAGAGTCATTGTAATTTTGTGCGAGCGTGGCAGTGGTCCAGACTCACTCTGGATGATTTTGTTGGAAAGAGGCTTACCATGGCCGTTATTCCGTCTGGGTCTACTCTTTGTAAGTAATTCATTTCTGTCTATATTCATTTAGAAAACGACAAGAGTCTCCCTTTTGTGGACTTTCTTTTTACTTCGTTAATTTTTTTGTAGGTTGTTTAATACAGCTGCCTATCTTTTGCGTACAACGTGATTACGTGAATACGAAGGCGTAGTTTGGGTTAATAAATGATCTGGTCTTTGGGTTCGATCCTTAATGTATGATCTGTGCAGATCAAGCGCCATTAAATGCTGTGGGCTCTGCAAACCACTACGAAGGAATTCGTCTTTGATACGCCGTCCTTGGAATCGTGCATATCCCTGAACCCTCAATAATGATTTTTTTTTTAATTTTAAATTTCTGATGCAGATTTCTTCGAAAATGTATGTAGCATAAGGATGCTTACAATATTCCTCCCCATGTAGCTCCATTTGTAATTCTCATGCAGACTCTAGATCTCTGGTGTACAATTTTCCCGTCTCAAACGATTTGTTGATAGTTTATCATGAAAGATGCCAAACCTGTGAACCCTGGTTTGTTTGCCATCTTTGACTGCAGTTTCTAGATGCCTGTGAATAGTCTTTTATTTATCGTTTGCTTGCATCCACTTTGCACTGATACAGTTTAAGTATCCCTATTCGTAAGGGCGCAAATTAGTGTCACCTGCAAAATTGCTGTAGCTGAATTTGACTTTTTTAGTTCAATAGAGGAATATTTTAACGTGCACTAATTTTATATTGTGCAACTTTGGTGTTAACCCTTTAGGGCCTAAGGAGCCCCAAGCAACCTCTTGAATTCTTCTAGAATCAAATTTTCATATTAAAATTTTATAATTTAATATAAATTATTATTTTTCTACAAATAAGAATTCATATCTTCTATATAATGTGATTTTTAATTTATTTTTGGAAAAAAAATGAAATTTATATGATTTTTCAAATTTTATGTCTTTGAAAAATCATAGTAATTACAAAAAAGCTCAATTTCCCATGAAATTTTTATTGAAAATAGAGTTCATTATATTGAACACTATGATGAAGTTGGCATGCTCTCTTTAGTTATACACAAATAAATTCAATAGAGAAACATGTTCCACAGTCCATTTTGAAACTCTAAAATTCCCAACTTCAAATTGCAATAGACAAATCATCATTGCTCCAAATTTGATGGTCAATGGCTCATTGGAAGCGGAATACCTGTGTCCTCACATCTTGTTTATACCCCAAGAGGAACTAAAGCCAAGAGAGTGTTCCAATTCCCAAAATTCATTTTAAAAGAACCAAAATTGGCATGCTAGGCCCTCAAGGGTTAAGTAGTGCAACTATGAATAAATAAGGTGGGTACACCTATAAGTGCCACTTTTTGGTACTGTGCCTAGTAACTACTACTGGTTTGATCAAATTTTCATATAGTCTTCTTGGCAAGTGAAAGCACGTTCCAATGCACCAAAAAACGCAGCATTTAGATACAGTATGCAAAAGTTATTAAGGTTCAAAGTCTGTTTCTAAAAGCGCTCCAGCCAAATAGGTACATAATGGAATTCAGAAATGTATAGCAACTATAGATGGCACTTTTAGGTGAGGTGCAATTTTAGGTGTACCCACCTTAGGTGTTTTGAAAGTTGACTAAAGACTCTCCTGAATATTGGTAATACATTTTAGGCAAGAGTTTGTAGGGGTTGTTTTTAGAAAGTGGTTGAAATTAGGTGCAATTACCTTAATTAGTCCAACCATTTACAACAAAGCAATTGCATTGTTAGAATGAATGACAACTTGGATCACAAATGGCTAGGGTTGAGCTATCGTTTTTATTGCACCCTTCTCTTGTTGATAGAAAAGGATGGTCGGTCAAGGTTTCAACCACTACAAGGGCTCTGCCAAACTTTGGACATTGGATGTTGTCTTGTGGTTGCTCAAGGCTTCAGTATACTCTTGCTTCAAAGTTATTTTGGTTGGGAATCGTGGTTTTGGGATTGTAAGAGGAGTAGGGAAGGAATGCTTAAGAACTTATGACTATTTAGTTTAATATTTGCAAACATTTAGGATTAAGAGAGGAGGGGATTAGCCAACTTTATGTGGACATTGGACAAATGGCAAGTTCCTATTCCTTGAAGTTATACTATCGTCTTCATATTTTATGTGATAGTGTAGATGTTCTTAGTGTTTTTGGATTATTTTGAACTAGATCTATGAATCTCCTACAAGTTAGTACATTTGTGATTAGTGGATATGGATTATTTTATTTTAGATTTGTGAATCTCCTATAAGTTACGTGTACTTTAGTGTTGAAAAACATTAGGATGGATGACAAGTCTCTTTTTCAAGAATAGACAAGTACCTATTGTATGATATAATGTATCCTTTTGCTTGAATTGTATTCCAACATTGAAATACAATAAATTTTGGACAAATTTTTGGCTATCTCCTACAAACATTGGGCATTGCAATGGAATAAATTAATTCTAGCACTTTTGTAGAAGGAGAATTACTAAGGAACTTCAAAAATTCTTCAATCCAAATTCTATTTTTAATTCTTAATCCCTAAATGCCCTAAATATTTTTGGAGCTTCTTAGATTTTGTTGACACTACAAGAGAATGGGGTGTTTTAAGTGAGTTTTTAAGTATAGTCTTAGACATCAAGTTATAAGTAATGACCTTTAAGGCGATTTTCAGCAAAAAATTACTAGAAATACATGTATTTCTAGTAATTTTTTGCTGAAAATCGCCTTAAAGGTCATTACTTATAACTTGATGTCTAGGACTATACTTAAAAACTCACTTAAAACACCCCATTCTCTTGTAGTGTCAAAACTAAACATAAAGATTAAGTTTTGCTTAGTTTTATCAATTAAGTCAAAATTGTGGATGTATGAATCGATACTAAAAGTATTATGGATCACATAGCTAGAAAAGAAAACACATCAATCACTTGTAGATTGAAAGATTGTAATGTTTAATAAATAGTGTATTAAAACTATCAAAAAGTGACATGAAGTCTTTCAAGCCACATTTTACATGTCAAATCTAAAATTGAAGCCTTGAAAAAAAAACATTAAACTAAAGGGCATAACATGCAAAACCATATTCAATTTACAATTTCCCCCTAAAGATCTAGTGTATATGAGGCTTGCTTCCATGAGCCTCTAGTATTAAAAAATTAAGATTTGCAATGGATATCCTTACACAATATCTTCAAAAGAAAAATCATGAATTTTTTTCATAATTAGAATTTTGATGCATAAAATAGACTTTAAGGATCTAACATTTTAAAAAAGTACTACAATAGTATTTTGATAAGATTTTAATGAACTTCAAAGTTTAGTTAGCATCCAAATATTATGCCTTAGAGCATTTTGAAGGGTGCTTGGCAAAACTAGCATGCCAAAGCAATTATGGTGTGTGGCTTTGTCAAATAGACCTTCATGTAATTTCCAAGCTTCAAAAAAATAGGCTAGAGCCACAATAGTATATAGTTTCCAAGGAGTGGTATTTGACATGGTTGATAATTGTTCCTAGGTTATATGTTTCTATTTGGTTGAGGATACTTAATCTTCAATTTAACTAATTATGGACTTATACACAAATTATGGATATTGTCTGTAATCAAAAGTGTATTGGATGACATCTGATAATCATCTATATTTTATTTTCTTAAATTTCATTTGATTTAAAATGATGAGAGTTATCCATTTTAATTCAAAAGTTTACATTTGGATTATATATAGATCATATTTTCATCATTCACATCTATGTGATGTTAATTCTAGAATTAAGATTGTCCAAAATTAGTTAAATTGGACTTTTATTAATTTATATTTAACTAATTATGGACTTTGGCAAGTCTAAAATTAATATCCAAATGTAGATTCCATCCATCTTTTTGAGGTAAAATCTAGAACAATTCTTTTGAAGTCTATAGTATATTGAAAATCAATCTCTCAATACAAGACATTAGAGGAGATTCGAGGGCAACAGGAGCCTGCGAAAGCCCTGTTCCCCGAATTGTTCCCGATCAGAAATTAATTAATTTTTTTTTTTTGAAAAAAAAAAAAAAAAAAGTTTGTCCTGAAATGCAAAAAAAAGTCCAAAAAAAAAATTTTGAAAAAAAATTCGGTGATGTGGCACTCTCTCGACCACGTCAGCACAGGACAGTTCCGCATTCCTGCGGCACATTCCAGCGTTCACAGCTTCGGGAACTCACAGTCTCCCGTTGCCCCCGAATCTCCTCTAATGAAGAGTGAAGTGTGAGAACAAAAATTTCATGTGGCCTACCTTAAAAAAATGAACTCCATCTATTGGAATGGATACACTTTTGAGTACACCAAAGCACTTATAGAGGCAATATGACATGCCCTACTAGAAATACTCTTTGTTTATAGAGATTAATACCAAGTGTAAACGACCATAGTTTTTGATACACTTTGAAAGTAGTTATGGCTAAGATCATCATTACATGTTTTTTCAAGTCTCTAACAAACTGTTTTTGGATTGTTGCCAAGAACTATTTCCTGAACAATAAAGTGGCCCCTACTAGTCTAAATTTTTGAATTTCAAAAATAATAAATTTTTTTTGAAAAATTTCAAAAATAAAATAAAAAACAAAAATTGATTTTGCTTAGATTATTATCATTTTAAAAGATTTAATAATTAATTTATGTAGTCTAACATGAAAGTTTTTCAACCACATTAGCTCATTTACATAGCAAAGTTTCCAAAGGATCATCATGCCGTTCCCAAAGTTTATACAATTATTTCATAATTTGAAAGCTTGCAATCTTCAAGAGGCCTCAAAAAATGTATAATGTTCATTCTACAAAATCTTATAAAATTATTCATTGAACCATTGCACCAACTATATGACCATGATTGGGTGGCCAATAAGTAAAGCTATAATATAACATTGTACCAATCATTTATAGTTTTCTAAAGGCTAAAGAATGTATAGAAAGCTATCTTCATTGGTGAGTCATGTACTTGTTTACACCTATAGAAATGGATGAAATATGTAAAATGTAGATGGCATTTAAATTATCCATCCAAAAGAGTGTATATTCATCCTCTAAAAAGCAACATTGTTTTTGTAATATGCAATGAATCAATGATTTCATGTAATAGAATGAGGGAGTATATCACCTTATATTTCTTCGAGTTCTATTATATTGCTTTGAAGTGAAGTTTTACTAAAAAACCTTACTACTAGTGAAGATAACTTTGTTGAAGGTCTATGGATTCCTGCTATGCAAGAGTAGTATAAGTATTTAGTGATTTATTGCAAGAAATTGATCTTGTGCAAATGTCAAAGACAAAAATATTTCTTTTTGACAATATATTCCCTCATTTTTAGTGGATGAAATTGTTGAATTGCTACATATTCTTAAGATACTAGTAATATTGCTCTTTTAGGATAAATCTTCATTCATTTGAATGAATAATTTTGAGTTTCATCCATACTTTGTATGTCGTTATATATATTTATTTATTTTGTAGATAGATAATTAGATGTAAACCACTACATCACTCCAAAATGAATGATAAAAAAGGCATGGTTTAATACATAAAATAAGTGAGTCCATTGTACTAAGTGGAAGCTCATTGTGAACAAAATCATATTTATAGTGTACATTTGAAAACTTGAATGTACACCACCATTACAATTTTGTCTGCAATTAGTGGGCTTACTTCCATTTGTATTTGTAGTAGGCTCAATTTCTTTACCAAAAATAGAAATTGACTTAATTATTATTAAATATTGCACTACTCACAACTAATCCTTTTTTTTTTGTACCAATGGTACTAGGTTATGGTAGAAGTATCCATTATTAACTAGTGCCCCCTCAACAATCAATAGGATATCCTATTTCCAACCAAGATTGGAATGGATTTCCATTTTCTTTTTAGAATGTGTGTCTTTGTACATTTTCAAGGTTTGGACTGATAAATTAATGATACATAAGTGAGCAAGAAAGCAAGTAGCAATGAGCAAGAAAGTAATTCTTGAATGATTGAAATTAAAAGACTCTAAATGTTGGTCATGGGTCAAGCCCAACTTTTGTCTTTCAAAATTCATAGTAATTTCAATTTAAGCAATAAAATTACCAAAATTTATACATCTCCATCATTTCTATTAATGCACCTAAGAAAATATTTGCTTTGTGTTGCACTATCCTAGACTATGTCCAAATGTGCTTATTTTATTGGTTATAGGTACTTCTACTGTACAACATTTCAAAAAAATTCTATTATTTGCAATAGAGAGTCTTTGGGTCCTCCAAGAGAGAGCGGGTTCATAAACTATAGGAACATTGTGGGAGTTTTGGAAATAATGCCACATCATCAATTTGACTTGGTTGGGCAATTGCAATGTCAGATTTTATTGAGTTAATTTTGAAGTATTTTTAAAGTATTAAAATTTTTTTTTTTAATACTTTTTGAAATTTTTGAAATATTTTATTTTATTTTTTAAAATATTAAAATATAAACTTGCCGCTACTAATTTGTAGCTTTGGGAATTGTTTCAAGGAGCAATTCTAAGATAGGCTCCTAGAAGTCAAAAACCTCCTCACTAATGCGAGAAGAAGTAAGGTAGGTACACCCAAAATCGCCTTGTTCCTAAAAGCGCCATCTACAATGCACATACATTTCCAAAATCAGTCATGTTCACAGGTTGTAGATGGCACTTTTAGAAATAGACTTTGACCATTAATAACTTCTGCATATGGTATCCAAATCCTACATTCTTTGGTGCGTTGGAACATGCTTTCACTTGCCAATGGGACTGCATAAAAATCTGAACTAGCTAATAACAGGAACTAGGCTCAGTATGAATAAGTGGCGCTTTTGGGTGTACCTACCTTAATCTAGTTTCCATACTAACTTTCATTTCTATTCAAAATATAGATGAAATTGTCAAATATAACTGAAAAAGTGTATGAATTTGATTGAAAAGTGCTTTCTGGTCTTAAAGATGGATGGATGCAGAAATACAATTCTTCATCAAATTTCAAGTGATGGCCATTTTGGCTCTTTTCTCAAAAATAAAAGAATAAAAGAATAAAAAAATAACTCACAACACTATGCCATTAAGTATCTGCGAAACTGCCCTGAAATTGCTTGAAATGTCTGCACCAACGCATTCAAACCAATGACAGACAAGAGCGACAGCACCATCGCCACGTGTCTCAATCTCATTTGAGCTAAACTGCTACCGCATTCAACAAACCCTAATTCCCTCTCTGGCCCTTCTGAATTCTGATCTTTTTTACTGTAGCTTTCCACGTCGTCGACTTGTGTCAAATTTGGGACGCCAGAAAGGAATCTCAGTGCCGTAGCAATTGGGTCATGGTTCAAAGAATATGCCGTGATCCATCTTTTCTTCTCTTTCCTTTTAATTTTTTGGAGTTTGCTGATGACATGAAGAAGTCTACAGGAAAGTACTGACCAGTGGTGAGTATTTTAGGGTTGTGTGGCTACGGATATGAATGTTTTTGTTGTCTTTTGATCGGTCGTGCTGGACGAGTTTTGCTGGAATGAAAGAGAAATATGCTGCGGTTGGCGAGATGACTGACTTCGTTCTTTAAGGTGATGGTGATTCGCTTTGGTGATTATGAAGTTGGGAGATTGAATTTGTTGGGGAATTTCTTGAATTGGGGATTCAAGAAATTGGGGATTATGAATTGGGGATTGAACTGGTTTTATTCGATCTGTCACTTCGCTGGCGGAGCTTCGGATTGGTATCTGCAGCAAGTTTGTCTGTAGTCTGTGCAGTACTTTATAATTTTTGCGGGGGATTTTCGAACAAGAGAGCTGGTGGTGGTTATTTGTTGATTCGTAGGATACTTGGCGTCGCGTAGTGGCTACGACTTGCGATCACATTGACACAGATCAGGATGAAGTGCACTGGGAGGTAGAGTATAACGTGGAGTGATTTTGGGTTTGGATTGTTCCAGATTCTTTTGGTTTTGTTGCGATGATAGATGACCAAGAAGCGGTGTGGCGGGGATTCACGTGAGTGTTAGCTTTGACGTGCTGATAGTTGAAGTACCGTATACGTTTTAATTATTTGGAGTTTTTCTTAAGTTTGTTGATTGCTCTTTTGGTTGAAAACTGGATTTTTGTTAGGATTCATGTGACTGGTAGTCTTTCGGGGGAATTCTGTGTTCAATTTTGTGGTGATCTTCTGAAATTTTTACTGGAAGAGGAGAGTCTTTGGTTGCTGGGTTCGAAATCATTATATCGTGGTGATTGTGTCGATGTCTTAAGCCTCGGTAGAGGCAGTAGACTTGAAGTCAAAGACACAGGAGATTGTTTGTGCTTGAAGCATATAATTTGCTCGGACAGGTATGTTACGATCGTGTGTTGTTCTCACGATAGTAGTCGATAACGTAGCAACTAATTCACCAACTTAGTGATTGTCACTTTGATGATTTGCTGACGTTTAGAATGTGTTCTAGGGTGAAGGGTATTGATCGGTTGTATCGTGTTGAGGAAGTGATAAAAAACTTCCTATTAATTGCCATATTCGAAATCCGAGTCTCGCTCTTGTTTCCTGGTACCTCATTTACAGCAGACCCTTCTTGTCATTCATGTGCAAATCTTGGTGATTTATCGGATGTTATTTGCTGATACTTTGAGAATCAATATCCTTTGAACTATATGAACATGTGTCATGAGCTTTTGTGGATGAACTAATTCATGCTGAAATGTGCACTAGTGTGCAAGCAGAGATTGTAGATATACATGGAGTTAGTCAGCTCCTAGAAGAAGGCAAGTGTGTAGGAACTTGGAGAATCAAGATTTGAAAAGGACATTTGCTCTAGTAGATGGTTCTAGATGAAATTTAGAATAGAAAGTAAGAGTAGAAAAGAGGTCCTCTATTTTATGAGATGGAGCTTGGGGTTGAGGAGATACATTCTCTTCCAAGAGGTATCTATATCTCCATAGATCAATAAAAGTTGATGGAATTGCTTTACATAAGGGATGTGATGGTCTGTTTGTTAATACGCTGAATTAAAAATGTGATCGGCACTATGCGTTAGGCATGGCCCTCCCTTGGGCAGCCTGTTGATTGGCTGTCGTAACCTTTTTCTGAATATTAAATTCCATTATGAGCGGGATGGTTGGTGTGCTGGCTTTGTGGAATTTTGTATGTTGGTGATCTTGGAGTACCTCATGATTTTGGTTGCTTCTCAAAATTACTACCAGTGGCTTTGAGTTTATGGATGTGACTGCAGTCTTCCTTGTTTTGTAATGTCAGTTGAAGTCTAGCGGCTGGTAAAGGAAACCTTGGGAACTGCATAATGATGCTGGTGGCTGTTTCATGTTTAATGAAAGAGGCATGTAAAAGACATTCTCATATTGACTGAAGGTCTTGTTCATGCAGGAGCTTTCTTAATTTGTCAACCCGGTGCCCTGGAGCCCTTATCCCGCAAATCGAAAATCATTCAGTGAACGGTAGCGTTCGATCCGACGATTCGGGATCTTGAGTTTTAGGAGTCCCTTCCATTGAATTATGGCAGGGGATTGTTTCCCTGCATGGTCAAGGTCTGAGGAGCAGTGTCTTGCACATTTCCAAGTTGACCTTAGAAGGGGTCTCAGCTCGAGTAGCGTTTTAAAGAGGCGTAAGCAGTATGGGTGGAACGAGCTGGAGAAGGAGCCTGGGAAGCCAATGTGGAAGTTGGTCTTGGAGCAGTTTGACGATATGTTGGTTAAGATTTTGTTGGTAGCGGCGTTTATTAGTTTTGTTCTTGTTTACGTTGATGGCCACTCTACTGAAGAGAGCGGAATTGGCGTTTATGTAGAGCCACTGGTCATTCTCTTCATACTTATATTGAACGCCATTGTTGGAGTATGGCAAGAAAGCAACGCCGAGAGGGCGCTGGAGGCCCTCAAGGAGATGCAATCAGAGCATGCGAAAGTTTTCAGAGATGGGGTTTATATATCCGACTTGCCGGCCAGAGAGCTCATTCCTGGTGATATTGCAGAGCTCCGTGTAGGTGATAAGGTTCCCGCAGACATGCGTATAGTGAAAATGAAGACCTCAACAGTGAGGGTTGAGCAGAGTTCTCTCACAGGTGAGAGTATGTCAGTGGTGAAAACTAATCGTCAAGTGAAGGAGGATATTGAATTGCAAGGCAAGGAGTGTATGGTATTTGCGGGCACGACTATTGTGAACGGCTCTTTCCTCTGCGTCGTAATAGACATCGGCATGAACACGGAGATTGGCAAGATCCAATCTCAAATCCAGGAGGCTTCACTTGAGGAGGCAGATACACCTCTGAAAAAGAAGTTGGATGAATTTGGAGAGCTTTTAACGAAAGTGATTGGTGTCATATGTCTTCTCGTCTGGATCATCAACTACAAATACTTTCTGTCTTGGGAGATGAAGGATGGGTGGCCCGTTAATTTTCAATTCTCGTTTGAGAAGTGCACTTACTACTTCAAAATTGCAGTGGCCTTAGCGGTTGCAGCTATCCCCGAAGGTCTTCCTGCAGTTATTACCACTTGTTTGGCTTTAGGAACGCGGAAAATGGCAGCCAAAAATGCTATTGTGCGGAAGCTCCCCAGCGTTGAGACTCTAGGTTGCACTACGGTGATCTGCTCTGATAAGACAGGCACATTGACGACGAATCAGATGTCTGTTACCAAGCTTGTGCTCAATGGTCCAGCAGCTGGGGTGACTCGTGATTTCCATGTCGAAGGCACGACATACAGTTTCTTGGATGGAAAAATCGATGGCTTGCAAGTTGGCCAGTTGGACAAGAATATGCAATCCTTCGCCGAGATCGCTTCGCTTTGTAATGATGCGGGAATCGCTTATCATGGCAATGGTTTCAAAGCCACTGGAATGCCGACTGAAGCAGCCCTGAAGGTGGTTAATCGAAAGCTCCTGGACTATTGTCTTTGGGTAGTTAAAAAGTTCTGTTTCTGTCAGGAATCCGAGTTGCTTGGAGACAGTAGTGATGTAAAGTTTTTTAAAGACATTTTGGAGACTCGTATCTAACTGCAATCTCTTGTACTTATGATGTGAACCTCTTAGGTTGTGGTGGAAAAGATAGGAGTTCCAGATGCAGCTGCCCAAGCATTCATCAACAAGCAGTGTGTTGGAGAAGGGTTCATTCAAGGAGGGGATGTGCCTCTGGGTGAGTTCATTTTGAATTCTGAATTCTACGAGGAGGTTCTCTTGGTCTACCTACGGTTTCTCCTTGAAATTACTTAAATCTCATATCCAAGCAGCATGGCTTCTCTTCCAATTTTCAAATACCGTTTGATTAGGAGTTTCTCTGTTAATTTACAGCTGTTATATTTTTATGTAAGAGGTGATTTCATATAGGTTCGATGTTTAATGGACCTACATGGTGCCTTGAGGAGTTTGTATTCTGTTTTTTACTGGATTGTCGTATTGGAGGACTTGTAAAATGGAGTATGCACAAGTTGATCTTGGGGTTAAGGGTCATGTATTTTCACCTCATTTACATCTAATCACGTTTTCTCGTCATTTCCTGTCAACAGGATGCAGTAACTGGTGGAATGAAAAGGAGCCTCGAATGGCTATACTTGAGTTTGACCGCAGTCGGAAGTCAATGAGCTGTCTAGTCAAAGTGGGGGATGGTGTCAACAGATTGCTGGTGAAGGTTTGTGAAAGAAAACCACTGTTCTTATTCCAAATTTATTACTGTACCCAATGTCCATAGCTTCTGATATCCGTGGATCACGTCACACCTGGTTGTGGAGAGAAGTATCCTACTTGTGTTTACTCTGTGAATTGATCAACAATCCTCCTGTTTCTCTGGAGGTCTGAATCGAGTCAGTATGTAGTTATAATTAAACTCTTGATTGTCAGTATGAGTTTTCGATGCTTTAGAGATTCTTAATTCTCCACTCAACCTGAAAGTAAAGATTCAATCATTCACCTGTATATTAACTAGAGATTGTTCAATTCAGGGAGCCGTGGAGAATATTTTGGAACGCTGCACACATGTGCAACTCCCGGATGGATCAGTAGTGGATATGACAGAAGGAGCTCGTGATGCTCTTCTTCTAAAACTGAATCGGTTGAGTGCCAAAGCTCTTCGCTGCTTAGGCTTGGCTTATAAGGATGATTTGCAAGATCTTGGTGATTACGATGGAGATACCCATCCCGGCCACAATAGACTTCTGGACACCTCAAATTACGATAAAATTGAAAGCAACCTAATTTTTGTCGGCATGGCTGGACTAAGAGTAATTAATGCACTTTGGACTTTTAACTTTTGGCATATCTGCTGTCTCAAAGTAAATGTTAGTTTGCTGTAGGAACTCGTTGGCCTCTATTCTCTGCGGTAAACTTAATTTTGAAGTTTCCCTCTGAGTTCAAGTTTTCCTCTTTTCTTTTGGTCTTGCTCCGTTGAGTTTGACAGCTGTTTAATTCCCCTTACAGGATCCCCCACGCGAAGAGGTTCGTGGTGCAATTGAAGACTGTGCCGAGGCTGGTATACGAGTGATGGTGATAACTGGAGACAATAAGAACACTGCAGAAGCCATTTGCCGTGAGATTGGCATTTTCAGGGATGGTGAAGATATTTGCGACAAGAGCTTTACGGGTCGTGAGTTTATGGAACTTCCTGCAGAGCGCCGCAAGAGAATCCTTAGTGGCACTGGGGGTCGTGTTTTTTCACGAGCAGAGCCCAAGCACAAGCAAGACATTGTCCGCATTCTGAAGGATGCTGGGGAGGTTGTTGCTATGACGGGGGACGGTGTTAATGACGCTCCTGCTTTGAAGCTTGCTGACATTGGTGTGGCCATGGGTATTGCCGGAACAGAGGTATTTCGCTTGATGCTTATTTCTACCAATTCGAAGCATGATCATCCTAACAACAAAGCTTGATCATCTGCATGTTCTCTTTAGAACAGTGTCTGTGATCGATTCTGTGTGGCTTGTGTACTAAGTGATTTCATTTCGATGCATTATTCAACTTGTGTGATGAGTGGCGAACTTTGATTGGGCAGGTGGCTAAGGAGGCTGCAGATATGGTGCTTGCGGATGATAATTTTAGCACTATCGTTGCCGCTGTTGGGGAAGGCCGTTCAATATATGACAACATGAAGGCCTTCATCAGGTACGTTTTCATAGGCTGGTGTTTTCATCAATGAGTGCAGTTGTGGCTGAGCATTTTGAAGCTTGAGAAAGTAATAGTCTAACAGGAGGACTGGTGTGCAATTACAGATACATGATATCGTCGAATATTGGAGAAGTGGCCTCCATCTTCATTACAGCAGCATTGGGTATGCCGGAAAGCTTAGTCCCCGTGCAGCTGCTGTGGGTCAATCTCGTCACTGATGGTCCTCCCGCCACAGCTCTTGGTTTCAACCCTCCCGATTTTGACATCATGCAGAAGCCTCCACGAAAAAGTGATGATGTCTTAATCAACGCCTGGGTTTTCTTCCGTTACATGGTACTTAATTATATTCCTGACCTTCAAGCCTCTATTCTTCCTACATATGTCAAAATGCTTAAAGTAACGCAAATAGTATCCTCTACCTTTGGGTACAAGAAGTGCACTTCACATCCAGATGCTTACTTGTTTCATGGAGAAGCAGATACGACGACGATGCACCTTCTTCTTTTATCTGCGGATTTGATGAACATTTGCAATTCTACACAGAAACGTGCAAGCTGACTTTGCTTTTCTGCAATTTTTTGCAGGTTATTGGTTTGTATGTCGGAATCGCCACCGTGGGTTCCTTTGCACTGTGGTACACGCACTCGTCCTTCCTCGGGATCAACCTAGCAGGTGATAATCACACGCTTGTGAGCTTCTCGCAATTAAGACACTGGGGGGAGTGCTCGACATGGAAAGATTTCAAGGTGGCCCCATTTACCGCTGGCAACCAGACGCTCTCCTTCGACGACAACCCCTGCGACTACTTCACCACCGGGAAAGTGAAGGCCACCACTCTCTCCTTGTCCGTCCTGGTGGCGATCGAGATGTTCAATTCGCTCAACGCTATTTCCGAGGACGGGAGCTTGCTTTCGATGCCTCCGTGGGTCAACCCGTGGCTGCTTCTGGCCATGGCCCTCTCCTTCTTCCTGCACTTCTTGATTCTTTACATTCCCTTCCTGGCGAAAATCTTCGGCATCGTGCCTCTCAGCCTGAATGAGTGGCTGCTGGTGCTGGTGGTCTCCCTGCCCGTGATTTTGATTGACGAGGGGCTCAAGTTCGTCGGCAGAAGAATAAATCAGCGGGAAAGACAGGCCAGGAAGCTCAAATCGGCTTAAGCTGAATGGTGCTTTATGGGTTTGGGGGTTCCAGTTTTGGGGAAATCCTCTTTCTTCTTCAAGGTCGAAAAGAAAAATTTCTGCTGGAATTCTCGAACGGTAGTTCATTGATTGATTCGAAGTGGACATCATGATTCTTTTTCCCGGACTTGGTTGGGAAAGGGGCCAACCTTTTAGAGTAGAGCCTTGGTGAGAGTTGGAGTGCTAATGAAGTTGGGTTCTTTGACTACCACCTGGTTAGTTTCGTCCTCGTGCTATTGCTAATTTTTTCATTCCATTTTTAAAAGTAGCAGCAGTAGCAGCAGCAAATAGCTGTATTGATCGAGAGAGGACTGGGAGTCTAGTTACATCGACCGAGGCTTTGTTGTGCTTTTCAGGAGTCCACATTGATGAACCGTTATGCCCGTTAATTTATTGACCATTTATTCATGGATATTTTCAAGATAAATTACGCCAACTTATTTTTTGATTGTAAAGATTGTCCGGTTGCTGCCAAGTTACAGCAGCAGAACAGATAATTATATCATGGTGGGGGAATTCATTGACATCTTTTTGAGTGGACTCGCTCATTGGTTTTTTCTACTCCTGAACATGCAGTTGGAGATCTCGGCTTCTTTTCCCAAATGCATTGCTAGTGGCCCGAGCAAAGCATTGATGTGTTTTCTCCGTCAAGGTTCATCTTTGTAGTGTGCTTGATGTCCGTCCTTGCCATCAATTCTTTGGCCATGAGTGCCGTACATCAGTGGACTGGGGCTTCAATGATTTGTACCTGCCTAAACATCAAAATAAATTATTTTGAACTCTTATCTCTGTGGCTCATTGTTGTGCTTATCGTGATCTGAAGCTTCTTTCTTGGGCATTCGTGCTTGATTGACCAGGAATGGAAGTGAGTTCCGTAAATTGTTTTGCATTTGTTTCTCCTTAAGTTTTCTTTTCCGTTATTTTTCCATTGTTTTAGATTTCTGTTCACTTTCATTAGTTTCATCATGAGTTTTCCTTGTCTTTTTCCTTTTCTTTTCTTTCATTGGTAATGAACAGTCATTTCGGTTTCATTTGGATTTTATTTCATAGGTGCTGTCATTCATTGTCACTGTATTGGGTTTTCACTGATTGAATTTCAACCTTAGAAGAGCCTGAAAGCCCTTTGAGGCTGTATAATCTGTGATGAATATGGTGGTATTTGATAAGAAAAACATTGACTGAATACTTTTGAATACAAAGTAAATTAATGATCATGATAGAATGTAAATGCAATGTATCACAATTCATATATTAATTCATAATTGAAGAGTTATGAGGCTAAATAATACAGGTCATATATAGAATTGTTTTTGGGTTAATCCATTTTAGGGCATTGACAAGGTTTCATCACAAGCAATAACAAAGTTGAGACATTGAAGTTTGAGTCTGAGCTAGAAACTTCAATTCTTTCACATTTGAAATCCCTCAACTTTTGTGATTGCAAATATCAGGGTAATTTTCAAGGGCAATTTTTGAGTTTTACCAACTATTTTCCTTTAATTCCCATATTTGAATTGTTTTTTCAAGTATTGATTCTAATTTTTTTCTCTAGCTTTTTTTCCAAATAGAAATTTAATAGTTTTTTTCACTGGTTTTCTTCAAATGTTTTCCAATTGCAACTAGTTGTTTTTTTCCAATTACATCGGCTAACAATGAACTAAATGATGGTTTTCTCCAAACATCAATAAAAATATTCCTTGTCATAGGGTAAAGAAACAAGAACAATATGTTTATTGACCTCAATACCGTAGTTGTCAATTGATTTACGTGAAAGCTATAAAATAAGCCGTGCCATATTGCCATTATAATAAAATTCAAATTGAGAGGATAAGCTACATTTTTTTGTAACATAGTAATTTTGAGCAACTCACTATGGATGGAGTTTTTATTTATTTTTCTTTAAAATTTTCACGCAATGTGTGCCTAAGGAGTAGCTTCAAGGCCCAACAATTTTCATAAGTTTTGAGATCATGGTTTAAAAGTTATTGCAAGATATGTTATTTTCATTCAATGGCGGGCAGCTTAAATAACTTTTAAAAAAAATACTTTGTAAGAAAATTAAAAATTGAAATTGATTCTTTAGGTTTATATAGGCATGGGAAGCTTTGAATCATTTCATTTGGATTAATAAGATGAAAGTTATGAGGAATTTTAGTTTGTGGATAGGTATGGAATCTTTAAAAACCATACCAACTTGCAAACTAAAATTCCTCATAACTTTCATCTTATTAATCTAAATGAATTGATTCAAAGCTTTCCATGCCTATACAAACCTAAAGAATCAATTTCAAATTTTCATTTTTTTATGAAGTGTTTTTAAAGAAGTTTTTTGAGTTGCCCGAATTGTTGGTTGTCGAGTGAAAATAACTTATCATACAATAACTTTTTAACCATGTACACAACTTATGAAAATTGTTGGGCCTTGAAGCTACTCCTTAGACACACATTATGCGAAAATTTCAAAGAAAAAAAATAAAAACTCCATCCATAGTGAGTTGCCCAAAATCACTATGTTGCAAAAAAACAGAGCTTGGTCGTTTAGAGGTTAAGTACCAAAAAGCTAAAGCAACACAAAGAAGGAGTTTTACATGACTTTACAGTTAACTCTAATACTGTACATGTAGGTTAGTTTCGTAAATAACTCGGGAAAATTTCAAAAATGTCTAAATTTTAAAAATTATTTACAACTATTTCTAAAAATATGAAACAATTTTTCTTGAGAAAAAATAGAAAAAGAAACACATTTATCCATGAATAGAAAGAATCAATCCAAAATTAGGAGTGTCTTCATGAAATGCCGAAAACAAAAAAATTCCAATCTCCTGCCAAACTGTTGAACTGGGAAAAGTAAACTATTTCGGCATGACTTGCCAAAAGAGCCCTACACGTACGCTAAGCTAACATGATGATCTAACCTTTATCACTGCCTTTTGAGCTTTGTTGAAAGCTAAAAAAATTCTATGTGCATTTACTTGTATAGTAAGCTTAAGGTAAACTACCCCAATGTGGTCAAAATTGGAGCAAGTTCATTGTGGGCAAAATTGTATTCATGGTGTACATTCAAGTTCTCAAATGTCCACATCCATTGATTTCAATATCTGAGTCAGCCGTTTGCCTGAGTTTGTCGTCCGCGGATCCGGTGCCCTTGTCGAGTAAGCTGAGTCTTTGCCATTGCTTACAGTTGCGACGAATGGAGGCCGTCGTGGTTGAGCAGGTAGGTGATTTCATCGAGAGGCGCCGGCCTGAAAGCGGAGATTCAGCGGAGACTGAAGAGCTCGGCCACCTCGTAGTCTAGGGAGGGTGGAAGAGGACATTCATCGTGCTATCAGGTGCTTCTAGCTTCGTGAATTCAGCTACCTGCTCCGCGAAAGGGATACGAGGCGCACGGCTCTCAATGGGAAATTTTTTTAGATTCAGACGTGATAATTCTCACGAACAGAAGTCGGACACAATCGAATTACAAATACACAAATCTTGGAAATTAACAAGTTTCCAAATGGGGTAAGTGATCATGACACCCCATATTCATTGTGCTTGATATATATCTTTTCGTGACCAATGGTATATCTTCCATTTCAATGATTATTGATGGAATGCCGAAGCAGCTGAATTGTTAGGATCTATTGTTACTTTGCCGAGCTCTTAAATCGTCTTCGAAGACTGCGGACGAAAGGCGTCCCGTCAGAATCTTCTCTTGAGCAACTTGCGTTTCTCTCACTTCAATAGACACCAATGGAGAATACTCGATCACCAAATTTCTTTCGAGTTATTGGGGGTTTCCATGCCGTTTTTACGGATGGCCTTGGATCACTAGCTGTTGCCTGCTGAGGATTGTGCTGTTGGAGGACGTAGAATGCTGTGATGGGAAAGAAACGCTGGTGAATCAGCTGCTACCCGTGAAAAATCTTTCATTAGTAAGGTGTTGGTTGAATTTGATTCGCAGTTTCTTCCGTTGCAGGTTGAGGGAAGCAATGTATCCCCTCGTACCCATGCATGTTATTGGGTTCTGATGCTTTTTATTTGCAGTGGCACAATTTGCACCGGTAATCTTCGAATCTCACGACCCCTAACATTCAAGTTTTCTCGACAGCTTTCGGAACGCAACATGCCTGCAGAGCATGTGAGAGGATGGCGGCGTACCAAAATGAGCCCAACTGATCAGCTGGGCTGCTTTTTTAATTCTAGGTGTAACTCCCAGAGACGGGACTCCCTATCAGCTCAGGTTCATATGTTCAATTCAGTAAGGATGAACCTTTCTTCTTCGACTCGGTCACGAGAGCATGCGTTTGTGTCCTTTCCCACGCAACCAAGTGCATCACCAAACCTCCAGCAAATCTTTTAAGTCACTACATCAATCTCTGCACCAGGAATCCGTTCCTTCTGGTGGTGTTCGGAGTTCTGAAGACGTTGAATCATTTCTGAAGTTGAAATTCTGCGCTCTGTCTTAACTAGGTCTCTGTTGAGGATGCTATGGGCTTAGCAGCAGGTCTTGTTGAGGTGTTGATTGGCGTGTTCCGAAGCACATGGTGGCAGCTTGAATGAAGTCAACAGTAGTGCATCCAGGTCTGATGCTATAATTGTCTCTCACTAATCTTCCTTCTTTGATTTTGTTTCAGATACTCTTAACTTTTGAAACGTGCAAGCATTGACATGGAAGTTGCACAGTTGCACGTGTGGTCTTACTTGTACGCATTTCTTGGTTATTTTTCTTTCTACATTTACTGAGCCTACGCTTTCGTGGGTTCAAGTATCTCTGTCTAGTTATGAATTTATCTTTCAGCTGTATGATTTGTAGTGAACCTACTGGTTGCGTTCCAGCCGGCATTTCGTTTTTCCAACTTTCAATCTTTCATTTGCCAGCGGTTAGTACTCCACCACGCTTCAGCATTGCTGGTGTTCTGCATGTCTTCAAGAAGATTTTAGAAGCTAGACCGACCTATTACGTACATTGTCAGTGGTGTATCTGTGGAGTATGGGAATTTGTGTTTTCCGATTGGTTCTTTGACTTTGGATTTGGAGATTGAAATCGATTTCTCTCAGGAGGACGAAGGAGCAGCTCGAAGCCAAGACTGAGTTGCTTCCAAATGTACATACAAGGTTGAGGGAGCTCCTAGTTTCCGATTTCCGTACTACTCATCTTGTGTAGAAGGTGGTAAGTACGATTGTGCTCTTCCTTAATTGTAAGCTAGAATTAGGATGCCGTGTAGAGGCCAAAAAGCATTTAACCTAGCTAGCTGCTCTTAAGTTTACGTCGAAGTTCTCGTTAATCCAGCTGAGGAAGGAACAAGGTCGATGGAAGACGCAAATTGTTCCATCTCCACAGAAGCTTAGCTTCAGGTATTATTGTTTGACTCCGCTCATTGATCTAGTGTCTTGAGGAATGAGAGTCTGCTTTTGCTTCCAGTCATGACACCTCATGGTGAAAGCTTAGACTACAGAGTCGAATTTGGGTTCTGGAGAGTGATTTGTCCGCCTTTCATCAAATCGTATGTGAGTCACATCCTTTTATATCTCGACTGATATTAAGTGATCTGCCCTCCGTGGATCATGAAACAGTACTTCTAAGTTTGAAATTTGAATCGTTTGAAGAACCACGTTGTAGTTTGAAGTGCTAGGTTGTGACAATGAGAATGCTCTACCTTAGCGCAAAATAAGCTTATTTAAGGTAGAGGTACCCATAGTTGATCACTTCAACAATTTTCAGGCAAATCAGGAGCAGTATGAGGTACATGAAATGTTTGTCAAGTAGAAAGATATGAAATATGGGGATTACAAATTTTTCAGAATTTTATTCCCAAAATTGAAATCACTGTGTTTGTGTTTTTCCTGTAGTAGTGTAAAATAAGCTTATTTACTTTGTGAACACATGAGCGCATATTAAGCTTGTGCCTACAAAGCTAAGTATAAGTTAACACCAAATGAATGCCACGGCCTGTTTGTCACATGGTGGCCATCACCATTGACTGTTGAAAAGTGAAGCTTTTCAAGCATTTTCCTGGCTTTTCCAACTGCACAGTTTTATGCACAGATTCACACCCAGAAGCTTTGCAGAAAGCTGAAAAAATTCTGTGCGTACTCACGCCTACAGTAACCTTACTCAGATGATTGACCATTTAATTTCGTTGGATCCCCAGCTGACTCACCCCTGTGAATTGCATGATTGTGTTAACTTATTTATGTACATGATGGTAAGTACCATTCTTGAACAAAAGGTTCCCATCTAACAGTACAGTATTACAGTGCTGCTCCTTCCTCTACTGAAGCTTTTGATATCACGTAAACCACTTGCAGGAATTTCCCCGTACATTTGCAGGGAGGGTTCTGAGGCATAATGCCTGATTGTGCGAGTTTTCTTGCGTAATTGGGCATTACGTATTACTCATCCAACTTCGATTTCTCATCCTTGATTTCTCATCATTTTGTTCGTGATTTATGTCGGGCAATGGCTCCTCATTGTCGGGTGTTTTGGGAAATAACAGGCCTCCTCGTCGGGCTCCGCACTCCTCGTCTGCCCGTTATTTCCCAAAACACTCTCCTCCTCGGGCATTGCCCTATACGTAAAGCACTCCCAGGAAGTGCACCATTCATTTCCCAGGAGGATTGCGGAGTGTAATGCTCAGCTAGCGATGGTATTTCCCGTAACCGGGGATTACGTGTTCTTCATCGAACTTGCACTCTCATCCCGCGATTTCATCCAATTAATCGTGCTTTACGCCGGACAATGACCGCTCGTCGTCGGGGATTACTGAAATTAAAGTGCCTCCTCGTCGGGCTCCGCCCTCCTCGTCGGCACTTTAATTTCAGTAATCCCCTCCTCCTCAGGCATTGCCCTATATGCTTACCACATGAATAGTGGGTCTTTACAAATGGAACAGTTCATGGAAGTTGAAGTACTTGGGACCCTCCTGGCAGCCTTTCTTTTCTATTCAAGATTTCGATGACCTAAAAAGCAAGCTAGATGTGGAAACTTTCTACTCCTGGTTGCTTGGACGACTTCACAAAAGTTGTGTTGAAAAGTCTTGAATGGGACATTCAAGCATAGGAAGATGCATTCCAACTTCAAAATCCTTCACTGTGTACGTCCATTCCCCATACCAACTCCCGTTTTGCAACTGCATTTGAATGAAATTCTTTACAACTGTTTTTGAAAGAATGATGAAATCTCGTTTCTTTGGTACATCATGGAATTTTAAGAATCTTTTGTAGAAATTTGAAATTACGGAGAATTTTGGAAGAAAATTGGAAGAAAAATGATGTCATCTGAAGGTGTGCCCAACTTTTTTTGAAACTAGAACTTTTGGGTGTATATAATAGTGTAGAATTAGTGTGCCCTATGCCAGTGCTATAGTTGAAATAAAAGTAAGAGTGATTTTGAATTTTTTGAATTCATAAAAAATACAAAAGCCAATAACCTTTTTTGTCGTAAGTTGGAATGTCATAAAGTAAAGCCTATGCACCCCTCCTTGTTGAGGGCTTTTTGACCGTATCAAGAACACGACCAAGGGACACACAATTTAGAAGATTTCAATGTAACTAAACAAAACAATCAAACACCCTAATTTAGAGTATGGATTTGATGGTAGAAACCTATTATTCATTTGTATCTACAATTTCAAAAAATAAGTAAACTTGTGGTTGTATACCAAAAGTTCAAATTGTAATAAAATATTCAGTTTTAGAAGTTTCTTGAAAAATCAAAACAAAGGAGAAACTACAAATGATGATATTGATTTCAATAGTAAGACTCAAATTCAAAAAGTATCAATTTTATGGCTCAAACTTAGATTAAGAGCATATAGCTAAAAGTTGCATTATGAGGTGATATGTGGATAAGGCATTTTGTTTATACTAAAATAAAGTTGAAAACTTTAAGCAAAAATTCTCAACACAATCCATGATCCATCCCTCAAGTATCCCCCCCCCCCCCCCCCCCTCCCCTCTATTAATCAAAAACTTTTTTTTTCCATCCAATCAAAAGGTTCATGAAGTCATCCTTCTTGTAGTTGTTAGAGGATTAATTATTTTAAGTTCATAAGCAATATGCAAGCATTTCACTTCTACAAGCATCATTCAAAACATTGTTGTAATACAATAAATAAACAACTATTCCAAGCAAAAAACCTAATATTCCAAATACATAAGAAGTGATTTACAACAAAAAAAATTCAATATATAAATGAAATTTGGTCTACAGTAGGTTGAAATAGCAACTACAATCAATGCCTTGGGGGTGACAATAATGGAGTGATTGGTGCCTACTTTAGAAACAATTTGAGTATAAATCCATTAAAGAAAGTGTTTTTTTAGGCATTGATGTTGCAACCATTATAGAAAATATTGTGACTACTTTAAGTTAGTGAGACGACCATTAGGTAGGGATGCATTTTTTGTATTTTGGGCATAATCTAGAGACTCTTTTGGGCCAAGTGAGTAGCAAACTTCAAAAATTCATAACAAATTCAAACTTTGTGAAGAATATGAAATTTCAATCGTTCTTGCCTTTATTAACATTTGTCCTTTATAGGAAAAAATTGCATATTTTCAACAATGCTATAGAATAAACCAATCATTCTACCTAGATTAGGTTAGTGCACAATGAATGGTTTTCTTAAGAACTTATTGTTAGAGAACAAAAAACTCATTTTTATATTCTAAGGAGCAACATTGGGTACCCTATTTTGAAGGTAGTAGAATAATCCTTAGTAAAATTTTCATTGTGGAGGTCAAAATCAAGATTATTTGTTTTTTTGTTTCTATGTAATATAATTCAAATGTACCTATATATTATAACATTTCAACATTCAACGTATTGGTATCAAATATAATAATATTACGCTAATAATGCTATCATACAATTGATTAAAATTTGAATATTTCTATAGTATTATGATACTATAATAGTGATAGTATGATATTTATAATATATTATATCCATATATATTCAAAACTATACCATTTCTTTTTTTAAGAAATATGACCTTGACTCAATGGCCATTTCTATTTCAAATATATAAGATAGGAGGTCCATAAAGCACTTAGATTCAAGAAGTGTCTTTCAAGATAGAATTACATTTTTTACTTATTGCACCAAAAATGTACAAATAGTATATATTTTAAGAAGGGGACACTTTTCAATGACCAATGTATTTCAATCAAAAAATTTGCACTACTATTTCCACAAAGCTCCCAAAAAATGAGACAACTTGCATTAGATGCCCATTTGATATGACCAAAGTAGACACTAAAAAATGATTTAAAATTTAAACCAATGGGTGTAATTTTTATTTCTACAATAATATGGAAAGTCATCAATTGCCCACTTTTTGGTTGTAGCGTACTTAATCTCTAAAGAGTGAAAATCCCCTTAGGAACTCTTGAAATTTTGGTAGACTTGTGTGACCTCAATTTTTGATATCCTTCTTTGAAATTGTTTTGGAGATAGAAAATCACATTAGCTTTCTAGGATTATAATTCTCATTTCAATCAATGCTTGAGAGCAAAAACTATACCACCCTAAATCCAAAAAGTAGCCCACTAGGTAGTACAAAAAAACATATAAAGTTTACATCAATTTTTTTTCCGAAGAGTAATATTTGTGTGTACATGTAAAGCTTTGATTTATTCTATTTTGACTAATGATGAGAAAATCATGGACTATCTTAGCATCTTGTTTATTAGGATATCAAAGCATCTTCTTGAAAAAATAACTCATTTGACAAGCATAAGTTTAAGTGTTAGAACAACCTTACCATTGGGATTATTATATCTCAATTCCATCTTAGAGCTATTAGCATTGACGGGGTTCAATTCGTGAAAATAATAATAATATAAATGCAAACATTAGGGGGTATTATTATTTTTATTTTATTTGCACCCTACCATTAAATACTTTATCAATGTGGTTCATTAAAAGGTGGGGCATACTTCAACTCTAATTGCCAATTGCCATGAATATATCATATAATTTTTCACTTCAATTTTTTTGCACTATTCACAATTAGAGAATTTAGTGTAGAATTTAGGGGTTACAATTAGGATTTTTTCCTGAACACATACTGAATCACCCCACCTCAAGCACATTCCACAATTGAATGCACATTGAGTGTAAAAACTGAATGAAACAATGCAATTGCATACACATTCAATACAAGCAAGATATGAAACGATTCAAGTGCACATCACAAATCATTCAGACACACTGTAGAATAGTACACATTTAATGTGTTTACAAACATAATTGCAAACAAATTATAACATTGTACATGGAGTCTAAGGTAGGGGGCTGTAAAAGCGACCCTTTACTAGCTGATTTGCATTTTGGGGAAGCTAAACGCCTTAAAACAATTTTTAGTAAATTTTCGTGGTAAGAAAAATGGAATTGGCATTTAATCCAAGTTGTTTCATATTTTTAGGACCTTCATGGAATTAGTTATGAATTTTTGAAGTTGAAAACACAATGGTTTCTAAAAGCGACCCCCTCCTCAAATGTACACTTTTGGTACATGTTAGAGGCAAAATCTACTAGATCGCTTTTAGAGTTAGTACAAGTTGTGGTGATAGCCAATATAGAATACTAAAAATTATTTTTTATGGCACCAAATATGCACAACCAGATACAAACTTATTACAGTGGAAACACTGAAAATTGTCCAAATAAGGAATTTAGCATAGTTGGAGGCAATTTTTTCTTAAAATAATGTTTTCTACTATTAGCAAGTGAAAATCATGAATATTAAAAAAAACAAAATTTTTGGATGTTGTATGTAATTTCTATAATTTTTGAAAGTGTTGCCTTAGAAAAAAAATGAACCCTGCAAAAGGCTGTCAGTTTTTCATTTTCGGTAGTCGCATAGCACAAGTACAGAAATTTTTTAATTAAATTTTTTAAAATTAAAATTAAAAAATATTTAAAAAATTAAAAATATTATAAAAGTCGCCAATCTGATGTGGAACTTGTAGTTCCATGTCAGATTACCCAAAAATAAAAATATTTTTTTATCAAAAAAAAATTAAAATTTTGTAATTGCACCATAATTCATTGTAGGGTGCAAAACGAGAAACCTTTTAGTGGGCTTAGATTTTTTGTAATGGCTCCCTAGACCATTGAAATTGTTCAATAGATGCCCCCAAATCTGAACATAGCTATAATCAAATAGTGAGCCAATCAGATTTTGGTATGTGTCCCTTAATTGCATCAACAAATTACACTCAAACATTTGGCAAACACATTCACTGCAGTCTAGGGACGATTTTGGATGAGTCTAGGGTCCACTACAAGGTACAAGTGCGATATTGGGTGTTTCTCCCTTAAGAATCTAAATCACAAAAAGAACAACTTTGGATTAGGATCAGCAATAGTCATTTTGCAATCTAAGTTGTTACCTACAAAGAGGGAGCATGAGTGCCATGAAAAACACCAAAAGCAACAACATACAATTCAAAGCATACAATCTTTCATGATTTCTACTAAGTTAGGAGGTCCATAAACGGTGACCATCTAAAGGTCGGAACTGAATTTTGGAGAGGTAAAACATCTTGAAATATTTTTCAGTAAATTTTCATTGAAAGATAAGTAGAATAGGCATCTACTCCAAGTCATTTCATATTTTTTGAAGCTTTGTAGCATTAGTTACAAATTTTTGAAGTTGAAAAAAAAAAGTTCATTTGTAATAATCAAAAGCAACCACCTTCTGAAATGTGCAAATGTAGTACATTGAAGAAAGAAAAATGTACCTCTCATGCATGTTTGCTTTTAATGCATGGTTAGCATTTGAGCCTCTTACCTTACATCCATATTCTCCATGGATTTTAGCTCCGCCCAAAACTTGCACGAATGGAAAAGGTATTGAAACCCTCAATTGTAAGCTCTAGCATTTGAAATTCAAGAATTAAGAGACAAAACATTGACTACAACAACACCAACTAGATTGGGTTTCAAAGATACTTGCAATGCATTGGGTTTAGGATTCACAAAAATTTCTAAATGAAAAAGACTACGTTGCAACACTCAAAAAAATACCCCAAAATTTTGACACATTAGAAACATGTGCCTTAAAGTTGGCACCCTTGAATCAACAAACATTTATTCTATTGTATTGTACTTCAACCAAAAGTATCTAGCAATTTAGGACTTTACAAATTTAAGATATAGAAGATTGAAGGAAGGATCTCACCAATCACCTTTGTCACCTACACTACAATTACAAGTGAATGGCCTACTAGCCTTTAAACCTTTAATTTTGTTAGTTTTTTTAATTTATTTTTAATAAAATTTTCAGTAGATATTATATCCTAAGCTTCAACTAGACATGTTAATCAATGAAAAGTTGAATAGAAAGTCAAATATTCACCCACAACAACAATTAACAAATGTCAACATGGAGTTGGCATGTTCTATTTTATAACACATTTGCATTAAGACAAAAAAATTGCAAGAAGTTGAAATTGTTCCAAATCAATGTTGAGTCAAATACTTATATAGAAAACTTTAAAAAAATCCATAGACACACTTCTAAGGAGGTAGATGAAGAAGACATATAGATTGCATTGATGGCTTGCTATACAAGTGAGTACTAGCTTTCTTTGGATAAACTTGAGCAAACTCTAAACTCACTTTTACCTCTTGACATTTCACTAACATTATATTTCAATTCCTCAACATCAATACTAGGAAAATTCAATTATAGAGGGGAGGGGGCCGAAAAGTCATTGCTTCTAGTTTTCCCTACACTATAAAGGCAATTTTGCTTATAAACTCCTTTAGCATCCTCTTCTTCCTCATGAATGACAAAAACTTGCTTATATATTGGTTTCATTGCCTACAATTTGTTTTCAATGTAACACTAGTTATCAAAGTCCCAAAATAGGAATGTCTAGTCCACACACACTTCTCAAAATACAATTGCAATTCTACGTAAATGTCACTACTTTGGCAAAAAGAAATGGACTCAAAAGCTCTAGCCAAAATCTCTTATCTTCAACGGCGTACAACTTGATCTTGAAAGCCATCTTGCATGCCCCAACCCATACAAACAAACTATATATTAGCCCTTATAAACCCCAAAGATTTGCAACTAAATTCAAAAATGCCACCATTACTCTAATATATCAACCCTTGTAGCAAATCAACAATACAATTAGCAACACAAGGAGTAGTAAATCTAATCCTCAATTGAGAAAGATGACAAGAAGATTGCATTGTAAACCCTAATCATAGCACTCCACCTTTTTTATGGATGCAATACAAATCCATCCAATGGTCAAAGTCACCCCAAGTGGAACAACATCTCTAACATTTAAACATTTATCATCCTAACCAACATGCCAAGTCATAAACCAACCCTAATAACGACTTTTGTCTTACTAAACTAATATAAAAGGAGATATTCTAAGTCTAATTTTTCCTAATAGAACTTATTATTCCACACCCTATAGTATTTTGAAAACATCCAATGACATTTTATATACACTATAATATAATCAATCACTTTATATGTTTTAGCCCCTTAAATTTTTTTCTACCTACATTTCTACTTCTACCACTTATTGTGCCCTCAAGTATTATTGACTTAGTCATTCTTTCAATTTGGTACCCACTTCTACTTAATAATTTTTTAAGGTTGAAAATCAAGTAAGTTTTGGGAAATTTTTTTCCTTCATTGTCAACTCAATTGTACAACCTATAAAGTTATAAATTTGTAGTACAAAATTTTTAAGTTAAGAAGATTCAAAGTCAAAAAATGTAGTAGAGCAAGGTGCAAAAAAATTGTCTTCTTCACCAATGTACGGGGAGTTCAGCAGTTAGTTACAAGTTAGCCGAAATTTTTTAAAGATTTCTGAACAACATAGAAATGTTTAGGATGAGGTTCCGAATGGAAAAACAAGATTTTTGGAAATAGACCAGGTAGGAAAATGAAGTCTTGGCATTTTGGCCATCCATCTTTGGAACATGTAGGAAAATGATTGATTGCAAAACCCTTTTTACGGCAGGCAGCCAACCAAGAATATACTTTGTAGGAAAAAATTTTAAGATGTATATAAGAAAATATTGTAGTATACTCAGTGTCTCAGTAATTAGTCAGTATCTAAGCTTTGTTTACAAGCATCTCAATTGATTGCCCTTCATTGAAAAATTTGAGATAGCCTGTAAATTCATGGGAATTACAAAAATTCTATAAATGAATTGGCTATTTGGCATTTACCGTTGGATAGTGCTGTAGTGGGTAGTTTGAGCACTTGTTTTAATTAATTTGAAGGGTGGTGGCTACCACAGGTGCCATTGATTAGGTGTCCAGTCACTGTGATGATTCATCTTAAGCCATTGCTAAGTTGCCTAACGCCCCAATCGCTTGTAGGGTTTTGGGTGTCACACTGTCTCTCCCTGTCATGCAGTCACCTGCATGTTGTGATTGTTGTCACTGAGTTGTCATGCAGTTATCTTGATCTCACTTATCTTCCCTAATTTTGCTTTGTTCTAAATTTTTGTGCGATGTTGCGACTCTTGCGAGCATGGTTGGATTCAAGATTTCTTGTGCTCTTTGCGCAATTGTGTCGACTTGCATTGTGTGTTAACTGATTTGCAATTCTGCATCTCTGATCAAAAATTCAAAATATTCTCATGTGGCGGAGTGGCGAGTGATTGCGGTGGACTAGCACCTTGGCGGGTGATTGCAGATCGCCTGATTGGTGAAACTGTGGAGGTTTAGGGTGATCACCTGGTCGGTGAAGCTCCGGCAAACTAGCGGTTTAGGATGATTGCTTGATTGTAAAGCTGCGGCGGACTGGTGATAGCCTGATTAGTGAAGCGGATTGTAAGTTTTTAAATTTTGACTTTGTATTTGTTGGCATTCGGGCAATTGGGGGGCGGGGGCATCATTGACTTACAATTGTTGCTTTCGGGGAGTCCGAGCTTTGTATTCTTTGGTTTTTTAGCTTCTTTGTCATTCAAGGTTGAATGTGCAATTCTTGTGTCTGGCTTAAACTTAGGTTCGTTTCAGTCTCTCCGTTTTAGTCAACATGTTTTAGTCTCTCCATTTATGTTTGCAAGAGTTTTTTCAAACCTATGGTTTCAAAAATTTCATTTTCTATTTTTTTTATCTTTGTTTGTTATATGCGTTTAGCTACATGTTGTATGCAGGAGTATGTGGAAACTAGTCGCTTTGATCGCTTTGAGAGAATGAATTTTGAGATGTACTAAAAAATTTTGCAAGTTATGGCAAAGAGGCAGAAATCTCTTTAGGATCATTACTTCGTGAAGTCTCATGAAATGGATCCAGTAGACTTGTTGTCCTCTACTTGTGAGAGCACAAAATCGGTAGGTAGTCCAGATACAAATCAACCCCCTCCCTCCCAAGCAGAACTTGTTTAAACTTTGTGGAAGGATCAATGGTCTACTCAGTTTCAGTGGTTGCAATTTTCTGCGAATGTGGGAAAACTTTTTTGCAAAATTTGTATGGATAAAGGGGGGCGGTCAATCTATGCAAAAGAAGGTTCCCGAAACTTCAAAGTTAGTGCTTTTTTGGACCATGCTTGCTCAAATGAACACAAGCAACTTGCTTGGGTAGCCAATAGTGGGGTGAAAACGATGGAAAAGGCTATTGTGAACAATCAACGTGCTTGCGATGAAGCGTTGCAGACATTATTCCAAGCAGCCTACTTTACAAGGAAGCAATCTCTTCCATTCTCTAAATTTCCAGAATTGTGCAAATCATTGGGAATAGTTAAAGCTCCAATCACTACTTTTATGTATTAGGGCGAAAAAGCTTGTGCAGAGCTTATTGCATGCATTTCTATATTTATTCATAAAATAATAATTTGTAGGGTTCGCAATTCTCCATTTTATGGCATTATGGTTGTGAGTCCATTGACATTAGTGTCATTGGAGACCTTGTAGTTTTTGCAACAATTGTGGAGGAAGGGGTGCATGTCATCATTTTCTTAGGTCTTTTGCAAATACAAGGCGGCAAAAAAGATGTTGTCATTTTTGAGACTCTCATTTCTCATCTACGGAGCTCGGGGTTGGATTTGTGCAAATTTGTTGCTTTTGGAAGTGATGGAGCAAGTACCATGGTCGGCAAGCAAGCTAGTGTGGTAACAAAATTGAAGATCCAAGTTAATCCGTTCTTCCTTGCTTATCATTGTGTTGCTCATTGTACTAATCTAGCAACCCTAAGTGCTTGTAAAAGCACCTAATTCTAAAGTATTGTCAGCTGAAGTTGACTCTTTGCTAAATTCAGTTTCTTCTTTCTTCTAGAAATTAAGCAAACGGAAGCATTCATTCATGTCTTTGCAAGAAGGATTACTTGATGCTAAAAAAAGCATGAAGCGATATCATAAGATCCATTGGCTAAGTCATTTGCAGGCAATTACCTCGCTCTGTGATTCACTTGAATTGATGTTGTGCTTTTTTAGGGATTTGAATGATAGTGAGTTAGGTCAAGCTAAGTCTGTGTTGGAGAAACTGAATCAGTTCAAGTTCATTTATATTTTGTATTTCCTAGCTGACATTCTCCATTCATTGGCCATGTTGTCCAAGGTTTTCCAGTCCAAGTTTGTTGATGTTACCACAATTGGTAGCATAGTTCGTAGTGAAATTGCTCAAATCCAAATGTTGTTCATTGTTGACTCTCATGATTTGAATGCTCCAACATTCAATGAGGAGACTCGTTTTTATATCTTGCTTGAGTATGGTCCTCACAGGGGTCACCTAAGGAGGCTCCAATCTAAAATTCAGAGTAAAATGTTTCATAGCTTTGAAATGTAGAGATCCAGGCTTGGTACAGACTTGGAGGAGGCACTAGCTTTTCAAAAGTCCTTTGCAAAGGTTGTTCGTACAAGGTTAGATTCCCGTTTCAAGGATAATGATATAATTTCTTGTTTCAAGGTTCTTAACCCCTAAAGGTCAGAGACTATGTCTTCACCAAAAACAAACCAAAATTGCCATGTCTACTTCAAGCACCAAATTTTTGAAAAAAACCATGTTTAGGCACATGTAACTGTAGGATCTTATAGTACACTTGTGTGAAAAGATGTGGAAAAAATTTCAGAATTTTCCACCATATAGATTGCAAGATATTAGCATTTGAATTGACAAAAACCCTGTTTTTGTCCCTGCAAAAAAGTGGGCAGTTGCACTTCACAAGGTCACATTTCTATGAAAAAATGTCCAAAATGGTGGTGCTTCTTTGGATTCATTCTTCACGGCAAGTTGGCTATATGCTCAAAAAAATTTGCATGATTTGAAATTGTACAACATATAGGAAAAAATTAATAAGTAGAAAGAAGTAGAGTGTGATTCAAAATACTAAATTGTTAAAATTTTATTTATAGAATAAAAAAATATCAATCCCAATGGTTGGAATGTTGTGACAAAAAATCAACATCCACATTTTTAATTTTTTTTCAAAAATATTTACAATTGAGGAAAATAAAGGCTTTCAAAGTTTATTTTAGAGTAGAGAATCCATAATTGCCCGTAAACTAAATCTCTTTATAACTTTCGTCTCATAAATCAAAATGGAGTGATTCAAAGCTTTTTGCATATATGTACATCTAGAAAACAAATTTCAAATTTCAAATTTTGAAAAAAAAGTTTTTATAAGAAATTTTTGGGCTGCCCGCCGACCAATGAAAACTACATATCATGCAATAACTTTTTGACCATGTAGTCAAAAGTTATGAAAATTGTTGGGCCTTGAAGCTACTCCTCGTGCACATGTTGTGTGAAAATTTCAATGAAAAAAAAAAAATCCATTCGTAGTGAGCTGCCCAAAATCGCTATGTTGCCAAAAAACACAATTTGGTCCTTTAGGGGTTAACTCTACTAATATGCCCTCAAGGTAGGTGGGCTTGCAAAACTGGTTTGTTGTAGAATTAGACACTTTGTTGGCCCATTATTCAGTAGATTGTTCACATGGAGGCTTCTCTCTTTCCACCTTGGTTGATGTAGTAGCATGTAAGTGAGAGCTTTTAGCCTTCAAACTCCAATGTAGCATTGAATGGACTAACAAAAATTTTAGGGACTTATGGGGTATGATTACTTGGAATCATTCATTGCAAATCCGCTATCCTAACCTCCTTATTCTTGCAAAATTAGTATTTGTTCAGTGTGTTTCAACTGCGACATGTAAACGTGCTTTTAGTGTGCTAAATTTAATTAAAACAAAAGTTAGGAACAAGTTGAAAACTAAGAATCTAGAAGCAATGCTATGAATTGCACTTGAAGGCCCAGATGAGGAGACAGGTGACATTATTTGTGATGCTATTCTTCTTTGGAAGAATGATAGTATGTATTGGTTTATGTATGCTAACCCCTCTTTGTATTTGAATAATACAAGCAAAATTAGTGTAAGTGATGCATCTTGCTCAACATGGGCACTTGGAAATGATGGTAGTAATGGTACTAACACTTCTTGATTTGCAATATTCACCATACTAACAAGCCTCTGGAAAATACTTGGACCCTCTTTTGGATCCTTGTATTTTCTGAAGGCTACATCCTTGGCCTTAGGATGGTAGGGGCTTGGCTAGGTTCAATTCCTGCCAAGGATATTTTAATAAAAAAAATGGAGACTGAATTCAATCCCACTACCCTTTAAAAAACCCACAAAACCAACTAAATTTTCCTCATTCCAAAAAATTGACAATTGGAAATGAGAAAGTCCAGCTAATTGCTTACTAAAATTTTAAAATGGCGGATTCAACCGAGAAAATTTTCACATTTTGGCTACCAAGTAAAAATTGGAAAATCCAAGATAGCCTGCAAATTCACAAAAATGGTCCAATTTTTATAAAGCAACTTCCCAGACACTATTCTTCACTTAAAATGCAAATATCTTGCAATCTGTGCAATCAAAGTTTTTGTATGTTTTTTGTACATTCATATATTAGTCGAGTGGAAGATCTTATATTTAGATATGAAAAAAAAAATTTAATTTTATGTTCTTTATAATAGAAATGGCAAAATTAAATGTTTTTTGATGAAAAAAAGGACTTAAAACATTAGGAGTTAAAGGTTGAATGAACAATCCAATTGAATTGTTTCACCTATGTACCTATATAAAATACAACAAGCAAGGTAGCCAACTCATTTCCAATCACTTCCCATTTCTAATCAATAGACTATTATCTTTCCGTGAAGTTGTGGTGCAATTCTTGGAATAGTTGTGGCGCTTTGTAAATGGTTGCAAGGCTCTCAATACTTCAACCAATCTTTGGTCAATTTTGCAATTAGCCTACAGTCACAAATAGAAAGGTCTATATCATCATTATAGTTCTCCTAAAAAAATCATAGAAATTACATTTTGTGTAATAAATTCTGAAAAAATATTCAATCCTTTCAAACTCCATTTCTATACATGGGAAAATTCCGCATTCAAAAAACTTGCACTTGAAATATGTGTAATTGCTGTAGTGGTTGGAAATGGGTCAGCTACCTTAAAGAACTTTCAAATCATATGAAGTTCATGTGAAAGTTGCATTTACTGCGAATTTGAAGTTCATAGAAGGTATCGTAAGGCATACGACAACGACACGTGGTGCTTTTTTGAGATGTGGCAGAGAATGGCCAGAGGCCACAACACGGCAGTGGGACACCCTACCAATCCACGGTAATATCAACTCGAATCAGTGCTGCACGGTTCGAACCCAAGACCGATTACTGCGTCGAACCCTCGAGAACGGGGATTGAGCTCCTCCGACCAACGGTCTCCTTCGAAAAACGCCCCGTCCATCAGTCGGCCGGTGTAATGCTATCCAGCCTCTCGTCCCTACAAAGCCTGCGCACGGCAGCTGTCTCGCATATTGTGCTGCAAGCGATCGGTCCTACACGCGACGTTCGATGCCCGCCGCGAGTTCGCCGCATCCCATTGCAGCAGATTCCTCAATTGGAGCCTTCGCTTGTGGTGCAGAATTTCGGAAATCGTCTCCAATTGCGCGAATTGGGTTGCAGTTGGAGCGAATTCGGAGGTGGCAACAAGGCTGCGCATCGGATAGGACAGATTAGTGCATGCGTTTGAGGAATTTGGGAATCACCCGTGTCTGAAGATGTGTTCTCGTTACGGAAGGCAAGGAGGAATTTCAGTTTTCTTGCGTTGGTGTTTGTGAATGATTGAACGTTAGGGTTCGGGGTTATGGCGTGGCGAGCTCGGGAGATGCAGGAACAGCATGCTTGGAGCTCGCACGGCCGTGCCCCGTCTTCATTCTTCTCGGTAATACTATTTGGATTCTTGGTTTCAAATTGGGTGGTTATTGATCCATTTGCGGAGTCAGCTGGATTGTGTGGGATTGGATTAGGTTATTGCGTTTTACATTGGGGTGAGTGAGGGCGGGTTTGTACTGGAATTTTGATTCAGTGGTGACAGTCTAGAAAGGTTTGGGATGTAGAGTAAGCTTGGGTACCAGTGTCAATGGTGGTTTCATTGTTTCTTGAGCATCTAATCATTTGTTTCACAAGGTTGCTGAATGTTTCCGGTGTGTTTCTGGTGGACTTTGATCATGTTTCGGAATTTAAAGTACTTGTGCTGTTGTGGTCTGTGTTGGTTTTCTGGACTTTCGATGTTCTTTTGTTTAATTCGGTTCCTTGTTGTTTGTAGGGCTTCATCACGGAAAGGGAAAGACTGGTAATGTGGCAGTGGTGAAAGGAGGGCTTAGTCATTACTTGGAAGAGCTCATGGATCTTCAGGAGAGCTTACGAGGTTCCAAGGTCTGGGAAACCAATTCTTCGTGGAAGCTGCCTTGGATAGTGGTTTGAGAATTTGCGAATCGATTATATTAGAAACAGGCTCCTGGTCCTTGGAATCCTCGCTTGAGGTGCACTGTCATGCTCTAGCTGAACAAGGATTTAGGAAACACAGGGTAGAGGCCTTCAGATTCAGCGTCCTGAATACGTCCCCAATGAAGTGTGCTCTTATCAGGGATGTCATGCTATGAGTCTCAACCATGTTAACACAGCTGCAGGCAGTTAGACAATTTTATGTTCTCAGATGTTCGCTGGTGCGTGGAGATCAGCAACAACTGTACGGTATACGGTGATGTGCAGTCTTTGGGAACGCCTACAATGTGGATCCTTCTAACTGACTATCTGCTATGCAGCAGAAAGTCTCAGTGTCATATCAAATTTGTTTAACTGGGAGTGGTATCACGATTTCGGGATGATTTTCCACCATATGCTAGCTGGTGGGTGGAAGGTTAATGCAAATCAATCCATCTCCTTGATTTTCGGGCTTTCTGCAACTTTGACAAGAATCTGAAGGTTTAAGTGAGTGACGTTGTCCAGGCATCAATTTCGTAGCTATAGAATTTGAGCTGAAGAAAACATAGTGTTATCATTAGGATAGCAGCGTTGTCGGAGAAGCATGGGTCTGCCTGGGCCCTTTAGTGAAACAGCAACTGATGTTCGGCCGGGGGAAGCTTTTGCTCGAAGTAGTACTGCTACTGACCGGGAGATTCCAGGAGCTGTTAGTCATGCTTCACCTGCTCGAGGGGTAGCAGCAGCACACGGAAAGACATCCAAAAGTGGAGTGTCCACAGATTTCTGGGATCACACTGGCATTCCCGAAGGAAGTTCGAATTCGCACATTGATGTTGAAGATGGCACTGTCTGGGAGTATCCTCTTGCAAACTCAAGCAGTAAAGCAGCTGTTCGGTCTGATCTTCTGGAAAGTAGTTTGTATCGTCCACAGAAAGGTGCTTCCGTCACCGGAGTTCCTACTTCAATTATTGTCGGATTTGAATCACAGACGTCAACATCGTCTCACATCACAGTCTCCAAACATTCAAATGAAAGCGCGGATGCTGTACAGGTCAGTACGTATATGTGGTGCTTGTGCTGATGTTTGTGTACCACCAACGAGAATCCACTTGACTTACTCATCAGATGAATAACATATCTCTTCTTCAGGTCTTTAAGAGGCCGTGGAGTTGAAGGTTTTGGCAAGCTTCGAGAATTGTGACCATTGTTGTTTTAAATTATTGATGTCTCGGGGCAGAACGAAAGTGGCACGGGCAATGTACTTCCAAATTTCTGCTGTATAGACCTTTGTTTCTCTCTAGTGATGTTAACACGTGGCCAAACTACTCAACGATTGAAACCTATTGTTTTGACTTCCAACGGATTCTGATTCTATTATTTCTGATAGTGCTAGAATGTGTGTTTCTGCAGTATGATTTTGGTGAATTCTCGCTCTCCAGCAGCAGTCGAGAGGCCGGTGCCAATGACGCTGGCCTTAACACCATTCGCAAGAAGGCTTTCTCTCCTCTCACTAGCATGCTGGCTGCTGGTCAGAGTGCTGGTGTGGCAGATTATGGCAGCTCCGATGATCAAGGCCCGAAGGATGTGGATAATTATGAAGTACCGTCTGATGTGTATCCTTACAAAGGAGGCAACATCGTTAGTGCCGCCAGCGAGCCGGTTCCTATACCTCGATCTCGAGAAAGGGGGCGACAGCCAGCAGTGCAAACTGACGGGCCTGTCTTACACAATGAGGGTGCTGACCTAGGCTTGACACCGAAGCCTGAAGAGCTTGCAGGAAGAACAGCTAATGTGAATGTGGAGAGGGCCCATGGATTGTCTCTTAATCCGGAGTATTTTTCCAAGAGTCTTCGAACTGTACGTTCAGGTGTCCCTCCTACTCTGTCGTTGTCACCCCTTGGACCTCGCTGGGCCTCCTCGGCAATAGCAGCCACCCCGGATTTGGGCTCTGCAAGAAGTAGTCGGTATTCGGACCCCCCTGCTTTTGTCAATGGACTGCACACTCCTACTCAGCGCCATTTGAAATGGGGCGAGTCTGCAAGCGAAGAGGAAGCTGCTGACACTCGAATAGACGGCGTATTTGATGATTCTAGGCACGTCAATTTATTTGGTAATCTACAAAAGCACCAAGGTCTATCAAGGTCACCAGGCAGTTGGGGATTTGAACCTTTTTCTGCACCTTCTATTGGACCAAAGAGTCCAGTAGGGTCGATTGGTGTGCTAAATAGGCGATCCTTGGTTGGTTCTTTCGAAGAGTCTCTTCTTTCTGGGCGATTCTTGGCTGGTAAAGCCAGCCAGGTAAGTTTTGACTTGCTCATGTCCTCGTCTTTTTTAAGTGGTTTTCTAATGTGATCGGCAGGGAAATTCCAATTGTTTCTATTTTAATCACATTTCATGGAGTTTGAGATGATGTTTGATCACACTGTCTTCTCTGATGAATGCTGCAGAAGCTCGATGGATTTTTGGCCCTGCTGAGTGTTACTGGAGGTAGTTGGTCCCCACCAACGAAGAAGCTTCCCTTTTCAGTCTCATGTGTGAATGGAGATAGTTCACTTCCTTATTTCGCCTCCATAGATGTGGCGGGGAGTTTGTTTGGTGGTAAATCAAGCAGGAGTCCCAGCAAAGCGCGCTTTAAAGTGCCTGTTAAAGGCCGGGTTCAATTGGTACAATAGCACACCTTTTAGGATATTAGGTTTTTGGTCTAGGAATGTGATTTACCTTCAAATTTTCTGATAGCTAAATTGATTTTTTCTATGCTGTACACACAGCATTGTACATGTTAAACCACTTATAAGTATTTGTGGTAAACTAATTGCATCTAAGTTTGGCTGCTTGTAGGTCTTAAGCAATCCAGAAAGGACCCCTGTGCATACCTTCATATGTAACTACGACCTGACAGATATGCCACCTGGTACAAAGGTATGTTTTTTGATGATGTTCTGGGTGGTTGCCTAAGAGTTGTTATATAGTACAAGGTGATAGCCTATATTTTTGAATTGGGCACTGTGATGGTGAGTTACCGTATATTTGCAAGGTGCAGTGATAATTTCCCGCTTGCACATGCTTTCTCTTCGTCACTGATGGTGAAAGCCTGTTTACTAGGGAGCTGGCTAGTGTCAGTGTTGACGGGATATGCTTTTAAGATGAGGTTTTTGAGTTGGTGTTGTTTTTTCTTCGTGTAGACATTTCTTCGGCACAAGGTTTCATTAGCATCTGATGCGCACAACTCAATTCCTGGAAAAGAATTTGGCAGATCGGATCCTCGCTTAAATGGACTTTCTGATTCTTCATCACGGGGTGGCCGGTGTAGCTTTTCCAGCTTTAGTAGTTCAATGAGCTCCTCAGGAGTTTCTGTAGATTTGTACAGGTTCAGAGGTAGAGAAAGTGGCTCGCAAGTTTGTCCCGGAGCTGATGACCTGGTTCTGGCTGAAGCTGGGCCTCTGAAAAACAGGACCAGTTCTGGTGTGAGTTGCAACCAAATGCGATCTGACACAGACACAGTAGGGAAGTATGGACCCGTTGCCAAAGTTGAATGCCAAACTCAGGGTGTGCCTCCTGCAAACAGTGGTCTTCTCACGTTCAAAAGTTTAGAAGCCAAAGCCGGTGGTACAGCACTCTTGGATCAGGGTCCTGCTCAAGATGACAGCAAACAGGTTGACCAAGCAGCAGCTACTGGGTTGAGGAGCAATATGCAGCCGAATCTTGGTCGGCATGGTCACTCTAAGGGAGGCTCAAAAGGTGGTGAAGTCACTCCGGGGGTTTTGAAATATGCCCTCCATCTGAGGTTCATGTGCCCACCCCTTAGGAACCATGGAAAGGACAAGATATCCAACATACAATCCAGGTCGGGGTCTCCGAAGTGCTTAGGTTCTTCTGCGGAGGCTGAAGAAGAGAGACGATTCTTCATATACGGGGATCTGCGGGTGGTCTTCCCGCAACGGCATGCAGATGCGGATGAGGGTCAGGTAATTTTGTCTTCTCAGAATGCACAGCTGTGGTCTTGTTGCTACCAGTCGAGTACCTCTAAACTTTATTTATTGTTTATTGACCACCGTAGACTCCAGTGTCGTGATTTGTGCTTGTTTTGGTGCTAGGTCTTGCATGCTTTCACCATGCTTACTTTGAAGAGAAAAGTAGATTGTTAACGTGTAATGTTTATTTCAATGTGTGATATCTATGTTTTTCTGCCGGCTTTGAAACAGGGCTGATGGACTAATCGCTGCCTCATTCTAGTTGAATCTTCACTAATTGAGAATCTAACCTCGGAAAGGTGTTCTAGAAAATCTAGCCTCTTTTACAATTGGCAGGTTTTAATATGGCTAGGTTTGCTTTCATTCTAATGTTTCACTTTATTCTTTGTCATATTGATGTAAGTTGCGACTTAGATGGTTCCTGTACTGATTGAGGGTGTGTTTGCAGCTACAAGTTGAGTATGATTCACCTGCGAATCCAAAATACTTCGACTACAGCAGCTAGCTTCTGAAGTCACCTCTTTTACTGTCTAGCTTCGCCCCGTCAGTCGTTATTACTTTAGGTCAGGTTCAGTTATCTGTGAAGTGTCCAGAAGTTGTTATCCTCCAGGTGGTTGGTTCGTGTGCCCTCCCAATTCAACTTGTAAATAGACTTGCTATTCAACACTCAATCTTTATGCAATTGTAGGTCTCTTCAGAAGCCGAAATTTGTGGTATAAATGGCCTGTGTTTGATATTGCAAGCTTGATATGAAAGAGTTTTCAACCTCTCCCGTGGGGTAAAACGTATGGACTCATCCTGTCAAAGGTTTGGTCTGTACTCATTCTTTCGCAATGAAATCTCTTTTTCATTTGCGCCAATAAACAGGGAGTTGTTGTGACTTGTTAGTTCTTCATGGACGGCAAGTGTGTTGGCGAATTCTTTTTAGGTGTTTTATTTTTTTGAGGTCACCACATTGGTGGTCCTTTGAATGGCAAATTCTATTGTTTCATCTGCAAACAATATTTGTTTTTGTAACTTGGCACTTGTGGATGCCTCGTTTCTGTCAGGACCGATACGAAAACTTCCTATCTCCATATCTCGATTTTCCATTATTTTTCAAAGTAAAGGAGTCCTTGAAAGCCAGTGTACTTCTACGCTACAGTTCAAAACCTCGAGCATTGCTATTGGTGTGCTGAAGGTTGTTACTGAAATCGAGGCGCCTATTTATAACAGAAAACATTTCCAGACTTTTATCCAGGTTTAGCTATGAATGTATTGTTACTTTTCAGAAATTGATTAGAAATCTGAATTTTCTGTTCTATTCTGCATTGTAGTGATTATTTATCAATTTTATGATACATTGGTGGTTTTGCTCAAAAAAGTTGAAATTTCTGATACAAATAAGTTTTAAATACGTTTAGATCTTACCCATATGATTTCTAAAATGACATTCTGGAACATCCTGTGCTCGGAAGATTCCTCTCACCTAAAGCTATCCCTTGTTTGGTATCCAATATCTGTAAAAATAAATTGGGGAAGAAATCACTTCAAGATGTTAAGGTAGATGTACCCATAATTGATAAAATAAGCACATTTGGACATGAATTAGGATAGTGCAAAGCAAAGCCAATATTTTTTCAAAGGTGCATTGACAAAGATAATGGGGATTGTAAAAAATTAGTAATTTTATCTCTTGAATTGAAATTACTATGAATTTTGAAAGGCAAAAATTGAGCTTGATCTATGACCAAGATCTAAAGTCATTCAATTATGATCACTCAAGATCTACTTTCTTGCTAATTACTTGCTACTTTTGTCCTCACTTGTGTGTCATTAACTTATTGGTCCAAACCTTGAAAAAGTACAAAGACACGCATTCTAAGGAGAAAACAGAAATCCATTCCAATCTTGATTGGATTAGGGTACCCTATTTATTGTTGATGGTGTGTGGGTTAGTAAATGGGTACATCTACCTTGGTGAATGAAAGCAGATTTGGATTGAGGATTTGGAAAAAAAATCACAGTACGGTGAAAATGGAAGAGAATATGATCACTACCATTGCGGGAGCTCTTCCTACTCTCCAGGCCGTGAAGGATTTGAAAGAGAGATGATAGCTGTGCAGGACTTCTTTGTCAAAGACGTCGTCTCAGCCAGAGTCAATCAAAGTAGCGTTCGTACCAGAATCCGGTTTTTCTAGAAGCTCATGTAGAATAATAAGCCAACCCTAGTTATGCGAGAGCCAATTAGGGTTTTGCGGATGGATTCATATACCTGTGACTACTCTGCACCGTCCCTTTGATAGCTGAAGGATGTCAAATTACAGTCTCAGATATCAGTGGAAGTGTTTTTGGCCTCGAGTGCTTTCTTCCTGAGACTTTTCGATCACCAACCTGTTAACATTTTATGTGCTGGGAATTGCTGATTTTGATGGCATCTCGGTAGGCGTAGTTGAAGTTTGAATTTGTAGTCAGGATCTCACCGAAGGTTTGCGATGTAAGCTATCTCTTTACTAGAACTTCCTTACCTTCTACTTGTCTTATACTGACGCACGTAGTTGTTGCAGCAAAGAGACCCACCTCCTTTATTTGGACGTTTCAAACAACCTACTGTAGCAAGGACCGATGCTGACGATTACAGTTAACTTAGTTTTCTGTCTGGCATGTGAGGATCAATACGTATCAACACTATCAATATACAATAGATTGTAAATCTAATACAACATCTAACACGTCCTCTACAAGTCAGAATCAGAGTTTTGGTTAACGATAACCTAAACTCCATATAGTTGAGGAAATACAGAGAATTTCTCTCGGTAGTGCATGCTGAAAACAGAATATAATCCAATAGTTAGGGTATTATCATTTTCGATGATTGTGGAGGAGCGTGCTTGTTTGATCCGTAAACTCTCTTAGCTTGCCATTTCGAGTGTAACATATACAATTGCAAAGACATCTCTGCAGATGTGGAGGTGACTCCATACAAGTAGGTGTAATGGCGAGGCCAAGTATTGACCTATGACTACTAGTCACTTCCGTGACAAATTTTTAAGCTAACGCAAAATACGAAGTTGTCTGTACATATCTAAAGTTCTAAGTTACTAAGCCTGCTACCCAAAAAAAAATAGTTCCTATTTAATGACGATGATGTCCATGATGGCGTCCGTGATGGTGTCCACCACCCAAATGAGATTCTTGCTTCCGAATTTTGTTTGCTTCGTGATGCTCATGTAAAGCATACCCTCCCAATCCTAGAGCTGCAGCCTCTGCAATTTGAGCTTCAACGTGGTGTCGATGTGCATGAGCAGGATCCACTTTCTCTTCGTGCTTCTCATACTGGATCACAAAAACATTTAGACATCAAAATTAGGGTCACTCAAATGCTTCTCATCAAACATCATACCAAGACAGAAACAACTTAATTGCATTGGCAACAACACAGAATCACATGAGATTTGTTTGCATTTCCTAATTTCCTACAAGCAGATCGGGAGGCAGTTTGCAGGAACTTACGGCAGCAAAAGCAACAGCCCCAAGCGCACCCATCTCTGCGCGGTGCTCGTTCTGTCGATGCCGGTGCTCCTCTGCTTGCAGATACTGCAACTCTTGACCAGGATAACCTCCATAGCCACTGGGCTGCTGGTACGGCATCACTTGTTGTCCATACCCAGAGTAGGGACCTTGCTGTGCATACCCACCATATGGAGCCTGCTGGCCGTATGCAGGAACCATCTGTTGCCCATACGGAGCTTGCTGTAAGGGATCGTAGTTATAGGAAGGAGCGCCGTAACCGTAGGACGACGACTGGCCGTGGTGGCCATGGTGTCCGTGGTGGTTGTGATGGTGCGACATAATCACTTTCTGCCAAATCCTTCAAGATACTTCAAGTCTGTTTCGAAAAACCCAAACTCACTCTCGCAGCAATTCAAGAATACTCACGCCAGAAACGAGTGTATTCAATTCAAGACTAAGGTCCTCTCACAACTATTCAGTTGAAGACGTACTACTCTCGCAACTCAACTCTGATTTCCCGCAATTCTGAATCCCGTAAATATGTTAACCCAAACGCTGGTGGAGTGAGCTCGATGCATGAGCTCGGTTGCCGGCACAACTATATATGAAACTATTCGTGAGCACAAGCACCGCCCTCGTGTGGCGTGAAGCAGCGTTACCTTGTGGAAATTAAAGCGGCTTGTGAGTGAGTGAGTGAGTGAGGGAAGGTTTGGGAAGTTAACACGGCAAGCAATTGTCCCGAAGCTGGAGTTACGAGACTTCGGGAGCCTGGAGGCTCTTCCAAGAGAGCTTACCGGACTCTTCGTTTGGACTTGGTGGCGTCCCCTTCTTTACAAGGAAACTTCTGTTCGTTTGTGAGCCAATAAAGAAAAAGACAAAAGACAAACAAATCTTACCGGCCGGCCGAACGCTGCCTGGCGCCTGCGACGCCGAACCTTCCTTTCCCGTGGACGCACAGCCGCGGTCGGTGGACGCAAGGTGCCGCCACTGTTTCGGGAACTGAAACTTTCTTAGAAAAGCCTCTCATTTGTCTAATGTACGTCATCTCCGCAGCTAACTAATCCGCCTTTCGTGGCACCCACCTGCCTTAAAGAATAACCGTGTTCTCCTCCTTCTCTAACTTAGTGCACCGACTCACAAGCCGCTTCAATTCACATCCAACGCTGCTTCTGAGGTGCCTGGGAACTGGATACAGTATGGGCTCACATTGTTGATATAAACCAACAGTCACCTATCCTGCGGTATCTCATGTATCTTACTGACAACAGGGCTGTCGATTGCGTGGTTGGGTCAGTTTCAGTGTTTCAGGTTTGGGAATTCAAGCTTGTCTGCTTGTGAATTGTGGGCAATTGAGGAGAGAATTTTGCGTTTTGGCTTCAGGAATTGTTTTCAAAAGTGTGCAAGTAGATTTGGGTCTTGAGGATTTGAAGACCTTAGCGCGCAGTAGTGGTTAATTATGTCGCATCATCACCATCACGGGCACAATGGTAGCAACCAGTCCTCGTCGTATGGTTACGGCGCTCCGACATATATCTACGATCCATTGCAGCAAGCCCCGACTGCTCCATATCCATACGGGCAACAGATGGCTCCTGTGTATGGACAGCCAGGTCCCTACTCGGGGTATGGACAACAAGTGATGCCGTACCAGCAGCCGAGCGGCTATGGAGGTTATCCTGGCCAAGAGTTGCAGTATCTGCAAGCAGAGGAGCACCGGCATCGGCAGAACGAGCACCGTGCGGAGATGGGCGCTCTGGGAGCTGTTGCTTTTGCTGCTGTAAGTTCCTGCAATCTACAACATTCTCGATCTTGTTGTAATCGATCTTTTGAAAATGGAATCCAATTTCATGTGATGATTGATGTGTTTGTTGCACAAGTTTTGGAGATCTATCGAAAGTTGCAATATTTGCAAGCTGCTTCGATCTGTCTTGGTATGATATTCGATGAGAAGCATCTGAGTGATCCTAATTTTGATATGATGTCGAAATGTTTTTTGTGATCCAGTTTGAGAAGCACGAAGAGAAAGTGGATCCTGCTCATGCACATCGACACCATGTTGAAGCTCAAGTTGCAGAGGCTGCAGCTCTAGGGCAGGGAGGGTATGCTCTCTATGAGCATCACCAAGCGAACTCAATTTACAAGCAAGAACCGGATCTGGGTGGTGCCCATCACCACGGACGCCATCACCATCATTAATATTGTCCTAGCTAGACATGGAACACACTGTCTGTGTTTAGTTTAGTACTACCCTGACGAAGATCGAATTTCAAACAACACTAGACGTTTGTTAGAGAGAGATTCAAGTCTATTTAGTTCTGCTTTCAAATGTATTTTTTCCTCTTGAAGTAGAAAATGTTGTCATCTTCTTGCAATCTACATGGACCATGCTATCAGAGTCTACATAAACAGTTTCACCTAAATTTTCTTTACTCCAAACATGCAGAAAAACTTGCACAGAAAATTTGCTATTTTCTACATAGTGTCTTCATCTTAATCCATGTATCAAACTTCACATGCATTTGAGATAAATTGTTAGCTTGATCGACGTCCATGCTGACCAAATCAGAGATTGATGGTTTTGATTTGTTAAGACTCTTCATTTGCAGGCGAACTTCCTCTCCAGCTTTGGCTTGCTCTGGAAGCTTACCACTTACATGACCTGCTGAGTAGATTGGACTTCAAGGTTACGGTCCCTGCAGCTTCAACTGAAAGCTCAGTCCCTGTGGGAGTTGAAACAAAATGATGTTAACCCCTCATCACTGGAAGTCCAACTGCACTTAAAAACTGCTTACTTTTCAAGCTGCATAAGTCTATATGAGACTAAGCTATGAAGATCTTAACCGTACAATCTTGTAGTGTGCATGTTTTAGATGATGTGGTTAAAATTTTAAGTCATTTGACCGCATACATTGAAAGATTATAATGTTTTAGTGTTGAAAAAAGATGCTGAAAATGTTCTGAAAACATATTTGGAGGTCAAATTTGATTTCTAAACCTAATCAAATGTAAAAACTTTGAACTAGAAAGTGCTTCAAAATGAACATGTAAACACATTGGTGGAAAAAAAATTCATTGAATTGACTCATTGTGTTTGCAAAATGACTTTGAAATGTCAAAAAAATAACAAAAAAGTGTGCAAAAAACACATCTACAACTGAACCTCCTACTAAAATGCCTCTCAGCCACTCATAACTTCTTGGATTGCTATGAAATTTCAGTCACAAAAACTAGATTGGAATGCACAACTTTCCAAAAAATAATTTGAAACTAACACTGTATGAGGAAGAAAGAAGCCGTTGAAGTTCATTGTAATCCAGAAATGTTAGGTTTTTGAACTTTGAATTGCTTCCAAGCATTCAAAACAACTTGGATTTCTTTGAAAATTTGACCACAATAACTAAACTTGTAGAGGAATGTAACCCAGCAAATATTATTGAAAACAAACTTTGTATGAAGGAGATACAAGCGCTCAAAGTTGCAGCCATCAACTGCAATGGTGAACTCAAATTAAACCTGTGAACTTTGATTGGCTCCCAAATCATCTGTATATCTTATATTGATTTTAAAATTTTACCACACAAACTAGACTAGTATGTGTAACTTTTCCGACAATTTTTATTGAATTTGGACTTCAGATGCAAAAGCTATAGCAATTTGAATCGGACTGCCAGGCTGTGAGGACACTTTTCGTCCCCTGCAGCAATGAGGGGTTAAACATTAGAGAAAATTTAGACTTTCCAGAAGGCTGCTACAGTTTGACAAGCCACTCTATATGCAAAGCCATAAACCCAAAACCTTGGTGAGCTAGAAAAAGCACATCTCTAACAAAGATGCAATTCAACTTGTGTGAATATCTTCACTGTCAATTAGAATATGTGAGTTTTCTACACCTTTCCTCCAATTGGACAAAAGTGCTCATGTACCAAGGCTATGACATTTGGTTGTACTTACGTAGATGGCACTTGGTGCACCATCTATAGGAGAAAAATTCTTGTCTATGCCAAATAAATGTAATCTTGAGCCCTTTTGGCACTTCTTAGCAACCCTCCAGAGTGTCTAGATTTTCTCTCGTGAAGTAGTTTGCTCTAATAGCAACCACACTCAAAAAGTGTTCGATAACAAAGAGGTACATTTTGCTTTCTTCGATATACTAATACAGTACATTGCATGCAAGAGGTGTGTGCTTGTAACAATCATTGCATTTCAGCTTCAAAAATTTGTAACAAATTCCACAAAGGTCCCAGAAAAATCAATGAAACAACTTGGATAACATGCCAATTTCATTTTTCTTTGTGTAAAAACTTACTGGAAATTGTTTCAAGGAGTTCTAGCTTCATTCCCAAAAGGCAATCAGCTCTTAAGAGAGCAGACTGAGTAAGAGGATTGGTGAGTACAATTTTTGAGCATGCTCCATTTTATTGATTTGATTTGTCAGGCTGCAGCAACTTGTGCAAGGCAATTGCAATTATGATGGCAAGTTTTTATTGTCAAAGATGAGAAATTGAGAATGATGCACAAGCTGGGTTTTATTCTTTGATAATTAGGACAGTGAGTTGGAGGTTTAATTGTAGTAAAATTGGATGAAAACTCGGCCATTTTAATGTCACAGATCAGGACCATTTCAGAATGTTTCAATAATTCTCTTGGCATGACCACAGTAGGAAATTGAAAGCACATCTGCAGAATTGAAGACATAAATGTTTCTGTGGTTCCTAACAGCCCATAACTAGCCCTTAATCCTTGAAGGACTAAGACCATTTTTCTGTCAAAAAACACTCAAAACTGTCATTTCTGTTGCATTCATCCATAAACAATAAAAATAAAAATTTACCATGCCGCTTGTGGCTGGTGGCTTTGTACTCTCTTCCTCTACAATGGAATTTATTTCATTTATTTTTTTAAAAATTTAAAAAAATTGTTAGTAGTCTAACCATAGGATCTTGTACTTAATATTCATTAATACCAAATGTAACAAAAATCTAATCATTATTTTTGGATTGAACACTAGATATTTCCATATGAATTTCTTTTGCCTGGGTTCAAAATTTTTAATTCTAATTAAGATGATTCTAAAATGATTTATTTTATTCAATTATCGAAGTTGTTTCTAAAGGATCAATACTTGAAGTGGTAGAGTTGTCTTTTGAATAGAACAAGATTTCTATCCTTTGATTTATATATATAGTGTACAAGCTTAGACATATTTGCATTCGATTTTTGTTAATATTTAAACGCCTATTTTTTCTCAAAATAATAGTAAACTCAAAATTGATACCACAAGATTCAAGAAAAATTATTAGCCATAAAAATTTCCAAAAACTAAAGGGATAATCATGTGTTTTCAATATTAATTTCATTCATGAAAATTTTAGAGAATTTTTCACAAGTACATTCCCATATATTGAATGAAATTGGTCACTTGGACTTTAGTGACATGTGTCCCTCCTTTAGGTTTGAAAAATTAACTCTATATGTGACTTTGGTACATGAAGGTCAAATTAATCTAGAGATAAATATTAATTTAAACATCTTAAGTTGTGAAATACTATAAGTGAAGTCTATACAAATTGCATGTTTCTACTAGTGCCACCACCATACTACAACAACAACAACAACAACAACAACAACAACAACAACAACAACAACAACAAGGGAGTGGTCCAATTTTCTTTCCAAAGACTTTCATCTAATGAAAACAAAATATGATTATTTTCTAATGCAACAAGACAAATTCCCTCTCTAGTAAGGAATGTAAAAGGTTCTAAAACCAACATTGTTTTTTAATGGTTCAAAAGTATGCATGGTGTCATTTGAGACCATAAAGACCATAAAGACATGTGTGAAGTCCCATTTTATAAATAAAAATTGAGGCATGTATTGTACAATGGCGTGCATTTACATCTCAGAATATATCATCATTGTGAGTATATTCAAATCATTTTAGAACCCTTGTTGGTTTAAGAATCCTCTACCCTAAGTCTAAGAAGGACAAAGCCTATTACCATTTAATCTAGTTCAATTTGTTTTTCTTTGTTTCTTCTATGATTTTGGTATTTTCAAGCTGTAGTGTAGTGGAAATAATGTCACAAAGTAATAATGTTGTCAATTTTTATAGTGCAGCTATAGAGGCTACAACATTTGCCACTACCCTCTTCAAAACTTGGTGTGGTCTATTTCTTTTTTCAGCTTGGCATGTCTACCATAGGGAAGAAACTCAACCAAGCCCCCCCCCCATTGCCAGTGTTTGGGCTCTTTGGTGACCTACTACAAGGGTGCTCTAGGGTTTCATTCTTCATTATTTCATTGCATGCTACACTTCATCAAAAAACAAAAAATGTACTCTATTTGTAGCTATTAAGGTGATATTTTATATCCATATTTTAGTATTTAGATACCTTTACAAAGGCAATGTATCTTCTTTATTGGTGTTATAAAAAAAGTGGAAAATTCAAGGGGGGGTTATATATAAAACTTGACTTTTGTTTACATTGATTGATTTGAAATTGTTTTAATTACTTTGACTACTTTGAATATTTAAGAAAATCATTAGTGGTGTTATTAATCTATTTTTGTAAATTTTATTTTATCAAAATATTACATTTCAATACAATCACCACAATAGTTCAAACACTCCACTATAGCTTTAAAATGTCCATTTTGCAACTAAATTTGGGTGAATTTTTTTTTAAGTGATAAAATCATGTCTTCTATAAGTCATAGATTGTTTAGATTCCTCAGCAATGATTTTTTGAAGATAAAGTAAAAATAATTTTATATTTAATTCAAAATTAGCTTTAAAAACCTCAAAAAAATTCTCTTCAAGTGCATTTTATAGTTAAGAATATTATGTTTTGAGCAAAATCTCTACATTTAATTCTAAATAAGAAATCAACAAATCAATGTCAAAGGTTTAATGTTCAATATTCAATAAAACATTTAATTTTAGAAAATTTTGAAATTGAAGTAGAAACTAGACTCAATAAGATTCATTTCATCAATCAGCCCAAAGTTCCTAAAAGATCATGTACATGTCTCTAATCTAGATCAATCTTAAACAAGGAGGTAAAAGTTGTCAAAGTATTCTAAAGTACACATATCCATTTTTATCACTTTAAGAATTCCTCCCTCATGTATCTTAGAGGATTTTAGCAACCAATGATTTTCTTTCTAGAATGTATCCTAATGATAGGTGAGAATAATATTGGGTGCATGGATAGGAATGAATATATCTTCCTTATAAGGGTTTTTTTGTGTGATTTGAGGCATACGATTCCTAAAAAAAATTAGTAAATTTTTGGACATCTACACAAGCCCCTGAAATGGATGAAACATGTTATTTTACAACCTCTCACAAATTCTTCTTTTGTCATCCCAAAAATCACATTGGACTCCTCTAACATTCCACAGTTTATGGAGGCCATTAAACCTGTCCCACAAAGTGAGATTAGCAGGTTGGATTTATCCTAAGATAAATGTTTACATTTTTAATTTTTTGCATAAATTTCTTTTTGCAAATTCTGAATTCATATTTGCAATCAAAAAACCCAAATTATGGTAGAAGGCTCTTAAGTGGAGCAGGTTCTAAAATGGTACCCTACCTTAAATGTACAATATTTGTACATGCTGTTTTTTCATAGCTTTCAGTAGTGTACTGACAGTGTACATTTTAGCTAGGGCACCATTTTAGAGCCCTATGCCCTTTCAACTTCAAAATTTGATAACTAATTCTAAAAAGGTCAGAAAAATATGAAACAATTTGGGTTAAATGTCAATTCTACTTTTCTTTCAAGAAAAATTTACTAAAAAACATTTCTAGAACGTTTACCTCCCTAAAATTCTGTTTCAGCCCTTAGATGGTCCATTATAGGACCTCTTACCTTAGAGCATCCCCACTGGCTGCGTAAAAGCAAGACACGGCCAGGGGATGCTTGGGGAGCCATTCAAGGAGCCTGGGCCCGGCCAAGGAAATTTCCCCCACCCCAACATGCCAAACGAGCACGGGGAACAAACAATTTTGGACTTCAAGGTACTTTATCGAGGATTCCAAGAAAACAAGCCGTTAGTCAATGCTAAAGTACCTCGAAAGGAAAATTTAAATCATTTTTAAAAGCACACCGAGCCCAGCCAACTTCACACCATTTGGCCGAGCCATCATTGAATTTGGCCGGGCCCGGCCACTCTTTCTGCTTGGCCGTGCCTCCCGTGGGGTAAGCAGTGTGGCTCAGGCACGGCCAGTCCCCGAGTCTGCAGCGTTCCCTGAGGCCCGTGGGGATGCTCTTAGCAAGGAGGAGTCATGAACATCCCCGTAAACATGGGACAAAATAGGGGACTTTTTTACTTTTACCCCCGCGTACCACGAGTTTTACCCTGCTGGTCCCATTCCATGGGCCGGATTTTACGTTAACTGTACGCAATCCTCAATTGCAGGGGCTGCAGGGGATCAAATTAAAGGCCATTTAACCCTGATCCAAATCAACCCCATCTTAAATGTAAGTTTTTAAATGCTGAGAACTGAAGACAACTGAAAGGAATGTAAAGTACACAAACGTAAATAAATAAAATAATGTCAGTAACTTCCAGTCCTGTACTTGAGTGTAAACTATAACCAACCTGAGGTACACCAGAATTAATTTCTTCAAGATTTCCTGGGTGCATTATTTTATTTTGACCAGGGTGAACTCACGAGTCTAGGGTTGCTAGTATGTGAGCATAGAAGTGTGAGCTTATGAGCCTCAAAGATGATGCACTTATAGTATAGGTGCTTATACTATAGAAACCTTCTATAAAAAAAGTATATTTATATTATAGATACCTATATTATAGGTATTTTTTTATAAACACTTTCAAAGGTGGTAGTATATCTACTTATATACATATTAGAAGCTCACATACTCGCATGTTCATGCTCACACACTAGCATCGTTGCTCAGGGGCCCTTGTGAAAATGCTGAAATTTTATTTTCCATGCATGATAAAATTTGCAAATTCTTTTTGACACAAATGAAATGGAAGAAAATTTGAAAATTTGAAAATCATATTTGCAATCAAAGGTCCCCAATTACATGGGATCAGGTGGGTTTTTTTTTTCCATTTCTTGTGAAGTGCCAAAGTGGCAATATTCCATTTTATTGTGGAGCTCCAAATCTCAACATTCATCCATATATTGGATAGAAAAGATCATACTAACACATAATACATATCTATCATTCTATTTTCATCCATCATTTGGAAATTTCATCCATCATTTTTTTTAAAATTAACATCTATTAGCAAATTCATCCAAAATTTTATTGTTTTTTTCTTATACACTTAATGGTAGGCCAAAAAAATTTTGCACAAAATCGTCAAAAGAATAACCACTACATAGGATGGGTGCCTAAGGTAAATTAATCAAGCACAAAACAAGGGGCTTTTCTTTTCCTGCATCCTTGGAATGACTTCAAGGAGGTGAGCGAGCGGACAAGTTTTCTTTTACCATTATTTTAGTGTTCAATTCTTGAAAAACATTTTAGATTTTTAAAGAATTATTAGCTATTTTCCTGTCATTTTAATTGATATAGAACTGTTTTCTAAAATATGGAGTTCTTTTTTATATTTTTTATTCTAACTATAGAAAATTAAAAAAATCACTTTATTTCTTTTTGATGTTATAAATTTTTTCCCAATTCCATTTGCTACTAACAATGAACTGTAGAAGAAGGACAATGACCTATTCAGAAACTACCCTATTAGAATAATAAATTTGTTCCAAGGGAGATGGTCAAGTAGGAAATCTATACTAAATGGATTAATATTTAAAATAGATAACACAATTCCAAAATAGGAAACCATGACCCAATTTGAAAAATTAACAATCACTCAGACTACAATGACATTGCACTTCTAACTTTATTCACATTTTATAAAATATATATTTCTATTGATCATATTGGTGATAAAATCACCATTTATAATTTTTATGTTGTTTTCCAAAATCTAATTAGATACACTCAAGTACTTTATTCACTCAATTTCTCCGGCCCTTGATTTCCAACTAGCAACAGTTTAATCCACCACATTAACACTCAAAATTTCATCACCAACTTCTTTGATTCTCCATCATTTCTCATTCACTAACACATACTCAATGCACACGCAAATTCCCCAGCTAGGAAACATTTACACATCTAAACTTGGAAACAATTCTTTGTCCAACCTAGGACACTCACAAAAACAAAACAAAAACGCATAGCCTACCTGGCTAGGACTCACACTAGCATACTCTCAACAATGGGTGAATTTCCAATTAGAGAGGATGACTATATACTCTCCCAATAGTTGCTCAACTACCAACTTGGACGCACACTATTTGGAATCACAAGACTCATTGAATTCCTACTTGACTAAACTACTGGCCCTTATAACCAACCTATTTGACTTACTAATTATATGACCAAACTCACCTACTTGGACTAGATTGCAACCCAACCACTACTAATTGAATTTAACAACTTCAAAAATTTACTCAAAAAGTCACTCCAACTTGATAAAAATATATACAAAAACAACAAATTGAAACATAAATACTATAAAAAAAACATACCAATTACTCTCAAAAAATACAAAAATATCCACACACAAAATTTAAAAACAAATCCAACGAAACTATCTACATGAACTAACTAGAGGTTCTCCCTAAGTATTGTCCTTGGATACAAAGGAAAGAGATGTTACAACGAGATTGACTTCATCCTAAGTTATAAGATAAAACAACTTGTTGCCGGCAAATGACCTATAATGGACATCTAATGACCCCATGACAATTTTTTTGACCACAATTAATTGTCCACCTTGATACCAATGGAGTGATAAGTGACATCATTAGGAACATCCTACTTTTCAATGTAAATCATTGTAGGAAGTGACTTTTTATAACCTTGTACATTAGAAATTATTGTGACTACTTTAGGTGATTAAAATGAGCATATTGAATACAGTTTTTGTTCGTTATGGGGTAGCCTACTAACTCTTTTGAACATATCACTTCATAAATTCATAACTATATTGACCCAAAATTTCAAAGTTGGTATTTTTCAACAACCAAAAATTAGAGGAAATTTTATAGACAATATGGAGGAAGTGGTTGTGGACCATTAGGGGAGATATGAAGGCATCAAGTGATTGTTTTATGCTTGTTCTAGTATATATATTGCCTTTTGTGCTCCAATTTTTTTTTGCTAATTCTAGGATTAGATATACTAATCAACAACAAATTGTAAGAAAATATAGTTTGATAAAAATTCAAAGGATCTTAATTGAGTAATATACTAATGTAATTTCCAATCATTTTCCAACATTCCTCATTTGTTAAGGACAATTTGGAGGAAGTGTTCATAGACCATTAGGGGAGATTTGAGGGCATTAGGAGATTAGGCTCATTCCTCATGATATCATGAACAAGCCAATGTTGGCTAGAATAGTGGAAAATCAATTTAAAAATATTTTTATTATTAATTATTATTTGATATAGCAATCTCTCAACCACATTAAATTGCTTATGTGGTAAAATTCCCTAAGTCTCCGTAGGTTGGCAATTCACAATCTTCCAAATACCTGAAAAATCTTGTTATGAGTTTGAAGAAGTTTTGGACATTTTGGACAAAGTGGTCATAGACAATTTGGAGGAAGTTGTTGTGAACATTTTTGAGGAAGTTTTCATGGATGGTTCACAAGAAATTGTCAAATATTTTCATGTATCATAAGCATTGCCATAGGAGCAGGGGGCCAATATTTTCAATGACGCTAGTATGTGAGTATAGAAGTGTGAGCTTTTGAGCCTTGAGCCTAAGTATAAATAAGTATCCTACACTCATTGAAGGTGTTTATAACATAAACATCTATAATACAGGTGTTTAGACCATAGATACACTATAACCATTGAGGTGTCTATAATAGAAATACCTATACTATAGGTGTATAGAATTTTAGGTTCATAGGCTCACACTTTCTATGCTCGCATACTAGCAACCATGCCAATATTTCTACCAAGACTTTTTTTTCTAGTGAAATTTTTCTAGATTTATCAGAATTTGACGAACCAACAACGGTCCTTCTAAAAATTGGCCAATGTCTAGGAGAGGGCTTGAAAATGGTGTGGACTTTTTGAATTGTCTAGTAGGAGGTTGTGAAATGGATACCAGATTGTAGGAGAATGGACTCTTGATTACATTATAGCATGATAAGAGTTGTTTTTTACTTCTTTAGTGGATGGTTTAAGCTCCAAAATGGATTCATTCCTAACTAAGTGGGTAGGTGTCTACTAATTTTATTCAAAATAAAAGTTGGTAGTCCAACTACTATTTTACAAATGTTAAAAAATTTGAAATAATGCATGATTGATTCAAGCATTCATTTCAGATTTAGAAAGGGTCACATTTTGAAACCATCTTGATTACTTATTATATGTTGCAATGCTAGTTTTTGAACAAAACCACATTCTTTTTCAAAATAAGCATGTGTGGGTTTTGAAGGCCTATGAAACACAAGTAGGGACCTATGCCAAATTTCGTTTGAAAATTCATAAGTAATTCATAAAAGGTCTGAAAATTACAAAATGAATTGTGTTAGATTCCTTGTTTATTTCTCTTTCACTAAAAAATAAGTGAAAATATTACCATCCAAAAAATACATAAAAAGGTGGACTAGCCCTTAAATGAGCGGTTTCTGAGCCTCTCACCTTAGCAAAGTGAGCATAGGGGACTCTAGTCTCCTTGCCCTGATTTCTACTTCCAAAATGAAGTCTAAATATTGTTGCCACCCCCACGACACTACTTGTGGCTAAGCTTAGCAGGCCTTGTACTTCACCATTTGCAGGGAAAGCCTATTTCATTTGTTCCCCAAAACTCAATTTAAGAAATGAATGATGTCCTTAACCCATTAAGGACCACGTCGATGACTAGTTGATGACTCTAATTGAAAATGATAGGTTTTCATTAAGGTAGGTACACCCAAAATGGCACCTGACCTTAAAGCGCCATCTACAATGTGCATACATTTCCAAAATCAGTCATGTACCCAAACTGTAGATGACACTTTCGGAAACAAACTTCGACCGTTAATAACATTTGCATACGATATCCAAATCCTATGTTCTTTGGTGCGTTGGAACATGCTTTCACTCGCCAATAAGACTGTATAAAAATCTGAACATCATGATAACATGACCTAAATATAATAAGAATAAGTGGCGCTTTTGGGTATACCCACCTTAGTAGTCACTTCAGCTACTAATGAAAACATGTCATTTTCAACCAAATATTCATTTGCAGTCATCGACTTGGTCCTGAATGGGTTAATACAATTTCTAAACCACCTGGAAAACGTGAGGGGACCGACTGACACTGACGGAGCCTTATTGTGCTTACTTTTGACGAGCATAAATTAGAAGCAACTGGGACATACAAAGCGGACAGTGGTACACTTGGGGTGGCATGGGCGTGGTGAGTTCGTGACCGAACTCATGACTCGTCCAAGTTCCCAATGGCCGCCTTAAATTCTCGCCTTCCGCCCTGTCTGTCCATCCAAAGGACACTGACCACCTCCTGGAAACTCCGTAAGCATCTTGAAAAAACATTAAACACAACCATTGAAAGCATGATAATCGCATGCTGTGGCATTCATTCAAGCAACTGAAGTTTTATCTCTTACAAGGGGAAACAAGTGGATGCAATGCTTACAGTGGAAGCACCCAAAAACGTCCTAATAAGGAATTCAGCATAGTGGGAGGGAGATTTTCCCAAAACTGATATTTTTCTAGTATTTGCGAGTGAAAATCATGAATATTCAAAAAAAGAAATAGAATTTTAGGACATTGTATGTAATTTCTATGTTTTTTGAAGTGATGGCTCCCTAAACCACTGAAAGTATGCAATAGGTGCACCCAAAACTGAACCCTGCGAAAATCAGCACTCAGCCAACCAGATTTTCCTATGTGTCCTTCAATTATGTCAGCAAATTACAATCACACATGTGGCAAATACATTAACTGCACTCTAGGGACATATTTGGGTGACTCTATAATCCAATGCAAGGTACATGGACAGGAATGAGTGTTTCTCCCTTACAATAGAGTTAATCGTAAAGGAAACCCCATTTTGAAACAGAAGTGTCAGAGGGAGGTATAACTGAGAGGGAGGTATAACTCAGACTAGTAAAAAGAAATACAGCACCAAACTCCTTGGGATCTCAATTTCGGTGCTCCAAGGAGTTTCATCTTGTGTTTTTTGCAAACTCCAGCTCCTTGTCCCCAATTGCACACACTTTACAATTAACTCTAATGTACTTCAAATTTATGTCGGATTCCAATATATTAGATACCAAGAGTGAACATCAATTACGAAAAAAAATGATCATTTTTTAGTGTAAGAGGGAGAGAGAAACCCATAAACTTTACTGATCAAATGCCAAAAGGCAGATTACGCGCCTGAGGGCAGGGCAGCACCCGGAGGCGGGGTAATGAAAGGAAAATGGCCATTGCCATTGCTCACAAGGCAACCGCCATTGCTCACTGCCATTGTCCAATCATTTTACTCTGCAGCCAAAATGATGCTCTATAATTGAGAACGACAAGGTTTTGGCAGGTCAGTAAAAGCTGGGGAACTAAGGTAGAGGTACCCATTCCTGACTAGGAACCCATACCCAATCTGTAGAGTGCAGCTATTTCTAACCAAGGTTAAAATGTATTTCCAACCAAAGCTTGGAATGTTTTTTTTTCTTCCATTTCAAGGTTGGGCCCAATAAGATCATGACACATGTCCTAAAACAATGAACAAGAAAGTAGAAAGTAGTGAGCAAGAAAGTACGTAGTCTATGATTGGAATTGGAAGAGATTAGACATTGGCTATTAGTCCAGACAACTTTTTGGCTTTCAAAACTCACAATAATTTCAATAAATTTTTGAGAAATTTGCAATCCCCATATTTCCACTCTTCCTACTTGGCAAAATTTTCACTTGCCTCATATTGCTCATGATTTGCTTGAAAATTGCTTAACTAATCAACTATAGGTACTTCTACCTTAATAGCAACATCCCAATGTTTAGAGGGGTCCATTTGGTGAAGTTAGTTCATTAATATACTTTACTAGCAACTTCATTGATAATTAATTCTCATAATTCTTGCCTAACTTTTTATGAACATAGTGATTTGGGGCAACTCATTACAAAGTGAAAATTCACTATATTTTTTGAATTTTTTTTAAAGTGGGAACAAGGAATACCTTGCTACTCCACCAATTCTTTTCCTTTGAATATGTCCATGAGAAGTTATGGCTAAAATTGTTTTTTTCAATGAACGGGGAATAGCATGGGTAGGTTCATTACATTAGAGGGAAAATTAGAATACCGTGCTTGAAAGAGCTTGGCCAAGGCTATAGGGGGCTTTTGGCCCAAATTCAAACCAAAGTACTCTTCAAACAAATTTTTTAGGCTCATAAATTTTCCACAATGTACAAAGAGGTGCTAGAAGTAAACAATTGTCCCATTTAATTTAGAAAATTCCACAAATTGTTCAAAGCCTTAGAATTTTGTCACTATTATTTTTCGTAGCTTCAAGAGACACATATTTTAGACACTTGAAGATGAGAGGAGAAGTTATTCATACAAGAGGGATAATAGGAGGTAAAACAATCCACATGGAATATATAAATTAGAATGAGTTTGAGCTGAACCATTCATAGTGAAGTGAAAACTAGGAATTGTATATAATTCAAGCTTCATTTTGGCATAGTAGATTATGATTATTTTTTTAAAACTTTGAATTAGGAAAATTTGGTAAATCAAGTTGACTTTCATCTCCAAAAATCTGTTTGCAATTTTAAAACTCCAATCAAAGACAATATCAAAGAGAATGTCCCTTCCAACTCCCTCTCTGAATTTTAAAATAATTATTCTACTATGCCAAAATAAGGCTTGAAATCATACACAATTCCTAGTTTTCACTTCACTATGAGTGGTTGAGCTCAAACACATTCTAATTTGCATACCCCACATGGGTTGTTTACCTCCTAACACCTTTCTTGTATAAACAATTTTTCTTCTCATTCTCAACTCACAAATCAAATGGCTTATGAAGCTGTTTGAAATAAAAGCCAAAGAATTTGAAAGCATTGAATAATATGTGGATTTTTCTACTATATCTCAAGGAATAAGAAAATGACTTGTAAATTGAGGGGAACATGTATCAATCATCATGAACAATGTAAAAGATTAAAGATGAGCTAGGCTTCGCTAACCCTGACCCATCCTCCTCTTATGTGAGGCCTAGTATCATGAACTACCTTTTCCTTCAACTTCAATATAGAACGATTAAGCTTGTCAAAGTTTGATATTTTGGGCAGTTTTTATTTTTATTTTTTCCTCTTCTAGGACTAACTGAAATCTAAACCCCATGGTTCACATTTGGAAATTTTCAATTCTATAACCAAATTCTTAACCAATTTGTATTTTGAATCATTTTCTATTTGTTTCTACTCACTATTTTTCCTATATGTTGTATAATTCTAGATGATCAAAAAAATTTCAAGCATGTAGCCAACTTGCCTTGAAGAATGAATCTAAAGAAGCACTATGATTTGGAATATTTTTTCATACAAATGTAAACATGTAAACATGTAAAGTGTAATTGTTTGTTTTCTCAAAGGATCAAATTTTTTTTTTGTGAATTTGAAAACTCATATCTTCCAATCCACACACTAGATATTTCTGAAATTTTTTCCACGTGTTTTCAAGTCAACATACTACAAGATCCTATAGTTACATGTGTCCAAAAATGTTGGTTTTATTTTCCAAAATTTGGTACTTGTATTAGAAATGGCAATTTCTTGGCATTTTGGTGAAAACATAGTCAAAAAACTTACAAGGTTAAGTCATTCCACTTGGATTTCATTTGTAAAATAAGTGCATACCTATAAAAAATATTCTTTCTTAGAGTTGGCCCCATGATATTCAGATAGCTAATTAGGGTGGTAGTAGGCTTGTCTAACTTAGATAAGGCCTCGAATTGAGCACCATGGATAAATTCTTCAAGCTTTCTTGGGAAACTTGCATTTTGCCTAGAAGCAACTAATTTCTAGCTAACCCAATTATTTTCCTTCTAAAATAGAATACAATATTGCCATGTTTAGATGATCATACTTCCATTTGAATGAATTTTTTTGTTTCATCCTTAATTGTCATATATTTATCAATTGAAAATTGAATTTTTTTTGGTTTAAAAACAAAACACAACAAAACAAAATACTTACAGCTTCATCATCAGGGGAGACCAGGTCGCAAATTCTTCACATGACCTTGGCGACCTTGGGAAATAAATGGCCCTGGCGTAAGTAGCCTTCAGTCTGCCGAGATTTGTCCGATCAAGCCCGGTCTCTGCAGACAAAGTCAGATTAACTTAAGTACGGCTCGTATGAGCTAACCATGCGGTACTAACTCCACTTACATTGATCAGGCCTCCACGTTCTTAGCTGTCTGCTAATGAAGACCGAGTTGGGGATTGCGACGAGCCCCCGGCCATCAATTGAATCTAAGTTACGTGAGGGGAAATTGTTGTTGCAGGTATGACAAGACCACACGCATCATGAGTTGCCGCCAGGAACTGGAATGGTGTCATACAACTCGAGCGCACGGCACCAGCATTTGGGATATTTTTGGAGTTGAGAGACCGTGGAAAGATACTTTTGCCGATGTTTTCAGATTGCACCTGCGATTTTTTTTCCTCCCAACTCTGCTTGCTAATGTTGAACTTAGGGGCGTTTCACACTATGGCCGTCCAAGTCGAGAGGCCATGGTTTTCTCAAATCTGATTTGAAGTGACCCTACACTCTCATAAATTGAGTTAGGATCAATTGTCATGTAGAGTTGGGTTATTGAAGCCCACTAATCAATAATGGAATGGGAGTTTGGTTTCTCTAGATGGAGTTCCCATACTACTATTGATTAGTGAGCTTTAATAGCCCAAAGTCAAGATGGAAGTTGATTCTTAGTACTAAGTACATTTTAGACAAGAATTTGTAAGAAGGGGTCTTAATTATATTGGCAATTCCTTTATTTCACCTTTGACATACATTATGTCCTTCAAAATATCAATGACGTATGTTTAGGTGACATTTTCTTTCTAAATTGATGCTCAAGGAATAGATCTCACTTTGGTTCCTTCTTGTTGGGTCTCTACATAAGTAGAAGTACCAATTACCAACCACACCTAGTAACCAATTTATGTGGTGTGTTATTTCCAACCTCAAGTTTGAAATTAAACTTAGAATGGTTTTCTTTTTTGAATTTTTTTTGGTGTTTTTTCAAAATTAGGATTAACAAGGTTATAACACTATGTCCGAAAGAAGTGAGTGGGAATGTAGTTCTTGAGTGATAGGACAATAGTTTCAATTTTGACAGTAGAATTCCGAAAAATTTGCAATGCTCATATTTCCTATCTTTATAAGGTAGGAGGCTCAAAAACTGCTCACCTTCTTAAATGTACATAATTGATACATGCTCTCTTTTTTTTATCTTTATAGTGATGTACAAACAATATACATTTTAGGAGGTAGGCAATTTTGGAGCCCTATACCATATTGACTTAAAAAATTCATAACTAACTTTGCAAACTCCAAAAAATATGAAATGACTTGAGTTAATTGCCTATTCTAGTTGTCTTTCAAGAAAAATTCACCACACAAATCTTCAAGATGTTTCACCTCCCCAAAATTCAATTCCAGTCCTTGGATGGTTGGTTTATAAACCTCCTACCTTATATGGGAAAAGTTTCCACTAGCTTGTACTCCTCACCTCTGCTCTGAAATAGCTTAAGGGGCGTTTTACACTATGGCCATCCAAGTTGAGAGGCCATCGATTCCACCAATCAGATTTGAGAAACCATGATTTTCACCAATCAGATTTGAGAAAACTATGGCCTCTTGACTTAGATGGCCATAGTGTAAAACACCCCTAAGAGCATCCCCATGCCTGCACTCTACAAGCCCAAAACATTTCACTCTGGCATGTCAAGGCCGTGGCATTGCCTCATTGCCAATACTTCAAGTAAAAAAAACACCCAATGAACATGCCAAATTAATAAGGGCACTGGCAAATTGTGTGTGTTGGGCGTGCCTCACTATCCCATTCAAAGCAGCCACAGCTTGGTCCTGTAGCTTGATTTACTCAACTAACAGCTCGTTGAAATTGACCCACATAACCAAAATCCTATTGTAGCTAACCATCTGGCCTGACACTTACAAATGTGTTGAGAGGATCCTTGGGGGATGTGCTTTAGGGGTGGAATTTGAGTTTATGCATGGAGAGCCTCACAAACAAAGGCCCTTGCGAAGTTCCCAACCCACATCAGACCCCCTTTAAATGGCATTTAGCATCTCTGGCATGGGGATGCTCTAAGTGATCAGTTACTGGTACTTCTACCTCAACGTGACTGTAAAATCAGTAGGAGCAAACATCTGGCAGAATTCTATCGCACACTTGAAAAATGAATACTGAGATTGTTTTTGATTAGCGAAACATGGATGGACCATGCTTCAAAATGCACGCTCTTTCATGGGTGAATCATGGCAGACCTGCCTTACAATCTGGATTCTAAGTTAAAAACTTCTTTCCAACCTCCTTGAGCTTTGGCTTCCCCCGGGCTCCTTGGCTTCGACTTGTTCCCGCTGCGAGGTTCTTGCTCTCTGTGCTGTTGATCAAGCTCGCTCGGTTGTTGTTTCCCCCTGTTCTTGGCTTGCTTGTGGTCTTTGTCCATGTCTTCCTGCCAGGCCCTTGTGGCTGGTGGCTTTGTATTTTTTCCTCTGCAATGAAATTTTGTTTCATTTGTGAAAAAAAACAGAAAAAAATTTAAAACTTCTCTTTTTCTGCTTTTTTTTTCCTTTTTTTTGATACCAATGAAACTGAATTCTCTTTTTCTGTTTGCAGAACCTTCGCAATTCACCTTGTTCAAATTTGTAACAATGGTCATTGGTCAATGGTTGATGAATGAATTGCATTGAAACCGACATCCATCTTTTAACCCTGAAATGCTGGGCCTATGACCACTGGTTTCAGGCCGCACTCTCTGTCACTCAGTTTGTTGCCATTTTGTAATCACATGCATATGAACATTTTTATTTTTATTTTTCAGAGATAAAACTGCATGTCCTCTGTACTTCATAGAAATTTCAGATTTTTTTGAGGAAAACTGTATTCTGTGAAATTTTCTGAAGTAAAAATCACATCAAATAGAAAATAATCTCAAAAAAACTGAAAATTTCACCATGTGCGAACATTACAGTGAAAATCATCATGGTGTAAACTAATTTACCATGTACATCTATAATTAGAATGTAATGGACATTGAAAATATAGCCAAAGTGCAAAGTGCAATAAAATATTCATTTTCACAATTTTTTCCAAAATTTCAATTGGAGTGGAAACTGGAATAGAGGATCTTCATTTCATTAGTTGGACTCAAACTCAGAAAATGTCATTTTCAAGGAGAAATTTCAGATTTTGTCAATTTCTCAAAATACACTAAAATGGCAAATTTTGTCATCCGTTTTCTCTAATTACTTCTCAGCTACATAAAAACAAACATTAGTTAGACTAAAAACTCAATTGGAGACTCTTTACAACTCAGCATGAAAGGTCACTAAAATAAAATGAAGGAAAAAAACTATTGTTCAAGTCCTCTTGGGCCCATGTGAAGCCTGCCAAACACCCAAAATTGGTGTTGGTGGCACTTAAGGGTTAAAAAACAAAAGAAGGGAGGAAAATAATTTTTCTTACAAGCCATAATGTTATAAGAGCATCTCCATCCATTCATTGGAAAGGAGGTTGCCTCTGGCCAATGTATGCCCAACCTCCAAAACATGTACCATTGGTGACCCACTTCAAGAGGAAATGAGGCCAATCACCCCAAAAAAATCTTTGGAAACCACACAACCCCGTCTCCTCCAAGTGAGTTGACTAAGAAGATTTAATATGGTGTCAGCTCCCAAAGACAACTAAAGCACAATTCAACACATTTTTATTTTTAGATACAAATCCTAACAAATGAGTAGAGATGCTCTAACATCCATGTTCTTTTCTCATTTCTTTATATTTTCATGTTGTCTTGCATGTTGTTTTCCAATCAAGATTTTTGACTTGATTATTATTATTTAATATTCCATATATTAGAGTCTTAAATGGATTGTTTTGGTGGACAATGAATAGATACAATGTAAAGGAGAAACACCCAATACTGCACTTGTACCTTACATTGGACCCTAGACTCATCTAATTGTGTTCCTAGACTTTAATGAATGTGTTCGCCAAATGGTTGACTCTAATTCTCTAACGCATATGATGGACACATATCAAAATCTGATTGGATCACTGCTAATTTTAGTAGGGTTCATATTTAGGGGCATCTACTGAACAGTTTCAGTGGTCTAGGGAGCCAACACTTTGGAAAATCATAGAAATTACATATGACATTGAGAAAATCTTTTCTTTTTTCAGTATTCATGATTTTCACTCATTGATAGTAGAAAAATATTATTTTTAGAAAAAGATGTCTCCAACTATGCTGAATTCCTTATTTTGATGGTTTTGGATGTTTCTACTATACCATCAAGTCCAATAATCATTTAAACTTCCTACTATGCCATGCACAAAGTTAATTCATGCCTTTGAAGGTGGGCCCAACAGGATAAAATTTGGGTTCTTTAGAATAAAAATGAAAAATAGACTTCTATTTTGCATTGTTTCTAGGGTATGTTCTAAACCTCTCCTAGCAAATTTGGAATCTCTGATTGCAAATGTGAATTCAAAATTTTCCAAAAAAATTTGTAAAATTAAATTTTTTTTTGCATTTTTCCTTAAGATAAATCCACCCCACTAGGCCCACCTTTGAAGGTAGGATTTAATGTTTTGCTTATGCCAATTAAAGATTTTTGCATAGTTTGTGGATTTTTCTGCATTTGTTTAGAAATAAATGATAAAATAAAATAGAATATTTCATAATTTTGCATAATATAGAATACAAGTGGCATTTTTCATCTTGCATAATTAACATTCAATTCATTTGCAATTCCAATTAACCCCTAAGTGACTAAGCTTTATTTTTTGGCAATATAATGATTTTAGGTAGCTCACTAGTTACAACTAGAGTTTTTTTAGTTTTTTTCTTTGCAATTTTCACACAATATACAACCAAAGAGTAGCTTTGAAGCCCAACAATTTTCATAACTTTTGATTTCATGGTTAAAGAGTTATTGCTAGATATGTGATTTTTGTTGTTTAGTAGGCAACCCAAGAAGCTAAAAAAAACTTCATTAAAAAACACTTTAAAAAAAATTAAAATTTGAAATTTATTCTTTAGGTTTATGTACACATGTGTAGGTTTGAATCATTCCATTTGGATTAATGAAATGAAAGTTATGAGGAGCTTTAATATGCAAGTATGTATGGTTTTCAAAGACTTCATACCTATTTGCAATCTAAAATTCTTCATAACTTTCATCTCATTAATCCAAATGGAATGATCTAAAGCTACACATGTCTACATAAACCTAAAGAATCAATTTCAAATTTAAATTTTTTTACAAGTGTTTTTTAATGAAGTTTTTTGAGTTGCCTAGAGTGCCCACCAAACAACAAAAATCACACATCATGCAATAACTTTTTAACCACAAAGTCAAAAGTTATAATAATTATTGGGCCTTAAGGATACTCTTTTGGCACATATTGTGTGAAAATTTTCAAAGAAAAAATAAACTCTAGGTGTAGTAAGTTGCTCAAAATTGTCATGTTGCCAAAAAAATGCAATTTTTGCATTTAGGGGTTAAGCATACCAAATTTCAATTTAAAAAAAACAAAACTCCATACGGATGAGCTGTTTCATTTAATATTTATGGTTTACTTTATCATAACTAATAAAAAATCATTGGTGATTTTAAATTAATTTTGGCAAAGTAATTGTCCCATCGTTTGCAAATGTACAAAATCAAATATTCATGTTGATAAAATAGAAAAATGTAATTAAAATATAGAAAAAATTATTTTACAAAGATTGATTATATGATATTTAACATTAAACTCTTTTAGATTGTATTTTTGTTACTTGATGGGTTTTTAAAAAAATATTGATGTATACATAAATGTTTCCTACATTTTGTGCGCAATCTATGCAAAAAAATTCATCACCATTGTTCTTTCAATCGATTATCATATAAAACCATAAATAATAAATGAAACCATCACTACAAATGAAATTTTGCTTTTGTGGAAGCTGATTTTGGTATACTTGATTAGAATTGAGTAAGAACCAAATGTTAATTATACAAGACAAAAAGATGCTAGTTGTATTTTGTACAATGCAAAAGTCTTTGAATGGTATAACATGTACTTTGTATGATTATTGGACACTATTGTTCACTTTCTTTAAATTTAGACTTTCTTCTTTCTAGTCCATAATTTATTTTACTTAATCCTTGTATATATACATTGGCCAAATAGTGGTTGATTGATGACTTGGTTGTTCATTGTAGAAACAAAAAATGCACCAATTGCTCCAATAATTAGGGTAATTTTACTAACTACTAAGTAGTTCATGGGGGCCACATCTTTTAACCTTTAAAGAACATGGCCCCCTATGACCAAGGTAGTCACCAAACTACTTAGATTTAGGTGCATTATTTGTTTCTACAACGTACAATAGAGTTATCTATTGGCCATTTTTGACCTCAACATCCTCTACGCATTAGGGGTTAAAAATTTCCAAATCTCCAATCTCTTCCCTACTATAGACTTTTTTCTCCCTGTCAATTGAAATGTACTAGGGGTTTAATATTCTATAGTTTCATGATAGTTTTTGGGTTTTTTTTTGTCTTTGGGGCTTTATACTAGTTAAGTTCTTCTGTAGGTGGTTGGCTTTCTAACCCTTAACTTCTAAAGATCCAAACACCATTTTTTAGCAATATAGGAATTTTGGGCAGCTTACTACAAATGGAGTTTTTATTTATTTTTCACACAACATGTGCTTGCCGAGTAGCTTTAAGGCCCAACAATTTTCCTAACTTTTGACAACATGGTTGAAAATTTATTGCATGATCTATCATTTTCATCAATTAGTGGATAGCCCAGGTAGCTCCTAAAACTTTTTTAAAAATCACTTTTTTAAGAAATAAAAATTTGAAATTGATTCTCTAGATATGTATATATGTATCAAAAGCTTTGGATTGTTCCAATTCAATTTATGAGATGAAAGTTGTGAAGAGTTTCAATTTGTAGGTAGGTAGAAGTCTATGAAAACCTCATTTATTTGCAAACTAAAAATCCTCATAACTTTCGTCTCATAAATTGAAATGGATATAAAACTAGAGAATCAATTTCAATTTTTTATTTCTTAAAAAAGTGATTTTAAAAGAAGTTTTAGAAGCTACCTGAGCTATCTACCAATTGATGAAAACGACATATCATGCAATTACTTTCTAACCATGTAGTCAAAAGCTATGAAAATTGTTGCACCTTAAGCTACTCCTCATGCACATGTTGTGTGAAAATTTAAAAGTAAAAAAAGTAAAAAAGAAATCCATCCATCTATAGTAAGCTTCTCCAAATCACTAAGTTACCACAAAATGGTCTTTGGACCTGTAGGGATTAATCAATGGGTTGGTGTCTATAAAAATCATCAATCTTGACATTGTCGGAATTATTGATATAAAAAATTCTCAAAGCATGTTTCTTTTTTTTATTAATTTTTTAAAACCAATAACACATATTTGAAGTCAAACTACTATAGAAGATCTTTCCTTTCCACCCCTAATTCCAAAATGACTAGTGTGCCATGTACCATTGCCAGAACCAAAATTAAAGTTGAAGTAATTTTCTAGTTTTTTAATCCATAAAAACTTTGAAACTCAATAACTTTCTTACCGTGAGTCCAAATGCCACGAAACCAAGCCCATGCACCCCTCCTCACCGAAAGCTTTCCGATGGTACCAAGCATGCAGCCAAGGGACACACGGTCCAGGAGATATCAACACGACAAACAAACAATCAAAACAAAACAAACAAAACAAACTACCTGTCTTAAGATGTAGATGACTACAGTAGTTGCACTTCTGTCCTACTGTACATAGCAAGATGCTCTCTCATTCATCGACCAGAAAACGGCCTTGGTGTCGTTTATGGGCTAGAGAGGAAATTGAGGAAAGTGAATCCAAATGAATCCCCCAAACTCACTGAACTCGGTCAACAAGCATTCATTCTTTGCCGCATCTCAAAAAAGGGAGGGAGTGACTGATTAGTTTCATGAGTTGAAGGGGCTCATCAAAACTTTGGCCGAAAAAAACTGACTCTGAACTCAGTCTCCAGTGGGTCCAAAATCCAAGTCTGACCAAGTCATCAGTCTCTTAGTTTGGACCATGGACCAGCAACGCTCGGTGACCTATGACCGTGGAGTCAACTTCATTCCCGTGAAAGACCGGATGGAGAACCCCACACTAAGGGCCACTTCACACTATGGCCGTCCAAAGTCGAGAGGCTGTGGGATTGCCGACCCAAAGTTTGGCGAGAGTCCGAAGAAATGGGCAATAAATGGGCCCAAAAATTTAGGAATTGGACCTCTTGGCCGGGGAATGGTGTGAAGCCTCCAAAGGCCAAAGTCCAAGCCCAAAGTCCAAACCTACACCATTTTTTGGGCTTCTATCCTTTTCTCTCCACATTAATCCATCCAATTTTTGAAATTTTCCATGAAGCCTACCCCGCATCATAATTTTTCAAGCAAAAAATTAAAAAAACATGTGAAAAGAGTAAAAAATGGCATTGGAAAAAAAATCACAGCAAATGCTCACATCATCAAATAAGGAATATGAAGGGTATAAATGAAATAATAAGGTAGCATTGGTCATAGAATCTCCATTGTAGTAGTGGAGACTCTCCATTGTAAAGACTCTCTATTGTAATGGTGGAGACCAAGGTTCAAACCCCAATGGCAACAATAATAATAGAAATGGAAATGGAAATGGAAATTGAAGCCCAATCCAAGGGTTGAGATCTTGTCAATTTCTGAAAAGAACTTGACGGACTCTCGACCATAGTTTGGGTCGGCCAAAAATGGCGACCCAAACTATGGTCGAGAGTCCGTCGCCATGACCAAACTTTGCTGCCATGTAGGCAGTTTTGGGGACGTCGAATTCCGACGGACTCTGGACTGTGCTGTGTAGTGTGAAGGCTCGAGAGGCTGAACTCTTGGTTTCCTGCGATTTGATTGGTGGAGGCCAACGGACTCTCGACCTTTGGCCATAGTGTGAAGCGCCCCTAATTTCTCAACATTCCGCACTATGTAAATATTTGTTTTTACATTACAAGAATGCACTACTTTTGAGTTAGTTATAGGTGTAGTTGAAACTCATGAAACCCCATGTGTACAAATAGAAGTATTCGTAGACATGTTTGTTGACTTTGATAGTTTTGTAGAATAATCTTCTTGGGGTAAGGGAACCTAACTATAAAGACAATCTGATTTCACTATTCAGTGAAATTAGATTGCCTTTACATTTAAGGTGTCTTATCCTAAGAAAGTTACTCTTCAAGCCATCAGAGTCAACAAACTTGTCTACGAATACTTCTATTTGTACACATGGGGTTTCATGAGTTTCAACTACACCTATAACTAACTCAAAAGTAGTGCATTCTTGTAATATAAAAAAAAAATTATAGTGTAGAATGCTCAGAAATTAGTAAGGGGCACTTAATAATGAAATTAGGTGCCTCTCTCTAATTTCTCAGCATTCCACACTATATAAATATTTGTTTTTTACATTACAAGAATGCATCACTTTTGAATTAGTCAATGGTGTGGTTGGAATTCATGAACCCCCATGTGTACAAATGAAAATATTTGTTGACTTTGATGGCTTGTAAAGAAACTTCCTTGGAGTAAGGCAATCTAACTATTAAAGCAACCTAATTTCACTATTTAGTGTAGGATTTTGTTTGTTTCTCCATTTATTTGGATAGTGAAAAGAAATGCAATTTTGGACAAATGAAACTATTTATATCTATAAAAATTAATGAAACATCTTTATATATGGATGAAATTTTTTCTATGTGGTTTTATTTATTTATTCATCCAAAATAGAGTGTACATTCATCTAGAATAAAGTGAGATAGTTCCTACATGTGGTAGCAATTTAGTTATTTTGCTGGTTCACTAAAATAAAAAGAATAGTAAGTCAAATATTCCTTATTAAAAAACTTACTATACTTTTCAGCAAAAATTTGATAATTTGATAAATTTTATATGCCTTTTAAAGTTTTTTAATAAATGACATTAATCACAAAATGCCTAAAATAATGTGAAATACTCTTTGAACTCACACCAAGGGAGTTTTAATAGAAAAGTTCAAAAGTCATGTATTTTGAGCTTTTAAGATGCTATAGTGAGAGTGTCACAAAAAATTTAGAGTTTTTAGAGTGGATAGTGAGGAACCATGTCAAAAACAATTAAAATCATGCATGATTTATAGAAAGGACACATGTGTCAATTTCCCAATGGTTGTAAAAATTTTATGCATATTTTAAAAGGGATACAATACCCATTTTTCTATTGAACGTAAAACTTTTACAATCAATCTAAAACCCTAATTTCTTCAACAACTTTGTCTTCAATCTCATATCTCATTCTCCTTAGTTGTGCCTTCACGCTCCTATATTGTCTACAAATGACAAAGAAAGCATCATAAATACAAAAACAAGTGAATAAAAAAGCATTAGCAACAAGAATAATAAAGACAATCAAATAATAATAATACTACAACTATCATAAAATGTCAACATTCAAAATTTCAAACATACTCTAATACTAAATTCCTTATTCAAAATTCACAAGCACTTCATTCTACTACAATTCAATTGAAAAGAATCAACATGCTCACAAATCGAGATACAACTTGCCAAACCCTAAATCTTCTAATTCACCTCCAAATCCTACACATAATGATGCAAATTGCTTAACATGACATTGTAGTGCAAAATCTTTTTCTACATGCATCAAGTTGGTTTTGTACATTCGAAAATGATATCAAAATTATTGAATTTCAAGCAAATACAAAACAATAGGTAGTTGGCTCTTCCAAAAGAATATAATAGCTAACAACTTAGTGAAACAGTGAAGGTCCTATGTTTCATCTTTGGCCTGCTTTTTTAATTTCGGTTTGCTTTGTCTCCTTCTATAAAGAGCATAATGTTGTTGGTTTATTGCACAATAAGAAAAAATAAGAATTCATAGGTCTTAGCATGTTCCATTAAAAATAGCTTTCAAAAATTAAAAACTTCAAATAGTACTTGCAAATATTGCTTGTTCAGAGGATCATTGCCATGACATTTGAACTCTCTGTAATGATTATAAAGAAGAACATATTCATCAATCAAATGTACTTTACATTAAGTAACAAGAACAATAATAATTGAAGCAAGAGCAATGATCATGTACTAATAGGGAAGAAGATGTTAAAAAAGATTTGAATAGTCAAGTAATCTTAAGGAAAGACTGTGCATCCTTTGAACATTAAATCATATATTTGTAAAACCTTTGATTAGTATATTTTCATCGGTAAGAGGGCTCCAATGCACCGTGGATGGTAACCATCAACGGCCACCAAAATCTTTTCGTACTTTGCAAGGAGGGGGGGAAGACACGGTTTGTAAACACCATAGATAGTGAGAGTGTCACAAAAATTGTAAATTTAATAATTTTGAACATAAATAAAATAAAAAATAGACTATTAGAGCTACATTTCCTTAGTAAAAACATTTAAATAAAAAAAGTATGTGAAATTTTCACATTTTTCAAAATGCCTAATAAACCAACTTGGAATATCTTATATAGGATAATCCTAAATCAATGTTTGACATTGAATAATTTTAGGAGAGTAGCTTTACAAAGTAAAAGTGCAAATATCTCCCAATACTTTCTTACAAAGTTGCTTGAATGGTATTGAATTCACATCATTGAATTCATGGTTTTTCTACAAAAGAAAATGCTTTAAAATTAGATCATGAAAAATTGCCTTTGTAGTGTATTTTAAGAACCTACACCTATTTGCATTTGATCTTAATTTTAGCCATGAAAATGATCTTTTTCAAATTTGAATCCCACTAAGAGATGAATTCTTTGATACAATTGATGAACACATACCTCTATAATGAACTATAGAATACATCTCATTGCCCTAATGTTTTCTAAAAATTGGACATTAATCTATTGTATGAATAACCACTGTTGTTTACCCTATAAAATATAATTTTTTACATTTCAAGAATTTTGTTGGTTTCCTAATCCCTATAGAGCAAACCCAAAAAATTATCAATTTTAATATTTTTTTGATGTAGGAAATGATTTTATTAATAAATAAGAGTTGAAAATGCACATCTCTTATATTGAATGCAAATTATGTCATGGTGACATTTGTCACACTCTTCACCCATTTACTTTTCCTAAATCCTAATGACATTCAAACATCTTTTTAGTGAAACCCTGAACTTGATGATTGTTGTTCTTGTTGTTGTTATTATTGTTACTTTCTAACAATCTCTATTCTAGTTACTTATTAAGCATTGAACAATCTACTTGGTAGAAGATGAATGTTGTAAAAGAGTACTTCATCCCATAAATAATCATCAAGGAAGCCTCAAGGAAAATCATGTGATAAAAATGATTGTTTTTAATAAATTGTTGATATGAGAATATTGAAGGATTTCAAAAGATATCTTACTATCTTTAAGATGAGCTCCGTTAGGAATTAAGGATTTATGGCATAAAACTATAGTTTGTGACTATATATTATGTGAATTTCATTCTACAAAATATATTATTTTTTATATTTTACATATGGAATCATATATTTTCTTTAAAATAAGTAACTACATTACAAGTATTCAAAACCATTATGAATTTTTGAAAAAAAATTCTATATTGATTACAAAACAATCATAAAAAATAGAAAATTTATTCAATAGGTGCATATTCCATATTTTTCTTAGTGACCACTTGAAGTTGACCAAATTTGAGTATTGTTTTGTAAGATTTTGTCAAGGTTATTAGTCTCAACCTCAAATGGCCGTAAATCAAAGTCCCAGCTTTAGAGTGGGAGTGAGAGTAGGAGTAGTCACGGCTCTTCCGAGAATCGTTTTTTTGTGAAGTCGGAGAAATTAGCGAGGCAAAAGTGCAGCTAATTATGAGCCGTTCTGTATGAAGGAGCCATGACACCCCTTTCTACTGTTTGCAATGATTCCGCAAGAATTTCTGGCTCGCACAGTTGGGTTGGGAGCTCCGACACTTGCGTCAAGTTGAGGGCTTCAAGAAATTCCATGAGAAAATTTTCATAAACACCGTTTCTTCACCCACGGAGGAGAAGAAACGGCACTCCGATTTCTTTGAGAATTTCATGTCCACCTTTCGCTCCTGGTGCACCATGTACTCTTTCTCATGAAATTTTGAGGACTTCGGAAGTGCTGTGACAACCCCTAGGATGGTGTTGTGAAACTTACAAGAAAGCCTGGGATGCAAAAGCACGGCAGGGGCTCAGCTGATGAAAGAAAGCCTGTAAGAGAATGCAGTGGCTGAGTGGCCGAGTCGCTGCATTGCTGTGGGACCACCAGCTGCCCTGCAACCCCCCACCAGTAACTTACATACCCCACTCCATGGACTCGCTCTTCGACTGCTCCAGCATCATCATTATTATTATTCCCGACCTTCAATGCTGCTGCCTCGGGTCCCGCGCTGTGGTCTTCATTCAATCCGCCAGAAGCCGCATCAACGGGGAGCTTTCCACGTAACGTTGGATTGTTTCTCCGGAACGAGCGAGGACCCAGTTTACTGAAGCGTGCGAGAGAGAGAAAGCGCGCGAGAGAGGCAGACAGGAGTTCGATTGCAGCTCCTGGATGCCGCTCCTGGCTTCTGGTAGTTATCAATCCCACGAATACCACCAGGCTCTTCTTGTTGCTACGGTGGCGGGAGGAGATTTGAGTCTGCCTACCTTTTATTCTAGTTTATACTATCTGGGTTGTTGATCTCACCGGATTTCGGTTGAAACTAATTTCTCTGCGCTTCTGCACACATATGGTCGGCCGGAGTGGAAGGCTTTCCGGCACCTTTGGACCCAGAGAACTGGTTTTTGCAATAGGAAGACGACTCGTAGGGCATTGGAGGGACCTTGGTGATCGTGCAATCATTGAGGCAGAGGAGGAGGAGCTAGGAGCGTACCTTGGTTGGCTTGCAAATGCTCTCGCCGTTGTTTTCTCCGACTTGTGCTGTCGAGGATGCAGTAGATCGCAAACTCGGCCACTTGGTAGATGCCCCACAAGACCTTAGCATTCTGATCGACTAGTCGGCTTTTTCTCGATCAAGCGCTCGTGGCGGACGTTGATGAAAATGCTGGGACCTTCATTGGTGAGGTCTTTAGCCATGGCCATGGCCATAGCCATGCGCTTTTCTGGAGATAGCACTTGCAGGCTATGGGCTAAGAACCGCTGACCTTATTATTTAGGAGCCGAAGAAGCTAGGACGCTGTTTGGGCCCTGGAACAAGCGAGTTGGCACCATATTGGAATGTCCGTGCGTGCAAGGGAAGGCAGTTACTATTTGTGGATCGTGTGCCTTTGCTTGCGGAAGTCACAGCAGGCTGGGAGCTGATTATTCTCAAGCAGGAACCTCCGCCCCATTTCTGCAGCGCAAGATGTGGATAGAGCCTGTGCAGATTGCGCGAAGGAGATCGAATTGACACTGGAGCGCTAAGGTGGAGAGAAGGGGAGGGAGGATGCAACACGGAGTGAACAAGAGAGGGCTGGAGCCGGGATGGCCCTCGCAAGGTCTGCGAGTGAAGCGCGCCATCATCGGCAGTCGCAGGGGTTGCCCCAGCACGCCGGTACCGAGTTGGAAGTTATTGAACAACCAGCTCTTCGATGGCATTGCAGCTGCGGCCGCCGCGCATGCCGCTGCCGGGAGACCTACTCCTGTGTCGGCTCGCAAGCTCGCGGCCTCGTTGTGGGAACTCCAAGAGCACCCTCTCCCTGCCTGCCTCTGTAGCCAGCATTGGCTTACTAAAGGGATCTCCGACATGTCCAGTCCCCGTTCCCAAGCTGATTCCTACTTCTCGCCTCGCAGCTGCAAGTTTGCCTATCAGCAATATGTGAAGGTCAGTGTAGAGCTTTCCGTCCTTCCCATTGCATGTATCACACCCTCGATGTGACTGTAAAGTTAATGGAATTTGTTTGGATGGGAGCAGACGGGAGCAGACAGTGGGAAACGCAGCGGGAATTTCAGTAAGCATTTGGCAGTCGCGCATTCACATGTGCACCACGGGGAGAAGGGCGATGGGCTTGATAAATTGGCTTCTGCATCCATTCAGGTGTGAAGAACATCCTCCAAATCTACCGCATATGTTGGAATTTTTCTGACGTACCGGTAGTGCTTGATGCAGTCTGAATTTTTGCAATACATGAATTCCTTTGCACTCGTCGTCCTTCCAATTTTCGTGATAATGTGACCTCTGCACCCATTCAGGTGCGGAATTCAATGTCGAATTCTATGGACGTGAATCTCGTGTTGGAATTCTTGTGACATACCGGTACTGGTTGATGCAGTCTGTCCTTTGTGCATTTTTAAATTTCCTTTGTGCTTACCCATTTTTCACCTGCAGCTTGACGGTCAAAGGCTTCATCAACATTCGCCTGCGTACTCGACCCGTTCCAGCCACAGGAAATGTGACGGGAAGCTGATGGCAGAAACCCTGACGACCTCTAGTGAGCTTCTGAAAGTCTTGACTAGGATACGTATTCTCGAAGAGCAGCATAACTCCAGCTTAGGTTTGACGGCGAAATTGCAGACAGAATTAGATCAAGCTCGTGCTCGTGTACAGGACCTGGAGCAGACGCAGAAATCTGATCGGCGAGAAATGGAGAGCATCATGAAGAAGATGTCAGAGGAGAAAGCCAGCTGGAAAGCCAAGGAGCAAGAAAAGATGCAAGAAATGATGTCCGCAAATATGCAAGCATTGAAAGCTGAATTGGAGGAGGAGCGGAAGGTGAGACGGAGGCTCGAAATTGTGAACCGCAAAATGACCAAGGAGCTTGTGGAGGCGAACATGACTGCTGCGAAAGCACTCGAGGAGCTTGAAAAAGAACGAAAAGCTCGCCAGCTGATGGAAGATGTGTGCGATGAACTCGCCCACGAGATTGGCGACGACAAACAGGAAAGAGATGAACTGAAACGTGAGTCGGAGCGAGTTCGGGATGAGCTTGAAGAGGAGCGGCGTATGCTGCAATTAGCTGAGGTTTGGCGGGAGGAGCGTGTACAGATGAAGCTCTGTGAAGCCAAAGTGGCGCTTGAGGAGAAGAGCGCCGCACTCGACGTCATGCGCGCAGAGCTAGAATCCTTCTTGCGAGGTGATCTCTCCAATGGCGCTGCTGTTCAGGAAGCGGAGGTTCTGCGCAATGTCATCACGGCAATGCACCCGAGAGGTCTTGTGGCTTCCTTCCCGCCTATCGCTCTCAACCAAGCCGCCTCACCGGATCACAACCCCTACACCATGGACATGAGCAACGATGAAACAGGGGAAGGTCAATTTTGGGGGAACCCCCTCGACTCGCAAGAAATCGGCAGTAGATGGGAAGGTGACAGCGAAGGTGACGTCATTGAAGATCGTGAAGCTCATTTAGCTAGGATGAACTCTTCTCAGGATGCCAAGGAGTCAGTCGAGAGTGGCTCCGACTACGTGAGCGAGTCGCATGAATCCGACGAAGAGGATGACCTCCACGACTGTGAGGAGGGTGACCGTGACGATTCTCACTGGGAGGGCCACCATAAGGATGGGAACCATTACCACGCGAATGGCAATACTATCCACGCTCAAGACCCTGAAGACAGCGTCGATGAATACGCGCATACCGATGAGGTAGCATAAATTCTCTCTTCACCCTCACCGAATTAGGGTTTTTGAACTACTCGCAAAATCATTCCCAATTCTATTTCTGTTGTGCTTTTCGACAGGACATAGTGGCATTTCGCAAGAACGATCTCTTCTCTCTCACCGAGTGAGGGTTTACGAACGAATTCTTGTAAAATTCTAAAGCTCCATTCTAAAGCTGTTGTGCTTTGCGACAGGACATAGTGGCATTGAGCAGGCCAAACGGGCACCACGTTGAGAAAGGAGTGTGGAGAGAAGAGGCTTACGATGAGGACGTTGATCAATCATCACAGCGATTATCGAACGGGCATGCTCCCCAGGTCCTCTCCGAATCTTCACCGCATCAAAAGTCACAACAGCAGTCGCTGGACAAAGCCAACAACACTCACATAATCCGTGGCATGAAAGGGCATATGGAGTGGCCGAAGACCAACATCGACATGGTGATGCGGTCGAAGCTGTTCGATTCCAACCTCGAGCGGCAACAGCTGATCCGAAACAGATAATATTGGCTTCCACTACATCGGATACTTTTATGCGATAATGTAGTATAATGACTAGAGAGATGACCGATACGTATCAAACTAGTAGCTATTTTAAGGACCAGACTCGTCGATGAATCAAAGTGCTTGCGCAAAGTGACAAGCATGGCATCACGCAGTGATGAACAAACCCACCCTAGGGTTTCGTCTCATACTTGTTGTAAGCCCACGGCAAGGGCCAATCAAGTTGTACACAATCAGTGTAAGACAATCATTTGTTTCCGTTTCTTCTTATTTTTTAAAAATTGAGTAGAACTTTCTGGATCCCAAACTCCAGCAATCTTTCAGACTTGTGTCTTGGTCTCGATCAATGTCTGGTGAAGGAGCCTGGATGACAAATACAGTGAGTAAATTCCATGACTACCTACCGCGCATCTGCCCGAATATGCACACGCAAAGGATCGAGGAAACATGTTCGAATTGGTCATCGTGTGCTTCGCGTGGATTCAGAATAACGCTTACGTAATTGGAACGGCGCTAAATTCTACAGTAATTATCCAAGTTTGAATGGAGTCGTATTCCTCGCTGTCCAGAAATCTATACTCTTCCTGTCTGCTCAGTTAGTGACAAGGATTTCTTCGAGTGCAGCAGGAGGAAACTTGAGCTTCACGCGACAAAATGGTCTGCAGAATATGCGACCTGGAGATTTCGCTGACAGAGCATCAATCCAGAACAAGACCGTCTCCTGAACATGTTAACTGAAATCCATCAAGTCTATCTGCTGTCATTATATGACCAGGTTTCATTCTAAAGCTGCAGAGGAAAACTTGCGTTCAACGCAATTGAGTTGTCGTCACTACAGAATTCGCAATGTGTAGAAGATGCAACATCGAGATCATTGCTGCCAAAATTGACTCGGAACAAAGAATCACTCCGGGACAAACCTTCTCCTGCACATTTTTGCAGGGACTCCATTATCTCAAACTCTGTCTGCCGTATCCTGCACCACGTTTTCTTTACTTGCCGCTGAAGAAAACGTGTGCTGAACGCAACGAATTGAACATCGTGTACGCTATTGTGTTCTGAATGTGCAGGATTTTCGACTGTGAGACCTTTGCTAGCAAAATTGACTCGGACAAAGTCACCTCCTGCACATTTTCGAAGAAGCGCGGCGTCTCCTAGATTTTCTATGCTGCCATCGCTTAATTTTGTTCAGAGAAAAAGAACTCCAATCTCTTACGAGGGTGGCTTGAATTAAGGCTGCTTGAAAGCAGAAATGCGTCCTAAACCTCAAGCTCTTGCCTTCGGGTCAATGATCTCACACCACAGAGTACCCACAATTTCGAAATGACCCTCTTCTATGACCAGCTAAAGCACCCTCAAATGTTGATGTCACCTTGCTTTTTACATCGATTTCCACGAAAACTCCTCTTCGATCACATTGTGCACAACTTGTTTGCTACTACAACTCTCTCAAGTCACTTTGAATTCCACAAAGCAAAATGCGGTAGGAAACAGAGATGACGATTCAAACCCATGGCCGGCCTTCCTTCCCACACCGCATTCTTTGACAGAATTTGTGGTAGATCTCCAAATTTTGACTGTCTCGACCTGGTTACAGAAACAATGACATTTGAGCTTCGACCCTGAAATTCTTGAGAGAAAGATCGTTTGCTTCAATAGGGATGGATTGTATGAATGTGTTGCTCGTGAATGCGCAACCGAGTTTACGCTTCCAACGCCTGTCGACATGCACTTGGGAATCAACATCACTCTTGTTATGCTTATACAAAATGCCTGCAGAGAGTGTTTCAGTGAGTTATTTTTGGGCGATTTGTCATCAATTTGTACCAAAATAATGGGCTCTGCACCAAGCCCTTGGAACGTAAGTAGCAGCGTTCACAAAACTGGCTAAATTTCGCTCCATTGCTACTAAAAATTTTCAGTAGCTAAATCTCTACAGGAAAAAATCCTTGAAAAAATTAAATTTTAGCTAAGATTTCATCAACCAAGAGAATTTGATAGCCAATTTGTTACTTACTCTACATTGGAATTAGCATCTCTCTAGTTAGTTATGGGTATTAGTACCCCCCATTATCCTTTACAACTTGCAAAATCCTTTTTTTTCTAATTTTTTTAATGCCACTTTCTCTCAAGATAGCCAAAGTTCATGCTTAATTATCTTGAAGGTAGCAAATTGCACTAAATCCCCTAAACTAGATAGCATATTATACTAAATTCTATAAACTAGTTCTGGAATCATTGGTAAGTAGTGCTACCTTTGTCCCCAAATGACCTTCCTATGGGACAAAATGTTATGGATTAGGGTTAAAAATAACATTTTAACCTCCCATTTTGCAATTGTAAGTAGAATTTAGTGCACTCTTAGCATCCTAAATTTTTTGAGTTTTGGGGGTAAAATCTTGGATGAAATTGCAAAAAAACTCACATAAAAAAAATCTTGGATGAAATCACCAAATTGTAGATGAAAATAGATGTGATATGTGCTAATGTGATATTTTCTATCTAATTTAAGAATGACTGTTGAAATTAGGAGCATACTACAACATTCAATATTGCCACTTTGGCACTTCATTAAAAATGAAAAAAAAAATTGTTTCAAATTTTTAGCTAAGCTAGTGCATGAAAGAAGGAACAATCGTTTAGATTGAGGCACTAGTAACTGATCATTTAAGCAATTTTAGAACAGATTGTGTATAGTATAAAGTGGTGAATTTTTTTTTCCATGTAGGTAGATAGGAAATATGGAGATAGAAAATTTCCAAAATTTTATTCCCAAAATTGAAATAACTGTGAATTTTGGGAGCCTAAATGTACTTTGACCAATAGCTAATGTCTAGAGTCTTCCAATTCTAATCATTCAAGAATCACTTTCTTGCCCACTACTTCTTACTTTCAACATTCACTAATTTGGAATACATGTCATAACTTTATGAGTCTCAACCTTGAAAATAAACCAAAAAACTCAATTCAAGTTGTAGTTGGAAATTTGTTCTCGTCTTCAATAGAAATACTGTACAACTACCAGTTGGAAGTTGGGTGTGGTTGGTTATTGGTGCATCAACATTAAGAATGTCTTGGTAACTCTTTTAACAAAGCAACAAGTTTCCTAAGTATATAAGCATGCATCCATCAAGATGATGTTGAATTATAGGGACAAAATTAATGCCTCCCTAAGCCCTAAAATACCCTAGAAAGTCTATAATCATAAATCTTAATCATATTTTTTGCAAACTTGCTAAAATTTATAGGACAATTATTGATGGCTAAGGACATTGCTTGTTGTAAACTATTGCCAAGATATCACTTAAACAAGATGAACATTTAGAATGAAAATTAGATGTTGGATGAGAAAGATGTAATGTCTAAATATGTGGGCAGAAATTGTATAATGGGTCATTACAAATTCATTGCTGACTAGAATGCACCTCTTAAGTGAAGGGGTAATATGCAAGTAGTATTTTATATTATGGAAATTGCCCTAGCTTCTATTGTAATTTGATGTGGACTAACTTTGATGAGACTTTGGTTCATCTAAAATAAATCAATACAACAGTTTGGAGCTTAATCCCTAAATACTTACTAGGATATTGTCATTTTGGTGTTGACAAAAGTTTGAAATTAAATGAAACTTCACCAAAGTCTTATTTTTAGAGTTTTTTTTAATATCCTTGAAAATCTATATTCAATATCAACAATTTGATTTCAGAATGATTGTTTATGGTTTTTCTATGCAAGTAATTGTGGAAGAATATCCATAGCAAATCTTGATTTTATAACTAAGTATTGAGGGCTTTTGGAAATGATCCTCAAATACATCAAATCAAAGGGGGGGGGGATTAGAAGTTCTTCTAAGTTCATTAGAATACCGTGAAGTAGTTTTGAGAAGTTGTAAATTGATTTTGGTTATACATGTTATGTCCTTTGACCTTATATTTTTTTCATAGCCTCAATTGTAGATTTGACATTTAAAAAGATGATTGATACATTAGAAAAGAATTGAACCCAAAAAGAGGCCTTGAGTTTTCTTACCAATTTTAGCACTAATTGGATGTAATTGCATGAGTATGAGAACAATCATATGTGGCATTATACCCACCACTTGGCATGTGCTCCATCCTTCATGAAGAAACCATCATGAAACAACTACCACTTGGCATGTATTCCATCCTTCATGACAAAATCATCATGAGATTTATGATATCTTGAAGTTGTATTGGGTAATGATGGTGAATTTTTGAATTCATAGTGCAATTCTTGGCCAATTAGTGAATTTAGAAGGCTCTTCCCACCCACTAATTCATGAGATCATGGAGATGGATTGAGTAATGATGACTAATTTTTGAATTCATCATAGAATTCTTGGCCTAATTAGTAAGTTGTGAAGGCTCTTTCCACTCAAATTTTTGCATTACAAAGCGGCCTCTTTCGGGGTTCAAGTATTTTCTAATGACTAGACTTCAAATCACTTTCACAATTTTAACACTCTCATCATCAAATATTATATAATCTTTCAACCTATAGTTGATATTGTTGTGTTTTATTTTCTAATGTAATCCATAACATTTCTACTTTGAGTTTGTATTGTTACAATTCTAAAAAGATTGATAAAACTTATTAATTCTGTGAAAGAGAATTCAAAAAAACCCAAAAAAGGCCTTCATTTGGCCATTTAGGGGTTCATCTAGTTCACCTAAACCTCAATGTGTACCAAAATTCAACTACATATTGCATGTATTGAAAATGCTTGTGTATTATAAAGATTTGCTACAAGAAGCTCTACCTTTATAGCATTAGCTCACTTTTTAAATTGAGATCTAATTCAAACTTCTTCACATGCACTAGTTTTTGTCAATGCAAAGGGTCCTCCTCTTTGATCTAGAATTGCGTAGAGTCATCTCCTCATATCTTCAATGTATTCATTTCAAGTGGTGATTCTTGGCAGTCATAAGGTTATAATACCAAAAATTGTTGAGGTATCTAAAAAAGCATCATTTAATGAGATGCTCAAATTCTATACATGATCTAAATTAATATGTAACTTCAATTTAATTAATTTTGGACTTTTTTTTGTTAATTATGGACATCGTCTGTAAATGGAAATATTTGGTTGGCAACCAATTCTTGTCTATTATTTATTTATTTGAAATTCTACTCGATCCAAAATGATGATTAAATTTGATCCAATTTAACTCAAAAGTCTACATTTGGACTACATGTATATCATAGTTTCATCATTCAACTATGGATGCAATATTAATTTTGGACTATAAATTTGTCAAGAATTAGTTAAATTGGTCTTATGTATATATCCTTGAAGAAATGGTTTTTGAACATCTTTCTAAACAAAATTGTCTTAGGTTCATAACTTTTGCATACAATATCCACATGATGCATGTTTTAGTGCATTCAAATCTCTTATCATTTGCCAACCAAATTATAATTTTATTGAAAAACTATTGTGAAAAGTAGAAAATATGACAATGTTAGATGTCTCACCTTATATGCCTTTTAGAGTGGTAACTTAGAGCACATGCTAATTGCTAGATAGTCAAGTTTGAAAAATACAATTTATCGGGCACAAGTTTCATTAGAAATCAACTTTGTAGAAAATTTGATTTTTAATTTTTGCTTCATTCTAAAGAACTTGAATAGCTTTGTATTGTCAAAAATTAATCATACATTTACGGCAAGATTTGCCAACAAGTTCTTTTTTCCTCTACAAACCAAAATTCTCAAGGATTGTAAATGTTTAAAACTATGACTCTCTAGAAGTCCTAATGTTAAAGAATTTTTTCCTAATGTCTTTGACTCTATTTTCTTTTTGAGTTATGATAAAAGTTTTGTTGCTCATTTAATGTGATGTAGTTGGACAATAGTGTTTCACTTAAAAGTAGTTAAATTGGAATGGAAGAGACAATTGTACAAATTACTTGGTGAAAAAGAACCATTGATGAAAACACTCTCTACTTGTGCCTATATGACATAGATTGTAAAATTGATCCAATTAGACTCTTTGGTGACGCTTGACTTGAGTTCTTCTTTACCACATCAACAATTCTTCTATATAACTTGTCATTTAGGATTCAAAGTAGGAGAACTTGAAACTAAAAATTTCTTAATCCCAAAACGAGAAAATTTATGTTTGATACATAACTTTAGAGACCTCTAAGAACCAAAAAAATATGTTTTTAATTTGAAATTTTGGAGGGAGTTGCTTGCATATATTTGTAATGGAGAATTCTAAAAATTCCTCATTATCATATCATTGATGTTCTTACAAAAAAAAGATTTAATTCATGGGTCATCTTATTGTGTATAAAGGCAATTTTTAGCTTTCTACTCAATTGTACACTAGTAGAAGGGTAGTCTTTGGGCACCAATGAATAGTATCAAAGGGTGCATGGTACACAAGGCCCATATCTACACTAAGCTAGCATCAATATGGGCGTTGAGTCTTATGCTTTGCACTTTTCCTTCATGCCCAAATACCACCCTTTCTACTAGTGTTGATATGGATTTTAGTTGTAAATTGATCATTTTTTAATTTTAGTTCAACTAATGAAATGAAGTTTATCTAATGTGGTTTCTATTATAGTATACAAATTTGAAAATTCATAAAATTGAATTTTTTTTGCATTGAACTTTGGCCTTAATATTATTGTCCATTAAATTTTTTAATTGTAGGACACAAAATTTGTTTTACCTACACCCCATAATTTTCTAAAGTTTTGTTTACATCTATTGAGAAAAACTCAATTCTTTTAGCATATTTCATACTTGATATGATTTTTTACATTGATCGTTTTATGAATTCGTAATGATTTCAAATTTCCACAAGATATGTCATTTGATATTTGAATGATGAATATATTAAATAATATTTCTAAATAGTCAAAAAAATTTGAAAAATATATGGTGAAAATTTTTTAAGTTCAATTTTGTAGGCAAAGGCCCATTTATTTATGGTTAATTTGCATGAATTTCAAAATGTCATTGGATTTTTATCCTTTCTTCTTCTAGATAGTGGAGTAAAAATTGAATAGAGTTATTACAAAGATAAAACCTAGAAAAATAACTCCCCATCTCTATTCATATATAAAAAGATAAACTAGCCTATGATAAGCAATCATTCATAATATAAGCTTACACCTATAGTAGGTTCATATGTAAAAAAGATAAACTAGCCTATGATAAGCAATCATTCATACTATAAGCTTACACCTATGGTAGGGAATGACCCATTGCAATCATGCATCAACCTATGACAACCTTTTTAATAATTAATGAGATTTGGGCTACATTAGGTTTGAGTTAGTAGCTACAATCAATGTCTTAACTGACAATCATGTGATTATAAATTGTAGTAGGGAACTTTGACCTTTTTAGTGTAAATTCATCACATGAAGTGACTTCTTAGGTCTTTATATTATGGCCAAGTTAAGAAATATCATGACTACTTCAAGTGAGTAAGATGATCATTACTGATACAACTCTTTCTTGGTTTGAGGATAGTTCTAAGACTCTTTTGGGTTGATTAGACAATACACCTCAATAATTTAAAACAAATTCATACTTTTCAAATTAAAAAGTTCAATTGATCTTCCTACTTCTCACATTTGTCTTAATGTCAAAAAGAATTTAGAATTGTTCAACAAGCAAGTCATAGGCTAATTAACCTTTTGCCGATGACAACTTTGCTTTTGGAGTTCCAAATTTTGAAATGTAGCCAACAACTCAATATACTACTTTTGTAGAAGGTCTAGCAAGTAAATAGAAAATGCTAGAGGAGCATGTTAGCTACACAAATTAATCTGCAAGTTTATTGTAATCACATGGATTCAAATGCATCCAAATGAAAAATTGACCATTGTTTTGAAGTAATACCTAATTTGGGGGTTGGATCTTGCTAGAAGTCAATTAATTTTGTGTTACAATGAAGAAAGTACAACTTTCATAACTTTCTTGTTATGAAAATCTAGAGATTTTTATTCAAGACTCTTTTCCCATGTATTATGAATATACTTTGAATACTATGAATTTATACCTTACAAATATATTATGAAGTTTCAAGCTATTGAAATAGATATATACAAATTGAACCTAGGTTCTCAAGAATATGACAAAGATAGTATAATTTAGGCAAGAATGGGTATCATAGTTTAAAAAGGGGTCACAATTAGGTGCTCTTATCTTAACCTTTGAATGTTCAAGTAATCTTTTATGCACTTATTCCTTCTATTCAAATGTAGGCTTGCAAACATTGCAATTGTTCTATAGATAAAGAACCAATGCTCTACCACAAATTAGAGACAACCTCTATACTATTAAACCCCAATGGTACATAGAAAATATACACATTGAACAAATATCCTTCTTATTGGCCAATCAACCAATTTTTTGGTGGAAATCAATTTTTTCAATTTATAAAACATGTAAACTAAATCATATTGACTTTTGAATTTTTTTCATTTCAATCTAAGGTTGCCAAAACCAAATGTTTGGTATTAAAAAATAGCACAAAATGTTCAATATTTGCCTCGTGTCTACAATTGACTATTATGAGACCATGTCAATGTTTTCATCATCAAATTGTTTGGCCTTTTTCACAAGTCAATTAAAGATATAAATTTAGAAGATTTACAAAAAAATCATGTTTAAAAAGTAGAAATTGATTGAATTCTTAGGGAATGTTTTATATCAAATTTTCAAAATTAATTTGAAAAAACATCTATGAATAGTTTCAAATTTTTACCATATGTAATCATAGTATTTAAATGTTTCCAATCCAAACTTGAAAACTTGAAGACGATTGTGGAACCTATATTTGAAAAGGAATATGTGTTTTGCCCCAACCCCTAGGTCTTCACAAAATTCACAAAGCTTATTCATCAAAGTCTAAGGTAAAGTACCCTATGATAGGCAGAATGGTTGGTTTGTCTTATTGACATTTTTGAAAAATCTTAATTTTTTTTTCATTGTAAAAGACAATCGTGAGTAATGGAGAGACCATTGCAATTGCAATTTGTTTTTCTTGACAAATATAAATTTATTATGAAATTTTGAAGTGAACTATCCTTAGCCTCAATTATAGTCTCTAAACTACTTCAAAACCACCAAGAAGAGTACCCATAATGGTAATTTGATCACCTAATGTAGTCATAATATTTCCTAACCTCTAAAAGCCCATTAAGTTCTAATACAACAATGCAAATTTCATTAAAATGTCAACATTCCATTACTTTAATACTTTGAACACTTCAAAACACGCAATCTAAAATCTAAATTTGTCATAGATTTTTGAAATCTATATATTTTAGATGTTTGAAATCTATACCTAGTCAAGATGTTTCAAACAACATAGTTTGAAATGTATACCTATCATAGATTATTTGAGATCTATAAGAGTCCTAGATGTTTGAAAATTAGTCTATACATTTCTTGGATGTTAGTTTTTATTTTTGATTGCATGTTCTGAAGTGTACAAAGTGTCAAAGTAATGAAATGTTGTCATTTTAATGAAATTTGCCATTGTTGTATTAGAATTTAAAATAATTATTTCAATTTTTTTGTAATTTGTGTTTTTAATTTTTTAATTTGCAATTTTTTATTTTATAGTTTGTAATTTGTAATTTGTATTTTGTGTTTTGTAATTTGTATTCTACATTGCAAAGACAACTCTATATATACACACGAGGTGGTGGGAGGCAAGACAAAGAATGTAGAATTTGTAAATTAGTTCATAGTTTTAAAAAAAAGTTGATGTTCTGCAACAGGATGACCCAACGCAAACAATGTTATGTGGAGTCACTGTCCTGCGCAGCTACGCGATCAGCCGGGTCCCATGATCCAGGATGGGTCTAACAACAACCAGTTGGGCTGGACCCACTTTTGATTACAAGATTTAACGTCGCGCCCTAACAAAATCCTAATTCTCATTTATTATAGAGAGACTACTATGGATTGATGTAAGACTATAATGGATGGTTTTCTAAATGTCTACATTGGACAATTGGCTTGTCATGAGATGGTTTACTTTATTTGGGAATTCTTAAAAAATCTAATCACTAATTTTGTTAAATGAAACAATACAAGAAATAAAGTTTCCCAAGGTAATTATGAGACAAGCTTTTAATTGAAAAGATATATAAATTTGACTATTTCAATTTAAAATGGATTAAGAAAATTGTATAAGCACCTTAACACGATGAGCGCTCCCTACCTACATTTTAATCGTTTGATTAAAAATATACAAATTTGACAATTTTAATTGAAAATGGACATGATGAGCACTTTCTACCTACATTTTAAACCTTAAAGGGCCACATAGACACAAAAGTAGTGCCTAGATGATTTCTAACAAGCAAAACAAGATGAAGAATTGCATTTTTTTTCATCCAATTGTTTTTGGAGTTTTTTTCCAGATGTGTTTGCATTGGATGCTAGTCTATAGTACTTTCATTGAGGTGTTTTTGACTTCCTTGCAAAAGAAGAGGCTACAAAAACAAATCACAAAAGATGTTTTTAGTGTATTTTGGCAATTTGCACCTCCATACTCTAAATCTGATTTTTTTAGCCCAAATAATGATTCTTTTGAATTTGAGCTCAACTATTGAAATGAATTTTATTAAGTCTAATTCTAATTTAACATGAAATTTTGAAATTGTTGTGAAATTATACTTTATCTATATAATTTTAGGTTTATAACTTCAAAAAATCCTAAAATTTACAAATTGTACAAAATATTTTATTCTATATTTTAAAAATAAAATAAAATAATTTTCACTCATACTTAATAGGGAATTGAGCATAAAAGGAAGGAATGTTGAAGTTATTCACATCATGATAGGCTTTGTCTTCAAAGGGTTAAGTACTTATACATGGAAAGTGCTCTTCATTAAGAATTACTTTGTCAACTTTGAGATGGACAATATTCTCAATGTCCAAGTACTTGAAATGAGAAGATCCAATTTACAAATATTTGGTAGAAATTATTAAGGACTTGAATGAACATCTTCACTTAATAATACTCATATGTCATATAAACATTGAATACAAAAATAATTTGATGATCTTGACTATAATTGTATAAGCACTTGCAACTCAAGAGTCTAGGCAACCCTTTCCATTTCTTCATAAAAAACCTACAAATGTTAATTTGGAAGCCCTATTAATCCATCAATATGTTGTTAAATTTAATAGATTTACTTGATTGTCTTTCACATTACTTAGTGGCTCTCCATCCTCCTATGACTTTCCTAACTTCTTAATCTCAACCTTCTAAAAGCATGACAATAAAAAGAATGAAAAGTTTGCAAAAAACAAACAAAAGATTGGAGCTTTAAAACTCTCTTCATCTCGGTTTCTTCTTCCCAAGTCAAAAGAAGATACTTGTTGCAAATTTCATGTCTTCCAATCCAATCACCTTCCCAATTGTAATAGACTTCAAGATTTATCACCTCATTGGATTTCCTATCTAAAGAAAAGAGTGAATGATCCTGACCAATTAGAGAGTTGTTGACTAGAGTATTGGAAACTTTAGTCATTCATAAGTTGGAAAATGAAAAGGCTTGAGAAATCCTTTGCAATTGAAAGATCCATTATACTATTGCAATTTTTTAAATATTTCTTATTAATAAAGCTCAATTAGGCATATTAAACCCTAAAGCCCTAAACAACATTTTTTTGGCAACATAGCGATTTTGGGTAGCTCATTACAAATGGAGTTTTCATTTTTTTTTAAAAATTTCACAAAACATTTTTTCTAGAAGTAGCTTTAAGGTTCAACAAATTTCATAACTTTTGACTACATGGTTAAAAAGCTATGGCATGATATGTTGTTTTCTTTATTCAATAGGTAGATTGAGTAGCTAAAAAAACTTCTTTGAAAACTAATATTTTAAGAAAAATAAATGAAATTGGTTTATTAGATTTATATCTATATGGAAAGCTTTGAATCACTCCATTTTGATTAATAAGATGAAAGTTAGAAGGAGTTTTAGTTTGGGGTAGTTTGCGGGTAGTTATAGAATCTCTCTTCTACAAAAAAGTTTGAAATTTTATATTTAATTTGAATTGGTATTTTTCATTTTCATAAATAAATTATTCACAATATAGTATTTTAAATAATTTACTACTTCTTTCTATTTACTATTTTTATCCTATATGTTGTACAATTTCAAATGATTAAATTTTTTTTGAGCATGTAGCCAACTTGCATTGAAGGATGAATTCAAAGAATAACCACAATTTTGAACATTTTTTATACAAATGTGACCTTGTGAAGTGCAATTTCTTGGATTTTTTAACACATTAAAAAAAGGATTTTTGTCAATTCAAATGTTAATATTTTACAATCTACATAGTGGAAATTTTTGAAATTATTGCCACATTTTTTCAAACCACGTTACTACAAGATCTTACAATTACATGTATTAAAAAATGTTTTTTTTCTAAAATTTTGGAGTTATATTAGAAATTATAGTTTTAGAGAGTTTTTGGTGAAAATATAGTAAAAATCTTTAGTAGTTAAAGCAGATATAAGTAAAAGCATTTTGTATTATTCAAGATCAAATATTAGTCTTATTTTCCATTTCTCTTTATTGACAATTTAGCCAATGGAATCCTATTTTTCAAATATATTGTCTAAATTTTGATCCATTGACTCTAGTCTATCCACCCAATAGGATAATCAAATAATTCAAATTATTGCATCAATTTTTATTTCATTTAGGATATTCATACTCCAATTTCGAATTCATCTCTTTTCATATGTGTGATGAAACTTTCTCACTACTAGGGGTTTTTTGCATTTTTAATGTAGTGCCAAAGTGCCAATATAAAATATTTCAATGGTGCTTCAAATTTCAACATTCATTTACATATTGGATAGAAGATATCACATTAGCACATATTGCATGTCCATAATTTTGTTTTCCTCTACAATCTAGCAATTCCATCAAATTTTTCTTTTTTAATTTGAAGTTTTATGGCAAAAAATAGAATGATTTGTTGGCATGTTTTTGTTCACTTTGTAGTATCCCTCTAAGAGTTGGTTGGGGTGAAGTGTCCCCCTTGTTCGACCCTTCCAAGTCATTCCAAGGGTTCAAGTAAAAAAAGCCCCCTATTTTATGCTTCATTAACTTACCTTGTATACTCCTTCCCACTAATTTGGGACCTTTGATTACAAATTTGAATTCAAAATTTGCAAATGTTATCATGTGTGAAAAATAAAAAGTTTTAGTATTTTTCCTAGGGGCCAAGCAAGGTTCACCCCAACCCCCACCTTGTTTCAGGTAGCAGCATCTATAACCATTGCTACATCCATTTACTAACAGTAGAGTTACCTTAAAGTGTTTCTAGCAGTGCCTTGAAATCATGCTAATGCTTGGTTGTGATTGGTGGGCTTTGATTTTTTTAGATTTTGGTATGAAAATCAAGGCAATTTTACTAGAGTGCGATTTAGGGTGCCCTAGGGAGTTCTACTTTGAAAATTCATAGAATTTTGATACCTTATTCAAAAAAAAAATTTTAATTTTAAAATTCATGATTTTCAGTTGCTAATACTGCAAAAATATTTTTTTCTAAGAGAAACTGCCTCTAACTACACTGAATTCCTTATTTTGATGGTTATGGATGCTGCTAAGGGAGGAGGCTCCAAAACCACTCAGGCTCCAAAACCGTTCACGTTCTGAAATGTATATTTCTGGTACATGATGCTTTTTGATCTTTACAGTAATGTACAAACAGTGAACATTTGAGGGGATGGGCGGTTTTGGAGCCCTATGCCATATTGACTTCAGAAATTCATAACTAACTCTACAGAGCTCCAAAAAATATGAAACGACTTGGGTTAGATGCCTATTCAAGCTGTCTTTCAAAAAAATTCACTGGGAAATACTTCAAGATGTTTGACCTGCCCAAAATTCTGTTCCAGCCTTTAGATGGTCGGTTTATGGACTTCCTCCCTTACCTTCAAAGCAAACGAGTAAAACGAACTCCTTGTGGGCCACCATCCGAGTAGTTGAACCCTGGTGGGGTCCATGCAAGTACACCCGGCTCGGGAAATGGGAGCCTTGCTCCTTCAAATAGCCCTCGTGCCTACCAGCCAGGACATCCTTTGCTGTGCTGCTGTGCTGTTCAATGATGGAAGACATTGAAATTTGGGCAGACCTAGTTTCCTTGTTTCCTTGTGTTTGGAAAGGAAGGACCGATGGCGTCATGTTGGACGGATGGGCTCCGACTGGGGCTCCGTCCGTGCCCCGCACCCCGGGGTCCCAACTTCCCAAGTACAGATACTATCAGTATTTAGTAGCATGCAGCAGAGAGTTTGACTCCACTCATCACCAGATTGATAAGATATACAGTATGCCCACCATGCAGCAGGATTGTTGGAACAATCTCCATGCAGCTTGTTGGAACTATCTCCATGCAGCAGGATTGGGAATCAAAATAAAGATCAATGGGTTAACCCTGAAGCGCTCCGACATCCATATTCTGGACGATGAAGAGAAGGCTTCAAGGCACTGTTTCATCTAATTAACTTCACATTTATCAAATGTAACACTTGAATCTAGGAAAAGACAACCTTCCTTAATGATGAAATTCATTAAATTCTGGTAAATGATATATCTGTACAAAGCTATAAGTGAAAATGTGCAAAAATTCAAAAAAGGATCGAGGTGTTTCAGGGTTATTATAAGCTAGTAGCAAACTTTGATTGTTGCAAAGCTAGTAGCAAACTATTGTTGTTGAAAAGAGTGGAAGTGGCAACATATGAGAAAATGATGGAGCTGAATATTTTAGTATTCATCTGTATTTTGGATAGAAGAATTATCTTCTCATCTTCATATTCAACGAGTTTCATTTAAATTTGGCAATTTCATCTAAATTATTTCCAAAAATTGGAACAACTTGGCATCATCATCTGATATTTTCTTCAAATCTTTTTGTAGGCTTGATGCTCCCCAATTGTTTTTGGTGCTTTCAGGAATTTAAATGCCTAAAAAGCTATTGTTGTAGAGCTACTCATTGGATAGGGTAAAGTAAAAGTAGGCCATTGTGGTAAGAATTAGGATTTTGCCCTTCTCATGCCATGGGAGAACTTTTAAGAAGTAAAACAAAACTCTATGTAAAGACAAGTGTGAAAAATGGCAAGAGCAATTGAATTTCTTTTTCGGTAAAGTATGAATTTGTTATGAAGTTTTGAAGTGTATTGTCCATCATGCTAGCCCCAAAGAGTGTGGGTACATTATCCTCAAAACTACCAAAAAAAATGTATCCATAATGGTCATCTTAGTCACTTGAAGCAATCCTAGTGTTTCCCAAAGTGGAACTCTAAAAAAGCCACTTCCTACAATGAATTTTTTACATTGTAAAGCTAAAAATTATTATTAATGAGGTCACTTATGACTCCATTGTTGTCACCTCGAATAGTAATTGTGGTGTAACAATCATTTAATTGAAAAATTCTAGGTAATGGGGTCATTCTCTAAGTGTCCATCATGGGCTTTTTGACCTTAATGAGTTGTTCTACCTTAAACAAGGTCTACCCAAAATGTGCCATTGATCCACATTCACCATCATCATTCTATATTCATCTCCAAAATTAGTACATACCTATGTGGAAGAAACCCGGGAAGAAACAATTTTAGCATAGATCTAGTACTCTACAAAGAAAACCTTTGACCATTTATAACATTTATATGCAATATCAAAATGTTGCTTGCTTTGATGTATTGGATCCTCTTTTATTTTGCCAATAAGAAAATATGAAAATTTGACTAGTTTACAATGGTAATCTATTCTAGATCATCAAAGATAATTGTTAGATAGTAAATGTTACTAATATTTCATAACATCCTCTTAAAATATACCTTGCTATGTACTAGAATAGCTAAAAAGTTGATAAGTTAGAATACATATTCTTTGTAGTAGCTAAAAAGGTTAATAAATTGAATACATTTTATTTTTCATAACCAAAAACTTAATTATATGTTTTTTTGTTACGTGTTGTAATGTTGTTTGTGTTAAAAATCTTCTTATCTATGCTTATGTCATAGAATTAAGGGAAAAAATAGATCCATTCCTCATTAAAACACTTTTCCACATAGTTTATCTCTAAAAGACAATTGTTCATTGAAAAAACACATTAGAGGGAATTTGAGCTTTTAAAAGATTACAAGTTGTTGTGGTGATGCTGGAAATGTTGTCACATCAACAATCTAGCAAGGTTGGATAATTGCCATATTAAATCATATTAATTAATTTAATTAATTAATTTTATTATTGCACTTGGCAATAATTCTTGCACATCACCACCAACACTCATTATAAACACAATTTGGGCTTCAAAATTAGTTTTTGTAAAATTTTGGTACCCCTTGAATTTTCAAAATTTCTATTTCAATGTTTCATCGATCAATGTTGTTTTTGCACATGTTGATTTTGTAGAGGCTCTGATTTCTTGTTATACCTTGGTATAATACTATAACTTGATCATTGCACAATTTTCATGCAAACTTCACTAGCACACCAATAGTATTTGCAATCACTTGCATAATCATTCACCATAATAGTATAAAATGGTAGACAATATATTACGATTACTCCATTTTTTATTCATTCAAAGATACAATACACAAAATGTACAGACTACCACATTCACACACTTACATAGAAACTATACAAAGTGCCTTTACAAAAAAAATTGTTTTACATCAATATGTACTTCTATTTTCTGACAATACTTCTTCTTTTGGTGTTTCTACCACTTGTACAAAGGATTGTGTCTAGTATTCTGTTACTGTTTCAACAATTTCATATATGTCTTTATCCATGCTTGGTTCAACATTCATACGTTGACTTGTTAGGAGGGTGGAATCCATTGTTCTCTCTAACATGGCATTTGCAATGAGCATCAACTGTCCTTTTAACATTGTTGGAGACAAGGAATCTTGTTCCAAAATCGACCTAACCAAATGATACATTAATTGTCCTCCTTGGATTCATTTATATTAGACACACACCCTATCATAGAAAAACCATCTTCACCTTTAGTAAAATTCTTGGCCCCCTACATTCGTAAATGTTGACAATGCCAATACAAACTCCACAATTATTGATGCCTCTTCAGTTGCTTCACCTATTTCATTTCTTTTTTGTAGAAGATCAATTTATGAATTGGTAATAATGAAGGTTCAAATGTTGAATGCTAAGCCCTATCCTTAGTAGTCTTTGCAATTGGTGTCAGTACCCTTTTCATACTACTAGTGATATAGAAGACACTTTGAATTGGGTACAACATTGTAATAAATATCACATCCTTCCTTTCCTTTCTTCACATATGGTACATTATTTGTAGTATAGAAATATCTATCTTCATCTTCTGCCAATGCCAAGGACTCCAAGAAGGTGAATTCCGACATACTCTCAAGTCCTGTTTCATTCTCTTCAATCAATTAAACATTGACTTCAACTTCCTCCACTTCCATGTCTTCCACACCATAAATGCCTTTGAAAAGAATGTAATCAAGATCCTCTATCGTGTCTTCAATTTCTTCATGTACTCTACTATAGTTGTTTTTTGAATTAGTATTAGAAGAACCTAAACTACGACCATCATTACATAGCTTGTCAGAGTGTCTTTTCTCATGGCCACTGCCATCAATATCTAACTTTGATACTCTAAAGTAAACTACTTTCTCTTCCACCTTCCCCTTCTTGTGTCCTATCACCTCAAATCTATCTCTTCCATTAGAAGGATCACTTGATGATCGCACCACTCTTTCAAGCCTTCTATATGGTACAACCACATACATTTATAAATGATCTTCATTGATTAATACTTCTCTTCCATTCACCTCTTGAAAAATACAATGTTTTGTTGATTTATCCACATTGTTCACCATCACTATTTTATTCCTATACATTATGCATAATGTATTATATATAAATTGTATTTTAGTTGAAGCACCTTCTATGATAATGACGTTAATTGTACAGAATCAATTTTTAGAAATATTGTCACTACCATTGATACATCCAATATCACCAACTCCCAATTCCTTGACAAAAATATATCTATAGTCAACTTCAATTTTGTTGGAGCCTTCTCAAACTTCTCTTCAATGTATGATAATACTTTTGAGCTTCAAAGATCTTCAAATATCACTTGCAAATATCTTTGGATCCTTGGAAAGTTATCAATGATTGAATGCTCTCTTGGACACTATATGATAATTGTCACATCTCCCACTAGTTGTATTTTCATTTTTCTTTGGTGACCATGATAAAAAAAATCATGCGCATATGTAGGAACTGTTTGTACTTGAAATATCCACATACTATGCAAGTATGTGCAACCTTCTGGTAATACCATCTTTATTTTCATAGATTCATCAAAGTATATGCTCCGTGGAAATAAAAAAATTGCATTCCATCGCAAAATTCCAATCATTTACTTCTGTAGTTGCAAAAATACCTTGTTGTAGTCTTCATCACACCACTCTTTGTTTTTCCCTTTTGAACCTTCGCACTTACAATAAAAAATCTACAAATATGGTTTTCCGAACTCAACATACTTTTTCTCAAGAAACTTCTCCTACACCTCACATACTTTAGAGGCCTTTATATTGTTGTGCATTTAGTACCACTTGTCAATCTCATTTATAGTGGATACACCCAAAATCCAAAATTGCTCAGTGTCTTAAACCGCCACCTAAAAAAAGCTATGAAATGGTTTTCAATTATAGTAGAAGTCGTCAGTGATTAGTTTATGGTGGTTAGTGATTACAACACAGTGTTTATAGGCTCAAGGCAATTGTTAATGAGGTACTTACTGGAGATTGTTAAGATGACAATGGAATTATTATGGGAAAAAGAGATGAAATGAACTTGTGTCATAGAAAACCACCCTAGTAGTTTATACTGAATATTAAATAAAAATAGCACAACTTTCTTCACATTTTGGAACAGTTTCCAACTTTTTCTCTATCACTTCTATCAACTTGAGCATGCAACTTTTTCAATGCTATTGCTCCATTTCAGTGCAACCTACAAATGCTTTGAAACACTCTACTGCCAAAACTTTGTACCCCTACTGTTGTGTCATATTTTGGAAAATAAAAAAATTGACTGCGGTTCCATTCCCTATCTTCAATTCTCTTCCACCTCTTCAATTCAATCTTCACCATTATATCTTGAAGATACCCATAGTCCAATTCTTGGCGCTTTTGGGTGCACCTACCTTAGCATTTATCACATCTTGAATATTTCTATTGTATCTTGCATCACCGTTGTGACTAGCTTAACCCCTAAAGGACCAAGAGTCCCCTCGGGGGACTTTAAGAATTCGGGCAGATACTTGTGACTTCGATTTTTAATGAATTTTCTTGAAATTTTCACATAAGATAGAAAAACTGATTAGCTTTGTGGGAATATTATTATTTTTTCAATTGGTGACCGGGAGCAAAAGTTATACCATCTTAAACATAATTTTCATGTCGTCAGGCAGAAAAAAAAATCTACAAAAACTTCAAAATTAAAAAATTAATTAATTTTTCTTATAGATTTTATTTTTGTCTACAAGTGAAGCTTTGATTCATTCCATTTGGATTAGTAATGTGAAAGTTATGAACAATCTTGTTTTTCGGGCAATCTAAGCATCTTCTTGAAAAAATAACTTATAGGATTCATTTGTGAATGCAATTTTCACAATTTTTCAAAAAAAATTGTTGGACAAGGTTGATTTTGTTTGCTAGAACAATCTCACCATTGGAATTATTGTGTTTCAATTCCATCTATGAAATATTTGCAATTTAGTTTTTCTTTCAATCTTGGACCTACATCACTTGACAATTTTTTAAAGAATGAAAAAAAAGTCTTTATTTTGTGAATTTTTTTTCCTAAGCTCTTAGCTCAATTTCTCAATAGAATTTTTTTTTTAATTCAAGGTCTGTAGTGCAAAAAAATTACATAAATGGAGGACAAAGTCATTTGAAGTTGCAAACTAGAGTTTAAGAAAACTTTGTTTTCCAACTTTGAATGCTCATATCTTCCTATCTATACGGTCAAACTTCATGAAATTTTCACCACATGATCTTAGTTAAGTAAAGTACAAGATCCTATGGTTAGATTCTAAAAATTTAGTTTTTTTGTTTTTCATGGATGAATGGAGCAGAAATGGTAGTTTTAAGTGGTTTTGGGTTGAAAAACGGCCGTGGTCCTTTAGGGGTTAAATATCCTCAAAATATAGGTTGGAATAAGATACTTGAAACTATGCAATGTTAAAACTCCCTTTACAATGGGTGCATTCCACAATGTTTTTGAATCCTTTACTAACCTTTGGCCTAACATCGTAAATTGCTCCCCATGTGCATTTCTATACCTACTTGCATCTATAACAAAGAACTCATCTATAGATGAAGGATTGTCATCATTTGCTTATACCATAAGAAATCAAATTTGATTTTTGATTACATCCTTTCATTGCAAGCGATCCACTGTATAAGCAATAGTACCCTGTACATGATTATTTGATGTAGCACTATTGAAGTAGTAGTTCTATAACTCTTTCTACCCATCTATTACATTTGTTGGCAACCATTTGCTTGGCTAGTCATACATAATTATCTTTGGACACTATAGTCAATAGCTACAATTAAGATTGAATCATTTACTTTCGACTTTCATTTTCATCTATTGTTTCATTTAAGTTTGTTGTGTTAACCTTCTTCTTCTTCTACTTCTACTTTACTTCCTTGTTGAAGAACAATTTATCTTCCTCATAATCTTTACACACCTACAATATTGCCTTGTAGGATTTTTCATCTTCATTCAATACATGCTAAGTGTAATCAACCATTTTCTTTGCTAAATCTTGAAGATTCATTTTCTTTTATAGATCTTTATTGAAACGCAATGCACTTGTTGTCATTGTTAATGCCTATGTTCTCAATGAATCATTGTACCTAGCAAGGACACTAGGACTTTTACATGCTTTTCAAATATCACAAAGCTTCATCATATCTTCATAATAAGTAGTAATAAAACTCCGATTGAATTCCTTTGCATTAATTTTGACCGACGCTTCAATATAGAACAAAGGATTATTATATACTATAAACTTCACTTATTGTTTTGCAAAGTGATCATGGTACTTGGCATGTGACATTTTTTTTTGCAATTTTTCAGTTCTCTATTTCTCCTACTGAACTCTCTTACAAGCTTTAACAATATGTTGTCCATCCAATGGCTTCTATCTAATGTTCTAAAATACTAGCCACAAGATCCTTACCACACTAGAATCTCTTCCTATGGTTGACAGATAATAATGTAAAAATGCAAACTCTAGTTCCTATACAACGCCTTCTTTACTAAAAGCCTTCTCTTCCACTTCCACATCTTTATTTTCATTTGTCACCTCATGAAGATTTGTTATACGATAAAGAATTACTGCACTAACTACATCAATCTCTAATCCCCTCAAATGATCATAAATCTCATTCATTTGTCATGGCAATAAAATTTGGTAGTTGGTATCCGCATTTTTCACATCCTATATATTATCAATGTTTGCTTCAAATATCAAATGTTCACCCAAAATGTAGCATATGTTATAGTACTCTCTCTTGCTTAGAAAAATCATTGATGCTTTACCAACATTTCCAACCAATGTTCATGTATATCTTTGCTCCGGTTCATCCTTAGAAGACTTTGCATCATCGTTAGTATCATCTCCATCATTGCCTTGAGTTGGATGTCCTTGTGCTAATAGTCTTAGATGTTGTCTTTGTGTTGTTGTACAAGTTTGGACATTTCTCTCATCATTTGTCAACTCCTTTGTCGTTAAACACATTTAGCCTACTTAATTTGTAGCAATTTTACGATTAGATAATCATGTAAAATATGTAGATCATCCTTTGCCTCCATTTCTTGACCTACTAACACTATAACAAAACATGGTTTGAAAAAACTGTAGTAAAAATTGACTACGGGTTTTTTTGCCATGGTTTTGTCACTACTAGGAAATGGGGCCTGTTTTCACATAGATTGAGTTGATCATTGTTGATTTCAACAATTATTTATGCTGAAATGGCTAATTTGTCCATTTTGTTTGGACAATCAACATAGATTGTATAAATAACATAGATTTTTGTTGATTTGCAACAAATCAATGATCAATAAACTAAAAATGTTGAATTTAATCAACATAGATTGCCTAAAATTGTTGATTTCTATTCATTTGAAATGTACAATCATCAAATAATAAAGATTCCAACCAATTTTTTAGGAGATTTAGAATCTTTTAAAAATCTTTTTGGAATCTATTAGAATATTTTGAATCCTCCAAAAAACTTTTAGAGTACTTTAGAAATCTTTCAAAATCTTTTAGAAATCTTCAAATCATCTATTTAAATTTTATTACTAGAACCTTTTTTTAAATCCATTAAAAATTGTTAAATATATTGAAATCTTTTCAAATTTATTTGAATCTATTCAAATCTTAAAAAAAAATTAATTTTCCAAAATCTTTTGAAATCATTTGGAATCTTTCAAAAAGTATGAATTCCAATCATGAATTTTAATTAAATTTTTATCAAATATAATTTGAATTGAATTTGATTTGAATTCCAATGAAATTCAATAATTATGATTCAAACTTAAAATTTGATCAAATTTTTTATCAACTTTAGCTCTAGCTCAAATTTTGATTCAAATAACTTAATAAAAATTCAAACTTTGATTCAACTTAGTTTGATTAATTCAAATTTGATGAAAATCCTAGTCCTAATTCTAGTGCAATTTTTATTCAATACAATATATAGTTTGATTAGAGTTCAAACTTACAAGTTCATTGAATTTCTAACTTATATTTTGAAATATTTTTGTTCTAATTCTAATTTAATTCTAATTCTAAGTTTTGAATCAAAAAGGTTAAGTTTTTGTGCCATTTATAATTCGATTTCAATTATTTGAATATGAGCTCTTCAAGCCTTAAATTATCAACATTTTTCTACTAAAACATTCAATATTATAATTTTTGGTGCACTCATCCAAGAAGCCAAAAATGTATTTTTTTTTTAATCAATTCATAAGATTGGCTACTTTACTTGTCTTAGATCATATGCTAAATTTTCTAGGTATTCTAGCAAATAAATTTAACCTTAAAATAAAATTTTGATTTAAAAGAAGTTTACATCAATATATGAATCCTATAGGTTATTTTATCACTAAAATACTTAAATACATATAAATTAAAAATCTTTATAACTTTTTCAACACTAGTACAATTAGAGAGACTCAAAGCTTCACATATACATAGAACACAATGTTTGAGTGAAAAATAACCAATTTTATTTTGACAATTTGTGGGGTTGTTTGTATTGTCTACCAAGTTTAGTTTTGAGCTTATTGTGGCATGGATTTTGCTCCCAAGCACTAATTTAAATACAAATTATAATTATAAAAATATAATAAGATTTTTATTATGTGTCAAAGTTTCACCATAAATCGAAGTCATACAAACTTGCTTGAAATTCATTTTGTCTTTTGAAGGGACATTGGTAAATTAAAAAAAAAATCTAAACTTTGAACAATTCAAAATGTAAATTTTCAAATATTCAAATATTTGAATTTGAAACATTCAAAATTAAATATTTGATCTATTTAAACTTTTAGATTAAAACTATTTAATTCCAAGTTTTGGCCAAACTACTTCTAGAAAATTGGTTGTCAGATTCTCCAAACATGATATAAAAAATTGAAAATTTTACCACTGAAATTAGACCTCAATATCTATTAAATCAAACAAGTTTCATAAAAATCAAACTTACGACAAAGGAGAAAATGTCTTGCAAAGTTGGCTGACTGTAAAAATACAGTGGAAATGAACGAATTAAACTAACTTCGGCCAAACAAGCTTTAGAAAAATGGTTGTCAAATTTTCCAAACATGTTACTAAAAATTGAAAATTCTACTACTAAAACTAGACTTCAATATCTATTGAACCTCCTATGTATCAAAAGTTATGGACAAATTTTAAGGAGAAATTGGAAAAAAAAAATCTTTGACAATTTCGAACATCCTCTCTGAAATTTGTCCATAACTTTTGATTGGAGGCTCCAAATTCCAAATGGATTTTTGGAGATGAAATTTGAATTGATTCACCACATTTCTTTAGTTCAAATTCTTTTGAAAAAAATCATTCTACTATGTCTAAATGAGGTTTGAAATTTTACTTAGAATATGTTTTCTAGTTTTTGACTTAACTACAAGCGGTTGAACTCCTACTCATTCTAAAATCACATTTGCTCGACCTCCTACCACCCCACTTGTATAAAGAGTTTGTCTTTTCTTCTACTAAAGCACCAAAGTAAGTGTCTTTCAAAGATCACTACCCCTCTCTATTGTATCACTTGGAATGTGGTGTTGTAATTTTGACCCATTTCATTTGAAGAATAGAATCTATATTGGGAACTTTAATAAATTATAGCTAATTTAAATAATTAAATTTAAATAAAATAAAGTTTGATTACTTAAAATTAATTAATTAAGCTTTAATTAATGTGGCAGATTTTTCCTATGTGGTAGTCCATGTGGCAAATTTTTTGTTAATAAAATAAAAATAATTTTTGATGACGTGGCAGTTGTTTAAATCTAACGTGGCGCATTCATGAAGACATTCATCCTACATGGCATAATTAACAGAACTATGCTAAAAAGTGTCTGAATCAAGCTGTCCTAACCAACTCTTTTCATAGAAAGAAAATATATTAACATCTCTGCTAGAACAGACATCGATTTTTCTAGTTGTGTGTGCATGTATGTGTAGTGGATAGTCATGGTTTTTTGCAGTTTTTCACTGCAATTTTTGGAATTTGTAGACGTGTTATATACCACTGGAAAGATATTTAAAAGACCTTTCCAATGGTATATTACACGCCCCCAAATTCCAAAAATTACAATGAAAAATTGCAAAAAATTGTGACTATCCACTACGCACGCATGCACATAACCATGGCATAAAAACTGTAGTCAATTTTCTCAGACCATCTTTTGTTATAGTGTAATAGTAGATGGTCCTTTATTTTTAACTTTGTTGCTAATTGCAATTCCCCTTCTACCTTCTTAACTATGTGTTGTGTTCATCTTATGTTCTTCTCCAAATATTGTTCATACAGTCTTCTTACTATGGCTTCGTTCAAATTATTCTACACCAAACACCAATTCCACAATCTATTGTACAAATGTAGTACTAAGTCTTCTTCTTATATACCACCTTCATTCACAATTGATGGCTCTCCTACTACTTTTATTCTTAAAGATGAACTAGATTTGCAAATTGTTTTCTGTCTTCGAGTAGTAACTTCTTCTTTTTATTGATCTGCATTCTTTGCTTCCATACTAACATGTTTTCAAGGATGTTCTTGTACCAAGATCCAATACACATTCAAAGCGCAACAAATATTTGATAAACTTCCTCTACATCCTTTGGCTCCCTTTCAGAAGGTTGTTCTTAGGTAGAATATTGTCTTCCTAACAAGTTGAAGGCTGAAAGAAAAACGATGGTTACAAAATTCAAGGAATTAATCCCCCAACAAGCTTATCAAGCACAGAAAAATTTCATGGTACGTTGATCTTATGAAGACATAGCAAGGAGCAATTAGACTACTATTTAAGAACACATTCACTCCGGCATCCTAGATGCTTACAAGGGCCATAAAGATTCTAGTTGAAAATCCCAACAATGACCAATCGTAGCCCTCCTCAATTGTAAACTTAGTTCTCTATAAATTCAAGTTTTTTTTATCAATCATCAAATGTAATCTACCACCCGTGCTCTACCCATGTCGAGTTCACTTTTAGTGACATATTGCATTGCAAAAAAATGCACATCTCACTTTTTGCAAGTGAATGTGTCGGTTCCTTGTTTGAAATAAATCAATAAATTACAAAATAGTACTTGTATCCAATGTGATGATAATTACATCACCTACAAATGAAACTTGTAGTAAGATGAATTTAGTTCTCCTGTGAACTATATACCAACTTCCAAATTATATTCCTACCTGATTCCCACACAATGTGCTTTCTTTAAAAAAAATAGTTTAGGATTTTCAATAAATGGAAGCTTGAACTTCTAAATGACATACAGAATTACAAAAGAGATAGAATTTTTTATAAAATTCATATATAAGAGTATATATCATCTTTTATTTAATTCATGAAATGAAAATGAAAAATATATTAAAAAAGAACTCTCTTTGAAGTTTTTAATTTAAACTAAATAAAGATAAAATAATAAAATAAATTCATATAAAATTAAAAGAAAAGATAAAAAATTCACATAAAAGTAAAATTACTTTCTCAATACATTATATAAAAACATGTAATTTTCTGATTACAAGAATCACTTGTCCTATTCTTTGACACAATTGGAGTGACCTTGTTTTTTTTCTGTTATAACTTTTGAATACAAAGATCTAAGAACATAAAATAATTAGTAGACCTATCTAACTTGATGGTTTTTACATCCCTTATTTTTTTAGAAATTAAGAAAAACTATTATATATTTAAAATTCATTTTTAAAATTTGTCACAAACTGAGGTTTAGGATTTTTACTACATTAGGAGTCCCCAAATTTAATGGCCTAAATCTAAGATTTAAATTTTACGTTTGTATAGTAGGAATACGTAAACTTACTAAAAAAATCTAAAAATACATTATTTTGTGTCCTCTACATGTATGCAAACAACACTCCCATTGCATGCAATTTCTGAACATTGATGATGGTGACATGATTATTTTTTTTGGTGAAATCTCATCATTATCAACTCTTTCCAAATGGGAAATTTTTAGATTTAAGAAAATATATTTTCCTATTTTTTACAAATTAAAATGTAAATACACCCATTTTCATGAGATTTTGCACTTTTCTAATTCTCCTACTTAGAGAATTTTCCTAAGCATTTCCTTCATAGAGTATCTTTTTCTTTATGGTGTATAAATTGGACATATTTTTCATGTTTTTTTAAAAATTGTTTTCCAAATGAAATAGTACTCCTAAAAGAAAGTGTCTAATTTCCAAATGCTATAAAAAAAATGGATGGTACTTTTTGCAATGACCCAATTATGCAAAACCTAAAGAATTTTAAAAATAAAATAGATTTTTACATGTTTGTTCTAGAACTTTTCATTGTACATGCCTTATCATTCCACATAATTCTTTAAGTTCTTTGACTAGGTTTACTCCAAAAATGGTCAAGAATTGCCATTTTTGGTACTAATACCAATTTTTTTCAAAAACATTTTTTGAGATTTGTAACCAAAGGATCTTGTAGTAAATTGTTTTGTGAACATGTACAAAAAATTTCAGAGCTTTTCACCATGTACATTGCAAGATATTTGCATTTGAATGCTTTTAAATCTTTTTTTTCACCCTTCGGAAAACAGGGCAGCTGCACTTCAGGAAGTGAAAATTATGTGGAGTATGAAAAATGGTCCAATATGGTTGTGCCTCTTTGGATTCATTGTTGAGGCCAAGTAAGGTACTTGCCTAAAAATTTCAAATTGTTTAGAATTGTACAATATATAGGAAAAAAATAGTAATTAAAAAGAAGTAGCAAATGATTCAAAATAAAAAATTGTTAAGAATTATTTATGAAATTGAAGAATGTCAACCCTAACGGTTGTAATGTTGTAATAAACAATCTACATCCTATGATTTTATTTTTTCAAAAGATATTGAAAAATTGAATAAAATAAAGGACTTCAAAGTTTGTTTTAGAATAGAAAATCCATAATTGCCCGCAAACAAAGAACCCTCATAACTTTTGACTCATTAATGTAAATGGAATGATTCGAAGCTTTCTATGTAAACTTAAGTGAAGAAAACTAATTTCAAATTTTTGTTTTTGAAAAAAGTGATTTTTTTCAATTTGCCTGAAGTGCCCAGTAACCTACTTATGAAAAAAAGTAATATATTAGGCCATAATTTTTTATTCGTATTTTCAAATATCTTGATTTCTTTTACATATAAAAGATATTCCTCATCCCCACCTTCTATTAAAATTTGGGCTAGAAATTTGGAAATCTTCAATGACACATACCTGTCCAAAATTGCTATGTTGTCAAATTTAGCAGGGTAGTCTTTTAGGGGATAATGTCTATCCCCTTGTTATTTTTCTTAATTATGATAAATGTCACTTACACATACATTCTACATTAGTTTGAAGTTAAGTTAACATTTTCCTAGATAACATCTTGACATACTCTTTCCTAATGTGTATTATATGAATTGTAGAGAACATATTGGTACTTCAACACAAATATACAAGAATCATCAACAACACTATTAGTGAAAACATAAAACTAGATGTGCAATGTGCTACTTTATCCATTGCTATACAATTTTTCTCTATGAGGTTAGTAATTCCCTCCTACACTATAAGCACCCATTACTAATCAACTCGCCACCTATTATCAAAAGGATTATGGTAGTTTTGAATGTACAATGCAAAGGCAACAAAAATGTGGAAGATGGGCACTTTATAATATAGATGCAATTTGCTTGAACTTTTCTGCTAACATTTCATATTAGGTATCTACATCTCATACATTGCTCTTATAATACCTACAACAACCAAATGAACTATTAGAACCTCTATGCATGGTGAGATTCAATTGATTGCGCTATAACTTTTGGAAAATAAGGACATTGTCATATTTTGTATTCTAATTAAATTGTACTATCATTGAATCTTCTAAATGAAATAGTTTCACATTTTTTATTTTATTAACATGCAAGGTTATTGGCACATTTACGTAACCATATGTATTCGTTCAGTTACTTGACTATCAAACTAAAAACTTGGCACCACAAAATATTCACTTCCAATGCTATTTTTGTATGCATACTCCACAAGTCATTGAAGTAATCAACCAAGAATTGCATTTGTTCTACATGAATGAAGACACTTTTAAGAAGTATGAAATGAACTACAAAATTTTAGAACCCTATGGCATTTCATCTTCAAAACTTAACAACACATTCTACAAAGCAAAAGAATATGAAATGAGTTTGGTTATATAGGAACTCCTCTTGTCTTTAGATGGAAACTAACAAAACAATATTTAAAGCTACCTTGCTTCCGCTAAATTTAGGGCTAGCCTCATTCGCTTTATTGGCATAGCTCCTATTAAAATATTTTATTTTCTATTTTGGAGTTCATTATTTTGTTTGTTAAAGTCTCTTAACTAATCCAAAGTCTCTAATTCCAAATACGATTTCAAATTTCATCATCTAAGTTAATTATAAGTTTAATATTAATTAGCTTTGTTACTTTTGCAATACACATTATCTTAATAAGCACAATGTGTCAACATACTTACAATTTCTGAGTGGTGTCATATTGTCATTTGATTCTATTCGCATTTTTCTAACTATTATTTAGGCAAATTATATTTAATGGTGCAATGTGGAGTCTACAAGCCAAAATAATCCTTTAGTTCCGACAAAGTCTTTTTTTATGTATACTATACTAAATGTATACTATTCTTTATCACTTGAACAAAAATACATAAGAATCAACAGCACTAATATCACTAAAAACAAATATTTGAAGTGCTACATATTACTTATTTGTTCTATACACTAACTCCATTTTGAAGATGTGAATCCCCCAATTATGTAATATTTGAATGCCATTTACATATGCATCCATCATACATTGTTTTAATGGATTTTAAGAACACACTACGCAAGGACTTTCAAAAAAAGAACACCTTCTTCAAAATTGTACTGAAGTATGTGTCCAATAATCCCTTCCTATTCTACTATTACATAAACTTTGTAAAATATCCAAACAAGCCTAAGGCTACAAATACAAATTTCATGTTTTCTCCAATTATTCAGGACTCACTGAAATTGAAAACCACAAGACCATTGTTTTGCATCTTCAAATTTAAAGAACCATAAGTTCAACTTTCAATCAATACATGAATGGGAATACTCTAGAAGTACCAAAAAAATTGTGTAGGCAATCATTCAATTGTAATGTACATCATTAGAATATAATGATATAAAATCACTTTTTATTTCTTTCCTATATCTCAATCATTACATTCTAATGATTTGAATTTTCTTTCCATTCTTATATCATTAATCAATCATTAGATTGCAAATGATTTGAGATTCATTTTCATTTTCAACATACTTATATATAATTTTATATTTAACATTGTAAATGAAAAAACCTAAGATTTAGATCTCTTCATTCTTCCAAAGTGTTCCACCAACGTTTTTACCCTAATAAATAAAACTACTTTCATGTTTGATCCTATAAATTATTTTTCATAAATAAGAAAAATATTGGAAGTCTTGACTTTGGATTGGCAACGCAATATCCACAACTACTTTAAATAGCATCTACAAGACTTGCCTAGTGCAAATGAATTATTATTAAATCTACATCCAAATGTTGCCAATTAACTTATGTCATCAATGAACACATTATGAACACTATAACCATTTCATTTTCCTATTTCAAATTCGTGACTAATTGGTTTGAAAGTGGACATTTTAAATGTTTTTGTCCTTCAAAAAAACTTTAACTACATTTTATGACATACATTTTAACTAAATGTCATCGAAGGACACCCTCAACTCACAAAAAATTCTCATTTCTATGGTAACCCTTTCTTTTTGCATTGTTTATAATTTTCAATTTGAATGTCAAAGTTCTACATCAAGTTACACCTCTAGATGCTTGTTCATCACATCTTCCTTTCCATGACTCTTTATATCTTTCTACCATTAAATGTTGATAAATTTTGTCATAGTTTTTTTCCATAGGCCTCCCTAAATCTACAAAAAATTCTCAAAGGGATGAAACACCAATGCACTTTAATAGGCTTAGCTTAAATGTAGAATAGTTTATTAATTGCATTTCATTTTGGAATTCAAGGACTTCATACTCAATAATTGATATTTCATTGTACATAAATATCTACCTTCATTATTCTTCGATAGTCATGCCAATTTTTAAGGGTTGTCCATCATAATTCAAAAATCCATAGTTCCTTGCTAGAAATCTCTTGAAACCTTTTTTCCCTATAGAAGCTCTATAGGGAATAACCTCCACTGTTTTAAGAGAAAATCATCTTCAAAAAAGGTCTTGGTTTGATTTTTTCATTGTTTTTAATATATTTGTCATTTATTCCACACATATCTTTTAGTCCAAGTCTTGTTTTTATATTTGTAGCTTTCTTGATACAAATGTTTTTAGTTCAAGCTTCTAATGCTTTATTTATTTAATTACTATAGAATTGTATAACGTGATTGTCTTCCATGTTTTTAGTCTTTTTGAGTTCCTACAAATCAATATATACATGATCCAAGGTTCATTTAGTCATCACTTATACACAATGTTTTTGTGACTTATGTTTTCTTTTCAACACCAATACTATAGAGTACCCTAATTTGTTTAGTTCTAAAGTAATAGGAAGATATTTCCTTAGTTTAATGTGTAGGAGCTATATAGGACTCTAATGATAGAGAGCTGTATAAGAGAGAGCTAAGTGAAGCCGTGCAACAACGATGCTTTGAGAAGTGAGACATGTGTGTTTATAGGAACAAGATAAAAGCACAATTATTGGACAAGAAAAACATTTTGGAGGATCAAGAATGGACATTGCAGGGAGGCCACAAAAGAAAGGAATTATATTGAAAGGAGTTATTGCACTTCTTAAAACAAGATATTCTTCCCTTTTTTTTCTTGTTCTTCCTATTGTGAATTAGTTTGTTTGAAAAACAAGTCATTGCTTACCTAAATAGACAAATTTGATGTCTCTTGGAATACAAGACAACTTTTCTGAAGTCTTTCTAAATACATGGACTACCGTTGCGTTACATTTTCTTGCCACCGTTGTGCCAAATGAAGTTATGTCTCCTGATCCTGTCATATGGAGTGAGTGATTCTTTGTAGATATAATAGATGAAGAAGTAGTAGACACAACAATAGCACAAGCAAGAGATTTTTAGAATAAGGGTATGTATCAACTAGGGTGCAATATGATACTTGCTATGATCATGTTCTCACCACCCTCTCATTGTGCTAGTGAATGTTGTAGGATGAGACCTTGTGCTCCAATTGTCACAATGGGCCCTTGCCTTTACAATGATTCTCCCTTGGAAAATGGCACACTCAAAGTCTGTCATAGTAATAAACCCTGCCACCCTTAGTGAAAACAATGACATTCAAATTAGAATTGGGACGATAAGAGGGTGGATAGAGACACTAGGCTGAAACAACCATAGTCAAACAAACATTGTAAACACAAGCACGGTACTAAAATTAATATTGGCAGCTTTCTAGTAGACTTGCTCTACACTTCAATCCTATAACAACCCTATCGGTATACAACAAACTCAAATCTTGCTATACTTGCTGCTTGAATTAAGAAACTATAAGTCACAAAGCTCAAAAAATATGATCTAACAACCAATTTGTTGGTACAAGGCAAAGGAAAGACAAACAAAACTAAAGAAGAATAACATCGGGAGAGAAGTAGAACTTGGAGAGGAGCCCAAAGATGAAAACAAGAAACAAGCAAAGGAGTTGACACGGTCTAGGTAAAGATAATTCAATTTCATAAAGGTAGTTGCTATAGTTGCCTTTTTGTAGTTTTTAATAAATGAAGTTTCTCAAGCTACTGCATCTTTGCTAAAAGACCTCTTATTTTTATCCTTCTCTTATTGTAAAGTCAATTAGAAATATAAATGGATAACACATTTTAACTTTTTTACCATAGTCTTCTATGGAATTCAAACTTTGTAGAGGAATAGTGCACATTCCCAACCAAAGAAGTGCTTTGTTCACTAGCATGCACCAAACTAAAGAAGTTGATGAGCCAAGGACCTGCATTGCTTATGAAGAGCTTATGGCAAGTTGTCCTTCACTAGAAATCGTGAAGACGTAGGAGTAGATTCAACATAATAGAAGGAAAAAATTGTTGAGAGGTTTACCAACAGGTCCGCCAATTTTCAGTAGATGCTTTCAAGAATATCAACCAAGTGCACTTTCTTCTAGAAGCAAATGATCTTCTTGGAAGCAACAAAACCAATTGGAGGAGAAATCTCTATCAAATTGAGAGAACTAATGTTTAACATTGAAATGCTGTAATTGCAAAATTCACTGGCAATGATCTCATTGAACCCTAAAACATCTTGTTGCAGTTGAGTTAGTAGTGACATAGAAATTTTGTATACTCTAGCTAAAACATTCAAATCTGACACGGGCACAAAGCAATTAGAGGTTGGATTTCATAGAAGACAACGACAAATTATGTACCACAATTATTTGCTCTTAAGCTTGAAGATTTCTATAGTGGGATAGGATTTTGGGAGGTGGGGTTAATTGATCCCTCACTTATAATTTTGGTAAAATGCTTAAATTTGGTTATTTCCACGCAAGATAGAATTTTGAAATTTTGAATTCATATTTGTCATAAAGAGGCCTCAATGCTAGAATTTTAATCCTACTATAGAATGTGGGACCAATATGGTAAATTTTGGATTATCCTGTTAATTTTGAAAAAAAATGTATTTTGGATTGTGTCGAGGGTGTGTTATAGACCCCTTGTAGCTAATTGAAGGTCTTTAATTGCAAATATGAATTCATAATGTATAAAGAATAATAAATTTTTGTATTTATATGCAAGGAAAATCCACTTGCTGGTCCTACCTTTGATAGTAGGATTTAATGTCTTCCATTCCAAATTAGGTATGAAATATGGAAAAGATAAATTAGTGAAGCCCATAAAAGTTTAGTTTTTTTTTTTCCCTTTCTTCTTTATGTATTTTTTAAATTGCATCCTTGAATGATTTGGAGTGGCCAAGCAAGGGAGTCAACTTATCCCAATCTTTTTGGGTATAAGGTATAAGTTCCAATAAATTACCACGCTCAATAACCAATGAAGAGGACCTTTTTTTTGGTCCTTTTCATAATTTGGACTAATAAAGTAATGACACATGTTTTAAAAAAATGAGTGGGAGAGTAGTTCTAGACTAATTAGAATTGAAAAACCCTAGTGATTGGAAATAAGTATAATACACTTTTTGGCTCCCAAAATTTACAATATTTTCAATTTTTCAATTTGAATTTTGAAAAATTTTCTATCCCCATATTTCCTATCTTCCTACAAAGGAAAAATTTCCATTACTTCATACTATTCACCATTTGTTGCAGAATCATTTAAATGATCTACTATTGATGCTTCAAACTTATGTCTCTACATGTTTCCAAAAGCTATTGTTTGAACGACCTTTTAATCATTTTTCTTAACCCCTAGAGGTTTTTGACTATGGTTTAATCAAAACTATTCCAAAATTGTCATTTGTAGGACAATGATCAAATTTTAGAAAATAAACATTTTGGGCATAATATAACTATATGATCTTCTAGTGCAAGAAGATGTAGAAAAAATTTCAAAAATTCTGGCCATATAGATTGCAAGATATTAGTATTTGAAGTTACAAAAATCCTTCTTTTAACATTGCAAAAATCTAGTCAATAGCAATTTAGAAGTCCACATTGTATGAAAAAATGTCCAATATGGTTGTAACTCTTTGGAATCATTCTTCAATTTAAGTTGGCTACATGCTTGAAATTTTTTAAATCATTTGGAATTGTACAACACCTAAAAAAAAAATAAGTAGAAAGAAGTAGTGAACGATTCAAAATAACAAATTGTGAAGAATTTATTTACTGAATTGGAAAATGCCAATTCCAATTGTTGTAATGTTGTAATAAATAATCTACACCCAATTTTTAAATTTTTTTTCAAAAATATTAAAAATTGAATTAAATAAAGGATTTTGAAGATTATTTAAGAGTAGACATTACACGGTGTGTATGTGTGTGTCACTCTTACTACATTTGGGAGACCCACGTGCAATGGAGGGATATTTTGGGGGGGCCTATTTACCTCCTAAGCAACATTAAGAGGGCCCCCATCATTACCTAATGTGGAAAAATCTCTTATATAATCATCTATATCATTACTTATAATATGGAGTGTGCAATAAGCTTTGTTGTGTGTGTCTCGTCAAGGGACGGTCTGACGGGAGAGATGGCGCACAGGGAGTAAACCACACCGCGCCAGGGGTGCAACGTGATGGAGAGGCAGGATCTTGCAAACTGAAGTAGCTTAGCAATTTTGCTGAACCTACTCCAATGCAAACACGGAGGTTCAGTGAGAGACCGCAGCTAGCTCCAGTAAAAAAAAACTCAGATCCGGAAATTATGGATCTCGAATCCAGTCTGCGCGAGTTGGATCCCTGCCTCATGTTGAGCGGCTGGGGAGGACAGGGAAGCATGCAGGCTAAGATACTTGCAACAAACTTCCGTATTGGCCATCCACAGGACTGGAGTTCACAGGAGTGAATTCCGCCTCTCCATCACCAAGTTGCCCCGTCCGCCCACACTGAGCATGCAGATCGAGCAAAGTGAGTTACACACGGATCGCGATAACATTGTGGTTATCTCAGTTACTGAGATTGATAGCTACCTTTATCACTCCTCCCCAGCTCCACCCTACGTAGACACAAATATTCCATTACCACACAGTGCAAACACACCACCCCATACCAGACTCGGTAGTTGCCCAACATGCAAACTACAACAACGATGAACATCGAATGCCACTCGTAGTAATCACGGAGAACAACCCAATTCATCCCCACAAAACCAAGTTACAACACAATGCACAAGGGAGCCTCCTCATTCGTGCACACTGTAATCGATTTTCACCTTGCCGTAGCTCATTACCACCCGGAACTACACCCAGAACCATACTAGTAGATGTACGCGCCGAAATGCTGCAGCGAGACTTCATCAACATACTAGATCTTGAGGCAACCTGCGCAGGTCAGACCGAGCACACCCCCGAGAACAAGTTGGCCCACACGCAGCTCACGGGCCCTGCGACACAATTGCAACTAGACCCCGCACAGCATCACCCGGACCCCGCGTCGAACCACGGGCTGGACCCCACGCCGCATCAACACACCGCGCCGTCTCACCACGCGTCGTACCACAGGCCAGATCCCGCGCCGCAGCACCGCACCTCCTCCCAGCCAACACACTACATCTCCCCCCAGCCAGCTCGCCGCATCTCCCTCCAACCAGCCCGCCGAATCTCGTCCCAGCCAGCACGCCGCAGCTTCAGAGGGACATCAAGTTTGGTCTCCCGCATTTCGCCACTTCAGCTCCATCGCCCACCTGCGACGGTCAAACTCCACCACATCGCAAGGATCACGCTCCAACAAAACTCGTCCAAGCTAATCAAGCCCCACCGAAACCCACTCAAGCGGACCAAGCTCCATCGAAACCCACCCAAGTAGATCCAGCTCCAACGAAGCGCACCCAAGCTCTTGCGGCATCAAGACTCATTCAGATTCTAGCGAAACCTACCCAGCTCAAACGAACCTGCATGAAGACCAAGCCTCAAGACAAGTTGGTGGATTCCAGACGAAGTGCGAAAGACACTAGGTTGCGCCTGACGCCCAAAGCCACAGCTACTTCAAACCGACAGTCATCCCGAAGCACAAAGAACACAGGCTCTTCAAGTAAAACACAACACGCCATCCACCCAAGTGCACCTGTAGAAGAAGAATTTCGAATCCAAAGGCGCCATACCACATCTACACTACCACCTCCAAATTCATACACGATACAACCCAAGTCCAGAGGTATGCTTCTATACCTCTACCTCTTTTATTGTATTTTTTTTGTATAAAAATATCTATTTGGATACCTCTTCTCTATATGTATATTGTAATCCCACTCATGCCCGGGAGCCTACTGCTACCAGGAGGGTTTTTACATTATACTTCAAACAAATCGCAATCCATATCAAACCCATTGCAATACATAGAAACTTTCCTTACAATACATATACTTTACAACATACTCGTTCAAACATTGACCAAAACTCCAAGCTTTCTTCAAAATATGGATCCTCTCTACTCTAAAAAGTCTCCAAACATTATATCTCTTCCAAAACAAATGCATACATACACGCCTTAACATCTCTCAAAATATACTAGTTCTGTATTTCTGGCCTAAAAATCACATTCAATGTTACGCAGGTACAATGTCAGACCTTCCACAAAGCAACAAAGTTCGGAGACATATGGCTTACTCAAATGAAATTGAGATGGAAGATGCGTCTGGTTCACAAAAGCGCACTACACCAGAAGCTGAAGAATCCACACAAAAGAAATCGAAAGGCACCGTCACAACTATGGCCCTCTTCAGTGAACCAGTACCGTACGAATTTTGGTACGGGTTTCCTACTATGGAAACCCTTGCCTACGAAGCCAGCATGCTGCCGTTCATCAATAAAGCATCAGTTGCAGAACTCATTACTCAGGGATACAATCCACAAGAAGCAGATGACCTCACAAAAGCTCGTATGTCATTTCCTCGCGTGCAACAAAAGCTTTGGCCTACATCAAGACCTGACAATATTGCAGGCCAACACTTCAACCTGACTCAAATTCCCTTTGATGTTGAGGTAAACATGCACACCCAACTCGCTCTTGATTACCACATTCTCTTACATTTCGAAAAGCCTTTGTCTCCATTGACCCAAAAACAAGCCATGGTAAAGATCTTGGGGCGTTTTCAAGAGATGAACATATAGTTAGGTGATAGCATTGTTGACCCCATAGCAATCCTATGTCATGGAGCCAAAAACTCCAAAGTCTGGTCAGGCATGGCTAGAATTCACCTTCAAAACCCAGAAATTGATGGTAAAGCTCTACTCCGTGGTACTAGAGTGTTTGCCATTCCTCTAGATGATGACATACTCACAATAGCCAAAGTCGCCAAATCATTTGATCATATTACCTCTAGTACCCTTCTCTCTATCAAGATCAATAGTGAGACCATCCGGAACATGGAACCCCACCACCTCTTCAAACAGACACTCGAAGAGAGTTTCCATAGGGGCTTTGAATTTGAACTAACACAGGTTCAAAAACCTACCGCTGAACCTTATGGCTCGCTGACAACAACATCACTGGAGCAACTAGCAAAATCAAGCAGCAACGAATTGCAGTATTGGAAGAACTTCTACAACCAGTCAACCGAGACTTGAATCAACTGACTCGTGAGGAGGTGAACAAGAGAAACTGCTCAGTACTCATTGTCAAAGGCATCAACCTCACCAAATCCATTGCTGAAGTAACCCAGGGATTTCACGATCACTTTGGAGTCAAAAATGTCAAATCCATCTTCTTCCCACGGTATAAAGGAGATGCTCATAGTGGTGTAGCCAACATCGAATGTCTCAACGCCGCAGTCTATAAGCAACATGTGAAGAAATCAACACGCCTTCAGCACAAATGGGTGGAATTTCAACCCCATCCCAACTCTCTAGATGGCACTGCCAAACTCAATGATGAAACCCTTCAGAAATGGGGTTTCCTGGACATCAACACTGCTCTAGCTGGTACAGTTGAAGCAATGCAGAACACAGCATCATCCTCTGCCCCAAAACAATCATTACAAAGAGAAGAACTATCAGCGTTGATAGGAGAGGCAGTTTCCAAAGAAAATTTGAAGTTGCGGATGGAATTTAAATCCGATATGAGCCAAATGAAAGAAGATCTGACAACAGAGGCACAAAGTTATGCAGACAAGGTAGATCAAGAGCTCAGAGGTAACTTGACAAACCTAGAATCCATCCTAGCTCAGAGCATGCAAATGATTAAAGGTTTGACTCGTTCAGCCATTAAAGCCCCCGAACCCTCCTCACCGCCAAACTAGTTCAGTTTTACAACACCATCACCCAAAAACAGAGTGCCATAGTCATATACCTTAGTATTACATCATTCATTATCTGTATTACACTATTGTACACTGCCACTTGGTGGCAATATTATGTATATACTCTTCTTCTCTTCATGCCCCCATCAAATTCCCATTTTTTTGTTGACATTCGATCTCTTACACAACAATTAAATACTAATAAATCATACTTATATACACATAAACACATTGTATTTGTTAGCAACCATATTCAAATATTTAGTAAAATCTGCCAACATATTCAAGAACAATGGAAAACTAAATCTCTTATCTCAAAACACCAAAAATTTCCTCTGTACATTACAATTCTTTTATGTGGAGATATAGAAACCAACCCGGAACCCATGCCCGATATATTTACCACCCACCCACTTCCACATAAAAATAGATATAAAATGTACTTTATAACATGCACAATAAAACTACAACCCGAATACCAACATTTAGCAAAACAATTTTCACCTATAATTAACATCACACACCCACACCACAACGACACTACCATAAATTACCCCTACATATCACAATACATTCATCAAAACCAACATCACCCACCACCAAGACTTTTATTTGCACTTATTACCACAATTAGCCCACAATTAGAGACATGTAACCATCTATTAAGACAAATACCAATCCCAGACTGGACCACACTATTACTAGAAAAAATGGCCCTCTTATAAAACCCACCAGAAAGGCATATCACAACACCACACCCATACATTCAATTTAAAAATCTACACCAAGACATCATTGAACCTTCTAATTCCATTCACAAAGAATTATATAATTTTATTAAACAAACACCTGCACCACCAACCTTACAACTTATGCTTAACAAATTTCCATATCTACCTGAGAAACTACTTCTAGAAGCATTAAAATGCAAAGACACCTTAATAGAATACTCCCACCCTACCCTTCTATCCAATTTACCACACACAGACACTACAAACACACAAACTACTAACTCCAATACATACATGACCACATGGAACGCCGCATCGATCAACACAGCCTTACCAAGCCTCCAACAACTAACATCATACACACCAACTACCCCTGCAATAATAACAATACAAGAAACCAAAATAACTGCAACAAAATCCACAAAATATATCGAAAACTTATTTCCACAATATAAATTAATATTCAATAATATGCATGCATTAACTAGATGTATACAACAAAGACGACCTTATACACCAGGACGTGGTGGACTCCTTACATTAATAAATAAAAAATATGCATACCCAGGAAACATTACCAAAATTCCGACCCCAGTTGAATTCTCACCCTATTTACAAATTATAAAAATCAACAATCACCCCTTACAACCATGGCTACTACTCCACATGCACATGCCATCACACACAGATGATTTACAACTGATACCCAAAATTCAACAATGTATAAGGCAACAAATTTCCCTACATTCACAATACACTTATATTCTATGTGGAGACTTCAATAGAGACATTGCCCTCATTGGTAGACAAAATGAATTTAACATAACCTTGCCACAAACAGAAGACATAGAATGGCATAGATTTACAGACAGCCAGCAACTCACATATATACCTACTGACAGCCCTTTTTCTAGACAAGGTGGTCACAACTATACTCAAATTAGTCTAATAGATGGTTACTATATAAATACACCTAATTCAGCTTTATACACAACAACCACAAATCATAACCACAACCTCAATTCAGACCACTCACCAGTAACATTAAATATACCACCAAATACATTACTAGCAAGACCTACAACATCAATAATAAATAAACTACCACGTATATTAAACCCTATTCCCCAAGAAAATATAGAAAGATTTAAAACAAATTTTTTTGAGGAACACGCAATTCAAATAGCTGAACTAATCACTACTCTTATAAATGAAAATATAACAAACCACCAATGGCATGAAGCATGTAATACCTTAGACCACCTCATACAAAGTATATCCAATAAAATACTTGAAAACTGCAGTGCACCACCATTACCCCACCTAACAAATCGTACAGCTCAACAAAGTGGTTTTTTACCAAGAAAAATACAAAAAAAATGGAAAGCTCACCTCTCTACTTACCACCTTATTAGGAAGGCAATTTACATATCCAAACACACAACAAATTGGACAACCCATCCAATAATAGAAGAAATACATAACCACAACAATGCCCACATTCCACCACCTGAATCAAATGGTATAAACCAACAAGAATGGATTAACACCATAGCAAACCTAGCCAAAACTGCAAACATACAAGCTCGTAAAATAACTACACAATATACGCAAAAATGCATCAAAAAGGCAATCTCAAAATATAGACAGCTATATGAAAAAATCCCCCAAAAAATAAATAAATAAATATTCAAAAATCAAAATACCCCCTCACTAGATTGCATTTTGGATAGACAAAACAACTTATTAACCAACCCGGTAGACATTGCCAATGAAATACACACTCAACAATCAATTAATAATAGCCCTACAGTTCCAACATGCTATTATCTACTAGAACACCCACCACATTGTACATGCGTAGTGAGACAATATCCATGGCATGACCTAGATGGTTTTGTCATAGACAAACGTGGAACCCCGGATACCCCCTTACACACTTACTTCACCAAAGAAACATATGACATATGTTTAAAACACTTATCCAATAATAAAACCCCTGGCCCAGATTTAATTCCAAACATAATCCTTAAAAATATGCCTCAATGTTTCCAAAACCTCCTTTTTCTATTCTTCAAACATTGTTACAAACACAAACAAATCCCATCATCTTGGAAAACTAGTCTGACTATACTACTTTATAAAAAAGGAGATTCTTCTCAATTATCAAATTATAGACCAATTGCACTTGCAAACACCATCTACAAATTTTTCACTAGTACTCTCACTTTAACACTCTCAAACTATGGCGAAAAATACCAAATCCTTCATGACAGCCAAGAAGGATTTAGACCAGAACGTAGCACATCACGACAATTACAACTTCTTATAGCAGCTCTAGAAGATGCACGCTTCACTAATCAAGACATCTACATATTATATATAGACTTCAAAAACGCCTTTGGTTCCATAGACCACGCAAGGCTCTTGGCTATAATGGTAGACCTTGGATACCCAAAAGACGCAGTAGCATTAATAGGAAATATTTACTCAAACTCCACTACAATTTTTACAGGAGAACATTTTGGTAAAACTAAACCAATACAAATACAAAGAGGAACCATCCAAGGTGACACACTCAGTCCATATCTCTTCCTCATTTTTCTAGAACCGCTACTTAGATGGCTCCAAAAAGGTAATAATGGCTATAACTTTGGTACATCCCAAATAACTATAAGTTCCTTAGCATATGTAGACGACTTAGCAGCTACATCAAATAATCCCCAATCACTCCAATCTCAACTAAACAAACTAGATAAATACTGTGAATGGGCAGGAATGGATCTAGGAGTACCAAAATGTGCAATCACTGGCTGCCCAAATAAATCAAAAACAAAACCGGACATCTTTAAAACCCAAATACTCGCCATGAACATTAACTACAGAAACCAACAAATACCAGTTTTACACCAACACGAACCCTACCCATATTTAGGAATACAACTAGTGCCTTCTCTAAAATGGAAACTACAAACTCATATCACCACTAAAAAGGTAATAGATCAATGTGCACAACTTACTAAGTGCCCAGCTACAATAAATCAAAAAATCAATATGGTTGACACTGTAATTAGAGCAGGCATAGCCTATAGTTTCTATACAGTGCCATATTCTCTACCAACAATTAAAAAACTTGATAAAAAGATCATTGGAATTCAGAAAACTATATGTGGATTACCAAAATGCACTGCCAACGTAATAGCACAACTTCCACATGAATTTTCTGGACTTGAAGCCTTCTCTCTTAAAAATGCATACTTACGTTGCATTAGTGAACAACTTAGAAATGCTCTAAATGATTCAGGAAGACTAGGAATAATATATAGAGGACTCATCCACCATATCTTGGCCAAGTATGGAGGGGCAGAAAACATTCCAAGAATCAAACAACAAGACTATGTCAGATCACCTACAACAAGGACCCTCTTTCTGCTAAAACATGAAGCAAACATCCACCTCATGAGTGTTATAGAAAACTTTCAACTACATCCAACCGAGCTTGAAAAAGAATGGATGTCACAAACCACTCTTATTCTACCACATATAAATCCCAAACTTTCCTTTAAAATGCTACATAAACTTCTTCTACATAACATACATAAAATTAAACACATTACACTTCCAAATGGTACAAATTTAATGTCACCCGAAGACTTCAAAATATACTACAAAACTCCAACCAAAATTGAAAAAGCTGCTTTAAATATAACTGAACAAATTTTCTGTTATCCACACTGTACACCTGAATGTTTACAACCTTATCCAAGACACCCACTACCAAGAACTCTAAGAGCACAATACATTTCAGATAACCAAGATTTAATCCCCAGGACTCCATATAACCCTCCACATCCACCACCAGTACAAATACCACAACAACAAAATCCACCTCTACATATTCAAAACAATCCACTTACCTTCCCCATAAACAATATAACAGATCACCAAATCAAAGAAATCAAAGACAAATACAAAATTCCTAAAAAAGTTAATATATACCTATGCCAATGGACACTTGAAGATGACACCACTTATAATAAATGGCTACCACAAAGAAATCTTTTCCCGTGTAACCAACCAACGGTAATTGCACACAACATCAATCTACTAACACAATATTATACAAAACAACAACACAAATACTACAAAAACCTCATCATGATCAACTTTAACCATGAACAATCTAGAGATACTAGATTTATCCCACCTCCAACAATAATTCCACTTATGCAAATCTCAACAAATGAATGCAATCCAGAAAAAGACATAATAACAAACACACCTACCATAATAACACAAAATGAACTAACACACATATACCTTGACACCGGTAACTACCTCATAACTATTCCAACCACTAGATTAAAATAGCTATAGAAACAATACCAAGATGCTATTCATAATACACATGGCTTGACACCACCTACACAATCATTTGAAACTGAGATCACGTGGCTATATCAACGTTACAAATATAAGAAATCTAATAAAAACACGCTAAGAACATCGCAACACTCCCTTCCAAAAAATATCTTAGACTCCTTAACAAAAACATTTGACATTTCTCATTCATATTTCTCATCACCAATCACCTGCTCCACACTAATCACACAATTTTACTCTTTTTTTGAAAGAGATAAAGTATTTGGATCACTTGGTAAAGCATTTCAATACAAATGGAAAGGCAGAGGTTTTGCACATCCCCAAAATGAAGAAACAGCCCAACAAGCACTACATTGGGCAAGACTAGCAGCCAAACATGATCTAAACACCATAACTATATTAGTCATACCGGATATAAATTGGTACCATAACTTCTCTCCATATATTGGACCATTTGAAGATACACACATTATTGCACATTTTGCGGCAGACACTATTACATACGAAAACCCAACAATTCCAATTGAACTAAACAAACAAAAACACACTGAACCTCTTGCAATACATATTCTATGCATACATCACCAAAACCACAATATTGGCCCATCCAACCAACTAGACTCCCTCACAAAGATCCTCCAAGATATGCAAATACCACAATATCACATAGAAATTGCTGCACCAACACCTAGTAATGTAATAGTGAAAAAGAATTCAAACTGGAAAAAACTCACTTACAAAATCAATTGTAACTCAATAAATTTATATATGCCCCCGTTACCAACGTATACATCTATTCCTCAATTAAAATTTCCACTGCAATATAGCTACTACACAGATGGTTCATTTATACCACCGCAGCAACATGCAAATGGACATTGGATACGCGAAAAAGCAGGATATGGCAAATACAACTCTCTCAAAGAAGAAATTCAAATTTCTAAACGGCTACCTGGTTTACAAACCATTTTTAGAGCTGAGCTCATAGCCATACACAAAACTTTACACATAATTACTACCCAATATCCACATGAACTTGCCTACATATTCACGGACTGCCTCAATTGCCTATATGTCATTAATACACAGCTAAAACACCCCACCCTACATCGAAACCATGCAGACAAAACTATATTAGAATCTATAGTAGATATGCTCCAAATCCGTACACAACCTACAATAATTTCCAAAATTAAAGGACACACTAATATTGTAGGCAATGAACAAGCAAACAAACTTGCAAAAAATGGCACAACAAAAGAATATAAATTTGCCTCAAAAAACTATGAATTTGCACATACTACTCCATTCTATTTCCAAAAAGATGAATGGCCAGGTCAAGCCCATCGTCCTGACAAAGGTCCGGTTAGATGTTTAAGAACATACATCATCAAACATGATCATGATAATAATCTTGAAGTAATGGCACAACGATTCTCTAACATTAGTAAATGCACCCTTAACCCCGATATACATAAGGACCTCTCTAATGAATTTTGGTCAAACCCCGAAATAACCGACTCACAAAAAACAAGCCTACTAAAATTCCGCACTGGCCAATACATGGGAAATGCTAGAAAACAATTATTTTTTGGGATTGAGAGATTTCCATCCATCACATGCTCCATTTGTAACTCTCACGACGTAGACACATGGCTCCATGTACTCTTAAAATGCAAACAACATCATATTCATGCCCTTCGGGTCAAAAGACATAACAAAGCAGTATGGGAACTAAGAAAACTAATCCTATCTACCAAAAATAGTAGATATTATACTCTCATGAATGCAGGAACATTCAATAACAATCCACAAGAAAATACAGTCCCCCCATGGTTATTACCTTGCTCTTGTCAAAGACAAAGATGTCATTGTAACGCTAGATTTAAACCAGATATCCTTTGGATAAAAGGACTCTCCTACCAAAGTAATCCACCAAATATCCCAGATAATAATCTCACAATACAATTCATTGAATTTACATACACTAATGATAGATTCGCGCAAACCACCATAGATAATAAAATTCAAAAATACCAACCATTAATAAATAGTATCTTGGCCCAAGGATGGAAATAGATCCACTTAATGTCATTACAGCAGGAGCTCGAGGAACAACACACACTCCCTCAATGAAAATCCTTGAAACCAAACTTAAATTAACAGAAACTGCTCTAACACATACTTTCAAAGCAATCAATACCATAGCTATACAATACGCCGGATCAATTATTTTACATAAAAGAAGAATTGAAAACAACCAACCACTTCCAATAGAATAAGAAACCCAACAATGCACAGTACATTGCATACTCATCTAATGCTAATAAATAAATAACTAAATTAAAATCAAATCAATCCAATTAAAACTAATTAAATCTAGCACAATAAAATTTAAATTTTGGACACTTTAAACTAGTTACTTGTTACTTTAGTGTCTATTTCTGAAAGGAAAGAGTAGTCTTGCATCAATAGCCCTTGATCCTGTGGACATTGTCTCATTGTCATGATGAACAGACACTTTATTCACGCCGGACTACTTTTTGCAAGTAGGCCGGAGTTTATATATATATACTTATAATATGTAGGTCAATGCAATTTTTTTTAGCCTATATTTTTTGTAAATGAAAAAACTAAATAAAATAATAGTAATAAAGTTAAAGTGACAAGGAAAAAGTTAATAGAAAAAATGATCTAATTTCTAAATCAAAATCTTATGCAATCTCAAACAATGCTATGTTCAAGGTTTAGGAAATGCAATTTTTATTGAAAGAGCACTTTGAACATACATACTTTCAAATGCATTGACATGTGAATGTAAACAATAAGCACACTTCAACACCAATTAGCATGACTGTATCAAACACAAAACATTAGAATTGAAAGCCCTACCAATATATAAATTGAAAATGAACTTTTGAAGACAATTGCTAATAATCAGGTGTTTTATAATATTGTTGCAACTATCTAATTTAGTATGTGAATTGCTATGTATCATAATGTGTAAGACATACTTTCAAGTATTTATTGAAGTTATTTTGCTAGTTAAATTCCAAAATTGATCACAATTATGTTGGTTACTTTCAAACATGTAGCATAGGTTGTGGTGGTTTTTGGAAACACAAGATCAAGGAAGACAACTCAATTCCCTCAATTCATATTAGATGAGGCCATTGAAAATGAAACCACCAATAATTGTAACATTGTTTGTACAAAACCTCGTTGTATCTCTACTATTTCAATGGCCACCCATATTGCTATTGAAAGATGTGAACCTCTTGAATTGACCATTGGATATCAACTTCATTCAAAGACAATAATGTCTTTTCAAACCAAACTATTGTTTTATACTACTGATGTAATGCTTCAACATCTTGTAAGAGTGTTTGTAATATATATCTATAATACGTACATAAATATATTTATTTATTATATTCTTACAATTTGATTCATTTTAATCACAATAATTTTTTCTTCTTAAGAAAATATTACCAAAATTACTTTTAAGAATAAAAGAATTATTTGCAAATAATTGAAAGTAAAATTGGCGAATGAAAAGTGCATATAAATAATTAAAAATTTGCATAATACACACTTCTCAAAGATCCAATCATTTCTAGTGTGAGCCAAATAGGAATAGATAAAATCCACAAACAAGGGATGAATGAAGATTTTCTTTTGATTGTAGTATATGAATTGTTGATGAATCAACCTGACCTTAAAGTCTATGGATTTGAAATCGCACCTTCATCCACTGATTTAGAAATACTACTATAATGCTCCACATTTTCATCTTCTAATATAATATTGTACTATAACTCTAATATAGGAATACTATACTATGACTCTTGACATAGTATAAATAGATCCTACTAAATACAATTCTTTGGATCCAATTATCTTACTCCTAAATTACATGTACCTAAAAATTAATGAACCATATTTTTTGGCTACCTACATTTCTTAAAATGGACTTGCCACTTTTCATGTCCTCTACTTTATATGTAATTTTTTAATAAATATTTATAAATATTACCCATGCCAAAATGATTTAAATCCACCCTATGTTCCGCCGCATGTAGGTTCTTAAAATGCAGGCAATGTCCCCCTGAGCAAATTTCTCAATAAATTTCCCACTTATTCCTAATGCTTGTCCCTAATTTTTTCCATTTGGATTTCAAATGAAAAACTCCCTCATTGCACAAGTAATCATCAAAAGAATGAGTACTACATTGCCAATTCAATTAATGTTTTTATATTGAAGATTGTTTTACATAGAATAAGGTAGACCCTACATTTGCTTTTGAAATTTTGCATAAGTATACCTAAGAAGATTTAGAACTCAATAGTGGAGAGCTTCAAATTCATCAAGAGCAAAAAATTTACTCAACAAGGGCTTGGAGTCTACTAACCTTGTTCCTAAAGAATTAAAAAAAAGATTTTTTCTTCACTAAGTTAGAAGTTATAATCTTTTCAATTCACACAATCAAATGGGCACATGGGTTGAATTTTTACATTTTTCACACATTGCCTTACTTGTTTATTACACATGTGTATAATTGAAATTTTTTAAAAATTCAATTTTTGACTTTGGACAGTGCATCAAAAGTTGATACTTTTGGATTTTTCCTAATACAAACACCCTCCATCTTTTATAGGATGATACTTTAGCTAATTTAACAATTGAGTATATATTCCCAAAAAGCTATGAAGAGATACAAAAGGTGTTCAATTTTGAGGCATATGAAACAAAGAAAAGGAATAGTTAAAAAAATTAGAAATAATAAAGTAAAATTTTGGTTAAAGAACTTTAGAATTTTAATTTCACCACCAATGTACCACCAATTTTGATACTAATATCTTTTCAATCTATAAGTAACTTACTTGAAAACAATGTTGTTAGATGTTGATAAGTGCAGCACATTCCTTAGGCATTTTAGGTATAAAGTTTGTTTGATGGGTGTAAAAGAATAGTAAAAAAATCGCCTACATGCTTCAAGTTTTAATATACTCCCCTTTTTCAACTTCAAAAATAGTATGTAGCTAGTTTAAATTTGGTGGAGAATTGATTTTTAGGAAAGGTCCAATTGATGAATGGATTTCTTTGTCTACATCTCTATATCAATATAGATTTGATTGTACACCACTTATCCGCTTGGTGTGGTCATATTCCATTACCAAGTCCTATTTAAATGGGACTAGTGTGACTTGTGCCATTGCTACAACTAAAAGAAAAGAAAAATAATTTATTTTTATTTTTTCATTTGTAAAAGCTTTGAAGTTCAATATCTTTTATATATAAAAAAGTACAAAGGTTTGCTTTGTTACTATGTTAGAGGTTACATTCTTGATACAAATAGAAACAAATAGAAAGCTTTGGGCCCAGAAGTGTGTCCACCCTTCTTTGCCAAGATCTTTTGAGTGGTTCCAAATGTGATACCGAAAGCCTTATAGTTTGTTAGATCTCAACATATCAAATAAACAAAACAAACTCCATGCATGGAGTGCAAGGGCTTTGTTTTGTGGCATTTGGACATGCAATTCACACCTTAGTTCCAAACATCACAAAATTAAGTCTGTGCACCTCTCCTTACAAAAAGCTTTTGAATAGTTTCAAGAACACTTTTGAATATCCAATACCTTACAGTTTGTTACACCTAAGTATACCAAACAAGTAAAATAAATCAAATATAGTACCTAAACAAAATTTAAAAAATCCAAACTCATTCAATGTATAGAAGATTTTATGATCTCTTAGTAATGAATGAAATTTTTGAACTAACCATCCAACCATCTATATTTGTCTATGTTGAATTATTTATTACCCACAAGTGCAAATGTAGACAATTTAATCCCTAAATTATGTAGCAACTAGAATGTGGTTTTGAAGGTTTTGATCAATTGTTGTAGTTTGACTTATAAATTGTTAACATAAAAAAATCTTATATTTTTGAATTTGCATTTTTGATGCAATATGAAAATATAATTTAAGAGCATATACAAGATTGGATGTATTTTCTATGAACTTTTGAATGACTTTGCTTCAAAAATTTGATTCTTTCAATTATTGAAGTACTTGAAAAGAATCATGCCAAAAACATTGTGTATTAAGAAAAATCAAATTTTTTTTGAAATTTTTTAACTCTCTTTTTGTTGTTAATTTGTTAAAATACAACTATCTACTATTTGAATTGTTGAAAAAGACATTTTGAAATTTTGATAAATTTATTGATGCTTTGTGATATTTTATTTTGTGTTAATGGGATCATAGTAATGGAAGCTACATCCATTTTTCACACAATGGATTCAAGTTCTAGTTTTGAGTATGCTAGTTATTAATCCTAGAATTTACATCATATTGAAAGATGTAAACTAGTGGGTTTTTTTGGTAATTTGTTGTCATTTTGCACCAAAATATTATTCTTTGTATCAAGCCTATAGAAAATAAGTAGTAAAATTTTAGATGAAATCATTAAAGAACTTCAATTTTTTTTTAAAAATTGGATGAAATTGCCAAATTTTGGATGAAATAGAATCATGGATATGTGATATGTAATAATTTGTTATTTTCTATCCAATATGTAGAATTGCAGATGAATGCAAATTAGGAGTTTCACCACAACATTCAATATCACCACTTCGGCACTTCATGAGGAATGAATAAAAAAATTGATGTAAGTTGAATTCAATATCCTTTAATTTCAATGAATTTTGAAGTTGGAATACCCTATTGACATGTATTGAAACAATAATTACTTTCTACCTTGAGTTTGTAGATCTCACAAATAGTAAGGAATGGGAGTTTCAAACTTTTTGTATGTATTCCACCAAAAGTTGAGCTAATGATCTTATGGTGACAATTGTAATCTTTTACATTTTTTTAATTGAAAATTATTGTCACAAAAATGACCATTTTTTGCTTTTGAGGGTTTTAAAATGCAAATAAATTTTAGAGATTGAGACATTATTTCTGAACTTCAATGTAATGTTGTTTGCATAGATGAAACCTAATAAAATAATTGTTTTATTTTAACCCCTAAAAGACCATTGTCCCTTTAGAGGACAAATAGAATTTTGGGCATGTACATATGATCTCAATTTTTGTCTTGATTTTTAAATTTTTTTTGAACATAGAGAAACTGATTAGCTTTGTGGGAATATAATGTTTTTTTTCAATTGGTGCCCAAGAACAAAATTTATGCCCAAATGAGCTCAAAATAGGGGAGAGGGGGCAACAAAAAAAATTCAATTTAAGTTTTAAAAGAAATAAAAATTTCTTCTCACAGATAATATTTTTGTCTACATAAAAAGCTTTGATTCATTCCATTTAGATTTGTTATGAGAAAATTATGGATAATCTTGTTTTTTGGACAAGTTGATCATCTTTTTGAAAAAATAACTTATAGAATTCATTTCTGAATGTAATTTTTATAATTTTTCAAATAAGAAAACTCCCAAGAAAACTCCACATGGTTTATTTTTCTTGCTAGAATAATATTGTACCTATTTCTAATTAACAATTTTAAAAAATAGGAATTAATTTTTCTTGTATTTTTTTTTTCCTAGAGTCTCAATTCAATCCTCCACCATGGATATTCAAAGTTCAAAACTATGTAGTTTAGAAAAATTAAATTAAAAAGGTTCAAAGTCAAATAATCTAGTCATGCAATGTCTTGAAAAAACTTTTTTTTTACTTTAAATATTGATATCTTACAATCCATGCAGTCAAAAAGATTTTAAAACTTTTTGCAAATTTTTATACTAGTTAGGTATAAGATCCTATGGTTAGATGTGCAAAATAAACCTAGTTTTGAAATTTTTTTACTACTTGCTATAGAAATTGCAATTTCAAGTGATTTTTTGCAAAAAAAGGGCTTTTGTCCTTTATGAGTTAAACATAAGATTTAAGATTCAAAGGGAGTTGAGATTAAAATTTTATGTTTTTGATTTTAAACTTACCCCCAAACAAATGAAAATTTGAACTAGGATCTCAATTTTGAGCAATTAAAAAAAAATTTGTATTAGGATAAGAAAATATAGTAGCTTCTCAAGAACATCATTTTCATTTCAATTAGTGACAAAGAGCAATAATTATGTTGTTTTAAAACCAAATTCTAGATTGACAAGTAGCAAAAAAATCCCCAAAAATCTTGTAGTAACAATTAAATTTTGTTTTCATATATATTGTATTTTTGGGTATGTGAAAACTTTCATTCATTCCATTTAGATTAGTGATGTGAAAGCTATTGACCTTCTTGTCTTGTAGGCAATTATAGAAATTGCTTGAGAAAATAATATATTAAATCCTTCTTTTAACTCAATTTTTACAATTAAAAAAAAATTGAGGCTTACTATACTTTCTAGAATAGTCTTGCCATTAGATTTATTATAGCTTAAAAAACAACATGCCAAATCTAAGGAAAATTAAAAATAGATAATATCAAAATGTTAGAAAAGATACTTCTACAATTTGATCTCAAAACATGGCTATTAAATAATGTGAAACCCAAAGTCATTCTTCTAACTATATAGTGAAGCACAAACCTATGAAAAGTAACAAGTTCATTGAAAGGTGTCTAGAAAACAAATTGTCAAAATAGTCCTTCAAGTTTTAAATAATTATTTGGAAAAAATATGAAAAATTAGAAATTTGTAATTTGTAATGCAAGTTTTAAATTAAGAAGATTCAAAGTCTCATAATCTAGTCATGTAAGGTAAAAAATTTGTTTTCTTTGCTATAAACACAAATATCTTGTAATCTATATGATCAAAGTTTTTAAAGCTTCTTCTCTACATAATTTCATTTTTTTAATGAAGATCCTACTATCAAACATTTTTAGAAAATAAATTATAATTTTTTTTGCTCTTTGCACTAGAATTGGCAATTTTGAGTACTTTTTGATGGAAAAAAAACTTTGGGGCATTAGAGGTTAAATATAAAAGAATAATCCATTTAAAAAAATTAATACTTACTCGTGTGTCATGTGTTGTTGCTACAATCAAAATCAAAGTAAAAGTTATTTTGTAATTTTTCAATCCATAACAATCCATTAAAACTTTGAAATTCAATAACTTTCTCACCATAAGTCTAAACAACACCAAACAAAGCCCATGTACCCCCTCCTTACTAAGATCTTTCTAATAGTACCACCAATGTAACTTCAAGACCTATGGTCTCAGAGATCTCAACGTGACAAATAAACAAACAAAACAAAACAAACAACTTGTCTTAATGTAAAGATAATTACTATGATTGAACATTGAAATCAATCAACAATTTGCAAGAAAAAAAACTAAGTTTTCATGCATTCAAAATGACCAAAGTATAATTAGTTGTTGAATTAGTTATAGATGATTCAATTTGACATATTTCTAAAAGAATTTGTTGGAAAAAATTATCTGAAGTTCTAAATTCCCTAAGGTCATTTTTTAATCAAGTATCAATCAAAATTGCCATTTCTACTGCAAAGACAAAATTTAGTTTTAACCCCTCCATGCCCATGGGCTCAAAAGTTGCCTCATACAGTCTAGCAATCCAATTCAGAATGCTATAACTTTTGCATCCAATGTCCAAATTCAATCAAACTTATTGGAAAAGTTACATATATTAGTCTAGTTTGTGTGGTAAAATTTTCAAATCAATCCAACATGTACAATTTTTTTGGAAGCCAATCAAAGTTCACAAATTCATTTTGAGTTTACCAAAGTATAGTTGATGGTTGCAACTTTGAGGGCTTGTATCCCCTTCATTGAATTTTTTTTTTCATCAAAATTTGTTGGATTTTGTTCTCTTTAAAGTCTAGTTATTTTGGTCAAATTTTCATAGCCAAGTTGTTTTGAATGTTTGGAAGCAATTTCAAGTTCAAAAACCACACATTTTTGGACTATAGTGAACTTTGGCAACTTGTTTTTTTCCTTACATGGTGTTTATTTCTAATAAAAGTTTTGGAAAAGTTTTGCATTCTAGCCTAATTTGTTTGGCTAAATTTTCATATCAATCAACAAAGTTGTGACTTGTGAGTGACTAATAAGCATTTTAGTAGAAGGAAGTTTAGTTATGGATGTGTATTTTGCATCCTTTTTGCTATCATTTTGCTATTTCAAAGTCATTTTGCAAACACAATGAGTCAATTGAATGACATTTATTTCACCAATGTGTTTGTATATTGATTTTGAAGCACTTCTTAGCTTGAAGTTTCTTCATTTAGGTAAGTTTAGAAATCAAATTTCACCTCCAAATGTGTTTCTAGGAAAATTTTAGCATCTATTTCCAACACAAAAACATTATAATCTCGCCATCTATGTAGCCAAATGACTCCAAAATTTGATCCATGCCATCTACAATATGCATACTACAAAATTTTCCAATTGAGATTTTCCTAGCTTAGTGACATGTAGAGTTGTAGACTTATAAGGCTTGAAAAGCAAGGATATTTTTGAACCCAAAAAGGGCCATGGGCCTTGAAGAATTAATTTATTTTTAAAATTGAAACATAGGATCTCTCTCTATATTGGAAAACTGGATTTAGAGTTTAGGAATATTTAAAGAAAACCTCATTATTTTCATTCTTAAGAAAATTATTAAGTAGAATTAGGTGCAAGATAGATGGATAAACTAAATTGTAAATATTGTGCCTCTAAGATGGAATAAATATATAGTGCTTGCATTCCAAAGGGGAGATTGCTCTACTAGTAAAAGTTAAATTTACAAGACTTCTCTTTGTCGAAAAATGTGAAAACATGAGTCAATAAAGGATTCTATAGGTTATTTTTTTGTGGAGATGCTTTGAGAGCTTGCAAAATAAAATGCTCTATAACTTTCTCATTATTCATTCAAATAGAATAAATCAAATCTTTTCATTGGGATTTATAAAATTTTGTTTGAAACATTTTTTGCTACTTGCTCTCATCTATTTAGAGATTTCTAGGGCATACCTTTTGCTTTTTTAGATTGATTAAAATAAAAATATAATCCTAGTAATTTTTACATTATATTTTAATAAAAAAGGTTTCAAAAAAATCTTGTCAAAAATAGGAACTTGTCTAAACTGTTAAGTATTTCCAAAAGAAGCACTTGAAACTTTAGGTGTTAATATTTGATTTATGTTGTCAATACCAATGAAAGATATTAATGCATTTTAGACTTTTTACAAGTAATTTTTTTCCCCCTTTGAATCTAGTCATATCTTGCAAAAGATTAATGATGCAAGTGATACACTTTATAAAGTGTAAACTTAAATAACATTTCACAAAATTTTCTCTTTACATAGACAACGGGAACAATCAAATCTATATTCAAGTAGATGGTGTAAATATTGTCATTACATTTGTTTGTTAATATTTTGAAAATGAAGGTTACATTATTGACACAAATAATGTATTTTTTTTCATGTACACTTAAGAATATTACTCTTTGTTATGATACAATTTCAAAGAAAATTCTAATGAGAACTTTGAATTTACAGTTTTTTATACTATTTATTATCGTCTTAAGATGTATTGAAGAGGGTAGAAAAGAGTTTGAAAGATGCAAAAATTCATAAATATAGTAAAAGATACCAAATATATTCTTCAGTAGTTTTTAATTAATTTTATCTTCCAATAGGTACCTTGAATGTATATTGAAAGTATGTTCTTTCTTTACAAATTGTCAACCTTATGGCAAAACAACATATAATTGCTAATCTTGTAGAAATAATACTCAATCACTACTTAGAAATTCCTAAACATTATTGAAAGCAAAATAAAAATTGATTATTTTTTGTGGTTAGCAATTTAGCATCTCTTTCTACATTTTTCACAAACTTTATGTTGACTTGATAGTTTTTTTACAAATAATATGTTGATATAATACGTGATGGAGATTCTTTTGACTATTGTATATTAGAAGACTAAGGTGGTCGTGGAGCTCAACCAACACATCTTCATATCAAATTCACTCCATGTGAAAGGTTTTCAATCTCTATGTGATCAAATGTACATTGCAAGTGTAATTCATGCATTCATGAGCTTCCTTTGTCCATTTGTTGTGCTATATGGCCACCACGTAGGTAAAAAAAATTAAATGTGAACAAAAAAAAATGAAGAGATTACAAAGGACAAGGGCAACATTGAGAAATTGGGTGCCAACCATTGGCACCCAAGTACCTCTCGTTCCTGCACATGTCTTTTTGTTGTTATTTTTATCTTTTTCAATTATGTTTATGTCCTTTTTGATGCTACCCATGTTGTTTCACTAGTAATTGAGCATGTTCAAAAGGATGCGGATAACATTAGAAATGACATATACAACAATAAGGAAACAATTCAATTGTCAATGGATATGTAATAGAATGAAAATCAACTCATCTATAACTACCTATTGATTTCCTCACACCTCATAAACAACTCCCCTCTTTGAGGTATTGAAAGCATTTTGCCGAATTGGTGGAGACGCTAAAAGATCCCATTTCAAACCTCTAAAAAGGCCATCCCATCCATCCGCCCCGGCCTCCGTCCCCCGTAAACCTCATCCATCCCCCATCATTTCATTCATCCACCCTCCCTTCCCCCAGTGCCCCGTGTCGGAAACACGGTTGGAGCTGCAGTAGGAGAGGTGCAGGTCTCGCACAGCTTTAGCATTTTTGCCATTACGGGCTTCTCCCGGAACGCGGACCCCTGCTGTTTCGCAGACCTTCCCTCCTTCCCTCCTACCCTCCCTCGCTGTGTACATCTCCTTAGAACCCCCGTAGCTTCAGATCACGCAGTTTTCCCGCAAGCATTGAGCGGGGAGAGCGTTACAGTTCTGAAAACCTTCCACATTTGAGGTTTTTGGCTATGGCGATGCCGCAAGGGTTCTTCACCGTCTTCAACGGCATTGAAGCGATCCCGTTGGAGAAATCTGACGGAGAAGCGCTGAGCGACTTGGTGTAGGTATGTGTTTGCGAGTTCGATTTTTCTCTCGTGCTTGCTGTGTTTGTTCTGGGGTGGCAGGTTTGGAGAAGCTGGTGGAGCTTTGTGGGGTCTGTAGAATCTGTTGTAGGTTTTATACGAAGGGTATGCTGAGAGTTACAGCTGTGTGAAAGGGAGATAGAGAAGGAGAATGTTTTGTATTACGAGGGGAGTGTTTACCTGTTTGTGTTGACTAAGTTGTGCGTGTTTCTCTTGTTTTGAGTGTCGAATTCTGGTTACGTCCGAGGTACATGTTTCTTGGGAGTTTTTCTTAGTCTTGAGCTCTTTGGAGGCTTGTGAGTGTGACCAGTAGTGGAGGTGTTTTATCGAGATGTGTGGAACTTGCTTTCGTGTTGCAATGGTGGTACATTTGTGATACTAAGGGTCTTTATTTTTTCATTCCCTAGAACGATAGTCTAGAAAATCCTACATAGCTGCCACTATCGTTTGACTGTATCGCGGTTGCCATTCGTTTAAACTATTTTGTAGTGAAAAGTTTGGACCCAATGTGGTTAGATTAAAGAGGTGTAAGCGTGTTCTTAGGCACATTTGGGTGGTAGAGGACGCAACGCCTAGTTGATACAGGTCCTCGCGGTTGCGTCAGTGTTAAGGAAGTCCATATTTAGCTCCGGACAGGAAGTTTTTCCTCTGATGTGCATTGACCTTCTTCTCTTGCATTGCGTGTGGCAGACAATTGAGCATCCGTGGATCCGTTGGCTCACTCGCTCAGTCTGGATTGCCCTTTTTGGAGATGTGGTTTGAGATGAAGTAGCTCGCAGTCTTGCAAAGAGCATTAGAACAGCTGATTTTCTTTTCACTTTTTTCCTTTTTTCGAAGGTGATCGACTACTTTGCAGTTGGTTCTAGTGCTCAGAAGTGATGAAGGATGGTGTTTCCGGGGGCGAGGGTGGATCCAGGCTCAGAATGGGGGTGGGGAGGAGAGGGAACAGGTCGTCAAGGTGGTGACAAGGCTGTGAATATTGGCAAGGTGAAGGGGTTTTATTTAGAAGAGCGGTTTCTGATCAATCCGAAGTTACTCTTCGTAGGACCGAAAATCGGAGAAGGTGCACATGGAAAGGTATACGAGGGGAAGTACTTGGATCAAAAGGTCGCAGTGAAAATACTGCAACCTACAGAGAATCCCGATGACCACGCGAAACTGGAAGCGGGTTTTGCACGCGAGGTTTCGATGCTTGCGCGAGTGCAACACCGCAACTTGGTGAAGTTCGTGGGCGCGTGCATGGAGCCTGTGATGGTCATTGTTACTGAGCTTATGGAGGGACGGTCCTTGAAGAAGTACATGCTAACTCAGCGGCCGAATTTGTTGGACTTGCGGTGCTCCGTGAAGTTTGCCCTCGACATTGCGCAGGCTCTGGATTGCCTCCATGGGAATGGCATTATTCACCGTGATTTGAAGCCTGATAATTTGCTACTGACAGCGGATCAGAAAACGCTGAAACTGGTGGACTTTGGTCTTGCACGCGAAGAAACCCTAGCAGAGATGATGACAGCGGAGACGGGGACCTACAGGTGGATGGCGCCCGAGCTTTACAGCACTGTCACCCTCCGGCACGGCGAGAAGAAGCACTACAATCACAAAGTGGACGTGTACAGTTTTGCAATTGTGCTGTGGGAGCTCTTGACAAATCGGATGCCATTTGAGGGGATGTCCAATTTGCAGGCAGCGTACGCAGCCGCATTTAAGAACACAAGACCTGCTATTTCCAAGAGCCTCCCGGAAGATCTGGTCTTCATCTTGCAATCATGCTGGGCCGAGGATCCTGATGTGAGACCGAATTTCGCACAAGTGGTGCGGATGCTGACTGCTTTTCTGAGTACTCTTCATGATCCCGATGCAAAGCCTTTGCAGCAGAAGAAAGGTCTCAATGCAGAGAAGAAATCTTCTAAGGGTGGAAAAGGCTCTCCGAAGATGGGGAAGGATTCTCCAAAGGCTGACAAGGGCTCTCCTAAGGCAGCAAAGGGAGGAAAGAATTCCCCAAAGGATTCCCCAAAGGATTCTCCCAAAGTATCAAAGATGTCTTCGAAGGCTGGAAAAGTGTCCCCCAAGGAATCTCTTAAGGCTGGAAACGAGTCGCCAGAGTCGGAGAAAAAGTCCCTTGAAAATACGCCTCCAAAGCCTGTGTTGGTTTCCAAGGACGACGATGACGACATTAAGAAGGACCCTTCCTTCTCTGAGCCCGTAGTGGAGAAGCCCAAGAGCTTTTTCCACTGCTTCACTTCATGTTCTTTCTGGGGGTTATGTTAGGGTCTTCAAAGTGAATGTGTGCTTCATTTGTTCGACCTGCTCATCTCTATTGGTTGTGGCTTTGTAAACACGTGGCTGGTGAAGAGTTTTCAAGACCGAGAGGGAGCAGAACAGGTGGTTAAAAGTCCGGTAAAGTATGGCGTGGTAAAAGACAGTCTTTACGATGCCGAGGTAGGCTCTCTGTCCAGAGGATTGTACAGTACTTCAAAGCCAGGAGGCACACTGTGTTACGTGCTTCCCTTGAGCTTCATTGGTTTCCACCATGCTTAACTATCCGGCAGCAAGTATATGATGAGGAGACGAGGTAAACTTGCCGCAATGTGATGGCCATATCTTCATGGCACTTTTAGCATGCAGGCTTTAGACAAAACTAGCACTAGTACTGTTGTTCCATGTATCAGACTCTCTTTAGTGAGCGCATATGGTATATACTTTTTCCGTGGCCCCTTCTGGTATCAATTTTCTGGGCAAAAGTTTATCCTTGTGTAATTCTCTTTACTAATCACAATACGACTCTGGATGGCTACTACTCGTGCAAATTGACCATGTGACATTTGCATTGTCAACGCTGAAACTTGCTTTGCAGGACACTGAAAAACATGATGAGCGCCAGAATTGTCGTCGTCTGCTTCTAAGTTAAATGTTGCAGTTTTCGTATCTGCTTGAGCTTGTGTTTTGAAATTGAATTTTAGTGCCCTTTTATCCCTTGATTAGCTTGAGCTAAGAGGTTCTGTGACTTGGAAACTTCTGCGTTGCAAGTCCCATCATCTTGGTACATGGAATGGGATTATCAGCAAGTCTTGAAATAGTGGTCACATTGTTTAATTTGCAGATTTAGTCTCGGAGGAACTTCACCTCGGTTGCGCCAAAGCATAAATTATAATTTAGTAATTGGAAATTCTCAGGTTTTTGTTGGTCTTCGCCTGGCTCGTTCTCCCCACCCGAAATGCAGGCTGCAGCCACGTACAATACAGTGGGGTTGAAAAAAGTATCCGTCCTTTTCACTTCCGCCACCAGACCACGCTCTCTACAACTTATTAGATACCCAGTTGTCCTAGCCTTCATACACAATGTCCTAAGAGCAGCCCCACACTACAACATGCTCAAGCTAATCAATGGAGGACATTTCTCTATGGTAGAAAATCAATGGTACAAAACCTTTAGAGGTCAAGTATGGGGTGTTGTTGTGGGGGCTATTCTAGCCTCCTCAAATTTTGCAACCATGTGCCTTGGTGCTAAATGTACGGCATTTGGTGGATTAACCCTGAAACGTTGATCCTATAACCATTGGTTTTTGGGCTCAATGCCCGTCACTGAAATTGTTGCCATTTTTGAAGTAGATATGCATGAAATTTTTTATATTTATTTTTCAGAGATGAAGCTGCATGTCTTCTATACTTGACCAAATAATTAGATTTTTAAGAAGAAAATTGATTTTTCTGAGAATATTTGAAGGAAAAATGAAGAAAAAATCACATTAAATAGAAAATTATTTCAAAAAATCTGAGAATTTCACCATGTGTGTACATTACAGTGGAAAACATCATGGTGTAAACTCAATTTCCGTGTCCTTCTATAATTAGAATACAATGGACATAGAAAATACATCCAAAATTCAAATTGCAATAAAATATTCAATATTATGATTTTTTCAAAAATTCCAATTTGATTAGAAACTAGAGTTTTTGGCCTTCATTTCATTAGTTGGGCTCAAACTCAAAAAATGTCATTTTCAAAAAGAAACTTTAGATTTAAAGCAACAAGCAAAGTATATTGAAATAGCATATTTTGTTATCCATTTATTTTTGGCTTACTTCTCATTCATGTCAAGACAAAAACTAGAAAGACTACCAACTCAATTAGGTGCTCTTCATAACCCTCCATGAAAGGTCAACAAGCAAAAAATGGATGAAAAAAATGCTTTCAGTCTCTTTCTAAAGACTATTTAGCTCATCCAAATGGAACATAATGGCACTAGCATCGTTTAGGGGTTAAAGGTGTAATTGCCAAAAACATGTCACTTCTAGGGATGACCACAACAACTATCATTGAAAAGTACTCCCTCTCTCTCTCCAAACAATCTTCCCGTTGAACAAAATGTTCTAAAATAAACTATAAAAAATATTTTTTTCAACTCTTCTTGTATTGCAAGTAGAGTTTAGTGTACTCATATTATCCTAGAAACTTTGAGTTTTAGAATCCTTTTCAAAATGAAATTTTAGAACTAAAGTAAAATTTTTGAACATTTTCAAGAAACACTAGTAGGCACTTAATTGTCGAGTATGAGGTTACCATTTTGTAGATAGTTAATATCAATATTTGTTTTTTCTGTGCAGAGTTCTATTAGATTTATTAGAATTTGACCACTGTAACTTTGATCCTCCCAAAACTAGCGTGTATAGTAAGGCCAATGAAAGGGACACTAGTATAGTAGTATCTCCAAAAGCATTGGTTAGTATGGGTCTAAGACCATGTGTGGACTTCCTTTTTGTCTCCTAGAGCTTCATCTTTCTCAATTAGGCAACACTCAAAGACATGCAAAAAAATAAGAAAGAACAATGTTGATCAACCCCTTCAATCATATCATTTTTTTTTCCGATTGATGATTGCATAGATGGATGGGGAAGTAGTATTTGAAATTGTTTTTTTGTTTCCAAATAGCAATCAAAAGCCAAATTTAACAAATTTGCAACATTACAAAGTAGAACAAGATCATTTGGGGATAGAAAATCAAGGCCAATAAGAAGATAGTTTTTGGACAAAGGGAGTACGAAACAAAGGGAATTGTAGAGACTTTGCCATACTTTAGCTAGCCACCAAATCTTTCTTAAAGAGATTTAAAGTTGATAAAAGAGATGGTATGAAGATCGTTATTTAGAAAAGCTCAAGTAGCCTACACCATTTGTGGATTTGAATTTCATCAAGATCATTGGTATACAATGAACATTAACACTCAAAAGCATTCCACAATAGTACAAAATTGTTGAGCAAATGAAGACAATTTTGGAAGAAGTATGGAAAGAGATTCATTTGTCCTAGTTTTCACCCTTGGTTGAAAGGATGTGAGAATGAATGGCTCTATAAGTAATCAAAGCAAAAGGAGGGCCAACAAGATGGTGAAATCAACATCAAAGAAGAGTGATAAATCATTTTTATTTGAAAGTCTACAAAAAGAAATAGTTTTATGTATATTCTATTATGTATCCCATTTTCAAATCTATAGCAATAGATTTGGGTTGTGATGTAGTTTTTTAAAATGGCAGTTTGGATCTACTGTAGTAGTGGGAATTAAAAGAGTTGAATACTTCTTCCACCCTATTGTATAAGAGACTTTGGCAAACAATAGTAATGCATTGACTCCTATTCTAGTACAATAACAACACCTTATTCTACCCCTTGACTCAATTTGGTCCAAATGAAGTCCATACATTCATTTCAAAACAAAAATGTAGGAGGATACATGATATCTTATTGACTAGCACAAAAGAAATAATAAGTCTTATACTCTTCTACAGGATTGAAATGAATGCATGGACTTCATTTGGACTAGAGTGGTTCAAGGGATAGACTAAGGTACAAGTATCTAAGTTTTCAATCAAATTTCATTTTGATTATTGACTTTAGACCAAAAGGAATGAAGGTTTGCAATAAGAGAAGCTATCAAATTGAATACCAAGCTTTCTAAAAAAATTTGAATAGTTACTTTGCTCTAAAAGTAAGCTAGGGCTAGAGGGCTAAAACCTCTTATAGTATAGCTACTATTTGTAAATTAATTTTTTTGCTAATACCAACTTCCTCTCAAGAATAGGCAATATTTTAGATTGCATTTCAGCAAATAATTTTATTGATTCAATTACTAACATGTTGACCAACTATGGGAAGATATTAATGCAGTTTACATGCCATTTTGAACTTGAAAGGTTGAAAAAAGCAACCATTTTCAACATTTTTTCACTGATAAAAAAGGTTGGTGTTGTCTTTACTTGAAAAATGCATCAAATTGGTATAAATTGTACAAAAAATCCTAGAACATGAAGGAACAACATGAATATTTCTATGCAATCAAGCATGTAGAAACATGTAGATAATGTTTCATTTTTATACCTTTGAAGTTTGAAATAACATACAAATTTATTAAAGTTGAAAAGAAATATGCACAAATTTCTCTAGCAGAGCAGTTGTAGGAGCTCTGTTGTGAAGTGCAATTGCAATTACTATTAGATTGCAACCCTAGAGTCTTCCAATTTTGATCATTCAAGAATCATGTTCCTACCCACTACTTCTTACTTTCTATACTCACTAATTTGGAACATGTGTCATAACCTTATTAGTCTCAATCTCAAAAAAGACCAAATAAATGCAATTCAAGCTCTTGAGTTGAAAATTTGTATTTCTTGAGTTGAAAATCTATTCTAGCCTTGATTGAAAATATTGCACACCTATAAGTTGGGAATTGAGCATGATTGGTTATTGGTGCTTCAACCTTATGGAGATAAATAAATTCTAGTAGGGTTTTTATAAGCAAATTTTTTGGTGAAATTTTCAATAGCTTTTGGAAAAAATAATTTTTATTTCAATCTATGCCCAAGAGTACAATGTTATACCACATTAAACCTAAATTTCAACTAGGTGGGTAGCAAAAGAAATCTACAAAAAATTAATATATAAATTAAATTTTCTTTCTTCTTCATAGAATATACTTTTTTCTACTTAGAAAGCTTTGATTCATTCTATGATGTGAAACTTATGGAGGATCTTGCTTGGCAAGCAATTAGAGAATTCTTTTGAAAAAATAATGTATATAATTTGTTTGTATTCTCAATTTTCACATTTTCACAAAACAGAAAGTTTCACAAGGTAAACTTTGATAGTAAAAACAATCTCTCCATTTGGATTAGTGTATAGTCTAATTCCATTTTTAGAACCATGAATGGTTTAGTTTTCCGACTATCTCATATCTACTTCTACTTAACAATGTATTGAAGAATTGAGAATGAAAATCACAAGATATTGTTTGGATTTTTTCCTTAGACTCTCAACTCAATTCTTCATGGTAATTTTATAAAAAAAACTCAAAATAAGCATTGCAAAAGTTTCAAGTTATGAAGATTCAAAGCCTTATAAACTAATTTGTTACAATAGGGGTAGTCACAGCTCTTCCTCCCTGCCGAACTTCGCCATCGTTTTTCGTTGTGGCAGCTGCGAGTTGGCTCTTGTGAGACGGCATGCGACGGAATATTCTTCGACGGCGAAGACTTCGCCGCGTCGCTTATTCTACTCCAGAGGTGAATAAATGGTGTGAAGAACCGTTAGCGAGCGAAGTTGTTACCGGAAGCTGCCGATCGCACCGTTGGAGTTGCCAATCTCGCACGATTCCGATTCTACACGCTCACCGCGCTTGAAAGGGGTGTCACAGCTCCTTCATGCTAATCGACTCCTGATTGGACCTTGTTTTCCCTCATTCTTCTGTGAAATCTGGGTGCTCGAAGGAGCCGTGACTACCCCTAATGCCAAAAAAATCCATGTTTGCAATTCACTTTTGAAAGTACTATCTTGCAATCTATGCGGTCAAAAAATTTCAAACTTCTTCCACACATTCTCAAACCAATTATCTACTACAAGATCCTACTACAAGATCCTATTGCAAGATCCTAATTATAGTTAACAATGTAGAGAAAAGAAAAATACCACTTTAAGCTTTTTTGCTGCTTTGCATTAGAAACAACAGTTTAGAACTTTTTGACCCCCCAAAAGGCCTTCAGTTGAGACTTTACAGGTAAAAACGAAGGCACTCCCAAACCGCCACATTCTGCATGGACGAGCATCACTGGAACAGCTGTATTTTGATCGGTAACGTACTCAAAATTTCTGATCACCGAACTGAAAGTCTGAAACCTGTTTTTCTTGTAGTTTTCATTTTTCCTCGGGAACAGCAACTGGGTGTATTATAATAGAAACTCCCAGAAAAGAGAATAGTGGTTAAGAAACTGAAGAAACATGTGCCAATCTCAAACGTACAATTTGCCACTACCTTACAAAAAAAACCTGAAATATTATTAAAACAACCAACAGTACTGCAGAAGACAACAAAGTCCACCACGATTAAGTAACTGGCAAGCAAAGTTAGCAAACCAGGAACCCTAGTTCTACAGTACCCTAGTTCCTCCGTCAGTCTCCCTTCGAAGTCAAAGCAAGCCCCAGTGCCCCCCTTCCCTTCAGTTGCAAAGCACCGAAACCTCCGCCCGTCCAAAGGAATGTGACAAATTCAGTTCGAGAATAGCAGTGTATCCCGACTTTATATTATTACACGCCGTCCCAAATTATCAAGACGTTACAGCCCCGGCCAGGCCACCCCTGACCGGCGAGCTTTTAGGGTTTCTTTAAATTAGAAAACTGACTGAGGAAGAACCCAGCAACAAGCAGTGCGTGAGGGTCATCAATTCAATCCGTGGTCATGAAGTTTGGGACGACGACCCCGCCCGGCCCGCCGAAGGTTGGACGTACGTTCCGGGAACTGAACTCTGCTGCATCGATCAGCTATTTGTGATCGAACCTTCTTCAGGCTTTCAATGGCTTTCTGCAGTTCTGATTTGGTTCTGTTTCTGCTCTCTCATGGTCAAACTTACGTTTCTGGGACTCTGCGCAATCGACGGAGCTCCATGCTGCTGCTGCTGCGACTAACCTAAGTTACAGTCGATTTGTGGACTTCAGCGGTTCGCAGCGGCGCCACTTTCCTCAGTTGGTGATGCTCCATCGCAGACGCCGTGCAGTGGCACTCCACTTGACAGCACGTACTTTGGATCAGTCGCCAAGTCTTTTCGTCATAAGTTAATCAATTGATGGCAAGTTTCTTCAATAGGGAAGCTCTGTAAATAGAATTTACCGTATTTGCCATGCACAAAGTTACGCTTTTGACCGGATGAGAAAAACTGAGAAAGCGTCCAAAGTCAGGGATCGAGTCTAAAGTACGGTGGAAGCACCCAAAAACGTCCAAATAAGGAATTCAGCATGGTTGGAGGCAGTTATTCCTAAAAATAATATTTTTCCAGTATTTGAGTTATACTAGAAAAGTACCTTAAATCGGGGTTTAAGCCCATGAGTTTTGAGAAAAAGCCGGTTGAGTTAAAAAAGTCGAAATAAAAGTGGATATGAAACTTATTTTTCCATCAAAATGGTGCCTAAAAAATTTTGGTCCCCACTTTTGAAGTCATGTGACATAAATATCTTGCAAAAAAGTTTGACGCTTCAACTATAGTTGCCTTCTCAACTTCAAAAAAAGTCATGCCCAAAGTGGGGGGGACTTTACAAATAACTCAATTAGCAAGTGAAAATCATGAGTATTAAAAAAAAAGATATTTCGGATGTCATATGTAATTTTTATAATTTTTCAAAGTGTTGGCTTCCTCGACCATTGAAACTATTTAGTAGATGCCCCAAAATCTGAATGCTGCTAAAATCAATAGTGAACTAATCAAATTTTGGTATGTGTCCTTTAATTGTGTCATCGAATGATAGTCAAACATTTTGCGCATGCATTCATTGTAGTCTTGGGACGATTTTGGATGAGTCTAGGGTCTACTATAATGTACAGGACTACAAGTGCGGTATTGGGTGTTTCTCTCTTAGTGCAACGAGTTGATTGCCAAGGCCCAATCAAGGGGTGATTGCAAGAAAGACTGGTACTATTTTGTGTCACACTTTGAATGACGGAGTTGTTATTGATTATAACTTTTAAAGTATGAACCATATTAACTTGAAATTTTGACTAAAGATTTCTGACATGACAACAATCAAATTCCTTATTTTTGAGAAATTTTCAAAAATCATTTTATAATTAAATTTCAATTAAGCTAATTTGTCACACTTTGCGGTTTAGGGGTTTTTAGTACTGGGGAGCATCCAAAATTAATGATCTAAAGCTGAAATTTCTGTGGCCTATTTCCATACTAGGTAGGCATGTTTCTACCAAAGGAAATCTTAAAAATCATTATTCTCTTTCCTCTACATATGCGCAAACAGGCCTCCCTTGCGCGCATACTTTTGAACATTTAAGATGGTTTTGAGATCATTCTTTTGGTGAAATATCTTCATCATAAAGTTCTCCCCAATTTCCAACTTTTAGTTTTTTTTAAATTATTTTTCCTATTTTTTACAAATTAAAATGTCAAAGTAGCTATTTTCATGAAAATTTGCACTTTTCTAGTTCTCCTACTTAGAGAATTTTCCTACACTTTTCCTTCCTAGGGTACCTTCTTCTTCGAGGTATATACCTAAAACATATTTTTTACATTTTTTAAAAATTGTTTTTCTAATTATACAGTACTCCCGAAAATTTCAGCAGTACTGTGGAAAACGCTACATAAATCGGTCGGTCTTTCTTGCAATGACCCCAAGGGCAAAAGTAAAGAAAAGATCCCTATTTTGTGCCATGTTACTTTTGATGGTGGCATCTCTCCAAGATAATTTGGGGCCTCTGATAGCTAATATGAGCTTAGAATTTGCAAATTTTATCATGCATCACAAATAAAACGTTTGTACATTTTTTCAAGGGATAAAATAGGGTAGGGTGTGCCAAATAACCTCTCCAATTGGCTTGTCGCACTACTATAGACACGACCAAAGTTATAGAAAGGTAACGGATTTCAACATCCTCATGAGATGACTAATGTATGATAGTTTGTTTTTGTTTTTCCATAATTTCTTATGAAGTATCAAAGTATCAATATTAAATGTTGTAGTCAGTGGAGATCCTATATTCAACATTTATCCACATCTTGGATAGAAAATAACACATTAACCCCTAAGCATCAAGACTCATTTGTACACTTGATGATTTTGAAAAATCATTATAAATTACTATTTGGAAAAATGGTGAATTTCATTAAAATGATGGTATTCCATTAGTTTGACATTTTTGACAATTCAAACCACGTGGTCTAAAATGTAAGCTGTCATAGATTTTTGAAATTTATACCTATTCAAGATGTTTTAGACTGCATGGTCTAAAATCTAAATTTGTCATAGATTTTAAAAATCTATACACATCCTAGTTGTCCAAAAATCTATACTTGTCCTAGATGTTAGTTTTCAATTTAGACCATGCAATCTGAAAAATGGCATATAGAATAATACCATTTTAACAAAATTTACCATAAGAATATTTTTGAATTGCAATGCAAATAAAAATTGTAGAGTTTGAATTATAAATTCTATCCATATAGTGAGATTCATTGATTTCACCCATGCTATCACCAATATTTTTCTATAAATTTGGAAAAGCAAAGTTCAAAATTCCTTCAAAATTCAATTACAAGCAAAATATTATCATTTTTTGAGTAAGTTTTGTTGGAATGGATTTGAGATGAGATTCTCTTGACATGGTGATTTTTTGGGAATTTTACTATTGGGTGATTGCAAGAAACACTTGTCCTTTTTTTTGTCCCCTTGACCTTTAGGAGGTAGTTTTTTGCTCATAACTTTCGCATCTTTTGTTCATTTGACTTGAAACTTGAAATGAAGGTGCTTACAAAAGTTTTACATTTTGTGTAATTTTTTCAATTTCTTCAAAATTAGTTTACTATTTTTAAATTGCCCCCGATTGGGTGTCTACTTTGGCCATTTTGGGGGGGGGTTTGAGCTGAAAATTGGCATGCAAGGGCCTCACCTAAAGTTACAGAAGACCATAAAGAGATTTTTTGAAAATACTATACTATTCAACCTCCACATGTTGTCAAAGTGGCTGACTTTGCGCAAGTGTAGAGAATAGAATTTATTTTTTCCAAAGATGAAATTTGTTGGAAAAGAAAGACCTTTACTTGGAGAAAAAAATAGATCTTTTATTTTCATTTTTTGAATTTTTTTACTATTTTTACCAAATTAGTGAAAAAAGAGCTATTTTCATTGTATTTTCCATTGTCTATAACATTTAGAGAAAAAAATTCTTAGGTCTGAATTTCAAGAGACATGATATTCTCATTGCTCTTCAAATTATCCATATTTTTTTCAATTTAAAAAAAAATTATTTCAAAGGGTCACAAGACTCACATGACTCATTGATTTTGAGCCATTTTGAGACAAAACTAGAAAGTGTTTCTTGCAACGACCCTATTCTTTAATTCTATTACCTCATTTTTGCAATTCCAAGTTTGAAGTTTGATCTAGGGTCAATGCAAGTCAAACACTTGACAAATTTCTACATTTGTAATTTTAAGAAAATATGTATTCTTGAACATCAAATCCAACCCTTGGATAGGACAACAACTTCAAAAAGTATTTCTAAAAATTAGAATGACTTTCATCCAAGTTGTAATGAGAATGAAATCTAAATTACAATGTATACATTGTCCGGAAAATAGACATTGGTGGGCTCCAAGGTAGACCCCTAAAGTTTTTCATGAGATGTTATTTGGACATTTAGAAGACTGAAAGTTCTCAAGTTGTAGGAACTGTAGGAATGCTACCATGTAGGAAGTCTGATGTAGTCGAGAAACTACCACATTAGATTTTTTTAATTTTTAATTTTAAAAACTAACCATTAAATATTTAAGAAATAATATTTTTTTAAATAGTTGTTTTTAAAAATTGAGTTTTTTAATACATTCTAAAATTTTTGAAAATATATTATAATAATAATATTTTTTTAAATTTCAAAATTTTAGACTAGCAGTAGGTGCTATAGACAATTTTGGGGAACAACCCTAAAATAGTCTCCTATGAGGCTAAAAAACATCTCATGGGACTATGTTTTCACCAAAATTGTTCCTTGACCCCTATTTCTAATACAAGTACTAAATTTTAGAGGAAAAAATCCATTTTTGGACACATGTAATAGTAGGATCTTGTAGTATGTTGGTTTGAAAAGATGCGGAAAAAATTTCAGAAATTTCACTCCGTAGATTGCAAGGTGTTAGTGTTTGAATTGACAAAAATCCTTTTTGGACCCTACAAAAAAATGGGAAGTTGTACTTTACAAAATGACATTTGTATGAAAAAATGTCTATAGTGGTGGTGCTTTTTTAGATTCATTTTTCTACGGCAACATGGCTATATGCTTCAAAAATTTTAGATCATTTGGGAATTGTACAACATATAGAAAAAAATAGCAAGTAGAAAGAAAGAGAAAATGCTTCAAAATACTAAATTGTTAACAGTTAATTTATGGACATGAAAAGTGCCAATTTCAATGGTTGTAATGTCATGATAAACAATTTGTGACTAATGTTTTATTTTTTTTCAAAAATATTAAAAGTTGAATTAAATGAAGGACTTCAAACTTTACCTTAGAAAATAAATTCTATAACTACTTGCACACTACCTACAAACTAAAATTCTTCATAGCTTTCATCCCATTTATCAAAATGGAATGATTCAAAACTATCCTCATAGATGTAAATCTTGGAAACTAATTTCAAATTTGTATTTCTGAAAAAAGTGATTTTTATAGAAGTTCTTTTAGTTGCCTGGACTACCTATTGAATAATGAAAACTACATATTATGCAATGACTTTTTAACCGTGTAGTCAAAAGTTATAAAAATTGTCAAGTTTTAAAGCTACTCTTTGTGTACACGTTGAGTGAAAATTTCAAAGAAAAGAAACTAAAAATTCATTTGTAGTCATCTACCTAAAATTGTTGTATTGCAAAAAAATGTAGTTTAGTGCTTTAGGTATTATTACATATGGTATATCCATAATTCTATTATCATCCACAATTTGGAAATTTCATCTAAAATTTTACTATTTGTGTTCTATAGATGTGATTTACAACCCATTATTTTGGTGCAAATGACAATAAATCACAAAAAAACTCTAAAGTATAAGGTGAGAATGAGTTTCTAGGAGGGAGGAGAAGTGGATAAGGAGAATTGACCCCCTTACTGCCCCATCTAAAGATAAATGTAAAAATTGTCTCAATATTTTGTGTTGAGTAAATTTTGTATTTTTTTCACCTCTTTTTGGCTTATAAGGGGACTTTGATTGCAAATATGAATTTATGATTTGAAAATTTGATTATATGTGGCAAATAAAAAAGTTTAATGATTTTTAGAGGGATAAAAATGGAGCAATAAGGGGATCAATTCCCCCTAGCTAAGGGAAATGGATTTAAAAGTTTGGGCATGAAATACAAAATTAATCACTCTAAAATGTAGGGCCAACAATAGTGTCAATTATAAAGTGAATTCTAATTTATAGAAGGAAGGTTTAAGTAAGAATACTAGAATAGTATAATGAAAGAAAGACAATACTAAATTCCATTAATTAGATAGTGGTCACTTTTGGTACTTCAAGCCAAGTTTTGTCTTGTATTTTTCTCAAACTTTTGACTTACTCTTGGCACAATTTATTTTAATAGAGTTAACTTTATTTTTTTTCAATCCCCTTGAAGTGAAAAATAGGTAAATGATCCTTGTGAATGTAGATTGTTGGTAGCTCTACTGTAGACAAGTTTGTAAATTAGTGAAACAAGTCAATGGGATTATGATATTGGGATCATAAAAAGTAGTCTAGAATTTCAATAAGTCTATTTTTGATAGGATTAAGGCAAATTTTACAATTTACTTTGTTTGATTTTTGTATTAAATGGGTGATATGCGGTAATATTGGATCAATGGTATTTGATATTTGATTGAAGTTTATGGGTGGTTTTGGATCAATTCTAGTTATAGAGCATATATTGCAACTTAGCAAAGTTGGTGATTACTTTTTTTTTAAATCTTACAAAATTGATTTTAGCCATTTTAATGTTTTAGATAGAGTCTCATGATACTATCTCAATATTAAATGATGTTAAAGGTCTATATTGTCATTTAATCCACTTCTAAATGGGCAACCATCATTTTATGGATGAAGAATGCTTCAAATGTGTTCTTTGTCCAATTCAAATTCATTGAAAAATATTCAAGAAAATTGTCTATTATATCAATGATAAGAAGGGAGTATGCTCTACATGAATCTAGGATATAGTTTTTTATGGCTTACAATAAAAATATGAAGGTAAATTAGTCTTTACATGAAGAATTTTATGACAATTGTTGAAAGGATATAAAGCAAATCTTAAGGTATATGAAATAGTGTAAAAGTTGTGTGGAACTACTATCCATCATTTATGCTCAGTCAAAGTTAGATGTGACAATTTCTAAAGCATTAAGAGAATTATAGGATAGGGATTAGGGTAAAAAGAGAGCTTGACGGAAGATTTATGGATATTTAAGATGTTTAAGGATATCACAGTGATATAAAAAGTATTATTGCAAGAAAGTCCCCCTATCGCTCTGAATATATTAACAAATCCTTATGACAACAAAGAGTTCCTATTAGTCCTAATTCACATATCTCACATGGGTTTTCTTAACTACCACTATCCTACTTGTATAAGCAAGTGGTCTTTTTACTTTCAAACACATAAAACAAAGGAAATGACTTAATTATGTAAGTGAAACAAAATTAAATAAGTGGTATAAAAATTGCTTAACCTCTAAAATGCCCAAATTATATTTTTTGGCAACATATATAGTGATTTTAGGCAAATCTTTATATATGAAATGTTCATTTTTTTTCTTTGAAATTTTCACACAACATATATTCAAGGAGTAGCTCTAAGGCCCAACAATTTTTAGAACTCTTGACTACATGGTAAAAAAAGTAATTGTATGATATGTAGTTTTTCATTGATTGGTGGACAATCTAGGAAGCTCAATTTTTAAAAAAAGAATCCCTTTCTTAAAAAAGAAATTGAAATCAATTATCAAGATTTGTGTATATGTGAAAAGTTTTGAATCATTCCATTGTCATTATTGAGATGAAAGTTATGAAGAGATTTAGTTTGTGAGTGGTTATAAATTCTCTACCCTTAATTAAAATAGATTTGGAGCCTCTGAAAGAGTATTTAGGACTATTATTTGAAATTTTTTCCAATACAACAAACCAACTTCTTTGGTCTGAATTTTTTAATTCAAAAAAAAGTATTAAAAACCAGAAGATGGTTTTTTTCAAATATAATTTTTAAAATATAATATTAAATAATTAATTTTAAAATGAATTATTTTGTATTATTTGATGTCACAGCTCTTCAACCACATCAAATTGCCCTTGAAAGTTCTTGACTATGTTTTTATCAAAAACACTGTTGTTAGTATGTGAGCATAGTAGTGTGAGCTTATGAGCCTCAAAGATGATGCACCTATAGTATAGGTGTTTATACTATAAAAACCTTTTATAATAAGAATATATTTATACTATAGATACCTTTATTATAGGTATTTTTACTATAAACACCTTCAAAGGTGGTAGTATATCTACTTATATATATATATTAGAAGCTCACACACTAACATCGTTGGTAATCATAGGACCTTGTAGTAAGTTTGTTTTTAAAGAATATGGAAAAAAATTCACAAATTTTCACTTTGCAAATTGCAAGATATTAGCATATGATTTGACAAACTTCTTTTTTGGGCTTTGTGAAAATTTGGATAGCTGCACTTTACAAGTTCACATTCAGGGCATAAATTTGACACCCTAGCCAAAATTCTAGGGGACACCCTGGTCAAAATTTTGGGTGTCAAAAGTACACCCTTGTCCAATTTTTTGGTGTCCCTAATTTTCCATACATTTTTTTTGGTTAGTTAGAATATTCTCAATTTTGAAAAATTTGTAATATCAATATAAATTTTTTGTTACAAATGAAAAGAGTCACTATATATCATAGTGTACAAAAGAAAACAAACCTACAAGCGGCAACCTTTCATGGCACACCATTTCACCCAAACTTGTTCAAAGTCAATGGCTTCTATAGGAATTTTTGCCATTACAACTCTCATTTCTGCTTCCAAAGTCTCTAATACTAAACTAGAACGTAAATTAGACTTAATATGATTTTGAGTAGAAAATCCCCTCTCACAAGAAGCTGTGCTAGCAGGAATTACAAGAATACTTTGCCACAGCTTGGACATGTGAGGATATCTTCCAATCTAGTCCAAATTGGAAGAGTACACCATCCAAGCTTGGTGCATTTTCAAACCACCACATGAAATTTGAAGAGTATCCAAAAAACCTCGAAGCTCAGATTTTAAACCACGCTCATCAAGAAAATTCCCTCCATTGGTACAGAAGTGCTCAATAAAAACTTTAAGCCATAAAGAAGCATTTCGGTGAAGAAGTGCCAAATTTGCTGAAAAAGAAATGGGGCTAAATAGCTTAGTTGCATTGAAGATCTTCAAATCTGGAAATCGTTGTCGCAATGACTCTAACACTTTGAGCACATAAGCCTATGCAATCACTCTACACCCGTGTAAGGTGCCATCACCACCAAATTCAACTGCATGGGGCAATGGTGTATAATGCAATATATGTGAATGCACAACTCCTGTGGAGTCTTGGAACTGAATTTGACCACCTTGAGAAATGTCCAAGAAATGTGCCACAAATTCTGTATTTGCACCAAACTCCTCATCTTCATCCACCAAAAATTTTAGGGCTAGCGGGAGCCCGGGAGTGCCGGCCAGGCCCCTGGCGGGACCGAGGTGCCCAATCCAAGCCCCGCCCTAACCGCCCCTGCCCCTGCCCAGCCTGTGGCTCAGAGTCCAGGGGCCAAGGCAGGGAGGTGGTCAGGTGGGGACTTGGGGTCTTGGGGACTTGGGGTCATGGGGGTACGGGGGACACTCTACAAAATTTTTGGGTGTTGAAAGGACACCCTTGTGAAATTTTTGGGTGTCCTCGGGGACACCCTGTTTGAGATTTGGGTGTCTCGAGACACCTTTGGAGACAAAATACACCCCTAGGGTGTCAAATTTATGCCCTGTTCACATTCATATAAAAAAAAAATCCAAAATGGTTGTAATCCTTTGGAATCATTCTTCAAGGTAAATTGGCTAATTGCTTGAAAAAAATAGAAAATAATTCAAAATACTAAATTCTTAACAATTTATTTATGAAATAAAAAAATACCAATTCCAATGGTTGTAACGTTGCAATAAACAATATATATATCCAATTTATTATTATTTTTTCAAAATGATTGAAAATTGAATTAAGCAAATGATTTCAAATCTATTTTAGAATAGAGAATCCATAACTACCTGAAAACTAAAACTCCTTATAACTTTCATCTCATTAATCAAAATGGAATGATTCAAAGCTTTTCAAATACATATAAATTTGGATAACCAATTTCACATTTTTATTTTCTTGAAAATAATTTTTTTTAAATGTTAATGAAATACCTAGGTTGTCAAGCAATGAAAATGACATATTTTACAATAATTTTATAACCATGTTGTCAAAAGTTCTGAAAATTGTTGGGCATAAAAGCTACTCAAATCCTTGATCACATGTTTTGTATAAATTTCAAGGAAGATGAAAATAAAGAATCCATTTGAAGTGAGCTGCCAATCAAAATCACTATATATATTGCCAAAAAAACAAAATTTAGACATTTAGGGCTTAAACATTGTATATTTGTTGACATATATGATATGTCTAATTGTTTTGTACTTTGTTTCCCTTGATATTTGGTGAATATTATGGTTTGACATCCTTTAAATAAGATGCCTATTAACTTTGTGATACCACAAGTTTGCAAGGCTAGTGGTGATGTCAAAAACCTTAATAATGTCACTATAGAGCTCACATTATAGGCTTGAATGTTTTTTTCCCTAATATGGACTAACCATTTCTTAGTGCTTACTCTTAATATGAATTTTTGTCATCAAAATGATATTTTTTGAATTCAAGTCTTCAAAACCAACTAATGAAATGAATTTTATTAAGTTTAGTTTATATTCCAACTAGAAGATATGAAAAAATCTCAAAATTCAATATTTTATTGCAATTTGAACTTTGGTCTTCTATCCATGGTTTCTTGATTTTCTAATTTTAAGATGGCATGGTAGTGTTGTTTTAAACTATAATATGTTATACACTATGAAAGACACAAATGATGAAGTTTTTATTTATTTTTTGAGCATAATTTGTATTTGATATCAATTTTCTTCACATTATCCTTAGAAAAATTCATGATAATTTCAAATTTTCAAAAAGATATCTGACATCTTTGGCACTTCCAGCACAAAGGTGTGAGATTTCATCATTAAAAAATAAATATAAGCAAATTTCATCTATATTTATTTACAAAACAAAGACAAGGATTGTCAAGCTTGAATTCATGGGCATAGTGGCCTTTCATGAATGAAAGCAAATTCTTGAATACAAAGTAGTGAAATTAGATCACCCCACACTAATTTCTTGTCATTTGACACGATTTGAATATCTTCAATTGTTGTATATAAATGCACTATTTTTGAATTAAGTATTGTTGTAACTAGGACTCATGAACCTCCATGTGTACAAAAAAAATGTTTCATTAGGAGGGATTAGAGGCCTCTATAAGACTATGGGTTCCCGCACTCTGGGAATGCCAAAACTGCCGCGGGAACCCCAAAATATAGGATTCCAGCGTGGTTGAGACCATGCCAAGTCAACCAAAAAAATCGGACTTTTTTTCATATTTCAGGACCCCAATTTTTTTTTTAAATTCATTTTTTTTTTGAGTAATTGCTAGCTGACAGTAGTTCCTTGCACTATTTTGAGAATAGACCCTGAAACGGCCCTGTAGAGTGTAGAGGCCTCCAATTCCTCCTAATGCTTAAAATATTTGTTGACTTTGATGGCTTGTAAAGTAACTTTCCTGATGTAATTGTTAAAGTAACCTAATTTCACTATTTTGTATATTTTGCTCCCCATCTTCAACACACATGGTTCATCATGGCTCCACCGCCTGCCATTGTTCCCAAAGAAAAATAGAAGATGTTAAATCCTACCATGGAAGGTGGGCTCAATAGGCCAGATTTACCCTAGGGGTAAACACTAAACACTGAAATTTTTTGTTTTTTGCACAACTTTTTTTTTGCAAATTCTAAATTCATATTTGCAATCAAAGACCCCAAATGAGCTAGTATGGATCAAGAACATACCCTAAAACACGGCACAAAATAAGTTTTTTTTTACTTTTGCCTCAAGGTAACTTGAACAAATATTTCATTAAAATGGCGATAATCCTATGCCATTTTTCCATTCATTTTCTAGGACTAGTATAGATTTCAGACTTCAGAGTCTTGAAATCTAGGAGTGGTATACATTTTAGACCGCACGGTCTAAACCAGAGAATGCCAAGTTTGTGGCATACCGCCATTTTAACAAAATATCCGTTCTTCAGTTTTACCCTGCTGGACCCTGCAAAGAGGGATAAAAAAGAAAAAGTTGGAACGTGCGTAACGGGTCGACTGGAGTGGGCAACTGGGCACGTCGATCAGCTGCATGCAGTGCCGTGAAACGGTGGTGTTGGGCTTTGTTTAGGCGGTCCATCCACCGACGCACTATAAATGAGAATCACGCGTCTGTTCACGCGCACCGGTGGAATCCTGGTTACCGGTAGAGCGCCGATTCGACTGCTTTACATAGAACAACTACTGTAGGCCTACGTATCCCTTCCAATTCAATCATAATGAGGGCAGTGTGAAATAATATCACAAAAATGATTTTGGTGAAATAATATCACAAAATGCCGACCTTATATGGTGAATGCGAGATATGCCGTCTAACACTGTGCAGATGCCAAATCGATTACCCTATTTCTCGCCAAAGGAGGATTAAATTAATGTGGCGTATGAATACAAAGAGTTCAAAACTGCACCCAAAACATCATTCATTCTTCGTGTTGTACGAGTACTAGCTAGACACTGTACTACTGTAATTGTCACACACTGATAGATTCTTCGTAGCCACCGTCGTAGGGTATTCATTCTGCCATTTCTATGTTTGCCACCGCAATTCGGCGGATTTCAGTGAATTAGATTGATGGTCGGATTGCAAAACTGACAGTCTTAATTGTATTACTATATGAACGATGATCGATCGATTTCGTTGCGTTGAGTCGTTCAATTCCGTCAGCTGCAGTTCCAGGAGTTCGATCCGTGGTTTGGGCGATCGATCGAAGTTAATTTCGTTTCGTGTGCGATATGCGCTTGTCGTCACACTCCAAATATGAGTGATTGATCATATGATTCAGAACCTCGATCATATTACTTCTATTGCAGTAAAGGCCTCCTTTATTTGTGTAAAAAAAAAAAAAAAAAAAAAGAACCTCGATCATACTGTAATACTGTATGCAATTATGCCTAAGTTAATTATTTATATTCCATAACTTAGTAAACACTGGATGGATCTGCAATTCTGCACTGCCATTGACAAACCCGATCATACTGTACAGCTGCATGCGCGCGCATGCATGCATGAACGATCGATCGATCGGTCTTTGCCTGCAGCTAGTGAGCGTGTGGTGGTTTCGCACGTGCTTCGGCGTGGAAGCTGGTATAGCATTGTACGTGAGAGATTAGATTTGGAATGGAATGGATCGATCGATCTGTGGAATAATATATAAATTGATCTTCTGGCCGGCTCCGGGAGTTGAATCAATCCGGGATGTGACGATGTGTCCATCAGGGCGTTGGTGTGCAGAAATTAATTACAGAGGAGAATGATTGAGAACTGACATGATCGAGATAAAAAGTCTGATCGAGGTAAGAGAATCAGAATGTGATTTCGGTCACTACTGGACAGTAGATCGATGTTCACAAACGTTCGCACGCACTTGTTCTGCACATTGAGGCATGCAGCCGCACTGTTAGTGTAGCTAGGTGGTACTAATTTGCATACGTTATTCGGAAGATAATTAAGCCCAAAAATCTGAAAGATCCCTTGAATGGCGAATTTTGTTAAAATGGCGGTATTCCAAATGCCATTTTTCAGACCGTGCAGTCTGAACTGAAATTGACATCTAGGATAGGTATAGATTTTGAAAAATCTAAGACACATATAGATTTTTAAAATCTATGATAGATTTAGATTTCAGACTACTTAGTCTGAAATATCTTGGATAGGTATAGATTTCAGACATCTACAACACATATAAATTTCAAAAATCTATGATAGTTTTATATTTTAGACGATGTGGTCTAAACCGTCAAAAGTGTCAAACTAATGGAATATCGCCATTTTAACAAAATTTTCTATTTGAGAAACACTTGGGATTCGGGGTAGCCTCATGCAATCATGTGATCTCAATTATTGACATGGTTCTTCCAAATTACTTAAGAAGCTAGAACAACACATTAGCTTCTTAAGAATATGATTATTTTTTTATTTTTTTGTTTTTATCTTTTATTTTTCAATTGGTAACCAAGAGCAAAAGTTATGTCAACTTCACATTTTAGCCCCAACAAACAAGTTCGATGGGTTGACCATGTAGCAAAAAATAAATAAAAGAATTTGAAAAAAATAAATAGATAGGTGTAAGAAATACGTGTATATTGTATTTTTTAATTTTTCAATTGGTAACCAAGAACAAAAGTTATGTCAACTTCACATTTTAGCCCCAACAAACAAGTTCGATGGGTTGACCATGTAGCAAAAAATAAATAAAAGAATTTGAAAAAAATAAATAGATAGGTGTAAGAAATACGTGTATATTGTATTTTTTAATTTTTCAATTGGTAACCAAGAACAAAAGTTATGTCAACTTCACATTTTAGCCCCAACAAACAAGTTCGATGGTTTGACCAAGTAGCAAAAAATAAATTAAAAGAATTTGAAAAAAATAAATAGGTAGATGTAAGAAATATGTCTACATTGTATTTTTTTTGTTACATTGTTATGAGCTGATTTGTTTTTTGGCCATTAATTTTGCATTCTCGCTCCAAAATATTCAAGATTCATTAATAAAGTATTCATGTCTATTTATTTTATTATATTGTTGACTGATTTTCTTTTCATTTTTCAAAAATATTTTATTGTTCAAGAATAGGTTTTGATTGAAAAGTGAAAACCACACTTGCCAAATTGAGGGGAGTACTATTCCTAACCCTTCAAAATACACCTAGAGCTAAAATTTGGAAAGGATGGTTTTCTAGCAACTATTGTTTGAAGGAATTTTAAAAATAATTAATTTTATGTCATATGCAAGTCTACAAAGTAGACCTTTTTAATGCATTTTGAGGTAAATAAAATATTATTTTGGGTCATTCTTTGGATAAATTACCATCTCCATGGTTTTAAAAATGGCTAATTTTTATTCAATACTGAATTTTTTCCCTATTTTTTATAAAGTAAAACATCAAAGTGCCTATTTTTTAGATTGTGAAGTAAAAATCTTACTAGACAATGGAAATTGTCCATGTGTTTCTAGAAAAAAATCTTATTGAGCATATTTATTGAGTGTCCTCGAGTGACCTAGAAAAAAGCTATATTCTCATTTTTTTTAATTTTTTGAATAATAATAAGCATTTTGAAATTTGTTGAAATTAAAAAAAATTAGAATTAGAATATGTACATTATTAAATGTCAAAGACTCTAAGAATTTCTTTTTTGGATTAAAAATTGTATAAAGATTTCAAGAATGGAAAAAATAACAAAAAAGAATTCAGAATGATATTTTAGAAATTATAAATGAAATCATTATTGATGGTGTAAATGAATCATATGTCATATGTCATATGTATTGTACTAGAACATATGCCATTTGGACTTTTAGAAGTATAACATTTGCAAAAATTCTAGCTTCTTAATTTACACCAATACTTTGAAGAAAAAAGTATTGGCCAAAACATGTTAGTGAGGCACTTTACAATAAATACAAGCAAGGTTGGAAAAATTATTGCATAAGCCTTTGAAAAAAAATGAAAAAAAAAATGTGGAGGATTCAAGAATAGTAATGAATGCTATAAATGTGAATGTTTATATAAATGCTATTAATAATATATCCTCAAAACTTTATACCTAATATTTTTTTCAAAATTCATATACAAAAATAGATTATTGATAATAAATTATTCTAAAAAATATTTTTAATAATTAAAATTTTAAATATATTAAATATTTCTAAAAGTCCAAAGAAAGTTGGCCATTTTTCCAACTTAGAGGTTCAACAAAATACATCATAAGAAAATAATCTATGTTGTATTATAAAGAAGTGCATATTGAAGACATGTACAAAATGGAGATTTTATTAATTTAAAGATAAAGTATTTGTCAATCTCTGTAATCCTCATAGACATTATCAATTTCTAATGATGAGAATAGTCTAAATTAGTACAATCTATCCAAATGAAAAATATGAGTTCCTTCTAAATTAAATACTCCTTATTCTTTTAAATAAGCCACTGAATATTGTTCAAACCATGAAATTGCTTGATTTCGTTGGTAAGTCTTGTTGACAATCAATAGAATATTGTAGAACTCTGAAGTAACCATCCCAAGAATTGGTTTAGACATAAGAGGATTTTTGGGCCCCCAGAAGACTGCTTCAGGGGTGTTCCCCGAAATTGTTCCCACTGCTGCAGACCAGCCCCCTACTGGTCTGAATTTTTGAATTAAAAAAAAAAATTAAAATTTTCTTTTTCAAAAAACTTCAGAATGTATTAAAGAGAACAAAAATGATTTTAAAAAAAAAAAAATTTAAAAAAAATACTTTAAAAAAATTTAATATTTAATTAAAATTATTAAAAAATTATTATTTTCTGACATGGCAATCGCTCGACCACATCAGCATCGCGTTCCCAACGTTCCCAATGCATTTTCAGCGTTTGGGAACTCGCAGTCTTGTATAGCAGCTGAAAATCCTCTTATGAAGGGATTACAATTAGGTATTGCTTCCTATACTTAATCTTGAAAATGCCTATAGATCCCAAATCTAACTTTTTGAATGACATTTAAAACCAACTAGAAGATGGATATCAACAAATTTTCATCCAAGTTTTATTGTAGTGGTTCACTTGTTTTTTTCTTGTTGTCAAGGACTAAAGTAAATCATCATGGGAGGCTTGTATAGTTTGAAAGTATGTTAATGTATATGCCACATAGATCACCTTCTAGGGGATTTGACAATTATTAGCTTTTAGCTCTAAATTTGAATTTAACCAATAAAAATCATCTTTAAAAAAAAATTGGTCTCATCTAATGAATCGAAGTTCATCAAGTCTAATTTCTAAATTGATTTGAAAATTTCAAAAATTAAATAATTTGTTGTAATTTGAACTTGAGGGCCATTAACTATAGTATATTGAATTTTTTTTAGAATGATAAAATTTTTTTGTTTACATTGTAGGATATTAAACGCTATACTTTAGGGTGGCATGACTTTTGTCTTTGCAATGATGACAAAATTATTTTTTTCACATGAAGTGGTTTGTTTATACTTATATATATAAATTAAAGATGATTTTGGTTTTGTAGTCTAGGGTTTGTAGTCTTGTAATCATTTCACAGTTTGTCATTTTTTCATTGTAAACAAAATTCCATGTCCTTTCAAATTTAAGAGTCCACTCACTCTAGTCATAGAAGTAGAAACAATAAGCTCCATTATTATTATAATTTTGTTCACGAATGATATACATTTCTGAAAGAAATAGGTTTTGAAAGAATTCAAGGTACCATTAGATGCTTGAGTAGTGACTAAATAGTGAATATGCAATGCATATAGACATGGGATCTATAAAAAGCATTTTGATATTTGTGAATATGAATGCCAAATGGTGTGATTCATATGTTGTGCTAAATCTTGCTAATATGAGCAAGTGCCAAAAATTGCACACTTTTACATACTTATTGTAGTCATGTTGGCCACCAATTCTAAACCTTTCGAACACTATCCCTTTATTGGTGAAGTTTTTAGCAAACTGTTACAAATTTCTATAAATTTTGTATTTTTTCCTATATTTTTTATTAAAATTTGATTTTGATGTTAATGAATTGGTAAAAAAAACAAAAACCATATAACTCTAAAATAATAAATACTCACCAATGGTGAAATTAAAAAAAAATTTGAACTAATTTTGTACTTGATATTATTTTTCTTCACCTTTTTTGCAAGAATATCCTATAATTTCATATCTTTGTGAAAAAATGTCAAATTTTCATAACTTATAAAAGATATGTGATGTCATCTCTAAAAATGAAAAACGAAAAATTTCATGAACTTGTCACAAACCAAAGCATGTGGTATGAAGAGGTTTGAAGTTTGAAAGTATTGTTGTACACTTTGATCTTCTAGGATTGACCTTAAAAAATTAGGCTATAATTAGAAATTTAGACCTTACAATCGTTCACTTTATTTTTTGCCATTTTACAACCATATATTAATGGATTTTTAATTTTTTTTCACAAAGATGAAATCACATGTCTCCTATGAGTCTTGAATTTACAATTATTTTTGTGAAGATTTAAAATGATTTTTTTTTCTTAAATTGGAATTTTTTTTATCAAGTTCAAAGTAACACTAGAAGAGATTTTAGAGTTAAATAAGCCTATAAGTTATCTTAAGTTTCCTCAAGTTTTTAGACTATTATTGGATTGTGGGAATTCACAACATCAATAAGCTAACATAATTGAGACCATGCCACATTATATACTATGTGTATATTATAATGTATAACAACATGGCATAAAAAACATAATGGTAGACCAAAGTTACTAGTTGTTCTAAATATTAGAAAATCACCAAACTATATAAATGGGCTGAACATTCAATTTGTAATAAAAAATACCAAAGTTTAAGAATTGTTCAAATTTTCCAACTAGGATAGAAACTATACGTGGTAAGAACTTCATTTTGTTAGTTAGTCTCAAACTCAAGAAATATAATTCTTAAGGCTAAAGTTCACATCTAGAAGATAGAGCAAGAAATGGTCAAAATACACTATACAATTCACAAAAATGAGCTCAAGTAACTCCCCAACAAATTTTTGGATGAAATACTACTTTATTCCATGCATTAGGGGAGATTTGATGCCTCCAAAAGATTGCAAGTTCCCAGACTATAGGAACACAGGAATTGCCGTGGGAGCATAGAAATGCAGGAATCCGACATAGTCTAGAGAGTGCCATGTCTTTAATTTTTTTGGACTTTTTTTCACATTCCAAGATCCAATTTTTTTTTATAATTGCTAGTCTAACAATAACAAGTGCTTTTGGGAACATTCCTAAAACGGCCCTCTGGAGGCCCCAAATCTCCCCTAATGCTACAATTCTTCCTTAACCCCTAAAGGTTTCTAACTATGTTTTCACGAAAAATGCTCAAAAACTGTGATTTGTAATACAAGGACAAAATTTTAGAAAAATCTTCTTTTTTTACAAATGTAACCATAGGATCTTGTAGTAAGGTGTTTTGAAAAGATGTGGAAAAAATTTCTAAAGTTTACACTGTATAGATTCCAAGATATTAATATTTGAATTTACAAAAATCCTTTTTTTATCTTTGCAAAAATTCAAGAAACTGCACTTCAAAAGGTCACATTTATATGAAAAAATGTTTGAAATGGTGCTTTATCTTTGAATTAATTCTTCAATGCAAGTTGGCTACGTGCTCAAAAAAATTCAAATCATTTGGAATTGTACAATATATAGGAAAAAATGGTAAGTAGGAAGAAGTAAAAATGATTCAAACACTAAATTGTTAACAATTTTTTTTATGGAAATGAAAAATGCCAACTCCAATGGTTGTAATATTTTAATAAAGAATCTTCACCCAATGTTTTAGTGTTTTTTCTTAAGTATTAAAAATTGAATTAAATAAAGGATTTCAAATTTTTTCAGAGAGTAGAGATTCTATAACTATACATACTACCCCAAACTAAAAATCATCATAACTTTCATCTCATTAATCAAAATGGAGTGATTCAAAGCTTTTCATTTAGATATAATTTTAATAAAACTATTTCAATTTTTATTTCTTGAAAAAATAATTTTTAAAGAAGTTTTTTTAACTGCACAGTTTGCCCATTGAATAAAGAAAACAACATATCATGCCATAACTTTTTAACCATATAGTCAAAAGTTATGAAAATTGTTGGGCCTTAAAGCAACTCATTGGAGAAATGTTTTGTGGAAATTTCAAAGAAAAAAACAAACAAACTTCGTTTGTAATGAGTTGCCAAAAATCTTTGTCTTGCCAAAAAACATAATTCAAGCGGCTTTAGGGGTTAATCATTAAAAGAATACAAAACATCCATGATGTTGCTTCCAGGTTAAATTATATAAGTTACACCCATATGATATTCAACAATGTACAAAAATGAAACACTTACATTTAGACCAAAAAGATCCTCTGTAAAACATTTATTATAGAAGATGCCCCCCAATAAAACATGAATTTAAAGTCCCAAAATGCCTATAAGAACCTAATGTTGGTTTTCAAAGTGAATACTTCAAAAATTCATAACTTATTGAGATTGTGTTTAAATAATGCATTCTAAACAACTTTAGAATTTGCTTTTGATTGCCTATAAGATCTCCAAAAAAATAGTCAATAATTTACATTTAATAATAGTGATAACCAGAAGTTATTGAACAACTATACCTTTTCAGTTATCCCATCGTTGCAAGCATTCCAAGCAATTGCTACGGCAAGAAAAACCAGAACTGACTAGACACTGACATCGCATTCTGGAATCTTGTTTTGGAAACCCTAAAGGGGCTGAGCCATGGCATTTACTGCAGCGGACCTCGCAGCTATGGCGTTGCTACAGAACTAGGCTATTTTCCACCTCTCTTGTAGCTCATCCCTGAAGATTCTGTTCTGGTGATCGAGAGACCATGGATTTCACTGCAAAGGAGCTTCGACTGCAGGGTCTTCTTGGTTATGACCAAGAACCGAGTTGCAACCCGCGATTGATCATCAATTCTCAGGTATGTTGCCGAATTGACGTAGTACTCGTTTTCATTGCATTTCTTCTGCTCGGAATCGACCTTATTTAGACTAATTGAAATGGAATTGGAATTGATTGTGGAGTTCGAGGGATGGTCATTTGGTTTGGCTTGAACGGGGAATCCTTGCTGCTTGGACTCTGGATCTTCCGGAACGAATCGATCATAGTTCATGTGGCGATGAATTGAATATTTAATTTGTTTAAACAGATGATGCATGTTAGTTACAGTGAGAGATTCTAATCGATCTATTTTCGAGTTTGGAGTCAACATTGGTTAGGATGACGAGGAAATGACACTTTCTGCATTTGGTATGCGAGTCACTTCAACCATGGGCCCGCTTTCACTCAGAAGAAAATTTATGCTGTATGCTATAATTTATACTGTATGTTGAGGTATTACTTATCGTAGTGTTTGTGTGAAGATATATTTTCACGATCAGTTCTTCTTTTGTGATCATTTCTCATGTATTTTGTTTACAAGAATTGAAGAGGGATGATCTTTTTTAAGTGGATAGGTAGAGTCCAAGATTTAGACAATCTGTATGTAGGTGAATTCACAGATCTGGTTGGTGTGTTGTGATTGCATGTTTGCTTCGGGCCGTAGAGACTTAGGGTGAATGATTAACCCTATTTGCGCCCTCAGTCTTGGAGAAAATTAAGTGTGCTAGAATTTATGCTTTTTTTGGATTTGAGAGTACAATAGAAGATCTTAACTTGATCACAATGCTATGAAATGATTCGTGCAGCTGAACTTGGAGAAGTCTCCATATGCTTTTGAGAATCAATTAGAAGCATTTAATTTGGAAATTCACCAGAATATAATTTCTATTTTTAGTATGTGAATTTTAGTTAAATTGTCCGGTAGTAAAGTAGATTTATAATTTCATAATATTTGTTGTGTAATATGTTTTTGAAGTCTTAAAAGCTTTCCATTCATAGTAATTTTATGAACGTACTTGGATGTCCTATACTTTGAAAGAGCATGCATTAGTGTTGCAAATAGCACTGTTAGAAAGTCAATTCATTTCAAGATCCAATATGCCTTCTTAGAAACCTGAAGGCAGTGGTCGAATGTGTGAATGGTGTAGATTTGTCTTACACGAGCATTTTAAGGGTTTATTGATTATATGGTGTTTATTCAAGGAACTTGGTAGTTTGTGAACTTTTTTGATTTTGGAAGAGGGTCAATTGGTATGCCTTACGCCCTGCATGCTAATCGAGTTCTTGATAGAAAAAGAAAATTGAAATTAATACCTAATAACCACTGTTAGTTTATGAGAACTTGAGACTTCTGTAATTTACATGTTCTTTTATGTTCTTTTACACACGTAACGGAATCTAGAATTAGGTTGAAGATTGCAGTATTAATTATTGGGGCTATTTGCTTAAAGTTTTGAATCATGTCATCCAAGATGTCATCACTGTTTTTTTTTCCTTCAGAGCGCCTCATCGTTTGTATGGGGCTTTGTGTGTGTGTTCAGAAACCTTTCAATGCTGAGCCTCCTGTGTTTGTACTCAGTTCCTCCTATTTGACAGAAGAGGACAATTTTTATAAGTAAAATCATGTACCTATTCCCATTCTCCCCGATCCTTCAACGTACCACTCTCCCTCTCCTACTCTTGTGTCATCTTTCAATCTGAATATTGTTCTAGATTATAAAGCTGTATGTGTAAGAAAACCATTAAGTACAGTGTTCATGACGCTAAGGCCTTCTCTACACTATCATGACATTGAAGGCCTCTTGTTGTAGTGTGATGTTGTATAGGCATGTCTATCTTTCCTTTAGAATCCTTTGTCAGAAAAATGTACTGACCATGTATTCTAGTTGTCCTGGATGACTAATTTAGGGCAACTGAACTGTTTTTCCTTGCAGATACAATTTGACAGTGACAGGATCTGTGTCAAATCCCCTCTCACTGTCGTTTGATTTTTGAAGTAAGCATAATCCGCCTTCTTTATTCAATGATGTTTTCTACCTTTGTTTTTGGTCCCATAATTGATGCATAAATGATGATTTGCAAGTCAAGTTACATTCCTCCTCAGAACTTTTCACTATTGCAGCGTCACAGTCAGAATAATTGGCTCAAATATCTACAGGTCACTCCCAAAGCACACAATTGTGGCAACATTGCAAGTAAAGCTTAAAGTCCGTGTGCATATTTTTTCTTGGCTTGTTTCTGAAGTTGAATTTCTCCACATGCATTTCATAGACGTATATCATATTCTCTGGCAATTTGTGGACGATGTTTAGAGTCTCTTTTGAGATCATTAGTTTTCTACATGGGATAGCTTGTTGAAGTCACGATGTGTATACAGTGTGCAGGGAATCGGAGGACAGAAATGAGTAGGAGGCGGAAAGTGAAGGGTGTCGGACTGTCGGTTGGGGAGCCGCCACTATTGGCAACGGTACCTGTCAGCTGCACTTATTTTACCCCAATTGTCTTTGTAGCGCACGTTTCATCTCTGATTTGTTAGTGTTCAAGGTGCCTAAGTTGGGTGAAAGCATAATATATAGGTTCTAACTTCATTGTCCTTCTTATAATTTCTTGAGGTTTGAAGCAATTCTGTTACATAGACTTACTTGGAGCTATGCTATTGTAGGCTTTAGGATTATTGTTAGAAAGTCCCTATGGCATTATTACAGTGTAAATGGGAATTTGCGGATTATGAACTTGGAATGTAATCCTTTATTAGAGTCCTGATGAATTCTCTTTTTTTTGTGACCAGGTTTATGGGGAGGAACGAAGCTTTCAAATGTGCTGAAACTTGTAGGTGTAGACCACTACTCAAACGTTACACCTCAGAAAGGAAGGCATGTTGAGTTTTTGAGCGTCGACTTTTGCAAGGTATTCAGGGAATTTTCAATTTCTTATGATCTGAGATTTTTGATCCTAAGACAAAGTTATTGCTTTTCTATGGCACGTGTTACTCATCTGCTAGATACTGAAAGCATGCTTGAAGAAACGGCTCTGAAATCGATCTATCGCTGAAGGTGCAGATATGGCTTGCATGGCATCAGTCTCTGTCGACATATCTGCAGTTGCTATTTTACTTAAGATAGTCTCAAGTTAGACCAACAATGTTATGTGAGTACCTGTATGGTGGCAACATCTGGATTCTATAAGTACTTGTGGACAACGGAGGTAAGAATACCTCTCTGAATTTTTTTTTGCTGTACAGGAGGAAAATGGAGGACCGTACAAGGCTTCAATACCCTTGTTACATGCCATGACTCCAGAAGCGGATGTATTATTGGCATATGAGATGAATGGAAAGGTGAGAGTACCATCAAGAGAAGATGCTCACTACTTCCATACAATCTTTTATCTAGTTGGTTCGGTTCTGGCCTAAAATAGATACCTGTGATTTTTATGCATGTTGGAATTTTCTTGTTTCGTTTTCTGTTGTTGCATGCTTGTAGGTGCTCAGTCGAGACCATGGATATCTAGTGCAGGCTATTGTCCCAGAGGTTATTGGAGCGTGCTCTGTTAAATGGATTGAGAAGATTAATGTCTCTGAATCTAAGTGTCATGTGAGAAGAGAAGAAGAATTTGTTGTTGACAGTAGGACATCATAAATGGGTAGCTTGAAACTATTTACCGGGCAGTTTGACAATTGAAATAACTACAGATAATATGATTAGTCTCAATATTGATTATCTGTTTATTTGTATCAGGGATTTTTCCAACACAAGGACTGCAAGATGTTCCCACCTTGAGTTGATTGGGACAATATTGACTGGCAAACAAGACGTCCTTTGATGGACTTTCCTCTTCAAGCAAACATTCTAATCCCACTACTTAGGAAACTCAGGGTCTTGCCATTTTGCAAATGTAGTATCTAAATATTATCAATACAATCGCATATTTAAAAGTGACAAATTGTCCTAACTTAGTACTGTCTTCCTTTTGATTCATCCAAAGTTCCATTTGTAAGCCACAAGACGGTGTTTTTTGAATAGTGAAGATACGGTGAGTGACCACAAATTCTACTTTGTTGAAATTTTCTTCTTCTTTTTCAAAGTATTTTTTGTTACTAAAATGATTTAACCACTTTATTACGTTGAAGACTAATATTCTACTGAGGGGATAATAAGAATATTATTAAAATTTATAGAAAACTATTGAAGCAAAGCCTAGGAGCTAAGAGAATTCAATGTACGATTGGCATAGTATTCACTAGCCGTTTGGGAAAATCACAAAGTAAATTGGAAAGTTAACAGGGGACGATAATTTTTGTCTCCATCACTGTGACCATATGTTATTAGCCCCTCCTCTTGGGATGCATTTGAATTAAATTTGAAGCTCTTGACAAGTAGTTTGTAATTGAATGAGTCTTTCAATCTTGTTAGTTTGCAACTTCTTTGAAAGTTCATGGTTCATGACTCATGAATCGAAGTTGAATTTCAAATGTTGAACTCAACATATTTGTGGAAGTGTGTCTAAGAAAGTAAAATGTCAGGATCTGTGAATCTTGGACACGTTAATTCTCTTGTAAACATCAAATAGGTGCAAGGTATTAGGAGCTTATTTTTAAGAATTTTATGGTCTATAGAGGTTCAAGTGTGAATATTTTGATTATATTTTAGAGTCAAAGAAACACTTTCATATCACCAAATATTTTTCACAGGTGGATCTCTATGGCTATGCCGTGGTGGGAGGCAGATGTGAAATTAAGCGGGTGGATATTTCAATTGATAATGGGAAGTCCTGGATGCAAGCACATTGGCTACCCAAGCTACAAGGTGATGCAAAGAACGATTCCCATTGCCCCCACTGGGCATGGACATTGTGGGAACTTAAGAATGTTAAAGTTGAGACTCCTTCACTGTGATTGTGAAAGCGGTATGTCACTCCTCATATCATTAAACGTAGTTGCAATGCATTTGATTCTAGTCCTAATGCAATTTACTATACAACTTTTAATTTCATGTTGGTGCAACTCATCATGTGGAGTCATAGTATTTGGCATTGTATATCCTTGAATAGAATTCTCTATTAGTTTTCTAGAATGTGTTAATTTAGATTGAATTCTAAAAATGACATAGCCTTTCTAGAAATATTGAGATATTCCAATTGCTTTGGATCATAGCCTTCCAATGCCTATATTTTTTTAGTTTAAAGAAGAGTTTTGGCTAGAAATTAGATATTTGTGTGGTTTCCATCTCAATTTAGTGTAATAAGATGTTAAGAGTCAATATTGAAGAAATTTGGTTTTCAAAGCATTTTAAGATTGAGAATTCTAAAATAACATGAAACCTATTTAGAATTTTTCATATCTAGCATTTCAAAATTCCAAACTGAACAACTGGTATTTGCAATAATTAGCTGCAAGTATACAATATTAGGTTTGAAAAATACTATTCATGTATGCAACTACTTGATGCTAGTATTCCTTTGTAACATTAAAATTTTATGATCAAACCTTGTGATTAGATAATTTGATGAATTTTGATGAATATATCTTCTTAAAAGAATCAACTTTTGTTTGAAATCTACAATTGAATCAGTACTTTAGCCTTGTTAGGACATTTTGGGAGCTTAATCGTAAACTGATGAAGTTTTGACCATCCTAAAAAGGTGGGGACTATTAAGCTATTCCTTAATGAAGGAAGCCATGCCTTATTACAGATGAATGAGCAAATGTTCTTCGATATTAGTTTGCTTTCAAAAGTACACAAAGCGTCAAGTTTATAATTGTACGCGTTGTGCTTTCTCTTGATGCAATTGGTGGTTTTACAAATGGACACTCCTGCAAATGTCCAGCTTGTAGATGTTGATGACATTTGGAATTTGAGAGGCGTCCTTAATAATTCCTGCCATAAGATTAGGATCGAAGTGCCTTCTTGGTCCAAGTTATGAGGAGTTGAAGGTCATGGGTCGTTGCAAGAAACACTTACTGGTTTTGGTCAAAATGGCCTTTTTCCATGAGTCCTGTGACTTTTGGAATTTTTTTAAATAAAATAAAATATGTATAATTTGAAGAGCAATGAGAATATTATGTCTCTTAAAATTCAGACCTAAGAAAATTGACCTCTAAAAGTTATGCACAAAAAAAGGACAATGAAAAATACAATGAAAATAGACACTTTTTTCTTTGATTTTTTAAAAATAGTAAAAAATTCCAAAAAAAAAATCCATTTTTTCTAACTTAAAGATTCTTCTTTTCCAATAAATTTCATCTTCAAAAAAAAATTTGTGTTTTGTACAAGTGTACCTTGGTAGTGCACTTTGAGCACATGTGGAAGTTGGATAGTTTAATATTTTCAAAATTTTTTTTAATGGATTGTGTAACTATATTATAGGTCCAGGAATGACAATTTGTAGCTCAAAATTTTCTTTTTTGGGTCAAAAATAGGACTAACCCCCCCCCCAAAAAAGGCCAAAGTAGACACCCAATTGGGGGCAGTTTAAAAATAGTAAAATAATTTTGAAAAAATTGAAAAAATTAAGAAATATGTAAAACTTTTGTGTGCACCTTCATTTAAAATTTCAAGTCAAGAAAACAAAAGATGAAAAAGTTATGAGCAAAAAACTACCTGGTAAAGGTCAAGGGGACAAAAAAAGGACAAGTGTTTCTTGCAATCACCTTCATACACCTCTAATTTTGGGTAATTTTTTGTTTGTGAGCCACAAGATAGCTACTTTGGTAGTACAAATTTCAAAATTTTCTATGTTTTCTCTATATTTTGATACAAATTTAATACCGACTTCAATGTTCCTTATGCTATTCACTACAGTACACTTGACTCAGTGTAAGATGGATTACAATCTTTGGGTTTAAAGGTAAGAGTTGTTAGATTTTTCATGGTATTAAACGATTGGCATGGACTCTGTTACTCAGAAAGTTCATAAATATCTATGGGAGGGGGCTCGAAAACCGTCCAGGCTTTTCAAATCGACCATAGACTAGAACCTAAAATAGTGCACATAGTTCATAAAATTGCAGGTTGCAATGATTGAGGTTCATGACGGTTATGAATGAATGTTTTCACAATATCCAAGGAACAAAATACAAAACTTGTAAATGCCATTTTAGCTTGAAAAGAACATTAAATTCTCTGAGAAGTACATTATAAATACAGTAGTACAAAGCATGAATGCTTGATTGACAGATGTCAGTGACCAAAAGCAAGTATATAAGTAATCACTTTTGCTAATTAAAATAAGTGTTTCTAAAACCAAGAATAGTCCATGCAATCTGATGTACAAATCTAAAATGAAGCAAGATGGGGTTGCTTTTAATACCCTCCCCATCCATTTCAGAGTTATGTATGCACCATTTTCAAAGAATTAATCATTTTTAAATCTTTAACATTCATGCCACTATTCCCTAGGATATGGTAGTTAGATAGCCGCCACATTCTCTTGCCTCCGAAAATCATTCTACCTTTTCACTCTACTTCACCATGTACAATGCAATTCAAAAACATGCTTGCTTGTCACAGCTTGAGTGAAAGAACTCAGGAGAGAATTGCCACAACTTCATTGTAGTGACTAAATTCTTCATGTTGACAGCATGAGTTCTTGTAGCACTTGCAATGAAGACAGTGAGAGCGATGAGAGCAGTTGGAAACCATCCCGAAGCTGGGGTAGTAGTCATGAGGAATTTCATGATAGATATAGCAATTCAGGTGATTCTGAAGAAGAGAATTCATTGCAAGAGCCTGAATGCAATGACAAAGACGATTGGGTGAAGCAAATGGAGTACTTTGAGCAAGATCATGAATTGGGAACTGCTGTTGTGGAGAAGTTCGTGATGCCTGCGAAGGAAAAACAAAGAATCATTCGATTAGAGCCCCAGCGCCTCATCCCAGCAGGAAGTGAAGGAGCTTGGCTTGATAATGGCAAGAGTCGTCTGCAGGAGTTGGAGCAGCAGCTTCAGACGCGGCGAAAGCAATTAGCCAATCGAGAAGCTGCTGAGTGGTCACGTATGCCGTGGCCGAATCTGGACTCCGACCCGCCAAGCGATTCAACAGTGGAATCCACCATCGGAGCGGGAACTGAAAGCAAGGCGCCTACTGCGGAGAAGAAGACTGTTCTTTCCGAGGAGTCGACAGCTACAGCGCGCGACTACTCGTGGTGATGCGATGAAGCAGCTCTGTTCACTGAAGCCCCCGGAGCGGATGACTTGACGCCAGAGGGAGTGCCGCAAGACCCGGCCGCAGCTATAGCAGATGACGCAATCGGACCGCATGATTTAGGTGGAGCGGATGCCGTAGGGCTACACGTGAAGACAACGGAATTTCATCAGAAATCAATGGACATGGAGGCAGTCGCTAGAGCGGCAAGGCGCGACGATAGCAGAAGCAATGTCAATTGGGAGTCCCCGACATGGCAGTACTTGTGACCACTGAAGCCAAAATACAGAACATTGAGGGCAGATCGGGAAGACCCCACCATAGTAAAAGCAACGGCAGAGAAGGTATGAGTCTTCTCAGAGCTTCAAATCCATGCAGTACTCCTAGACCTGAACGTGTGAGGAAAACAAAGAGTAAGTCCAAAAAATGGGAATTGGACCGATCAACAATTAAAGAGTGCCATAGCTCACTTTGATGATGGAATGCCAATGAGAGAAGCAGCTAGATTGAACAGCATCCCAACAACCAGTTTGAGAGGGCACATTTATGGAACAACTTTGAAAAGGAGGAGGGGCAAGGAAGTAGTTCTAACAGATGCAGAAGAGGAAAAGCTTGTACAATATCTGCTGAAATTGCAAGAATTAGGATATCCTTACACTCTAGGGCAATTAAGAGAGAAAGTGAAGATCCTTACTCAATCTAGAGTGATTCCATTCATAGATGGAATGCCAGGGCCTGGATGGGTGAAGGGTTTCAAGAGAAGGCATCCTGAATTATCTATTAGAAAATCACAAGCACTAGAGCAAAAGAGAGCAAGAAATTTGTGTCCACAAGCAGTACGTTCCTTCTATGATAATCTACAAATGGTTTATGATCGCCACCACTATGAAGCATGGCAAATCTGGAACTGTGATGAGAGCGGTGTACAGGCAGGAAAGGATGGAGGAGGATTTGTGATAGCTAGGAAAGGGTCCAAACAAGTTCTCAAAGTCATTCCAAATCGCAGAGAATGGATGTCTATACTAAGCTGCATCAATGCCAATGGAGATAGCATTCCAAACTTCTACATTTTCAAAGGCAAGCGCCAATCAAGAAATTTCCTTATCAAGACAGGTGAAGCTGGTGCAGGCATGGCTATGCAAGAGAAGGCATGGATGACAAATGCGTTATTTCAGCAGTGGATCCTACATTTTCTACTCAAAGTGGGAGAGAAGTATGGAATATCAGCTGAGAACAGACATCTACTTATTCTAGATGGATACAAATCTCATGTGTCTTTGGATGTTATTGACATTGCAAGAGAGAGAGGCCTAGACTTGTTGACTTTTCCATCCCACACATCACATGCTCTCCAACCTTTAGATGTTACTTGCTTCAAACCATTCAAAAACGCTTTCCGAGCATACAAGGACAAGTGGACAGGCACACATATAGGAAAAGCGCCTATAAAGGAAGATCTGGCTCAATGGGTTTCATTCAGTTTAAAGAGAGCTTTGAGCGTTGACAACATTAAGAGTGGCTTCTCTGCCACTGGAATTCATACAATGAACTCTCATGCTATGGACAAGAAGATGGGTCCTAGCAAGGTCTACGAAACTGAAGAAGGCACTGACATTGAACAAAGAAATGACCAGAATGTGGCACAGGAAGAACAAACTTCAGCGATGCAGCAGTGTGAAATAGAAGAGGTTTATGATGACATTCCAGATGATATCCCTCTATACACGCAATATTATGTTGAAGTGTAGACATGTGACGAGGAGGCTGATTCTGACAACTACAGCAGTGAAGGCCGACGGCGAGCTAGATTGAAAGGAAAGCAACAACGATGGTCGGATGGTAGCAGCAGCGACCAGAGTTCAGATTGCAGCAGCGGAGAGCAGTAGAGCAGGACACAAGCATTTTTGAAGCTACTGCAGCTACCTCGGATCAGTATTCCATCAAGGACCTCACGACGACAGCAACCTCTCATTGACTGTGAGAAATCCATAGTTCTAACAGAAGAAGACCATGTCAGGTAGTTAGAGGACTTCGCAAAAAAGCGACATGAAGCTGCAGATGAGCGGAAAAGGAAGAAACAGGCTGCAGCTTCGAAAAAGCAAGAGCGACAACGAGAGAAGTAGGAGAAACTATTGGCGAAACAAGCAAGGGCAGAATTGGCCACTAGCAGGAGAAGGCACAAGCAGGAGTGGAATACTCAAAATATCCGCGCTCAAGGTGATAGATTGCACGCAGCGATCAAAGCTAATAACCCCCTCCTACTACACTTTGCAGAGCGCCATATTGCGGATACATGCCGCAAATATGTAGAGAAAACCAACGGGTAGCCATAGATAGGAGGAATGCAAAAAGTGCAGGTAAGGATCCAAGAAGCATACTTGCGTTGCAAAAGGTGCCGCAACAGATGAAGCGCGGCCCCTACGCCGTCCAGCAGGTGTTCTTCACGTACCCTTTAGCAGCTAGCAGTGCAATGTTTGATATGAATTTGCTTCCCCCCGGGTTGACACTAGACATGTTTTACAATTTCTTAGCTTTTTATCAAGGACGCAGTTCACACACTCAGCAGCGACCAAGTGCCCTCCCATATCAGCAGTCTACAGAAAAGCAACAACGAACTTGATGTGCAAGTTAGAAAGCGATTTATCTTGAGGCACTTCGAAAGGGTCGTTGCAGACTGCACGTATGGAGGGCGAAGCTTCAGACCTGCACAAGGCCACAACAACAACATCAACAAAAGCGGCAGTTTCAGTGCTTCGGCAGGAAAGCAGACCTCACGAAATTGCAATCGGAGAGCAACTTACCAGTAGCAGTAAGCTATGGAGGACCATGGCATCAAGTCCGACAGCACACTCATCAAACGAGCAACACTGACGGCGTCTCCAACAAACGATGAGTCAATAAACTGTAAAGCGCACATGTAGCTTATGAAGACTCGGGAAGGAGGAAGATCGAATGTGCAGGATGTGCCTTAGCCTGGAGCAACGGACAAATGCGGGCGCGCCATCGACTCGGGAAGGTTCGAGTTTTTGAAATTTTTTTGAAGTGCTCCACCTATTGGACCGACCTGCGCGCTTCTATAACGTGCCTGCGCCGCTGACGAAACCCTAACGCACCCAACGGCCACCGGGTGCGGTCACTTTTACAAGCACTGCCTCTCCCTTTTTGGCAGCCACTGACACGCAGTGGGAACTATGTACAATGGTTCTTCAACTTATAGCTGCTCTATTCTAAGAAGGTGACACTCATGTGTAGACTCTGAAAGAGTCGGTTTTGGAACACCTAACATGCTCTTTTGCTTTGTACTACTGAGTATATTCACTCTCTTATGACACATGTTTTGAAATGTTGTAGTCACTTTACGGGCTTGTCAGATGCCATTATGGCTGCACCATGTGCACATGAATGCCTACCTATGAGGCTGGTTGTTCAAAAAATCGTAAGTAATTCATATGGATTCCAAAAAATTTGAAAAAAACACCATGCATCTGCTCTGAATTTGCCTTCCACTGAAAAATTTCTGCATAATTTTCCACTTCATACATTTCACCTAAGCCCCTGGTTTTTGCTTAGATGCTCCATTTCTGAGCCTCTTACCATACACTGAAATCTTTTAGCCCCGTGGGTGTGAAGTCTTGATTGTCAGATCTCCAAAAACTGGTGTGCAGTTATGATTTTGCTGCATTTTGTGGGATTTTAGATGTGTTTTGGGTTTACTTCAATATGAGTTCTTTTGTTCAATATTGAATTAGTAAGCATGGAACCCAATCTCTTTCATTAGTGGACCATCTATAATCAATATAGAATCAAAGATGTTACCTACATTATTCGATTCAATATTATGAATATGTGCAACCATTCGGAATTGTACAGATTCTTTGATCAAATATGGAATAATATTGAATCAACCCTGGTCTAATAGATTCATCAAAAAGTGCAAATTCCAAAAGTTAAATTTTAAACTTTTAATTGAAATTATTGTAATTCCAATTTGTGCTCACAAATGGTTTAGGAGTGAGGGGTTAGGGATTCCTTAGGCTAATTGGGGTCTTTTGAAGACAATGGCGGGTTATGGCGCATATGGATTTCTGTTTCAAGTTGTTCGCTAAAAGATAGAGAGGGTCAGTTCTTAGTTTGAGTTTTTTTAATGTTAATTGTGGTTAATTAAAAGTGATTTTGGAAATATCTTTTGAAAAATCAAAGATAAGATTTGGTTAAGATCTCTTTCATACGTAAAAATCCATCTTTGGACTAAAGAAAGACAATTTTCAAAATAACTTTTGGTTAATTTGCAAAATATCTAAGTAGATTAGGATTAATTTTGAAATATCTTGGATTAAGATCTTGGATTTGATTCGGCCAAGATTTCATTAGCTAAATGGAGAGGGTTTTAGAGTTTTTCATCATTAAACAAGTATTATTTTGAAATTACATTTAGGTTAGTTTAAGGGAAAAGTAACAAAGTGTTTTCATTGGCAACTTATTAGGGAGGGCCTGGCCACGGGTATATAAGGGCCCCCCTTGAGGTTGCCAGTACCTTCATTCTTTGCATACTAACACTTTATTCTCCTTTCTTTTATTTGTGCTATTGGCGTGGTTGAAGCAATGCTTGGACCAAAGATCTTGGCTAAGTTTCTGTTATTTTCTGATTGTTGAAATTGAAGATTTATGGTCCCTTCATTTCATTCCTATTTCCTCACTTGTATTAGGGGCTTGACCTCAACCTCTTGTTGAACACAATTGCGTGGAAACCTTAAGATTTTAGTGCCAAAGTTCAGTTAAACATTGTCATGTGTATCTTCTTTGGCTTCTAAAACTTAAAGTACTAAGTTTAGTGGAAATTTCAAGTATTCAGCGCCAAAGTTTGATTAAACACTATCATGTGTACCTCCTTTGGTTGTAAAATATTGAAATACTCAGACATTCCAAGAATTTAAAGTGAAAGTTAGGTTAAACACTATCATGTATACCTCCTTTTGCGATTAAAATCCTTACAATACTATTTGGCATTTCCCTTGCGGCAAAGCTTTGACTTTACAATATCTTTTAGAACTTGATTTTGAAAGATTGTCACTTTCCAAAACCTTGGAAATTAAATATTTAACCTACTTAATCCCAAAGGTTTTGACCACAATTATACTAAGTATAATTCACAACTCATAAACAATTGAGTGATTACTTCACCTTTACCAAAAATTCCAATATTCCAAACACCTTAACAAGGTGAGTGGTTAAAAACTCAAAAAAAAACACCCAACATCTAATTCAATTCAATTAAAGGAGGGCCAAACTGGCTGAAGGACCAATTAAACCATCTGCGGACAGACCCCATCGGAGAGGCAGACTGAACGATTGGAAAGGCGGATGGACCCATCGGGAGAGGCGAACAAACCAACTGAAGGGCAGACGGAACCTCGACCAATTGATTTCCGCCACGTGGGCTGCGACTGAGCGAGATGGACTACAACTGAGCAATCCAAGCCTTGGACAAGTTAGGGCTGTGAGCTTACCACAATTGACGTCATCATCCTCCCATCAAATTGAAACATAAAAAACTTGATTTTTGATCAAAATCTTAGATTGGCAGTGGAAGCCACAACCTTTCAATTATTTTTTATTTTTACCAAAAATCTAATTTTTAGGGAGTTTCAACAATTCATCATCACCAAACTCTCCGCCATAGCCATCTTCTCTCACAAAAAGAATTGCAAACAACTCACATGCAAAATGAAGAGAGAAGAAAGGCTTTGAGAGGATTAAGGGACGAGAATTGCCCTCACGTGAAGGAATTTGGATTAAACAGCTAATTTCTAAAGAATATTACTATTGAATTAGGTTTGTTATTCCTTTGCATTGACCTTTGATATTTAAAAACTAATTTCTTAGAATCTTACTATTGAATTTGTTCTTATTCTTGGGGATTATTCTTTATTCTTTGGTAGTTAGTTATTAATTAGATTCTTAGAAGGTTTGGATTTTGTTAGTTTTGTTTTATTAGGCCTAATAAGCCAAAAAGAAAAGGACAAAATTGACAACCAATTTCTTTAGGAATTAGAGAAATTAAAAAACTAATTAGATTTGAAAATATTTGGTTAAGTTTTTAGATTCTAAATTAATTAATGACCATTTGAATTTAGGGTAGAAATTTTGAAAAGGAAAAACAATAACAAGATTTAACAAATTATCTAGAATTTTCAATTGATTTTAGAATAGATTTATTTGCTAGGAATTTAGTTACTTAAGTTGATTAGGAATTCAATTATTTTAGTGGAATAAATTAATTTGTGATATTTTTTAATTACCGAGAAATTAGGAATTAATAAGAAATACACAATTAATTTAATTTTTATAAACATTAGCATTTTTGAATTAAGATAGATTTCAATTTTACCAACAAAGTGAGAAATTATCAAGAATTAGATGGACGGGCAAGATGAATTCAATGGCAAGATCGCTAGTGATACATCCACATGATGATGTTTGATGATGGGACAATGAAGATTTATGTTGAGGACGTGAGTCTATCCTATTTGATTTTTATTCTCATCGTTTTGTTGTTAAGTTTTATTTTGCCAAATGCTTGGAATTAGTGATTAGTTAGATTCTTACATTAGAAATTAGGATTGACTAGAGTAAAGTAGTTAACACTTTAGATTAGAATGAAATTAGAAGATTAACAAGAAATCCTTCTAGTGAAATTAGTGATTTTTAGGATTAAAAGACGTGATTAAAATTGTTCACTACTTGAAAGGCACTTTTTGAACATCCAATTAGGAAAAAGTACTTGATTAGACATAGAACCCATGTGGTAGATTTTAAGCTCAAGGGTGGAGTTAGAATCGCTCACATGCTCATAAAGAAGTTGGTAATGATCACATTCTCCACTAGGAACAAGCTAAGTCAAGCCCCATACCAAATAGTGTTCCGAATTCTTTCCAATCCACCGTAATATCAACGACTCCTTCCAAACCTCAATGATCAAGGCAATCCCTATAAAAAGTAAAAATATTCTCCAACTCGATATACTTATTTTGGCTTAATTGTTGATGTGCCATCTATATCAAATTCTTTTGATGAGGCCATGCAATCTCTAAATGCTAAACAATGGATAAAAGCTATAAAGGACGAACTTGAATATCTTCAAAGCAACCAAATATGGATCTTACAACCTTCACCAATAAGAAGAAAAGCTATAAAATGCAAGTGAGTTTTCTCATACAAATCTAAAGTAGATGGTTCACTTGAGTGGTTCAAGGCACACCTTGTAGCCAAAGGATACTCTCAAAAACTTGACTTAGATTATGAGAGGAGATTTATATGCTACAACCTGAAGGATTCATTGATGAAAATCAACCCACATGGATTTGTTGATTGCTCAAATCAATTTGTGATTTACAGCAAGTGACTAGAGCTTGGAATAGGTGCTTCAACACTAATCTCATTAGAGAATCTTTGCAAGCTTATCTTGATGATAAATGCCTATATTTTTCAAAGGATCCATCTCCTCTCCTACTAGCCATTTTTGTTGATGATGGCTTAATTTGCTCCAAGTTTCCTCAACATAATCAAACAATTTTAACATCAATGAAGGACATTTTCAAAGTGAAGACTGAAGATTCGGAGGTTTAAGTGGGGATTTATATAATTTGTAATCACGAACAACACCAAGTCCACATTCATCAAGTTCTCTACAATCTACATCAAATCTAAGCTTGAAAAATATGGCATGTTCAATTCAACACCATGTATTATCTCAGCTAATTCTATAGTTTATCTGAGCAATACTTCATTGATAACAAATGATTGCCTTCGCAAACAATATCCATATAAAGAAGTTCACGGTAGCTTTGGCTTTGCTAGTCATACCACTAGACTAGACATCACTTTTGCTACGTATAATATTCGGGGAATTTTCAATCAAACCATTGACTCAACATTGTTCTATGATGTACAAGATTCTCAAATACTTGCAAGGTTCAATTGGATATGGAATTACTTATGGAGGAGAGGGATCAAATCTCATTGTTCAAGATTTTTGTGATTCTAATCTTGCTAATGACAAGAAAAATCAACGCAACCATAGTCGATATGAGGTGTTCTTGAACAACGGACTGGTCATATGGGGTTCTCATTGCCAACACATTCTAATAACCAACACATGCTATGCCAAGTATATTGCATTATACAATTGTGCCAAATAAGTTATATGGCTCAGATGTCTAATGGAGCAATTTGGACATTGCTAGCAATATGTAACCATTATTCATTGTGACAACCAAGCATGCATCTAACTTGCTTCTAACCATAATGACCCCAAGAAGAACAAGCATGTTGATTTACGTTTCCATTACACTCGTAAATTAATTGAAGATCAACGCATATAACTTTAATATTGTCCATTAACTTTAATATTTACAAATGTTTTCAAATTTTTTATAGTGGCTCTTCAAGCTGAATGTTTCAAGGCTTTGCAACAATTGCACAATGTTACACCAGTGATTGATTGGTACAAAAATTAATCCATTTGAGTTGGAGATTTGAGTGGGAGATTTCAATTGGTTCAATTTCTATCCAACTATTCAATGGGAGTTTGGTCATAGATGAATAGTGGACAAAAAATGAATTAGCACATTCATCCAAGATTCTAGACAGTTTGTTGCTCGAGTATTGTTCACCTTCTTGGAAGTATACTAAAGATGATATTTAGTGTTTTTACCCCCTCTACTAGTTACAACACTAAATCTAAACTTGTCCACAATTAGTGTTAGACTTGAATGCGCCACCTTCTCCTTCCCTGGAATTGCTTGGGTTTTGAACTCCATTGTGCCGCCTTCTCCTTCCTTGGAATTGCTTGGGTTCTCAACTCCATTGCGCCGCCTTCTTCGTCCTTGGCTTTCCTTGCTTTCTCACCTTTGTTGCGCCCTCTTCTCTTCCGATTTCTTTTGGTTCCTACAATTCCGTTGGAATTCCTCTCCGAATTCAGTTCAGTTCAGCCCGAGTTGAGAGGTCTTCAGCTCAGCTCAGCCCGAGTTCACATTCCTGATCAGTTCAGTTCAGCCCGAGTTGAGGGGTCTTCAGCTCAGCTCAGACCTTGCTGCCCCAACTATCGAGCTTTTTTCTGGGGGGAGGGTTTTATAGTTCACCGTTCCCGCCCACCCGGCACATTTCAAATTTTCCGCCTCCGCACATCTTCTCCGTCAGCTCCGTTTTCAGGTCCTCACATCTTCTCACCAACAGGTCCATTTCAGGTATTAGCGACACCATTGCAATCGTCTTGTTGTCCTCTACATTATATAAAAAATAATTTTTTTTTTGTCAACATTTTTTGATTTTTTTCATGTTGTAGCTTAGGCTCATGGCGAAAATCCCTCGACGTCTCCAGCAAGTTTCCACCATTGCCACGCGAAAGCGGATCATCACATGGATGGTGCAAAATGAATCAATCCATGGTCTCCCCAATCTCTACAACCACACTATCCATGCTTTCCCCGAGCATTTTCGAGGTCAACAAAGCTCCAATTTGATGCGTGCATCGATATTGCAACGAAGGAAAAGAGCCCCAAGAGCTTCCACCAATTTCATACACCCGCAGCCAATCTGGAGGACAAAAACAGCTTCGTACAAAGGCAGCACCCGGTCGTGGTCACAAACGCTCCGAATGGGTACAGTGGCTCTACCCACTCTTACTTGATGTATTTGAGCATTTCAAAAAAATTGGTGTGAAATTCTCTCCCCGTTTGCTAATTGAGTTAGCAAAAACAATCCTAGTGGACCCTACATCCCCTTATGCAACCCTATCCACAGATCCTAAGGACAATGTTTTATTGCTTGAAAAATTGACCTACTGTTGGATTCAGCAATTCATGCATGTCCAAAACATTGTCCTCTTATCTCAAAGAGGTCGTCTTACTTGCAGTCTGTGGGCGCTTCATTCCCACCCTTGGAATTAAGCGATCACAACCAGGCTCTTGTTTACACAACTACTCCTACGGGTGTCTAAGCGTCAAACCCACTGTGCCTTCCAAGCAATGAATCTTTTGCTACTCTAATTATCCTAACACATGAGTTGGTTATTCCTAACTATCATAAGTGTGTACTTGTTTCGTTCCCTTGTCCTACTTCTAGTTGCTTCCTTACTTTATATGTTTCGTTCTCTTGTCCTACTTCTAACTACTTCTACTTTATGTGTTTCGTTCTCTTGTCCTACTCTACGTATTTGCTTTAGTCTATTCTACGTAATTGTATTCTTTTAGTCTAATCTATGCCCTGATATTTGTCTTGGCCTACTCTACGTATTCGATTTAATCTACTCTACGTAATTGTATTCCTTTAGTCTACTCTACGTCTTGGTATTCGTCTTGGCCTACTCTATGTATTTGCTTTAATCTACTCTACGTGATTGTATTCCTTTAATCTATTCTACGTCTTGGTATTCGTCTTGGCCTACTCTACATATTTGCTTTACTCTACTCTACGTATTTCATTCTATGTTTGTGTATTTGTTAGTTTACTTCTCTTCTGGTTATGGTTGTTTTCCTATTCGTGGTTGCTAATCACCGGACCTTAATCTTACTTGAGATGTTAACCTCTTCCTACTAACTAATTTCTTATTGCATCAATTAACTTAAATCAAAGGAAGGTTTAGAGGCCCACCTCCGTTCCGTGTGTCCGGTCCTCTTCACTCCACACCACGTCCATCATTGCCATGTCTTAGCCCCGGCCCTTTTAATTATCCCCTTCCGGGTGTTTTTTACAAATAGGTTTTTTTCTCAAACTACCTCCCACCTACTAGTGTCTACTATTTCCTAGCTCAACTAACCTCTAAACTATCCCCTCAACCAACTAATTTTTAGACTAGCCTAAACCAACTAATTTCTAGACTTAGTTTTTTGCCCAAGGACCCCCCAAGCCCCTGGACCCCCCGAACCTCCTGGCCCTCTGAACCCCCGGACCCCTGAACCCCCGGACCCCTGAACCCCTGGACCCCTGCGGTACCCGGCCGTGGCCCTACTGTGGACCCGGCTGGCTGGCTGCGGTACCCGGCTGGTTGGCTGGCTAGGCTCCAGCGTTGGAGTTGAAAACAAACTTTGAATTTTTAGTTTTCAAGTGAAACTAGGAACTTCTTAATCAAAACAAGCTAATGTGGCCCAAGGGTTTTAATCCAATGGATGTTGGATGCTAAACGTTGACTTAATGCCAACCGTGTTGGACACTAAATATTGATTCTAACTCAAGGAGAAGGTTATTTGACACCCCGCTAAGACTTAGGGGGTTCAAAGCTTCGCCGTGAGAGTGAGGCGTTTTGACACGTGGCTAAGACTTTTAGTTTCTAGGGAAGGTGGGGGTTCATAGCTTTGCCGTCCTCTATGGGACTAGATTAACCCCCGTGACCAAGAGAAGAGGGAGAAGAGGGAGAACACACAATTTATCCAATGCTATAGTCAAAGCTTTGCCATCCCCTATGAGACTAGATTAACCTCGTGACCAAGAGAAGAGGGAGAACACACAATGCAACATATTCTCGAAGTCACCTCCCTAGTAACCCCTCGGTTCCTCCCGAGTTCTCTTCCACAACACCTCTCAATAGTGGCACAATATAAGAGTGAACCAAGATTAAATTGTATAAGTTCCACCAATTTGAGGGGTCTCAAGTCCCCAAGTACAAACCACACTTACCAAGGGTATAAAAAAACCCAAAGACCATCAAAGGCTCCCTTGGCATCAAAAGCCAAAGGAATTCCGGCATAACCCGAACCCAATAGTCATCCTCCCTTAAATGGGTAGGAGTGAGAAAAGAGAGAGAATGAGAGGAGAATGCCGCCCCTTTTATACTCAAAAGGGAGCACACACACACCCCTTAATCTACTAAGAATAACTAGATGAGGGAATTTAGGAGGTCCGTACATGTTTACCAATCCCAAATCTAACTATCCACCTAAAATCTACATAATTTGAATTGAGAAATTCAAATCTTACCTAACCGTACAAGAACTTGCAAAACCACCTAATTTACCTTCCCCAAAATCTACAAGTTCTCACATGGGAGAAGTTCCCATGTGTTCCCACCTACTTAATTTGAAATTACTTACACCAAGCACTTAGAGCCACCTCCACTAACTTTTTGAGGTGGTACTTGCTCCCACATATGCCCGGAGTTCCCCACGCGTTCCCTACACGTTCCCCACGGCTATTGGGACCCAAACTCCCCAAAAAAGCATTGGGAGGCCTTAAACCCCCATTTCTCCTCCATGTGTTGTCCCCCAAAGGCTAACTTTTGGAGTTTAGCTCCGAATGGCAAATGGATTGCGCCATTGGGTCCGGAAGGTCATAATTATCCTTAAAGGAACCCCTCACCCCTTAAACTATATCCAAATTCTCAAAGAATCTTAGTGTAAGTTGGGGTCAAAGTTAGGATAAATTCCCAACTTTTGGAGTTTGGCAATTTTGGCCCCCAAACCTTCACCAATCTCTTAAGTAGATAGAGGGGGGTAGGAATAGACCCAAGATAGGCTTCGTTCCGATGTCGTATGGCCCTGGTACGCCGGTCAACTGCAGCTTCCGTCATTTAAATTGTCAGTTGGGGAGGAATGTTGCTAATTCAGGATCTTCCAACTATCGATTTGTCTTGAAACTTGGGGAAGAGCTCCATTGGTGTGAGACTGCCTCGCCGGATTTTTAGTGGGATTTTAGCGCACTTTGGGATATTCTTTCGAATTCCCACCCAAAGTCCACCGCGGTTGACTGTCTGGAAAAATATCCAAACAATGTCGGAAAATTCCCCAAATTTAGAGGGGACCACCTATGGGATCCCCCCACTTGGATGCAAATCTGCATCCCCACTGCGTGCTCCTAGAATTAAGAAATCGCCCAGTACCTACATTTCAAGGTTAGTATTTCGTTCGTATTCTCTTTGATGCTATGGGGAGTGGGGGATTCCTCCTAGATCCCCCTATGAGGACTTCTTAGCCTAGACAGGGCCTTTTTAGGCTTCTTACCCTAATCCTACACATCTCTATCAGTTTGGCATCTATTTAGCTAAGACAAGGCCCGTTTTGGATGTAAACTATCATAAATCCCACCTAATGACCAAATGACATATTGGTATGTGTAATGCCAATACCGGTTTAATGCCCTTTTGTGGGCTTTATAAGCCTAATTACGCCTTAGTTTACGTAGGAATTCGAAAAAAAAACCCGTGAGTCCCCGGTGACGAATCGGGGACTCACACAGTCTTAAAAAAGAACAAGAAATTGAGATGCAAGTTGCATACCATCTAGGAGTCTTAAATGGAGAATTTTAGGATGGCACCTTTGATGAAAATCTAATGGAGAATATAGACGAAACCCATTTTGTTCTAAACATGGACAACGGTAGAACATTAGGCTTCCGTGGTGACACAACTATCAAATATGCCGAGGTAGTATTGGGTGGAGATTCAATGACAATGGTCATTAGAATCTCAGGGGGGGCAACGATCCATGATCAAAGCTCCTATGTTGATATTTACAAATCCGAACAGCAGTTATGGGTGAATTCACGAAACACTTGTACTATTTTCCGTCACACGGCATGTGCTGATCTGTTTTTTGGCCATAACTTTTGTGTTTTGACTTGAAATGACTCTAAATTCATAGGAAAGGTACTCATGACTATCATACACCTTACATAATTTTTTCATAATTTTCAAAAATATTTGAAGATTAAAACAATACTAGTGATTGAATGTTACATTTGGCAGTTTAGGGGTTTTTAGTCACTAAGGAGTACCTTTTTTCATGATTTTGAGCTCAAATTTAGATGAATTGGTCTTCTATTAGACTTCTAGCTTTCTACATAAGGGATTTTTGAAAAAGTTATTTTTGTGTGGTGTACAAGTCCACAAAGTGGACCTCCTTTTATGTTTTTTTGGAAACATGTAAAAAATGATTTTGGTGATTTTTTTGATGAATAACCATGTCCATAAAGTTTTTGCAAATGGAAAATTTTTATTTTATTTTTAAAAAAATATTCCTATTTTTTATCAATTAAAACATCAAAGTATGTATTTTCTTGAGGTTTGGCAAATCTCAAGTTCTCCTACTTAGAGATTTTTTTAACAAATTTCCTTCGGTGGTTTTCTTCATCTTAAAGGTTTTTACATTAATCATTTTTTTTTTTAATTTTAAATTATTTATCTAATTTTAAAGTACTCCCAAAGAAAATCAACAAAACGCAACAAATAGTACAAGTGTTTCGTGAATTCACCCTTATCCAATTCGAGGATTTGATGACAACATCCCAAGGGCATGTTATCGTACAGGTCCTAAAGGGTGGATGGATCAAACTCTATTTTCAGATTATTTTGTAGAACCACGAGCCTTCCAATTCTGATGTTCATGGCCGCTCAAAATTTATTTGGGTAGATAATAGTACCGGTCATAACATGACCCCAAGACTTTACCACTGTTTTGGAAGCCAAAAATGCCATCTTAAAATACTTGCCACCTTGTTCGACCCACCTTTGCCAACCAGCAGACATGTTCATTATTTCTAAGGTGAAAGATGCATGGACCAAAAAATGGGAGGTAAAGAAAACAGACTTAATAGCATCGAATGCTTGGCAGAATACACCTCGAGCGGATGGTGGCTAGTCAGAAAAACTCTCAAATCCGGGTAAGAGGTTTTTCTTACAGTTAGCTGTTGATTCTGTTGAAGATGTCAACCGGGAACTTGATTGTAACAATATCAGCTATGCTAGAAAAGCCATGATCAGATCTGGTATGTCTTTAGCTCTAGATGGCAGTTGGAGTGTGGAGCAACTTTTCCCACATTTGCAAGAGATAGTAGGAAAGTATGGGCAGATTTTTCTAGGGCAACATGTGCCTCCAAGAATCTAAAATTTGTACTTCCATGATTTTCATAAATTATAATGTACATTCCATCTTCTTTATGTTATAAACCACTCTTTCATTGATAATGCTTGTTGTATACTTTTAATTAATCACTTCTAACTTCCTACGCTTTGAATGTCATTGTTTTGCATGTATTTCCTGAATTTTCTAAATTCACAAACACTAAATTCAAACATGTAACTTTTTGGCAAGTCTCTCAAATCACCGTAGTTCACATTTAGTGTTTGAATTGACATTTAATGTTACTTACTTTCATAGGGTAATTGGCTTTTAGTGTATGCCTTCGTATTTAGTGTACAAAACACTAAATATCATCATTAGTGTAGTGACATTTTTATGCTTTGTTTTTGTGTTTGTAATATGGAGTTTTGTTGTTTGTGCAAGAAACAATTGATGTTTGCATTTGTCTATTGCATGTTTGTAATGTTGTTAGTATATAAAGTGTGTATAAGACAAAAGTAGGTGGCAATGGAAGGGAGTGCAAGTCATTGAGATCGAGCAAAGCAACAATCCTTAGCATCTGTCTGTGAGAGGCTACGCATTTGGCACACCAGGTGTACAATTTAGGAGGTGGATCACATGTACCTAACTAAAAAGTAGATGCACCTAAAAGGGACACTTGTTTCAAACTCACAAATCTTGAACAAAATAAAATGATGTAGGTTTGTTGGAAAATAGTTCACAAAACCAACAAAATTGGTTTTGTATTTTTGGTTATGAATATAATATGAAATTTTGAAAACTACATAGATGCACCTGTTGTAGATACTAGACTAACACCAAAATTGACATGGAAACACCTAAAAGTGACACTCTACTTGTGGATTATGTGTGGGTGATTGGTCATTTCTTGGAAGAGTGACTTCTTGGAACCTCACTTGTCTCCTTGAGAACCCCACATGTTTTCTTTGGGTCTACTTGCCCTTGGATTTAGGTTCTTTTTTAGATGTCTGAAACAACTAAGGTGGGTACACCTAAAACTGCCACTTATTCAACTGTGCCTAGTAACTATTACAAATCTGATCAAATTTTCATATAGTCTTCTTGGCAAGTGAAAGCACATTCCAATGCACCAAAAAACGCAGCATTTGGATACAGTATGCAAAAAGTTATTAAGGTTCAAAGTTTGTTTCTAAAAGCGCTCCAGCCAAATAGGTACATAATGGAATTCAGAAATGTACAGCAACTATAGATGGCACTTTTAGGTGAGGTGCAATTTTAGGTGTACCCACCTTATTGTTGCATTTGGAAACTCCTAGAATACCTTGATTCTGTGGGCATCCGCCCAACCATAACGCGATCGTCTTGTTGGGAAATTGGCGGCACTTCAGTGCGAGTCCACTGAAGAGCACCCTAACAACCTTCCGATGTAATGCTCTTGGAGCCGCTGTTGTCACTCCCGTGATCAATTTTCGAGACGCCTCGAGGTCTCCACGACTTCCTCTCAACTCGACCGGCGCGCCACCTTCAATTTCGCCGGCGGAGTGCGCACTTCGATCACTACATCAAAACCGTGGCAACTCAAGCTTCAATAAATGACGGTAATTCTTAACCACAATACGTCCTACGCTTGGTATTGCAGCAGCCAGCAGAACAGTGTGTTGAAGGAAGATCCTCTCCACTGCTACCCCGCCTTGGATTCGCCTTCGTCGCGTGCAACTTCCGGATGCAACTCTTGCTAAACCCTTCGTGCTGCGGCGGGAATGTCACAACGCTCATAGCCACGATAACACCCCTTTGCCCGACGAAATGGGGGGGTGGACGCAGAGACGGCACGTTCCGACGACACAAACCAGTGATGCCGGTATGGTGCTGCTCCGATTGTCGCAATCCATCAGGCGCAATAATATTAGATAAAATAAACAATGTATCGCGTGATCCAATATCTCCACCTTCCAGGTCGAAAACCCGAAAAAACCACTTCGACGACCAGAGAGTGGTCGTTCAGACCTCCAAGGGTTGAGCTCCAAATTAAGTTTTGCCTCTGTAATTACTTGCAAGCGATGACACGGTGCAGGTCACTTGCACAATAAATTTCCGGAGTTCTTGACATTCTTCCGTGTTCCAAATTCAATGACAGGCACTAACCAAACACTGACGTGAAGTACACCAAACGAGCAGGAATTCACAAAGCAATTGTGAGATTTCTAACCCATGCAAGTGCAACAGCCACGCCTTACAGCACCAAATGCTGAGTTGCAGACAGACGCTTCACACATCAAAACACAAAGAACGATACGCATTACTGTATTTCACTCAATATGAAAGTAAGGGATTCACGTCGGATATTTACAAGTGTAAATTAATAAGCACGAAAATTTAACTTCACAGCATTTCTTCCTACCACGCTACATGCACCACTTTAAACTCTGGACTCGGCTACAAAACATATAAAGCTAAAAGATGGCATAGGGTAGTCGTATCAACAGCAGGCCGGCCAAGCTGCGACACTTCATTTCATTTTTTTCATCTTCGTTACTTCATTAAGAACGGCAGATAGCTAATGCATGTTAAGCGTCATGTACATCTGAATGCAAGCAAGAGTGAAACATGTTTCCAGTTTACCAGCCTGAATGTATAACTTACAGCCGAGAATTCTTCCAGTCGGGTCAACCTAACCTCAGCAGCTTCAATTCCGAAAGGGAATCTACTCGTCTGACTGAGAAAGAGGAGCCCGACTAAGAGGAATTCTTTAACAATGGGGAGGAGGCAAATATTCGGGCACAATTGCATCGTCAGGGCCGATCCCCCACTTTAGCTCCAGCAGCTCAAGTGGCCGCCAGTGAGGGACCGAGACTCTGTGACTTCCCTTCGACCCATATTTACCACGGTACAGTAACTAATTAAGTCAATCTCTAGAGACTGACGGTTAACCTAGATAGTGTGATTAATACAAGCTAAGTTAATGGAACAACTAGAACTAGATCTACGCACCTAGTGCTACACAGTCAAAATGGAGCTCAAAAAACACTGTGCAGGCAGGGCAACTCCCTCAAAGGCATCCTTCACGTGTTGCTGCTACACTGCTGTGGCGACTGGATTGCGGTGAAAGACAATCTGGTGGGGCAGCAGCATAGACACGGTGGATGCAAAGCCATCGATATCCTCGTGCCCGTGCTCGAGCTCGGCCGTGAACTCCACCACACAATCCCCATATCCGCGCGTCGCGGCCGCCACGCTTGCGGCAAACACATCCTCAAGCCAGCTGTGGAACGCGACCTTCCCGCCCGGTGTTTTCCACACGCAGGCCACGATCCGCTCCAGAAGGCCGAGCTCGATCTCCAGCGCCGCGTCCTGCGAGGCCGCGTGCGCCGCGAACGACTTGCCGAGCTGGCTCACCACCTCCACCGCCAGCCCGTTGAAGTCGAATGCGTTGAAGCCCACCGCGTAGTCCGGCAGCGCGCAGAAGCGGTCGGACAACGTGGAGCGCGCCTCCGCCAATACCGACTGCAGCTTCGCCGCCTCCAAGTCACAGTCCTCGTCATCATCTTCTTCGTCACAATCGCCCGTCGTGGCCAAGTTCAAGTTTAGGTCCAGGTTGAGGAAGCCGCGACGATTACCCGTTTCACTAGAAAGCTTGGCTCGTTTCGCTCCCAGTTTGGGACGCAGCTCACCGTTCTCGAACTTCCTCTTGGGCACCCACGACGGCACCTGCGACGACAGGGATTGCAAGCTGGAGCGTCTACGAGATGACTGATGCAATGTGGCTTGATCTGAAGCGCCGTTGTCCACCACCTTCACGTTCTGATATTCAGCAGGCTGGTAGATGACCTTTTCGCTCCCGGCCATGCAGTCCTTGACGCGCCCACAAATTTTTGCCCTGCCGCCCAGCGCCGCCAGCTTTCCCTCAGAGAACGACAAGCTACCCGCGCGCACCTTAGGCTCGCCGCACATGTCGCTCCCGATGCTCGTCGTCATTACCACGATGGTGTTCCCGAAGCTGACCTCGCGGCCGTTTGAGTCCGCCAGCTTGCCGATCTCCATCGCCCTCACGAGACTCGCCCTGATGATGCTGTTGGCCTTGTGCACGTCCTCTAGCAAGATTACGGCGGACTTCTTCATCCGCACGGCTTCCACCAGTCGATCGATGGGCGTCTTCCCCCGGTAGCGCATGCCGTTCTCCGCGACTTCCAGTCGGGCAGGCGAGCCGTCGCCGAAACCCAAGTGGAGGAGGCCCATCTCGCCGCCGAACACGAGCTCCGCGAGGACTTTCGCGATGGCCTTCTTGGCGACGGCGTCGGGACCCAAGAGAAGCAGCCAAGTGTCGGTCTTGGCCGTGGCGCCGCGGAAGCTGCCCATGCCGGAGCGGCACTTCATCACAGTCGCAGAGATGCCCGCCACGGCCGCGGCCTGCCACGGGACGCGCTGCATGAGGCCCTTGTACAGGCCCTTCAGAGTCGCGTCCACCGTGAACTCCTTGAAGGGGGAGCCAGCCTCAATTGTAGTTGGCGGGGGACTGGGAGACTTGGGGAGGACTTGGATGAGGCTGTGTCGTTTGGCCAACGGAGAAGACTGCCATCCCAATCCCCCTTGCAGCAGAGAATGAGTGCTCCGCCGCTGCTGCAATGGCGAAGCAGACTGCAAAGGGGAAGCCCGCAAAGGGGAAGCAGACTGCAACGGCGAAGCAGACTGCAAAGGGGAAGCCCGCAAAGGGGAAGCAGACTGCAAAGGCGATGCAGAGTGCAAGGGGGAAGCCCGCAACGGGGAAGCAGTCTGCAAAGGCGATGCAGAGTGCAAGGGGGAAGCCCGCAACGGGGATGCAGTCTGCAAAGGCGAAGAAGACTGCAAAGGGGAAGTCCGCAACGGGGATGCAGTCTGCAGAGGCGAAGAAGACTGCAAAGGGGAAGCCCGCAACGGGGAAGCAGACTGTAAAGGCGAAGAAGACTGCAATGGCGACGAAGACTGGAATGGCGAAGTCCGCAACGGCGACGAGGTCTGCAGCATCCAAAGTGGTTTTCCTCCGTTCTTCAGGCTCAAAGGACTTGCACCCACCGACTGCTGCTGGAGGGGACTTGGATTCAGCGACTTGGGAGCCTCCCTCAGTTTGTCGCTCAACCCGTCGTTGGCTCTTCCGAGAGCGAGGTTAGTTTGAATAGGAGCCAGAGATGCTGCATCTTGCGCCGAAGTCCCGGTGGAACCATTGGGGTCTTCGTGATCCTCCGGAGACGAAGTGAGACTGCTCCCATCTTTAGGTGATCCAAGCTCCGGAGCCTCCACAGCCTTAGCCTCTTGCACGGGTTGCACCGGGCTGACTCGACGTGGTTCTCTGGCAGCCGTGAAAACGGGGATGCTTGGCAGAGGCTGGTCGACAACAGACGACGCCAATTGGTGGTGTTGGCGTCTGCATTCGGGATCCGACCACGGCGGGGAGATGTCTAAACCCAAACCTGCATAGAAGAAAATTGGTTAACTTTTTGAGAATATACTCAGCATCAAAACTCAGCATCAGAACGGTTTGTGTCAGATTTAGATTATCTACCAATAAATCCCTGAACGCTTACAACAGAGTACCCAAATCATGTGTTGGAAATCTCTCTGACTTGTTAACGAGAATGGTTAAAATTGGGACCATTTCTAAGAATTGGAACTAGGCTCAGAGTTGCAATTAGGTGCGGTTTCCTTGAGCTGCCATGCACATAAGTCTCGATAACATCCAGTAAGGGGAAGTCGTGAGATTCAAGCTCGAATTGGAATATTACTCACCACCAGGCTTGCTGAGGGATGAAGGAGACAGTCGGCTTAAGGACTGCGGCTGCTGTTGCTGTTGAGCCCGTGGCGTCAGCACGGGCCTGGGTTCTCCATGCAGCATCCTGCACGTCTTTTGGCAAATCTGTTGGAGCTGAGACAGCTGCTGAGCCACTGACCGACTTTTCTCCTGAAAAAAGAAATTCCCCACCACAAATGTCCAGATAATTAGAACCCAAAACACAACCTCGGAAAGAATAACGCGGTGTCCTTCTCAAACCAAGTAAAAGACGATAAAACACAGTCTTGAGTAATATTAGATTATTTCACGAACTTGTACACAATCAAGCTTCACTAAAAAACTCTGATTGCTCCCACTTTCTTTATCTCCGAGAAATGAAAAAAGAAAACTTGAAGAGACAGGGCGCAAGGAACTAGCATACCTGGTTCATAGTTTCCTTGGCGCACCCAGAAGAAGCTTCGTCAGTGGATATGCTTAACCACTTGACGGGGGCTAATTTGAGAGACAGGTTTTCGTTTTCGTGTAGGAGGCGCCGCTCCTCTTCGAACTTGGCCAGACACTCCCCACAACACTGAAAACTCTCGTTGCTATCTCTCTCCTGCACTAGCGACGCCACCACGGGCGCCCCAGTCCTCATGAGCGTCGCACTCTGATCTTTCCCGTTCTGCAGGTTGTTCGCGAACCTGACAAATCCAAAAATGAGAACATCAGTTATGTTTTGCATTCATACTGCTCAAATACAACTTTGACAAACTCGTCACAAGCGTTTGCACTTAATCCAGAATCCATAAGCTTTGAGGGTGGCTCGACTACCGAAGCGAGAGCCAATAGTAAGTGCTCACGCAGCCTAACAAAAAATCCCTACACATCCTAGGACATGTAGAAAGACGCTTCAAAAGCTTATTAGTAGCTGAAACACATTCACCTGAGCAAATCACTGAGCATCTCTCTGCCACAGCTGAGTAGCGAGATACCCTCTCAATTTGATACATATACCTTCATATATTCCAACAAAAAAGCTTGGAAACAAGCTTGGAACAGTGGAACCCAGTGACAAAGTCGGAAAGACATGCTAACCTTTGCAAAAAGGTGTTTTGCGAAGCCTGGAAGCCTGTTGCAATTTGCACAGTCTCGAGTCCCCAGTCACTAATCAAGTTCGGGTAAAGCGCTTGCAAACTGGCGAAGACATGCGCGGTCGCCACGCCCACAACCCACAGCCTACTCCCTGCGTGCCGACCAAGCAGTTGCCTCACCTCCGCAGCCGTCCGTTGCGCAGGACAAAAATTCGAAGGTCCCTTCTTCAGTTGCATGGGTTCCGCCAGCCACTGCAAGTCTCCGATGTGCAGAATGGCGCCCGCAGGCATGCACTCCTCCACGATCTTGCTGAGCTCCGCCAGCTTCTGCTCCATTTCAAGGCTACTGCAGAAGCCGAACGAGGAGGAGGAGAGTTTGGGGTCCAGGAACTGCAAGCCTTGGAGCTGCGACGGCACGGTCCCGTTCTTGATCCGGACGGCCAAGTCTTCCAGAGTGGCGTTCGCTGTCGCAGGGGTGTCGCTGATGAGGATGGCGTTGCGCTTGCGGCTCCTCGGTCGCAATAAAATCTCGAGAATGTTTTGAACGTCTTCGTCTTTCGCAATGGGAAGCCCAACTCCTGAAGGAGCAGGAACAACGCCGCGTTTCGCACGGACCATCGCCTCTCGCCCCTCCAGCGACGCGGCATCCGAATGCAGGGGCCACGAGTTCGACGGAACTCCCGAGGCGAATTTCAAAGGGCTCTTCGTCTCGTTCTCGTCAGAGAGGACGCAATTCGCGTCATAGAACGAAGCTCCTGGAAGCACACACACACCAGACCGCCGAAACGGAACTCAAAACACGAAATGATATGCAGTGAACATCGTGTGCAAGCCACCCGAGTTTTGGAATTGGAACACTTTGAAATCAACCAGCAAGCAAGGCGAGGTTTGAAATGTTTGCAGCATCCTCCAGAATCGCAGAAGCAAAAGCAAACAATTTCGGGATACGTAAGCCAAAAAGATGGTTTACCTTGCGAGAGAATCTCGACACCGTGGTGCTCAGCAATTGCGCCATGGTTCGGCTGAGCGCCCGTCGCGAGCGTCACCGTGGCGGCCGACCCGTCTTCCAGATTGAATTTGACATTAGTGCTTGAGAATCCGGCTTCCTTCATCACGCGACTAACGCTGGGGTCATCAAGAATGGAGATGATGAGCTGGTCGATCTCCACCTTAACAGCCAGCAGCGGCGACTGCTGGTGCTCGGGGCATCCTCTCCGCTGATGCGCGTGCGCGCGTTTCAGCGCGGCCATGAGTGCGTTGGACAGAATGGGCGGCGGCTGATGCTGGCCGCCGTTCATGGCCATGGCGGACTGCGGGAGGTGGTCGAGCGCGACGTTGAAGCAGACCTCGAGCGCGCGGCACTCGGCCGTCTGCGCGTTCTGAGGATGGGAGAGCATACACGCCTGGCGCAAGCGGCTGCCGGCGTGCGTGAGCAGCATGGACACCACATGGAGGGGCTGCACCTGAGGGTGGCCCCGCCGTCGCGCCTCCGTGACCGCATGCTTCAAAACACCGAGGGCCGCCGGGGTAAGCAAGTGCTGCACTGAGTTGGCCCCGCTACGCATACCCACTGTTTGGGGAAAAAAAGCAAACAATTGCGCTGCGAAACTTCACTGGCTCATACTTCACAACCACACTCGCAAGAAAATGGTTCCAATTCGCCAGTCACGTCCACATTCTACCATCATCTGGGCAATGGAATCTCCGATACAACCCCACCTGTGCAATCTTGCGAATGTTTTACCGGCGCGCTATAATACTTCTGCTGTAAGTTTTGTAGATGCTCTGTTGTAAGGTTTGGTTCTGTCTCAGCAACAGCACGGGACGGGACGGGACGCTCTCCACGCGGTTGGCTCTCGAGCAGGCGAGCCTCAGTCGTTACCCCAACCTGCCGGTGTTCGGCGAACCCATGTGCGATCATGTGTCAGGAAGGTCTGTGCAGGAAAGTTTCAACGATGTCTATTACTGACCACGCCATCGCCCAAGCCAGCTCCGTGGTGCGCAATTTTGAGAACCAACACCCTAGGAAAGAAAGAGTCACCGCTTCACACTCTACACTCCTCTGTTGCACGCCGCTTGATGGAAGCTGATATCAAACCCTTCAAGATTCCTGCAATAACCATGGCGCAAACCGTGATAAGAAACGAGTTCATTGGATTAAGCTTTTGACGAAAATCTGGTCTCGTGCCCCGAATTCTGTGAGAGATTCGAAAATTCTGCAGGAAACAATTCTACAGTGCGTCACAGAGTCTCTAGGCACTGCTCCTAGCAGTGAACATGAGTTTGAATGGTGGTGGATGCTGTTTACAAGAAAATCAACAAACATTACAGGACTGTGCTGAATGATAACCAACTTGTCTATCTTGCATCTGACACGGACTCCATGACGGAAATCCTACAGCGCGGTAGGCAGGATTCGAGGATTCGGAAGCTGGGCATGGGAGATACTTAAAATGCATCGACAAGCTCCCGAGGAAACCAACACTGGGGTAGCATACAAACGTGGAGATTGTCAATGCGAGGTTGTAAGAAACCCTCTGCGTCATTACCCACAACTAGGGGACCCATTCATCGTTCCGACCTTTCCCCAGATTTCAAACAAAAGTAGCAGATTTCAACAACCCCACTGTACACCGCTTACTGAAGCCACCACAAAACCTACCCAATTTGTGAGCCCGGGCAAACAACAAGCAGAAGGGTAGAAATTCTGCCCCAGCTCCAGGAAAACTCCACAATGCCGCAGTACGCAACGAACTCGTCTCCCCTACCAACAATTCACTTCCTCACTCTTCCAAAACTTCCAAACAACCGCCGAAACCGACTTCCCTTTCCCCCTTCCCAAGCTTCGCAAACCTCCTGAATGACCACTTCCTTCACGATGTAGACAAATGGCGTACCTGATGCCGATTCCTGCCGGAACCGTGTCGGAACTCACACCGCCGTAACTCCAACTCCAAACCAGACGTCGAGATCCACAACCACAGAAAGAACCCGAGTTTCCAAACCCAAGCTCCAGCACCGCTTGCCGCTCGAGAGAGATTCCTCCAAAATCACACCACCTTGGGATCCAATTCAGTCCACCAACTGAGCTTGTTCGTACCCCGACACACAAGAGAGAGAGAGAGAGATGCAAACAGGGGTTGCGAGAGGGAATGCTGCAAGTAGGGGCGGGATGCTAAAAGCTTAGAGTATCATACACAAAGCTTGAAAAGTTTGATGAAAAGGTGGGTACCGGTGAGAGAGAGAGAGAGAGACACGATAGAAGGAGAAGAAGAAAGAGAAGGGGGAGAAGAAGAAGAAGATGATGAAGCATGAACCAAAGGTGACTCTCACGCTGGAACCGGAGAAGGCGGGGTACTCCGGAGGCTCTCCTTTCGTAGAAGGTTCTACCTCTTTCGTGCATTAAACTATTAAGGTTTGGGCCGTGATTTCGTCTTGCGTCACCTGGTTCCAGTGCTCATCACTCCCACCTTTCCCACATCCTCCGCGAAAAAGCTTTGGCTTTGCCTTGCTTTGGCTCTGCTTCGGCTCTGCTTTGCAGACATATTTACGGCTCAAAGTTACCCCCGCTTTCAGTGAGGATTCGTACAGGCCCTGGCTTGGACAAAGAAAAGGAAAGGAAAAACAACAATCACAAGTAAGTGCGGAGGGCCAGGATTAATAAGCTTATTTCGGTACTACTACAGTAGTACTGACAGGAGGGACGGATGAGCCGAGCCTGGAAAGGAGGACGGAACACTCACCGACAATCTAGGTTCGGGGTTCATTTGCAGCCACGAAATCTATCATAGGCTGGACACTCTTGGCTATTGCCTTGAGGTTTCATGTAAAAGTTGTGGATTTGCTGAAAGTGGCCCAGTGGATCGGTACTGAAATGGGAAGGTAGCCAGCACTCGTGCATTTTGAAAAGGTGGACTAATTTGGGATACGGGATATTTCGACGGTTTGTCTTTGCTGGTTTTTAGGTGGACTAATTTGGCTGGGTTTCATGTAGGGGGAGGGGGGCAGAACTGGAGCTGAAATGTACATGGGGCGTTCATTTCGAAAGCAGGCACGGGGAAAGGTGCATGTACCCGGGGTTGCCACAAAACTACATCAAAAACCGGCTTTCAAAAACTTGGGGTGTATTTCGGGGGATTTCTATATAGAATAAACAAGATGGAGGTCATGGATGCAAAAAACATGGCTTATCCCTCTATCAATGGTAATCGTCCATGTGTTTAAAAAAAACCCAAAAACATGGCTTACTATTATCAAATTAAAAAAAAAAAAAAAATTCTCCTCTTGAAACACATGGACAATTTCCATTGAAAGGGGAAAGAGTATACAGAACGATTCTCAAAAATTTGGTCGCTCTACTAATCTAGTTGTGAGCATGAATTATTGTTTCTGAAGTTTCGGACTCTGAAGAAGGAATTTGAAGGGAATCTTGGGTCGTACGACCTGAACAGATGAAGCCTGAAGAGATGAAGCAAGCATAATTTTCGGAAGAGTTCAGTTACTTCTACACCAGTGTTGTTTTTTTCTGGCGATTTGGAGCAAAATTGCACCAAATTATTTTGCCTAGCACCACACCTATAGAAAACAAACAGTAAAATTTTGGATAAAATCACCATAGATTTCAATTTTCTTGAAACTATTGGATGAAATTGTCAGATAATGGATGAAAATAGGATGATAGATATATATTATGTGCTAATATGATATTTTCTATTCGATATATGGATGAATGTTGAAATTTGGAGCACCACAATAAAATGAAGTATTGTCACTTTGACACTTCTCAAGAAATGAAAAAAAAACATTGTTCTACACCGTAACATAGACATAGAACTGTATTGTACAGTAATAGGGGTAGTCATGGCTCTTCCGAGAACCAGTTTTTTGTAAAGTCGAAGAAATCAACAAGGCAAAAGAGCAGCCAATCATGAGCCATTCCACATGAAGGAGCCATGACCCCCCCTTTTTGTTGTTTACAACGATACAACAAGAATTTCTAGCTCACACAGCTAGGTTGGGAGCTCCAATACTTGCGCCAAGTTGAGGGCTTCAAGAAATTCCGTGAGGAATTTTTCAAAAATGTTGTTTCTTCACCCGCGGAGGAGAAGAAACGGCACTCCAATTTCTGTGAGAATTTCACGTCTGCCTTTTGCTCCTAGTGCACCACGTACTCTTTCTCACGGAATTCTGAGGACATCGGAAGTGCTCTGACAACCCCTAATGTCAATTTCTCATACCTCCAACTAACACTTGCAATATCATATGTGTTTGGTACCTGATTTATTGATGCTAGAAAAATCACTTTTTGATTGTAAAATGCAGGTAGCATTACAATTGTGGGGGTGGGGGTGGAGGTAACTTAATGGCATGAGGTTTTGAGGTTCTTTTATTAAAACTAATGGACCAATTCCATTGGAAGGAGGAATTGCATGTGAGTTTTTTTAATTTTTTTAAACAAAAGGAAAAACATTGCAAAGAGGCTTGCGGGTTTGAATCACACGACTAAACAAATGAAGACCTGGGTGAACTGACCCTCTCACTTGGCCCCTCCAGAAAACGTTGAAACTTTTTATTTTCCACTCATGTTAAAATTTGCAAATTTTGAATCCATTTTTGCAATGAAGGGCCCCAAATTAGTTGGGAGAAGTACTGAAGGTAAATGAATCAAGCACAAAGTAGGGGGCTTTTTTTTACTTGCACCTTTAGAATGACTCAAAGGGCCCTAGCAAGGGGCACCAATTCACATTGACCCACATGAAGTCCATCAAATGTAACCTGGGATTCAAATTTCCTCTAAACATATGCAAGTTCACCCTCACTTTATTTCCTTGCAATCCCTTTGTCGTTGCTTGTGAATTTAATAAAAAGAAGAAGAAAAATAATAGGAAGAAAAAAAAACATTATAAATGCAACTTAGAGATATGATTAGGTAGAAAACCTCTTGCTTTCTTTTGTTTCTTAAAACCGTCTTGCTTTGTTTTGATATGGCTTCACATTTTGTAAATAACCCCTAAAGGAACATTGTTCACTCATTTGGGGAACAAATAGAGGCTTGGATTTACAATGATCTTACACAATGATTTACAATGATTCTTTGTATTTCAAATCAATTTTAAAGGTAGAAAAAAATTATAGAGGGAATTTTTGGAAATATAAATTTTTTATTCATTCAAAGCTTAGGAACAAAAGTTATGCCACCATGCATCAAACTCCACAAACATGAGTGATCAATAAAACAAAACAACTCAATTTTTAAAATTCTAACTATAATATATTTACACCTATTTAGAAAGAATTTTCTATTCCATTTGGATTAGCAATGTGAAAGTTCCAAAAAAATTCTTCTTTTATGGGCATTTATATTTTTTAAATGACATATAATAATAGTTTTTGAACTCAATTTCCACAATTTTTTTCAATAATTAGTTAAGAAGTTTAGATTTTAGGTTGAAGCAATTTCACCAACATAATTAATATGTTGTTCCAATTCCATCTTGTAATTGTTAAAGATTATATTTTTCCTACTTTATTGTAGCTACCTTTACTTAATAGTGTTTCAAAAGATGAAAAAACAAGTTTCATTTAAACATTTTCCTCTAGGACTACCAATACAATTCAATGACATGCAAAATTTAAACTTAAACTCTATAATGTGAAAGTTTAAAATTAAAGGGATTGAAAGACTTATATCCTTCTAAGGGATGGTGACAAAAAAATCTACTCATTTTGAACACTAATATTTTGCAACATACGAATTTAGGATTTTTCAAATTTTTTCGACAATTCTCTATAAAAGTCTAGTACAATAACTCGTGGTTAGAAATGAAGGAAGAAAAAAAAATGAAGGAAAAACAAAACAACGGCATACAATAAAAATGGCATTTTTGAAGTGAATTTTGAAAATTTTGACTATTCTATTATAATTCCATATAATAAATTTTGTATGACAAATTTGATTTTTATATGTTTGATAAAGACATCAACATTTTGTCTTTTGTACATTGTAGTGTCATATAAGATAATCATTAAAAGATAATCATTAAAAGGAAAGGAAGGATAGGAATGTTGGTGTGAGCTTTACTACCACATTTATATAAGCACATTTGTTAAATATATTTCCTAAATATAACACTTGAAATATTGGAAAAAAATCCTTCCAAAAAGTAAAAGAATTCTAGAAAAAAAACCATAAAGTTTCAGAGAGTATTCAAAGAGTTGGACTCAATATTTTCTTTTTTACTCTCTTATCTATTGTTTGGACACGATATGAATCAATTATGACTTTTCAAATTGTTGAAAATAAGTGAACCCGATGCAATTGTAGATTGTCAATGATATTGCTAGTGTATTTTAGAGAAGAATCTATACAAGCCACTTCAAAAAAGAGGTCAACATTAGGAACAATCACTTTAGGTCATTTTGTCTTTTGTACATTCTAGTGTCATATCACTAGCAACATCTATTTCATACCTTGCGATGTCATCAGTTGTGTTTCCCTTACTAAATTCAAGAAATTTGTTAGATTTGACATCTCTAGCTTCATGGCTGACCAAATTGACATGTACAATGAAGCTAGTGAGGGGGACATTGACTCCATAAAAAGCCCTGGTTGTCATTGTCAAATTATATTGAAATTTCCTATGTTTAAACTACAACACTAGAAATGGAATAATATTATTTAAAATGGCATTATAGAAAGGACTTTCTAGATGTCATATCCAAAAATTTGATGTAATGATTACAATAGGACTATATACTATATACAATGGTCAAAGTTGACATTCCTTGTCATGAAATAAATTAAAATTGGGCAAATTTCATGGCACAAATTCTTACTAATAGAAACATTTTCGTTTTGTTTCTAATTTTTTTAAAACAATAATCTAATAATTTTTTCATTTGTGTTAAGAAATATATTTCGCCAACTCTTACCTCCAAATACACTAATGAAATTAACTTTAGAATATGTTATAATTTATTGTCTAGACTATTGGGCAACCTTCTTTCAAACTATGATATATCTCTAAATTGGAGAAAACTTACTTCTAGGAATATTAGATTTGGACTACCAACTTGTTTCCCTTATACCAAAATTTTCATCTAAGCAACCATATTTATCTATTTTTTAAATTTATTAAAAAAATGATAAATCCATTTTGAGTGACATATCATCCAATTCACTACCTTTCAACTCAAAAAACGTACTCCCTTTGTTCCACTAAAAACCTCCAAAAATCATCCTCTTTAGAAATTAATTGTATTTTTAGTCATAGTGCTAGCAATACATGCATTCAAGAACAATAAACCTATCCCTTAGATCTATGCAAAATGTTTAGCTTAGGTGCTATTGTTTAGACATTCAAAATCCATATGCAAAGTATGATTTTTGAACTAGTTTGTAAATGTTGCAGGTTCTATCATTTTAAATTATTTAAAGGATAGTGGCAAGACTAGGATTTTTAAAACATGTTCCCTAACCTAAATATCCACAATGACAAAACTTAGTTGACTTTATAATCAAATTTTCATAGCAATGAAGTGGTCACTAAATGCATTGTCAACAGTAGTGTTTGAAGGAGCAAATTATACAATGACAATGAGGCTAAGCTTGCAAATCTAAAGGTATGCTCTCACATTGTTTTACTTGCCCCTTCAAGGTCGTTCAACACAAAAAAAACTCTTACTAAATGGTCAAATTCAAAAAACGGAGGTTTTTAGTGGAGCAGAGATTCTACCTGATTTGGAGCTTTTTAGTGAAACAGAGGTTTTTAGTGGAAACAGAGATTCTATCTCATTTGGAGCTTTTTAGTGAAACGGAGGTTTTTAGTGGAACATAGATTCTACCTGATTTGGAGCTTTTTAGTGGAATAGAGGAAGTATATTATATCATTGAGAGCTAAGTTCCATTCCAAACATTTGCAGGAATTTCTTGGTCAAGTCGGCCGGGGTGTTGTAGGTTGGGGTACTTGGCTGGCAGTTTTGTTCATTATTTTCTCTTGCAATGAAATTCCGTCAAAAACAAAAACAAAAATAAATTGCAGGAATAAACCTGTTCTGGGGGTAACAACCAAGTTTGTTTTTTTAATAAATTTAATTTAAAATTTTGAGCAAATGAATTTCAAGTTTTTATTTGTTTAGTGTCAAATGTTCAGTCCCCCAGTGGGTTGAGACAGTACCAAGTGCGTAATTAACATAGTTCAATTCATAATATTAACTAATTAGTCTAAATTGCTGGGGAGCCAGACTGGCTGGCGAACTTGTCCCATCATGGGAAGTCAGGTTTGCTGGGGCTGAAAGCCTCCTTTACTTTACCAGAAAAAATCTCACCGCTTTACTCGGCTGGGGGCGCTGGTCGGTGGAAATTTTATAATACTACAAATAGATGTCATGGTTTTTAAGATCTACTAGGGTGGCCCGTGCCGTTGCCACGGTCTAATTTTTTTAATGTATAGAAACTTCAAAATTCAATAATTTTCATGCCATAGGTTGGAACACCATGAATCAAAGTCCGTGCACCCTTCCTCGCTGAGGGCTTTCCGACGGTACCAAACACGCACCTAGGGGACTCACGGTCCGGGAGATCTCAACATAACAAACAAACAAACAAACAAACAAACAACGTATCTTCATAGGGGATTAACATTTTGAAAGAAAGAAAGAAAGAAGAAATGTTCTCCAAAGGAAACTCTCAAAATCATAAAATATTGTGTGTTTCAAAAAAATAGTTAGATTAATAAAATATTTGGCAATGAAATGTTGACCTTGTTCAATGAAAATGGTCCATTTGTTTCGGAAAATTATTATTATTATTTATTTATTTAAATGTTGACCTTGCAAATAGCAAAATTGAAGTGATAATGTTCAAATAAGTTGGGCTATAACAATAAGAAAGATTTTATTTGTACAAACCTCATTGTAGAAAAAAAAATTAGATGTATCTTGTACTTTATTCACTATAAAGCAAAATGTAGCTTTATTTGATTTGAAGTTTGACTTTTATGATTTATTTTATTTGATCTTCTTTTTTGAATGATGAGATGGGAATCACGGTTGCTAGTATGTGAGTATAGAAAAGTGTGAGCCCTATGAGCCTAGAATTCTATACACCTTTAGTATAAGTGTGTATATTATAGACACGTCAATGGTTATAGTGAATCTATGTTCTAAACACTTATATTATAGATATTTAAGTTATAAACTCCTTCAATGAGTGTAAGATATTTACTTATACTTAGGCTTAAGGCTCATAGGCTCACATTTCTATGCTCACATACTAGCATTGTTGAGATGGGATCCAAGAAGAAAGATTCTAATACCTTCAAAGGGCTTCCAATTTGAATGTACATTTGAATGCAAAAGTTTACAACTATTCATCCAATGAGATAGATTGACTTTGGTCTACTACAATAGTAGAAGCACTAGTCTTATAAATTTGAAGAATGTGCCTGACACGACTTACAAATGGTTTAGTTTGTTAGTTAGTTTTTTCTTGTGCCTCTTTACGTGGTCTATGGACTACATTTCTACTAATTGTCTATCAATACATAATCAACTTCTACCCCCTATTCCTTGTTCAATTCTTCAATATTTGACTTGATGAAAAGATGGATTTTGTAGGAGTTCAATTAGTCTACAATGATGAAGTATATTATAGTAATTACACCATATACGAAGCCAAATTTGAGAGCATAGAGGTGTTGAAATAGAATTTCCACATTACATTTGGACAAGTCAATGTAACCTTACACCAATCACTAAATGCCATGTTGCATTTTTTTTTAATGAAAGTGAGCTACTTTATATCAAATGTAACCTTCAAGTAGGATCTATGGTAAGCCAACTCATCTCTACACTACCTAATATTGTCATCATTATTTTGGCCCTAGTTGTGTCGTAAAATTCATCTAAATTCGTTGATTCTTTGACAAAATCAACGATGAAAAATGTCAATAAGGAATAACATGTTGATCCTTTAGTTTTGCTAAACACTTAAAATACCATTGAATACATGGGAGAGCAATTATCAATTGTTTATGGTTTTTTCATGACTCTATTGTAAGCATTTTTAAAATTTTCAACAAACCACTTCATAAATTTACATAAATGACAATTTTAGTCATAAAATTAGAATTCCATTTGGGTTTGATTTGTGAAATAAGCACACACCTTTGAAAAATATATATCTCTTTTAGAGACTGACCAAAGATATTCAAATTTGCTAATCCTAATGGTAATGAGCTTGTTTCAATAAATTAAGAGCAATAGAGTCCAAAACAAAGATATTAAATGTACAATGATGGGGCTACTAATAAAAAATGACCCAATGCTACTAATTTTAATCATTCTTTATTCCAAGCCTTGTCATTTTCCATCTTTGGCCTAACAATTTGGTAAAATATGAAGAGCTTGCAAAGTGCCTTACAAATGGCACAAATTATTAGTGTAATACCTCATTAGAAGAGATTTGGGCTTTTTGAAGATTGCGAGTTCCCACAACCCAAAATCACGTAATTTGTTGCGGGAATGTAGTTTTGCAGGAATCCTACATGGTCAAGAGAGTGCCATGTCATTAAAAAAATTTGATTTAAAAAAAACTTTATTTCATATTTCAGGACCCAATTTTTTTTTGTGAAATGTTGGCATGACAGCGGCCAGTAGTTTCCATACCAATTTCGGGAACAGTCCTGAAATGGCCCTTTCAGCCCCTCAAATCCCGTCTAATGTTTCAACCTCATGATGTGTACTAATAAATTATATGTTTCCTTGGTTGTTTGCACAAAAAAGTCTTTATTTAATATAGAATCATGTCTTCTCCTTCTTTTTACAATAAAGGAAAGTCCTTTTGAAGTTTCAATTGTTGACTTCACATTGGGTCAATTTTTTCAGAAGTTGCCAAAACACAATGAAGTCCACCTAATGCTAATTCAAAATGTAGATATTGTAAGGTAGGAATACCATGAACCATTAAAACAAGCATTTTCAACTTGTAAAATATAGAACTTTTTTTGAGGAAAAGAGCTTTAATATATATAGAAAAAAGATAATGATGAAGAGTGCCAAAAAAAAGGCAAAAAAAATCCTCGACAATGAATATTTTTGAGCAAAATAAATATCAATTCTTCAATTGGACCCCATTCTTTGTCTCATCACTTTTAGAACTTGTTTCTAATCAAGTATAAGCCCATCAAATACAAGCAAATCATATCTTTTCAAAATCTTTTTTCAGAGTTGACTACTCTGTGGGATTCACGACACACCTAGTCTACCGCTAGAAAAACGATAACCGTCATTGCTACTCGTAGCTCACCAAGCCACTTGTGGTTGTCCGCTTTGTTTTGAAAACCCCTCCAATGTACTATGAAATCCCATTTCCTTTCTCTTTTTCTTCCATTGGATTCACCTTTCATTCGCTTCCCAAATAAAATCCCATTTCCCTTCTCTTTTTCTTGCAGTGGGTTCACCTTTCATTCGCTTCCCAAATAAAATCCCATTTCCTTCGATTACAAAAATTCAAAAGAAAAGAAATCCAATCTGGATACTGTGCCTGGAACAGTGTCCCCATTGGAGATGCTCTAAAGTAAGTTGACTTCCCACGCCACGCCACGCCACCCCTCCATCTCCATTATTAATACTTTACTACTTGGGGCCAGCTCCTTGGAGTCCTTTCCTTCAGTTCCTTTCCTCCTGGCTGGCTCCTGCCATGGCGGGGGGATTCCTGATTTCCTGGGGTCCATCCTGGGGTCCGTCCTGGGGTCCCTCCTGCGGTCCCTGGCCGCAGCCCAACAAGTGGGTCGGACCGGTCCCTAGCAGGTCCATCTATGGGCTTTTGGAATTAATACGAGTTGGTCCCTCGGTCAGTTGGTTCCAACCACTGAACCCAACAACTTATTACAACTGAAAGGCTCCAAGTAATAAGTGATGTCGCCCTGACATTACATACAATGACATGGGACTGGCTACATGATGTGAATGGGATTCATAATAACGCCACTGAATCCCCCTCCCTTGCCTTTTCCCAACAGGCAGCCATCCAGTGGCCTGAGGGCCTGACGGAGGGAGCACCCAAATTGCACTTCACTTACAGTGGAAACACCCAAAACCGTCCGAATAAGGAATTCAGCATGGTTGGAGGCATCTTTTTCTAAAACTGATATTTTTCTAGTATTAGCGAGAGAAAATAATGAATATTAAAAAAAAAATTAAATTTTTTGGAATCAGTATGTACTTTTTACAAATTTTCAAAGAGTTGGCTCCCTAGACCACTGGAACCGTCCTATAGGTGTGCCCTAAACTAAACTTTGCTGAAATCAGTTGTCAATGAATGAAAATTATACATGTGTCTTACAACTGCGTCAACAAATTAGAGTTAAACATTTGTCAGACATTTTAATGAACACTTGTGGACAGATTTAGTGACACTCTAGGGACCAAGAATAGGTATAGGAACGGAAATGGGTGTTTCTCCCTTAAACCACTCCCACGAAATCTCCCCGCCATTGAAGTCATTTGTGAAAGAAAAAAAAATTTAATCTCCCATTGAATTTCGGGGTGGGTTCTGCTGCACAATCAGGTCGTAATGCCTAATTAAGGGAAATTAGAACCACCCATAATTAATCACTTCAAATATTCTAGACATGATCTAGTGTAGTGTGAGGCAAAGCAAAAATATTTTTAGAGGTGCAAGGATAGAAATGACAGAAATGATAGGGATTGCAAATTTTTGGGTAATTTTATGGCATGGATTGAAATTACTATGAATTTTGAAAGGCTAGAAGTCATGTAGACTTGGAGCCAATGTCTAAACTCTTTCAATTACAATCATTGAAAAACTCCTTTCATGTTCATTAAGGTGGGTACACCCAAAAGTGCAATGTTCCTAAAAGTGCCATCTACTCTGCACGTACATTTCCGAAATCAGTCATGTTCACAGACTGTAGATGGCGCTTTTAGAAACAGACTTTGATTGTTAATAACTTTTGCATACGGTATCCAAATCCTGCGTTCTTTGGTGTGTTGGAACATGCTTTCACTTGCCAACAAGACTACATAAAATTTTGAACTCATTAATAGCAGGAACTAGGCTCATTATGAATAAGTGGCGCTTTTGGGTGTACCTACCTTACTTCCTATTTTCTTGCTTACTAGTTTGGGACATGTGTTATGAAATTATTAATCCCAACCTTAAAAAAAAGAAAACACCCATTCTGAAATAAATGAAGTCTACAGGTTAAAGATGAGGTGCTAGTCACTTGTGGTTGATTCTACCTTACGCATTTTTGCTTGCATAACCCCTAAAGCACCAAACTGCATTTTTTTTGGCAACATAGCAATTTTAGGCAGCTCACTACGAATAGAGTTTTTATTTTTTTTATTTGAAATTTTCACAAAACATGTGTTTGAGGAGTATCTTTAAGGCCCAAAAATTTTCATAACTTTTTGGCTACATCGTGAAAAAATTATTGTATGATATATAGTTTTCTCTATTGGGTAGGCAGCCCAAGCAGCAAAAAAAACTTCTTCAAAAATCACTTTTTTAAGAAATTAAAAATTGAAATTGTTTTATTTTTATTTTTATCTAAGTGCAAAGCTTTGAATCATTCCATTTTGATTAATGAGTCAAAAGTTATTGAAGATTTTTAGTTTGAGGTAGTTTTGGCTAGTTATAGAATCTCTATACTACAAAAAAAATGTTTGAAATTCTTTATTCAACTCAAATTTTAATATTTTTGAAAAAAAACAAAAAAACATTGGGTGTATATTGTTTAACACAACATTACAACCATTGGGATTGTCTTCTTTTGATTCTATAAATAAATTGTTAATAATTTAGTATTTTGGCTCATTTTCTACTTCTTTCTACTTATCATTTTTTTCCTATATGTTGTACAATTCCAAATGATTTAAAAAATTTCAAGCATGTAGCCAATTTTACTTGAAAAATGAATCCAAAGAGTTACAATCATTTTGGACATTTTTCCACACAAATATGGTCTTTTGAAGTGTAGTTGCCCGGATTTCCGCAGTGGTAAAAAAATGATTTTTGTCACTTCAAACACTAATATCTTGCAATCTACACTACAAAAATTGTTGAAATTGTTTCCATGTCTTTTTAAACCTGTGCTCTAAAAGATCCTATGGTCACTTTTGTCCAAAAATGTTTCTTTTCTAAAAATTTGGTAGTTATCACTAGAAGAAAACCCTGTTAGAAATTCTGAAATCACGTCATGTAGTTTGTGTTGAGGTCATGTTTCAAAACGCAGTCAAAATGCAGTGAGAACACAAAAAAACGCAGAAAAATGCTTTTTCTGCGTTTTTTTGTGTTCTCACTGCATTTTGACTGCGTTTTGAAACATGACCTCAACACAAACTACATGACGTGATTTCAGAATTTCTAACAGGGTTTTCTTCTAGTGTATCTAAAAAATGATAGTTTTGAAGTGATTTTCGTGAAAACATAGTCAAAAACCTTTAGGGGATAATCAAGCATTATGACTTTTTCATCCAACATCCAACTTTCATCTTACATCTTCATTTGTTCTGTTGATTTTTTGGCAGTAATTTATGTCAGGCAATCCACTCCTCCTTGAACATTACCCTATATGAAGACTTGTTTTTCTACACAAATGAAATGAATTTTAAAGCAAACAAAAGAACATTTTGATAAGCTTTATGAATTTTTTTGAAATGTTACCATACTAATTCAAACTAGACATGTAAAGGATTCACTTAGGAAAACAAAACACAATAGTATCACTTATGGATTAAAAGATTATAATGTTAGACCCTTTATCCTCGTACTTTTTTGGTGATGAACTCTTTAGATTTGACATGTGAAAAGAGAATTGAAAGAAATCAAATCACTTTTCAAATACAATTTTCTTAATAGCATTTTTGATGTGATTTTTTCTCCAAGATATAGTGTATTTGAGGCTCATTTTCAATAGCCCTTGACACTATAGAAAGGCAAGATTGCAATGGACACCCTTTCACAAAATCTTGAATAGAAAAATCATAATCAATTATTTTCAAGATCAATTTTTAATGCTTAAACTAGACTTCAAAAAAAATCTACCAAAAATATAAACTATTAAAAATAACACCTAGTTAGATTTTATTTAACTTCAAATTTTTGCAAATACTAAATTTGGGTGCCTTCGACATTTAGGGGTTAAGTTATTTCAATTTGTGACCCAAATGCCAAGACTAGTTGTTTCTCATCGGAGCCAAAATAGCACACTTTCCAATTGCAACTTAAGCTTAGTCGGCAAGAAATGAATGGCGGAAGGTAAACTTAGAATAATTTTTTGTTTTTTTTCTTGTCAATTTGATGTCGATTTGCACCAAATTAATGGGCCTTGCACCGAGCCTTTAATCAGAACATAAATAATAAAAATCATCAATGTAATTGCTAGAAAACTTCAAATCAAAATAAATCTTAGATTAAATTGCCAAATTGTGGATGAAAACATAATTATTGATATGTGATAAGTACTAATGTGATATTTTCAATCCAATGTTGAAATTTGGAGCACCACAGTAACATTCTATGTTGCCACTTTGGCACTTCATCAAAAATATGAAGAAAAAAAGAATTGCCCTAAACCATTATAAAGTTGCCCACCCCACCGACCCCTTGGGGGGCACCCCATTCCATCTATCTTCACATATTGATGGAGTACATTCTAGAGAAAAAAAATGTGCACCACTTGTATATGAGACCACTCAATTTTGTCCTCAAGTATCAAAGAAGTACAGTCTTGAAAGAAATGTGCACCACTAGTATTTGAGGTTGCTCAATTCTGTCCTCAAGTATCCATGAAGTACTTTCTAGAAAGAAAATGTGCACCACTGGTATATGAGACCACTTGTATAAGGTAAAGTACCCCATTACAGAATAAATGGGAGCAGACCCGTTGCGGGCCAGATTATACTGGTGGTGTACATTTGAATGAAGTTCTTATGTCTTATGTGTGAAGAAGGAACTCTTCAAGGGAAGGGAAATGTTATTTTTCTGCAATGGAATTCATTTCATTTGTTTCAAAATCAATAAATAAATAAGCTTCAAGGGAAGGAAGTCTTTGTCACCCACAGAGAACTGGGAAAGGAGCAATCCTACAAAAGCTGTACTGGAGTACTTAAGTTTAGTTCTCGGCCTCTCCCGGACTGGCACCCTGGGAACAAAACCAGAAGGAGATTGATTTGATTTGCTTCCCCAATAAATGGTAGGCCACGTGTCCGGTATGCCCCCGCCTCATGGAACACAGCTTGAAAAAATAGTTGGAAGAATTCCATTTGTTTAAAAAAAAAAAAAAAAAATTGGAATAAGGTAAGAGGTCCTATAATGGACCATCTAAGGGCTGAAACAGAATTTCAGGGAGGTAAAACCTTTAGAAATATTTTTCAATAAATTATCCTTGAAAAACAAGTAGAATTGATATTTAACCCAAGTCGTTTCATATTTTTCTAAGCTTTTTTGAATTAGTTATCAAATTTTGAAGTTGAAAGGGCATAGGGCTGTAAAATGGTGCCCTAGCTACAATGTACACTATCAGTACACTGTTGAAGGCTATGAAAAAGCAACATGTACAAGTTCTGTACATCTAAAATAGGGCACCATTTTAGAACCCACTCCATTTAAGAGCCTTCTACCTTAATTTGTGTCAAAAATAAATTAAAAGCTGGTCATTAAATCCTACCATGGAAAGTGGTGGGCCTAGCAGGGTAAATTTTGGGTTCTGTGAGTAAAAGTGAAACAGATGGGGTGAAATCAGCCCCAAGTTGCTGGGGCCCAAGTTTCCCTATGCACCTTGTGTGCTTTGAAATCAAGCAATGTGAATTTTGGATTAAAAAAAGATTTTATTTTGTTGAACAAAATATTCAAAAGTTGTGGAGTATGAATATCTTGAAATAAAATCATGAATAATATCTTGGCATTTGCACTGGGGTAAATATTGAGGATGAAAAGAAAAGAAAAAGTTGAAAATGTTATGCAAAATGAAACATGGAGATGTAATTGATTTTATTCCATTTGTTCCAAAGTAAGAAATTGTTTATTGGTGTTGTCTTTTGGGACATAAACCATCTCAAAAACCATCATAGCATGGACTCTTTGGTTTTAGAATCTAAATTTCTAAAACCTATCTACAACCACATTCATATTGCACAACACAATTAGGAATTTCGTTGGAGTAGCAAAGACTCAAAATCCCACCATTCTTGGTTGAATGGGGGATTGATGGATTGGAAGGAAGCATTGGTGGGAAGTCTAAAAGTTCACACAACAACTACAACTAGTAATTGCATGTTTCTCCTCCAAAATTACATTTTCAATAATATTAGGTCAAAGATTGAATGATCCTTGCAATTACCCTTATACAACTTGCATTAATTTACTACATTACCTAGGGTGTTTTTCAACTACAAGTATTTCAAAAATGCAAGCATGATTTGACAACATTGCAACATTGACATTTCATCATGAATTATATACTTAATGAAATGTGAGTTCTTTTCACTCACATTTTCACCAAAAACAATCCAAAATTGTCATTTTTAGTACAATTGTCAAATCCTAGAAAACAAAACATATTTGGACACTTGTAATTATAGGATTTTGTAGTAGGCTAGTTTGAGAAGATGTTTAAAAGAACTTCAAAAAAATTCACCATATGGATTGCAAGATATTAGCACTTAAATTCACAAAAATTACTTTTGGACCCTATAAAAAAATAGGGCAACATCCCGTGGTCTATCATGTCTATCGTTAGTCTGGGTGTAGGGTAGTAGGTGGTTGCTTGCTAGGCCACTTGTAGCTGGTTGTATCTTTTATTTCTTGGCAATGAAATTCCATTTTATTTGTTTAAAAAATATCTACATCCCATGCTTTTATTTCTTTCAAAAAATATTGAAAATTGGATGAAATTAAGGACTTCAAAGTTGACTTTAGAGCAGAGAATCCATAACTACTCATAGACTAAAAACCCTCATAACTTTCATTTCATAAATCAAACTAGAATGATTCAAGGCTTTTTACAAATATATAGATCTACTAAACCAATTTCAAATTTTTTTGTTTTTGAAAAAAGTCATTTTTTCTAATCTACCCAAGTTGCTTGAGTTGAAAAAGGAACTACAGATTATATAATAATTTTTTAACCATGTAATCAAAAGTTATAAAAATTATAAGGAAAAAAATTGTCCACATATTGTGTGAAAATTGTAAAGACAATAATAAAACTTTACTCATCATAAATTGCTGAAAATTGCTATGTTGCCAAAGAAAACATGTTTGGTCTTTTAAGGATTAAGGATTTTATATATTTCCCAAACCTGGTAATATTTGGAACTATAGAACCTACCAATTTGAATCATTTTATGGTTGTTGGCACCTATAGAGAAACTTTTACTTGAAGGAAGATGAAACTTTTTATCCAATTCTATATTTTTTTAAATTCTAGTCTTTTTATGTTTCAAATAATGTTTTTAGCACTTTGAGTCTAGAATTTGATTTTCAAACAATTGAAGTCTAAAAGTAATCTAATAATATAAGGACCACATGTGATTTATTTTTTTCCTATTTTTTGCCATTTAATTTAGTATAATCTTCCTAATATTTGAAGTCTGAGTTTGAAAGTTGAAACACACTATTAAGTTTCTAAATTTTTGCAATGATTTTATTTCCAATTTTTTTAAGAAAAAAATATCATATGTCAATACTAGAGTTCCTTTAATATTATGTCTAAATCAATTTTCGTGATCTTAGTTTTATAAAAATTCACTACAAAACTTATTTCAAAATGGTCACTTAAATGACAATTTCTCCACATACACAATGTGCATTAAAATTGAAATTTTAGTTCCAAAGCCATTGAAGTACTCATAGTATTAAAACATGGCCATTAGTAATTTATCATATTATTCATTAGAAATCAATCAATAGTTTGATTCAGTTCTAATTATTTAAATGTATATACTTCTCATATTTTCCATATTTAAAAGAATGAGACAATATAACTTACTATAGTTAAAGTTAATCACTACCAAATTTCACATATACTTAAATATAGAAGAAGATACAAAAAAATTTCATGGAGGGTATGACTTCTTTGACACTTATGTATGTAATAACACATTGTCTACAATGGTATTGTCTTATTTTGGAAACATTTACACATTCAAGGCAAACTTTCTATGATCTTCATATATTGTATTACCTTTTTATTCCATAATCTCAAAATAATTGTTTCCTTGGTAAAAGGTATAGGCAATAATAATAAGGTGTGTACAACAAATCGAACCCTCACTCCTAAATGCCTTACTTCTTCTTTGATTGTTAATAAATTAGATCCATAGTCAAATATCATGCCTATACTAAATTTAGCCTATTGATTTGTGTTTGAATATATATATACTAAATTTTTATCATATGAAACTTTAAACCATCTATGATTGTGAAAAAGTTAAAAAATTTCATCAAAATATTGTTATTATGATTTTTTAAATGGCAAAAACAATCTAATTCATTTGAATATTTTGAAGTAGAGGTAGAAATGGAGACTAGTAGATTGAAACTTTTTTAGTAAATTTTTTAATTTCTTGTACCCAAAACTCCATTGAAAAGATCTTCAAGTAAACTCCACTATCAAATTAAATTTCTCCTACAATATGATAGATGTGCAAAATATTGATAGTTTTTGATAGTAAGAAATATCAAGTAATTTCTTAAAATATGAAGGTAGAAATAAAATGACATCAATAATAATATAAATTATAGTAATAATTTTAGATTTTTTCCCAAAATGGAGGTTTGAATGAAAAATATACAATATTGTGTTGATTGGATTCTAACACATAGGGCTTGCTATTGCAATAATCCTTTCAACTATTGAATCTTTTTTTAACTTTCTAAATGAAGTAGATAGAAATATTGTTATGCTCTAAAGAACCATTGTCCCCGCAAGAGACAATTTGTAGTTTGAATTGGTTATTATAAGCTAAAATGTACTTGATTTTTTAAAACTCTTTGGAGACATGTAGTTCTCCAAAAATGTGGGCATAGAATATATGAGCTTATGAGCCTAGGAATTTATATCATAGATATCATCTATCATTATTGATGAATATATTATAAATATGTAGGTTATAGATTCTATCCATGTTATAGTATAAATATGTATAGATACAAATATTATAAACACATTCAAATGTTTGTAGGTACTCACCTACAACTAGGTTCAAGACTTGTAGGCTCGTGTATTTACATACATGTGCTAGCATTGTTGATAGTTTTGCAAGAGCTTTATAAATATATAATTTTTGTTTCAATCCACTACCAAGTGAAGAAGGTATGGGTTTTTTAAGCAAATTCAACTCAAAGGGTAGGCTAGATTGCCAATATTTGGTTGACTAAGGCCCGAGGCAACGATGCTAGCGTGTGAGCATGAACATGCAAACATGTGAGCTTCTAATATGTATGTAAGTAGATATACTACCACCTTTGAAGGTGTTTATAGTAAAACTACCTATAGTATAAATACACTCTTATCATAGAAGGTTTCCATAATATAAGCACCTATACTAAAGGTGCATCATCTTTGAGGCTCATAAGCTCACACTTCTATGCTCACATACTAGCAACCGTGTCAAATAATGGAGGTCTTTTGAAAGGACGATCCAAATACCACCCGCATTTTTTTCAATGCATGGGATTCCAAAACTTTATGATCTTGTCTATAAATATGAACTCTTTATTTTCTTTGTTCAAATAGTTTGTAAAGAATGTGGGAGATTTGGAAATGGCTTTAGTAGAAAAATGAACATATTTTAAGTACCTATTCAACATCCTTTGCATGGCTAGTTTGAAATTGAATTGCTTGTCAATCTTATTATTCTTGTGGATTCCCTTATTCATAAAAAATTCACAAAGAATGCAATATCCTATAATAATATGCACATTGTCTCTACATAATAAAAAATAACAAGCAAAGGATCTATACCATCAAGAAGATAATTAATAGACACACCTTGATTAGGCATTGTAGTATTAAAAAGCTTTTCTATCTCAATAGCCAAGTGCCATGCATACAAAATGTAAAATTAGAAGAATTTTATGATTGAGACAAAAGGCTTAAAGAAATGTTTCTCAAACAATAGGGAAAAAAATAAATACTCACTTGGATCCACCATGTAGTTTTATGAAGCCATTTAAAGAAGTCAATATCACTAAATTTTGGTTTAAAAATTTTTGAGAGCTTGAAGAAGAGAAGGAGACTTGTTCAACCTCTCTAGCCATTTGATCTTTATAAAAGTATTAATTGTTGAAGTTGCTAGCATCCAAAATTTCTCTCAAATCTAATTTAGACTATCATCATGAGTTTTATAGTGAATGTTTACCTACTCCAAAAATGCCATTGTGTATTTAGGATTTGCAATGAGAAGTTGTTTCTTTAGTTTTGAATGAGAAGCTACTTTGACCTTGTTAACATTTTTGGAGATCTACTTAGTGATTGCATTGAGAGTCTAATATGCTAGATTGAAATACTTCTCATTTAATTTCCTTTTAGTAGCAACAATAGTGTCCCACAATTCTTATTGCACAAAAGTAGAATCACATAAAAATAAATATAAGTTTACATGACAACAAATGTTTTGCATATTCATAAGAGGATTTCTGGGCCCCCAAGAGACTGTTTCAGGGGTGTTCCCCGAAATTGTTCTCACTGCTGCAGACCAGCACCCTGCTGGTCGGAATTTTTGAATTTTGAAAAAAAAAAATTAAAATTTTTTTTTTCAAAAAACTTCAGAATGTATTAAATAGAAAAAAAACGATTTAAAAAAATATTTAAAAAATATTTAATATTTAATTAAAATTAATAAAAAATTAATATTTTCTGACGTGGCAATCGCTCAACCACATCAGCATTGTGTTCCCAGCGTTCCCAATGCGTTCCCAGCGTCTGGGAACTCGCAGTCTCTTATAGGAGCTGAAAATCCTCTTATGAGAACAAGATATGATAAAATAAAATGAACAAAAAGAACAAAGAGGAAGCCTTTGAGCTAAATAGAATATGAAACCAAAAATAGAAATTGAGAATTGAACCTAATACAAGATTCCATTTAGAGCCTCAACAATTAGAGTAAACCAAGTTTGTTATTTTGTTTTTTGCTTGACTTCAATTGTAGCAAGATCCTCTTTAGAGACAAGTTTTTCAAAATATGAGAGCAATTGCTTAGTGATACTTTGAATGCAATAAAGCTTGTGAACAAGATTTATGAAAACATGGAACTTTTGGTTTTATGTGGCAAAATATGTGAAGTGAATATCCAACTAAAAAAAGGAAGAATAGTGTCAATGATGCAAACCAAATAAGATTTAGAGACTAAGAAGTTAAATGAAATGAAATGAAAAATAATAAAAAGATAAAAGATTACCAATTGACTTCATATAATGTGGCCAATATAGTTGCAATGTCCCCCTTAACCTCCAAAATGATACATTCAACAACACAATGCCATTCAAAGTCATTTGCATGATCTCCATTGATAAAATGAACCCATGCTTGCAAATAGTGGTTGCCATCCTACATTATGAACATCTTGCCAGAGAAATCTTTAAGATCCTCATCATTTTGTAATTCTCTCTCAAATGTAACATTTGCTCACCCAATTGGTACTACACATTTTGATAATGTCATATGTCATGTCTTCTATCTTCCCTTCATTCTTCTCCAATGTAACATAGAAAGCTCCATTTCCTTCCATATAACCACAAATAATAAAGTGTGTAGCTAAATTCATTACACCATTCTTCAAAAAAGGCCCAACAATTGGTAAAGATATCATATAGCATAAAGAAACATTGATTTTTGATTTTGTTTATGGTCGATACCCTAATCAATACCTCAATTGCTCAAGACAAGAAGAAGTATTCACAATCTCTTTCAAAAAAACCGTGCAATTATAATTCCAATCTATCTACAAAAAAAAAGGCTAAAGTGAAGTGTCTACTCTTTGTGCTTGTGGATCTCTATCTTGTCAACATTTCAAAAACAATGTAGAAATCAAGATTAAAAGAAGTTGTAGTTTATGTATTAAAAAACACACAATTGAATTAGCATTTGTTAATAGTTGTGGTCTAAGGAGGTCGAATAATTTTAGCAATAAATCAAACCCCTAGCATGCATAGAAAGTTTATTTATGTCTTTATATCGTAGCTGCCAATGGCTAGGGTCTAAGAAGGCCAAAAACTTTTTAGCACTTCAACAATTTTTAGCAATGTAGCATATGTTGAAAGCAAATGTAAGTCTCTAACACCATGACTTTCAATGGCAGGGATCTACAAAGGCCAAAAACAATTTCAGCATTTGATAGGTTTGAAGCTATCTAACATATATTAAAAGTAAATGTATGTACCAAAAATCATCGCCATCAATGATAGGGGTCTAAGAAGGCCTACAAAATTTCTACATTTGATGAGTTTGTTGCAATTTAGTATATGCTAAAAGCAAATGTATGTCTCTAAAATCATAGCCATCAATGGTTAGGATCTAAAAAGGCCCAAAAATTTCAACATTTGATGAGTTTGTAGGGTTGTCTTCAAAGGTACTGATGCACCAATATATGAAAGGAGGGGAAGAGGACAAAGAAAAAGCTACTACCATCAAAGAAGGGGAGGCTACAATGGAATTCAAGTGAATAGATGTGCATGAAGAAACAATGATCCAAGCAAATGAAGAGACAACAAGTGTGCGGAGTAATGCAAATCTAGGTTTGTGGCTCATTTATTTTTTAGATCCCAATCATTGATGGTTTCATTTTTTTTTTATTCTAGTGTACTTTCAACATTGGCTACAATTTTGTAAAATGATTTATTGTCTTCTACTTTTCCAATGGACAGTTGTTAATAGCCAAGCTTTTTTGGATTCTAATTTAGGGTTTACAATATTTTGATTTCATAGAATGTTACAATTTATTTTGCCTTTCTTGGACCCTAGTTGTTGATTGCAATGCTTTTTCAAAACTTAAATTTGTTTCCAATAGAGACCGCAAAGTAGTCAAATGTAGAATTTTTTTTGGCCTTTCTAGCCCCTAGCCGTTGACAACCATGCTTTTGGAGACAAACATTTGTTGATAGGGTAGGCAAGAAGTTTGATCAAATGCTAATTTTTTTTGCCTTCTGAAACCCTAGTTGTTGACGGCCATGTTTTTTGGGACATATATTTGCTAATAGGATATCTTAGGGATTTCATCAAATGCCCAAGTTTTTTTGGCCTTCTTAGACACTAGTTGTTGATAACCATTTTAGAGACATACATTTGCTTTCAACATATGCTAGATTGTGCAAAGACAACATAGGATTTAGGTTGAAGATAATGTCTAAAAATAAATAAATAAATAAAAAATAGTTAAATACACCTCAAGAGAATCTTCTAAATAACTTCTACAATTTTTAAGGTTTCAAGACAAAAAAATTTGTACTTGTAGATTCTATACATCAAATTCACTCTAATTTTTTTCAAAATTTTTGGACACTTGAAGAGTTTTACAAAAACTGACCCAAAGGGTTGAAAATCAAAGGGCTCAATTTTGGCTAAAAATCAGCAAAATTTGAAGATTTTAGACCAGATTTCAAGATGTTTCAGTTTTTAAGCCATAAAAGACTTAAGATACATCTTTTCTTTACATGCTATATACTGTAGGAATTGGGCTTTTGATGTGCACAAAATGATATAAAGCTACAAAAGATATGTCTAGAAAAACACTTTCACTTACATTCTAGTTTAAAATCACTTGTAATAGTTACTTGCTTAACATTCTATTAGTACCTACAAGATCTATCTCCAATTCCAATGTTAGTAGTGTTCATTGTTGTTGTTACTCTTCTTCTTTTTCGTCTACTTCCCCATCTACTTCTATTTCTTCTTCATTATTGTATTCATCACAATCATTATATTCAAAGGCAATCTTTGATTGAGCTTTACAAGAATGGGCCCAACCTCCATGATAGTCTTTCTTATTGCTTCACATGAAACTACACCTTCATATATTAAATTTCTCATTGTACCCAACAAATTAGTTGAGCTAACTCAAGGCAACCGTCTAATCATTCTAGCTGTCAACAATTGCCTTCTATTCAAATAACGAATGTTGTTTTTTGCCCTCCTCTTTTTCCTACCCATGATTGGAATGTCCAACACTCACAATAGATAAAATAAGTTCTCTTGAATTGAAATAATCAATTACCAAGGCATTTTAATGTCAACGTTTGCCATACTACATCATTGGCTCTTTGGAACATGCATATCTATGTATTATTTCATCAAATATGTTTAATAAGCTTCTATATCCTATAAGACTTTGAGAACTCTTCTCTGCAAGGTTTTCGTTTCATTTGGAACAACTCTAAAGGTCTCTCTTTTATATTCACACCCTTGCATATGCAAACATCATTGTTTGCTTCTTAGTACATCTTGCTCACACTTTTCTTTAATGCTTTATTATAGCTAGTATTGTTGCTAAAGATCATGAAGTCTCATTTGTTTTACCACTAGGTAATCAAGATTTTGTAAATGTGCCTACTTATTTTCCTTCATGGCTACTTTAGATTCTCTCCTTCTTCTATTGTCATAGAGGAAGAAGTCCAAGGTGATAATGGCATTGTTAAGAAATTTATTTTGCAATCAAGATGTAGCAGTCATAAATGATTCTATTGGCTTCTTCTTGCACAATGCTATAGGGTTTCTGGTCCCTTGCCATAGCTCTTGCTAACTTCAATTGAAAAAATAATACTTGTTTTTGAAAAATCCAATGGTGAATGCCCATAACTATGTCCTATCAAAGTGGAGTTCTGCGGTAGTGGATGCTCCAAGAATACAATTTTGTTCAATGTCAACAATGTCAAATGTGAGTATCTAGATTGAGTAATAGAATTATTCAATGATTTTGAAGACAAGATGCCAATTAAACATTGGCAATCTTCTTCTTTGAATGTTTCTTTGCTATGAACAGTGAATTCATACATTCCTACTACCTTCCGTATTACAGTTAGTATTCTTGCATTGTTTGGGTTTTCTTCTCTTCTTCTCCCTCCCTATCATTGTGATCCCTTAAATGTATTAGAATGCCTTTGCAAATTGTCTTTAGTGCGCAGATTATAAAAGGAACTTGTCCAGGTTAACTTTGATACCATTGAATGTCAAAAGGTTCAACTTCTCCCAATTAGAGTTGATGGTGACATTCTTTTAAAACTACTGCTGTATCGTCGATCCACATGTGGGATAAAATGCATAGGAAGCATGGATAAACAATATGATAATCATGCATGGAAACGCACCATGATGTCAAACATCCATAATGATCAAGATTTAAAGTTCAAAAAGTCAAATTGTATTGGCCTATTAGTTGATATGTGAAAATACAAAATGTCATTACCTTGCACATGCTTCAAAAAGAAATGAAATTGAGTGAATTGGGACCACCAAACAACCTTTTAGCCTAGGTCAAATTCTTCCCCTTGACTCTACTCTGCTCTACAAAGTTTGTAGATAGTCTCCAATTTGTTTTAGTCTTTGTAACTTGTAGATTTATTACGTACTGAGAACTAGAGATTTGTCACCCGCATACATCCAAATAGATGTCCATTTGCATGCAACTGTTGATGGTCAATACAGAGAGTCTCTTGAAGTAATCACTGAACTAACTACTCACAAAGTGGCTAGGACTCATACAACCAAAACTTCTATCATAACTATAGCAACAAGTAAGGAGTCCCTCAACACATTCCTTATTACAATGGGCCCAAACCAAAGGAGATGCTTCATAGTGATGCATTAAAGAATGTCATAGATAAATTCAAGCTCCTTAGCTCATCTAATGTGCGCAAGATTATATTCTCTTTACAGAGTAATAACAATGGATGGAGGTGAGATTGATCAAATTTTTGACACAAAAGGATATGCTAAAATGGAGTATACCCTACGCATGGGTCGAATTTGACAAAAATTAATTGAAATTGAAATTGCCTAAATTCTTTAAATATTTTTCAAAAATTGTTGAATATTTGAAAAAATTGTTAAGCAACTTTGCCTAATATTGCAAATTTTTTGTAATTATGTCAAAGTTTACAAGTACTAAATCAAATGAAGTACTTCTATTGTAAATGTAAGGAATTTTGAATAAAAACATGACATAAATGGAACAACATTCAACAATATTACAAATTTACAATCATGCATTGATATATGCATGCAAAATAATGAACTTGACCTACACCATCTTGGCTATGGTATTAAGTTTCAATACCTGAAAACAATCACTTATGTAAATCAACCTTTTTTTTATCAATTCTAAAATTTGGATGTTAAATTAAGTTTATATTTTAAAACTTTATAGAAATGCAAAGTTTATTTCATACTACCCCCGTACATGAAGGATTGTTTATAAATTATGATTCATACTTTTAAGTTTCAACAAAGTCGAAAATACCAAGTTGTTTTATAAATCCTTTTGTAAATAATTTTTTTTTCCTAAAAAGCAATTATGGTCAATATCGTTAAAATGGCGATATTCCAAGTGTCATTTTGACAAATTCCAATGCCATTTTAACATATTCCATGTGCCACTCTGACAAATTTCAAGTGCCATTTTGACATATTTTGTGTACCATTTTGACATAGAGGCCTAGATGTAGAGGAAGAAAATGTGTCATTTTAACGGAATATCATGCCATTTTATTGGAATACCGCCATTTTAACAAAATTGACCATAATTCATAAATATGACTATTTATTATTGAAAAGCCATTTACAAATAGTGAGTACATAAACTATATCAAAGGTGCAAAAAGACCTTTGATCCTACAAAACATGGTAGGCATCAAGTCCAAATTAAGTTCACTACTTAGCACTAGTTTTAAGAAAAAAATCACATAGTCAAATTTACTATCATCTCTAAAACATCAACATCATCAAACAAATCGTCCCAATATTCATGAAGCTCTTCAAGTTCTTTGCAAATGTTGTCTCCACCTACAAAAAGAGATGATTTTGAATCAGCCTCCATGGCTTCAACTTGGAATGCTCTATCAAATGATCTGAGCAATCAGCATTTAGCCCAACCTCTTTTAATCATCTCTCAATGACATCTGACATATTTCCAAGCTTCTAAAAGCCACTCACATATGCAATCACGTAAAGTACCTATATGTAAGTCAAGTTTGACCTCAGAAGGCCCATCAAGGTTGGCCTCTTGTGCTTGACATTCAAGATGCTCTTGAATACAAGTAGTAGTCCATTGCTTGAAGCATTCGGAGAATGCACATTTCAATGGCCTTTGTATAACCACATTTGTAGGTTGAAATTTAGAGGTACAATTGGTAGGTACAAATAATACACAAACTGAAGGAAATTCTTTCTTCATCCATGAAAGAAAGGCCTTTGATTTGTGCACTAACCAGTAGTCAATGAGCCAAACAAATTTTTGATTTGCTAGTAAACCTATTGTGTGTGAGATACGCATATAATATGGAATAAGAATCTTTTGTACAAATTCTTTGCAAGTCTTCAAATTCAACCAATGATTCTCTGTCATTGAAAAGTAAAAACCAGAATCCAAACACTATGTTGCAGATGCACTTTTGGGTAAGCACCAATTAGTCTTACCCGTAAAAATGATTTGAAAGGGAAGAAAATAACCATCAGCTGCCCATGAAACATAAACATTCACTTGCTGCTTATCTTCCATTCCGATTGCCTTCACATCCTTCATACTTTTTCTCTCCCATGTATGCTCCCTTGCCATGGGAACTAAATATATGCCTATAAATTAGCCATGAGAAATTACATTATACTCAAAATTTGAGAAGAACACATGTATGTCAATGTTGTTTGCATCAATCATAGCAATTTGAACAGCAAAGACATTTTTACATAGTTCATAAAAACATTATTAATATATAAAACAAAACTACCTTAAAAATATAATACAAAGAATGCACATACCTATTTGATCAGTGTTAACAATCAGGGCAAGAGGTATGTCATATGCTTTTATCAAATAAACAAGTCTATAAGCCATGCATTTTCCTAGATCTTCCCAATCTTGTGGAAGCTTTCTGCAAGCAATTAAAGCTTGACAGTAACACCAATTCAATTGTGTCTCCATGAAGTGTCAAGTCCACTCCAATGTAACTTTGAATTTTTCCAAAAGCTTTGGAGCATGAGCTGAAATGTAGCCCACAATAATGGGTTGCACAATTCCAGCACCTAAAGATTGCCCTGCATCCCTCATTTTCAAAAGCAAATCACAAATGCCTTTGATGACATCAGGTCTTGAAGAAAGAGGACCTTGATTTTGAGCCGTAGGAGTGAACTGGCTTCTTCTCTTTGACATGTTCCAAAAATTTGGGCTTCAATTTTCCATCAAATGTGAACTATTCGTATAGGGATCCTTGCGAAAGTTTATCAAAAAACCCTTCACTTGAATTAGGTTTCCTAAAAAGACAATCAATGCACAATGTCCAATTGTCTGTAAATGATAATTACAACATTAAATAGATTACAAAAGAATTTGAGATACAAAGACACATCAAAATAATTTGAGATTTGTATGTCCAAGACATGATAAATTTAAAGGGTCACTGAATCCAAGTATTTAGAAAATCAAAGAATTTAAATTATATTTTGTAGGCATACTAGTATCTTACAAATTCCCTAAAGAAATCAAATTTCTCAAGCGGTTTTGTCTACCGATGAAATTCCAACAACCTCTAATGCAAATAAAACAAAAATTTATTGACTATATCATTCATCAAGTAGAATGAAAAACATTTTGTATACCTGTGAGTAACTTGAAGATAGTGCAAAGCATCACCAATATGTCAACGTTGTTTCATGGAAGCTTCAATAAGAGGCCAAGTCTTTGCTCAAAACCAATTAGTGTATTAACCTCTCCTTTTTGGTATCTTGCATTGGGATTGAAGTGGAAGTGGATCCCTTGGTGCCATAGAGAGGAGTGTTGCTTAAAGACATCGAGGTCTACGAGGTCTTCCGATTGGATTTTTTGGTTTGATAGGAGCAACATGTTGGCATATATATTCTTCATCTTCTGCAAGTTTTGATGCAATATTTTCCAACGCCAAATATTTCTCTTCTTCACTGACTTGTTTTATAAATTTGTCAGAGGCACTTGCTTAGAAGCCATCTTCAAAACCCTAAGCAAAAGACTACCCACAACTGTAAATCTCAATGTTCATCTCTATCACTTTCCATTTCTAAAGTGTTTGCCAAAACTTTCCTCTTCTTCAAACACAAAGAAGGTAGCAGTATTCTTGTTTTTGTACACTTGCACCTCAAAGCCCTATTCCAGATGGCATCTACAAGAGACAAAGCTCTATAAGTTACTAGTTTATAAGAACAATGAATTGTCGTTCAGGATTAGCATCTTGTAAACAATACACACAACTGCATACACAAATAGTCCCTGCCATTTCATGCCACAAAAAACACAAAACAAGCATCTACTTCCAAAGGATTCAATTGAAGAGTAGAAGTTTCAAAATACCTCAAATGGCCGATGCTAAATGTGCAAATGGGAAATGATCAAGTGGAGAGTTCAAATTACTCACCCACCCGAGCGCCCACTAGAGCGCTCGCCATGAGTTTGGAGAAGAGACATAAATGACAGGTTTAAAACAACAAGGAGAGATGCCGAAAAGCCAAATATACATTGAGTGACTTGTCAAAATTTGGAAAAAAAGAAAAAAGGGGTGCTAAAGTCACGCCCTATTAAAAAAATAATTATTTCGGCTAGTGATCGCCAAAACCGACCATTGCATACGGGATCCGTAATAGTCTATTTCCAGGATAAGGGCAAGGCAAGGTCTGTTTGTTCAAAATGCTTGTGGATGGTCTTGGAAGTGGAGTGGACCTTGTATGATATATGCAATCAAGTAGCAATTTTGAGAATTGTTTTGTCACATTTGATCATGTGAAGAGGATAAGATTGTGGACAACAATTGCTTGTCACATCTATGATTCCACTTATTGCAAAGTCATGACCATTGCAAGAGTAATATGCAAATTTAGGGCATCAAAGGCCAAATCATTTTTCAGTGTTGTCTAAATAAGGTCATGGTAAGAAGTCGGGTGTTACATCCAACCTTCAAGGGATTAATCATTTTTTTTTCATTTCTTGTGAAGTGTCAAAGTGGCGATATTTCATTTTATTGTCGAGCTCCAAATCTCAACATTAATCCATATATTGGATAGAAAATATCATATTAATACATAATACATATCTATCATTCTATTTTCATCCATTCACTAGAAAAAAACTGCACTATTCTTGCCAAAAACTGTGTTGAACTTGTCAAATTTGCGTTTTACTTAACAAAGACTGCGTTGCAATTGCGTTATATTCAACACAATGTGTGGAGTGGATTGTGTTGAGTTCTCCCTTCATAATGCAAAATTTTGCGTTTCAATGTTTCAACACAAAATTGAACAAGTAAAATGTAGAATTTCATGTTACAATGAAAAATTCTGCATAACAAAGGGAGACTTCAACACAATCCACTCCACACGTTTCTGTTGACTATTATATATTTTTTGTCAAATACAACGTAGTGTTTTTCTAGTGATTATTTGGCGATTTCATCCACTATTTTTTTTTAAATTTGAAGTTTATTGGCAATTTCATCCAAAATTTCATCGTTTTTTTTCCTATAGGCTTGGTGCCTAGCCAAAAAATTTGGTGCAATTTTGCAACAAATCACCAGAAAAAACAGCCCTGGGATTAATGTGTGATAGTATTGAAGCCAACTTCAATGTAGTTTGCATTGTATATGGGTTAGAGGATCCATCTATTCCAATGTTGGATTGTGAAAAGACTTTCTTGTCCAGTTGGGCAACAAGCATGTACAGTAGGGGTCCCAATCAAAATGGTATTTTAGAATCCATAGTGAAAACAGTTTTAGCTCTGCCAGCTTTGACAACCTTGTGAGAGCTCAAAAATTGATATTTTATTATGAATTTTTTTCACAAAATCATCTATAAATTAATAACATTCATGAAAAATTTCAAGGCCAAAAAACTTACACAAAAAAATATTCAAAATCTATCAACATGTGTAGTGATGAAAAAAAATTCACTATTTTTGACTTTGACACCTTCCCAAGGATTGAAATTTTTTTTTGCCATGAAATTTTTGGCATGAAATAAAATTTATGTTCCTAATATGTATGAAAATTTTCAAGGTCAAAAGATTAATTTTTAAAAAGATATTTGAAATCTCCCAACATGTGTAGTTTTGAGAAAATTTTCACAATTGCCAACTTTGACACCTTCCCAAGGGCTGAAAAATTGGTTGCTTACCATGAATTTTTTTTGTGAAGTCATCTCTATGTTGATAACATGTGCTCCAAATTTCAAGTTCAAAAGTCTTACCAACAAAAAGATATTTGAAATCTCCCAACATGCATAGCTCTAAGAAAATTTTCACTTTTGCCAACTTTGACACCCTCCCAAGGGCTGAAAATTTGTGTATTTACAATGAAATTTTTTGCCTGAGATAGTCTCTATATTCATAATATATGCTCTAAATTTCAAGTTCAAAAAACTTATCTAAAAAAAGATATTTAGAATCTCCCAACATGTGTAGTTGTGAGGATGAGTTTTTACATCTATGTCAAATTTTTAACCTACAAAATGACACTATACTAAGGGCTCAAAAACTCGCCCTCATAACTACACATGTTGAGAAATTTTGGATGTCTTTCTTTTGGTAATTCATTTGAACTTGAAATTTGGAATACATATTATCATTTATCAACAAAGAGATGACTTCACACAAAAAAATTCATGGTAAGCAACCAATTTTTCAGCCCTTAGGAGGGTGTCAAAGTTGGCAATTGTGAAAATTTTCTCAAAACTATACAAGTTGGGAGATTTTGAATATTTTTTTAAAAATTAATCTTTTGACCTTGAAATTTTTCACACATATTAGGAGCATAAAGTTTATTTTATGCCAAAATTTTCATGTCAAAAAAAGAAGTTCAATCCTTGGGAGGGGGTCAAAGTTGAAACACTAGTAGAAATCCCTATTTAATGTGACAAGACCTAATTTTTCTTGACAGATTTTGCTAGACATCAAATGTAACAACCCATATTTTTATGTCAACATTGATGTTATATTGAACATTTTTGTTGACATAAAAACATGAATTGTTACATTTGATGTTTAGCAAAATTTGTCAAGAAAAATTAGGTCTTGTCACATTAAATAGGGATTTCTACTATTTAAAGTAGTGAAATTTTTTTCACTGCTATACATGTTGGTAGATTTTGAATTTTTTTTTTGTAAATTTTTTGGCCTTGAAATTTATCATGAATGTTATTAACTTATAGATGATGTTGTGAAAAAAAATTCATAATAAAATATCAATTTTTGAGCTCTCAGAAAGTTGTCAAAGTTGTCAGAGTTGAAATTGTTTTCACCATTTTGATTGGGACCCCCACTATACAAGTATACAAAGAAGCTAATTGGAAAAAAATTCCAGAAACAACATATTTGACTTTGCAAGTAGTACAAGGATGTAACACAATGTATAAGGTAGACAAGATATATCTAGATATCAAAGCTTGGTAGTATTCTTTAGGACTTCCATAAGAATTGGCTATCTATGAACTTGAGGATTGGTTAGCAATTTGGCTCTTTTGATATTGTCAATGGGGTACACTCATGAATACAATATGACCTCTACTTTCATTGTTTATCCTATTTTTTAAATTCTATTTCTTATCCTATATCCTTAACCACTTGAATAATGACTTCATTTAATGCCTCTGCAAAAATTGACACTTTGAAGAAGTTCTAGTAAACATCCCAATATGTAATCTAGCAAAAATAGGACACAACGAATGGATGTAGGTTTCTAGAAAATGTAGATTTGACTTGTTCGTTTCCATATGTGATAACTAGATTCAAGCCTTCATGTAGATGACCAACTATAGGGCTTATCTATAGAGGCCCTTCCAAGAAAGGCCCCTCTAAAGAAGATTTGAAATTGAAGAGGACTATGACATGTAGAAATAGAAAGAAGATTGCAAATGCATTGAGTGAGATGCTTGGAGCGGAAGACATTTGTACTAAAATTCCACATTTAGAATAGAAAGAAGTATTTGGAACCAACAAAGGAAAATTAGATCTTCTGATTGGTTCTCAAATCTCAAAGGTGATTCTCATTACCTTCATAAGGTTAATTTTTCTCATTTTCAAGTTCATATTAGATCATCTACTAGTAAAGAACAACTTGGAGCTATAGTCAACGGTGCTAGTATGTGAGCATGAAAGTGTGAGCATGTGAGCCTTGAGCATATAGATAAGTATGTATATGCAACCATTTGAAGGTGTTTATAACATAAACACCTATAATATAGGTGCTTATAGCATATATACACTATCAACATAAAAGGTTACTATAGTATAGACACTTATATCATAGATGTATAGTCTTCTAGGCTCATAGGCTCACACTTTTATGCTTACATAATAGCAACCCTCGAGCTATAGTTAAGGGGTTTAATACAATTCTACCCCATATCTAGTATACGGTGGAAACAAATTGCAATACATCGAAACAACATATAAAGAGAATTTCGCACAAGTCAAGGAAACAATATCATACCATTTAGAAGTACTCATAGGTCAAATGCAAGCTATTGATTATTAAGCATGATAAAGCCACTATTGTCTTTACTTATAGTAACAAACATGTGAATATAAGGGCATGATAGTTCAGATTGAAGATTTTTAGTTTTTTATTGACCAAATTGCATGATGTGTCATGGGACCTAAGCATTTTGAATGTTCTTACTTGACATGAGATTCCTAAGGTTTGGCTTCTTCTCATTAGTACCAATCTTATTATGTACTAAAACCATAGAACTTAAAGGAGATGGATTTTGTTTGCATTCCAGCATTTTAATGTCACCTTGATGTCTATTCACCTCATCAACAATATTCACTAGTAGAATTTTTTTTCTTCAGTTTTGTTGTTTAGGTCACATTGATGATCAATAGATTTTTATTGATTAATAGAAATTTGTTGATCATCAACGCGACCAAAACAATAAAACCAGGAAAAATTTCTACTAGTGATTTGAGCCTATTTTGTGAATTCATCCTTGATTAACACGTACCAAAAGAATCCCTTCTACTGGGAATGGCAAACAAGTTTATCAGAATAATAAGGCACCCACTGAAAATCACTGCAATTAGTGAAAAAGTGTAAAGAATGTTATTGCAAGTATTATTGGAATGAATTTCCTTCTTTACCTTATGCTTGATACTATTATTATACTTTTGTTTGGGATTGAACCTAACCAAAAGGTTTTAACATTACACTTTCGAATTTTTCATCTTACACTTGTCCCCAATATTGAAGTATAAATATGATCTCCATTGAAAAGCATGGCATGTAGATAAACTACAAACATCTTTATCACATCTTTTGTTACTTTTCAAAATTCAATTATGAGATTGATATGTTCATCCATGCTCCTACCTTTAGCTCGGATGAAATTAAAAAAAATCCTTATTGCTACGAGAAATCATCAAGATGTGCAAGTGAGTAAGTAACTTGACAAATATTAGCATGATATGAAGTATCTAGGTAGTGTTGATATATTATTTAGGAAATCTCCAAATTCAAGAAGCAAATTATTAAATTCATATTTCAATATGTATTCCTTATTGTAATGAACAAATATTTCATTATGTATAGAATGTTCAACATACTATGAAATTTTCATACTATAATATTTTCGTTGCATTTGTCTTCCTTTCATCTTTAAAATTGTCTCTAAATTAATTATCTATATTCTCACTTTATTAACCCACTTTATGACAACATTATAGACATTTTAGAACCTTCTAGATTTATCAATAGCTTCCAAGTATGTTTTAGAAGCTTTTGTAGTGTTCCGAAACTTTCATAGTGTTCTAGAAGCTTTTATAGAGTTCTAGATGAACCCTCTACTTCTCTTAGATAGTAGTATATATAGGGATTAAAGTTAAGGTAGTCATCAATCTTAACAACACATCCGTCTATGATCCTAGTTCTTAAATTTAGTTTCAGCCTTATACTTATTGACTTTAATATCAAGTCTTGTTATCATAAACTTGTGTAGTCTTATCTTGATTTGTCTTTTACACATTTGTTACAGTTTATAGAGAGTGTTTTCCAAATTTTGTTTTGGAAGTTTGTTTTTAGCCTTATTAATGAACGAACGTAGTTTCTGTTGAGTTTTCAATTTGTTATACTAGTCATTGACAAAACCAAGGGTAAAATTAATATTAGAGCTTAGTTTTCTTGATTTGTTGTAGATTACCATCCTTAAATATATCCAAACACTTGGAAGGTTGCAAACTACCCTCTTCTAAAGTCTAAACTAGTATTATTTTTCTCAGCAAAGTGATTCTTGAATGTACATAGACTAACGTCCTTTTGAAGACAACTTTTAATACTTAGATATTGTAAGTTATCCATCTCTAAATTGGTTCTTGTCTATCAAAACAATCGTTTGTGTGTTTTTACCGAAGAAATCAAGATGACAGGAAGTGAAGACATTAGTACGATAGAGTCTATATTAGATCTTGTTTTGAAGGTCATTGATTCCTTGTCAATGAGGACAAATGTCCTTGAAGACTTTGGTGTGACAATAAGAATAATTGAGGCATCTCAACCCATACAATCTACGTCAACTTCAAGAACAAGTTTACCTACTCAAGGCTAAAATTTAAATATTCCAACTAAAAAGGAGCCAAAAATTAGTCTCTTGAGAAATTTGATATTTTCCAATTAAAATTTCAAGAGTTTGTAAATCAAGTTCAACTCATCATCACCCTCCATCCTCAATGGTTCTCAATAAATGAATGACAAGTGGGCTTGATTGGAAGTTTGTTCATGAAACAAGCTTTATCTTGGTTTGATACATGATTTTCAATACTAAGCAAATTTGAAACATTTTTTATTGTTTTTGCCAAGGCATTTTGAGAATATGAGAAGAACCGTTGGGCGTCAACTAAAATTTGTTCATTACAACAAAGATTGCGTTTAGTTTCATTATATGCATTTAACTTTCAACAACTTATTTGCTATATTAATTGGAGAGAAGAACTTATAAGCCAATTCCAATGGGGCTTAAGGGATGATGTGAACTTCTAAAGGATTTGCTACTATCATTTCCTGATCTTTAAATATTGAATGAAACAATAAATTAAGTTGTAAGGTATAACAATCAATTATTTTAGAGGTGTTGAGATCAATGCTCTTGGGCTAGACTAACATCACAAGCAAACCATGCATCAATAGCCAAGACAATACAAATGACAAGTACAATTTTTGAAGACCCAAAAGATATCCCTAAAAATATATGTGTTTTCTTCAACAAAATATATTTGATGTATTTGTTGACACAAACACTAAATCTGCGTTGAAAAACAAAAAAAACACAAATTTTGCATTTGCCTCAACAAACGCATCAAGTACATTTTGTTGAAGCAAACACAAATTTCTTTTAGTGCATGCAAATCAATGTAGTATAATTTGGACCATTGACCATAGTAGAAAACAACATTGTTTTGATGAAGATTTATGTTTATATTGTAGAGGCCCTAGTCACAAAACTACAAATTGTCAAAAAAACCGCAAGCAACATCCTTTGAAGACAAGAGTGGTACATATATCAGAAAATGAAAAAACTTAGTCACAACAAGGACTATGTAGCTCGAGCCTTCTATCTTATATATGAACTCAAGTCCTCAACTTACTTTTCAACCTTCTCATTGCTTTACTATACATCTACGCTTAAGCCCTAATAAGAAATTGCAAATTGATGCTCTATTAAATTTCAAAGTTTCAGCTTGTTTTTTAAATGAGGAGTTGGAAAACATGACAAAATTTATTTAACTAAACAATCAAATTTTGTACATGTAAGAACCATAGACAATCAAGCTTTATCCTTTGGGGATGTCACTCATGAAACCAAACCATTAGAAGTTTCATTTTAGGGACATAAAAGTACGATTATATTCAGTATTATTAAAAAAATCTTCTAATTCAATGGTTTTAGGACTTTCTTGGCTCAAAAAATATAACCCTATTGTAGATTCAAGGTCACAAAATTTATCAATTTCTCTCGAAACCTTTGTCGCAAAATGTTCTCCAAAACCTTCAGCTACTAAACTAATACTTGTTTTAGCTAGAGTTTTTATGAAAGTAACAAAAAAGGCGACTCCTATGTTGTCTATATATGACTCCAATTTAAGACAGCAATGATACTTCATCAAGTATTCCAATTCAATATAAAGGATTTAAAGACATATTTCAGAAGAAGAAATATTGATATATTATCAAAACATCAACCATATGATTGTACCATTAATCTTCTAGATGGAGCTTAGCTACCATTTGGTCCAATCTACAATCTATTACAAAATTTACTCTTGGCACTAAGAGAGTATATTGATAAAAACTTTGCAAATAACTTTATTTGGCATTCAAAATCTTTAGCGAAAGCATCAATACTTTTGTGAAGGAAAAAAATTATTTTCTTATAGATGTACATTGACTTTTGCAGTTTGAACAAAATAATAGTAAAGAATCTATATCTTTTAAAATTGATATTTGGACTTCTTAATTGATTGGGCCAAGCCAAGATCTATACCAAGACTGACCTTTGCAAAACATATAATTTGGTTTGTATAAAAAAAAGGACGAATGGAAGACAACATTTTGAACACAATATGGACATTTTGAATACAACATTTTACCATTTGGACTTACAAATGCACCACTTATTTTTTAGCATTTGATAAATGATATCTTCTATTAGTTTTTGGATCAGTTTATCGTATGTTATCTTAATGACATCTTGATTTATTCCAAGAATATTGAAGAACACGAAGAACACATAAAAATGGTATTACAAAAGCTACAAGATGTTGATTTATATGCCAAATTAAAAAATGCATATTTCATTAATCACAAGTACAATTTTTCAAATACATTATCTTCAATAAAAGATCATTAATGAACTCAAAGAAGATTCTAGCTATCATGGACTAGTCAAATCCTCAAACACTACGAGATGTTCTATGTTTTCTTGGATTTACCAACTTCTATCCAATCTTCATTTTAAACTCTTCCCAGTGGTAGCTCTACTAATTCAATTAACATGCAAAGACAAACTAAATTGGGGACGTGAAGTTGAGAAAGCCTTTTAACATTTGAAATTAGTTTTTGCAACAGTTCTAATTTGACTCATCTAAACTTTCCTAAATCATTCTATATAAAAATAGGTGCTTGAGATTTTGCATTAGTAGCAATTCTTTCACAAATGGGAGAAGAAGGCAAACTTCATCTTGTCACATTTTATTCAAGAAAATTTTCAATTGCTGAAATTAATTACGAGATTTATGACAAGGAGCTCCTTGCTATTGTAGACTTATTTCAAGAATGGTGCCACTTACTTGAAGGTGCATCACATTAGGTGATTGTATATACAAATTACAAAATCTTGAATATTTTATATTTGCTCCGGTTTTGAATCAACGTCAAGCTCGTTGGAACATGACATTATCTTGCTTCAAGTTCATCATCACATATTGTCCTAGAAAACAATAAGGATTATGAAATACCTTATTTGGAAAATCACATTTAGTACCAAACAAAGGAGAAGCATTATATAATTAACAACAAACAACTTTGCTAAAACTTAAGCAATTCCAACTTTGTATGACAATTATAGTAAGGAGAGTTGATTCTTCATTTTTTAACAAATTTCATATAGTATTGACTTCAAATCCTTTTGTTTTTTATATCAAGTGTCAATATCATGATAAAGATTATATATTCAAATTAAAGAACATTTTTTTGCACTTTGAAGAACGCCTATATATTCTACATGGTCCTATACATCTTTAAATTCTCTTAATTCAATGCGACTTTCCTACCATTGAACACTTTGGATTCAATAAAACATTAAAACTAGTGTTACAAGATTTTAGGTAGTTTCAAATGTGGAAGGCTATTAAAAACTTTGTACTTTCTTGTGACACATGTTTGAGATTCAAAAATCCACGACATCAACTGCATAGATTTCTACAACCACTACCTATTCTGAAGCAGTCATGGTCTTCTACATCTATGGATTTCATAATAGATTTACTTCCATCAAAGTCTTTAAACTCTATATATACAGTAGTGCATTGACTTATAAAGATGGTACATTTTTTTGTGTACAACAAAACAATCATTAGCGAAAAGACAACCAATGTCTTTCTTATACTATTTATCAATATCATAGGTTAACAAATGATATTGTATCTAATTGAGGACTGCAATTCATCTCCAAATTTTAGAAGTCTCTCTTCAAAACCTTAAAGGTAGATATCAAGTTTTTTTTGTTTTCCACCCACATAGAGGGACAAACTAAATGCATAAATCAAGTATTGGAACAATATCTATGTTGCACTATCAACTATCAACAAGATGAATGGACCTCACATTTGACTTTGACAGAATTTGTGTATAACAATACAACACATACTTCTACTCATCAAATACAATTTTTTGCCAATTATAGATATCATCCAAAATTTGATCTACTCAATGTTTCTCAAAATAATAGCTCAACAACTAAAAATTTGATCTCAAAGTTATCAAAGCTTCAAGAAATAATGGAAATACATTTACAAGAAGCTAAAGATCATTACAAAACATCAGCAAATGTATTATGTAAAGAATCACCTTCATTCTAAGTGGGTCAAAAAGTTTAATTTCTTCAATGCAACTTCAAAACTACTTGACCATGTGACAAACTAGACTATCAGCAACTAAGACCATTATCTATGTTCAAGTAAATCAATCTTGTTTTCTTTATTAGAGCTTTCAACATCAATGAAAGTACATTTAGTCTTTCACATTCCTCTTCTTGAGCCGTAGAAGGAGTCAAATTTATCAAGAAGAAGATAATCTCCATCACCTATTATTGAAATAGACAATTATGAAGAATATAAGGTAGAAAAAATACTTGATTCCTAGAGTAAACATGGCAAATTGGAATACTTGGTATATTGACATGGATACAACATTAATGAACGTATATGACAACCTACAACAAACTTGATGAACGTGCTACAAAAGATACATGAATTTCACCAACTCTACCCTTATAAACCACAACTCTACCCTTTTGGATTGTTATCTATTCGTTTGCTCCAACTCAGATATTTGGCATGTGAATTTCAACTACGCATTGTATATGTAATGATTAGCTAATATAATACTACTCCTTGGTTTTTCAATTTGTATCATTTTTACTTTCTTGTACATATGTGATTCATTGCATGAATTGTTTGATATACAATGTTTATATATTTATTGATTTTATAGGTTGCAAAGTATACATGTTGTACTAAACAACCATAAATCATTGAATAAATTTTTGAATTACAATACTATCATATTTTAAGTGCTGCAAATGTCAATTTTGATTAACATAGGGGATAGGAAAATGGTTGAAAAGTAGAAGTTTAAGAAAATAGGGGCATGTTTATTGTAAAATAGAAGCTAAATAGCCCCACAAATAAAATGTTTTGATTCACATATATACGAATTACAAGATATAGGGAAGTACCGAGTCACCATGTTAAGTAAGCTAAATTTTTTAATCCAAAATTCATAGTGAAAAAACTTGCCACAATCAATAATCAAAGGCATCTCAAACTACTAGGCACAATAGTAAAAAATGCACACTTTCTCTTCAAATGTTTATATCTTTCAATTCCTATAGTCAAATGTCATAAAATTCACACTACTTCTTTTTCATTAAGTCTACAATAAGACCTTACATTTGAAAACACGTTTTTTTGAAAGTCTTAATAATCACAATAGTTGGGGCACAGTTGAGTGATTGTTTACAAAAAAATGGCTTTGGTCGCTTAGAGGTTAATCCCTAAATGCCTAAACTACATTTTTCTTCGTTAGCATAGCAATTATAGGCAAGTCATTACAAATGGAGTTTTTGTTTTTTTTCTTTAAAATTTTCACACAACATACATCCAAAAAGTATCTTTAAGGTACAACAATCTTAAATTCATGGTTAAAAAGTTATTGCATAACATGTAATTTTCATTGCTTAGTGAGCAACATAGGGAAATTTTTTTAAATTACTTTTTTTTAAATAAAAAATTGAAATTGATTTTTTCTCTTTTTCTGTCTATAGAGAGAGCTTTGAATCATTCTATTTTGATTAATGAGATGAAAGTTATAAAGAGTTCTAGTTTGCAACAATTATAGACTTTCTACTCTACAATTGCCTTTGAAGTTATTTATTTCATCCAATCTCCATTATTTTTGAAAAATATAAATAAAAGCATTAGTTGTAGATTTTTTACTTACAAGCACTAGGTTGACACTTTTTAATTCCACAAATAAATCCTTAACATTTTGGTATTTTTTGAATTATTCACTACTTCTTTCTATTTACTATTTTTTTTCTATATGTTAAACAATTTCAAATGATTTGAAAATTTTCAGGCATGTAGCTTTCTTTTCTTGAAGAATGAATCCAAAAAAGCACCACAAAATGAACATTTTTTCATAAAAATGTGAGCTTTTGAATTACAACTACCCTATTTTTTGCAAGGCCAAAAAGATGATTTTGGTCAATTCAAATATTTATATATATCTTGCAATCTACATAATCAAAAAATTTGAAATTTATTCCACATCTTCTCAAACTTATGTACCACTAGTCTCTATACTTACATGTGTCCAAAAGTATTTTTTTCCCTAAAATTTAATCTTGTATAAGATATGGCAATTTTTGAGGGATTTTGATGAAAACCATTTAGTAGTTAAGCTTCATTTTGTTAGTTTAAGTCAAATATCCAAAATGGCTTTTATCAAAAGTTTAAATCAAGGTTTATTAAGGTACATTCAATTTTTTAGTGCATAGATCTTAGGGGTAAAATTCACATGCTACATATAATATAATTGTAGTGGTGTTACTAAATTTGTGCCATATGAATAGCATAAGAGTAGTAAGTTTAGAATTTGATTTTAAAGTGAATAATAGGATAGTAGACACATGATATTGTTAACCTTTCTTAACTATTCATATGTAGAGATGGAAACAATCCCTCTTTGAATTTGTAGAAATGCAATTATTTTTATTTGCAAAGGGTCATAAGTTGGTTGGTAAGTTGCAACCATGGGCCTCCCACTTTATAAGGGTACCAAAGAAACTTCCCATTGTTCATTAATAATATAATGATACAATGACGTAATTAGGTAAGATTCACAGTTTAGGTAACTACACCTAATTTTGACTACTCTCTAAAACCTACCACTACAAGTGACTAGAAGAAAAATGAAGCTACAAGAAGGTTGTTTCAAGGTCATTCTCCATGTTGGGAATGAGTGCAGCCTTGATTTGAATACTAATATATACATATTTTGATTTTGATTTTGATTTTTTTCTAATAATTAGTATTATTTGATGTGGCAATGTCTATACCACATTAGTAGCCTATATATGTTGTAGATTTTTTTAGTTGAATGCCACTCTGAAGTTTATGAGTGTTTTGATAACTCGTGACCTTCCCATAGCTTCATTGTCATTGTTGTTCTAAAATGTATTCCTAATATCATAAGAGTCTATGGTTGGTTCTAGAAATATTTATTTTTTAAACTTAAAAAATCCGTACTTTATTAGAACCATATCCCAAATAATGCAATCTAAAAGAATCTAAAATCTTTGCCTTTAGACCAACAACAACAACGGCGCTAGTATCTAAGCATAGAAGTGTGAGCCTATAAAACCTTGAGCCTGAGTATAAGTAAGTATCCTACAATCATTGAAGGTGTTTATAACATAAATACTTATAATATAGGTGTTTAGAACATAAGTACACTATAACCATTGAGGTGTCTATAATATAGACATTTATTCTATAGGTGTATAGAATTCTAAGCTCATAGGCTCATACTTTTTATGCTCACATACTAGCAACCGTACTAACAACAACACTCAACAAAAAAAATATGGTAATGGGAACCATATTGAATTGCTTCTTCATGCAATTTTAGATGTAGTTACCTTATTACAAGACTATAACTTCAATGCAACCAACCAACCGGCCTTGAAAGAAGGATTGACCCCCTTATTTCCTCAACCAAAAATAAATGTAAAAATTGCCCCCTATTTTGTGTTGTATAAAATTTGATACTCCTTCACCTCTCATAGCTTAAGGTAGGTACACCCAAAAGCGCCATCTACAGTGCATATACATTTCCGAAATCAGTCATGTTCACAGACTGTAGATGGCGCTTTCAGAAACAGACTTTAACTGTGAATAACTTTTGCATACGGTATCCAAATCCTACATTCTTTGGTGCGTTGAAACATGCTTTCACTTGCCAACAAGACTACATAAAAATTTGAACTAATTAATAGTAGGAACTAGGCTCAGTATGAATAAGTGGCGCTTTTGGGTGTACCTACCTTATATATATATATATTTTGGATGGGTGGGTGGGGATTTTGTAATGAGAGGTAAATAAGAAATTCCAATGTTTTTACCAAGGGTCAAACATGGGGCAATAAGGGGTTCACAATCCTTCTACTAAATTTTGTTGAAAGTCTAGATGTGTGTCCTGAGTTGTCTTGTTTTGTTTTTTTCTTGAATTTCAAATACACATACAATCAATGAAAATTGTCCATAAAAAAATTTAAAAAAACAGACAATTTCCATTGGTGGTAGATGTGTTGTGAGCTTCTTTTTTTTCTCTTTTCTTTTTCTTTTTTTGACACAAATAATGTGTTGTGAGCTTTGTTGTGAGTTGAGTGCAGGTGCAACTTGCCACGGTGCTCGATTGCCATTCAGTTGCAAATATCCGTCATTCCTTACATGATCTCATGTGTGACCCCAACAAACCAATCTCGGCGGGTGTCCATCTGTCCATCTGCATCCCTTGCACTTGGCAATTTGGCCGGCGAGGCAGGGAAGGGGGGTCTGCATGTGCTGACATGGGACCGGAAAAGGAAAGGAAGGGAAGGCCCAAGGGAAGGGAAGGGAAGGCCCAAGCATGCTGGCCCCCATGCCCCCTGTCAGTCCGGGTTGTTACAAAGGTCCGACCAGTCATAAGTACCCCTGGGACAGAATAATGGGAAGGAAGGTGCGGGATTGGCCGCAGCGCCAAAAGGTGCCATGATGGAGCCCGGGGGCATGTGGTCAGGAAAGCTGGTTTTAGGGGATGGGCCGACGGGCCGTCGGACCAACCAGCAACTGACCAAGGAAGAAGTGGAAAAGGACTTCAGATTAAGGGCGGAGAAACACCCATTCCCGTCCATGTACCTTGCAGTGGACTGTAGAGTCACTCAAATTTGTCCCTACAGTGCAGGTAATGTATTTGCCACATGTGCGATTGTCATTTGCTCACACAATTGAAGGACACACAAGAAAATCTGGTTGGCTGAGTGCTGATTTTCGCAGGGTTTAGTTTTGGGTGCATCTACTGCACACTTTCAGTGGTCTACGCAGCCATCACTTCAGAAAAACATAGAAATTACATACAATGTCTGTGAATTTTATTTCTTTTTTCTTCAGTATTCATGATTTTCACTCGCTAATGCTAGGAAAATATCAGTTTTAGGGAAAACCTCCCTCCAACTCTGCTGCATTCCTTATTTGAACGGTTTTGGGGGCTTCCAACCGTAAGAGCCTGCACTTCCGTCCATCCGTCGTCTTTGGCTGCTGCTCATCAGAAGTCAGAACTCCAAGGGGGACTGTTTGTTGTGGCCTGGGTTTGGGCTGCAGGAGGCCAACTGAAGGGCGGGGAGCCCAGGGCCCAAGCTGCAAGCACGACGGACCCTGGAAGGGAAGGCTACAGACCCTTCATTTAATTACTCCGTAAATAGGGGAGGCCAAGCACTTGGGGTCCAACAACACCTTTCCAAGCAGCCGGTGTCAGTGGGGGATATTTCTGGACTTGGACCAGATAACAAGCAGGTTCCTTGAATTGCCCACTACTGTAACTTAGTGGAGTAGAGTGCCTGTTGCCCTTGGCCTTAACCCTTAACCCTTGAAGGACAGACCGGTGGCTGTGAAAACCATGCATTTTGATACCGTGTAACATCACCTACTTTGAAAAAGCCAAATATATGCATTGGAAGTCAAAGTACTGTAGAAGATCTTCCCTTTCCACCCCCAATACCAAGGATGAAAAGTTGCATTTCTATCCTGGAAGGAAAGATTCATTGTCATTCAACGGACGCCAAACGTCTGCGGCGTCGTTCAAGGGTTAAAGGATAGACTGGTCACCGTGGGCAAAAGGCAGGCTGTGCAATTTGACAGTCAAGTGTCAGACCTAGCAAGGACCACATATCTTGCTGCCCTTCTCGAAATTGGATGATGGGCAGGAGGGCATCTAATGCCGTGTTCATGGATTTCCGTGGAATTTTGTTACAATTAGCAATCTCTAAAAAAACAATGCATTGAATGCGTGCACTACTGGCTTCCCTTGACGAAGAGCATCATTTTTTTCTCATTTCTCGAAAAAATGGATGAAAAATACCTTTTTTACATCCGCAGCTAAAGAATTCTGTCATCCATCGAACGCAGGACGTCCGCGTCGTCCTTTAAGGGTTAAATTTCAGTTACCTTATACAGTGGAAACACCCAAAACCGTCCAAATAAGGAATTCAGCATAGTTGGAGGCAACGTTTTCTAAAAATGATATTTTTCTAATATTAGTGAGTAAAAATCATGGATATTAAAAAATAGAAATAGAATTTTCAGATACAGTATGTAATATCTACAAATTTTCAAAGTGTTGGCTCCCTAGACCTATGGAATCGTCTTATAGGTGCCCCAAAAATTGAACCCTGCAAAAATCAGCACTCAACCAACAAAATTTTCTTATGTGTCCTTCAATTGTGTCAGCAAATTACAATCATACATGTGGTGAACACATTAAAGGAAGTCTACTTACGCATTTGGGTGAATCTACACTCCACTGCAAGGAACAGGTGTGGGAATAGGTGTTTTTGCCCTTAGTTTACAAAATGAACTCATTAGAGCATTGCCACCAGTTGCACTCCATTCAATCACGGCATCAAAAAGTAGCAAGGCACTTCGGGCCTCATGAAATGTGGCCGTGCGTTCACAGTCCAAACCCAATGCTCTGCACCAACCAACCCTTGAAGTCCTCCCTAAAGTTTTTCTCTATCTTCTCACACCTCTCACTAGCCTCCATGTCTATCTTGTACAAAAGCCAACCAATGAAGTCTTGATCACATGCCATTTGGGTCTTGCACAGAATAAACAGTTCTATGGTGGAAACACCAAAAAACATCAAAATAAGGAATTCAACATAGTTGGAGGCACATTTTTCAAAAAATAATATTTTTCTAGTATTAGCGAGTGAAAATCATGAATATTCTAAAAAGGAAAAAAAAATTAAATGAAATTTGGATGGCATATATAATTTCTATGATTTTCCAAAGTGTTGGCTCCCTAAACCACTAAAACTATTCAATAGATGCCCCCAGATCTAAATGTTGCTAAAATGAACAGTGAGTTAATCAAACTTTGGTATATGTCCTTAATACGTGTAAGTGAATTAGAGTCAAGCACTTGGCAAACACATTAACTACAGTCTAGGTTTTGGATGAGTCTAGGTCCAATGCAAGGTACATGTGCAGTATTGGGTATTTCTCCCTTCTTATTTTAGGGTTATCAAATTTTTTAATTTCAAGGGCCCTTTACTTATACATCTTGTAGGAACTTTGAAAACTGTTGTTTGAATTGTGCTATAGGATATTGTTTGAGTAAAACTTGAAAAAATTGTTCAAACACTGTCTTTCTTTGTAAGATATTAAATTATTCATTTTGAAATGGGCCCATGTTGATTGGTATGATGTTACATCGACTTCAGTTTTCTCCTAAAGTCATTGATTATTTTCATTTAAAATTGAGAAGATGTCTTGCCTTCATATCCTTGAGAAGTGGTAGGAGGTGAAACAACCCATATGGAATATATAGTAGGATAATAGCCCCTCATAGTCAGAGTAAAAAAGAAGATATTGTAAACCCTAAAAGCATTGTCTAAAATCCTAAAATTGTTATGATAATTGTTTTGTTTAGGGCCTGTAGACCAATGAAATTGTACTGCAATCTGACAATTTCAGTGTGGGCTTGAACTTGCAAATGTGCCTTAGCCCCTTACAATTTTGATTAAGTCTTATTACTCTTGTCAAGCTAGTTCAACGAGAGACCCACTTTGTGGACACAATTTAACATCATTGGTTCCTAATTTTTTCTATATACTCTAAATGTTTGATAATATGTTCTCACTAATTGGATTTTAAAGAAAAATCCTCCATGCTCAAGAAATAATCAAAACATGGCTATTGGATTGCCAATTTTTTAAATTTTCTTGTATGTCATGGTCATATGAAGTAAAGTAGATCCCTTATCTAATTCTAATCTTTTGCATTCATATGTGCATTTATCAAGAGATAGTATACGAATTCAATTGTAAGTAGGGCAAAGATTTCACTATGAGGGTCTTAAATTTTGTTCACCTTCTCTTGCAACGTTGAAAAAAAACTTTCTTTTTCAAAACTTCAAGTATTATATTGTAGCAAACTACTTAGTCAAATGGAGTAAAAAACCAACAAGGCATGTCAGTAGGAGTAAGGTAGGCAAACTAATCCCAACAGTTGACCAAATACCAGCTAAATGTAGGGCCATCATTGATTCTATAGTGAGAATCTACAGTAGTAGTACATACCTTAACTTCACTTTACCCTTGAGTGCCTAGAGCAAAATCGTTGAATTTGAGACCTTTCTCAACTCATTCCAATCAAACTGTCTTCTAAATTGAGATCCACATGCTTTGACCGTACTTAATGGTAGTAGACACAAGTCTTGAGGTGTAGGGAAAACGACGTGTCCTTTTGACCGTACTATTGAAAAGATTATAATAGTCAAATATGAAATTTGTTTGAAATGGAGAGACTATATTTGGGGCACTTGGGCGCTTAGGGGTTAAGGCATTTTCTACAATCATAGATTCTCATTCTAAAATCAAGAAGGGTCTTACATTTGAGTGGTGTTAGGCCAATGGTCAATCTGCGTTTTCAAAGGCGTAGTGAACAAAACCTAATTGATGTTTTTTGTTCAGTGCAACATGCTTTCCTTTTAGTGTTGGTTATGAGTTTGCCTACCTTAGTCCCACCTTCTTTACCTTACTTTGAATTTTTGAAGAATGGGAACATGCTTTCTTATTGGTTGTCTGTGGCTCACAAAGTTCCCATTCTCCAAGAATTGCATATGCCCATTTTTCTTGACCAGAGGTGAAGGAATGGGCATTAAAAATTTCTTGAAGAATTTTTGATCTTGTACTCTATAGTTTTGCCCCTCAAAATTTTTTACCATAGTTATTGCCACACGCATAGCTTGCAACTTCAAAAACTCCAACCTGTTTGATTGGAACACAATGTGACAAAGTTATCCCATCTAGGAGAAGCTTGTGAACCCATTCTCGCATCAAAAAGGCATAATATTATTAACATTCACTTGGAGGTACCCTTTTGCTCCCATAACAAATGACATTCACAATGATGACAAGGGATGACACAACATGTATCTATGACTTAACCAATTAGGGCATCTTCACTGCATGGGTCACAATTTGACTCAAAATCAGCCCCTTTGTAGGGTAGATGATTATGATTCATCCCAGCCAGAGTTGGAGAGCTCCACTACTGAATAGTGTAAACAACCCTCTAAATGATATTTTCAATTTTTTTAATTCAATTTTTCAGTTATTTTGCCTTGAATTAAAATCCAGAAACATTGGCTTTTTTTTCCCCTTTGAAGTCTCATTCTCCTTGCTTGACGAGATCTCAAAATATTTTGAGTTTGCAATGGAATAAGGCTCCTTATATCCCCATGGGGTGGAGGGAGGTGCTCCAATCCATATGGGATATATGAATTCCAACTAGTTGGAACTAAAAATTCAAATTTTGAATTTTCAAAATCCAAGTTTCTTTTAATTTTGAAAATTCAAAATTTGAATTTTTTGTTTCAACTAGTTGGAATTCATATATCCCACATGGGTTGGAGCACCCCCCCCCCTTCATCCCATGGGGATATAAGGAGCCTTACTCCATTACAAACTCACTTTTTCCTACATTCACTTGAAGTGGATGTAGGGAGGCATGAGTTTCCATGAGAGATGGAGCTCACTACATCCTCTTGGAGTGAAGAGAGGAGTCCTAATCCATGTGGGACAAAAGAGAGTTTTAACTCTCTTTTGTCCTATATGGATTGGGACTCCTCCATCCAACCCAAGAGAATATAGTGAGTTCCACTTCTCATGGAAAATTCTAGCCAAGATGGATTTCATTTTTCATCTTTTTTGGGACAAGAAATGTGTCATTTTTTGTACATGAAATTGCTTGTAAGCATTTCATTTAAAAAAAAATTGAAATTAGATTGTCTGCAATAGTCATGTACCTCGATATCAGGGTCCAAAGTACAATCAACCCTCCTTCCGGGCCCTAGCTTAACCTCAACATTTTTCTGTGTGCTTTGTAAATTTGGTTGTGCTCGGCCATTTCCTGACTGCTATCTTGCGTGTAGTGGGGTACACTTTGTTGCTTGACCCAACCAAATGCCTAGTTTGAGTCATATTTTGAGTTGCATTGGGGATGCTCTTACCTTCATAGTTTTATAACTAAAATTTCCCCAAGTAAGATATCTAGGGGGAATTATCCTTCCACCTAGGGAGAGCTTATGAACCACTTAAACAATACTATGGAGATGTCAATACCTTCTTCATGCACAATAGCCTACTCTTCTTCTTTTTTTCCACCAACTTTTCATTCTCCAAAAAAATTTGCTTCTCGGAAAAGGTGTGACTAGGACTAGGCCTATGGTACCCCAAATGTCCCCATCAGCTCACTGATCCTGCCCTCCAAATTCATTTGTTCCTGTAGGCCACGTGGCTTTTGGGGCTTTTGAAAGTACCAGATGACAGACCTCAAAAAGGTCTACCAACTCCAAACAACCTGCAGGGAGAATGGTAGATAAGCTTATGGGACCCGGGGGGGGATCATATTTGGTTGCTGTAAAGGGGAGCACTTATGGAGCGGATGGACCGATGGACATACGGACAGGTGGCATGGATTGCAAAGCAGCAGCGTTTCCAAAACTGGCTAAATTTTGCTCAATTTCTACCCAAAAGAATCCACCTTCTGCTACTATTACATTGTAAGAAAGGGCCTTAAATGCAACTTCTTCTATAGTAGAATTAGCATATATTTAGTTAGTTTTATTTTACAATACTCCCAATAATCCTTCACAACTTGCAAAATCCTTTCTTTTCTCATTACTCACTCTCAAAATAGCCAAAGTTGAATGTATCTTTCTCTTGAAAGGTAGCATATTATTCTTTCGCCGGGGCTTGTCCCTTGGTTCGCGTGTACTCTTTCCTCTATCAATGGTAATTGTCCATGTGTTTCAAAAAAGAAAGAAAGAAAGGTAGCATATTGCACTAAATCCCAAAAATTGTTTTAGAATCATTGCAAAGCTGTGTTTAGTGCAATGCTTAAGATGTGTTTGGAATAGGAGGTCCATAAACCATCTAAGGTTTGGAACTAAATTTTGGAGAGGTAAGATATCTTGAAGTATTTTTTTAAGGAAATTTAGTACTTGGACAAAGTTCAAGCCTCTTACCTTACTAATTATTTTTCTTTGATTCTTGCACATGGAACCAATTTAACAAGTACCCAAAGTTTAGTTCTTTTCTTTGTATTTTATCCTATATAGAAATTTTCAACTCCCTTTGTCCGACTAAAAAAATGCCAAAAATCTTCCCCATGAGGGATTAACCATCTTTATAGTCATTGTGCCATTTATACATGCATTCAAGAACTAGTAACTCACCCTCTAAATCTATGCAAAATCTCCAATTTAGACATTGTTGTCAAGGTATTCAAAATCCATGCAAAAGTACCATATTTGATCATAGTTTGTAAATGCCGCCAGCTTTGTCATTTTAGATGATTTAAAGATTAGTGGCAACAATAGGATTCTATAAATATGTTTACCAATCTAAATATCCACATCGAAGAAACCTAGCCCACCTCATGCCAACAATCTTCATAGCATTGAAGTGAACACTAAATCTATTGTCAAGACTATTGTTTGAGAGAGTAACAATTACAAGGTGCTTCATATGGACAAGGCCAAGCTTGCTAGGCCATAGGAATGCTCCTAGATAGTTTCACTTGCTCCAACAAGATCATTCAATATGGCAAATATTTATTCAACAATTGAAATCAAGAAATGGAGTTTTTTTAGTGTGATAGAAACTACGCCTTATTTAAAGGTTTTCAATGGAATAGAGAGAGTAGATATTTTTACTGATTTTTCAAGTACCAAGTCTAGTTATTTGTTATGTATTTTTTAATTCTAAATAAAAATAATTTAGTTTTTTTCACCAAATTTCTACCTAATGTTTCAAATTTCAACTGTTTTTTTCCCAATTCTACCAACTAGCTAACTTTGAACTAGCTATCATTTTTTTCCAAATACTAATTTAGTATTAAAAAAACATGGTTGCAGATATAGATTAATCCTTCAAAAATGGGCTAGTGATCATGGAAATCATCCTTGTATTAACCATGAGAATTGTTGGCTCAAAAAAAATGCAAAGGCACTCATCAAAAGTCAAACTACTATAGAAGACCGTCATTTTTGACAACAAACTTACTAGGATGAATAGTTGCATTTATGTCTTTAGTCATTTCAAGAAATATATGTACTATTCCTAGTACTATTTTCCAGCACACATTGCATGCTAATCATTTTTTTGGCTATAAAATTTTCATTTTGGCTCCAAATGACTCAAAATTTATGAAAAGGTACTTATAACTATCATACATATTGTCTAATTTTTTTAGATTTTTAGATTTTTTTTTACTATTTAATAATGGCCTCCAATATTATGTCACACTTGCCATTTTGGAGTTTCTTTTAACAAAGCAATACCCAAAGAAATGAATTTGGAGCTAAGATTTGGAAGAATTCATCTTGTAGTATATTTTTAGCTAGTATTAAAAGGGTTTTCAAAAATATCTAATTAAATGTCATGTAAAATTCTACAAAGTGAGTTTTTTTCTGCTTGCTTTTTGAAACATATAAAAAAAACTATTTTGGTGGGGTTTTTTTGGTGCATGATCATTTCTATAAAGTTGTTGCAATTGGAGAATTTCTATTTTATTTTTTTGAAATTTTTGAAATTTTTATTAATTAAGACATTGAATTATCTATTTTCTTAATATTTGGCACTTTTTCTAGTTTTCCTAGTTAGAGATTTTTTGGATGAGTTTCTGTTGGTAGTTACCATCATTATAGAAGTATATACATTGACCATATTTTTTAACTGATTTTTTTTCCATATTTGAAAGTACTCCAAAAAAATTCATGAGTACCATTGCAAAACACAATAAATAGTAAAGGTACTTCTTGCAATCACCCTACTACTAAACTCAATAGGGATTCTAAGGGGATCCATACTAATTAGCCAACATTTCACACACACACACAATATGTGTGTGTGTGTATATATATATATATATATATATATATATATATATATATATATATATATATATATATATATATATACATATATCCTTGGTGTACATTAGTAGTTATTGAAGTGTGTAAGATTTGTACATGTACAGTTTTTTAGAATAAGTTTTTAAAATATTTTGGTCCCTTTAAAATCCCTATTCAATATAGGAGAATTTTTTGTCATCCATCTGACATTTTTTTGTTTGCATCAATGTTCAAGCATCAGTGTTTATCCCGCTGAGCTCCTAGACTATACTTCTTCCATAAATGGTCAAAAATTGCCATTTCTATTAACAATATAGTTTTTCTTAAACAATTTTAGAGATTTGTGACCACAGGATCTTGTAGTAAATTGCTTTGAAAACATGTGCCAAGAATTTAAGAGTTTTTCACTATGTAGATTGCAAGATACTAGTGTTTGAATGTTCAAAAATCATTTTTTTCACCTTGCGGTGTTGAGTAGAGAGGAGCGCGCTAAGGGAACACACGGGGTGTCTAGCTGCGACTAGGTTTGGTTTGGGAAAATGAAGTCACAAAAAATATAATGAACAATTTTACAAATTTTCATTAAAAAAAATTCCCTATACAAAGTGCAATAATAATGACTATGCCAAAAAACCTCTCCAAAGTCTCGGTTCTCCCAAGTATATCAAGGGAAGAAGGAAGGAGCACTTTCACCTTATCTACCACCTAGTTAAGTGGAGTTTGACCACTATAAAGCCACATGGACTTGACTTCAACTATTGGTCTTCACTTTTCTCCCCCATAACTCTATCCTTATCTCCTACATGGACTTCTAGTCCTTTTAAAAAACAACTAAATGAAAGGTAAAACAAACTTCACCTTTCTTTTAAACAACTTTAAACTAAAACTAAAACCCTAAAATGACTTCAAATATGAAAAAAAACAAAATAATGTCAAATAGTTGTTTAATAGAGGTAAAAAATATAGAGTCCACTCCATATGGATGGATTAGACTCTTCAAAAAATCCTCTACTTCAACAATAAACATAAAATTCTACATAGTGAACGAATTTACTACACGACAGTGGAAAATAATGTAGCTATACTTTAGAAGTAAAAAATTATATGAAAAATGGTCCAAAATAGTTGTGCTTCTTTGGATTCATTGTTGAGGCCACTTATGGTACATGCCTAAAAGATTTCAAATTGTTCATAATTGTACAATATGTAGGAAAAAAATAGTAAATAAAAAAAAATAGCAAATGATTTAAAACACAAAATTGTTAAGAATTTGTTTATGGAATTGAAAAATGCCAATTCCAATGGTTGGAATGTTGTTATGAACAATCTACATCCTAATATTATATATATATACACACACACACACACACATTGAAAAGTGAGTAAAATAAAGGACTTCAAAGTTTATTTTAGAGTAGAAAACCCATAATTGCCCGCAAACAAAAATGCCTCATAACTTTTGACTCATTGATGAAAATGGAATGATTCAAAGATTTCTATGCATATATAAATGCAAAAAACCAATTTCAAATTTTTGTTTTTGGAAAAAGCAATTTTTTTCCAATCTACCTAAAGTGCTCATTTACAAAAAAAACACCATATTAGGCCATAACTTTTGACTCATACTTCCAAATGTTGTGATTTTTAGTACACATGAAAGATATCCCTTGTCCCCACCTTCTACTATAATTTGGGCTTAAAATATGGAAATCTCTAGTCACACTTACTTGTCCAAAATTGCTTTGTTGCCAAATTTAGTAGGCTAGTCCTTAGGGGTTTACCTCATAAGGACGCTATGAACCATAAAGGTCTAATGGATGATAGGAAATTCTCAATCCACTAACCCCTAAAGCCCTAGAGTGTGTTTTTTGGCATTATAAATTTTTTGGGCAGCTCACTATGAATGGAGTTTTTCTTTTTTTTCTTTGAAGTTTTTACACAAGATGGGCCCAAGGAATAGCTCTAAGGCCCAATAATTTTTGTAACTTTTGACTTTGTGATTAAAAATTTATAGCACGATATGTCGTTTTCTACTTTTCTTTACTCGGAGGGCAGCCTGGGCAGCTGAAAAAACTTCTTTAAAAAAACTTTTTTTTTTCAAAAGTGAAATTTCAAATTGATTCTTTAGGTTTTTATAGACATGGGAAGCTTTGTTTCATCCCATTTGGATTAAGGAGTCAAAAGTTATGAGCAATTTTAGTTTGGGGGTAGGTATGGAATTTTTGAAAACCACACCTACTTGCAAACTAAAATTGCTCATAACTTTTGACTCCTTGATCCAAATGGGATGAAACAAAGCTTTCCATGTCTGTAAAAACCTAAAGAATCAATTTGAAATTTCACTTTTGAAAAAAAAGTTAATTTAAAGAAGTTTTTTCAGCTGTCCGAGCTACCCTCCGAGTAAAGAAAACAACATATCATGCCATAACTTTGTAACCACAAAGTCGAAAGTTACAAATATTGTTGGGCCTTAAAGCTACTCCTTGGGCACATCTTGTGTAAAAATTTCAAAGAAAAACAACAACAACTCCATTCGTAGTGAGCTGCCCAAAAAATTTATAATGCCAAAAAACGCACCTCAGGGCTTTAGGGGTTAAGGACCATGGTTGATTTTGGAGGTGGGCAAAATATTTTCTAGCTTTAAGCTAAGCATGGGAAAAAAATACCAAACTGTGATGCATTCCAAAAACCCAATCATATTGTTGAAATAGGCATGAATACTTGGGCTTCTATAGTCAATTTTTCTGCAATTGAATGTTCTCTTGTCGAAAGATTTTTATATTTTCAATCCATATTTAATTATTTTTTTCAACCCCTAAATCACATACTAGCGCAGATTGTTGTGATCCTCGCTAGAATGCATTCAATTCCCCATTTGCTACACCTATCCTGTTTTGTCCATGTCTTAAACTCTAAATTTGTTCTAAAACTTTGGCTACCAATGAAAATGTGTCAATACCAACCAAAAAATAGTTGACCGGTTCTTAATGGGTTAATCAAACAGAATAAAGCTCAGTTTGAAGTTGGTGACCGTGCCTCTTTGACCAGAGGATGGTGCCCTAATAACTTAACTTTTAGGGCTCCAGGTTAGGTTTTCCAGCCATGTGGAATGGGAGATATTTGAAGGGTCAGCGAGTGTTGGAATGAAGTACTGGTGCAAATGATCAACATGGTGAGGTGGAATCCAGTACATTTCTGGAAAGCCAGAGAAAGCTCCCCTCCACCTGCACATTGCTTCAGAAAGGCAGGAACATCACACTACAAGAGACTTGGTCGTTAATTCTGCCGCGCGGCTGTGATTGGTTCACAGCCTAAAAGTGTCCGAGGGATGACAAAGAATCCTTCTACATAAAACAGAAGTGCATATGTTCATCTTTGGAGTTTTGTGTAGAAAGGGGAGGTCTTGAAGAATGGTTTGACCTCCAACGAATGTTTTTTGGTTTTTTATTTAATCAAATGATTCACATGGTACCCCAAACGATCAATTCCATAGTGTGACAAGCTCGCGATTCTAGGACACAATAATCCATATCCAAGGTAGTCACCAAACTACTCTGATTAATCGTTGAACCAATAGGTGCCATTCTTTGTTTCTACAATGAGCAATGAAATTATTTATTAGATTTGTTGAGTCCTCAACACAATGTCCACCAAGGGTTAAAGTAATGAGGCACATTTGGAATACATGAGTTGCTTAAACATCCTTGAGGTTGCTTCCGGTTGTTGTAAAGCCTCATCTCTTTTGGTTTGAAAAACAATAAAAGGTAGGTATGTCTAAAATTAACCAAATATACATTGAATTTGGTTTCGATTATTTTATAGTCTAAATTGTTATTGAATATTGTTGGAAGTCAAAATGAAATTCTAAATTCTCTTTGCATGCATTTTTTGGACACCCTCTCATATTTTATAAATTTTCAAAAGTACCAGAGGTAGATGTAACATTTGAAACCAACCCTAGGCTCTCATGTTTGTAGGATTTACGTACTAACCTCTAGAGGTTTATAATTGGCTAGGTCTCAACAACCCTCACTCCTTAGTTCCTATTCATCCCGACAACCCTCACTCATCAATCAAATTGGTACCCCACTTGAATTGACAAGCACATAGGTAATTGCTTTATAGCTTTGAAATATAGAATGCTAGTCCAACTAGTGTTGAAATTCAATTGTAAAATAGGTTCTTGACAAAAGAAAAAGCACTCAAAGTCAATAACTAGTAGGATTAAGAGACTAGTACTTAATTAAAAGTGTTGTATTAAGTGAGCCCTAGAACTTTTCTTCGTTGCCAGTAAGTCCATTTAGGCAGGAAAATATTTCCAATTACGTTAAAATCCAAGCTAGGCAAACATATTAGGAATTGCTTGCAATGTTCTTATGATGAAAACCTTAGATATATAGTTTTCATACACTCCACATGAAATTGTTTTATGAAATAGTCCACCTACTTTCTACACCAAACCTCCATTACTAAATTGCTTCAATTAGTGTGTATTCTCATATAACTATATTGACTTTACAATTATACTCTAGCCCACTCAATATGACCCCTTTTGAAAAGACAAACTCTTTATTGTGACAAGATTTTTGAGAACAAAAGTCTCTAGTCAAAAACTAAATTCAAGAATGTAATTATCACATTGACTAATGTGATCTTAATAAACAAGGAAATGTGATGATACAGAAAATCAAACAAACTGTTTAGATCACTACAAAAACAAACTAAAATGATTAAGGTGTTCAAGGATTAATATTAACTAGTATCCTTATAATTATTTTTTTGTGAAAAAAGGACACTATATTGAATATACATTTTTTTAGAGTCAATTGTAGTTTTATTTGTAACTTGATCTCTAAGAAGTAAGCTACATTAACCACTATTTGTATTGATGTTATAGTTTTGCAAATTCAATACATAAATTTAAAACACAAACATGAACCTCTAGTGAACCTTGAGACATATTTCAAGTACTAGTAGAAACACAATCTATAGACTCAACTTTCAAGACCCCTATTGAGTAATTTAAATTGTCATTTTATAACAAATTTGATTTAAAGTAAGTCTTAAGAAATTGAGTCTACACAAATGATGTTTTGTTTCTACTCATGAAAGGAGCATCTTTTTAGAAAAGGGAAGAGAGTAAACATATCAAAGTCTTTTTATTAACCCCTAAATGACAAGCTGGTGACCATGGAAATCATGAATTTTGATACCATGGGAATCATTGGATCCAAAAAAATCAAAAACTCTCGTTGGAAGTCAAGCCACTATGGAAGATCTTCCCTTTCCACCCCTAATTTTAAAGATGAATAATTGCATTTTTGTCCTATATAGAAAGATTCTGTCTTGTTCATTGACCAAAATATGGCATGTACATCGTTTAGGGGTTAACCCTCAAATGTCATAGCAGATGTTTTGTGTCCTATGAATGACAAAGAATCTTCCCTTATAGAACAAAACTACAACTATTCATCCTCAATATTAAGGATGACAAAGGGAGATGTTTTACAATGCTTTGACTTTTAATGAGTATATCTGGCTCAGGGTTTTCTTGTCGGACATATTTTTGGGTTTGGGTGTCGTGTAGGACGTCTGATGTCGCGTGTCGCAGGTGACAACTTGTCACAAGGGCGTCGCACCTTGTCGCGAAAGTTCATTTTCAGCAGCTCAAAATAATGTAAATCTTACTATAACTATGAATCTAAATTTAAAATGTAATATGTAATCATGAAATTGAGACACTTAATTGAAACCGAACTTAAATATGTTAAAATTTTTAATTTTTAATGATTTATTTTTATTTTTTTATGATGTTGACTCTATTGAACATCACGAGGGTTCTACTAGACGTCACGTGAGGTCTGTGTATCACGCTGTCCGGGTAGAAAACCCTGATTTGGCTTATTCAAAGTAGTGTCACACAATATCAAAATGCATGATTTCCATGACCACCAGTCCATCAAATGGTTGAAGGGTAACCCACTCAAATTGTTGAGATTCTCACTGAGTCCTTGTGCAGCCAAAACCAAGTTGTGGAGTTGACATGAACCAATCTCCATCCTTTTTTTTTAAATTTATTTTTTCCACACCACCAATCTCCATTCAGATGGCATGTGCTTGTCTATCTCTTGTGCCTCTGTTCACCTTTTGACAACAGACCTTTCTAATAAACCATCCAAGCTTTCATAAAAGCACAGCCAGGAAGCCCCTTTCCTCCATTTCCTGCTTTAGTTCTTCTTGTCTGAAAGATTATATTTGCAAGGGTGTCCAAAGCAACATTGTGCCCCCTGAAATGCATGTAAAGTATGAAGCCTGAGGAAGGCCTTCTCTTTTCTCAGTCATCCAATTCCGACATCTACTGGACCCTCCCATTTGTGTCAGTCACCCACCTGTTTCTGCACTGGATGTCAGGGTTGCTTTTCATCGAAAGGCAGGCCAGGCCAATTTGTTGTGTTAGAGGCTAAAAATCTGCACTTGTGATTGGACAAAAGGCTGAAATTTGTACGAACCCCTTTACATGTAGATGTCAGGCCAATTTGTTGGGTTAGGAGCTTGAAATCCTTACTTGTGAATGGACAAAAGGTTGAAATTGGTCCAAGCTCCTTTACCCCTAAAAGCTAGGCTATTTGAGGGCAATGGATTTTTATTCAAAAAATACATGATTTGACATGGTTTGAACTCAATGAATTGGGTGCACTAAGAATGAAAGGCTAATTCGTAGCTTTAGGGTCAATGTTAGATTTCAATTAATAATAATTTATTTATAAAATATTGTTTTCTCAAGAAATTAGATTTGTTCCTTTAAATGCAATTGCCAAGGGGAATTGACCTAACATCTAGGTATAAAAAGACCTTGAAAAGAAAGAGAGAAGGGGAGGGAGAGATTTTATTTAGAGGTTTCATTGAATCAACTTGGCTTTTGGGCCTCGAGGCCTATATTTATGGGAGAATTGGTCCCTACTGTAATCTTATTCTAATGAGCAGTTGAAAATGGCTTTAAGCCTAAAAAAGGGTAAAATTTTGTGCAACCAACCTCAAAGGGACTTGATATAGCCTATAGGTGCAAAACACAATGGTGTTAGTATGTCAACATGAAAGTGTAAGTATGTGAACCTTGAATATATATATATATATATATAAATAAGTAGATATCATGCAACCATTGAAGGTATTTATAGCATATATGCATTATTATCATAGAAGGATACTATAATTTAAACACTTATATTATACATGTATAGTCTTCTAGGCTCATGGGTTCACACTTCTAAGTTCACCTAATAGCAATCCTTGTATAAAACAACCCAAGTTAATTCATTTTCTTTAAGCAAGCAATTAGATGCTATTGTCAAAGAATGATATTAGGTTCTTTTCTATTTAGGTACAATTTAAGAGTGATAGAAATTTGGTTCATGAAGTGTTGATTTAGGTGGACTTTGTCATCACCAAATGTTGTAGCATAACTTGCAACTTCAAGAAATAAAAGAAGTTCTTTCAGAATGGTTCAAAATACTTAGCAAATAGAAATAGGGTGCCTGATCACTAACCTTGAACCTTCTAAGATGATCATGACTTCTATCTATTGAAAATTTTACATTTTTATACCAAAGATGTTTGGAAATTCATATCAATTTCAATTTTTATCAAATTAGTGTGATTTCCTTTGTATTTGACTTCACTAAACTAATTATCTTTTTGAAAAATATACAAAACAACAAGTATATTCTACAACAACAAATATATATTGAACAACAATAAGTATATTGTACTGAGTAGTAATATGAAAATTTACATTGTAGTCATGTTGGATACCAACATATATTCATGTAGCAAGGAAACAAAGGGCATAGTGTGTCCACTTCAAATTTTCAATGGCAAATTGTTGTAGGGTGGAACAAATTTCAATATTATGTAAACTAGAGTCTTATAACATAACAAGCTAACATACTTGGTGCATTTTTTTATTTTCAAAATTTGAATGTCAGAAGTATTTAAAATTTTATTTTTAAAATATAGTTTAATAGAAAAAGGGAGTAAATGTGATGTTTTCTAATGAAAGGATTAGTAGCATTAAAAAAGATTTGAGGGCATTGGAAGTCCGGGAGTTATTTTGAGTTCCCAAATTATGGGAATGTGCTGGGAACATACCGCATTAGCAATCTAACGTGGCCAAGAGAATGCTACATCAAAAAATATTAATTTTTTTAACTAAAAAAAATAGTTCAATTTTAGGTTTCTAAATAATTTTTAGAATTTATGAAAAAAAAAAAATTCCAAAAACCCAAAAAATTCAGCCAATAGGGCTGATCTATAGTTTTAGATAGCACAAGGAATGGGTTGGAGAACAACCTTGAAATGAGCTTCCCTTGCCCTCATATCCCTTCTAAAGAGATGGATTAAAATATTTTCTTGAACATTCCTAGTCTTACCCTACAAAAAAGAAATTAAATTAAATTATAAAATCTTAAATTTAGCAACTTTAATAATAAAATATTTGATCTAGCATGATTAAGAATATAAAATAATTAGAATGATTCCAAATATTTTGAAGCTGCTTTAAACAATAAGATAAAATTATCAATTCTTAAATTAAAAAAATTTATCCATATAAGTTTTTTTAGAATTTTATGGGATCTAGTTTGGTTAGTTTTGACTTTCTTCTCTTTTTGTTTGAAAATATGTACAAATTTGAGAGAGTCTTCTAACTTTCAAAATTTTATATAAAATGATAATAAAATTGCCTTAAATTCCAAGACAATTTTTTTTTGTGTGTGTGTTAAGAAAAACATTATTCCCCTTTTCACAAACCTTTTTCACCAAATCTGAATTTTTTTTGTTTAAGAAGTTGACCATCTAAAATTGTTATAATCTAAAAATTTAAAGGTCAAATTTTTTTGCAATTGATTCCTAGGATAATAGACAAGAAAGTATTTACTTTTGTATGGTTAAAATTAAAATTTTCAATCACATCTATGTACAAAAAAATATCAAAGTGGTACAATTCTTTGAAAACCTTCATTGTCAAAAAGTTGTTGGGACTTGAAGGGTTAATAGTATTCTTGCACATTGAACATTAAATTTTAAATTTTAATTCAAATTTAAATAATTATATGCATTTTAATCTATGTATATCAAAAATAATTTTAGAACTCAAAAGCTTATTTTTCCACAAGAAAAGAAATATTAAAATGACAATACAAATTTTGCAAGTCACCCTCATTTTTGTAGATACTAATAGGATAAATCAATGTATTTTTATCTTTTGTTAGAAACTAGCATATAGTCAATATAGGTGCTCTTGTACTAGTCAGATATTGTAGTATTCCAACTAGCTACTTTAACCATTCAAAGATGTTTTTGATAGAATAGAAAAATAATCAAAAAATCTAACTTGCATTATAGACACTCAATCTTCATGCAATCCTAATCAAGCATACTGAATTTCCATTTTTGGTGAATTTTTTAAGTTAATTTTCATGATTTTATATAGTATTTTATTTAAAAGAAGTAACCCTGAAGTGCTCCAACATCCATGTTCTAGACGATGTAAGGTAGGTACACCCAAAAGCGCCAGTTTTTCTACTGTGCCTAGTTCCTGTTATTATGTTGTTCAATTTTTTTACAGTCTCGTTGGTGAGTGAAAGCATGTTCCAACGCACCAAAGAACAGTGGATTTGGATACCGTATGCAAAAGTTATTAACAGTCAAAGTGTGTTTCTGAAAGCGCCATCTACAGTCTGGGTACATGACTGATTTTGAAAATCTATGCACGTTGTACAGAGCGCTTTAAGGTCAGGAGCCATTTTGGGTGTACCTACCTTACAGAATGAACATCTTATTTCTTTTTCATTTCAGTTTGGATGAAAGTCATCCTAATTTTGAGAGATAGTTTATGAAGTTGTGGTCCTATCTAAGGGTTGAATTTGGTGTTACTAGAGCACATATCTTTCTAAAATTACAAATGTGGAAGTATGTCAAGTGGTTGACTTGGGTCAACTCTAGTCCAAACTTGGAAGTGTAAAAATGAGGTCATAGAATTGAAGAACACAAAAATTCCAAAAAATCACCAAAATTTACTGAAAAAATGACAATATTTTGTTGGTAATTGAATTTAGAAGGAATTTTTTATTTTTCCTTTTAAAAAATATAGAAAAATATTGGTGATAGCATTGGTGAATCTAACCTTATAGATATAATCTAAAACTCAAACTCTATAATTTTTATTTGCACCTCAATTCCAAAATATTCTTCCAAATAATACTTTATAATGATTTTTTTGAAATTATCAATTTTGCAGATGAGTCTAGACACTTAGGGGTTAATGACAAATTTTTTTTAATTTGATTGTATAAGTATGTAGAAAATTTTTATAGGCACAACTTTTATACTAAAGAACACTCAGTTAAGTAATAAAAATATGATGTAGGAAGAAATCAAAGCGAGGCATTATAGAATCAAACTTTGTGAAATAGATGTCTTTATATTTTAACCCCTAAAGGTTTTTGACTATGTTTTCACCAAAAACGCTTCAAAACTATCATTTTTTAGACAACTACCAAATTTTAAGAAAAAAACATTTTTGGACAAAAGTAACCATTGGATCTTTTAGAACACAAGTTTAAAAAGATGTGGAAAAAATTTCAGCAATTTCCACCGTGTAGATTGCAAGATAATAGTGTTTGAAGTGACAAAAACAGTCCTTTTTTTACCACTGTGGAAATCCGGGCAGCTGCACTTCACAAGGTTACATTTGTATGAAAAAAAGTTCAAATTGGTGGTTGCTCTCTGGATTCATTCTTAAAGGCAAGTTGGGTATATGCAAAAAAAAATTCAAATCATTTGGAGTTGTAAAACATAGAGGAAAAAAATAACAAGTACAAAGAAGTAGAAAATGAGCCAAAACACTAAATTGTAAAAAATTTATTTATGGAATTGAAAAATTCTGATCCCAATGGTTAAAATGTTGTAATAAAAAATCTTCACCTATTTCAATTATTTTTATCCAAAAATATTAAAAATTGAATTAAATAAAGGATTTCAAACTTTTTTTGTAGTGTAGGAATTTTGTAACTAGCCACAAACTACCTCAAACTAAACCTCCTCATAACTTTTGACTCACTAATCCAAATGTAATGATTCAAAGATTCCTACATACACAAAATTCTAAATAAAATATTTCATGTTTCATTTTTTCAAAAACTTATTTTTAAAGAAGTTTTTTTATCTGCCCAGGCTGCCCAGAGATCAAAAGAAAGCACATATCATGCAATAACTTTTTGAATATGTAGTCAAATGTTATAAAACTTGTTGGACCTTGAAGCTACTCCCTGGGCGCATGTTGTGTGAAAATTTCAAGGAAAAAGAATAAAAACTCTATTCGTAGTGAGCTGCCCAAAATCGCTATGTTTCCAAAAAATGCAGTTTGGTCCTTTAGGGGTTAATTAAAATTTTCTATTCAACCTTCATTCTGTAACTAATTTCACACATTGTGGTATGATGATATAATACAATTGAAATATAGAGATATCTATTTTACAAAGCTAGGTTATATGATGCTTCATATTGAGTTCTTTCTAGATTATATTTTTGTTACTTAATGGGGTGTTTTCTAATATAAAAGATAAGCATTTAGTTTTTTAAAAACTAAAATTTAGTATTTTTTATTGGGATTGTGAAAGGATGCAATGATAATTATTCTCACCAAAATATACCAATTATATTAGACATTGTATAAAAAATGAGAATGGCTCAAATCAGCCAAATGTAAGATTTCAGTTGCGCATTTGTACGTAAGACACAAAAACAAAAAATAATTGAAAAATGAAAAAACCATGTGCACTTTTATCCAAGTATAGGAAATAAAAATAGAAATATTTTTTTGTATTTTTATATCTAATGCATGTCCAATTATATTTCATTGTTGCTTTATTTTTGTTTAATTTTTTTTTTAATTCTCAAAATGTTCATGAATAGATAATTGACCTAGATAAATGTAATCTAATAGTAAAAATGCAAAAAACAAGATCATCAATGAGATTAGTATCACTTAAAATATATGGAGAGAGAAAGTAATGTATATAATGTAGTAATATTTTAGCTTAGGCTAATTTTAAAGATTGTGATTTTGGAAAATTAGTGTCACTTGTACTATTGGGATAAACTAATACTACTATCACATCAAAGCCTTTTTTTACATATACTACAAAGTGTTGAAATGATTTTTGAAATTCTACACGTAGGTTGAAAAGCACCCTTGTAGTTAAAGATTCTTCTATTTATACAAATTAAATTTATCTTCAATTTTTAAAAGAAATTTAAATTTTAAGTTTAGTTTTCTCCTTGAGTTCACTAAAAGGACAATGACTAAACTACCTTCCTAATAAAGAACTTGGTTAAATGGAGTTGTCTTAATAGTTTGTGAGATGTTGACTTACCACAATCACATTGTTAGTATACACATTGGACTACAACAAGATGAACTATTATTGTATTGTAGTAACTAGATTTGTACATTAAAGGAGATTTGGCTCCAAACAAGACAGTGAGCCGTTTCTTCATAGTGGGGAACTTTGAGAACTATACCAACCTCAAATATTTAATTTAATATTTAGAAATAAATTTTTTTTTAATTTAAAAAAAAATTGAACTTTAAAAAATATTTATGACAAATGATTACATTCAACCATTCCCTCATTGCTATAGGAACAACATCGAGAATTGGCACAAAATGGCCTTCGATTTCCTCAAATCTCCACTAATGAATGAATCTCAAATATACATACTTTAATCAAGGTCTAAAATTTGAACTTACCATGGAAATGCTCATAGCAATTCTTTGATTTGTCTTATTAGTGCATGTGGCACTAATTTATCAAAGCTACATTATTTATTAAAACTATTAACTTAATACATGTAGAGTATAATTGTATTCAACTTGTATCAAATTCCACAAAAATAAAATATTGTAGTGACACTAATTTTTAGGCAAGACTAAATATACCCCTCACTAAATAGACAAGTCAATCTAACGTATTCTATCCAAATACCTTGGTCAAATATTAACCCCTAAATGCTCAAAATGCATTTTTTGGCAATATAGGAATTTTGGGCAGTTCACTACAAACAGAGTTTTTTGTTTTTTGTGTTTGGAATTTTCACACAACATGTGTCCAAAGAGAAACTTTAAGGCCCAATAATTTTCATAACTTTTGACAACATGAATAAAAAGTAATTGTGTGATATGTGATTTTTCTTACTCAGTAGGCATTAGGCAACTCAGGCAACTAAAAAAACTTCTCCAAAAATCACTTTAAAAAAAATTAAAAATTGGTTCTTTAGATTTTTATCTACTTGGAAAGCTTTAAATAATTCCATTTTGATTTATAAGATGAAAGTTATGGGAGTTTTAGTTTGAAGGTAGTTTGTAGGAAGTTATGGAATCTCTACTCCAAAATAAACTTAAAGTCCATTATTTTATTTTATTTTATTCAATTTTTGAAAAATAATAAAAATGTGTATTACAACATTACAACCATTGGGATTGGAAATTTTCAATTTTACAAATTTATTATTATTATTTTAGTATTTTGAATCATTTTCTACCTCTTTCTACTTTCTAATTTTTTTTCTACATATTATACAACTCCAAATGATTTGAAGTTTTTTTAGGCATGTATCCAGCTTGACTAAAAGAATGAACCAAAGGGTAACAAACAATTTGGACCTGTATTCATAAAAAAGTGAGCTATTGAAGTACAACTGCCCAGATTTTTACAAGGACAAAAAATGGGTTTTTGACAATTCAAACAATATTATCTTGCAATCTATAAGGTAGAAATTTTTGAAATTTTTCACATATTCTCAAACTAGCTTACTATAAAATCCTATGGTCACAAATGTCTAAATGTTTTCTTTTAAAGATTTGGGTCTTGTACTAGAAGTGTCAGTTTGGAAGTATTTTTGGCAAAACATAGTCAAATACATTTAGGGGTTAAATTATCTTTTATCTTTTTAATCCCTAAGGTGTGTACCTTCAAGAGATACTTGAAAATTCAAGGAAGTGATGAGATAGTTATGGAGCTTCTTCCAAAAAAGTCATGGCATTATTTATATATATATATATATATATATATATATATATATATATATATATATATATATATATATAATTTCAAGTTAGAACTATTAATAATTTAGTTATTCTCTCTATCTTGTATTTTCTTGTATATAAACACTTTTTTAATTAAAAAGGTTCAAAATCTTAAAAACTAGTTTGCTTAGTGCCAATCAATTATATATTTTTTTACTTTGAATTTACATATCTTGGAATCTATGTGTTAAAAGGGTTTTAAAATTTCTTCCATACACTTGCATACTAGTCCAATGTAAGATCCTTACATTAGATATTTGGAAACAACAAATTTTGAAAGTTTGTGCTTTTTGCATTAGAAATGACAGGTTTCAAGTTATTTTTGACAAAAATTGGACTCATGCGTATTTAGAATAGATTTTTTATATATTGTTAGCATCACATTAGAAGAAATTTGGGGCCTTTAGAAGACAATTTCAAAGATGTTTTCTGAAATTGTTATGAATGCTATAGACCAACTATTGCTAGTTTGAATATTTCGATTTTTTTTTTCAAAAATTTCAAAAATTTTCAAAAATTATTTGAAAACAAAAAACAAATTTGCTTTAAAATTGTGCTTTTTCAAAAATTATAGTTATTTTCAAATTAAATATCTAATATTATTTGATGTGGTAGTCAATTGACCATATCAGATTGCTCACATAGCAACGTTCATAGCATTACCACAACATTTCTATAGTTCAAAAACCTCTAGTCTTCTAGAGGCTTCAAATTTCTTGTAATAGATGGAAGAAATGATCACATAAAGCTATTAAATTACATACAAATAATCAATATTTGAAACAAATCTTCCATGTATGTAATTATTTATTATTCTTATATGAAAAACTAATGGATTTTTTTATCAACAAACAAATTCAATCCACTTGTGGGTGGAAAATGACTCCTCAATCAATCAACCACTAAGATAATTATGCAAGAGAACCATGTCCAATTAGCCTTTTTTAGTTTTCCTACATAGAGAATTTTTCTCTACTTTTCCTTCCTAGGGTACCTTTTCATTGAAGGTGTATATATGAATATATTTTTCAGTTTTTTCTTAAAAAAATTCTAATTCTAAAGAAAATACTCCAAAAGAAAATAAATAAATATTGTACAAAACACTATATCTTTTGGCCCCCCTTTTCTCGCAATGACCTTGCTCCAAAAATATGAAACCACTTGTGTTAGACACCACATCAATTTGTCGTCAAGTGTGAAATAAAGAATTATACTTCTGTGCATGTGAAACCCTTCCAAAAGTCCGACCAACCCTTAAAAGGGCCACTTTGTAAGTACACCACGGCCTTACATAAAATACACACCCAATTTTCAGGGTTTGATTCATTTTAAGAAGTTGCAAGCATGGAAACCATGGGGATTGATAGTCAGACACAACATAGCTCTTCTTGAGCCCACCAAACCAAACAACTTTTGGCATGGCAAAGGGACCAACCCACAATGGGAATTGCTCCCTTTACACACTTCATGCACATAATGCATGCGAAAATCGAGATAATCATAAAATAGGTGCAATGGGAGACCAGAAGCTGGAGTTTGAGAAAAATATAGGACAAAACTCCTTGGAGCACCCAAACTAAGGTTCGAAGGAGTTGGGTACAGTGTTCTTTTTCTACTATTTTCAGTTATACCTCCCTCTGACATCCCTACATGAAACTGAGTAAACTGAGTAGGATTTTCCTTACCATTTATACTAATATATCCGCTCCATGTGGACATTTACTCTAATATATCCACTCCATGTGAATTCTCCGCTTGGGGATTTTGTCGAAGTACAGGTACCTTATTATTATGCCTCGAATCCTAACCCGCCCAACCCCACCCCGAGGAGGTGACGGTGTGTGGGGGATTTCCCCAAGTGGCATTCAAGCAGCCCCGCAGACCAGACCAGACCAGCAGCTCCTTCTTCTTATTCTCTGCGAGGTGGGTACCATGCAAGGCATGCAAGCTGATATCCAGTTATCCACATCGCAGCTTCGCTTACTACAAGAGGAAACTGGACGACCACCCTTAAGTTTCCAAAAGGAGAAACCGGCAAATTGGGCCCCTTTTGGCGATCAGCTGTGTACTTACTGGAAGGCGAGATGTCTGTGAAGTACGGACCAGATTATTTGTTTGGACACAAGCATGTTGAACAACGCACCATGGCTGTGGGTTTTTTTATGGGCCCCTTGGTAGACGCTTACGCTTCCAATGAGGGGAATGTAAAGGGGTCGGGGAACTTGGGGAACCCTTTTTTTCATTTCATTTTCAAAGAAGTGTGGTAGTGGTGATGAGCCTTTTTTTTTCTTTTACTTTTTGAGAAAGTGCCAAGATGGTGATCACTTCAAATTTGGTGTAAGGGAGGAGGCTCAGAAACCGCTCATCTAAGGGCTGGTCTGCCTTTTACATGTATTTCCTGAGATGAAAATATTTTTAGCTTATTTTTTAGTCAAAGAGAAATAGATGAGGAATCTAACAAAACTCGTTTCGTATTTTTTGAAGCATTATTGAATTAGTTATGAATTTTCAAACACAATCTAATGTAGGTCCCTATTTGTGATCATAGGCCCTTGGAAACCCATCCATGCATATTTTGGAAAAAAATCAGGGCTTGTTCAAAAACTAGCATTGCTACATGTGTAAAGTAATTGAAATGGTTTCTAAAAGTGTATCTTTCAAAATCTGAAATGAATGCTTGATTTAATCACTTTTTCAGATTTTTCAATATTTGTAAGATGGTGGTTGAACAACAAATTCTAATTTTGAATTAAATTAGTAGGTATGTAGCTACTTAGCTAGGAATGAACCAAGTGTGGTTCTCAAACCATCGACCGAAGAAGGAAAAACAAATCTCATCAAGTTCCATTGTAATCCAGAGTTCATTTTTCCAGAGTTCACATGTCCATTTCAGAGCCCCTACTGGATGGTTGCCAAAGCCTGCTCGGTCTTAGAACCCTCTCCTATAGCATTGTATTTCTACATCCATCTATCTTTTGGACTTACAAACACTTTTCTATCATATTCATACACTTTTTCATCCAAATTTGGCAACTTCATCTATATTTTAAAGAGAATTGAAAATTTTCTAGGAAAAAAAGAATAATTTTATTTGGCAAAAAAAAGACATTTATTTTGAAAAAGGTACAATCTGGTCCTATAATGTTGCAAAAAAAAGGGCTGGTGGTGATATAAAATGTTCTAGTGGTGCTCCAAATTGCAACATTCATCCACTTATTCAATGCAATGTATAGTATGATTTTCATCCACAATTAGGCGACTTCATCTAATATTTTTTTTAACTCAAAGTTGTCTAGCAATTTCATCTAATTTTTTGGCATTTTTTGATGGCCTTTTTTAGCCAAAATATTTTTGTGTGTGTAATCTAGCACTAGAGAGCCCCAAAAAAAGTCTTGCAATACACTGCAAGGGGTTTCCATTGAGTAGAAGATTGATTTTAGGCCAAATGCAGGACATTAAATCCTACCATCCAAGGCAAGCCCAACAGGGTAAATTTGGGTTCTCCGGATGAAGGTGAAAAAAAGAACTCCATGTTTTGGGCCATGTCTAAGGTATGCTCTAGACCTTCTCTAGCTAATTTAGGGTCTCCAATTGCAAATATTAAATTCAAAATTTGCAAAAAAATAAAAAATTCCTACATTTTTCCTTGAGGTAAAACCACTTGTTGGGTCCACCTTCAATGGTAGGATTTAACACCCTACATGTCAAATAAATAACTTGACATTGTCAAGTATTGAATGTGCAACCATGCCATTTGGATTGGGTACCTTTCCACCATCATCCAATAGTTTTGGGTCATCTTGGACTATAAACACAATTGACTTTGAACTCAAAAAGAGCATGGGAGGAGAAGAAGACATATAAGGTAAATTTGCCTTTAATAGGCAAACCTTCCTTAGAAGGCATCTAGAGAATTAAGATAGAAGTATCTATAGTCAATTACTCAAGCAATTTTCAAGTAGATAGTAAGCACTATGAGACAAGTGAAATTTCTACCAAGTAGGGAGATAGGAAATATAGGGACTATAATTTTTTCTAAATTTTATTCTCAAAATTGAAATTACTATGATTTTTGGAAGCCAAAAAATTGTTTAGACTAGTAGCCAATGTCTAAAGTCTTCCAATTCCAATCATAGACTATGTACTTTCCCACTCACTACCTACTTTCTTGATCACTACTTTGGAACATGTGTCATGATCTTATTGGGTCCAACCTTGAAATGGAGGAAAAACACATACCAAGCTTTGTTTGGAAATATGTTCTAGCCTTGGTTGAAAATAGCTGTACTTTATGAATTGGGTATGGGTGCTTGGTTAGAAATGGGTACCTCTACCTTACTTATAAAAGTCTTATATCAAATCATGACAAAAAAAATTTAATAAATGGAACTATAACTTCATTAGGTTGATTTGTGACCATAATTAGTACCTTGGAAGATGGTAATGGAATTATTAGTGATTGTTATAGGATGCTTACACCTTTTTAGTGTAAACTCATCATAACATGTTATTTTTTTTATTCCTTCATGTCGTGGATGTGTTATTAAAGTCTTGTAGCCATGCCTAGAAAATTTTGTATCTGCTTTAGGTGGTAAGATGACGACCATTAAGGAAACACTTTTTGCTGATTTGGAGTAGTTTAGAGATTCTTTGGGGCCAATTGGGCATCACACTTCAAAAATTCACAAAAAATCTTACTTTGTCCAAATAAGAAAATTGTGAAACAAGGCTTCATTTCTCACATTTGTCTTTGTATCTAAATTTGAATATTTTTGCAAATCAAAATAGGACATACAACTTATTCTACTTGTCATAGATAAGTTTACCTCATATCTCAAACCTCAATTGAACAAAATGAAATTGTAGCTCAAGAATAAACCAAAGATAAGACCTTCATTCATTTGTAAGTTTTTTTTTCTTTCCATCCCAACACAAATGAATTCAATACCTTTCATTGTGTTTTTGAATTAATTTGTGTAAAGACTTATTCATTAGAAAATCTTCTTTTTCTATATTAGAGCCTTCAAATAATGGAGCCCTTTGAGGTTCATATAGAACTGCATTTGAATGCAATTGGGATTTAGATACTCCTCCTACATATTGACATCTAAAATGTTCATTCTCCATTCATGAGAGCCTGAGGTCAAATTCAAGTATATCTATTTTTAATAATTCAAAAATCCATAGTGCATTAATCTAGTGTCCAAAGATACACTTAAGAGAATCTTAACTTTCTATTCATTTTGACTCCCAACAACATCCATCAAATATTTAGACAATTTAATAATATGATTCTAGAGAATTGATTTACATTAAGACATATGATTCAGACAACATACATACCTAAATCATGCTCAAATGTTTCGAAGATCTTTCGTATAGTGATACTACAAGCTCTCCTTTTCATGGTGGATGTTACAACTTTTACATGTGCCATTTACACATATTACCAATGAGTTTATTCTAAACAAAAAACTTTTAAATTTTGTATATCAAATTTATAGCCACTTCCTAAAAAGTGACACGTTCATAGCAAAGATCAAACTTGGAGCAAAGTCATCATCACGTCACCAACAACAAGTCAAGGAAAAAAAACTTGTTGAAAAATATTCTATAGCATTAGATATAACTACATCACTATCTACCATGAATTGCTTGTCACTGCCTAGTGGATTTCTTCCCCCCCCCCCTCCCCCCCTTCCTCTTTCAAAAAATTGGGAGCCGTTCAATGTGTCCCCCCCCCAAGAAAAATCAATAGCCATCGTATCAATACGAAGTACATATATATATATAGTATGATATGGAAGTATAAATACAAAAATACACATATAATAGTTCAAATATAGATACAATTTATGAAATATGACATACATCATATGAGATTTGTCCCATATTGATTGCATTGACCCTACCCTCTCAAAATTATAAGAAAGGGTGGGGGTGGGATTTTAAAATTTTAAAATTAATTAATTTTTTTAATTTCATGGTACATAGTCTTACAGTATATCTGCTTGCTTGATATCTACAAAAAATCCGTTCCATTCTTGGACAAAAATCAAGTCCATCAATCAACTCCTAGAAAGCAAGCTTCACTCATGACTCCATGAAACCCACCTTCGAAGGGACAAACAATGGCCCAATGTCCATTTGACTTCCTCATGTGCATGTGTAAACGAGCCTTGAGGAAGGAAGATGCTCCCCCCTTTTCTTTTCCACATGTCATTCCTTTGGCCACTCCTTTCTTCCCCTCTCTCTCCCTTTCTAATTCCCATATAAGCTACTGTTTTTTAAAAAAATTAAAATTTTTGGTTGTGGAATTTTTGAGGCCCTCCAACTCTCAAGGGGCTGGGCCCGGCCAGATTCGTTGGCCACTCAAACGGGGTTCCGTCGTCCCGTTCTGAACTCCCTTCCCTGACGGACCCCCCTTCCCTCCCCTTCCCTTCCGGTCAGACCCTTGAAAGCGCGAGTGGCCACGTGCGAACGCGACTGGGGACATGTGGGCTTGTCAGGGCCGAGCCTCTCCCCGACGTGCGATTGATATCCTGCACGTGATGAGATCCTCCGCGGTCCCCACCCTGTCATGTGCCCACACTGCCCTGGAGGGAAAGGATTGATGGTCCAGGGGGACCGGGGCAGGGGAGACACCACCTTTTCACTGATTCCCTTCCCCCGAGGCCGAGGCCCTGGCCCTGGCCCTGGCGTGGATGGACTCACTGGCTTTTGAATATAGTCACTCATTACTGACTACTGAGCTCAGCTTCCTGGAGCCGGACTGGATGCACAGGAGTACAGGCAGGACACCAGGCCAGCCAGTGAGGCTGTGGTTTTTGATTTCAAGTTCTTTGGAAATAGTGTTTTCTTAGCTTTCGAAAACCCTTTTGGGACGCCCTTGGTTCATTGTACCTTTTCCCCTTGCAATGGAAATCGTCCATGTGTTTCAAAAAAACCCAAAAAAACCCAACCCTTTTGGGACACAAGGAAAGGGGACCGGAACTCACCAGGGTTTTGTTTTTGTGTTTTGGGGAATTGCTTTTCCGGAATCTGTCCGTCAGGCAGGGCGTAAAGGTCCACCCGGCACTCCCTCCGGCAGTTGCTCCCAATCTACACTAAAAATCGTAAAACTAGATGGCATTACAAAAATATGGCCTCCCCCCAAGTCATCATACAAGCCATGAAAGTCAACAAATGCTTCTATCAGGACAATGACCTATTTCCGATCAGATAAGCAATTTGGCCCATGTGCAACATGCAAAGCATTGAGGACAATTTTTTTTCCCGTCTACGGAAATACAATTGAGAAGGATATCATATTTTGGCAGACCTTAACTCTCAGAAATGAAATTGCTATGAATTTTAAACGAGAAGATTCTGTTTGACCTAATATAGTGATATAGGGTATTCCGTTTCTGAGCAGGCGTGTGGTTGCAAATATAGTATTGTAGTGCTTCATTACGGAAACAAATAATTGAAGACTAGAAATCATCCTTGATAGTACACCACATATCATACTACCAGGAAAAGCTCCCAACTTCCCAACCACGAGTCCTTTGTCTACTCAAGTGCTCATAGAATTCATAGTACCTCATGACTCATCAGTTTTTTCCTATCCAGTTGCTCTTTCCTATCCAGTTGCTCAGAAATGTAGCACTGCTTGCTCTGGAAATAGATCACCCTACGCCATGGAAATGGGATGGTGATCGGAATTGGGTTCTTTCCTTTATCGTAATATGCTTTAAAAACAATTGTGTTCTAAATGTGACTCCTATGCATAAATGAGTGACATTTTGTTTGAAATATCTCTTATTGTTATTATCATTGATGAGTTTGGTAGGCTCAAATGGTCATTTCAAAAGCAAACAACCTTGTAGGTATTTTCCATTTGTATACATGAAGACAATATTGTTTGGAATTTTAGTTTTGGAATTTTGATCAATGGTCATGTAGTCTTTCTTTGAAGAAATTTTGAGTTTTTGGATCCTCAAGAGGGCTCAAAGTAAAGGTGACCAAATTTGAATATGCAATTGAATGATAACCTCATTTCATTTATCATTCAATGCCAATACATTTATCCCCCCTTTTTTTTCCACGGGCTTGAAGTTGCCCACATTTTTAGAGGCAATCAAACATAATTGCCTAAAATAATTGCATAGAGGCTCGTGAATCTTAGTTACAACAAGACCTACTTCAAGATGAGTGCATTTTTGCTACACCACTTGTGGCTGGCAAACTTGTACCATTTCCTTTATGTAATGGAATTTTGTTTCATTGGTTTCAAAAAGGACAAGAATAAATGAATGCATTCTTGTACAGTAACACTAGATATTTATGTAGTATCAAATGTCAAGAATTAGTATAGGAAAATTTAATCTCACTATTTAGTGTAAGTAACTTCCACCTTTGACTTTAAACTACTTCCACCTCGTAATTGGCTTGATTCTTCCATCATTGTCATTAGGGTCAATACCAAATAATCTCATGAGGGTCCTCAATTCTATTTCCTCAACGTTTCATCCTAGTTTATGGACTCTATAAATGATAAACAAACTATTATGAATTTTTAAGTATGTGTCCACCTTTTACATTTTGAACTCTAATTTTGAAGTCTATTTTTCATGATGTATCTATAGGACTAGGCAACCTATTTAAAAGAACAACTCTATAAAAACATTCAATATAAAACAAATCTTCTTTTTTTGTTTTATTTTTAATAGGATGACATATAGCCACATAGGTAGTCTAGAACGTGTTTACTAAAGGATGATGGAATATGGGAAATAAAAAATAAATATAATCATTTGTATGCTTATAAATTCATTCATCAAATTACATAATATAAGTGATTTCTATCCAAAATCTAAATATGTATTGACTAGAATTTGGTGGTTTGATCCATTTTTATCTTTGTTTTTTAGTATTTAGATAGGTAGTGCAAAAAGGAAGTAAATTTAAGCCCTAAAGCTCTTTCATGTTCAAACGGGACAAACATAGCTTCAAAATACTAGTTTTTAAATATTGTTATTGTCACTAATTTTTTAGATTGGATTAAATCCCAAAATATTCCATGCAATTGGATATCTTTCTTTTTATTGACAATCATGCATATATTCATTTGCCTACTAGTATCAAAGAGTTGCATCATAGATGCTCAAAGGTTCACATTGTTAGGTCTTCATCTTAACTCCTAAAAACCCATTGTCTCCTCTGAGGACAACTTGGAATTTTGACAAATTTCGATGACTTCAATTTTTAGTCGAAATTTTTGAAGCTTTCTCACAAGATAGGAAAACTAATTAGCTATGTGAGAATATAATGTTTATTTCAATTAGTGCCTAGGACCAAAAGTTATACCACAAACATCTAAAATTTCAACTCGGCATGGGAAAAAGTAAATCCACATAAAACTGAAATTAAAATTAATTTTTCTTAAACTTATAAATTATAGTTTTTTCTACACAAGAAGATTTTATTCATTCCATTTGGATTAGTTAACTAAAAGTCATGAACAATCTTGTTTTTTTGGGTAGTTTGAGCATCTTTTTGAAAAGATAATTTATTGGATTAATTTTTTGATGCAATTTTCATGATTCTTCAAAACAAATTGGTTGATAAGACTAAAATTGCTTGCTTGAACAATCTCACCATTGAGATTATTGTGTTTTGATCCCATCTTAAAGCTATTAATGAGTTTAATTTTTCTTTCAATTTTGAATCTACCTCTACTTAATAATTTTATAAAGAATGAAAACCAAGAATTACATTTTTTTCCCTAGACTTTCAATTCAATTATTTAATACAATTTTAAAAAAATTCAAAATCCATAGTGCAAAAAATTTCAATAGATGGTAGTCAAAGTCAATTGAAATTGCAAGACAGTGTTCAAAAAAACTCTTTTTTTCAACTTTGAATGCAAATATCTTCTTATCTATATGGTCAAACTTTACAAAAATTTTACCACATGATCTCATACAAATAAAGGATCATTGCAAGAAAGACCTGTTGAAAAGCGTAGCGTTTTGCACAGTACTCACTTTTTTCTTTGGGAGTACTGTATAAATAGTAAATCAATTTAAAAAATAAATAAAAAATATGTTTGATGTATATAAATTTAAGAAGAAGATACCCTAGGAAGGAAAAGCATAGAAAAATTCTCTAAGTAGGAGAACTAGAAAAGTGCTAAATTTCGTGAAAATTGTAACTTTCACTATAGTTTCACATTTTAATTTGTAAAAAATAGGAAAAGTAATTTTTTATTAAAACTAAAAATTGGAAATTTGGAAAGACTTTATGGTAAAGATATTTCACCAAAATAATGATCCAAAAACTATCTTGATTGTTCAAAAATGTGCACGCAAAGGAGGCCTATTAGCACACATGTAGAGGAAAGAGAATAATGATTTTTTAAATTTCCTGTGGTAGAAATATGCATACCTTATGTAGGAATAGATCCTAGAAATCTCAGCTCTAAATCATTAATTTAAATTACTCCCCAGTACTAAAAAACCCTAAACTGCAAAGTGTGATAAATTAGAGAAATTAGAATTTAAATATAAAATGATTTTTGAATTTTTTGAAAAATAAGTTTTTTGATAACTATCAAGTCATCCATCTCTAATAAATAATTTAAAGTTCAAAGAGTTAATGCTTCAAAAGTTATAGCTCATGACAACTCCGTCACTCAAAGTGTGATGCCAAACAGTACAAGTCTTTCTTGCATTTGCCCTAAAGTATAGTTAGATTCCAAAAAATATTTTTTTTAGTTCTCTTCGGTGAATATAGTAAAAATGATAGTTTTGAATGGTTTGTGATAGAAAAATGGCCTTGGACCTTTAGGGGTGAAGACAATGTCATTTTTATTTGCCTACTTGTCTTCCTAGATGTTCTTTTAATATTAGGATACATTTTTTTTTTCACTTTTTGGTTTTGAAATACAATCGATATACAAAGTTTTCAATACTCTATAAGATAAATAAATAAAAAAGAATAACATGCCACCAGGTTTCATTCAAAAAATATGATCTTATAAATTAGAGTGTATATAAATTTAGAAAATGAATTATTTATAAAATATACATTAAACATAAATAAACAGTTTTTCAAAAAAAATCTTATACTATTTCTATAAATATCCTCTTTATATTTCAATGCACATATTATATCTATTAGTGTGCCTTGTATTGTTGCCATAGTCAAAATCAAAGTGAAAGTGATTTTCAAATTTTTATTTTTTAAAACCAAAAATAACACAAAAATCCATAACTTTCCCACCATGAATCCAAATGCCACAAAACCAAGTTTGTGCATCCCACCTTACCGAGGGCCTATCGACGGTACCAAGAATATGACCGGGGAATACATAGACCAGGAGATCTCAACATGACAAACAAACAAAACAAGCAGCCTATCTTAAAGTATAAACTAGTGACCCCTATATCGTTGTTATAGCCAAAACAATAGTAAAAGTAATTTTCCAATTTTTTAGAACCAAAAATAACTCAAAAATCCATAACTTTTTCACCATGAGTCCAAATGCCACGATACAAAGCCCGTACACCCCTCCTTGCCAAGAGCTTTCCAATGGTTCCAAAAAACGTGACTGGGGGATGTACAGTCAGGGAGATCTCAACATGACAATTGACAAACAAATAAATAAATAATCTTAAGATATAGATGTTCATTTTTAAGAAATAAAATATAAGAATAAACAATCCTTTAAATGTTGTCTACCATCTATTATGAAGTTTAATTACTCATATTGAAATGGATTCAAAACAACATTTACATTTTAGTCACCTCACAACAACAAGAATTTTTTCATTTGTTTATAATATTTGAAAAACATTTTCATAATGAAATCATTAACCCTTTAATCCCTAAGAGCATCCCCACGAAGGCTCAGGGAAAGGCTTTGACTTGGCTGAGCCATGCCACCATCTGTGCCCCACGGGAGACACGGGGAGGGGATCAATGAAGCCGACTCCAACCAAATTTACAAAAGACACAGCCAAATGGTGAAGTTCCTTTGCGGCACGGTATGGCAATGGACACTACTTCCAATGTTTGACCCACGATTCTTGCATTGTGTGGACAAATAGTGAACACCTTCAATAAGTGAACACCAATTTAAAAAAATTCTTGTTGACTATATCACCAAAGCTCGCAAGACATGTGAACCTCAATTTTTGGGGTAATGTGCATTTTTCTTTAGCTGAACTGCGTTTGATGTGTGGCTATGGGGCACAAGCCTCCACATGGCCCGACTAGCTCAAATGAGCACCCCTCACTAAGTCCCTCCTCCGCGCAATCCGTAGAAATGCTCTAAGTAAGTGTTTGGATTCATCTCCAAATTTGATGATTTCAAAAAAACACATTATAAAGAGCAATTTCGAAGTATATTTTGGAATTAAGATGCAAATAAAAATTGTAGAGTTTGAGTTTCAAATTCTATTCATACGATTAGATTTGCCAATATCACCAATATTTTTCTATAAATTTTGAAAGGGAAAATTCAAAATTCCTTCAAAACTCAATTACAAGCAAAAGATTGTCATTTTTTGAGTAAATTTTGTTGGAAAGGATTTGAAATGAAGTTCTCTTGACATGGTGTTTTTTTGGAATTTTTATGTTCTTTGATTCTATGACTTCATTTTTACAATTCTAAGTTTGAACTAGAGTCAACCTAAGTCAACCACGTGACATACTTCTACATTTATAATTTTAGAAAAATAGATGATTTAGTAATACCAAATCCAACCCTTGGATAGAACCACAACTTCATAAAGTATCTCTAAAAATAAAGATGACTTTCATCATTAGATGTTTTTTGAGGGGTCAAGAAGACTGCGAGTTATCACAGCAGGGAATAGGTTCGGCGAGGTTCGGCAAGGCGGTCTGACGTGGCCGAGAGACTGCCACGTCATCGACCAAAAAAAAAAAAAAAAAAAAAAAAAAAAAAATTTGTATTTGAAGACTATATTTTATTTTTTTATTTTAAAAAAAAAAAAAAAAAAAAAAAAATCTGACAGCAGGCCGCTCCCCTCGCTGCGGGGGAACAGCACTGGAACAGTCTTCTGCAGGGGTCAAAAAACATCTAATGCCAATCTGTAATGAGGAAGAAATTTAGATTTCAATTTGTACATTGTCCAAAAACTGAACGTTGGAGTGCTCTAGGGTTAAGTTCCTTTACTATGTTTTTACCATAAACATTCCAAAGTTGCCATTTCTACTACAAGAAGCAAATTTTGGAAAAAAAAACACATTTTTGAACACATGTAGCCATAGTATCTTGTGGTATACTAACTTGAGAGCATGTAGAACAAATTTTAGATATTCTTACTATATAGATTGCATAATATGAGCTTTTGAATTTTAAAAAAATTCTTTTTTTGATCTTGTGAAAAAGCAATTGCACTTTACAAACTCACACATTTGTATGAAAAAATGTCTAGAATGGTTGTAACTCTTTGGATTCATTCTTCAAGGCAAATTGGCTAGATTTTTGAAAGATTTCAAATCATTTAAAAATTCCACAACATATAGGAAAAAATAGTCAATAGAAGTAAGTAGAATATGATTCAAAACACTCTAGATTGTTAAGACTTTATTTATGGAATTAAAAAATGCCAATACCAATGGTTGTAATATTGTAATAAACAATTTATATACTATGGATTAAATTTTTTCCAAAACATATTGAATATTGGGTAAAATAAAGGACTTCAAATTTTATTTTAGAGTAGAAAATCTATACTTGCATGTGATCAAAAACTCCTTGTAACTTTCACCTCATTGATTTGAATGGAATGATTCAAAGCTTTCAATGTGTATATAAGTTGAATTCCCCATTCACAAAACAAACAAACTATTAGGCCATAATTTTTTACTCATATTTCTAAATGTCATGAAACTTAGTGTACACAAAAGATATTTTCTTCATCTAAACCTTCTCTAGCCCCATCTATTAAAGTTTTGATCCAATACATAAAAATCTCTAGTTACATGTACTTATCCAAAATTGCTATATTGCCAAATTTAGCAAGCTGACTCCTTAGTATGTATGGGCTTTCTTCAAATTATACAAATCAAATACTAAGAGGAGAATAACAAAAAAAAATCATTTGTTAATAAAAAAAACATCAACTTTTTGTTTAATTTGTCTAGTTTTCAATGTCGACTTTACAGTACTTAAAGTAATAAGATTGAATACTATGAAGTGGTGGTTACAAGGTTCTGATGTAGCACATCAAAATTAATGTACAATGCAACAAGCTATTTCTTTGAATTGGTTTGAATAATTTTTAGCTAAAACACTTGTTAGCTAAAACCTATCCGCGTAAAGTACAACATGAAGAAATAATCTCTAAGACAATCTACAATGAATAGGTGGTTGAAGAATGTTTTCCATGTGTTTATACATCGAGATACTTGGAACCAATGAAACACATCCAAGTACATTAAAAATGTAAATCTTGACTATTTTTCAACAATATGATTTAGCTTGGTCACTTGATTTATAAAATTTGTGTACAAGTGAGGTTTTGAATAAATTCATGTCTAAATGAAAAACAAGGAAAACTTGCAAACATGAAGATTTAATGATTAGATTTTTGGCAAGCAAAGTTTAATTTTCCACAAAATTCCAAATCTACATTTCTTCTCCTAAAAGGAAGGAAACACACTTATCCATGTTGTAAAACAAGTTTGCTTCTGGTGAGGATTGCCGAAAATTGAATTTCCTTGTAAATTCATGGGATCTCCATTTCATCTTAAAAAGAATTAAAAGATGATATGTAGCAATGTTTTTTAAAAAACAAACTTAATGTCAAAGCTTGGACAATATTTTAAAAAAATTCCACATAGTTCTATCCATTTTTGTTCACTCCCCATTTATGAATGTAGGGATTCCCTAAAGTGCTTCAAATATGATGGTAAATCATCACCCTCACATGAACTGTCTCCAAATTTACACATAGCACAACATGGTTGCAAAGTGTGAGCCCCTAATTTGTCACTAGGGACTCACGGATTCTTTTTTTGGATTCCTACATAATTCAATGCACAATAGGTACAATAAACCCACAAAAGAGTATAGAACCAATATTGGCATCCTACATGCCAATATGGTATTTGGTCAATAGAAGGGGTTTGTGTAAGTTTGTGTTCCAATTGAGTCTTACTTTGGATAAATTGACAATGGTTTGAATTAAATGTGAGGAAATAGGTTAATAGCCCCGCAAGGGCCACATGGGGTTAGGTAGTCCCGAATAGGAGAATTTAGGGTGAGATTCCACCTCCCCATAGCATTGAAGAGGATACGGGATAAATACTAACTACAAATTGTAGGTACCTGGTATTTCTTTATTTTCTGGCATATGCAATAGGGACGTGAGCTCAAGTCCATATGGAAGGATTCCATGGGAGGTCCCCTTCAAATTTTGGGAATTTTTCAATATTTATTGGTCATTTTCCCAGGTGATCAACTACATTAGTCCTTGGGTGGAAATTTGTAAGAATATATCGAGGGACGGTAAAATCCCACTAAAAATCCGGATAGGCAATCTCACACCAACAAGGCACTTCGTCAAATTTCATGACATTTCAATAAGTAGAAGACCCCGAACTGGCGAACTCCCTCGACAATTGGCGTATTAATTAGCGGTATTGGGAGTTGATCGACGTATTGGGAGCATATGACATCGGATTGAGACTTACTTTAGGTCTATTCCTACCCCCCTCTACCTATTTAAGAGCCTAGTGAAGGAATGGGGTTCAAAAAAGTCAAACTTCAAAAGTTGGAATTTTCCCCCAACTTAAACCCCAACCTACACTAGGTTTCATTGAGTTTAAGAGTATAGTATAAGGAATGAGGGATTACTTCTAGGCTAATCATGGACTTTTGGACCCAATGGTGCAATCTGTCTGCAATTTGGAATCAAAGTCCAAAAGTTAGCATTTGGAGACAACACACATTAGAGAAAATGGGATTTAGAGCCCCCTAATGTGAAATTAGGGGATTTGGCCCCCAATGACCGTGGGGAACACATTGGAAACATGTGGAAAACTTCGGGAGCACATGGGAGCAAATTAGATTTCGAAAAACAAGAAGATGTAAGCCCAAGTGCTTGGGTGTAAGTAAATTTGAATTTGAAGCAAAAAATAGGTAGGAACACATGTGAACAAGTCCCATTTGAGAACTTGTAGATTTTGAAAAGACAAAAGTAGGTAGATTACAAGTTCTTGTAAGAATTAGGTGGAATTTGAATTTTAAATTCAAATTACATAGATCCTAAGTAGATAATTTGATTTGGGGGGTGGTCACATATACAGCCAAGTTTTATTTCCCAATCTAGTTTTTCTTAGTAGATTAAGAGGGGGTGAATGCTACTTTGGGGTATAGATGGGGTCACCATTTTCCCCTCATTTTCTTTCTTTCTCACTCCCTACATTTTGGGGGGAGTACTATTGGGCCCGTGTTATGCTAGATTTTCTTGGTTTATAATGCCGAAAAGCCTTTGATGATTTTGCTTGGGTTTTTATATCCTTTGGCACTTTTTATTGGCAACTTAGAGACTTGAGACCCTCCCAAGCTTGTGTGGTACTTTATAAAGATTTTGTTGTTGAACTTTGTGTGTTGTGGATCACTTGAAAGTTGTTGTGGGAGAGATTGTGAGAATCGAGGGGTGACCTGGGAGGTGACTTATGAGAGTATGCCACTTTTGTGTAATCTTCTCTTCCCCCTCTTCCCTTATTCACGATAATATAGTGGTTCTATTGGGGACGGCAAAGCTCTGGCTTCCATACGTTATTAGTAGACTAAAAGTCTTAGTTAAGTGTCAAAATCACCATTTTTGCAGCAAAGCTTTTAGTCCCTAAAGTCTTAGTGAGGTGTCAAAAGCAAATTTCCTTGAGCAAGTCTCAACGTTTAGTTTTCAACCCATTTGGAAACTAATTCAATGTTTAGCCTCCAACAAATTAGTGCTAATTAGTTCTTTGAGGTGGATAGGTGCTAGAACCATACACTTAGCTTAACCTTGCATAATTAATTACGAGTTAGAATAGTGTATTCAACCAACAATTCAAGTCTTGGCCGTGAGCCCCCTAGTCCAACCAGAGTTCCCTTCAGTTTAGCCAAGGCTCTTCAGTCCAGCCGGAGTTTCTTAGCCGGGCAGGAACCCTCCATCTGGATACAGAGCCATATTTCATGCTATTTAATCGGGGCATAAGGGAGTCGGGGCTGTTGATTGGGGTCTAAAGGTTGGGTTGCTTAATTAGGGTTCAAAGGTCAAGTTGCTTAATCAGGGTTCAGGGAAAAAAAGGTGGTTAGGAATTAGGAAACATGCCAAACAATTAGAGGGAATAGTTGGAAAGTAGTGTAGGGATTAGAAACCAATTAATTCAACAAAGGAGGAGCAAAGACATGGTGTGGAATGAAGAGGACCCGGAGGGCGTTGCTATATACGTATTGGAGGTAGGTTCCTAATTTTGGCTTTGTTCTTTTGATTCAAGTGGTTTATGCAATTAGGAGCTAATTGGGAGGAAGGGACTAGTGGCCTACTTACAATTAGGAGCCGACAATTAATAAACATAGAATAGACTAGAAGAACAAATACATAGAATAGATTAGAGGAACAAATACCTAGAATAGAGTAGAGGGATAAAATACATGGAAGTAGAATAGAGGGAGAAATACCTAGATGCAGAATAGAGGGATAAAATACATGGAAGTAGAATAGAGGGAGAAATATCTAGACGTAGAGTAGAGGGATAAAATACATGGAAGTAGAGTAGAGGGAGAAATACCTAGACATAGAGTAGAGGGATAAAATACTTGGAAGTAGAGTAGAAGGATACAATACGTGGAAGTAGAGTAGAGGGATACAATACCTAGACGTAAAGTAGAAGGATAAAATACATGAAAATAAAGTAGAGGGATACAATACATAGATGTAAAGTAGAAGGATAAAATACATGAAAATAAAGTAGAGGGATACAATACATAGAGTAGAATAGAAGAAGAAACACGCACAAGTAAAGGAGGAAGAAGTCCTTAGAATTAGAATAGGGGAGAAATTACATAGAGATAAAGTCAAGGGATAAACATATAGGGTAGAATAAAAAATAACAATCAGTTAGAAAGAAGTAGAGTGAACTGAACACCTCAAGTAAAATAGGAAGAACGTTTTAGGTAGGAGCAACTTAAGCATTAAAATAGGTAGGATAGCAAAAGATCCATTGCTTGTAAGGTACAGTGGATTTGATGCTTACACACCTATAGAGATTAGAATTCTATAGAACTTGGTTGTGATCGCTTGATTCCAAGGGTAGGAATAAAGTGTCCACACAAAGTAATAGAATACTTAAAGGTCTTTAGTGAATGGTCTCAAATATTTTTGAAAATGATTCATACATCTTATGAAATACTTTGAAGATTTTTATTTATAATTATAATTATAATTATTTAACAAATGGGCATGATCCATTGCATTAAAAAGAAACCTAAACAACTGCTAGGCCAAATTAGCTGGACAATGAAGAGAAAAATGAGCAGACTAAAGATCTAGGAAGTGCAAAAATGCAAAAAAAATCCCTAAAATTCTATGAGAAGGAATACAACAGAGGAAGCACTTGATTCCATTGAATGAAACTCAATTCTTGCTACAAGGATTGGAGATTGGAGCCAAGTTTCGTCAAATATAGACTAGATTTTCTCTATATATTGGGAATGAGAACATGCAACCTTACGAGCTCTATATTGACCTGCTCTACCTAGGTCTAATAGGGCATCTCATAAAGCATTCTAGAATGAGTTCTCTAGGCCAAATTTATTTTCTATAGAACTAGGTATATCTTACCTCTAGCTTTTGCTTTGACATAGAATTAGTAAAATGAAACCATTGTCAAAGGGAGGTTACTAGTATATGTCACCAACCTCGCTCATGGTGAATTCACGATTGGCAACCCGCAGATCAAAGGTCTGAAACCGCATATTATTTGTCTAGAAACAAATTGCCAAACATATCAAACCTACCCTACTTATAAATGCAGATGAAGTCCTTACAACCATCTTCTGGTGATCCACAGAATATATCGGTTCAAATTTCCATTTCTTGTTAGATAGAGAAAGGGAATTTGCTCAACACAAACTTCAAACTATGGCTGATCTTTGGAACAAAGACATGCTTGATTTCATCTCATGGCAAATCTTATCAATGACGTTGCAATTCAAAGATCATGAATACTATCTATAGCATTACTTTATTTTGCATATCCTGTTGGATTGGCTTTCATTCTTGAAGAGAGATGATCATGCACCTGAAGACCAATGGTTAGAAACATTTTGAAGTTTGATTCAATGAAAATTTATTGAAAGTTTCAAGAAGAAGAAGAATGATAAGAAAAAAGGAAAAAAAAACATTGGAAATACAAAAAAAAAAATTATTTATTTATTTATATTTAAAAAGAAATTATGATTCTCATTTACTTCCAAGTAAAAATATACCCCTAATTATAATTTGAACTTTGTAATTATGGACGAAAACTTTTGTGAACAGTTTTTTTAGGTCTCTCTACTCTCTACCAGGGCTTTTTTTTGGCTTTCTAGTGCCAGATTACACCCGAAAAAATAATCTGGCTAAAAACACTACAAAAAATGCCAAAAAATTTGGATGAAATTGTTAAACAACCTTTGAAATAAATAAAAATATTAGATGAAATTGCTTGATTGTGGATAAAAACCTTACTATGCATCCAACAAATGGATGAATGTTGCAATTTGGAGCACCACTATAACATTTTATATCCCCACTATGGCACTTCTTCAAATATGAAAAAAAAAAGCCCTGGTCTCTACCATTCAACATGTACCAATGGTCTATTTAGACTGGTCCCATGATCCGGGCCTTACTTCAGGTATTTGCCAAATCATCAAGTTAATAGATGGTCGGCTGTAGCCTTTTGCAAGATTCTGGAGGTGATTATTACTGTGGACGATTAGACCCCCCCTTTTGGGGTCCTTGACCCCCTTTTTAAAGGAATTTCCTGGCACCTGGTTTCCATCACTGCAGGAATCCGTTAGAAAATCAGGCACCCCATTACTCAAACCACACTAATAAACATTTAATTTCAATGTAGCCTTTGTTTTTTGTTTGAAACCAATGAAATGGAATCTGGCTCATTGCCGAGAAACAAAACCCAAACCACCAGCTACAGGCAAATTTAGCCTTTCCACCTAAGTTCACATGCGCACTGATGAGTCACTGACTGATGCATGTGCAGAAATTCCAAGTTGAGACCTTCAAGACAAAAGAGACGCCGAATAGGAGCTTAAAGGTATTGGGTTTGGGACTTCTCAAGTAGGAGCACCTCAAATGGACACTTGCCCTGGATCAAGAGATCTAGTAGGTGCATAGGGAGAAAATATTGTGTGCGTCCGTGAGAAAATGGTATGGAAAACCAAAAAATTTAGGTTCGTATTTTTCTGAGCTTGTATGAATATAATACTCTCTCCGTCCCAAAATGATCTTCTTGTTGCCTTTTGTGACATGAAAATTTGTCAAATTTGGATTTTATTTTGTATCCAAGACTAGCAAAACAACTTTAAGCAATAATTTCCCTTCCATCCATAAAATCATCAATCAAAAGACAAAAAAAATGACTAAAGGGGTTAATCAACACTTTTTGTTTGTATTTCTTGCATCTCTTTGAGTGTTGCCTACTTGAAGGAGGTGAAGCTTTGGTAGGTGGAACAAAGGTTCACACATGGTCTTAGGCCCATACTAATCACCCACAAAATAACAACCTCAAATTCAAAATTTAAGTGCCCACTGGTGCCTTTTGAAAATGCCTCCAAAATTCTACTTTTCTATATTCTAAAATTACATTTTGGAAAAGGCTCTTAAAACTCAAAGTTTCAAAGATACTAAGAGTGAACCAAGCTTTGCTTACAAATCCAAAGGGGACTTTTAAATGTTATGTTTGGCCTTAATCCATTATATTTTGTTAAATAGGAAGATCATTTTGGGACGGAGGTAGTATGAATTTTTGAAAACAATTGTGTAGATGGACCTATTGTGGACACTAGACTAACACCAAAGTAGGTATGGAAACACCCAAAGGTGACACACTCTAATTTTGAATCCCATGCTGGTGATTGCCATTTTTTGGAAGAATAACAACTTTTTGGAACCACATTTGTCCACTTTAGGACTCCACATGGCTTCTTTGGATCCACTTGTATTTGGATTAAGGCTCTTCTTAAGGTGCTTGTGAATGACTAGTGTTCAATTTGGGTGCTTCTACCTTAGTTTGATCAAATTCGTAAACTCCAACCCCTCCCTCTTTCCCACCGCACCCCCTTTTCTTAAAAGTATTTCTACACTAAATAATGAAATTAGGTTGCCCCTCATTAATTTCTTGACATTCCATACTTTATGAATATCTATTGTTACTTTACAAGAATGCTTTTGAATTAATTATTAGTGTAGTTAGAACTCATAAATATCTATGTGTACAAATGGAAGTATTTGTAGAAATATTTATTGATTTTGATAGCTTGTAGAAAAGCCTTCTAAAAGTAAAGCAACCTTATTGTAAATGCAACCTAATTTGACTACTTATATAGAAATATTTGTTGACTTTGATGACTCATAGAATGACTTTTTTGGGATAAAGCAACCTACTGTATAGGAGAGGGCTCTGAAATTGCCCAGGCTTTTGCAACCGTCCAGTAGGAGGCTATGAAATGGAACTTGATTATGAGTCAATGAACTTCTAATTTCATTGGAGCATGATAAGAGTTTGGTTTTTCCTTCTTCAATGGATGGTTTCAGAGCCACAATGGCTTCATTCTTAACTAAGTGGACAAAATAAGACTTGGTTGTTGAACACCCTTCCTATAAGTGTTACAAAATCTGAAATAATAATTAATTCAAGCATTCACTTCAGCTTTAGGAAGGAACCCATTGAGAAGCCACCTTCATTACTTTTTACATGTTGCAATGTTAGTTCTTGAATAAAGCCAAATTTCTTTCGAAACTGTGCACATATGAGTTTTCAAGGCCTACTGATCACTAATAGGGCCCTATGCCAAATTGTATTTGAAAATTCATAACTAATTCACTAATGCTTCAAAAAATATGAAACAACTTGTGTTGGAATCCTAAAATATTTTTCTTTGACTGAAAAATAAGTTCAAAATGTTTGCATCAAAAAAAATATATGAAAAAGGGAGATCAACTCCTAAAAGCATCCCTACGACTAGACGTGCCAAAAGACTCGGCTAGGCTATGGATGGCGGGCTAAGTAAATGTGGCCGGGGCGTGTGCTGGTAAGAACGCCTCACCGCAAGACTCAAGATCACTCACACGGAAGGAGACTAGCTCGGGTGGAAGGAGACTAGCTCGGGTAGAAGCCCAATAACTCCTCCGAGGGGGCCAAGTAGCCTCATTTGGTTTTCTTCGGAAGCATCTACTATCATAATTGCAAAAAAGTTTGCGACCTGTGCCTTGGAAACAACACTAGATCACATGGCGCGCCCTCGCCAAGACTCTCCATTTTGCCGTCTCAATTCTAAATTTGGCCAAGTCTGGCTTGTTATTCAACTTGGGCGTGTTTGCAGTGGGGCGTTTACCCCCATGCCACCCGGCAAAATAGCCAGAGTGAGTCTCTTAGCATGCAACCGTGCTGATGCTCTAAATGAGCGATTTTTGAGCCTCCTCCCTTAGTTTGTTAAGGTAACCCAATTTTCACTGTAAGAGCAAAACACCCATTCCCGTCCATATATCCATTCATGTCCATGTATCCATTCCCGTCCATGTATCCATTTCTGTCTATATGTATCAGGTGTGCACATTTTTCAAAGAAAAATGTGCACCCGTGCTACATATGGATGGGAATGGATACATGGACGGGAATGGGTGTTTCCACCTTACACTCCTTTGTAAGACAATTAGGGTTTTTCCATTTCTTTTAGGGTTTCTTGGGGCGTTCATGATTAAGTACGGCACTGAGTCCAAGTTGGAGGGATGAGATTCCCAGTGGCTTGAAATGGAAGGGCCCCCATCCAATGGGCCACCTCACCATCCGTGAGGCCCTCGAAATGGAAAGTTAGAATCTGCAGTGCAATGAGTGCTGCACGACAGGTGGCAGCCCTGGAGGGCCGTCCCACTGTCCCCTTTTCCAAGGTCGAAATTCGATTAGTCAAATGATCCCCCTGGCCTAGTCTAGGACCCTAGTCTAGGGCCCATATCATTCCACCTAAGGAAAAGAAAAAAAGAAAAATCAACACCTACTTTGCTGTTCCTCAGAAAGGAGAGGTGCAATAGCTTTCCCGAGGGTGCACGTGGCAGCAGGTGGGGTGGGTTCCTTCAAAACGTTTTCAGTTGCTTTGTGGATCAAATTGGAGAGTGGATTTCCACCGGCAAGGGAAGAGGTCCTATAATGGACCATCTTAGGGCTGAAACTGAATTTCAGGGAGGCGGAAATTTGTGAAGTATAGTTCAGGATGGTGGAAACACCCAAAACTGTCCAAATAAGAGCATCACCACCCGTCTGGGAAAATGGATGACCTCTTAAGAAGCGCCTACAAAACGGCCCCACCTGTCTAGCAAAACGGATGGCTTGTTAACAGGAGGAAGCTACGGACGCACTCTGCCTGGCAAAACGAAGTGAGTTTGCAAGCCAGCCTGCGGTCTGCAAAGCAAGAAATGACAAGAAGAAAAGACCTTGGCGGAATTCCTGCGGCAAGATTTTCACCACCTTTTGAGCGGTTTGGATGCCCTCGTGGGTGGGGCGGCCCTTGCCTCTCGGTTGGCAAAGCCGATGGCCCCCCCATTATGCTAGCCTCAACCACCCGCATTTTGCCAAGCGGGTGGTGATGCTCTAAAGAATTTAACATAGTTGGAGGCAACTTTTGTTCAAAATAATGTTTTTCTAGTATTAGCAAGTGAAAATCATGAATATTAAAAAAAAAATTAAAAAAATCAAATGCCACATGTAATTTCTGTAATTTTCCAGAGTGTAGGGTCCCTAGATCACTAGAATCGTTCAATAGATGCCCCCAAATCTGAACATTGCTAAAATTAGGAGTTAGTCAATCACATTTTAGTTAGTGTCTTTAACCCCTAAATGCCCAAGTCTTTTCAAGTGTGTTTTGACTATGGAAAAAGTGCATTGGCTTGTAGTCATCTCTAATGAAGTAAGTTGATTTTTTTCAAAATCTAACCGCATAGATGTTTAAAGAATATGTTTAGTAACACGTACACAAATTTTGAGTGCAAAATTGTATAAGAGTTGTGAGATTATAAAGAGAGAAGAGTACATTTTTATATTTAGTATGCTGCCTTTATCCACAATGTTTCCCAAATTTGCATATAAATTTTTTTGGAGATTGGAGGTGACATGAACAACTACATAGAGTGTTAGCACACTAAAATCCACTTTTAAAAAACTTGATTTCACATGAAAAGCTATTAAACTCATTACACAATCCACGTTGCAATTGTTGAAATGCAATTATTTTTTATAAGTAGAAATTGCAAATAGCTCCAAATCAATAGTTGTATGTTAAAATTTTCAATGGTGAATATCATGAAAACACTTTCCACTTTCCATTGGAACCATTCTCAAAGCAAATGGATATGTACAATTTGTTAGATCTCAAATCAAGTGAAATTGCTAAATGCTAGGAAATGAAGAAAAATTGGCAAGCTTTACTCTTCACTTTTGGTACATGTATGCCTTTGAAGACCTCTCAATAAACAAATATGTTCTTTTTTCAATGAAAAATGAATTTTTTTCAATAATTAACTCTTAAAACTGCCCCCCAAAATTCTTTTAAATGGTTAAAAGAATTTAACTGCTTGCTCAGAAATGGGCCTGAAATTTCAAATCAACCATATATGGTCGACTGGGCAGTTAGGGGTTAATATGCGTTAGAAAATTAGAGTCAAGCATTGGCAAACACATTAATTGTAGTCTAGGGATGGGTTTGGATGAGTCTAGGGTCTATTACAAGGTACAAGGATGGTTTTGGATGTTTCTCTCTTAAATTCTCCTTAACCCCTAAAGGACCATTGTCCCCTCGGGGGACAATTTGGAGTTCGGGCAGGTTCCGTAGACCTCAATTTTTAATGAATATTTTTGAAACTTTCTCATAAGATAGGAAAACTGATTAGCTTCATGGGAATGTAATTTTTATTTCAATTGGTGACCGGGAGCAAAAGTTATACCACAAAAAGCCCAAATTTTCATTCGGCGGGCAGAATTTTTTTTTTGCAAAAAGTCAAAATTTTCTTAAAATTTTTTTTTTCTAAAATAATATATTTTTGCCTACATGTGAAGCTTTGATTCACTCTATTTGGACTTATAATGAGAAAGTTATGGACAATCTTGTTTTTCGGGCAATCTAAACAATTTCTTGAAAAAATAACTTATAGGATTCATTTTTGAATGCAATTTTCACAATTTAAAAAAAATAAATTGTTGGACAAGGTTATGTTTACTTTCTAAAACAATCTCACCATTGGGATTATTGTATTTCAATCCCATCTTGGAGTTATTAATCATTTAGTTTTTCTTTCAATCTTGGACCTACATCTACTTAACAATTTTTTAAAGAATGAAAATCAAGTGTTTTTTCTGTGAAATTTTTTTCCTAGACTCTCAACTCAATTTCTTAACACAAAAAATTATAAATTCAAAGTCTATAGTGCAATTTTTTAATACAAATTCCAGTCAAAGTCATCTGAAATTGCAAACCACAGTTCAAAAAAACTTGTATTTCCAACTTTGAATGCTCATATCTTCCAATCTGTACCGTCAGACTTCATGAAATTTTTACCACTTGATTTCAATCAAGTTAAGTACAAGATCCTATGGTTAGATTCTTAAAAAATATATATTTTTTGTTTTCTTGGATGAATGCAACAAAAATGGCAGTTTTGAGAGGTTTTTGACAGAAAAAAGGCCTTGGTCCTTTAGGGGTTAAGAGAAAAGTAGAATTGGCATCTAACCCAAGTTGTTTCATATTCTTTCGAGCTTTGTGGAATTAGTTATAAAATTTTGAAGTTGAAGTGGTATAGGGTTCTAGAACAGAACACCTCCTAAAATGTACACAATTTGTACATTGCTGAAGGCTATGAAAAATCAACATATTGTGTACATTTAAGGAGGTGCTCTATTTTAATGGCCATTCCATTTAAAGACTGCCTACCTTATCTTGTTAGTTGGCTTAAGAAGGATTAAATATTTTTTTTATTACATTTTAAAACTTTATCCAATTGCTATACCGCACATGTACTTATAGGCCAATTTCATAAGTGACTTGAAAAAATTTGGAAGATCTCAAAATTTTGAAAATTATTTGCAACCAATTCTAAGAATTTGAAAAAATTGTTCTTGAGAAAATTAGGAAAAGGATCACATTAGCTCATGAATAGAAAGAATCAATCCAAAATTAGGAGTATCCTTATTAAGTGCCAAATTTTTTAAAAATCCTATAAGTTTGCCAAATTGTCGAATTGCAAAAAGTACAGTATTTTAGTATAACTAGCTGAAAGTGACCTACACATACAGTAATTCAAGAAGGCTCCGATGAACTAGCCTCCTCACTTGGCCCCTTGGAAAAATGCTAAATTTTTTAGTTTTTCAAGCATGATAAAATTTACAAACTTTGAATTCATATTTGCAATCAAAGGCCTCAAATTTGCTAGGAAGGATGTTTGTAGTAAATGAATCAAGTCCAAAATAGGGGGCTTTTTTTCCTTACACCTAAGGAATGACTTAGAGGAGCTAAGCAATAGAGCCACGTCACTCCAACCCTATAAAAGGAGTTTAAGGAGTAAATTTTTGTTGCCTAAGTAACCATTCAATCCCCTCCTCATTCTCTTCATGGTACAACAATAGGGGTAGTCACACCCTCTTTGAAAAAAATGAAATTTCTACGAAGCCAATGATAATTTGTCAAGAGAAAAGAAGAGCCAATCATAAACTAGAAAATATGAAGGAGGTGCAGTATTCACTACTTTTGTGGGCAAAAGAAAGGAAAGTATATCAAGATTTACCAAAATGTGCGAAATGAATAGTAGAAGTGCAAGATGCACAAGTGGCATGGAGCAGAAGATGGAGGCACAAAATACATAGACTAAACCAAATTAGATGGAGCTAAATGTTGAAATGTAGAAAAACATAAATGTAGAAGTAATATCCCTCTATTGTTGTAGCATGCCTATGTCGTCCCCCACCTTCTATTCTATTTTGTGTCTACTAACAAAGTTCCTTGCTAACTTAGTATTTTAGACAAGATTGGAACTTTGCATGTTTCCTATTTTTTAGGGTTGATTGTAGGACTCATTTTGTGATGGTTGTACCCATTATGTTCCCTATTTTTTTGGCTAATTATAGGGTTGGAATTGACAAAGTTGGAATTATATGTTTCCTAATGTTTAGGATTTTTGCACAATTAGTTTTTGCTTTACCTGTACTATGAAATCAATAAATATGTTTCCCATTTTTTTTGACACATCTTTTATAGCCAACTTCATTGAAATGGCTAATATTCTCTCAATGTCTATTACTTAACTGCAATGAGGGTATGTGGGAGTTACCATTCATGGCTTTCTTGGGTTCAATTCATGAAATTATACTGCTATTAGGGTGTTAGTGAGATATTCTTCTTCTTCATATTTTTGGAATTCAATTCCTGAAATTGTAGTGCAATTACGGCCTTTCTGAGTCCTTATTACAATTCATGAGATTAAACCTTCATGACATTATTAGTGATTTGGATTGAGCATGATTAGATTCTGCAAGCCTAGGGAAAATAATGATTACAAAGTTTCAAAAATACCTGCTCCATCAAATGTCAATCGACTTGGAATAGACATCTTCACATTGGCCTCCCTCAGATCCTCCTCCAATTTTGAACAATGATGCAAGAGGTCGATTCAACTTGCAATGACACGGCTAGTTAGGTCTATCATGATTAGAAAAAAAATTCAACTTTGGATTCTACATACATTCTTGGGGCTCTTGTGTTTTGCTTAGTTTTGCATTCTGCACTTCATACTCTTCCCTAACCCCTAGGTTTGCTTAGGATTTGTCCAAAGGTGGAGCATGCTCTCTTGGCGACAATGGTGGAGGAATTGACACACAATGATGCTGCTGCAAATTGTAAACTTCATGGCTTGGTGGCACTTGCCCAAATTGAAGTGGGTGCAGTTGTGGGAGACTTGACATTAGTTTTGTTGCACCTTTTTGATGTTTTCTACTTTCACAAGTTGCATTTTTGGTTCCTCCAAAATTACTTTGCATTATGATTACCAAAGAAGAATTCAAGTTTCACATAGCATGAATTTTTCTTCCGTCAATAAGAGATTCTAATTGCACTAGCCTTAAACTACAAAATGGGTGATTAATTACCATAAATTATAAACCCACAAAATATTCCTGTTGTAGGTTGTGGTTGAAAGTTTGATTTAATTTTTTTGGGTGTTTTGTTGCATGGCATGGAAGTCAATCATCTTAATTAAGAACCTAGGAATGTAAGATAGTATTGCTCAATTGGAGGGAATGGCAGCCTAGTTGCCACTATCGGCAATTTTGGAGCAAGCTAGTAATCAAGGGAATTTTGGATAGGCTTTTTACAAAATGGATGTACAGGAGAGGGCAAACCGGTTGCATGTATTAGCAAAGCTAATCGTGATAAACAAAGAGTGGCGTGAGGTTATTCACTCTTGGCTAGAGCATGCAATTTTGAATTTGGCATAATGGGATCTTATGTAGAAGTGGCACACACCGTAGATGCTTGCAAATTGTTTTGTAGTAGACCATTTCAATGCTTGTATGTGTTTTTGCGTTCACTTTGGAGTTGGTGAAGCCCATTCCCGATTGATTTTGACTACTATTTCTAAGGACCCTGTTGGGAGCAAAATTATCTCTTCTTTGTGGATTATTAGGGCGGGGTTTGCAACAACAAAGATAAGTCCTAGAGGGAAAAAAGTAGTGGGATTTTTCAATGTTGTAGGTGTTTCCCATTGAACGCATTAGTTGTGTACTTTTGTAGTTTTGTAGTTTCATGTTGGTCCTGCTTGGAGTCTTGGACTATTGATTTTGTAGGTGTTGATTTATCATTTGGAAGGGGATTGCAAACATTTGCTAAACACTTGTAGTAGTGTTGCCATTGCTGATTTTATCCATTTGGGTTCCATTTGGATTTTGCATGAAGGGTTATTTGTAGACATTTGCAAAACTATTGTTGCAATATTTACATTGTCAATTTTGACCATTTGGGCTTAGTATTCTAGCTTTAGTTTTAGATATTTGGTAACTCTTCATAGTAGTATTGGAAAATAGCAAAATCCTACACCCTCAAAGACTTTCCAAATGCTTTCTTATAGTTAGGGACTTTTATATATTTTTTAAATGTGTTTTTGAACACATTGCATTACCAATGCACCTAGATTGTGATAGGCATTTTGATGTACCTCGCATGTGTGTCCGTTATTTCATTTCTTTGCATTCCTTGTGATAAAGTCTTCTTCTTATGTTACAGGCTCATCACATGGCTCTATAAAAAAATTTGTTGCTTCTAAGAATGTACTATCCTAAATTCATGTGTGTTTGTTGTGATCATTCAAATTTGTTGTCTCAAGTGATCTTATCTTAGAATAGCATTGTGTAACTCCTTCAATGTATTATATGACTAAGAATGTGCTTGAACAACCCATGTTCGAGAGCTCCAGAAGTTTAGAGTCTTTTTTTAGTTTTAAGAAATTCCTAGTTCTAACGTATCCTTTGTACATTCATGGCACTCCTCTAAGGTGCATGTCATTTGATGGTTGTGCATTCAATGAATTTGTTGAAGATAATCTACTTTTGAAACTTATTTATGAATTTCTTGAAGTTCAAATGCTAACAATGAATGACTTGAAAATTTAATGAAAAAATCACAATTCTAAATAAATAAGGGTATGATAAATACATTAACCTCTTCTAATAATTTTAAGTAAGTCTATGGTACTCAAAAATAAGCCAAATTAGAAAATTAGGTAATGATATGGTCTATTTAATTGGTCCCCTCAATCAAAATCTCCCTAGTAATAATACCGTGTAGTCACATGTAATGACTACAAAAATGCAAGGGTATAAATGATTCCAAAAGAATGACTAAATGTACAGTTTGACTTAACAATGATTGGTACCTCTATAATTGCACTAGCCTCGTAGAATTTGTAGAGTCCAAGTCATTTCGTAGTCATGAGTGCAACTCACGGATGAAGACATGACAGACTACGAGATTCATCTATGTTTTTCCATTCAAATTGTTATCAATAAAAAAACTAAGGAAAAGGAAAATCCAATATGGATGCCAAAGTCATTAACAAGTATCATGTAGTCATTAATTGCGACTTAATTTCACTACTTCACGACTAAAAATGACTAAAGGGTCACAAAAAGGCCATACCTCTATTTTTTAGGCAAAGGGTAGGTAGGGCAGTTTGTTGATATGGACAAGAGTTATTCTAGGGATATTAAAATGCAATAGTGCTTTACTACTATGTAACTCTAAAATCACTACAAGGTCTTTTGTAGGGTCATGTTGCAATTTTTTGCTTTAAAGATGGGCATGACAGTTCATTGAGATGGAAAACAATCATTATCAAGTTATTGGGATGCAACCCTATAGGGTTTGCTTAGTATATCTATAATGGATCATGTATAACCATATTTTAGACCTCCTATTTTATATCTTAAAATTCAAATAATTTTTTTTTAAATCAATAGATTTTCTTACTTTGAAAGTTTATATTTTGAATTTTTGATATTTTTATCTATCAAATATAATTGATTACAAATTTTTTAAGTAAAAAAATACATTGTAGAGCTGAAAGTAATTTTCACACACTATTTTATATAAGAAAAAATTGCTTAAATTTTTTTTTCAAAATTGAAAATAACTCTATATTGAAAGTTCATTTTTCTTGATTATTGATGCAATGGTCATCTAAATGTATTCTCAATAAATATTTGAGTTGAAAATTGTGCCATTTTAGTTTACTTTTAAACTTATTCTAGAAATCATTTTGTATGTTATTTGAGTTGGAAAGTTTTGGCAATAGAAATCTTTAGTCATTATTGGATAAAACTCAAATTATAGGTTGAAGTTATAGTTTATTAAAAAGTATATTAATAGGGAGTTAAAAAATTGCTTGTTTGCACGTGATCTATTATAGATATATCAAGTGAACTCCCCAAGGATTCAACTTTGTTTCACTACTATGCAACTTAAGAATCACTACCTACAAGATCTTTGGTATGGCCATGCTAAAAAATTTTGCTCCTAAAATAGGTAAGCACTTTAAGAAAATAGGTGTATAAATGACTTGTTTATAATGATTGCACCAACAACAATGACTATAAAATAAGTGATTTATACACCCATTTTCTTGTAATGAAGACAATATGCTAAAGTAGTTAACAATCATTTTCAAATTACTAGAATGTAATTGTGCTCATCTAGTTTAGGATTTTCTAGCACTCATACCTGCTAATACCCTTCTTGAGCTCATAACTTTCCTTTTAGTCTTTCCAAATTTTCTACTCCTTGTTTATATTTTTCATTTTTTAAAATATTTTTTTGCAATAGAATATTTTTGTCTTTTTAAAAAAAAATGATGCATTACAAATGGCCCTTGTCTTTGTTAGCATTTGATATTTTCTTCCATAGGATTCATTTGTATGATTTGTTTAAGTTCCTATTGATATGCCATTATACCAATAATGACTTCTGAAAATTTGTGCCATTGTCAATGCACTACTTTTGAACACTTCATATGGTTCACATTTGAATTACTAGGGGTCCCAATAAATAAATACTAAGATATTTAGATGGATCCAATGACATTTGTTAAGTCCCATTTTTCCCTTGTGCAAACACCACCATGATTACTTTGGTTCTAAGTCTACATAATGACTTTATGTAACTACCAAAGGACTACTCAAAAGTCTTGGATTACTCCACAGTTACTCTACTACTGCTTTGGTGCCTTTTACACTATGATTTATTGTACTATTTGCAAAAATCTTGTACATTAATTGTCACACTTTCCTTGCATGAAGTGAGGAGATTTAAGAACAACTACATACATCCTTGTTTGAGGGAAGTCAAATAGGTGCTTGACCCTAGTATTCTTCCTATGCCAATCCTTTCCAAAACTTTTAGCAAATTTAGTTATAAATTTCAATTAAAGGCTCAAAATCTAAAACAAGTTTTTCAAGATGAAAGTGAGATTGATTCCCCAACTTTAATTAGTTCAAAGTTTTTTGAAAAAAATTAATCTATCATACCTTAATGAGGTTTAAAATGTTACTTGTAATACAATTCCTACATTCTATATATCCTACAAGCTTTGTCTTGTCTATTGCTATCCCTCTTCTATAAAGACTTGTCATTTCATCTATTCATATTCACAATATGGTGTATTGTATATAGCATAATTATTGTATATGATGTATCATTGTGGAACTTTAAATGTATTCATATGTGACTATAGAATGACTACTCCTTTTACTGTACAATTGTCAATATAGTCTTTTTTGCACAATGAATTTAAAATGTTTGAATTTTCCTTGAAATTGTTTTTCATAATGAAAACACTCAAGCTTAACTGATTTTTTTAAATTTAAGAAAATTTAATTAAAAACAACAACTTCTATACATCAATAAAAGAAACCCACTAGGTCAATCAATAATCAAATTACAATTACAATTCAACTTTTCATTTTTCAATTTATAAATTGGATAATGAACTTGATTATGAACTAGCCTTCTTATGCTTCATTTCACTTAACTTACTGGAGCTCATAACAAAACATTCATTTTCAATACTATAATTGTATTTGGTACATTTCTCAAGGGAATGACTAATTTAAAATAAAATACCTTCAAATAGAAATAGTATTATGGAACAAAGAAAGTGTAGATGGGAAAAATCAAAAGTTAGGCTTCATTTGTTTCCCAAATCCTTTTACGAGTTATTGAACATAAATGAACTTGAAGACAAGGTACCATTTGCTTCTTAAAAATTGAGACTCCTTTTACTATTGAAAATCTTGAATTTAAACTTGTTCATGAATTGTAGTTCACTATAGAAAGAATTATTTGTAGCACAATGACAATTTAGAAGGACTCTAGCTTCTAGTTTGGAGGAACCAATTCACACACTTGGGCCTTTGCTACCCTCCTAAATATCCAAGTAAAAATATCTCCTCTATTTTATAGTTGGTTAGTTTTGTACTTCCTAATCTTTGATATTTGGAGTCTTCTATTCCAAATATGTCCGCAAAATTTAGAAGGATGTTGGGGACATTTTGTGTACTTTGGGTGGCCAACTAGGCTTTGTGCATAATGAAGAATGGATTATTGTCATCCAATTTTTTTGTATGCAACTGTACTAATGCTATAACCACAAAGTGACTTAAGCTAGAGACAATTTAGTTGTTTTTATATAGGATAGTTTATTAAAAAAAATGACATATTCTCTATTGTCTTTCAATACATTGAGCTTTTCTCTCTTAACCCCTAAATGCCCAAGGCACCTAATCTCGGTATTGGCTAAATTGTGAAGCTAAACAAAATCCACCAATTTTTTATTTTAAAAAGTTTTTATTTTTAATAATTTTTTGAAGTTTAGTTTTAGCATCAAAAATTTGATTTTTAAAATGATTGATTATGATTTCTCTATTCAAGATTTTGTGCAAGGGTGTCCATTGCAATCTTAACTTTTTATAGTGTCAAGTGCTCTAGGAAATGAGCCTCAAATACACTAGATCTTGGAGAAAAAATCACATTAGAAATTCATTTAAAAGATTGTTGAGTAGATTTTGAGAAGCCATAAATTGATTGAGGTTCTGCATGTTACACCCTTTAACCTCATATTTTTTTGGTAACCAAATTTCTAGATTTGATGTGTGAAAAGAGGATTGAAATACTTCAAATCACTTTTGTGATTTAAACACCTTTATGATCAAACATTATAATTTTTCAATCCATAAGTGATTTTTTTGCTAATAAGTTGATCATCCAAAAAATCTATAATCTATAAATCCACTAGTCTACATTTTCTATGATTAAAATATTGATAAAAATGATAAAAATGTTGACTTTTTGTTCAATCAAGAGAAAATTCCAAGAAGCTCAAAAAAGACCTTGGACATTTAGGGGTTAAAAGTTGATTTCAACATTCAAAAAAATTTCTTCTGTTTTTGAAGAAAATTGACAAAATAAGACTTCTAAGACTTAGTTTCTATTCTACTTGGAAGTTTTAAAAAATTCATTAAAATAACTATTTTAGTGGAGTTCGAAGTTGCAGTTGGTGAAGTTGAGGTTAGTTTCTATAACCACATTTCTAATATGGAGTGACCAAAAAAATTCTTAATACCACAATATTCTACAATATAATATAATGCACTTTTATTCAAACTTTCACATTTTTTGAACATAATTTGTAGTTGAAATGAATTTTCTTCATTTTCCCTCCAAAATTTATACTAATTTGGAATTTTCACAAAAAAATTTGACATTTTATGACAAATATTAGGCATGTGATTTCATCTCTAGGAAAAAAACAAAACACACACATGCACACTCATAAGTGAAGAAGAAATGAAGGACACAAAATGAAAGACTTTCAAGTTTGACTATAGGCTCCACCCTTTTGGGGTTATTTCTTTGTCCATCACTGGTGCATCTCTCCCAATACTGTACCTAAATGTGTAGTGTAAATCTATGATAGAACCACCCATTCCCATGTGTAGGGTGTAACTTAGTTATTTCCAACTGGAGCTCGGAATGCTTTTTTTTCATTCTTTTCAAGGTTACTACTACTAAAGTCACGACACATGTCTTGATGCAGTGAGTGGAAAAATAGTTCTTGAATAATTGGAATTGAAAGAGTCTAGACATTGGCTATGAGTTTCCAATCCGCTGTTGTTTATCACATGGGAGACACTGATAGTGTGTGATGCACACAGGCAATTGTTGATTGGGAAAAAGGTGGGCGACAATTAGATTCAAAAGCACCAACAACGAATAGCTGAAAAGGTGTTGATGATATTTTGGATCACCCAGCTCCGTCACCAAAGCAGCTGTTCATATTCAGGACCATAGTACTTAACATATCCCTCAATTTGTGCGAAAAATCTTTGCTGCATTTCTTACAAAAAGCCTACAAACAATACTTGCTGTAAAATGCAACAATTAAAAGGTGCCACACCAAAGAAAAGTCAGAGGTACCCTGCTCAAAAGGTCAGATTTGGCAGAAATTTAGTCATTTGGGGGAGTGACATGTGTCATCTTGTGAGTGGCCTAGAGTGATCTGGATACTTAGAAATCTGATGTGGAATTTCAATTTTGTCACTCAACTGTTGAATCAAACCTTTGTGTATGGTAGTCAGTGTGCTATTAACCCCTCAATGCCACATGTGCCAATTCCTTGTGTTTGGATGAGCAGAAAGTCATTTGGAGAGAAACGGAAAGCATTTTTTCATCCATTTTTTGCTTGATGACCTTTCATGGAGGGTTATGAAGGGTGCCTAATTGAGTTTATAGTCTTTTTAGTATTTTCCTTTATGTGAATGAAAAGTTAGTAAAAAAGACGATGGCAAAGTTTGTTATTTTAGTGTATTTTGTTCCTTTCTCTAAATGTGAGATTTCTCCTTGAAAAAGACATTTTTTGAGTTTGAGCTTGACTAACAAAAATGAAGGTCATCTACTCTAGTTTCTACTCCAATTGGAATTTTGGTAATATTGAATATTTTAGCGTAGTTTGAACTTTGGATTTTTTTTCAATGTTCATTATATATTGATTATAGAAGGACAAGGAATTTGAGTTTATACCATGATGTTTGTCACTATAATGCACACATAGTGAAATTTTCAGATTTTTTGAAATGATATTCTATTTGATGTGATTTTTTCTTCACTTTTTCTTCAAAAATTATGATAAAAATCAACTCTTCAAAAAAAAATCTAATTTTTTTTTGTGAATTATAGAAGACATGTAATTTCATCTCTGTAAAATAAATATAAAGATTTTCATACATATCTAGTTCCAAAATGGAAACAAATTGAGTGATGAGCAATGAGGTTTGAAACCAATCCATCCTTTAAGGTGGCCATTCAAGAATTGATTGCCTTTTCAAGAAACTTAAACTTTTTGAAACAATTTTAAATAAATTTTCATAGGATGATAAATGAAATTGGCAACTAACCCAAGTTTGTTTCATATTTTTTGAACCTTCATGGTATCAATTACAATTTTTTTAAGTTAAAATAGAATGGTCTCGAAAAGTGACTACCTCTTGAAATTTATACTATTGGTACTAAAGAAAACAAAATGTATGTTTGTGTCATGATTGCTTTAAGAGCATGGTTGTTTTTTAAGCAAACTATCTATCCTTGTTTGAAGGTTAGATTTGAGGTTACTTTAGTAGATTTTATCAAAAATTGCCACTTGGCATCTAGTGGTTGGTGCAAATCAATATAGACTTGTCAAAATTTGATGTGGAAATTTCATTTTGGCACCACTGTATTCAATTTGACTTTCTTGAATGATGATGTTTTTTTTTCCTCACATATCACACCTTCAAGGCACACTCAAATAATACACCCATCAATCAAGGCTATTGTTTGTTGAAAAATTCACAAATATCTTAGAAGAAGTAATCTAAACACTTTAGAGGAGAGGAGTGAAATAAGAGGTTTTATTTATTTTATTTATTTTATTTAATTCTATAAATTGATACCTAGTTAGAAATATTTGAGCCATTCAACTTTAAATAATGAGGTAAAAAGTATAAAGAGTTTTATTGTGTTGGCTAGGAAGGTAGAAAATCCCTATAAATAGTTGTTTTTTGAATGCCATTTTGAAAGTTTCAAATTTTTAAAAAAATAGAAAAGATAGACCTATTGTTTACTAGAGCATTCTTACCATTAGAATTACCAAGTTGAAATGTAAAGAGATTGTTGATTTGCCTCCTAATTCACCAAATCTCAATCCCATTGAGAACCTATGAAAAAATAGTAAGAGATATGTTGCATCCCCTCAATGAATTGAAAAACAAGAAAAAAATGATTCAAACAAATCAAGTGGTATGGGCTCAAGTACCTTTAGAGCAACTTTAAAGGCTCATTTTGAATATCTTCAATTGAATGAAAGATCTCAATTTCAACAAAGGGTGGCATCACTAAACAATAGATAGTATATAGAAAAGATCCAAATTGTCATACGTGATTTCAAATTTTACATGTGCATATATTTTTTATGATGCTCATATATATTCTTTACTACATTTCCAATGCAATTTGTCATTTGAAAATCACTTCCTAGTTCATTTTTGAGTATGCTTGAGCTTCCAAAAGTTTTTGAACTTTTACTTAAAAATTAGCTTGTGAAGAAAATTTGTAAGATTATTGTACAAGTCGGGTCCCAAAACCTTATGAATTTTTCATTGAAAAATTCAAAAACTAGCATGTTAAAAAATGAACCAATTTTGTAACCACAGATTGCATTGGAATCATAATGAAGTGCACTTCAGCTTTATAACCAATAAAAAATGAACAATTTCAAATCATACAACAATTTGGAACTACCTACCATATCATAACAAATCATTGGAAGACAATCAAAGATTTTTTTGCAATGGGATGAAGAACAATCAATTGAATACAAGTTGTAATTTTCACAAATGCTGGCAATACTAGGTAGTACATAGTGTACAGAAAACATCAAACTCTTTGTATGGGTTTCAATTACATATGCATATTTTTAACAATGATAAAGTAGACTTCACTACGATTCCGATGCAATTCAAAATTCAAAATTCCCTTCAATTTTGAGCGTAAGGGAGGAGGCTCGAAAACCGCTGAGGCTCCAAAATCGTTCACCTTCTGAAATGTATATTTCTGGTACATGATGCTTTTTGATCTTTACAGTAGTGTACAAACAGTGAACATTTGAGGGGGTGGGTGGTTTTGGAGCCCTATGCCATATTGACTTCAGAAATTCATAACTAACTCTACAAAGCTCCAAAAAATATGAAACGACTTGGGTTCAATGCCTATTCAAGCTGTCTTTCAAGAAAAACTCACTGGAAAATACTTCAAGATGTTTGACCTGCCCAAAATTCTGTTCCAGCCCTTAGATGGTTGGTTTATGGACCTCCTCCCTTACATGGGTTCGGACCTAATCTCCGTGGGATGCCAAAAATTGGCAAGGTTTCTGGACGTGCCCTGTCCAGGTCCAGCCCAAGAAGAGCTCTAGCCATCAATCCACCCTTGGAGTAATAAGTGAAGGCATGAAAGACATGAAGTACGGCCATTTTGTTGACAAAGGGAACTTAAAAGCTGAATGGCGGAAAGCAAGTGTAATGGCCCAAAGGTGGAACCTCCAAACACTACCTTACAAGATGGGAAGAACCAGCCCCAGCCCACATGCCTGACCAGATATCTCAGCCCAAGGCTTCCAATACAATATGGTATTGTTTGGACATGCCTTGGCTTCATTGCCAGGTCTGCCACTCCCGCAGTTTGGCTTCACTGAGAATGGGGCTACGAATGTGGTGTGATGATGCCGCACACTCATCTGGCTTTGCAATTAAGGTAGGAACACCCATAACCGTAAAAATAAGCAATTCAGTATAGTTAAAGATATCTTTTTCTAGAAAAAAATATTTTTACAATATTAGCAACTGAAAATTATGAATTTTCAAAAAAAAAAAAAGAAATTTTGGACAAGGCATCTAATTTCTATGAATTTTCAAAGTAGAACTTACTAGGGCACCCTATACCACACTCTAGTAAATCTACCTTGATTCTCACAACAAAATCTAAAAAATTTAGAGTTTACCAATCAAAATTAAGAATGGGTGATAGTTTCAAGGTGCTCTTGAAGACAATTTAAGGGCACTCTACTTGTTAGTTATGGGTGCAGTAACGGTTATGGATGCTGCTACCTTAACTACCTTTCCACTCTTTTGAAAAATCCAAAGCCATTGATCTCTCTATAAAAGAATTCCCTGCCCTTTGATTGTTGTTGATCTCCCATTTAAATGATCACTAGTAATCGTTGTTGATCTTGACCGTCGGATATGGAATATGGATATGAGATATGGACATAGATACATGTACAAAGTTTGCATACAAAATTCAGATTAGGATATAGGGTACGGTAATACAAAATACATACATAGTATGTATGTATCCATATGAGATATATGTATGGATATGGATTCCAAATATCCCATATCGTTTGTAGTTCATGTGTATCTTTGAAAAATAAAAATATAGGGAGTGTGTGGGGGCCTTGCAAATTCAAAAATTTTGATTTATGAATGAATTAATACTTGAATGTGACCTAGAAGATGCCTTCTCTCACTATTCACTATTCACTCAGAAGATGGCTTACTAAGATTACACTCCTCAAGAGTGCAAGAAACACTCAACAAAATGTAGACATCAAAAATTTTAAACTCCCTCCGTCCCAAAATAATCTTCCAATTCTTGTAAAAATTTTGGTCTCAAAATGATCTTTCAATTACATATTGTGTGATTTGTATGCAATGAGGATGAATGAAACAAGCAAAGACTTAAGCCTAGGCAAGAATTAGGCAAAGATTCAAGCCCAAGCAAACATTCAAGCCCCAAATAGAAATTCAAACCCATGCAAACATTCAAGCTCTAAGTAGAGATTCAAGCCCAAAAAAGGATTCAAATTTAGAAAGACCATTTTCCAATAGAGGGAATGAAGATATGAAGCTTTGGAGGCAATAGAAGCTTGACAAGAATCTAAATGGAAAAGCTTCATTTTTGGACACAACATTGTTTATAAGGTGTATATGAGCCTATTTATCAAAAGGACCTTTTGTCCCTTTGGGGGGACAAATGCACATTCAAGTAGTTTCCTATCATCTCAATTTTTGGGTTGAATATTCTTAAACAGTTTTTGGAATATAGAAAAATAGATTAACTTTCTAGAGTGATAATTTTTATTTCAATTTTAAACTAGAAACAAAAGTTATGTGGCTTATATATGCCACAATAAAACTCTATTTTTTCTAGTTCATCATGCAAGAAAACTAAACTTGAAATAAAAATGTCTTTTTTTTCCGATAAGTAATGAGAAAGCTATGAAGCATCTTCTTTTGTGAGCGATTAGAGCATCTTCTTGAAAACTATGGATGGGATTTGATTTTGATTTCAACTTTTACATTTTTTGAAAAAGTTGGAAAAAAATGTCAAAGAATAAATTTAATTAAAAATTAATTAATTTAATTATGACAACAATCTCATCATTGGAATTGGATTGTTTCAATTTTGTCAAAGAAATCTTAATGATTTAGCTTTTCCCTCAATCTTGTACCTACTTCTACTTATCAAATTTTTAAAGACTGAAAAACATCTTACTTGTGCATCTAGGGGGAGCAAATAGGATTGCTTCTAGCCGATGGCCATTGGGTTGGTTGCCTCTTTACTTGTTAGTGGGTTTAGTTTATTTTGTAAAAAATTCAGAAAATTCTTTCACCAGGGTCAACCTTGGGTTCAATGTATTGTTTCCCTTTCAATGGAAATTGTCCATTTGTTTCAAAACAAAAACAAAAAACAAAAACATCTTACTTCAAAAAATATTATTTATTGAATATCAATTTAACTCTTTGTGACAAAGTATTTTAAATTCAAACTCTAGAGTTCAAAAACATAAATTCAAAAAGATTCAAAGTCTTTTAATCTAGTCAAATGAAGTACAAAAAAACTTATTCTCTTCTTTGTAAATGTAGACAACTTGCAATTAATGCAACCAAAGTTTCTAAAATTTCTTTTCCTTTATACTTACACTATTTTAGTACAACATCCTATGAATAAAAATGCAAAACAAACGTCTTCAAATTTTTTTCTCTTTGCATTAAAAATGGCAATTTTGAGTGTTATGTGACAAAAAAGGCTTTAATTTGGTTATTTAGAAATTAAATGAACCAAATATCTACCAAAGAGTGTTCTTCAAAAGAATGTAGTGACCTAACTTCCTTAGCTCATATACAAATCATTTGTTGCTTTTGAGACCATAATCTTAGGTTTTCAACAAAGTTTTGGAGAGATGCATTAATTCTCTATCTAGAGTGTTGTAGAAATATTTATTTCCTTTCCATCTTAATATGTTCTTATTCAAGAACCTTGTCCAAATCATAGAGTTCCCAAGCTAGTCACATTGTTGAAGAGGATATATTGAAACTTCTAAATTGACTATAGAAATGAAATACTCCATACATCAATAAGCGATTGTTTGGATACCATACAGTATTTCATTCTCTATTTAATTTACCTATTTCACAGGGAAACATTTGTGAAAAATCAAAACGGGAAAACGGATCCAGTAGCACATGCACATAAATCTAAATGAACCATCAGTAGTTCAGTTCCATGATGAAGCTGGTATCGCTGCTGGGAATACGTTTCGACTGACCAACACACGAGCACTCGAGTTAAATGGCTGGAGCATTATTGAACAAGAGTGCTCGAAACTTTCTTAGCTTCCCTCCTAGAAACACGAGAACAGAAGAACGGTCACGCAAAGATAAAGCGTGTCCATTGAGTTAAGCGAATCATAATTTGCAAGTACAATTGTAGATAAAGATAGCGAATGTGCATCTCACCACTGCAACATGAATCCACTGCAAGGGAGAAGATTCCCAACCTCATGGCGCTCTTGACACAGCAATCACAGCAAGGGTGATTGTATGGAATAATCAGAAGATACTTCAACATCTCACGTTAGAAGTGTGAATTCCTCTTCTCATGCAGTAATAACCACTCGACATCTAAATTTCGTAAGCACTACACACGGCTCTTGCAAGTCTCTTGAACAATAAGGCATGAGGAATAGCATAAATGCCTTGAATAGCTCTTTCGGGATAACTTGAATATGCAAATATGCTATATACCCGTGCAGCTTCTGAAGTACCCTAACTTAACGCCAGTTTATAAATCTTTTTCAGCAGTAATCTGTCACGAAGACACCTACAAAACCATGCTATCATACATGCTTGGAAAAGGCACCACCCTGAGAAGTAAGCCAAACGGAATGGACAATTTCCAGGGTGGTGACATTTCCAGTATGTCCCCCCAAAATCTAAATCATGCAGAGAAGTGAAGGCAGCAAAGGGAGAAAGCCTCTTCCTTGCACTTGGCTGGAAGGGAGATTGAAAAATCAGGATTGCAAACCTTTGCTTACAACAGTACGAGACTCTTTTGGTTTATCAAGTAGACTAGTTTTGACTGCATCTGGTCTTCGCTTGCCGCGCCTTGGACGACCACCTGATCTGTTTCCACCTTTGGGCTTAGTGGTTTGGGCAGCCGGTGGTGGTGGTGGCGATGGAGGAGGGAACACCCGGTCTGGCCATGGCGTCACCTTCGCAGGTACAATAATCTCCAGCGGCGAATTCAAAACCCACCTGGACAAAACTACAAGGGTCATTCATGTAAACCATAGCCTGCATTTTTTAAAAACAAGCTCTAAGAAGTGGTCCCTGTAAATTAAGAAATGAAGCATCTAGAAGTTCAAACACACGGAGGAGAGTGCAAAATTCTCACCGCGGGGGAAATTTGCTGTCGGAGCGAGCTTCCATACGAGCCCACCAAACAAGCACCGCTTCTTCCTGTCCACAAGGTCCCAAAGCTTCCACCTTCGTTTCATCACTAACGATGGATCTCAGTTCAACATATTGACCTTCCTGTGGCTGAGCCCACTCCGTCCAGTCCTTGATCCATTCAGGTCGATCATCATCTGCTTCTTCCCAGACTGCCCGAGCATTCAACACAAAACCTGCCCACTCCAACTTCGTCTCCTCGTCGTCCTTCGCTCTCAGTACAAATTCGGAATCCAAAGGCAATGATCCAAATGCATGCCAACCTCGAATGCTCCCAGAAACAGCATCACAAACAGGTGCCTGCACTTCCAGTTCGGAAACTCCGAAACTCCTTGACAGAGTCGGATCTTCCAATCCAGCATGGCCAAGAATACCAACTGGAAGAGCGCCCACCCATTCAACCTTCTGCGCCACATCAAAAAATTGCATACTGTACACGTTGCTGTCATCAGCAAATACAACGACGCCCTCCAGGCTCTTCTCCCGCACATACCTGCGCACGTAAAACAAAAGAAGAGCTTGCGATTGGAAACGTGTATTGTAACTCTAGAATAGTAAAAAATGCTGTGTACTGAATTATCTAAAATCATACGTGCATAAGTGGCCACCTTCACATATAAATAGGAGTTGAGATGCTTCACGTAGAAAGCTTCAAGGGAGTTAAAAAACTTGAAAAATAGAGAAAAGAAATCACGCCTTGCATTTTGTAACAATAGAAATATGCTTTGAAAGTTACTATAGTCGACTTCACTCCAACCTCTTTATTATGCCCTTCTCTAAAATGAAATTCTAAAATATCCTCTTACATTGTCATATTACCACACTCGTCATACATTCAAATACATCACATTAAAAATTCGGAATCCCTGGTTGTAAGATTAAAGAGGTTCAGTTTTCAATTTTTCGTTTGGCCACTTGGGGGTTGATAATGCAAGAAGCTAATATCACAATATCTGAACTCGTATTTCCCCAAATATAGAACCTTCTTACTCTCTGGAGCTAGATTTCTTTGTCGTAACATATGATAAATCTGTATTGTGTAGTTCACGCCAGGGCCGTTCTAATCTAAAATCTGATTATAAAAATTGGAGTGACAAATTCACTGTTTTAACACTGTTCTAGTTTGTATTTGGCATAATTCTCCAATTAAATATTGCAGGGCGGACTAGCATTCTAAAGATTGGAGTTTGAAAAACCGATAGCCAGTTTGCAGAATTCAAGATAAATTTCAGAGCGAACAGATCAGGTCTAGACTTGTTAAGTTTAAACACTTTCACGGATATGATCTGCTAGTCAGTTTTCCAGCCTTGTGTGGCCCTACCGTCAAGAATCTTACCTTAAACCCTGAATTCGAAGGTGGGACTCCAGGATCCCTCGATCCTGTAAAGTTCGCGCCAAATGCTTAGAAGCGCCCAGATGCACCAATTTGTGCACCCTCGCCTGTCTTAACAACGCTTCTGTCTCCGCAGAAACCCCTCCTGCCTCGATGACTATCCAAGTTACAGGTCCCCGCACTAGTGACAATGTATGAATCAAGCCTGTCAATCATAAAGTCAGGCATGATTCCCACAGTCCTTAAACCAAGATTTTGTAGAAGCTTAATCGAACACAGCGTAGCAACAGTGAAAAAGAGTGGGTAGTCATCAAAGCTCTAGAATGTTTAGATATTCTTAATGCCTGGAGCAAAAAACGACATTTTAAATAGTGTTGATGAACCGACATTGTGATTCATAAACTATATAGACTGTGAAGTACGTAAGTTCCGACGTCTCGGTGGATTTCTATATTTGAACCATTTTACGTAAGCTTGTCATTTTCAACAGCTACAAGCTATAAGAATAACAATGGTCTACACAACCTACCGGCTAAATGCAAGTGTCTTCACTCCAAATAGAAATGCATGGTTTTTCACATGCGTCTTCCCACGTAATCCTCAACATATGATCCTTGGTGCAATCCTCAAATACACTTCACTACTTGAAAATTTGAGACGATCGAGTTCGACAACCTTACAATGCCACTATTTCTAGAAGCACATGCTGCGATTATACAACAAATAGAACATTCGTTCATCGGAACGATAGTCCCCAACATGCTAATAAATTCTTTTAACACTTGTCTCATTCTCATTGGATACCATAAACTTATAAATCATCAAACAATTGCTCAATCTCTGCCCTTAAAATAAAAGGTATCAGTAAGTGAAATACACCCATTGAAAAGGACATTATAAGAAAGGGAGCAATACCTGTTAAGTGCACACTCTGAAACGTGCGTGCATACATAGGCGTGATGGCAATGATGGGCTTCCAGCTTTGGATCCCATACAACCGCTGCTGCTCCAGCTGGACCCTAGCAATCATGTTGTAAGCTTGCGCCATCTCCATGGGGTTGGGGTGCGGCCATGGCCGGACCAATATGGGATGCCGGCCTACATACACCCTGGAGCTTTTTGCAGTATTTTGACTCCTGAATACCTCACTCGTCCGATTGGAAATCTGATAAAACAGCTTGGAAGCCTCCTCCATGCGACCCAAATGGTCCCTCACGAGGTCCGCCTCGTGGGCGACGCGAAAGCCAAGGACCACAGCTGCCAGGCAGAAGGTCCATTGCATGAGGTTCCTACATACTGGAACACGTTTGGAGCTTGGAACAGTGGACTCGGTTATTGACGACTCAGATACTAGCAAACCTCCATTCATGGTCTTGCTCCTCACGCGTTGAGTCCCTCCTGGCCTCATGGTTACAAGTGTGATTCCAGCTCAGGCTACATGTCTCCATGTAGGCACAGGCACCACCTGCAATGCAGAGTAACACAAATTTAGTCCAGAACTTCAAGCACCAGAGCGAGCACGTTTCCAATCAAAAGATGAAGCGATAACCACGGAAATCGGGTTCTAAGAGGAAGTTCGGAAGCAACCTTGAGATCCTGCAGCTTCAATACTGTTCTAAATTCAGTTTCCACAGACTGAGGGGAGCTGAATTACGTAGAGGATACTAAAACTGCTACAAATGTGATCGCATTTCCTAATCCTACCCGTCACTAACAACTCATATATTCATGACCTTAGTTGGACTTAATAGCAAGTGATGTATACACAACATAGCCAACTGCCTACGGCCACTGATGTTTGAATGGAAATGGGGTTATCTAAAGTGCCTTCCATATAGGTCTACAAATTCCCAATTTGAATGATTGCATATGATTTCTGCAAGCATTGGGCTATAAAACAATAAGAGAGTTTTGGTTCTTGCAGAGCGCAAAGTGCACTTTCCAGAGCTTCAACACTGATCTCCTACATATTGGTTAAAATACTCGATGTGACAGAATAGCATTCTCTACATTTAAGAGGGTTATACGCCAGTGACATGATCAGATCTAAATAAGTTGGCTTCGGCTTCTAGGTGAAACCAACGGCATGAAGATGAAGAATTACTTACAAGGGAAAACTTGCTAACCATCACAAAGTGTGATAAACCCCTACAAAAAGAACTTAAGGAACCAAAAGGCTCTAAGATCTGCTTATACAATTAAACATACAACATCACATAACGAAATCTTTAGGAATTCAAGTATATGGAAAAAAGAAACCTCCTGCAAACGCCAAGCGTTCAAGCTTGAAAACTGTAACGTGCCAGGGCGGCTTTTTAGCAGGCTCTGGTTTAAATTAAGCAGTTCCCCTCGCAGAAGAGGAGAATCCTTGATGACTGTGGTGTGAAATGGAGATTTAGTTCTAGGATTGCTTTCAAGGAGAAGATGATGGTTCACTATTGCCACAAGAGGTTACCTTTAGGTCATATCTCTGTGCGTGGCTACTGACACAACTAGAGTCACTGCTAGATCTAGCATTCTGCTCAGGATATAAAACGTTCCCTTTCTCGTCCAAACAAACATCAACATAGTCAATAAACGAATCTCAAACATGGCAACGCACAGAAATCTGCCCCCAGCATTCAACCCAACAACTGTGAAAACTAATCATCCTCTAACCACAGAATCACAGCAGAACGGGAGCACCCAACAATGCCAGCAAAAAACAAATCTCAGGTTGCAATTAATCTTTCTCACAACCACCTGCCCCCAAACGCAACAATGTGTCTGGATCCCATTTCGCCCATACCAAATGTCACCATTTTCAGACTCCATGCATCCCCAAATGGACCAGAGACTAATCCTTGCCCTATTAGGGTACATTCACAAGGGGGAATACATCAAACTTAAGCTTGATAACTAACTAACTAACTAACTAAGTTAACCCCATCAAGACGCAGGATTCGAAATAACCTCCAAATCTCATCCATCTACCACAGTAGGGTTACCTAATCCTGCTCAAGCTTTGCGACATTCCCCTCGGCACTGCATGTACCTCACTCCTGAACCTCAAAACCAACAGATCCTTCACTCAAAATCAAGCCCAAAACGCCCCACGCACGCACATTGACTCCCTAATTCCAATAACCTAAACAACCTCACGACGCCAACCCTCCCGGAAACTCATACTCATCGCAAACAAGGGAAGAGATTACCAAACCAAACAAGGAGCCAGAACTGACACTGACTAACCTAAAGAGAAGAAACCGAGAGGACATCGCCTTGAGCTTGCTCTTCTTCTTCGTCTTCGTCTTTCTCTTCGTCTTCTTCGACTGCTGCTGCGGTGCTTTCCTCTACCCTAATTCCCCCATCGGAATCTCAAAAAACCCTCCCATCTGCAACACGGACTCAGCACCTCCAAGAGTAAGGTCAAAAAGCCGACAATGCTCTGCCGCAAACGAACGCCACCATTCAGAGCCTGCACCAGGTTCTGCAACAAAGTGCTCTGCGCTTCTTCTGGCACAAGCCTTCTCTCCCTCTCCCTCTCCCTCTCCCTCTCTCTTTCTTTCTAGTTCTCTCAGTCACTCCCTCTGGAGTTGAGTAACAACAATGAATCTAGATGCAAACTATTGCTAGAAGGATTTGGAAACAGAGTGCTAGAATTCAGCTTGCAATGATCTCTTAGACTTGGACAATGTTGGTAGATTGGACACAACTGTAGGTGGAGGAGAAGCAATAACAGCCGAGCTATGAGTGCACAGTCTAGCCGCTAAGCTCCCGAGCAAGCAAACGCGGTTTTAAAAATTACTCCGTTTGAGAACTGGAGATGACGGCCAAACAGGACCCAGTCACACACTCGCTCACCACATGGACATGGATCTGAAATTCAGCCTTCTTCTTATTTTTAGTAATCTTATTGGTACAATACCTTATAGTTTTAAATTAACAAGTTGTTGTTGTTGTTGTTGTTTTTTTGGGGGGGGGGATTTTTAATCTATCTATTATATTAATTACAGACTTTCACAAAATGGTCACGTTTTCATTCCAAACATTTCATCCTGACTGTTTGTCATCTAATTTATATTCTCCTTATTTAATTAGTGTTACCAATGTTTTTTTTTTCATTTCTTAGGAAGTGCCAAAGTCGCGATCATAACATTCAGTAGCAGCCTGTCACACTGCCTCCCAACGGATGGAATGGTGTGGAATATCCCACACCATTCCATCCAACATATGAAATGGTGTGGAATATTCCACACCATTTAGTAACTAAAGTTGCAAACTTCAAGAAATGTCAGATGAAATTAGATGATGGGGACTTCACAAAGGGAAAGGCAGTCCTTCTATGGGCTACTAAATGTTATGATGCTTCATTTCACTATGGAGCTCCAAATCTCAACATTCATCCATATATCATATAGAAAATACCATATTAGCACATAATACAAATTTATCATTCTATTTTCATCCATTATTTGGCGGTTTCATCCAGTATTTTTTTTAAATTTGAAGTTTGCTGGCAATTTCATCCAAAATTTTACTATTTATTTTCTATAGGCTTGGTGCTAGGCCAAAAAATTTGGTGCAATTTTGCATGAAATTGTCGGGAAAAAAACATTGAGTGTTACATTGCAACAAATTTGTGCTAGTATTATATTAAGTACATAGTTTCACAAACCATATCACAACTCTTGCCACAAATTTTGTCACACTATCATCTTTGAAAAAAAACCATCCTATTATTTCAACTCATATACATTCTTTTGAAATAAATATATGTAAGAGAAGACTCTTTTGATCAAACACCAAAGCTCAAAATGTTATGATTCAACTCCAATGCTATCTATTTTAGTTACACGCAAAGTGATTGCAGTGTTGGTGTTGTAGCTAGTATTTCATAAACCCAAGAAGACTTCCTCTCTCAGGAAACCATATTATCTCTTCAATGACTAACAAAAGTGCAATATACTAATATGACCTATTAGTGTGAGTTTTTTTTTTTCATTTCTCATGAAGGGCCAAAGTGGCAAATTAAATGTTGTGGTGAAGCTCCTAATTTTAACATTCATCCACACATTGGATAGAAAATAACAAATTAACACATTGCATATCCATGATTCTATTTTCATCCATAAATTGGGCAATTTCATCCAATTATTTTTAATTAAATTATTTTTTGATAATTTCATCCAAAATTTTACTAATTATTTTATATAGGCTTGGTGCAAGGAATAATATTTTGGTGCAAAATGACGACAAATGGCCAAAATGAGCACATTGATTAGTGTACGTTATAATAGAGGGATAATTTGCAAATGGTATTTAACACTAAATTCATTATTTTGTGATAATTCTTTCTCATTAATAGCATAGTAATGTATCTCCGTTGCTAAAAGTTATAGTTAACCATGTATAAGTTTATTCAATATATACACTAATAGAATAAATTAATGAAATGTCATTAGCATAATATTCTCAAACAACTTCTTAATTACCTTGGCAAATGAATTCTAGGTTCATTTTTGTTAATGATGCATTTTGAATTCATATTCTACTTGCAAAGGCCACTATAGTATAGTATGAATGACTTCTTGTTGAAAATTGATGCATGCTATTGCACATCAAATAGCCAAATACTAATTATGATTTTGACATTTAATTATAAGTTCAAATTTGACCTTCACAAAGAATACACATCTTGATTTTGAATCATTCAATACTATTTTAATTTGAAACATATAATGTTTTTTTTCATCTTTTGAAATTGGTGTACTAAAAGATCTTACAATTATATTATTCCTAAAATTTGGTAGTTGTCCTAGAAATGATAGTTTTGGAGCAGTTTTGGTAAAAACATAGTCAAGAACCTTTAGAGGTTAATTTCTAAATGACCAAGGTATATTTTAGGCAAAAATTGTCAAATACTAATTCTTTTGAGGGCAACAAGGATAAAATGTAAAAAAATATTTCATGAAATTCAATCAAATTAAAAGTGTACTAGTAGGAATGTGCAAAAAAAATTTAATAATTTTTAACCAAATAAAATTCAAGATCATAAAATTTGAAATGAGAAGAAAGAGTTTTTTCCCCCTATTTAAGAAGATAAGAAGATTTCAACTCCTTAGTTGAGGTTTTTGCACTACACTTATGGATTGTTTTTTTACCATATACATCCTACATTATAGAGTTAGTGCATGCTTGCAAACTTTTGAAAATAAAAGATGATTTTTTACGAGTATCGAAAAAAATTTTGGCACTATAACTTTTGATCCAAGCATTCAATTCAAAATTGACTTCATAAGAACTTCACTTACACTCACTTGTTAGTCAAGTGGCAATGACAACATCTACTATTACTTGATCTCACATGTCATGTAGAGAAACCCTCTTTAGATGTGATAATAGTAGAGAAGCCATTAGGCCATTATGTCATTTGTCATGGTCATAAAGTCCTCTTCTAAAATAAGGCATCAAAGATAGCATTCACTACTAAAATCCATGATGATAAAACTATCCTTGGTCACTTTAGTTGCACATCTTCATTTCAATTACTATAGATTATGGACTACAACTTCAAAACAAGTAAATATCTACATGACATTTGTCAGTGTCATTTGAGTTATTTGTAAAGTACCCTAAACCAGGGTTTAAACCCATGAGTTTTGTGAAAAAGCCAGTTGAGTTAAAAAAAGTCGAAATAAAAGTGGGTATGAAACTTATTTTTCCATCAAAATGGTGCCTAAAAAAGTTTGGTCCCCACTTTTGAAGTCGTATGACATAAGTATCTTGCAAAAAAGTTTGATGCTTCAACTATAGTTGCCTTCTCAACTTCGAAAAAAGTCATGCCCAAAGTGTGGGAGACTTTACAAATAACTCAATTGTCATAAGATTTTCTCGAAAAGAGAAACAAGGGGAACATTTGCTATTTAAATCCAAGTGGTTGTTGAATAACCAATTGAAGATTTAGGCAAACATTAGGAGGGATTTGAAGGCTCCAAAGGGCCGTTTCGGGACTATTCCCAAAACTGGTCTGGGAACGGCTGGCCTCTGTTAGGCCAACATTTCTCAAAAAAATAAAATAAATAAATAAATTGGGGTTCTGAAATATGAAAAAAAGTCCAAAAAAAATTTCAAAAAATTTCAAAAAAAACAAACGTTAATGACATGGCACGGTCTCGACCATGTAGGATTCCTGCAAAACTACGTTTCCGCGGCAGATTACGCGATTTCAAGTTGTGAGAACTCGCGGGCTCCTAGAGCCTTCAAATCTCTTCTAATGGCTTGATCTTGAGTTGGCTACCATACATTGGTCATACTCAATAAAAAAGTTTAAGTGAAAGAATTCTATTTTTCTACTATAATAAATAAATATAAAAATATCCTTCCTATTTCGGAATTTTTATTTGGTATTTGATATCTTCTTGCAGCTTTTTTAGGGCCCTAATTCTAAATATGGATTCAAAACTTTCAAATTTGACTTCCTTGCTGTAAATAATTAATTCTTATATTTTTTTCTAGGTTGAAATTTTTGGTCATTTTCCTATTTTTTTATATAGTGATTTTAAATATAGAACTTGATTATCTCAATATTAAAGACTTAATCACTTGACTTAATATGGTTATGTTTTACAATGTCTGAATTTTAGGGCAAATTTCAAATACTCACAAAAGGTTGTTGAATTTAATGTTGTAAGGATTTGTGTTTAGGTTCTTTGAATGTCATGCCTAAAAAATTGTTTTTTCAACAAATTACTACTCGAACACTTTCTTGTAAAATAAATGTATTAGCGAAAAATGCATTTAAAAATTACACTTGAGATATTGTATGCACTAAGCACATACAATTATTTGTACAAGTATTGCAACACATTCCCATTGGAGCCTAAATAATATGCACAATATTAGTTATAAGCCCCTAATATTCTTTATTCACATCATGAAACAATCCAAAATTACCCAAACCACTTTGGATACTTGAATTAGTTACTAACCTTAGAAGGGCCCAAAAGCCCTTTGTGGTCATATAGTATATTATGAATACGATGGTATTTGATTATAAAATCATTGACTAAATACTTTTCAAAACTAAGTAAATTAATGATCATGATAGTATATAAATAACAATGTATCACAATTCATAAATATAATGACAATTGAAGAGTTATGAGGCTAAATATGGGTGACTCCAATGACCTTTCTAGAGTTAAGACTTGCATCAATTCAAACTGTGTATGTAACAAAGTTGTACACAAAAATTGGATGGAAATCTACATTTTAGTATAAACAAGACTATTTATAAGCCACTAAGCTTTGGCAACCTTAATGGGTAAGTTGTGGAATGACATGATCCTAAATCAAGGCAATGGACTAAAATGATTAGATTCATGAATCAAAATATTGAATAAAGGAATGCTTTGTTTTTAAAAGTTTTCTAAAATTCACTCACATAATACTTTAATGCTTGGTATCCTTATAATATTAAATTTATTGTGAAGAAAAAAAACATAGAAAACTTAGGACTAATATACAATGCATGAAAACTATTAGTGCTAACATTGACTATTTGGCATGTTGTTTTGAGAACTTCTTAGTACTTTGTTTTAAGGTCATTTTAACCTGGTAATTAATATGTTGATTTTAGATTGATGGAACCATTACCCTTGGAAGCATGTTGAAGATTAAGAAATGTTCTTTGAATGGTCAAACATGATCATTGCATATTTGAAGAAAAAATAATGTTCATCAAATTTTATTAGTAGAAATTTTAGCTTAACCGTCTAAAATCCTACATTTTCTTAGACCAACCAGTTGTTTGGAGTACACTCTTGGCTATGCCTTAAGAAAATGAAGAATAATAATAATCTTTTTAACCCCTAAAGGACCAAGGCCATTTTTCTCTGGAAACCATTCAAAACTACCAATTTTGTTGCATTCATCTTTGAAAACTATAAAAAATATATATATTCTTATAATCTAACCATGAGATCTTATACTTTATTTATCATAGATCATGTTCTAATATTTTCATAAAGTTTGACTATAGGGATTGGAAGATGTTAGCATTCAAAGCTTGAAAAAAAAAATTTGAACACTGGCCTATGATTTCAAATGACTTTGGCCACCATTTGTGGGAAATTTTTTCTCTACAAGTGCTAAATCAAAAAAAATTGTGTTGAAAATTGAATTGAGAATCTACGAAAAAAATTTGAATTATCATTCTTTAAAAAATTATTTAGTAGATGTAGGTTCAATATTCAAGGAAAAATTAAATTGTTAATAACTCTTAGATGGAATTGAAACACAATAATTCCAATAGTAATATTGTTCTAGAAAGTAAACTTAACCTTGTTAAACAATTTTTTCTAAGAAATTGTGAAAATTGCATTTAAAAATGAATTCCATCTGTTATTTTCTCAAGAAGATGTTCAAATTGCCCCCAAAACAAGATTGTTCATAACTTTCATGTGACTATTCCAAATGGAATGAATCAAAGCTTCAAATGTAGGTGAAAATAAGATCTTTAAGAGAAAAAAAATTTAATTTAATTTCAATTTTTTGTCAATTTTTAGTTTTGCTCGGCGACATAAATTTTTTAATTAAGATAGCATAAATTTTGCTCCCGGGCATCAGTTTAAATAAAAATTATATTCTTACAAAGCTAATAAGTTTTTCTATCTTATGAGAAAATTTCAAAAAAACTCACCTAAAATTGAGGTCATAGGTACTTGCTTGAATTCCTCACAATCCCCCGAGGGGACTCTTGGTCCTTTAGGGGTTAATAAGAAATCTAAAATGATAAAAAAAATTTGTAAAATTTGAAACTCAATTGGAAAAATCTAAATTTCAACTGGCTAACTTGTGACAAAATGCCTGTACTTCCCATTCATTGATTGAGCGACAATTTGTGGGCTCATCTAAAACTTGGCAATAATTTCACCATTGATTTAGGTAGTTCACTTACTCATGTATTTATTGCACAATTTTTGGACTGATTTCATTGTACTAATGGGAATACTAAGGTAGAACCACCCATAACCAATCATTTAAGGTATTCTAGACATGATCTAGTATATTGCAAGGCAAAGCAAATATTTTGAGAGGTGCAATGATAGATGTGATGGGGATTGCAAAAACTTTGGTAATTTTATCACATGAATTAAAATTACCGTGAATTTTGAAAGGTAAAAGGTGCACTAGATTCATTACCAATCTGTGGGACTCTTTTAATTCCAATCAGACAAAAAACTATTTTTTTATTCATTATTTCCTATTTTCTTGCACACTAATTTGACACATGTGGCTTGAACTTTTAGTCCTAACTTTGAAAACAAGAAAAAAAAATTCTAATCCTGGTTGGATATATGTCCATTGACAAGTTGGTTATGAGGTGCCAATTGCTTATGAGTGGTTCTACCTTATAATAATTTAGATAATTTCATTGCCTAGTGCTTCAATGGAGTTTTTGAAGTTGAAAGCTCTTTAGATCGAGGTAGCAAGTGATATAGACTTCCGAGGACTAAAAAAATTTGGGAGATGACAAGTATACTCTTTTCAAATGCACATGTTGATTTGAGAAGTATTAGGCGTGTATGGAAGTTGAGCAAGGCACCGATTGGCAATCACCACTTGTGATTGCAAGCTATGGTAACCAACTATAGTAAACTTGCTAATCACCACACAAACGGAATTCAAATCCTTCTACAAAATTTTGTGAAAACTTGCAAGATGTGAAACTTGACATGATTAATAGTTTCCATGTTAAGATTCACTTCCAAAAAAGAGAACACAAAAAGATATCTTCTTGCAAAATTCATTTCAACATAAAGGTTATAAGCCTAAAATTTTAAAAAACAACTAACAGTCCTTCACCGCACAATGTGTGATGACTATGCGGTGACTATGGAATCACTAACTTTGGAATGCTATTGGAAAAATTGTTCACGCTATTGCGCTGTACAATGATTGTGCAGTGATTGACATCGTCCGGTAAATGGTGCGCTTACTGTAGCTACACTTCAACCAATGGTGCTAGTATGTGAGAATGAAAATGTGAGCATTGGAGCTTTGAGTGTATATATACTACAACCGTTGAAGGGTGGTTATAATAAAAACACTTATAATATAGGTATCTATATTATAAAGACACTATATTAATAAAAAGTTTTTTTTTAATGAAGACACTTATACCATAGATGTATAGTCTTTCATGCTCATAGGCTCACACTCCTAAGCTCAAATAGTAGCAACCCTCCCTTCCAAGGTGTAAGAAAATCTTTAATTTTAAATATGTGTTATTCAAAAACTAGTGACCAATATCCCATGCAAAAACATAGTGTAGTCTAGAGGTGGTGGTGTCTACAACTTCCTTTTTAGAAATGATAAAGAGCCCAATCACAAAGGGAAGAACACCGACACTCCGTTTTCCAAAATTCATTGCTACAACTCAAGATGGTACTCATTGTGTGACGTTAAATCGGTCCCATGAAGTCCTTGAGTTTACCACAGTGTAAACACTGAAATTTTTTATTTTTTGCATAATTTTTATTTTTTCAAATTCTAAGTTCATATTTGGCATCAGAGACCCCGAATTAGTCTTAAGAGACCTAAACCCAACCAAAAAATCCAACAAAAACATAAACCCCAAACCTCAATCAACCCCTAGTAAATGAGTTTTACCCTGTTGGAACCATGTTCTACCCCTCTGTCACGCCTTTGTGGGATTGATTTAACGTCTTGCATACTCATCCATATGCACCTCACTAACGTAGTTGAGGACAAGCACAGATAAGTTAAGCCAAATAATTTGGGCCGACCATCAATGTTGCAATTACGCCATGACATTCGCTATCCCTCTTGACTCTCACCTTCTGCAGACATTCCAAGTGGCATTCTACAGGCAACTAAAGGAAGTACACAAAACGATAAGAATAAAAATCAAATGGGATCAACTCACTTCCTCAGCATAAATATCCATCGTCCTATCATCAAACATCATCATGTGGATGTATCACTAGCGATCTCGCCATTGAACTCATCTTGCCCGTCCATCTAATTCATGATAATTTCTCACTTTGTTGGTAAAATGGAAATCTATTCTAATTCAAAAACGCTAATGGTTATAGAGTTTAAATAATTGTGTATTTCTTATTAATTCCTAATTCCACGATAATTAAAAAATATCAAAAATTAATTTATTCCATTAAAATAATTTAATTCCTAATCAACTTAAGTAACTAAATCCCTAGCAAATAAATCTATTCTAAAAATCAATTAAAAATTCTAGCTAATTTGTTAATTCTTGTTATTGTTTTCCTTTTCGGAATTTCTATCCTAAATTCAAATGGTCATTAATTAATTTAGAATCTAAAAACATAACCAAATTTTTTCAAATCTAATTAATTTTTTAATTTCTCTAATTCCTAAAGAAATTGGTTGTCAATTTTGTCCTTTTCTTTTTGGCTTATTAGGCCTAATAAAACAAAACAAAACAAATCCAAATCTTCTAAGAATCTAATTAATAACTAATTATCAAAGACATTAGAGGGGATTCGAGGCCAACAGGAGACTGCAAAAGTCATGTTCCCAAAATTGTTCCCAATACTGTCAAGTCAACAATTTTTTTTTTTTTTTTTCAAAAAAAAAATCCGTCCTAAAATGTAGAAAAAGTCCAAAAAAAATTTCAAAAAAAAGTCGATGATGTGGCACACTCTCGACCACGTCAACAGAGACCACTTCTACATTTCTACAGCAGATTCCTGGGTTCACTGCGTTGGGAACTCACAGTCTCTTGTTGGCCTCAAATCTCCTCTAATGATAAAGAACAATCCCCAAGAATAAGAACAAATTCAATAGTAAGATTCTAACAAATTAGTTTTTAAATATCAAAGGTCAATGCAAAGGAATAACGAACCTAATTCAATAGTAATATTCTTTAGAATTTAGTTGTTTAATCATAATTCCTTCACGTGAGTGCAATTCATGTCCCTTAATTATCTCAAAGCCTTTTTTCTCTCTTCATTTTGCATGTGAGTCGTTTGCAATTCTTTTTGTGAGAAAAGATGGCTATGGTGGAAAGTTTGGTGATGATGAATTGTTAAAACTCCCTAAAAATTAGTTTTTTGGTAAAAATAAAAAATAATTGAAAGGTTGTGGCTTCCACTGCCAACCTAAGATTTTGATCAAAAATCAAAATTTTCATGTTTCAATTTGATGGGAGGATGTTGACGTCAATTGTGGTAAGCTCACAGCCCTGGTCCGTCCGCCTCTCCAATCGTTCAGTCCCTCCCCAATGGGGTCTGTCCACAAATGGTTTAACTAGTCCTTTAGCCAATTTGGCCCTCCTTTAATTGAACTGAACTAGATGTTGGGTTCTTTTTTTTGAGTTTTTAACTACTCACCTTGTTAAGGTGTTTGGAATATTGGAATTTTTGGTAAGGGTGAAGTAATCACTCAATTGTTTATGAGTTGTGAATTATACTTCGTATAATTCTGGTCAAAACCCTTGGAATTAAGTAGGTTAAATATTTAATTTTCAAGGTCTTAGAAAGTGACAATCTTTCAAAATCAAGTTCTAAGAGATATTGTAAAGTCAAAGCTTCACCGCTAGGGAAGTGCCAAATAGTATTGCAAGGATTTTAATCGCAAAAGGAGGTACACATGACAGTGTTTAACCTAACTTTCGCTTTAAATTCTTGGAATGTCTGAATATTTCAATATTTTGCAACTAAAGGAAGTACACATGATAGTATTTAATTGAACTTTGGCGCTGAATATTTGAAATTTCCACAAAACTTAGTACTTTAAGTTTTAAAAGCCAAAGAAGGTACACATGATAGTGTTTAACCAAACTTTGGCATTAAAATCTTAAGGTTTCCACACAATTGTATTCAACAAAAGGTTGAGGTCAAGCCTCTAATACAAGTGAAAAAATAGGAATGAATTGAAGGGACCCTAAGTCTTCAATTTCAACAATAAAAAAATAACATAAACTTAGCCAAGATCTTTGATCCAAGCAGTGTTCCAACCATGCCGGTAGCACAAATAAAAAGGAGAACAAAGTGTCAGTATGTAGAGAATGAAGGTATTGGCAACCTTGAGGGGGGCCCTTATATACTCGTGGCCGGGCCATCATTGGTAAGTTACTAGTGAAAATACTTTGATACTTTTTCTCTAAACTTACCTAAATGTAATTTCAAAATAATACTTGTTTAATGTAAATTAACTGAAAGTTATTTTGAAAATGGTCTTTCTTTAGTCCAAAGATGATTTTTGATGCAAAAAAGAAATCTTGACCAAATCCAATCTTTGATTTTTCAAAAGATATTTTCAAAATCACTTTTAATTAACCACAATTAACATTAAAAAAATCAAACTAAGAGCTGACCTTCTCTATCTTTTAGGAAACAACTTGAAACGGAAATCCATATACGCCATTGTCTTTAGAAGACCTCAAATAGCCTAAAAGACCCATAATCCATCACTCCTAGGACCTAGGCCATTTGTGAGCACAAATTGGAATTACGATAACTCCAATTAAAAGTTAAAAATCTAACTTTTGAAATTTGCACTTTTTGATGAATCTGTTAGGCTTGGGTTTCTAGGAATGTCTATGAGAACAAGGAATGTCCTCATTCACGTCAATCAAACATCATTTGTTCCTAGTACTCGGGTCAATCCACTACTAAATTGTAAATTCTCTTGAAAGTCAACGTCGATGCTGGTTTTGGTAGTTGAGAATGTCGGAATGTCTTCAAACTTGACTAGGCACTTATTAAGCACACAAAAACCTAATCTAATTTTTAGTGAGATTTTACCGCAACATATGTAATTTTTAAGAATTTACAAATATATTTGTTTGCGGTTAACCTCCTATGGAGTCAATGTAGAATTCCGGAAAAATCCGAAATAAATTGAGTAACATTTAGGACACTCCTAGATTTTAAGTGTGATTTCTACGCTCACTTGTACTTGTATATTTTTAGTAATTTGGAATTACTTTGCCCAATTGAACAATTTAATTTTCGATACTCGGGAATCTTGGACAATTTCTTGATTCTTGTTCACTCCTGGCATGCTCCTACCCTTGGAACACCTTTATATAGTCTTCAATCTTCAATTCTACCATCTTCTATGTCTTGATACTTTAACTCTCAAAGTTACATGTAAAGGTTTTACCTCTAAATCCAATTTACACTAGAATTGGATTTAGACTTTGATAAACTCTTTAGACTTATAATAGACTATGTTGGCTTAGTCATTATGCCACGTGCATCCTTAAAAGGTTGATTTTGCACAGACAGACACTAGGATTGACTAACTCTCATACTCTCACATCTCTCGGAATGGTTAAATATTCTTTCAAACTCACTTTTAAGACTTAGAATGATGGAAATCCCTAGAATTAGGAATTTTCCACCTTCTAAGATGTTTCTTCACCAATTTGGTAGAGACTACTACCAAAACTCTCCTAACAATCTTTTTATGTATTTTTCTTCTATATTTTGACTAAATTCCGCAAAACATTCGCAAAAAATAGACCAAAAGTTCTAAGTGCCAACTTAAGGGCTCACAAAGCATTGATCTTTTTCTTCACTATGTTGTTAGAGCTAGGATTCTATAACATTGGGACTGTAAAGAAGGGGTCTTAAGGATTCTCTTCTTCTCTTGTAGGTTTTCAAGCAACATATATTGTTTATTGGGTGGAATTCTCATTGTGAAGATGTGTAGGAACCACAAGATAGTAATGATTGTGTAGATGGACTCGTGGTCCATCCATGAACTTTGAAATAGCTATCATGCACTATTTGATGTGGTAGCCAAGAATCTAACTGAGCAATGCAAGAAGTGGGATGGTCTCTATTTTAATTTTTCTTCTTCAAGCCTATGCGGATGGTGGAGTGAATATCAATGTATTACTCTCTTGGTAGTGGTGCATTACAAACTTGTGACCAAAGTCATAAGGATTGTAGGTGATTTTCTACTCTTATTAAGCATACAATTGAAGGTATGCAACTAGAATATAAAAAAAACATTTTAGAGATGTATGAACTTTTTTTTTGCCTTGGAGTGGTAGAAGAGTAAAGATTTGATTGCAAGTTTGGGCATTGGAAGTCATTCAAATTGAAGTCATTTGCGTGACTATTCTTAAATTATAGTGATGTTCAAAGACTTAACACAAGTTTTTCAATGACATTGAGAAAGATGAAGTAGCTTATTATTGTAGTGTGAAGTTTTAACCTCAAGCCTAAAGAAGGAGAACCTATATACAAAACCTTTGGCAAGAGTGAGAAGCCAATATAGAAAGTTAGGTTTATATTTCAAATCTTTTATGTTTATTTTTAATTTTAATAAAAAAAAAGTAGGTACACTAGGAGAGGCTTTGTTTATGAAGCATGTATTACTTTTCAAGCAAAGTAAGGTCATTGCAAGAAACTCTAGTCCTATTTTTTTTGTCCTACATTGGATATTGATCAATTTTTTGGCCATAGCTTTTTCATTTGGTCTCTAAATGATTCAAAATTTACAAACAAGGTACCTATGACTATTATACACATTGTCTATTTTTTTGGAATTTAAAAAAATACTTTACTATTTAATAATAGCCTCCAATATTATGTCACATTTTCTATTTTTGGTTTTCTTTTAAAAAAATAGTATCAAAAGAAATGAATTTGGAGATAAAATTTGGCTAGGATAGTTTTGTAGTGCACTTTTAGCTAGTATTCAAAGGATTTTCAAAAATAACTATTTTCATTTTGTGTAGAAGTATACAAAGTGAGCCTTTTTCTGCATGCATTTGAAACATTTAAAAAATTATTTTCGTGGGCTTTTTAGTGAATGACTACTACCTCCATAAGTTTCTTCCAAATGGCCAATTTTATTTTATTTATTTAAAATGTTCCCTATTTTTTATTAATTAAAAGCATTAAGTATCTACATTCTTGAGTATTTGCACTGTTCTAGTTCTCCTACCTAGAGATTTTTTTAATAAACTTCTTTTGAAGGTTACCTTCATTTTAAAGGTATATACATTTGATGTATTTTTAAATTTTAAAAAAAATTAATAATTTAAAGTACTGCAAAAAAATTCATGAGTATTGTGGTAAAATGAAAGCTTCAAATGTAGATGAAAATAAGATCTTTAAGGTAAAAAATTCAAAATTTTAATTTCAATTTTCTGTCAATTTTTTGTTTTGCCTGGCGACATAAATTTTTTAATTAAGATAGCATAACTTTTGCTCTCGGGCATCAATTTAAATAAAAATTATATTCTCTTAAGAGAAATAAGTTTTTCTATCTTATGAGAAAATTTCAAAAAAATTCACCTAAAATTGAGGTCATAGGTACTTGCTTGAATTCCTCATAGTCCCCCAAGGAAACTCTTGGTCCTTTAGAGGTTAAAAAAATCTAAAATGATCAATTTTTTTTTGTAAAATTTGAAACTCAATTTGAAAAATCTAAATTTCAACTAGCTAACTTGGTTATGGAGTGTCAATTGCTTATGGGTGGTTCTACCTTATAATAATTTAGATAATTTCATTGCCTAGTGCTTCAATGGAGTTTTTGAAGTTGAAAGCTCTTTAGATCGAGGTAGCAAGTGATATAGACTTCCGAGGACTAAAAAAATTTGGGAGATGACAAGTATACTCTTTTCAAATGCACATGTTGATTTGAGAAGTATTAGGCGTGTATGGAAGTTGAGCAAGGCACTGATTGGCAATCACTACTTGTGATTGCAAGCTATGGTAACCAACTATAGTAAACTTACCAATCAACATACAAATGGAATTCAAATCCTTCTTTACAATTTTGTAAAAACTTGCAAGATGTGAAACTTGACATGATTAATAGTTTCCATGTTAAGATTCACTTCCAAAAAAGAGAATTCAAAAAGATATCTTCTTGCAAAATTCATTCCAACATAAAGGTTACAAGCCTAAAATTTTAAAAAACAACTAACAGTCCTTCACCGCATAATGTGTGATGACTATGCGGTGACTATGGAATCACTAACTTTGGAATGCTATTGGAAAAATTGTTCACGCTATTGTGCTATATAATGATTGTGCAGTGATTGACATCGTCCGGTAAATGGTGCGCTTACTGTAGCTACACTTCAACTAATGGTGCTAGAATGTGAGAATGGAAATTTGAGCATTGGAGCTTTGAGTGTATATATACTACAACCATTGAAGAGTAGTTATAATAAAAATACTTATAATATAGGTATCTATATTATAAAGACACTATATTAATAAATAAAAATTTGTTGATGAAGACACTTATACCATAGATGTCTAGTCTTTCATGCTCATAGACTCCCACTCCTTAGCTCAAATAGTAGCAACCCTCCCTTCCAAGGTGTAAGAAAATCCTTAATTTTAAATATGTGTTATTCAAAAACTAGTGACCAATATCCCATGCAAAAACATAGTGCAGTCTAGAGGTGGTGGTGTCTACAACTTCCTTTTTAGAAATGATAGAGTTCCCAATCACCGAGGGAAGAGCTCACACCGTTTTCCAAAATTCATTGCTACAACTCAAGATGGTACTCATTGCAAAACGTTAAATCATACCATCGAAGGTGGGCCCAACATGATAAATATCATTTTACTAGGGGTTGACAAGGGTTTGGGGTTTATATTTGTGCTGGATTTTTTGGTATGTTTAGAGTGCCCGTAGCTAATTTGGGGTCTCTAATTGTGAATCTAAATTCTGAATTTGAAAAAAATAAAAAATAAAAAAAATAAAAAATTTCAGTATTTTCCTTGGGATAAATCCAGCCTGCGGGGCCCACCTACGGTAGAATGATTAAATGCTGTGTGTACTCATCCATGTGGCGGAACGTTAGATCATACCATCAAAGGTGGGCCCCGTAGGTTGGATTTATCCAAGGAAAAATGCAGAATTTTTTTTAAAATTTTTTTAAATTTTTTTTAAAATTCAGAATTCAGGTTCAGAATCAGAGACCCCAAATTAGCTATGAGGATTGCAAACATACTCAAACACCCAACACAAATATAAACCCCAAACCCTTGTCATCCCCTAGTAAAATGAGATTTACCCCCGCTAGGCCCACCTTCGATGGTATGATTTAACGTTCTGCATCATGTGCACCTCACTAACATAGTTGAGGACAAGCACAGATAAGTTAAGCCAAATAATTTGGGCCGACCATCAATGTTGCAATTACACCATGACATTCGCTATCCCTCTTTACTCTCACCTTGTGCAGACATTCCAAGTGGCATTCTTCAGGCAGCTCCTTCACATTGGATTCATTGATGAAGCCCAATGATGCAATAACTCAGTTGTTCATTGGCTATAGCTAGTCAGAATTTGGATTTCCTCACAAACTGCCATGTCCCAGAATATGATCCTGGTGCCAATCTGGGCTCTTGAATCTTTTTGTTTTGGACACAAATGAAATGGAATTTCATTGCAGAAATAAAATTTTAAATAAACCAGCCACAGGTGACCTCTTTAACCCTTGAAGGACAGACTGGTGGCCATGGAAATCATTCATTTTGATACCGTGTGACATCATCTAGTTTGAAAAAACAAAAATATTTATTGGAAGTCAAAGTACTATAGAGCATCTTCCCATTCCATCCCTAATACCAAAGATGAAAAGTTGCAATTCTGTCCTAGAAGAAAGATTCTTTGTCATTCAAAGGACATCAAACGTCCGTGGTGTCGTTCAAGGGTTAACCCTAAAATGTTGGACCTATGACTATTGGTTTCAGGCCTCAGTGCCCATCACTGAGATTGTTGCCATTTTTTAAGTAGATATGTATGAAATTTTTTATGTTTATTTTTCAAAGATGAAGCTACATGCCTTCTAAATTTCATCAAACAAATTAGATTTTTTAGACAAAAATTGATTTTTTCTAAGAATTTTCGAAGGAAAAATGAAGAAAAAATCACATCAATTAGAAAATTATTCCAAAAAATCTGAAATTTTCACCGTTTGTGTACATTAAAGTGACAAACATCATGGTGTAAACTCAGTTTCCGTGTCCTCATGTAATTGAGAATACAATAAAATATTCAATATTATTAATTTAAAAAAATGCCAATGGGATTAGAAACTAGAGTACATGGCCTTCATTTCATAAGTTGGACTCAAACTTAGAAAATGTCATTTTCAAAGAGAAATTTGAGATTTAGAGCAAGGAATAATATACACTAAAATAACAAATTTTATCATCTGTTTTTTTAATTTGTTTCTCATTCACATGAAGACAAACACTAGCAAGACTACAAACTCAATTAGGTACTCTTCATAATCCTCTATGAAAGGTCAACAAGCAAAAAATGGATGAAAAAACTCTTATAGTTTTTCTCAAGAGAATGGTACTGTCAGCATTTAAGGATTAAGGTAAATACACTCATATCCAATCACTTTAGGGATTTTGTAGCACATCATGAGCAATATGAAGCGATGCAAGTTTTTTCCATGTAAAAAGATAGGAAATATGGAGATTGCAAATTTTTCATGATTTGGTACTAGAAATTCAAATTACTATGAATTTTGGAGCCAAAATGTGTACTTCACACATTTCCAATGTCTAAAGTCTTCCAATTTTGATCATTGAAAAATCACTTCTTCCTCACTTCTTTCTACTTTTGTGCTCACTAGTTTTGGATGTGTGTCATGACATAATTGGTTCCAAACTTGAAAAAGAGAAAAAAATCACATTTCTAAGCTTTAGTTGGAAACAATGCCCCCTTTTGATTAGGCATGGATTGTGGTTGACAATGATTGTGCTTACTTAAGTTGAATTTAAAATCTGTTTGACCTCTTAGAAAATACATCATTAGATTTTTGAGATTAGATCTTGCTACTTCCATTTAACCCCTAAAGGACCATAATTCCTTTGAGAGATAAATGGGATTTTGAATAGGTATCTATGGGCTTATTGTTTATCCTGATTTTTTGAACTTTTTTCTGAAGATAGAAAAATTGATTAGCTTTGTGAGGATATTATTATTTTTCAATCAATGCTAGAGAACAAAAATTATGCCCAAATGAGCTCAAAACAAAGGAGAGGAGAAACCCCCCAAAAATTTAAAATTAGATCCTTAAAATAAATAATTTTTTTCATAGATTATTTGATTTTCTACATGGAAAGTTCTGATTCATTCCATTTAGATTTGTTATGAGAAAGTTATGGACAATGTTGTTTTTTGGGTAGTATGATCATCTTCTTGAAAAAATACTTGTAGAATTCATTTCTAAATGAAATTTTTATAATTTTTCAAAAAAGAAAGTTCTACATGGTTTATTTTGCTTGCTAGATCAATCTCACCATTGTGATTAGTGCATTTTAATTCCATCTTAGAGATATTAATTATTTAACTTTTCCTTCTATCTTGTACCTACTTCCACATAACATTTTCTAAAGAATAAGAATTAAGTTTTTTTGTATTTTCTTCTTTCTCCTAAACTTTCAACCAATTCTCTACCATAAATATTTAAAGATCAAAATTTTGTAGTGTAAAAAATTTAACTTAAGAGTGTTGAAAGTCAAATAATTCAATGCTAGAAAACTTGTTTTTTTACTTTAATTGTAGATATCTTGCAATCTATGCAATCAAAACTTTTGAAATTTTTTCCACACATTCTCATATATACTAGTTAGGTGTAAGATCCTATAGTTAGATGTGGGAAAAAAATATCAAATTTTTTAACTCCTTGCTATAGAAATGGTAGTTTTAAGTGTTTTTTCCAAGATTCTTGAAAATATCCTAATAATGAACATTTATTGAAGTTTGAATTCGAGGTTCTCTTACTATGATTCTAAATATATAGTGATCTAAATCCTTTCTTGAATATTCTACACTGTAGTGAAATTCCTTAAAATTTTGAACTTATTTTGTATTTGAAATTAGTTTTCTTTACTTTTCTTTGAAATAAAATTCATTGTAATTTAGAATTTTCACCCTCCAAATGTAATTCATATGACATATAATAGATATGTGATTTCATCTGTGAAAAATGAAACTAAAATCTCACTCACAAACAACAAAGATTGAAATGGAGGGTATAGAGTGGAAGATTTTGAGGTTTTAACTTCATGGTTATATGCTTTGTCTTCAAGTGGTTAATTTCAAGTAACTTCCATATATCTCAATTGGTAAAAATATAGAAGTTGATGGTAACCAACTCATTCTTTTTCATCATTTTCAAATAGAAAACATTGAATTCTTGATCAAAAGCAAATGTCAAGCAATAATTCACATGACTTAATTGTGAACATTAGCAAATTAATTTGTTGATGCAATCACAAAAAATTGAAGGCAATCAAGTGCTTAAAGAACATTACAATAGTGTCCTACCATGAAGAGAAATATTTTATTTCAATCATTGGAAGTATGCTTAGACAAAGGTGCTTGTACAATACTATTACTAGCTCCTTGCCAACATGATCTAAAAAATACAACTTGTGGCAAAACAAGAGTAAGATTTAAATGCCAATCTATTGCACTTACCTTGTGATACAATATTGATAAATGAATCACAATTTACTAATGTCTTGTAGGATAATTGCACAACACACAAAATTAAACAAAGTAACTATCGATGGGGTAGTTTAGTCCACATATACTCAAATGATCATCAAAGGTTTCAAAAATTCACTCCACAATTAAATGGTATTGCCAAACTAATCACCAATAATCCTTACAAGAACACAAACCGTCACGGAAGTGATGAAAACGATTTGCATCTCTTAGTACAATCTCTCTGCTACACACTTTCGAGATCAATTTGGTTGCAGCATGACAATCTGAGCACACCCGAAGATTCTGAAAAACATGAATGGCTTTATTACTTGGGGTGTGAATAAGTCCATATGCAATAGCCAACTTCTCACTATGAGAGCAAAGTGAAAACTCCTTATCCTTCTCGTCAACATCATGCAACACAAGCCGGGTATCTGGAAGGTAGCCTTCAGCCTTGATTTTCTCCGTCAATCTGCTCAGCTCCGCATTTATCTCCTTTGCTTCTGGGTGAGATGTATCCGCTACAACAAAGGAATGAATCTTCTTGTCTACTTCGATCCAGCTACGCCCCGGTTCCTTGCGTATACCCCTCTCCAGCATCGCAGCGCGCACCGATGAGACCTTCTCCCACTTCTCAGCTGCAGCATAGATGTTGGAGAGGACCACGTACGAAGAGGCATCCCTGGATTCCAACTTGAAGAGCTCTTGAGCCGCAAGTTCACCCAACTCCACATTTCCATAAGATCTACAAGCACCCAGCAAAGCTCCCCAAGTTGCTTCAACTGATTCAACTGGCATATTATCAATCAACACCTTTGCATCTTCCAGGTGCCCAGCCCGCCCAAGAATATCCACCATGCAAGTCCAATGGACCACGCTGGCATCGATGCCATAATCCTGCGACATAGCCAGGAAGAGTCGACACCCTTCCTCAACAAGGCCCGCATGACTACAGGCCGATAACAACGCCACAAATGAGTACCCATCAGGCTTCACACCGGCTGCTATCATATTCCTGAAGACTTCTAGAGCTTCAAACCCACATCCATGTTGCGCAAGTCCACCAATCATCACGTTCCAAGTAATCACGTCCCGTTCCTCCATTTTGTCAAAAGCCAGTCGCGCATCATCGATACTGCCACACTTTGCATACATGTGGACCAGCGCGTTTCCCACACGCAAATCCAACTCAAATCCGGCTTCACGGGCATGGCGATGAACCTCTCTCACCCACTCCAAAGCCCCTGCGCTTGCACATGCACTCAGGATACTTGTATAAGTGAATGCGTCTGGTTTGAGATCTTCCTGTTTCATTTGGAGAAGAAGTCGATATGCTTCCTCACCAAAACCACAATCCGCATATGCTCCAATCATCGCATTCCATGAAATTACATTCCGTTTCTCCATTCTGTCAAAGGTCAGGCGCGCATCATCGATACTGCCACACTTTGCATACATGTGGACTAGCGCGGTGCCCACACGCACATCCAACTCAAATCCCGCTTTACAGGCATGGCGATGAACCTCCCTGACCCACTCCAAAGCCCCTGCGCTTGCACATGCATTCAGGATACTAATGTAAGTGATCGCAGTCGGTTTGAAGCCTTCTCGTTTCATTTGGAGAAAAAGTTCAAATGCTTCAGACCCAAGTCCATGTTGCGCAAGTCCACCAATCATCACGTTCCAAGTTATCACGTCCCGTTCCTCCATTTTGTCGAAAGTCAGTCGCGCATCATCGATACTGCCACACTTTGCATACATGAGGACCAGCGCGTTGCCCACACGCAAATCCAACTCAAATCCGGCTTCACGGGCATGGCGATGAACCTCCCTTATCCACTTCAAAGCCCCTGCGCTTGCACATGCATTGAGGATACTTACATACGTCAATGCATCTGGTTTGAGACCTTCCTGTTTCATTCGGAGAAGAAGTCCAAATGCTTCAGACCAACAGTCATGTTGCGCAAGTCCAGCAATCATTACAGTCCAGGTGACGACATCCCGTGCCTGCATTCTGTCAAAAACTAGTTGAGCATCGTCGATACAGCCACACTTTGCATACATGTGTACAAGCGCGGTGCCCACACGCACATCCAACTCAAAACCGGCTTCGTGGGCATGGCAATGAACCTTCCTTACCCACTCCAAAGCCCCTGCGCTTGCACATGAATTAAGGACGCTAACATAAGTGTTCGCAGTTGGTTTGAGGCCTTCCCGTTTCATTCGGAGAAAAAGTTCAAAAGCTTCAGACCCAAGCCCATGTTGCGCAAGCCCACCAATCATCGCGTTCCAAGTAATCAAGTTCCTTTCCTCCATCTTGTCAAACGCCAGTCGCGCATCATCGATACTGCCACACTTTGCATACATGTGGACCAGCGCGTTGCCCACACGCACATCTGACCCAAATCCCGCTTCATGGACATGCCTGTGAACCTCTCTCACCCACTCCAAAGCCCCCGCGCTAGCACATGCATTCAGGATGCTCAGATACGTGATTGCGTCTGGTTTGAAGCTTTCGCGTTTCATTTGGAGAAGAAGTCGATATGCTTCCTCACCATAACCACTTTCGGCATATGCTCCAATCATTACATTCCAGGTAATCACATTGCGACTCACTAACTTGTCAAAAGTGTTCCTTGCCTCCTTTATGTTCCCACACTTTGCATACATTGTAAGGAGAGAAGTCCCCACACGAAAATCTGATTCAAACCCACCCTCTCGGATATACGCATGAACTTCCTCGCCCCACTTTAAAGCTGATGGGCTCGCACAGGCCTTCAGGATGCTCACGTAAGTAACTGCATTAGGTTGCATACCTTCCTTGCGCATTCGATTGAAAACTTCCATGGCATCTTTCCCACAACTGTGCTGAGCATAACCTCCAATCATGACGTTCCAACTAATAACATCCTTCTTCACAAGTTCGTCAAACACTCTGCATGCATCCTCCAGTCTCCCACATCTGATGTATCCACTCAATAGGTTGGTTGCCACATATATATTCTGCTGCATGCCACTCTCAATGGTGCACTTATGAACCTGCTTTACCGCCGTAAGGTCTTCCTGTTTCAAGCACCGCTTCAAAATTCCAACATAGGTGTACGAGTCTACTGCAATACCCTGTTGTAGTCGGTTCTTCAAAAGAGCAATTGCTTCGCTCGTGGTATTCGCGCTTTGCATGCACGTACTCTCACGTTTAACTTGAACAGCCTGCTTTGACGCTTTTGCGCGCGAAGTGTTTCTCTTCCCAAAATTGTCCTTGGGTAACCTGACCTATCCACACACGCTTCATAAGAGAACCCTTCATACTTTGTACTGTGAAAAGTCTTGCTCCGTCAATTTAAAAATACTTGGATGCTGCTATGCAGTCTTTATACCTCTTACAAGCACAATACTTCATGCTACACCTTACAAAACAAACTACAAATTACATCCACCCTCAATGTGTGAGCATCACTATAGCAAGTCAATTGCACCTATTTCTTGTCGCAAAGGGAGACAACTCATGCTCATGCCAATACCTATTCAGATGTGCAATCTCTTGAGAATCATTGCTATGATAACCAACACCAGAATGTAGTTCGCTTAAAATCAACAATTTGAGCATCGCCTTCACCCATGGTGGGGTTGACCAACCATCTACCCAAAGCGCTTTCATTGTCACCTTGTGTTTAAAGTCTGGTGATTTGGGATTCATCTATACAAACAACCCACAATACAATATGAAAAAACAATCAAAAGAACATATGTCCTTAAGCGTTGGAGTGATCTAATTAACCTTCTATTCAATTCAAAACCCAATCGGAATGTAATACGCTTCTTGTTTACCATAGTGCCCAGGACCTTGTATAAGCAATAAATAACCTCTCAATGTCTTTTCACAAATTCCTAACATCAACTAATTGGTAGCCTTAGATATATTCCTACTGATACCTTGTAAAATCTGTTGTCCCACCACTGCAAAGGATCCGCAAAGTACTCCTTCCAATGCTGATCAATTGTCTGCACTTTGCCTGATTCAACTGTTAAATACTTCAAACATGGCATTCACATTCTTTCTGAGAGACGAAAAGCACCCGCTTCTGTATATGAGAGCGGCCACCTTAGACATACCTGAAGCATCGGGTTTTCTCCAAACTGATGACGATGAACACCTAATTGATCCGCTGCTCCTTCCTCCATGGGAGGCTGAGACAAATAACAAACATGGGTGTATATGCCATGGAGACTTGAAGAGTGTGATCACACAGACATCCTGGTCAAACAAATCCCGACAGTGGGTCAAAAAACACATTCAATTGGTAGCAGCTTGAGCATAAGATACTCATCGGGACTAATATTTAATGTTTAACGTCCAACCAACCAAGTTCACGTCCTGTCAATTGGGGGAAGCGTAACACCGTATTGATCAATATACTGCTGTCGAGGAACCTAAGTGTATGGGACTCATGTGCTGCTACCATGAACACAGTAGTTCAGTTCAGACAAGTCACAAGTCATTCAACTACTTCTGTAGAACAGGCGTGTGGTCATAAGCCAACACTCACTCACCCGTGCACCAACTCCAAGCACCAAATAGCTTCTCGTCTGTTGCCTATGATGCAATAAAAGGTGCATTAATGCAGACATCTTGTGGCTCAGTGTCTACAAGCTTCTAACGCTCCCTCTTCAACAAAAGAATCAACGCCACAGGTAGAAATTTAACTTCTTATCCAGAAAAAGTATATGAATCAATCTCCTCAGCTCTTCGGCCCCCTTTCAAGTATTTGTCCCCAGCCAGTTGAAAAGAGTTCCTCCATATCAATGCAATTCTGAAACCTTGAGTAAAAGTTGAAAAAGTAGCATATAAGCATCAATCTGCTCCCTTCAACCGAGTTCGTTCTCTTCTTCAAATTGCTAAACCTCCAGGCAGGAGGAGAGATTCTAGTTTGGTTCACCAACCCCAACGTCAACATCAGCAGCGTCCAGTGAACCCAACGCAAGCTTCAAAACTACTAGACTTCAGCAGAAACACAAAGTATCATGTATGACTGGCAATATCTTCAAATCTGATCAGCTTGTCTGATGTAATAGCTCCTTCCTGGCCTTCAGCACGAATAAATCCAATGTCGGCCGCTTCCAAGTTATTAACTAGAAGTTCACTTCAAAAAGTTCCATGTACGAAATCCTCTCTTGAAATCTTCCGCTCCCCGCTAACTGTAAACGATCTCTTTCTGCTTTTTGGAACCCCCTCCAAATTGCTCGACCCTCGGGGTTCTGAGAGAGAAAAACATTCACTAGAACTCTGCATCAACCACCACGCATGGAGCCTTAATACTGAGCTTCAGTCAAACAAATTATCATATAGCATACGGTCTTCCGCTCTCTTTCATCTGTGCCTGTTCGGTTCTCCACACTGCTCAACCCTGAACTCTCAGGCCACCAAGCACGGAGGAGGAAACAACTGCAGCAGCTTGACATCGACATGAACAACTTCAAACGTTTCGGCCTCAGAAAAAACTCAACTGGAACGTAGGCAGGGGACAGTTCGAATATGAAATTATCAATCTCCAAGACTCTCTAATCCTCACACTCCTCTACAGCCAGCAAGAACGCTGCAACAGATACTGGCACTTGTACAGTCACAGAATTCTGCTGAAATTCTACTGAAAATTGCAACTCATGAAACCTAAACCACAGCGTCTCCGCATGAACTACCCAATATTTGAGCTTCCAAAAACTTGACTTCAATCTAGACGCAAAGCATTGTGTGAGATCAACCTAAACCTTTTTAAACATGCTGCTCCCGTTGCATCTGCGTCTGCTCTACCCACCGAATTGCCAAACCCTAACCATGGAGACTAGATCACCCTAAACAGCTTCACATGAACAACGCCCGATGTGTGCAACAAGTTCAGTAATCTAGCTTCACTCTGATCTCAGTCCATCATACATGAATCAGCCTCTGCGAGTTCTTGAGCTACCTTTCAACTGTTTCTGTTCTCAGCTCCAAATAGATAAGTTAAACCCTAACTTCAGGAAGCAGCTCCTTCGGATCCATAGCCAATGCAACCTTGACTTCAATCTAGCCTCAAAGTATCATGCAAGGATCACTCTCCTGGAGTTCTTCAGCCACCCTCCAATTCTGTCTGCGCTTCCTTCTAAATTGCTAAACCCTAATTGAGTAAACCTTCAAGCAGGAAGAGAACCCACGACGCCCATAGCTCTCAACATATGCAAAAGAGCTTCAAGTGCTGCAGAGGAAGGATCATATGCTGCAGGGAGGAATTAAGCTCTGAAAGTTTGGTGCACCTGGCAGTGGAGACTCAACCAGCGGACAGGTAAATCTGGTGCAGCAAGAGGACATGGCGAGACACCAAATGCATCAGCCTCACCGCGCTAAGACACGATTTCTGCAGTCGAGGTTGAGTAGTGCAGTTGCAATTTGCAACGGTATTTTAGGGCTCTGATAATCTTGTTCAGGAGCCTCGGGCTGTTGTTGATGAAGGCAGATAGTTCGATTTTTAGAATCCAAGGATCCCTTATGGCCTTGAGTGACAACAGAACTCGAAATTCTAAAATCCACGGGTTAAGGAATCCTCTTCGCCCCTCCAAATGATGTCTAGCCCGGAACAAATCCATGGACCCCTGCATACCCGAGAATCCCGGCGAAGGACATTCTTCGATATCCTTTGAAACCGATCACTTCAAACCTTGGATCTGAATCGAACGAGAATTCACGACAACGAGATTGCTCAGGGCTTAAGCCCTCTTCCGTTTGAACTACCAGTGAGCTTCTCTGTTTTCTTCATGGTTTTCAACTTTTTTCAATATTCGTTAACTCCTAAATGCTCAAGGCCTGTTTTGAGCTTCTTGGAATTTGCTCTAAATTGAACAAAATGTCAACATTTTGATAAATTGCATCAATTTTTTTTTAATGTAACCATACAAATTCAAACTAGATATGTAAGAGATTGCATCAGAAAAGAAAACACAACAATATCACTTATGGAGTGAAAGATTATGTTTGACCATGAGGGTGTTAAAACTACAAAAGTAATGTGTACCACTATGCAACACTTTGGGGTGTTTTCATAGTAAGTGAAAAGTTTCCTCAATTTCTGACTTGATTAGAACCTCTTCCTCTTGTGTTTTATACAATACCTATGTACTTGATTAGAAGTTGGGTACCAACAAGAATGCAGGATTACGCCTCAATGGAGCTTATGAAGACTCTCTAGAGTTTGTTGTTTACATATAGTGGGCTTCAAAGGTAGTGTCTCTCCTTTTTTGCATATGTGCATATTTGTTTTGGATTGGTAGAAAGTATATAAGAATTTGGAAGTTGAAGTCTTCTACAAATGGTGATGGGTTTTTTTGCTTTGTACCTTCCATTCAACTACTAATTTAGACATCAAAGTTTACATTCATGTTGGATGTAGGTGATGAATTTCAAGGGAGATGATTGTCAAGAAAGTTTGTGCTATTTTGTGATTGAAATTGTTAGAGCTTGCATTTGCATTTTAGTAATGTGGTTTGCATACATTGTACTAATGTCCTGCACTTCTTGTTCATCATAGCATCCTAGTAATATTGTGCTAAATCAAGCATTAGAGTACTTGTGTTTTGTTTTGCATGTTTTTTGTGATAGAACTAGGAGCGTGTTCTACAATTTGTGCTCTTCACTTTGAATTTCCATTTTTGGCAATTTTTTTCATCTTTCCTTTCAATAAAATTGCCATTGTTATAGTGGATGTTTCTTGTGTATTGTCCAAATTGCTTTAGATTTAGGAAGAACATAAACAATGCACCCAAAACAAATTTCCAAGTGCACTTTCTACATCCAGATTTCTACCGCTATCAAGTTTCCAATTGCCACAGAATGTATTCACCACCCAAAATTTAAAAGTAGCCAACATCATTGAATTTCATATATAAATCTTACTCCAAAGCCAAATTGGCAAGTAAACGACAAATGCAACACCATAAAAGTCACATAGCCTATCTACATTCGCTCTCTAGCATGAAAGCAACACCCAACACAAAATGAAAAAAAAAACATTGTGGCAAAGATAGACAAAATTAGAACTTTTTTTAACATCTATAGTCAAACTTTATTCTCTACCTATCCCAAATTGTTAATCTTATAGGGCCTAAACTAAAAATAACTAAGTCAACACTTGAAGTGTACAATGATCCTATTTTGATAGATTGACATGATATAAAACTCTAAGAAATAAGTCTAAAAAATAATAAGTGTAACTATTTCTTAAGACATCAACTAACTCAAATCTATTTTTACTTCATGTCTTTCTATACATGAAGTAGGTCTCTTGAATTAGTTCTCCTTGCATTTTTATCTGCATAATAACAGCAAATTATGTCAATCATTATGTTTCTGCAACAATTGATGTTGAAATTCAATCTTTTCTTTTCTTCCTTTTAGTCTACGTTCTGTCTGTATTGGAATCATATGTTGTTGATCAATTTGATGAAGATGAAATTTTGGTCATGGGCTCCGACGTTTAGTTAGCTTGTTCTAGTTGCATTTAAGGTAAGAGGCTCCTGAATGGAACATCTAAGAATAAATGAAGGGTTGGAGTGAAATGTATGCAATGGCAGAGTGTGGAAATATTTTCCCCCTAGAAGGGAAATGAAGGCTTAGCACATGCCCCTTTTTTATCAGAATTATTTGCCTTGAAATGAATTGCTTATGAATTTCTAAAGTTCCGCACAATAGGTTGGTAGAATTGATCATAGGGCCAATAGTAATCACAGCTGAAAAGGTTGTAAATGGAGCAAAACTGTTCAAGATATGTTTTATTATAGACTATAAAGAGTTTGACATCAATCATTGGTAACTGGCAATAGAACTTTGGTGGTTCTTCATAAATGGCGAATTTCGTTAAAATGGCAGTATTCCATTAAATTGACACTTTTGACAGTTCAGACTGTGCAATTTGAAATCTAAATTGTTCATAGATTTTGGAAATCTATATACGTCATAGATGTCTGAAAATCTATACTTGTCTTAGATATCAATTTTCAGTTTAGATTGCGCGGTCTGAAAAATGGCATTTGGAATACCGCCATTTTAACGAAATTGGCCATATAAGTGTTCTTCTACGGCGGAAACACCCAAAACCGTCCAAATAAGGAATTCAGCATAGTTGGAGGTATCTTTTTCTGAAAATGATATTTTTCTAGCATTAGCGAGTGAAAATCATGAATATTTAAAAAAAATTAAAATTTTCGGAATCAGTATGTAATTTTTATAAATTTTCAAAGTGTTGTCTCCTTAGACCATTGGAACCGTCCTATAGGTGTACCCTAACTAAATTCTATTGAAATCAATTGTTAGTGAATGAAAATTATATATTTGTCTTACAATTGCATCAGCAAATTAGAATTAAACATTTGTTGGACACTTTAATGAATGCTTATAGATAGATTTAGTGATACTCTAGGATTCAGGAATGGGTACAAGGACGAAAATGGTTGTTTCTCCCTTAATTGCTTGATTTCACACTAATGAGGGCATGATATTTGAAATCATGACATGCTATATTCAGTTCTCCAAGAAAACAAAATTAGATTTAAGTAAAATGAGGGATAAACACCCATTTTCGTCCCTATACCCATTCTTGAACTCTAGAATATCACTAAATCTATCTATAAGCATTCATTAGAGTATCCAACAAATGTTTAATTCTAATTTGTTGATGCAGTTGTAAGACACATACATGTATAATTTTCATTCACTAACAGTTGATTTCAGCAGAGTTCAGTTTAGGATACATCTATAGGACGAATCCAATGGTCTAGGGAGCCAATACTTTGAAAATTTATAGAAATTACATACTGATTCCAAAAAATTTAATTTTTTTTGAATAATCATGATTTTTACTCGCTAATACTAGAAAAATATCACTTTTAGAAAAAGATGCCTCCAACTATGCTGAATTCCTTATTTGTACAGTTTTGGGTGTTTCCACTATATAGCCATCAAATGGTACCACTCACACATTCTTCCATTCTAAGAACTCTCTAGACCATTTCAGAACACTTTTAGGGGTCGGTTCTTAATGCCTGATTGTTTTCGAGCCCTCTCCTAAGGGAGGAGGCTCAGAAACTGCTCATTTAAAGGCTAGTCCACCTTTTATATGTATCTCCTTAGATGAAAATATTTTTAGTTTATTTTTCAGTCAAAGAAAAATAGATGAGGAATCTAACGCAAGTTGTTTCATATTTTTTGAAGCATTATTGAATTAGTTATGAATTTTCAAACACAATATGGTATAGGTCCCTATTTGTGATCATAGGCCCTTGGAAATCCATCCATGCATAGTTTGAAAAAAGATCAGGGCTTGCTCAATAACTAGCATTGCTACATGTGTAAAGTAATTGAAATAGTTTCTAAAAGTGTCCCTTTCTAAACCTGAAATGAATGCTTGATTTAATCATTATTTCAGATTTTTCAATACTTGTAAGAAGGTAGTTGAACAACAAATTCTAATTTTGAATTAAATTAGTAAACACCTAGCCACTTAGTAAGGAATGAATCAAGTGTGGTTCTTAAACCATCCATTGAAGAAGTAAAAACAAATCTCAGAAAGCTCCATTGTAATCTAGAGTTCATTTTTCTAAAGTTCACATGTCCATTTCAGAGCCCCTACTAGAATCTCAAAAAAAGAACCCGTGAATCCCCGGTGACGAATCGGGGGCTCACAATGGAAGGACCTTTTTACTATACATGGATTTATGGAAAATCGGTGGGGTTGTTTGACATTTCACCATTGATTTGGATTAGTGAGTATGTTCCGAATCTATTTTGGTAATTTTCAAGGGATTTCACCATCTTGATCTCAAGATCATAACAATGAAAGGGACCCATCTCCCCAGCTTCGAAGACCATTTTTGAAAGTTTATGGCACTTTTGGGAAAGATAGCACACCTTCCCATGCATGTCATAGCCTAAAAATTTGTGAGGTGCTAGTCCACAAGTATTGTAATGTCTACAAAAAATTTCAGAATCTGTGGTATTGCGTGATACACCTTGAAGTCCTCAACATATACATAGGAATGAATTGACCGACTCAGGCCGTTCGAGAGATAGGCATGTGTAAGTGCCCTCAAAATCCCAATGGCATGACTTTACAGGGCATAGACATGAGAAGCCGGGCAGTTGAGTTCCACAACATCAATGAGCATTGGCTACCTACAACGAGTGAGGCTCCACACACAAACAAGATTGAACCACGTCAAGAACATTGATTGACAAGACTGGACATCTCTCGTTGATATTCTATAGGCACTATAACAAAACATGGTAAAAAAAACCCGTAGTCAAAATTGACTACAGTTCTTTTTGCCACATTTTTGTGCACACGCGTGTAGTGGACAGTCACGGTATTTTGCAATTTTACACTACAATTTTTGGAATTTTGGGACGTGTAATATATCATTGGAAAGATATTCAAAATAACTTTTCAATGGTATATTACATGCCCCAAAATTTCAAAAATTGCAGTGAAAAACTACAAAATATCGTGACTATCCACTATGCACGCGTGCACAAAAATGTGGCAAAAAGAACCGTAGTCAATTTTGACTACGGTTTTTTTTTGCCATATTTTGTTATAATGAGGTCCCAGAAAATGCTGAATGCTTACAAAATTTGCGAATTACAACAACAATTGCTTCCAGACGTGCAAGAAGACCCATAGTTCCTCATCATGCACCTACTAAGGTAGCTCTACCCAATTCCGACCACTGACCCAATTCCACCCAAATGAAAAGCCCTCATTGATTCTAGAATACAAATCTGTGACTATAGTACATGCCTTAACTTGCATGTATTGTAAAGTCAAGGCATGTACAACAGTCATACATTTGTATTCTAGAATCAATGATGGCTTTTCATTTGGGTGGAATTGGGTCAGTGGTCGGAATTGGGTAGAGCTACCTTATCCTATGAGAAAGACCATCGCTAACAACCCATGCCTGCAATGTGCGGCCACTAGCTATGCTGAGTGTCCAGTGAGGGCTCTTCGGACATTGGATTCTCTGGTGAAGGCCCCAAGGGCCGAACACTGGAGAGAGCCAGTTACCAAGGCCCAACTACCATGTCCAAAAATATGATGGGCACAAAATATGGGCTCAAATTGCAATTTTAGTTTCGAAATTTGAAATTGCATTGAAGTCCTGTGGAAGAGGAGGGCATGCCTAACAAGTTTGCTTTACAAAAATTTCGGATTTCAGTCCATCCGCAACCGCAACAATTGTGCTTGCAACTCCCTGCGGCGTGTTTTTCGTTGCTGGGGCATTGAGGGGTTGAATGGAGTAGGTTCTAAATGTGCTCCCTATCTAGGAATGAATGACATGCTCCTCGAAATATCTAATACTATCATTGATGAAGTAGGTAGGCTTAAACACTCCATTTAAGAACCTCCGACCTTAGAGGTTGAATACTCTTAAAAAAACACTTGGATTATATGGCATAGTGCATGATTTTCATGGAGCCATTCCATGTGGGGCCGAGGCACAATATTCAAGTTTGTAATTATGCCTAGGACAATATTCTTCATTGCTAAATGTAGCGGGAGCTCTCCCACTATACAAAAACTAATTCAAAAGTGGTGCATTCTTATACAGTAATAATTTACATGTATATAGTATCCAATGTCAAGAAATTAGTGAGGAGCAATCTAATTTCACTATTTTGTGTAGTTTCAAAATCCCCCCTCTCCAAACAATACAATTGTTCATTAGTGCCAAAAAAACAAAAATTAACCAAAAAAATAATACAATTATTATACTACTACTATAGAATACAATAGTATATAGGGGGGTCAACTACACTAAAGAGGGATTTTAAGGGGACCCATACTAATTAACCAACATTTCATACTGTATAAATATCTACCTTAGTTGCACATCAATAGTTATTGAAGTGTGCAGTGGTTGAACATTATGTTCCAAACATCTATAGTTTTCCAAAATAAGTCCCTTTAATTTTTTGGTCTCTTTAAAATAGCTATTCACTTAGAATTTTTAGTATGTTTCTACTTCCTATTGACTTGTCTTAAGACTTGTTGACATTTCTAATCCACACAAATATTTCAAATTAGACTTCTTTCTATAGGACACTAAATCCTCCATTCAAAGTGGGCCTAGCTCGATAATTTTTGACTTCTTAGAGGTCAAAGTAAAAAGAAACGCCCCTACTTTGTGTTGTGTTTAAGGTATGTTCTAAACCACTCAAAGGTTATTTTGGAGTCTCTAATTGCAAATATGAATTCAAAATTTAAAAAAAAAAATTACGTGAAAATAAAATTTCCTGCATTTTCCCCAAGTAAATCCAACCTACTAGGCCCACTTTGAATGGAGGACTTTAGTTAGTGTCCTCCCTTCCTTCTTGAGTCACGCTTTTGCAAGTCAAACTTCTTCAATCAAACTTCTTTTTCATCTTTGGGGGCCTTTGGAAGTTGATGAAAAGATTGCAAATATCATTGAGTAGGTGGGTGGAGATACCATACCCGAATCCCAAAGCACTCATTAGAGCATCTATTGTGTTAAAACATTCCTATGCCTACACTTCAAAAGACACAAAAAATTGGTTGGTTTAGCAAGCTTTTTTGATATAGCCAACCATTGTTATAGTCATTTGTCCCATTGTAAAAAGATAAATGCAACACTTTCAAGAGGGACAAACATTGTGATCATGAAATCTAGTTTATTTGACTTTAAGAAACCAAAAACAATTTGATTTTTAATTTTTTGAGAATTGCCTCACATGTCATTTGTTTCCAAATGATACGAAGAGCACCTCACATTGCTTTACAAGTAAGGTCAAATTGGATTGAATTGCCAATGGAGGAAAAAGATTTCCTATATCCACATGGAGTGAAGGAGATCCTCATATAGGGAGCTTTGTATTTTCAAAGGAGAGAAGCTCTCTATATTGACATCGGGTGAAAGGAGGTCTTCCAATCCATATGGAATAAGGGAACATGAACTAATGGATTCATGAACACTTATCCCACATAGTTTGAAGGACTTCCTTCCACCCCATGAGGTTATAAAGAGTTTTCTTCCCTCCTCAGAAACACAATTCAAGGTGAAAGTTTACTTTCATCTTTATCTTTTTGATAAAACTTAAGTTTCCTTAACTTATGTTATACATAATTCTTTTTAGCATTCTATTTGCTTCAAAAAATAAAAAAATAAAATCCAAGAATTCAATTCATTCAAGGGCCAATTGGAGGTTGGTACCTTGTAGTTGGGATAAAAAAGATAATCAATGTCCATATAGAGTCCTAGTGGGGGCACTTCATTTGGCCGACTCCCCTTCTAATTTGGTAGTCGCGAGTTAGTTCATTTGCCTTGGCATGCCTGATGTGGGACATTACTACAGCCATGATACACCAAATCAACTTATTTATACCTCTTGAAGTAAAGGTGTAGGGATGCTTTTAGACCTCTTATTTTCACACAAAATCCTAAGTATGAAAATTTGCACTTTTGTCATGCATAGAAGGATTCACTCTCATCCATCATCCACCAAACACTTAGCGTCTCTTTCATCCTTGAAGGGTCAAAGGTTTGTCGGAGTCCATATATAAGTTATGACAATGTAATTGGTTTCCAAAATTCAAATTATATGTGAAAGTATGACAACACATGCACTATTGATTGGGAAATCAACAAGAAGAATAAGAATAACTATTTCATTTTGTTTCAAAATTGAGCCCTCCAGCACGAGTTTCCTCCTCGAAGTCCTCCGCTCGTCAGCAATTTGTGCCTTTTATTGACAAATTGGCCATCACATTCACGTGAGCTTCATTCCAAATTTCCAAGGTCCAGTCCAGCAGCACGTGCCGAAAAAAGCCTTGAAACAACGATTCCAGCTCGACCTCCCTTTTCTTTGGGCAGGGAGAACTGACCCCCTCGCTCGGCCACTTCAGTAAAATGCTGTAATTTTTTATTTTTCACACAATTTTTTTTTTGTAAATTTTGAATTCATATTTGCGATCAAAGACCCCATATTAGCCAAGGGGGTGAAGAAAGTTGGGGTGATCACGGCCCAAACTAGGGGGCTTTTTGTTTGGATTGCACCTCTGGTAAAACATGGTAAGGCTGAGCGAGGGGGCCAATCCACCCGGATTCCTTTTCACACAGACTTGGCACCAGGAATAAGGAGAGAAAATATTTTCATTCTCTCATCTACAATTTTTTCTTCAATTTTGAGAAAGTGTCAAATTGCTTGGAAGCGGGTGACCCAATACACAATCCAGTGAAACCTCTGTAACTTACGGAGTATTTCTTATGCAGTACAATGCTAAATCCTCCATGTGAAGCACACTGGATTTACCTTGGGAAAACACAAGAATTTTTTTATTTGTCACACATGAAAAAAATTGCAAATTTTGAGTTCACATTTGCAATCACACACTTCAATTTTGTTGGGTGAGTTTTAAAACAGGCCCTAAACATGGCACAAAATAAGGTTTTTTTATTTACATTTTTTTACCTAAGAGAACCCAAAATTTATCTTATAAAGCCCACTTCAAATGGAGAATTTAGCATTGTACATTTCTTACAAGTCTAAAGAGCCCAATTGTAGGTGCATCCTACTTTTTGGTGTGTAGGGTAGTTGACACTCAAGTCTGTAGTTGTAATGCAAATTGCAATTACATTGGTAACAAACTTGCCATTTGGGGAGATTTGAGGCCTTTAGAAGCTTGTTTCAGGTTTGTTCCCAAAATTGTTCTTGAAACTATTGGCTCTATCAAGCCAACACTTATTAAACAATTATAAATTTTTTTATATTAATAAAACAAATTGGAATCATGAAATGCAAAAAAAAATTAAAATTAAAAAATTAATTAATTAAGTGGCACATTCTCGACCACGACAAATTCTTGTATCTTTGTGTTTTTCTTACAATTTCTACACCCCTATAGTTTGGGAACTCACAATCTTCTGGAGGCCTCAAATTTCTTCTAATGAAATCATTTGGTATGGTTTAGTACTTTGAAGATAGCTAAAAGAATTGTATTATTGCATGTGATTTGGTGAACAAATATAATTTCAAACTTCTATATTCCTTGCTAGTTTACATGGCCCAATTGTGGTTACAATGGTGGGTTATTTTTGTGTGTTTATTTGACATTAAATGTGAATGTATTGATGTATACAATAGTGACAAGAATTTGTGTTCATGCTAGAATAGATTGGATCTAACAACATATGGCATCCTCATTTCAAATTATATTTGTACCTCCTACATGTCTTAGAAGCTTTAGTATGGTCATGTATTCTACTTTATTTGTCATATTTGAGTTTGATAAAGTTCAAAGGATAACCTTGTAAAGATGACTTGGTATTTGTGGAAATAATCCTTTTTGATACAATGTGAATCATCTACTTCAAAAACAAACATAAAAAATAATTCATGGATATCAAACTATTGTACAAGACCTCCTTTTTTTGCACAAAATTCTAAGGATGAATATATGCACTTTTGTCTTATATAGAAGGATTCTCTATCATCTATTGGACCTTTTTAGTTTGAAGTACCTAAATAGAATTAAAAATGTCATATACAAATTTATAAATTGTTGATAGGCTAGTACTTTTGAAAAAACTAGAAGATTGGTATTTTAAAGCCATATTTGTGAAAATGAGACAATTGGCAATCTCATATTATCCTTGATTCTATATTTAGATGATAATAAGTGTTTGATATTGAGAATATTAGGTATATTGAGAGATTATTATATATTAGTACATTCATAAACCTTTGATTCTTTAAATGTAGATTTTTTCATAAATTTTAATTGGTTAGAATGGAGGTCTCCAATAATAATACTAAAGTCTCAAAATGTGCATTTTGTCTCAATTTCATAAATATGGTCATTTTGGCCAATTTTTAACATACAAGCAAATTGTGAAGGATCTAGTACTATAATGAACCCAAAAGAATCATGTTGAATGTTCTCAATTTCATAACAAACTTGCAAATCATCTATAGTTTAGTACTTTGAGAAAAAACTATAAGAATTAGAATCTTCTATAAAAGTCTCTTCAACTTGCAACAAGGGTGTCATAGGAAGGCTTACTTAAAATAGTTAAAAATACACCAAACTCCATCACATTCTAGTTTTCTTGCTTCAAATTTTTCTGTCCTATACTATTCAACAGATACGCAATTGTTGTATTATATGGTAGTAAATTGTCTTAGCAAACAAATTTTGTTAAAATTATATCAAATTACAAAGACCAAAAAGTTAGGTGAAGACCAAATTAAAGAAAATTAAATGTAGAATATGCTAAATTGCATACACTTCCAGTCTTCAACAAAAACTCACAATATATATAAAAAATAAAACACGTATACATAGTTTTCAAAAATTCATACTAAAAGGTTCCCTCCAATTCAAATCAAAATTTTATTGAAAATTCCCAAAGTTGAGTAGTTTGTCCCATAATATATGAAAAAAATCTATATAATTAAGTTTTTAATGCTATTTTTATCCTCAAGGAATATTCATTTGATGTATACAATTATATTTTTGGATTCCTTGTTGAAACAACTACAAGAATTTCCTACACTAAAGTAAATTATATTCCTTGAGATTGGACTAAAATGTATTAATCCTTGAAGGACGGACCTATAACCATTGGTTTTAGGCTTCATTGCCCATCACTCAATTTGTTGCCATTTTAAAACTAGGTATGTATGAAATTCTTTTTTTAAATCTCAGAGATGAAATTACATGTCTTCTACAATTCATAATAAATTTAGATTTTTTAGAAGAAAATTGATTTTTTTGAGAGTTTTTGAAGGAAAAATGAAGGAAAAATCACATCAAATAGAAAATTATTCTTAAAAAATCTGAAATTTTCACCATGTGTGTACATTACACTGAAAAACATCATGGAATAAACTCAATTTCCATGTCCTTCTGTAATTAGAATAAAATGGACATTGAAAATACATCCAAAGTTCAAATTGCAATAAAATATTCAATATCATGAATTTTTCAAAAATTCCAATTAGATTAGAAACTAGAGTACATGGCCTTTATTTTGTTGGTTGGCCTCAAACTCAAAAAATGTCTTTTTCAACGAGAAATTTTAGATTTAGATTTTAGAATAAGGAGAAAAATACACTGAAATAGCAAATTTTGTCATCCATTTTTTTTACTTCCTTCTCATTCACAAACACTAGCAAGAGTAGAGGCTCAAGTAGGTAATCTTCATAATCCTCTATAAAAAGGTCAACAAGCAAAAAATAGATGAAAAAACATTTGAATCCATCTTTCTCCAGAGACTCCTCTAGTCATCTAAACGCCACAAATAGGTGCCGGTGGTGTTTAAAGGTTAGGTGTGATTATTAATACGGCCATGTGAGATTGGGAGTTACGTACACGAGTGCTTTTCTAAAACTTAAGACTCCTTTATGCACCCTACTCATCACATTGACATTGAGTCTCCACCTGTCGCCACGAGACAGTACTGTTGAATGTAGAATATTCCACACCATCGACTATAAAATCAGGGCACTTGACGCTGCATGCATGCTACAGAATGCTTTGGTCCGTCATTTCACCCACTGTTACGATCAACTCCACTGTCAATTCCGCCCACTTGAAAAGAGCAGAAGCGCTGATCGAAATGGCACCCAACACCTCCCAAGCTTCTCCTGCATGGAAAACCATTCTGCCCCGGCCTTCGGCTTTCACAAGTCTGGAGCTTGCAACACTCGCCTTGGTGCTCCTCGCTTCCTCGGCGCTGCTGTATGTCGTGGCGCAAGCCCAGGAGCGAAAACGCCGACGTCTTCCGCCGGGACCTCGGCCATGGCCCATCATAGGGAACCTCCTCGAAGTGGCAACCAGTGTGCCTCATCGAGCTCTGAAGAAGCTTTCGAAGCAGTACGGAGGCGTCATGTACCTTCGCTTAGGTGTGTTCGATGAACTTTCTGTGATCCATTACACTGTGTTGGTAGGAACACGTACACTAGGCGAGTGGGAGTCTTCTGGACATTAATTGTTTAACCTTGATCGATGAAGTATAAGAGTGTGAGTACTCACACGTAATCACAAATTAATGTAGTCTGGGAACTCTGTTTGTTTCTTATGAATAGCAACCCAGTGCGATTCTGACATGCACCGAGTCTCAAAACTGTCCATAATATTTCCCATTTAACAGTTTCTGTGATTTCTGTAAGTTGCGAACTATGCTGCTGCGGAATTTGGAAATAAGGTCCACATGCAGAATTGCGCCTTGTGTCATCGGAGTGTAAGAGTGTACGTGAAAACGTGAAAACCCTCGGGTATTGTCGAATTCAGTCATGGAACTCTCGTTGGTTCGTTTAAAGTTTCAACCCTGAGCGATTCTGAACCCTTTGAATCTTGGTGTAGAGTACGAGAACCGCCGTACTGTTTTCAACTCGATCACGTTGCGTAAATGATTCACTGGATCTCGTGCATGGGCTTTCTTAGTAGGGGAAAACACGCCCAAATCTCGAAGACACTCAGATCACGATTAAGCTCAATATTCTCCATAATCACTTACGTTATGGCAAGGCGCGTTTAATTTTGGAAAAGGAAAGATCCCCATGTGTCACGTTGTGAGGGAATTGTGGGACTAGATCATAGGGAACCGCACAGGGAAACCTATACGAGGGACTGTTTTTGAATTGCTTCCACGTCTTGATCTAAAATATCACAACTTGGAATTGCTCAAAGTGCAGCTTTTGGTTTTGGGTTCTGGGTTAAGCAATTGGATTTGCAGCACCGCAGAGCTGAGAGTCGATCATGTCGTTTAATTGTGTTCCTGAATGAGTGCCAGGATCCAGTCCCTGCGTGGTGCTTTCAAGCGTGGCAGCAGCCAAGGAATTGACCCGGCCTTCCACTGACGCCAGCTTCGCCAATCGCCCTAAAGCCATGTTGCTCTCTCTCATTTCCGACAACTACCAAACGCTCACGCAAGCCCCGCATGGCCCCTACTGGCGGCAGCTGCGCAAGTTCAGCAGCAGCCAGCTGTTTTCGCCCCAGCGTCACGCCTCCTACCAAGATGTTCGCGAACAGGAACTTCGCAACATGATGGCGCTGCTGGAGCAAAAGGCGGACAAGGGAGAAGCTGTCAATTTGAAATCCTGGCTTTTTGAACTCAGCGCCAACGTCATGACTCGGATGCTAATTGGCAAAAGGTACGTTCGTAGACTCTGACCTCTGACTCTTATCTAACTTGTTCATCGGAACAGTACATACCACCACTGTCATGTCATTTGCTGCTTTCAGGCTGAAAGATCAGATAAATTTGCAAATTCAGAATGCCTAAGGATCCAATTATTACTAGAACTGACTGAAGGTGGAATAGGAATATTGCATTCATGCAAGATCTTGGAGTAGTAGATTTCGAACTCAGCCCCAACATCATGACCCGGATGCTGATCAAGAAAAGGATCGCAAATTCTGGCATTCCCCAACTTACTTGTTCATGAATCACTGACATACCAGCAGTATCATTAGCTTTTCAGAATGGTTGTGTAATGGTTCCGTAACTATGCCTTCAACTAGCTCAACTGCCGCTGCAAAGCCAAAAATGCTGCAAACTTATTTTAAAAGCATTCTTGGGCACAGATTCATTGCATATCTTTAATATCTAAACTGTTGCAATAACTATTGCAACATCACCCCTCCGTACCGGTGACTGGAGGTGAGGTGTAGAAAGAGGAATACGTTCTAAAAGTTCGAAATCATCAGGTAAGTGGGACATTTCCGACACTATTATGAAGCTGAGAAGAAGTAACACACAAGGACATAATCAGGTTCCTCGATTCTGTCATACTTGGTATAACGAATTTGTGGTGCGTTTAAGATTTTCAAGTTCTCAACGAAATTGCGCTACGGAGTGGATGCTGCAGATACTTCGGAAGTGGAGGTGCGTCGGAGGAGGAACGGGATGAGCTGATGCAGATGAATATGGTGGTTATGAAGGGTACCATGTCCCCCGTTATCGGTGAATTCATTCCCAGCTTGAGCTTCATGACGAAACTGCTGGGCACAGACAAACTACTCGAAAGTTTTCGTGACGACCTTTTGAGAATTGCTGGCAAGATGATGGAGTTGGACAATCACCGAGAACGAGCCAAGGAGAGGTTGGGCGACGATGACAGCTACGTGCCTGACTTCGTGGACGTGATCTCCACGACCCCTCTGGCCGATGGAACTCAGCCGTTGCCTGACCGAGTTCTGACCTTGTTCATTTCCGTAAGACCCCAAGCCACCTTTCAATGCAATTTGCAGGTCTCCAAGTTTCCAAGCAGGTTTTCGTCAGATATGCAGGACAGGGATAGTTTTAAATTAATTGGATTGTACTAAACTTTCTTATTTGCACCGAAACTTTCCAATATGATGGAAATTTCCTCACATGTATGTGATTTTCTTAGATCAACAGAAAGCCATGGCGAATTTCGTTAAAATGGCGGTATTCCATTAGTTTGACACTTTTGACAGTTCAGACCGCGCAGTCTGAAATGCAAAACTGTCATAGATTTTTGAAATCTATATGAGGTGTAGATGTCTAAAATTTATACCCTTCCAAGATATTCCAGACTGTGCAGTTTGAAATCTAAATCTCTCATAATTTTTTTAAAACCTATACGGGTCCTAGATTAGATACGGAAGATCTATACCCGTCCTAGATGTTAGTTTCAATTCAGACTGCAAGGTCTTAAAAATGGCATTTGGAATACCACCATTTTAACGAAGTTCACCATTAAGTTCATTTTTCCACTCCGAGATTCGTTCTAGGTCACCGCTAGATAGCTGAATTTGGTCATTTCAGTCGCAAAATCTCATATTCACTGAACTCACAAAATAATTTGACGAGGCATCCAAAAGGTAAGTCAGGGTACTGTATGTGGCACATGCTGAAATGGCACTTTTTTAGTCTTTAGAGTGGCTAAACTGTGATCTTGTTCAAATCACTACAGAGTGTACATTTAAAGTTTTGACAGGTCAATATGAGATTTCGGTTGGGGAACTGCATGCTCCAGTTTTCGCGCCCAAACCTCTAAACTCTACCACACGTAACTATGATCGAGATTTAAAGGTTTTGACGGGTCAATTTGAGAATTTGCTGCATGCCCCGGTTTCTTCTGGCAACCCAATTAAAACTCCACAGTCGCGCAGTTCCTTACTTTCCGCCACTGCGAGACTTGCAGGAATTGCTCGGCGCGGGAACAGAGTCATCCTCCACAACAGTCGAGTGGGCGATGGCGGAGCTGGTCGCAAATCCTGACTTGATGAAGCAGGCGCAGCAGGAGCTCGACGCCGTGGTGGGAAGCAACGGCCAGGGCCGCCTCGTGCAAGAATCCGATGTGCCCAACCTTCCTTTTCTTGGCGCCATCGTGAAGGAGACTTTTCGGTTGCACCCTCCGACTCCACTTTCGGCTCCGAGGGCATGCACGCAGGCTGTGGAAGCTTGGGGCTACCAAATTCCCGCTAATTCCTGGCTCCTACTCAACGTGCACGCCATCCAACGGGATCCGGATCTGTATCCCAATCCCGACGCGTTCGATCCCGAGGTACCATCCTCCTTTTCCGCAATCTCATTGCATTTTTCATGCTGACACGATTGAGAGTCTGGCTTCTTACGACTGACAGTCCTGAATAGAGGTCGAATACTTTGAATGTGAGACAACGGTGCTGCAGGCAATACAATTGTGCAGGATATTCCAGAAGAGGATCGGATCAAAGAGATGTCAGTGCTGTGAGTGTTTGGAGACGAATCCAGTGATGTTTTGCTTTTCAAATGGGGTTTCAATGTGGACATGCGGTGACTTCAGTACAATATGTGCTTGGTGGATACAGGGGCCTTGGACCAACCATGGCACAAATGAACTCGCTGGACATCATGTTATTGAAAACGGCTCCAAGACACATTCATAATTTGCAAACCAGGTCTGTGATTATCACTGTTTTAGGGTTTGGTTGCTAACCCGGCTTGTTGATCCGCAGAGATTCATGGACCATCCCGAAGTGAACGCGCTGTCGGGATTCGACTCCTACGAGCTAATCCCATTCAGCGTGGGTCGACGCATGTGCCCAGGTGCAGTATTGGGCAACACCATGGTGCACCTGATGCTGGGCAATCTCATCCATAGCCACCATTGGTCTCTTCCCAAAGACACCAGCCTGGAGCGCTGCCGGCAAGACAATCTACAGGAAACCTTTGGCATGACGACGAGCAGGAAAGACCCTCTGGTCTTGGTGGCGACACCCAAAGACGTTGTCGCTGCGGCGTCGACTTGATAACCGCTTCAATGCACAAACCCCTGAATTTGATACAGGCGAGAGGTTTAGCCAATGCATTGTATTGATGATGGTTCTTGCATAATGGAGTCCCCACAAGAGACCTCGCAAGAGACCCAGACTTTTTTTGACTAATTAACACAAGCTGGAGTTGCAATATGTCTATGTTTCCTAAAATAAGCCTGATCATGTATAGAAAAATCTTCACTATAGTAGCAGGCACTACTATGCTATAGAAAATAATCACCATTAGAGGAAGTAGCTATGCTAGGAGCCAGCCTTGTCCTTGTAAGCATGGCTTGCTTTGCTAGTTAAATCCTACTCAAAGTTCTTCACATATAAACTCTTGTTGATGAGAAGCCCCTTCCCTTGATATAGAAATAGAAGAGGGTTAAGTTGATGGTGCATGCACAATCATCAAGTCACAAAGTTATCTATTGTCAATAATTAGACTTCTAAATAAAATTTGCAATGTAACAGGTGAATGGAGATACACCTTAGTGTATCTCTTTGAATCTATTGTTTATGGTGAGATGTCAAAGAACCTTCACTCTATCTTTTGGCTAAATTTCAATATTTTTTATCCTAAAAAATATTATAATAAGTGGATTCTAGGAGCTTATTTTACAATATACAAGTAGCTAAAGTTTGTCATATGAAATAAATAATGAGAGATGATTTTTGAGTAAAGGTCTACTCATACTTTTACATTGTTAATCCTTTATCATACAAATCACTTCTCCTTCAGCCCCAAGGCAACAAGTCATTAGAGAAAATATGGATTCTCCGGAGAGCCGCCAGGGTTTGACAAACTAGTCGATATACACAATCCTACGGAGCTACTGAAAGGGCAGAATCTCTGACAGAGGTGCGTGACAAAGGTGCGTCAGCTTGTGTGAATATCTTAGGTATGTATGAGTTTCTTGCCTTTTTTAATTCCTGATCTATCAGTGAAGGGTAACTATCGCATGCTCCTCCATTTAACTAATGGTTCTTTGCAATTCAATGCACTGACAATTGCAAAACTGACATGAACGACAATAGGGGAAAAACATTTGTGAAGGGGAAATAAATGTTATTGAAAGGGTCCCTTCCGGCACTTCTTAGCAGCCCTCCAGAGAGTCCATATTTTCTCTAATGCTTTGAGCGCAAGAATATAATTATTTTTTTATAATATACTTGCATTCACCATCACACTTTAAAAAAAAAAAAATTTGGCCATGTTATCAAAAGCATTGTCTTTCCAATGTAACAAAAGAGACTTATCTTAATAGTCTTGACTTTCACGTAGTTGAAGATGAGATGATCACTAGCACTTCAAAATAGGGCTTTTTTTATTCTGGCTTTCTAGTGCCTAAACTACAACAAAAAAAATAATCAAGTTGAAGAACTATACAAAATATGCCAAAAAATTTGGATGAAATTGTTAGACATTTTTTAAATTAAAAAGTATATTAGATGAAATCACCTAATTGTAGATGAAAACCTTACTATACATCTAATAAATGGATGAATGTTGCAATTTGGAGCACCACTATAACATTTTATATTGCCACTATGGCACTTCTTCAAATATGAAAAAAAGCTCTACTTCACAATCCTAGAGAGGAGCTAAGTAATAAATTAGAAAACAAATATAGCACAATTTGAAAACAATCTCATTAAACAAGTTTTCATATAACAAAGTTTGTATGAAAGTAAAGCAAATCAAGCTAAATTAAAGTTTTGCTATACTAATGTGGGAAAAATGGCTCATGATTTGAGACGTGTAGTAGTTGAAATTATATTTAATCTACAAATTAGACAATTAATAGACGTTTTATAAGACTTGAAATATTCAAATGGACATAAGAATACTACAAGAAAAATGAGGATATAATGACTTGTTCACAATGACTGCACTAACAACAATGATTGCAAAATGACTACAAACTAACTATTTTGCAGTCATTGTTGTTGGTGCAGTCATTGTTGTTGGTGCAGTCATTGTTGTTGGTGCAGTCATTGTGGACAAGTCATTTATCCCCCCATTTTTTTGTAGTAGAAAGAGGCCATATATTTGGAAAGGAACTACAATTGTCTTGCTACAATTTACCTCTTAATGCCTAAAGCCTTTTTTGGCTTGTTTGAAATTTGCTCTCAATTGAACAAAAAGCCAACATTTTTATCATTTTTATCAAGGGTTTTTTCATTGTAACCATACAAATTCAAACTAGATGTGTTAGAGATAGCATGGAAATATGTATATTATGGATTAGAGTGATTGTAAGAAACACTTCACGTTTTGGGCTCAAAAATGCAATTTCAAAAGACTAGCAATACAATGCAATATTGGTAGCACAACGCATCAACACTCTGCCTGCAAATCTTGACTGTTGATTTTGGTGCCTACAAATTTGAACTGTTAGTCAATACTATACAGTACTATGAACTACTAAAAAGTACTACAAAGGCCACTAGTAGCAAAAAAATAGCAGAAAAGCAGGTTGTGGACCTTTTCACTTCTTGGAATTCAAGAAAAATTCAAAAAATTATTTTAATAAAAATTATTTTCTTAGACAAGATTGCATTGACATTGCAATAAAAAATTCTTCTAGGAAATTTTTTCCCTCTTCATAGCCTTTATGGCAAATTTCGTTAAAATGGCGGTATTCCAAATGCCATTTTTCAGACTGTGTGATTTGAATTGAAAACCAATATCTAGGACTAGTATAGATTTTAGACATCTAGGACATATATAGATTTCCAAAATCTATGATAGATTTAGATTTCAAACCGCACGATTTGAAACATCTTGGATAGGTATAGATTTCAAACATCTACAATACATGTAGATTTCAAAAATCTATAACATCTATAGATTTTAGACCGCGTGGTCTAAATTTTCAAAAATGTCAAACTAATGGAATACCGCCATTTTAACAAAATTTGCCATCTTTGCACAAATGAAGGTCATTTTGACCCCATCTGCACATTAAATATGTTGCTATTTTCATAAAAATTCATTGTCAATCCTTGTAGTGTTAGTAGACCCCCACCTTGTTCAATTTGTAGCTTCAAATTTGGATTTTTAGATCAAAAACTTAGGACTAGAATCCTCCAAATGGCCAAGGTAGACACCCAAATGGGGGCAGGTTAAAAGTAATAAGTTAATTTGAAAACATTCAAAAAACATAATCAACATACAACTTTTGTGTGCACCTTCATTCCAAATTTCAAGCCTATAAGACAAAAGATGCAAAAATTATGAACAAAAAACTACTTGTTGGAGGTCAAGGGGATGAAAAAAAAGATGAGTGTTTCTTGCAATCACTGATTGAAAGTGTGTTATGTTTGATCATGAGGGTGTTAAAATTGTAAAAGTGATTTATATTTTTTCAATATTTTTCCACTTATTCATGTTAAAAAATTAATCACCAAAAAAAATACAAGGTTTGAAGACATAATATGCCAATGATGCTAGCATGTGAAGATGAAGATGTAAGCATGTGAGCCTTGATCATGTATATGAATAGATATACAACAACCATCGATGGTGATTTTGACCTAAACACCTATAATAAAAGTATCTATATGGTATAGTTGCACTATAATTATAGAAAAAATTTATACTATATACACTTACATTATAGGTAAGTAGTCTTTTAGATTCATGGCTCACACTCTTAGGCTCACATAGTACCAATGCTTCATAACATGCATACCAAACTCAATTTACAACTGCTCAAATTCTACTCTACAATTTTTTAAATGAATTTCTAATGTAATTTTCTCCCTAAAGTTTAATGGATTTAAGGCTCATTTCTATAAAACCCTCAAAAGTTAAAAATTCAAGATTTTCAATGCACACTCTTGCCCAAATATCTTGGATTGAAATATCAAGATCATTCATTTTCTCAACTAGATTGTTGATGCTAAAACTAGATTTTATTTGAAAAATTTCAAGAATATAAAATAAAAATAAAAATAATTTGATAAGACTATATTTAACTTTCAAATTGAGTTGGCACCTAAATTTGGTGCCTTGGTCATTTAGGAACTAAAGTCTTCATACACATAGAAGAAAGTCAAAAGTGTTTTTGAAATAGAGAATGGGCCACAAGGCTTGCCTAAAGTTTGAGCAATTTACAAAAGTAAATAATGAATAGTGCTTTGAGTTTAGAACCTAATTGCCATATTAAGCAAGCCATTTTCACTATTGAAGTGATCCAAGAGTGTTGAAACATAAACAATAATTTTGTATAAATCACTCATAAAGTATCTCTAAATCGTATAGAATGTGAACTGAGTCAAGTTGTCTCCTTCTTTGTGAAAACTATGAGAGGTATAGGGCCTCACTTGTGCCCATTCCAAGAACACACCACAACAACATGTGAGGTTAGTGAGGATGCAACATGTGTTTGCAGCCCTAATACACCGGTTATTGTTTTCACTCAAAGTATAAAACAAAAAATGAACATACATTCAACTCATTCACAAAGTTTCTATAAATCAACCTAGATGTTACAAGACTATTGTGATGTAGTCATCTCTCGATGCACAGGTTTTACGGTAACACAAGACAGAGCAAAGTAATAGTCTAGACCTTTGAAACTAACACTTTGTTCTCATTTTAGTATAGGAAGTTCACTCATTCCTCAACCACATGCTCCAGAGAAGGCATCATTGTTGTTGTTTTTGCATTGTAGATGAACAGGAAAAAGCCTTGCATGCCCTCCTACCAGAGAGGGGGCCATAGACACTCAGTCAGTGACAAATTAGATTTGGAGTCTGGTAATAAATTGCTAGAAAAAAACACCTTGGTGTATGTGAGCCCTCAAGATTGCACTCGAAACTTTGAATCCATTTTTCGCGAATAATTTGCGAAATTTAATCAAAAATACAAGAAAAATACATAAAAAGAGTGTTAGGGAGGTTTTAGTAGTATTCTCTACCAAAATGGTGAAGAACCATCTTAGAAGGTGGAAAATTCCTAATTCTAGGAATTTCTATCATTCTAAGTCCTAGAAGTAAGTTTGAGTGAAGATTTAGTAATTCCGAGAGAAGTAAGGGAATGAAAGTTAGTTAGTCCTAGTGTCTATCTGTGCAAAATCAACCATTTAAGGATGCACATGACATACTAACTAAGCCAATAGAGTTTATTGTGAGTCTAAAAGACTTATCAAGGCCTAAATTCGATTTTTAGGATAAATTGAATTTAGAAGTAAAACAATTATGTGCAATTTAGAGAATTGGAATTTCAAGATATGAAATATGGAGGAATTGGAAATTAAATACTACAAAAAGGTGTTCCAAAGGTAGGAACATGCCAAGAGCAAACAAAAATAAGACAATTGTCCAAAATTCCAGGGTATCGGGAATTAAATTGTTCAATTGGGCAAAGTAATTCCAAGTTATTAAAAATAGACAAGTGCAAGATTGCGTGGAACTTAAACTAAGAATCTAGAAGTGCCCTAGATATTACCCAAATTATTTCGGATTTTTTTTGAAACTTCACGTTGACTCCATGGAAAGTCAACCGCACATAAAAATGTTTGTAAATTCCTAGAAATTACGTATGATGCGATAAAATCTCACTAAAAATTAAGATAGGTTTTTGTGTGCTTAATAAGCGCCTAGTCAAGTTTGAAGACATTTCGACATTCCCAACTACCAGAACCGGCATCGACATCAGATCTCAATAGAATTTACAATTTGGCGGCAGGTTGACCGGCGTATCAGGAGCGAATGATGTCCGATTGACGCAAATGGGGAGACATTCTTGACTCTCACAGACATTCCTAACGACCCTCACCAGACATATTCATCAAAATGTGCAAATCCTAAAAGTTAGATTTTTGACTTTTAATTGAAGTTACCGTAATTCCAATTTGGGCGCACAAACGGCCTAGGAGTGAGGGGTTAGGGGATTCATAGGCTAAATGGGGTCTTTTAAAGACAATGGCGCAGATAGTTTTCCGTTTCAAGTTGTTCCCTAAAAGATAGAGAGGGTCAGCTCTCAGTTTGACTTTTTAATCATTAATTGCGGTTAATTAAGAGTAATTTTGGAAATATCTCTTAGGGAATCAAAGATAGGATTTGGTCAAGATCTCTTTCTTGTGTAAAAAGCCATCTTTGGACTAAAGAAAGAAAATTTTCAAAATAACTTTTGATTAATTTGCAAAATATCTAGGTATATTAGGGTTAATTTCAAAATATCTTGGGTTAAGATCTTGGATTTGATTTGGTCAAGATTTCATTAGCTAAATGGGGGAGTTTTTAGAAATTTCCACCATTAAACAAGTATTATTTTGAAATTACATTAGGATAGTTTAGGGGGAGAGATAACAAAGTATTTTCATTAGCGATTTACCGGGGACGGCCCGGCCATGGGTATATAAGGGCCCCCCTCAAGGTTGCTAGTACCCTTTTCTTTTGTGCACCAACACTTTGTTCTTCTTCCGTGCTACCAACGTGGTCGGAGCACCACTTGGACCAAAAAATTTTGGCCAAGTTTTATTTGTGTTTATTGAAGTTTGAAGGCTTAAGGCCCCTTCAATTGATTCTAACTCTCTCTTACATACAAGAGGCTAGGCCTCAAGTTCTGATTAACTACTGTTTTGTGGAAATTTCAAGCATTGAGTGCCAAAGTTTGGTTTAAACACTATCATGTGTACCTCTTTTGGTGGCAAAATCTTGAAATACTAAGAAATTTTGAGCATTTAAAGTGAAAGTTTGATTAAACACTATCATATGTACCTCCTTTTGTGAATAAAATCCTCAAAATACGATGTGACAAATTCCATATGGCGAAGCTTTGAACCCTTTACTCATTTATAAAGTGCGAAAAACAAGTTAAGTTATTACTCAAAAACTAAGGTGTGAGTAAGGGAAGCAGTGGCTAAAGTTCTGATGATTCCAAAACATTTGAGAATTCACGAAATAAGCAAGACCTTAAGGCTTCCCAAATCAAACATTTTCAGTTCCCTGTGTGGCTCAACCCTTCCAACTAAACTTCTTTATACTCATAGGAAGAAATTGATAGGAAGTAGATACTTCCTTAAAACCATAGAATTGTTAGAACCATAGTGCTTTTTTTTTAATCATTATTACCAAATTAGTTAATTTTCCATTTAGTCAAAATCAAAACTACAAAACCAAAATATTATAAAATCAGCCAGAGGTCGAAGCTAGTAGGCTAAGCCAACGAGGGAGTACCGGAGGGCCGGGTATCAATGGTGAGAGCTAGAGGCCGGAGCCAGCAGGCTGAAGGCCGGAGCTAGGGACTGGGGAGTCGGGGTGCAAGTCCAGAGTTGGAAACTTGGTGAGTCCAGATCACCTTGATGATCTCAAAAATCTGATTTTTTTTACAAAATCATTGGGTTGGTAGTGATAGCCACAATCCACAAACTTTCTTTTTGATTTTTACAAAAAATCTAATCTTTGAGATTTCAAGAATTTTCTACTAAAACACACTCAATCTTCAACCGCCATAGCCATACCTCTCTCAAAATCGTTGCAAAACTCTTCAAAACAAGAATGAGAGAGAAAGGAGGTGATTAGGGAGATTAAGGTGATGAAATCCTAACATGAGAAGCAATTCACATTAAAATATTCATTTCCACGGAATAACACTATTGAACTTGATTCTTAATCTTTGGTGGTTGACCCTTGAGAATAAAAAACCAATTTCTTTAGAATATTACTATTAGGATTATTCTCGTTCTTTAAGAATGTTCTACATTCTTTGGTAGTTAGTTATTAATTAGATTCTTCGAAGGTTTGGATTTTGTTGGTTTTATTTTATTAGGCCTAATAAGCCAAGAAGAAAAAACAAATTGACAACCAATTTCTTTAGGAATTAACGAAAATTCAAAAATTAATTAGATTTGATGATAATTTTTGATTTAAAATAATTTAATTCACCTAATAAGACAAAAGGGAAAAGACAAATTAACAACCAATTTCTTTAAGATTTTAAAGAAATTAAAAAAACTAATTAGATTTGACAAAATTTGGCTAGAATTTAGATTCTTTCCTAATTTGAATTTAAAATATTAAATTACAACAAAAGAAAAACAAACAAAAACAAAAACTAACAATTCAATTAAAATTCCCATTGATTTTTTGCATTAGAATAAATTTATTTGCTAGAGGCTTAACCAATTAGGTAGACTAAGTTAATTTGTGGTATTTTCCAATTACCAGGAAATTAGGAATAAAAGAAATATGCAGATAATTTAGAGCTATATCACCATTAGTTTTTCTTTAACCAGGATAGATTTAGTTTACCAACAACTTGAGAATTATCATGGATTAGATAGAGAGCCGTGATGATTTCAACGACGAGGTTGTGGGATACTATCTTCATATGATGATGTTTGATGACGGGACTATGGAGATTTTTGCGGAGGAGGTAAAATGATCCCATTTGATTTTTATTCTCATTGTTTTACTATTAAGTTTTTTTTACCGAATGCTTAGAATTAGGATTAGACAAAATTGCATTTGATGAATAGGATAGGATAGATTAGTTAATTTTCAAAATAGAATTAGGAACATTTACCATGAAGGCTTGAACTATCAGTGAAAATTGGTAGTAAAATTAGTATTCAAAAGACGTAATTAAAAGAGTTCATTGCTTGGAAGGCACTCTTTGAACACCCATTTAGAGAAAAAGTACTTGACTAGACACATAACTCGTGTGATAGATTTCTAGCTCAAGGGTGGAATTAGAAACACTCACAGTGTAGAAAATTTAAGGATCTGTAATTGGAAGTGTTTCGGGGCCTTCATCTAGTGTCCAGCTACATGGATTTTCCATTCGTATGCAAGCCAATCAGTCCAACCTCCAAAGTTTGTAAGATTGACGGTCATACTAAGTTGTTCTTGTCAACCTGTCAAGTTATTTTTGGCCTTTAGTACATGGTCTGAGCTCAAGCGTCCAACAATTAACCCCTAAAGAACCAAACTGCGTTTTTTGGCAACATAGCGATTTTGGGCAGCTTACTACGAATGGAGTTTAGTTTTTTTCTTTGAAATTTTCACACAACATGCACCCGAGGAGTAGCTTTAAGATCCAACAAGTTTCATAACATTTGACTACATAGTCAAAAAATTATTGCATGATATGTGATTTCCTTTGAAATTTGGGCAACCTGGGCAAATAAAAAAACTTCGTTGAAAATAATTTTTTGAAAAAATGAAAAATGAAAATATTTTATTTAGAATTTTGTGTATGCAAGAATCTTTGAATAATTCCATTTGGATTAGTGAGTCAAAAGTTATGAGAAGGTTTAGTTTGAGGTAGTTTGTGGCTAGTTACAAAATTCCTACACTACAAAAAAAGTTTGAAATCCTTTATTTAATTCAATTCTTAATATTTTTGGATAAAAATAATTGAAATAGGTGAAGATTGTTTATTACAGAATTTTAACCATTGAGATCATAATTTTTCAATTCCATAAATAAATTATTTACAATTTAGTGTTTTGGCTCATTTTCTACTTCTTTGTACTTGTTATTTTTTTCCTCTATGTTTTACAACTCCAAATGATTTGAAATTTTTTTTGCATATAGCCAACTTGACTTTAAGAATGAATCCAGAGGGTAACCACCAATTTGAACTTTTTTTCATACAAATGTAACCTTGTGAAATGCAGCTGCCCGGATTTCCAGAGTAGTAAAAAAAGGATTTTTGTCACTTCAAACACTATTATCTTGCAATCTGCACGGCGGAAATTGCTGAAATTTTTTCCACATCTTTTAAAACTTGTGTTCTAAAATATCCTATGGTTATTTTTTTCCAAAAATGTTTTTTTCTTAAAATTTGGTAGTTGTCTAAAAAATGACAATTTTGAAGCGGTTTTGGTGAAAACATAGTCAAAAACCTTTAGGGGTTGGGATCTGTTTAAAAGTTGTGCAAGTTATAATTAAACCATGCATTATAATTCGTCCCCACTTGGCTAGTACTTTGGTAAATTAACCCTTAGTAGTACAAAAATTAAAATTGCGTCCATATGGAATCTATGATCAGATTAGTTCACAGTAATTCTAGTACTGTGGTAAGTTGATCATTATAGAGTGTATAACATACTCTTATGTAGTGATGGAACTGTATTTGTAATACAAATTTTGAAGTCTTGTAAATCCAAGAATCAAATTTTTATCAAAATTTGGTAATTCTATCATTGCAATGATCAAAGTCACAGAATGTTGAAATCTTTTTCTAAAGTCCAACTTTAGAGTATGAAAGCTAGAAAAAAGAAAAGAATTCAAAAAATAAAAATTATTGAGGTGGCACTCTCTCGATCACGTAGGATTCCTACGATTCTATTCCCATGGTAGTTTTTGTATTTTCAAATTGTGGAAACTTGTAGTCTTCCGGAGGCCCCAAATCTCTCCTAATGTCTAGGAATTGTTTCAATCAAACTTGCTCAATAGTGAAAATGTTTCTACACACTTGATTCACTTGATTCACTTCAATACTGATAATGGCTTGCCAAGTATGGGAATTAGGTTCTAAACTCAAAGTACCATTCATTATTCAGTTTTGTAGACTGCTCAAACTTTAGGCAAGCTTCACGGCCCATTCTTTGTTTCAAAGACACTTTTGACTTTCTTCTAGGGGAATGAAGACTTTAGTTCCTAAATGGCCAAGGCACCAAATTTAGGTGCCAACTCAACTTGAAAGTTAAACATAGTCTTATCAAATTATTTTTATTTTTACTTTTATTTTATATTTTTGAAATTTTTTCAAATAAAATCTAGTTTTAGCATCAACAATCTAATTTGAAAATGAATGATTTTGATTGCTCAATCCAAAATATTTGGGCAAGGGTGTCATTGAAAATCTTGTTTTTTTAGCTTTTGAGGGTTTTATAGAAACAAGCCTTATATCTGGCCATTAAACTTAAGGGAAAAAATCACATTAGAAATTCATTTAAAACATTGTAGAGTAGAATTTGAGAAGTTGTAAATTGAATTTGGTATGCATCATAAGAGGATTTTCAGCTACTGTACAAGACTGCGAGTTCCCAAACGCTGAGACCGCATTGGGAACTTTGGAAAGCGATGTTGATGTGGTCGAGCGACTGCCACGTCAAAAAATAATAATTTTTTATTAATTTTAATTAAATATTAAATATTTTAAAAATATTTTTTTGAAAAAAAAAATTTTAATCATTTTTTTCTTCTTTAATACATTCTGAAGTTTTTTGAAAAAAAATTAATTAATTTTTTTTTTCAAAATTCAAAAATTCAGACCAACAAGGGGCTGGTCTGCAACAGTGGGAACAATTTTGGAGAACACCCCCGAAACAGTCTTCTGGGGGCCAAAAAATCCTCTTATGGTTATATAGGTTGGTACAATGTGAGCCTAAGAGTGTGAGCCCATGAATCTAAAGACTACTACCTATAGTGTAAGTGTATATAGTATAGAAATTTTCTACAATTATAGTACAACTATACTATAGATACTTTTATTATAGGTGTTTAGGTCATAATCACCATCAATGGTTGTTGTATATCCAATGGTGCTATTCTGTGAGCTTGTGAGCATGAGTTTGTGAACATAGAGCAGGGATTCTGTGGATACAGAGCTTAAAAATTTGAAGAAGTATTATAAAACTTAATTTTATTCATCAAAATTGATTTCATCTTAAAATTTGAATCAAAATTTTTTATTTCTAATAAATTTTAGCACCTATTTTTGTAGACCTATTATCGTGGTTATCTTGAAATTGGATGAAGATTCTAATTTTCAATCTTACTTAAAAGTATACATTACAAAAATGAAGAACTCAATTGATATGAAAAATGAATAAAGATAAAATTAAGTTAATATAGAGTATTAGTTGATCATTATCCTATAGTAATGTAGATCTTTTTGAGGCCTAGGGAAAGGTACTAATGATTTTTATTGATGTATTATTATTATAGTTGTTTAGATTTTAGAAAGAAAATTTGTTGATAAAAATCTTTGCTACACTAAATTTTATTTTGGTTGATCATGTCTTGTAGCATTATAAGTCTTCTCAAGGCCAATAGGAGGGCATCAATTATTCCTTCTTCATTTTTAAGTTAATGGACTTGTTTAAATTTTAAAAAAAATTTATTCGTATGATTTCATTATATATGGTCATTATATATGGAAAGAACTTAGTTGCACCAAATTTCATTTTGTTCATGAACATCTTATAGTAGCATAGGTCTTCTCAAAAGCCAATGTAGGTGTGAGCGCTTTTAACTCTACCCTTGAGCTAAAAGTTTATCACACGGGTCTTGTGTCTAATTGAGTTTTTTCTCTAATTGGGTGTTCAAAGAGAGCCTTCTAAGCAATGAATTCTTTTAGTCACGTCTTTAAAGTGTTTTTAATCTAATTTTGAGTTTATAATTTTAACTATTTTAATTTGAAATTCAACTAACATATCCTATCCTATTCTATTTTGTCAGTTGAAATTGTGCCTAATCCTAATTCCAAGCATTCGGTAAAAAGAAACTTAGTAGTACTTAAAACAATGAGAATAAAAATAAAATGGAATCAGTTTACCTCCTCTACGTAAATCTCCATAGTCCCGTCGTCGAACATCATCATGTGAAGATAGTCTCCCACGACTTCCCCATTGAAATCATCATGGCTCTCCATCTAATCCATCATAATCCTCACGTCGTTGGTAAATTAATTTGAACCTGGTTAAAAGAAAAACTAATGGTAATATAGTTCTAAATTAATTGAGTATTTTCTTTTTATTCCTAATTTCCTGGTAATGGAAAAATACCATGAATTAATCTAGCCTATCTATGGGTTAATGGACCTATTCTAAAATTCAATAGAAATTTAATGGTTAGTTTATTGTTGGTTTTGTTCTTTTAATTAATCTTCAAAATTCAAGATGGAATTAATTATTTTGAAAAAGAAATTATAATCAAATCTTTTCAAATCTAATTAATTTTTAATTCATGTTAATTTTAAAATAAATTAGTTGTCAATTTGTCTTTTCCCTTTTGTCCTATTAAATATTTTTAAGTAAAAAATTATCATCAAATCTTTTCAAATCTAATTAATTTTTGAATTTGCGTTAATTTGTAAAGAAATTGGTTGGCAATTTGTTTGTTTCCTTTTGGCTTATTAGGCTGAATAAAACAAAACCAATAAAATCCAAACCTTCTAAAAATCTAATTAATGACTAACTACCAAAGAATGTAGAACATTCCTAAAGAACGAGATTATTAGTAATAGTGATATTCCTAAAGAAACTAGTTTTTTATTCCCAAGGGTCAACCCCCAAGAATAAGAATCTAATTCTATAGTGTTATTCTCTAAAAATCAATTGTTTATTCGTAATTTGCTTCACGTGTCGAATTTTGTCACCTTAATCTTCCTAACTATCTCTGCTTCTCTCTCCTTCTTGCTTAGGATGTTTTGCAAGTTTTTTGTAGAGAGAGGTGGCTATAGAATTTAGAATGCGTAGAAGATTGTGAAATATTTTGTGACTTCGAAATGTTGGATTTTAGTTTAAAAAGCAAAGGTGTGACGTCAACTGCCAACCATAAGTGTGAATTAAAATCCAAGTTTTGGAGTTTCAAAACGTACTGTGAGTCCCTGGATTAGACCCCGACTCCCCTCTAGCAACCCCGACTGCCCTCCAGCGACCTCCCTCCCCTCCAGCAACTTCCTGGCTCCCCTCCAGCGACTCCCGACCCCCCTCAGACTGCCCCGGCCTTCTTTGGTACCCAGCCTCAACCTCTCTGGTACACGGCTGTTCGCCTGGGTGTGTGGCTAGTCCGCCGCTGGGTGTGGTTGGTCCGCTTGCTGGGTGCAACTGGCCTTTGGCTGGTCCGGCCTTTAAGCGAAATTCGGGTTGGAATTTTGTTTTTTCAGGCATGTAATTTTTGGAAATCCTTCTAACTTTGAGTTAAGAATTTGGGAGGTTCCAATTTGGAATAATCTAACAATGGAATCCGCGAAAGGTGGTTCGAATTCAAGTAATTCCTTTCCAAGGCTAGTGTGGTTTTAACGGTTGAGAGTAAGGTCCTTCCAGTCTCATAAATCTTTTTAGTAAATGTTGTGAATTCAAAGCTTCGCCGTGTCTTGAAGATTATAGTATTTTGAGAATTTTATTTGCAAAAGGAGGTACACATGACAATGTTTAACTGAACTTTCACTTTAAATTCCAAAATTTCCTAGTATTCCAAAATCTTGTGGCCAAAGGAGGTACACATGACAATGTTTGACCGAACTTTGGTACTCAACTTTGAAATGTCCAGTATCTAGTATTTCAAATCCTTAGAAACCAAAAGAGGTACATACGATAGTGTTTAACTGAACTTTGGTACTTAGACTTTGTAATTCTCAACAAATAGTATCCAAAAAATTGTATGATCCCGTTTCCAAGAGTGAGAACTAGTTGAAGGGGCCCTAGGCCTTCAAGAATTCAATAATCAAATCAACAATCAAAACTTGGCCAAGATCTTTGGTCCAAGTGGTGCTCCGACCACGTCAGTAGCACAAATAAGAGTGAAGAAACAAAGTGTCGGTGCACGAAAAAAAAGGGTACTGGCAACCTCGAGGGAGACCTTTATATACCTGTGGCCGGGCCCCTCTCGGTAATTGCTAGTGAAAACACTTTGTTACTTTTCATCCTAAACTACCCTAATGTAATTCCAAAATAATACTTGTTTAATGGTGAAAATTTCTAAAAACATCCCCATTTGGCTAATGAAATCTTGGCCAAATCAAATCCAAGATCTTAACCCAAGATATTTTGGAATTAATCCTAATTTACGTAGATATTTTGCAAATTAACCAAAAGTCATTTTAAAAATTGTCTTTCTTTAGCCCAAAGATGGATTTTTAAGTAAGAAAGAGATCTTGACCAAATCCAATCTTTGATTTTCCAAGAGATATTTCCAAAATCACTTCTAATTAACCGCAATTAACGATTAAAAAGTCAAACTAAGAGCTGACCCTCTCTGTCTTTTAGGGAACAACTTGAAACGGAAAACTGTCTGCACCAATGTCTTCAAAAGACCCCAATTAACCTATGGGACCCTTTACCCTTACTCCTAGGCCGTTTGCGCGCCCAAATTGGAATTACGGTAACTCCAATTAAAAGTCAAAAATCTAACTTTTAGGATTTGCGCATTTTGATGAATCTATCAAGCCAGGGTTGTTAAGAATGTTTGTGAGAGTAAGGAATGACTCCTTATTTGCGACAATCGGACATCATTTGCTCCTGATACACCGATCAACCCGCCGCCAATTTGTAAATTCCATTGAAATTCGATGTCAATGTCGGTTCTGGTAGTTGGGAATGTTGGAATGTCTTCAAACTTGACTGGGCTCTTATTAAACATACAAAAACCTATCCTGATTTTTAGTGAGATTTTACCGCATCATGCATAATTTCTAGGAATTTACGAACATTTCTATGCGCGGTTGACTTCCCATGGAGTCAACGTGGAATTTCGGAAAAATCCGAAATAAATTGGGTAACATCTAGGGCATTCCTACATTCTTAGTGTAAGTTCCATGCGACCTTGCACTAGTCTAATTTTAGTAATTTGGAATTACTTTGTCCAATTGGACCATTTAATTCCTGATACCTAGGAATCTTGGTCAATTGTTTAATTTTTGTTTGCTCTTGGCATGCTCTTACGCTTGGAACACTTTTCTGTAGTCTTCAATTTTCAATCCTCCATCTTTTATCTTGTGAACTCCAATTCTCCAAGTCATTTGTAATTGTTTTACTTTTAAATCCAATTTGTTCCAAAATTGAATTTGAGCCTTGGTAAACTTTCTAGGCTTGTAGTAGACTCTTTTGATCTATTCAATATGCCATGTGCATCCTCAAAAGGTTGATTTTGCACAGACAGACACTAGGACTGACTAACTCTCACTTCCTTATTTTGCTCGGAACTACTAAATCTTCACACAAACTTACTTTGGAGACTTAGAATGAAACAAATTCCTAGAATTAGGAATTTTCCACATTCTAAGTTGGTTTTCCACCATTTTGGTATAGACTGACACCAAAACTCCTTCAACACTCTTTTTATGTCCTTTTCTTGTATATTTTAGCTAATTTTCGCTATTTAATCGCGAAAAATGGACCCAGAGTCCTGAGTGCCATCTCGAGGGCTCACATGGACCTTTACTCAAAAATCACCTTTCATTATTTATTTCATATGACAAACTTTAGCTACTTGTATATTGTAAAATAAGCTCCTAGAATCCACTTATTATAATATTTTTTTAGAATAAAAATAATGAAACTTAGCCAAAAGATAGAACAAAGGTTCTTTGACATCACACCTTAAACCCTAAAAATTTTTGACTATGTTTTCACCAAAAATGCTCCAAAACTGCCATTTCTAATACAAGTGCAATTTTATTTAAAATACATTTTTGACTTATGTAACCATAGGATCTTGTAGTAAAGTGGTTTGTAAACATGTGGAAAAAATTTCAGAAATTTCCACTGTGTAGATTGCAAGATATAAGCATTTGAATTGACAAAAATTGTTTTTTTATCCTTGCGAAAATCCAAGCAGCTGCACTTCACAAGGTCACATTTGTGTGAAAAAAACATTCAAAATGGTGGTTACTCTTTGAATTCATACTTCAATGCAAGTTGGCTACATCCTCAAAAAATTTCAAACCATTTGGAATTGTACAACATATAGGAAAAAATAAGTAAGTAGAAAGAAGTAAAAAATGAGCCAAAATACTAAATTGTGAACATTTTATTCATGGAATTGAAAATTTTCAATCCCAATGGTTAAAATGTTGTAATAAACAATCCACATTTTTCTATTTTTATTTTTTTCCAAAAATGTGAAAAATTGAATTAAATGAAGAATTTCAAACTTTTTTTGTACTATAGAGATTCCGTAACTGGCCGCAAACTACCCCAAACTCAAAATCTTCATAACTTTTGACCCATTGATTGGAATGGATTGATTCAAAGCTTCCCATGTCTGTATAAACGTAAAGAACCAATTTGAAATTTTACTTTTTAAAAAAAAGTGTTTTTGAAGAAGTTTTTTCAGTTGCCCGGGCTGCCCGCCGAGTAAAGAAAACAACATATCTTGCCGTAACTTTTTAACCGTGAAGTCAAAAGTTATGAAAAATGTCGGGCCTTAAAGCTACTCCTCGGGCACACATTGTATCAAAATTTCAAAGAAAAAAAATAAAAACCCCATCCGTAGTGAATTGCTTAAAAAATTTATAATCTCAAAAAACGATGTTCAGGGCTTTAGGGATTAAACAATAGATGCAAAGAGACTACCTAATGTGTATCTCCATTTACCCATTACATTGCAAATTTTATTTAGAAGTCTAATTATTGACAATAGAATACTTTGTGACTTGATGATTGTGCATGCACCATCAACTTAACCCTTTGCTATCTCTATATCAAGGGAAGAGGCTTCTCATCAATAAGAGTTTATATGTGAAGAACTTTGAGTAGGATTTGTCTAGCAAAGCAAGCCATGCTTACAAGGACAAAGTTGGCTTCCACCATAGCTACTTCCTCTAATGGTGATTATTTTCTATAGTATAGTAGTGCCTGCTACTATAGTGAAGATTTTCGTATACATGATTAGGCTTATTTTAGGAAACATAGGCATATTGCAACTCCAACTTGTGTTGGTCAAAAAAAAGTCTGGGTCTCTTGTAGGGACTCAATCAGGGTTGTTCTTTCTGGCGATTTGGTGCAAAATTGCACCAAATTTTTTAGCCTAGCACCAAGTCTATAGGAAAAAAACAATAAAATTTTGGATGAAATCGCCAATAAACTTCAATTTTCATTAAAATAGTGGATGAAATCCCCTAATAATGAATGAAAATCGAATGATAGATATGTATCATGTGCTAATCTGATATTTTCTATCCAATATATGGATGAATGTTGAGATTTGGAGCTCCACAATAAAATGAAATATCGCCACTTTGACACTTCACAAGAAATGAAAAAAAAACCCGTGGACTATCATCGATACAATGCATTGGCTAAACCTCTCGCCTGTATCAAATTGAGGGGTTTGTGCATTGAAGTGGTTATCAAGTCGACGCCGGAGCGACAACGTCTCTGGGTGTGGCCACCAAGACCAGAGGGTCCTTCCTGCTCGTCGTCATGCCAAAGGTTTCCTGTAGATTGTCTTGCCGGCAGCGCTCCAGGCTGGTGTCTTTGGGAAGAGACCAATGGTGGCTATGGATGAGATTGCCCAGCATCAGGTGCACCATGGTGTTGCCCAATACTGCACCTGGGCACATGCGTCGACCCACGCTGAATGGGATTAGCTCGTAGGAGTCGAATCCCGACAGCGCGTTCACTTCGGGATGGTCCATGAATCTCTGCGGATCAACAAGCCGGGTTAGCAACCAAACCCTAAAACCCTAAAACAGTGAAAATAGCGATAATCACAGACCTGGTTTGCAAATTATGAATGTGTCTTGGAGCCGTTTTCAATAACAGGACAGCGAGTTCTTCGTGCCGTGGTAGGTCAAGGACCCTGTATCCACCATACACATATTGTACTGAAGTCACCGCATGTCCACCTTTAAACCCCCCAATTGAAAAGCAAAACATCACTGGATTCGTCTCCAAACACTCACAGCACTGACATCTCTTTGATCCGATCCTCTTCTGGAATATCCTGCACAATTGTATTGCCTGCAGCACCGTTGTCTCACATTCAAAGGATCCGACCTCTATTCAGGACTGTCAATCGTAAGAAGCCAGACTCTCAATCGTGTCAGCATGAAAAATGCAATGAGATTGCGGAAAAGGAGGATGGTACCTCGGGATCGAACGCGTCGGGATTGGGATACAGATCCGGATCCCGTTGGATGGCGTGCACGTTCAGTAGGAGCCAGGAATTAGCGGGAATTTGGTAGCCCCAAGCTTCCACAGCCTGCGTGCATGCCCTCGGAGCCGAAAGAGGAGTCGGAGGGTGCAACCGAAAAGTCTCCTTCACGATGGCGCCAAGAAAAGGAAGGTTGGGCACATCGGATTCTTGCACGAGGCGGCCCTGGCCGTTGCGTCCCACCACGGCGTCGAGCTCCTGCTGCGCCTGCTTCATCAAGTCGGGATTTGCAACCAGCTCCGCCATCGCCCACTCGACTGTTGTGGAGGATGACTCTGTTCCCGCGCCGAGCAATTCCTGCAAGTCTCGCAGTGGCGAAAAGTAAGGAACTGCGCGACTGTGGAGTTTTAATTTGCATGCAGCAAATTCTCAAATTGACCCGTCAAAACCTTTAAATCTCGATCATAGTTACGTGTGGTAGAGTTTAGAGGTTTGGGCGCGAAAACTGGAGCATGCAGTTCCCCAACCGAAATCTCATATTGACCTGTCAAAACTTTAAATGTACACTCTGTAGTGATTTGAACAAGATCACAGTTTAGCCACTCTAAAGACTAAAAAAGTGCCATTTCAGCATGTGCCACATACAGTACCCTGACTTACCTTTTGGATGCCTCGTCAAATTATTTTGTGAGTTCAGTGAATATGAGATTTTGCGACTGAAATGACCAAATTCAGCTATCTAGCGGTGACCTAGAACGAATCTCGGAGTGGAAAAATGAACTTAATGGTGAACTTCGTTAAAATGGTGGTATTCCAAATGCCATTTTTAAGACCTTGCAGTCTGAATTGAAACTAACATCTAGGACGGGTATAGATCTTCCGTATCTAATCTAGGACCCGTATAGGTTTTTAAAAAATTATGAGAGATTTAGATTTCAAACTCTGCAGTCTGGAATATCTCGGAAGGGTATAGATTTAGACCTCTACAGCCCATATAGATTTCAAAAATCTATGACAGTTTTGCATTTCAGACTGCGCGGTCTGAACTGTCAAAAGTGTCAAACTAATGGAATACCGCCATTTTAACGAAATTCGCCATGGCTTTCTGTTGATCTAAGAAAATCACATACATGTGAGGAAATTTCCATCATATTGGAAAGTTTCGGTGCAAATAAGAAAGTTTAGTACAATCCAATTAATTTAAAACTATCCCTGTCCTGCATATCTGACGAAAACCTGCTTGGAAACTTGGAGACCTGCAAATTGCATTGAAAGGTGGCTTGGGGTCTTACGGAAATGAACAAGGTCAGAACTCGGTCAGGCAACGGCTGAGTTCCATCGGCCAGAGGGGTCGTGGAGATCACGTCCACGAAGTCAGGCACGTAGCTGTCATCGTCGCCCAACCTCTCCTTGGCTCGTTCTCGGTGATTGTCCAACTCCATCATCTTGCCAGCAATTCTCAAAAGGTCGTCACGAAAACTTTCGAGTAGTTTGTCTGTGCCCAGCAGTTTCGTCATGAAGCTCAAGCTGGGAATGAATTCACCGATAACGGGGGACATGGTACCCTTCATAACCACCATATTCATCTGCATCAGCTCATCCCGTTCCTCCTCCGACGCACCTCCACTTCCGAAGTATCTGCAGCATCCACTCCGTAGCGCAATTTCGTTGAGAACTTGAAAATCTTAAACGCACCACAAATTCGTTATACCAAGTATGACAGAATCGAGGAACCTGATTATGTCCTTGTGTGTTACTTCTTCTCAGCTTCATAATAGTGTCGGAAATGTCCCACTTACCTGATGATTTCGAACTTTTAGAACGTATTCCTCTTTCTACACCTCACCTCCAGTCACCGGTACGGAGGGGTGATGTTGCAATAGTTATTGCAACAGTTTAGATATTAAAGATATGCAATGAATCTGTGCCCAAGAATGCTTTTAAAATAAGTTTGCAGCATTTTTGGCTTTGCAGCGGCAGTTGAGCTAGTTGAAGGCATAGTTACGGAACCATTACACAACCATTCTGAAAAGCTAATGATACTGCTGGTATGTCAGTGATTCATGAACACGTAAGTTGGGGAAGGCCAGAATTTGCGATCCTTTTCTTGATCAGCATCCGGGTCATGATGTTGGGGCTGAGTTCGAAATCTACTACTCCAAGATCTTGCATGAATGCAATATTCTAATTCAACCTTCAGTCAGTTCTAGTAATAATTGGATCCTTAGGCATTCTGAATTTGCAAATTTTTCTGATCTTTCAGCCTGAAAGCAGCAAATGACATGACAGTGGTGGCATGTACTGTTCCGATGAACAAGTTAGATAAGAGTCAGAGGTCAGAGTCTACGAATGTACCTTTTGCCAATTAGCATCCGAGTCATGACGTTGGCGCTGAGTTCAAAAAGCCAGGATTTCAAATTGACAGCTTCTCCCTCGTCCGCCTTTTGCTCCAGCAGCGCCATCATGTTGCGAAGTTCCTGTTCGCGAACATCTTGGTAGGAGGCGTGACGCTGGGGCGAAAACAGCTGGCTGCTGCTGAACTTGCGCAGCTGCCGCCAGTAGGGGCCATGCGGGGCTTGCGTGAGCGTTTGGTAGTTGTCGGAAATGAGAGAGAGCAACATGGCTTTGGGGCGATTGGCGAAGCTGGCGTCAGTGGAAGGCCGGGTCAATTCCTTGGCTGCTGCCACGCTTGAAAGCACCACGCAGGGACTGGATCCTGGCACTCAGGGGGGAACACAATTAAACGACATGATCGACTCTCAGCTCTGCGGTACTGCAAATCCAATTGCTGAGCCCAGAACCCCAAACCAAAAGCTGCACTTTGAGCAATTCCAAGTTGTGATATTTTAGATCAAGACGTGGAAGCAATTCAAAAACAGTCCCTCGTATAGGTTTCCCTGTGCGGTTCCCTATGATCTAGTCCCACAATTCCCTCACAACGTGACACATGGGGATCTTTCCTTTTCCAAAATTAAACGCGCCTTGCCATAACGTAAGTGATTATGGAGAATATTGAGCTTAATCGTGATCTGAGACTCTTCGAGATTTGGGCGTGTTTTCCCCTACTAAGAAAGCCCATGCACGAGACCCAGTGAATCATTTACGCAACGTGATCGAGTTGAAAACAGTACGGCAGTTCTCGTACTCTACACAAGATTCAAAATCGCTCAGGGTTGAAACTATAAACGAACCAACGAGAGTTCCATGACTGAATTCGACAATACCCGAGAGCTTTCACGTACACTCAAGATTTCACTCCGATGACACAAGGGCGCAATTCTGCATGTGGACCTTATTTCCAAATTCCGCAGCAGCATAGTTTGCAACATACAGAAATCACAGAAACTGTTAAATGGGAAATATTATGGACAGTTTTGAGACTCGGTGCATGTCAGAATCGCACTGGGTTGCTATTCAAAAGAAACGAGCAGAGTTTTCAGACTACATTAATTTGTGGTTACTTGTGAGTACTCACACTCTTATATATTTCAACAATGTTAAACAATTAATGTCCAGAAGGGCGGCCAGTGTGCGTGTTCCTACCAATTCAACACAGTGTAATCGATCACAGAAAGTTCATTGAACACACCTAAGCGAAGGTACATGACGCCTCCGTACTGCTTCGAAAGCTTCTTCAGAGCTCGATGAGGCACACTGGGTGCCACTTCGAGGAGGTTCCCTATGATGGGCCATGGCCGAGGTCCCGGCGGAAGACGACGGCGTTTTCGCTCCTGGGCTTGCGCCGCGACATACAGCAGCGCCAAGGAAGCGAGGAGCGCCAAGGCGAGTGTTGCAAGCTCCAGACTTGTGAAAGCCGGAGGCCGGGGCAGAATGGTTTTCCATGCAGGAGAAGCTCGGGAGGTGTTGGGTGCCATTTCGATCAGCGCTTCTGCTCGTTTCGTTTCGGAATTGACAGTGGAGTTGATCGTAACTGGTGTAATGGGGACCAAAGCATTCTGTAGCATGCATGCAGCGTCAAGTGCCCTGATTTTATAGTCGACGGTGTGGAATATTCTACATTTAACAGTAGTGAGCAATAGCCTAGTGGATAGCTGGACACTGAATGTTAATGTGATGAGTACGTGTGTAAATTGCAGCGAAAGTTCTAGAAAGACACTCGTGTACGCAACTCTCAATCTCACATGGCCCTATTAACCCCTAAGCGTCAGAAAGCAGACAGTTCTCCAGACAGGACTGGAAAAAAACAAAACATAACTTGAATTTGAACTGATTATTGCATTCCTCACTGTATAGATCTATAGCCAACAAACTCATCAATCTAGATTCATTTTTTGGGGGGAAATTTGCCATGTGGATGCAAACATTATAAGGTTTGATGAACCCAGTCTCCCAAAATCCAAGGTTTGAAAAACATCCCCTGTGACGTTCAAGGGTTAATAATCTCACCTGAGGTTCCCTAAACGCCACCGGTTCCTATTTGTGGCATTTTGGAATATCAGAAGAGTCTCTAGATAAAGAATAAAAGAAGGTGATTGCAAGAAAAGCTTCTCCTATTTCTTAGCCCCTTCGTCTTGAACATGTGGTTTTTAACTTATAATTTTTACGTCATTTGTCCATTTTACACAAAACTTGAAACGAAGGTAAATATAAAAGTTCTAAACACAATTTGATTTTCAAAATTGTCTTAAAATTATTATACTATTTTTAAATAGCCCCCAATTGGATGTCTTCCTTGGTCATTTTGGGTGGTTTTAGTCCTATTTTTGATCCAAAAGTGCAAATTTTAAGCTCAAAATTGGCATGCAAAGACTTTTTCTAAACTTACACAAGACCACAGTTCTAAACACAATTTGATTTTTAAAATTGTCTTAAAATTATTATACTATTTTTAAATAGCCCCCAATTGGATGTCTTCCTTGGTCATTTTGGGTGGTTTTAGTCCTATTTTTGATCCAAAAGTGCAAATTTTAAGCTCAAAATTGGCATGCAAAGACTTTTTCTAAACTTACATAAGACCACAGTTCTAAACACAATTTGATTTTTAAAATTGTCTTAAAATTATTATACTATTTTTAAATAGCCCCCAATTGAATGTCTTCCTTGGTCATTTTGGGTGGTTTTAGTCCTATTTTTGATCCAAAAGTGCAAATTTTAAGCTCAAAATTGGCATGCAAAGACTTTTTCTAAAATTACACAAGACCACAAAGAAATTTAAAAAAAATAATAAACTGACTAACTTCTATATGTGCTCAAAGTGGACTACCTTTGAGCACATGTACAAAACACAATTTATTTTTCTCAAAGATGAAGATGGTTGAAGAGAAGCATCTTGAGGTTAGGTTAAATGGATTACTATTAATTTTTTTGGAATTTTTGGGTGATTGCAAGAAACACTTGTACTATTTTGCATCACAATTTAAGTGTTGATATGTTTTTTGGCCATAAATTTTGTGTTTAAGCTCCAAATGACTTAAGGTTTATAAAAAAGGTACTCATGACTATCATAAAGCTTCCCTAATTTTTTCATAATTTTCAAAAATAGTATAATGTTAAAATAGTACTAGTGAAGTAGTAATTGAATGTCACAAATGACAATTCAGAAGTTTTTAGTATTATAGAGTACCTTTTTTGAAAAGTTACATTATGAAATTTTGCAGAGTGTTTCCTACTATAAAAATACAACTTTTTAGGAGAAGGATTTTTGATTGCCTACTGCGATAAATTTCTATGTGGGCCTAAATGAGCAATATTTACAATGAATCTTTTAATAATAAAAGATAGAATTTTGCTTTTTGTTTCAATATTTGATAAGGGATCCAAGGTAGGAAGAATGGCCATTTTTAATATTAATTTTTTGAATGATCTAAATAATTTCTAAAAATAGAAATGTGAAACTATGAATTTCTAGAATGAATATGAGCTGCTATCTTCAAGTAGGACTCCAGGGTACACAATAGGACTATATAGTCCTAGTCGGGGTCCACATTTTTTCTTGGCACAAATGAAATAAGATTTTATTGCAAAGGAAAAATACAAACCACCCCGCCACAAGTGGCCAGACGGACAAATACGACCAAAATGAACGTACACATATAGCAAAAAGAGATCCCAACAAGAGTAGCCGCCCATGAACGTAGCACGGAGAGAGGCCGCGAGGCCTCTCGCGGTCGGCAGGGTGGGCCCACATTTTGTGCAATGTATACTTCTTTTCTATGATCCATGACTATAGATTGTTTTTAAGGCAACTTTATGATCCTTAACCTTGGATCCATATTCCATCAAAACCGTAGATCTGAATTTCAATAGACGGTCCACATTTCTTCTTCTGAACCCCATATAATACTTACAATATTTATAGTACTCATAGTACTAAATTGAGAAAAAACCAAAAACGCAACAAATAACACAAAGGTGATTGCAAGAAACACCGGTCAAACTATTTCCCGTCACAGTTGAAGTGACATTGTTCTTTTCTTCTATAATTTTTAAATTAAGAGATTTGAAAACATGAAATAATTATTGGAACTCTCTAAATTGATGATTTTCACATAATTTATTTTTTAGAAATTAAAAAAAAATCATTTTATATTTAAAAGTCATTTTTGTTAATTTGTCACAACCTGAGGTTTAGGGATTTTTACTACGTTAGGAGTCCCCAAATTTAATGATCTAAAGTTGAAATTTTCATATTGCATTTTCATGGTAGAAAAGCATATTCCTACTAAAGAAAATCTAAAGATACATTATTTTATGTCCTCCACATGTATGCAAACAACACTTCCATTGCACACAATTTTTGACCATTGATAATGGAGTTGAGATTAATTTTTTGGTGAAATTTCATCACCATTAACTCTTCCCAAATTTTCAATTTTTCAATTTAAGAAGAATAAATTTTCCTATTTTTTACAAATTAAAATGTAAATACGCCCATTTTCATGAGATTTCCCACTTTTCTAGTTCTTCTACTTAGAGAATTTTCCTAAGTTTTTCCTTCATAGGGTACCTTTTTCTTTAAGGTGTATACATTGTACATATTTTTTGTATTATTTTTAATTTTATTTTCTAATTAAATAATACTCCCAAAGGAAAAAAACGTCCATTTCCAAAATGCTATGGAAAATGAACGATGTTTCTTGCATTCACCCTTTTTTACTATTAAAAAGAATCCAACATCAAAGTGTCTATTTTCATTGTATTTTCCATTGTACTTTTTTTGTGTATAACTTTTAGACTTAAACTTTTTTAGGTCTTACTTTTGACTCCTTAAATTCCTTGACAATGTCTTCACCAAAACTAGTCAAAAATTGCCATTTTTAGTATCAATATCAATTTTTTCTTGAAAACAATTTTTGAGATTCGTAACCATAAGATTTTGTAGTCAATTAGTTTGAAAACATGTGCAAAAAATTTCAGAATTTTTCATCGTAAAGATTGCAAGATATTTACATTCGAATGCTCAAAAAAATTTCACCTTGTGGAAAATTGGGCAACTGTACTTCAAAAGGCAAAAATCATATGAAAATGGTCCAAAACATTTGTGCCTCTTTGGATTCATTCTTGAGGCCAAGTAGGATACTTCCCTTAAAAATTTCAAGTTGTTTAGGATTGTACAACATATAGGAAAAAAATAAGAAGTGGAAAGAAGTAGCATATTAGGCCATAACTTTTGACTCATATTTCCAAATGTCTTGATTTTTAGTACACATCGAAGATATTCATCATCCCCACCTTCTATTAAAATTTGGGCCCAAAATATGAAAATATCCATTCACATATACCTACCCAAAATCACTATGTTGCCAAATTTTATATGTGGCCAAATAAGAGACAGAATATTCTCATTACTTTTCAAATTATCCATATTTTATTTCATTTAAAAAAAATTTATTCCAAAAGTCACAAGACTCACAAAATAGGTCATCTTGAGCCTAAAATGATAAGTGTCTCTTGCAACAACCTAAAATGGAAAGTTTTTTTCATCCATTTTTTGCTTGTTGACCTTTCATAAACGGTTATGAAGAGTACCTAATTAAGTTTGTACTCTTGCTAGTATTTGTCTTCACATGAATAAGAAGTCAGTTTTTTAAAAATGGATGGAAAAATTTGCTATTTCAATGTATTTTGCTTTTTGCTTTAAATCTGAAATTTCTCCTTGAAAATGACCTTTTCTCAATTTGAACTCAACTAACAAAATGGAGGCCATATACTCTAACTTTTAATCCAATTAGAATTTTTGAAAAATTCATAATATTGAATATTTTATTGCAATTTGAACTTTGGATGTATTTTCAATGTCCATTTTATTCTAATTATAGAAGGACACGGAAATTGAGTTTATACCATAATGTTTGTCACTATGACTATAATGTCCACACATGGTAAATATTTCAGGATTTTTGGAATAATTTTCTATTTGATATTTTGATGTGATTTTTACTTCATTTTTCCTTCAAAAACTATCAAGGAAAATCAATTTTCCTCTAAAAAAATCTAAATTTTTTGTGAGGGAGAGAAGACATGTAATTCCATCTCTGAAATTAAATTTTGTTTAATATATATCTAGTTCCAAAATCACAAGAAACTTAGTGATGGTCAATGAAGCCTAAAGCCATTGGTTATAGGTCCGTCCTTTAAGGGTTAATACATTTTAGTCCAATCTCAAGGAATATAGTTTGCTTTAGTGTAGGAAATTCTTGTAGCCGTTTCAACATAGAATCCAAAAATGTAATTGTATACATCAAATGAATATTCTTTGAGGACAAAAATAGCATTAAAAATTTAATTATATAGATTTTTTTTTCATATTATATGGGACAAACTACTCAATAAAAATTGGATTTGAATTGGAGGGAACTTTTTGTATGAATTTTTGAAAACTATGCATAGGTGTTCCAGTTCTTTATATATATTGCAAGTTCTTTTGGAAGTGTATGCAATTTAGAATATTCTACATTTAATTTTCTTTAATTTGGTCTCCATCTAACTTTTTGGTCTTTCTAATTTGATATAATTTTAATACAAGTTGTTTGCTAAGCCAATTTATTGCCAATGATCTCTACATATAATACAAGAGTTGTGAATTTGAAAAATAGCATAGGGCAAAAATTTGTAAAGTAAGAAAACTAGGATGTGATGGAGTTTGGTGTAAGTGTGTGTGTGCATTTAACTATTCTTAATAAGGCCTTCCTATGACACCCTTGTTGCAAATTGAAGAGACTTTTATAGAAGATTCTAATTCTTATAGTTTTTCTCGAAGTACTAAACCGTAGGTGATTTGCGAGTTTGTTATGAAATTGGGAACATTCAATACGATTCTGTTGGGTTCATTATAGTACTAGATCCTTCACAATTTGCTTGTATGTTAAAAATTGGCCAAAATGACCATATTTATGAAATTGAGACAAAATGCACATTTTGAGACTTTCGTATTATTATTGGAGACCTCCATTCTAACCAATTAAAAATTTATGAACAAATCTACATTTAAAGAATCAAAGGTTTATGAATGTTCTATTATATATTAATCTCTCAATATACCAAATATTCTCAATATCAAACACTTATTATCATCTAAATATAGAATCAAGGATAATATGAGATTGCCAATTGTCTCATTCTCACAAATATGGCTTTAAATACCAATCTTCTAGTTTTTCTAAAAGTACTAGCTTGTCAACAATTTATGAATTTGTATATTACATTTTAATTCTATTTAGGTACTTCAAACTAAAAAGGTCCAATAGATGAAAGAGAATCCTTCTATGTAAGACAAAAGTGCATATATTCATCCTTAGAATTTTGTGCAAAAAAGGGAGGTCTTGTACAATAGTTTGATATCCACGAATTATTTTTTATTTTTGTTTTTGAAGTAGATGATTTACATTGTATCAAAAAGGATTATTTCCACAAATTCCAAGTCATCTTTACAAGGTTATCCTTTGAACTTTATCAAACTCAAATATGACAAATAAAGTAGAATACATGACCATACTAAAGCTTCTTAGACATGTAGGAGGTACAAATATAATCCAAAATGAAAATGCCATATGTCATTAGATCCAATCCATTCTAGCATAAACATTTGTGTATACTAATGTGGACATCAATTCATCCACATTTAATGTCAAATAAGCATACAAAAATAACCCACAATTGGGCCATGTACACTTGCAAGGAATAAGAAGTTTGACATTTTCTTTGTTCACCAAATCACATGGAGTAATGAAATTCTCTTAGCTATCTCCAAAGTACTAAACCATACTAAATGAATTGCAAGTTTGTTATCAAATTGAGCACACTATGATTCTTCTTGCCAAGTTTCCTCACAATACTAGTCCCTTTGCAATTTCCATTACAGCTACTAATTTGAGGGGTTGTGGCAAGAAACACTTACCGGTTTTGGCTCAAAATGGCTCAAAATCAATGAGTCCTGTGAGTCCTGTGACCCTTTGAAATAAATTTTTTTTAAATTGAAAAAAATATGGATAATTTGAAGAGCAATGAGAATATCATGTCTCTTGAAATTCAGACCTAAGAAAAAATTTCTCTAAATGTTATAGGCAATGGAAAATTCAATGAAAATAGCTCTTTTTTCACTAATTTGGTAAAAATAGTAAAAAAATTCAAAAAATGAAAATGAAAGAATCCATTTTTTCTCCAAGTAAAGGTCTTTCTTTTCCAACAAATTTCATCTTTGGAAAAAATTAATTCTATTCTCTACACTTGAGCAAAGTCAGCCACTTTGACGACATGTGGAGGTTGAACAATATATTATTTTCAAAAAATCTCTTCATGGTATTGTGTAACTTTAGGTGAGGTCCTTAACTGTCAATTTTCAGCTCAAAATTTTCATTTTTGGGTCAAAAATAGGACTAAAACCCCCCAAAATGGCCAAAGTAGACACCCAATCGGGGGCAGTTTTAAAATAGTAAATTAATTTTGAAAAAATTGAAAAAATTACACAAAATGTAAGATTTTTTTAGGCACCTTCATTTCAAGTTTCAAGTCAAATGAAAAAAATATGCAAAAGTTATGAGCAAAAAACTACCTCCTAAAGGTCAAGTGTCCACTACCCTATACACTAAAAGGTAGAATGCACCCACAATTGGGCTCTCTAGACTTGTAAAAAATGTACAATGCTAAATCGTCTACTTGAAGTGGGCTCAATATATAAGATAACTTTTGGGTTTTCTAAGGTAAAAGTAAAAAAGGTCCCCTATTTTGTGCCATGTTTAGGGCATGTTTTAAGACTCACCCAACAAAATTGAAGTCTGTAATTGCAAATATGAACTCAAAGTTTACAAATTTTTTTCATGTGTGGCAAATAAGAAATTCTTGTGTTTCCCCAAGGTAAATCCATTGTTTTGGGCCCACTTCAAATGGAGGATTTAGTTGTGCTGCATAAGAAATATAGAGGTTTGACTGGACTGTGTATTGGGTCACCCAGTTGCAAGCAATTGGACACTTTTTCAGAAATGAAGAACAAATGAAGAAAAAGTTGAAGAAAAAATAAAAAATGAGAGAATAAAAATATTCTCTCTCCTTATTCGTGGTGCCAGTCTGTTTGCAAAGGGAGGATGTTCTAGAATCCTTGTTTCAAGGCTTTTACGGTAGGTATAGGAGAGGGCTCATAAACTGCTCAGACTTTTGCACATGTCTACTAGGAGCCTCTGAAATGGATGTGAGAAAATGAATTGTGGATTATGGTAGATGGCTCTAAAAGCGCCCCTCTCCTTGCAACCGCCCCATAGGTGGTTGTAAAATGGATGGGAACTGATCTTTAAATGTACCACTGTCGCTATTGAATGAATTAAGAAAATTTATTTTATTTTATTCTGAGAACCAATCATTTCCTCCATAGTTCAAAAATCGTTTTAGTAGTTGCAGGGGGACAAATTATTAGACACCTATGGTCACAAATAGGTACCTACTACAAAAATCTTTGAAAATTCATAACTAATTCAAAAATGATTCAAAAAATATGAAACCACCTATGTTACATTCAGCATCCATTTATCTTTCTCTGAAAAATGAGCTAAAAATATTCCTGTTCATGCAAACGTATGAAAAAGACGGATCAGCCTTAAAGTGTCACTTTTAGAGCCATCTACCCCTACATTGAAGCATGCTAAGACTTTGTTTTCACTAATTGAATGGATGGTTTCAGAGTCCCATTGGGTTCATTCTCAACTATGTGGATAGGTGTCTCCTGATTATATTCAAAATAAGGATTGATTGTTGAACTACCTTCTCTCAAGTGATAAATTTTTTTTAAAAGAATGATTTAATCAACCATCCATTTCAGTTTTTGAAAGGGACTCATTTAGAAACAAATTATATCACTGTTGACATGTTGCACTGCTAGTTTTTGAACCAAGCCAGATTTTTTTTCAAACTGTGCATGTATGAGTTTGCAAGGCCTACTGATCACCACTATGGGCCCTATGCCAGACTATGTTTGAAAATTCATAACTAATTCAATAATGCTTCAAAAATTATGAAACAACTTGTGTTAGAATCCTCATCTATTTCTCCTTGACTAAAAAATGAGTTAAGAATATTCTAGTCCAAGGAAATATGTGAAAAGGGGGAACCAGCCCTTAGATGGGCGGTTTCTGAACCTCTTACCTTACTACTGTACCGGACTTGGAAATTTGGAATAAAGCTCACGTGAATCCAATGGTCAAGGTGAATCCAATGGTCAAGGTGAACTGGCCCCCTCACTCCGCCTCAATTTCAGGGGTGCAAGTAAAACAAAAAAGTCCCCTATTTTCTGCTTTCGTACTGATTTGCCATGTACACTCCACCTACAGTACTGAATTTGGGCCTCTGATTGCAAATACCGACAAATTTAAAATTTAAAAAAAAAAAAATTCCAGCGTTTTCCCAAGTGGCCGGGGTGAACTGATCCCCTCTTGCGAAAACGCTGGAATTTTTATTTTTTGCAAATAATTTTTTTTGCAAATTCTGAATTCATATTTGCGATCAGAGGCTAGGAAGTGTGTCCAAGGAGAATTACATAAGCAGAAAATAGAGGGCTTTTTGCTTTACTTGCCTCTGAAATTACTTGGAGTGGCCGAGCGAGGGGGCCAGTTCACCCAGAGTGAGGGGATCCAATGCGCTGAAGACCCTGAATCCCCCGAAATTGCACCAGCAGAAGCACGGCCAAGGGTGGAAGAGAGAGCGTGCATTGAATTAGGAAGATGACTGATTGCAACCATCAGCAAATTCAATTACCTTAAGCGCGTTGCAGATTAACTTAGAAGGCGACCAAATTGTCGATCGTGAGGGTCTGCGAAAGTGCAGAAATTCTTCGAAGAACATTGTCGATCGTGAGGGTCTGCGAAAGTGCAGAAATTCTTCGAAGAACATTGTCGATCATGAGGGTCTGCGAAGGTGCAGAAATTCTTCGAAGAAAATTGTCGATCGTGAGTTTGCGAAGGTGCAGAAATCCTTCGAAGAAAGTTGTCGATCGTGAGGGTCTGCGAAGGTGCAGAAATCCTTCGAAGAAAATTGTCGATCGTGAGGGTCTGCGAAGGTGCAGAAATCCTTCGAAGAAAATTGTCGATCGTGAGGGTCTGCGAAGGTGCAAAATTTTTTCGAAGAAAATTGTCGAGCAGAAATTTTCGAAGAAAATTTTCGATCGTGAGGGTCTGCGAAGATGCAGAATTCTTCGAAGAAAATTGTCGATCGTGAGGGTCTGCGAAGGTGCAGGAATTCTTCGAAGAAAATTGTCGATCGTGAGGGTCTGCGAATGTGCAGAAATCCTTCGAAGAAAATTGTCGATCGTGAGGGTCTGCGAATGTGCAGAAATCCTTCGAAGAAAATTGTCGATCGTGAGGGTCTGCGAAGGTGCAGAAATTCTTCGAAGAACACCGGAATTGACTACCGGTACTGATGAGAAGAGTCTGAAGCTTGAAGACGGATGTCGGTCGTAGGATCCCGGCTTTGGCCAACAAACCTGTGCTGTTACTGATGCTCTTGTAACCGTGGCTCCTGCCTTCAAAGGTGGGCCCAGCATTTACCTCAGGGGAAAATGCAGGGATTTGCAAATAATTTTTTTTGCAAATTCTGAATTCATATTTGAAATCAGAGACTCCAAATAACCCAAAATTATAAAGTTCTTCAATGTTTCAATGACCCAAAAGTACTTCAAAATACTCATATCCAAAGCAAGGCTAAAATCTTCTTCTATAGTTATTTTCTTAGCAAATTTAATGATATGATCCTTTAGTTAGTTTATTCAAGTACATCCTTCCTAAATATTTGTGTGAACATCCCCATAGATTGCAAGTTCAAAATGTTGGCTTTTCTATCCCTTCAAAAAGTTCTATAAAGTTTTGTCTTTCAACATTTCAAGGAAAAAAAACATATCTCCTACAGCTTGTATATTTTAGAAAATATATAGGAAAATGGATTGAGAATATTTGAAAAATAATTTAACCAAATAAAGAAATCATATTTGTGTACAAAACTAGTACTTGATGAAAGAAAGAACTAAACTACTCATTTTTACAAAAACTGAGAATTACCAACTCCAATGGTGAGAATGATTTTTGTAACTAATAAATATTTTATATTTTATATTTTATATGAAATTTTGAAAATTTTAATTAAAAAAATATGACTTTCAAAATACACTCCTAAGAACTTTCATCTCACAATTTGGAATTGAATGGTTAAAAGGTTTTGTATAAACATCAATCTTTTACAACCAAATAGAATTAATCTATATAATTTTAGATTATATTTTAGACCCTTGCTTTGACAATTAAATCAAAAAAACTTTTGCAATATCAAAAAGGTGTAAAAAACTTCTTTACATGTAGATTAGGATGATTAGTACCCATTTTTAAAATCTCATGCAAAATTACAAACATTTAAAATTGTAAAATCATTAGAGCAATAGAAATTACTTAAGTTCTTAGCAAAATCCTAAGTTGGCTTTTTAGTCCTCCAGGGATTAAACACAAATTCTCAATCTTAGTAAAACATCCCATTTATTCCAAATTCAATTTTTTTAGTAGATCATATCTAGAGATAATGTACATTATGTCTTACAATATTGTATAGATCTTTTTTCAACATGATTGAATTTGATCAAGTTAATTTTTTCCAAAATTTCTTTAAATTCTATATCAACTTGAAAAACCTTCAAGTGTATCTATGACGAATCAATTGCTTTTAGTTTTTACAATATTTTACAAAATCTCTCAAATAGCTGATTTAAATTTCAAATATAATATATGAGTCAAATGAATAACTAATAACAAAGTTAATTGTCTAGAAAAAATACAAGATATATGATCAACATAATACATAAATTAATGTAAGTATGGATGCCAAGAACTAAATGTGAGTCCAAATTTTTGCACACAAAAAAACAAAAATTATCATCAATTTATGATGATATTTAATCATTTTTATCAAAATTATATTGAAAAGTCCACAAATTCAACAATTTAGTCATTAGCATACTTAAATCTTGATATTGATCGATGGTTTCTTCAATGAGTTGAAGAAAGTTTTTATGTATTTTTTATTCATCAACAATGATGTGAAATCTCTTTCAAATATTTTCAAGTCTCAAATTTTGTCATATCAATTCCAATAACCATAAATATTAGTAGATATTAAGTATGCTACCAAAGGTGCCAAAGTTTTTGCACTATTGCAACTATGATTGCACTATTGTGCCATGATTGCTTTTAGAATATGAGCACTTTTAAAGCAAAGTACCATAAACAAATCCAAAATACCTTAAATATAGCCCTAAGTTCTATTGCAATCTTTGTTCTTTTTTCAATGTGATCCTTGCATTCTTGCATTCTTGAAAATTTAAATACTTCTTCAATATGATTATGGAACTAAGGTGGGACCATTTACATTCACTAGTCGCATTTGCATTTTAGTAGGAAGCCATTGGAGCATTAAACCACATGTTCTATGTCTCTTTTTTGTCAAAAATATTTTGATTGAAGATAGATGTATAATTTTTCCTAATTCTTGAAGGATGCTAAGGACCAAATGTATTTGATAGATGACTTCATTGTTTCTTGTAAAAACAAAGAATGCACTTGTAGGTCCATTGATTGGAGTATTTTAATGGCTACCTTGGTCTTGTGGCATTGCATCCTTTAAGGATAAACAATTGAACCTTCTCCTATACAACACTTCAATTGCTACCTACCAACAAGAAGATGTTGGAGAGGTTCCATGTCTCCAAAAAGGTTTAGATATTAAGTATTCATTACAAACAATCTACATTGTTGCAAGTATATAGTTATTTTTACAATTTTAAAGATAAAAAATATTACTAAATTAATTTTTTTTAATCATAGATCCAACTTTTTTTATATGTGATTTTGTGAGTGATTCTTGAGGTCCCACACATATTGTTTGCAAATAAAAATTCTTGCAATTTCTAAATTCATATTTGCAATCAGAGGCCCTATTTAACTAGGAAGTGCGTCCAAGGAAAATTACATAAGCAGAAAATAGAGGACTTTTTGCTTTACTTGCACCTGAAATTACTTGGAGTGGCCGAGCAACTGGGCTAGTTCACCCAAAGTGAGGGGATCAGTTCACCCCGGCCAATCGACTTTTGAGAAGTCCACAAAAATTCTCGTGATCCTGGTGAATGTGAAGGCCAATTTACCAATAAAAGGCACAAATCACTAACGAGTTGAGGACTTCAAGGAGGAAACTCGTGCTGGAGGGCTCAATTTTGAAACAAAATGAAATAGTTATTCTTATTCTTCTTGTTGATTTCTCAATCAATAGTGCACATATTGTCATACTTTTACATATAATTTGAATTTTGGAAACCAATTACATTGTCATAACTTATATATGGACTTTGACAAACCTTTAACCCTTCAAAGATGCAAGAGATGCTAAGTGTTTGGTGGATGAGAGAAAATCTTCCTTGCATGACAAAAGTACCAATTTTCATACTTAGGATTTTGTGTGAAAATAAGAAATTTAAAAGCATTCCTACACCTCTACTTCAGGAGGCACAAATACATTGATCTAGTGTATCATGGCTATGGTAATGCCCCACATCAAGCATGCTAAGGCAAATGAACTAACTAGTCAATACCGAACTTAAAGGGGAGATGGCCAAATGAAGTGTCCTTGCTACAACTCTATATGGACATTGACTATCTTTTCTTATCCCAACTACAAGGTACTAATCTCCAATTGGCCCTTGAATGAATTGAATTCTTGGGCTTCATTTATTTATTTTTTGAAGCAAATGGAATGCTTAAAAGCATTACATATACAATAAGTTAACCAAACTATTTTTTATCAAAAAAATCAAGATGCAAGTGAACTTTCACCTTGAATTATATTTCCAAGGAGGGAGAGAAGCTCTTTACAACCTCACAAGGTGGAAGGAGGTCTTCCAACCTATGTAAGATAAGTGTTTGTAGTAAGGAATTGTTCATAAAACAAACCCAAGGAATCTCCTAGTGGTGGTTCTTTTGTTTGAAAAAAATCAATTAGTTTATCATTTTGTATCTAAAGTCACTTTTATATAGGATTATCACTCATTTATGAAAACAAAAGATTAAAAATTAAAAGATTTAGTTTTTTATAGGTATTTCTTGTCCTAACCCATCTTAATTTTTGTCCATTACCCATGTAAACTAACACATGATCTATTGTTCCAATCTTAAACTAGAATTCCAGTGTCAAATAGTCCTGAGAATGTCAAATACTCTTGAATCCTGTTCTACTGACTTAATCAAACCCACAATATTTATAGATATAGGTGTGTAAATACTGATCATTGCAATTTCCTTAATTACTTCTTCAATTTGATATTTGGTCAATTGGTCCAACATGCAAAATTATACAATAACAAAAGATTATTATTCTTAAATTATATTTAAATCAAATGGTCATATCATTTCTCATCCTACAATTCACACATTAAGTTGATTGGTTTAAAGATAACACAAACATTTACAATTGCACAATTTTACTCATTGGTCAAATAGTCTTTCTATTTTAACAAGTTAACTGATTTTAACATTTACTACACATTATCAATTTGTCTAGTTCCTACACAAGAACTCAACAAACATGTGCAAAGATTACATTAGTAATATTAGAGATTTTGTTCCCTATTTTTCCTACAACCAACAACTTAGTAATTCATGCCAATTTGATCTTCTCTATAGTAATTTCATATGCCAGACAGTTTGAATACCTTCAATTTTATAACCAATCAATTAACTATCAAACTTAATGAATTATTCCCAAGTTGCTCTAATAAAATTATCTTTGTAATCAGGAGCTAATTGACATCTTAAAAACAATTCAAAATTATAATTTTATGCTTGGTTTAGTATTGATTGATTTGCCTTCCAATGATCTTTACAACATCAATTTTCATTGACTCATACCTTTGCTGAGATTAATAGACAATATATTTCATCAACCAATTATTAAGGTTTCATTGGACATACAAAAATAATTTAATCAAAATTTATCCATGAATTATCTCAATCTTTATCAAACTACTGGAGCTCACAACTTAGATACCATAGCCAAACCCTAGACTAAGAGATTACTAAATCACCTCAAACCAATTGTTTTAGATAATGCTAATAACAAAATTATATTTCCATCTCAAGATCACCATTAGTTATTGGATGGCTAATAGACTTTAATATAAATAAATATATAATACCACTCATTGATAATTAAATTGAATTTTGATAAGGCCAATCCTTGGCTAATAACATACACAATGTAACAGTCTGCTCATCTTTACAAGATAAATTTTGTTTATAAATTCATAAGAGAAGAGATTAATCTTGCTATCCCAGCTTTGTCTATTTGACCTTAATTATTTAATTTTCTATCAATTAGCTTCACGCCAATTGACTAATAGACCAATAATATAAATGAAGGCAAACTGCCAATTATTAGCTTACCGATTTCTTCCTTTAGACTACTTGACTCTAAATACCAATCACTGGTAATTTAGTGGTTATGTGTAATGTTCATTTTGTAAAGAACAAAAGTATTCTCTACTTTGTCAATACTTTGTCAATTTATCAAACTCAAGAAATCAATTAACACATATTGATAATTAGGTAATTGAAACTTCCCGTCTAATAGGCTTGTAGAGCTGCATTTCCTTAGCTTGCTTCCGAACTCCTAAGCTCTTCACCCAGCTCACAAATCCTCCATCAAGAGCTTTATATTCAGACGATTTGATTTGTATACTTATTAAATTGCAAGGGAACCACAAATCACTCACTAGCTAATAGACAGAAATGAAACAAGAAGATAAAGCTAGTCCTTAGCAATTTGACTCAAACAACTAATCTGCCAATCACTAGCTTAATAACGATTTCTACTTACTGTCTACTTGACCTTATACCAAGCTCTTACAAAGATGATTTGTCCCAAACCATTTAAGCAATAAGTACCATAGCAAACATTAATTACAAACCAGCATTCACTACCTAATAGATTGTAACTCCAAAAAGAAAACAAAAAAAAAGAAATGGAACAATGTCAATCCTTGGCTAATTTTCCGAACAAACAAAAATAGAGCCAATCACTAGCATCACGAAATCAACAAGAGCTTACACAGATTTAATAGACAAAAATTGCATTCAATTAAGGTGCACAAAAATACATGAGATAAGGATGAGCAATCACTGCTACGTTGAGAGAGAAAAAAAAATTGCGGTCGATTAGTCCTTTTGTTTCTTAGCCATTACCAATACTAACCAACCGCAAGTCTATTTGTTTAACTAACTGATAACTTCCTAAATGGCTGCCTCATTAGAAGAAATCTAAGGCCTCCAAAGGGCCGTTTCGGGGCTGTTTCCTAACTGTTGGCCGCTGTCAGGGCGGCATTTACTCGCTGTCAGGGCGGCATTTTTTTTGGATCCTAAAATATGAAAAAAAAGCCCAAAAAAATTTTCAAAAAAAAATTAATTAATTACGTGGCACTGTCTCGACCACGTCCAGTTTCAGTTCATGGGGCAGAAACTGCGTTCCCGCAGTCCGTGAACCCACAGTCTTCTAATGCCTTGAGATTTCTTTTAATGATTAGTCCTTTTCACAATCGTAAGCCTATTTGACTTAATTTTAACTATACTTTATCTTTTACTTAACCTCAATTAGTCTATTTGTCTTATATTTCTACAAACTTCAAAATTTTATAAAATGAACCCATTAGTTCATATTCCCTTATTCCATATGGATTAGAAGACCTCCTTTCACCCCAGGTTGATATAGAGAGCTTCTCTCTTTCGTTGAAAATACAAAGCTTCCTATATTCATAAAGGTTGGAGGATCTCTTTTTACTCCATGAGGATATAAGAAATCTTTTTCCTCCATTGGCAATTCAATCCAATTTGATCTTACTTGTGAAGCAATGTAAGATACTCTTCACATCATTTAGAAACAAATGAGGTGTGAAGCAATTTTCAAAAATTTAAGAATCAAATTATTTTGTTTTCTTAAAGCCAAATAAATTAGATTTCTTGATCACGATGTTTGTCCCTCTTAAAGTGTTGCATTTAGCTTTTTGGAATGGGACAACAATGGTTGGCTACATCAAAAGAACTTGCTAAATCCACCAATTTTTGTGTGTCTTTTGAAGTGTAAGCATAGGGATGTTTTTACATAATAGATGCTCCTATGAGTGCTTCTGGATTCCTATATGGTACATCTCCGCCCACCTACACATGGCACACAATGATGTTTGCAATGTTATCAGCAACCCTTTTTTTTCCGGCACCATGGGGCCAGATTGTACCGTTTCAAAATAAATGTCTTTTTTTCGCCAGATAAAAGTATTTTTTTTTCGCCAGAAATTTCCGAGTTATCTTTAAAATATGGATGAAACTACCAAATTTGGATGATAAAATAGAGGAATGTAATGAGAAAGTGTTTTTAAGTCCAAAAGACAGACGAATGTAGAAACACAATGCTTCACCAAATTTGAAGTAATTGCCATCTTGGCACTTTCTCAAATAGGCCTGGTTATCAGCAACTCCCAAAGCACCCCAAGCGGATGAAAAAGAAGTTTGATTGAAGAAGTTTGACTTGCAGAACACTGACTCAAGAAGGGAGGACACTCAGTAAGTCCTCCATTCAAAGCAGACCTAATTTAGCAGGTTGGATTTACTTTGGGGTAATGCAGGAATTTTTATTTTTTTCACATAATTTTTTTTTGCAGATTCTGAATTCATATTTGCAATCACAGACCCCACAATAACTTTGAGAGATCTAGAACATACCTTAAAGACAACACAAAGTAGGGCATTTTTTTTATTTTGACCTTTGAGAAGCCAAAAAATTACCTTGCTAGGCCCACTTCGAATGGAAGATTTAGTGTCCTATAGAAAGAAGTCTAACTGAAGAAGTCTAACTTGAAATATTTATGTGGATTAGAAATGTCAACAAATCGTAAGACAAGTCAATAGGAAGTAGGAACATACTAAAATTTTTAAGTGAGTAGCTATTTTAAAGGGACCAAAAAATTAAAGGGACTTATTTTGGAAAACTATAGATGTTTGAAATATGATGTGCAACCACCGCACACTTCAATAACTATTGATGTGCATCTAAGGTAGATATTTATACAATATGAAATGTTGGTTAGTTAGTATTGGTCCCCTTAAAACCCTTGTTTAGTGTAGTTGACCCTTCTATGTAGTATTGTATTCTATAGTAGTATAATAATAATTGTATTGTTTTTTTGGTTAATTTTTGTTTTTTGACACTAATGAACAACTGTATTGTTTTGTTTTGTTTTTGAAACTATACAAAATAGTGAAATTAGATTGCTCCTCACTAATTTCTTGACATTGGATACTATATACATGTAAATTATTACTGCATAAGAATGCACTACTTTTGAATTAGTTTTTGTATAGTGGGAGAACTCCCGCTACATTTAGTAATGAAGAATATTGTGCTAGGCATAATTACAAACTTGAATATTGTGCCTTGGCCCTACATGGAATGACTCAGTGAAAATCATGCACTATGCCATATAACCCAAGTATTTTTTTTTAGAGTGTTCAACCTCTACGGTAGGAGGTCTTTAAATCGAGTGTCTAAGCCTACTTACTTCATCAATGATAGTATTAGATATTTCAAGGAGCATGTCATTCATTCCTAGATAGAGAATCAATTTTAACCTGCTCCATTTAAGGACCTTCTACCTTAGTGCTTAACGTTGAAATTGGAACTCATCAACCTTTGTATACACAATTGGAAATAACTACAAAAATATTTGTTGACTTTGATGTCTTTTACAATAACTTTCTTGAAATAAAGCAACCTAGTTGTTGGTAAGGCAACTTAATTTCACTATATAGTATATAGTAATGAAACAAAATTTCATTTCATTGCAGAAGGGGCCTAAGAGAAATATACCCAATACTACATCTACCCTTTGCATTGGACCTTAAACTCATACAATTGCATCCGTAGACTTCAGGGAATGTGTTTGCCAAATCATAACATTGTGAGCTAGCTTCACTCCTTCATTTTGATAGGAGGTATCGTACTCTCCTGATACCTTGACTCCAGTTAACTTATAATCTGTAGCTACTCTTGTAACAACTTGTGGCATATAAGTATTGTTCCTGCAAAAAGAAACCACTAGCCATGATGGGAGGCTCCACTTTGGGGGAGAGTAAAAGGAAAGCCCTTAGCAAGTTAGCATTGGTAAATAATATTTTGATGCTTAATTGTAATTTGTTGACGCATTTAAAGGATACATACCAAAATCTGATTGGGTCACTGTTGATTTGAGTAGGGTTTAAATTTGGGTGCATTTATATGACACTTTTAGTGATCTATGGAGCCAACACTTTGAAAAATCATAAAAATTACATACCACGACTTTTTTTCTTTTTTTATATTCATGATTTTCACTCGCTGATACTACTAAAATATTGTTTTTAGAAAAAAACTGCCTCCAACTATGCTGAATTCCTTATTTGTGGACAGTTTTGGGTGCTTCTACCGTAGTCACAGGTGGCCTGGCGAAGGAGTTTACAAGCAAACAAGACAGCAATGACCTCCGACGACCAACAAAGGAGAATAACTGTATTGTTTGAAATTGATATGTGAAGATTTTAAGATTTTATAGCTTTGAAAAAAAAATTAAATCTTTACACAAATAAAACAGAATTTCATTGCAAAGGGTGAAATACACACCCACCTGCCATTTAATATGTGGAGCTTGTTGACAACAACTGAAGTGAGGCCTTTGGGAGCCCTACATTTAGGGGAGGAGGCTCATAAATTGCTCATCTAAGGGCTAGTCCGCCTTTTTCATGTATTTGTTTGGATGGTAATATTTTTCATTCATTTTTCAATGAAAGAGAAATAAACGAGAAATCTAACACAAGTTGTTTCATATTTTTTGAAGCATTATTGGATCAGTTATGAATTTTCATACACAGTCTAGCATAGGGCCCTATCTGTGATCAGTAGGCCTTGCAAACCCATACATGTGTAGTTTGAAAAAAAATCTGGCTTGCTTCAAAAACTAGCACTGCAACATGTAAAAAGTAATAGCATTTGTTTCTAAAAGTGTTCTTTTCTAAAACTGAAATGAATATTTGAATAAATTATTATTTCAGATTTTTGAACACTTGAACATAACATTCAATAGCACTTGCTGGCTCTGCCTTCCCTTGTTCTGGAGTTTCGTTGATGGAAATCATCCTTCTTGTGAATTCGGGTCTGTGAGAATGAAGCTGGCGGGCACTGACAAGGTGCCCGCCTGAAAAAACTGTGATCCGCCTGTCAGGAAGCCATGATGAGTGACAGGCCGAGTTTTTGATTTGGTTTCTGTTTTTTTTTGTTTTTCTTGGCGCACATGAAACTGCGATTTGGATTTGTGATGATTTCCGAAAGTTATTGGTAGAAGGATTCTAAGAAATGGAGAAATTGATTACGACGGTGGAATCACCCAAATAAGAAATTCAACATAGTTGGAGGCAGCTTTTTCTAAAAATAATATTTTTCTAGTGTTAGCGAGCGATAATCGGGAATATTTTGTTTTAAAGGATTTTTCAAATGTTGCATGTAATTTCTATGATTTTCCATTGGCTTCCTAGACCACTGAAATTGTTCAATAAGGTGGATACACCTAAAATTGCACCTCACCTAAAAGTACCATCTATAGTTGCTGTACATTTTAGAATTCCATTATGTACCTATTTGGCCGGAGCTTTTTTAGAAACTGACTTTGAACCTTCATAACTTTTGCATACTGTATCCAAATGCTACGTTTTATGGTGCTTTGGAACCTACTTTCACTTGCCAAGAAGACAATATGAAAATTTGATCAGACTAGTAATAGTTACTAGGCACAGTACCAAAAAGTGGCATTTTTAGGTGTACCCACCTTAGATGCCCCGGAATCAGAATATAGCTAAAATCAGCGGTGAGTCAATTAGAGTTCGGTGAGTGCCCTTAATATGCATTAGCAAATTGAAGTCAAGCATTTGGCAAATACATTAACTATAGTGTAGGGATGGTTTTGGATGACTCTAGGGTCTAATGCAAGGTACAAGTGTGGTATTGGGTGTTTTTCCCTTATGTATAATTATGTTGAATTGGACCTCATTTTGGAGTTGATTGAATTGTCAACATTTGTGGAAAAGAATAGTGCAAAGTAGGATGCAATTCCATTTTGTTTCATTTGTGTAAAAAAAAAAGGGGGGGGGGATTTCACAACTTTTGCATAAATAAACTCTTAATAGACCTACACTACTAGGTAATTTGCCATATATGGTCTTTGTATGGATTAAGAACCTCAATTTCGTTCATTTTAGGACACTTGTTCTAGTCTTGTTGACCAAGACCCAACTTTTCAACATTGTGATTATATGTCATAATGTGAAAACAAAGTCTTGTCACTAAAAATAACATCCCTTATTGTGGCAACCTAGAATTCACCTAAGCAGGTTCTTAAGCAAAATACGGGAAGAGGGATCTATTCAATCCCCATTTTTTTGTTGTTTTCTTAGTTTCTACACATAATTGGGACCAAGACCGGAAACCGGAAGACCCTAGACCGTAAACCAGAAACTACGTTAAGGGACAGCGTATGAAATCCCGGATTCCGCCCACCTAGCGACCGAGACCGGATAGGTAATGAGTGGCTACCGAGTCTAGAGATCGTCGGGATCTCTCCCACGTGACCAGACTGGTTTAAACCTAACGGTCAGTAATTAATGCCGGGGGAAAAAGTATAAGACCAAGGAAGCAGGGCCAGGTCCTGCCACTTTCTTGCACGCAGTTCGAGAAAGGGTTTCCGGCTAGAGATAGAGTATTCGGTCTACAGACAGAGAGAAGGGATAGATAAACTGTCAATCCGGTCTGGTACATAGTTGAGCGAATAGCACTACGCTAGCTGACAGGTTCTTGAGCGCGGGAGGTTTAGTTAAGTTGGACCGCGCCTAGATTGTGTAGGCGTCAAGTGAGAGATGGCAGAAGAGGTGCAGGAAGGAAGGATTCTAGCCTTCCGGAATGTGAATCCGGTCGTGCCAACTGACGCACAAGACAAGAGGGAGCTGGAGGAAGACCTTAGGCAGATGGGCTGCGAGGGGTTCATGGCTCACCCCTGGAACCTGAAGGATGAGGCGATGGTGGAGGAGCTACTGGCCGGCCAGACCAACGAGTGGAAAGGGACGGTCCGGGCGCTGCCAAAGGAGTGGAGTGCAGCGATGTGGCGCAAGGTGTACGCCTTCGAGCAAGGAGGAGATGCGACGGGCACCCGGACGGACAAATTCCACCAAGGGAAGTTCCGCAGGCCCACCAATCCGAAGGACGGCTTTACAGTAGCAGAGTGTGTGTCTGCTAGACACAAGAGGCTACTGCGGTTCATGATGGCGATCTTGAACCCGGATAGACCTAGTAGGATTACGGTCACCGTGGCCAACACTGTCTTTGGTGCACTGTCGGGAGACAGGAAGATAGATTGGGGGTTAGTTATGAGGGACCGGATGGACCGAATGGTGAAAGGAATTGGGAAATCTAAACCCTCTCCCATTTCACCATTCCTGTTTCATCTGTATCATTCGTTAGACCTCTTGAGAGAGAAGGAGATGGAAGCTTACGAGGTAGGGGCTGCATTGATAGAGTATGAGATTGCAGACCCGGAAGCGGAAAATGACCAGGAAGAGGAGGACTCCGAGGATGAGAGTCAGGAGGGGCATCAAGGAGGCACACAAGAAGTAGAGGAGGTTCCAGAGGTAGGAAGAGAGGATCCACCTCTAGAAACCCCTGTAGTAGCCGGGGAAGCCCAGAGGTTAGATCCGGTCTGGGAACAGGATCCCTTGCTAAGGATCCTGCGAGACCTGGAAGATTTCAGAAAGCACCACCTAGAGGAGAGAGGGTTATTGCGGGCCATAAGCCAAGCCTTAGGCTCTATTCCCCCCTCCAAGATCATGGAGGTGTTGGGAGAATTGATTCAGGAGGCTCATGATAGTCGGGACAGAGAGGAGGTACTCCGGCTAACAAATCAGGTCTCAGCCCTGAAGAGGGAGCTCCATCACACTCAGGAGGAGTTGGATGAAGAGAGACGACTCACCACGCAGGCCCGGAACACACTCGGAGAAATCCGAGAGTTCATCACGCATCCGGGTGAAGTCGTCAACAAAGCCATGCTTTTCGACAGGAAGGTCTTGGAAGCAGGCAAGATGGTGGGTCCTCAGATGCTTACAGCTCTGGTGGCCTACAACAAGAAAATGGAGGCAGCGCTGGAGAAGTGGCGGTCAGTAGTCACGGAGGTCCAAGCTAGTTCTGCTCCGGTCTCAGGATCGGAAGAGACAAAGATGGAGAAGGAGCAACCGAAGGATCAGCCACCACTAGCAGCTGTTGAGGTAGAAGCCGGCATATCTGAACCGGCGAAGGAAGAGGGAACCAGGACCGACGCAGTGGAGGAGGAATCTGTCCTACCGGCCCGGATTGAAGAGCCCAGGGTTTCTCAACCCGAGAAGACCAAGGAGCCGGAACCCGAGCCGATTGTGTTGAGGGAGATAATCCGGGGAACTACACCACCAAAGGAGAAGACCAAATTCATCACCTTGTTGGATGATTCTCCAAGCAAGTCATCACCCACGGTCATCACACAACCAAAGACCGGAGGGGAAGCGAAGGCAACGGTGCAGGTCCGCTCTATACTGAAGACCGGATCTGGATCCGGGTCACCAAGCCAGGGACCAGCCCGGACTGCCGAGAGAGTGGGGGAGCAGACCCCGCAAAGCAAGATAGTGCACCACCCGCCCATCACCGGATTCAAGAAGAAGATCGCGGAGACATCCAAGGCGAAGCGGAAGGCCCGGGATGAAGAGGAAGAGGAGTCAGATGAGGAAGATGAGGACTCGGAGGAAGAGACCGACTCCAGTGATGAGTCGGAACAGTACTCAGATGCGGACCAGGCATTGGCAGAGACCACGAAGACCAGGGCCAGGGCGCGGGGTAAGACCAAACCGAAACCCAAGCCCATCAAGATGTACCGGTCTCCGAAGAAGCAGCCAGCCCGGAAAGGTGCGTCGCCTCTCAAGAAGGCGAGGAAATAGGGGGCATTAATTACAGGTAGATAGGAAGGCGGCTAAACCAAGTTATATTTAGGTTAGGAACTTTTGAACTTAGACCGGATCCAGATATGTAGGATCTGTGATCCTATTTTGTTGGTATTTTTGTAGTTTTGTGGAAGTCAACCTACCCAAGTTGTAGAGGAATGTGAGGTGGCATTCTTGGCGGCTAGTGTTGATTCCATTTGCACTTTTAGGTTTTCTTGCAGTTTAGTATTTAAACCCGGTTCGTAATTGAATCCGGGCGCGCATTATGTTATCTTACTTTCACAAGTTTTTGTGTTGCAAATACAAGTCAGAACCTTTTCTGATTCACTCTGAAGTGGACTGTGTGCATGGGACCTTGTCAAAGTCTTATGGTGATGGTTAGGATTGCAACCTTGTGTGGATAAGTGTGTGCCCGGATGGTCAGTTTATCCGGTCTCTGGACTTAAAGTGAATTCGGTTTTGATAGGGAATTTGTGCAGGATCCCACAGTGCTTTCTGAAACTGGTCTAGGGAGTATTTGATAGAGATAGACACTTGTAGAGTCTGGGTTTGAGATCGGGAGCGTCCGGCCAAATGCCAACTGAATGGTGATCCGGTCTCTGTAAAAGAAAGAAGGACTAAGTGAGGAAATTCAGCTCTCTTGCATAAGTTACCGCCCTTATTCTACCAGGGATTAGACTAACTGGTTCTTCCGTCGTTGTAGTCTTTGTTAGGATTAGGCAGGAGTGCTTGTGTGACCTGCTGGGTCGGATTAGTCCCGGTCCAGTTGTGAGGTATTCCGGTCTGTTTGTAGTAGTAGTTTCTTTTTATTCATAAGTGGAACTTCTGACACTTTAAAACTTGAAGGGTAGGAGTAAGCTTCCTTCCTAAACGCCCAAACAAGCAGATTCCTCTTGTTATCGAGGTTAAACTTACACTTGGTTACTATACTAGGGATTGGACCAGCTACTAGTATCCGGTCTTTAGTCCCATATCTAGTGAGCGTAAGCATCAAGGTGGTGAACATACAGGTATAGATAGATAAACTTAGTTTGGAAGGATAAAGGATTGATCTGGTAATCAGGTCCAAGGAAATCTTAGGAACGTTGGAGACCAAGACCGGATCAGTCTTTTGCTTGGGTTTTGTTGTGATAACCACTAACGTATTCCGGTCTTTCGTCAACTTTCGACCAAATCTCTTGGGAACGATACACGAGTCACTTTAAGGCTAATTTAGTGCATTCTAAAGCCTTAGAGAAGGAATTGTGCTTTCCTGTGCTACGACACTTATCATGAGGGTTGCAACTATGTGAGTCTAAAAGTGTGAACCTAGAAGACTATATAACTATGATATAGTAGAAACTTTCTATAATTGTAGTGCAATTACGCTATAAATGTCTATATTATAGGTGTTTAAGTTATAATCACTTCCAATGATTGTTGTGTACCTATTTATATACATACTTAAGGCTCCCATGCTTGCATCTTCATGTTCACATTTTAGCATCGTTGCCCATATTACTTTAACGGCTCAATATGATTTTCTTATAAAATGAAGGCACCCGTAATTGAGCATTGAACCCTTGAAGGCCCAAGGCCATTTTTCTGTCAAAAACCACTTGAAATTTCCATTTTTGGCCCATTCATTGAAAAGAACAGAAAAAAGTGTTTTCCTAAAATCTAACCATAGGATCTTGTACTTTATTTCTTTGAGATCATGTGGTAAGAATTTCATGAAGTTTTACCATATCTAGATTAGAAGATATGAGAATTCAAATTTGGAGAAAGAGTTTTTCTGGACACCGTCCTACAATTTCATATGACTTTAATTGCTGTTTGTTTTAATTTTTCGCACTGTACACTTTGAATTTTTAAAAAATTGTGTTGAATATTTGAATTGAAAGTCTAGGAATTTATTTATTTTTAAATGCTTCATTTTCATTCTTTAAGAAATTATTAAGTAGAAGTAGGTTTCAGACTGAAAGAAAAATTAAATCATGAATAGCTCTAAGATGGGGTCAAAATACAGTAATCCCAACGGTGAGATTGTTCTAACAAGATAATTTGACCTTGTCAACTGTGAAGCAATTTTTTTTTTAAATTGCAAAAATTGCATTCAGAAATGAATCCTACAAGTTATTTTTCTGGAAACAACCCACAAATTAGATTGTTCACAACTTTCACAGAACTAATCCACATGGAATGAATCAAATCTTCACATGTAGACAAAAATATAATATATAAGATTTAAATTTTTTAAATTTAATTTCAAGTTCTTGTAGATTTTTTTTTTTGCGCCAAGTTAAAATTCTAGCTTTCTATGGTATAACTTGTGTTCCTAGGCACCGATTGGAATAGAAATTATATTCCTACAAAGCTAATCAGTTTTCCTATCTTACGAGAAACTTTCAAAAATATTTATTAAAAATTGAGGTCTATAGAACCTGCCTGAACTCCAAATTGTTCCCTAAGGGGACAATGGGCTCTTAGGGGTTCATCCCTGAAGTTCTAAACAACGTTTTTTGAGATTATAAAATTTTTGGGCTGCTCACTACGGATGGAATTTTTATTTTATTTCTTTCAAATTTTGATAGAATGTGTATCCGAGGAGTAGTTTTGAGGCCCAATAATTTTCAAAACTTTTGACTTCGCCGTTAAAAAGTTATGGTAGGATACATTGTTTTCTTTACTGAGCGGGCAAACCAAGCAGCTGAAAAAACTTCTTCAAAAAGATTTTTTTTTAAATGAAATTTCAAATTGATTCTTTAACTTCATACAAGTGTGGAAAGCTTTGAATCATTTCATTTGGATTAATGAGTTAGAAGTTATGAGATTTTCCAGTTTGCGGGTAGGTATGGAGTCATATCACTCCATAGCTTTGGATCATTGCAAGAAAGACCGATCAATTTTGGTAGCATAGTACTCCTGAAATTTTTGGGAGTACTGTATAATTAGAAAAACAACTTCTTTTAAATGTAAAAAATATGGTTTATGTATATACCTCTAAGAAGAAGGTACCGTACGAAGGAAAAGTGTAGAAAATTTCTCTAAGTAGGAGAACTCGAAAAGTGCAGAAAATAGGTACTTTGACATTTTAATTTGTAAAAAAAAGGGAAAAGAAATTTTGTAAAACTAAAAATTGGCATTTTGGGAGAACTTCTTGATGTACTGATTTCAACAAAAGAATGATCTCAAAACCATTTTAAATGTTCAAAAGTATGCGTGCAAGGGAGGCCTGTTAGTGCACATGTAGAGAAAAGAGAAGAATGATTTTCAAGATTTTCTTTGGTAGAAACATGCCTACCTAGTATGGGAATAGGCCACAAAAATTTCAGCTTTAGATCAATAATTTTTTATGCTCCCTAGTACTAAAAACCCCGTAAACCACAAAGTGTGACAAATGAGGTAGATTGAAATGTAATTTTTACATGATTTCAGAATTTTTTTGAAAAATAAAGAATTTGATTGTTGTCGTATCAGACATCTTCAATCAGAATTCCAAGTTTGTATGGTTCATACTTTAAAAGTTATAATCAATAACAATTCCGTCATTCAAAGTGTGATGCAGAATAGTACCTGGCTTTCTTGTAGTCACCGCTACCCGCACACTATAAAACCTCATAACTTTAGACTCATGAATCCAAATGGAATGATTCAAAGCTTCTCATGCCTATATAAACGTAAAGAATCAATTTGAAATTTCACTTATAAAAAACAACAACTTGAAGAAGTTTTTTCAGCTGCCCGGGATGCCCGCCAAGTACTGAAAACAACAAATCATGCTAGAAGTTTTTAACTATGAATTCAAAATTTATGGAAATTGTTGGGCCTTAAAACTACTCCTTGGACACACATTGTATCAAAATTTCAAAGAAAAACAAACAAAACTCCATCCGAGGTGAGCTACCCCAAAAATTTATAATCTCAGAAAAAGTTGCTTAGGGCTTTAGGGGTTATATAAGCAATTTTGGTAATGATTATTCTAGAGCAGAATACACGCTTTCCTATATGCATAGATAGAAATGATAGAGATTTCTAACATTTGGTAATTTGATTGCTTGAATTGAAATCACTATGAATTTCAGGAGAGAAAAAATGGTTCTAATCCATAGCCACTGTTTAAACTTTTTTAATTCCAATCATTTAAGAACTACTTTCCTGCTCATAACTTCATACTTTCTTATTCACTTCTTTGAGACTTGTGTCATGGATTCGTTAGCCCCAACCTTAACAAGAGAAAGAAAATGCATTCTAAGCTTTGATTGAAAATTTGTTTCTGCCTTGATTGCAAATAAGGGCACCCTATGGATTGGATATGGCGTGCTACTTGGGACTAGGTTCCTTTGGTTTTACGAGCCTCTATTTTCACATCACCTTTTCTAGTCCATGTCCTTAGTATTCGGGGTTTTTTTTTGCATTCTAGAGCTGCATTGTATTAGAAAAAATAATTTGGCTAAAAAGCACCCCAAAAATGTGAAAAAGCTTAAATGAAATCGCCAGAGACCTTCGAAATTTTGAAGAAATATGATGAACTCACCTAATTTTGGATGAAAATGATACTACACATTCAATAAAGTGGATGAATGTTGTAATTTGGAGCATTACCATAACATTCTACATTGCCAATATGGCACTTCTTCAAAACCAAAAAAAATTTCAAAATTTCAAAATTAAAAAAACTATTTGGTACAAGCAATTGATGTTTTCAATCTTGATTATGGATGAAACACCATTCATTCTTTTAAATAGACCATATTTTTACTATTCATGTTGATTTACTTGGTTTGAAATGTTGTGATTATTTTTTATTGAATTTCATGTGCTGAATTTTTGAGCTCTTGGAACATAGTAATAATTTCCCTTTCTTTGCATCAAAAAAGAAAAAGATTGAAACTAGTGTACATTAGAGGTGCACGGAAAGCAAGTGAAAATACTTTTATAAGGTAGAAACACTCCAAACCACCCTTGTTCCCATTTTTGTACGTAGATTGGCACTACATTTGTCCCCAAATGTTTAATTTTAATTCACTAATGCATTTGAAAGACCCATACTTCACTGTCATTCCTTAATTACTACTCGTTGCACATTTTAGTTCTGAGTCGTCACCTATGACAGTTTCAATGGTCTACAAGCTTATACTTTAAAAAATTCATAGAAATTACACATCACGTCCACAAAAATTTAATTATTTTAATATTCATGGTTCTTCACTTACTAATACTACAGAAACATCAATTTTAGGAAAGATGCCTCCAACTATGTTGCACAGCTTTTACTGACAATTTTGTGTGTTTCCATCGTTAATAACGGAATTAAAGCAACGTACACTAATGCCCATATTTCATATTCAAATCCGCGAAGAATGTTTAGCATAACATTCAGTAGCAGCCTGTCACGCTACCTCCCAGCGGATGAAATATTCCTCAGCATTCTGTAAACAAAATTGCAAAATTCTAGAAATGCCTGATGAAATTAGGTGGTGGGGACTTCTCAAAGAGAAAGGCAATCCTTCTATGGGCTACTGCATGTTATGATTTTCTTATGCCAGGTTTGCTAGCTGCTGTGAGTATTGGCCGGGACTCCGTCAGTACTTTAGCCAAAATAGAACTGAATGGAACTCAATCCAAAATTTTAAGGTAGGACGCTCGAATTTCGATCGGTCATTTTGAACCGAACACGCCTCAAAGGTACATTCTTCTTTCTTCAATTTATCAAAAGGTACCAAAGGTGTACATTTCAGGGGGTGCTCGCTTTTTGAGCACTATGGAGTTTTGACTTCAATATTTCATAACTGATTCCACAAAGCTTCAACAAATATGAAACGACTTTGGCCAGATGTCAATTCCCCTTCTCTTTCAAAGAAAATTCATTGAATAATATTTCAAGGTGTTCCACCTCCCTAAAATTCAATTGCAACCCTTACATGCTCAGGTTCTTAGCGTCCTACCTTAAAGCCATTCCTATATATCAACCAGACAATCTATATACAGCTAGCCGGCTGAGTGCTGGTTCTGCCGTGTTTAGGGTTAGGCCGCCTTGTGGTCCGACCACATTCAGTAGCCCATTGAAGGATTGCCTTTGCTCTCCAAGAATTTCATCCCAAAATTATGTCTCTGACAAGTACGTGGGATTTTTTTTTCCATTTAGGGCAGTTTTGTAGTGCAGCCTAACAAGCGATGGTTGTCACTGCTTTTTTGAGGTCACAAGGCTGGCCAGCAACCACTACAGTGGAAACAATAGGAATCGTCCAAAAAAGGCATTCAGCACAGTTGGATGCTGCATTCTCTAAAAAATGTTTTCTTCTTCAGTTATAGCGAGTGAAAACCAGGAATATTAAAAAAAAAAGATTTACCGAAATCAGTATGTAATTTCTATAAATTTCCAAAGTGTTGACTCCCAAGAGCACTAGAACCGTCCTATAGATGTACCTTCAATTGAGCTGTACGTGAAATCAGTTGCCTTTGTTTGAAAACTATACATGCGTCTCACAACTGCGTCAGCAAATTAGAATTCAATATTAGTCGAACGCTTTAATCAATGCTCATGGACAGATTCAGTGGTATCGTAGGGTCCAAGAACAAGTACACGGATGGACATGGGTGTATCTCACTTAGTTCAGGTCGAAAGTAAGGAAAAAGCTCAGTTCAAATTTATGTGATATTGAAGAAACTGTAACCACATTTACAAACATTCAAGAACTCATTAAAAAAATTCAAAAAGAAAACAACAACAATAACAATTGTTAAGAGATGAACTAAATTTTTTTGAAATTCTTGTCTATCATGTGACGATCACTTTGCAACAACGAATTTCAATATTTCTAGAATTACAAACTTTGGAAGACTCCTTCAGAAATTTATAATAAAATCTACTTAATTTTTAAATATTGGAACTCACAATGTGGTTCACGCTTTACATTTTTATTTCCTAATAACTCTAATTTAACCCCTTGAATGCTAAACTATGTTTTCGCAATTTAAAACTACTCACTGGAAACAAAGTTTTCATTTTCCTTCTTCAATATTTTCACATAATGTGTGAAAATGGTGCACTACTGAACAATACTCAAAAGCGAAATGTACTATTACAATACATTTTAGGTAGGGCACCATTTCAGAACCGACACCATTTACGACCCTTCTACCATACTGCAAACCTATTTCACTAATTGTGCACACCTCAAACAAATATGAATAAACTTTGATGAGATGAGAATTTGACTTTCTAATTGCGGGAAATGAAGTAATGAACATTCCATAGCCAAAAATGGATTACATTCGATAAGTGGAAAAGAAGCAATGGATGACTTTATAAGAAATGTGTAATTTTTGAAGCACTCTCACTATTTCTTAAGCTCCATTGAAGACGCTACTTTTAAGATGAGCCACTCATTTTAATAAGGTACATAGTATAAAATGAAATAAAAGAAATTCCAAAGGACTTGTCTTCTGTAAATGTCTTTCTTTGGAGGTTAGCCTTCGGAGCTGACACGTATTGTTGAAAAAAAAATGCCAAAAGCAGTAGAAATAGCTTTGCATACATATATATATTATAGTATATTTTGCATGTCATGTACAAAAAGAATATACCTACACTGAGAAATGCTGATGCACTACACTAAGACTCTCATAACGGTATCGTGCAGGATGCCACACATATCTACCTGCTGTAAATCCTACTCGAAGATGTGGAGCACGCTCAGACATCTCGTAGAATGTGAAGGACACGGTAGGATCTACCCTCACTACCGGAGGATGGGGGTACTCATCGGTGGCGTCTGCTAGATACGTCATCGGGAAATCTGTCCAACCATAGAAAAAATGACGCCTAAGTAGTTCATACCCTGTAATCTGCAGACGAATGTACTGTGCACACTGCTCAATGTCACAATACTGAAGTACTGGGGTGAAGACAGCGCACCACATATCACTATCACATACACAATCAATGTATGATGAATTGATGACTGCAATGAAACAAAAGAATGTCGTGCACTGCGAAGCCTATTATAGATAGCACGTGCTAGAGCAAATAAAAAAATGTGGACACGAACATGTCGTTGTGGTGTTGGTGCTGATGAAGGAAGAATGCCATGAATAGACAATGCTTGGCTGCTAGCAAGTCGTCCAAGCACAGCGTCCTCACGGTGTCCTGTTGTAAATTCCTACATAGTGTACAAACATATTATAATATGTTTTATTGGGTAGCTTCAAGGTGACGTTAATTCTTTGAATAACTTCAAGGTGACGCTGTTCTATTAAGATGTACAACATCCATATAAGAACACGATTTTGCCTTAAAGTTTCATTGGATTTCGTTGGTGAGTTTAGTTTTCACATTAGAACTAGAATGTCGAACTAGAGGGTTTTTTCTGAGTCTCAAGATGAAGAGCCTCAACCGGAGGTTGAATTTGAACTCTCGTTGTCACAACTGCCGGATCAACCTCTTCTGCTGCGAGATATTGTATTGCCGCGTGAGCATCCACGAGATGAAGCTGGGCCTTCTCGACTGCCGAAACAACCTCGTGTGGAGCAACGGTGGCACGAGAACCTTCAATGAGATGCTCAAGCTTTGGTGATCTTATTGTAAGTTGGGTGTGTTGAGCCCAGAAGTCGTGAAGTGACGTTTGAAGGATGTTTTGAAGGTCTAAACAACGAATAATACTTTGGTATGGTGAGGCCTATTTAAGGGAGTCGCGGTCACGAACGATGGTTAGAAGGACTGGTGAATCCTTTGACAAAGGCGGAATGTGCTGATTATGTCGCTGTGACAATCAAATGCATCCTCAAGTTTCTGCAGATGGAGTGAAGCTTCGATTGAAACTCTAGTTTTTTACCTCTAGTAAACATTTATTGAATGTTAGTTCTTAATTTTATATTTTGAGTATTTTATTTTAATCGCAATGTGTGATTAAATGTAAAATGAAGTTTTTGTGATAGAAAAATTAGCTTGGGGTTTGATGATAAGGGAGAGTGTGAATGGAGAAGTGATTGGAATCTTAGGTGGGGTCTTGGTAGGGGTATAGGCTGATGTGCCTCACCCCCTCACTTATGATGGGGAGGAAATTAGGGAAAAGATGCTTAGTTGGTGTGTGGAGAGAGGGAAGTGTGTGTATTTTGGGGAGTTTTTGGCCGATTTTCGGGTTGATGTAGCTCATTGAGCATTGAATCTTTGGAATTGAAACTTTGGCATCTGATTCCTTGTGATTAGACCTTTCCAAATTGTGCTTGCAAGTTGAATTTGGACTTGTGAATCAAAAGTTATAGAGTTTTGAAGTTGAGAGGACCTAAGGTCTTCCATTGAGAAGAGCAAAGGCTTCTTTGAGCCATAACTTTTGGAATATTTTTCATCTTGTCTTGAGATTTGGAGGGGTTGTATATCATTGTAGTAGCTTTTCAAAAAGTCATCACTCATCTAATTTGGAGTTTGGAGGAGAAAGTTATGAGGAGTTGAAGGTCTGGAGGAAAATTGGAGTTTGGAAGGAGAAAGGCCGTGACTTGAAACGACCACAACTTTGGGTGTGTTTCTCATATGTCTTTGAAAATTCTTGTGAAGTTAGTTTGTAGAATTTTCTATTCATAATGAGTTCATTCACTTCATTTGAACTCTTATTGAAGAAATTATAGAGTGTAGAAGATAGGAAGGAGTGTAGCTTTTATAGTTTAGAAACCCGAGACTTTGTTCCTTAATAACTTTTGGACAAAGTCTTAGTTTCTCATGAAACTTTCTGAGATTGTGGATATTAGTTTGAGGATTCTAAATTGCTATCACACTTGCAATTTGGATTTGTAGTTCAAAAGTTATAGAAAAATATAGAGGCAGTAGTTGGTTGCCAAGGGATTTGAGGAACCGCTACTTTGTACTCTAATAACTTTTGGACAGTAGTTTAGATATAGTTGAGATTTAGAGGGTGTTTTACTTGTAAAGTCATATTTTCAAAATGCTATTACACTAAGTATTTGGAGACTTAAGCCATCTGTAGCACTAGAAAGAAGGTCGTAGCTAGTAAGAGGAGAAGTTTTCTAGTGTTCTTTGGGGTTCTTTGAAGTTCTTTTGGGTTCTTGGGGTTCTTTTGAAGACTTGAAGATTCAAAGGCCGTACATGCCGAGGACCTAGCCTTGTGTTGTGGCTTGTGGCTCGATTTCATTTCTGTTATTCCCAGCCAGTTTTGGAGGCTAGTTGAAAATTCAATTTTTGCATTGTAAACCTGTTGCGAGCCGTGGTTATCCAGTAAGCGCTCCATTTTGTGTTTGTGGCGACGAAGTGGGGTTAATGTAGGGTTGTGCGGACTCTACGTCTTTTGGGAAATTACGTCCAAAATCCGGACGTCCGGACGCAGCGGGGCACAACGGACGTGCGGACGGCCAAATTACCATGGCGGACGGCGTTTTTCCCGGCGGACGGGCTGTCGGATGTCGAGTACGGGGAAGCGGGACGGTCGGGGGGCTGTTGAATTTGTGCGGACGACGGGCGGACAGGGTGTATTGTGGCGGACAGCGGGAATTTTGGCAGACGGCACGATGGACGGGAGGACTGACAGGCGGACGCGATGGCGGACAGGAGGACGGAGTGGCGGACGGGACGGGGGAATGGGCGGACGGCGGACGGCTTTAGATGGACCCCTTTTTATTTTTCAACCCTCGACCTCGGGTCTTAGGGGGGTTCATAGTGTTCTTTAACATTCACATATTTATTGGGATTGAGGTTCGTGTACGTACAACGTCCTAAGGGAATATTTAACCCCTAAATGTATTTGACTATGTTTTGCCAAAAACACTTTAAAACTGCCACTTCTAGTACAACAGCAAAATCTTTTTTTAAAAACATTTTAAGACAAATGTAACCATAGGATCTTATAATAAACTAGTTTGAGAATATGTGGAAAAAATTTCAAAAATTTTCACTGTATAGATTACAAGATAATAGTGTTTGAATTGTCAAAAATGCTTTTTTTGTCCCTGCGAAAATCCGGGCAGCTGCACTTCAGTAGTTCACTTTTGTATGAAAAAAAGTCCAAAATGGTTGTTACTCTTTTGATTCATTCTTTTAGTCAAGTAAGCTACATGCCTAAAAAATTTCAAATCATTTGGAGTTGTACAACATGTAGAAAACAATTAGTAAGTAGAAAGAGGTAGAAAATGAATCAAAATATTAAAATAGTAATAATTAATTTTTGAAATTGAAAATTTCCAATCCCAATGGTTGTAATGTTGTAATAGACAATCTTCACCTAATGTGTTTATTTTTTTTCAAAAATATTAAAAATTGAGTAAAATAATGGATTTCAAAGTTTATTTTGGAGTAGAGATTCCATAACTTCCCACAAACTACCTTCAAACTAAAACTCCCATAACTTTCATTTCACAAATCAAAATGGAATAATTAAAAGCTTTCCAAGTAGATAAAAATCTAAAGAATGAATTTCAAATTTCAAATTTTAGAAAAAGTGATTTCTGAAGAAGTTTTCAGCTGCCCAGGTTGCCCGCCGAGCAAAAGAAATCACATATCATGCAATAACTTTTTATTCATGTTGTCAAAAGTTATGAAAATTGTTGGGCCTTAAAGCTACTCCTCGAACACACATTATATGAGAATTTCAAAGAAAAAAAATAAAAACTCCATTCGTAGTGAGTTGCCCAAAATTGCTATGTTGCCAAAAAACGTAGTTTGGGCGTTTAGGGGTTAAACATTTCAATGTTTCTTTAGGTTCCCATTCATGAACCTACAACCCCTTAACCACGCATTTAAAAATTTCAATATTGAAATTGAATTAGGATTTGTGAATCTACGACCCCTTAGATTTTAGGCAAATATTTTAACATTTTAACCCCTAAAGGACCAACATGCGTTTAGGGGTTGTATAGAAATTTTGGGCAGGTACGTGTGATTAGAAATTTGAATATTTTGGGCTCAAATTTTAGGAGAAGGTAGGGCGAGGAATATCTTCATGTGTATCAAATTTCATGACATTTGGAGATATGACTCAAAAGTTATGGCCTAATATGTTGCTTTTTTTGGTAAGTGGGCAGTTCGGGTCTTCGGGACTTCGGGCAGATCAGAAAAAATCACTTTCTTAAAAAATGAAAATTTTAAACTGGTTTTCTACATTTATATATAAGTGGAAAGCTTTGAATCATTCCATTTCAATCAAAGAGTCAAAAGTTATGAGGTTTTTTTGTTTGCAGGCAGTAATGGATTCTCCACTATCAAAGAAACTTTGAAGTTGTTTATTTCACTCAAATTTCAATATTTAAAAAAATAAATAAAACCCTAGGATGTAGATTGATTATTACAACATTACAACCATTGGGATTGTCATTTTCTAATTCTAAAATTAAATTCTTAACAATTTAGTATTATGAATCATTCTCTACTTCTTTTTACTTACTATTTTTTTCCTATATGTTGTACAATTCCAAATGACATGAAAATTTTTGAGCATATCTCCATCTTGTTTAGGAAATTGAATTCAAAGAGGCACCACCATTTTCAACATTTTTTCCTTGAGAAGTGAGCTTGTGAAGTGTAGCTGCCCAATTCTTTGCAAGACTGAAAAAATGGTTTAGGGGAATTTGAATGCTTATATCTTTTGATCCACATGGTGGAATTTTCTGAAATTTTTACCACATGTTTTGTAGACATTAGAGTTATTTGTAAAGTCCAAAACCGGTGTTTTCATGGTGTGTTTTCCTTTGACTGGTAATAACTAAAAGCTTGGATTATTCAATGAACCTTTTTCCACCTTTCTAGACTAATTGAACCCTTACAAATTCAAAAATCTAATCATTTCAGATGTTTAAGTTATACATTAGAAGATATGGAGGTTGAAAGTTGACCATGAGTTTCATGCCCAGTTTTTGTTGTATGAAAAACAATGTGAAATATCGTTCATAAACATAGTAATAAATTTACATTTGAATTTGTAAATTTGATCTTTAACCTTTCTAAAGCTACTAGAACTTTTACTACTCCATTTTGTGATCTTAGGAATTCTTTTGAAAAAACAAGGCATGAAACTTTTGGAGGCTTCAAAATTGAAGCCTCCAAAAGTTTCATGCCTTGTTTTTTCAAAAGAATTCCTAAGATCACAAAATGGAGTAGTAAAAGTTCTAGTAGCTTTAGAAAGGTTAAAGATCAAATTTACAAATTCAAATGTAAATTTATTACTATGTTTATGAACGATATTTCACATTGTTTTTCATACAACAAAAACTGGGCATGAAACTCATGGTCAACTTTCAACCTCCATATCTTCTAATGTATAACTTAAACATCTGAAATGATTAGATTTTTGAATTTGTAAGGGTTCAATTAGTCTAGAAAGGTGGAAAAAGGTTCATTGAATAATCCAAGCTTTTAGTTATTACCAGTCAAAGGAAAACACACCATGAAAACACCGGTTTTGGACTTTACAAATAACTCTATTATACTACAAGATCCTATGGTTACATGTATCAAAAAATGTTTTTATCAAGGAAATTGGTAGTTGTACTAGAAATGGTAGTTTTCGAGCGTTTTTGGGGAATACATAGTCATGGAACTTTAGGGGTTTAGGTTTTCTTCGATTCCCATTCGTAAAACTACAATCCCTTAGGCGCACATTTAAACATTCATATTGCATTTGATGTCCAATACTCCGATTTAGCAAAGATGTTGTACCATTCATGAAAGACAAAAACAAACCTTGTTTATTAAAGTCTTCCTCAACTACAAATGGTAATCACCTACTCTTGGTATATATGAGCATCTAAAGCCCTAAGCTTACATCCCTTCAATTAGAAGGACAATAATCATCATCTCCTTTCACCTCTGCCCCACTACTCTCGCATCCTCGTCTGTATCCTACGTCTTCATCGCTCGATGTGTTCTCCATACCATCTGATGAAGATCCTGCACCTTCTACTTGCTTACTTCTCTTTGCTTTCCTTTGCTTGATTGGCTTCTTGTATTCCTCTTTTACTTTCAATATGGCTTTGCTCATTTCTTCCCTAGAATTTAGACACGCAACCGGTTTCATTTTCCTCTTTGCAACAGGTAGGCATGTATGAAGGGGGGTTCTACCTGCATTCAATTTCTTCACTGGTGAAACTGCGAAAGGTTGCATAGGTCTTTTTTTATTACCTTCATTGCCTACTTTGACCTCTAATTTCACTGCCTGGGGACATCCATGAATGATTATGTTTGTGGCCCTCGAAGATTGCGGTGGAGAGGTTGCTGATTTCAGATTGCATCGTGGCGGTGCGGTGTGCAAAGCTAAATTACGTTTCATCTGTACCAATGTCACATCTCCATCATCATCGGTGGATGATAATACAGTGGCAGTAAATTCGATGCAAGGCTGCTTTGCCTTGCCAACATTAACAAGCCGATGTCCAAGCCCTAAGCTCCTTGAACCGTCCGGATCAGGGTTGTCTATCCCGACGTGACGTGGGCTTTTCCCGTCCGGATGTCATGACGCGTCAGTCGTGACGAGTCAGGACGCGTCAGAGGCCGTCCCAAATGCTGACGGCGTCGTCGACGGCCTGGATGAAGTCCGTCGACCGTCGAGGAGGCCGTCCACCGTCGACAGGGCCGTCCACGAGGCCGTCGATCGTTAACAGGGCCGTCGAGGAGGCCATCGACCGTCGACAGGGCCGTCGAGGAGGTCGTCGACCGTCGACAAGGCCGTCGAGGAGGCTGTCCACCGTCGACAGGGCCGTCGAGGAGGCCGTCCACAAGGCCGTCGACCGTTAACAGGGCCGTCGAGGAGGCCGTCCACCGTCGACAGGGCCGTCCACGAGGCCGTCGACCGATTAGGGCTGGCCGGCTGCAAACTTCAGAGCCTTGTAACTTTTGCAAAAAGTCTTCAAATTGGGCAAATGAGATGTTTTTCGGCATCTACAGTTTCTGTAGATGCCGAAAAACATCTCATTTGCCCAATTTGAAGACTTTTTGCAAAAGTTACAAGGCTCTGAAGTTTACAGCCGGCTAGCCCTAATCGGTTCAATTCTATCCTGGACGGTCCGGTCGACGGTGGACGGCCTCGTCGACGGCCCTGTCGACGATTTTTCATCCTCTGTCGTGGATTCTGTCGTGAATTTCATCCTGACGGACGCTCGGCTCCCCGTCACGTCAGCGGACGGACATCCTAACGGACGGACGTGACGCGACGGAAGCAACCCTGGTCCGGATTTTGGCTACTAGTTCCAAATATGGCACCCGGTGCACCGCTCCGAGGTGGTTTTGGGGAATCTTGCATGAGCTCTTCTCTACGTTTGAGTGTATTGCCAAAGCTTGGACTCTCGGCCTCTTCTACACGTTCAGTACCATTTTCCTTTACTGCAATTGTATTGATCGGGACCTCTTCATTGTCCATACAACCCCTTTCTCCATCATTTTCTTCATCATTATCCTTTTCTTGAACCCCTCCTGTGGATGGAGATTGACAAATACGAATGCCTTCATCCGTACCACCATCCCCACCATCGGGAAGTGTTGTCCCATCCGCCTCCGCTATCTCTACAAAAGCGTCCTCCTTCTGCGATAGAATAGATTCGCTATTCAAAAACCCGGATCCATCCACGAATCTTGCTATACGAGGTTCATCTTCACCGTACCCATCATTCTCCTCATCGGAGTGAAAGTCATAGATGCTTGTATTATTGCCTCTCCACTCACCATTCGTTGGACTAGGACTATGGTACGTTTCGTCATACAAATTGTCCATGTCATTGTCCTCGTCACCTTCATCCCGTTGGTCAAGTGGATGAAGTCCATCATCAATGTCTTCCGCATCGGAGGACTCGTAGTCCACATTGTCTTTGTACCATTTCTTCTCATCCTTGTTCTTCGATGCACCCACAACTTTTGAATTGGTGTACACATACACCAAGTCCGCTGCCCGGGTTGTTGCCAATTTGTTCCGAGATTTGTTGTGAACATAAGAGTAGCTACTCCAATTACGTTCACATGCAGATGATGACACCGGTTGGGCCAAAATCCTCTTGGCAATGGGAGCAATTAGCTTCCTACATGCACCTTCAAAATCCCACCAAGCATGGGCCGACAACATTTGTTCTTGTGGCTCCAACATGGTATCGAATGGAGGGTCCCTATAGCGGAAGGCTGCAAATTCCTTCACCACCTTCGCGTACTCTTCGGTAGAACATATCTTCGTTAGAACGTTCTTGCATCTCTCTGTTGCATTTTGATCGTCGGCTAGTTCTTTGTCGTGGAGAAGATACGGATTCAAAAGAGCGCCTGCATAATGGAGGTCTGTCTCCCCCATCTTTCGTCGTTTTACGAAGGACTCCTCCAGTGGTATTGCTCGGTCAAGGTCCAAACAAAAAGGTGCTTTTCGTAGACCAAACACATGTTTTTCTAAATTCCGCATAATATGCAATACCTTCCCCATGCACGGCGTCTTTGCATCCAAATCACGTAGACCGAATACAACTGGGGCTGTCAGTTCCCGCACATTGGTCAACCGGTCCCAGAAATGCTCATCCACAACTGTATTGTACACTTTCCTTGACTGCAATCGTGATTTGCCTTTGTCTCTATCATCCAATGTGTTCACGTACGCCACCCATTGTGGATCCACCACACTCTGCTTCAACGCATCCTTCACTTCCAACAAGCGGTCAATCATGTTGAAATAAGAAGCAAATCTTGTTTCCAATGGCTTCAACAAACTGAACCTCGTCTCGTATTTCCGAAATATGGCAAGTGGCATGTACCTCTTCCTGAAGAATTTGACAACAACCTCGGCAGCCTTCACGTAATCTTTGATCCATGGTTGCTTCGCCCAATCCTTAAGCAACAAGTTCAAGGCATGCACCACACATCCTTGAAAATATATGTGTGGATATTTATGGGACACCAAATTCCATGCTGTAGGGTTTGTATTGGTATTATCCGCAGTCACTTGCACTACATTCTTGGGGCCCACTTGCTCTATGAATTCTTCCAAGATAGAAGCCACATACGGTGTTGTCTTCTTCTGTCCACTCGTATCCACCGATCCAAGGAATTGTTCATCTGCTGAAGATATGAGCATTGCATTTATTAATGGACGGTTCGTCACCGAGTTCCATCCATCAAAAGACAGTGTTGCTCCGAACTTCCTTACACTGTCTTCAGTCCTCAGAAGCAACTTCGTTTGAATATCTGACTTCGCTTGCTCAAGCAATTTATGTCGCAGACCATTGTATGATGGAGGAGTGTAGGACTTTTTAAACTCAGCCGTCAACTTCACCGCTTCCCAAAAGGCTGGATTCCGAGCTACTGAAAATGGTATATTCGCCGAATAAAAAAAATGAGCCCACGTTGCATGTAATTTGTGTCTGTTGACTTCATCAAATCCATCCACTAGCCTACTCTGCGTTGCAGGCCTACTGCTTGATGCCCTCGAAGTATGCCGATTACCACCTAATTCCGTATTTGGAGTTATTTGCGAACCCACAGCGACCACTTCTTCTGGTGCGGTGCATGAATCTTCTTGCGTAGAACACGGCGTGCCCCTATCATTCAAAAGATTGCTTGTGGACATTGGCATGTCGTTGCCATCCGTTCCGTCTGCAACAGGTCTTTTGGGAAACAGCCCTTGGCAATTAACAAATAAGGATTTTGTTCTGGATGTCAACTGCGAGCACAAGCCGATGCCCCTATCACGTTGTCCCGTAGGGCCTTCATATCCCAAGTGGCTCAACATACGGCTAGTTTTTCGGGCGAACACATACTTGCAAGCCTTGCATTGTATTTTGTTTGTTTCCGGGATCGTGTACCAAGTGGTGAAGTCTTTGCTCATATTGAATTCTTTTTCCCTTCAATTGTAATTGGTAACGTTAGCACTGTGTTGTAAAAGTCCACAATCAAATAAGCACTGAGTGCAAAAAGCCTTCAAAATGAAAGCCCCTCTTCCACCAAACTATGCATTACCAAGCAAGGGACACAAATAAATTTGCAGCGCCTAGCCCTTGGAAATCTTAGTGTTCAGTTCATCAGGAGTGCTTACAAATGACTTCTCTCAATCTACTTATAGTAAACTGAGCGCAGCTGACCGTTGGGGCGGACAGTCAAATACCCGTTGCAACAGTCGCTGAATCGAAGCGGACGGCAAACTCGGTCGGGGCGGACGGCGACTTCGGTCCAGGCAGACTGGCTGTGCGTAAAACATATACAGTAAGGTCTACTTCATTTACGAATTCTTGCTGTCACATGGAAAAAAAAATCCCTTGCTGTTGCCATCTTTGATGCCCTCCCTAGGGCTCAAAAATTGTTATTTTTACATTTAATTTTCTGCACAAGATTGTCTCTATGTTCATAACACATGCGTCAAATTTCAAGGCCAAAAGATTTGCCCAGAAAAAGATATTTCAAAATCTACATACATGTGTGGTTGTGTCTAAAATTCCAATGCTACCAACTTTGACACCCTCCCAAAGAAGCAGAGATTGAGAAATTAAAATTTGGCCATGAAATTCTTGGCATGAGATCATCTCAGTGTTGATAATATGTATGCCAAATTTCAGGTTCTAAGGATTTGCTCATACAAAGCAACTTCAAATCTACCGACAGAAGTAGTTCTTAGAAATTTTTCGACAACTATACATGTTTACTGAAAATATTATTTTATTGAAAACACCTCCAGTGTTTACCCATAAATGTCCAAGGCCTATTTTGAGCTTCGACGAATTTGTTCAAATTGAACAAACAACAAACATTTTTATAAGTTGTATATTTCTTTTTCTGCATGGTAACCGTGCCAATTGAAACTAGGTATATTAGAGATCATATATAAAAACAAAACAAATCAAAATCAATTAAGAATTCAAAGATTATAATATTCAATCATAATTTCTTACATCCAATACCATGCCTCTAATAGCATACATTCCACATCAAAAAGTATTGTGCATAGTGAATACGTACATTGACTAATTGATATATACATAAATAGATAGATAAATGAATAGATAGATAAATAATTCCATATATATGTTCATATTAAAAACCGATAATAAGTCAAAGCATATTCCGTGTACGTTTACCTAGTATTGCTCTATCCTTCTAAAATCCACATCACCATCTAACCATCCATAGTCCATACAATACGATGGTTCAATCAAAAACTCATACAAGACGTATAGGTCCATGTCTACTTTGTTTTACTACTACTACCCTCTCCCGAACCACGAGACGATTCATCTTTAGTGCGTCGAGCTGCACTTCTTAGACTTTCTCGACGAGGTTGGGCCTCAGGGCTTTCAGGGCCAGCTAGTCGTGCGGATTTGTTAGTCCGCTCAACTACTTTGAATGCTTCTGCCGTATCCACTGTATAATCATCATCATCTTCCAGCTTCTGTTTCTTCTCTCTTTTGGGAGTCAAATCCACAGACCTCAACTTCAAGGCTGATAAAGTAGACTGCAATCGAAGTAAGACCTCGTCTACCACTTTGTTGGCCACTTCAAATGAGAATTCATTCAATGATTTTTCGGTTGTACATCCTTCGAATAGAAGTGTCCTCCACTGCTTTATGATTTCCCCAACCCGCCGGTCAAATGCCTCCACCACCTCCACCATTGGTTCGCTTGTGTTCCATTCCACATCTATGTCCACGGAAGCACAATATTCGGCAGCTTCTTCCAACTTTGACAACAACAAGGCCCGACCTATCAAACCGTGGTCGTATGCCGCATATTGTTCCTTGAATTCTTCTGAATCCTCCACGACAACCCATTCTCTACCTTCCGTTTTCTCCACGTGCTTCTCTGGAAACCGGAAGAACTTATTACGTTGCACGCTCCAATACCCCCCCCATGTCGTGACAAAACAATTCACGACCTTCATCATCGTCAATTGAACGGGCACGTATTTCCACCTCGTTTGTTTGGGTCATCCAATTGAAAGCATTCACTGGACCACAGACGTCATCGTACAATGCATGCTTCCGTTCTGTTGGGTTCCATTGTAGAGGTTTTCCCCAATGCTTATAATTCACAAATTCGTATGGCCCTTGGTCCAATGGAAGGGTCCACCTATTGTATTCCTGGCCGGGGGGCATAACATCCAAGAGTCCAAACAATTCATAAAACCTAGGACTCAAAGGAGAACGACATTCGGCACAAACCGAGCTAAACATTGATGCTTTAATGATGCACCGCACGTGAAAAGTGTGGCCACAATGGCCCAAGGTTATGACTCCTTCAGGTCCAAAACCGTATTGGCAAATTGTACAAATACCATCCAACATTTTATGACCTGCATCAAAATTATACATAACACGCTTCTCCTTGTTGTTGATGTGTGCTGAAAGCGTTTGGTAAGGGACCCATCCTTCCTCTACTTCCAAGGCCCAATTGATATTTCCACCCTCCGTTTTCTTTGTGTGGTTCAAGCGCTCCATCATAGCATCTATGTTTCCCCAACATGTGATTGAAGCACTCTCAATTGGATGGCGATCCACCTCGCTCTCGAACTTCTTCAAATGTTTCTCGACGGCATTGCATTCATCGTTTCCCTTCAATGCAATCATACGAAGCTTGTTCATTTCTCGAGCTGCTAACAAGGGTGGGTCTTGAAGTTTTTGTACCCATCCGAACCAACGAGACTCCGATCCGCTCCTAGGCAAATATTCATCCATGGCCTGCACTCGTATCATTTGATCCAACTTGGACTGAAGAAGGGCTTTTTCGGCATTGGACTGGTCCAGTTCTTTTTGCAAGTCAAGCCAACTTTTACGGCCAATCGGCAAAGTTCGTTGGTCTGGCTCGACATGAGCTTTGACCTTGTCCATTGGAAGAGAGAGTTGATCACTACCTTGAGTCCCTTGACTTAGCTCAATACATTTCAATGATTCAGCCATCCTTTGAATCCTGTCCGCGCGTTTCTCTTCTTCAAGTTCACTAGTGAGCGCAACCCTCAACCGTATAATATCTCTTCCTCTTTCTTTTAGCTCCTGCCTCAATTGAGCGTGCCTTTCTTCACAATGAATCGCGGACGTGAGAATTGGTAACATTTGATCGGTGAAGTGCAGGAAAGCCGTCGCACCGCTCAATAGTGTAGGAGCTAGGGACGCTAATTCATCGGCAAACGCACCAACCCTTGGAGCCAATTCATCTATCCATGTGGCAGTTCTTATCAATGCCAGAGTGGCATGTGGAAAGTTAGCGGGTTTATATACTTTCTTCGGTGGAGTACTGCTTTCCGGCTCGTTCTGCTGAGTCTGTTGCTCAAATGGAAACAAACGTTCTTCAATTGTCTTCCACTTCATACTAAGGTCAAGCAAGCCTTCCAAATGCGGAATCTGTGGCATTGCAACAAGATTCTTGAAGCTAGTCGAGTCTAAACTTGACAAATGTGGATACTTTTTTATAAACTCATATGTATCCACTGTCACATTCGTCTTTGTAGCATTAGGTTGTTGCACATTCGTTCTTGACAGGTCCTCTTGAGTGATTGGAGTATACAATGGGCTCTCCGATGTTGGCAACTGTGGATTTGGAGCTGCATATCCCAAACTATCTAAAACACCGCTGTCTACATAATGTCCAATTGTAACATTGGCCCCTGCAACCTCTTCGTCCGTGGGGTCCGTCTTCGGAGAAGACAAGCCACCATTTTTGTTGACAAGCTCTTCCCGGTTGGGAGATTTGTTTTGGTCATTCACATGAACCGCAGAAACGTCCATAACTTTCGATGTCGTCTCCCTCGAATCCAACTGCGGTTTCGCACATGCGCTTGCTGAGGCCATCGTTGTAGGCATTGCTGGATTTTGTAAGCTTGGTTGTACCCTCTGCGCCGTCTGCAGCCAGGAATCAGGAATATCCTTTTGATTTTGCTGCAGCAGTAGAGGATTCTTCTTTGTTGTTTGGAACGTGCTCCAATCCACCTTGCGTTTCAATCTCAGTTCTGCATACACCATGGACGCCAAGCTGTAGTTGATGTACCCTTTAGACATTGGTTTAGGGCCAAACATGGCCCCCTACACCTCTGTCGCTCGATGGACAAAGTGCGGGTCAATGCAACCGTGTGGTTTACAGTTGAAATCCGCAGTCTGGTGTGCGTGTGCATCCCGAGGCCACAACTTGTTGATGTGGTACATTTTAACGTATTGCTTACATAGTTTGGAGGTCCAATAATCTGCGGTCTCATTTTCCCAACCGCTCTCTGCTATGATGTTCGGATCATCCAAAATTTCATAGTGTAGTCCATGTGTAGTCCCCTTCACTTTATTTCGCTTTTTCTGGTCACCTCCTGAATTCATCCCATCAGTACCTGCACCGCTATCTGTAGCCATGATAGAGAATCCGAATTTACAAGCCCTTACAAATCAAAATTCTGTGAACCGGAGGGTATGAAACGTGTCTTCGTAATACAATCGGTCAAAGCTTCGACGTGAAAAAGTAATGACCCCTTCTCTCCGCCAAGTAGGAGCAACTAGCACCACGCACTCACACGTGGCAATAGGCAGCACATCCGACTTGGGTCACTTCGTGAGGAGAGAAGAAGTGAGGGAAAATGAAGGGGCCGTCCGACCATATACCCGTCCGCCGCCAGACCTAGACAGGTCCGGCACCGGACCGACGGACGGCCAGTGCGGACCGTCGCCGGACGGGGCGTCCGCCTCGGGTCGTCCGACGACAGGCCCATCCGGCGGACCTGTCGTCCGACCGCCCAACGTCCGGCGGACGACTTCGCCGTTCGACCGCCCCTCGTCCGCCCTTCGGACCTACCCGTCCGCCTTGACGACTGACTGGGCGTCCAACAAAGGCGTCCGCCCTACCGACCGCTTAGATTTCAAGTCCAAACTGAACATTGGATATTTGGATTCCAGAAGTGAAAAGTCGACATTGGATTCCACAAGTCCAAAGTGAACATTGGGTTCTCTAGAAGTCATATTTAAAGCTTGAAACCCTTAAAGGACCGTCAATATACTTTCACCAAAAGCGCTCCAATTGCCTCCAAGAAACCCAAACTGCCATTTCTAGTACAAGTACCAAAATCTTTGGAAATTTTTTTTTTTTGACATATCTGATCGTAGGATATTGTATTGTATAGTATCAAAATCATGTGGTAAAAATTTCAAACATTTCCACCGAGTGGATTACAAGATATAAGCATTCAAATTAACTGAAATCATTTTTTTTACACTGCGAAAGCCGAAAAGCAAGGCAGCTGCACTTCCCAAGCTCACATTTCTATGAAAAAATGACCTAAATGGTTGTGCTTCTTTGGATTTGTTTTCCTACAGAAGTTGGGCACATGCTTAAAAATTTTCAAATCATTTGGAATAGTACAACGTATAGGAAAAAAATAGTGAATACGTAGTAGTAGAGAATGATAAAACGCACTACATTATTTACAGTTGAAATATAGAATTGAAAATTCCCAATCCCAAATTTCCAATGGTCGCAAATTTGAAATGTTGTAATAATGTATCTACATCCTACGATTTTATTTTCGTCCCAAAATATTGGAAGTTGGGTAAGATAAAGGATTTCAAAGTTTATTTTAGAGTAGGAAATCCAAAATTACCCGGAAACAGAAAATCCACATCACTTTTGACTCATTCATCAAAATGGAATGATTCAAAACTTCACGCGTATCCAGAACTCTAGAAAATGAATTTGTGGAATTCTTGTTTATGAAATAAGTGATTTTCTCTGATTTGCATGAAATGCCCTGTTACCAAAAAAAAGTAACATATTAGGCTATAACCTTTGACCGGTGTTTTCAAATGCCATGAAAATTTGGTGCATATGACAAATCTTCCTCGCCCCCACATTGGTCAATTGACTCAATTCCATTCAAATTTTAGCCTCAAATCTAGATATCCCCGCTCGTAAGTAGTAGGTACCTACCCAAAATTTCTATACATCCCAAAAAAAAAGTGCGGGCTTTTAGGGATAAAAATGGGAAGGGTTGGAAAAAGCATCCAATGTTCAATGTATTATGTATGTGTGAAATTGAGTTTCATTCTGCACATTAAAATTTTTAAAGAAAGTAAGTCCTCAACCCTACACCTTATCCGAATAGCATCGACGTCCACTTTTGTAGAGTGTAGACAAGCCCAAACCCTAAACCTTAAACCCTAGAACCTAAACCCTAGCTTCTTCATCATTTTTGCATTATAGGAATATGGGTGTCATATAAAATAATAAATAGTGAAAAGAAATTGATGAATGATTTAAGGATCCAACACATTATTAATTTAAAAAATGTATGCACCCTACTTTAATAGAGAAAACATATACTCTTTACATATTTCTAAATGCAAACCAGTAAGGCAGTAAGGGGTAAAATCATTTGAAGTACACTCCTTCATATTTACATTCACTTACATTGAAATGAAGGATTCTATAATTTTTCACATTTTGAAATCTTTTTTCAAGTATAATTGCATCATTTTCAAATTTCACTCATCCTCTAATGCAATCATGAATGTCACCATCTTCCAACTGTAGAATTGTAGAAAGTATGGTGATACATTTATCTAATTTGTTTAGAAATTGTTATATTAGGCCCTTACAAGTTAGAACTTGAGAGTTGAGAATGTCTTGCAATAAAATATGGTTATAAAATATAAATCTCTCCCTTTATTGTTAACCCTTAAAGGACCAAGGCCATTTTTTTGTTACAAAACACTCAGAACTGTCATTTCTACTGCGTTCACTATAAGAAAACCAAGAAAATACTTTTCTTTGGATCTAACCTTAGGATCTTGTACTTTACTTATCTAGGAAAAAGTGGCAAAAATATCAGATGACTTTGATCGCTATTCATGGAATTTTTTGGAACTATGGAGTACGGAGTATGGACCTTGAATTAAAATTTTTGAAGGAGTTTGAAGAACTTGGATGGGAGTTGAAAGTCTAAGACAAAAATTTCAAGAAAAATAGGCTTGATTTTCATTATTCAAAAAATTGTTAAGTACAAGTAAGTCCAAGATTGAAAGAAAAACTAAATCATTAATAGCTCTAACATGGGATTGAAATACAATAATCTCAATGGTGAGATTGTTCTAGTTTTTTTCAACCCTCCATCCCTTATTTTCAATATTTTGAGTTCATTGGATCATAGATGTTGTTATTGGGAATCAATTGTGAAAAAAATTACATTCCATGGAAGTTAATCAATTTTTTTATCTTCTGAAGAAGTTTTTAAAAACTAAAAACGAGGATCGAATTTGAAATTTCAGCCCGCAGGTACTACCACAAATCCCATGTTTCCCCACAAGGGCCAAAAGTGAATGATCCTTTAGGATTCCAACTTTCAATTGGAATTTCATTAAATTTGAATATTCCTTTGTCAATTGTCATAGAAGGTGTGTTACTATGTTTGGAACAATTTGAATCACCTGAATTTCAACAAATGATATTGACAATTTCCAATATTTAAGACTAGTATCATTATAATTTCCTAGAATTACAAATTCTTCCAAAAGAAATTAATTTTTGTTGAAATTGAAAACGTACTACAGTAATATAAATCATTCCTCTCTATCAAGTCCTAAGGTGAATTTTGGATACATGTAATTTGAACATTGAAACCTAAAGTCATAGTTATTCCATGAAGTGTTCAAATTCCCCAAAATGCATGCAAATTGCAAAGAGAATCTAGCATTTATTTCTAATTTTCAAGAAGATTTAACATCAACTTGGCTGGTTTCAAAACCTAAACTAGTGTAAACTGTTTACTCAATGAATTTCAAGAATTCAAGTATCGATGTAAGGTAGAAGCACCCATTATTTTCAGTGTATCCATAGTTTGACATTAGAGTTTCTTACAAAGTGTCCCCACTAGTACCTTGAAACTTTAGTTGTGCTTGGTGGGTTCTGATTATTTTAGATTTTGGTGTGAGAATCTAGGCAGATTTACTAGGAGTGCTGATTTAGGTGCTCTACTAAGTCCTCCTTTGAAAATTCACAGAAATTAGATGCCTTGTCCAAAAATTCTAATTTTTTTTTTAAATTCATGATTTTCAGTTGCCAATACTACAAAAATATTCTTTATAGGAAAAGGTGCCTCCAACTATGCTGAAACTGCTAACTAACTAACTTCGGCTGTAATGGGTGCTTCTACCTTAGGTCTTTGAGGGTTTCAAACTCCCCACCCCTCCGTCCGTTCTTCCGTCGGTGCCCCCGTCCGCCCGTCAGTCTGTCCGTCTCTGCGTCCGCCCCCGACGGGCGCCGTCCGCGTCGTCCGTCCCTCGGTGAGTCCGCCCGATGTCCGTGCGATCTAGCGGACGCCGATTTCTGTCCGCTGGATTCTGGCGTCCGCCTCTTGGCCGTCAGATGAGCATCTGGCCGTCCGCCTCGGTCCGGCCGTCGGCTCAGCATAAGAAGCGGGGCGGACGGCTCATTTTGCCACAACCGTTTCCCTACAGAGTGGACGATCCAGTGCCTGATTTTAATCTGTGGCTCTGCGCGCCCCTTCCGACGTTGTGTGCAAACAGTTGTGCTTCATTAATCATCACTAAAATGCTTCACGAACTTTAGTTGAAGTAATGATCAGGCTCTGAGGGACTACAACTTCATCTAAACTGCATCGCACTGTAACTTTGAAGCATTTTGATTTCTTATTGCTGGAATTAGTGTGAATGAAGTCATCAAGTGCTCTCATTTTAGTCAACGCCACCATGCCTCGTGATGAAAACAAGAAAAACAAGGGGAAATCCCAAAGCATAAATTGGGATGATTGGAATGATCCAATGTGTGTTGGTGAACCCGGATGGGAGAGTGAACTAAAGAAAGTTTGGACTGCCACTACGTGCAAGAAGTACGTGAAAATGACGCACATTGCCAAATTGTGGGCATCGGACCGTGCAGCGCAACAAGTTCGCCGTTGGGAAGGGCAAACATCCACGTGTCTCAGTAGGCACTTTGTTCACCAATATGATGAAGTGACGCGTAATGCTGGTATACGTGACTCCAAACCAAATGTCATGAATTATACGAACATGGCCATGGTCTGGGCAGAGATTGTACTTCACAAAGATGTTGATTGGCGCACAATATATGGAAAAGATGTGGCGACTCTCAATCGCAACGAAGCAGTCATTTATACGAGCTGGACTAATGCAAGCGATTGCATGCCCGAATGGTCCAATCGAGGCCAATTTGGATTTCCTGCAATAGTGATGCCGGATGCAGACGAGCCCGTCCCAGATGATGATGATGATGTTGAAGAGGCTACTGCACCCGTGGCCGGTGGAGAGAGGCATGAACGTAGAGAAGCTCGAGAGGACATTCAATACGAGCATGAAATGCGTGAGGCAATGCGGAGAAGCATAGAAGATCGTGGTCTACAATATGGTTACGATGGGTACTATGGACATGAACGTGGTATACATGACCCACGAGGTGGGCAAAGTCGTTCTCAAATTGTAGGAGGAAGTCGCGGAACCGCGCACAATGCTCCTTCTACCCAAGAAGGCTCACAATACCATTCGAGGTCTAGCGGAGGTGGTTCATATGGAAATTATGGGCATCATGGAGGGTCTTACCATGGCCGTTCAAATGAAGGAGGCTCCTACTATGGAGATTCAGTTCCTCCTCCAACCTTTGGAGGGCCTCATTATGGGAACTATAGACAAGGAGGAGCGGGAAGCGGAGCAGGAGACGTGTATGGTGGAGGACCATATATGGGGGTGTATGGATCTAGTTCTGTAGGCCATAGTCAGAGAGATGATACCGACTCAGATTCCGAGTGAAGTACAATAAAAAGACTACACTCTTGTAGTGGCTAGTCCGCACTACGCTGTAATGATTGTAATCCACTGCCATGTACCGTAGGTGGTGGCAAGCATGGTATTGTAATGTTGGTGAGGGGTACTCACGAACCTATAAGTATTTATGAAAATATAAATTTTTGAAATGCGTGAGTACAATATTGGATCTATGGATGGGACCTTTGACCTATAGTATTAAAATTAACCAATGTGTAGCTATTGTTATTATTTAAATATGAATATTGCATCAGAATGTTTTCCCCTCTTTTCTAGTACTCCGGTTACAATGCCTCCTCGAACATATATTTGAAACATAGTTTTAACAACTTAGAATTGTGAAGTAGAATTTAATAAGCTAAAAACTTGATTGGAGTTATGCTTGTTATGCCTTTGAAACTAATATTATCTTGATGACCCATTTTGAAAATTGTAAAAATTGTCAAGGCAGTACTTGGTCATTTGGGGGTTAAAAGAAATAGAAGACTTACATGTTAGTTTATTTAAGTTTAGGAGAATAAAATAAGAGAGGCCCTAATTCCTCATCCGTAGTCCAAAGAGGTTGAATGAAACTTTCACGTGTTTTTTTTCCCTATGTGATCTCTAGCATGTCTATTTAGAATTTTTATGAGAATAAAATAAGAGAGGCCCTAATTCCTCATCCGTAGTCAAAATTCAATGACATTCCAACCTCTCCATATTTTTCTTGGCCCATCTTCACGTGAAATTTGAAATGAATAGGCCATTTACAAAGACGACCCCAAAATGGCTATGTGGCGTATTTTTTGAAATAAAATCAAAACTAGACAATTTCAAATGTGGAATGGAAATTAGTCATAGAACATAAATGTCCTCTGACATTCCAACCTCTCCATATTTTTTTGGGCCCGTCTTCACGTGAAATTTCAAATGAATAGGCCATTTACAAAGTAGACCCACAAATGGCTACGTGGCGTATTTTTTGAAATAAAATCAAAACTAGACAATTTCAAATGTGGCATGGAAATTAGTCATAGAAAATAAATGTCCTATGACATTCGAACTTCTCCATATTTTTGTCGGCCCCTTTTCACGTGAAATTTCAAATGAATAGGGCACTTAGCAAAAAACTCCAAATATCGCAAGGGAGCCTATTTTTTGGAATCTCATAAAAAATAGGCAATTTCAATTTCCAAATGGAAATTTGTCATAGAACACAAATGTTCTAAGAAATTTCAACCTCTCCATATTTTTTTGGCCCTTCTTCACGTGAAATTTTAAATGAAGGCCTTCTACAAAGTAGACCGTTGGATTAGGCGGACGGCACCCGCCCGATCATGGTCGTCCGTCAGATCAATTGGACGGCGGACTTCCCGTCCGCCCGATCGAGCGGACGCGTTTCCGACGTGCATTGCGCCGGCGGACGGACTACTGCCGTCCGACGAGGCGGACGCATATCCGTCCGCCCATCCGCGGCCGTCCGATCACGCGGACGCCCGACCGGGCGGACGCGTGCGCGCCGTCTGATCGATCGGACGGCGGACAGCGCCTCGTCGGGTCGTTCGCACAGGTTTAGGGTGTCCGCCAGGATATAAGAGGGGCGGTTTAGGCCGTCCGCCCTCACTCTTGTTTTCTCCCTTGCATTTTGCAAGCGTGGAGTGGAAAGCTTGGTGGCTTCTTAAGTCTCCATTGGTTCCCCTCCTAGGGAAAGCAAGGGTGATATTATTGGGGCCCCCTTGTTGCTTTTTTTCAAAGTTTTGACGTGATTTTTATCATGATGGGACGAACAAAGAAGGCGGGTAAAAGGAAACTGGAGGAGGTGGCAGGTCCATCTAAAGAGGAGGCAAAAGCAAACAAGCCCTCTGAAGCATTGAATGATATGATGATTAAAGTGATCGTGGACTTCTACGAATTGGAGAGCACGATGTCTTTGCAGATGAAGTATGTTCGCTACAATGAGGACTGTCCTAAAAAATTCAAGGACGACATGTGGCAACGGTTGATGGATGCGGTTTCTGTTCCACAATGGCACAGTGAGATGGATAAGAGTGGCTTTGAGCAGTTATTGAAAAATAAGGTGCATGACGCGTTGTGGAATGCAAAGGCCATCTTAACGAAGTATGGGAAGTTTCACCGTGAACATGATGCTGCATTTCAGCAAGTCATTCTAAGGGCTGAATTGTTTGTCGGCCGATGTGCTCCATTCGCGTCTGCCAGGAATAGACGAGGATCTATGGGTTGGTGGAAAACCAATGATGGAATGGTTGAATTGACGGAAGGCAGGAAGCATCTAATAGCACTTCCAGACACGACGACCGTGATTTATTGTGATGATGTCGTGACCAAAGGCGGGTACGCAACAATTCGGAGGGTGCAAATTCGGGGATGCCGTGAAATACCTGAGTATTGGGAGTTTGCAACAAAGCTATCTAATGTACAGCAGACGCTACCTCATCTTGCAAAGGCGGAACACCAAAATGAGTCCATGGCGGTGCGGATTGGCCATCCCGGAGTGATACGATTTTATGCAGTTCATGCAAGGAGGAATGAAGGATATGCATATTGGTGGAATGGCGGGACCTTGCGGAAGATGATGCATTTGGATAGAACTTATCCAGACAACATACGTATGCACTTGCAATATAGCTCGCCAACAGATGCGGATGTCATTGCCGCGGGTCATCTTGCATGATTTCGGAAGAAACGTACGGAGCTAGCATGGGCGTTGTTGCATATCATGCATGCGGTGCACGATGCAGGATATTTGCACAATGATATCTCACTGGACAACATTATGTTGCACTTTCCCGCGGACGAGTCGCGCGTATACATTGGAGTGTGCGATTGGGGCATCACTTCGTACGTTACAGAACCACCGAAGTCATTGTACGTGTTCACATCCAAACAAGAGATGGATGCTGCTTTGCAAAACCGTTGGTGGGTGACCTCGAAGATTGCATATTTGCACGAAAAAGACAAAAATGTGCAAGTAATTCCAAGTTTATCCATTGCAACGGAGGAGTACGCAGTGTGCAAAATAGCCATGGCAATTAACAGGGATTGCATGTCAGAGGAGTACCACAAGTTGAACATGGAAACGGCAAGCATGAGCAAATTTGATCACCAAGCGTTGGCAATGTCATTTCGTGCGTACTTGGAGCGCCCTTGCAAAGACGGCCTAGAGAATGCGGGCGGTTTGGCACGCATCATCAATCGTTGGACCAGTACTTTCAACTGGCCTATTCCCAATGAACACTTTCGGCGTTCGTATGAATAGATCGGCATAGTATAGTAGCATACGTAAGTATAGAATGATATGTAGTCTATGTTATAGAGAGAATGTACACGTGCGGCATATATAATACGTAGTATATATACGGAGCACCAATGTATGGCAACCCAAATGAAATCTATTATATTTTTTGAATTACTAAAAGCATTTGAAAATTTCAGCTATTAATGTTTTTGATCTTTGATACTTGATAGACAAACGTATTCATGGGGGGGGGATGAGATCAATAGTATTTATTGTTGGTAGATGTTGTTGTGCACATGGATACTTGATAAGGTTGTGTAACAATTTGCATGATGTATAAGGTCTAAGTAGTAAGTAAGGTAGAAGTACCTATTAGCACCCTGACTTGCAATCTGAGTAAATTAGGGTGAACTTCAAGAGAGTTATATATTTTTCAGAGGTGTACAAACGTTTCACAAATGAAATTCAAATGACAAAATTCTTTTTGCGGAGCTCTGAGAAATTTATGGCAATTTTAAATAAAATCATGACATAGACAGATCATGATTCAAAATTCGAAAATGCCATTAACCCCAAAAGGACTGGTGCCCAAAATGCACTTCAAAATACTAAAAACTTGTCCTGAAAGGAATGTCAAAAATCAAAATCTTCATGATTAAATTTTTTTTAAGAAAACCAACTTGTCGATCTTTTTGTTAACTTGTTCAAGTAATAGGGTACATTGTTCCAAAATTTTATTGTGAATTTATCCACCAATTAATATTTGCAACTAAAAAGATGACTAAAATTTCTCTCAAAATCATTTGAATTTCTTCATAGTGATATAAAATTCATAGTTTCAAGTAATAAAAATATAAGATTGATGTTTGAACAAAATAAGATATGCTTATTTTAGCTTAAAGATGATATTTGACCAAATGGAATAGAAACTATGAATTTTATCGATATAAAATTTATATTTTGGTTTCAATTGATTTTGTGCCGATTTTTAATTGAAACAAAAATAACAAAATCAATTGAAACAAAAATTTGATTGAAACAATAGTTGATTATCAATTGAACCAAAAATGGGAGCAATTGATTTTGAGAAAAATTCTAATCGTTATCATTTTTTTACAAAAATTAAAAACAAATATAAGAAAACTAGCAGAAAAAATCCGAAATACTTTCAATTTCTTCCAAAGGTACAAGTAATCAAGTATAAATGGAGATCACTATATATAATTTTCAATTTGCCTTTAAAAAAATTTGAACCAAAAACTACAATAACAAAGACCTCAAAGTCAAATTAGGCTATTAAAGAAAATTAAATTTTTGATTTTATACATTATCAAGAGAAATTCTATTGTAAAATTCTACTTTCTACATATTCTATTTTTCTACAAATTGCTTGATGAAAACTACATATTATTGTAATAATTTTAAAGTAAAAAGTTAAGAAAATTATATCAATTATACTATATATTGGAATAGTTTGAAATTTTCACCATTAATGAATGTTAAATGGAAAACTGAATATTGCAATTGAAATTAAGGATTGATCTTAAAATGAATAAATATGAATGAAAAAGACAATGTATTGTGTTTGACGGATTTCAACACATAGAGCTTGCAATTGCAATAAATTTTTCAATTCTTGGAATTTTTCAAAATTTTAAGTTCAAATAAACAGAAAAGTTTTCAAGCTTCATTTTCTTATTTTAAGTCAAATACCAAAATGGCTATATTGAAAGTTAGAATCAAAGTTGAACAAGGCACATCCACTTTTTTTATGCCTAAATTTTAGGGGTTAATGTGGAATCAATGTAACCACATAAAGATGTTGTTTTCAAGATTTTTATTATTTTATTATTTTCATCATTATTTTAAAATTATTTTAATACTACTTAATATTCAATGTTTTTACTAGTAAAATTTAAATTTCTTGAATTTAGAAACAAAATTATTAATTTTTTTAGTATCAGTTTAATAGGGTCATTTGCCATCATTGATGACTACTGACTATTAACGCCTAAAGGAATTATAAAATCAAAATCTTCATCATTAATTTTTTTTTGGAAAAACCAACTTGTTGATCTTCTTGTTAACTTGTTCAAGTAATCAAGTACATTGTTCCAAAAATTAATTATGAATTTCCCCACCAATTGCAAGTTCAATGCGCCTAAAAGGCTAAAACCGCCTACTTTCACTACTTGTACATGTTGCTTTTTGTAGCCTTCAGCAATGTACAAAGGGTGTACATTGTAGGGGTGGGCGTTTTCAAAGCCCTATGCCCTTTCAACTTCAAAAATTCATAACTAATTCCACAAAACTTCAAAAATTATAAAACAATTTTGGTTAGATGTCAATTCCACTTGTCTTTCAAAGGCAATTTACTGGAAAATATTTTAAGACGTTTCCCCTCCCCAAAATTCAGTTTCAGCTCTTAAATTGACTAGTTACCTTATACGGTGAAAAGTTTTAATTTTTTTTTCAGACATGTCGATGCGGACACCATCACGGACGCGTGGCGGACACGCTCGGTCGGAGCGGACGGGATCGCTTTCGTGGCGGACGCCGGCGGTCGGGGTGGACGGGCGGTCGGACGGACCTCTGACGCCGGCTGCCGGGGCGGCCGTCTGCCTCTGTATTTTACCGGGCGCACTAAATTTCAAAATTGAAATGTCACAGGACGTCCGCGGGGTGCCGGACGCTGACGCGGACGCCCGGATGTTCGCACAGCCCTAGGTTAATGGCCCACATGGTCGATCTTTTATGTTGTTCCCATTGATGAAAGGCGCTTTCTGGTCATCGTGGGTTTGAAGTTTAGAGGCCCATCATCCGGACGGTCACTCGTGTTGGCCGTCCCGTTTTATTCGTTCGAAGCCTTGTTTCTTATCACACACCTTCACCCTTGGCCCTATAGAGCCAGCCACAGGATAGGCCAACGAAAGAACAAGTGAAGATTCAAGCAAAGATTCGAGTGAAGATCAAGAGAAGATTCGAGTTTTGAAGACTTACCCAACTTCACTCATCAACGTGCAGCCAGACACCCTGTGTGTTCCCTAAGCGCGCTCCTCTCTACCCGACAACGGCCTTTGGTACACAATTTCTGCCACACTGTAGTAGAATTTGTAATGTGAAGCACGTACTCATAGAATAATGCCCTCTGTAAGGGCACTTGTCCAGACCACTCCCGATATGATCGTTTCGTGAAGAAACAATCGACTACATCTGGCACGAAAGTCAGAATTTCAATTATCTTCTACATGTAAAGCATGGAAGCACTTCATTCTTAAACGTGGAAAAGGAACATGCAACAACAATTTCCAAAAATAATTAAAACATTAGATTACATACCGAGAACATCTTCAACATGACAAATGAAACTGTCTGTCGTGTAGAACACCTCCTCCTACAGAATTCTACGCCCAAGTGAGGTACTGTGGATGAACTCTGGAATGACAATGTTCGCTCGAACAATATCCTCGTGTCTGAGGAATTGCCGACAAATAGCAATGGGCCGTCCATCTCTAGAGTCTACAACGCAATGCAATACCTCTACCATACGCGTGCTCTCATCTGAGTGTGAATATAGTACATAGGACCCTGGCCAAAACTCCACTTGCACACTATTCATATGATGTACGTGTGAAGACACTATGAAATACCGAAGTCCTAAGTACCACGTACTATACCCCAAACCCCTCTGTATTGGAGGATAAATATCATGCACGCCACCTACATATGTCCTATGCCCATCACGTACTATATCGATATGTCTATGTACAATAGGGAGAGGCATGCACATCAAGTCTTCCCATGAAGGGGATGACAACTGCAACCCCCCAATGTCATTGACATATTGCATGCATGTATGTTCTACTAAAAGGCGTGGATAATCAAAAAACGTACGCCTTCATAGTAAATGGGAGAATGAAGGGTACTATCTAATGTGTACAACAATAGGTACCCATCATTTACAGAATGAAAAAATGAAATGAGTGCTAAGGACACTTGGCGGGCCCCATCCACAGTGTTCAAAATGGCCACTGTGGCAAACGATGGTCGGTTTCGTGTCAAACGAAGTGCACTGTCCACGGCCGCCATCTGCAAAAACATATGGGAGTTCTATGAATACTTAACGTTTTCGAAGAAAATGCTAGTTACTGAACCTTGGAATTCAGAATGCTGGATAAATGATTTTCAACCTCCCGACCTCTCCAATTACACATTCATGAAATCCCATCATCATAAAGGGAGCATGTCATTCTGCAAATGACTGCCACATATTCCTTTATGCCTATTTCGTGGTAATTGCGACTCCTAAGACACTGAGGCCTTTCGATGGGACATATGTCACTGACTTATATTCTCCGTGGACATGCAACGTCCTTCGCCTGCACGAGTGCTACGTGCAAAATGTATGCACCAAGTCCAACAAGCCCTCACAATTCTTTTCAGAAGTACATGGACACTTTTCATGAGATACAACACCTAAAATGTGCTGTGCTCAAGCTCACACATTAACACGGTAACCTTGACTTTAGTACTACAGTGCGAGTTCTGTAAAAATTTTCTGTCATGAGACTCAAGAAAACGGCATACATTTGAATTCCGTCCTACACAACAGGGACATTCTTGCATGCCAAGCTTCACATTCTCACTGCACTGCAAGAAGGGCGTGTAGCTATTGTTCCTTTGACTTCAATAAGGAAGACATATCTCAAAGAAATAAGAAACCAACAAATCGCAAGCAGTACCACAAGTAACAAAGAAAACAATCTGAATAACATTTGTAAATTGAACATTCATGGGCTCTTGTGAGAATGACTGTCATAAGTAACAATTGAATGTGCAAGTCTTGCATTTCATACAAGTAACTACTATACACATTCATAACTATGACCTGCACAGAGAACATCTTGTACAACAAGGACGTCATACATGAATGAGTTCTGAAGAAAGGACTGACATGAATTCAGCCTACACACAATCCGACCACTTCGTCGACCCGCCAATCAAACACTACGACTGAGCGCAGACACTCCTCCGCGCAGCTTCAAGCAACGCGTGACATGAAAGTCTTGCTCATATGCACAAGACAGGCAGTCAAACTAAGAGCACAACAACAGCAGCCCCACTTCGTGCAATTCAAAGCCTCACATCACGAAGTCTGGAAGTGCTCTACTGCTTACTTATGAAGCAGCTTCAATCTGGAAAGTGGCAAGCGACTGTGGCACAACTTCTGCCCGTCCCAGTCGCAACGAATCCGTGGCATACTCAATCTTTCATCCCAGTTTGCGAACTGCTCCGCCTGAGGAACGCCGGAAACTTTGGATAATATACTAACTACATAATTCGCAACTTAAAATAACAGAAATATGTGTCTCTGTCTTACTCTACTTTGCGCTGAAATCAAAGATCCACAGAAGGCCACCATATACTAGAACTCCAGTGCCCGAGGTCAAAAAGCCCTCTTGATTCAAGTCATTCAGAGTTGAAATTAAATTGCACGCATGAATTTCCTTCCATCGTAATATGCATTTTGTACATAAATCATACGGATTATGTGCACGAGAACATGATTTATGATGATTTCAGCACATGATGTTGTTTAAGAACGAAAGGTCTTCAACAACGTACCAAACCGACAATCTGTACAACAAACTGACATCTAACAAAAAAACCAAGTTTCGCAGCTTGAAATAGAACACCTACCTTTATGAGGGCCATGAACGGATGGTGACTCCACCGCCGTTGACATGGTCTTCACAGATCGCCTCTCGATCACAATTCCAGCCAATGGTCTTCAATCAACTGAGAGTGTTCAGACAGAAAATGAAAGTTAGTAAGGGCGCATCTACATCTCTTGCAACGCAGAGCAAGGAGCACTAGGTTCAGCATTCAATTAGAATTTGAGAAGGGCAACAAAAATCCTCGTGACAATATACTCAGCACTACTCGTATTGATTTCTCTCGTGACTTTCAAGATTGCAACCGATCGACTGCAACTCAGACTTCTAGTTGCACACCTAGCTGTAATATCGGCGACCTAAGCTAGAAAACACTTATTTCGATTCACACTGCTCAAATCATAAGTAGGTTGGCTAACGTCCCCTTGCGATGAAAACCAAGTTCACCCGCATTGCTGACAATGGCTCCCTGAACCCAATGCTAACAAAACGAAGAGAAGCATACTCTCGTCGCTACGTCACGATTGTAATGACTGGAACTGTGATCAAGGAGCAAAACAGCCAGGAAAATCTTTCCGAGATCTAAAACGGCAGTGCAATCTCGTTCTGCTGCAAAAGTTTGCACTGTCACCAATTTTCCAAAACCAAACGTCTTCAAAGCCTTAGAGGCTTGGCAATACGCACAGAGCTGAAGCATTCGCAAGGTCTAACACTCTCTTTGCCAACCACGATACCACACTACAATTATATCAGCGCTCCGATCTTGCACTATCTCCAAATGTGTGCACGCATGTGCAACTGTTACATCGAAAATCAAACGGCAAAGTGGAAGAGATAGGATCCAACACATAGAATTTCGGGATGCTTCATCTCTTTGAGGTTTACTCCATCCATATGCCCAAATCTACCACCATGACTGAGTACTCCCAGACGTCATCTCATGAGCATCTACTGCATCCATCACCGACTACACCAAACCTCCGATCTAACAAACACTGTACCAAACATTTGCTCGAACTTGCAACCCAATGCATCGAAGATAAAACAACAACGAAGCATGTAGCAAAGTGGCAAAGTAAAGGATCCAACAAGTGGAACTTAGGCAGGCCCACCTGGACAGGAGCAAGGGAAATGATGATGCAGCAGCAGCAGCTACAAATTGCAAGCACTGAGACCAAAAAATACGGAGTAAAATTTCAACTCCGAGATTGAGATGAACAAGAGCGTAAGAGAAGAGCGGAGGAGATATGGTGTGCTAGGGGAGGGTGCCTTGATACGTTACTTGAGGAGCTTATTGAGGTCGGAGATGGGCTTTGACAGAGTCGAGCCTGGCCACGGTAAGAGGAAAAGAAACCGCTCACGACCCAGAATTCACACTCACATCTCAAACACATAGCCACATACCAATTACAACATAGTCCACCAGCACAACAACAGATGAAGTGCTTCATTTCGAACATCTACCAAGGAATCTGTAACCTTCGTACTCCTGCATGCGGTATGAGTTTCGTTCACTATATTGGATTCATCTTCCAATCGCCAAGAAGATCATACATAACCTCAATAGCATTGTCATGAATTCCGATGTCCCGACATATTCATCCTTGCTAAAGCCAGAGAATTGTCCATGTCACGAAAGAAAACTGAGGTCTCAGCTTGTACGTATGCCCCTGTCACGCAGATTCAGCCAAAACTCTGCACAGAAAGGACTCCAACATGGACCGTTGCCCTAACTGCAATCCGCATTTGTTGACAAGGAATTCAGAATTACAAATACTCAGAGGAAGCAGCGCGCATAGAACTTGTGAGAGACAAGCGCCGCTATCCATTTCAAAAAATTCAAGAGCTCATCGTCCTAATGCTGCCCCAAGCCCGAACCCTAAAACCCACAAGACATGCTCCGAAAACTGAAACACAGTATGTACCCCTTCAAAACCCTCCCTATCAGATCGATCAACCTTGCCATGCTCCACATATTTAGTGCTGCAACTCAATGAAACTATTTCCAAGGTTGCGCCGCATGAAGGCCACATGGAGACGCGCCACTGTTGGCTCTGTCGCAAGAATAGGTATTCCAAACTGATTCAGCTTCGACACGATTTTGACCACATATCCGGATGGATTTCGAATGCACATCAGCTGCAAAGCCATGAATGCATGCGCTCATCTTGGAGCGACGAAGCAGTCGCTCAAGGAATTCTAGGAATGCAGAGAACACGAAAGCAAAAGATCTACCCGAAGTTGAAGGGATGAGCACAATGAAGTAGCGCAAACATTTACTTCCAAAACGCAGTTCACACGCATCCGACAACATTCCCAAATGTAGAACCAGAGAAGCAAAGACGAAGACAAACCCTAAATTCCATCATGACTTGCAAGACGACTTCGGTTTCCGGCGTCTTACCTGACACTAGAAGAAAAGTCTGAAAATTTGCGTTTGTTTCAACACAACTCACTTGACGCGTTGTGTTGAAACAAACGCAAATTTTTAGACTTTTCTTCTAGTGTGATGCTGCAAGCGTGGAACTTAGCGAAGTGCTTCAGCGTCCCTGCAGTCGTGGTAGCCTGCCTCCGCTGACCTCGGCGGCGGCAACCACAAACTAGTGACAGCGCAGCGACAACCTCCAGCGGACTCTCTGTCTCACATCGTTCTTCCCAGGGCCCTCCAGACACACGGGGCGAGTGAATTGGGGGCTGGCGTGGGAGGATCACTACGAAGTGGTGTCGCTCTCCAAGTTCACGCGAAGCGGAAGCCACTCACGGGCACTGCAATCGCAGGTCAGGGGTAACCAAACCGTATGCGGACGTCGTCGGCGCGGAATCAGCGTCAAAAATGTGCAGTTCAGAAGCCAATGCGACCCACTTCTCGCTGGCGCACCCCAATCCAACAGTTACCCCTAATTCCCAAGTACAACTCAAATGTTACCTCCGACAATTGCCTCCTCAAGCGATTCACCGTAGTTTTCGACGTGCAATGAGTCCATCTGCCAACCTGCACTCCTGACCCGTAGTTGTCTGCACTTCAGTATGGCCATCAAAAGCGAGAAACTAGGACACAGAAACAGTGGCAACGACAATGAGGCGCAGCGTCTTGACATACGTCTGCAGTTAAAAGGTTTGTCAGAAATTGCCTTGGGAACTGTTTTTGGAGATCAGTACTCCCCCTCTACTCCTCTACCTCCAAAACGACGGCGCAATGTACCACCGCCGATTAAACCTCACAATCAAAGGCACAATGCAATTGCAACAATGAATTGAAGCAGAAGACCTAACTATAAAATTACCGAAGCAGATTCAGTACTCCCCTTTCATTGGGTAGTACGCAGTCCCACAGAAGTCCCTCTGCTTGTAGACACTCGCTCACAACTTCGCGTACGGTACGCTCTTCTACGCACTGCCTCCTTTCTGCACGTTCCTCTAATTTAATTTTATATTATTTTCCTTTTTTCCTGAGCTCACTGCAAGACCACATTCTCTGAATTTCCCCCTTTGTTTATTTTGAATTGGGCATGACTGCGTCCCTTTTCTTTGTAGGAAAGTCTTTGCAGCACTTCACTGATAGTGAATTCACTGTACCACAATCAGGTCATTTGGAAGTGGAGCTCCAAATCTGCAAGTGAACCGCATTTGACAAATAGCAAGTGAGTCCAAAGCTTACCAATACATGATCATGAAACATAATTGCATTCGTATATTCTTCTCTGTTCCCTTAAATATGCTTGGTTCCAGCATGTTATACATGTACTTTGTAGGACTTCACCTTCTACTGAACTTTCAATGACATAATTAGTATGTGACATGTGCATGTGCTAGGGGCCATGCCTCATTAAATTCATTCAATTTCTATGTACAGATGGATTGACGTACAGGATGGGTGACTCTTCTCCTGGCGCTCATGCATTGCATGCACCGCATCCTTCAAGAGGTCCACATGCCAGTGCACATGATCGATGCGTTGTAGGTACTGTTGGCACGGAGGATGAGGGCTTTCCTCGAGCATGTGGTTCGAGCGCGCGACTGCTTCGCGCGAGCCCATCTACATTTCGTGAACATGGTTCACGAGGTCGCCGTCGTCATAAAACAATTGCTTTGCGTTTGGTTTTTGATGAGGACCGCATTCACACACCTGAGGATGTAGTTCCTCACACATCTGATGAACCACATTCGATTATTCCCACCCCTTGTGAGCAGTCCCTTCATGTGAGTGCACGTACACTTTCTACTGCAGTAGAAGGTACTAGTACTGCAGAGGCACGACTGGGTGATGCAGAGGAGCAGCTTGTCCATGGTTCTACTTCCATGAACAGCGACCGTGACTCCCCAGCACCTCATGCACAAGAGCAGGGAGAATTTCCTGAGGACTTGACGCAATTGGCTTCTGATGAAGCAGTTGGTGACGCATTTGATGGTTTCACTGAGTTCTTCCGAGTGTATTGTGGGCAGGAAGTACGCAAAGGTGATTCATTGCCTACATCATGGACACAAAGACTGCCAATGGCAGACTTGCAATGAGGAGGAGGCGCGGTGTATTGTCGGCAACACGAGTTCTGGTTGGGGCTATTTTATGTGGCGTCCTCAGTCACTGGAGTGCCTATGCATCTTATAGATGAAGATGCCCTTCTGCATGCGGTTCATTTCCTTGGATCTGATACAACCCGTTCTTGACGCCTATCATTGGACAGTGCAGTACATGATTGGACATCATGGCCTGAGGTGGAGGCTACCGTGCATGAGCAGTTGCTATCTCGAATTCGAATGCTTTTTTCATCACAGTTATTTGCCTTATTCATGGTGGACTCAGGTCTTACTCACAAGGCATTACGAGCATTGAAGAGTTTGGAGTCTTCAAGCATGTGAGCAACACCAAAATTTGCATGTACTTGAAGGTATTTTTGCAGCACTCATAAAACGTGTCTCAATTGTATTAATGACTACTGTCTTGAATAGAATTGTTTATGAGGACAACATTTTCAACATCTATGCATTTGTTGCAAGTACATTTACAGGAAGTCCATATTCAAGAGTCTAAATTCTTTTTGTTCATTTTCTTTATTGCACTAAAAGAATTTTGTTTTCATGCTAGACATTTTATGAGGACGCAGCACGTGACGGCTTTGCGTGGGAGAAGACTGATGGATCCACTTATGGCGTTCAGATTGTAGACATTGAGCGTTGGACCACATTGATGGTTATGTTGTATGAACGGCGGTCAGGCGTGGTTTTGGAGGGCATGGTTTACTTCAAGCTTGCTATAGACTCACGCTGCCATTGGACACGAGGTGGCCAGGTTAGAGAACGCATGTACTGAATCTATGAATTTTCTAAATCCGGAACAGTAAGTGAACTTGCAAAGCTAATACTCACTACACAATTGTGTGGATTAGGTTTACGAGGTGTTTCTGGAGCTTCTCCATGACTGAGGTCTTCATAGCTGCATTTCTATAGCAAAGTTCGAAGGCAAAGACACTGATTCAGAGCTGATGGCCCATATTGGGAATGTGGAAGCTTTTCCTTCTGGGGGTCATCTTCTCGACCGTTTGCGGGCCTTCATGCACCATGGTATAACTATTGCAGAGCGGCATCTTTCTGTTTGACTATTTGAGTGCCATGACATGGCTTGCGCGTACAGTGTTGTAACACAAGGGGATGCCAATGCATTGGGTAGTAGCTTCTATGCATGGTGTGTTACCGCCAAGCCTGACTCAACACAAGTTACGATGAGGATCCCTATATGTGTGAGTGACACTATTGAATCTATTGGACAACACTGGCGTATGTCTACAGCACTTTTACTGGTGAGTTGGCTGTGCGTATTACAAATTTCTGTAGGTGCAGAAGTTCTTCATGTTGCATTCATGTATAGTGCACTGTATTTTCTTTAATTGTACATTGTTGCTACTGTTGACAATTGTAGGAAATGAATCCTGATTTCCCTCATGATGTTCACATTCCCATTGATTCAATGGCTGTGGGCCATCCTCACCGAACAGTTCTTGTTGTGCGAGATTAGAACATGGATCGAGTGAATTCTCGAAAGGTATAAAATGTGCTGCCTACTTCTCTTCTAGTACGAGGACTCTTTGAATGGTTTCAGTGATGATGTGTACTAATGGAAATCTACAATTCACTGCAGTTGACACCACCTCCCATGAAAGACCTCCTATACTGTACACGACATGCGGCTATCCATTCCATAGCAAAGCTAATGCAGACATTAGAGCGTGCAGTTCATGATTGTGATGGATTGTTCCCTCGAGGCCCAGATGCAGCATCTCGATTCCAACAATTGCACCACATTCTACAGGTCCATTTCCAAATCCTCTGTTTACATATTTCATTCATACATGAATTTAAGAAATGAAGAAACACGTGGTACCTTACCGTACTCGTAGAGTTAAATGTTTGCAGTTTTTGATAATATCTGAATGCATGTATTGTAGGTAGCACCATTGAGTCTACAAGTGACAGTACAACAAGTTGATCGTCAGGGTGGGGTGTACTTATCGTTAGGCTATGGCCAATCATATGGCACAATATCCAATCGCATTCTCCGCCACATGGATAGCATCTTCAAGGTGTGCACAATTTGAAGGTTGTTCAAAATTCACAGTTTCTGTGATACAAATATTTTCTTTGCAATTGTACTAATGAAATGTATGGTGAACTGGGTTTTGTATTTTTTTGGTAGGTCTTTGATGATGTTCTGTGCATAGAATGAGTGGAGAAAATGCAGAAGTTGTGGGAGTCATATCGGAATTTCAATGAGCAGCAACAGCAGTACGATGCGCCCCGTCCTGGATGGGATTACGGGAACCACCTCTCCAAAAGAGGTACTACCTAAGAACTCTAATTGCCAATTTCTGCACTTCAATAAAGAACAGTATTAATGAAGGCCAATTTTAAGAGCAGTGTCACCATTATGAGAAGTTATTGGAGTTTCTAGTGTCTTCTTAACAGTGAAGCATACTTAATGTGGAGATGATGAATGTCAATGTTCGAATGTTAGAGGATATGGGTACATAAAGCAAGTAACAAGAACGGCTAATTCTTGTCCTCTGCTTTTGTTGTGTTGCAGTTTGCCATATTTGGCAAAAGACTTAGCTTGGCGAGCATCATTATGCTATAAGCACTTCACGCCGTATTTCCATGTACAGGTAGCACACGCGGGTGCAATGTGTAGTGCTCTTCCTTCAGGGTTCACATTAGGGCGCTTCAAGAATGAGGTGGTGGAGAGGAAGCATCGAGAAGCAAAGAATTTGCACACTGTGCAAGGGGCAGGTCGTGGTGGCCTAGCAACTTCCGTCCGTGCGGTAAGTGGCATGAATTTTGAGGGTGACACATGTTGCCGTTCCACATGTGAAAAATTGAAAGTTACTTAATTGTGTATATTTTTGCAGACTGCTGAGTGGGATCACATGGACTTGGATAAGGAGATGCTATCCCAATATATCCACTTGCGCATGGCTTCAGAGAACATGATTAAGGTTTGTGCTTCTATGAAAATACCATAAGTATTGTCCTTTCATTACAAGCATTTTCACATGAATTGAATTGTACAATACTGCATAGGTGCACTATGATGCATGTACAATTTCTCACATGCAAGAATAACAGTTTCTTGATGTGCACGTTCTACACTTCTGGAACTGATCTAAAGATATGACCATTTACAGCGGAAGAAGCAAAATAGGTGGATACCTGCATCAGCTCGTGTTCATCTCCGACAACTGTTTGTTGAGAGAGGGTCGAAGAACCTCTCGTTGGAGGAAGCCATGCAAGTGGCAACAGAGATGGAAGGGCATGGCAGCCCAGACTCCTCACATATACACCAATTCTTTCGAAATTGGGCATACAAGGCGCAGAAGGCCTCCGATCATGAGGACCATGTACAGCAGCACACGGTATGTTGAACGGAAATATTTTGTACTGGAATGTGAAGAACGAAGTGTTGAGGAAGAAGAGTAACGTGACAGTGCACTGCAGTGACTCCTCAAGTTTCAATCGTTCCATGTTTCATAAAATAATGTGTATTAGGTGTGTTTGTGCAGATTCCTCGATGCTTACCTTGTACACGAGATGTGACATCCATGGCATTGGAGGTTGAAGAAGCGAGGCACAATTTTTGACGAATGAAGAAGCGCCCCATGCAACAGCTTACAACGAACTCTACTGTACAGTTGAATGCCACTACTGAGGATGACACCGTGCAGGCACGTATGAGTGCATGTACTGTAGTACATGCCAGTGGTAGCAGTTCTACGAGAGCCCGTCCTCGTTGTAGAGCATTCTCTCGTCCGATAGTACAGTAGCAGAACATCATACTAGCCATGTACATAGGTTTTTCTTTTCTATATACGGTTTTTTCTATACTCTGCAATATGTTCAATTTTCTAGCTGTGATTGAACATTTCATTTGAATTTACCATCCCTAATGTAGAACAGAATTCATGCATGGCGCAGGCGAAGTGAAGTAAAAGTGTAAAAGACTGTAATCATTTTCTACTACACTGAGAATGACATAATTGGTTGTTTCTCATGAACTAGAATATGTAAAATGAAAGCCAAATGAATATGAGATCTGCATTAGAAATGTGGAGTATGGGAACTTGAGCCTTCTTTTTTTACATTCCAAAATATTTGTATCATAACATGCAATAATAGAAAACGAGAAACAAATTGACCATTGTCATGGGAAAGGATACAAGATTTTAGTGTATTAATTAATTTTCACAAATTGATTGGATGTGTAGATCCAGTGATTGGATCCTACTGTTCTGTACTTGTGAAATTGTTTATTTTTTGTGCACCAATGAATTGTCTACGTAGATTGAAATCCAATGATTGGAATTGATTTTTTCGTAGTTTGTGAAATTGTCTATTGCACTGAAGGTTGTGACCATAGAATGAGAAGTTGTACATGTATGTGAGTGAACAATTTTATGATGGATGAGGAGTTGTACCAAGTTGAAAAAATTGATGTGACGTTCGGGCTGAATGTGGAACTCAATTGGCCGAATTAGAACTTCTTGAATTGATGATAATGCAACAAGGTGAACTGAAAGATGACCACAATAACAACTAAGGCCCTGAACAACGTTTTCTGAGATTATAAATCTTTAGGGCAGCTCTCTACGGATGGAGTTTTATTTTTATTTTGTGGAATTTGTATATAATGTGTGCCCAAGGAGTAGCTTGAAGGCCTCACAATTTTCAGAACTTTTGACTTCATGGTTAAGAAGTTCTGCCAGGATATGTTTTTTTCTACACTGAACGGGCAGAGTAGGCAGCTGAAAGAACTTCCTTCAATTTTCTTTTTTTAAAGTGAAAGTTGAAGTGGGTTCTTTAGTTTTATGCAGACGTGGGAAGCTTTCAATCTATCCACTCTGATCAATGAGTCAGAAGTTATGAAGATTTTCAGTATCAGTTACTTCATGACTAGTAACATAATCTCTGCAGTGCAAAGAAAGGTTTAAATTCTTCATTTAATTTTTTCTTCATATTTTTAGATAAATCGAAGAAAAAAAAGGTGCACATTGTTTATTACAACATTTTAACCATTGGGATTGAAAATTTGCAATTCCATGAATAAAATGGTCACAATGCACTACTTTGCCTCATTTTTTTACCTCTTTCCACTTATATATTTTTTCCTATGTCTTGTACAATTTCAAGTGGTTCGAAATTTCTGGAGAATGTAGGCAACTTGCATTGATGTATGAATTCAAAGAGTATCCACCATTGTGACTTTTTTTGCACACGAATGTGACCTTCTGAAGTGGAACTACCCAAATTTTCGCAGGGATAAAAAAACTATTTCTATCGATTCAAATGCTTATATCTTGCAATCTACACAATGGAAATTTGTGAAATTTCTCCCACATGTTTACAAACCACCTTACTACAAGGTCCTATGGTTACAAGAGTGGAAAATCTTTTAGAATAAAAGATTTGCAGTTGTATTAGAAATGGCAGTTCAGCAGCATTTTTGGTGAAAACATAGTCAAAAACCTGTAGGGGATGAATATATATTTTGCAGTAGTAGAGAGAGGAAGCAATTGAAAACTCTTCTAGAAAGGCTAGTCCCAGCTCATAGACAATTACACGAAAGTAGAGCATGAAGTGATTAGTAAAAAGACATGACGGTGTGATGAAATGAAGATGAACTAGTTGTTGGAAATGAAGTTTCAAATCTGATTACCGAGGAAACCTGTAACTAAGTCAGCCTTTCAGGGGGATTTGATATCATTTTTAGTGAACTTGATGCACTGTTGGTCCAAAGTTCTTGGAGAAATTGGAGCAGATGGTGAAAGTGACAGGCGGGCGAGTGGGATCTAGCTGCCAAGGACATTCTGCACTTGACATTCAAAATTGAAATCAGTACATTGTTTGGTCCAAACGATCCAACGTACGTTCCCCCCTACCGAATAAGAACTTTTCAATTTTCTAATGTTTGGACACAAACGAGATCATGGGCATTCTAAAGTAAAAATAAAAATCAAGGGGTTCCCTTTAAATAATTTCATAACTTTTGTAAAATTATTATTGAAGGATGATAAAGAATTACAATATATCTTTACCCAATCTACATATGTTATTCGTACTTTCAACAAAGCATGTGTGTGAGCTTAGAAATGCAAGCCTATGAGTATTGAACTTAGGTGTAAGTAGGTACCCTACAGTCATTGCAGGTGTCTATTGTGTACATATATAGAACATAGTTTTACTATAATCATGAAAGGTGCCTATAATATTGGGTACTTATAATAGAGACACCCTACAATATAAATATTCTTCCAACCATGAAACAAGTTGATGATTTAAATATCTAATATAAATGCTTAGGTTTTGAGGCTCATGTACTTGAGATCTTAGGTTCATATGTTAGCAACCTTGCCCTACATTGGGATGGAAAATAAGTAAATAGAATATCTAAATGGTGAAAATGTAGCATTCACTATGAATAGGATTCTCTTTGAACCTTAAAATAATGCAAGAATCAAGGAAAAAACCAAGTGATGTAGACAAAGGTCTGTTGTTGAAAGAAATAATCATTTGTCTATATAGAACAAGCAATGTTTAGTAGATATGCAATCAACTATTTTGAATGTTATATAACGGGAAAATAACAACAGTGTTGCTTCTATTTACTAGTTATATTGATCCATTAAGCAAACGTGTGAAACTCTTATTTCTCTATTGCAATAGGTACATGTAAAATTATGTCTTTGTTCTAGTACGTAAATTTTTTGTTTTTTTGGATTTGGGGTTTGTAAGTCCAAGTATAAACTCCAATTTGTAAGTTTGATGATTCTTGATCTCATTACTGTTAATTAGTTCTACCAAGTTTTCATGAGGTGAAAAAAATTAAGAGCTTTCACTCTAACGTAGCTTGGAAAAAAAACTGCCGTCAAGATCGAGTGTTTTTCTGTGGCACATTGCTGTGCATGTAAGTGGAGTGGGCAATCAACTTCTTTTGCAATTTTGGACTGCAATTTTCAGAATTTCTGAGTGCGTAAAATACCATTAAAAAGCTATTTTGAATGCCATTCCAATGGTACATTCTACATTCATAAATTCTCAAAATGGTCCAAGTGGAAAATTGCAAAAAATGCTGACTCTGCTCATAGTTGGTCCGCTGAAAATCGTGGCAAAAAAAATTGATTTTGAGTGCAATTTATTGTACCATGTTCTGTTATAGTGTTTCTATGTGACCTATACCTAGAAGCAGAATATAAAGTGCATGCATTGTTTGGGTAAAGAAGAGATCCACTTATGGTAATGCAAAGGTCACAACTTCTATAATGGAAACGTTCTTAGTATAGTACTTCTGAATTCATTTCATTGTGTAGGCGATACTATGATAGCCTGCATATCTTTTGTTCATGTACAGTAGCAAAATTGTGGATTCACTGCCATCTAAAATATCTTGAATTTTGAATATATGCATTGCTTCCGAAACGAATTCTAACATGTGCATTTCATTTTAGATGCAAGTACTGCCTAGCCTCTTGTATTGACTAAAATTGGCAATCAAACTTTATAATTTTACAAAGTATACAAAAGTATAAATGACCTACTAATTGAATCTTGCTTCATTTTTACACTATTTTGTAAAATATACAAGTTACAATTTCTATTTCTAAATTCATATTTAATTCAAACAGTATTCTATAATATAAATCAAGCTCTACCCCTGAAGGACTGAAATATCTATTCGGGCATTTTGTGAACTCCAGCATCCGGTATGGTTTTTTTATTCTGGAAATTTAACGTTTAAATTTTAGTATTGATGCTAATCATGTTGATGTACATATGAAGGTGTGGTTTGGATCATAATCATAAGTATCGTGAAAACTATAAGATTTTTTCAAATTTCGAATTAAAAAAAAAGCTAAAAAATGTTCAAAAAACTATTAAATCGCTTCAGTGGTTGGAAACTAAGGGCAGTATGAAATTGTACGTTCCTGGACGATGGGAACTTTATAAGCAGTGCCACATCAACAATTTCATGTGCGTCAAATTGTGCCACATTAAATATTTATTAATGAATTTTGGAAACAATAATTTTTTTATTCTTATGAATTCTTTAAAAAAAATGTCTTTCAAGAATTCAAAAAATTTGGTTGTTAAAGGTAGTTCATGATTCTTTGATAGCATAGAGAAGTATAAGGAGAACAATTCCAAAATAATCTCTTCTTGCCCACAAATTTCATCTAATGTATATAATTATATAGAGTTATATCAAATCAAAACATTTGAACTACTCGATTCTACATAATAAGATGAAAGCTATGAAGAATTTTATTCTCTAGGCCCCCCCCCCCCCCACATCAGAATTGTTTATTGAATTCAATTTTGAAATTTTGAAATAAAAAAATTTATGAAAATCTTCTAATCTCATAGAACATTTTCACCACAAGAATTAATGATTTTCAGTTTCTTGTCAAAAATATGACTGGTATGCATGTAGTTTTTACTGTCATCACGTATCACCTTCCACTTCAAATTTTTTTGGAAGATGAATATGAACATTTTTTGGGTTAAATTTTTGTCATCTATTATGAAGTGACTTTAAAACATATAAATTAAAATTGCACAAAGTGTGGATACAAATTTCTTACAAATGACATTAAAAAAAAAATTGGGACTCATTGAACTCGCAACTAATGTAGTTTATAATTTGAAAATGTAGAGGATATGTATTTAAAGAAGTTTAACCAAGCATCTTGTAATTGAATTTGTAGAGAGTAAATGTAAATGAATATTTTAGCCAAACTATGTGTTTATGTATTTTGAAGCAATGGTGAGCCTCAAGAGAATTTGAACTAAAAGAAACATAATTTAGTAAAATTAAATAAATTCAACGTATAATGATGAACTGAAGAAACAAAATTCAATTTTGGTATCAAATTAAATTGAAAAATAATGTTTTGTATAATAGTTGTTTAAATTGTTTGGATAAGATTTGTGGATCATATTTTACAAATGTTCCTTGAAATTCATTATTATTCTTTATTGCATATTATAATACATCTCACAATTCCTTGAAATCATAACTATCTTTGGTTTTTGAAGAATTACATGTACTTTAATAGTCATTTAAGATTTCAACTTCGGGGGAGAATGTGCATTTTGTTCTCGAGGAAGAACAACAACGACTATTTAGTTTGATGAATGTTTGTTATGTAGACTATAGATGTATCTTTTCAAGAAATTTGATTCATATTCTACTTCGGGAAAAATCACAAAATGAGATTTAAGCCATATTGAATGCTAAATTAGGAAAAAAATCACAATCCAATACACTTTGTGATATTGTCCATAATGGCAAAGGTGAAAATTTTAGGGTTGACAATTAAAATATGACAATCACCATGATTTAATTACATCGAAAGATAGTGATGCATGTATAGTAGATTGGATGGAATGTATGTATTAATGATGAATAGCAAGTGTGTCCATACTACCTATCAAGTCACAAATCAATGAGGTTCGTGATACAAAACAATTAGCATGTACCATCATTAGAAATTTTAGGATGTTGAACGATCAATTGGTACATGAAGTTATGACTTAAAACACTCCAAACAAAGCCTTCTATTGAATCATGATTTTTTTAACTTTCATTTTGTCTTTCATATTCTTTAGTATTACAAAAGTGTCATTTCAACACGTGGAATTTTAATCATTGCAACTAATACATTGAAATCTTAAACATCAAAACAAGATTGAATGAAATGTGTGTCATTAAAACTTTAATGTGGGTCAAAATTTAATTTCCTAAAACAAATAGGTAATTTTTACCAAGGTTTAAAACTCATGGTGCTTATTTTGTTTAAAATTAGTATGGTGGCATCAAAAGTGATATGAACTCTTATTTATTTTTGCCCACTAAGAGACTTGTTATTGCTTCTAAGTTTACATAGTCAATTGCTACAATGGGATAAACAAGTGACACAACAATTTAACAAGTGATGCACCTTCTAAAAAATTGACTCCTATTTTGATGTAATGACACTAATGAAAACAAAAGCCAAGTTGTCTACAAAAATGATTGTTAGAAGGCACACACTTGTAGGCAAACTGATCATGTAGGACTCTATGTGAGTGCTTCCCTTCATGTATGTGGCCCACATTCGAACTAGTGGACATTGAGGATTTCATTTACAATTTCTGCAAGTAATCTAACTTGCAATCTCAATTGGGATGATATACTTAATTACATCCAAAAATATACACATAATGGATGCATCATTTACACGTCCAAATTTTTACACATTCATACAAATGTAGTTATACCATTGTGCCAATACCATCTTCCTTTAATTCAAAATCATTTGACCTCAATTGTATGATTTTTGAAGACAGAACATAATCAATGTGGTCATGTGCCTTTTGTATCCTTCAAAGGTTCTCTACGCTGAAGGACATTGTCTTTTTATACTCTTCAACCAATTACAATCCTTGAATGAACCCATAAATTTCCTTGACTATGTTTTCATGAAGAAATACTCTGACATTGCCATTTCCAATACAAGTAACAAGTTCTAGAGAAAGAAACATCTAAGACACCTAAAATTACAGGGTCTTATAGTATGTTCATTTGAAAAGATGTGAAAAGAATATTCAAAATGCTAACTATGTGGATTGCAAGATATTAGTGTTTGAATTGATAGGGATCTTTGGGTTCTCGTGCAAAATATAAGGTACCTACAATTCACAAGGTCACATTTGTATGAAAAAATTTGAATGTTTGTAGTACTTCTTTAGATTCATTCTGTAGGGCAAGTTGGCTACATGTTCATAAAAATTTCAAAGCATTTGGAATCATACAGCATATAGGAATAAAACATAGTCAGCAAAAAGAAGTACAAAATGATTTGAAATACTAAATTGTTAAGAATTTAGTTATAGAATTTACAAGTGCCACTCTCCATCATTGTACTGTTGTAATTAACAATGTTGTAATGTTGTCCACCTCCTATGATTTTTTACTTTTTTTAAAATGTTGAAAAATGAGTTAATTAAAGGACCTCTAAGTTTGTTTTAGAGTATAGAATCTATAACTGCCTGCAAACTAAAACTCTTCACAATGTTCACTTCATAAATCAAAATGGGATGATTGAAAGCTTTTCACATGTATTTTAATCTTAAGAAATCAATTTCAAATATATTGATTTTGTGGAAAGTATTTTTGTCTTATGTACTTCAATAGCCTACTCATGGGGAAAAAAAACATACCATACAATAAATTTTTAAGTTCATGTAATCAAAAGTTATGGGAATTGTTGGACCTCATAGAAAAACCTGATCTCCATATTGTGCAAAGAAACAAACAGTGCCTAATCTGATCTGATCAGAGGAGAGCAAAAAAAAAATTTTAATTTAAAAAAAAACAAAAAAACTTCCCAACCAGCCACACTTCAGGTGATCTAGCTGATCTTCTAGCCACTTCTGGCCGGCCAGTCAACCACCTTCCGAATTTGAATAAATGAATTAAAAATTTAAAAAAAACAAAAACTTCACCCACCCACTCACTTCCCAGGCACACCCAACAGTGAGTTCCCATCCATGAAACACAGGGAGGTCACCTAACTTACTCCGCCTTAACTTTCCCAATTTTTGATGTTCAGGCAGTGTTGATAGACTGGCTGCCCACGAATGACAAGCAAAATCAGTAACTACTGATTTCGGATGATATGATGTGGAATATTTCACATCATATCATCCACTGCGGGGCAAGCTTTCAATGAGCTACTAAATGTTATAAAAGAAGGTACTTCAACAACTAATTCTTATTTCAAATATAATCAAGAAACACCTAACCACTTAGTTGAGAATGAAGCCATTGGGACTCTAAAACCATCCATTCAATTAGAAAAAATCAAATCTTAGCATGCTTCAATGTAATCCACAATTCATCTTTTGACAATCAACTATCCATTTCAGAGCCTCCTAATGGACAGATGCAAAAGCCTGAGTGGTTTATGAGCCTTCTCCTATACGGACCATATCTCACTACAAGACCTTGCACTATAGCCGTATATTAATCTTCGGTAGAAATTTCAAAATTTTTGACCACAGAGATTGTGAGATATTTGAATTTAAAGAGGAAAAAAATTATTCGAATAGAATTTTGGACTTTGAATCATCTTAACTTAATATATTAAATTTCTAATATTTTATGTTAAAGCATTGAGTTGACAATCTTGGAAATGAGGAAAAAAAACTAGAAAAAAAAGAGAAAAAAAGAATTTTTACTCATTAAAATTGTTAAAGAAAAGTAGGCTTAAGATTGTAGGAGAAGAATGTAAATCACTAGTAAGCTCTAAGATGGAATTGTAATATTCTAATTGCAATAGCAAGATTCTTCTAGCAAGAAATTTTAACCTTGTAAATCCCCACTTTTTCTTTTTAAATTGTGAAAATTGAATTTTGAAATGTATACTAAAACTTATTTTTTCAAGAACATACTCTTATTGCTTGAAAAATAAGATTGCCTATTGTGAGTGATTCTAACTCCACCCTCAAGCTAGAATTCTATCACACGGGTTCTATGTCTATTCAAGTACTTTTCTCTAAATGGGTGTTCAAAGAGTGCCTTCCAAACAATGAACTCTTTAACCCCTAAAGGTTTTTGACTATGTATTCACCAAAAATGCTCCAAAACTGCCATTTCTTATACAAGAGCATTTTTTTTAAACACATTTTTGACTCATGTTATCGTAGGATCTTGTAGTAAAATGGTTTCTAAACATGTGGAAAAAATTTCAGAAATTTCCACCGTGTAGATTGCAAGATATAAGCATTTGAATTGACAAAAATTGTTTTTTATCCCTACGAAAATCCGGGCAACTGCACTTCACAAGGTCACATTTGTGTGAAAAAAATTCAAAATGGTGGTTACTCTTTGAATTCATACTTCAATGCAAGTTGGCTACACTCTCAAAAAATTTCAAACCATTTGGAATTGTACAACATATAGGAAAAAATAAGTAAGTAGAAAGAAGTAAAAAATGAGCCAAAATACTAAATTGTGAACATTTTATTCATGGAATTGAAAATTTTCAATCCCAATGGTTAAAATGTTATAATAAACAATCTACACCTTCTATTTTTATTTTTTTCCAAAAATATGAAAAATTGAATTAAATGAAGAATTTCAAACCTTTTTTGTATTGTAGAGATTCTGTAACTGGCTGCAAACTACCCCAAACTCAAAATCTTGATAACTTTTGACTCATTGATCGGAATGGATTGATTCAAATCTTCCTATGTCTATATAAACCTAAAAAACCAATTTGAAATTTCACTTTTTAAGAAAAAGTTTTTTTGAAGAAGTTTTTTCAGCTGCCCGGGCTGCCCGTCGAGTAAAGAAAACAACATATCCTACCATAACTTTTTAACCATGAAGTCAAAAGTTATGAAACTTGTCGGACCTTAAAGGTACTCCTCGGGCACACATTATATCAAAACTTCAAAGAAAAACAAAACAAATTCCATCCGTAGTGAGCTTCCCAAAAAATTTATAATCTCAAAAAATGCCATTCAGGGCTTTAGGGATTAATTACGTCTTCTGAGTACTAATCTTACTACCAAGGTTCATTGATAGTTCAAGCCTTCATGGTAGATGGTTCTAATTCTATTAACTAGTCTATCCTATCCTATCCTATTTTGTCAAGTGCAATTTTGTCTAATCCTAATTCCAAACATTCAGTCCCTTCTCTCTCATTCTTGTTTTGAGACAGTTTGCAATGTTTTTGAGAGAGATATGGCTATGGCGGCGGAATGTTGAGTGGAGTTTTAGTGAAGAATTCTTGAAATCTCAAAGATTAAATTTTGAGTGAAAATCAAAGAAAAAGTATGGGGTTGTGGCTCCAACTGCCAATCCAATGATTTTCTAAAAAATCAAATTTTTGTGATATCATCAATGTGATTTTGAGTTTGAACTCACCAACTCCGGTCTTGACTCTCCAATCTCCCAACTCTAGCGCTCAGTTGCCGAGCCTTTGGCTGTTTAATTAGCCTCCAATAACCGTCGGGTGCTTTGATGCCCTTTTGAGTACTCCAACCACTTAGTTGCCGAGCCTTTCGCTGTTCAGTCGAGCCATTTGGCTGCTCAGGCTGAACTTGATTTTTTGGTTTTCTAATTTCTAAAACAACACGGAAATTTCTAATTTAATTATCATATAATCAAAGAGGAGTTTATGATGTGGGTTTTTGGGGGTAATACAAGTATAGGGTCTAATTCTAATTTGGCTAGTTTCTATCACATGAGCATAACAAATGAAAGAGTAGTGTCCTAACGCCACGATGTGGTTTTGTGGAAATTGGGTTAAAAACTTCTAAGCCATCAATAACTATTCGATTTTTGGGAACCATGGAATGCCAAGATGGTTAGACAAATTTTTGCCCATATATCCTTTTATTTGAATTTGCTTAAGTCCCAATTATGAATTTGGTGGTTATGGCGTGTTAGATTTCCACCGTTTTTCCCAAATTTAATGGGAAAAGCTATAGCTTCACCGTATGGGGGTTCTCCAATAGTATTCTAAGAATTTTAATTGCAAAAGGAGGTACACATGACAGTGTTTAACCGAACTTTCACTTTAAATTTTTTGAAATTTCTTAGTATTTCGAGACTTTGCAACCAAAGAAGGTACACATGATAGTGTTTAAGCCGAACTTTGGCACTCAATACTTGAAATTACCACAAGATAGTATCCAACAAGAAATTGAGGCTTAGCCACTTACACGGAAGTCAAAAATGATACTCAATGAAAGGGCCCTAAGCCTTCAAAGTTCAGCAACAAAACTTAAGCAAAACTTGGCCAAAATCTTTTGGTCCAAGTGGTGCTCTGACTACATCAATAGCACAAAGGAAGAACAAAGTGTCGGTGCACGAAAAAAAAGGGTACTAGCAATCTCGAGGGGGGCCCTTATATACCCGTGGCCGGGCCCTCCCCAGTAAGTTACCAGTGAAAATACTTTGTTATTTCTACCCCTAAACTATCCTAATGTAATTTCAAAATAATACTTCTTTAATAGTGAAAATTTCTAAAAACATCCCCATTTAGCTAATGAAATCTTGGCCAAATCAAATCCAAGATCTTAACCCAAGATATTTTGAAATTAACCCTAATCTACCTAGATATTTTGCAAATTAACCAAAAGTCATTTTGAAAATTGTCTTTCTTTAGCCCAAATATGACTTTTTACGCAAGAAAGAGATCTTGACCAAATCCAATCTTTGATTTTCCAAGAGATATTTCCAAAATCACTTTTGATTAACCACAATTAACGATTAAAACGTCAAACTAAGAGCTGACCCTCTCTATCTTTTAGGGAACAACTCGAAACAGAAATCCGTCTGTGCCATTGTCTTCAAAAGACCCCAATTAGCCTGAAAGACTCCTTCCCCCTTACTCCTAGGCCGTTTGCGTGTCCAAATTGGAATTACGGTAACTCCAATTAAAAGTCAAAAATCTAACTTTTAAGATTTGCGCATTTTGATGAATATGTCAGGCCAAGGTTGTTAGGAATGTTTGTGAGAGCAAGGAATGTCTCCTCATTTGCGTCAATCGGACATCATTCACTCCTGATACGCCAGTCAACCCGCCGCCAAATTGTAAATTCTATTGAAATCAAATGTCAATGCCAATTGTGGTAGTTGAAAATGTCGAAATGCCTTCAAACTTGATTGGGCACTTATTAAGCACACAAAAACCTATCCTAATTTTTAGTGAGATTTTACCGCATCATACGTAATTTCTAGGAATTTACGAACATTTTTATGTGCGGTTGACTTCCCATGGAGTCAAGGCGGAATTTCGAAAAAATCCAAAATAAATTGAGTAACATCTAGGGTACTCCTAGATTCTTAGTGTAAGTTCCACGCAACCTTGCATTTGTCTATTTTTAGTAATTTGGAATTATTTTGTCCAATTGGACAATTTAATTCCCGATGCCTGAGAATTGTGGATAATTGTTTGATTCTTGTTCGCTCCTGGCATGCTCCTACCCTTGGAACACCTTTCTGTAGTCTTCAATTTCCAATTCCTCCATCTTCCATCTCTTGAAATTTCAATTCTCCAAGTTGTACATAATTGTTTTACTTCTAAATTCAATTGAACCTAAAATCGAATTTAGGCCTTGGTAAACCTTCTGACTCATAGTAGACTCTTTTGACTTAGTCAGCATGCCATGTGCATCCTTAAAAGGTTGATTTGCATAGATAGACACTAGGACTGACTAACTCTCATTTCCTCACTTCTCTCGGAATTACTAAATCTTCACTCAAACTTACTTCTAAGACTTAGAATGATAGAAATTCTTAGAATTAGGAATTTTCCACCTTCTAAGATGGTTCTTCACCATTTTGGTAGAGACTACTACCAAAATTTCCCTAACACTCTTTTTATGTATTTTTCTTGTATTTTTTATTAAATTTCACAAATTATTCGCAAAAAATGGATCCAAAGTTTCAAGTGCCATCTTAAGGGCTCACACCTATAACTTTCACATTATAGTTTCAAATATGATAAATCAAAGCTTTCCATGATGTAGATAAAATTATAATCAATGAAAAACAAAATTTTCAAAGTTTTAATTTTTTTTTGTCTATGTGAAGATTTCACCTATTGCATGTGTAAAAAGTATTTTTGTACCACAAATTTGCTCCTAAGCAGCAATTGAAATAAATATCATATTTCCACAAAGCTAATGTGTTTTTCTATCTTAACAAAATGTTTCAAGAATTCATGATTAATATTGAAATTGTACAAGCTTACCCAATATAATCCATTTTGTCCTTTGAAGGAACTTACAATGGGACTTTAGGGATTTATTTCTTGGCATTTGATACTATATACATGTATACTAATTCTATATATGAACAAATTTCTTTTCTTACATTGTAAACTACCTTTTTGAACTTCAAGTTATTGTTGATTGCCATTGTTGTATTTTATGAAATATCAAAGCTACACCACTATTTTCTAGTATTTGCATATTGATTTACAATCCTCTTTTGAATGCTTGTTGCAACATCAGAGCTTTGAAAAACTTGAACAATACCTGATTCAATAATTAGGACCTTTGTCCAGTAAATCTATAACTATCAATTTTTTTGGACTTTGCCAAATGCCACTTTCAATGGGAAAATACCTTCAAACTTCAAAAATAGTAATAAACATTTAATTCACCCACTACAATTTTACTCTCTACACAATTATAATTTCTTTTTTATAGAAAATAATATAATCTATTGAGAAAATAATACATACAAACAAAGGTGGATATAACCTAACCTCCACTATAGATACTCTATAGGGATAACATAGGATTCAAATCAAGGACATCAAATTGTAGTCTCATAGACCTTTTGCAAATTATGTACTCCAATCAAAACAAGTGACTACACCTAAGGAAACAAAACTATCAAACATCAAAGACATGCTTTTGTGGGCACTTTATTCCCACCTTTGGAATAAAGTATACACAACCAAGTTCTTCATCTTAATTTTCAATTCAAATCCTTTGAGTGTCTAAGTGTAAATGGGTGATTGTAAGAAACATTTCACGTTTTTGTCTTAAAAACGTAGTTTTTGGCCATTGGGCTGGTTGTATTGTGCAATACTACCAATATTGCGCGTCAACATTGTACCTGCAAATTTTAACCATTAGATCAAGGCACCTGTAGATTTAGATCATTAGTTAGTACTATGTAGTACTGTAGACTACTACAAAATACTACAAAGGCCATTGGTAGCAAAAAATAGCAAAATAAGAGATTTGTCAAACTTTTCATTTTTAATAATTTAAAATTTTAAAATTTTAAAAAGAAAACCATTTTTCTAGACAAGATTGTACTCACATTTCAATAAAAAATTCATTTAGGAAATTTTTTCCCTCTTCATAGCCTTTGTACCTAAGAAGTCCTTAGGCATTTAGAGGTGAATTGTAGCAAGACAATTGTAGTTCCTTTCCAAATATATGGCCTCTTTCCACTACAAGAAATGGAGGTATAAATGACTTGTTCACAATGATTGCACCAACAACAATGACTACAAAATAGTCATTTTGTACCCATTTTGTAGTCATTGTTGTTACTGCAATCATTGTCGACAAGTCATTTAAATATCCCAATTTCTCTTTTAGTGTTCTTATATCCATTTGAATATCTCAAGTCTTGCAAAACGTCTATTAATTGTCTAAATTTGTAGATTAAATATAATTTCAACTACTACACTTTTCAAATCATGAGCCATTTTTCTCACATTAGTATAGCAAAACCTTAATTTAGCTTGATTTTCTTTAGTACTTTGGCACAAATTTGGTTATGGGTGATTGTAAGAAACACTTCACATTTTTGGCTCAAAACGTTGTTTTTGGACATAGTATTGGCAGTACTACACGATCCTGACAATACAGCGTGTCTGACGCGTGCCTACAAATTTCAACTATCGATTTCGTATGCCTGTAGATCTGGGCCTTCAGTGTAGTATTATGTAGTACTATGCAGTACTATAGACTACTACAAGTACTTCACAAGACACAGGCCACAAGGAGTAGAAAATAGCAGAAAAAGAGTCTGTGGACCTTTTTATTTTTAATAATTCAAAAAAATATCAAAAAAATATTTTTAGAAAAAAACATTTTTCTAAACATAATTGTGTTCATATTGCAACAAAAAATTCCTCCAAATTTTTTTTCCCCTATTTGTAGCATTTGTGCAAAGGAAGGTCACTTTGACCTCATGTGGACAATAGATATTTTACTATTTTTATAAAAACTTAATGTCAATCCTTGAAATGTTAGTAGACCTCCAACTTGTCCAATTTGTGGCTTCAAATTCGGATTTTTGAGTCAAAAATAGGACTAAAAACCTCCAAAATGGCCAAGGTAGACAACCAATCGGGGGCAATTTAAAAATAGTAAAATAATTTTCAAAGAATTGAAAAAATTACGCAATGTACAAAACTTTTTTGTGCACCTTAAATCCAAATTTCAAGTTGATAAGGCTAAAGATGAAAAAGTTATGAGCAAAAAACTACTTGTTGAAGGTCAAGGGGACAAGAAATAGGACAAGTGTTTCTTGCAATTACCCTTATGGGTGATTGCACGAAACACCTGTACTATTTGTTGCGTTTTGCAATAGTACTCCTGACTTTTTCTAGAGTACTATTTAATTAGAAAAATAATTTTTAAATTTTAAAAAAAATATGACTTATGTATACACCTTTAAGACAAAGGTACCTACAAAAGGAATTGTATAGGAAAATTTTCTAAATAGGAGAACTGGAAAAGTGCCAAACCTTAAGAAAATACATATCTTCATGTTTTTATTAGGGAAAAATAGTAAAAATAAGTAAATACAAAAAATGAAAAGTGGCCATTTGCAACAACTATATGGAGATGGTCATTCACTGAAGAACCTACCAAAATAATATTTTATATGTTTCAAAATACAAGCAGAATGAAGCTCTCTTTGTAGACCTCCACATGACATAAAATTAACTGTTTTTGAAAATCCTTCTGTGGAAAGCTAGAAGTCTATTAGAAGACCATTTCATCCAAATTTCATCTCAAAATCATTAAAAAAAGGTATTCCATAGTACTAAAAACCTCCAAATTGTCATATGTGACATTCAATCACTAGTACTATTTTTATATCAAACTATTTTTGAAAATTATCAAAAATTCATGTAAGCTGTATGATAGTTATGAGTACCTTCTCTAGAAATCTTGAGTCATTTGGAGCAAAAATGCAAAAGTTATGGTCAAAAAACAAATCAGCATGAGACGTGTGACGGAAAATAGTACAAGTGTTTCATGCAATTGCCCTTATATAAATACTTGTTTGATGAGATTGTTCTCAAATTGTGCTATGTTTGTTTTTCAATTAGATGTCCTTTAGGATTGTGAAGTGCTAGTAATCATCTCATCTTCAACTATGAGAAAGTCAAGACTATTTAATAAGTCTCTTTTGTTACATTGGAAGGACAATGCTTTTGGTAACATGGCCAAACCTCATTTTCTTTGAAGTGCGATGGTGAATGCAAGTATATTATCAAAAATTAATCATATCCTTGTGCTTAAAGACTTGTTGCCTTGGAATTGAAGTAGAGATCATTTACATGACAAAGCATTAACAATGTAAAAGTATGAGTGGACCTTTACTCAAAAATCATCTTTCATTATTTATTTCATATGACAAACTTTAGCTACTTGTATATTGTAAAATAAGCTCCTAGAATCCACTTATTATAATATTTTCTTAGCATAAGAATAATGAAACTTAGCCAAAAGATAGAACAAAGGTTCTTTGACATCACACTTTAAACAATAGATGCACAGAGACATACTAACGTGTATCTCCATTCACCCATTACATTGCAAATTTTATTTAGAAGTCTAATTATTGACAATAGAATACTTTGTGACTTGATAATGGTGCATGCACCATCAACTTAACTCTTTGCTATCTCTATATCAAGGGAAGAGGCTTCTCATCAATAAGAGTTTACATGTGAAGAACTTTGAGTAGGATTTATTAGCAAAGCAAGCCATGCTTACAAGGACAAAGCTAGCTTCTAGCATAGCTACTTCCTCTAATGGTGATTATTTTCTATAGCATAGTAGTGCCTGCTACTATAGTGAAGATTTTCCTATACATGATCATGTTTATTTTAGGAAACATAGGCATATTGCAACTCCAACTTGTGTTGGTAAAAAAAAAGTGTGGGTCTCTTGTAGGGACTCAATCAAGGTTTTATTTTCTGGCGATTTGGTGCAAAATTGCACCAAATTTTTTGGCCTAGTACCAAGTCTATAGGAAAAAAACAATAAAATTTTGGATGAAATCGCCAATAAACTTCAATATTTTTTAGAATAGTGGATGAAATCGCCTAATAATGGATGAAAATAGAATGATGAATATGTATTATGTGCTAATCTGATGAATGTTGAGATTTGGAGCTCCACAATAAAATGAAATATCGCCACTTCGCCACTTCACAAGAAATGAAAAAAAAACCCGTGGACTCAATTATGCAAGAACCATCGTCGATACAATGCATTGGCTAAACCTCTCGCCTGTATCAAATTGAGGGGTTTGTGCATTGAAGTGGTTATCAAGTCGACGCCGGAGCGACAACGTCTTTGGGTGTGGCCACCAAGACCAGAGGGTCTTTCCTGCTCGTCGTCATGCCAAAGGTTTCCTGTAGATTGTTTTGCCGGCAGCGCTCCAGGCTGGTGTCTTTGGGAAGAGACCAATGGTGGCTATGGATGAGATTGCCCAGCATCAGGTGCACCATGGTGTTGCCCAATACTGCACCTGGGCACATGCGTCGACCCACGCTGAATGGGATTAGCTCGTAGGAGTCGAATCCCGACAGCGCGTTCACTTCGGGATGGTCCATGAATCTCTGCGGATCAACAAGCCGGGTTAGCAACCAAACCCTAAAACCCTAAAACAGTGAAAATAGCGATAATCACAGACCTGGTTTGCAAATTATGAATGTGTCTTGGAGCCGTTTTCAATAACAGGACAGCGAGTTCTTCGTGCCGTGGTAGGTCAAGGACCCTGTATCCACCATACACATATTGTACTGAAGTCACCGCATGTCCACCTTTAAACCCCCCAATTGAAAAGCAAAACATCACTGGATTCGTCTCCAAACACTCACAGCACTGACATCTCTTTGATCCGATCCTCTTCTGGAATATCCTGCACAATTGTATTGCCTGCAGCACCGTTGTCTCACATTCAAAGGATCCGACCTCTATTCAGGACTGTCAATCGTAAGAAGCCAGACTCTCAATCGTGTCAGCATGAAAAATGCAATGAGATTGCGGAAAAGGAGGATGGTACCTCGGGATCGAACGCGTCGGGATTGGGATACAGATCCGGATCCCGTTGGATGGCGTGCACGTTCAGTAGGAGCCAGGAATTAGCGGGAATTTGGTAGCCCCAAGCTTCCACAGCCTGCGTGCATGCCCTCGGAGCCGAAAGAGGAGTCGGAGGGTGCAACCGAAAAGTCTCCTTCACGATGGCGCCAAGAAAAGGAAGGTTGGGCACATCGGATTCTTGCACGAGGCGGCCCTGGCCGTTGCGTCCCACCACGGCGTCGAGCTCCTGCTGCGCCTGCTTCATCAAGTCGGGATTTGCAACCAGCTCCGCCATCGCCCACTCGACTGTTGTGGAGGATGACTCTGTTCCCGCGCCGAGCAATTCCTGCAAGTCTCGCAGTGGCGAAAAGTAAGGAACTGCGCGACTGTGGAGTTTTAATTTGCATGCAGCAAATTCTCAAATTGACCCGTCAAAACCTTTAAATCTCGATCATAGTTACGTGTGGTAGAGTTTAGAGGTTTGGGCGCGAAAACTGGAGCACGCAGTTCCCCAACCGAAATCTCACATTGACCTGTCAAAACTTTAAATCTACACTCTGTAGTGGTGTGAACAAGATCACAGTTTCGCCACTCTAAAGACTACAAAAGTGCCATTTCAGCATGTGCCACATACAGGTACCCTGACTTACCTTTTGGATGCCTCGTCAAATTATTTTGTGAGTTCAGTGAATATGAGATTAAATTTGCAACTGAAATGACCAAATTCAGCTATCTAGCGGTGACCTAGAACGAATCTCGGAGTGGAAAAATGAACTTAATGGTGAACTTCGTTAAAATGGTGGAATTCCAAATGCCATTTTTAAGACCGTGCAGTCTGAATTGAAACTAACATCTAGGACAGGCATAGATTTTCCGTATCTAATCTAGGACCCATGTAGGTTTTAAGAAAATTATGGGAGATTTAGATTTCAAAGTGTGCAGTCTGAAATGCAAAACTATCATAGATTTTGAAATCTATATGAGGTGTAGATGTCTAAAATCTATACCTTTCCGAGATACCATCAAACTAATGGAATACCACCGTTTTAACGAAATTCGCCGTGACTTTCTGTTGATATAAGAAAATCACATACATGTGAGGGAATTTCCATTATATTGGAAAGTTTCGGTGCAAATAAGAAAGTTTAGTACAATCCAATTAATTTAAACTATCCCTGTCCTGCATATCTCACGAAAACCTGCTTGGAAACTTGGAAACCTGCAAATTGCGTTGAAACGTGGCTTGGGGTCTTACGGAAATGAACAAGGTCAGAACTCGGTCAGGCAACGGCTGAGTTCCATCGGCCAGAGGGGTCGTGGAGATCACGTCCACGAAGTCAGGCACGTAGCTGTCATCGTCGCCCAACCTCTCCTTGGCTCGTTCTCGGTGATTGTCCAACTCCATCATCTTGCCAGCAATTCTCAAAAGGTCGTCTCGAAAACTTTCGAGCAGCTTGTCTGTGCCCAGCAGTTTCGTCATGAAGCTCAAGCTGGGAATGAATTCACCGATAACGGGGGACATGGTACCCTTCATAACCACCATATTCATCTGCATCAACTCATCCCGTTCCTCCTCCGACGCACCTCCACTTCCGAAGTATCTGCAGCATCCACTCCGTAGCGCACTTTCGTTGAGAACTTTCAAATTATTAAACTCACCACAAATTCGTTATACCAAGCATGACAGAATTGAACCTGATTATATATGTCCTTGTGTGTTACTTCTTCTCAGCTTCATAATAGTGTCGGAAATGTCCCACTTACCTGATGATTTCGAACTTTTAGAACGTAATGGTATTCCTCTTTCTAAACCTCACCTCCAGTCACCGGTTCGGAGGGGTGATGTCGCAATAGTTATTGCAACAGTTCAATATTGAAGATATGCAATGAATCTGTGCCCAAGAATGCTTTTGAAATAAGTTTGCAGCATTTTTGGTTTGCAGTGGAAAGTTAAGCGGAACCATTACACAACCATTCTGAAAAGCTATTTAATGATACTGCTGGTATGTCAGTGATTCATGAACAAGCAAGTTGGGGAAGGCCAGAATTTGCGATCCTTTTCTTGATCAGCATCCGGGTCATGATGTCGGGGCTGAGTTCGAAATCTACTACTCCAAGATCTTGCATGAATGCAATATTCTAATTCGACCTTCAGTCGGGCATAATTGGATCCTTAGGCATTCTGAATTTGCAAATTTATCTGATCTTTCAGCCTGAAAGCAGCAAATGACATGACAGTGGTGGTATGTACTGTTCCGATGAACAAGTTAGATAAGAGTCAGAGGTCAGAGTCTACGAATGTACCTTTTGCCAATTAGCATCCGAGTCATGACGTTGGCGCTGAGTTCAAAAAGCCAGGATTTCAAATTGACAGCTTCTCCCTTGTCCGCGTTTTGCTCCAGCAGCGCCATCATGTTGCGAAGTTCCTGTTCGCGAACATCTTGGTAGGAGGCGTGACGCTGGGGCGAAAACAGCTGGCTGCTGCTGAACTTGCGCAGCTGCCGCCAGTAGGGGCCATGCGGGGCTTGAGTGAGCGTTTGGTAGTTGTCGGAAATGAGAGAGAGCAACATGGCTTTGGGGCGATTGGCGAAGCTGGCGTCAGTGGAAGGCCGGGTCAATTCCTTGGCTGCTGCCACGCTTGAAAGCACCACGCAGGGACTGGATCCTGGCATTCAGAGGGGAACACAAACGACATGATCGACTCTCAGCTCTGCGGTACTGCAAATCCAATTGCTGAGCCCAGAACCCAAAACCAAACATTTTGAGCAATTCCAAGTTGTGATATTTTAGAACAAGACGTGGAAGCAATTCAAAAACAGTCCCTCGTATAGGTTTCCCTGTGCGGTTCCCTATGATCTAGTCTCACAATTCCCTCACAACGTGACACATGGGGATCTTTCCTTTTCCAACATTAAACGCGCCTTGCCATAACGTAAGTGATTATGGAGAATATTGAGCTTAATCGTGATCTGAGACTCTTCGAGATTTGGGCGTGTTTTCCCCTACTAAGAGAGCCCATGCACGAGACCCAGTGAATCATTTACGCAACGTGATCGAGTTGAAAACAGTACGGCAGTTCTCTTACTCTACACAAGATTCAAAATCGCTCAGGGTTGAAACTATAAACGAACCAATGAGAGTTCCATGACTGAATTCGACAATACCCGAGAGATTTCACGTACACTCTTTCACTCCGATGACACAAGGGCGCAATTCTGCATGTGGACCTCATTTCCAAATTCCACAGCGGCATAGTTCGCAACTTACAGAAATCACAGAAACTGTTAAATGGGAAATATTATGGACAGTTTTGAGACTCGGTGCATGTCAGAATCGCACTGGGTTGCTATTCAAAAGAAACAAACAGAGTTCCCAGACTACATTAATTTGTGGTTACGTGTGAGTACTCACACTCTTATATATACTTCAACAAGGTTAAACAATTAATGTCCAGAAGGGCGCCCACTCGCCCAGTGTGCGTGTTCCTACCAACTCAACACAGTGTAATCAATCACAGAAAGTTCATTGAACACACCTAAGCGAAGGTACATGACGCCTCCGTACTGCTTCGAAAGCTTCTTCAGAGCTCGATGAGGCACACTGGTTGCCACTTCGAGGAGGTTCCCTATGATCGGCCATGGCCGAGGTCCCGGCGGAAGACGTCGGCGTTTTCGCTCCTGGGCTTGCGCCACGACATACAGCAGCGCCGAGGAAGCGAGGAGCACCAAGGCGAGTGTTGCAAGCTCCAGACTTGTGAAAGCCGAAGGCCGGGGCAGAATGGTTTTCCATGCAGGAGAAGCTTGGGAGGTGTTGGGTGCCATTTCGATCAGTGCTTCTGCTCTTTTCGTTTCGGAATTGACAGTGGAGTTGATCGTAACAGTGTGGGTGAAATGACGGACCAACTCGTTCTGTAGCATGCATGCAGCATCATGTGCCCTGATCTTATAGTCGATGGTGTGGAGTATTCTACATTTAACAGTAGTCAGCAGTAGCCAAGTGGATAGCTGGACACTGAATGGTAATGTGATGAGTAAAAGGCGAGTACGCGAGTACGCGACTACGTGTGTGAATTGAAGCCAAAGCTCTAGAAAGACACTCGTGTACGCAACTCCCAACTCCCAGTCTGACATGGCCCTATTAATAATCTCACCTGAGGTTCCATAAAGGCCACCGGTGCCTATCTGTGGCATTTTGGAATATCAGAAGAGTCTCTAGATAAAGAATAAAAGAAGGTGATTGCAAGAAACACTTTTCCTATTTTTTAGCTCTTCGTCTTGAATAAGTGGTTTTTAACTTATAGCTTTTGCGTCATTTGTCTATTTTACACAAAACTTGAAACGAAGGTACATATAAAAGTTCTAAACACAATTTGATTTTTAAAATTGTCTTGAAATTATTATACTATTTTTAAATAGCCCCCGGTTGGATGTCTACCTTGGTCATTTTAGGGGGGTTTTGTCCTATTTTTGATCCAAAAATGCAGATTTTAAGCTGAAAATTGGCATACAAGGACTTTTTCAGTTTTTCTAAAGTTACACAAGACCACAAAGAAATTTTCTAAAAATAGTCAATTGACTAACTTCTATATGTGCTCAAAGTGGACTACCTTTGAACACATGTACAAAACACAATTTATTTTTCTCAAAGATGAAGATGGTTGAAGGGAAGCATCTTGAGGTTAGGAAAAATGGATTACTATTAATTTTTCTGGAATTTTTGGGTGATTGCAAGAAACACTTGTACTATTTTGCATCACAATTTAAGTGTTGATATGTTTTTTGGCCATAAATTTTGTGTTTAAGCTCCAAATGACTTAAGGTTTCTAGAAAAGGTACTCATGACTATCATAAACCTTCCCTAATTTTTTCATAATTTTCAAAAATAGTATAATGTTAAAATAGTACTAGTGAAGTAGTAATTGAATGTCACAAATGACAATTCAGAAGTTTTTAGTATTATAGAGTACCTTTTTTGAAAAGTTACATTATGAAATTTTGCAGAGTGTTTCCTATTATAAAAATACAACTTTTTAGGAGAAGGATTTTTGATTGCCTACTGCGATAAATTTCTATGGGGGCCTAAAATGAGCAATATTTACAATGAATCTTTTAATAATAAAAGATAGAATTTTGCTTTTTGTTTCAATATTTGATAAGGGATCCAAGGTAGGAAGAATGGCCATTTTTAATATTAATTTTTTGAATGATCTAAATCATTTCTAAAAATAGAAATGTAAAACTATGAATTTCTAGCATAAATATGAGCTCCTATCTTCAAGTAGGACTCCAAGATACACAATAGGACTATATAGTCCTAGTGGGGGCCAACATTTTTTTTTGGATACAAATGAAACAAGATTTCATTGCAAAAGAAAAATACAAACCACCCCGCCAGAAGTGGCTAGGGGGGACAGACACAACAAAAACGAACGCACACACACAATGAGAAGAGATCCCAATACGGGCAACCACCCACGAACGTAGCACGGAGAGAGGCCGCGAGGCTTCTCGCGGCCAATAGGGTGGGCCCACATTTTGTACAATGTAGACTTCCTTTCTATGATCTACAACTATAGATTGTTTTTAAGGCAACTTTATGATCCTTAACCTTTGATCCCTGTCTCTTCATAACCAGAGATATGAATTTCAATAGACGGTCCACATTTCTTCTTCTGAACCCCATATAATACTCACAATATTTGTAGTACTCATAGTACTAAATCAGCAAAAAACAAAAACGCAACAAATAACACAAGGGTGATTGCAAGAAACACTGGTCAGACTATTTCCTGTCACAATTGAAGTGACATTTTTCTTTTCTTCTATAACTTTTGAATTAAGAGATTTGAAAACATGAAATAATTATTGGAACTCTCTAACTTGATGATTTTCACATCCCTTATTTTTTAGAAATTAAAAAAAAATCATTTCATATTTAAAATTCATTTTTGTTAATTTGTCACAAACTGAGGTTTAGGGATTTTACTACATTAGGAGTCCCCAAATTTAATGATCTAAAGCTGAAATTTTCATGTTGCATTTTTATGGTAGAAAAGCATATTCCTACTAAAGGAATTCTAAAGATACATTATTTTATGTCCTCCACATGTATACAAACAACACTCCAATTGCACACAATTTTTGACCATTGATAATGGAGTTGAGATTATTTTTTTGGTGAAATTTCATCACCATCAACTCTTTCCAAATTTCCAATTCTTAAATTTAAGAAAAAAAAAATTTCCTATTTTTTACAAATTAAAATGTAAATACGCCCATTTTCATGAGATTTTTCACTTTTCTAGTTCTCCTACTTGGAGAACTTTTCTAAGTTTTTCCTTCATAGGGTACCTTTTTCTTTAAGGTGTATACATTGTACATATTTTTTGTATTTTTTTAAAATTGATTTTCTAATTAAATAGTACTCCCAAAAAAAAAACGTCCATTTCCAAAATGCTAAGGAAAATGGATGGTGTTTCTTGCATTCACCCTTTTTTACTATTAAAAAAAATCCAACATCAAAGTGTCTATTTTCATTGTATTTTCCATTGTACTTTTTTTGTGCATAACTTTTAGACTTAAACTTTCTTAGGTCTTACTTTTGACTCCTTAGGTTCCTTGACAATGTCTTCACCAAAACTAGTCAAAAATTGCCATTTTTAGTACCAATATCAATTTTTTCTTGAAATTTTTTTTTGAGATTTGTAACCATAAGATTTTCTAGTAAATTAGTTTGAAAACATGTGCAAAAAATTTCAGAATTTTTCATCGTGAAGAACTGAAGATAGCAAGATATTTGCATTTGAATGCTCAAAAACAAATTTCACCTTGTGGAAAATAGGGCAATTGTACTTCAGAAGGCAAAAATCATATGAAAATGGTCCAAAACATTTGTGCCTCTTTAAATTCATTCTTGAGGCCAAGTCGGATACTTCCCTTAAAAATTTCAAATTGTTTAGGATTGTACAACATATAGGAAAAAAATAAGAAGTAGAAAAAAGTAGCATATTAGGCCATAACTTTTGACTCATATTTTCAAATGTCTTTATTTTTTTGTACACGTCAAAGGTATTCCTCATCCCCACCTTCTATTAAAATTTGGGTCCAAAATATGAAAATATCCACTCACACATACCTATCCAAAATCACTATGTTGCCAAATTTTACATGTGGCCAAATAAGAGACACAATATTCTCATTGCTTTTCAAATTATCCATATTTTATTTTATTTAAAAAAAAATTCTTCCAAAAGTCACAAGACTCATCAAATTAGGCCATTTTTGAGCCAAAAATGATAAGTGTTTCTTGCAACAATCTAAGATGGAAAGTGTTTTTTCATCCATTTTTTCCTTGTTGACCTTTCATAAACGGTTATGAAGAGTACCTAATTAAGTTTGTACTCTTGCTAGTATTTGTCTTGATATGAATAAGAAGTAAGTTTAAGAAAAACAGATGGCAAAATTTTCTATTTCAATGTATTTTGCTTTTTGCTCTAAATCAGAAATTCCTCCTTGAAAATGACATTTTCTCAATTTGAACTCAACTAATAAAATGGAGGCCATGTACTATAATTTTTAATCCAAGTAGAATTTTTGAAAAATTCATAATATTGAATATTTTATAGCAATTTGAACTTTGGATGTATTTTCAATGTCCATTTTATTCTAATTACAGAAGGACACGGAAATTGAGTTTGTACCATAATGTTTGTCACTATGACTATAATGTACACACATGGTAAATATTTCAGGTTTTTGGGAATAATTTTCTATTTGATGAGATTTTTACTTCATTTTTCCTTCAAAAACTCTCAGAAAAATCAATTTTCTTCTAAAAAATCTAAATTTTCTGTGAGGGAGAGAAGACATGTAATTCTATCTCTGAAATTAAATCTTGTTTAATATATATCTAGTTCCAAAATCACAAGAAACTTAGTGATGGGCAATGAAGCCTAAAGCCACTGGTTATAGGTCCATCCTTTAAAAATTTATACATTTTAGTCCAATCTCAAGGAATATAATTTGCTTTAGTCGGTAGGAAATTCTTGTAGATGTTTCAACAAGGAATCCAAAAATGTAATTGTATACATCAAATGAATACTCTTTGAGGACAAAAATAGCATTAAAAACTTAATTATGTAGATTTTTTTTCATATATTATGGGACAAACTACTCAACTTTGGAGATTTTTCAATAAAAATTTGATTTGAATTGGAGGGAACTTTTTGTATGAATTTTTGAAAACTATGCATAGGTGTTTCAGTTCTTTATATATATTGCAAGTTCTTTTGGAAGTGTATGCAATTTAGAATATTCTACATTTAATTTTCTTTAATTTGGTCTCCATCTAACTTTTTGGTCCTTCTAATTTGATATAATTTTAATAGAAGTTGTTTGCTAAGCCAATTTAGTGCCAATGATCTCTACATTTAATACATAAGTTGCGTATCTGAAAAATAACATAGGGCAAAAATTTGTGAAGTAAGAAAAATAGGATGTGATGGAGTTTGGTATAAGTGTGTATGTGTGCATTTAACTATTCTTAATAATGCCTTCCTATGACACCCTTGTTGCAAATTGAAGAGACTTTTACAGAAGATTCTAATTTTTATAGTTTTTCTCAAAGTACTAAACCGTAGGTGATTTGCAAGTTTGTTATGAAATTGGGAACATTCAACATGATTCTTTTGGGTTCATTATAGTACTAGATCCTTCACAATTTGCTTGTTTGTTAAAAATTGGCCAAAATGTCCATATTTATTAAATTGAGACAAAATGCACATTTTGAGACTTTAGTATTATTAATGGAGACCTCCATTCTAACCAATTAAAGATTTATGAACAAATCTACATTTAAAAAATCAAAGGTTTATAAATGTTCTAATATATAATAATCTCTCAATATACCAAATATTCTCAATATCAAATACTTATTATCATCTAAATATAGAATCAAGGATAATATGAGATTGCCAATTGTCTCATTTTCACAAATATGGCTTTAAATACCAATCTTCTAGTTTTTCTAAAAGTACTAGCCTATCAACAATTTATAAATTTGTATATGACATTTTAATTCTATTTAGGTACTTCAGACCAGAAAGGTTCAATAGATGATAGAGAATCCTTCTATGTAAGACAAAAGTGCATATATTCATCTTTAGAATTTTGTACAAAAAAGGGAGGTCTTGTACAATAGTTTGATATCCACAAATTATTTTTTATTTTTGTTTTTGAAGTACATGATTCACATTGTATCAAAAAGAATTATTTCCACAAATACCAAGTCATCTTTACAAGGTTATTCTTTGAACTATATCAAACTCAAATATGACAAATAAAGTAGAATACATGACCATACTAAAGCTTCTTAGACATGTAGGAGGTACAAATATAATTTGAAATGAAAATGCCATATGTCATTAGATCCAATCCATTCTAGCATGAACATTTGTGTACACTATTGCGGACATCAATACATCCACATTTAATGTCAAATAAACGTACAATAATAACCCACCATTGTGACCACAATTGGGCCATGTACACTTGCAAGGAATAAGAAGTTTGACATTTTCTTTGTTCACCAAATCACATGGAGTAATGAAATTCTTTTAGCTATCTCCAAAGTACTAAACCATACTAAATGATTTGCAAGCTTGTTATCAAATTGAGCACACCATGATTCTTCTTGCCAAGTTTCCTCACAATACTAGTCCTTTGCAATTTCCATTATAGCTACCGATTTGAGTGTCCACTACCCTATACACTAAAAGGTAGAATGCACCCACAATTGGGCTCTCTAGACTTGTAAGAAATGTACAATGCTAGATTGTCTACTTGAAGTGGGCTCAATATATAAGATAGCTTTTGGGTTTTCTAAGGTAAAAGTAAAAAAGGTCCCCTATTTTGTGCCATGTTTAGGGCATGTTTTAAGACTCACCCAACAAAATTGAAGTCTGTAATTGCAAATATGAACTCAAAATTTGCAAATTTTTTCATGTGTGGCAAATATAAAATTCTTGTGTTTCCCCCAAGGTAAATCCATTGTTTTGGGCCGACTTCAATTGGAGGATTTACTGTGCTGCATAAGAAATATAGAGGTTTGACTGGACTGTGTATTGGGTCCCCCACTTGCAAGCAATTGGACACTTTTTCAGAAATGAAGAACAAATGAAGAAAAAGTTGAAGAAAAAGTTGAAGAAAATATCAAAAATGAGAGAATAAAAATATTCTCTCTCCTTATTCGTGGTGCCAGTCTGTTTGAAAAGGGAGGATGTTCTAGAATCCTTGTTTCAAGGCTTTTTCGGCAGGTACTCCTGTACCGGACTTGGAAATTTGGAATAAAGCTCTCGTGAATCCAATGGTCGAGGTGAACTGGCCACTCCAAGTAATTTCAGGGGTGCAAGTAAAACAAAAAAAGTCCCCTATTTTGTGCTTTCGTACTGATTTGCCATGTACACTCCACCTACAGTACTTCATTTGGGCCTTTGATTGCAAATACCGACAAATTAAAAAAAATTTAAAGAACTTATTTACAGAAAATAAAAAAATTCCAGCGTTTTCCCAAGTGGCCAAGCAAGGGCCGGGGTGAACTGATCCCCTCGCTTGGCCACTTGGGACAACGCTGGAATTTTTTATTTTTTGGAAAAAAAAAACTCTTGCAAATTCTGAATTCATATTTGCGATCAGAGGCCCCTATTCAGATAGGAAATGTGTCCAAGGAAAATTAGATAAGCTGAAATTAGAGGGCTTTTTGCTTTACTTACACCCCTGAAATTACTTCGAATGGCCAAGCAAGGGGGCCAGTTCACCCCGGACAATGGACTTTTGAGAAGTCAACAAAAAATCACGTGATCCTCGTGAATGTGCAGGCCAATTTGTTAATAAAAGGCACAAATCACTGATGAGCTGAGGACTTCAAGGAGGAAACTCGTGCCGGAGGGCTCAATTTTGAAACAAAATGAAATAGTTATTCTTATTCTTCTTGTTGATTTCCCAATCAATAGTGCACATGTTGTCAGACTTTCACATATAATTTGAATTTCAGAAATCAATTACATTGTCATAACTTATATATGGACTTTGACAAACCTTTAATCCTTCAAGGATGCAAGAGATGCTAAGTGTTTGGTGGATGATGGATGAGAGTGAATCCTCCTATATATGATAAAAGTGCCAATTTTCATACTTAGGATTTTGTGTGAAAATAAGAAATCTAAAAGCATTCCTACACCTCTACTTCAAGAGGCACATATACATTGATCTAGTATATCACAATTGTGGTAATACCCCACATCAAGCATGCCAAGGCAAATGAACTAACCGGCCACTACCAAATTTAAAGGGGAGACGGCCAAATGAAGTGTCCTTGCTAGGGCTCTATATGGACATTGACTATCTTTTTTATCCCAATTACAAGGTATCAATCCCCAATTCGCCTTGAATGAACTCAATTCTTGGGCTTTCATTTTTTCTTTGAAGCAAATGGAATGCTAAAAAGCATAACATATACAATAAGTCAAGGAAACTTAACTTTCATCAAAAAGATAAAGATGAAAGTGAACTTTCACCTTAAATTGTGTTTCTAAGGAAGGAGAAAAGCTCTTTACAACTTCATGGGGTGGAAGGAGGTCTTCCAAACTATGTGGGATAAGTGTTCATGAACCCATTACGGTAGTTCATGTTCCCTTATTCCACATAGATTGGAATACCTCCTTTCACCCCAAGTCAATATAGAGAACTTCTCTCCTTCCTTGAAAATACAAAGTTCCCTATATTCACAAAGGTTGGAGGATCTCCTTTCACCCCATGTAGATATAGGGAATTTTTTTCCTCCATTGGCAGTTCAATCCAATTTGACCTTACTTGTAAAGCAATCATGTGAAATTTTCTTCATATCATTTGGAAACAAATGAAGTGTGAGACAATTCTCAAATTTTTTTTAATCAAATTATTTTTTATTTCTTAAAGCCATATATACTAGATTTCTTGATCAAAATGTTTGTCCCTCTTGAAGTGTTGCATTTAGCTTTTTGCAATGTAGCAGTCTACTCATCTTCACAAGATAAATTTTGTTTATAAATTCATAAGAGAAGAGATTAATCTTGCTATCCCAGCTTTGTCTATTTGACCTTAGTTATTTAATTTTCTATCAATTAGCTTCAGGCCAATTGACTAATAGACTAATAATATAAATGAAAGAAAACTGCCAATTACTAGCTTACCAATTTCTTCCTTCAGACTACTTCACTCTAAATACCAATCACTGGTAATTTAGTAGTTATGCGTAATGTTCATTTTGTAAAGAACCAAAGTATTCTCTACTTTGTCAATACTTTTTCAATTGATCAAACTCAAGAAATCAATTAACACATATTGATAATTAGGTAATTGAAACTTACCGTCTAATAGGCTTGTAGATTTGCATTTCCACAGCTTGCTTCCGAACTCCTAAGCTCTTCACCCAGCTCACAGATTCTCCATCAAGAGCTTTGTACTCAAACGATTTGATTTGTATTTGCAAAGGAACCACAAACCTTTCACTAGCTAATAGACAGAAATGAAACAAGAAGATAAAGCTAGTCCCTAGCAATTTGATTCAGACAACTAAACAACCAATTACTAGCTTAATAACGATTTCTACTTACAGTGTACTTGACCTTGCACCAAGCTCTTACAAAGATGATTTGTCCCAACAACCATTTAATAAGCACCATAGCAAACATTAATTACAAACCAACACTCACTACCTAATAGATCGTAACTCCAAAAAGAAAACAAAAAGAAAGAAATGGAACAATGCCAATCCTTGGCTAATTTTATGAACAAACTAAAACAAAGCCAATCACTAGCATCACGAAATCAACAAGAGCTTACACAGGTTCAATAGACAAAAATTGCATTCAATCAAGGTGCGCAAAAATACATGAGATAAGGATGAGCAATCACTACTACACTAAGAGAGAGAAAAAAACTATGGTCGATTAGTCCTTTTGTTTCTTGGTTGTTACCAACACTAACCAACAACAAGTCTATTTGTTTAACTAATTGATAACTTCCTAAATGGCAACCCATTAGTCCTTTTCACAACCGTAAGCCTATTTGACTTAATTTTAACTATACTTTATCTTTTACTTAACTTCAATTAGTCTATTTGTCCTGTATTTCTACAAACTTCAAAATTTTATAAAATGAATCCATTAGTACATGTTCCCTCATTCCATATGGATTAAAAGACCTCCTCTCACCCCATGTCGATATAGAGAGCTTCTCTCCTTCCTTGAAAATACAAAACTTCCTATATTCATAAAGGATGGAGGATCTCTTTTCACTCCATGCAGATATAAGGAATCTTTTTCCTCCATTGGCAATTCAATCCAATTTGATCTTACTTGTGAAGCAATGTGAGATACTCTTCACATCATTCGGAAACAAATGAAGTGTGAGGCAATTCTCAAAAAGTTAAAAATCAAATTATTTTGTTTTCTTAATGCCAAATAAACTAGATTTCTTGATCACGATGTTTGTCCCTCTTAAGGTGTTGCATTTAGCTTTTTGCAATGGGACAACAATGGTTGGCTACATCAAAAGAACTTGCTAAACCAGCCAATTTTTTTTGTCTTTTGAAGTGTACACATAAGATGTTTTTACATACATGCCACACAGTCATGATGTTTGCAATGTTTTCAGCAACTCCCAAAGGCCCCCAAGCAGATGAAAAAGAAGTTTGATTGAAGAAGTTTGACTTGCAGAAGACTGACTCAAGAAGGGAGGACACTCAGTAAGTCCTCCATTCAAAGCAGGCCTAATTTAGCAGGTTGGATTTACTTTGGGGTAATGCAGGAATTTTTATTTTTTTCACATAATTTTTTTTTGCAGATTCTGAATTCATATTTGCAATCACAGACCCCACAATAACTTTGAGAGATCTAGAACATACCTTAAAGAAGCCATTTTTTAAAATTTTGACCTCTGAGAAGCCAAAAATTACCTTGCTAGGTCCACTTCGAATGGAAGATTTAGTGTCCTATAGAAAGAAGTCTAACTTGAAATATTTATGTGGATTAGAAATGTCAACAAATCTTAAGACAAGTCAATAGGAAGTAGGAACATACTAAAAATTCTAAGTGAGTAGCTATTTTAAAGGGACCAAAAAATTAAAGGGACTTATTTTGGAAAACTATAGATGTTTGAAATATGATGTGCAACCACCGCACACTTCAATAACTATTCATGTGCAACTAAGGTAGATATTTATACAGTATGAAATGTTGGTTAGTTAGTTAGTATGGGTCCCCTTAACCCCTAAAGGTTTTTGACTATATTTTCACCAAAAATGCTCCAAAACTGCCATTTCTAATACAAGGGCATTTTTTTTAAAACACATTTTTGACTCATGTAACCGTAGGATCTTGTAGTAAGGTGGTTTGTAAACATGTGGAAAAAATTTCAGAAATTTCCACCGTGTAGATTGCAAGATATAAGCATTTGAATTGACAAAAATTATTTTTTTATCCGTGCGAAAATCCGGGCAGCTGCACTTCACAAGGTCACATTTGTGTGAAAAAAAATTCAAAATGGTGGTTACTCTTTGAATTCATACTTCAGTGCAAGTTGGCTACATTCTCAAAAAAATTCAAACTATTTGGAATTGTACAACATATAGGAAAAAAGAAGTAAGTAAAAAGAAGTAAAAAATGAGCCAAAACATGAAATTGTGAACATTTTATTCATGGAATTGAAAATTTTCAATCCCAATGGTTAAAATGTTGTAATAAACAATCTACACCTTTTGTTTTTATTTTTTTTCAAAAATATGAAAAATTGAATTAAATGAAGAATTTCAAACTTTTTTTGTACTGTAGAGATTCTGTAATTGGCCGCAAACTTCCCCAAACTCAAAATCTTGATAACTTTTGACTCATTAATCGAAATGGATTGATTTAAAGCTTCACATGTCTGTATAAACCTAAAGAACCAATTTGAAATTTCACTTATTAAAAAAAGTATTTTTGAAGAAGTTTTTTCAGCTGCCCGGGATACCCGCCAAGTAAAGAAAACAACATATCCTACCATAACTTTTTAACCATGAAGTGAAAAGTTATGAAAATTGTTGGGCCTTAAAGCTACTCCTCAGGCACGCATTGTATCAAAATTTCAATTAAAAATAAATAAAAACTCCATCCATAGTCAGTTGCCCAAAAAATTTATAATCTCAAGAAATGATGTTCAGGGCTTTAGGGGTTAAAACCCTTGTTTAGTGTAGTTGACCCCCCTATGTAGTATTGTATTCTACAGTTGTATAATAATAATTGTATTGTTTTTTTGGTTAATTTTTGTTTTTTTGACACTAATGAACAATTGTGTTGTTCTGTTTTGATTTTGAAACTATACAAAATAGTGAAATTAGATTGCTCCTCACTAATTTCTTGACATTGGATACTATATACATGTAAATTATTATTGCATAAGAATGCACTACTTTTGAATTAGTTTTTGTATAGTGGGAGAACTCCCGCTACATTTAGTAATGAAGAATATTGTGCTAGGCATAATTACAAACTTGAATATTGTGCCTTGGCCCTACATGGAATGACTCAGTGAAAATTATACACTATGGCATATAATCCAAGTATTTTTTTTTAGGGTGCTCAACCTCTATGGTAGGAGGTCTTTAAATCGAGTGTTTAAGCCTACCTACTTCATCAATGATAGTATTAGATATTTCAAGGAGTATGTCATTCATTCCTAGATAGAGAACACATTTAAACCTACTCCATTTAACCCCTAAACCCCTAAATAGCGTTTTTTGAGATTATAGATTTTTTGGGCAGCTCACTACGGATGGAGTTTTTATTTTGTTTCTTTGAAATTTTGATACAATGTGTGTCCGAGGAGTAGCTTTAAGGCCCAACAATTTTCATAACTTTTGACTTTGTGGATAAAAAGTTATGGCATGATATGTTACTTTGTTTGCTCGGCGGGCAGCCCGGGCAGCTGAAAAAACTTTTCAAAAAAACATTTTTTTGAAAAGTGGAATTTCAAATCGGTTCTTTAGGTTTATACAGACATGTGAAGCTTTGAATCAATCCATTTCGATCAATGAGTCAAAAGTTATCAAGATTTTAAGTTTGGGGTAGTTTGCGGCCAGTTACAGAATCTGCACAGCACAAAAAAAGTTTGAAATTCTTCATTTAATTCAATTTTTCATATTTTTGAAAAAAAATAAAAACAAAAGGTGTAGATTGTTTATTTCAACATTTTAACCATTGGGATTGAAAATTTTCAATTCCATGAATAAAATGTTCACAATTTAGTATTTTGGCTCATTTTTTACTTCTTTCTACTTACTTATTTTTTCCTATATGTTGTACAATTCCAAATGGTTTGAATTTTTTTGAGAATGTAGCCAACTTACATTGAAGTAAGAATTCAAAGAGTAACCACCATTTTGAATTTTTTTTCACACAAATGTGACCTTGTGAAGTGCAGCTGCCCGGATTTTCGCAGGGATAAAAAAACAGTTTTTGTCAATTTGAATGCTTATATCTTGCAATCTACATGGTGGAAATTTCTGAAATTTTTTCCACATGTTTACAAACCACCTTACTACAAGATCCTACGGTTACATGAGTCAAAAATGTGTTTTAAAAAAAATTGCTCTTGTATTAGAAATGGCAGTTTTGGAGCAGTTTTTTTTGGTGAAAACGCTGTTAGGGGTTTAGGGGTTAAGGACCTTCTACCTTAGTGCTTAACATTGAAATTGGGACTCATCAACCTTTGTATACACAATTGGAAATAACTACAAAAATATTTGTTGACTTTGATGTCTTTTACAATAACTTTCTTGAAATAAAGCGACCTAGTTGTTGGTAAGGCAACTTGATTTCACTATATAGTATATAGTAATGAAACAAAATTTCATTTCATTGCAGAAGGGGCCTAAGAGAAATATACCCAATACTACATCTACCCTTTGCATTGGACCTTAAACTCATACAATTGCATCCGTAGACTTCAGGGAATGTGTTTGCCAAATCATAACATTGTTAGCCAGCTTCACTCCTTCCTTTTGATAGGAGGTATCGTACTCTCCTAATACCTTGACTCCACTTAACTTATAATCTGTAGCTACTCTTGTAACAACTTGTGGCATATGAGCATTGTTCCTGCAAAAAGAAACCACTAGCCATGATGGGAGGCTCCACTTTGGGGGGGGAGAAAAGGGGGGGGGGGAGCAAAAGGAAAGCCCGTAGCAAGTTAGCAATGGTAAATAATGTTCTGATGCTTAATTGTGATTTGTTGACGCATTTAAAAGACACATACCAAAATCTAATTAGGTCACTGTTGATTTGAGTAGGGTTCAAATCTGGGTGCATTTACATGACACTATCAGTGGTCTATGGAGCCAACACTTTGAAAAATCATAAAAATTACATACCACGTCTAATTTTTTATTTATTTTTTATATTCATGATTTTCACTCGCTGATACTACTAAAATATTGTTTTAGGAAAAAAACTGCCTCCAACTATGCTGAATTCCTTATTTGGACAGTTCTGGGTGCTTCCACCGTAGTCACAGGTGGCCTGGCAGAAGGAGTTAATTTACAAGCAAACAAGACAGCAATGACCTCCTACGACCAACAAAGGAGAATAACTGTATTGTTTGAAATTGATATGTGAAGATTTTGAGATTTTTAAGATTTAAAAAAAAAATTTAATCTTTGCACAAATAAAACAGAATTTCACTGCAAAGGGTAAAATACACACCCACCTGCCATTTATGTGGAGCTTGTTGACAACAACTGAAGTGAGGCCTTTGGGAGCCCTACATTTACGGACCATATCTCACTACAAGACCTTGCACTATAGCCGTATATTAATGTTTGGTAGAAATTTCAAAAACTTTGCCCACAGAGATTGTGAGATATTTGCATTTAAAGTGGAAAAAAATTGTTCGAATAGAATTTTGGACTTTGAATCATCTTAACATATGATTCTAACATTGTTGATATTAAATTTCTAATATTTTATGTTGAAGCATTGAGTTGACAATCTTGGAAATGAGGAAAAAATATAGGAAAAAAAGAAAAAAAGAAAAATTTACTCATTAAAATTGTTAAAGAGAAGTAGGCTTAAGATTGTAGGAGAAGAATGTAAATCACTAGTAAGCTCTAAGATGGAATTGGAAGATTCTATTTGCAATAGCAAGATTCTTCTAGCAAGAAATTTTAACCTTATAAATCCCCTCTTTTTCTTTTTAAATTGTGAAAATTGAATTTTGAAATGCATACCAATATTTATTTTTTTGAGAACATATTCTTATAATTGCTTGAAAATAAGATTGCCTATAACTTTCACATTATAGTTCCAAATATGATAAATTAAAGCTTTCCATGTAGATAAAATTATAATCTATGGAAAACAAAATTTTGAAAACTTTAATTTTCTTTTGTTTGTGTGAAGATTTCTACCTATTGCATGTGTAAAAAGGATTTTTGTACCACAAATTTGCTTCAGAGCACCAAATTAAAAAAAATATCATATTTTCACAAAGCTAATGTGTTTTTCTATCTTAACAAAATGTTTCAAGAATTCATGATTAATATTGAGATTGTGGGAGCTTATCCAAAATAATCCATTTTGTCCTTTGAAGGAACTTACAATGTGACTTAAGGGTTTTATTTCTTGGCATTTGATATAATATACATGTATACTAATTCTATATATGAACAAATTTCTTTTCTTACATTGCAAACTACCTTTTTGAACTTCAAGTTATTGTTGACTGCCATAGTTGTATTTTATGAAGTATTGAAGCTACACCACTATTTTCTAGTATTTGCATATTGATTTACAATCCTCTTCTAAGTGCTGTTGCAACATCGGAGCTTTGAACAACTTGAACAATACTTGATCCAATAATTAGGACCTTTGACCACTAAATCTATAACTATCAATTTTTTTTGGCTTTGCCAAATACCAAATCCAATGGGAAAATACCTTCAAACTTCAACAAATAGTACTAAACATTTAAGTCACCCACTATAATTTTATTCTCTACACAATTACAATTTCTTTTTTATGAAAAACAATATAATCTATTGAGAAAAGAATACATACAAACAAAGGTGGATATAACCTAACCTCTACTATAGCTACTCTATAGGAGTGACATAGGATTTAAAGCAAGGACATCAAATTCTAGTCTCATAGACCTTGTGCAAATAATGTACTCCAATCAAAATGGGTGACCACACCTAGGGAAACAAAACTATCAAACATGAAAGACATCCTCTTGTGGGCACTTTATTCCCACCTTTGGAATAAAGTGTGTACAATTAAGTTCTTCATCTTAATTTTCAATTCAAATCCTTTGAGTGTCTAAGTATGAATGGGTGATTGTAAGAAACATTTCACATTTTTGTCTCAAAAATACAGTTTTTGGCCATTCGACTAGTTGTATTGTGCAATATTACCAATATTGCGCGTCAACATTGTGCTTACAAATCTTAACCGTCAGATCAAGGTACCTGCAAATCTAGATCGTTTGTCAGTACTATGTAGTACTGTAGACTACTACAAAGTACTACAAAGGCCATTGGTAGCAAAAAATAGCAAAAAAGAGATTTGTCAACCTTTTTATCTTTAATAATTCTCTCTCTCTCTCTCTCTCTCTCTATATATATATATATATTTCTAGACAAGATTGTACTCACATTGCAATAAAAAATTTGTCTAGGAAATTTTTTCCCTCTTTGTAGCCTTTGTACCTAGGAAGGTCACTTTGACCCCATGTGTGCAAATGTGCAATAGACATGTTGCTAATTTCATAAAAACTCATTTTCAATCCTTATAATGGTAGTAGACCTCAAACTTGTCCAATTAGTGATTTGAAACTAAGATTTTTGGGTCAAAAAAGGGCTAAAAAATCCAAAATGGCCAATGTAGACATCCAATTGGGGGCAAGTTAAAAATAGTAAGTTAATTTTAAAAATTTTGAAAAAATTACTCAACATCTAAAACTTTTGTGTGAACTTCTATTCCAAGTTTCAAGCCAAAAATGAAAAATATGCAAAAGTTATGCGCAAAAGACTACTTGTTGGAGGTCAAGGGGACAAAACATAGGGCAAGTGTTTCTTGCAATCACTCAAATTCAATTTAGCTTTCCAAAGAAATGGGTCTTGTAATGATGATGTTTTTATCTAAGTACCTTTCTTTCAATTTTTTTATTAGAATAAATTGGTAAGAAATGATTTGTTCCTGTTATGGTTCTACTCAAGTCCAATTAAAATTGGAGAGACTAAAAAATTAGAAGTAGGAAGTTGTAGGGATTTTTACACCCTTCCAAAAAGACAAAGAACACAAAAATTGACCTTGATTCCTAAAAGATTTGGCGGATGAAGTTTAATTCTAAATCTATCCTTTAAAACTTCATCCGTTGTTTTCTAATATTCTAACTATCAAAATTTGATTTGGTTTGTTGTATAATTTTGAGTTTTTTCATTATTGCACTCAAGTTTTGGCTTTGGAGGAACTTGTTGACTTTCATCCCAAAACCTGTTGATTTCATTCCAAACTTCATTTGAACTTTACTTCTCCATTATAGCTCTAATTATTAAGTGTATAATGGTTTTGGAAACCTTATAAAATACTCTAACTATTTTGGATCCTAACTTGTCCTTTGATTATCGTTTTCCCTAAACAATAAATTCCTACTTATAGCTATTACTTTTGGAAATTTGGATTACTTTTCTTTTAAAAGTAAATTAATTTTATCTTTTAAAGGGTCTGATTTTATCCTTATTTAAAAGTTAAAATAATTTAGACTTCAAAACTTCTTAATAAATGTGATTTTTATAGGTAAATTTTGACTATTAACTAGTTCATTGAAATTTGCCCATCAAATTCTTTTATCTTTTGATCTACAATTACTTTGGTATACTTTCACTTCTATAAAAGTAAATTTTTTTAATTTTTTACCTTCTTGATAAAAACTACTTATAAGTAAATTTTGATTATTGACTCATTCATCAAAATTTACTTACTAATTTCTTTATCTTTGAATCACTTTGTTTTTTAGTCTTTACTTCTACTTTCATTCTAAATTCTAGATTTCTTTTAAGATTCCTCCAAGAAATTATAAATTTTTTTAAAATTAAAACATTTCTTTTCATACATGCTATGAAGTTGTGAACAAGTTTGTATCATCTACAACCAAATAATGAACAAAATTAATTCTTAAAAAAGACATTTGAGATCTTAGAAGGGCTGCCTAAATTTGGATTTCAATTTTTTTAAAATGGGATGTCATGTATCTTGTTTAATTGACCAATCAATGATGATCTTCTCCCATCCTCAAGGTCATGGACAACCTCAAAGTCCCTATTCAAAAAAGTTATCAAACTCTCCAATGCAAAAAACTACAAGTTCAAATTGTAATTCAAAAATCTAAGGCTTAAATTGATAGATGCATCTTGTAAAAACAAAATAAAATGATGGTTTAGAAAAAAAGAATTTAATTATTAGCTAAAGGATGTTAAATTCACAAGACATAGAAGCCTTAATGATAAATAAACAATCGACATACTTTCTACAATAGTCAATAGCAATTGCAATACATCATCAATTGTTTTGCAATGGTTTGATAAGGATTAAGCACTTTGTTCAAAGCTTATGGTCTGTTGAAAACATTGCAAAATACTACAAACTTCTTACATAAGTCATGAGCACAAAACCAATGCATATCTAACTTATGCCTAAATTATTGCCAAGAATATTGCAATCTTAAGTAGTTGCAAACACATTGTATAGTGTTATACAAAACCATTACAAATTTTTTTTAATAGATTTGTAAGAATCACTCTAAGTAATAATTGCAATAATACTATACTATAAGAAACCCTCGGGGAGATCACTCCTAATTTAAGGTACACAAGTGAGTTAAGAGGGTATTTGATGTGGGGATATTTACCTTAATTCTTGTATTTAAGATGACTATATTTTTACATAAAAAGCTACAAAAGGCATATTTTCAATACCCTATAGTTTTTGTAAATTCATTTTTGTGGGTTTTAAAGTAGGGCTATCTTACATTTAAAATTTAAGTGTCTAATTTTGTCCTACCTCTACCTTTCTTTACAAAATTTTCTTTTCTTCTACTACATATATGTATAAGATATTTACCATGAAACTAACAACAATCAATTCAATTCAAGTGCCATTGATGAAGTGGTAGATTTTAACTTCTAAAGGCCAATTGTTCATTGAATAGACAATTGAAAATCTAGATAGATTCCTATGAAGTGAATTTCGATTGGATGTTCATAAAATTTTGACATAAGATGTGAACATGCATGTCTTTAAGTGAAAATATGAATTTTCCCAACTAGGGATCCAAATCAAAGTTATCCAAGTAAATTTTCTTAATACGTTGGGCAATTTAGGCATCTTTGGCACATCTTTTGCAAAAATACTCACTAACTTTTGAAATTTGTCTTACATGCTACTAATAAAATGTGGCATTCAAGTGTCCTAAAATTTTTTAGTTCTCAATTCATATTCTAAGAGACATTAAACTTCATTAGCTATATTGGGGCCACCTCAAAAAAAACATTTCCCTCTAACTTCAAGTTCTATTATTTTACAACCTATGAAGTCAAAGTTCTTGAAATTTTTCCCACATATTCCAAATGTTTTTTCTAATTTTATTAAATTTTAATTTCCAATGAAAAATGTCTTTATAGTACAAGAAAACATTAAAAAAAGGACTAGTTTATTGCCAATGCATTTAACCTTCTTTCATCGTAGGTAGGTTTAAAATATACCAAATTCCATATTTACTTTTGAATTTTTTCATGAATAAACCTAACATCATCTACTTCTGAATGGTCACAAATTTTACTCTAAAAATCTTGAATCTCATTGCCTTTGTTTTGTAGGAATGAAAAAACATCTCACCTCAAACATTGTAATCTTTTAATCCACAAGGTCAAATATGCTGAATGTTTTTCTAGATATTGCCTCACTTATTCAATAAATTTGTAGTATGATTGGAACTTTTTATAATCCCTAAATTATGAAGGCATTTTCTGGCTCTGAAACCACTGAAAACTGCCATTTCTGCTGCAATCACTCAAGAAACCTAAAAAAACTTTTTTCTTAGAATCTAACCGTAGGATCTTGTACATCACTTGTCTCAAATCATGTGGTAAGAATTTCATGAAGTTTGACTTTACGGATTGGAAGATATTAGCATTTGAAGTTGAAAAAAAAAGTTTTTTTCAACTGCGGCCTGCAATTTCAGGTGACTTTGACGGCCATTTGTGGATTTTTTTTGCACTACACACCATAAATTTAAATTTTTTTATCTTGAACATTTTGAGTTGAGAGTTGGGGAAAAAATTTCAGAATGTCAAAACTTGATTTTCACATATAAAAAAATTGTTAAGTAGAAGTAGGTCCAAAGTTGAACAAAATACTAAATTGTTGATAGCCCTTAGATGGAATTAAAAAATCATAATCCCAATGGTGGGATTTTTCTTGAAAACAAACTTAACCTTGTCAAAAAACAAATTGAAACAAATTGAAAATTGCATTCAAAAATGAATTCTACAAGTTGTTTTTTGAAGAAGATGCTTAGATTGCCCGAAAAACAAGATTGTCCATAACTTTTTCATTATTAGTCCAAATAGGATGAATCAAAGCTTCAAATGTAGACAAAAACATAATCTTTCAGAAAAAAAATTGAAATTTTTTTTTCATTTTTTTGTGGTTTTTTTTTTTTGCCCGCCGAACTGTTTTTTGACTTCAGATGGTAAAACTTCTGCTCCTAGGTACTGATTGAAAAAAAAATTATATTTTTAGAAAGCTGATGTGATTCCCTATCTTCAAAAAAAGTTTCAAAAAATCAGGTCAAAATTTCAGGTCACACCAGCCTGCCCGAAATCCCAAGTGTCCCCCGAGGGGACTTTGGGACTTTAGGGGTTAAATTGGATAATGCATCTAAAATTGGCTATTTGGACTTTTCTTCTTCCCAAACACCCACTATACATAAGAGACTAAGAAAAAAGTTTAGCACTAAATACTTCCAAAATCTCTATTGAACCTATTCCGTAAACATTCTGTTCAATATGATTGTATATAACATATATGGCTTCAAAGATTGAAGTTAAATCAATAATAAATTTTGTCTTCATATTGTACAATTTTTAGTTTGTTGAATTCACTAAGGTAAACTCCCTTTTCATGCTAAATGGAGCAATTTCTACTATTTATGGTCAATATCTTACACTTATACCTAATTTTCAATTATGTACACTATTAATACTATGGCAAAATTTTAGTGAAATACCCTTCATTGAGGATTCTTTAACCCCTAAAGCCCTGAGGTGCGTTTTTTGGCATTATAAATTTTTTGGGCAACTCACTACGAATGGAGTTTTTATTATTTTTTGCTGAAATTCTTACACAAGATGTGCCCAAGGAGTAGCTTTAAGGCCCAACAATTTTTGTAACTTTTAACTTTGTGGTTAAAAAGTTATGGCATGATATGTTGTTCTCTTTACTCGGAGGGCAGCCCGGGCAGCTGAAAAAACTTTTTTAAATTTTTTTTCTAAAAAGTGGGATTTCAAATTGATTCTTTAGGTTTTTATAGACATGGGAAGCTTTGTTTCATCCCATTTGGATTAAGGAGTCAAAAGTTATGAGCAATTCTAGTTTGTGAGTAGGTATGGAATTTTTGAAAACCATACCTACCCGCAAACTAAAATTGCTCATAATTTTTGACTCCTTAATCCAAATGGGATAAAAAAAAAGTTTCCCATGTCTGTAAAAACCTAAAGAATCAATTTGAAATCCCACTTTTCAAAAAAAAAAAAATTTAAAGAAGTTTTTTTAGATGCTTGGGTTGCCCTCCGAGTAAAGAGAATGACATATCATGCCATAACTTTTTAACCACAAAGTCAAAAGTTATGAAAATTGTTGGGCCTTAAAGCTACTCCTTGGGCACATCTTGTGTAAGAATTTCAGCGAAAAATAATAAAAACTCCATTTGTAGTGAGCTGCCCAAAATTTTTATAATGCCAAAAAATGCACCTTAGGGCTTTAGGGGTTAAGCTTGATTGTGTTCACTTTTGTCATTTACGTGAAATTATCTATCTACATCTATACTCATTGTACAATGAAAAATTTGTCCAACTTTTATTTGTTAAGGCTAACTTATTAATAAGAATTCCTACTACATGATGTTTTTTCATAACTTAATTTATATACAATAGAGTGCATAGCATTTCATAGACCCTATAGTAGTCTTACATATTATATAAATTTTATACTCTTTGAATTAAATGGACCCTATTTTTTAACTCATGTAGTTTTCTAAAAAAAAACAAGAGTGCTCTCCTTGAGAAGAAATCCAAGTTTTAGGTGATGAGCCCAAATTTTTACAAATGGATTTTAGAAGACATCTATGTAACAACCCGCATTAGATGAGATTTGAAGCCTTGGGACTTGGGAGGGCCGTTTAAGGTCAGTTCCCAAAACAACAGCTAACAGTTCCTAAAAAAATAGAAAAAAAAGAAAAAATTGGAATCCTAAGATGTGAAAAAAAGTCCAAAAAAAATTCAAAAAAAAATCGGTGATGTGGCACAGTCTCAACCACATTGGACTACATAGTTTCCATGTTCCCAGAACAGTAAAACGCGTTCACGCGGTAGTTTCATTGTTCCCACAATCTTCCGGAGGCTCTAAATCTCATCTAATGTGTTTTTATATCAACATTGATGTTATGTTGAACATTTTTGTTGATATAAAAACACAAGTTGTTACATTGAATGTCTACTAAAATCTATTTGTAAAAATTTAGGTTCATCACTTAAAGTGCAAGTTTTTTATAATACTAACTTCAAAAACTATTGCAATACCAACCTTTTGCACTACTACTAAGACATGACTTCAACTAAATTGGTAGGTACTTTGGACGAAGAGATTTGCTAAAATATTGTACCTTGAACTTATTTGCAACACAAACAATATTACTATGAATCCCATTGCTTTTCATTCCTTGGAATAATAAGAAAATGTGGTATAAGTGAATAAAGTCACAAACAACAAAATGTGGGTTGACTTGGCTACTAACCTTAGATTAGGTCATTTTGAGCCTTTAATGAGTGAGAAGCAACACAAGTGTCGATCTCTGGTGTGAAAAATGACATGGTTTGCTATAGTGCAAAGATTTTAATAAAACCTACAATATTCTTCCTCATACCTACATTGAATAGGGGTATTAAGGGAACCCATATTGATTAATCAACAATTCACACCATATAAATATCTACCTTTGTTATACATCAATAATTCTTGTCTAAAGATTTACATCATGTATTAAACATCTACATGCAATTTTCCAAAATAAGTCCATTTATTTTTTTGGTCCCTGTAATACGCCTGTTCAGTGTACAATCTACATCAAATATACTTTGGTGGTACTTATCACATTTTGCTGCAATATCACAGAATGCAATCAATTTTTTTTTTCCCCAGTATCCAACAGCAAGTCGGAGAACAAAATACAAAAAACATGACATTATCTGAACAATCATAATTTTTGTATAAAATAATGCAACTAGAACAAGCTAACTTAACGTCTGAGCCCAAAATTTCATCTTCATCAAATTGATCAACAACATATGATTCCAATACACAGAACGTACACTAAAAGAAAGAAAAGAAAAGATTGAATTTCGACATCAATTGTTGTAGAAACATAATGATTGACATAATTTGCAGTTATTATGCAGATAAAAATGCAAGGAGAACTAATTCAAAAGACCTACTTCATGTATAGAAAGACATGAAGTAAAAATAGATTTGAGTTAGTTGATGTCTTAAGAGATAGTTACACTTATTATTTTTTAGACTTATTTCTTAGAGTTTTATATCATGTCAATCTATCAAAATAGGGTCATTGTACACCTCAAGTGTTGATTTAGTTGTTTTTAGTTTAGGCTCTATAAGATTAACAATTTGGGATAGTTAGAGAGTAAAGTTTGACTACAAATGTTAATAATGACTTCTTGTTTTGTCTATCTTTGCCAATGCAAGCACGTATATTCATTTAGAGGTATTGAAGTATTTTATTTTGATTATTAAATAACATTTTATCAAGAAGAAAAAAAGATTAGAGGTGTTTTGAAAACTTATGCAATATACTCAATGTATGGTAGATAGGGGGCATGCATTTTTTTTTCTTGCTATGATAGTTTCAAAGCTAAATAATGTATGATTTAGATGTCATTTCATGTTTAATTTGGGGTAAATATTTTATTTCAACAACTTGGATTCTTGTGGCACTAAAAATCAATGCTAAGAGTCTTGTGTGACTTTTAATCAATATATTTGCCTTGAGCAATCCCAAGGTACATATCTATGCAAATTGTGTTCATTTCAACAAGGAAATGCTTCATTTGTTGCAATTTGGCATGAATAATGTACACTCAATGTTTAGTGTGGCTTTAGTTTGAAATTTCAATTGAATGTTGAAATTTATGAAATGCTAAGCTAAATTATTAATGATTGAGATTACTAAAAAACTCTTGAATTTCTTGTTATAAATTTGGTTCAACCTTTTGATCCATTGACCAAATATCAACAATGAAGTGGCACCAAAAGTATTGAGCATGTACTAGAGTAACTAGGGTTACAATTATGCTTTGTGGGCTTAGTCATATAATTTAACATTCCCTACACTTGTTGCAATGTCTTCGTCCCATTGTAAGCAAATTTGAAGAATTCAAGTTCATAGGAGTTCAATGTATATGAGAGTTTTGCGGAGGAACTTGCCTTAGGAAGTGCTAGAGAATGTGTTGGCATGCCTTCCACTATTAATATGTCCTTTGCTACTTCTACCTAGTTTGCAAAGCTTGGAACCATGTCATCTCCCAACTAAGATTTGCTTTTCTTTGCATTTATATGCGTAAGAGGAGATTTGGCTCCATAGAAGCCCATTAGTTCCTGCACAATGAAGAATGGTGGGAATTGCACTACTATTGCATTTGATGTGGTTGGAAGACAACTATGTCAGATTTTTATTTTTATTTTTTGCATATTTTGATATTTTGAATTTTTTTTTCAATTTCAAGACTAATTTTTTCTTAAATTTTAAATTTTGTATTCATGAAGGTTGATAGCAATCAACCTTCGTTCATTGCTATGGGAACAACACTATAGGGAATTGGAACAGGCCTTCTATTCTCTAAAATCTCATCTAATGGTCTTGCACGCCATCCACCATCTTTGTTTTGCTAAGATTGGTGAGTAATTTTATAGCATTGGACAAAACCTCAACTATATTAGATGCAAAAGAGAAACGGTCCTACATATTCTCCAATTTCTTTATTACAACCCTTGTTAGCTTCTTTTAGCATCTAAAATGGTGCAAATACACATTGATAATAGAAAAGGGATCCATCAATTCTATTCACTCATTGAATTTTTGAAGATTGTCACCTCAATTGCATGTTGTTTGCAACCTTATTGAGATGAGTTTCCATGAAATTCCTTGAAATTTTTTCTTCATTTGCTCGCATAATTGTAGCCATGTTAATAGACAAGGTAAAGAAAACTTACTAAGTTATCACCATTGTGAAGCCAAGTTTCAAACTACAAGAACCGCAAGTCTTTGTATTCAAATCCGTAACTTCAAAATAGACAAATCTCAAGGAAGAATCTATTTTAGGTGGATATTGTATTTTGTCCAGTGTCTTTAAGAATGGCATTTTATACAATTTGCTTGTCAAAATGGTCATTTATGACTGACTGACTGGAATCTTTGTGGCCAACTTTATATTCATGTGATGTAACTACTAACATCTAGAGCAAAGTTGATATGGAGTTACTACTATTGTCTTACCAACAAAACAAAAGTAATCTTGGTGAAGAGCTTGAATTGATTGTTCATGGTAGAGTACATTAGATTTGTAAGACCATGGTGAAAATAGGTAAGTAGATATGAATTCATTATATAGATTTTGATGATTCAATACATGTTTTTCATACAAGATGCTTTCTTCATTCATTTTTTCCACATTCATCAAACAAAGGATGAATAAATAAAAATTTGTAGCATGGTTGAATGTATTGTCTATATTTAGTTTTACAAATCTTTTAGGATTGTTAAACTCATTATCATTAGATTTGAAAATGACAATATGAAATTTGTCATTGTAATGAATATCCACTTAGATGGTGGCGTTGACCATTTGGGAGATTGTATTGGAGTAGAAGGTTGTATTAATTGAAGCTAGTTAATTTGTGGAAATTCTCCAAATATCCCTATATGATGGACACCTAAGAAGTCATGGTTGTTGTTGGATGCAATGACTCAATTAATTGTTGTTTCATGTGTGATGGGGAATTGTGTGAAATTGGACTTAGTGAAGAAATGTTGATAAAAGCTGCTAATACAACTTATTTGTAGTGGATTTAATTTTGGTTTATATAGTCAAGGCATTTGTGTTGGCTTTGTAGACTTTTGAAACATAGGCTAAATAATAGTTAATATGATTTTTGATGAAATCAAAATTTCTACTAGCAATTTGTTCAATGACTAAGTTAAAATTTAATTTTTTGGATTTTGATTTGGACAATTTGCATATTTAGATACCTCTTCTTGCACTGAGCAAATAAACTTCAAGTGCACTTGAAAGTCAATTTGACACATTGATAAGTAAAGGAGTATTTATTCATGATGAGACATTAATAGTCTAACAAAATTCTCAATAGATTATAAAAATTTAACAACTCATTTACTAAAACTTTATTTTGTGCCTAGGGGACAAGAAGCTTGTTATATAGACCCACAGATTTAAAAAGGTTGGAAAGACAACAAAAATTTAGAAGAATATAACTTGTCTATAAAAAAAAGTCAATGCTAGCAATCTTTTTAAAATTGTTATTTAGCTAAAGTTTACCTAATTTTGTTGTTTGCTAAGTTTAGGTATTCTAAAATCCCTAAAGTTGATGAAAATTTTGAGGAATCTTTTTAATTTTCATCAAATCCTATAGTTGATTCCTTCTCAAGATTCCTTTCATAGATTAGTGTAGCAATATCCAAAACCTCCATAGGGTTCACACATTGAATCCCTTGTACTTAGGTTATATCTTTACAAAACAACAACTTTCATTAAAAAACAAAGTGTAAGCCAAGTGCACATTGTTCAGGAAAAGCTACCTTTGCAAGACAGTCATGCCAAAAACTTGATCAACTCTAGAAGAATCCAAAAGTTCATAGACCTAGCTCCATAGTACAACTAAGAAAATTTACAATTCGATAGAAATGAATAGGGCCTAAAATAATGATATTTAGTAAGCTATAAAGTCTCATAATTGCCTTGCGACTTCCATGTGCACTTAGATTTCATTAATTTGACCCTATCTTCAATGACATTCTAAAATATTTTGTACATTTATCACATTATCATTGACTCCAAGATAGTGGTCTCACATTCAAACTATTTAACCTTAAATATAAGTGTCTCCCAAGCATCCAAGGTTAAATGGATTAGAATGTATAGTACATCAGTCATATTCAAATGTACACTCTTTCCAATTGCATCCTTTTTTACATTTGTTCAACATTTTAGCCTATAGAGAGTGACACAATAATTGCATAGATACAGTGGATTCATAATGTCTCTGTCTATGTTTTTAATTATTAATTCATGCCACTTTTATAGTCTCTATGTGAGCCTCTTCTATATTGATTGCCTAGGAGACATGATTCTAAGGGCACTTGCAAATAGTAGACTTGTAGGTGAGACTTGCGTACAATGGGCTTATTAGTCCAATTAGTGATAGGAATGGGTTGAGTTACTTTAGATCTAATTCATTTGGTTTTGTAGACCCAACTCTAAAATGTCTTCCTAGTAAAAATACAAAACTTATTTTTTTACCACAAAATATGACGAATTTGGAAGATAGGAATTCATATTAGGAACCAAGGAATACAAATTAGTTAGGAGAGATCAATAATTATAAAGTTATCCAACTAAAAGAAATGTATATAATTCTTGTTATTGCTAATTTTTTTATTGGATCTTCTTAATAGTAAGAGATGATTTTATAATCTCTTAAAATGCATCTTGTATACATTGAATGAAAAAAACCTATCAACAATCTTCAAAGTATTGTAAATAAATGTATCTAATACTGATCCTAACTTTTCATTCATAGACATTGCATTGGAGACAACTCATTCTTCATCACCCTCACTATTTTGGTAGGGGAGGGTGCCCTCTTTCCAAAGAGTAGTATTGAGTAGTGATTAATTACGGCACAGTTCTAGACCTCATTGCGGCACATTTAATTAGCTACCACTAGAAGAAATCCTTGTTAATTTCAGCACAACACGTCAGGTAGATTGTGTTGAGGCCGCATTGCTGAAAATGCGGAAAAAACACAAAAAAACACAAAAAAAGCGTTTTCTGTGTTTTTCTACGTTTTTTTTGCGTTTTCAGCAACGCAGTTTCAATACAATCTACCTGACGTACTGCGTTGAAATTAACAGGGATTTTAGTGTTTTTCTTCTAGTGTACAAATTTCTCAATATTGCAACCAATCCTTGGACAATTTTGCAACCAACCTTGAGTTGGAATTAGGATGACCTATATGACCAATGTGGGACAAACAAAATCTTGAATTATAAAATTCATTGTAATTTGGGGGGGGAGTGAAATTCTAATAAAATATGGAATCCTTTTCAAATCTTTTTCCATTTCATGGGAAAAATTTCCCTCAACATATCTGCACTCCAAGTAAGGTAAGAGGTCCTAAAATGGAGTGGACATTAAAATGGTGCTCTATCTTAAATGTACAACGTTTGTACATGCTGCTTTTTCATAGCCTTCAGCAGGGTACTGACAGTGTACATTTTAGCTAGGGCACCATTTTAGAGCCCTATGCCCTTTCAACTTCAAAATTTGATAACTAATTCAAAAAAGCTCCAAAATATATGAAACAACTTGGGTTAGATGTCAATTCCACTTGTCTTTCTAGGAAAATATACTGAAAATTATTTCAAGATGTTTCACCTCCCCAAAATTCAGTATCAGCCCTTAGATGGTCCATTATAGGACCTTCTACCTTCTACTCAATTGCTTAAGTGGTCACAAATGGATTGCCTCCCCTTACTGCACATTAAACACAAACAGATTGCAATTAGGGTTTACGGTTCACAAACCCTAAACCTTAATGAAACGTGAATGAGCATTACAGCAGAAATGCAGACACTGTTCTGCCTGACGTCCCAGTGTCCCAGCCAACGAAACATCAAATTCCGTTCAAAAAGGTCATGTCCGGACTCTGGGTTTCAAGCAGTCGCTTGGTGAGTTGGTTAGCAGGTCGCAGACGAATCAAACAACAGCAAAAAACTACGGAGTACAACAAAAGAAGCAGAAATTAGCAAACCACAGCCTCCATTCAGTCCTACAAGGATTTCAGTTCCAAGCTCGGGGTTGCAACCCTATTTTCTTGCTTGAGCTTTAGGCTGCAAGCTGTCTTCTGATAGAACGATCAACCGGGGGTGGAATGACTTGTGAAAATTTGGTGTTTTTGAAAGTGAAGGGGTGTTACGATGTGAGACTTGTGTGTATTCCAATAAGTCGAGGCAGTGCTCAAACAAGACTTGAAAATTCTATGAGATCTACTTCTTTTGAAGAAAGTAGCATTGTGTTGTGCCCAATTTGGATAGAGGGAAACAATAACTCCAATCCTTTGGTGGAACTAACATACGTTGAGTGTTTGTTTGTTCAAGATCCCCACCACCATAGGAAAGTGAAAGTGACATAATTTGAGCATTTGGTTGCGAAGTGTGAGGTTTGGCACCCCTACTGCACTGCAACCATGGCGTTGCGGCCACCAGGAAACCCTCAGTTGTTGTTGCATAGGGCATTGTCAGCGATCAACACTCTTTGTCATCCTGGGAGAGATCATCTGCTACCGCAATCTCTTGTCCAACAGTCCAGTTCTCCCTCTGTTTCTCCCAATTTCTCTGCGGTGACAAGCTCTCCTGTGTTGCAAACCTTGGATCATGGTGGAGACAGAAGAGGGTTTTCTTCCAGTGGTGGTGGGTGTCTTAAGGCGACATTGTTTCCAGGCGATGGCATTGGACCAGAGATTGCAGATTCAGTCAAGAAGGTGATATTTCCATGCTTCGCGTTCTTGTCAGCATATGCTTCTGTTGCTTGAGAATTGGAAAGAATGCCACATTTTGACTTCAATTGTTGGCTTTCTTGATTTGAATGTTATTAAACATTCTACTACTCTGATATAACTCCTATTGGCACTTTGCAAATGATAAGATAGCAATTTAGCGTGCAGACTTTAGCTCAACATTTGATCAAATCGAACGTATGGTCCATTCGGGCTCTTAGGTGCATCAGAGAGAGGCTTTAAAGAATGTTAGATCTTCCTTGAAAACTGTCTGCTGATTGCATTGCTCTTGCATTGGTTTTCTGATGTTCAGAGGACCACACTGCTTAGAGAGACATCTTTAAAGATCTCCGAATAAGTGCTGGTGACTGAAACGAGAACCTAGTATTACGTAGCTGTAGTTAATGACAAGAATTAGGTCAAGCTTGCATGTGAAGAGCTTATGAGGAACATGTTGAATCGTCGCCAAGAGATAGGTCACCATAGACGAGTTTTCTAGTCATTTGGAGCTCACGACTCAGAGTTCCTTGTATTCTCTATTCCCTCAAAGATCACTATGGTTTTGCACATGACAAATGTATCATGTGACAAACACGTTTACACAAACTCTAAATCTTGATAATACACAAACTCTGAATCCTGATAAGTGTGAATTTCTGACACAGAGACGGTCAACTTTTTCTTAGGAAACGAATGAAACTCGGGTACCGAATCTGCAGAGTTTTTGTTCTCATTTGGACATTAGAACAATGCCAGGAACAGGAAATCGATTCTCAGAGTGGCAGTGTAACCTAAAACTTAGAAGCTTGATATTTCTATGCACATATTTCACTTGGGGCGATCTAATTGAGGGTGCACTCAGGTTTTTGACGCCGTGAGAGTTCAAGTCGAATGGGACATCCACTTTGTCGGCAAGACAGTGGATCCCAAAACAGGGAGCTTCATCACTTGGGATAGTATGGAGTCGGTGAGGCAATGTGGGATTGGCCTCAAGGGGCCCATGGCCACTCCCATTGGGAAAGGTCACAAATCCTTGAACTTGACGCTGCGGAAAGAGCTTGGCTTGTATGCCAATGTGCGGCCGTGCTTGAGCATCCCGGGCTACAAAACGCGCTACGACAATGTTGATCTTGTTACCATTCGAGAAAACACGGAAGGCGAGTACAGTGGTTTGGAGCATCAGGTATGTGTTTGCTTAGATTCAAAATTCAAAACGTGATTGCATGGACTAAGGTAGAACAATCCAATGCTGTCAGTCACCCAATTTTGGCATCTACTAGATCTTCCCATTTGTGTCAATCATTCACCCATTTCCACAATCTTAGCAACTCTTTAGCATCATGACAATGCACTTGGGGAGGGGACACATCAATGTGTAGTTTAGCATGGCTCTATCCATATTGTACCAATTTAGTCCCAACAAACTTTGAAAAATAAAAAAGAATACATTTCTTGTTGGAATGTCTTCATCTCTTGCAAATTACTCCTCTCAAACTTCTCAATCTTAGAAAAACAAGTGACTTGAGATCTCTTGGATTGTGAGTCCTCCAGTTGTGTGCTTGGTACCATTGGCAAGCCCTTAGCGAGGAGGGGTTCATGAGGTTTGTTTTGTGGCATTCCTATGGTGTAAAAGTTATTGAATTTCAAAGTTTTTATGAATTGAAGAAATAAAAAATGATTTTGGTTGTGACAACAACACAAGGCACACTAGTCTTGGTAATAGGCATGTTTACCATACATAATTAGTGAGCCATGGGAGTGGCAAGTGGGTAATGGGACATATTATAAGATTATAATTTAGAGGATTCAACAAATCTGCCCATTTTTTTGCGTACATTTCTGAATTGTTTTACCACAATTAATTACTTCGGTACAGGATGCTCTTCACAGTGTTGATTGTTGGACAACAATAACCAGGTGGTCAAAGGTGTCGTGGAGAGTTTGAAGATCATCACCCGAACTGCCAGCAAGCGTGTTGCTGAATATGCCTTCCACTACGCCAAGCTTCATGGTCGAAAACGTGTTTCAGCCATCCACAAAGCAAACATAATGAAAAAGACTGATGGATTGTTCCTACAGGCAAGTCAAATTTGATGTGATCATGTATGATAGAGGGGTACTATTTGCATCATGAATTTAGGGTATATTTCACATCAATTGTGATGAAAAGGTGGGATATCAAATTTTAGTCTTGCCCTTGAGGTTAAAGTAGCTTAAAGTATAAACAAAGTGAAAATAAGTATTCTTCCAAATTTGAAAATTTGATCATGCAAGAGGGGTTAATATAATCTTCAAGATTGGTCTTTCAATGTTTTTTGTATTTTCTACTTGATCAAGTAACAAAAAGTTTCTTCAAATGACTTTGAGGACTATGTTTGTGACATTCATTGTTTTCATCTCAATTGAAAATTAGATTCTTTTTTTAAAATTTTTATTATTTTGTAAGGTCTCAAACCAATGATTCACATGTAGTGGAGTCTCTCATATATATATTCCTAATTGCAATTTCCACTTTAAGTTCCAAGTAGAAGCACTATATTTGCTTATAATCAAGGTTGTAGGAATTTTGCCTATATAGATTTGCTTTGATGGTCGTCATAGAAGAGATAGATGGAATCTTGAACTTGCATAGATTTAATGATCTAAGGGTTTTTTTCATGGTAGGTTAGTTTAATCTCTATAACTACATAAGGATGAATTCAATATTTTAACTAATTCAATGTGATAAGGAGGCTACACTAAAACTATAGTCTAAATGTGTGATATGTATGCTAGATTCAAGGATATTGAAACTAGTGCACAAGATATTCCATGATATTATTCTAACAAATGCCATATCAAAGAGTTATGACTTATGAGCGTGTATTTTGTAGACTTCTAGTTGCTATTGACTTTAGGTTATCTTAAAGAAATGTTGTAAGTATGGATGATAGTGTTGCCGAGAGGTAGCAGAGAAGTATTCTGATCTTGTCTATGAGGAGGTTATCATTGACAATTGTTGTATGATGGTATGTATACTATCCTTGGATGTAGATTTGATGATCTATTGTATATAAATTATTCTTTAATCCTAGGTGTCGAAGCTAAAAACAAATTGCATATTTTATATGTTAATCATCAAATATTGTAACTTTTTATACAATCTATTAGACACTTAGAAATGAATGTATGTGGTGATTTTAATCTTTTTTGGTGTGACAAAAAATAGTTTTATAACTTCCTAGAAACCTTTAGCTCCATTTGTGTGTTCAATATGCAAGTTGTTATTACTTGGTTGCTTTCTATATCATGACTATGACTGAACTATGTGTGGATGTTGAACATTTATACTCTTAATTCCATGGAAGAATCAATGTCCTTTCTCTTGTTTGTTAGGTCATTGAGTCCATTGTGGAGCAACTGGGAGCAAGCTTATTATGGGTAAAATTTGTATTAGTGGTATACATTTCAGAACTTGAATTTACACCACCATTATAATTTTTCCCACAATGAGTTTACTCCTATTTGGTTTACAATGGGCTCATTTCCCTTATTTCTTACATACGCATGCTTGCGAGATTGATGCTGCAGTTGGTGAAAAATCCCGGGCTTTTTGATGTCTTGGTTATGCCCAATTTGTATGGCGACATAATCAGTGATCTTTGTGCTGGTTTGATCGGAGGCTTGGGCTTGACTCCAAGGTAACCAACCATCATCTCTTGATGAAGTCGGATTACCATAGAAGGCCATTGAGATAAAAATTCTAAAAATAGATGCCAAATTCATTGGGAAATTATTATTTTCAAAATAGTTTTGTAAAATTCTTGAGAAGCTACAACCTGTTGAATCACGACAATTCTGATAACATTTTGCAAGTGGATTTTGGACTTGAATCTTTCCTCAGCAGCATTCACCAAAAAAATCCTTGTGTGCAGTGGCAACATTGGAGACAATGGCTTGGCGCTCATGGAAGCCGTGCATGGGACAGCCCCCGACATTGCTGGAAAGGTGTGGTGTAGAGATCACGTTTAAATTCAACTTCTTAAGACAAAAACAATGCATTGGTGACAATATAGTTAATTGTAAAGTGTATAATGAAGGACCACAAGTCACAGTTTTAGAAAATAGAGGGTGAATATCCCTGAAGCACCCAAACTTAGCCTGATGGAGTTTGGTGTTGTGTTTCTTTTGTACTTTTCTTAGTTGAATTTTCTATTCTTGACACTCCTTTTACAATCTAGGACTCATTTTACAATTATTTCTAGTACTCTAATAGATGTAACAAATTTGAGTTAAATATGTCAACTCCAAGGGACTTGGTGAGAGAACGTTTGATGCAATATTGGAGAGCATTTATCAAAGAGAGAAATAGTGACACAAAGAGTCAAGCACAAGTGAAGTATGGCCTCAAATTGGATGCTTTTTTGTTATGTGTTTACGTATCCAAATTGATTACATTTCATGAGCTGTTAGTATTATTTTGACTGCAGAATTTGGCGAATCCTACAGCAATTCTATTGAGCTCCGTGATGATGCTGCAACACCTGAAGATGACTGAACCTGCGGACATGATCCACAAATCCATTTTGAAGACGATTGCTGAGGGGAAATACCGAACAGGCGACCTTGGAGGTTCGGCGACCTGCACGGAGTACACCAAGGCACTCATCGACAACCTTGGGCAATAGTTGATACGTACCATTGTTCTATGTTACTAAGGTATACTCTCACTTAAAACAGACTCTTGCTTGCGAACTTAATTTGGGGCAAATAAATCCCATCAAGGTTTCAGTGATTGAAAACAGAAGTGAAATAATGCAATTGGTTTGAAAATTTTCCTAAATCATATGAATAAACAATAGATTTTAAGAGTTGAGGTCATAGGGTCACCTATTATTGAAATTAAACTACAATAATCTTAAATTAACATCCTTGAAATACAACATTGTTCAACTCTCATTGGATGCTTCAAAGAACCTTTTTAAACTTGAGTTGAGTGTTGCCGGTCTGAGAAAAGACTTTGTCATGATTTGATTATTGAGTGAGCTTTGAAGAATCTGATGTTTTTTTAAGGGTTAACTTTTCCGCAACAAGAAGAGTTTTTAAAGAAGGATTTTATTACATTAGTAGATAAATTGTTTGCTTTGGCAAAGTCTTATATATTTAAAGCAAGAAATTTATACCAAGGAAACCAAATTGGTTTGTATTCCTACTAAAGATGCAAAAATACTGTTCCACAAAATTATTATTGTGAAAATTAGTACATCATAATACTAGTTATAATTACACTAATTCAAAATTATAGTGAAGGTTTGAAAAATTCATATCAATTCACCAATAGGATAAATCATAATACACTTCGAATTGACCCCATAGAATGTTGACTTCTATTTTGGGATGAAAAATGAATAAGCAAAATGCTTGAAATGATGAAGACTAAAATAAAATAATAAGGTGGTTTTAGAAACAATTTTGGAGAATTAATGGGTTCATTTACAATGTTGTTGAGGTGGCAATTTGATAAGAGACAATTAATGATAAGAAAAAATTCAATTTAAGTTTATATTGAGCAATGATTTGATTCAATGGGAATCTTTTCTCTGTATGTATCAACCAATACTGACTTTGGGAAATTTGTCACTAATTCTTTAGTATGCCTTCAAAATTGACACAAACACTAGTAATTCTTGTAATTATATGGCAATGCAAGATAAATTTTGACCATTTTCTTTTGCATGCCTATGGTGGTGATGTACCTCAACCTCGAAGGTTAATTTTATTGGAGAAATTTCCTTATGAAATCAATATAATACATGCATGGTCAAATTTGTAACCATGCCTTACTGATTCAAGTCAAATTGACACTCTTTTCCAACTTCCGGTTCTGAGCTCCCAAGTTTTCCAGTTTACAACTTTGTTGTCTTCCCAGGAAGCTGTTCTCGATCTCCGGCTTGAGGTGGTTGCCAGACCTCAGTCCTGCGAAAACTCTAGAAATGCATTCCTACTGCCACATTCATGGATGCAAAAGCACCGTCACGATCGCAACCAATCCAACGAAAATTTGAAACGTAGTACTGCAATGAGCTTTCGTCACTCTTGTTCCAAGTTTTTTATAATCCAGAGACGGAAAATTAATGCAATGGGATTTCGTCACATTTATTGTGTGCTCTCATGAGATCACACTGTTGTTTTACAAGAAATTTGCATTAAAAAATGCCGGTAATGAGGAGTTTCAAGACCGCGACAATGTTTGAAAACGGGAGAAGGGTTTGAACTTTTAAAGCGCCTTCTTGATCGACTTTGGCGATTCTGAAGTACTTCTTTTTTGAAGCTTTCCATATAACATTATGATGTCCAACGGTACCAAACTCCATATTATTGTGTGCATTTTGAACACGTCAGGCATATGATGACTGTCAGTACTTTCTCATTGAGTTTCAAGGGAGATATTTACACAAACTGACAATTTCTTGAGGCGGGTTCCTGGAAACATAAATCTACAAATCCTAGAAATTCCAGAAACCAGAGCGGCTCTCTCAATGTTGGCGCTAATAAGCTAATAAGAATCACGCCGATGCCGATGAATCACATGAATTAGCGTGAATTTTAGAAAGTGAGCAAAGTCAACTCCTGACGAGAAAATTCTCAGCAACTCGCAGATTCACAAAAAGCAAATGACGTCAAGGATCGGAGATTCTCATCCTGTCTGGGCTCTGGAAGAACCTCCAAATTTAGTTTCCATGACGCAAGCTCTTCTTCAATGCCTGTCATGAATGGCTTCCTTGCACACAAAATGTATGTCAATGTAGAAAGCAAATTCAAAAGCAAAGAGATGATTACGGGTTCTAAATAGTCCACGCTTTTGGTAATCGATCGCAGCATCGTCGACCCTCCAGGTGTCGATCGATGATCTACGTTGTGGGTGAGCGAATTCGGCGGTGTACAGGTACGTAACAGCCAAGCAGCAGGGATTCTACTGAGCGTTACAAATTTGTTCTGCGGAAATATCAGTCTGGCTGAATCATAGTCTCCGTCCTTCAGCAATAGATGAAATCACAAAATTGTTGCAAACTGAATTGCTCTCTTTGCAGAATTAGTCGATTGACTTGATTCCTATTTGGGTGAACGCATTTGAAGGCGCATGTGCACGACGTACAAAAGCTTCATGAAAAGTGCTACAAAAGCTTCATGCAAAGTGCTTCTATGAGTGAAGATCGAACTGAGGATTAGATTTCCGCACTAGCCCCCAAAATGCAATGAAACGGAACCCTGGCAGGCCGGCCGGCCGGCGCTCCGATCCCGCCGTCTGCATTCTGGAAAAGTGAGGAGGTCGAAGTGAGGGCTTTCGAGACTGCAGTAATTCAGTTCCCTGTCACGACGGAAAAGCTAAGGTAGCACATGGCGCGCTCACCGAGTGCCGCGTCCTCCGTTTCCAAGTCACTGAGTACGTCGTCTTTTCCGCCGCACTGCATGATCGATGAAATTGTTGCGTCTGTTCCTCGATGCAACGATGAAGCTTGGTCAGAAGCTTCATTTGGGGGCTGATGGATAATTTTGCATGATTCGAAGCTTCAAACTGGGAAATCAGTGGAGATTGTCAGGTGTCAATTCAGCCTAAAGTCTTATTTTTTTGACTCAACTGAAAGAGTTTCAACTCAATAAAGACAACTCCTCTCTTCTTCTTTTTTGGACTCAACTGAAAGAGTTTCAAAACATAAAAGACAAATCCTCTCTACTTTTTTGGACTCAACTGAAAGAGTTTCAAAACATAAAAGACAACTCCTCTCTTCTTTTTTGGACACAAGTGAAACTAGAGTTCCAATGCAGAGGACAATGCTGTGGCAAGGCAGACGGACGGAGAGCCAGAAGACAGCAATAAGGATGATCTTCCTTCCATAATCGGAATCCGAAATGAACTTTCATGTTTTCCAGGTAGAGTTCGAATTTTTTTTTCTGAATTTGGTAATGCTTTCATATCTAAGGTAGACCAGCCTAATTCCGACTGCATCCCAATTCCATCACCCTATATTTCGCCCCATTCCACTCATGCCACCATCCAAATCTGTCCAAAAATGAGCCAATTCTGTCTAGAAATTTGACAAAATCAGTGGATTTATGTCATTTAACATAGCAGTAGCTAGAATAACTAGGATAACATGGCAATACCTAGATGCTTATAGGGACATAACAAGGGTTGTCATTAGGGTGTTCATGACCCTAGTCTTGGGCACTTTTATAATTTAGGGTTGTTCACTTCAAAAATTTACAAAAATTACAATTTTGGTCAAAAAATTATAATTCCACTTGCACACACCTCTAAAAAAAATTTGCCCCTCTTGGAATTGGCTCCAAGATAGTCAAATTGCAAATCAATGTGGTAATAGGTTGGTCTACCTTATGTAAAGGTGATTGCGGGTGATTGCAAGAAACACTCATCATATTTTTCAGTTGTCCCTTTGACCTCCAATAGGTAGTTTTTTGCTCACAACTTTTGCATCTTTTGTTCTTTTGGCTTGAAATTTGAATTGAAGGTACAGGCAAAAGTATTAGATGTTGAGTAATTTTTTTTAAAATTTAAAATTAGTTTACTATTTTTAACATGCCTCCAATTGGGTGTCTTCCTTAGCCATTTCAATGGAAGTTTCATTCCTATTTTTGACCCAAAATCCAAATTTGAAGTCACAAATTGGACAAATTAGAGGTCTTCTAACATTACAAAGACCGATGATGAATTTTTATGAAAATAGCAATATGTCTTTTGTACACATGGGGTCAAAGTGACCTTCCTTTGTGCAAAGGCTACGGAGAGGGAAAATGTTTCTTAGAAGAATTCTTTATTGCGGCAATAAGAGCACAATCTTGTATAAAAAAATGGATTTCTTAAAAATAATGTTTTGAATTTCTTTTGAATTCCTAAAAACAAAAGGTCCACAAACCCTTTTTCTACTATTTTTTGTTACTAGTGGCCTTTGTATAGTACTTTGTAGCAGTCTATAGTATTGCATAGTATTATAGAGTACTAAATTGATGGTTGAGATTTGCAAGCAGGTGATTGCAAGAAACACTTGTCCTTTATTTTGTCCCCTTGACCTTTAGTAGGTAGTTTTTTGCTCATAACTTTTTCATCTTTTGTTAATTTGACTTGAAACTTGAAACGAAGGTGCCTACAAAAGTTTTACATTTTGTGTAATTTTTTCAATTTTTTCAAAATTATTTTACTATTTTTAAACTGCCCCCAATTGGGTATCTACTTTGGCCATTTTGGGGGGTTTAAGTCCTATTTTTGACCCAAAAAAGAAAATTTTGAGCTGAAAATTGGCATGCAAGGACCTCACTTAAAGTTACACAAGACCTCAAAGAGATTTTTTGAAAATACTATATTGTCCAACCTCCACATGTTGTCAAAGTGGCTGACTTTGCGCAAGTGTAGAGAATAGAATTTATTTTTTCCAAAGATGAAATTTGTTGGAAAAGAAAGACCTTTACTTGGAGAAAAAATGAATTTTTAATTTTAATTTTTAATTTTTTTTACTATTTTTACCAAATTAGTGAAAAAAGATCTCTTTTCATTGTATTTTCTATTGTCTATAACATTTAGAGAAAAAGTTTCTTAGGTCTGAATTTCAAGAGACATAATATTCTCATTTCTCTTCAAATTATCTATATTTTTTTCAATTAAAAAAAATTTTATTCCAAAAGTCACAGGACTCACATGACTCATTAATTTTGAGCCATTTTGAGACAAAACCGGTAAGTGTTTCTTGCAACGACCCAAGCACCCTAAATTGACGGTTTAGATTTACCTATACTATGCTAACACTAGTAGTATCGAGTAGTACTACTAGACTTGTGGCCAAAAATTGCATTTTTGAGACAAAAATGTGAAGTGTTTCTTGCAATCACCCTTGCAAGAAACACTTGCACTATTTATTGCACTTTTTTTAACAATACTCATGATTTTTTGTGGAGTACTTTAAATTTTAAAAATAATCTTAGATTTTAAAATATAGAGAGAGAGAGAGAAATAATGTACACACCTTTAAGATAAAGGTAACCACCAAAGGAAAAGCATAGGAAAATTCTCTAACTAGGAAAACCAGAAAAGTGTCAAATCTCAAGAAAATAGACACTTTGATGTTTTAATTAATAAAAAAAATTGAAAATATAGATAATGTATACACCTTTAAGATAAAGGTAAGCACTAAAAGAAAAGCATAGGAAAATTTTCTAACTAGGAGAACTAAGAAAGTGTCAAATCTCAAAAAAATAAATATTTTGATGTTTTAATTAATAAAAAATAAACAAAATCAATAAACAAAATGAAATTTTCTATTTGTAACAACTTTGTGGAGATGGTCATTTACTAAGAGAATCACCAAAATAATATTTTTAATGTATTGAAATGCCAATTGAGTGAAGCTCATTTTGTAAACTTCTATACTATATAAAATTAATTATTTTTAGAAGTATTTTAGACAATAGTAACAATTCTATAAGAAGACCATCTCCTCCAAATTTCAACTCAAAATTTATTTGATTGAGTACTATTTTGCTCACAAAACTCCAAAATTGAATATTGTGATATATAATTGGGGTCTATTTTTGGATGGTAAAATATTTTTTTGAAATTCCAATAAATAAGACAAACTGTACGATAGTCATGATTACCTTGTCTATAAATTTTGCATTATTTGGAGCAAGAATGCAAAAGTCATGGCCTAAAAGTAGGGTCAACCTATAACCTACGATATGAAAATGATGAAATAGTATAGGTGTTTCTTGCAATCACCCATCATTGAATCCAAAAAATGCATATTAGGAAGAGCTTTGTCCTATTTTCAATCTTAGAGAAATCAAAACGTATTATAGAGGTTATTATAAAGTGAATCCCAATTTGTAGAAGGATTATTAGAAGAAGGATTTTAACAAAGAAGACAAAAAAAATGAGAATCCAAACTACAATTGACCAAATTTGGATGCATCAAGGAATTTTATCATATGTTTTCTTCAAACTATAGCTCATAGTTCCTCATTGCACATACTTGATGTTACTATAATGTTACATACTGTTTTATTCTTGGTTTTCCAAGAATAAAATGGTTGATCCTCTACTATTCATTAGCCTCATCCAAATCAATGCCAATCAACAATTCTAATTTTGTGAACAATTGTTGTATACTTCTATACAAAAAATTAGAATCCCTTTTATCTTGTTTGAGCATATTTTTCAATTTCCCTTGCATAGAAATTTGCCTTAAGTGTAAAGAATAATCATCGGACTTATTAGTAATGACTTAATTCTTATAGATTTCACCAAAAAAACTCTTCAAAATTGAAAAAATTTCTACACACAAAGAACTAATACCATAGTTGCTAGTATGTGAGCATAGAAAGTGTGAGCCTATGAGCATAGAACTCCATACACCTATAGCATAGTATAGGTGTCTATATTATACACATCTCAATGGTTATAGTGTATCTATATTCTAAACACCTATATTATAGGTCTTTATGTTATAAACACCTTCAATGAGTATAGAACACTTACTTCTATTTAGACTCAAGGCTCATAGGCTCACACTTCTACACTCACATACAAGCATCATTGGAATTTATACAATGAAAACAAACTATTTTTGCATACTCAAATATAGAATCTTGTATTAGACTTGTATGAGAATGTATGAAAAATTTCTTAGACACTTTGGCAATGTAGATTAATTTTTGAAGCCTTGAGGTATGATTTCAAGCCATTTTTTATTTTTGGACTAAACCTTCTTGGTGCAATATTTGTTGAATTTTTGTAAATTTTTCATTAGAGCTATTATTTCTTAAAATTTAGTTTGATGCCTAGAAATTTTAACAATAGTCCAAATTGTCATTTGAAAGTTATATACGCCTCTATAAGACATTATTTTTGAAATAGGGGCAATTTAGACAACCATAATAAATTGGTCTAATTGGTCTAAAATATTGTATACATATTTTCAGCAAGTCTATTAGGGTGATCGGCAAGAAACGCTTGTATTATTTGTTACGTTTTGCAACACTACTCATGAAATCTTTTGGAGAACTTTAAAATTAGAAAAATCATTTTTGAATTTAAAAAAAAATATGGCCAATTTATGTACCTTTAAGGTGAAGGGTAACTATCAAAGAAAATTTGTTAAAAAAACTCTAGGTAGGGGAACTAGAAAAGTATCAAATCTCAAGAAAATAAATACTTCAATGTTTTAATTTTTAAAAATAGTAAAAAACTCAAATAAATAAAATAAATAAATTTCATTTGCAAAAAATTTATAGAGATGGTCATTCACCAAAAGACCCACCAAAATAATATTTTACATGTTTTGAAATTTATGCAAGCAAAAAGTGACTCACTTTGTGGACTTCTATGTGACATTTAATCATTTTTATTTTAGTATACTTTGAACATTAGATAAAAAAAATTCTAAAAGATCATTTCCACCAAATTTTAGATCCAAATTAGTTTTGGGGGTACTACTTTGTTTAAAAAACTTCAAAAATGACAAGTGTAATATAATATTGGTGATAAATATTAAATAGTAAAACATTTTTTGAAAAATTCCAAAACATACACAGTGTGTAAAATAGTCACAAGTACCTTGTCTATAAATTTTGAGTCATTTGGAGCTAAAATGAAAAAGTTATGGCCAAAAAATTGACCAACACACAATATGTGACAAAAAAGAGTTAAGTGTTTCTTGCAATGACCCATTATGATAGTCCAAAAAATTGAAAGGCATGCAAGTGTATGATTTTGATTTAGAAGCTTTAAAATAAGTTTTCTTCATTCAAAATTTCAAAAGCCCACTTTTATAGGCTTATAAGTCAAATTAAATATTTTACCACAAAGTCTCTAGTAAAAGTTGAACTGGCTTGAAATCATACCTTAGGGATTTAGAAGCTAATAGTGTTTACAATAAATTAAAAATGATTTTTTTTACCTATACTTCATTAGGTTTTTGAACTTTGAATCCATGTATCTTTAATTTTTTGCTTTGTAGAGTTTTGAGGTTGAAATCTTCATAGTGGGAAATTGAGTTGAAAGTTTAGGATTTTAATTTTTCTTAACATACTTTTCATTCTTAAAAAAATTGAAAAATAGAAGACAAAAAATATTAATGCTAAAAAGAAAATTATATTATTAATAGTCTAGAAATGGAAAATGAAACACGCGAATGGCAATGGCAAAATTGTTGTAGCAAATAATATACACTTGATAGACCTTTTGATTACAAGTGGTTGATAAACCTTACGTTTGATTAGTGACCAAGGTTAGATAATTTGGAGTGTATTTGGAGTTAGATGAATACAACAAAACCATTTGTACTATTTGTTATCACACATTTCAAGTATAACTTTGAGAGCAATGATTTTCTTTACTTGAAATTTGTAGTGAAATTGGAAATGGTTGTTTTAAATTTACACATATGTTAATGTTTAATTAAATTATAAAAATCATTTTTTTAAAGTGTTTTCTCACATGGAGTTTTGGTGAATGATTCATAGCTAAAAAACAATACCAGAAAAAAATATAGTAATACATGTCTTTTATGCAATGTGATGGATTAAATCTTTGAATTGCTTACAATATTCATTCACTGCTTTGTAGGATGGATGCTTGCTCATTTGGATGAATAAATGAACTTCCACTACACATTTGATAGTCTTTCATCCATATCCTTGCATCATGTAAAGAACTTTAAATATTAGAGAAACAGGAAGTTCCAAAAAGCACTAAAGCTCAAAATCGCCCACCTCTTCAAATATGCACAATTTGTACATGTTGCTTTTTATGTAGCCTTCAACACAATGTGAAAATAATGTACATTTTAGGAGGTGGATGATTTTAGAACCCTAATGTTACTTTAACTTTAAAGTTTCATACCTAATTTTACAAAACTTCAAAAAATATGAAAAGACTTGAATTAGATGTCTATTCCAATTGTCTTTCAAGAAAAATTTATTGAAAAATATGCTAAGAACTTTCACCCCCTCCAATTTCATTTTAAGCTTTTAACCCTATAGAAATAAGTTGGTTTCTATGGAAATCACTCTTTTTGAAACCATGTGAATCATCTACTTAAAAAGATTCAATTGGACCAATCTACTATTCATGACCTCATCGTTTTTGCACAAAATTTCAAACATAAACAATTGCAATTCTATCTTGCATACAAGAATTCTCCGTCATTCATTGGCGTTATAGGGTTAAATGAGTGGTTTAGGACCTTTGACCTTGTGACTCCAATGGTGACTGCCTTCTTAGCACTTTATTTTTTATTTTATGCAAATGGACAATTCCAATTGAAAACAGAAAATAGTAAGGGAGGAGGCTCAAAAACCACTCAAGCTTTTTAAATTGCAAACCTTCCCAAATGTACATTGTTTGTACATGTTGTTCTTTCATCTTACAGGAATGTACAAACAATGTACATTTGAGAAGGTGGACAGTTTTGGAGCCCTATGCCATTTTTTACTTCAAAAATTCGTAATCAATTCCACAGAGCTCCAAAAAATATGAAACGACTTGAGTTAGATGCCAATTCCTCTTATCTTTGAAGGTAAATTTCCTGAAAAATATTTCAAGAAGTTTCACCTCCCAAAATTCAGTTTCAGCTTAGAGAGGCGTTTTATTGCTTTGAATTCTTCCAATGCAACGAAATAAAAGACCTGCTTGTCGCCTGAAGAAGCTCACTGTCGTTCCGTTCCGTTCCGTTCCGTTCCTCCTCTCCAGCGGCATCCGAGCTCCGTCCGTGACTCCGTCCGTCCGCTCTCAGTGGATGAAGCCTTCGACGAAGTTTAGGACGAAGATCCCTCAGGCATTCTGATCCTTCACAACTCCTTCCAACTGAACACGTCGGCTAATATTATCTTCCAACAGCCAGCATCAATATGCATCAGCTGTTTGGGACCCAACCGAATGTCCCAACCAGCCCCTTTTTTACTTTTTTTACTTTTTGAGGAAGTGCCACGATGCTGATCACTTCAAATTTGGTGAAGCATTGCATTTCTAAATTCATTTGTCTTTTGGACTTAAAAACAATTTTTCATCATATTCATACACTTTTTCATCCAGATTTGGCCACTTCATCCATATTTTGAAGAGAACTTGAAACTTTCTACTGAAGAAAGATTACTTTTACTTGGTGAAAAAAAGACATTTATTTTGAAATAGTGCAATGTGGTCCCATAGTGCCGGAAAAAAAAGGTTTGGTCCCAAACAAAGATTAAGGTAGAAGGCTCTTAAATGGAGTGGGTTCTAAAATGGTGCCCTATCTTAAATGTACAGTACTTGTACATGTTTCTTTTTCATAGCCTTCAGCAGTGTACGGACAGTGTACATTTTAGCTAGGGCACCATTTTACAGCCCTATGTCCTTTCAACTTCAAAATTTGCTAACTAATTCCACAAAGCTCAGAAAAATATGAAACGACTTGGGTTACATGTCAATTCTACTTGTCTTTCAAGAAAAATATACTGAAAAATATTTCTACAAGTTTTACCTCCCTAAAATTCTGTTTCAGCCCTTAGATGGTCCATTATAGGACCTCTTACCTTATTTTTTTAGAGGCAGAACAAACACAGGAAGTTACCGGTATGGCTCGGTAAGAGTTGCCTGGGCAGAAAAGACACGGATTCTCCCGATTCCCCGCTAGGAGGAGCGCCAGGTGAAGCCTTCCCTGGAAGAAGCCTCCCCCAACTGAAGCTGATCATTATCCCGGCCCGACGGGTGGGGTGGGCCGTGGGGTGTACCCCCGGTACCCTATGTGTCCTTGCGTGGAAATAGGGACTAGGTACAGCCGTACAACCGGAATCGTACCAATGTAATTATAGCGGTACAGTACCCGGTATGTACTCGACCCAATAGGGTTCCTGATCAGTGGCTCCCAATTGGATTCTTTTCTGTCAAAAGCGGCAGCACGGAGGAGTCAACTTGAATGGCAGAAAAGCATGTGCAAGTGAACCAACTATGAGTTAATCCCTAAGCGCCGGCGGCGCCATTCTGTGGCTTACGAATGACTTCTCCAAGCCACTAGAAGGGCTGAACAGTACTTTTTTCATCCATTTTTTTTCCAATGACTTTTCATGTTGAGTTACAAAGAGTGTCTAAGTGAATTCTTAGTGTAATTGATGTTTTTTTTCATGTAATTGAGAAATAATGAAGGAAAACGGATGGCAAAATTTGTCATTTTAGTGTATTTTGAGAAATAGAGTAAATCTGAAATTTCTCTTTGAAAACGACATTTTTTGAATTTGAGCCCAACTAATGAAATGGAGGTCCTCTACTCTAGTTTCTTTTCCAATTGAAATTTTGAAAAAATTCGTAAAATTGAATATTTTATTGCAGTTTGAACTTTGGCTGTATTTTTAATGTCCATTGCATTCTAATTATAGATGTACACGGCAAATTAGTTTACACCATGATGATTTCCACTGTATTTTTCACACATGGTGAAATTTTCAGATTTTTTGAGATTATTTTCTATTTTATATGATTTTTTCTTCATTTTTTCTTCAAAAAATTACAGAAAATACAATTTTCCTCAAAAAAATCTGAAATTTTTGTGAAGTATATAGGACATGTATTTTCATCTCTGAAAAATAAAATAAAAAATTTCATACAAATCTGGTTAGAAAATGGCAACAAACTGGGTGACGGACAGTGAGTCCTGAAACCAGTGGCTATAGGCCCGGCGTTTAAGGGTTAATAATCAGGTCGACCCCGCCTTTGAAATTCAGGGATGAAATAATGCCTTGCCATTGGGCTAACCAAAGGTGGGCACCCCCAAACCGCTACTTTTGGCTTCTGGGCCTGTTTAGACTGGTCAAACTTTCATGTCTCCTTCAAAGGAGGTTCCAACGCTCCAAAGAACACAACATTTGGGTACCAAATGCAAAAGTTACGAAGGAACAAAGTTTGGTTCTTTAATTAAAATGGTTTTTTTTTTCATGGAGGTACACAATCGATATTGGAGATGTATATAGAGTGAAGATATCATATGGTGGATTTGGGTTAGTGGTGATTTTTGGGTGTCGACCTTAATAATTCCTTTATCCTGTGAGTTTCTAGGCCTGTTTAGACTGGTCCAAGTTGCATGTCTGCTTCAAAGGAGGTTCCAACGCACCAAAGAACATGACATTTGGGTACCAAATGCAAAAGTTACAAAGGAACAAAGTTTGGTTCTTTAATTAAAATGGGTTTTTTTCATGGAGGTACACAATCGATATTGGAGATGTATATAGAGTGAAGATATCCATATGGTGGATTTGGGTGAGTGGTGATTTTTGGGTGTCGACCTTAAAAATTCCTTTGTCCTGTGGATTTGTGGCTTTGTGCCCAATCATATTGTATTGGTTTTGTTTTTGTTTCTTTCATTTTATATAAAGGACCGAAGTGGGAATGTAAAATGTTATAGTGGTGCTATAGATTTCAACATTCATCCATAGTAGCCTTGCAACTTCTTAGCCAACCAATGGCTCTCTTTACATTAATCCCTAAAAGACTAGCCTACTAAATTGGCAATATAACAAGTTTGGGTAGGTATGTGTGGCTAGTAGTTTCCATGTTTTGGTCCCAAACTTTAATAAAAAGTGTATACATGAAATATCTTTCATATACACTAAGATTCACAACATTTGGAAATATGAATCAAAGTTCTAGCCTAACATGTTACCTTTTTTTCATAAATGAGGCAAATTTAAAAATCACTTTTTTCAAAAATAAAAACTTGAAGTTTGTTTTTTTAATTTATATATAAGTTTTAAGAGCTTTTAATCATTCAAATGAGTCAAAAGTTATGAAGAGTTTTTGTTTGCAAGCACTTATGGATTCCCTTCTCTAAAATAAACTTTGAAGTCCTTTGTTTTATTCAATTTTCAATATTTTTTGAAAAATAATAAAATCACAGGATGTAGATTATTTATTACAACATTGACATTGAAAACATTGGGAATGTCATTTTTCAATTCCATAAATAAAATTTGATCAATCTAAGATTTAGAATCATTATCTATTTCTTTCTACTTACTATTTTTTGTTACATGTTGTATAATTCCAAATGATCTAAATTCTTCTTACATGTAGCCAATTTGACTCAAATAATGGATCCTAAGAGGTACCACCCTTTTGGACATTTTTTTGTACAAACATGAACTTGTGAAGTACAATTGCCCAATTTTATGCAATGCCCAATTATTTTTTAGTAAACTTAAGAGATCATATCATGCAATCTAGGTAGTGGAAATTTTTGAAATTTTTCCATATCTTCTAAAACAAACAAATTACAATATCCTATAATAACATTTGTATCCAAAAAATTCCAAAATTTGGTACTTACACTAGAAATGACAATTTTAGAGTGTTTTTGGTAAAAACATAGTCAAGGAACTAAAGGTTTATATTATATTTATTCCTACAGTTCCAAGGAAGGATTTGTGTAGCCCTATGCCATTGGCATAACTTTTTGTTATACTTTGTTTTCATTTTATTTTTTTATTAATTTTTCAATAGTTTAATAAAAAAAATATTACTATGAAGATGCATGCTTAAATGTTCAGTAAATAGAGGTCATGGTAAATTAACATTAGTAGAAGGGTGGATCAATGTTATGGAACAAAGGAACCTTGAAAAATGATTTTCACTACTAGAATTTATATTAAAACTTCAAAATATACAATATTCATTGTTTTAGCTACAAATTTAGAAAAATAACTTTCAGCAAATGAATGGATGTTATCCAAGAAAATGCTACATACAATCAACCATGGAAGAACACTAACGTTCACAAATTCACAAATTTACACCTACATTTTTAATAGATTCAATTTGAAATTTGTTGATCATCATAATTATATTAAATTTCATAAGAAATTGTTGTTTAGTGAATTTGAAAGGTACTTCTACTATTGTTGGTTGTAGTATAATTCTTCAAACTTGTCTTAGAATGAACCATTGGATGTTTTCCAAGGCCTTTAGAAGACTATAGGTTTCCAAATTGTAGGAATGTATCAAGAAGGAAAAAAAACTCTACTACATAAACAATTTGATGTATCCGAGACACTACCACCTCAAATAATATTAATTAATAATTTAAAAAATTAATTATTAAATGTTTTAAAGATATTTTTCTATGAAAAACAACAACTTTTAATTCATTTTTTATTCCTTTTATATTTTCAATGTTTTTTTTAAATTAAAAAAATCAAGCCAATAATGGCTAGTTGATTATACAAGGAATAGTTTTGGAAAAGAGCCCCAAAAGAGTTTCCTGGAACCTTGAAAAAATATTTGAAGGTAGTTTCTCATCATTAGAAGAAATTTGAGGGCATTACAAGGCCGTTTTGGGTTTGTTCCCGAAATGGTTCCCAATGCTGCTGGCCACTATCAGGCCGACTTTAATAAAAAAATTAATAATAATAATAATAACAATAAATTTTTTAAAAATTGGATCCTGAAATATGAAAATAAGTTCAAAAAAACTTCTTTTTTTGAAAAATAAATAAATAAATAAATAACGTGTCAGGGTCGAGAATATGTAGGATTCGACTTCACAGTGCAAAAATCAAGTAGCTTTTTTGAAGAATTACATTGTCAAATTTGGTTTGCTAGCTCTTCCAATAAAAATGCACCTTCATAGTAGAGAGATTTCCAAAAACATGTTCAAAGTGTATTTTGCATTGGCCTAAAGTGCGTTATTTTTAAGTAGACTTTATGTTGAATTAAACTTGTTTTTTTAGTTCAAGCTTTAGTCTTCTTTCTTTGCTCTTTCTTGGTAGCGATGGCCACTTTTAAAATTAAATATTCAAATGAATTTTATTATTTTTGAATATAAAATTGTAGAAGTCTCATTTTCTAGCAAATTTTGTAGCCTATGGATCAAAATTGTATTTTGAGGTTCAAAAAAAGAATTGATTCTATTGCTTGTGGGCCTATAGAGCCTCCAATCTATCAATGTAAACTATTTTCTATTTCAAATTAAGTTATGCCATCTATCCTAGCCTTGTAATGATCACTATTCCAAGTTGTCAAAACAATAGATTTGAAATCCAATTGACCTTCTAGCCATTTCATGTTCTACAATGCCCCAAATAGTACTAAATGCAACATGTAGTACAAAAAGTACTAAAATGCTGACAATAAAAAATACAAGAAATGTACATGTGTTTCTTGTAATCACCCATCAACCTTTAAACCTTGAGTGCCCAACTCATGTTTACCAAAATCCAAACCCTACTACTCTCATTCCAATCAAACTATCATTAAAACCAACATTGACAAAACTAACTGTATTGATAGGTAGTAAAGACAACCTTAGAGCAATGGAGAAATGGATGAATGATTTGACTATACTATTGAAAAGATTTTAAGAGTCAATACAAAAGAACCTTTCAAATTGGAGAGGCTAGATTTGAAGCTCTTGTGCGATCAAGGGTTAAGTTGCAACTTTGATGGTGACAATTCAAACAACTTCAAGGAATTGATGTATTTTGTATGATATATGGACTTCCATTAGGATTGCAACATCTACACTTAAGAATGTTGGTGACACCTTTGAGAATATTTTGGAAGAACATCTTTGTTGATATTGTAGACAGCCTCATTTTCAATTGATAAGATGATTGTTCTTTGACCCTTAAAAAGACCATTGTTTGTTCAAAGGACAAATTAGATAACAAATAGGTACCTATAGGTTCAATTTTTGTTATGATTTTTTGAATTGTTTTTTGGAGATAGAAAAAATTAAATAGCTTTGTGAGAAAATGATTTTTTCCCAATTGATGCCCAAGAGTAAAAGTTATGCCCTTCATAAGCTCAAAATAGGGAAGATCAAGCACCAAAAATAAAATTTGAAATTTTCATAGATTATATTTTTTCTACATAGAAATCTTTTATTCATTTTTGGTGAATAAGTTATGTAGAATTTTTTTCCTACATATTGTACAATTTTGAACAATTTGAAATCTTGTAGGCAAGTACCATACATGGCCTCAACAATGAATCCAAAGAGGCACAACTATATTGAACTGTTTTTCATAAAATTGTTCTCTTCACCTATTGAAGAGCAACTACCTTGTTTTTAACAAGGAATTTAAAAAAAATTGAGCATTCAAACACTAATATCTTGCAATATACATGGTAGAAATTCTTAAATATTTTTCTCACGTTCTCAAACCAATTTACCATAAGATCCTATGGTTACAACCAAACAGATCATTCCTTGTAATTTTAAGTATACACTTGAGTTCAAAGGGTATTTGACATGGGTCTATTTACCTTCATTTTAGTAATTAGATGATCATATTTTTACATATAAAGATACTTAGGGCATATTTTTAATATCTTATGATTATTTATAAATTTAGTCATATGGTTTCTATACTTAGGCTATCTTATATACAAAATTTACATCTCTAATTTTTTCATACCTATATACAATACATACTATAAAACTAGTGTCTTACATATATACTTTTTTTTTAATATATGCCCTACTTGTATTGTAGTACAATTTCAAATGACAAATCAAAATGTGAAATGCAACATTAGTTTCATATATTTCAAAAATTTTAATGCCATGTTTTCTAAACAACTTGATATGGTGAATAACAAATAACATCATGAAACATTAAACATAGTTATGATGCTAAAACTGAGAAAAACACCAATACTAGCAATATAATATGAACATGAGAAATTGACACTCTAAAAGTAATTTAGATTAATACAAGAATATGACCTCTACTATAATATAGAGACCACATCTTTTATCTATGAATATGCATTTGTAATGGTTTTGAGTTTAAAATCAAAAAATAAAAGAATGTTTTTAAAACACTAGTAAAAAGAAGATGATTCTAAACATTTACAAGCACATGTATAAGTAGTTGAGGCAAATCTAAAGTTTATAGTGTCAAAATATGGAAAAGATTCTATGCAATTGTTGTAGATCAACAACTTTTGTAGATCAAAAGTTATTGTAGATAAATAGGTCTATCAAAAATAGCACCTCCAAGGGCTCTAATTCATAGATTAGCAAACGTTGTAGATAAGCAGCCCACCAAAAATAGCACCTCCAAAGTTCGAATCTATAGATCAACAGTTGTTGTAGATAAGTAGCTCCATCAAAAATAGCTCTTCCAAGGCTCCAATTTATAGATCAACAATTCTAAGTAATCACCTTGCAACTTAAATTCTAAAACTGCAAAAGAAAGTTGGAAAAATCACAACAAACCACCTTGCACAAAAATACATCAATGGTGTGAGACGACAAGTGAAACATTCGTTAGCAATCCTAGCCACATGGAAGTGACGATACCTAAACTCTACAACAATTTCTTAATAGGTACTTTGTATGAATACAAATCCCCATGGTACAATAAATTTATAGCTCAACTCTTTTGTCTTGGAATAGTAGATTCTTACATGTTGTCATATAGTTGGTATACTCATGGAAAAATTTGTATGTACATACTAGATTATGTAGGTTTTATCATTCATTTAAAAAAAATTCAACATTTATACTCATTATAGTACAAAAATTTGTATAGACCCTATTTGTAAGGGCTAATTTATTAATAAAAATTCCTATTAAATGGTGTTTTTACTTAGTCTAATTTATAAATAATAGGATAAGTGGAATTTCAAAAACCCTATAGTAGCCCTACATATTATATAAAATTTATCCCCTTTGAATTGAATGGACCCTATCTTTGAACTTACATAGTTTTCTAAAAATCATGAGTAATCTCCTCGGGGGTTACCCCAGGGGTGGGGGTGGGGTTACAAATCTCAAAAAATGATTTTAAGAAAAAATTTGGTATTGGTACTAGAAATGGCAATTTTTGACCATTTTTGGAGATAACATAATCAAAGAATTTAAGAAGTCAAAATGTAAATATATTGAGATTTTTGTAGTCAAAATTTGTAAAATTTATTGTACACATTTTTATACTACTTAAATGTAAGATCTTACGATCAAATGTCCAAAAATGATTATTTTAAAATCTTTTTATTCTTTGCTTAGAAATGGTTACAATGAGTTTAAACCTCAAACATGTATAAAATTCAAAATTTTGGAATTGGAACTTAAAAATCAAAATATTGTTATGGAGTCATATTTTAGACATAGTTTACAAAATTTTGATTTTTTATGCATGTTGTAACCTTAATATGCCCAATTTATGGCTACAATATCAATCTTCATAGTAAAATAGCTACTATTTGTACTCTTGAGCCTTTGACAATAACTAATAGAATTTGACAAAAGTCACCTTCAAAAACTAAATTCATCCCTTTGAAAATCCTATAATTGTTTCAAAGATTATACAATGTACAATTGATTGCCTCTAAACAATGATTGTGTTGCTTAGAGACTTCATTTCAAATGATCAATGATGCCTCATGTAGAAGATTTGCAAGATTTAAGATTTTATCATATTGAATTTTTCATTGTGGATTTAAATTGGATGTTTAGAAGTTGAATGGTTTGTTTGTCCGCCATCAATGAAAATTGCGACAATATCAAATGACACTATAATTATCATTATTTTTTCCTTTGTTCTAAAGTTTCTTAAAAATTACATTACACATTATACAAATACGTTTATCTTATTCATCAAGATTAGTCTATCAAAAAAATGTCCTTCTACTATATTCAATCATTGATGATATGACTTCTTGATAAACATGTTGTTTTGCACTTGATTTTAGTACATGTTCATGAGATCATCATGATTTCAATCACATTTATTAGAAGTCAAAAGATGGGAATATTGATAGAGTCATCAAATATTCTTAAGTGACACTGAATTCTACTCATGCATTGATTGATTATCTTCCCTCGGGTGGCATGCTAAGCACTTACATCCTTATTATTCTACTCAAATTTTGGACTTTAGTGCTTGGTTTGCCTACCAAATTGTCATATAAGTGCACCCTTAGGAGTTCGTTCTTTTGTAGTTTTTTTCTATATATAACATTGAAAATACTCCAAATACTTATATTGTTGAGCATTAGCATCTCTAACACATCTTGCAAAAAAATAGGTTAATACATTTAAAGATTTAATACACTTAATTCAAAACATGTGTTTTAGATAATAGATTTTAGGTGACACTTGATATAACATCCAATGTTTTTATATCAACAATAATGCCTACCATAATATCTTGATGTCCACCATAACATCTTTATGCTATGGCGGACATTATTGTTAACATAAAAATATAGGTTGCTACATTAAGTGTCACCTAAAATCCATTACTAAAAACAAGGGTTTCTTGTAGTAATTTAGTAGTCTTATGCCCTATTCTTTGAAGAACTTTTAGAGCATTGCCTTCATGATTGAATACCATTCTATTCATCTTTGGCAATTGTAAAGCAAGTCATATCACATTAGGGTATTATTTATGCACATCCATTATAAAAGTTGCCAACTAGGTTTAGGGTCACTAAGATAATAAGTATACAAGTATTAGTCTACCTCATTAGGTTCACAACCAAAGCATATAGTTGTGTAATTGTACCCTTTGTAAATACATTTGTAAATATATTTCACTACATGAACTACATTGCAAACTTCATTGTTGATTGGGCAACCATATTTTTGAGACAAATATGAATTAAAGGCACAACATCCTCATTATCAACCAAAATGCCATTTGCTTCAAGCTATGACCAATATTTTTTTCTTCAATATAATTGACATGCATGAATATGTTAGATAGAAAATATTACATGTATTATTTGGACATGTCACATGTCTAAAATTTTGCTTTCATCCACCATTTAGAGATTTCATCCAAGATTCTCTTCTATTTTAAAGTCTTTTGGTAAAAAATTTAATTATTTGTCACTAATTTTTGCTAAATTATTTTTGTGGTATAATTTGGCACATAAGAGGATTTTTGGGCCCCCAGGAGACTGTTTCAGGGGTGTTCCCCGAAATTGTTCCCACTGCAGACCAGCCCCCTGTTGGTCTGAATTTTTGAATTTTGAGAAAAAAAAATTAAAATTCTTTTTTCAAAAAACTTCAGAATGTATTAAAGAGAAATAAAATGATTAAAATTTTTTTTTTTCAAAATTTTTTTTTTAAAATTTTTAATTTTTAATTACAATTAATAAAAAATATTATTTTCTGACGTGGCAGTCGCTCGACCACATCAGCATCACGTTCCCAGCATTCCCAATGTGTTCCCAGAGTTTGGGAACTCGCAGTCTTGTACAATAGCTGAAAATCCTCTTATGCTATTTTGCCCCCCCAAAATACCATTTCTGTATTTGAATGTTCTCCAAGTGTTTGGTAAGAAAATTTTGAAGCTCTCTTAATTCATTTTTTCCTTGTATAGAAATGGATTGGTTCAATCCACTCAACTTCAAAATCTATTGGATCATTTTCTCATAGTCTAATTTTCTTCAAAGTCTAATTTTCTTCAAACTCAAATTAACATCAACAAAATTGCTAAAATCCTCTATTGGAAAAACATAATCAGTTTCAAATTGAAATTATTAATTAGTATTGTCTCTTTGGCAAGAATTGAAGTAGGGCATTGCCTTTCATTATATGAAGACAAAAGATCTTCTCAACTCATTCATGATGAAGTTGAGAATGGTAATGAAAGTTTAAATGAAATAAATTTGAAGAGTTTTGGAATTAAAGTTTTTACCTTTTTAAAGTATTTGCTTTTTATTGCCCTTATATAGTACCAATCATGATTGAAGATTATATGATGAAATGTAATGGCATTCTTCCACAAATGATAAATCATGGTCAAAATCCCAAACCCTAATTCCAATGGCTATATTATCTAGGTATGCTAAGGCCAATATCTACCCTAGTTTAAGTGGGAATACAAATTTCTAATAAAAAAGGTATTTGAACTTGTAATCATCATTGCCTACAATATAATCCCTAAATTTGGACGAAAAAACTAAACTAAAGCTTAGATATTGATGTATACAAGATGTATACACTCTAAATATGAGAGCTCAACAAAGCCTAAAGTTGATGTTTGGTGCACCTTCACATAATACTTTGAAATTATGTAACTTGTTAATTTAGTGCTCAAATACCACATGCTACAGTGTTTTGGGAACTACGTTCTCTTACAAGATCTAATAGAAACGATTTATATATAAAAAAAAGTGGTACTTGAAGTACAGTCTTTGTAATGTATTCCTATGTAGTTGCAGATTTAATGATCTTTTAGGAAAATTTTGGTAAAATATTACTAAAAACACATGCATGTCTAGTAAAGTTTTACTACAGATCTCCTAATTAAAAGATCATTGATTGTAGGACTACATCACTAAGACTTTTCAAAAAACACCCTTTTTTTTGTAGTGATGTTTTTTAGTTATAAGTTCAGTCAATTGCATTTTAGTGTCGATAATGGGTGCACGTAGCTTATGGATATGGTCATTCACAAAAAAACCCACCAAAATAATATTTTATATGTTTCAAAATACAACCAGAAGGGAGCTCACTTTGTAGACCTCCACACCTCACAAAATTAACTTTTTTTAAAAATCCTTCCCTGGAGAGCTATAAATCTACTAGAAGACCATCTCATCCAAATTTCATCTCAAAATCATCAAAAAAAGGTATAGCTCAGGTACTAAAAACCCCTAAACTGCCAAGTGTGACATCCAATCGGGGTCTATTTTTGGATAGTAAACTATTTTTGAAAAATTATGAAAAAATCAAGGAAGGTTTATAATAGTTATTAGTACCTTCCCTATAAATCTTGAATCATTTGGAGCTAAAATACAAAAGTTATGGCCAAAAAACTGACCAGCATGCAACATGTGACACAAAATAGTACAAGTGTTTCTTGCAATGACCCTGCTCAAATACTACATGCTACAGTGTTTTGGGAACCGCATTCTCTTGCCAACAAGATCTAATAGAAAGAATTTATATACAACAAAAAGAAAGTGGTCCTTGAAGTATAGTCTTTGTAATGTATTCCTATGTAGTTATACATTTATTGATCTTTTAAGAGAATCTTAGTAAAATATTACTCAAAATACATGCATGTCTAGTAAAATTTTACTACAGATCTCCTAAAAGATCACTGATTGCAGGATAGGACTTTTTAAAAAACACCCCTCTTTTTTGTAGTGATGTTTTTTAGTTATAAGTTCAGTCAATTGCATTTTAGTGTCGATTATGGGTGCACGTAGCTTACATTCAATTGTCGGTATTTTCCACCCACGTGAAGTGGGTTTCTTTGTGGCATTGATTTTCTTCCCTCCTTTAGCCCCCTTCGCCTCTGCAAGGACAATGAAAAAATAACACTTCGTAAGAAGACCAAAGCCAAAGTCTACATAATGTGGCCTACCGGATGCCCTCGGACAGCAGCAGCAGTCGTGCTGGTCACCCCACGACCTTATCAGCCCGGGGCGTGGCGCCAAAAATCCAGCCGTCCCCGATGGTACACGGACGTACCACGCTTTCCGTACCCCCGTACGGAACGCGTCGGTTCATTGTACCTGGCATGCATGTCCCCCGCTTCCTCGAAGCTGCAGTCAATCAGTCGCATGGGTTGCCGCGCCTCGTCATCTCCAACTGTACCGGCCTGACCTTCATTCAGTTTGAAAAAAATGATTTCACCTCGAAATTATCTCTCCGTCCCAGTCACTCAGTCAGTTGTCGTCAGGGATTTTTTTTCTCCCTCGAGTGTGTCGTCATTCTCCTTAATGGCCCCCACATTTGCGAATCTGGAGGGTGATCGTGAGAGCCGTCTTAGATTGGGTTTATTGCTGCTCAGTTTCGTCGTAACTCACCGAATTCTATCTGTTTTCCATAGCCTGTTTACAATTCTGGCACTGACTTAATAAGAATATTCTTTCGCGGAAGTGGCGTTTGTAATCACAAGATTTCTGACAGTAACCGAACGATGTGAGTCAACTCTCAGTAGTTTGCTACTTTGAAATTCAATAGAAGCAATTGTATCATCCTGTCGATCAGTTCACACTTGTTTGACTGGGCGAACTTTCAAATTGGCGGTTTCCGTGGAGCTAGCCAAGGCGAGTGAATGCTCTGGTGAGAGGCTTCGAGCAGTACAAATGTAAGCTTTCAAAAAAAGGTGCTGAAAGTGGTTTCCAGAGTTCAGGCAGTTTTGGTGTTAAGTGTCAAATTCTTACTCGATCTTACGGATTAGCGTGCGCAGTCATCGCAACTACAGTACATTCACAAGTGTCTCTATGAGGGTGGGCGAATCAATCCTAATAAACATTGGCGAACTCCCCAACGATCGAATGTTTTATTACTACAAGCACCTCCAGGTCTGCATTTCGTTAAGATAAACCTGGCCGAAGCAAAGGAGGAAGACGATACTGCTGTCCTTTCTTAAATCCTTTCACCACCGATTTGTCCAACTGGACTGGGACCCAGCCTACCAGGAGAATATTGTTTAAAAGTTATATTTAGAGGTAAATGGAAGGCATCCGCGCCTGATTCTGCTCCTCGTTCGTCATTCAGTGCAGGTTGAAGCCTCCCCCGGAAGCAACCGCCCCAAAGCGTCCTTTCGGGTTTGAAAATGGTGGGTGGTGTACTTCAGTAAAACCCGGCCCCGGGTACACCCCAACCGTACCATCCCCCCCGTTCCCAAGGATATCCTTTCTGTAAATTGCCCGGAATGGTCAACTTCGAGGTTACAAAGCTGGGAACTACAGTGCTTGCGCGCAGAAACGGAGCTGAAGTGGACGCAACATCTAGACGGAGGTTTCTGAAGTGCGCGTAGAGAGAGGAAGGAGGGTTGTGTTTTGGGGCGACGGAAGTTGTGGCTGGTCGAGGGATCTGTTGGTGTTACGTAGGTGGAAGCGCTGGAAGCTTGGCCGGCATGGGGAGGAAACCATGCTGTGAGAAAGTGGGACTCAAGCGAGGGCCATGGACGGCCGAAGAAGATGGGAAGCTGGTGTCGTACATCACCACCAACGGCATCTGCTGTTGGAGAGCGATTCCCAAACTGGCAGGTGAGTAGTCAGGGAGGAAATTCGTGGTTGTCTTTCGCAGAATTTTTTCTTGAGGAGGGCAGGAATGGTTGTGTTTGCGTTTGTGTGTTGCTGAATGGGTGTTTGGGGATGCGATTCTCTAGGGTTGTTGCGTTGCGGGAAGAGCTGTCGTCTCCGATGGACGAACTACTTGCGACCAGACCTCAAGCGCGGGATTTTCACCGAGGCGGAGGAGAATCTCATCCTTGACCTTCATGCGACTCTGGGCAACCGGTGAGTGTCACCATTTCCGTAATTATTGACATTCTCCGTCCGAAGTTTCTCATCTTTCATGGACTTTGCAATACGTGGTGTCTTTGGTATGTAACTATCTAGAGCTTGTGTCTAGTAAGAGTTGGGCGTCAAGTGTGTTTCTAAGTTGTTTGAGGGTTTGGGTTTGGGTTTGGCTCAGATGGTCACGAATCGCGGCGCAGCTACCAGGCCGCACGGACAATGAAATCAAGAACTACTGGAACACGCGTCTGAAGAAGCGGCTGCGCAGCCAGGGCCTGGATCCGACGACGCACTTACCGTTAGAATCGAAAGATAGCCCCACAGGAGTCGACGACGGCGACGACAACGACGACGGCGACTCGTGCGACGATGTCTCCAACTCCTCTGTGCCGAAAAAGAAACCCAGTCCGAAAATCGAGGCGCCTGCCCCGAAAGTGCGTCAGCCCAAGGGTCCGAAACCGCAGCTGAAGATGTTCCAGAGCAAGGAAGGTCCACAGCTGGTGCTCCTCAAATCCGACGTCGACACCGAGTCCACGATCTCCGACCAGTCGAATTCGGGGAGCACGGTCACTGCGGAGAAGGATTGTCCGTCCGAACCCCAGCACGAGATTGTTCGCAAGCTCACCACCGCGCCATCCTTCCCCCAAGCCGAGCTTTGGAAATGCATCAAGCCGAGCAGCTCACCGAGTGAGCTTCTGAACGAATGGGACTCGTACATCATGCAGAGTTCTCCGAACAATGAGCACATCGGAGAGAGTAACGACGTGTTTGGGGCATTTGTCCAGTCGGAGATTCAAGGGCTAGATTCTTGGGCTATGGACACAGAACTTAACCCACAACCGGCGCCTGAGTCCATGTTCGCTGCTGCTGCAACTCCCACCATAAATCTAAACCCCCACGGTGGGATTTTCCCCGGGGACTTTCATCTCCATCACCAATCGCAGGAGCTGCAAAGACTGGCGACGCTCTTGGATCTCATCTGAACGGGAACCCCTGCATACGCAACCTAGTGTTGTTGTAATCTGACAAGAGAGTGATGAACTGCGGACGACGCCACTGTCGCCCGCGTTTTGAGCTCTCCGAGAGCACAAAACCAAACTACAGGTCTCCACCCAGGTGCCGAGAGTTAAGCGATCCTTCGAGAGATCTCTCTGTCTGGACATAGCCTGCAGCATGGCACGAACGAAAGCTCGGGAGGCCGCCCGGCAGGCCGCCCGGCAGGCAGGGAGGCAGTCGTCGTGGAACCGAAATCGAGTGGCATTAGATTTGAGACTCCTGAAAAGCCGTTTGGGGCTTCCTAATCCGTCACTTCACATTCATCTGTGCTGCATCTCAAACAGCCATTTCCACAATTCTCCATGGCGACTGCAGTGGACTTCGGCCCGAGAATTGCAACAGCGGCGTGTGCTTCACCGCCTGCCTTGCGTATGAGATTCTTGGAAGGACCGTAACCCAAGAATGGACGCGTTTTTTTGCAGAGAATTTTCCCCCGGGCTGCGATTCTGGCGACTGAGAGCTTTGTTAAGAATATATGCTTATGTTCTGTGAGACAAAGATGTCTAGAGCGTTGCTGTGTGAGTATTCTCTGGATAGATTTGAGGATGGGGTAGTGCTATAATTCTTAGAATTTCTGTGACTCCTGAAGATCTAAAGCAATTTGTAATTGATGACCCCACTTTTAAACTGGCGGCACCTCACTCTTTTGGGGGTGAGTGATGAGGATGCATGTCGGTGCTTTCTAGCTTCGAATGGGATGTATTGTCGTTTGAATTCCTGCTCACCGTTTTGCTTTCAGTTGGGATGCGGCAGCTTTTGCATGACGTGATGTAGTGGGTCGACAGGAATGTAAGCGACATGGAAGCTTTGCGGTTGCAGACTTTCAGTTGTCGTTGTAATGGTATTGCTGTTGCTTGTCATCATCAGTGCCTTGGAGTCCAAGTGAAGCTTTTGATTTGGGGCTTTCATCATGTTGTTACCCACGGCAGCCTTTCTCTAACTGCCGTCCTTCTTCACTCGAGTGGTTCCACGAAATTGGATGAGGCTATCCATTCTAGAGAAATTTGGAGAAATTTTTTCTTGGTCTGGTAGTCTGCTTCTGAGAATTCACAAAAAGTTTTTTTGTTTCTTTTGTTATGTTTCTTTCTTTTTCTTGATAGACATGGACAATTTTCAATTAAACGGGGATTCACAAAAAGTTTTCAATCCTTGACCTTGTAAGGATGCTGTGGACCAGAATGGTGTGATAAATGACTTCACTGTTGATTGTAGATAAAGAGAGTGCACTGATTGGTCTACTACTTGGAGAATTTTGGAGACTACCTTGCTCATTGGGGGACTGCATCCTTATAGAATTAATCTCTAAAGGACTATTGTTCCTTTCAAAGACAAAATGGATTTTGAATAGGTTTCTATGACTTCAATTTTTGGAGAAACTTTTTGAAACTTTCTCATAAGATAGAAAAATTGATTAATTTTGTGGGAATATTTCAATTGGAGACTGGGGTTAAAAGTTATACCACAAAAAGCCCAAATTTTCACTCAGTAGGCAATAAATTTTTTTTCAAAAAGTCAATTAAAATTAACCTTTTTTTCTTGAAATGATATATTTTTGTCTACATGTGAAGCTTAGATTCATTCTATTTGGACTAGTAATAACAAAGTTATGGAAAATCTTGTTTTGGAGTCAATCTAAACATCTTCTTGAAAAATTAACTTAAGCAATTCATTTCTTAATGCAATTTTTACAATTTTTCAAAAAAAATGTTTGAACAAGGTTATGTTTACTTTCTAGAGCAACCTTTCTGTTGGGATTGTTGTGTTTCAGGGTCGTTGCAAGAAACACCGTCCATTTTCCGTAGCGTTTTGCAAAACTGGCTTTTGTCCAAGCTATAACTTTTGAGTTTTAAGCCCAACGCCAAAAACAAAAAATATATTTCTAAATGTTTTGATTGAAATTGTATCACTTATTTTTCAGAAATTTTCAAAAATAATTTTATATTTAAAAGTCAATTTCTCTAATTTGTCACACTTTCAATGTTTTTTGTTTTTTGTACCAAAAAGTATCCAAATTTAATTATTTAGGAAAGAAATTTTGGTGGTCTATTCCTACACTAATTGGACATGTCCCATGGGAGGGGCATAAAAAAATACATTATTTTATGTCCTCCATGTTTGTCCAAATAGGCCAAAACAAAGGGTCCATTGCGCGCACACTTCTAAACATAGAAGATGGATTGAAGATCATTCTTTTGGTGAAATCTCATCACTATAATGTCCTTACAAATGGCCAATTTTTAGATTTTTTTAGTTCACTATAAATATTTAATTAAAAATACAAACGTTGAAATACTCCTTTTTTGGCCAAAACTCTACATGTCCCAAAAAAGGAGTATTTCAACGTTTGTATTTTTAATTAAATATTTATAGTGAACTAAAAAAATCTAAAAATTGGCCATTTGTAAGGACATTATAGTGATGAGATTTCACCAAAAGAATGATCTTCAATCCATCTTCTATGTTTAGAAGTGTGCGCGCAATGGACCCTTTGTTTTGGCCTATTTGGACAAACATGGAGGACATAAAATAATGTATTTTTTTATGCCCCTCCCATGGGACATGTCCAATTAGTGTAGGAATAGACCACCAAAATTTCTTTCCTAAATAATTAAATTTGGATACTTTTTGGTACAAAAAACAAAAAACATTGAAAGTGTGACAAATTAGAGAAATTGACTTTTAAATATAAAATTATTTTTGAAAATTTCTGAAAAATAAGTGATACAATTTCAATCAAAACATTTAGAAATATATTTTTTGTTTTTGGCGTTGGGCTTAAAACTCAAAAGTTATAGCTTGGACAAAAGCCAGTTTTGCAAAACGCTACGGAAAATGGACGGTGTTTCTTGCAACGATTGAACAATCCCATCTTAGAGCTATTGACCATTTAGTTTTCTTTTCAATCTTGGATCTTTTTCTACTTAATATTTTTTTAAAGAATGGAATTCAAGTGTTTTTTTTGTGAAATTTTTTTCCTAAATTCTCAACTAAATTATCTTATACAAAAAATTGTAAGAGCAAATTCTATAGTGCAATTTTTTTCCACAAATGGTGGTCAAAGTCATCTTAAATTGTAGACCATAGTTCCAAAAAAACTTGTTTTTCCAATGTATAATGCTTATATCTTTCAATCTATATCTAGTCAAACTTATATAATTTTTCATACATGATTTCAGTCAAATTGAATTCAAGATCCTACAATTAAATTCTTAAAAAAATGTTTTTTTTGTTTTCTTGAATAAATGCAATAAAAATGATAGTTTTGAGAGTTTTTTGATAGAATAATGGCCTTAGTCCTTTAGGGGTTAATCCTTGAACGACAAATTAGTGGCCATGGAAATCACGCATTTTGATACTAAGTGACATCTACTTTAAATAAGCCAAAAATACTCATTGGAAGTCAAAGTACCATAGAAGATCTCCCTTTTCCGCCTTTAATATCTAGGATGAATAATTGCAATTCTGTCTTATAAGAAAAGATTCTTTGTCATCCATTGGACTCAAAATGTTTGCTTCAGCATTTAAGAATTAACCACTAAAGAACTAAAAAGATAAAATGTATCTTTTTCAAATTTTCTATGGCTAATTCTCAGTAAGGTGAAACAAATCTCTATAGTTTCTAAACTAGGATCTTGTAGGGTAATAACTAATAAGTTATATATTCTAATTTTCAAAATTGCAATGTAAGAAGTACTTAAAAATTTATTTAGAAAATGTAGTCTAGATCATTTTTTTCTAATGAAAGGAACAGGGTTCCTAAAGTATGAGCAAGGAGCGACAAGCGTTGAGCATTGAGCGACAAGCAATGAGCATTGAAGTGTGACCGATTTTTTAAAATCTTGTAAAAAATTTAAAACTTTTCACCATAAGATGCCTACATCCGTGGTTAAGAGTATACGTTTATGGTTATAAATGAGTTTAAAGATGATGAATGGAGATGAATGGGGATGAATAGATTTTAATAAAAAAAATTGTAGTTGGCTTTGATGGATGAAATACATCTATTGTTCATTTCATTAAATGATAAATGTATATTGAATGGGATAAAAAATTTAGTTGTTTAGGATAAAGATTGATGTTCAAGTACCTTTAACTAAAGATAAAGAAGTTACCAAAAGACCCTCCCTTAATTAATTTGGGAGTTTATTTAAATTTAAATTTTATATTTAAAATTTTATAATTATTTTTTTCAAAAGAAAATTTGTATTTTGAAAAATAATAAAAAAATAATAATAATATAGATGGCTCTTTGGATTCAAGAAGCAATTTTTCATTACTAAAGGCACCTTTCCCACATTAATTTGGAGGAAATTTAAACTACTATTAAAAAAATTCAATTATCTTTTTCAAAAAATAATTCAAATTTAAAATTTTTTTTTTTAATGAGGGCTCCTCGGATTCCGAGGAGCCTCCCCTTGCTAGTGCTAACTACTAAGGGAAGCCTCCTTGGTTCTGAGGAGCCCATTTTGGGTGCCAAGAAAAAAAAATTTAAAATTTTAATGAGGGCTCCTTGGATTCTGAGGAGCCTTTCCTTGCTAGTGCTAACTACCAAGAGAAGCCTCCTTGGTTCTGAGGAGCCCATTTTGGGTGCCAATAAAAGTTGTTTCAAGGGTATGCAAAGGCTTCAAGTCCTTTAAAAAGGTCCGTTCGTGATAGTAGAAGGTTTTTCGGAGCTCAACAAAGGCTTCTCGGTTTCCGAGGAGCCTCTTCTTGCTAGTGCTAACTACCAAGAGAAGCCTCCTCAGTTCCGAAGAACCTATTTTAGGTGCCAAGAAAAGTTGTTTCGGGGGCATACAAAGGCTTAAAGTTCTTTAAGACTTCAGGTCCGGTTGCGCTAAAAGAAGGCTTTTTGGAGCTCAACAAAGGCTCCTCGGATTTCGAGGAGCTTTGAACTAAATTATTTTATTTATCTTAAAAAATATTTTTGAAATATTAAAAAATAAATTAAAATCAAATTTAATTTAAATTTAAAGATTATCTAAATGAATAGAGGGAAGGTGTTTCTAGCAACAAGAAATTTCTCTTTGGATCTTCGGAGCCATTTGTTGATTGAAAAAAAATGAATTTTATTTTATGGGTTTAAATAAATTTTGACCAAAAAATTAATTAATAAATTTTTTTTTCTTACCAAAAAGTAATTTTGAATTTTTTGTACCTTTTAAATTACATTTAAAATAACCCCAAAATTTGAAGAAAGAAATGTCTCCCTAGATCCGATGAGTTGTTTGCTACATTATTTTTTTCTGTTAATTGAATATTTGAATGTATTTTCCAATTATTTCAAAAGAATGAACCTATGACATGGATGAAATTCATTTGTACATTACTTCAATTGTACTACCTTTCATGTTGTGAGAGATGTTAGGCTATTATTCTTGGCCCTACCTACAACATTTGAGTGCTAAATAACTACCTTAAATTAAACATGTTCTAGCAATAAATTGATTTTTTGAAATTTTTATTTTTAGTAATTTTTATTTTGGTAGTTTTGACATTACTATTTTTGGATCTAACATCACTATTTATGACTGACATGTCTATTTTTAGTAAAAATGATCTTAATGAGCGTTCAAGTCTAAACGCTTGCCGCTCAATGCTCATTGCTCGTCACTCTCTGCTCATACTCTAGTGTTGTTGTGAAAGGAATAGTAGCCAAATGGAGAAAGAGGCATTTTTTTGAAACTTTCTAGTCTTTATTGTATTCAAAAAAATTTGGATCTAGATTTTTTTTCAAATTTTCATTTCTTAGAAATTTTAAAATTACAAGGTTCAATCTAGTGTAATTAAAAACAAAAAATAATTAGAATGATTCCAAATTTTTAAAATGCTCTTCAAATAATATTGAGTTTGATTTGTTTTATCTTTCTACTCTTTTCACTAGAAGAAAACTGCGTTAGTAATCAGCAAAACGCGTGGGTTGAAATGCGTTGAGTTCCACATTTCTAGTGCAAAAAACTGCGTTCCAACGCATTCCAACGCAGTTTTTTGTGCTATAAACATGGAACTCAACGCATTTCAGCCCACGTGTTTTGTTGATTACTAACGAAGTTTTCTTCTAGTGTTTGTTTGAAAATGTGTACAAATTTGAAAGAACCTTTTTTTCTTTTCTTTTTTAAAACTAAAAATGACTATGTTTGCCTTAGATACTAATAAAAAAATTTGGACCATATAGATAATTTATCTCTCCCACCAAAAGTTGAAATTTTTTGCCTATAAAGTTGATAATCCAAAATTGTTATAATCTAAAAATGCAATAGTCAATTATTTCTACAATTAATTCCATGCATACTAAACAAGGATTTGGGTGGATTGGCCCCCTCGCTCGGCCTTACCATGTTTTACTAGAGGTGCAATCAAAACAAAAAGCCCCCTAGTTTGGGCTATAATCACCCCTACTTTCTTCACCCCCTCACTAATTTGTAGTCTCTGATCGCAAATATGAATTCAAAATTTGCAAAAAAAATTTGTGTAAAAATAAAAAATTATAGCGTTTCACCCAAGTGGCTGAGCAAGGGGGTCAGTTTTCCCTGCCCCTAAACAAAATAGTCTTTACTTTTGTATGGTTAAAATTAAAATTTCAAGCTCATCCATGTCCAAAAAAACCCCCAAAAGGTAGAATTTATTAAGAGCTTCCATTGCCAAAAAGTTTTTAAACCTTGAGAGATTAACTTTGATACACTACCAATACTAAAGATGTAAAATGCCAATAAGATGACTTTACCTAAGTCTACAAGATGAAAAAACATATCTTTTCATCCAATTTTTTTAGGAAGTTGTTTGAGTTTATTTTTATTGAATAGTACTGCACACATTCACTCATTATGGAAAATTAATGACTTTCTTAAAAAAGAGTGTGCTTAACCCTTAATCCTTGAACATCACAGGGGATGTTCTTTAGATATTGAGGATTTAAATATCGTGTTGATCAAATGTTATAATCTCAATATCACCATGGTGAATTTTCTTAAAAGTCGCACAATCACATTCATCAACCAATTGATTTCAAAATCCTACAGTAAAATCTTGAGTAATCAAGGAAATTTCAAATTATTTCATTTTACCTATCAAACTCTTCAATTTTTACTATTCTTCTAGTGACGTTTAGGGGTTTAAGGATAGACCTATCACCACGGGTTTGAAACCTCCTTGCCCATCTTTAGGTTGTTACCATTTTAGAACCAAATATGTTTGAAATTTTTTTATAAATTTTTCAGAGATGAAAGTATGTCTTCTATACTTTACAAAAAATATAATATAGAAGACATCTCAATTGGAGACTCTTTACAACTCTAAAAAATTTATAAGAAAATTTCAGACTAAAAATTGAGTTTTGAGTCTCACTAATGTTTGTTTTCATGTAGTTGACAAGTAATTAGAGAAAACAAATGGAAAAATTTGATATTTTAGTGTATTTTGAGAAATTGACTAAATCTAAAATTTCTCCTTCAAAATGACATTTTTTGAGTTTGAGCCCAACTAATGAAATGAAGTTCCTCTACTCTAATTTCTATACCAATTGAAATTTTGGAAAAATTCTAAAAATTGAATATTTTATTCTATTTTGAACTTTGATTTCATTTTTAATGTCCACTACATCCTATTTAAAGAAGTACATGGAAATTGAGTTTCTACCATAATGTTTGTCACTACAATGTTCACTCATGGTGAAATTTTCAAAATTTTTGAGATAATTTTCTATTTGATATGATTTTTTCTTCACTTTTTCTTCAAAAATTTTCATAAAAATCAATTTTCGTCAAAAGAATCTAAATTTATTTGTATAGTATAGAAGACATCTCAATTGGAGACTCTTTACAACTCAATATGAAAGGTCATTAAAAAAGAAGTGAATGAAAAAACTATTGTTGAGGTCTTCTTATGACCCTACAAAGTCAGCCAAATGCCATAGAATGGTGCCGACATTACTTAGGGGTTAATTGACAAACCAAGGTTGCTATTGTATGAGTCTGTGAATGTGATCTTGTGAACCTATGAGCTTGTGAGTGTACAATTTTTTTATAGATTCCATTTAAAATTATTGACCAAATTTTATTAACTTTAGTTTAGTAAATTTAGTGCCTATTATTGTGGACCTATTACCATGGTCCCTTGAGCAACCTTGTTGTGTCATTTATTATACTTTGCTAGATTTTAAGAAGAAAAAAATTTGGTGACTAATTAGGATTCTTTTAAAATCAAATGAGGTTAATATATTTAGATTTAGATTTTCGTGATAAGTCCCCTCCATCTTGTTTCTTAGTACCTCTTGGCATTGAGGGGAGTTCCAAGGCTGCAACCAAAAATAAATAAAGTATTATTATTATTATTTTTAAAAATTTTGGCTGTAGACATAGGACTCCCCTTGGCACCGAGAGGTACTAAGAAGCAAGATGGAAGGGAGTAATCACAAAAATCTAGAAAAGTCCAATAAGCAACTTATTAAAAAACACTCAATCATCTTTTCAGTATTGACGAGTACCTAGAAACAAGAAGGAAGTAAATCATCAAATCAAAAAAGAAGTGGATCTTCCAATAGGTACCATAAGAAAATAATGATCAACTAATCAACAATCTTATATAACTAAGTTCATTCTTTACAAAATTAATCCCTATAAACTAAATATTTTTCTTCTAAAATCTTAACAAGTTCAATTATTGATACATTAAGACAAAAGTGTAGGTATCCTTATTGGCTTTTGAGAAGAGCTACACTACTATAAGATAATTATAAACAAGATGAAATTTGGTGCAGTTAAATTTTTTCTACATATAATGAAATCTTATAAACAAAATTTAAATAAGTCCATGGACTTGCAAATGAAGAAGGAATAATTGATACTGTCCTATTGGCCTTGAGAAGACTTATAATGCTACAAGATAATGATCAACCAAAATAAAATATTGTGTAGCAAAGATCCTTATCAACAATTTTTTTTCCTAAAATTTAAATAACTTCAATAACAATACATTAATAGAAAATTATTGGTACCTTTTCTTGAGCCCTAAGAACATCTACATTATTATAGGACAATGATCAACTAATATTCTATACAAAATTAATTTCATCTCCATTCATCTTTCATATCAATTGAATTCTTGATCTTTGTAATGCATTCTTCTAAGTAAAATTGAAAAGTTCTTTATCTTTATAATGCTAAGCATAATGTATTCTTCTAACTAAAATTGAAAATGAGAATTTTCTTTCAAATTCAATATAACCATGGTAATAGGTCCATAGTTATAGGTTCATGATAGTAAGTACTAAAATTTATTAAAAATAAAAAAATTTATCTAAATTTTAAGATGGAGTCTATTTTTACAAAGACAATTAGGTTTTTTAATGCCTCTTCAAATTTTCTAAGCTCTACGCTCACATGCTTACAAACTAGTTGTCAAGGTGGAAATGTATCTTTTTAAAATAATATTCATCACTAAAAAAATTAGTAAATTGTTTATACATCATTGAATTTGAAAACACTATATTTTGGTTTTTACAAAGAAAATGATGTGTATGTGTAAGTAAATTGATCTTATGAAGGAATAGTGACTTTGTGTAGGTAACCTTCAATCTCTATTGTATTGTATGGTATCCATTTCCTTCACTTTCTACTTCATTCTTTAAAGAAAGAAACCTTGACCTATGTATATGGTCATGTCTTGATATTTGAACATATTTCTACCTAATCTCATGTGTTTTAGTAAATTAGATAGATTGACCCAAAATATATGCAAAGATATGACCATTTATAAGACTATAAAATACATTTCATAACTCTAATTTTTTTTAAAAATTAGACAATTTGCTAGGGCAATTGCATAACTATTCTTAGATCAATTGTGCCAATATTCAATATAATTGATTACATAGTCAATAATGAATCTCCACATTTTTCAAAGTCACCATTGGATTTCCATTCCATTTAGGTATTGAAGGAACTTCCACTTAATTAATTGCAACTATCTTAGAAAATTTAATAATTCTAAACTCCCTACATTGATACAATAATTTCTATATGTCAAAGGTGTTTTTTGAGTTTCTAGGAATTTACTCTAAATTAAATAGAAAATCAAAGTTCCAATAAATTTCATCATCATTTTAAGAATTGTAAGTGTACTAATCAAAACTAGAGATGTTATGGATGATATATGAAAAACATATAAAATCATATGATGCATGGATTGAAAAATCATTAGGGTGTTTAAATAATAAAAATGATTTGAAGTCTATCAACTTTCTTTTACATATCAAATCCAAAAGTGAGGTTATGAAAAAATATAATGTTGAAAGATGTGATAAGCGTAAATCAACTTGTGGCTTCACCAAATCTCTCTACAAAAATATAAGGAATTTCTAATGTGAATTTTGTCCCACAGGCTTAGGATTTTTGAGGCTCATTTCTAGAATCCCTTTAACACTAGGAAGTCAAGATTTGCAATGGGTACCTTTGTACAAAATCTCAAATAGTTTTTTTTTTTTTTTTCTAGAATTGTATTTTTGAGGTTGAAAATAGACTTTCAAAGGAATTCATTTGGAATAAAGATTATAAATAAAATCATGGTAAGATTTTATTTAACTTCAAATTTTAGCCAATATCAAATTGTGGTGCCTAAGAAATTTAGGGACAAAGATCATTGTCACTAATACACAACCAAAATTGTATGTTGGAATAGGCCCCTCTAAATGAACTTCCAAAGTTTTATTGGTTTATAAGTGGAACTTGAATATTTTTCACTGGAAGCACATTTGAAATCACTTGTATAGGTACCAAAAAAAAAGGGTCAAATTTAGACATTGAACAATGGAAGTAAAGCACTTCAGAGTTAGCTAAAAGACAAACAATATAAAAGACTTGGCAAATCACGAATACAAATGCATGTTTCACTCCAATTGGTTTCACAATTTTTATTATCTTTTAGCTAACTTATGAAATAATTTACCTTCTTTGTTCAATGTCTAAATTTGACTTTTTTTTTGGTACCTTTGCAAAGTGATTTCGAATGTGCTCCCAATGATGGAAATTTTAACTTCTACTTTAGAGAAGTGAAGAGTTAGATCTAGGTCATGGCTTTATTATTTATTACGTTATTAGTATGTGAACGCCTCCATTTCCGTGGATGAACAGAGTTCCCTGATATTGATAGATGGACGACATTCATCCATCGTAGATGAATGTTAAGGAGTCTCTGTTCTTTGTCTGCTGCGCTTCCCATTGTCAGGACATTGTAACTGTCACCAACGATCCCAAGAATTTCAGCTACAGTGGATTTTAGCAAAGATTAGTAATGTCCTTGATCCTATCAATTTCTGTAATATTTTGGTCTATACCGTCGTGTCGCGGATGGCGCGACGAAGAAGAGTCGAAGGGGTACAGGAACCTCCAAAATCTCCCCAAACAAGCATTCTCTACAGAAGATTGCAGGCGACGAGCCTTGTTACGGCGGCTGCCGTTGCTCGCTTCACAGATCCACGTGTGCTCCAGCTCGTCATCTTTAAGGAGGTTTTTTCAATGACTAATTCATCTCTCAAGATCTGTTAGAAAAAATAATTTCTGCTTGTGTAGAATTTTACAAACCCTACAGGTAGCTTTTCGAAGATTGTTCAATGCCAGCCTAGAATGAACTGGTTAGTGAATCCCTATGGCTCTACTGAAGATTATTGCAATGTTTATGATTTAAGACGCGTAATTCTCAATTGAGTTCAGTTTGTGTTTTTCGAGTATGAAACCCTAATGCCAATCTTGACGAAGAGTATTCAGTGCAATGCTTTCATGAGCTTGTTCGTGAATATCTATATGGTAAAAATTACTGCAGGGCTTGTTTTTTATGCCGTGTAGTTCTTAATTGAATTCAGTTTGCGTTTCTCGAGTATGAATCCCTGATGGCAATCTCGACGAAGAGTATTCAGTGCGATACTTTCATGAACTTGTTCGTGAATATCTGTGGCTCTATTGATGGAAGTATCTGCAGTTTAAATGATCCAATGTGTGCAGTTCTCAAATGAATTCAGCTTGCCTATCTTGAATGCGAAATTGACTTTTAAGAAATTGCTAAAAGTCCTGAAATGTGGAGGGGGTGGTCTTCTGGCGAGCAGGTGGCTATGGAGGTGTGGGAGGTGGATGAACAGCGGCAAAGGAAGGTGATCAGTGGAGAGCTTGAGAGACCAGTTTCTCAATGCTGTGTGCTGGAAACTTCCAAGTTTATGTTCAGCTGCCAGGATGCAGATTCGACTCCTCTGCATCTTGACCTCCTCCTGGTGATTTTACTTCCTTATCACAAACACGGGTTGGTGAGAATGGAATGAGTCCTGGAAAACCTTACGCTGGCTATTGTTCATCATTCTACATGCTTTTAGGGGTTTGTCCCAAAGCCTAATTCTTAGAAATTCTTCTTCCGGTATCTAATCATTCAAAAACTCGTGCGAGCAGCTTATTAATATCTAGTTTTTTTAATGATAGTTGCATTATCATTGTCGCATTTTTCCTCTATACGATATACTGGATTCTTGACTATTGTTCATGTGGTAGCAGGTGACTGATGGTTCAGGTGGGTTGATGGTCTGCGAGTGGAATGAAACCCTGTCAGAGGTACGAGAATCTGGGCCAATAACAGTTCATCTCAGTCCCGAACTTCCCTCTGAAGCTCTGCCGAGTTCGCCCCTATTCTCCTGCCCATTGTATCTTCCCAGAAGATCATCCTCGCAAAGGCCGCTTTCATCGAATGAAGCTGAACATGGGAAGACATCGAAGGTGTGAAACCAGTCTTAATCACACAGAAACCTCTAAGGGTCCTTGCTGACTTATTCTCGTTGCATCTCATGCCTCTCTTTTGTTGTACAGTTCCACCATTCTCTGTTCGGTAGTAAAGCTATATTTTTAAGTAATATGCAGAGAAATTTCTTGGTGCTTCTGCACTATTCTACACGATTGCCAAATTGCTGCAGGTTGAAGGACTCGCTCTTGTAGCGATGAGCTTGTATGAAGGCATGCTTGGAATTTTATGTGTGGAGTGGATCTCGGCCTATACAACGATGTTAAAGGAGTGCGGCGTTTGGCCCTTAAAACCATCCTTGACACCGAGGCTCAACCTCCACTTTGTTCCTTTACCAAAGGATAATTCCATCCCTGGTCCTCCTATGGTAGCAATCGTCAACCCTTTTGTTATCCGAGACCTAGCCTTTCTTGGTGCGAATGAAGGAGCTCGATATGGAGCTTTAGACGTCAAGGGACGTCCACTCTTGGTGTTATTATCTTCTCAACAGGGTAATATGTCATCAACTGACTACCTCCATTTCTGCCACATGGTGCGGCTACGTAGAACAAGTAGTGAATACAAACAAATTTTGACCTGTAAACGTGACATGATTCGTTCCGCAGGTTTTATTTATCATAGTTTGAGGTTGCAGTGTATGGTTTTGGATTTAACCACATTTCAGCTTCAACCTGGTCCATGGGAGATTAGGTACTCGTCTCTGACCTTTTAGGGTTTGAATGGAATTGGCAAGCCTTGACTTGTATTACTGACTTCGTCATGCCAAGCTGAAATTTAGTAAGTTCGGATTTGGATATTCTCACGATTGCTCGTAATGTCCTCTACCAGGAATCTGAATCCCAGTACATCACTGTTACTCCCCTGGTCCTTGGCGGGGAATCTTGCAGACGTTGGAATCAAAAGTGGTATACTGGAAACAGGGTTGAACCCTGGATCAGGAGTTCTAGTGGTGTCCAGTGCTGGTATGATGTTTGTAGAATCTGGAGGACGAAGGGCTTCCTTACCTTTGCACCTGGATGGCCTTCCCACTTGTTGGATTAGTCTTCCTCAAAATCGCTTGGTAATCTTCTTATGCTCCTAACCGTCGAGTTATTGAACAACATATGATTGTTCTCTTTCAACTTCAAGTGACTTCACGTCTGATCATTGTGGAGTACGTCATAACTTTTCTTGATGTAGGTTTTGAAATCAACTCGCAAGCATGCATGAAATAACAGAGGTGCTCAGTTTTCAATGTCTCGAGAGAAGTGCAGCTTACACGAAACTATGGAATATCTGCCTGACGTGAATTCTAGGTTTTAGGTGATGATGCTGGAGGCCTTCACATCCTGGATCTCAGTATCTGGGAGTCGAATATCATCTCGAAAATAGTCCTAAACAGCCCGCTACCTCCTGCGAGGGTACGTCTGCCTCATCTCCGCTATCTTCCTCTTGAAAATTGACTCCGCTGATATTTCAGCTTAACTCTCCTGCTTCAGTTCAAAAATTTAAGTAGACGTTCCACAGTTCCTGTAGACATTCCATGCTGATGTTGGGGAAATGTTCTTTTAACTTGCTCTAAAGTCTGTTTTCAGAATGCGTAAAGATAGCTCTTATATACTTTCTTGAAATGGATATTTACAATAACATCATCAACATGTTCACTTCAGTAATGGTCCTACTGCGAATACAAATGCACGTAGTTCTATAGATTGGGGAAGAACCAGGGAAGATAGTGCGCACGATATAAGTGGTGAGAGCTTAGTGAGTATAGTGAAGATTATTAGTTTTCATTTGAGCGTCTCGATTTATTGGACCAGATACTACTACATGTGATGAGAAAACAACATTTTGGAGGCACTACTATCTTCGCTTCGGGCCAAGGTGGCGATTCGCAGCTGTTTAAATTAATACGCACTCCTGCAGGTATTCACGTATATTCGACAGGCGGTAGTCTGCAGTATTTCTTAGATAGTGTTTCACTATATCAATATTTAAGAAATAATGAATTTCGCTGTGCATTTTGTTGAGGATGCTTCAACGAATCAATTGTTTACGCAGGGGTGGCAAGCCACTGGTGATCGATTCTTAAAGCACCAAATGTTGCATTGCAGAATCAATTGAAGGTTCTCCTGTTGATTATGGAGACAAGTGGTCCGGGAAAAATTTGGCAGTAGAATCAAGTTCATATCTAGATAGTCTGGCCCCTGTTAGAGATGTTGTCCTCGTTAAAGAGGCGATTCACAGTCCTGATTCATTTCTGCTTTTAGCATGCGGAAGTTCGCCAGCCTCTACACTGCGAAAGTACTAAATTCTTATATGATAAGTTTAAAGATTTAAAGATTTTATATGCAGAAAGCATTTTCTTGAATATTTGAAGTGACTGAATCGATAACGGTGATTTATCATTGCAGAGGGAGTCTCATGGCGACTTTTCATGTTGACACAATCATGGAAGCTGATGTAAGGAACTTCTTTTTACTCCTGTACGTCTGTAGTTATGTTTGCTTTTATATGGTGTTCTTCAATATTGATCCTTTTCATGATATGTGTTTTTGATATTTTTTGCTGACTCAACTTTCCTTTGGTTCGCGTCGATGTGATATATATGTTCCTCTTCTTTTGGAACTCCTAGGTACGGGGATTGCCTCAGTTGCTGCCTTTTTGTGAATTTTGGGGATCAGAGTTCCACACATACATATTGGTTTCGTATCCTATAGCAGTAAGTTGACTTATCCCTCAAAAGTCGTATTTTAAGACAGGACCTTAATGAGTTTGAGGAATACATTGGCTTCTTTTGAACCATTCACGAGCCAGACAGATATTTGGGAAAACCGACTGTGAATCTAATTGCATTTTCAAGTGATTGAATAGGGATAAGTCTTGAAAGAAAGTTAGGTTTTCTGTGATCGTTCAGAGTGTAGATGACTGCAATCTTGTGTCTGAACAGCATGTTAGTGAAGTCATAAATATCAACGGAACGAAGACTGAAGACCACTTCATGCAAGGACTTGACCGACGACAATGTACACTGGCACTTTCAGCTCTACCCGGAGGGTGGTTCACTCAGGTATACCCCATCCATTGATTTTGAGTTGTGTTAAGATCGTGTGACAGTAGAGAAATATGACAAGAATAGCATGTAGATGCTCGGCCCGCAGGTTCTTGCTCTTTAATTTTCCCTTAAAAGTGCAGCGAATCTTATTGCATGGTGGTGCAGGACGGCCCGCAGGACGGAAGAAGATGTCAGCAGTTTACTCCTTATCGTTCTGAGATTTTTGGAGAAGATTGCTAGTTTATGTATAAATCTTAATGGGGACTAAGAACTGTTTGAATCCTTTGCATTCGCCTGTCTGATGGATTGATTGTTCCTGCTTTTAGATTACGGAAACCTCTCTCAGAGTTCTGGGCAACGACAGCAGTTCAAGAGATTTACGAGCGGAATGGAAACTTCCTTTCCCACCTCCTGATTCTCCGCGAAACCGCAGGGGCTCTGAAAAGATTCATCACGCGGCTCTCGCACCCGAGGGAGCATTGCTGGTGAGTGGCGCAGCTGTTCACAGTGTGGAGATGGATTGCTTTGGAGTGCCGCATACTATTGCTAGCTCTGAACGCCCCCATCAGGTATTACTAATCTTATTTCATAGTGTACATTATGCCAATGTTAAGGTGGTATGAAAGTAATGGTAATACGAACATCAACTTACTAGTTGTCAGTCGAACAATATATCAAACCCAATGACGGGATGTTACTTTAATGTTGTTTTAGAGAATTGTATGAACATTACATCGATTCAGCATTTCTCTGGAATTGGCTCAAGGTTGTTTGATTTGATAACTAATAGGCATCGGATGAACATTTGATTATCATGAAATTAATACCTCATAATATTTGAGATGAGTGAGTAGCCTTCATCTCCTTGGCTTCCACGTCCAAACTAGAAAGTTACCTAGTGTGAACTTCTTCCCTTGACGATTATCAAATTGTTGGAGGGAGGTGCTCATACAGTATACAGTATTAGTGCCCTCACTGAGTCTGATCAGAGTGAACTCTATTGTGCATGATGATTTTGATTGATGCAGGTGTCTGCGCTCGGATTGTGCCACGTGGGGAATTCTTGCCTCCACACAATCGCCAGAGAGCTTGTTGTGGTTATCGCTCAATGGACTTCCAATTCGGTCCATTTACTATCTTGGCCGAACCTGGTCTGTTCACTTCTCTTGTTTACTTCTTCCCTCCTCTGGCACAACTCAATTTATTTTAATCAATAATTATGGGTGCTAAGTTAGATGCCTGATGAATTTCGATAAGTAATGTACCCTCTCAAACCAAGTGCCACCCTCTTTTAGCATTAATGTCTGTGCGACCCTCGCTATGTTTGCAGGGGATAGAAATCTGTGAGAGTTTCTTTTGCTTGTTGTTTCCGTTCGATCATTTCCGTTGTTTTGATTTTGATCCTTGCGAGACTCTAGAATAAGGATGTGGTTTTATAGGAAGAGCTGGTCACTATGGACGCCTGCACGGCACCAGTTCTTTCAGTTGCACTGGGCCGGTTTGCTATGATCGACCACATATTCGCTGGCACTGCAGACGGTAATCTTGTGTACTACAGGCTGTCGGACTTAAAGAGTAGCTCTAGCGGGATTGGGAACGAGGATGCTACTAATTTGGAAAATCTCCCGTCAGCAGTGGATGAGGTGGCAGGGGAGAGTAAGAGGATGCTGAGGAGAATAAGAAATATGGGTACCATTCCTTCAAAACTACAGGCTAATAATAAATCGACCTTGGAAAGCGAGCACTTTAAGGTGCCGCAGTATACGCTTCGACATGGAAGAATTATCAGGGTGGGAAAAATCATAACTCATATGGAGTTTGGGTGTTTCAACGGTTGTGGAGATGGAGGAATAAGCAATCAAACTGTGAACTCTAGTTCCGAGAATGATGAAGAGTGCCTGTACATCTGGAGCGAACGCAGTTTAGTACTGCTGCCACAGCGTCTACAAGATTTACATGCTGTGGTGTTGCATTGCCAGTCACATTTTGTTCCCCAATTGACGAAGTATTTCTTTTCTCCCATATCCCGATTGTGACTGTTTCTCAACCTTCCATTTCCTGTAACAAAGTTCTCCCTCTTCTAGTTTTGAACTTCTTAGAGTTTCTGCACAACTTTATTTTCTTTCGAGTCTTAAGGTCGTCGCTATTGTGTCTGGATACTTAGAGTACTGCGAAACGTTAAAATATTAGGCACTATGGTCATATTCGTTGAAATGGCAAATTTCAGAGAGCCAAAATTTTGACGATCAAGCGCAAAGAGCTCTGCATATAAATTAGGACGGTCAGCTGCCAAAGCTCTTAACACGTGGATTGGTACACGAATCTGAGGTTTTCAGTTGGGGTACTGAAACTGAGTTAAAGTAAATAACAGTTTCAGTATCCCGACCGAAAACCTCAGATTTGTACATATCAATCCTAGTTTTAAGAGATTTCAACGAAGTCGTTTCTTTTAACAAACACCTTTATTTTAACAAACATAATGGTATTCTTAATAAAATTGATTTGGTTATTTTCTGGTCTATCGAAACCAACTTAGGCAAGAAATGACAGATTGCACACAGAGGAGCACCCATTTAGTCTTTTTGGAGCAACAAAGGATGGAAAATTATTGTGTGGGCACTTGGATCTCTCTATCAAGTTAAGGTACATCTGGCTTGCTTGTCCTGGCATCCGCTGTAATTACAATATGATTGCTCTTCATACTCTTCTGTGAGAAATTAGTAATTGTAAGTTGTAATACCTTATGATTTTCGTGCAGATGGAAAGTCTTGAAAGTTGAGGGCACCGCTATGCATGTGGCTTACCATAAGAGTAGCAGATGCATTGCATTTACCTCTATTGTGAGCATTATTTGATTCCTAGCTCCTGCATGTACACATTCGATAGTACAAAGTATATTTGGTACTCCGTATTTTATTGAAGCCCTTCGTGTGAAGTGCATACTTTGGTGAAAATGATCTGCCGCATTGGATGACAAAACTTACACTACATCCTTGCGGAATTCCTTACTCATGAATTTGCCGATTTCTCAGTGTATATTCCTGCTGCTGGTTTCAGGATGCCGTTTCATCGAGTCTTCATATTGTGCACGAAGAGACCATGTTACAGGTAAGGGTTTCCTATCATTTTTCCAAGACTCTAGTCTCATTACAAAGTTCATGTTGTGCCTTGTTGCGACTGTTTACAATTCACTCGAAACGAATTGGAGCAAGAATGTCTAGGTGTGAGGAAAGTTTTTTTCCCCCCCAATTATGTTATCATCCGCTATTTCAGGCCACTGATGGTAGTCTCCTTTTGATTTCTTGGGAAGTTGCTGGTAGTGGAGTTGGAATGCAACCATTTTCCAATAGTGCTGACCGCGCTGCAGCTGCCCTACACAATTTGCAGCCAGGTAAGCTCTGGGAGTTCTTTTCTCATGATTGACAACCGATTAATCGAATGAAATTTCTTGTTGATTTCTTTATGTTGTCGAATATTATTGAACACCAGCTTGATAAAATTTTAAAATGCTACGTGACCAGAATGCAGAATCAGTGGAATGCTTGGTAGTGTCAGGTCAGTTGATGGATGAGCAGAAATCGAGTGGCCTTCTTTCCTTTCTTGATCTTCAAGTCAATTACGCGAGTGAGATCCCATTTCTCACTCTCCTGTTCTCTGGTTGCAGACGTGTTTGCTGAATCTGATCGTAATTATACTACTTTTCTGGCAAGCTTACATGTCGGACATTTTTTGCTATGAATGTAATGCTGCTTTCAAGTTTTGTAAATAAGAGATTAAGAAACCAAATACAAATATTGCAAGGATTACACTGACGTAGGTTCATCGGAACGATGTAGGCGAGAAGGAGGTCAAATATGAGCTGCGCTTGTTGGGCTTGCACCATTTGGATCAACCTTGTCACTCCATATGCACATTGGATACTCCCAGCAAGTCTTTCACTCCCTCGCCCTGCTCCATGTGTAGTTTGGAATCTTTACCTCGTGATGATCCTTGGTTGGTAGACATTTTACTATGTCTGGAGCATGCAGGCAAACATTGGAGCCAGTGTTGCACGTATGTGAACTGGTTGCCAACCTCCATTCCTACTTTATCCAGAATTCTGTCTCATGTAGTGAAAGGCCGAATGTATTTTTCTTGTACAGAGAACGTGATGCACCGATACCAAACTGGGTCTTAGTCTTTTGACTACATCTTCAATGCGATAGACTATGTTGCGGCTAACCCTAAACTTTGATGGAACTTTCTGTGTTTGATAACAGAGACGGAAGTAGTGACTCGGTTGCACCTCAGATTGGTTCAGATGCTCCGAGAGGCTCTTTATTGGCGTTGGGATTTCACGGAAAGGTTGAGCTTCTATACGCGTTTGTCGGAGCCTCTGAGGCCTGCATGCTGGTAGTGCCTTCGGTTGCAGCTGCCTTAGACGCACCTTTCCTCCCTTTTCCCGGTATGCTTCCACTTCTTCCTTGTTCTTTGTCAGTCAAGTAATCTTTGTGACTTCTTTTTTTTCCCCTGTTTGCTTTCCATATTGTTTGAATGATGAACTACACTTGATAAAAGACACGCTAACGGAACAGTCGCAGGAGTGCAAGAGGACCTTGATCAACAAGCTGAAGGTGATGAAGATGAGGAGGGACCAAGTGCCACGGCGACAGCGACGACAGAAGACAGTCTTGGAGTTCCACGGACACCTTTTAAGCATGGCGGACTTGCTTCCACATGGTCCACCAGTTCTCGAATTAATATACAGAACCTGGCTTCCTTTGTCACACCAGGGGAAGGCTGCGTGACGGCTTTGATTCCAGTATCTAGAGGAACTTTACTGGTACCAGACCCTCTCGTTCCGATGTGTGGGCAGGGTTTGAAAATCCTAGCTTGTCGTTTTCTGGTACTGGTTTATCACTTGATCAGTTTAACACTTGAGAAGGGGAATTCTGTGCTTGATCTGCGTGCGACAATTTAGTCCAAACTTTGGAAGTTCTGTTCAACCAGGTGGTTGAGAAGCTACATGGCCTGGGCGTGTTCGAGATTGCTGCTCAGGGTTCAGAAATTGTGCAGCTGGCGTGGCAACCATGCACTTGCCCACTGGAAGCTGTGGTTCCTCTGTAAGTCTTATCCTTCTGTGACAGATTCGAGAAATGAAAATATAATTCATGATTACGAATCTCTCATTCTGGTCATTTTCGCAATTTCAACCATCGCCTTGGTATTATTCAACCCAGGTCTGATGATTTATATCTGCTGTCAATGCACGGAAATGGATGCCTAGTAATGGAACGCGACTACCCAGCCGAAGCGGCATGCCAGGTGCTGTAAATGAATGTCTTAACTAATGTTTTGGTTCCCATTGGCTTCTAAGTTACATGACCTCTACGTGAAAACATTTTTGAGGCTCTCTCTTCCGTTGTGTCGTCATATGGTCAGAATCTTTGAGGGTTGAAGTCGATAGCAAACTAGAAGACCTGCAGGAACACTCGTGATGCTTTTTTAAGGCATTCATGGTCACGTTCTTTAGATTCAAGAAAAATTGCGACGGGACTTGCAAACTGAGCTGATGAGCGTGCAAGATCAAGTTCAGGTCGGAACCCCTCGAAGCACCATATCGTTAGAGCTGCAGCGCTCGTCAATTGAGAGGCTGCCTTGTCTCAAGCATGTAGCCGCTGCTGCTTGGACATCTGCAGGTACGGCGATTGAGTTTAGCCCAGTCTTATCTTGGGTTTGGATTCAAGGACGTTAACTTACGGGCTAACTCAATTGTGTTGGAAATTATTAATGCACTGTAGGTTGTAAATTATCATCTGGATCGCTGAGTCTTGAAAGCGTGCCACTAGTTAGAAAAGCCACACGAAGCAAAATGGTCCAAACAATAGCGGCAATTACACCAACTGGAGAGGTGAATCTTATTCATCCAAGTCTGAGAGGGTTGTTAAAAGAAACATTTATATAATAGCTCTACAAAATGTCATTTTGCGCCATAGTACTGGAGATTGTTGTGAGCACTACAAACCACCTTAGGTGTAGTACTGCTACGTAAATCTACGCCATTCATTAGAACCAGATGTAAAATAAAAATGACAAGTGTCCTCTAGGTGACCTATGGGCTAAGCCATTTCACATGAGTATTGTTACCGGTATAGTAGAGGGACCCATTCTTGACACACGCCCCATCAACAATAAATACAGTACCCTATTCCAAACAAGATTGAAACGAGATTGGAAATGGATTTCCATTTTCTCCTTGGAGTGTGTATCTTTGTACTTTTTCAAGGCTTGGACCAATAAGTTAATGACACATAAGCGAGCTTAAATGTAAGAAGTAATTAGTGGGAAAATATTCTTGAATGATGGAAATTGGATGACTCTAGATGTTGGTTATAGGTCAAGCCCAACTTTTGCCTTTCAAAATTCATAGTAATTTCAATTCAAGAGATAAAATTACAAATTTTTTTATTATGTTCATCATTTCTATCAATGCACCTCTGAAAATATTTGCTTTCCCTTGCACTTGCCTAAATCATGTCCAGACTCCAGATGTGCTTATTTTATCGGTTATAGGTCACTCTATCATAGTATTATCAAGTACTTTGTGACGAAGATAATGAAAATTCAGAAAAAGAAATTAGAAACTATCACCCCCTTTGAAGAGATGTTAAAGTATAAAGTTAACTTTTGAGTTCTTAGAAGTTCATTGGCAAGGAAATATTATGTAGAGTCTTGTATTAGATGAAGGTTTTTTATTTAAAGAAACATTCACTTACATTTTGTATTTCTTTGTTTGAAGACCCCACTTTTCAATTTTATCAAATTATTATTAGTTTTGTTTTAAAACATTATTACAACCTCTTTTTTTTCTTGATTGGAGGGTACTATTCAAATTATTTGTTTTCATCCCAATATTTTTGTGGCCTTTTTTATATAAGATTTTCAATTCCTTTCCAACATTTTTTCAAAACTCAAATTGATTTGATCATTTCTCCCAAAGTTATTCCAAAAAAACAATTCATGCCCCAATAATTAGAAAAGAGAAGTGTTTCTTCCAAACATCCATGACAACAAAAGGTTTGAAAGGGGCTTAAAAATTCTTACCCAAATTTGGTATGCCTTCTTATTATATTTAGCAAATTATTTGCAAGCTACAAGCAATTTTGTTATGCATTGCACTTTAACTTGACTTTGGAAAAAAAAATCTAGAAGAAATTCCATTATAATTTTTACTTTAATTTTACTTTGGAAAAAAAATTGGGAAGAAATTCCATTATGTTTTGCACTTTAATTTGACTTTGGAGAAAAAAATCTAGAATTTGTTATGTCTTCTTATTAATTTTAGCAAATTATTTGCAAGATTTTGAGGTTTATAAACTACCTAACAACATATGCCACTAATAATATTTTAGCCTTTGCAAATTTAAAATAGTATGACTTTGGCAACTTAGTATCCTATGCATTGATATAGTAAATCAATTATTTTTGGATGATACTTCATAGATAAATTATACATACATAAACCATCATGATCATCTCTTTTGTTTTTAATAGGGTATTGTGTAAACTTTTTTGGGTTGTAGGTGGGAATTATTACTATATCAACGCGTTCTCCATCAAAACGTTCTTCAACAAACTAGGACATGCAAAAGAGGAAAAGTCAAGCATGAAGGACATTCATTGAATAAATAGATTTAAGAACATTCATCATAATTTTCCTTTTTTTATTGATTATCAACTTTTTAGCAATGTTTCAATTATTGACTGAATTTAATATTGAAATGGCACTATTTTAGAGTTTTTTCTATATTTCTCTACAGAAATTCAAATAGTTGATTTTGAAACACATTGACTTGACACTAATAATGAATATATAACTATTGACTATATTTTAAACTATGAATAGGATTGATTCTAATTAAAAACAAAAGAATTGTCCTTTTGCTAGAGCATATATAAGAATTCAATAAAATTTTGAATATTTTTTTGGATAGTAAAACTAAAGAAAGGTATTTGAATAGTTGGATGCAATGTAGTTTCAAGATGGACATTAGAAGAAATTTGGATCTTATACAAGGTTGCTTGTCTACATAGGGATGTGCAGTTACAAAAAAAAATTACAAAAAAAATTTCTAAAAAAAATTTCTAAATTTTTAAAAACAAAACAAAATCGAAACCATTTTTTTCTCCTTGTATTTATATATTGGACAAAAGTTAAATAACCTTTTATATGGGCTTAACTTTATCTTATAAATTAGACTTCCTATTTGATTCAAGTAGATTACTTATAAAACCTTAGTTGTTGATGTGATTGCTTTAGATAACTTCAAAAGAATTGAAGCTCACTTTAGACAAAAATTGGGAAAAAAATTCATTTCTTAGGGGACTGAGAAAAAAATCAATTGTTCTAAACTACTATAAAAATGCGTGGAATTTTTTTTAAAGACTTTGACCTAATAGAGTGAAAGATTACTATGTTTCAAACTAAGAGAATATTTTGTTATCTAACCTTACTAGATAGGGCCAACAAACTAAGACTCCTTGTAAAGTGATTTTCTTACCACATGTGATTGTTTTTTGGAAACATAACATACTTGCCAAATTTCAAATTATTGGAGGAATTTGGCAAAAATTGCCTAAGCTACCCAAAAATTTGGAGTAGGATGTCTTTTGATCTAGGCACCTCATCAAAATAAAAAAATTTATTTATACTATTTAAGAGGTATGAGTCCATAACATGTGCTAGAATTCTATAAAAACATTTGACAAAAAATTGACTTCACAAGAACCTATCAAAGATTTCTTACATACAACAAACTTACATTTGGATCTTTAGGAGATAATGTTTTGCAAGCAATATAGTCTCTAGAAAGGATAGTCAAGTTCTTTTAGGTTATTTCAAATTTCTTAGACCTTAAATGCACTTTTGTGTGAATATAGGGTTGAAGGTCAAAAATTGCCTAGTAGTCATTTAAAGAAAGTTTGTTATTGTTTAATTTAGGATATAAATCAACTATGTATAAATTCTATTTGTAGTTTGTAATTGTAGTATACAAAGTTTTGGGTGTGTATAAGGTAAAACAACTCACGACAATCCAACTCCCTAATGCAAACACCTAGAAAAACACCCAATGATGCTAGCATGCAAGCTTGGAGCCGTAAGCTTGTGAGTTGTGAGCATGGAGCTTGTGAGCATAGAGCTTGAGAACCTTTTTATTTTGTTTTTTTGGTGGTTTAGGGTTTACTTTGCAATTTTTTCCATATGTTTTTGGAAAATTACAATTTATAATAAGAATTGTGACCTATGACCGTGGATCCTACAATCGTGGATTGCGTTTAGGATTTAGGACTTGAAGATTTAATAATTCATTTTTTGTCATCAGTTGTGCAAATTTTAGTGCTTAATATTATTCTATGAGTTCTTCATGTGAAAGCAAAGCATAAGACCTTTTTCATGTTTCAAGTATATTACCCCCTATTATTTTGTGACTACTGTATTTAAATATCTTGACTAGTTGAATCAAATACCATTTAGACTGCAGTTGGACTGGTAGAGAAATTTTAAATAGACTTTATATATTCTCTTGTGGACCAATAAAACAAGCATTAATCCCCTTTATACCCCAATTTTTTTGTAAAGATGAATGAAAGCCTTGAAGTTCATGTTCAGTATCATTTGACTCAAGAATTTGGAATGCACTTGTTTGTAAGAATATAACCCATAGCGATTGTAATAGAAGGGACCCTCCGTTATTAAAAAAAACCTCAATGTAAAGAGGACCATGGATTTAGGTAGCATTGGTATCCAGTTACCTCTAAGAGAAGATAAATGGACCTCAATGTTTGCCTAGGTTCTTGTCAAATTTTATAAAAAAATTGTACAAGAAGTTTGGTAAAAAATTTTAGAAAAAACTTGTTTTCTATCAATGTATAATTTTAAAATCCAAAGTAATGGGTTCAAAGACAAATATCTTGCTTGTCAAAAACCTACACATACTAGTACTCTAGTAGTAGTAATTGTATTTGTTTCCTATATATTTTCTACTTTGCATTGAAGGGTCTCTTCTTCATTCATGTTGGTTTTCTATTTCTCCATTTCATCCCCTTTACTAGTAATTCTTCCCTTCTATAGACACAAAATTGGATATTCTTTTTAGGAATTCCTTTCCTTGTTGTCTATTTTGTAAGATTTAGTGAAGTGAACATGGGGCTTCTACATATTCTTGCACGAAAGGAAATACATCTTGTCGTTTTTAAAAATAAAGTTGTTGTCCTTTGCAATCAAGGGTAGAAGAAGCTAAAGTTGACATGTCTCATATGATTAGGAATTCCCTAAGAATAGGAATAAAAGAGGACATGGAGTGGATGAAAATACAACCTCAGGATTAAAGTGAGCTAACTATTGCATATAAGTGTGGTAGACATCTCAATCTCTTCTAGAGGTTTTTAGGGTGATTGCAAGAAACACCTGCCACTTTTGTTGCGTTTGGCTGATTTTTCCAGGAGTACTTTAAAATTAGAAAATTATTTTTTTAAATTTGAAAAATATGAATAATGTATATACCTCTAAGATGAAGGTTTTCACCAAAGGAAATGGATAGAAAAATTCTCTAAGAAGGAGAACTTGAAAAGTGCCAAACCTCCTGAAAATACATACCTTCATGTTTTAATTAGGGAAAAATAGTAAAAATATATATTTTCAAAAAATAAAAATTTTCCATTTGCAACAACTTTATGGAAATGGTAATTCACAAAAAATCCACCAAAACAATACTTTATATGTTTCAAAATACAAGCAGAAGGGAACTCACTTTGTAGACCTCCACACCTCATAAAATCAACTTTTTTTAAAATTCCTTTTCTAAAGACCTATAAGTCTACTAGAAGACCATCTCATTTAAATTTCATGTTAAAATCATTAAAAAAAGGTATAGCCCAGTACTAAAAAACCCTAAACTATGAAGTATGACATCCAATTGGGATCTATTTTTGGACAATAAAATATTTTTGAAAATTATGAAAAAATTAAGGAAGGATTATGATATTTACGAATACCTTTCCTACAAATATTGAATCAATTGGAGCTAAGACACAAAAGTTATGGCCAAAAAACAAATCAGCATGCAATGTGTGACACAAAATAGGACAGTCAAGTGTTTCATGCAATCATCCTTTGGCAATTCTGAATTCATGTACCATTTCCTTCTAATTTTAGGGATGAAGTATTAGAGTTATATATTCTTTCTCCCAATTTTTCATCTAAGAAGGACAAATTTAAATAAGAAAATTGTTGGAAAATAAGTGCAGGTGGGATTAAGGCAAGTGGGATAGAAGAAAATATTTGTAAAAAATATTCTTATCTTTTCCACACCCTAGGTTTTAAGTGAAGGTACTTAGGGTTGTGAGTTTATTTATTCCTTAATTTTTTTCATTGGATACTTTGTTTGGATTTACTGCTAATTTGGTTTTTGTTTTCATTTCTACTCACTATTTCTTTCCTTTGGAGATTTTAAATTTGTTTCAATTTAACGCTATTTTGGATATTGTTTTCATAATATACTCCCTATTTTTTTCCTCAAAGACTTTCTTTGGGTTTAATTCTATTTTGGATAATGTTTTCATTTACATTCCTTTTTTTTCTCTTCTATAATTTATTTGGATTTTATACTATATTGGATTTTGGGTTAATTTTGACTTCTGTTTTGTTTTCTTTCACCAATTTTTTAGGATTAATTTGCAATTCTTTATCAACTCCCTATTGTTTTTCCTTATATTCTTCTATAGATTGATTTTCTTCTTATTTGACACCCTGTCCAAAATGGAGTTTTCTATTTTCTATTTCCTACTTCAATTAAGGCTTGAGGAAAAAACATGGAGTAAAAAACATTCCAATAAGAATTGCAAACACAAAATTCAATTTCATTAATTTTGTATGATTCCATGTTTAGTTCAACCTCATAACACTTGGTTTGTGGAGAAACAAGGAACAAGAATTCAAAGACTTCATCCCAAGACAAACGTGAATGGCAAATTTAGTTAAAATGGTAGTATTCCAAATGCCATTTTTCAAACCACACAATCTGAACAAAAAACTAGTATCTAGGATGGATATAGATTTTCATACATGTAGGGTACATATAGATTTCCAAAATCTATGACAGATTTTGATTTTAGATCGCACGGTGTGAAACATCTTGGATAGGTATAGATTTCCAACATCTACAACATTAATAGATTTCAAACATCTATGAAAAATGTGGATTTCAAATCACGTGGTCTGAACTATAAAAAGTGTCAAACTAATGGAATACTGCCATTTTAACAAAATTTGCCATAATGACTAAAAGAATTTTGCAAACACATGAAGACGACAAGAAAAACTAGCACTTCTACTTTTGTTGAATCAAAACACATCCTAACTTTAGTTAAATAGTACACATTTGCCATCTGCAAGACACTTGACATTTTGTGGAAACATATATGAAGAACTAAGCAAGACCAAAAAAGATGGAGTCTAAAAAGAACCACAAATGGTTGCTTAAAAATTGTCATTCTCAAGTTCTCAGAAAAATGGTATTGCAGTATAGCTCGGCCCCTTGTATACTTGTCTACCTATTGATCCGTTGAATAATTCAGACTACAAGATACTACTAGGAATATAAATATATTACAACACTTAGATACTTAGAGATATTCTTCCTAGTCTATATTACTTTTTATAAAAAATTAAAGACCCGGATTTGTAGTACACCTATTTTTTAGGTGTTTGTACTTATATCACAAATAAAATTGAAATAAATGTATAAGATTTGACAATTAATATTGTGATTATTGAAAACTTACGAATTGTCTCGTGCCACTAAAATCATGAAGCTGCTCATAAGTGGAGTCCACAATATTTAATGGCTCTTAATACATATTCAATCACCAATAAAAGATTGACATGTTACTTGTTGTTGGTATTTGAGGTAGTGAGTTCGTCAAAAAAGGAATAGATTTGGAAGTTAGATTTTTGAGGCTAAAGTGGGTCTGAATGTAGAGTGATGGATTTTGATAGTTTATGGAAATCAATTGGTCACATTGACATGAATTTGATATTTGAAATCTATAATGAAGCTTGATGGATGGTGTACAAAACTCTAAAATGTTAATTAACAAATAATTTTGAAATAATTATCCAATGTGCGAAGAAAGATTCAATCTCTTGTAATTTAAGAAATGTTGGTAGATGTGAAACATGCTACTTTCAAGATTTACAATTCGACCTAATAATCATACAAATTTTGGCTACCAAATAAATCTAAGAAAACATTAACAAACTTTGACTGACAGAGAAGCTTGAACATATATATATACTAAAAATTAATGACTTCTCCAAACCATACATTTTGTTAGAATTGTAGTAAAGAGTACTCCCTCATTGCACAAATAGATGCATCATGACTTAAATTATCACTCATGCGTTAATTAAATATTACTATTGCTTTCAATGAACATATTTTGTTGTGTTTTGAAACGAATGAAACGTAATTTCATTGCAGAGAAAAAAGAATGAACATGTTGAAATCAATATTAACTTCAAAGAAGCCTGCATGGTTGAAGCAAGCGATTCGATCCCCTTCTGTGTCGTTGTGCGATCAGTATGCATGCTGATTGTACTTCATTTGTGCACTAGAAGAGCTTGCATAGTCACTCAGTTCTTTGTATGTTTGAGCTCCTTCAAGGACAATCTCATGAACTTTGCCACTCAAGGACTTGTAAATTCTTGTATGTCACCTTGAAAATGCAAAACTCATGAGCTAGCATCAATTCAATTCTATGAGAACCTAAAATTGTCAAAGCCCGTCTTTCACTACGAGTGGACCGGACTTCAATAGCAGCCACAACCCTCTTACTTCTACATGCAATGCAAACCTCAAATTAAGGTGGTCACTGAATAGACGAGACCTTCATTTGAAACCATGATCATTCTATGTTTCAATAAACAAATACTTGAAATGTAAGAAGTTAACGCTTCCAAAGATACACGAACTACAACTTGACCAATAGGTCAATATAAAATTTTGGTGTTCATAGTTGCAAAAACTTCCTCAACTAGAGCCTTTGAGTATCCTTCCAGATTCTTCTTGCAGAGAGAGCTCCTTCAGTTGGAATTGACTTTTGCCATAGTAATACCATGATGGCAACTGAAGCAATTAGTTAGAATTTGCTTCATTTTAGTATTATCATAATTTGTTTGCACATGATTGAGCAAACTTGATGAAAAAACTTAGCACTGATTAAGACCTTAATTCCTAGTACCCAGCTCTGTCAATGGCCATTAGTCATCTCACTATACTTTTGTAGTTTATATAATCACTACAAGAGAAAGGGGTGTTTTAAGTAGTGTCCTAGACATTCCGTCTTTTAAGTAATGTCTTTTAAGTAAGGTTTTAAGTAAAATTTTACTAAAAAGACTGTCTTTTTAGTAAAATTTTACTTAAAACCTTACTTAAAAGACATTACTTAAAAGACGGAATGTCTAGGACACTACTTAAAACACCCCTTTCTCTTGTAGTGGATTGAACTTTACATTCTTGAATGTTAGATTTCATGGGAGAGAACAAAGCAAATACAATTTAGAACCCATCAACAATCCTTCTTTTTAAGTGTTTTCAATGAAGTGGCACCAACAAAATCTGTCATAGTTGTCTAGAGAGAAGTAATTTTGAAGTACATATTCAAAAATTAAATTTTCATTCAATTAATGATTTTCCTTACTTTTACTATTGATTTGTGAATTCCAATTTGTAGATGGGAAAATGATTGATTAGCTAAAATTTATTTAACCATAATCTCTTGCAAACAAATATAAAGAATAATTCCAAATCATAAGGCATGTGCAAATTAGGAACCCATCTAAATGATTGTTCAAAATATATACATACAAATCTTGGTAAATCTCTATGAAATGAGAAGAGTTCTTCGTAGCTGAAAATTAAGTACTAACCCCTAAAGGACCAAACAAGACCTTAATATTTGTTATATGGAGACAAGGTGTTGTCTCAATTTTATCTTAGATTGGTCATAATTTTTTAATTTTTAGTCTTTTTGAGAAGTTGAGAATTATATATATATATATATATATATATATAAATAAATGACTAAAATTGCTTCAGGATAAAGTCTCAAAATGTGTAAATTGTCTCATTTTAACAAATAAGACCTTAAACTACGTTTTTTTGAAACATAGTTGTTTTGGGCAATTCACTACATGAGGAAAGGACATTATCTCTAACAACGGCTACAATTGCACTTCTTTCAATGCTTCACCACATAATTATGAGGCTCATATCCTAGGAGTGATACTTGCCCAACAATAAACTCTTCAAAAGTAGGCCTATAACCGTTGAATTTGAGCCTCAAAGTGATCGGTTAATCTCTTGCCATTTACGAACTATTATATATGAATTATTTATATCTATTCTTTAGAGATGAAGCTACTTATCTTCACTTCAAGAAATTTTTATAGTTTTTTGACCAAAACTGATTATTATGAATTTTATTTAAGAAAAATTGAAGAAAAATCATATCAAATAGAAAAATTAGTTCAAAAAATATATAAATTACTACACGGGTGTAAATTACAAGGATAAATGTAATGGTGTGAACTAAAATCCTGTGCCATTTCAAAAAATTTAATGACTAAAATCCCATGCCATTTCAAAACTTCATATTATTAAAATATAGGAGACATCAAAAATTTATCCAAAGCTCTAATTGCAAAAAATTTGAATATTACAAACTTTTCAAAACTTTTCAAAATGAGACTAGAATAAACAACATTCATTTAATTAGTTGGGCTCAAATTCGAAAAATAATTCTTTTGTGAAGAAATTTCACATTTAGAGCAATCATTAGAAAAGAATTGAACCCAAAAAGAGGCCTCGAGTTTTCTTACCAATTTTAGCACTAATTGGATGTAATTGGATGTAATTGCATGAGTATGGAAGCAATCATATGTGGCATTACACCCACCACTTGGCATGTGCTCCATCCTTCATGAAGAAACCATCATGAGACAACTACCACTTGGCATGTACTCCATCCTTCATGAGGAAATCATCATGAGATTTATAATATCTTGAAGTTATATTGCATAATGATGGTGAATTTTTGAATTCATAGTGCAATTCTTGGCCAATTAGTGAATTTAGAAGCTCTTCCCACCCACTAATTCATGAGATCATGGAGATGGATTGAGTAATGATGACTAATTTTTGAATTTATCATAGAATTCTTGGCCTAATTAGTAAGTTGTGAAGGCTCTTTCCACCCAAATTTTTGCATTACAAAGCGGCCTCTTTTTGGGTTCAAGTATTTTCTAATGGAATAACAACTTCCCAAAATACATTGTATATGCTATATGTTGGAATGTGTTTCTTTGACTAATTTCTTATTCAGGAGAAGTAATTACTCTAAAGACTACAGAATAAATTAGGTACTCTTTACTATCCTTTGTAAAAGGTCAAGGGAGAAGAAACGGATAAAAAAATACTTTTTTTGTCCTTCTACATTAGTACAAAATCATTGAAACTCTAAAGAATGACATTGCTAGCGATACGACATTAACTCCAAAAGGACCAAGGCCTTCTTTCTACAAAAACACATTTAAAACTACCATTTTTTTAGCAAAGATTACAAAAAAGTCAAAAACTAATTTTTTTTTTTGCACATCTAACCGTAGAGTCTTACATCTTACTAGTATGAAAGCATGAAAAAAATTTAAAATTTTCCACTATAATAATTACAAGGTTTCTAGATAAAAAGTGAAAAAAACAAGTTTTTTAGCACATCATAAAATTGGATTAATTGACTTTGAACCTTCTTAACTTTAATTTTTTGCATTACAAGATTTTGGGCTTTATATCTTTGAGGTATATAATTCAGTTGATAATCTAGGGGACAAAAAGGACAAGAATACTGAGTTTTTATTCTTCAAAAAATTGTTAAAGAGAAACATATATGAAATAGAAGGAAAAGTTAAGTAATTGGTATCTCTAAGATTAAATAAAAATGAAATAATCCTTATGGTGAGATTATTTAAGCAAGAAAATAAACCATGTGAATTTGTTTATTTTTGAAAAATTCTAAAAATCGCATTCAAAATTGATTCCTATAAATTAACTTTTCTGGAACATTATCAAATTGCCCCAAAAACAAGATTGTCCATATCTTTTTTATAACAAATTCAAATGGAATCAATCAAATCTTTTCATGTAGACAAAATACAATCTATTAAAGAATTTTTAATTTTTCTTAAGGGGTTGTTGCAAGAAACACCGTGCAAAAAGCGTAGCATTTTCAACAATACTTTTTTTCGGGGGTACTTTAAAATTAGAAAAAAAAGTTTTAAAAAAAGTGAAAAACATATTTCATATATAAACCTTTAAGAAGAAGGTACCCTAGAAAGGAAAAGTATAGGAAAAATCTCTAAATAGGAAAACTAGAAAAGTACAAAATCTCATGAAAATTAGTATTTATACATTTTAATTTGTAGAAAATAGGAAAATAAATTTTTTTTAAACTTATAATTGGCCATTTGAGGATAATTAATGTTGATGACATTTGACCAAAAGAATGATCTTAGAACCATCATCAATATTCAAAAATTGTGTGAAATGGAAAAAAATTTGTACTCATGTGGAGGACATAAAATAACATATTATTTTTTAGATTTCATTTGGAAGTTGAAGGTTTTACACCTGTAAAAATAGAATATGAAAGTTTTGTCTTCAAATCACTAAATTTCGGCACTGCAAATGTAGTAGAAACCATAAACTAGACCTTATGACAACTCAACGAAAATGATTTTTAAATATAGAATGATTTTTTTAATTTTTGAAAAATAAGAGATCTAATCATCTTTAAGTTAGGTATGTTCAATAAAAATTTCATGTTCATTGGACTAAATCTCCAAAAGTTTTAGTGGACAACAAAAAACTGGTTTGCATTGTCACGTCAAATAGGACCAGTGTTTCTTGCAATGACCCTAAGACTCAGAATTTGAAAGTTTTTTTGCTACCTAGTTTTGAGCTTATTTGGGCATAGCTTCTGTTCCTAGGTGAAGATTGAAGAAAAAATTATATTCTAATCAAGCTAATCAAATTTTCTGTCTTTACAAAAAAATTTAAGAAAATAGGATCAAATTTCAACCTATTGATACCTATCTAAAACCCCACTTGTCCCTTAAAGGGACAATGGTCCTTCAAGGGTTTAACTTTATAGTAAAACCACTTATAAATAATGCATACAAATCTCAAAATAAATACTATAGTTCAACATTAGAATTCCTAGGGCACAAAATTATCCTATCAATAATACTTTGAAGCTAAATAAAACCTCATAAAGTTGCTATTCTTTGTCTTTACAGTTTCTCAAATACTTTTCTGCAAGTCTATGGAAATCTAAATCAATCATCTCTACACTAGGATTTCAAATGAGAAAAATATTTAAAAACTTTGTTTATAGAAATGCATGTTTAGAGAACTACATGCCTTTTACTAAACAATACGTCATTCTTTACTTTTTGTCACTCAAATTCTAAATACTTTACATTGAGGGAATATTTGGTATGTTATATAGAATGAGTTTGGTGCAACTAAGTACTAATGCCTTGTAATGTTTTCACAACAAAATACTTCCTTTGGGAACAACAAAACATTGAGTTCTTCTTGTCATTTGAGTCATTAATAATTTGAACAAATTCTTTACTTTAAAAATATTATAAATACTCAATGCTCATGATGTTTGCACAATAAGATGCTTCTTATTGGATAATAAGACATTAGATACTTGTGTCATTTAGGTCCTTGATACTATAAATGAATTATTTGTTTGATTAGTTTATGGGTATTTCTTGAAATTCATATGAAGTAGCAACACAATTATATGCATGTTTTTGTAATCAAGCTATCATTTCTAATCTTTAATAGATAGCCATTTGCATGCCAATTTTTGAAGGACTCTTTAGGAGCTCAAAATTTTACAAATGTACTTGTAATAATTCTATTTTTGAAAACATTGTAAATTATTTTTTATTGCTTCATTAAATTATTCAATAGGAAATACTAATTTGGACCATATTCCCACAAGACTATAAGGGTATGTTGAAGTGTGGTATATAATATACAAGATATTCAACGACATATACACACCCACAATTGACATTGTCCTCTAAATAAGACATCAACATTTTGACTAACAAGCTTGAATTCTTACAAGATAGTGATTGTACAAGATTATTAGAATTAGACACAAAATTAGACATTTTTGTACTTGGAGAGCACGACATTGTAATTGGCTTGTATGCCATCTAAAATCTAAAATATTGGAGGGGAAGAGGGGGACGGAAGTAGATTTTTCAAAACATCATTCATCCTTTGTAGGAGAAATACCTCTATACACATTCATCAAATTGCTCCAAACTTTTCAATTACTTCATAAAAATCTTATACATTTTTTACTCCACACTTCATAGAAGGCATGTTACTTTGTGCTTCATATGCAAGTATATCTAAATGCCTACCAGGCTACCACTAAATGGTCAAAAGTAAACAACTAAATATGATCTACTTGTCCAACACATTTCAAATCATTTTCCAAACATTCATCATGTAGGTCCTTTGTCTCCATTGCCATGTATTCTACAAGATGCAATTTAATATCTATCAAAATGATCAATGTCTCATCTATATCAAAGTTAGAACCTATTATGTAACCACTTCTTCCTTGACTAGAATATTCACCTATAATTACAAAGTGTCTTCCTTCTCAATTTGGGCAAACTTGTTCCTAGATGCAACAATGCTAGTATGTAAGAATGAAAATGCAAGCATGTGAGCCTCAAGCATGTATATAAGTAGACATAATTCAACCATTGAAGGCGCTTATAAAAAAACATATAACATATCATTTTTTATTATAATTATAAAAGTTCCTATAATATGGGCACCTATATTTTAGGTGTCTAGTCTTTTTGGCACATGGGCTTATATTCTTAGGCTCATATAATAACTACCTTCTTACTAGATGTTTTCTATATAGATTCTATGTAATTTGTATGCCTTTATTTCTTACTATTTGCTTTTTCTTTTGCTCAATTTGTCTTATCAGGACAGTATTTTAGGAGTTCTATTTTAGAAGCCTACCTATTTTGACCAAATTTGCAAACCTTTTATAAAATTCAAAACTATACAAACATTAATGAGTAGGAATTTGAAAAATTTATACATAGCTTCAAATGTTTGTCAAGAATTAAGGTTCTATGCTCTACAAGTAACTATAGTTTTGAGGAAATCATAAGCAAAGGCACATGTTCTTTTCTTCAATGTACTAATAACAAAAAAAAAGCACAAATCATTGGTTTTAGTAAACATTGCCTTTCAACTACCAAAATTTGAAACTAATTCTCTTGGATACACAACTCTTGTATTATATGCAAAGATCATTGGTATTCAAATATATATATATATATATATATATATATATATATATATATATATATATATATATATGTGTGTGTGTGTGTGTGTGTGTATATATATAATTGAAACACCTATACATAGATTTTTAAAATCCAAACAAAAAGTTCTCTATAATTAAAATTAAATTTTTATTAAAAAAACTCTAAATTCAAGTAGCTTGGTCTATGATATATGACTTAAAAAATCATATAATTAGATTTTTATTTCTATTATTGTCCTAAAAAATATTCACTTTGTATATATAATTACATTTTTGGATTCCTTATTAGAAGAGATACAAGAATTTCCTACATGAAACCAAATTATATACTTTGAGGATAGATTAAAATGAATTAAGAGTAATTACAATCATGGCCATATAATATAGGAGTTCTGTACCAGGGCTAATTCTATAAAGAATCTGATTCAAAACATATGGAATAATTTGTTTTCCGTACTACAATACATATTTGTTAAGCAGGGTTGACAAATTGCAACGTCCAAGGCAAAATTACGTCCAAAATCCGGACGTCCGAACGCAGTGGACGCTGTGGATGTAGTCCTCGGCGACTAACGGACGGCATCCGTCAGAAGCAGTCAAGCAGACGCACGGACGGAACTTCGGACGGGCGGATTGGCGGTCGGGACTGCGGACGGAGCAACGGACGACACCGTCCGACGGGCAAATAGGCGAATGGATGAACAAGACTATGGGGCTAGACTATGGAATGAGACTATCCGCGCATCCGCCCGTCCGCAGTCTCGACCGCCCGTCCGCAGACGGTCGGAACTGCAGACGGACGGATGCGCAGACGAAGTAGTGGACGGAATTGCGGACAAGGCGATGGGCGGACGGGGGGTCGGGACTGCGGACGGGCGGACGGAATTGTAGATGGGCGACGGGCGGACGGGTGGTTGGGATTGCGGACAGGGACTAGGGAGACGGATGAGCGGTTAGAGCGGACGGGCGGACGGCCAATGGAGACGGCGCCGTCCGCGCACTGAAGTGTGGGATTCTCTTGTCCGCACGTTTAGGGCTTTTGGCTTAGGATTCTAAGAGCATCTCCTGTAGCCTGCTCAAACGCCCCTGCCAACCAATTTTTGAGCAGCCGAGCAAAAGTTAATCCCCAACAACACTGTAAACCAAGATTTAGAGGTGCGGGGCCTCTCAATTTTGGCTCTACCCCGCCAGAATTTCCATTTCTACAGGGGACCTTGCCGGCCCAGCTTGGACATTGGATTCCGTATTTTGGCAAGTCAAAGGGCTAAATTAATGAGAAAGTTGCCACCGTGGTAGCTGCAAGCTTTCCCCATGGCCGCCATACCATCTTTAAACTCTCCTTCTAGCATCTTCATGGCGGCAACAACACGGGTGATAGGGCAAAAATAACAACTTTGATACAAAAATGTAAGAAATATGACACAATTGAGGAGATTTAATTTTGTCACTATTTCTTGTGCATTTCAAAAATCTTAAAATTGATATTCAACAAAAGAAATGGAAGTTTTTGAGAAGTCACAATTGCCCGATTCCCCTAATCTCATGCCTTCTCTAATATGAAATTGTCCCAAAACTTCCCAATCCTTGAAACATGTCCCTTACAAGCACCTTGTCAAAAAAATTTGAAAAAATCAAAGCCCAACCATATTCATTTTAAAATAAGAAGCTAAATCAATCAAAAAATAGTAGAAAAATCCCAAAGGGTCTAACACTTCTAGAAATTTTCACATATGTGCCTTTTATTATCTAAAATACACATAAAAAGTCTTGAAAAAATTCTCAAACACACACAATAGTTGTGCCAAATCTAGTCAATTGTGACTAATGTTCTTAAAAGTCATTAGTCACATCAATCACAATTGCCCAAATCTCCTAATTACGTGCCTTCTCCAATTTGAAATTGTCCCAAAACTTCCCAATCCTTGAAACAAGTCCCCAAGAAGCACTTCATCAAAAAAAATTGGAAAAATAAAAGCCCAACCATTTTCAATTTGGAATAAAGGGTTTAGGCAATCAAAAAATTGTAGAAAAATCCCAAAGTGTTCAATGATTCTAAAAATTTCCACATAGTTGCTTCTTACCATCTTAAACATATGTAAAAAAATTTGCAAAATTTCACACATCCAATCAAAATTTGTGCCTAATTTTGTCAACTGTGACTAATGTGACTAATACCCCCCAAGGGCATTAGTCACATTAGTCACAATTTGCCCAAATCTCCCTAATTACGTGCCTTCTCCAATTTGGAATTGTCCCAAAACTTACCAATACTTGGAAAAGGTCCCAACAAAGCACCTCATGAAAAAAAATTGAAAAAATAAAAGCCCAACTATTTTCAATTTGAAATAATGAGTTAAATCAATAAAACAATTGTAGAAAAATCCCCAAGTATCCAATGATCCTAGAAACTTCCACATAGTTGCTTCTTACCATTTTAAACATATATAGAAAGTCTTGAAAGTTTTTACAAATCCAATCAAAAGTTGTGCCCAATTTAGTGGATTGTGACTAATGTGACTAATGCCCTCAAAGGGTATTAGTCACAATCCATTAAGTTGGGCGCAACTTTTGATTGGGTTTGTAAAAACTTTCAAGACTTTCTATATATGTTTAAAATGGTAAGAAGCAACTATGTGGAAGTTTCTAGGATCATTGGATACTTGGGGATTTTTCTACAATTGTTTTATTGATTTAACTCATTATTTCAAATTGAAAATAGTTGGGCTTTTATTTTTTCAATTTTTTTTCATGAGGTGCTTTGTTGGGACCTTTTCCAAGTATTGGTAAGTTTTGGGACAATTCCAAATTGGAGAAGGCACGTAATTAGGGAGATTTGGGCAAATTGTGACTAATGTGACTAATGCCCTTGGGGAGTATTAGTCACATTAGTCACAGTTGACAAAATTAGGCACAAATTTTGATTGGATGTGTGAAATTTTGCAAATTTTTTTACATATGTTTAAGATGGTAAGAAGCAACTATGTGGAAATTTTTAGAATCATTGAACTCTTGGGGATTTTTCTACACTTTTTTGATTGCCTAAATCCTTTATTTCAAATTGAAAATAGTTGAGCTTTCATTTTTCCAATTTTTTGGGTAGAAAAATTCAGTTGGTAGTCTAGGAAAAAAAATTAAAACAAAAATGTTTGATTTTCATTCTTTTAAAAATTATTAAGTAGAAGTAGATCCGAGATTGAAAAGAAAACTAAACCCTAAACCTCTAAGATGGAATCAAAACACATTCATTGCGATGGTGAGACTGTTTGAGTAAGCCAATTTAAGCTTGTCAAACAATTTTCTCTAAAAAATTGTCAAAATTGCTATTAGAAATGCATCCTACAAATTATTTTTTCAAAAAGATGCTCAAACTTCCCCCAAAACAAGATTGTTCATAACTTTCATATAACTAATCCAAGCGGAATGAATCAAAGCTTTTCACATAGAAGAAAATGTAATCTATAAGAAAAAAAAAATTTCAAATATAATTTCAAAATTCTGTGGATTTATTGTACTTCCCACCGGGAATAAATTGGAGCTTTTCGTGGAGTAACATTTGCATTGGGTCACGTATTGAAATAAAAATTATATTTCCACAAAGGTAATCAATTTTCCTATTTTGTAAGAAAGTTTCCAAAGAAGTCACCAAAAATCAATTGATTGGAGCTTGCCCGAACTCCAAATAGTCCCCCGAAGGAACGATGCTCGGACGGCCCCGACGATGCAAACGGGTAGGGCGGACGGCTAGGGCTCACAGATGGACTCCAATTGGATGGCCCTTCCAAGGCGGGCGGATCTAGGACAGACAAGCGGAGAAACTGTAGATGGACTGCGGACAGCGGACGGACTGCAGACTGCGGACGGAGTGCGGATTGTAGACTTCGGACAGCAAGGCGGGCGGATGCGTGGAGTTGCCGTCCGCACTTCCTACCAATGGACCGGTTTGCTGTCCGCAATTTGTCCGCCCATCCGCACTTCGACCGACCGCCGTCCCGCCTTCCGTCCGCAGTCTGACTGACCGCCTGTCCGCAACTCGACCGACCGCTATCCCACCTCCCGTCCGTAGTCCGACCGACTACCCGTCCGCCTTTCGTCTTACTAAAAGGCCGTCCGCATGGCTGTCCGGTCGCCCGTCCGTTGGACGTATGTCAAAAAAAATTTCAAATGTCAAAAGACGTCAGAGGGGTAGTGTCCACGTCCCATGGACGTCCGGATGTCCCGTCATCCCTGTTGTTAAGGGTTCTTTTCTCGTGATAAAAGGCCAATTGGAATCAAAGAATCCATTGATACTATAGTCTTTACTATGATAAATTAATCTAGAGCCACCTTGATATTTCATCAAAAGGTGGACTAGCTTAGAGACCAATTTTTGAATTGTATTTGTTTTTTATATATGTGTACTTTTATCAATAAAAAAGTTGAGAGTAGTCTTACTTAACTAGTAAAAGTGGAAACTTCTATAAATATTCAAAGTTTCCAACTCAGAAAAGCAAACCACTCATTTACTAGACCATAAATATTTGAATCTAAATTAAAACACCTTTGAATAATGTGTTGGCTAATTTTTTAATATCCTACTTCTACCTAGATAGAAGTCCAAGTTCCCAAAAGGTCTTCTCTAATGAATTCAAATGACAATTTCAATCTACTGTGTTGATCTCATTTTGAAGTTTTGAAATTTAATAAGGAACATTGGCCAATTCTATAACCATTTACTAAAAGAACCAAAGGTGCATGCATAATTTTAGCATAAGTAGTAAAAGATATTAATTTTTAGGAGAAGACATTATATATTAATTCAAATTTAAGTTTACAAAGTTGTAGTATATTACCATGAAAATGCAAAGAATTGTTTTTAGAGATTTTGTTTAAGCAAATTAAAAGATTAGATTATTTAAGATTTGAAAAATATATATTTTTGGTCCATACATACCCTATTAGAACATCAAATTCCATCCTTTCCTTCAATGGCATTTTGTACTATGTAGAGTTATTTTGGACTTCTTCCATTCAATTTCATATAAGTTATATGTTCACCAAATTTAAGAGGTAGAAGAATGGTAAGTTCTACAAATTAGTACTAACTAGAGTTTCTTGACTTGCCTAAAAAACTACAAAAAATAAAATAGTTGATTTGGAACTCAATTATAAAACAATTATATTCCTACATTTAAGCTATGTGTTTATACCTTTTGTCAAAATTTTGAAAGGATCTATTCAAAAATGACTTAGTGCAACGTATTTAAATTACAATTGGTCATTTAATGACCAAATGACCTTACTATTGGATTTGAATTAGGGTGGTTCCATAGGAAAGAAGATTGGATTATAGATTTTATATTGGTTTTACCTTGATATCTAAGTGTTCCAATAAATTTTTTGTCAAAAATCACTAAAGTTTGCCACTTCCAATGCAAAGAATTAAAAAAAAAAAAACATTTGTTTATTTTGTACAGAGAAATATAGGATCTTACATAAAAGAAATATGAAAATATGTAAAATAAACTTTAGAATTTTTTGTAAATAAATGTATAGATAATAAGCATTCAAAGTAAATGAAATTTTTCTCTTAGCACCTTGCCTAACTTCATTATAAAGTTTTCAATCTTGATAGCTTTAAATTTTATACTATGATTCAAAAGTTTTGATGTTGAAGGATTAAGTTGAGATCTACATAAATACTCTTTTAGAAAATAAATATAAAAAATTAAAAATTAAATATAAAAATTATAAATGTAGATTTAAAATACAAGGAAAACAATTCATTACTAATATTTATATCTAAAGATGGAATTTCAATGCCTTAATTCTAATAATGAGATTGTTATAACAACCAGTGCAGACTATAAATGTCAAAAAACATATTTTTCATCAATCTCCACTAATTTCTTTATTAGAAAAAGATTATGTTTTCTTCCTTTTCCTACTATGCTACATTCCTTAAAGAAGCTTTGAATTTTTCTTGCACCAAAATAGAGAAAATTGGTGAATAGAAGAAGTATGTTAATTTCTTACTCTATTAGATCCTAATTTATAAAATACTAAGATTTTTTTTAACCTACTAAGAATTTTCCATTGAAAATTTGGAAAAGGTAAATTATGCCATTTTTTTTTCAATGGCTTATAATGACAATGAAATTACAAATTCATCCTCTAGGGTAAAACATTTCTTATTCCAAACGATAATGGCAAAGTCTATTTCCTATTTTTATTATTTTTTTACTTGAAATTTGATAAAGCCTTCAAATTATTGTAAATTTTAAAAATAGTAGGATTGAATAGATTTACATAATTATAGTTTGCTTTGAAAAAATAAGGAATTTTCGTGCTATATTGAAATTTGAATGAACAATCAAATTTTTTCAAAATTTGTGATTGATCTTTATATTAAATGAAAAAAATATCCCAATTTTTTTTCTATTATTTAGGTTCTATTGTAACAATCTTGAAATTTCAATAAATTTCTTAATTTCTTAATTTTTCCAAAACTAAAAATAATAGACAAAGATATATTTCTAAAGGCATGTTCCCACCAGAAGGTATGAGGCTCAGTAAGAGTAGGTAGGGACGCCAAAAATAATGGGCATTCCCACCAGAGGGTATAAGCAGGTGCCGAGCCTACATGGCAGATGAGTTGGCTAGTTTGTGAAATGAGCATTAGTGCCATTAAGGTGGTTGCGAGGTTGGCCCACAAGGTGAACAGTGACCGCCACTTGCACTCCGTAAATGTAGAGTTTGCGTAGATTTGAGGCCTGTTGAGGCGTTGGTAATTACTTGCAGGTCTAAGCTGCAGTTAGCGTAATTGCAGTTTCACCTCGCACGGAAGAATCCGCAAGCTTCTTAGTGAAGTTCCACAGTGTGAAGAAGAGAACTGATGGTGAAGTAAGTGCACACTGCACAGCGACAGAGGAATTCAAAGTTGCCCTCAAATTCTTGGTAGGATCAGCTAATTTGTTCATCTGATTTTCATATGAATCGTTGCTTTCAAAATTTCCTTCACTCTTTTATGATGAGAGCAACTTCTGGCTTTACTTAAATAGAGCATCGATTGAGCACATTAGCATGTACATGTCTGAAAACGAAACCCTCAATCAATCAGTTGAAGTTGCCCTCACAAGACTTTCACGAGAAGCAAGTACCTGCGAGAGAGGCGTCGTGCAATTCTCCTACGGCAGTGTCGAAGTCCCAGCCCAATAGCAGTCGCATAGAATGCGATGAAAACTCCTCTGCTCTCCTTCGACTGAATCCGCCACTAAACTCTGAAAAAAGTCGAGAAGAATGACTTGAAGCACGCACTACATCCAACGGCAACTCAAGTGTTGCTCTACAACCACTGACAATGAATTCAGCTAAATTGTTTTGCAATTGCCCTTGCATCAATGTCGATCACATGAATTGGAAGCGCACTAACTTGGTCTTGTCCGCTTCCAATGCCGAGTACATTTCTTTGGATATAGTTTCCGAGATCTGCAAGGATCCACCACTACTGGCTTTAGCGAAATGTTGCCGGTGGGAACACCTATAGCTCTTTCTCCTACCTCTTCGGTCCGTAGTGCCACACAAGTAAGTAGTGGGAATACCTTTAGCTTCCGCACAAAACTAATGTGACGAAAGCCTAGTTCATTCAGTACTCCGTGTGAACCGGAACCTTATTTTTTTAACCAGCGTTGTCACATGGCACAGCACGTTGGTTACTAACTCCGGGTGGGAACATGCCCTAATCTTCTATTTTCATGCTTTGAATTAAATAAAAAAAATGGTTATATTCAAAATTATAATATAGGCTTACCTAAATAAATTCATTTTTTTGAGTCATTAACCTCTTAGGATTAAGAAGATTAACAAAAAAATACTCAAATTAAAAGGTTGAACTAGAAATTATTATTAATCCAAATTCTAATAAAGTGATTATAATTGATTTTATTAGGTTTTTTAAAATATCTTTTTTTAAGTAAGCCTTGGAAGTAGGTTCTATATAATGGTCCTCCACTTCACTTTATACAAAACTCTACAAGCAACCATGGTACATAACATAAAGGTATATTTTTAATTCTTTCATATTTACAAATAATGTATATTACAAGAGTTGGTTGTTTTATATAATAACATTTATATTCCTATTTTTGATATTTTTAACTTTTTAAAGAACATTTATGTCATCTTCACATCAAAAAATGCACACATCCTTTAGCATACAACAAAGAAAATTAGTAACAATAAAATAGAGGCAAAATAATCTTTAAATCTATACCATGGTGTGAGTCCTAATTTTGTCAACTAGGACTCAATTGTTATTTTTTGTTTATTTGTAAGTTTTTGAATGTAGTTTTAGGTGTTAAAGAGCTAGAATTAGGTACTAGACCTAAATCTAAGTTGTACATACCAATATCCTTTTTAGTCACTTTAAACTTAATTCTTTACATATCCAATGAAAACTCGTATGTAAATAGGATAAAAATCCATCTTTTGTATATAAAATTGTAATAGTAGAAAATGCCCAATTCTCTACACCTATTGTGCAATGAGATAAAAAAAGGACTATTTTAGTCTGAGAGAGTTATGTGAGAATCATAATTTAGATTCCCAAAGAAAGGTTTCAGTTTTCCCATTCCATCGAAGAAATAATGGAAACCCCAATCATTAGCCTGCAAGTGAAGAAACTCAAAATTGGAGCATTGAAAGACATCTATAGCATAAATAAGGTGATTTAAAATGGAAGTCGTGCCAGGAGTCTAACGGAGCAATCGTCGCACCAAGATTCCTGCAATTGTAGAAGATTCCCTATTCATTAGAAATTGAAGGAGGTAGTGAGATTTTTTACTCCTTTTTCACATGTGCAAGGTATAATTAGAGATTTCACATAGCTTGAAGAACTCCATGAGAGGTTCCCTCAAAAGTCTTGGTTTTTCTGGATCATCCTAAGATCTTTTGCCGAGTAGTCAATCGCTTAAATCTGACATAGTAAAATTGTGGAAATTACCATGAGTGCGATAAAATCTCACTAAAAATTACAGTAGTTTTTTTATCATCATAAAGCTCTCCGACAAGTTTCACAACATTCCGATAGCGGGAGGTGCTAGAATTAAGAAGATTTTTTAACACCAGTTAAATGAACGATTAACCACGAGCTTTATCGGCGTTTTGGGAGCATACGACATCGGAATGAAGCAAACTTAGGGTCTTTTCTAACTCTCTTGGACCTACCTAAGAGCCTATGCTAGTTATTTTTAGATTAAAATAAAAAAATCTATCATTTGAAATTTTTACCTTAGATTAATTATAGTCATTAATATAATCTATGACATTTTTGAAATAGAAAAAGGGGGTAAGAGGTCTTCGAAGCTAAAAATGGATTTTTGAAGTCATTGGCGCAATCCATTTTCAAATTGGAGTATTTCTCTAAAAGTTACCGCGTAGGACCAGCGTAGAAAATAAAAATTTAAAAAATTAGGATGAAAATCTTAAGTGACAAGATTATTATGCAGGAAGAGAGGGGGGGGTGAGTGCCCTTAGAAGAGTATAGAAGGGCACTCATTTCCCTCTCTTCTCACCCCTTAGATTCATTTTGAATTGTCTTGTTTTCATTTGAGTCCATTTAGTTGAATTTTGGCCATTTAGATCATGTTGCTAAATAACCTTGTTTTTGGAGCATTTCAAGCTCCTTTGTTGTTGTTTTTGGAGCTTTCTTGAAGGACTTGGGGTCCCTTTAAGCTTAGCTATCTTCGTGTGACATTTCTCCTAGGTTATTTGAAGTTTGGATGATGTTTTGCAGAGTTCTTGTATTTTGTTGACGTTTTATAGGTGTTTTGAATTAACTTCGTATTAATTTCAGAGTTTTCGTCTTCTATGACTAGCGATGTCACTTGAAAAAACTCTTTAGCATTGTTTAAGTTATTTTAGCATTAACATTTAGTAACTTATTGTTTACTAACAAGTTAATTTCCCTCATGGTTGTCCATATTCTTCTTGTTTTTTGTATCACAGCAAAGCTTTGACTTTGATTGTTTGGAAGTTAGAAGAGTTCTATAGTATTCTCAAAACATACAGCGAAGCTATAATTTTTTATATTTAAAATTTTGGGAGTTAAAAAAAATACGGCAAAGCTTTGACTTTCTTACAATTAATTCTCAAGTTTAGTTCTCCAAATATTGAGAATTTCCTCAAAGTTTAGCCTCAAAACCTAGTGCTTTAAGTGTCAATTTTGTATTATAATTTAATATGCAATTAATTGTTGAGAAAAAAACAACTCTTGATGTTCTAAATTCCTTCAAAAATTAAAAATCCGTATTAAAAAACAGGTTTGGTAGCCCGGACTTTCAAGCAATCATTGACTCATGCTTTCTAGGTCCTCCAAACGAACAAGGAGCCTTTTGAGAACCCCTCAAGTTCACAGATATCAATCGGTCGTAGCAAGGTATCAATAAAACGTGGCAAAGGCATCAACATGGCTGTAACTGAATAAAAATGGTCGCAGACTGTATTGCCTGGCTTGCTTGGCTTGTGAGCTTAAACTGACTTGATGCGAGCTGAACTGCTGCGACTGAACTTGCTACGAGCTGAATTAATTGCAATTAAAATTGGATGATTTAGATTCTTGATTGCATAATTTGATTTTATAACCGATTAAAGTCCTAATTCATACAAATTCGAAAATACTAAATAGAAAGCCAAGGAAAAACTAAATTTCATATTATAGTAGTGATTAACTAAATAACACAAATTGAAAAAAAATTAGAAATAAATTAGCATCACAAAGAGTAGTAAGGATCACAATTAGAAGGTAGGAAGTTGAGAAGTTCCCAATTCGCAATGTTTTCATTACTAATTGAAAGTCTCAACATAGAAGAGAAATATGAATCAAATTAGAATCTCTCAAGTCAAGTAAAAGGAGTTTAAACAACCTCAAAGAACAAGTGAAGGAGATGAAGAGTTCATTGAGAAGTTAAGATGTTATTAGAAGTTGATAAGATAAGTTTAAACCATTAAAAAAAGAAAATAGAACAATAATTGACTTTAGATCTTCAAGGGTCAATTATTATATTAAAGTCAATGATTTGAATACAACAATAGAGGGAGAATAGTGTTGAAGAAAAAGAAGTAAAATAGAAATAAAAAAGAAATAGTTAGAAGTTTAAACCTCAAATTTGTATTAAAAAGTCACCTTCAAGCCATGGGCAAAACACCTAAGGGTGTAAGGAAGATGGTGAATGATGGGGAATTTGAAAGAGTGCACAACAACCTTTCCAATGATGTAAATCCCGAGGTATGATCTTAACTTTTTCTATTTCTTTTGGATGTTCAAAGTTTATCATTTAGATCAAGTAGCTGAACTAGAAGTACACTTCCGAGTATGAAAGCGATTTCTATTTTTATTTTTAGACTAAAAACCCCATAAAATTAGCTTAGAGGTTTCTAAAAATACATCACACATAAAAATTCAATTTAAAATAAGAAAAATAAAAATAGATGAAGTTTAGTAATAAATTTGGACGAAAACTAGATAAGTCTTTAAACTTTGAAACAAGTTTAATAAAATAGAATAAGGCTAATAATTAGAATTCAAAACCGAAATAAACACTAAATTTAGAATTGTAGATTAGGAGTAATTAGGGGATGAAGTTTGAAAAACCCATTAGCGGTTTAACTTCATCCGCTCATAACTTTTCATAAGAATGTCTTCTTAGGTTGAATTTTATAGTTATGAAAAGATAAATTAATCCTCTACAAGATAGGATAATTAGATTTAGTCTTACCTAAATTTAGTAAAATAACTTCAACGGCTCGATTGTAAAAGTTAATCGCATGATATTTTGCATTTTGAAGTATATTTAATTAAGTTTTTGCATACTTTGAGTATATTTAAAAGTTAAAAAGATTCATTGCTTAAAAGGCACAATAAACAACCATTACAGTACTTATAGATTAAAAACCATAACAAATTAAAAGAATCTGGTTGTGTTTCCTTTTTTATCAAGGGTGAATAAAAAAACGCTCACATATGATGACAAATATCTATTTATATATTAGACAGAATTCATAGATAGCATCGTCTAGAAGACTAAAATAAAGTACTAAAATATTGTCATATAAATAGTAAATAAACTATAAATCCCACTACTCTAAACTCTATAAATCTATTTTGTTTTTTGAAGTCTGGAGTAAAAAATTTCCTGAATACCACGGATTCTACTGTCAATAGAAAGCCCTACATTTTCTCTCACATGAATCAATGTCTTCATTCATTGAACTAAATCCTTGTTCACTTGTGTCGAAGTGTCAATCATTGTATACTCGGAAGCAATAATAGATATGATGGTACTATGAAAGTTTGATCTTCTTCACTATATCATCTCAACAATTCCATCACAAGCGTTGAAGTTCACATATACTTTATAAGAAGCAAGAAAGAATTCTCCCCCACCACTTGTAAAATTAATTTTCTTTGAAGTCAGTTTGCCATTTTCATCCTGAACTAAAGTCTAAATGTCAAAAGTATAGGAATTATGATCCTTATCTTTAAGGAACTTGTTACTAAAATCATTGACAATAAATGTCAAGTTACTACAAAATTCACTATCATCTTCAATAGCCTCATCAAACTTTGTCTGCGATAAATTTGAAACCTGAGTATATTGAACTTTGGTTTTGGTCTGTTCAAATAGAATAGGGGTTAGTCTCTTAAATTTTGAACTATACAATGATGACATTCAAGATACATGCTCTTGGTCATTCTTTCATTTTTTCAGGTGTTTAATAGTTTGTGTCATCCTTTGGTTGGGAACATATCAAGTACAACTCAAATCTTCATTACAACCTTCGTATTAGAAGAGGATAAGTTCTAATTAAACCATGGCAAAGCTTTGATTTTTCATTAGTTGAAGTTGTTTAAAATTTTGTATTTCTCCCTCTTACAACAAAGCTTTGAACTAAGGGGAAATCCTCGTGAATTTTTATTCATTGTGGGGAGTACTAGTTTCTTTTGGTGTTAAAAATATGGTTTTTTGTAGGCTGAAAGATTTTGGTTTGTTTTTAAAAAACAACTTTGTGTATAAAAAGAAGAGTTTAAAAAATATTATTATTATTATTTTCAATTAAAATTAAATATTAAATATTAATTTAAAAAATTAGCCTACTAGGCCAACCAATTTGATCAAGCACTCAATTCAACTAGGCAGGCAGATCTGGCGGACCAGCTCGTCCAAGCCAGACAACCAACTAGACCTTGGTTGAAGCTAGGAAGGGGGCTTAATTACCCCCTCCTTAAACATAAATTGGATTTTAAAATTTTTTTTAACATATTAGACAAAATAAAATAGAAGAAGGAAACGGAGAGGAAGGAGAAATAGAAGAAAATTAGAAGAAGGATAATTCTAAGAGTCTGAAAGAAGAGTTGGAGAAATTAGAAATAAATTGAAATAAATTAGGAGGAAGAAAAGAGGATTAGAAAGAGAGAAGTTTGAGAAAAGAAGAAACATTAGAATAAAAAAGTATTAAGTTGAAGAGAAAAGAGGATTAGAAGTTCAATGCCAACCATTAATTAGAGATAGAAAGATAATTGATTTGTAGGAGATAAGGATTAAGTATTTTAAAAGCAATATTGTAGCATTTTCCAAACTGTTGACTTGTAGTACAATAATATAATTGTAATAAAAAAAATAGGAAAAAAATAGGAATTAGATATATAAGCTATAGGGAATTTTCATCTTTAAGCGATGAACAAAAATATGAAATGAGTTCCAACCATGAAAAACAAAGAAATTTGGAAACACATTTACAATAATATGAAAATTATTTCATTCATTGAGGTAAGGATCTAAAACATTTGTAATTTAGACAATTTCAAAATAGGACAATCTTATTAGCAGACCCGAATTAGAAGTGTGATTCAATAGTTGAAGATAAGATTCTTTTTCTTATATATAGAATAATAATGGCATGGGAATTTCTTTTAACTTTCTAAAAGTATATTAAATTTGAAATTTGGACTTCAAATGAGTAAGATAGGTCTAGATGAAGTTTGGGCATTAGAATGGATGAAAAGTAGTTAGAAAAAGTAAAAGTATAAGAAGTAGAGTAAAGTTGATAAGTAAATAAATAAAAACACTTTTAAGCAAAAAAAATTCCTAATTTTAGTTTATCAAGTGGTAGAAAACCATGGATGAAGTTTGAAGTACTAATTAACTGTCAAACTTCATCCATTCATAACTTTTGCTAAAATAGTTCAAATAAATTGAGTCTTACTATTCTGGAATGAATAGAAAATTATCTATAAGAATATGCATTGAACTTTAGTTTGAGCAATACCTAACTAGATAATCACAGCGGCCTTGTTCAAGGCTAAGAAAGTCACTAAAAATCTAATTTAGGATAAATTAAAATTATTTTAACTCCTAAACACTTACAAACCATATAAAGATTCATTTCTTGAAAGGCACAATGAATTAACTTATAAACACTCAATTCAAGAGTTTAAAAATAAAAACCTAATTATATTAACTCATTTGCTACGAGTGGATAATCGAGTGTTCACAAAAGTGAGAGAAAGGAAAAAAATGAGGGAATATTGGCCTCCCTTTTTATACCCAAAAATAGCATTGATCCCCTTTTAATTTACTAAGAAAAAATAAATGAAAAAATAAAGTTTGGTCATACAGGTGACCACTTCCAAAATCTAATTATCTATTTAGGATCTATGAAATTTAAATATAGAATTCAAATTCCACCTATCTTTTATAAGAACTTGTAATCTACTTATTTTTTTTCTTCTCAAAATCTACAAAATCTAATTATCTATTTAGGATCTATGAAATTTGAATATAGAATTCGAATTCCACCTATCTTTTACAAGAACTTGTAATCTATTTACTTTTTTCTTCTCAAAATCTACAAGTTCTCACATGGGACTTGTTCCCATGTATTTCCACCAATTTTTTACTTGAAAATCAAATTTACTTATATCCAAGCACTTGGACTTACATTTTCTTGTTTTAAGAGATGTATCCTGCTCTTATGTGCTTTCAAAATTCTCTACATGTTCTCAATGTGTTTCCCATAGATATTGGGCACTCAATCTTCTAATTTCACATTAGGGGGCCCTAAACTCCATTTTCATCAATGTGTACTATCCCCAAATGCTAACTTTTGCAATTTAATTCCAAATCACAAACGGATTGTACCATCAGATCCAGAACGCCATAATTATCAAATATGCGATCCCTAAATCCTAAAATTATGCTCTAAAACTCAACAAAACCTAATATAGGTTGGAATTCAAGTTGAGGAAAAATCTCAATTTTTATGTTTGAGTCTTTTAGATCCACTTCCTTCACTAAGTTCTTTAGTAGGTAGAGAGGGAGGAAGGAATTGACCTTAAGTAAGCCTAAATCTGATGTCGTATGCTCCTACTACACCGGTCAACTTTCAATACCGTCAATTAATATGCTAATGGTCAGGGGAGTTCGCCGGTTCGGGGTCTTTTGCCTATCGAAATGTCATAAAACTTCAGGAAGTGCTTTGTTGGTATAAGACAACCTAATTGAATTTTTAATAGGATTTTAACACACCCCGGGATATTCTTACGAATTTCCACGCAAGAATTGCCATGGTTGACTACTTGAAAAAATGACCAATAAATATTGAAAATTTCTCAAACTTCAAAGGGAACCTCTCATAGAATCTTCCCATGTGGATGTAAATTCACATCTCTACTGCATATGCCAGAAAATAAGGAATCACTAAATACTTGTAATTTCATTATTAGTATTTATCTCGTATTCTCTTCAATGCTATGGGAAAATGAAATCTCACCCTAGATTCTCCTATTTGAGAATACCTAACCTAATGTGGCTCCTTCAGACTCATTATTATGTTTGAGCGATTCTAGTTCCACCCTTTAGTTTAAATCTATTACATGAGTTCTATATTTAATCAAGTACTTCTTTTATTTGGGTATTCAAAGAGTGCATTTCAAGTAATGAATAATTTTAATCACGTCTTCTAATGGTTATATAGATTTGAATTAACTGTGTATTTCCTCTTTATAATCCGTAATTCCCCGGTAATGAGAAAATATCGCTAATTCATTTAATCTAATATAATTCCTAACAGATAAATCTATTTTAGTTTGAAAATCAATTGAAAATTCTAGCTAATTGACTAATTTTTGTTATTGTTTTTTCCCTTTTCAAATTTTTATGGAAATTAATTAGTAAAAAACCTAAAAACCTAACCAAATCCTTTTGAATCTTATTAATTTTTTAAATTTCTTTAATTATTGAAGAAATTGATTGTCAATTTCGTCCTTTTTCGTTGGGCTTATCAATGGAAATCAAAAATTATATCCAAATCTTTTCAAATTTAATTAATCTTTAAACTTAATTAATTTTTAAATTTTCCTTAATTCTTAAATAAATTGGTTGTCAATTTGTTGTTTTTCTTTAGGCTTATTAGGCCTAATAAAACAAAACCAACAAAATCCAAACTCCTTAAGAATCAAATTAATAACTAACTACCAAAAAATATAGAGCATTCCTAAAGAACAAGAACAAAATTCAATAGTAGGATTCTAAAGAAATTGATTTTTAATTTACAAAGGTCAATCCCCAGGAATAAGAATTAAACTCTATAGTGTTATTCTTTGAAAATTAGTTTTTAATGTAAATTGCTTCACGGGTGAGGATTCCGTCACCTTAATCTTCTTAATTCCCTCCTTTCTCTCTCATTCTTGCTTTGAGGTGTTTTGCAATGTTTTGGAGAGAGAGATGGCTATGGTGTTGGAATGTTAAGAATGTGTGAAGAATTTTTGAAACTTTAAGTTTTGGATTTGTCATAAAAATCAAACAAAAATAAAAGTGTGGCCACAATTGCCAACCGTGATTTTGATTCAAAATCTAATTTTTGGAGTTCAAAACAACACCATATGGCTTCCTTAAGCGGCAAATGTTACTAATACTAAAGAAAGTATACTTTTAAGATTAGTATAATGGTTAATAAACTTTCAAAAAAACTTAACAAATACTTAAAAATAAGAACTAAAAGCCTTTCCTAAGCAACATTGGCAGTCACAAATAAAGAAATCTGAGTTAATATGAGTGTTTGAAAACTTAAAAAACCACAAAAAAATCCTCAATAAGTATACAATAGTAGAAAATTTGTTTGGTATTGTTGTTTTGATTATATTGATGATTAACATATATCTATTCATTAATAAAAATTTATTGATTATCAACGCAAACAAAATAACAAAATCGGACAGATTTTCTACCAGTGATACTAAAAACTTCAATAAACATACAAAGATTAGCAAAACTTGAAGGGACCCAAAATCCTTCAAAATTTCAACAAAGACACAAAATAAGAGTTTGAAATGCTCCAAAATACACATGTTTTAATATCTTGATTCAAAATTGGCAAAAAATTTCAAATTAATAAATCAACATATTGGTATGCTAAAAAATGGCTACAAAGGGTGTTTTGAGAGAGAAATGGGTGCCCATACATACTCTTCCATGGGCATTCACCTCCTCTCATTCTTATATGGTAATCTTATCACTTAAAATTTTTATCCAAATTGAACTAATTTTTACTTTTTAAGCTAAGTCATTTTTAATTTTTGGAGATTAACTCCAAATCACAAACAAATTGTGCCATTGTCTTCAAAAAGCCATTTTTTGTCCTAACAAGTTCCAAACCTCTTTTTCATTTGCCAAAATTTGAATGAATTCTAGTACCAACTTAACTATCAAAAAGGATAAAAATTCAACTTTTAGAGTTTGATTTTTTTATGAAAAGTAAATAGCTTAAGATCTTGAGTAAGTATAAGAAAATCAAAAGATACCTAAATTAAGTCCCATTGCGATTTTGAGAGCAACCGAAATACGAATTAACTCCCATTATAAAAAAAATCAATTTGGTAAAAATCCCTTCAATTGGATATTTTTGGCTATCGAAATGTCTTGAAACTTTTTAGAGCCTTTTATTAATATAAAAAAATTACTCTGATCTTTAATGAGATTTTTATCGCAATTTGAGTAATTTATAGATTTTCCCATTGAAGGTTGTAGTGGTTGACTCTTTATAAAAACATCTTTTAAGTATTAAAAAATTTCAAAACTTTTGAAAGACCTCCTATAGAATCCTACAAAATATGTGTAGCCTAAATCTAAGTTCTACACAATTGTTGAAAGAGACTTAAATCCTATGTTAATTATTGAAGTCAAGAAATTCTTTTACACAAAAAGGAATCTTAACAAAGCAACTTTGTCATTGAATTCTTAGTATGAATTTATTTCAATAACATTGTCCTTCATCCATAGGTTCTCTTCATTGGTTTGTTGCTATGTTTTCCAAATCTACAAGTTAAAAATAGAGTTTCTACAAAAAGTGAAATTTGATAGGGAACTTGAAACCTATCTGAAGAATTGAGATTTAAAATTCTCATCAATTCTCTTGAACCTATTTTAGCCAACTTTATCACATGCACGATAAATTATGATATTCTAAATAAATCTATCAAAAATAGGTTTTATTTAGATTTTAATAATTTTTAACCTATTTACAATGGGATTTGAACCTAAATAGGTAAAAACATTTAAAATGTGAGCAAATACTACATTGATATGTAACATGTGTATTTTGATTTTACATTATTTTGGAAGCTTTTTGTATTTTTTGCAATTTGCACAATATATTTTACAAAAATTGACAAAAAAAAATGGTGAGTCTCAGATGATGAATTAAAAGCTCATCCTATAGTAGACATAATATCAACTAGGGACAATGTGACAATCGACATGATAAGCCCTTTGTAGACTTTGATTGAATAAAATTACATCAAAAAATGGTGTATACGTATTTAGAAACAAGCTCTTGAAAATGAGCTTAAAAGAAAGAACCTTTTAAGGAAGAAGACTCTTTCCCAAAGTTTTCTGAATCTGATAATATAACAAAACATATTGTCTTCAAATATAAAATCATTGAATAATTTAAGGATTATTATTTTTATTATTTATTCTTAATTATTTTTGAACTAAACTTAGGTCCCGACTTAGGTACTTCAAGTTGGAGTTGTACAAAAAAAAAGTCATCTCTTAGCACAATTTTCCCCCTTTCATGAATACATAGACAAATAATTGATCTCCCAAGTATATGTTCTCTCCTTACTAGATAAAGATCTATACCATTGCACATCTTCATGGTTGCAAATGGTATTTGGAATGTGATCCATCATTCACACTACCATCTAAAGTTGCATATCAACAATGTCTTCACTTTCTTGCATCTTCAGAGGGTTTTGTAGATGAGTATGTTGGCTTGGAGGAGAGTGCTAAGGAAAATGCAAATCACAAGTAATTTGAAGAAGACTAAAAGAAAATAAAAAATAATAAAAAATTGTAGAGAAGGTAGTTGCATGAGAAGAAAAAAAAGAAAGTCCGCTACAAAGGTTACAACGAAAGAGACTTTAAAGAAGATGAAGAAAAAAATATCTAATGTGGATGCCCCTTCCTCATCAGTAGAGAGCACATTGGTTATAAACATGCAACCAACGAGCAATATATTCATAGCATCTCATTACACTCAATTAAGTGAATAACAAACTTGCACACCTCTTCAAAGATTAATGGAGACAAATATTAATTATTGATGTCACCAACTAGCCAAGTTCTTCTTGAATATGAGTATAGATTTGATTCTCAATGGCATAACTAGTGTCTCTTTTATAGATTATAATTGCATTTTGATTTTGTGCAAAAAGATATGGAAAATTATATTAATTTTTTTACCTCTACATTTTTTATTTATATGTCTATCCTTTATTATAACTAATCAATATCTTTTATTTATTTATAAAATGCATTAAAAAAAATTCTATCACAAGTAGGTGGACATGCACCTCAGCTTTAATCTTATCTTGGTAAATATGCTAGAGGGTTTTTTGGTAATTGAAGTGAGTGACTTAAATCCAACATTCCTTTGTGGAATTTCTTATTGAACTCTAAGTTACAATTTGTATTTAATTTTGATAATATACATCTTCATGATGATGACATCTTTAATATCCTTTACCCTTAAAAGCTCACAATAAAAAAGATGCTTTTGCAACATACTAATGCATATTCTTTTGAGAAGTAGCTTCATTGGTAGGGTGTAAATCAATTATATTTAACAAACATCACCAACTTGAAAAAAACGATGAGAGTTTTTGGTCTCTTTATTTTAAAGGCAAAAATAAGAATTATTTGAGTTATTATTTTTATTGGATTTTGTGATGCAAATTAAGCAATTCAAGATTACTCTATTAGTAAAAAAGATTATTTTTATTCCACTATGAGCAATTAATTACCAACCCTTGATAATCAACCTCATCCAACTAGGTTTTTTAATTTATTTTTCAATTTTGTTTTGTTCAGGTGTCTAAACATTGGTCTACTAGATGTCTTTTTAGAAATGGATTATGTTTATTTCTTAAATAGTTCAATCCACAAAAATGAATTGAATTAACCCAAATTTGCTTTAAATTACCCTTTTGGCCTTTAATAAGGTCATGGTAGATTTTTGATCGAAGTAGAGTTAAACAAAAACTAACATAATATCCTTACACATGAATTTTTTTCTTTTCTAAAAATATAAAATTCAACTCAAATGAACTTTCCTAGTGAAAGTTATGGGTGGATGAAGTTTGACATCTAATTGGTGTTTCAAATTTCATTCTTACTTTTCTTCTACTTGATAATGTGAAATTAGGTTTTCCTTTTACCTTTGATTTTTAAATTTTACTTTTCTTAATTATACTCAATTTATTTCAACTTTTGACATTTTATCTATTTTTCATCCGTTATACTCTCCAAATTTTTTTCAACTCTAGCTTTCTTATTTTGAATTCAAATTTTAAGTGTAATATGTTTTTGGAAAGCTATAGAATAGTTTTAAACTATTGTAACTCAAAAACCAGGGGAAAACTTGATCTAACTACTCTGACTTATACTTCTAATTCGGGTCTTTAAATACAATTAGCTTACTTTAAAATTCAATAACTTTTGAAGAATTCAAAAATTTACTTTGTTTTGTAGTTCTTTTAAGGCATTGTGATATACGTCTTGTCAATTTTTTTCATTTTCTATCTTTTGAAGCTCTTTGTAACTTTTTTTTCATAGCTTGAAAATGCAAATTCTTATAGCTTGTCCATCTTAGTCTATCTTTTATTTAACTCTTTTTCTTTTCCTTTTTACACTATTAAAACAATTCTTTTTTGAATTTTGTACACAAACTAGAAAAGACTAGATTCATTTTCCTATCATAATCTATCATATCATTAAGTGTTTGTTGTATGGCTGAAATCAAATCTCTAAGATTTTCTTCTTCTTCCCTAACTAATTTATATAATTTCAACAAAAATCTTCAATTACAATTCTATTGTTTTATAAATTGAGTCCTCGAACTTAATTGCTTTTTTTTATTGTAGTGTGGGCTAATGAGAGAAAGAGTGATGAGATAAAAGATGTTAGTTTCTATACTTTGAGTTATTAATTTTTAATTCTATCAACTAAATTTTTTTTCAACGTGCTTTAACTCTTGGTTTAATTTTTGACACATTACTATTCTTAAATTTTAAATATTTTTTCTTAAAGAAGCTAATCTTAACTTTCTAAATTGATAAGGAACTTGCAAATTAGACCTTCCTAGTAAAAATTATACATAAATAAAGTTTTAATTGTTAATTAATGCTTAAAACTTCATCCGCTCATAGCTTACTTAAATCAACTTGGAATTCTTTGTATTTTATATTTTTAGAAAGCTCTCAACCTCTTCTATTAGAATCTAAACCCACATATATGCTACAACTCCAATTCTTTAGTATTTTATTTTATTTTAAAACTCTTGACTTCTACTATAAGATTACAAACTCAAATTTGTACTACTGCCTCGTTTTAACAATCTAAATACACTTTTGGCTCGATTCTAAATGAATAACAACATAAAGAAATGACATTTGAACCAAATTTTCACTAATTAAGTTCAAATGATCTAATCACATAGAAATGAATAAAAGGAGGTTCAAAATTTTGCCATATTTTTGAATATGGAAAAAATTCTACACAATTCAAACTACATCAGGTCAAAACTTCGCCATCTCAAATGAGACAACTTAAATACAAAAAAATAAACGGATTAGTATAACATCAATCTTTATATAAGTAAATACAAAGATTAGTTCAACTTATAAGCACTTCAACACGTTACTACAATGAGGATTAATTCACAAAATAAAATTAAAAAAACACTAGGGGTGTTGAAGGGACCCCAAAGTCCTTCAAAGTTTCAACAAAGATACAAAATAGAAGCTTGAAATGCTTCAAAATACACACATTTTAGGATCTTGGCTTAAACTTAGTAAAAACTCCAAATTAATGAACCAACATGTTAATATACAAAGAAATGCTTACAATAGGTGATTTAAGAAATAAATGGGTATTCATTTATATTCTTCAAAGGGCACCTACCACCTCTCAATTTCATGTAGTAATCTTATCACCTAGGATTTTCATCTTAATTTAACCAATTTTGATTTTCTATATTAAATCATTTTTTGACTTCTCGACATTAATTTCAAATCACAAACAAATTGTGTCATTGGCTTCACAAGGTCATTTTTAGTGTGAAAGAACCCCCTTTCTCTACTTCGTCTGCCAAAAATTCAATGAATTTCAATGCTAATTTGACTACCAAAAAAAATAAAAATTTGATTTTTGAAATTTGATTTTTTCTATAAGAAATAATTAGCTTAGGGTCTTTAGTAGGTATAAAGGAGTAAGAAAAAAAACCAAACTTGAGTCTCATTCCAAATTCAAAAAATTTCGAAATGACTGTCAATTTTCATCATAATCTTTAATTTTGCTAATTCAGTGAGAAGTCCTTCATCTTGAATACTTTTGACTATTAGAATGTCTTGAAACTTGTTGAATCTTTTTAAAAACATAAAAAATTATACTCTAATTTTTAATGAGATTTTACCACAACCTAAATAATTTCTAGAAATTTCTCGTTGAAAGTTAAAGCGGTTGACCATCTAATAAGGCATCTTTTGAGTATCAAAAATTTCAAATTTTTTGAAGAACTTCCCATAAAATCCCACAAAAGATGTGTAAATTTAAATCTAAGTTCTACACACTTGTCAAAAGAAAGTAAAATCCCGTGCCATCTTTTAATTATCGAAGTTTGGAGAATCTTTCACATAGAGAAGAATCTTAGCAAAGTGACTTTGCGGTTGAGCTTCTAGCGTAAATTTAACTTAAAAAACATTGTCTTTCAAATGTAAATTCCATTTATTAATCTGTCACCATCTTTTTCAAACCTTCAAACTTATGATGGGGTTTCAACGAAAAATAGAAATTGATTGGAAATTTGAAACCTATCTAAGAAACTAGGCTTTAGGATTCTCACCAAGTTTTCTCGAACCTATTTAATCAACTTCATTACGTATATGATAGGTGGTGCTATTTTAGGTAAATCTATCAAAAATGAATTTTATTTACGTTTCAGTGGTTTCTAACTTATTTACAAGTCAGACTTACATCTATATGGATAAAAACACTTAAAATATGATTAAATACTATATTGGTTTTTAACATATCTATTTTGGTATTACACTCTTTTTTGAACTTGTTGTACTATTTTACACACTATATTTTTCAAAAAATAAAAAAACAAAACAATGAATCTCTAGTGACAAATTGGAGGCTCACACCCACCACCTACACTATAAGAAACCCTTGTCTTTGGTGACAAAACCTAATTTTTTATGATGGATTTTAGGTGATGTCAATGTTGACAATCCAAAAATTTTATGTCAAAAAAAATAAGCAATGTAACATCAATGTTAACATAAAAATATTGGACTATCAACATTGATGTTACATTGGACATTTTTGTTTACATAGAATTTTTGGGTTGTCAACATTGACATCACCTAAAATCCGTCATAAGAAATGAGGGTTTGTCACCCAAAACAAGGGTTTCTTGTAGTGCTAAGTTTCCATTTCAATAGATTCTTGATTTTATATCTCGTGAAGTTGATGTGGAGAAAGATGGTATTTTGTACAATTAATTATTTTTACAACAATGATTTGATCATAGATGGTGATCGTCCTTGGCGGGGAGCTCAATAAAAAGAACTCTATACTTTTCAATATGTTGATAATGTTATACACACTGCTTAGTAATGTTATTTTGGATGCCACTACAAATACAAGTGATTTCTTAAAACAATTTTTTCAATTTTTAAAAAAAATATTTAAATCTTTATTTTTTGTCACATTCTCTAGGCCACTACAAAGAAAATGGGCCCTAATCTATAAAAAATTTGACAAAAAAGTGTTCCAAATGACAACTTAATGTCCGAAATAACAACTACAACTTTTGAAAGTTGGCATTTTGTCAATACAGTTAATAGTGCAATGTTTGTCAAATTTTTGTTAAATTCTTGTCAATTTTTCAATCAATTTTGACAAACAAGGTTAATGTCTTCTTAGAAATCCAACAAGATTTTACATATGATTTTTATTTTAAATACAAAATGTCATTGCAATCATCAACCAATCATCATCACCTAATCATCATTAACAATTTAGCATTACTTGTTTATAGGGAAGTATTAAAGCTTCCTCTATATATTTGAAGTGGTAGGAGGTCAACCAATCCATAGGATATATGAATTCTTAAAGTTGTGAGAGCTCATAGTTAAGTTAAAAACCCAAAATTTTGTATTAAAACTAGGATTTCAAACCTCATTTAAGCATTTTAAGTAAAATGTCTTTTTTAAAAAACATTTGAACTGAGACTAATTAGAATATGAATTGAAGTTTGAAGTTCAAAAATCCATTTGACATTTCAAATTTTCAATCAAAAGTTATGGAATTTCAAAGAAGTGTTTGAAATTGATCTTATTATATTTTTTCAAACTTCTTCTTTGAAATCTTTCCATAGCTTTTGATTGAAAATTTGAAATGTCAAATGGATTTTTGAACTTGAAACTCCAATTTGTATTTTAACTAGGCTTAATTCAAATGTTTTTGAAAAAATACATTCTACTATGCTTAAATGAGGTCTAAAATCCTAATTTTAATATAAAATCTTGGACTTTTAACTTAACTATGAGCTCTCACAACTTCAAAAATTTATATATCCCATGTGGGTTGGTCAACCTCCTACCTCTATATGAATATATAATGAGCTTCTTTTCTCTATTTATTTTACAAAATAAAAATGGTTTATGAAGTAAAACAATTTAGTGAATAATTAACTCCATGACCTTAATTTGTTTTGGTCAACATTCTTGAAAGTTGATTAAAAAAAATTAAAATTTTTAATCATCTAAAAGTATTTCATCTAAAAATTTGTCATTCATTTGACAAAATTTCATCTAATTTTTTTTCAAGCCATTATTTAAATTATTTTATTAAATCTTTGAAAATTAATTTTTTGGAATAAGTGACGTGAAAAAAAAACGTTAACAAAGAAAAAAATTCACGGAAGCAAAAGAGTGACAGGAAGACTTGTTGATGTGTATCTTTATCCAAATTGACAACCAAATTGACATAATCCTATCAAAAAAGTGTTCAAAATAAGTACTCCTAATCTATAGCAGAGTTGATAAAATTTTGTCAAAATTGTTGTCAAATGTGATGTAGTTTCCCTTGTAGTATACATAATACATTTTATTTTTCAGATGCCTTCATTCATGCTTATTGGATTTTTCGTTGTCATATTGTTGCTATTGAAGATAACAAAGCCTTATTTTTAAATGTCTTTAAGCCACTTATACATACCCTAGTATTAATGGCAACTCTTGCAGCATCAATAGCGTAAGAGTTTGTTGACCTCGATAATTACATCAGCATTGTAGAACCAATCAAGAAAAAATTTAGATTCAATACATAAATGAACTTTACAATTCTTAATTCTCTTTGTTAATGATGCATATATATCTTTGACTAAATTGCATTGTTTGTTTCAGATTTATGAGTGATGAAGCTCAATCCAATGTTTCTTTTCTTAGAAGACTTGACTTTTTTTCCAAGTCCTAAAAAGTCTTTTGACTTGCCTATTTATACAAAAATGATGGCTACAACATTTGAAGTTAATGGCGATACAAGTAATGTTTCTCATTATAGAGGAGTACGCCCTTGTGTCTTGGATTTCTTAGATGTTGAGGTCATTTTTTCAAATGAAGAGTCCGCCTCAAATTCTTCTTATACTATGTAATAAAAGCATCTTTACTTTTCTAAGATCATACCGAATATCCTAATCCTCTAGTGCTTTTTATATGCATTATTTTATAGTGATCACCACATTGCTATGTTTCACTCAATTTTTGGCACTCTTGTATGTCATTTTTATAAGTTTCTATTACATGTTTGCAATTTGCTTGTTTTTGTTTTTATTTCCTTAGTTGCCATACCCACATAAGTTTGGTTCGTCAATGATTATTTTTTTAAGTAAAATGGTATTTAATTTTTGGTATAGCAATCCCTTCTAATTCCTAATCTCTCTAATACTCTACATTGAATCTTTAATGTCATCGTTCTTCATTTTAATAATGTAGCTATAAATAGTGTTTTTCATTGGTATTTTAAGTTTTAAAACACAATACCCCTTTTTAATATTATAAGTCCACAATCATAGGCATTTTAAATCATAAAATCCTACACTTTGTATTGTATAGGTACTTCATTTAAATGTTTTAGGTTCACGAGCTCATAGACTCATGGGCTATGGCTCATAGGCTTACTTGCTAGCAACCTTAGAAAAACACCCATCATAGTCTTACATCAATCCATGGCAAACTTTCTTTAAAATATGAAATTAGACTTCATTAGGTTGATTAGTGGCCAAAATCAATGCTTTGGATTATGGTGATGGAGTTATTAGTGATTGCTTGAGGAACTTCCACCATTCTAGTATGAATTCATTAGAAGAACTAAGTTTTTATTCCTCTATGTCATGGCTATGCTAAAAAATATTGCAACCATATTAGAAATCTGTGATTGCTTTAGATAGTTTAATGATCACTATGGGTACACTTTTTGATGGTTTGGAGTAATGCTTTTCTTTTCAGCACCATGGGGCCAAATTGCATCATTTCAAAATAAATATCTTTTTTTCGCCAAATAAAAATAATTTTTTTTTGCCATAAAATTTTCAGCTCTCTTTAAGGTATGCATGAAGTCACCAAATATGTATAAAAAAAGTATATGAATATGATGGAAAAGTGATTTTTAGTCCAAAAAATGGATAAATATAGAAATACAATGCTTTACCAAATTTGAAGTGATCGCCATCTTGGCACTTTCTCAAAAAGTAAAAAGAAAAGGTTGGTTTGGAAGTAGTTTAGAGATTATTTTGAACCAACTAGACGATACACTTCAAAATTTTGTAAGAAATTCATACTTTTGCAATAATATGAAATTTTTATTGCTCTCTCCGTTTTTCATAATTGACTTTATATAGATTTTTTTCTTAAATGTCAAAAAAAAATCAACCATTTTGCCTATCATAGATTGGTTTACCTTAGGCAAATATAAATTCTTTTTCATGGTGTGATGAGTAGATGACAATACTAAGATTTTAAGTATATAGTGTTACGTTGTCAATACAAGTATGGGTTGTGAAACATGTATTTTCAAATCCCAAAAAATTTGAGCACTTCTACATCCAATATAGTTTTGTTTTTATTTAGATACAAAATAATTTGAGCTATAATATATGTTAAGAATTCACAATTGCAAATAATATGAATTAATACTAATTTATGAAATATATTCATGATATCTATATTTCATATATAGGAAGGGAGAAGGGAGGGGGGACTCTGAGTACATAGCAATGTTATTCAAATGTAAAGTAGTTATATAAGCTTTTGGTTCATAAATGACACATCTTTCCCCAAACAAACTACTCCCAGTAAATCACTTGAAATAATCGTCCTCAAATGGAAGTCTTATTACAAAACAATGATACAATACTACTACAAGCACCTTCAACTGATATACTTATCTTATGTAATGTTTTCACTCAATGTTTGTTGTCTTCAATAGATGACTAGAAATCAACTTAAAAAAACTATATGGAGAAAATCAATACTTTGAACATAACAAACTCAAACCTAATGGCTTTTATAAAATCTCTATAACAATTCTCATGACTCTTTCAATGCTACTCCATAAATACTCAAATATGAACTATTTGAGATCACAAACCCTATTTTCGTTGTTACCAAATACCAAAAAAATTAAAATATAAACATTGTGGCATCTCTTTAGTAATTTACAACAAAAATCAACATGCCAATTTTGAAGTTGATTTCAAGTCATCTATAAATCATTTGAGACATTATTTCATTGTCTTAGTATTTGCAATAGTCTCTACTTTCTATTACCATATCAAAGAATCATAATCATTACAAAAAAAACTATTCTATATAAAATAGATGCCAAAATGAGAAGAAATTTTTTTCTAATTTTTTGGGTTTAGTAAAAATATAAGATTTGAAGATATATTTCTATATTTAGATTTTGCTGAAGATAATTTGGTAGTTGTAATTAAATATTTCCAATATACAAGTTGATTCAAATAGAATGGTATATTACTTTAAGACAAGCTGTTTGTTTGTTTTGTTTATTTTATTTGTCATATTGAGATATCTCAACTTGTGTATCTTCTAGTTGCATGCTTAGTACCATCAAAAAGCCCTTAGTAAAGAGGGGTGCTTGGACTTGGTTTCATGGCATTCTAACCTACAATGTCAAAGTTATTTACTTTCAAGTTTTTTTTATGGATTAAGAAATTTAAAAATTACTTTTACTTTGATTTTGATTGTGGCAATGGCACAAGGCACATTAGTATTGTAAATAATTGATTATTTATTTATTTATTTATTTTAATTTATTTGAAATTAGAATTTAAAAATAAGTTTGAATGTGTTATTTTCTTCCTCAAGAGGTATTTTCATTGTTTCCAAAACAAAAATACTCATAACATAAACGATTATTGACTTTTCAATGCTAACATGGCTCTACGCTATGGGCTACCCATCACCATCACAAGTTATAACTCATAACCTTATTTCCTTCCAACTTGCTTCCTACACTCTTGAGTCATGAAGATCAAAGGTTGTGATTAAAAATGAACAACTAGTTATGTACGATAACCTTCTTGGTGCTATTGTGGCTCGAAGTTATCTAATACTTTTATCTCATCAATGAAATTAAATGACTCGAAGACATAGATATCATCTATTTTGCACAATAATTTGTTAATTTTGGAGTGAAAAGACTTCAATTGCTTGCCTGGGGAATAGAAATAATCATACTAGCTTTGATAGCACTCGTTAGAATCACATGAAACAAAATTTTACATGTAGAGTGTTTAAAATTATTTTGGGGTATTTGAACCTGCCTGAACTCATCAAAGATTCAAGGAACAGTGTGAACAAGGATCAGATATAGCGCAATGACGAATAGTGTGAAAGCGCAGGCATGATCACGACAGTTTCAGCTGGAGCTCGTCATCCTCCTTCCTAAACCCTAATTCATATATTCCTCCTAAACCCTTATTCGTGAAACTCAAAGAGTTCAAGCTTCTTAACGAATAGTGTGAAAGCGCAGGCATGATCACGACAGTTTCAGCTGGAGCTCGTCATCCTCCTTCCTAAACCCTAATTCATATATTCCTCCTAAACCCTTATTCGTGAAACTCAAAGAGTTCAAGCTTCTTACGGTGCTTCATTCGGTAGCAGTTTCCTTCAATTCTTATTCTCATTCCTTTCTTCCTCAACGTCGCTCGAGGATTGTTGAGCTAATTTTTTGAAAATGCGTCCTCTAGATGAAAGCGAGATGACTCAAGTGTTGGAGAAGCTGCACAAATTCGTGGGGAGCAATCTGAAGCACGTGTTGGAGCGTCCCTCTCACGAAGGTCCCGATGGGAAGGGCGGTTACGTTTTCCGTCTCCACAAGCAGCGGTGTTACTACGTGAGCGACGCGCTTGTGCGTCGGGCCACGAACGTCGGACGAGATAAGCTCTTCGGGTTAGGCACTTGCTTGGGCAAATTCACCAAAAGCGGCAAGTTCCGTCTCACGGTCACGTGCTTGGACCTCATCGCCGCACATGCTAAGCATAAGATATGGCTGAAACCGTCTGCGGAGATGTCGTTTTTGTATGGGAATCATGTGGTGAAGAGTGGGTTGGGGAGAATTACAGATAACACGGCGCAGTACCAGGGCGTGGTCATCTTCTCGATGTCTGATGTGCCGCTAGGGTTTGGAGTGGCCGCGAAGTCGACGCAGGATTGCAGAAAGTTGGATCCGAATGATATTGTGGCCCTGCATCAAGCGGACTTGGGGGAGTATTTGCGAATGGAGGATGAGCTGTAGGAAGCAGAGGAGTTCATGTTTGATGTTACAGTATGCTGAACTTAGGGTTTAGGGTCAGCCAACCAAACTATTGAGACCCAACTAGTAGACAACACCTTGGTTCAATGCTATATCTGTTGAAGTCACGAGATTTTGAAGCTAGATCCGTCGGCCTGGGGAATTAGGTTTATTACATTGGCCTGCAGAAGATATTCGTGCTTTTTGGATGTGATTACACTCCAGTGCTCGGGCAGAGAATATGTTATACTTGGAAATGGTAGCAACTAGAACGAGATACATCAGAGGTTTTTTCCGCAGCATTAGTGGGGATTAGAACTTAATCTCAAGTGATTTTGAATTCTTTTTTGAAGAGCTTTATTTTCTTGGCGACTTCCTACGTCTTGTCTCCTTTGCCGTCAACCGTTCATTTCGTGAATTATTCTTGCTTTGGAGTATCTTTTGCCTGTTTATCGACCCAGCTACAGCCCCCAACATAATTCCGCGACCAGTGAACGAGGGAAGGAAAGGGGAGTCACGCTCAGTGTTCTTCCTTAGCTTCTTGGTGCTCACAATTCCAAGCTTTGGCAATTCTTGTTGAGGAAATATATTTTTCTCAGGAATCCATGAGAATTTGAAGAGATTAGTGCCGCTGCCTGTGCTGATTCTAGGGTTGTTGTTCTTCGGAGTCATCTGGTAGTGCGATTCCTAAAGATGAAGCTCGCGCTCGCGGAATGGGCAAACGATCAAAAAGTGCTCTTCTTTGGGTGAGTCTTGAATACTTTACATGATTTGCATCTCTAGGCCAATTTTAACCGAGATAGACAATGCAACAACAGATTTTTTTTCTATAGAGACGTGAGATTCGAGAGAGTTGATTGGAACTACGACAGCATGGGGTGCTGGCCCGGCTTCAAATTTTTAGGGCATTGTAAGAAGCTTTTAAATCTCGGAACTCTGCTCGAGTGTGGAATCCTTACATTCGATCAGATGATGACGGTGTTCTCTCTGTGCCATAGCTGTGGCTATTTGGTTTTGGTCTAGCTTGCGCAGTAATCCTGTGCGGCTTGGAACTCCTGACTTGCTGGAGTGAAGATCTTTAGTTTACAGCTTCGCAATTGTCAAGCTCTTGTCAGATTTTCTTTGACTTCTTTTTTTCTGGGGAACTTGCAGCAGTGTGGCCAATTTGTCAATTTTTACAAGATTTGATGCGTTAACTTAAGCCTAAATCGTTTCACTGTTTCCTTGGCGAGGTGATTGTACGGCCATTTCGATTTGCTGGACAGGAGTTGTTTTGTTACGTGGTTTGATTGGAATTTAGGAGACTTAGCTGTTGTCGGTAATTTGGAAGCAGATATAGAGGGTGATTTTGTATCACCTAACTGTGACACAAGTGGGATCTCGTAAAATGAAGGATGCTAGGCAGTGATCCCAAAACTGGCTAAATTTCGCTCAATTACTACATAATTTCTTCATGTCCTCAGTGTAAATTCAAAAAAAATCTTCCAAAAATGAACATTTGACTAAAAACCTTGAACCTATTATGAGATCACTGATGCTAGGTTTTGACTCTTTGAATGTAGAACCAAAACTTGAGTATGCTTCTCAAACGCTAATGAATTTACCTTAAAAGAGCTCATTTACCTTAAATAGTTCTTAGTGTTTATTCAATTTGAACTTTTAAGATTCTCCTTATTAGTTTTCCTACTTGAGATGAGTGTGTACACAATTATTAGGAAAAGAACAAGATGAGCATTGGATCACCTCAAAACATATAAATATTCAGGGAACTTGATCACAATTAGAGATATGGAGTTGTCAACAATTGGTGAATCAGTTACAACATTAGGATTAGAAGTTGAAGTTCCTTATGAACTTTTAATGTAAAATGTAGTTAGGGTTTGAACTTGAAGCTCTTCATGGACTTTTAATATGGGATCTAATTTTCATAGTGAACTAGTGTGCCATGTGTCATGCCACAGTCAAAACTAAAATAAAAGTATTTTTTTAATTTTTGAGAACCATAAAAACTTTGAAATTCAATAATTTTCTTACTGTGAGTTCAAATGCCATGAAACCAAGCCCGTGCACCCCTCCTCACTAAGAGCTTTTTGATGGTAGTAAGCATGCGACTGGGGGACGTACAATTCGGGAGATCTCAACGTGACAAACAAAACAAACTACTTGTCTTAAGATATAGATAGATGGAATTTCTTTGAAGGTAGGATTGTTTATACTAAACTTGTTGCCATAAATCTTGACTAGTGCCAAAGAAAAGAGATGATTACAAAATGATCAAGTTCTTGATTGTAGTTTGGGCCAACCTTGATGACATAGGAAAGAAATGAGATGGAAGTAGTGGTATTAGAATATGTTGATTTATTGTAACCAAATATATAGAATTATTGACCAAAACCTTTCATTAGCATTACATTGGATTAGTAGAAGGTGCAAAGCAAGTATGATCTAAACAAAAGTATATAGCTTTTGGCAAGATGGTTATATTATAGACCAAGTTATAGAGATTATTGGATGATAGATTCATTTAAAAAATTAAATTGTGGAATGAGTGTTCAAAGTAGTCATTGTACCAAAGAAAGTAGGAAATTTTCTTAAATTATATGTAAATATATATATATATAAATATATATATATAAATATATATATATAAATATATATATATAAATATATATATATAAATATATATATATAAATATATATATATAAATATATATATATAAATATATATATATAAATATATATATATAAATATATATATATAAATATATATATATAAATATATATATATAAATATATATATATAAATATATATATATAAATATATATATATAAATATATATATATAAATATAAATATATAAATATATATATATAAATATAAATATATAAATATATATATATAAATATATGTATATATATATATATATATAAATATATGTATATATATATATATATATAAATATATGTATATATATATATATATAAATATATGTATATATATATATATATAAATATATGTATATATATATATAAATATATGTATATATATATATATAAATATATGTATATATATATATAAATATATGTATATATATATATATAAATATATGTATATATATATATATATAAATATATGTATATATATATATATAAATATATGTATATATATATATATATAAATATATGTATATATATATATATATAAATATATGTATATATATATATATAAATATATGTATATATATATATATAAATATATGTATATATATATATATTTATATATATATATATACATATATTTATATATATATATACATATATTTATATATATATATATACATATATGTATATATATATATGTATATATATATATATATATATATGTATATATATATATATATATATATATATGTATATATATATATATATATATATATGTATATATATATATATATATATATATATATATATATAAATATATGTATATATATATATATATAAATATATGTATATATATATATAAATATATGTATATATATATATAAATATATGTATATATATATATATATATAAATATATGTATATATATATATATATAAATATATGTATATATATACATATATTTATACATATTTATATATATGAAGAAGGATCAACAACTTGTTTTATATGTTGATGAGTTACAAGATTTAGTTGTGCGATATAAAATATATTCTTGATGCACCTTACTAACATTTTATTGACTATATTTACTATGCCTTTGGAGACCTTTGTATGGCTAAGAATGCCTTTTAGACATTTTGAAATGTGAAAGGTAGGTTTTTGAGGGCACAATTAAAAGCATTTGATCTATACATCAACAAAGTCTATTTAGATGACTTTGCAATTTAGAAAGAACAAAGATCATATGAAAAAAGTATATATGTGTTACATTTCAAAGATTGGTTGATTATAGTTGCGTATTGAGTCTTAAAAATGACATAAGACATTCAAGCAAGGCCAAAATTGGAACATATCTTATTCAATGGAGGATTAAGTTGTATTTGAAGAAAGTCAAGTATATTATAAAGATAAAGAATGCAATTAACAACCTTCAATATGAAGGCTACAGAAAATGGCCAATTATCGTAGCAAATTTACTACCAATTTGATAGAAGTGGGTAGGCCACAGAGTATGTTGATAAGCAAAATGCACACCTTCAATTGGGTTCTGAAATGTGATTAAATATTTATCAATATCAAAGATAGATTCATATGCCACCGAGTATTGTAAAAAGTTTAGATTGGTTAAAGCAATTTATTATAAAGTGATTGAGTTTCTAGGATAGCTATATAATTATTCACGGGGGGTTCACTTAGAAATTCTTAGCAAACAATGTGCAGCATAAAACTGGGAGGTATTAATTCAAAGTGTTTAAAATTTTGAAAAAACTTTGAAATAATATATGGTATATTAAATCATATACATTCAATTATAAGTAAAATACATGCATGAATATTAATTCATTTTTTAAAAACTTATTCTAAAGTAGGGGGAAGATATAGATCCTAGGAATTTATTGGTACTAAGTTTAATTCATGGGACTATTAATTTGCCAAGCAAAATGAGAAAATATTGGTACTTTGTCCATTAAGATGGACAAATTCTATTCTTGTATTTGTTGGCAACAATGGGGTAGCGTCTAAGTGGTTCTTTTGGAGTGGTCTATATCTTGCCTCCTATTTGAATAGAGCTCCCTCTACACATTTATTTTCCTTTTCATTCTTTTCACCTCTATTCAGATTTTTTGAATTAGGGTTCTTTTGAATTTACAAGCTTCACAACATTTGTGCACATATAGGTTATGAATGCATTCTATTGCAAAATCTGTATTCTGAATTCTATTTTGTTGTTTTGTTTTATGAAGTTATATTGTTTGATTTTCTACTTTACATGTTTTGGGATGTGTATGTTCTACTTGTAGTATAGTTTTTGTGAATTTGTTTTCATTTTTTGTTAGCCCTTTTTACTTGCTTTACTTTGGAATTTGTAGACTTCAACTAAAATCCAAACTTCACAAAAAGAAACCAACAACTTAGGAAAAATGCTTGGAATATTGTTAGAAAGAACTTAGGAAACATGCTTGGAATATTTGTTGTACCATGGTTGATGCATATGTTCCTTGGAAGTTAAAAACACAACAAAAAGTTCCAAAACAAAATGGAAAGTTAAAAAATATGGGAAGTTAAGAAAAAATGGAAAGGTCAAAAAAATATTAAAAATTCAAAAAAAGGAATTTTTTTTAAAATATTGAATTTGGATTCATTGGTGCACATTATTTTCCTTCCAATTTTTATTGGCCTCAAGTCAATGTAGGAGGGCTTTTATCTTTCTATTTGTTTTTGGCTTACAATATTTTTTAACTTTTTTCACTTGTATTTTTTGGAAGGATGTATTCATTGGGATGGACTTTCCTTTTCCTATTTTTTTTTGGTTTCAAGTAATTCTATGGCTTTCAATTTATATTTTGCTTAATTTAGTTTTCATTTTCTTTTCCTTTCCATTTTTTGGGGGCTTCAAGTAGAACTTAGTTTCCCAAAATGTTCCTTTTGAGGGGAACTTCACATGGGACTTAAGCCTATTTTTTATTTCTATCTCCTTTTCATTGTTTTTCTTTCTCATTTCTCCTTTGTGCTTTGTTTTTGTCTTTATTCTAAGTATTTGCCTTTTTCACTTTTCTTTATTTTTTATAATGAAGCAAGGCATTAGGAGGAATCAACCTTATTGGCCAAATATTTTGAATTTTTGAAAGAAAATTTTAAAAAAATTCCAATTTTTTAAAAAAGTGATAAGAAATCTAAAATTGAATTTTTAAAAATTCAAAAAAATAGTTTTAAAATATTTAAATAATAAAATAATAATAATAATATTTTATAATGTGGCACTCTATCAACCATGTTAGACTCTTAATGTGGCATGTTTCCATAGTCTAAGAACTCAAAAAAATTTACAATTTCCTATCGTCATTAAATCATTCCCTTCTAATGGTATTAAAAATAGTCCATCTTTTTAAATTGTAAGTAATGGTAAAAGGCTTAAAATACCATGAGTTTCAAAATTAGGTAATGATAGGGACCATTTGGTTGTTCATGGGAAGCTATATACCTTCCAAATGAAAACCTTAGGTATATGTAATATATAAAACACTATATGGAATGAAGCCCCCATAAAATTATTACAAAATGATGAAGTTGGGTAGGTGCATCTAATCTACTATACTATTGATTTTATAGATTGCATGTGAGATAAGGTACTTTCTTATAGAAAAACTTGTTACATCATTATTATTTTGGATAAAAAATTTGAACACTATATATTGTCTAGTATGCATTCCATACTAGTAAAGTTTGAAATGGATGGATTGAAATAAATAGTGCACATACTAATCTAGTAGGTTGAATTTTGAGAATCACAACATCTTAGCAATTGTACAACCCCATCCTTAAGGGAATGTAAGGTTAGAAGGTAAGACATATAAGACTATTGCTAGAACTAGACAAACCCTTGGCAATGGTGTAAGGTGTATTAACAGATGAAGCAAAGTGTTGTACATGTAATCAATTGAATAGGAATTGATTCAAATTAATTATGGATAATTATAAACCAATAATCAACTATTTGAAATGTCACAAATGTCAAATTTATAGAAACAAAATGATGCTTGGCACCAAATTATGTACATTCTATCTCACTTAAGGGGTATTTGAAAAGCGAGGCATTGACTTCATTGAAGCTTTTGAGCAACTTAACCAAAAGATTGTTTACTTGAAGTTGTAAAAAATAAATGAAGATGAAGGTTTTAGCCTAGCTTTGTGAATAAATATTTTGAAGTTATTTTGGACTTCAAAGCATTGTAATATTTAGGAATCAAATATTGTACACTACTATATTAGTTTGCCTCTTCATATGTGCATTATACCCAAATTGATTTGAGTGTATTAATGTAGTTATTTCATGGACCATTCACTATTTTTGAAGTTCATATATCACTTGCCAATAAGAGATCTTTAGGGAGGGGGGGGGTATCTTGGTAGAAGGACCAATTAAATAGATCCTATCATTACTAAACTCTTTAATTTTCCATATTCTTAGGTATCCTGTACTTACTTTGAATTTGAAGAAGAGACAAATTTTTCACACCCTATCTTTATTACAATGAAATTATTTCATTAGAAGACAATGTCTTGATATAGTCATAACTATGTTGAAATTTCATATGTGGAGGTTTGATTTGGCACTCATTGAATTTGCACATTACATTCTTAGGGGTCCACATTACTTCACAGAATTCAACAATCAACACATGGAAATTTAACAAAAATGAATCAATTTTTACTAACTTTGAGCTTCACAAAAACTATTCAAAAGATAATCTAAATCTTACAAGTTGGCAACATATTAAAAATTATGAATTTGTCTTCAAAGTATACAAGCAAGTATATCCAACATCTTTACAAAATGTAGAGTTGTCTCTCATACATAAGAATTAGCAATAGTAAACAACAAAATGACCAAACAATGAAAAAAATGTTATGAGATGTATCTTCTATGATCAATGCAAAAGAGATCTTTACAAAGAGTTAAATTCAAGTGCTAAAAGATGAAGATCCAACTTCATGACCAATTAACAACCAAAATCTCTAAATTGAGTATGCCATATATAATAAATGGTGATTCAAATACAAATGATGAAGGAACGAACATATCTTAGTCATGGCTAGGACAAAGCTATGTTCATTCTCATTTTTTGTGGTCTCTTTTGTCTACTCAATCATCTGTGTCCTTATCATGATTTCAACCATCCCTATGACCACAATCTTTTTGTCTCTTTGTCTTTATCTCAATTTTTGTCTCCATCTCAACTAAATTCACAAAAGTGAAGTTGCACTAAAACAATGACAATGCATGTTTTGTTGTTATTCAATCATTTGGAATATAAAAAGACCAAAACAATAACAAGGGACTACTATGGATATTGAAAAGTTGTTGCCCTAACTATTCCAAAATGAAAAAATACTATACGGGTAGCAAGCAACCGTTGGTGTAAAACTCAAAATTTGAAGGAAAACCCCCCTCCAAGATAAGGAACAAGTAGTAACTAGTGCCACTTTCCTCGGTCGTTGTTTCTATGATACTTTGAAAGAAGTGTAAAAATGAGACTACAAAAGTGTCAAAGGCAAAATGTGGATTTAAGGAATCCAATGCTAAAAATCATTCTCATGTTACATTCATATAAATTCATCATCTTACAAGCAAAAATCTTTAATGATAAATTCACCAAAACTCTAGAAACCCCCATACAAAAGCCAATAACTACAAAAACTCACATTTGAGACACAACATGCTTACTTGCATCTACTTTCCTACCTTTCTACAACCAATTTTTTTTTCAAATTTGTCTCACTCTTGCCACAATTCCGCAACAATCAAGGATGGTGTAATCTCCAAATGCAAATTGCCAAATTGAAAAGTTTGTAAGCAATATTGACTTAGTGTTTGATACCATTTCAATACCCAACAACAACCTCATTTGATACCCATGTGAGATTGATACCGTTGTACATCAATAAATTAAGCTCTATTCTATAGAAAATTTGAAGTCTCAAAATCAACATAAATCTATTGCATACTTAACCAACATTTAGATAGTTGATACCAATGTGTGAAAATGGTCATTGTGGTACCTACATCAACAAAAAAGTGTTTACTTTTTGTTAATTTGGATGCCATATTCTAGTACTAGTGCAAGGCAGTAAAGGGTATTCAACATCACCTATTAAGTAGGAAGAGAAGCTTGAAAAGAGTTGTGCACCATTCCACACCATGTTGGCTTGACCCCTTTGGTACAAAATTGACCTTTGTAGTACATGTGAGTTATTAATTAATCTAGGTATGCCCACATGCAAGTCCAAGAAGTACTTTGAGTTGTCATGGACGGCCTAGTAAATTATTGTGAAACCATTAGACTTGAAATAGTAATAGTCCTATGATGCAAATGTTGGTTTCTTGATGGCGAAGTGGATGCCATCAATAGTACCAAGAACACTTAGTAGGCCATAAAGATCTTGAAAGGATTGCGCTAACATTCTATCCAACATTGCCCCAGTTGGCTTCTTCACTTGTCATTAGATTGCAGTGCCTTATTGATACTATCAACAAATTTTCTAAGGACAATGGAAATTGTCACCCCCTCTATATCAAACAACTCACTGCATACAAGGAGACTAGCACCATGGCATAGGTGGAACAATGCACAACCCACACACACAACATGTATTGCAACATGGTAGTTTGTACCTCGCTTGTAAATGTAAGGTGATAGTAGAAGAGCTAACGACGGGAAAGTAGACTTTGTTATTTGGAATAGGTGGGTCCATCCATCATATTCATATTCTTCTAGATGGGAGAAGAAAAACAATGTGGTGGATTTGGATTTTATCCAAAATTTGAGGTCATCATCAATGGCAAAGAAGGAGTTCCACCACAATTGGAAGTGCGTCATCTATGTTTGGACAACAATATCGTTATCTTTAAAAAAGGCTTCCTCCCAAGTAGAGGTCACACCCATGTCCTCTGAATTGCCTTCTTCATTGTTAGTCTTTGTAGATAAAAACAACACTCACTACAAATTTAGAAGTAGCAATAGTACAACTAACACTATGCAGAGAACTTTTGTCGGCCCCTCAAGAGTGTCTATGGAAGCTAGTACAAGAGGTTGGGCAATCATAACTTGCCATTCCAGAATACTATGACTATGATGCAGTACAAAATGCATTTGTCCCTTCAAAAATATCAAAAAAGTGAAACAAAACATCGGCAACAATAGAGGAAGTCTATCACACTTCATAGATGTCCAAATCCTAAAATCTTAGGAAGTGGCTTTGTCATCTCTACCACATTTCAATTCTTTGTACACCAAAAGCATACTTGTAGTATGAAGCCTTCCAAAAGCATGTACCTATGGTAGACAAAAAACGTCGTGCACTAGTTCTTCCACATCTTTGTTGCACAACGTAGGCTATAGGATTGCACATTTGACTTCAAGAATCCATGGATAGTATGAAGTCCCCTTTTGGTCAATTGCATAGTAGTACTTCTTCTCAACTCATTGAGCTTCTAAGATTTTTGTCAACTTAAGCTTGCAACCTTCTTTGACATCTTACATTTATCCAATCCATCGGAATGTTGGGAGACGTAGACTTGTACGCATGTTGTTGTACTTTCTACAATGACATAGTAGCCACAACTTACATTGCACACTCCATCTTGCATCAATGGTGACTCCTCACCTCCTACACTATCTAGCGTCACAACGATGAAAGTGCTCAAAGGAAATGTTGAGGCCAAGGCCATACCAAACACATACCGCTTGCATTCACGATTAGTCTAAACCAAACTATAGGAAAGCATTGACATGGACACTTTTTCTATATGCAACCTACCCATAGAATACGTTGTTGATTTTTTGAAGCTAAGGGTTAGAGCCAAATGTAGCTTTATTGCAGTTGCCCTCCTTAGAAGCTTTACATAAATTACATTTAACATTTCTACACATAATATTAAGTAGCAATTAATGGAACTATCCTCCATTGAATGGAATGGTATAGAATATATCACATCATTTCATCTAAGGGATGAAATGGTATGGTATATTCTACATCTAAATTAGTAACTAAAATATACGCATTAGTATGTATCAAAGAAATAAAGTATTGTGGGCTAGGTGTCTATGTTGCAACTACACATTGTATTTAATAGCTAACCAACATTATAACAAAACATGGTAAAAAAATAACACACTCAAAATTGAATTTGGTTCTTTTTTCTATGGTATTGTGCATGCCTACTATGTGCATAGTCAACTTCTTTTGTAGTTTTCCACTACAATTTTTGGAATTTGGAAGCGCAGTATATATTGTTGAAATCCAAGTAGATCACTTTCCGCATTTCAAAAACCACATGGCATAATATAGCATGGGTTTTATTATTTCAAGGTAAAATTTATAAACAATTCACAAGTAAAGTAGGGGACTTTCAAAGTCAAAGATGCATTATAAGTAAAATAGGAAGCTAAAAAGTCTCAAATATTAAAAAAATTTACATATAATTTAAAGATTAGAGATTAGAATCTTAAAAATTGTATTTATTAGGGTCAATTTTATTTAAAGTTGATTGTATAAAGTAGTTAGAGAAAGAAGGTAGTACACAATGTTTGTGTATAATTGGTCGTTGTGCTTATTGAGTAATAAACCTTGAATGGATGAAAATAGGGAAAATAGAGATGTTGTTGAAGCTTTGAGGATGGACTTTGAGCTTTGAATTAGAGTTATGTGAACTTGATATTGTGATCTGTATCTCACTTTTCAAAGCATTACAATTCCTATAAATCGTGATTCTATTGTTTCCCTTTCATGCATTATCAAACTGCGTTTTTCATGCATTGCAGAAGTTCTTGTACATTTAATTTTTATATTTTCATGTATTTCAAGTGGTAAAATTGTCATATCAATTCACTTGACTAAATTCTATATACAAAAAAGATGTGACAATGGAAAAGAATATTGAGCCAAATAAACATCCAACTTTGCATGCAAATTTCCTTTATCTTTTCTTTAACCTTATTGCTTTTAACTTTCTCTTCAATTCACTTCTTTTCCTTATAAAGAAAATATCCTGCAAAAAAATACTTTCACCTATATAATATAAATAAGTATAGGGTGCTATAAAATAGGACATTTTCACAAATTATGTAATTATAGGGGACCATTTATTTGAGCTTTCGAGGTACATAGCCTTCCCCCCCAAAAATAAAAAATATCCTCTTGCCACATGGGGTGGGGGTGGGGTTTGAAACATACAAAGAATGATCCACTCAAGTGTTGAAAAAGTTTTTTTGAACATTTTCAAACATCCTCTGTGAAATTCTGTCCATAACTTTTAAATAAAGACTCCAAATCTCAAAAAAAAATTTAGAAATAAAACTTAACTTAACTTTCCAACTTCTTTGAGTTCAAATTTTTTTGAGAAAAATTATTCTTCTATACCTAAATGAGATTTGAAATTCTAATTTCAACACAATTCTTGTTTTTGACTTAACTATGAGTGGTGAGCTCTTACTAATTTTCATTATAAATCCCACATTGTTTGTTTTACCTACTACTACCTTATATCTATAAGGTGGGTACACCTAAAATTGCACCTCACCTGAAAGTGCCATTTATAGTTGCAAAAACATTTTTAAATTCCATTTTGTACCTATTCGGTTGAAGCGCTATTAGAAACAGACTTTGGACCTTAATAACTTTTGCATACGTATCCAAATGCTGCATAATTTTTTGGTGCATTGGAACGTGCTTTCACTTGCCAAGAAGACTATATGAAAATTTGATTGGACTTGTAATAGTTATTAGGCGCAGTACCAAAAAGTGGCACTTTTAGGTGTACCCACCTTATAAAGAATTTCACTTGTGTACTTCTAAGTTAATCTAAATTAATGGTATCAAATGGTTGGAGTTTCCTTTGGTATAGATGTATAATACTCAATTAAGATCCTTTGAAGTTGTGGCAAATCTTCTACACTTATAAATTTTTGTTGATGACTATATCTTATCCTATAATTAGCAAAAATAAATAGGAATACACTATAAATATACTGCCACTATCTTGATTTGGAAGCTTACAATAATAAAGAGTAGATGAATTTTGGGGATGAGAACTTTGAAGAGGAAGAAGCAACCTAGTTGAAGGCTAATGAATGTTATATAAAAGAAAAGAAACCAATTGCAACACAGTATTGCAATATCACTACAAAAAAGGGGATGTTTTAAGTGAGTTTTTAAGTATAGTCCTAGACATAAGATTACAAATAATGACCTTTAAGGTGATTTTCAGCAAATACATATATTTCTAATAAATTTTTGTTGAAAATTGCTTAAAAGGTCATTACTTATAATCTTATGTCTAGGACTATATTTAAAAATTCACTTAAAACACCCTTTTTTCTGGTAGTGTATAAATTGAATTGCAATACTTTTATAAAGCAATTTGAAAGGAATTGAATAAGGCACTCCTTTAGCATGCTCAATAATGTATACAATATTGAACAATTTAGTTGGTGATTGTTACGTTGTCACAAAAAAAAGCCACATTTTAATCCTAGAGTGTTGTTGCATACACCAAGTGTCTAATAGATGACACATAATTCTTGATATAAGACAATTGCAATTGTTCATCCTTGAAATTTTGTGCCAAATGGTTGAGGTCATAAATAATAATTTGGTCTCTAATGAATACTTTTGAATTTTTTTAAGTAGATAATTTGTGAGGTTTCAAAAATGATGATCTTCACAAAGACTTGCTTGTTTTGACAAAATAAATTAGTGAGAGCATCCTTCAATTTTTTCCAGTATCATTATAGATATCCCTTAATCAAGTGTTAGTATGACTTCTTGTTTAGTACCTAAGTATATGATATTATTGTTAACCCTGTAAAGACATTGTGGACTAGAATGGTTAGATGAATGACAAGGGATTCTTCCATGTAGGACAAAACTGCAATCATTCATCCTTGATTTTAGAAGTGGAAAGTAGAGATCTTTGACATTTTTTTGACTTCAAATGAGTTTTTTTGAATATTTTATTACCAATGATTCCCATTGTTTTAGAAATGTTGAATTCTATAGGGCCCCCCTACGTCCTTATAGGGTTAAGCATTGAACAACTGGTCTTGTTTAGAAAACACTATCTTTAATCATTAGAAGAAATTTGAGGGCATTAGGAGACTGCGGGTTTCCGGACTGCGGGAACGCAGTTTCTGCCCTGTGAACCCGAATCCTACGTGGTCGGGACACTGCCACGTAATATATATATATTTTTTTAATATTTTTTTTGGACTTATTTTCATATTTCAGGACCCCCAAATTTTATTTATTTATTTTCCCATAAAAGTCGGCCTGACGAGGATTTGCGGCATTGGGAGCCGTTTCGGGAACAGACCCGAAACGGTCTCCTAATGCCCTCAGATTTCATCTAATGTAAGATAACTACATCTAATTTCAATTCCTTTTCTAAAATCAACACCTATAGATTCTTGTCTAAAATGTACTCCTATTATTTATGAGAGTCTACAATCAATTTTACAAACATGTTTTTTTAGCACTTTGAATATTCATAGTTTATTCATATTATGTCTAAAAATTGCATTGTAAGAGAATCTAGAATCCACTTTTGACTACCGAAAGATCCAATAAAAAATTTCAATATAATAATGGGAACCATGTAGAATTTGCTTATTTGGTTGATTTTAGGTGCAGTTACCTTATGTGGTGAAATGGCCAACCGATTACAATGCCTAATACAATTTTTAAGCCCAAGCGTTGTAAAAGATACCTCCTCAATTGTGAATCTTCAAATTTAAGTGGACAAATTCAAATGGGTAGAAATGCATGAAAAATGCACTTGACAAAGAATAGGTTTAAGAAAAATTCCGGTTGGCTACTACTTCATATAGTGGGGAGTTTTCCACCTTAGGCCTTGTGCAATGTAAGAACCCTAGCCTTAAGGCTCAAACTCTCATGTTATAGGAGGCCTAAAGGGGAGACATTCTACTATGCTACAATATTATACAATATTTAATTGTATACGCTTCATTACTAAGTAAATATAGTGTAGAATTTTTTTAATTCCATCAATGGTATATACATCAAAGAAAATTTACATAGATTGAAATATAAAACTTTGATTGTTATTTGAGTTATTTGTAAAGTCCTCCCCACTTTGGGCATGACCTTTTTTGAAGTTGAGAAGGCAACTATAGTTGAAGCATCAAATTTTTTTGTAAGATACTTATAGCATGAGACTTCAAAAGTGGGGACCAAACTTTTTTAGGCACTATTTTGATGGAAAAATAAGTTTCATACCCACTTTTATTTCAACTTTTTTAGCTCAACCGACTTTTTCACAAAACTCATAGGTTTAAACCCTGTTTTAGTGTACTTTACAAATAATTCAATTGTCATTGTCAAAATTAAAATTATTATGATTATGATCATTATCATTATTGTCATCATTATCATTGTATTTGTGTTTACAATGTTTTTTCCTTCATCAATATCAAAGAATTTTTTTAAAATTAAAATAATTTGTAAATAAAAAATCTATATCTCTTTTGTGTATGTGGTACAATCATCAACAATTGTACATAGAGCTACTCAAAGTCCTAGTATCTGTACCTTAAGACATGTAGTTTGTTTTGTTTGTCTTGTTCATTTGTCATGTTGAGATCTTCTAGACTGTGCATCCTCCACTTGCATGCTTGGTATTGTCGGAAAGCCCTTAGCGACGAAAGATGTATGGGCTGGGTTTCGTGGCATTTGGACTCACAACAAGAAAGTTATTGGATTTCAAAGTTTTAATGGATTAAAAAATTAGAAAATTACTTCTACTTTAATTTTGACTGTGGCAACAACACAGGGCACACTACTGAATTAATAAATTGCCTTCACATATTTTGTTATTCTTTTCTCGTGTACTTTCTTGATTTTAACCCTTTGACTTCATTTCCTTTTGCAACAAATTTATACTAATATTTTACATATAGAAGTTCACATAATTGCTATCCGATTGCATCAACGAATCTTGTAACAAATTAAGAAGTTCCCAAAACCAAAAGCCCCCTCACAAAACCTTTTTACTTTTATTGAGTAAACTCAACTGAAAACCGAAAAAGACGCTAGGTCTTCGTCCACAATTTTGGAAGGGCGGTGAAGGGCCCGACCATGTACCCTTCTGCCGCTCCCAGGTTCCAACACAGCAGACGTGTCACCCATCGCGTCAAGCTGGACCCCGCCTTCCCGCCACCTCATCGCGACCACCCTAAGATACCAAGGTCCTCCTCTCTTCCCTTCGTCACTTTCTCTCTTGGCGTCCTCTTCATCACCGACGCCCACTTCCCAGTATCGCCATCGCCAATTCCTCTTCCCTTTTTCTCTCCCCTCCTCTTCATTCGCCCTTCTTCTTCCGCTTCGTACTCCGCTTCCTGCACATCCTCGTCTTTTCCGCTCGGAAAATGGTCCAGTGGCCAATTCGCCTCGTTGGTTGTAGCGAGGGGCACCCCTAGGGTTGGGAGGATAGAGGCATTTGGGGTTTAGTTGGCTAGGGTTTGATTGTCTCGGTCGTGGATTGAGGTGGAGGAACGCAGAGGCGGTCCGATTTGAAGAAGATTGGGATCGGTGGCAGTGGATTCGGGCACCCGTTGGATCTGTTAGGTTTTGCGAGGATCGTTTGGTTTTGATTGGGAATTGGCAAGGTCGCGGCTCGTGATCATGGCGCCGCCTCTCGATGTGCGATGCCGATCTTCTCCATTTTTTAAATTGTTGTTGTTTGGGAGCAATTAGGGAGGATTCGTTGTGTTTTGTTAAATTGTGGAAATTTGTGGTGTACAATTGGGGGGAAGCAGGCCAGTTGCAGCAGGTTTGGTTGTGGTGGTGATGATGAAATTGATGATGAGAATGCGTTGTCGCTGTGGATGATGATGGTTCTTCTAACATGTGGCGAGATGTGAGATGATGATTGTTTGCAAAACCTGAGCGCGCACTTGTTGATGTGCCGTTTAATTGCATTTTATGGCTATGGCGGCAGGAAGATGAGAACATGGTTGTCCCTCCTCAAGATCTCAATGACGGCATAGAACCAATGGAAGGTTTGTTTATGAAACGTTGACTTCGTGTTTGGGTTGAGGGATATGTTCCAGGTTGCTGCATTTGCAATTGGAGTGGTTAGTTTTGTGTATAGATTTCCTTGCATCGCGCCTCGTTTTTGAATTGCCGGTAAATTCACTGCAGGATTTAACTTTGTCATCATGTGTGTAGGCCACGGAGAGAGCGTTGCGACGGTGGAGAACCAGCCTGTCGACGACCACATAGGAAAATTTACGTGGAGTGTATCGAATTTTACGAAGATATCTGTGCGGAAGCACTATTCGGAGATTTTTGTTGTCGGAGGCTACAAGTGGTATGGACTTATCGTTTTATAAGTGAAATTCGACGTAGTGAGTTGTTCTTCAATACCCTCTGAGTTGTCGGTGGTTGGTGCAGGCGAGTGTTATTATTTCCAAGAGGGAACAACGTGGATCAACTTTCTATTTACTTAGATTGCGCCGATTCTGTGCAACTGCCGAGTGGCTGGACCAGATTTGCGCACTTCAACTTGGCTGTTGTTAATCAGTATGAACCTAAGATGTCTGTTCGGAAAGGTGCGGCTCCTTCTCGCTAATAGTTTTGTATTTTGGGACCCAGTAGTAGCCGATTTTGAGGTGCAGGATTTCTCGGGATCTCATGGACGTGGTGTTAATCCATGTGCAGACACTCAACATCAGTTCAATGCTCGAGAAAGTGATTGGGGTTTCACATCGTTCATGCCGCTACATGAGTTATATGATCCATCGAAGGGATTCTTGGTGAATGATACGCTTGTTATAGAAGCTGATGTCAATGCTCCCAAGGTGGTGGACTACTGGTCACATGATTCAAAGAAGGAGACAGGTTTTGTGGGCTTGAAGAATCAGGGTGCCACTTGCTACATGAATTCTCTTCTTCAAACTTTGTACCATCTCCCATTCTTCCGCAAGGTTTGTATTCTTGCCTTTCTTTCCCACGGATAGGGTTCTCTCAGGCTAGAATTGAATTCAGAGATTGAAATAATTTTTATGACTTCCTAGTTTCAGCTCATCTACAATGATCACTAATGCTACGAATTTGGACAGGCCGTATACCACATGCCTACAACTGAGAATGACGCACCATCCAGCAGCATTCCCCTTGCACTTCAGAGTTTGTTTTACAAAATGCAGTACAGTGATACATGCGTTGCTACTAAGGACCTTACAAAGTCTTTCGGATGGGACACTTATGAATCCTTCATGCAACACGACGTTCAGGAACTTAACCGAGTACTATGTGAGAAACTAGAAGATAAAATGAAGGTATTTTTACCCCTGTTTTCATTTTTTTAAAGTTCGAAAGCGCGGAGCGGGTTGAGATGGTTTTGATCTGACATAGCGCACTGCGACGTAGTATTTTACATCAAGTTTCGGGCCCATAGTTACCTTATGTAGCCTGCATCATGACTGCGTGTTGATCGTCACCGCTTATTTGTCGTGAAGAGTTTTGTGACGGTCATGGTTCATGAATATTCAGGTTCATGCTACTTTGAAGTTGTGAGAAACTTGACGTTTTAGTTTTTGATTTTGTAGGGTACGGCAGTGGAGGGAACGATACAGAATCTTTTTGAAGGCCATCATATGAATTATATCGAATGTATCAATGTCGAATATAAATCTACCCGAAAGGAGTCCTTTTACGGTATACTCTCTTTAACTTGGATATTACCCAAGCATAATGCTTGCTATGTGACTTCTGAATTTCCGAGTCTGGGTTTCTTCTTTATATTGTTAGTTTGAACTTCAGTTATCTACAGAATCACAAGAGAATGACCAATTCGGTATTTCATTCTCAACAGACCTGCAACTAGACGTGAAGGGCTGCAAGAATGTTTATGAATCGTTTGACAAGTATGTGGAAATCGAGAAGATGGAAGGGGAAAACAAGTATCAAGCAAACAATCATGGGTTGCAGGATGCAAAGAAAGGGGTCCTATTCATTGATTTCCCCCCTGTCCTCCAGTTACAGTTGAAACGCTTTGAGTACGATTTCATGCGAGATTGTATGGTGAAGGTAAGCCTGGCTGTTATTGCAATGTTTCTGCATGCTATAGTTGTGGTAGCCACTGGCAATCTTTGACTCCGACTGATATCATTCCCACGACTTTTATGGTGAACTGGGATTTATGAGTAATATTTGAGATGAAATGCCTTTCTTCTTTATTTTTTACTGTCTTTGAATTCTGTGCTCTTGCTACTTCTTACATAATAAATTACAACCTTGCTTGGCCTACCAGATCAATGATCGATACGAGTTTCCCCTGCAACTTGATCTGGACAAAGATAACGGCAAGTATCTATCTCCAGATGCTGATCGAAGTGTACGAAACTTGTACACGTTGCACAGGTTTGTGCATATTTTTGGTGACACGCTCCTCTGCGTGATCGCAGTCGAATGCTTGTTTCCTTTTTGATGGCTTGGAGAGTAAGTTACAGCTTTTGAGGACATTATGCTCACCACTAGATTATTCCGTGAGATCATGTCTTGAGTGGAACTTTGGATTAGTATTCTATCTTACAGTTTCCTGAGAAATCGAGAAATGCGATTTGTTTCAGTGTGCTGGTTCATAGTGGTGGAGTGACGGGAGGACACTACTATGCGTTTATCAGACCAACCCTGACAGACCAATGGTAAGTTTTACTGCACTTTTGCAGGTGCCTTGATTGAGGATTGAAGACTATTGGAACTAGATGTTGATTTTCTTTGAACTAGATGTTGATTTGCTTTGAATGAGTTTGAGTAGGAGCGTCTCTTTGAGGATTCCAGCGTGGTATTAGCTAGAAAAATCAGCTTGAATGGTTTTATACGTTTTAAATGATGCCCCTTGCAGGTACAAGTTTGATGACGAGCATGTCACAAAGGAGGAGATGAAGAGAGCCCTTGAGGATCAGTACGGCGGGGAAGAAGAGGTAATAATAGCCTACCTGATAATTCCTACATCGATCGTCTTGTGAGCACCGTTCGCGTTTTCATGTTTACATCTGCTTCTGCAATTCTCCCTCTGTGTTTGACACTTATTCTTCACTTTTATAGTTTAAGATGTTCAGAACAAGAAATGTTATTTAACGTCACGGCCTGTGGATTTGTCGTGTTTTCTATCAGCTGCCTCAGCACAACCCTGCTTATAACCAGACTCCTTTCAAGTTCACAAAATATTCAAATGCGTACATGCTGGTATACATTAGGGACACGGACAAGGACAAAGTGATATGCAATGTGGATGAGAAGGACATTGCGCAACATCTGCAGGTACTTTTTTTGCTAGTTTTAATAGTTAAGACATGTACCTGCATTTTTATGGGTTTTTTAACGAGAATTTTTATGGATAAGCATTTGGTCGTGCTTTCTTGTTCTAATGCTACCGAGTGTAAGTTGTTGGATTTATGAATTTCCTCTCTTGTGAATGGGCAGATACGCCTTAAAAAAGAGCAGGGGGAGAAGGAAAGGAAGAGGAAGGACAAAGCCGAAGCTCATCTTTACACGGTCATTAAGGTATCTATTTCCTTGTGAAGTCCAGTGCATATGTGTTGGGTATCTTGTTATTGATGGGCTCAAGAATTTTGAGATTTTTACTTGATGCTGGAAGTCAATTGTATCTTATATATCTTATGTGTTAAAATCATTGTATCTTGCTAAGTAGTTGGATCTCAAACATGGATTGGTATCCTGTCTGCTACAGATTGCTCGGGATGATGACCTCACGAGTCAAATCGGCAAACATCTGTTTTTTGACCTTGTTGATCATGACGTGGTCAAGAGTTACCGTATTCAACAGGAGGTTCCTTTCAAAATGTTCAAGGTAAGTTTCTATTATATTCACGATTTGGTTGGCTTGTTTTATTGACATGGTGAGCCTGTTAGTTCACTAAGAGTCAGGTAGGACTGTTATATTCTACAGTGGAATTTTTGTATTGACCAGTGATTTTCTATGTACAGGAAGAAGTAGCAAGAGATACGGGTATTCCTGTGAGCTGTCAAAAGTTCTGGCTTTGGGCTCGGCGGCAGAATCACACTTACCGGCCTAATAGACCTCTGACAGAACAAGAGGAGCTGGAGACGGTATGAGCAGTGACGACTTGAAATTGCTTACTTTTGACTGATAGTTCCCCAGCATATGAGTCTGCACTTCTTTTTTAGTGTATTCCTGGATACTTCATTCGATACTCAAGATATTTACGATAAGTCATTCTGAGCTATGAGCTTCCTTGCTACTTTGATTGGTTTGTGTAGGTGGGTAAATTGAAAGAGACATCAACCAAAGCACATAATGCTGAGCTGAAACTTTGGTTGGAAGTCAATCTGAATGGTCAGGTAATTGCTTCCACTTTGTGTCGCAGATCCTCTCTTGGACCTAAGTTGTTATTGGCGATTATTGTTAGGCTGATGCTAAATTTGGCATGAATTCTGTTGTTTCGTTCCATGTTTCTGTACTTAGTCATACATTTACCGAATTTTAATTGCTTTTCAGGAGCGCATCCCAGCTCCTGTTCCAGAAAGAACAAAGGAAGATGTTCTATTGTTTTTCAAGCTCTTTTTTCCAGATAAAGAAGAGTTGCGGTATGTTGCCATCATGGACATATGTTTTTAAATGATTACAGTTTTTATCATTTGTCAAAGGTATTCCTAATAACTTGTCTGCATAAAATTTATCTCAGCTGTGACGTTTTGATTCGAAGTTTAAGAAGGGGTCGGCAAACACACTCCCTATCGCGGATTAAATCTGTGGTTCCGATGACTGGAAAGGGCGCTCTAGGACATTTGCTTTTGGGTGAAATTGGTTTAGATTGTTCGAGAGAGGAAATTTGGTTTGGCATAGTTGAACTAAACCGAGACGTTCCCTTTGCGCGAATCAGGTTTGTTGGAAGATTGTTCGTGAAGGCTAATGGAAGGCCAATCGATATTCTTGAAAAATTGTGTGAGATGGCTGGTTTTTCATCAAATGAGGAGCTTAGGCTCTATGAGGTATACAGTTGATATTGTTAGCTTAATTGAATATTGGATTGCTCTATTTTTCTTCTCGGTTAGTCAAGTTGTCCCTTATGGAGATGATTCTGTATCTTTTCGGATATTGTCAATTTGAGGAAGTTCAAACCATGAGATGGGGTTGGATATTGCAGGAAATCAAGTTCGAGCCAACTGTCATGTGTGAGCACATTGACAAGAAATCAACTTTCAGGGGAAGTCAGGTTTGTATACCTAGAACTCATGGTTCTCATGTTGTACTGAAAATATATTCGACCTTGTCCATAGGCAGCACTGTTGACACTTCGATGAGAGTTATCTTGCGTTATATCGTATGGGATGAATATTTGATTGTATAATTGCCGTGGTTGGGATTTGAAATGCTTTGAGTTGTGGTTTTCAACAATGCTTCAATAACATTATTATTTTTACTGGACCTATGTTCAGTTGGAGAATGGTGATATCATATGCTATCAGAAAGCTCTCACGAAAGAAGAGGAGGAAAAATATCACTATCCAGATGTGCCATCATTTCTGGAATACGTGTGCAACCGACAGGTATTGAGCTGTTGAATTTTAGTATATCATTACGTAATCCTCCAGTCATGCTTTTTGATTACATCGTTCTGTATCTGAAGCATTCAATCCTGGATCGAATTCTACCAACAAGTAAGAAAATGTTATGAATACTAGTTGAAAGCATTTTCCCTCGCATGTTTTTTAGAATGCAGTTTTTCCTATGGATATATGTTTGTGGGTTTAGAAAATATGTGATGATTGATGTATTGTGGCTTCTGATATTGCTGGTGGTTGTTGAAGATCGTGCATTTCCGTCGTTTAGAGAAGCCCAAGGACGATGAATTCTGCTTAGAGCTGTAAGTTACCATGCACGCGAATTGTCTCTTTCTGCCTTTTCAGGTGCCTTGATTTATTACCTGCTGGTGGCAACGCACTCAGTTTTCAGTGAGCTACCCCTGAAATTACTGAAACTTCCTTTGCCAATGCTGGGTTTTCCTAAAATTTTTAGATCAAGTACCAATTGTTATTACCGTAATCAAGTGCGGAGAACCCACCGTACAGTGTCACATCCTTTCTCTTAACAGAACAAAGGTCGAAAGCTGAAACAAGTCCAATATATAATGATACAGTATGTACTCTTTGACTAACTGAGCAAATCAATAGTTGATTTTCCTCTTCACCAATGATAGTTGGATGAAGGACAGAACTCTAATTCTAACTTTTTGATGGTCATATTCGATGTAGTGGTATTTTTAAGCGAAAAAATCAATATTCAAGTGCACAAAGATAAGTAATGTGACAGGCATAGTTCTGAGGTTCCAGATGGGCATCTGGAGATTGGTTGGTTTCTTTTAATTTCGCCATTTTATCGAATATGACGACGAATATGACAGTAAAGCAAGAAAATTCTGGACGCCTTACATAGTTGCCAGACTTTTAGGAACATAAAAACCATTCCGATTCCGACACTGTTGTCGAAGTATAGAGCCTTCTATTGTACATGTGAACTAACAATTCGTGCTTGCCTCATATCTTCAGTTCGCTGAAGGCTCATTCACCTAAACATCATCGTGTTGTGCAGATCAAAGCAGCATACCTATGACGATGTGGTAGACAAAGTTGCTGAGAAGCTTGGACTCGAAGACCCCTCAAAGCTTAGACTCACTTCACACAATTGTTACTCACAACAACCCAAGCCCCAGCCAATCAAATATCGGGGCGTGGAACGGCTCAGTGACATGCTTGGTCACTACAACCAGGTATTATGTTTTCTTATCGTCGTTTAATACGTAGCTATGTTCTTACGATGAACTTAGTTTTAAAACGTATTGTTACCATGCACGCAGACGTACCATTTTACTGTTGCTTCTATTCATCTATTATCCAACTGTTATTCATTAGTGTACCCGTAGGTTGTTGAGTCCAACTTTGGCGATGGCGATACTTGTACCATTCCACACGCTGTTGTAATCTTTCTTCTATTTTTGTAATCCTTGATAGAAAAATACTTCGGAAATAGGCTCTCCGGGAGGTAATTCGCCGGAAATAGACTCTTCCACGAGAAGTAATTCACCAGACCTTGAGACACGGCTTGAAAAACTGTGCACCAACTGCAGCTCTCCTCAACGAATAACCTCTGGCGTTACCTTCTACGATCCCCTATACCCCTTCACGGTTTGAAAAATCTCAGCGCGACAAACAAATCAAGCAAACTACCTTCTTTAGAACCATTGATAGATGATACGATAGATCTTCCATCATCTGTATTGTGGACTTTTAAATTTATTATCCACAAATTGGCCCTGGTGTTTATCTTGAGCAGGTTGCCCATTTATTATCTATCTAATTTTTAGTTTTATATTGTTTCGACGACAGACCTCAGATGTACTTTATTTTGAGACGTTGGATTTGCCACTTCCTGAGCTGCAAGGGTTGAAGACATTAAAGATTGCTTACCACAATGCCAAAACTGAGGAGGTAATTAGCAGCCAGCTTGTATTTCAATTTATGTTATATCTTTTTTGGCTAGATGCTGCTTGTTCTTGCTTCTCCCCTTTATCAATGAACTCTTGGACCATTTTGCAGGTGTCAGCTCACAATATCAGGTTACCGAAGCAGAGCACTGTAGGTGATGTAATCAATGAGCTGAAAACGAAGGTAAGCAGTTTTGCTTCTCATTTTGTGTGGGAGTGTTTGCAATCTGTTTCCTTGTTCTTACATTCTACTATGACTTTTTGAACTTGTATTTGATATTTTGAAGTGTGTTGCACCAATGCTTGCATCTTCCATCCATATGACAGGATCCAAGAGCAGCCGATCTGCTGTTGGGTATAATTTGTTGATTTCTCCTGTTAATTTTGTTGGTTTTGATAAGGTGGAGCTGTCGAGCCCAAATGCTGAGTTGAGAATTCTTGAGGTTTTTTATCATAAAATCTACAAGGTGTGTGCTGTGTACAACTGTCCAGTTAGATGTTCTGAAGACAGGCTTATCGAGAATTGCACATATGAATCTTTTTTAATCCAATTATATGCTTCAGTCAGTACTTGTAAGACAATTTTCGTGTGAGAGGTTCTCAATTTGGTCGGTTATTATGGCATGAAATCTTGTGACAATCGAAGATAGTCAGATGGGTGTAATTCTTCTTGGCTTGGTCTCACATAACGAACCTCAAACAATTTTCGTGCAGATTTTCCCCTTAAATGAGAAAATTGAGAATATTAACGACCAGTACTGGACACTGCGAGCTGAAGAGGTCTGTCATTCCTTTCTTGTTATATGTTCGGTGCTGTATCTTGTGCTTGTACAATGGGAATATAAGATACTTAGTTTTGTTACTCTGAGGCATTCTCAATGCACTAGAATTCGCTGGCTCGATTGTTATACTAATTGATATAAGGAGGTGCAGATTCCTGACGAGGAGAAAGAGTTGGGCGTGCAAGATCGTTTGATTCATGTCTACCATTTCCTCCGAGATCCTGCGCAAAACCAGATGGTACACTGAACTTGAATCTCTCTTTACAGGACCACAGCCTCCCTTCTCTCGTTCGACTGTTTAGAGGATGAAGATTGGAATTACTTCATTTTACTACTTCTCCTGGATATATATCTTGTTGAAGTTATTCCAATTTCGTTAATATTTGTGCATGTATGTGCCAGTTGTGCCAGTTTGATTACGATTATCTTAAGTTCCAATCCTATAGTTCTTTATCTTGTTACCAGTGAATGGTCATTCTGACAAGTTATGTATTTCAAGGTTCGTTCACCGAGTTGGACTGCTTGTTTTGAAGTTTTATGTTCACCTTAATAGAGCTGGTTGTTGTGGCAGGTTCAAAATTTTGGTGAACCTTTTTTTCTAGTGGTGCGAGAAAATGAAACTCTGGCGGAGGTTAAAGTGCGAGTTCAAAATAAACTACAAGTTTCTGACGACGAATTTTCGAAGGTTAGATTTTATCCAGTTTGACAGTCGTTGAGGTCCCGTTGCAGTGTATTGAACTTGGTTTTGAGTTTCAGTAATGTAGTTTTGGTACCGAAAGACTATTTTGAGGTAAAACGATGATGGTACATGATTCCAACACGATAGTTGCACATCTAATCGCTACTTATTGCTAGAATACTACTGTATCCAAGTTGGAAAGAGTTCCTTACCTTGATAGTTTGATGAATAATCTCTTGAGATTTGTTAGTTGACAACGCTGTTCTCTTTGCGCAGTATAAATTTGCATTTTTGTCACTTGGCCGTCCAGAATATTTACAAGACGATGACGTTGTTGCCAGCCGTTTTCAGGTATGTGTATTCCAGGTGACATGTTGCTTTATAGCTAGAGCCTTGAGGTTCTACATTTTCGTTGGATTTAAATTTCTAAACTTTAGAATTCTGGACAAGACTAATTAAATATTGGTTTTGTTTTTTCAGAAAAAGGACACATACGGTGCTTGGGAATACTATCTGGGTTTGGAGCACAGTGATACTGCCCCTAAGCGAGCCCATCAAACTAACCAGGTATTTTATCGATGTCATCCTATTTCAGAATTTTGGATAATGACTGTCAGTGCGTTGCGAATTATTTTAATGGCTTACTCATCAAGAATGATGTTGAGATTTCTGTACGGTAAGTGGCCTCATTAGAGACACCATCTGAATATGGAACAGCTAGAATTACCATAATTATCGAAGCACCGAACTGTCACAAGCTTTCTTATGGAAATTGAGTTCTTTAAAGCAAGCAATGCGAGTTGAAGGATGTCTGATTTAAGTGATAGTCTTGTGTTGACATCTAGTTCCCTACGATTTCGACTTTGAAAATCTTCGGAATATTATTAGAATATATTGGAGATATAGATGACGTGCGTTGCAATTCCCTTTCGTTTGCTTACACTATTATCTAAAATTCTACCTCACATGGTTAGATCTCTAAAATGATTCAAATAAGCATCTGAGACAAGTATTATCCAAAACTACAATGAACGCATATCATTAGAGATTCAATTGATATGCGTTCATTGTAGCTATTCTGTTTATGCGTTAACCCCGAAATGCCCTAACTTACAATAGAAAGTGACATCTAGTAGTCAGTTACTGCAACTTGCAAAACATGTTTTTCATTTTAGAATGTAAGGTGTGATCCCTACTCTGTCGATATCATTATGAAGCAACCACGTTTGGCCATTTGGGCATTAGGGGTTAAAGTGAATCCAGGGTAAGATTGTGAAACTATGTCTTGTTTTGACTACACGTGTTGACCATGATCTGCAGATTCGCCACAACTTTGAGAAACCTGTGAAAATATACAATTGAGGAGTCTATTAATTAACTGTGAACGTGAGGGAGACGTGGATGGAGAGCATGAGCGATTTCAGGATTCTGCCCCTGCCACTAAGTTTTCCCATATTACGTTATGGTATTGATATGTATTTAGTGGAGAGGGTCTAGAAGGACAAGGGAGAGTTGGTTCACGCAAGGGTATGTTTTCAATGCCCATTTCATGCTCTATTTAGTTGGATGCAGGGTTTTTTGAAGCCAGGCAGTGCTTGTGCCTTCACTTCGGAGAGGGGGAAGGGGAGGGGAAAGGGGAGAGGAGGGGATTAGGGCCTTAGTCTAGGGGGTGTTCGGTTGTATAGAGAGAGAGATATCTGTCTTTTCAAATTTTCAGTTGTGCACTTCGTCCAACTATTACATTTAGAGATAAGTTGCTATTTTTGTTGCTGCATGGGTTGTTTTAAGTGGCCAATGCATGCTCTACTGAGCCGGATTCAAGAATTGATGCCAGGCGCCTGGTCCTGTCCGAATGGGAATATTCGTGCCAGGTTGTACATTGACGTATTCGTATGAAAGAAAAAATTCACCTTGGGCAATCCGGTTGGTTTATGTTTATGGATAAACTATAACTTCTGTGCGCTCAGTGAAACTTGAACACAACTTGAAATTCTATGCTTATTCTTTGTAATTTTGGATACCAATTTAAAGTTAAGAGATTCAATGTATTTATTCTGTACATTCAACTTTGTGAGAATCCACTTTTATGCAGCCCTGCTCTTGAACGATCTTTTAACGATAGAGCATACGAAACAACTTCACCGACCCACAAGTTGATGTCGTCTATGGATTCTGTACAAGGGTCTCACATGTGAACACTTTGTTGACATCGTTTTGTGACTTCGTTTTGGAAATTGCCCGTGAATGTGTTGAACTCGTTTCTTCAAGTTGGCAGGTTAGTTGTGTACGTTTGAAGGCCCGCCAGCGAAATGCCTGTCAAAATAAGGGCTGAAATGTAATTGCCTTTGAATATATGTTACAAATACTGGTCATGGTAAAGACTCATGGAAAGCAGGGTGTTTGACCATACGGTGGGAACACCTAAAACTGCCAATAAAAGCCGCATCTTCTCCTTAACCCGTAAAACTGAAATCTGGTGCTTGCAAAACCTAATCTAGTTGCTATTTTTGGTAGTTGCTATTTTTGGAAACATCTTCTTGTAGTCTAAATTAAGCATCAAAAAATCAATCTTAAAAAAAAAAATTAAAAAAAAAATTTAGTCTTCAAATACAAATTTTTATTTTTTATTTTTTTTGGGTCGATGACGTGGCAGTCTCTCGGCCACGTCAGACCGCCTTGCCGAACCTCGCCGAACCTGTTCCCTGCTGTGATAACTCGCAGTCTTCTTGACCCCTAAAAAAACATCTAATGTGTCCAGTAGGTGCACCCAAAACTGAACCCTGTGAAAATCAGCCCTGAGCCAACCAGATTTTCTTAAGTGTCCTTCACCTGTGTCAACAAATTATTTTCACACATGTGTCAAACACATTAACTACACTCTAGGGACATATTTGAGTGACTCTACACTCCATTGCAAGGTACAGGGACGGGAATGGGTGTTTCTCCCTTATGATTATTCTATTCCACATTTTATGTAAGGGTGTCCATTGCAATCTTGACTTTCCGTAGTGATGAGGACTTTTGGAAATGAGCATCAAATATACTAAATCTTGGAGAGAAAACCACACTAGAAATTCATTTAAGAAAATTGTAGAGTAGATTTTGAAAAGCCATAAATTGATTAGGGTTATACATATTAAGCCCTTTGACCTCATATTTTTTTGGTGACTTTTTAGATTTGACATGCCAAAAGGGGATCAAAAGACTTCAACTCACTTTTATAATTTTATGGATTCATGATCAAATTACCAAATTGCATGTAAGGTAGGAACACCCATAACCGTCACTGCACCCATAATTGGCAAGTAGAGTGCCCTTGAACTGTTTTTAAGAGTACCTCAAAACTATCACTCATTCTTAATTTTGATTGGTAGAATCTGAATTTTTTAGATTTTGTTGTGAGAATCAAGGTAGATTTACTAGAGTGCGGTATAGAGTGCCCTAGTTAGTTCAACTTTGAAAATTCATAGAAATTAGATGCTTTGTCCAAAAATTCTATTTTTTTTTTTGAAAATTCATGATTTTCAGTTGCTAATACTGTTAAAATACTTTTATCAAAAAAAGAGACCTTTAAGTCTACTGAATTTCTTATTTTGACGGTTATGGGTGTTCCTACCTTATTGTGTGATTCTAAAGTGCATGTAGGAGTGTGCTTGGATTTTTGGCCATGGCTCAATTAGGTCTATTTTGGGGCCCTAATGATGATTTTAAGGATGATTTTGTCACAAAATTAGACTTATGACTTCAATCAAGAAAATTGCAATTTCATTTAGGATTCTATATACTCCCTACTGACTAACTCTAGGTTTTTTTCTACCATTACAATGAAAAATTCTCATAGTATACTTATTTTTAATACTTTCAAAATTTGTAGTTTATTCATATGGAATTCAAAAAATGCATATTATGAGAATTTGGAATCATGTTTGATTTCAAATGAGAGTTAAAAAATATTTAGATAGTTTAACGTAAAAAAAGTGTTCAAATGCTTAATATTTGGATGATTTTAAATATAATTACCTTACTTATTATCTAAATTATAAATAGTGTTTAGAGAGAAATTGAGCCAACCAATCAATATTCATAGTTATGTATTATAAATTACTTTTTGTGGATATGATTAAGTTTTTCTTTCTACATGTACTTTGAATAATTTCTTTTCTAAGATTTTTTTTAGATTATTTGCCTAAAGTTTTGATGGTGATTGGAAGAAAGAACAATCATTTTTGGTAGATTTTTGCAAAACTTTAAGGATGGTTGCAAGAAAGGCTTCACATTTTATGTCTTATTTTGCCAAAACTCTAATTTTCAGGCTTAGTACTAGGAGTACTACAAGCACTTTGAAATAAATCAATCTTAGCTATTGATACAGAAAATTGATGGCTCAAAGTACCATTTTGAGTACTATGACTACTTATAAGTACTAAAACAATACTATTTGGAAAAAAAAATTGGTCAAAAAAAATAGATGTAAATTAAAAATAAATAAATAAATAACACTTCTAAAAATTGGCAATTCATGAAGACTTAATGGTGATTAGATTTCAGTGAAAAAATGAAATTGAAACCATCTTCAATATTTATGTAAGGGAGCCGTATTTACTGAAATATGAAGCCTATGATGAATTTTTAAATGCCCCTTTCTAAGCACATACCTCTCTAGTGTAGGAGTAAAACATACAAATTTCAAGTCCACATCATTAATTTTGGATGTTCCACAACATTACAAAACCCTAAACCGTAAGTGTGACAAATAAACTTAATTGAAATTTAATTAGAAAATATTTTTTTGATATTTCTAAAAAATAAAAGAAACTCATTACTATCAAGTTAGTCATCTTCAAATCTTCAATATCAACTCCTTCATGCTCTAAAAGTTATAACCAATGGAAATTCCATCAATTGAAATGTTATGCCAAATAGGATAGTCTTTTCTTACAATCACCAAAATTGGTTTTGTCTTCCACTATAAATTTTGAATTCTAAACCCAATGCCAAAAACAAAAAAATTATTTTTAGGTGTTGTGAATGTAATTCTATCCCTTATTTTAAAAATTTTAAGAAATAATTTTTATTTAAAATTCAATTTCTCTAATTTATCACATTTTTAGATTTAGAATTTTTAAATACAATTGACTTGTCTAAGTGAATGATTGATTTTTAGTTGATATTTTTGTAGTATACTCATATAGATATATAGTAGGCAGACATGACCTTACCAAAGTAGATCTAAAAATACATTATTTTATGTACTTCACATTTGTGCAAATATCCCTTGCATATATAGTTTTGAACAATAAAAATGGTTTTGACCTCATTTTTTTTGATGAAATCTCATCACTACCAAGTCTCATTTATTTAGATTATTTTTATTTCACTATGGTTGATTTATAAAAAAACAAAATGTTGAAATGTTGAAACTTTTCTACCCACAATTCTATGTGTCCCTAAAAAGGTGAATATCAATGGAATGGAAAGTTTGGTTGTAAAATGTAGAAAATCAACATAGCTATAATTTTTTTAATTTTGAAACAAAACAAGTAAAAATTATTGACTTGTTTTCTACATGCTCTTATTCTTCATACACCATTTGTGTTGTGTCCCCATTTTTATTTCTAATTGGTTGCTAGTTTTTTCCATGCAACTACAATGGATTGTGAACTTATGGTCGATCCAATCTTGAACAAACTATAGACACACTAAGGGATTGTTCAAGAGTCTAGATTGCGCTATCTGAACTATAAAAAGTGTCAAACTAATGGAATATTGCCATTTAAAAAAATTGTTATTGAAGCCTAAATAAAGCATTTAAGCAATAATCTAATTACATGTTAGTTTTTGGTAGGCATGAGAAACTAAGTAGGGTTGTATAAGGTTTTTTTAAGTATAGTATATTTAGTTTCTTCCCTAACACATGCATCATGTTCCTAGTAACAAAAAAATTTCACTAGTTTTGAAATAAATTTTCACAAAATTTTCACTCAAATTGGTCATCTCAATGCCCCATAGCGAGTGGATTTTCTTAAATTAATGGTATTACAATACTTTGGTACAACACCTCTTGTCAAATATTAAATGTATACTTATCCTTCATGTACATATCATTATATCACAATTTTTGGCATTGAAGTTGTCACTTTAACCCTTAAAGGATGGATTGGTGATAGTAAAAATCATCCATTTTGATATTGTGGACATCATTAGTTGAAAAGAACCCAATAGCAGTCATTGGAAGTTAAAGATGTAGAAGATCTTCCCTTTCCATACAAAATTATAAAGATGAATAGTTGCACTTTTGTCTCACACAAAAAGATTCTGTCATTCTTCAGACACTAAACGTCTGACTGTGTTATGGGTTAACGAAATTGACGTTTGACTTCATGTTTGAGCATATTATGCGGCTGATCGTGATTTCACGCTTCCTTTTTCGAATTCCCTATTTCTCTCCGAGTTTGCATTGGCCCCACGGCACACCGCTGTGAGCTCAAAGTACTGTCTCTTAAATTCCTTGTCTAAAATCAGGCCTCCAAGATTCCCTCGTGGTGACTAGTGCCGGCCTGTGAAGGAAGCGTGGAGGTCGATCGGGAAAGTCTAGCCCGTAGCAAGGAACATAACAGTAACCACATGAATGATCTTGACTGAGACGAATCAGTAAATGGAGAGAGGACATATCAATTCATCAAATAAACTGCAGCAAGTTCTCAGACGACCTCAGTGCGAGGCAAGATTTTTCAGTCGATCGATCTGTTTCCAGTAGTTCAGAGTCTGTGGGCTCCGAAGATCTGAAAATAATGCTTTCCCCTCGAGCTCCAACCGCCGATGCGGTGTAGTACATATATACAAGGGTCTCGGATAGCTGCAACAAGGTCAAGAGACCTCTAGCTCGTCTGCAAAAGTAAAGCAGACATTCAGCAGATCTCAAATGCTAACTCAAATTGCACCGTAACACTCTGTTGCAAAGGGGAATTTACAAGTACATCAATTGCTAATTTACATGGACTCATCCAATGATGAAAATCTTGCTCTCCTACCCGGAGGGAAGAAAGAGAGCTAGATCAGACAGTGTGATCCATCGATCTCTTGAAGCACTCCCTTGAATTGTCCCGAGTGACTCAAATGCTCTCCTCGATCTCTTATTGTTGATGCCGTGTAATCCATGGAGCTTAGCGGATTGGTGTTGGTCCAAGAGAGGTCGTCTTGAAGTGCGCTTATCGGAATGTAGTCAAATTGGGGTTTAGAGGGAGGCACCTCTGGAAGGGGCACGTCGTCATTGAGGATGAGGAGCACTTGGCGCATAGAGGGTCGCATGGTTGGACCAGGGTGAGAGCACAAAAGTCCTAAGCAAAGCACTTTGGTCATTTCATAAGTGTTGTACATCCCAGCCAGGTGCACATCTGTTGCATCGAGAATGCTTGAGTTCCCCCACAATTGCCACACATGTTCCACCAACAACTTCACCTCCCCATCTTCACGGTAGATGGGTTTCTTTCCGCATGCCACCTCCAACAAGAAAGCTCCAAAGCTATACACGTCCGTTTGCTCCGTTTGCTTTCCTGCCCATATCCAATTTGACCACCTACTTCATCCAAATTTCTACTATACATTGAATTCCATTTGATTAATTCTCATGTAGGTTATCATCCACTTATATGCCAATACTCACTAGCTTTTATGAAGATTCAAAATGAATGCCAATGATTGTGGCATCTTTTTATCAAATGGTTCATCTACCATCACGCTAGCAAACTAACAAATGTAAGGAAATATAAAATATAGAAATGAATGAAAATCCTAACTCTCTAAGCCAAATGACTATGAAATTTGTTCCTTGAAATTGGATGATCTTATAATATATACAAAGGAGTGCAATGCCCAAAGGAAAGACTTCTCAGCAACAAGAGATAACAAAAAAAGCTAAGACTAAAAAACTAATCAGACTGATGAAGTACAAAATTGACAATTGATAGTATTGCAACCTTCTTGCAGAACCATTCTAGACATGCTCATGTGGGACCTTGTAAAAAAATTTGGCATCGATGTGAAGTGCTCATGGTTTCTTTTTTTTTTTACCAAAAACAAGCATTAACTTTAAGTGAAAGCTCACAAAGACTCACCTGTGTGGAATAATTCTGGGGCAATGTAACCAAAAGTGCCTGCCACATTGGTGCTCTCTGGGGCCAATAAGCTGTGGTTATAAGAACGGGCCAAGCCAAAGTCCCCCAATCGTGCATTAAACTTGTCATCCAACATCACATTGGCTGCCTTCACATCACGATGGATGATGCGCTCTTCACACTCCGTGTGCAAATAAACCAATGCTGTGGCCACATCCACTACCACTTTGAACCTACAAGGAAGAATACCTTAGCTATAACTTGGTGGGTTAAAGCACGTGGCTAAAAACCATTGTGTTTGGAGTTAAAATACCTTGTCATTCACAACCATTTTCAAAGGGCTTTTTCAGGCCATAGAACAAAAATGTAATTTCAGTTCTCTCTTGTGCCAAACTCCACAATTTGTGCCAGAGCATTCTGCATGATTGTTGTTTAGGAGGCATAACTTCACTCATCGTATTGACAGTATGTATGTTGGAGTGTAAGCTACCGCAATCCTTGCAATTGGAAATTAGTGTAAGCCAAGTCCAGCAAAGTTCATAACTATTGCTCTCTTTCTCGACTCCACTCTCTCTGCTCTTATTCAAATAAAGAAGTTCTCAGCACGTTCTTTGCGCACCCATTAGATCACGCAACAGCTTCGAAAATGTTGGGCTAAGCTAAGTCTCAAATCTGAAGTGCGGCACTAGCTAAAGATCATCCTATGCCCCTACTCAGCATGAAGGTTACCCAGGCATGGAAAATCAAAACCAAAATAATCACTGCTTGGAACATATGTATGAATGGATGAGTACCGTACCTTCTCTCCCAAGGGAATCCAACGCCTTCCTCTTCCTCAACAACATCCAAGATGCGCTTCTCAGGTGCTTCCCTTGGTGCACTTGGCAAGTCCTCGACTGCTGTGGCGAACAGATGCTTGTCGAGGCTGCCTTGGGGCATGTAGTCGTACACCAGCAGCAGCTCGCCTCGCTCGTGGCACCAGCCCTGCAGACGCACCAAGTTGCGGTGCCGAATTTTGCCAATGATCATCACCTCCGCCATGAACTCACGCTCGCCTTGGCTGGACTCCGGCGCCACGCGCTTGACAGCCACGTCCTGTTGGTTGCCAGGCAGGAAGCCTTTGTACACACTCCCGAAGCCTCCTCGGCCGAGCGCTTGCTTGGGGTCGAAGTTCTTGGTGGCCATGGCCAGTTCCTTGTATGTGAACTTGTGCGGCTCCGCCACTCCCAGGTCATGGGCGTCAATGTTGAACCTCCATCCACGCCTCTCCACCCACCGACGGTAATAGAGGTGGAGCAGGCCGTAAAGGGAAGCCGTAGCGGTGAGAGACAGCAGAACCGACGTCAGCGTTACTTCAAATCGGTGCAACTCCATGAACGAGGGTTTATAGGTAGGTCTGCATCGCAATGAGGCACTCGGAGCAGCAGGCGAGGTGGACTTCGACGTCCTCAGACTCCAAGAATTAATATCTACGAAAGGCATTTCGAAATTCGAAAAAGGAACTGTCGAAGTGAAGCCGACGTACATCTGTTCAAGGAGTACATGGGAGAGATCGACCTTTTGGCTCAAGGAGTTATACAGGGCATTGCTGGTGTCAGGTCCGATCAGAATGGAGTCATTCGCCCACACCACGGCTGGGCCCGGGCGCTCTTCATCGCGCACAGGACAGCTGAATGGACTGACATCCGCCGCGGTTACACTGAGAATCTGCGATGAACCATCGTAATCGATCCACACTTGCAAATCCCAAGACTCTCGACTGATGTCCCGTGGTCCCTCGAGGAGAACGGAACCGTTTGAATTCATGCTGTTGATATTGATCCCGATGTGAAACCCGTCCTCGGGGTCGGCGAACTGGGGGCTACTTCGTAAGTCAAATTCGACTGCAAAAGTGTGCGATTGAGGGTCACCATTGGATGTGGCATTGAGCAAGCCCAGGTAGCCTCCATCGCCGCCAGCGGTTCTGTTGTTGTCTGGAAGTATGGCGAAGGTGAATCCTTCCGGAATGTTGCGAGCGGATCCTCCATAGCCAAGCTGCCTCCGAGTGAACCTGCCTAGACCAATGGAGACGATGAATTTCGCGCGGAAGGAGAACACGGGGCCGGCGGGGTTCTCCTTGAACCGGATCGGCATATCTGGAAGGAAAACCCTCATGGCATCATGATCTGTACCCGAGGAGTAAGGCATACGAAGCATGTTGAACCCAGTCCCTTCGGGACTCACTAAGTCGACGAAGGGTTGAGTGGCTGCGGTAGCGTACTTCTTCCGCAGCAACAGTACAACCCAAACCAGCACCACACGACTGATGCATTGGAGGACACGCCCCATGATTTAACTTACTTGCTTGCAACTTGCTAGACTTAAGTTAGCGGCCTTGTCCAGGGAGCATTCGAGGCGCACCAGAATTTGACTTCCGAGGGATGAAGGCATGCACACGCGCCGCAGCTAGCTAGATCGCACGCAGCTAGTTCGATTTGATTTGTTACTCCAACTAGCTACTTCATTACTGATAGATCAGAATTCCCCGTCAGATCCACCGAAGAGCTAGGACGTCACGTAATCAAGTCGCAAGGCAGCATCATAATTTATTTCAGAATAAAAGTTTCGCTCAAAATTAATCATCTGTTGTCTACTCTCGTGATCGATGCTGCATAAGAAATATGGAACCGGCAGAGAAATGATCTCAGCTCATCACAAATAGATGAGAGAGAGCAGCAAGCTGCAGGTCGTTCTTCGTGACTTACGCACGAGTTACGCACACAAACTGCAGCTAACGTGAGCGCAATTTGCATTCTTGCGCGTCAACGAGCTGCGAGGAGAGAGACGATCAAACAGAGGGAGGGGTCCAGGGTCAGTCTACGCTGAGGATCTAGAATCAACAGCGTCCAAAGGCGAAATTTATTTCAAATGTGCAAAATTAGAGATCGACAGCCCGTGGTTTAGTTTTGGTGGTAGGTTTTTCCATGGGGTGGCAGGTAATTGTCAGGCCGGGGATAGGATAGTCTAATTATCCCCAAGTTAACCCTTAATTCGCTACGTTCGTCTGCTGGTTGCAACTGAACTCGGTTTCTGTTTCGAACATAAAGCCAGCCAGGTTCAGGCGGCACGCTTCTTCAAACTCCTAACTCCAAACGCTGTGTAAACTATAACGCGCAAGAAGATTCTGGGAAATCCTGGAACAATCAGCCCATGAAGAACGGAACTTCCTTCGCAATGCTGGGAATACGTACCGGTATGTCCAGGAACGCGGAAACCATTGTACCCCAAGGACGGTGGCGAATTATGGAGCCTGGCAAGACGTACCAGTGCGGGGTCGTGCATGAAAGGTAGCGCGCAGTCACACATAGTTGGTAGCAGGCTAGCAGCCCCTTTTCTTTGGTGGTGAAATTTAGACCAAGTGGCGACTAAGGTAGGTACACCCAAAAGTGCCACGTTCCTAAAAGCGCCATCTACAGCATGCATACATTTCCAAAATCAGTCATGTTCACAGACTGTAGATGGCGCTTTCAGAAACAGACTTTAACCGTTAATAACTTTTGCATACGGTATCCAAATCCTACGTTCTTTGATGCGTTGGAATGTGCTTTCACTTGCCAACAAGACTGTATGAAAATTTGAACAGCCTAATCACAGTAACTAGGTGCAATATGAATAAGTGGTGTTTTTAGGTGTATCCACCTTAGTAGTTTTGATGTGGTGACAAATAGGATCCATTTGAGTATTTATGGATGAAAATGTTTGGCAAATATTATGGTTTCATGATAGAATCTTCACTCCTTCAATTTGCTAAAGGATCATGGCCATTTTCCTATCTATAACCATTCAAAACTATTATGTCTATTGCAAAGGGAAAATAAATAAATAATTTGGGGTTTTTTGCATATTTAATCATAGGATTTTATACTAAACTAATACAAGAATTTGTGGAAGAAATTTCAAAAGTTTTGACCAAACAGATTGTAAGATATTTGCATTTAAAGAGAAGAAAATTAGGTTTTTTTACCTTACTTGACTAGATTCTTTGGCTTTAAATCTACTCAACTTCAAATTTTTGCACTACTAATTTCGATTTTCTTATTGTTTAAGTTGGATGGTTGAGTTGAAAATCTAGAAAAAAAAATTTAGGATAAATGAACTTTATTTTATTTTATTAAAAATTAAGTAGAGTTGTAGAGGTAGGTTCAAGATTGAAGCAAAAATTAAATTTTTTGCCGTAACTTTTGCTTTAAAGGTATCAATCAAAATAAGAATTATATATCTACAAAGCTCTCACACAGTCGCACATCTTCAAAAAGTTTCAAAAATATTCACTTTGATTCAAGACAGGAAGAATCTACATAACCTATCTAGACCCAAATTGTTTTTTAAGGGGCCAAATGGTCTTTCAAGAGTCAAAGTTTTATGGGTAATTTAAGCAAAGACAAACTTTATATTGTAAAAAATCTAGAAATATCTACAAAGCACTAAATATTTTTTAGGCAACCCAACCTTTTGAGTGGGTACTAATTTGGCAACATGTTCTTTACAATCATTGAAAATATAGCTTTTGGCACTAATACAAACATAGGAATTGAGGTGACATAAATTATACAAATAGCAAGCATGCAATTTACATCAACAATGGGCAAGGTAAAAATAATTTTTATTATCTTGATTTATATAAATAGGTCATGTTGGGACCCTATCACTTCTAGGAAATCTTTTCATTAAGCAGGGATGTGAAGAAGTAGTCAACTTGCGATACCTTTAAAAGCATAGACTATATTAACAAGTCACACCTACAATAATTGGTCATAGGCATCATTATATGTTCATGTAAAAATTTCTCAAGAATAAATATTTCATAAGTATATATGTAGATAATGAGTTGCAAGTGCATGTCTAGAGTTCCAAACAAAATTGATCTAGTCCTTCCCAGAATCTACAAGAACTATTTTGTGCTATGATTTCTATATCATGCCCTCCTTTTTCTAGACACTCTTGATCCCACACCTTTTGTCAATTCAATTCAAATTTTTGGATTCAATGTTTGACCATTTGGTGTTATTAACTTGTAAGGGTTTAAAGAAAGCTTTTAGATTGTCATTAACAACCAAGGCAATATAGTCCATGAATTTTTCTTATTTGGCAATATGAAATGTCATGGAATAATCCTTTAAAGACATTGCAAGCCCCATCAAAATTTTGAAAGTCCAAACTTGAATTTTCACATGGTTCTCAACTTTAAATATTTTAAAGCTTAACTACAAAAATGTAGCTCCAATCTTTTATCTTTTGTTCCATTTAGAATTTTTTTTCAAAATTTTCAAAGTTTTCATTTTTGTGATACTAGATGTTGGTCATGATTGAAGCCCAACTTTGGCCTTTCAAAATTCATAGTAATTTCTATTCAAGAAATAAAATTACCAATTCTTTTGGAATCTTCATCATTTTTGTAAATGCACCTCTAAAAATATTTGCTTTTGCCTTGCTCTACCAAGCCTATGACCAGCTGTCAGCCCCGGAACGTCACACCGTGACGTGTTGCCGCAAGATTCCGTTCAAGAGATTCCGTTCAAGTCAAGAAGTTGGGGGCGACTGTCGGAGGCAGGTCGGCGACCGGTGGTCGTGAGTGAATGCGCGTCAGTCGGAGACCCGGAGTGGAACGGATTCACCCACGACCTGAGTGAACGGACAGCTCCCCGGGTTGCAGGGCCGGAGCGAAGATGCTCAGAAGCCGGCTTCTCGTTGGTGGGTGGGAGCTTCCGTCCAGCTTCCGTCCAGGGACTTCGTCTGAGCTCCCGCAATTGGGAGGACGTTACGAAGAGGACGTTGCCTGCCACCAGTGGCTGCAGCATGAATTTATCCCACTCCGTGAATTTATTCCAGAACAATTGAAAGAATTTGCCCTGAAGTCCCGAAGTCTTTTTTTTTTCCAAAAAGAACTAATCACTACCATTTCATTTTAAAAAGAAGAAAACTTAATTTAATATTTTAAAAAAAGAATCTAAGCATAAGATTTTGCACTTCACTTGTCTAGGATTATGTGATAAAAATTTCATGAAGTTTGATATTACAAACTGAAAGATACTAGCATTCAAAGTTGGAAAAATAAACAAATTTTGGACATTGACTTGCAATTTCAGATTGCTTTAACCACCATTTATAAAAAGTTTTTGTAATTCAAAATTTGAATTAAAGATTTTATATGTTGAAGGATTGAGTTGAAAGTCTAGATTAATTTTTTTCCAAAAAACATACACTTGGTTTTCATTCTTTAAAAATTTGTTAACTAAAGTAGAAGTAGGTCTAAGATTGAAGAAAGAACTAAAATTGTAAATAGCTCTAAAATGGGAGTGAAACACAATGATTTAAACCTTAAAGGACCAAGCTAGCAACATATTAATTTTGGGCAATTCGCCATAGATAGAGTTTTGTTTTGATTTTCTTTGAGATTTTCACACAATGTGTGTCCAAGGAGTAGCTTTAAGGCCCAACAATTTTCATAACTTTTGACTACATAGTTAAAAAGTTATTGCATAATGTCATTTTCATTTGATAGTAGGCAATTTTGAGTAATTAACTCAAAAAGCATTTAAAAGTAAGTCTATCTATCTATCTATCTATCTATCTATCTATCTATCTATCTATCTATCTATCTATCTATCTATCTATCTGTTTGTGTGGTTAGCTTTAAATCATTCCATGATGATTAATGAGATGAAAGTTATGAGAAGTTTTAGTTTATAAATAAAAATGGTTTTTAGAAACTCTATGATTTTTAATTGTTTAATTCTTATAGAGCATATTTAGAAAGGACTTGTTGATTATGTTGTTGTGATCTAGAAATGCTTTCAAGCTTCAATTACCTAGGCACTAGCCTCCACCAATGAGGCCCTTACAAAATTTGTTGCTCAATGGGTCAATTTTCTAAGCATGAGTGGATGTGTGTGAGGCAGTGACTGCCTCTTTTGAACTCATTGTCATTGTGACAAACTGTGTCACAATGAGCTCAAAAACTAAAAAAATTTAAAATTAAAAAAAAAAATTTGCACCTCCCCCTCATCCCCTCCCAATCTGATTTAATGATTTAAACATTAAATTTTAAATATTAATATTTTCAAGCCCCCTCCCCTCCCAAATTGATATAAATGTTAAATTTTGAATTTTCAAATTTTTTTAATTTGTAAATCCCCCCTCCCCCCACCCCCTCTTATAATTCTCAGAGGGTGGGGTTGGAGACAAAGGATATGGGATAAAGGATTCAGTATACAATATTTTGTATTTGTATACCCGTATACCGTATTTGTATTCATCATATCTATATTCAATACTAGTATCCGTATTACGTATTAGTACTCTGTATCCCTATACAGTATCCCTATACTGTATCAGTATTCAATTTCCGTATTCAGTATCCGTATTGGTATGCGGTATCAGTATCTGACGGTTGTTGATTTTTCGTGGAGGGGGGTTGGGATTTTTTTAATTCAAATCCAACGGCTACTGATTTTTCTGATGAGGGGGGGGGGTGGGAAAATTAATCACATCACAGTGACTGCCTCTTTTCGTCACATTGTCACATTGTGAGAGGAGCTTAACTCTTAAAAGGATAGGCTAGTTACCATGAAAATCATCCTTTTGGTACATGTGAATCATTTGCTTACAAAAAATCAAAAGCACTCATTAGAGATAAAACTATTGTGCAAGACATCATTTTTTAATACAAAATTTAACAATGAACATTTGTACATCTTTATACATAATAAGATTCTCTTTGGCATCCATCACATACTAAAACAAACACAATGTTGTTCATAGATTAAAAAGGTTTGTCTTCACTCATTGCAAAATCCATTAATTGTACATCTTCCAATCCCCTGATCCCCTCCCTTCTTCCCAAAATACACATCAATTTATTAGTGTGGAACAATGATTTAATTTGAGTACTCCACCAAAGCCATTTTGGCTCTAAAATGAACTTATTGAGCAACTTTGAATGAATCCTCCTTCATATTAAATAACAAACAATCAAAACAAGTGTGGTTTTGATTTTCTACACTTATAGGATACACGAGAAAAAAATCCAAGAAAATTGAAGTCTTTTAAGGATTTTTAAAGGAATTTTGTTGTCCAAAAAATAGAATGTGTGTCAACTCCACAAAAACATTCCAAAATTTTATTTAAAATATCAAATGATGTCATTATAGTACCATTTTTGTAAATGAAGTGTATTAAGATATATATACTTCTTGAAATGATGAATTTAAAGGATTAAAATTCTTATTTATTTGATGATGTTATACTTGCAAATATTGATTTTAGGTAGTTTTCTCATGAGGTATAAAAATATGTTAAACATGTGTTTAGATAAAAAATTTGTAGTCCATGACGGGTATTTTTTTCCTAGCAATTTGGTATAAAATTGCACCAAATTTTTTGGCTTGGCACCAAGCCTATAGGAAAAAAATAGTAAAATTTTGGATGAAATTGCCATTGAAATTCAATTTTTTTTTAAATAGTGGATGAAATTGCCAAATAATGGATGAAAATAGAATGTTAGATATGTATTATGTACTAATATGTTATTTTCTATCCTAGATAATTATGGATTAATATTGAGAATTGGAGCTCTACAATAAAATGAAATATCGCCACTTTAACACTTCACAAGAAATGAAAAAAACAAACAAAAAAAACTAGTCCACAATCACCTTAAACTACTCCAAGTGATAGAATAGGTAGTAGGGACTTCCATTGGAATCCAATTCAACTCTCTATACTGACATTGCTTGCATAGGGGCGCTTTGTGCCAATGCACGAGGAGAAGGTGTACCTCCACTTGTTTTTTATGAGGATATCTAAGGTGAGTAATTCCCAGGCTATTCTGCTAGATTGCCTTGGTAGTTATCTCTTATTAATTGAGTTGCAGCCTTTGAAGGTCGTATGATTCAAAAAAAAATTCAATTAAAAAAAAAATTCTTTTGTATAAATTGAAGCATTTCATTCTACATAGGTGCACATTTTTTATTTTATTTATTTTAGAATCAAATCTAGTTACATATATTGGATAAATTGGTCAATAAAGTCTCTTTTACTTGTACCAAAAAATACATGAAAAAGCATTTTTAACTTAATTGGTGTTTTCAAGTAAAAAGTGAAGCTCACTTTATCTACATGGGATGGTGTGAGGTCTTACAATCCATGTGGGATATAGTAAGAGTGAATTAGTGTGAGCTCCCACTATTTCACGCTTTTACTATATTCCACATAGATTGTAAGACCGCCTACCACCCCATGTGGATATAGAATAAACTACCCCATTGTGATTAAAATTGGACAAAGCCCATTATGGGCAAAATTGAAATGGTGGTATACATTCAAGTTTTCTATTGTATACCACCATTACAATTTTGCCTATAATAGGCTTGCTTTAATTTTGACCACAATGGAGTAGTTTACTTTAGTGAGTTTTTTTTCTCCATTGGCAATTCAAACTGAGTTGACAATACTTCTAAGGCAACTAAGGTAATATTTTTCACTCATTTGAAGACTAATAAGAATTGAGACAATCCTCAAAAAAGTGAAATTCAAATTGTTTATGGTTTAATTTTAAAACAAAATATACTAATTTTTTTATCATTGGATTTGTCCCTCTTGGCATGCTTCTACCATTGTTTTGTTGTGGGGAAGGTGACCACTACACAGGACACTAACTTCGTTCCACGAAGTGGGACCAGCGGGATAAAACTCAAGTTACTCAGGGTAAAAGTGAAAAAGCCTCTTAGTTTTGTGCCATGTTTTGGGGCATGTTTAAGGCCCTCCCTAGCTAATTTGGGGTCCCTAACTCCAAATATGAATTCAAAATTTGAAAAAATAAAAGTTTGAAAAAAATAAAAATTTAGCATTTATCCTTGGGATAAATCCAACCCGCTAGTCTCACTTTGTGGGACAAAGTTAGCATCCCGTGACCACCACACTTCTTGACCACATTTGAAAAGTACGCCTAAGTGATGGCTTTTGCACATCTCTCATGTGCCAATAGTGAAGATGCTCTTATATTTGGAGCATCTGATTTAGCAACATCCTTTAGTTGCCCTTAATGCTACGTGCAGTAGTAAGCAGAGAGAAATTAACCCCTAAAGAACCAAAGAACTCACTTTGGGCTTTTTGAAAACTTGGCCAGGTTGTATTGACTATATGATTTAGAATTTTCTCATAAATTTTGTAGAATAGATGCCACTCATCATAATCTACATGTGAAGCTTTGTTTCATGTCGTTCCAACAAATATTGTAATTTAAGTTAGAACACTTTTTTCAATTTAAATGTCAAACGGGGCACTAAAAAATATTTTCTAAAAATGTAAAAATCAATTTTTTGAAATTGTATAGATTGATACCTACTTCCAAAAAATTGAACCATTCAATTCCAAATAATGAGGTAAAAGTTATAAAGAGTTTTAGTTTGTGGACAATATTCTTAAATTCAAAATATTCAAAGGATACTTGTTGTTTATTATAACATTTCTACCATTGGAATCAACAATTCTCAATTTTTTTCAAAAGTTATTAGCATATTAGTTTTATCTATCATTCAATAACACTTTTTACTTTACAATTTTCAAAAAATTGAATATGAAATTTTTTGTATATGTTTTCAATCCATTTCCCAACATATTGAATAAAATGCACAAGTTGTAGGACATATATTTTTTTTCCTAAAAATGTTGAAAGACCAAACTTCACCTTTTGAAAGAGCTAAAAAAGCCTACATTTTGAAGTTTAGGCACATTGAACTTGCAATTTGGTGAAGATATTCATTCTAAAATTTTGGGATGTACCTCAGCAAGTTAACCAAAGGACCCTACAGTTTAAATTGTTAAAAAACAAATATTGACAAAGATTTTGCCCTTCATTTGAGGGTGAGTATTTTGAAGCAACTTTGGGACTGTAAATGCATTGGTCCTTTAGGGGTTCAAGGAGGGTTGAAACCTGTTCTAGGGTGGAGATTTTTACTAATAAAACACCATAAGGCTGGAAACAATTGCCCGAAGGCTGAGTACAAAGCGCATGGAGGCAGGGAACAAAACACCCGAAGGCCAGGCAAAGGCCATCCGAAGGCATAAAAACTTTAGGGATTCAAGGAGGTCAAATCTGACATTAGTTTCTTCCATGTTCATGGCTTGTTGAAATGTACTTACTTTCCCATTTTCAAGTACTTGTTTTAGTCCACACTTGCCACCAGCCCTTTTTTTTCCGGCACTGTGTGGCCAGATTGCACTATTTCAAAAAAATGTCTTTTTTTGCCAGATAAAAGTAATCTTTTTTTGCTAAATTTTTTTCGGTTCTCTTTAAAATATGGATGAAGTTGTCAAATGTGGATGAAAAAGTGTATGAATATGATGAAAAAGTGTTTTTAAGTCCAAAAGATGGATGAATGTAGAAATACAATGCTTTACCAAATTTGAAGTGATCACCATCTTGGCACTTTCTCAAAAAGTAAAAAAAAAGGGTTGCTTGCCACTCTCAAGGTTAGTGAATGATTTAGAAGCAGGCTATCCAGAGCTCAACAAATTTAACCCTTAAAGGACAAACCTATCACCACTGGTTTCAAGCCACCTTGCCCGTCACTCAATTTGTTACCATTTTGGAAGCATATATGTCTGAAATTATTTTATTTTATTTTTCAGAGATGAAAGTACAAGTCTTCTATACTTCACAAAAAAATTTAGATTTTTTTGAGGAAAATTGATTTTTATGAAATTTTTTGAAGAAAAAGTGAAGAAAAAATCATATCAAATAGAAATTTATCTCAAAAAATCTGAAAATTTCACCATGAGTGTAAATTATAGTGACAAACATCATGGTGGAAATTCAATTTCCGTGTACTTCTCTAAATAGGATGCAATGAACATTAAAAGTGCAACCAAAGTTCAAAATACAATAAAAATTTTAATTTAAATTTTTTTTCCAAATTTTCAAATGGAGTAGAAACTAGAGTAGAGGACCTTCATTTCATAAGTTGGACTCTAACTCAAATAATGTCATTTTCAAAGAGAAATGTCAGATTTAGTCAATTTCTCAAAATACACTAAAATGGCAAATTTTGCCATCCAGTTTCTTTGATTACTTGTCAACTACATGAAAACAAACATTACATAGACTAGAAACTCAATTGGAGTCTCTTTACAACTCAACATGAACGGTCATTAAAAGAAAGTGAATGAAAAACTACTGTTGAGGTCCTCTTCTGACCCTGTGAAGTCAGCCTAACACCACACAATGGCACTGGCATCACTTAGGGGTTAAGTGCGTCAGGCTGAGGGGTATTTTTCTAGTGCCAATGGACTGATTGTCTAGGCAGCAGGCTCCCATTGCACCCACACAAGGCATTCCTCATCATCCCAGCATGGCTCTTTCCAGTGCAGCAGTGAGTCTAAAGCCTAATTTATGATGCTCATGATGCCATATATCATACTCAACCAAATTCCTTGAATTTTATGAATCCCTGGATGCACAGTTAGGCACACAGTTAAGGTGGGTACACTCAAAAGCGCCACTTATTCATACTGTGCCTAGTTACTGTTATTAGCTTGTTCAGATTTTCATGCAGTCTTGTTGGTAGGTGAAAGCATGTTCCAACGCTCCAAAGAATGCAGGATTTGGATACCGTATGTAAAAGTTATTAATGATCAAAGTCTGTTTCTGAAAGTGCCATCTATAATCTGTGAACATGACTGATTTTGGAAATGCATGTGCACTGTAGATGGCACTTTTAGGAACGTGGCGCTTTTAAGTGTACCTTCCTTATAGCATCCCCATTGCATTTCTTAGGAAGAGGCTCGAGAAGGTTGCATTTGATGTGGGGAAAGAAGGCGGCCAGAGTGTCTGGAGTCAGGCTGCCCCACTCCGGACTCAAGGAAACAGATGGGATTTAAAAATAGCCTTCGCCATGATATAAGGTAAGAGGTCCTATAATGGACCATCTAAGGGCTGAAACAGAATTTCAGGGAGGTAAAACCTCTAAAAATATTTTTCAGCAAATTTTCCTTGAAAAACAAGTAGAATTGACATCTAACCCAAGTTGTTTCATATTATTCTGAGCTTTTTTGAATTAGTTATCAAATTTTGAAGTTGAAAGAGCATAGGGTTGTAAAATGGTGCCCTAGTTACAATGTACACTGTTAGTACACTGCTGAAGGCTATGAAAAAGCAACATATACAACTACTGTACATTTAAGATAGGGCACCATTTTAGAACCCGCTCCATTTAAGAGCCTTCTACCTTATCTCTTGTCAGGTTGGCATGGGTGTGGGTTTCAGTGTCTGGGCCCTCTTATCCGTCCTCTTCAGGAGGGAGCTCCAGTCTAGCGATGCTTCCTCTGACCTCCGTCAATGCAATGCTCCAATCCTTGAATTTTGAACTTTCAAAAGTAAAGACAAAAGTCATGGATCTTACTCTGGGAACAGAAGAGAGCCATAATACATGCCGTGTGCGGTCCCCCACTCTCCATTTCTCCGTCTCCCTGGGAAAATTGGCAGTGGCTAGGTTTTTCATAAGTCTTGTCTTGCGTGCAATGGGGAACTCATTATTGCCTAGCCCGCCTATATACCCAGTTTATGTTATTAGTTGGACAGGGATGGGGATGCTCTTATACTTTGGATAGCTGTTTTGGGACCCTCCAAACTATTGACTTTTCCTTTTCCAACCCCCTAAATAAGGTAACTACACCCCGGGGAGATCACTCCTTGTAATTTTAAGTATACATGTGCGTGAACAGGGTATTTAACATGGGACTATTTACCTTCATTATAGTAATTAAGTTGATCATATTTTTATATATAAAGATATCAAGGGCATATTTTTAATATCCTATGATTTTTTATAAATTCATTCATATGATTTTATAGTTGGGCTATCTTATATACAAAACTTACATGTCTAATTTGTTTATACCTATATACAATACAAACTATAAAACTAGTGTCTTATGTGTACACTTCTTTTTTATATATGCACTACTTGTATGGTAGTACAATTTCAAATGACAAATAAAAGTGTGAAATGAAACATTAATTTTAAATATTTTGAAATTCTATACCATGTATTGTAGACAACCTAACATGGTGAATAACAAACAACATCATAAATGTATTAAATATAGTTATGATGCTAAAACTAAGAAAAACACCAATACTAGCAATATAACATTAACAACATCAGAAATTGACATTCTCAAAGTAGTGTAGATTAACACCTGAATATGACCTCTATTATAACATAGAGACTGTATGTTTTATTTATATATATGCATTTGCAATGATTTGAATTTAGAATCAAAAATTAAAAGAGTGTTCATAAAACACTAGTAAAAAGAAGATGATTCTAAACATTTATAAGCACATGTACAAGTAGTTGAGGCAAATCTAGAGTTTATAGTGTCAAAGCATAGGAAAGATTCTATAAAATTCTTGTAGATCAACAAGTTTTGTAGATCAATAATTGCTCTAGATAAATAGCTCCACCAAAAATAGCAATCGCCTTGCAACCTCAAACTCTTAAAACAACAAAAGAAAGTAGAAAAAATCACAGCTTGAAACCCTATTTGCCTTACAAAAAAATGCATCAAAGGTGTGAGACAACAATTGCAATGTTTTCAGCAACCCTAGCCGCACAAGAGTAAAGGTAAGTTATCCCAAACCCTATAACTATTTCTCAATAGGTATTTCGTATGAACACAAATTGGCCCTATAGTACAACTTCATTGAAAATTTATAGCTCAACTCTCTTGTCTTGAAACGATAGATTCTTACATCAATTAACTTACATGCTGTCACATTGTTGGTATACTTAAGAAAAGATTGGTATATACAAGCTAACATTATTTGACAACTACAACAAATGTGAAGAAAAATATCCTTAAATTTACTAGATTATATAAGTTTTATCATTTACTTAAAAGAATTTGTATACATCTATACTCATTGTACTACAAAAAATTTGTATGGACCCTATTAGTAAAGGCTAATTTATTAATAAAAAATCCTACCAAATGATGTTTTTACATAGCCTAATTTATATATAATAGGGTATGTGGCATTTCAAGGACCCTTATAGTAGCCCTATATATTATATAAAATTTATCTCCTTTGAATTAAATGAACCCTATCTTTTAATTCTCATAGTTTTCTAAAAATCACGAGTTATCTCCCTGAGAACTACACCTAAAATCACACAAATAAGAAATTCACTATAGTTCCCATTGTTGTATTGGAAAACTTCCTATAGACTCATGTTGTTAGTGAAGAGGAGATTCTAAATTTTCTAGGTACATTTTTTAGACACCATATGAATAAACTACAAATTTTCAAAGTGCTAAAGATAAGTGTTTTTTGAAAGCAATCATAGACTCTTGTGAATAGTGAGAATATATTTTAGGCAAGAATATCTAATGTGAAATTTTAGAAAGCATGCAATTTTAGGTGTAGGTACCTTACACAATATCTTATAATTACAATAGAACCTCTCTAGTTCAATAGGTTTGGAATCAATCTGACAACAATAAATTTTAGAGGTTGACAACAATGTGTTTTTTGGAGTGTTATTTTGCTAATAGCAATGCAATTTTCTTGAAGGAATAGTAGGCAAGTATATTTTTCTATATTGAATGGATGGAATCATTGATTTTCTACTAATTTAGAGACTAATATCACTCTTTTTGGATGAATAAATTTCAAATTTCATTCTCCTCTTGCATGTTTCATTCATTTACATAAATGAAAACAATTGCATCACTCTAATAAATATTGTGTTCACATTGCATTTTGCACCACCCAAAATAAATGAAAAGAATGTGCTTGACTACCAACCAATCCCTTTTTTTAAGACAAAATTGGCCATATAGTACCAAAAGAAAATTAACGATGAATAATAGTATGTTTTTTTTTTATGAAAACACTTTGAAAATGTTGCTAGCTAGCCTACCCCACTTAAGTGCAAGCAATGAGATGGCACCATGGTAGAAGGTTCTTGTGAGATTCTAAGCACAACATTTCAAATGTAGCTAGTACCATAGAGGGCCACGTGGAATTGCCTCATGGGCCTTTTTGAAGCTAAGGCTTGAAATTCATTGCCAAAACTACAAGCTCCCTAAGATATTGTTCACTATATCAACTTGTACCATTGTCACGGGTTAGCCTTAATTCCCACTCTTTCACCTCATCAGTAGCCTTCACTTCTATTTTGTTGCCATTCTCTTTTTCTCATTCAACACTACTACTTTGATTTTAATTGCATGATTATTTTCCCTAAAGGTCAAAAGATATGGAGGATTTGATACAATTTAGCCTTGTTTCAAAAAAACATTGAACAATTAGAATTTGTAAATGCAGTTTTAGTTTTTGAACTGTACTTTGTTTAAAACTTCAAAACATACATGGTCTGGGAGTATTGTGGATGTAATGCATATTTAGGAATGGTTGTTTTCCTTCTTCATAGATGTGTGAGTCATTGGCTATGTTCTTTTCTATTTTTGCTTTCAACTACTTCCTATTATTCTTCAATATGTCTTAAAAGGTTGAACAATTCCACTCCACTTCTTTTAATACTGCTCTCATGGGATAAACATCCATTTATACCTTGTGAAGGTTCATGACTTTGTTGAAATGAAGGAGTTTTGAAATGGTAGTCTAATTGTTGATTTCTAATTGTTTCATACGATTGCTTACACTTGCTCAAATGTCAAATGTTGTGGTTGTTGAAGAGTTAGTACTCTAAAAGTTGGAATGATTTAAGACTACATACTTGTACCTAATATGACTTTATTCAATCAAGATTTTGTTTTTGGGTGATTGCAAGAAACACTTGTATTGTTTGTTTCTTTTTTAAAAGTATTGTGGTTTCTTTTTATCTAAAGCGTTTTAAAACCAAAAAAGTAATTTTTTTAAAATTCAAAAATATAGAATATGTATATACCTTCAAGGAAAAGATATCCAAAGAAAGAAAAGTATAGAAAATTTTTCTTAGTAGTAGAACTAGAAAAGTGCAAATACTCAAGAAAATAAGTACTTTGATTTTATAATTTATAAAAGATAAAAATTATTTTCAATAAAAACTCTAATTTTTTTTCATTTGCAACAATTCTATAGGGATGGTCATTTACAAAAACACAAAAACAATATATTATAAGTTTCAAATTGCAAATAAAAGAAGTTTAATTTATGAACTTTCACATGACATTAAATTAACAATGTGACGAAAAGTGGCTATCACAGTTTTTTATTAATTTTCCTACCCCCTCCCTCATCAGAAAAATCAGCACCCATTGGATTTGAATTTTAAAAAATCCCACCCCCCCCTCCAAGAAAAATCAACAACCATCGGATATCGATACGGTACACGATATGGTACATGATACGGGTACATTATATGGTACAGAGTACGAGTACGAATACAATATATGGGTACTGATACTGAATGTCATTTATCCCATATTCTTTGTCTCCCAACCTACCCTCTTAGAATTATAAGAGGGTGGGGGGAGGGGGGATCTACAAGTTAAAACAATTTAAAATTTTAAAATTTAATACTTATATCAGATTGGGTGGGGAGGGGGGTTAAAAAAATTTAAAATTTAATGTTTAAATCTGATTTGGGGCGTAGGGGGTGCATCAATTTTTAAATTTTTTTAGTTTTTGAGCTCATTGTGATATAGTTTGTCACAATGACAATGAGCTCAAAAGAGGTAGTCATTGCCTCAGTCACAACTATATTTGAAATTCTTGTAGACAATAGTTATAAATATACTAAACAACTATTTCTTCCAAATTTCAATTCCAAATTCATTTTTTTGGGTACTAAATTGTTCAACAATCCCACAAATTGGCAAATGTGGTATAAAATTGGGGGCTATTTTTAAGTAGTAAAATAATTTCAAAAACTTCTAGAAAAAATAGACAAGATGTATAATAATTATGAGTACCTCAGTTACAAACCTTGAGCAGTTTGGAGCCAAAATGCAAAAGTTATGGAAATAATAACATACTTGTGTGCATGGTGTGACATGAAAATAGTACAAATGTTTTTTGAAATCATCCTTTTGGATTTTGTAAGTGTGTAGCTATGTCAATATTTATTGTCAATATGGACACAGATTTTTAGGTTTCAATATTTTTACTCAAGAGAGATTTGATGTCCTTTAATGTAAAGCATGCTATCCAAAGTTGGAAGTGTAGTTGATTTTTGTCATATATTTGATTATGGTACTTATGTTTTAAATGGGATTTAGTGTAATTTTCTATTTCTCTAGGGTGATTGCAAGAAACACTTGTCCTATTTTGTCTCATGTTGCATGTTGATCTATTTTTTGGCCATAAATTTTGTGTTTTGACTCCAATTGACTCAAGATTAATAGGAAAGGTACTCGTAACTATCATAAATCTTCTTTAATTTTTTTTCATAATTCTCAAAAATAATTTACTATCCAAAAGTAGGTTCCGATTGGATGTCACACTTTACAATTTAGGATTTTTTGGTTTTTAGTACTATGGAGTACTTTTTTTTACTGATTTTAAGATGAAATTTGGCTGAAATGGTCTTCTAGTAGACTTCTAGCTCTCCAGAGAAGGATTTTTAAAAATAGTTAATTTATGTGGTGTGGAGGTCTACAAAGTGAGCTCCTTTTTTCTTGTATTTTGAAACATATAAAATATTAATTAAATATTTTATTTGATAAATGACCATCTCCATAAAATTGTTGCAAATGGACACTTTTTATTTTTTGAAAATATTTATTTTGACTATTTTTCCATAATTAAACATGAAGGTATGTATTTTCTTGAGGTTTGACACTTTTCAAGTTCTCCTCCTTAGAGAATTTTTCTATCCATTGCCTTTGGTGAAAACCTCCATCTTAGAGGTGTATACAATATTCATATTTTAAAATTTTATTTAAAATTTATTTTCTAATTTTAAAGTACTCCCCAAAAAATCAACCAAACGCAATAAATAGTACAAGTGTTTCTTGCAATCACCCTCTATAAAATCTAAGTTATGTGCATTTTTTGTTTAGGTAGATTGATCCTTGATTTAGTTGAAGGTCTATTCTAAATACCCAAAAATTTTGAGTTGGTTCATATTTTAAGGAACCATGTAATATTAGCTCTCTAAATAATTGAAATTGCTACTTTGTAATCTTGCCAATGTTTTATATAGACCTTTAAACATGCACTTGCAACTTGTTGTTGGCATGCATGCTTAGAAAATGTTTACTTTTGAAAACTTTATATATGAATGTATGATGATACCTATGAATAATGGTTTGAAGTTGTGGTTGCTAATAAGGTTTGTGAATTTGGAAGTACTGCAAATTGACTTCTTTACACCCTTGCTTGATGTGAGGATTTCTCCAAAATGGAGAGGGCCCTAACATGACCTATTTGTATCCATCAAGATTATAAAACATATATTTACTTTGTCCATTGTTGGAATGTTGGTGTACTTATATGTTGATGTAAGTTGTATGTCTACTATACATATAATTTGTGTCACTAGAATTCCTATAATGTATTAGTGCCAAAAGCCATAATTATTTGCAATGATTTAACATGTTGCCCAATTAGCATCCACTCCAAAGGTTTGGTTGTCCAAAAAATGCTTAGACATTGCTTTATAGAGGTCGCTAGATTTTTTACAATGCGAAATTTGTCTTTGTCTAAATTACCTATAGATATTTAGGAGCCAAGATTCTATTTACAAACCACGATGATTGCCAAGCATTTTCATCCATAAATACTCATGTGGAGTTTGTTTGTCACTACATCAAAACTATTTGTTGCAATTAGCTTATACAAAATAGTGAAGTTAGATTGGCTTAATATGAAGGTTGAGTTACATCAACATCTTTACTTTACAAGCCATTAAAGTCAAAAAATACTTTTAGAATATATTCATTTGTATACATGTAGATTTATGAATCTCAATTACAAAAAGATCTAAATCAAAAGTAGTGCATCCTTGTCCAATAACTGAAAATATGTATATTGTTTGTGGAATGTTGAGAAATTAGTGTGGGACAACCTAATCTTTCTATTTAGTATGACTAACTTACCACCAAAATAGGGTTGGTACAAGCCCTAAGGGCAAAACACCCATTCTCGTCCGTGTATCCAAAACCGTCCAAATGTAGCAGGGGTGCACATTTTTCTTTGAAAAATGTGCACCCCTGCTACATTTGGACGGTTTTGGATACATAGACGGGAATGGGTGTTTTGCCCTTATGTAACCTTCGTGATTGCTAGTTTGTCAAACTCTGCATGCAAGACTCCATGCAAAGGCTGGCCCTGAAGCCCTCGCAGAATGTTAAATTACCATGGAAGGTGGGCCCAGCAGGTGGATTTATCTTGGGGAAAAATGCAGGAATTTTTTATTTTTTATAATTTTTTATTTTTTGCTAATTATGAATTCATATTTGCATTAAAAGACTGCAAATTCGTTGGACTAGGTCTTGAATATATTCTAGACATGGCACAAAATAGGAGACTTTTTTTTTTCACTTTTACTCGGAGAGTTCAAAATTAATTTTACTGGGCTATCCTCAATGGTAGGATTTAATGTCATGCAAAGCCCTCTTGGCTTTGTTCATCTCTCTCCTTCTTGTTCCCATGGAAGATTCATTTGGCATCACTAGTTGTTGATCATTTAAGCAATCATGCAAGAAATTGTGAGGAAGATGAAGTGATGGAAATTTTTTTCATGTAGGAAGATAGAATATATGGACATAACAAAATTTATAGAATTTTTTCCCTAAAATTGAAATCAATGTGAATTTTAGGAGTCAAAAAGTACATTTTTTCCATATCCAATCCTATGACTCTAATCATTCTATAATTACTTTCTGTTCACGTCTTCCACTCACTCCTACAAGACGTGTCATTACACCTATAGTCCCAACCTTGAAAAGGACAAAAAAAAACATTTTAAGCTTTCGTTGAATACTACTCCATCCCTTGGTTGAAATTACTGCACTCCTAGAAGTTGAAATTACTACTCTCTTAGAAGTTGCCTGTTGGGTGTGGTTGACAGTTGGTGCTTCTACCTTATTGCGCTCAGGTAGCTGCAATTTGCGTTTGTCTAAGATCGACTTGCTGCTTTCTTCTCTCTCTGATCTGTTTGTGACGAGCTGAAGATCATTCCACTTCTGGTTCTATTTTCCTTACGCAGCATTGATCACGAGCTACAGCAGACGTTCAACAGGTGATTAATTTTGAAAAATTCTGCTGTTTTCGTTTTGTGATGCTGCTATGCAACTGATTTAATTACGTCCCAGCTCTCCGATCGATCTGAGTATGGTTCTGATCTATATCATGTATGTGCTTATTTAAGTAGTTGAAGTGACAAATTGAATTGGATGAGCGAGCCGCACCCGATCTAGCTGCCGCGCGTGTGCACGCCTTTTCCCCTTGCAAGTCAAATTTTGGTTTGGTCGGTGCGCATCGAATGCCCACTGGACCAAGCCGCTACCTACCAGCAAGCAAACTAAATCATGGGGCGTGGGTGTGTCCTCCAATGCATGAGTCATGTGATGCTGGTTTGGCTTATACTGTTGCTGCGGGAGAAGTACGTTACCGCCGACACTGATCCCTTCGTCGACTTAACGAGTTCGAGATGGCATGGGTTCAGAATGTATAAGGGTCAAGTCAGAGTGTACCTTCTAGATAAGATCCGGTTCAAGGAGAACCCCGCCGGCCCCGTGTTCTCCTTCCGCGCGAAATTCATCGCCTCGATTGGTCTTGGCGTGCTCACTCGGAAGCAGCTTGGCTATGGAGGATCCGCTCGCTACATTGCGGAAGGATTCACCTTCGCCATACTTCCAGACAACAACACAAACGTTGGCGGCGGTGGAGGCTACCTGGGCCTCCTCAATGCCACATCCAATGGCGACTCTTGCTCGCACACTTTTGCAGTCGAATTTGACTTCCGAAAGAGCCCCGAGTTCGGCGACCCCGAGGACGGGTTTCACATCGGGATCAACATCAACAGCATGAATTCGACCAGTTCCGTTCTCCTCGAGGGACCACGGGACATCAGTCAGAATTCCTGGGATTTGCAAGTGTGGATCGATTACGATGGTTCATCGCAGATGCTGAATGTTACTGCGGCGGATGTCAGTCCGTTCAGCTGTCCTGTGCGCGATGAAGAGCGCCCGGGACCAAAACGGATGTGGGCGTTTAACTCCAGCAGAATGGTCCTGTACAACTCCTTGAGTGAAAAGGTCGATCTCTCCCCTGTGATCAATGAACAGATGTACGTCGGCTTCACTTCGACAATTCCAATTTCGAAGGACGAAAAGCCTTACGTACATATTTATCCGTGGAGTCTGAGGACGTCGAACTACTCCACCTCGCCTGCTGCTCCGAGTGCCTCGTTGCCATGCAGACCTACCTACAAACCCTCGTTCATGGAGTTGCACCGATTTGAAGTAACACTGACGTCGGTTCTCCTGTCTCTCTCCGCTACGGCTTCTCTTTACGCCTTGCTCTACCTCTGTTACCGTCGGTGGGTGGAGAGGCGTGGATGGAGGTTCCACATTGACGCCGATGACCTGGGAGAGGCGGAGCCGCACAAGTTCACGTACAAGGAACTGGCCATGGCCACCAAGAACTTCGACCCCAAGCTAGCGCTCGGCCGAGGAGGCTTCGGGAGTGTGTACAAAGGCTTCTTGCCTGGCAACCAACAGTACGTGGCTGTCAAGAGCGTGGCGCCCGAGTCCAGTCAAGGCGAGCGTGAGTTTATTGGCGGAGGTGATGATCATCGGCAAAATTCGTCACCGCAACTTGGTGCGTCTGCAGGGCTGGTGCCACGAGCGCGGCGAGCTGCTGCTGGTGTACGACTACATGCCCCAAGGCAGCCTCGACAAGCATCTGTTCGCCACAGCAGTCGAGGAGTTGCCAAATGCACGAAGGGAAGCACCTGGGGTGGGCATCTTGGCACTACAAGAGATGACGGTGTTTTCAAGCAGAGAGTTCAGTATCAAATTACTGAAATGTCCATTTTGTTTGCTACAAGGTCACACATCACTGTAGACAGGACAGAAACTGTAATGTCATCGCGAATTTCAGCATAGACTATTGCAGCAGTGTCCTTTTTGGTCAGCTATGTTCGTTGGTCCTGTCAGTAGTTTCTCGTCAATACCTTTAGAACGCAAAACAGTATTCCATTTCCTCGAGAATTGCATGTCCATATTTACTTTGAGCTGTAAATGTAAATAATGCAAGAGAGGAAAAATCGGCTGCCTTCACTTTGGCATTTTCGAGATTCGGAAATTGAAAAGTGCATCCACCCGCAATGCCGAAAACGAGGAAGTTCTAGATTTAGTTATTTCCACGCAGTTACCTTCCATGGATATTGAAGACAACGAAGTGCCGAAATTGGAATCCCTGAAACAGCTAACGTCACTAATTCCAGCAATCTCTTCTCCCATTCACGTCATGGACGAATACATTTCATCCCTTTCCTAAGGCAGTGCCATCATTTTGTTTCTTCTCGCTCTCAGCAGTGAAAACAAGGAACCGTTCAATTTGACATCAGTTAATTCACAGAATGAAGCGAAGTTATTCTTACCGTCCACTCCACCCTCTGCTCACTGTAGATCAATTTCAAATACATACGTATAGAAAGTTCTTGAAGACAACCATGTATCCGAGCACATTCAAGGGCTTCAAACAGTACATGACGAAGATCAATGACAGAAACAGACATTTTTCTTTGAAGAACTTGTCCTCCAAGAATGGCACATTCGACATATTCGAGGCTAAGCGCTCCTTTGCCTCACTGGCAATACTCTTTGCTTAAGTAAAAAGCCGGACCTGTGGAACGAAAACCGCTTCAACATTCAAAACCTCCTGAAGAAAATATGCTTGTACTTGCTAATTCATTCCCTTGGTAAACATATGTGTTCAACCTACCACTTCCTTACAGCCAAAGCTACTCATGACATACAAACCTCTCTCCTAGGCTCTCAATCGGCAATTCTGCACAATACTTGGCGCCTACATCACCATGTCCGAAAAGAAGGCTTCACTACCACCTCCTTGCATTTATTAAACAGGAAGACTCGTACTTCCCCTGTGCTTCGGAGGTCACTCTGCACATAACATGTGCAAGAATCTATGAGTCGTTTGCTCTTCGAGTCCATATTGACGACATCCCCCCAAGTATACAGAAAGTACTACTTAGACTTCATATTTACGGTCTGGAAATTACTATTGTCAGGACAAAACTGCACAGGGTTCAAAACTTCAATTTGTGACCCCGACTTTAGAAATTTGTATTCCACTTGTCAAAACATGTCATAGGGTCCGAACTAATTATGTCAACATCAGCCACGTTAACTTTGAAACCTCAATTTCCAACTGAGGATTCACGATAACATGACGTAAACCACTGCAAGCCCTGCCTTCGGCATTTGCAATTCCAAGCATACAATTCCTTGGCCACCTTCTAGCTACACAAAATTCCTCACTCAAGTGCTGTTCACCATATTAATGTACAACATATGAGATTGAAAACCTACTGACCTTGCAATGGAGTTTGTATTAGGAACACACTGTCAACAGAAATATTGATTCAACGTCGAAACTGCAAAGTCCACCAACACTTCGACATTGCATACGGACATACACTACCTAGTTAGGGTTGCCTTGCCATCATCTACTAAACACATGCAAGATTTAGAGCTAACTCGTACCTCCACTTCAGTGCTTCCCTGTTATTGTTATGGCCATGAGTCTCTATGAAGACCTTTCCTCTGAAAACACAGAACTCCAATTGACACTGCTCTTGATAGTCGACATTCACTTCGCCAGATCATCGACTCCGCCCTCGCGACTGAATTATTTGTCTCTGCAAATTTTATTCATGATGTCTTCTCCATTGGAAAGCTCTACCTTGTATTCAACAAGGATTCTTTCCCCCTGCACTTCAACTTCCACAAATCATTTCTACTCTTCTCGGTCGGGAAACAAATTTCAATCTCACGAAATCAGTTCTCATCAATAGACCAGTACATGTAGTCCTAATTAAACACCAGCATTTATAAACATACAAAGATCACTTCATCAATAAGGGTTTAGCAAACAGGGATGCAGGAATTAATGTACACCTCCTTCTTACACCATGATATCCTTCGCTTGCATGACACCCCGAAAATAGTGTCCACTGCTTCTCAGAAGCTTCCTTCGACCACCGAAGTCTTGAAAAATAGAAAACTGCACCCGAATAACATAGGTTCCCTTATTCCTAATGTCTTATTGCCCGCATCAGTACAACAAGTGAAACCTTAGGTAAAATCTGCGTACCGTATCCTTCGCACATGGTGGACTCGACGTCATCCAAAAAGCGTTTAATTCTCTCTGGATATTGCTTTTGTTATATCCTAAATAACATATGCTCATTACTACCACCAGTTTGGAATATCTTCGTGTATCTTCTTTTGCATGCACACTCCAGAACGTCTGAGCCAATGCAAACCTTTGTCTTTTGTCATTGCCTGTTTCGTGGTATTCAGTGTCTCGTCGCCATTGCTGCATCAATGCACATACATAGTTACAAGTTCTCGCAATCGACACCTGTCCAAGAATTAAGCTACTTTCAAAGGCTAAGGAACTGTTCATTTCAAACATAATAAGTCTTGGAATTTGCAGTACTCAAGACAGTATGTACTGAGGACATTTCTGAACACTTGCATAACGAACGATCTAATAGCATGATTACATCTTACAGAGTCACTTGAATATAAATTTATGTCGGAGGGAAACAAGAAGCTCAGCAACCACTGGTTCTACCACTTCATGCAATGATCCAAGTTCTGGACAACGGCAACGTCGTCCTCCCTCCACAAAGTAGATCTGCATATGCAAAGTTTGTACATTCAACATTAAAAAGAATTAATCTCATGTCATTTGGAGAAGACTCGAAACGCTTTAATAGCATCTACCTCACAATACTGAAACAGATAATTACTCTCCACTGATGGCCCTATCTCAGTAGAAACACAGTACACTCTCTAAACAGGACTACAACGAGTTCAATTCCTCCAGTGATATCCCAACGTCTAATGCCAGGAATTCTTTGCAGGCCAAAGTCCTCATAGCAGTTGCTTATATCAAAGTCGTTACACATTAACAAACTAACCGATTGGTGTAGTAAGGCTCATAAGAGTCCTGCAAATATCACAAACGAGCAGAAACTTAGACTACGCACAGGGAAGGCTAGAGGTCATCATGCATCATAATTCAAAGCACATGTGCTGACATTGAAATTCGAGGTTGACAATACCAAGGGAGACAACTGCATATGCCTGTGAAGCTCGCCACAACCTTTCGGAAACGGACATATTACAAGCCGCACAAATCACGCTTCAAGGTCAGGTTCTGAGCCACAGTTCGTGAAACATAATAAAACGCTCTACTTCAGGAAAAAATACTTATAGCTCGATAACTGACCTACAGGGAAGTGTTAGTCAGCATTTCACCATGTAACATCCTTCGCTATCATTTCCAGTCATCGCTGCTTTCTTGCTGAGAGAGAATTGATTAATGTTTCACCTAATTGGATGCCCTCCTTGAAGTCTGTTTGGTGAAGCTAACACAATGAACTGATTTCAACAATTACAACACTGAACCTCCTCAAACCAAGCTTTCGATGACTTTCAACTAGGTAATAGAAGAATTTCCAGTTCCAAACTTCTTAGACGCTCTCCTGCATAGATAATCATTATGCTCAAGGACACCGACATTCTGAAGGAAAACTGACGAGTACTAAGGAGGAAAGACGTTCTCACATAGGAAGAGACAATGGACCAGCTGCTAAAGATCTTCTGAATAACCTGGAAGTGGACACACTTCACGGTGCTCAACCACTGCAATCAAGACTTCTTCACTGAGAGAAAGCTCGACGCTGCAAGCACCAACAGAATCCAACAGAAAATAATTGCATGCTCTTTGCAAAACACTTCGGCCATCGCTCCATCGGATGATTCAAGATCACTTCCTCTCGAGTACAGGCGATACCCATTGACAGTTCCCAACGGAACTCACAATCTGCAGCAGACACAAAATACTTACATGCGACATTGTGATCGCATCACCAGTTCCGCTTACTGCCTAGCACTCCCTGCAGTCCAATATCAAGGTACAATGCAGAACGCACATCCGAATATAAGGGGAAATTACTCCACAAGCGTTGTCTAGAACTCTCTATTTCTTCTTCCGAACTTCACAGAAAGTGACAAACACCGAAGCACGTCTTACACTCAAGGCACTTGCTTCAGTCATAGTACTACCACACACATACTCTGATCGTACATATGGACAACGTTCCAGTACTAGCTGCAGCGGGAACTACTAGTACTCGTTCCTCTCCTCCACCACATCGGCTTCTTAACCTCGGAATACCAAGTTATTGATCGTGCACTGTATGCAAGCGAAAATGAAGTCCAAAAAGTCAAATCACATTCTTCATTCACCTTACAAGTGCTGTAATACGTCACTTGCAATTGCAACGTAGTGCACTTTGCTTTACCACCTGTAACTGCTCAATATCAGCTCAACTATTGACCAGCCTGTCTTCGAATTCCACTTTCCCCAACTCTTTCTCTCATTCTAGAGTACTGACCCTGTTTTCCTGGATTCAATCTATGATGCCTCTGTCGGAAATTGTTTGATCTCAATAACTTAATTTTCGTTATCTGGCACATGAAATTCACTCCCTTCCCTTTTAATTAATTAAGAAAACATATCACAGAACATGACTGCCTTCGTCTTTACACCTCCGGCACTGCATACTGAATGAGACCGGAGTACTCATCACTTTCTCAGTGAAGGACATGAGTACATTTCCACACCAAACGAAACTGCCACCACCAACATGAAGGTCAGAAACGAACCATTCCAAATTCCAAATCCCACTCCCAAACTTCAACATAGTATATAAGACGAAATTCCTTTTGTTCACCACAAAATATGACACATGAACATAATGACTACCAACATACGCAATGCTCTCTTCATTCAACTACATGCGCATTTCACTTGAGATCCACGACAGAACATGACACCTAGTACTGCAGTCCACACGTATGCCTGTGACAATGCAGCAGGTTAATCTGGCTACTTACTAACCCTGTTCATGCTTTTCCATGATGAAGATCCATATACCAAGTTCATTGAAATAGTTTTCTACCTTGCTTGCATGGAATTCAAAATCCATGAAGACAACGTGTTCTTTACCTTGAGCAGAAGAATATTACTATAAATTGAATTCATGAACATTTGACATCTCCCGTCACCTGGAACTAAAAAAATGCGACTGCACACACTGCAACTCGGATCCAACAATGACCACTCCTTCCATTACTCACTATGTGAATCCCCTTTGAATCCTCTGAACCTATTATACGAGTTCTGATTCCAACTAAATTGGCTTATTATAAAACAAAATTCTGACCAAACTAAGTGGCCGTGACTTACTGACTTGGCATACGTCTTCTTCTATGAAGAACATGTCAACAACAAATCCCAGCAAATGACTTACACAGAAAACCGGTCCTCCAGATCCATTGTCTATGACTTCAACTGCCGAACTCACAACACAAAACTAAATCGACAATTCAGTGCACACTCACATTCCCTCTACACTCATCGACAACATGTACCGACAAAACTATGGATTCTTACCTTCCAGAACATCAGATTTCATCATTCTCGCTCTATGTCATCGTCCTCTCCATTGAATTCCAGAAGCGTGTCATCTTCTGATCCCACGTTGTCAGAGTCCTCCCATTCATTTTCTACCGCAGCATCAGCTGCTAACAGATCCTCTTCCGTGACATGTCGCCCCCCACTCTTCGTACTTCTTTCACCACTGCCTTCGCCCCCTTCTTCACTTCCGTGACTGTCCTGTAATAATTCTTCGTTTACTTCGTAAAGAACACTTGAGTAGTACTGTAAGTCTGCATTTTCATAGATCCGTGTAGATCTAGGATTCATGTGAACAACTGCTGACCACTCCGCATCCTCCGCATAGTGGGAGTAGAAAATTAATGAAGCTTGAACTGGGAAGACAAAGGAATTCGCTGACCTGCGCATGAGTTTTTTCAATTTCACGGTAGTGAAACCAAATTTGTTTTCTACCACAGATGCTGAAGGTCCTCTGAAAATTGGCGCAACCCAGTCGCACAAGAGTAGCACTGGTTTTAGCCTTCCGTAATCCAGTTCCAATATTTCTTGGACTGTGCCGTAGTATTTCACTTGTCCTGTTACTTGATTTCTGTTAGAAACTCCGCTGCGCTGAACAGTTTCGGAAACTGTTGTTATTCCAGAATTCGCTGTCACGAAGCCCCTTTCCGCACTGCACACGCGAAACTGGTTTCCATAAGCCTTCATTGACTTAAAAGACCTCGCTTTTGAACGGGGAAGCATAGACAAGTCTACGACGTCGTCATGGAATTCTTGATTTCCTGACTCCACCAGACCTTGTAACCATGCATCAAAATCTGGGACAACATGCAAGTGCGGGGGATATTCCATTCGCCTCCTTTGTCTTGGATGGATCCCACGTCTGTACAAGGCTCGGGCCTCAGATACTTCAGCTGACACCTGTTTGTGCATCCTGCATTCCAACAAACTCTAAGTTTGCATACTCAGATTAAAACAAAAATTCTTTTTAACGCAGAAGAGTATTACGTAACCACTGTAGGCTTCCGTCAAATTTGTTTGTGGACAGCAGGAACTCTCATGAATTCTCCACAGGAAACTCGACACAACATCGTGAATGAAGATAGTTAAGAAGTTGAAACTCACTCCCTGAAGTCGTTGAGGCACTCTGAGTTGCTCAAGACGCATGAGTGTACCCACTGCAACTCTTCCATCGAAAGAGTTCTAATTTTGTACGCTTCGCTGAGAACTTCGCCACAGTCTCTGCCCTCTTCATTGGCATCCCAGACACGCTTTCGGGTAGACTGACTCTCGAGAAGGTATTCAGTGCACAAACCTAATCCAACTTCCATTGCAGTTCCAGTGGCCATGCATCCTTCAAGCCGTGCCTTATTCCTAACGTAAGATTTCATATATTTCATATACCTTTCTACGGGATACATCCAGTGGTTATGAATTGGACCACATAAGTACAACTCTTCAATTAAGTGAACCGGTGTGTGAGTCATGGAATCAAAAAAGGAAGGAGGGAACTCCTATTCCAGCAAGCACATTGCCAAAGCTACTTGTCCATTCACTGTCTCCATTTCCTCTGGATTAACCACCTTCATGCAAATGATTTTGAAGATGTTGTTGATATGCATGATGACTTTCATGACTCGGTCTGGAAGCAACCCTCTAATGCAGACAGGGATGACTTCTTGAAGGAGCACATGATAGTCATGACTTTTCAGTCCATGAATTGCTCCATTGGGGTCGATCTTGTTCTTCAAGTTCGACATGTACCCTGAAGGACATCTCAAATTCCTTAAGTGCTCAATAAATATTTTTTTGTTCGCCTGTGACAAAACATACGGAGCTTCGGGAATTATGAAACCTGTTTGTGGGGGACTTGCCCGTCGAATATGCAATGCTTTTTTGCAACCCAACTCTTTCATATCTTTCCGAACTGCTATGCCATCCTTCATGCCCATTAACGTGTGAAGTAAATTCTCAGCGATGTTTTTTTTGCAGTGCATACCATCTAATACATGCCTGATCAATAATTTCTGCAGAATCCAGGACAAAAATATAGTACGATGACATGAGAATAACATACTTGTTGAAGGAATAGATGAAATGAGATTACTACACTTGTTTACATAAATTAGAGAGTACTTATAATTTTCACAAATGGGACTCTGAATTCATTAAATTGAATCATAAGTTGTACGCATTGCAATGAAACTGTGTACATGAAATATTCTCTCTGAAATCCTTCAAAGGATTGATCATGTGTTTTATTGCTTTCTAGAAGCATTGGTTCAAGTCTTCAGGATTGCTATAAGAAACATCTTCACTTAATGCATATAAGGAAAACTAGAAAACTGCACTTACCTCCCAGTAAGGCAACATGAAAAGTACTGAATGCCGTTTGACACCGGATCTCTTCACCGGATCGTTCTCTGTTCCAGCTGCCCCGCCAGCATGCAACCACCTCTCGCGTGCTTCCCCTCTCCTGCGGTGTTCAATTCCAGAAACTCGAATTGGTTTGGTACGATGCTCTTCTTGACCATTGAATGAATCTTTCATGAATCTGAATGGATGATTTTGTGGAAGATAACGTCGATGTCCTTGGAAGATATTCTTCCTCAAACTTTTTGAAAACCGTGAATCAACGCTAGGTCCACATACAGGGCAACCTTGATAACCCTTTGTGGCACATCCGGAAATCAAGCCATACGCTGGATAATCATGAATTGTCCATAACAGAATCGCTCGAAGCTTGAAAATTCTCTGACCTGTGGTTTCAGACATGTCGACTACTGGAATGCCATCCCACAATTGAAGCAATTCATCGACCAGAGGTTCGAGGTACACATCTATGTTTGTGGACTTTACCGACTGTTTTCCAGGTATTAAGAGAGATAGCATGACAAAAAATCGCTTAGTTACCATCCAGCCAGGCAAATTGTAATTGAAAAGTAATATCGGCCATGTTGAGTGCCTGATGGACTTGTTTGCAAATGGGTTCATCCCATCCAATGCTAAGCCCAGCTTGACATTCCTCTTCTCTTGAAAGAAAGCGTTGTCAATGTTTTGAACTTCTTTCCAAGCTGGGCTGTCTAGTACTGATCTAACTTTACCATCAGTGGAAGCGTTTCCGTCGTGCCACTTCATAAGTGAAGCTATATCTTTGCAACGATACATTCGAAGTAATCTAGGGATTAAAGGAAAATGCCTGAGCACCTTCACTGGTATTGAAGTACTGCCATCAACGTATCTAGAAGAATGGCACTTTGGACATTCAGACAAACCACCTCTATCTTTCTAGAATAGAGTGCATCCATTGCGGCAGACAGGGATAGTGTTGAAATTCAAGCCCAATCTATCAATGAATCTGCGTGCTTCATGTTGATTTTTGGGTAATCCATTTGGTTGGGGAAGGATGTCCATTCTTAGGAAGGAGAATAATTCATCCAAGAAGGCATTGCTGACACTGTGAAGATGCGCCAGGTTCATGAGGACTAGGACACAGGCCAATGTTGAAATTTTGGAAGTTGAATATAGTGGTATCTGCGTCTGGCGCAACCACTCCTCCATGTCGGGATCTTCGCCATTACTGTCATCCGGAGGCACATCTTCAGTTGCACCGTCATCGTCTTCGGAAAGCAATTCTTCTCTTCTCGCATCAACTCGCTCAAACCATTCTGACATTAGTCGGTTGAAGTCAAATCCTTCATCCAGGGGCTCCTCAACAGCATCACGTTGTGGAGGACTGTGCGGGTTCTCTTCGACTTCTATGTTGACGGGCTCCATATCAAAGGCATCATCATCCTCTGGCTGCAAGAAAGAACACATATCAATGAATTGCAAATGTAGGTGATACACGTCTTCGATAGGTGAAAATTTGTAATGGAAGCAGAAGTATAAGTGTATTTAATTTCCATAATCGGCATATGTATATTGAATTCATGAATACCGAAACCCTGAACCTACTTCCGTACGAAGGATGATGCAAAGCTTCTTCCGAACTGGATTGTAACGCACTTGTCTGGCAAGACGGAGAGGTCTGAGAAAGAGAAATCACAATTGTAGGCACATGATGGCGACGTGATCTTGTAGAAAAGAATCTCAGACTCAAAGCAAGTAGGAGGTTCAAAAACGGGCAAACTCTTGAGTTCATGTAACTGAAGAACATGTGTACTGCAAGAGAAGTAAGCTGAATTGCTGAGATATTCTGTAGAGTTTGCAGCGATGATGACTGTACCACAGTTTGATTGGAAGTAGGAACGTTATGCGAAAAATTTAACAGTTCAAGACAGTTGACATTGCTTCACATAATGGAAGACGAAGTTACCAACATGCAATGCGTAAGAGTAGGGTCTCTTCCGTGAAGTCGCAGATGTCTTTCAATGGTTCTCCGCTGCACAGGTCGACCTCCTCCTTTGCACTGAGAGCACGGGCACTTGTAAGAATTGAGTAGCCTCTCGTTAGCACGGGAGCGCTCCAATGCATTCAACGCCAGCAGAAGAGCTGCAGAGGAAGCGGTATGGGTCGTATGCGTTCGCTCCATGTTGAATGTAACGCATCTGAAGGACCACTGCAAACACAAGACTGCCTCTGCTTGTTAGGGTTTGCGTTAGGCAAGGTCCCAGTGAGCGTGAAACAGCCTGGAAGCGTTTGAGTAAACCTAGGAGGCCTATGGAAACTGCTTATGCATGGCGTTAAATGTACGCTTCATTGAAATGACCTGGAAAAACCTAATTCTGAAAAGAAATCAACGCCCACGAGAGTACTCTAATTTTAGAATTGAAAGAGAGGTAGTACTTTTTTCCATTGCAGACAAAAATTTCTGAAGGACGAGTATAGAGGACAGGAAAGGGAAAGCAAACTTACATGGAAGTATCTTAGAGCAGGTGAGATGACGATGACCTCAATTAGAAGCGCTTCCTGCTACTTCATCGAGAGCATTGTGCAGGTATTCTCTTTGGTTGTAGAGAGATGTTTGAAGTCGGTTTTGACACCATCATGGTACTATTCCGTCAAAATTGAGTGCCTCTGTTCATGTATTAGAGAAGCAAAGGAAACTGCATCGTAAACCATTTTATGCCTATGGAATTCAGGGAAAGAGTATGGCGTCCGAGGAGTGCTCCAACTTCTACGAGGAACTACGGAAGAAGAATATTCAGAGGAACGAGAAGTTCTTGCGCACACTGGGGTTGTGTCCCCCGAGGTTTGACTTTATCCCTTTCTGTGCAAAATATATTTTCTTTTCAGTATAAAACAGGAAGACTTCAGGTGGCGGTTGTGCGAATATACTATTTTCATGTGCAATTTCTTTTATAACTCGAATGGAGACATATCTCCTCATAACCGTTGGAAACAGGGTTGTCTTGTCGAACATATTTTTGGGTTTGGGTGTTGTGTACAACGTCCAACGTCGCGTGTCACGGTGACAACTTGTTACGAAGGGCGTCCCACCTCGTCGCGAAAGTCCATTTTCAGCAGCTAGAAAAAATGAAAATCTTACTATTACTATGAATCTAAATGAAGAATGTAATATGTATTCATAAAATTGAAACACTTAATTGAAACCCAACTTATATATGTCAAAATTTTAAATTTCTAATGATTTATTTTTAAGTCAACTTGATTTTCAGTCAATGAGACGTCACAAGGGCTCTACTAGACGTTGCGTGACGTCTGTCTGTCGCGATGTCGCAATGTCCGGTAGAACAACCCTGGTTGGAAAGGCAGTCCAGTTCTGAAGTCGAACTTGTCCGTCGTTACTTCATGTGTTAGCTTAAGCAGGGAGTGTAGTAGTTGTTTGGGGCAGGCAGTACGAAAATGCAAGCAAGAGCAGGAACTTTCTTGAGTAGAAACAGAAGTTCTTTAATCTTTAGGGGAGAGATGAAGTGCGATTAGTAATGACGGAAGTCGTCATCCTGAAAATAAGAGTGCACATGGTGAACTCAACGTGCTGTCTTTTTTATTTCCGTCAAGTGCGGCCTCATAGCCGCCTTGCGCACACCATTGCCATGTGATCCTTAAATGCATCAGCTTAAAATTGGAATCACTACGTCACCATGGGAGGTCGTCCATGATTTTATTCAGTTGACTCTCTAGCTAGTTTGAGGGTAACTTCTCTAGGTACACAGTAACCAGAACTGAATGACACGTAGTCGAAGGAAAAGAAAATGTCTGCGGTGGGGTAATGAAGCCTTTGTCGAAATTCATGTATTAATATGCTTGTACTATAATTAGAGATGCTTTAGTAAGTGATGGCGACGTTCCTTTCTGGTAATATTTGTCCACATGCAGAGTTGAGTCTACGGTGGGTCTGAAACGAAGTGGGAGAGGTGTCGTTGCTCCATCGAATAGTCATACAGAGCGGCGTCGTAGTGCAAGGATTGCCTCATTGTCTGCATCCGATCCTAGGTTGACAAAACTGCAAGAAGTGAGGAATTCGAAGGAAATCAAGTCGGTGTTGCAAACAGGACAGAAGTACCAAACGGAGAGGAAGGAAGAGAAGGAACTGTTGGACCTCGAGGAAGAGTATCATCGGGTAAGAGTTTATAAATTACTTAATATGGACAACGTTCTCATTTTTGAAATTGAAGCTGCATTTTGAAGATCAAATTCACAGAAAGAGCAGCTTGGGTTCTCCACATTCTCATGACTTGCAATTATTTCTCGAAAAAGTAGGTGTTAGTGGAAGTGATTACCAATATGGAGGGCAACAGAGAAGTCGTAGCCGAGTATTCAACAGATTCTTCTTCAGGTAGTTTCGACGAAGTGCATGGTCGTTCCGTCGGAGAGTGCAGCGAGACCTTCATGTCCGAAGAAGTGCTGCCGCAATATCCAGTTGTGAAGCAAGCGCCGCCCTGTAGTCCAGTCGACGTGCAGTCTCTAACTATGCAATCCGCGTCCGTTTTTGGTGCACAATTGCAAGAGTTTATCATGCAAGCATTGATGCAGTCAACAATAGCTATTGGAGGACGAATTCCTGCTCTGCTGCCTTCTGCTAAAGCTCGCTCGACTAGCTCACCATTATTGTGTACTGAAGGTCTTCCGCCAGCAAGTCAGTGGAGCGAAGGTGCTTTCAACAAAGCCATTGTGCGGCGAACTAAGAAGCCACACATGGAGAGGACATCAGCAGGAGAGAACTCCGATTCCCAAACTGATTTTCCTGTACCTGAAAATAAAAGCCCGCACGAGAAGTCCTTACGAACAAGGCGACTGAACAGGTGTCGAGGGAGGAGGGCCAAGGAACTCACCGCTAATAGAAAAGCAGCAAAGAAGCTACCATACGTGATTCACGTTGATGGCACTTGCAAGGCCAAAGGGATCCACAGGCACAAGTGGCGTGCAGCAGTGCGTGGACAGTGTCAACGCCTTGATCCATCCCTGGATAATATAAATCATCATCCAAAGCATCTTGTAGATAGCATATGGCATGCCCTCGAGAAGGAGTGGGAGTTCGAGGGATATGATCATAGGGCGCGCGAAATGTTTGAGCGGTGTGCCACAAAGTTCATGAGGAACAGGAAAATGCAATTGAAATACAAGTGGCAGAGAAGTGTTGAAGGCAAAAAACTAGATGACGTGAATGCTGTGCACTGGGCTAAAATAGGAGATATAGCGAAGAATTCAGCGAGGCAAGCGACATCGAGCGGATGCATGCTGAGTGCACGAAAAGGAAAAGAGAAGTTAGCAACAGATGCGGAGCAAGTTCACAGGACACCACTTCTGTTGTTGGTGAGTTTGATACGGTCGCACTAAAAAGTCTGTACAGCTTTATTATTAAGGAACCATTGTACTACGGAGGAGCCGGATGTTGTTGAGGGTGAATGCAGGCCCCGCTGGAAGAGATGACTACGTTCACAACCCTTGTTGTAAGAAAACTGACCGTGCCAGATTCGGAGTTAAAGCGTTGGTGGTGGTGACATGCGCTGCGGTGGAATCTGTTGAGGAGCAGATATTAAAAGGCATTTTCGGGATGTCTTAATGAGGCGAGAATGCTGTATGCGAATCTTCTCCACAGGGAGCTCACATATAGAAATTCTATTTAGTTTGGTAGTCGGGATCTATGTATTTCATTCTGTCATGGTCGACATTACAAAGAGTTAAGGATTTCAATTTCCTTGTGGTGCCAGAGCTGCAGAAACGAAAGTGGCATTACCAGTGAGAAGTCATGAAGTGCAAGTGAGTCGAAGTTCCCGGAAGATAACAACGTCGAAGCAAAAATTAAAAGTCTACGAGAGGAACTACTGAGGCTTCAAAACTACCAGGAGGTAATGATGCTGGCGTTGAATTCCGTATGTCGACTGTCGTCAGTGTTTGTGTAGGATAATTTTAATTAAAAAGTTTCAATTCAGTGTTTGTTCTACGGATTGCGCATTTGAATGGGATGGAAGGTGGCCTTTTCATTGTTAGCGACTTCCTGTACCCCTAATTGTTGTTCGAAGGCAGTCTAGGAATGGGTTCACCATGAAGAAAATCATGTGCAGGAGGGATGTGGCATCGAGATTCAGAGAATGTAAAGGAATCTGAGTTCCGTGAGAGAGTTTTACCTGCATTCCCGTGCATGTGCAGGTCGGATGTGCTTTGCAAGGCGGCATGGCTTCCACCAATTAAATAGTCCCAATAGTGCACGTCCAAGAAGTACTAGGAGGGAGAGGTAAGCGTTTATCACTGTAGGGAATCCGAAGTGTTTCAGTCATATTACGTGAAATTGTGATTAAATCCACGATCTTCTCCTATCATAATAGTGAATGCATACGTGGAAGTATCAATTGAAAGCACAAGAACCTCCATGTGTGACGTGGTATTTTGCAATGAAAGGCTTAGAATTCAAGAATCTATTTCAGTCGTGGTCAAGTTAACCGTGAAATACCGGAAGATTATGTCACTGTGACGATGTTGTGAGTAACTATCTTAAAACTGCATGGCAAAGATGAGGTGGGACATATACGAAATTGAAGCTCAGTAAGACGATGTCTGGAATTGATCATGATTTGGAAGTCCAAGAGAAGAGTGTTTTGTGAAGAAGGGCTGCTGTCGAAGACTCGTTAATTCCGAGAAGAGAGGACTGCTTGAATTATTGACGTACAGGACGATGCTATGTGGTTGCGAGGAGAAACTGTAGTCGGTTACTTTGCAGTTTGAACTTGCACAGGAAGTTGCGTACAGGGAAATAAGAAGACATGCACATCATGCACGCGGAATTTTCTATGAACCTGAACGGGAGAGTGGAGCTTTACCAGTAGTTTGTTAGTGAAAATTTGAAACAAAGCTAAGTGATTTCAAAACTTGGATGATTTTGACTTGTACCTTTGATTTTGCTCGGGTGCAATTTCTGAAGGTATGAAGGAGAATATAGTCCCATGGAGTGCGACTGCGCACTGTGCTCAATTGTTCGGAGAAGCGCCTTCGGAGATGGTGCCAAAAATAAGTAGCGGGGAGGCGCAGAGGAAGTTGTTGAGCCCTGCCGGGAAAAAGGGGAAGTCCCCAATAATTGACGGTTTACAGTCGTCTCAGAAAGAGAAATTTCCAGCGAACATCATCCACAGTGAGGTAATAATTTTCTCAGTGCAATCACGGAAGTTGTGCATCTAACGATACTGGAATGTAGTATAATTCTGTAACTGGTCCTGATCATGGGTGATCATCACGAAACTCACGAGATGAGGTGGTCTGTGGGTGGTGGAGGATGGCCGTGCAATGTAATTCAGAAGATGGATTCTTAGATATTTACTGTGACCAGTAAGTCAAAGTTTGTTTTGTAGCCTTTATTGGTACAAGGAGGAGAAGATTCTGATTAATTAACGTGTTGACACTAGAAGAAAAACGCAAAAAAATAGGTTTCAGCAAACAGATCACGTCAGGTAGATTGTGTTGAGACTGCGTTGCTGAAAACGCAAAAAAAACACAAAAAAACACAAAAAAAACGCGTTTTCTGTGTTTTTCTACGTTTTTTCTGCGTTTTTTCAGTGTTTTCAGTGTTTTCCTGCGTTTTCAGCAACGCAGTTTCAACACAATCTACCTGACGTGATTTGTTTGCTGAAACCTGTTTTTCTACGTTTTTCTTCTAGTGTGAAGAGCCGAGTAACTGATGTACCTTGGAACCATGAGGGTCATTCTGGATTTTAGAACAATTCCCTGAGCGAATGAGTATTCACTAACTTTGGACGAAGTAGAGAGAATTGATCTACAGGAATTACATTTAGCAAATCTATCATCAGAGAAGTTGATGATGTTCTATGTGTCCAATTCTATCTTGTTCGTGTCGTTCACTGGAACCATTCTAAAAGGGACATTGAATGACTCGCATGCAGATGGAGTGTGGTGATATAGTTCGAATGTTTGCTGTGATAGTTGGAATAGAGAAAGAGGTTGGCAAGGGAATCGTCATGGGCTTGGCGGGTTCAAAGTTCTCAAAAAATATCATTCCAGAAGGATGGTGCGCAGTCAAAATAACGGCGAACACATATACCGGAGCTAGTCAAGTCTGCCCGCTTCTAGCAGGATGGACGGAAGTTGCCAAGAGTCATACCATCAAGGAAGCGAATGGTCGAACTATGCTCTGGCCGGATATGCTTCTGTATTCTCTGCTTTGAATATGTAGTTCACGTAGCAAATCCTGCAGCAGTCGTTTCCATTTCTAGGCGGGTTGCATCAGCACTTTCATGAAGGCGACTCATCTCTGAACATCATCAAATGAAAGGCATAGAATAAGTTCAGTAGTTCATGTTTTATGTTATAAATGTTCACCTCCTGGTTCTTGCAGTTTTATTTGTGACTGAGGCTCAGTCGTCCTCTGCCTATACATGCAGTGGAGAGCTCTTTACATAGTGATGAACGGAGGTGCAAGTGTCAATGTTTTTTCTCACTGTTCGTGAAGAAACAGCATTAATATAAAAATTGCTTGCTCATGCATTGTGTAAGCTCCTGCTACTGTTTTGGAGACTGCTACTGTTTCAAAGAAGCATCTTGCGGCCTGTGAATTCAGGTCCTCCGAACAACTGTCAGGAAGCCCTTGGTTGCATAAAAATCGGAGACAGAAAAAAGAATTACTTCAGACATTGCCAAGTGTCAAGAGAGCAAAGCTTAAAACAGAAATACACATTTGATGGTGGAAGTAACTACCATGGTCAGAATCATTAACCTGAATTACGCACTACTGTATTTGGATTCTTTAAAGTCATTGTTTTTGAGTCACAGACCGTTTCCACATCCTTTCAGTAAGTACATTAAGGCGTGTCCTAGACACAAGTTATTCAGCATTCTGTACTTAAAGCACACGTCCTTAATGTAAGCAATTTCTGCCTTAAATTTGCTCTTAAAGGACCCCAGTCTCTTGTAGTGTGGACGCTGCTGTGGAAGAGGAAGGCATTGGATTCCCTTGGGAGAGAAGGTACGGTACTCTTGCATTCACACATATGTTCCAAGCAGTGATTAGATTTTTTTGGACTTAGCCATGCCTCGGTAATGTTCATGCTGAGATGCACAAGACTGTGACATTCGAGATGTTCTTTTTCTATTTCTGCACTTCAAGTTTTGAGACTTAGCGTAGCTGAGTGTTTTGGAAGTTGTTGTGAGATCTAATGGATCATATGCAAAGAACATGTTTAGAACAATTTGCATACTTCAACAAGAGCAGAGAGAGCGGAGTCAAGGAAGAGAACAATATTTATGAACACTGTTCCAGGGACTCGAAGATCAAGACTTGGCATGCACACTAATTTCCGATTGCAAGGATTGCGGTAGCTTACACTCCAACATACATATTGTCAACACAATGAGTGAAGTGAAGTCATGCCCTCTTAAACAACAATCATGCAGGATGCTCTCACACAAATTGTGGAATTCGGTACAAGTGACCACTGAAATAAGGTTCTCTTACCTTGCAGGTTCAAAGTGGTAGTGGATGTGGCTACAGCATTGGTGTATTTGCACACACAGTGTGAAGAGCGCATCATCCATTGCAATGTGAAGGCAGCCAATGTGATGTTGGATGCCAAGTTTAATGCACGGTTGGGGGACTTTAGCTTGGCCCGCTCTTACAATCACAGCTTGTTGATCCCGGAGAGCACTGATGTGGCAGGCACCTTTGGTTACTTTGCCCCAGAATTGTTTCTTACAGGTGACCCTTGTTGTGCTTTCACTTGAAGCTAATGCTTTTTTTGGTATAGAAAGAAAACCATGAGCTCATCATGTAGATGCTAACATTTTTTTCAAGGTCCTACATGAGCATGTCTAGAATGGTTCATCAAGAAAGTCATGCAAATACTATCAACTAACAATTATTTACTACATCAATTTGATTAGTTTTTTTCAATCTTAGCATCTATTCCTGTCTCTTGTCTCATGTTGTTGAGAAGTCAATCCTTTCAGCATTGCATTCCTTGGTATTTAATTTAAGATTGCTTGGTTTCAAGGAACAACTTTCTATTCTTTTAGTTCAAAGGATTCGTAATTTGTATGTACATATTTGTATATTTTACCTATGTTAGCACAATGGCAAGTGAACCATTTGACCCAAAGATGCTTTAGTCTCTAGCATGCATTTTGAATGTTGATAAAAGTCGGTGAATATTGGCATATAGGATGATGCCATAACCTTCTGGAGAATTCATCATATAAAATTCAATGTACAATATAAGTTTAGACTTTCATCTGATGTAGGTGATTATAATTGGATATGGCAGGAAAGCAAACGGAGCAAACAGACGTGTACAGCTTTGGAGCTTTCTTGTTGGAAGTGGCGTGTGGAAAGAAACCCATTTACCACAAAGATGGGGAGGGGAAGTTGTTGGTGGAGCAAGTGTGGCAATTGTGGGAGAACTCAAGCATTCTTGACGCAACAGATGCTCGTCTTGCTGGGGTGTACAATGCCCATGAAATGACCAAAGTGCTTTGCTTAGGGCTTCTCTACTCTCACCCCGGTCCTACCATGCGACCCTCCATGCACCAAGTGCTCCTCATCCTTAATGGTGATGTCCCCCTTCCCAAAGTGCCTCTCTCTAAACCCCAATTTGACTACATTCCAAGAAGCATGCTTTAAGACAACTTTTTGACCAGCACCAATCCATTGAGCTCCATGTATTACACCGCATCAACCACAAAAAATCAAGGAGAGCAAATGAGTCACTCCGGACAATTCAAGGGAGTGCTTGAGATCAATCACATTGTCTGATTTAGCTCAGCCTCTTTTTTGTCACCGAGTAGGAGAGTAGGATTTTCATCATTTGATGAATCCATATAAATTAGCAATTAATGTGCTTGTAAATTCCACTTCAAGATTTCTTGTGTGCAGACAAATTCATAGTTTATTGTGAAGGTTCTGGTTGTTGGATGCGATCAATGGGAGGCAGTTTGAAAGATCACGTGTGGGTGCTGCTATTGATTGGCTTGGCCTCTCAAACTGTAGTCACTACTCTCTGTTTCTAGAGCGCTTGACTTTGGAAGTGCTACAAGGTTGTTGGAAGAATCACTCTTTTTGAGCAGTATTCATTTTTTCCTTTTGTAAACTTAGTATTTTTTTCCTTTAAAAATAAAAAATATGTTTCATTATTACACATTAGAGAAGAAGGTACCCTATGAAGGAAAAGCATAGAATTTGTTTTTAAGTAAGAGAACTAAAAAAATGCAAAATCTCATGAAAGTAGTTTTTGTCACTATGATTTCACATTTTAATTTATAGAAAATAGAGAAGGAATTTTTTTTTAAAACAAAAAATTGAATATTTAGGAAGAGTTGATCTAGATGAGATTTTACCAAAAAAATGATCCAAGAACTATCATCAATGTTCAAAAATTGTATGCAACAAGAGTGTTGTTTGTACTCATGTGTAGGACTTAAAATAATGTATTTTAAGATGTCTTTTAATAGATACAAGATTTTTTACTATGCAAGTAGACTATGAAAGTTTTAACTCCAAATAACCAAATTCAAAGGCTCGTAATGTGGTGAAAACCAAAACCACATTTTTGTGATAGTGTGACCAAAAATAATTTTCAAATAGAAATTGATTTTTTTAAATTAAAAAAAAGTGATTTGATTACCATAAAGTTAACCATGTTCAATAAAAAATTTATGTTCATTCATTTGGACTTGTGCTTCAAAAGTCATAGCAAAGAACAAGAGAGTATACCCCACGGTGAAGTGAAATAGTACAAGTGTTTCTTGCAATGACCCTACCTCAAAAAGCTCAGACCACGGACAGCACGTCTGATACATGCCTCCTTAATTTCCGAATCCTAGAGTCTGCTGAATTCAATGTTTTCATCACAGTGAGTCATGATTCTGTCTACTGGACATCACTGATAATTTTGAGGTCACGGTTTGGTGCCAGTGAGATGTAGTCTTTTGAGCCTGCAATTAATTTCACAGAACGGGTTTCGATTGTGAATCCGGTAGGCCTGTGAAGCAATTAAGTAGAATAGATTGCTCAGTTTGGAAGTGTGCACCGTGTTTTCCTTGCCCAGGAACCTTGTTTCCGATCGTCACTGCATTCCTTTCCCGTGTGAAGAATTGAGCTCGCTGTAGAAAACAGAGCTCCCAGGAGAGTTTTCACCCTCAGTCTAAGTAACACTCTTGAGCATTGGATTTCATTTCTGTCTCAAGTCGTCCGTGGTGCTCATCTTTTGAAAGCTAGCATGGCAGGTGTGCCACTCAATTAGAGTCTCTATCAAGTCTTATGCCTGGCGTGCACAGAATGACAGATGTATCGAGAAAGGACTAGATAACCGTCGAGCCGCCGGGAGGCGGCGAGAGGGTTACAGGACGTAACCAGCTCTGATTGTGTGCGTAGGCCTGGTCTAACGTGTTTCATCTACGAGCAGGATAATTTGATCGTAATCACACAATATTCATCCATGAAGGCAACAATTACGAGAGTATTCATCCGCGAGCAGCGCTGGTTACGCTTCTGGGGTATATCACAAACCCAACGAAGTTCTCGTTTGTTTAGTTTGATGTCTCCTACCTTTTCTGCGTCTTGTAGTACTCTGTAGTAATCTTTAGTCATGTGTTGACCACGGGTAGGAGAATCTCATACCACTGTGCTTCTTTCTTGCGGACTCTGAAAATTGGACAAGTTCTCTACAAGTGCAACGTCGTAGCGAGGATCAAAACAGAGCTAGCCAGAGGAGTGTTTCTGTGTGTGTGGCCTACTTTTGTTGTCGTTCTCTTTGTCACTTTCTGTGGAAGAAAAAATTGCTTGAAGTTCTTCAGTTCCTGGTGCACATGTGGACTTGTGGAGAGTCCATGGTTGAGCGTGATTTGGAAATGCAGCGCGCTATCTAGAAGGCGGTACAAAGGTGGTGAGATTGCACTGCACTTCAGCTCCTTGCGTTCTGCAGGCTTCACATCTTTTGTTTGTTTCAAACTTTCAATTAATTAAAACATAGTTCGAATGGTGGAATGTGTTGCATTCGAACAGCTAGGTCCTCCTCCTCTCCTGAATTGATTCATTCAGAAATCCACATTTCATTAATCATTCTTTCGGGAGGAATTTGCTTCGACTTGGAACTTATCATCAAAGCTTGTGTGCGCCTGAAGTACGTCGCGCACATAGTGCATCCATTCTAGACTCATGTCTTGCTTAATTTTAATGAAGTATTGAACATTTTATCGCAGATCCAGATGATCCCAGCGGTGAGAGAGCAAAGAAATCGATTCTCCTCTGACCAGTGCATAACTTCAATTCCTTCGCCTAGCCTGCCACCAGTGCTACCTATTGAATCCATAATTAATGCACATCCACATTTGGTAACTCGATATTTGTGAATTAGCAAGTTTCAAGCTGGCTTTTCAAGAGATTGAATTGATCAACGAATCATGAATATCCAAACCCTTCTTGGAGTTTGAATTTAATATTCATGACAACGGGAGTTCCATGCCCTTCCCTGTCTGCACTCACTGGTCATTTTGTGTGTCTGGATGATAAAATTCCACGAAATTGGAGCTTCAATCTGAAGTTTTGTGGACAGTGAAGCGTAACGCTGAGTAGTGTCGTCGACGTCTTCGCAGGCTGATGAACAATTTAAGCGCCTGTTGAGAATTAATGTTGTCGATGCTGGCTATGAATCCCACATGCTTTGTTCCGCTGCTAAGCAATAATTTAATCAAAGCAGTTCACCCAGTTCTGGCTCTTTTTAGATGTTACTGTTGGTGACTTTAAAAAGAGCTTATCTAGCCTTTAGTAATGTATTTTTTGCGTATCTCCAAATGTTTGGGAGTACGGCAGTTTTCTGAAAGATAAATGGAAGTCATGCAGGATCCATGTTTAATAATACATTTTGGACAATTATGGAATTAGTCATGAATTTTTGAAATTAGAATGGCAAATAACACTTTCAATTTCTTGAAAGTGTCGGTCCTGATGGACTGATTTTCTAGGAAGCCGGGCTCCCATCGCACCCACAGACTGAGGCATTCCTCATCATCCCAGTCTGGCTCTTTCTAGTGTAGCAGTGACAAACAAGTTTTCAATCAATTAAATTTGATTTCAGTTACTGGAAGTACACATGGCAAGTTGTAATAGGCCCTTACCAAAAGTTAGACATACCAAAACCACCACACATAGTTTAAGAAAACAAATCAAAGTATATTATGAGATGAATTTGAATTTCCGAATTCAAATTCCAGAAGCTAAAGTCAATCAACAAAATTCTACAACAAGATCTAAAGAAGCACTGCAATTAACTTTTTCATACATCTGAATGGGGCAAAGGGACTCTCTCAACAATCTATCATGAAGTTAGAAAACTAGAATGAGCAGCAAGAGCTTCAGTATCAATTGACCCTAAAAACTCTAAGACCTAACATCAGTTTTAAGCATTTTTGCATCAAGCATTCTTGTAGCATCTATATCCAAGCGCACATCAAGAAAAACCACAAACACATTAAGAGAACAAAGCAAAGGTGTAAGTGATAATATCTATATAATTGCTTAAACTCTAGAACTAAACCCTAATCAAAACCACACCACTGAAAATACCACCATAGCATCAATTCTTCTCTTCAAGCACTCAATCACATTATCACAAAGTAGAAGCAAGGCTCATCCTGCCATCTTGGTGGTGTAGAAGTACAAAGCATCAAAGATTTCATTCAGAAATTTTCAGAAAAAAAGCAAAACACGAAGACTAAATGAAAACAAATTTCACCTTGAGGGTGGCACATAAGGTAGGAGGCTCGAATTCTGACAGGGCATTTTAGAACCAAACATGGTTGAGAGATATATTTCTCTTTCTACAATATTCTAAAATGTACAAAATGTGTACATTCTAGGAGGTGGTTGTTTTTAGAGCCCTATGGCTTTCAACTTCAAAATTTCATAACTAATTTCACAAAGCTCCAAAAAATATGAAACAACTTGGGTTGGATGTCGTGTCTTCTTGTCTTTCAAAGAAAATTTATTGAAACATATTTCAAGATGTTTTCCCTCCCGAAAATTCAGCTTCAGCACTTAGGTGGTCACTTTATAGACCTCCTACCTTAGCAAAAGAGAAACTCACCCTGGCTACATAGCAAAACAACCTTGAACAAAAATCGAAGAAAATAAAAATAAAAACAACAAATATTTAGTTATTGACCTCCAAATCATCTTCAACAATGGCTAATAAGCTTCACAATGCCATCCCAAAATTCGATTTCTCCCACCCCAACAAGTAAAACTCTAAAATTCCAGAACTTGTGTGGTGTGGCATCAAATCCTAATGTCATTGTGAACAATTAGCACAGATGAAATTGCTTGATCAGAAGTCAAGATGAAATGGTGTTTGAAAATGAGATCAACAGTAGAAGTGAGGGTGTTGTTATTTCCTAAATGAGATAACGGCTTTTGTTTTTTTGTGCAAGGAGGGGGGCTTTGTAAAGTTGTTCCCACCATCACAGGAGTCACACAAATAAGCAATTCAACATAATTCCCATTATTATATTATAAAATTGTGGGATCATGTTGTTAGTGAAGAGGAGATTTTAGATTTTCTAAGAATACATTTTTTAGGGTACCATGTGAATAAACTACAAATTTTGAAAGTGCTAAAAATAAGTGTTTTAAATGCAATCATAGACCCTTATAAATAGTGAGAGTACATTTTGGTCAAGAATATCCAATGTACGATTTTAGAAAGCATGCGATTTTAGGTGTAGGAACCTTACACATTATCTTAACACAATAGAACCTCTCTAACTCAATAGGTCTTAGATTGGTCTAACAATAATAAATTATAGAGGTCCATTGGCTTATAGAGGGTGAGTTTTAGTTATAACCTTTGTAATGTGATCTAGCCTAGGATTGGTCTAACATCATTGGTTTATAGAGCTTTATTGGCTTATAGGGCCAAGTTAAAGAGGTTCTATGACTGTATTCTCCACCTACAATGCGTACTTGATTTGTATGGACTAATCAAAGGCTAACAATAATGTGTTTCTTGGAGTGTTATTTTACTAAAAGTAATACAATTTTCTTGAAGGAATAGTAGGCAATATATTTTTCTGTATTGAGTGGATGAAATCATTGATTTTCTACTAATTTAAAGGACAATATTTCTCTTTTTGGATGAATAAATCTCAAGTTTCATCTTCTTGGATGTTTCATTCATTTATATAAATGAAAACAATTGCATCACTCTAATAAAGATTGTGTTCAAATTGCATTTTGCACTACCCAAAATAAATGAAAAGAATGTGCTTGACTACCAACCCATCCCTTTTTTTTAAGGCAAGATTGGCCAAATAGCACCCAAAAAAAATAAGCAATGAAAAATAGTATGTTTTTTTTATAAACACAATCTGAATATATTGCTAGCTAGCCTACCTTGATTGAATGTAGGCAATGAGATGGCACCATGGTAGAAGGTTCTTGTGAGAACTCTAAGCTCAACATTTCAAATGTCACTAGTACCATAGAGGGCCACGTGGGATTGTCTCACAGGCTTTTTTGGAGGTAAGGCTTGAAATTCATTGCTAAAACTATGAGCCCCCTAACATGTTATTCATTGTATTGGCTTGTACCATTGCCACGGGTCAGCCTTAATTTCCACTCTCTCACCTCATCATCGACCTTCACTTCTATTTTGTCACCATTCTTTCTTTCTCACCCACCACTACTACTTTGATTTTAATTGCACGATTGTTCTCTCTAAAGGTCACAAGATATGAAAGATGTCATACAATTTAGCCTTGCTTCAAAAAAATGTTGAACAATTAAGGTTTGTAAACATGGTTTTAGTTTTTGAATTAAGCTTAGCCTAAAACTTCAAAACATGTATGGTGTAGAAGTGTTGTGGATGTAATGTGTATTTAGGAATGGAAGTTTTGTTTCTTCATAGGTGTGTGAGTCATTGACTAAGTTCTTTCCTATTTTTGTTTTGGACTACTTTCTATTAGTCTTCAATTGGTCTTAAAAAGGTTGAATATTTCCATTCCACTTCTTTTAATACTGGACTCATGGGATAAACATCCATTTATACTTGTGAAGGTTCATGACTTTGTTGAAATGAAGGAGTTTTGAAATGATAGTCTACTTGTTGTTTTCTAGTTGTTTCAAATGATTGCTCACACTTGCTCATTGTGTTTGTTGAAGAGTTGGTACTTTAGAAGTTGGAATGATCTAAGACTACATACTTGTACTTAATATGACTTTATTCAATCATGATTTTATTTTTGGATGATTGCAAGAAACACTTGTACAAGTATCGTGGGTTTTTTTAAAAATCTAAAGTATTTTAAAATTTGAAAGATATAGAAAATGTTTATACCTTCAAGAAAAAGATACCCTAGGAAGGAAAAACATAGAAAGATTTGCTGAGTAGGAAAACTAGAAAAGTGCAAAAATTCAAGAAAATACATACTTTGATGTTATAATTTATAAAAAATAATTTTTTTTCCATTTGCAACATTTTTATGAAAATGGTCATTCACAAAAAACATCAAAACAACATATTATAAGTTTGAAATTGCAATTAAAAAGGAGTTCATTTTGTAAACTTCTACATGACATAAAATTAACTATATTTGAAATTCTTGTAGACAATAGCTCGGTGATTGCAAGAAACACTTGCCAATTTTGTTGGGTTTGGCTGATTTTTTCATGAGTACTTTAAAATTATAAAAATAATTTAAAAAATATATAAAAATATGAATTATGTATACACCTTTAAGATGAAGGTACCCATGGAAGGAATTGCACAGAAAAATTGTCTAAGTAGGAGAACTAGAAAAGTGCCAAATTCCAGGAAAATATATACTTTGATGTTTTAATTAGGGAAAAATCGGAAAATTATGTAAATTCAAAGAATCAAAACTAGACATTTGCAACAACTTTATGGAAATGGTCATTCACCAAAAAAATCACTAAAATAATACTTTATAGGTTTCAAAATGTAAGCAAAAAGAAGCTTAGTTTGTAGACTTCTACATGACATAAAAATAACTTTTTTCAAAATCCCTCACGTGGACAGCTATAAGTCTACTAGAAGACCATTTCATTCAAATTTCATCTCAAAATTATTGAAAGAAGGTACTCCTTAGTGACGTAAAAATCCTAAACTGCCAAGTGTGACATTCAATCGGGGGCTATTTTTGGATAGTAAACTATTTTTGAAAATTATGAAAAATTTTGGAAAGGTGTATGATAGTTATGAGTACTTTTCTATAAATCTTGAGTCATTTGGAGCCAAAACATAGAAATTATGGCCAAAAAACAAATCAGCACACTAGGTGTGACAAAAAATAGGACAAGTGTTTCTTGCAATTGCCTAGCTATGAATATATTGAACAACTACTTCTTCCAAATTTCAATTCCAAATTCATTTTTTTAGGTATTAAATTGTTCTGCAAACCCGCAAATTGGCAAGTGTCACATAAAATTGGGGGCTTTCTTTAAGTAGTAAAATAATTTTAAATTTTTTAGAAAAAATAGACAAGGTGTATAATAGTCATGAGTACCTTAGTTACAAACCTTAAGTGGTTTGGAGCCAAAATGCAAAAGTTATGGCCATAATAACATATTTGTATACATAATGTGACATGAAAATAGTACAAGTATTTCTTGCAATCATCCTTTTGGCTTTTGTAAGTATTTGGCTATGTGAATTTTTATTGTCAGTATGGAGATGGATTTTTGGGATTCATATTTTACTCAAGAGAGTTTTGACGTCCATTAATTTTAAACATGCTATCCAAAGTTGGAAGTGTAGTTGACTTTTTGTCATTTGATTATCAAGCTTATGTTCAAGATAGGATTTAGTGAGATCTTTTGTTTCTCTATACAATCTAAGTAATGTGCATTCTTTGTTTAGGTAAATTGATCCCTGATTTAGTTGAAGGTCTATTCTAGATACCCCAAAAATTAAATAGTTGGTTTATATCATAAGGAACCATGTAATTCTAGTTTTCTAAATAATTGAAATTCCTACTTTGTGACCTTGCCAATATTTTGTTTAAACCTTTAGACATGCACTTGCAGCTTGTTGTTGGCATACATGCTTAGAAAATGTTCACTCTTAAAAACTTTTTGTATGAATGTATAATGATACCTACGAACAATGGATTGAAGGTGTGGCTCGCTAATAAGGTTTGTAAATTTAGAAGTGTTGCAAATTGACTTCCTCTTCATACCTTTGCTTGATGTGAAGATTTCTCCAAAATAGAGAGGGCCCTAATATGACCTACTTGTGTCCATCAAGATTATAAAACATATGTTTACTTTGCTCATTGTTGGAATGTTGGTATACTTATATGTTGATGTGAGTTGTATGCCTACTATACATATAATTTGTATCACTAGAATTCCTATGATGTATTAGTGCCAAAATCCATAATTGTTTACAATGATTTTGAAGAACATGAGTTGCCCAATTAGCACCCACTCCAAAGGTTGGGTTGTCCAAAAAAATACTTAGACATTGCCTTATAGAGGTTGCTAGGTTTTTTACAATGTGGAATTTGTCTTTGTCTAAATTACCTATAGGTCTTTAGGAGCCAAGATTCTATCTACAAACCATAAGGATTGCCAAACATTTTCATACACAAATACTCAAGTAGAGCTTGTTTGTCACTACATCAAAATCATTTGTTGCAATTGGCTTATACAAAATAGTGAGGTTAGGTTGGCTTAACATTTAGGTTGCATTACATCAAATACTTCACTTTACAAGCCATTAAAGTAAAAAAAACACTTCTAAAATATATTCATTTGTATACATGGAAGTTATGAGTCTCAATTACAACAAGATCTTAGTAAAAACTAGTGCATCCTTGTGTAATAATTGAAAATATATATAGTTGGTGGAATGTCAAGAAATTAGTGTGGGAAAATCTAATCTCACTATTTAGTACGACTAACTTACCACCCAAAAAGGGGTTGCTAGACACCCTGTGTGGCCTTCATGATTGGTAGTTTGTCAAACTATGTACGCAATGATCCTACATTGGTACAATGGAAACACCCAAAAACGTCCAAATAAGGAATTTAGTATAGTTGGAGGCATCATTTTCTAAAAATGATATTTTTCTAATATTAGCAAGTAAAAATCATGAATATTAAAAAAAAGATTACATTTTTTGGATACAGTATGTAATTTCTACAAATTTTCAAAGTGTTGGCTCCCTAGACCTATGGAACCATCCTATAGGTGCCCCTAAAACTGAACCTTGCGAAAATTAGCACTCAGCCAACCAGATTTTCCTATGTGTCCTTCAATTGTGTCAGCAAATTACAATCACACATGTGGCAAACACATTAAAGAAACTCTACTGACACATTTGGATCTATAGTCCACTGCAAGGAACATATGTGGAAATGGGTGTTTTACCCTTATGTCTTATCCAACTGCATGCAGATTGACCTTGAAGCCCTACCAGGACGTTAAATCCTACCATTGAAGGTGGGCCGTGGAGGTCGATTTACCTTTAGGAAAAACGTAGGAATTTTTTATTTTTTGCAAATTTTGAATTCATATTTGTAATCAAAAACTGCAAATAAATAAGAATAGGGCGTGAACACATCTTACACACAACACTAAATAGGAGGCTTTTTTCAAACTTTTACCCAAAGAATCCAAAATTTATCCTACTAGGCCCACCTTCGATGGTAGGATTCAATGTCTTACGAAGCCCTCTCTCAATTCATCTCTCTCCTTCTTACTCGCATGCAAGATTCATTGGCAGCAAGAGTTGTTTATCATTTAAGCAATTATGCAACAAATTGTGAGGAGTATGAGGTCGTGGAAATTTTTTTCATGTAGGAAAATAGAAGATATGGACATAACAAAATTTACATTTTTTTTTCCCAAAATTGAAATAAATGTGAATTTTAGGAGTCACTAAAAGTGCAAAGTCCCATATCCAAAATCTAGAGTCTTCTAATTTTGATCATGGGTCATTGCAAGAAACACCGGTACTATTTCACGTCACACCGCGAACCACTTTTTTGTTTTCCACTATAACTTTTGGAGGTTAAGTCCAATGAACATGAAATTTTTATTGAACATACCTAACTTGAAGTTTATTAGATACCTCATTTTTCAGAAATAAAAAAAAATCATTTTATATTTAAAAAACATTTCCGTTGAGCTGTCACATAAATACGTTCATGGTTACCATTACGTTCGCAGTGTCTAAATTTAATGATTTGATGACGAAACTTTCATGGTCTATCTGCATAGGTGTAAAACCTACAAATTCCAAAAAAGAATTTAAAAATATGTTTTTTTATGTCCTCCACATGAGTACAAATTTTTTTTTTGGCACGCAATTTTTGAACAATGGTAATGGTTCTAAGATCAATCTTTTGGTCAAATCTCATCAAAATCAACTTTCCTCAAATGGCCAATTTTTAGTTTTTCTTAAAATTGATTTTCCTATTTTTTACAAATTAAAATGTGGAAGTGCTAATTTTCATGAGATTTTGCACTTTTCTGAATTTCCTACTTAGAGATTTTTCCTATGCCTTTCCTTTCTAGGGTAGCTTCTTCTTATAGGTTTATACATGAAACATATTTTTCACTTTTTTTAAAACTTGTTTTTCTAATTTTAAAGTACTCCCGAAAAAAAAAAGTACTATTGAAAACGCTACGCTTTTTGGTCAGTGTTTCTTGCAACGACCCTCATTCTATAAGGTAGATGGCTCTAAAAGCGATATTGTAAGGGCTGATCCACCTTTTTCATACGTTTGCATGAACAGGAATATTTTTAGCTCATTTTTCAAAGAAAGAAGAATGGATGCTGAATGTAACACAGGTGGTTTTATATTTTTTGAATCATTTGTGAATTAGTTATGAATTTTCAAAGATTTCTGTAGTAGGTACCTATTTGTAACCATAGGTCTCCCAAAATCTGTCCCCTTGCAACTACTAACACAATTTCTGAACTATGGAGGAAATGATTGGTTCTCATAATAAAATAAAATAAATTTTCTTGATTCATTCAATAGTGACAGTGGTCCATTTAAGGATCAGCTCCCATCCATTTTACAACCACCTATGGGGCGGTTGCAAGGAGAGGGGCACTTTTATAGCCATCTACCTTAATTACTTTCTACTCACTTCTTCCACTAACTCCTCCAAGATGTGTCATTACCTTAAAAGTCCCGACCTTGAAAAGGACAAAAAATAAACATTTTAAGCTTTGGTTGGATATAACTCATTAGAGAAATTTTGAACTCTCCAAAGGGCCTCTAGAATGGCCTCAATTGGGGTCCTCAATTGGATTTAAATGCGTACTTGTCAAATAAAGGACAACTTTTTTCCCCTATTTCCACCCATTTTGACATCATGATGTTTACAAAGGTACATGTTTTTTTATTGGATAATGGGACATTAGGTACTTCTTGTCATTCAAATTTTAAGTACATTGAGGGATTATTTTATTTGGAGAAGGACAAATTTGGTGCAATTAAGTACTAATGGCTCATGTGTTTTTAGTACAATGAGTGAGACTTTTTTTTATAATAAGATCATTGGTACTTCATGCTTATGATGTTTGCACCATGAAATATCTCTTATTGGACAATGGAACAATAGGTACTTTTTGTCATTCAAGTCCTTGGTACAATAAGTGAATTCTTTATTTAACAAATTCATAAGTACTTGATGAATATTCACACAAGGTAGCGACACATATTGTGTACTAAGGCTATCATCTTTAGCCTTCAATAAATAGCTTTGCATGTCAATTCCTAACGGCCCTCTAGAGAGCTCAAAATTTCTCTAATGATTACTCCATCCCTTGATTGAAATTAAGTCTCCACTCTTTGAAGTTGAAATTAAGTCTGCACTCTTAGAAGTTGAAGTTACTGCTCTCTTAGAAGTTGCCTGTTGGGTGTGGTTGACAGTTGGTGCTTGTACCTTCTTGCGCTCAGGGTAGCTGCAACTCGTGCGTTTGTCTAAGATCGACCTGCTGCTTGCTTCTCTCTCTGATCTGTTTGTGACGAGCTGAAGAGCATTCCACTTCTGGTTCCATTTTCCTAAAGCAGCATTGATCACGAGCTACAGCAGACGTTCAACAGGTGATTGATTTTGAGAAATTCTGTTGTTTTTGTATTGTGGTGGTGCTATGCGACTGATTTAGTTACGTCCCAGCTTTTCGATCGATCTGAGTAGGGTTCTGATCTATCATGCATGTGCTTAAGAAGTTGGAGTGACAAATTGATATGAATGAGCGAGCCTTACCCCGATCTAGCTGCCGCGCGTGTGCATGCCTTTTCCCCTTGCAAGTCAAATTTTGTTACGGCCGGTGCGCTTCGAACGCCCACTGGACCAAGCCGCTACCTACCAGCAAGCAAATTGAATCATGGGGCGTGGGTGTGTCCTCCAATGCATGAGTCGTGTGATGCTGGTTTGGCTTGTGCTGTTGCTGCGGGAGAACTACGTCGTCGCCGCGACTGACCCCTTCGTCGATTTAGTCAATCGGACTTGGCTCATCATGTCGCGTCGGTGTAAATTCTCGAATCGGGATCATGCGGCCTGGAGGGTTTACCTTCCAGATATGCCGATCCGGTTCAAGGAGAACCGCGAGGGCCCGGTGTTCTCCTTCCGCGCGAAATTCATCGTCTCGATTGGTCTTGGCGCGTACACTCGGAGGCAGCTTGGCTATGGAGGATCCACACACAACATGGCGGAAGGATTCACCTTCGCCATTCTTCCAGACAACAACGAAACCGCTGGCGGCGATGGAGGCTACCTGGGCTTGCTCAATGACACATCCAATGGTGACCCTCAATCGCACACTTTTGCAGTCGAATTTGACTTCCGAAACAGCCCCCAGTTCGCCGACCCCGAGGACGGGTTTCACATCGGGATCAACAACATCAGCATGAACTCGACCAGTTCCGTTCTCCTCGAGGGACCACGGGACATCAGTCAGAATTCTTGGGATTTGCAAGTGTGGATCGATTACGATGGTTCATCGCAGATTCTGAATGTTACTGCGGCAGATGTCAGTCCATTCAGCTGTCCTGTGAGCGATGCAGAGCGCCCGGGACCAGCCGTGGTGTGGGACAATGACTATTATGCGCCCTATGGAGACAATGTCAAAATGTATAACTCCTTCAGTCACAAGGTCGATCTCTCCCATGTGCTCAATGAACAGATGTACGTCGGCTTCACTTCGACAACTCCAATTCCGAATTTCGAAGAGCCTTTAGTAGATATTTTTTCTTGGAGTCTGAGGACGTCGAACTACTCCACCTCGCCTGCTGCTCCGAGTGCCTCGTTGCCATGCATACCTACCTATAAACCCTCGTTCACGGAGTTGACATCGGTTCTGTTGTCTCTCTCCGCTGCTGCTTCCTTTACGCCCCTGCTCTACCATTATTACCGTCGGTGGGTGGCGTGGATGGAGGTTCAACATTGACGCCGACGACCTAGGAGAGGTGGAACCGCACAAGTTCACGTACAAGGAACTGGCCATGGCCACCAAGAACTTCGACCCCAAGCAAGCGCTCGACCGAGGAGGCTTCGGGAGTGTGTACAAAGGCTTCTTGCCTGGCAACCAACAGTACGTGGCTGTCAAGCGCGTGGCCCCGAGTCCAGTCAAGGCGAGCGTGAGTTTATGGCGGAGGTGATGATCATCGGCAAAATTCGTCACCGCAACTTGGTGCGTCTGCAGGGCTGGTGCCACGAGTGGGGCGAGCTGCTGCTGGTGTATGACTACATGCCCCAAGGCAGCCTCGACAAGCATCTGTTCGGCGCAGCAGCCGAGGACTTGCCAAATGCACCAAGGGAAGCACCTGGGAAGCGCATCTTGGATGTTGTTGAAGAAGAGCAAGGCGTTGGATTCCCTTGGGAGAGAAGGTAGGGTACGCACGCATTCATACATATGCTCCAAGCTGTGATTGTTTTGGTTTTGATTTTCCATGCCTGGGTAATGCTCATGCTGAGACGCACAAGAGACATACAGAGGATGTTCTTTAGCTAGTGCCGCTCTTCAGATTTGAGACTTACTGTAGCCGAGCATTTTCGAAGCTGTTGCGTGATCTAATGGGTGCGCAAAGAATGTGTTGGGGACTTGCGTACTTGAACAAGAGCAAAGAGAGTGGAGTCAAGGAAGAGAACAATAGTTATGAACTTTGCTGGACTCGAAGATCAAGACTTGGCTTGCACTAATTTCCAATTGCAAGGATTGCGGTAGCTTACACTCCAACATATACACTGTTAACTCAATGAGGGAAGTGAAGTTATGCCCTCTTAAACAACAATCATGCAGAATGCTCTTACACAAATTGTGGAATTCAGTACAAGTGACGACTGAGATAAGGTTTTCATTGCTGCAGGTTCAAAGTGGTAGTGGATGTGGCTACGGCATTGGTGTATTTGCACACAGAGTGTGAAGAGCGCATCATCCATCGCGATGTGAAGGCAGCCAATGTGATGTTGGATGCCAAGTTTAATGCACGATTGGGGGACTTTGGCCTGGCCCACTCTTACAACCACAGCTTGTTGATCCCAGAGAGTACCAATGTGGCAGGCACCTTTGGTTTCTTTGCCCCATAATTGTTTTACACAGGTGATCCTTGTTGTGCTTTCCCTTCAAGCTAATGCTTGTTTCTAGTACAGAATGGAAACCATGAGCTCATCATGTAGATGCCGATATTTTTTCCAAGGTCGTGCATGAGCATGTTTAGAATGGTTCATCAAGGAGGTCATGCAATACTATCAAATAACAATTTTTACTACATTAGTCTAATTAATTTTTTCAATCTTAGCATCCCTTTCTGTCTCTTGTTGTAGACAAGTCATTCCTTCTGGCATTGCACTCTTTTGTATTTCAAATAAGAAAGCCTAGTTTGAAGAGACAAATTTCATATTCCTTTGGCTCAAATTTGTAATTTGTGTACAAATTGTATTTTTTACCTTTGTTAGCATAATAGCATATGTACCATTTGACAAAAAGATGTTGTAGTCACCGGCATACATTTCGAATCTTGATAAAAGTCAGCGAGTATTGGAATATAAGTGGACGATAATCCACTTGGAAATTGATCAATAGAACTTGTTGTACAAAATTAGACTTTCACCTAATGAAGATGGTCAAATTGGGTATGGCAAGAAAGCAAACGGAGCAGACAGATGTGTATAGCTTTGGGGCTTTCTTGTTGGAGGTGGCGTGCGGAAGAAAACCCATTTTCCGTGAAGATGGGGAGGTGAAGTTGTTGGTGGAGCAAGTGTAGCAATTGTGGGAAAACTCAAGCATTCTCGATGCAGCAGATGTGCACCTTGCGGAGGTGTACAATGCCCATGAAATGACCAAAGTGCTTTGCTTAGGGCTTCTCTGCTCTCATCCCGGTCCAACCATATGCGACCCTCCATGCGCCAAGTGCTCCTCATCCTCAATGACGATGTGCCCCTTCCCGAGGTGCCTCTCTCTAAACCCCAATTCGACTACATTCCAAGAAGCGCACTTCAAGGCGACCTCTCTCGGACCAGCACCAATCCGCTAAGCTCCATGTATTACACGGCATCAGCCACAAGAGATCGAGGAGAGCACATGAATCACCCGGCACAATTCAAAAGTGTGTTTGAGATTGATCACGCTGTCTGATCTAGCTCTCTTTTTTCTCGCCGGGTAGGAGAGCAGGATTTTCATCATACGATGAGTCCATTTAATTAGCAATTAATGTACTTGTAAATTCCACTTCAAGATTTCTTGTGCAGATAAATTCGTAATTTACTGTGAAGTTCTGGTTGTTGGACGCGATCGATGGGAGGCAGTTTGAGGGATCAAGTGTGGGTGCCGCCGTTGATTGGCGTGGCCTCTCAAGCAGCAGTCCCTGCTCTCTGTTTCCTGAGCGTTCGACTTTGCAAGAGCTTCCTTAGAAAGCTCACGCCATAGCCAGCAGGTCTCATATGATGCATCCTCAATTCTTTCTCAAATCCTAGTGTCTGCTAAGTTCAATGTTTCCGTCATAGTGCGTCATGATTCTAGTGAACTCCAGCACTCTAGGCATCTGAGTCTAACTGTCTGCTGTGGCTGAAAATTTTGTGGTCACGGTTTGGTGCCAGTGAGATCGATGTAGTCTTTTGAGCTTGTAATCAATTCTGCAGTACGAGTTTTGATTATGAATCTGGTAGGCCTGCAAAGCAATCAAGTAGAATAGATTGCCCTGGAAGTGTGCACCGTGTTTTCCTTGCCCAGGAACCTTGTCTTCGATCGTCACTGCATGCATTCTTTTCCCATGTGAAGAATTGAGCTCGCTGTAGAAAACAGAGCTCCTGGGAGAGTTTTCACCCTCAGTCTAAGAAACACTCTTGAGCACTGGATTTCATTTCTGTCTCAAGTCGTCCGTGGTGCTCATCTTTCGAAAGCGTGGCGGGTGTGCCACTCAATTAGAGTCTCTATCAAGTCTTATGCCTGGCGTGCACAGAATGACACATGTATCGAGAAAGCTTCTGGGGATTTGACAACCCAACGAAGTTCTCGTTTGTTTAGTTTGATGTCTCTGTGCTAGGTCCACCTATGCTAAGGTAGGAGATTCTTATACCAGTGCTTCTTTCTCGCGGACTCTGAAAATTGGACTGTAAGTTCTCTCCAAGTGCGACGTCCTGGTTAAACAGGGAAGGATCAAAACAGAGCTAGCCTGTGGAGTGTTTGTGTGTATGTGTCCGACTTTTGCTGTCGCTCCCCCTGTCACTTCCTGTGGCGGATAAATTGCTTGCAATTCTTCAGTTCTTGATGCACATGTGGAGAGTCCATGGTTGAGCGTGATTTGGAAATGGCAGCGCGCTATCTAGAAGGCGGTTCAAAGGTGGTGAGATTGCACTGCACTTCAGCTCTTCACATCTTTTGTTTGTTTCAAACTTTCAATTAATCAAAACATTCGAATGGTGGAATGTGTTTGAATTCTAACAACTAGTTCTCCTCCTCTCCTGAATTGTTTCAGAAATCCACATTTTATCAATCATTCTTCCCGGAGGAATAAGTATATCGCCTACATTGTGCATCAATTCTAGACGCATGAATGTGATCCCAGTTCCGTAGGAATAGAATGAAGACGAATTAATTTTCAATGAAGTATTGAATACCCCATTTTATTGCAGTTTTACATCATCCCAGCGGTGAGAGAGCGAGGAACTAAGACGCACAACCTCTAGTTATCCAATCTCCTCTGACCAGTACATAACTTCAATTCCATTGCCTAGCCTGCCACCCATTGAGTCCATAATGAATGCACATCCACATTTGGTAACTCGATATTTGTGAATTGGTAAGTTTCAAGCTGGCTGTTCAAGAGAATTGATCATTCTCCGAATACCCAAACGGTAGTTACGTTTGTAGTATGAATTTAATATTCACGACAACGGGATTTCCATACCCTCCTTTGCCTGATTTGAGTATCTAGGATGATGAAATTCCACAGACTAAATTCGAGCTTCAATCTTAAGATTTGTTGACAAAATGAGATGTTATACTGAGTAATGTTGTCGACGTCTTGCAGACGATGAATAAAACGCCTGCTGAGAAGGTTGTCGATGCTGGCTACGAATTCCAGATGTGATGCTCCAGTGCTCAGCATTAAATAAAAACAGATGACATTCACCCAGCTCTCTTTTTCGATGTTATTGTTGCTGACTTTGAAAAAGAGCTTATCTGGCCTTTAATTATGTATTTTTTGCACATCTCCAAGTGTTTGTAAGTGACGTTTTCTTGAAAGATAAATGGAAGTCATGCAGGATCCACGTTTAATAATACATTGTGGACAATTGTGGGATTAGTTATGAATTTTTGAAGTTGGAATGGCATATGGGTGAGGAAGTGTTGGTCCCGACTCTGACAATGTTCATTGTTGAAGAGTCCATGTGTACCGAGTTCTTGATTGCCTATGTAGTTGAGGAAACATTTAGGGTATGAATTAATCGAGCACCTCCTTCCTTGAGGATTCATTGTGTAAGGCTGACAAAGTTTATGACCATGTAATCAAACTATAGAACCTTTTACTACATGTATGATCCATTTACAATTACATAAGTTTTTTTTAGCTCTATCTCTTAAAGATGAAATCACATTTCTTCAATAACTTGCATGTAGTATTTTCAATTTTTAAAATGTTCTCTAAAACTCATAGTTTTTTTTAGTCTTAAAAAGACTTGAAATGACCTTGAATTTTGAAGAAGAAAGGAAGAAAACTCACACAAAATGAGACTTCAAATAAGATAATCTTGATAGTAAAATCTAAATCATTAGTAAGTTATTAGAAGTTTTCATATTGCACAACACAATGTGGTGTGTGATAAGGATATGCTTGATTAAAGAGACTGATACAAAAGGCTTCCTTGATAATTCTTTTATGCATGTGAAAATGAAAAAAAATAATACCCTAGATGAATAATGGATGTGTTACTTCATCCAATGAACTTCAAAGTCATTTTAGTTATTTTCTAATTCATTAGATAGAACAATGTTAACAAAGGTAAAAGAGATTTGTTAACCCAATTGCCTAAGTGCCCAAGCCTTTCCGAGTGAGTGTTTCCTATGAAAAAAAAACTCAAGGTTATAGTTATCTTTGATGAAGAAAATTATCTTTTTTTCAAAATCTTTCATATAGATGTTTAAAGAGTTTGTTTACTTTAGTATACTTATCAATTTTGAGTTTGAAATTGCATAGCAGTTTTAAGATTACAAGAAGAGAAATGTAAGAACCGTATTTTTAGTACGCTACCCTTTTCCACAATGCATGAGAAATATGCATATAGTAGTTTATTGAGGTTGAAGGTAACATTGAACAACTAGAAATTGTATAAGCACACTAAAATACACTTCCCCAAACCTTAAATTCAAACAAAGAGCTATCAAACTCATTACACAACTCACATTCCAATTGTTGCAATACAATTTTTTTCAATAAGTAGAAATTGCAAATAACTCCAAACCAACATTTGCATGTTTAAATTTTTAATAGTGAAAATGAAAGGATGAACCTAATGGAAAAAATATCATAGTGTACTTTTAGCAGGGATTTTTCATAGTACAAGAGTTGACCACCCATCACCCCTTGAATGAATTGTGCATGCAATATTATCATAAAAAAATAATAGTGAATAAATATGGATAAAATTTGAATGAAAATGGATGAAATGGATTGAAACTAGATTGTTGGTATGAAAATTATACTATTTGTGATAGAATAAAAAGAATATATAGACCATACCATATTTATTTTGTTTGAAATATTTCCATTTATTACACAAGTGTACCTTGCAAATTTTAATAATTCTAAATATAGTGACATTTATTGTTATTATTGTGAATGAAATTAAAATAATTAGAATTTAGGGTCATGCTTGAATAACAATGATGTCATCACTTACCTTAAATATGTAACAAATTGTCAAATATACAGCTCATAATTGGCATGATTCATTGATAGTACCAATAATTTCATTTCTACATAGAATAGGGCTTTTAACCTTTGAGCATTCCAATGCCCTTGAAATTTGACTTCCTCCTAAGAGACATTTGACTGTTATAATCTTTTAAGTAGTACAATGAAAACTTTTACAATTTTTCAATCATCTCTAAATTTGTTATTTGATTTTTTATGGATAGTTTTACTTTAATCCTTAAATGACAGGCTAGTGATTGAAGATCTATATTGATATTATAGGAATCACTACTTTAAAAAAAATCTAAAAGCACACATTGAATTTCAAACTACTATAGAAGATCTTCTTTTTTCATCCCTAATTTCCAGGATGAATAGTTGCACTTTTGTCCTAGACAACAAGATGCTTTCTCATTGGCATCAACCCAAAAGTTGCCTTGGTGTTGTTTATGGGTTTTAAAAATATAAATGAAATAAACATAAATTAAATGAAATAAACATAAACTAAATGAAATAAAAACATATTGATTGTCAAGATCATGAATCCAATTTCAAGATTCTAGTGATTTAAGGTAGGGGACTGTAAAAGAACCCTTTACCAGCTGATTTGAATTTTGGGGAAGCTAAATTCCTTAAAATAATTTTTAGTAAATTTTCGTGGTAAAAAAACCGGAATTGGCATCTAGCACTAGTCATTTCATATTTTTTGGACCTTCATGGAATTAGTTATGAATTTTTGAAGTTGAAAACACGGTGGATTCTAAAAGCGATCCCCTCTTGATATGTATACTTCTAGTACATGTTAGAATCAAAATCTACGAGATCACTTTTAGAGACAGGGTTGCAATTACAGCCCCCTACCTTAGTCCCTACAATGGAGTAGGAGGGATTTGAGGGCAAGGGAGATCTATTTCACAACCACTCCCTTGATTATTCCTATGCTATCCGAAAACTACAAATCAACCCCAAGACATTGGTTGAATTCTCAAATTTTTGAAAAAAAAATTAACTTTTTTCCTCAAAAATTTTAAAAAGTGTTAAAAAAAACTAAAATTGATTTTTTTTAAATTCAAAAAAATAATTACAAAAGAATTTAAATTTATATATTTTAAATTATTATATTTCCAACATGGTAGGCTCTCAACTACGTCAAATTATTGATGTGGTCTATATTCATAGTCTAAAAACTCAAAATAGTTTGCAATCTGCCAATGCCTTCAAATCCCTTCTAATGGTGTTTTCTAACTTTTCTTAGTCTATGAGCTTACGAAAAGGCATCATCCATTTTATAACAAAAAGATGGTGTTGATAATCCCACAAGCACCAAATAGAAGAATAAGTACAACAAAGAATATATGGTCAATTTCGTTAAAATGGCGGTATTCCGAGTGCCATTTTGCCAAATTCCAGTGCCATTTTGCCATATTCCATGTGCCACTTTTACAAATTTCAAGTGTCATTTTGACATTTTTGTGTACCATTTTGACATAGAGGCATAGTGGAAGAAGAAAAAAATGTGCCATTTTAACGAAATGTTGTGCCATTTTAACGGAATATCATGCCAATTTAATGGAATGTCATGGCATTTTAATGGACTATTGCCATTTTAACGAAATTGACCATATATTTAGTTTATCTCGGAGGTTACACATTTGTTTGTTGTTTGACTAGAAGTAAGCCAAACTGAAAGAACAAACATATCATATGTAACAAAATACATATGGATATTGTATATGGAATATTAATAAAGCATTATCTATGGACATGGGTATTGATATGAGATACAAAATACTAATATTAACATGTACTATGTCCCATATTGATTACAGTCACAACAACTTCATAGAAAACATAAATATGTGGTGGAGATTTAATTCTTAAATCACCTTACAAGCACTTATTTCATTTTACAAGTGAGTGAGAAGTGGTAGTTTGTCATAATGTATTCACATTGTATTTACAATGCATCCAAAAGAGACAAACAATAGGATGTCACTACATGAAACTTCAATTTTGATACATCACTACAATTCTAATACATTGGTACACCTAGTAGACATTCAAGCAAGGAAATGATATGATTTAGGAAGCTTGGATGATCAAGCTTTTAGCATTGACTTATGTTATTCTTATAAAATCAGAAAGATTTCCATCCAAAAAATTTAACATGAGCTTAAAAAAATGGGACATCCAAATTACATTCCCTTCACTACTAATATATAGTAGCACATCATCAAAAATTAGCATACACTATAATGACATATTAGTACATTAGAATACTACTGTATGTTATGATATTTGGAGATCTTCTATAACTTGGGTTGCATTTCAAGACTAAGATTTCCAACATCCATCCAATTTGCACAAAATTCAAGATTTGGATCCATTTCGAGGCATTCGAGCTATTCTACATCACATAGATTGCTGTGAGTAACCACTTTTTGGCTTCTCTGAATCTAAAAGATTTCACTATTTAGTGTGGCTAACTTACCACCAAAAAAAAGGGTTGCTACCAACACCGTGTGACCTTGATTGCTAGTTTGTCAAACCGTTCACGCGGCGACCCTACACTGGTGCATACGTCTTGCCAGGCTCCATCATTGGCATACCGAGACAGACCCTAGAGCCCTCCCTCTGTTCGTCTCGCTTCTTCTTGCAACTTGTTGGCCCACAATAATGGTATGTTGTTGCGCTCACGGTAGCTGCAGTTTGCATGCGTAACTCGTGTAACTCGAGCGCGTGCGTCTAAGATCGACCTGCCGCTTGCTGCTCGCTCTCATCTATTTGTGGCGAGCTGAAGATCATGCATTCCACGTCCGGTTCCATGTTCCCTATGCATGTAGCATCGATCGTGAAGTAGAGCAGACTTACAGTAGGTGATTAATTTTGAGCAATTCTGCTGTTTTCGTATTATGATGCTGCTATGCGACAAAGTTAATTACGTCCCAACTCTCCGATCGATCTGAGGGGGGTTTTGATCTATCTGTGTTAAAGTAGTTGGAGTGACCAATTCAACTAAACCAGCTGCGTGCAACCGATTTAATTAGCTGCCGCATACATTACGTGTGCATGCCTTCAGCCCATGGAAGTCAAATTCTGGTGCACATCGAACACCCACTGGACAAAGTCGCTACGTACTAGCAAGTTAAATCATGGGGCGTGTCTTCTAATGCATGAGTCATGTGATGCTGCCTTGGGTTGTACTGTTGTTGCGGGAGAACTACGTCGTTGCCGCGATTGACCCCTTCGTCGACTTAACTAGTTGGAGTAATGATATGTCTATTTTACCTTCATTTAGCCTGTCTTACCCCTTGGAATTTGATCCTGAATTCAGCAGGGTTTTCCTTCCAGATAAGATCCGATTTAAAGAGAACCCCGCCGGACCCATATTCTCCTTCCGCGCGAAATTCATCGTCTCGATTGGTCTTGGACGGTTCACTCGGAGGCAGCTTGGCTATGGAGGATCCACACATAGTATTGTGGAAGGATTCACCTTCGCCATACTTCCAGAGAACAACACAAACGCTGGCAGCGATGGAGGCTACCTGGGCTTGCTCAATGACACATCCAATGGTGACCCTCAATTGCACACTTTTGCAGTCGAATTTGACTTCTGAAACAGCCCCCAATTCGCCGACCCCGAGGACGGGTTTCACATCGGGATCGACATCAACAGCATGAACTCGACCAGTTCCGTTCTCCTCGAGGGCCCACGGGACATCAGTCAGAATTCTTGGGATTTGCAAGTGTAGATCGATTATGATGGTTCATCGCAGATTCTAAATGTTACCACGGAGGATATCAGTCCATTTAGATGTCCTGTGCCCGACAAAAAGTGCCCAGGACCAGCCCAGGTGTGGATGAATGACTCCATTGTGTGGGATGAATCATTCTCCACAATGGCCCAGTACAACTCCTTGAGTGAAAAGGTCGATCTCTCTCCTGTGCTCAATGAACAGATGTACGTCGGCTTCACTTCGACAATTCCAATTTCTCAATTCAATATGCCTTTCGCGATCTTTGATTGGAGTCTAAGGATTTCGAACTACTCCATCTCGCCTGTTGCTCCGAGTGCCTCGTTGCCATGCAGACCTACCTACAAACCCTCGTTCATGAAGTTGCACCGATTTGATGTAACGCTGACGTCGGTTCTGCTGTCTCTCACCGCTATGGCTTTCATTTGCGCCCCGCTCTACCTCTGTTACCATCGGTGGGTGGAGAGGTGTGGATGGAGGTTCAACATTGACGCTGACGACCTGGAAGAGGCGGAGCCACACAAGTTCACGTACAAGGAACTGGCCATGGCCACCAAGAACTTTAACCCCAAGCAGGCGCTCGGCGGAGGAGGCTTCGGGAGTGTGTACAAAGGCTTCCTACCTGACAACCAACAGTACGTGGCCGTGAAGCGCGTGGCGCCTGAGTCTAGTCAAGGCGAGCATGAGTTCATGGCGGAGGTGATGATCATCGGCAAAATTCGTCACCGCAACTTGGTGCGTCTGTAGGGCTGGTGTCGCGAGCGCAGCGAGCTGCTGCTAGTGTACGACTACATGCCCCAAGGTAGCCTCGACAAGCATCATTCTGTTCGCCACAGCAGTTAAGGACTTGCCAAATGCATGAAGGGAAGCACCTGGGGTGGGCATCGTGGACGCTGCTGAGGAAAAGCAAGGCGTTGGATTCCCTTGGGAGAGAAGGTAAGAGTTAGGGTACTCATCCATTCATGAGTCGAGAAAGAGAGCAATAGTTATGAACTTTGCTGGACTTGGAGATCAAGACTTGGCTTACACTAATTTCCAATTGCAAGGATTGCGGAAGCTTACACTCCAACATACATGGTATTACTGTCAATACAATGAGTGAAGTGAATTTATGCCTCATAATCAACAATCGCGTAAATTGTTGTGGAATTCAGTACAAGTGACCACTGAAATAAGGTTCTCTTTCCTTCTAGGTTCAAAGTGGTTGTGGATGTGGCCATGGCATTGGTGTATTTGCATACAGAATGTGAAGAGCGCATCATCCATTGCGATGTGAAGGCAGCTTATGTAATGTTAGACACCAAGTTTAATGCACGGTTGGGGGACTTTGGCCTAGCCCGTTCTTACAACCATAGCTTGTTGACTCCGGAGAGCACCAATGTAGTAGGCACCTTTGGATACTTTGCCCCGGAACTATTCCACACAAGTGATGCTTCCTTTGCTTCCATTTAAAGCTAATGCTTGTTTCTAGTAAAGAAAGGAAACCATGAACTTTTCACATAGATCTTGACATTTTTTCTAAGGTTGTGCATGAGCATGCTCACAATGGTTCTTGAGGAAGTTTGTGTAATTTTATCAGTTGTGAATTATTTACTAGATCATACTAATTCGTTTTTTCAGTCTTAGCATCTTTTCTTGTCTCTTGTTGAGAATTCATCCCTTCCAACATTGCACTACTTTGTATTTAATATAAGATAGCTTGGGGTGAATGCAAGAAACACCTGTACTATTTGTTGCATTTTACTACAATACTCATGACTTTTTCTGGAGTACTTTAAAATTAGAAAATTAATTTGAAAAAAATTTGAAAAATATGAACAATGTATAGACCTCTAAGATGAAGGTTTTCACCGAAGGAAATTGATAGAAAAATTCTCTAAGTAGGAGAATTTAAAAAGCCCCAAACCTCAAGAAAATACATACCTTCATGTTTTAATTTGGGAAAAATAGTAAAAATAAGTAAATAAAAAAAAAAAAATGTGGCCATTTGCAACAACTCTATGGAGATGGTCATTCACCAAAAAACACACCAAAATAATATTTTATATGTTTCAAAATTCAAGTAGAAAGAAGCTCACTTTGTAGACTTCCACACCACATAAAAATAACTTTTTTCAAAATCATTCATGTGGAGAGATGTAAATCTACTAGAAGACCATCTCATCCAAATTTCATCTTAAAATCATTAAAAAAAGGTACTCCTTAGTACTAAAAACCTCCAAATTCTCATTTGTGACATTTAATCACTAGTACTATTTTAGTATTAAAATATTTTTGAAAATTATGAAAAAATTATGTAAGGTGTATGATAGACATGAGTACCTTCTCTAGAAATCTTGAGTCATTTAGAGCAAAGATGCAAAAGTTATGGCCAAAAAACAGATCAGCACTTAGCTTGTGACGGAAAATAGTACAAGTGTTTCTTGCATTCACCCCTTGGTTTCAAGGAACAATTTTCTATTCCTTTGGCTTAGAAGATTCATAATTTTTACATTTTGTATTTCATTGTGAACACAATGGACGATGAACCATTTGACAAAAAGATGCCGCAATCTTTGGCATGGATCTCCAAGCTTGATAAAAGTCTACACTTAAGTATTGGCATATAAGTGAAAAATGATCTACATAACATTCAATAGGATGCCATGCTTCTACAATGATGGTGTGGCATATATTCAACACCATCATTGTAGAGCCAAGGCAATGCCAACCTTGCTATTAAGTGTTATTTACTTGAGAAGTGATCAAATGGAACTCACTATAGAAATTTAGACTTTCATCTAATGGAGGTGGTCAAATTGGATTATGGCAGGAAAGCAAACAGAGCAGACGGATGTATACAACTTTGGGGCTTTCTTGCTAGAGGTGGCATGTGGAAGAAAACCCATCTACCGTGACGATGGGGAGGTGAAGCTGTTGGTAGAACACGTGTGGCAATTGTGGGGGGACTTGAGCATTCTTGAAGCGGCAGATGTGAACCTTGTTTGGGTGTACAATGCCCATGAAATGACCAAAGTATTGTGTTTGGGGCTTCTTTGCTCTCACCCCGGTCCTACCATGCGACCTTCCATGCGCCAAGTGCTCCTCATCCTCAACGGCGATATCCCCCTTCCTGAGGTGCCTCTCTCTAAACCCCAATTTGACTACATTCCAATAAGCGCACTTGAAGACAACCTCTCTTGGACCAGCACCAATGCGCTAAGCTCCTCGTATTATACCGCATCAACAACAAGAGATCAAGGAGAGCAGATGAGTCACTCCTGAAAATTGGACTGTAAGTTCTCTCCAAGTGCGACGTCCTGGTTAAATAGGGAAGGATCAAAACAGAGCTAGGAAAGTGTTTGTGTGTATGAGACCTACTTTTGCTGTCGTTCTCCCTGTCACTTGCTATGGTGGATAAATTGCTTGCAATTCTTCAATTCTAGATGCACATGCGGAGAGTCCATGGTTGAGCGTGATTTGGAAATGCAACGCACTATCTAGAAGGCGGTACAAAGGTGGTGAGACTGCACTGCACTTGAGCTCCTTGCGTTTTGCAGGCTCTCACATCTTTTGTTTGTTTCAAACTTTCAATTACTTCCAGCATTTGAATGGTGGAATGAGTTGGATTCAAACAGCGAGTCCTCTTCCTCTCCTGAATTGATTCATTCAGAAATCCACATTCTAGCAATCATTCTTCCGGGGGCAAATTGCTTCGACTTGGAACCTATCATCGAGCTTGCGTGTGCCTTAATTATACCGCGCACCCACATAGTGCATCCGCATTCTAGACTCATGTCTTCCAAAATTTCAATGAAGCATTGATATATTTCATTGCAGATATAGATGATCCATTTGGAAACTCAGTATTTTGTGAATTCGAACTGTTCAAGAGATCGAATTGATCTACGAATATCCAAACCGGTATTGTAATTTGAATTTAACATTCATGACAACGGGAGTTCCATGCCCTTCTCTGTCTACACTGGTCATCTTGTGTGTCTGGATGATAAAATTCCACGAAATTGGAGCTTCAATCTGAAGTTTTGTGGACAGTGAAGTGCAGTGATCTCAAAACTGGCTATAATTCGCCAAATTTCTACCTCATCAGTACATGTGCGAAATGTCTATTGGAGAAATGACCCCAGCAAAATGATTTTGAGCCAAATGTACCAGGTTCGGTTGAGGCATGTTGCAGATCGAGCTGTCCATCCCGATGACGGATAGCATCCATTTGCTTTCTCCTTTTCATCCAATAGCGACTGCGCTCCTGGACCGTTGATCCCATCGCTCGGCGACTAGATCGGAGGGCCCTCATTAGCAGGCGCAGGGTTTCTGGGTGCTTCTAGAAACCTGCCAGGTAGCATCGTCTTCCTCAGTGGAGGGATCGTCTTAGCAATAACTCTCTCTGATGATGCTCCTCGTTTAGCTTTAATGGTGATTAGTATCGTTGAGGTTTAAGGATCCATCGTTGCCCTCCCTTGACCTTGGCGCTTTCGAAATACGTGCCTTCAATTCAAGAATTCATGAGATTTTTTTGAACTGAGTTTCCCTCCTCGATGGGTTTTGAATGTGCTCCGCCAATTCCCTGCTGCTGTACAATTCTGCAAGATCAGAAGGTTCTGGCTTTAGTCTTGCAATCACTGCAATTGGAATTGAGGCAGCTTCAGAACCTGCAGGCCATCGTCACAATTGTCAGATCTCATTGGGGAATTGGAAATATAATCGCTTATGTTCTCTCATTTTGCACCGATTTCTGCAATTGCGCTATTGAGGTATTGTGTTCTGCTCTGTGCTTTACTGCTTCCGCTGCTCGCTCTTATTGATTTCAAGCACTGGTATGGTTGGCATTTTTCACATTGATCTTTGCTCTAGTTCTTTGCTTTCGATTCTGGACTAGTGGACTTGTGGTACTGCGGATTTGGATTGTTGTAATCAGGTGTAGAATGTGGAGATTTGCTCGGTATCTTTGGCTGGAGTGTTAGGGTGCAGGACGTGGGATTTGCTCGGTGTCTTTGGCTGTATTGTTACGGTGCAGGACTCGGGATTTGGGCGGTGTTTGGACGTGGGATTTGGGTGCTGTTTTGGGCTTGGGGTGTGGGGTTGTGGGTAGTGTTTAGGGTGCAGGACCTTATCGCTTGCATCTGCAATCAATGGCGCCCCGACTGAAGTTGCAGGACAATTTCTGAGTTCGCACTTTCGGATCCAGCCGTAATTCGAGTGGTGTCGGGAAGTATGTGCTGCCGAGTGCGACACACATTTCGGAGACGCGATTGGAGGACTTAGAGCCGATGCCTTCCCGCGACGTTTTGGCATCGGAATTGATTGTCATCTCTCCGATCAGTTCGATGCCTGCGACTGCGATAGCGGCTGAAATTGCGCCCGAGTGTGAAGTTGCGTTGGCGGGAAAGAGGGGCCGATCGGGGGAAGCGGCCGGTAGGAAAAAGAAGAAGACAGCCCCCAACACAATTACCCGACGCTGGCAGGAGGTGTGGGCGTGTCGATTCACGTGGGCTGAAGGGGAGTTCAACTCCAACGGCGATTTGGTTGGGGTTGTGTGTCGCAGCTGTACCACCGTTACGGGGAGGCGCAAAGTGATGGTACTGAAGCTTGACAATTTAGAAAAGCATGAGGGGAAGCGCTCCTGTCAAGAAGATGGTGTTCCTGAACCTCAATTGAAGAAAGGTGACGTTTTCATCAAGCGTGACTGCAGGCATTTGTAGTTGTGCAAGCTGTGGGCGGGTCAGAAGCAAGCTGGATCTGTGGCTGAGCAATTGCTTGGAGGTCTTGAAGGTGACATCAAGAAAAAAGCGGTTCAATCACTACAACAAAATGTGGAAAAAAAACCGCACTCAATTGCTGAGTACGGTTTTTTTCACCATGATTTTGTGCGTTGACTTTCCATTACATTACGCATGAGTTTCTCAAATTGGTTTATGACAACCATACATTTTTTGCGCTCATGTTTTTGCATTCATGATATACATGCATGCATCAATCAATCATCATTTCTTGAACACATGCACTACATGCACGCACGATGAGGTTCATAGGTTTCAACTTCTACCTTCTCCCGTGCGCATGAGACTTTGGTGATATCTTAAATTAACTACGCGCGCAGGAATTCTGGTTCAGGGTTTAAGGTGCGGTTTTAGCCTTTGGTGATATCTTAAATTCACTGCGCACACAGGAATTGTGGTTCAGGGTTTAGGGTCCGCATATACTTATATGTGTACATTCTTTCAACGTGAAAATTGATTCCTCTGCTTCATGTGCATTAACAGTGTGCAAGCTCTTACTCTGGATTTCCAAGTACTTGTAGAACGCATGCTCACTCTTGTCTCCTTCATGCTTTAATTAATTCTATGCCGAGTCTGAGTTCCGAGTCTCCAATTAATACTGAAATGGACTGCACCCTGAAAAAGAATTGCGGTTTTGGTTTCCAGATTTATCTTAACACGAATGTCGCATTCGCACTGACCTGTCTTGCACTGACCTACCTCAGTATTTTGCCTACTCAGACATATGCGCGCCAAGACTCTCACGTCCTTCTTTAATGCACGGCACTAGCTTCACTGCACACTTCTTCCATTCAATTCCTTGTTTCTGCATGTTTGGCTACGTGTTCCTGTCGACTGCTTTGGAAAGTGAGGGGAGTCTAAGTGGTCACTGCAGACATGCCTGCGACAATATTTAGAAGCAATGGCAATTCACTATCCACTCTGAATTATGGTACCCTATAACGCACCGCACATATACCTCGCAATTCGTAGGCACATCTTCATTGACGGTAAGCAACGAAAACCTTGAGACACAGAAGTCTGTAACATTTCTAAGCGAGCACAACCCTCCTGTAATTTGACAATGGAAAAGTCATGCGTGCACGCCCTCCAAAAATCGAACTCAATGCATTCTGAAGAGAAGGGTCACTCAATGCCGTGCTTGTATTTCACTGCATCTACGTCTTTCACAAGTTCGCACAAGGACTACTTTGCACGCTTAGAACTGAAAGGCGCACCTGCCGAAGGTGCGTCACAACTGCTAAGCGGTTTGACTACTACCTCCAGATATTTCTGGTAACTCCATTGTCTGAATCCACTTAACTCTGCAACTTCTCTAACGCTCTCTCTGACGCCTACTCAGTTTGAATACATTCACAGCACACCCACTACACGGACACCTATGAAAGCAATCTTACTTTTCTCGTGACGTTAGTCCTTCCAACTTCGCTGCTCTTCAAAAAGACTGCTTCATTCTTCTTGAGCCTTCAGCAAATTACTTCTTCGACATGCTACCATTTAACACTACTAAAATGGTATACTTCTTCTCTTCTTACTTCCTGAGCCCATCACCTGCCACTCCCTACTCTGTCCGTCACCGTCGCATTTCGGTTCAGGTACTGCTGAAACGTCGACACTCCACAGGGTACAGCTCACGCGCACTCTACTTCAGTAGGTCACTTCGACTGCCACTCCCTAGTTCCGCGAAAATGCGATCCCTGTACACATTCAAATACCTCTGCTCACAGACATGCTTTCCTTACCTCACGACTGCAATGAACTATGCATTACAAAAAAAAAGTAAACATGTTTCCTTCTCAGTTCAATAAGTTCTTGGACACAGATCAAAAGTTCTTGCCTTCTCCATAATCGCCGACATCAGCACTTCCCTTCTCTATACACTAAGCACTCAAAGAGTCTCAGGTCCACCGACTTGCAATTCAACTGCATCTGCACAAACACTGCCTCCCACACAATAACCGACTTCCAATCCTCACATGCTTCTCTCATAATCTGAGCCCACAGCGTCAACCTCGCTGTGCATCCTTCGCCTTCTCCTTTTGACTTACTAACCTCGTCCTTCATACTATGACGCAGGCACTTCGCCAGCTATACTTAGACTTCCACTGTTCCACATGAAAGGCATGCCCACTTCGCGTTAGACTCACTGCTGTCAAAACAGAGACTGAGCAGTAACCACGCACTCTATGTTCCGCTTCGTTTATTCGGACGTTCTTCGTAAAACCATAGAGACATGGCAACGTACTGACTCTTCAATCTAACAATATCAGTACCACCCTCCACTGCATTCTAGCACTTCCTCTGTCACGTCTCTCTCTCTTCTCATCAAGAAATGCAAACGACATGAACATGGCCAAGGACCATCGCTGTGCACACTTTGAATTACGTGTCCTGCTGAACTACAACGCCCGAGGACTGTGTCACATGCATCTTCTTTGGACAAGACGTTCTCTTCAACCACTAATTCACCTTATACTATTCCAATTTTCAGGACTCACCTTCGTCAATTCGTTGTACACCTACTTCGGCCTTTCACATCTGCGATTTGCAAGACGCACTTGGAAGCCACCTTCCCCAACACCAACACACTTCCACATCAGCGTACAATTACTTCTAGGCAACTTTCCTTCCCAACCGCTCTAATAAATAATGTCCCCTTCTTCTTTCAGTCAGTTCCGAAAAGGCTTACATGAAAGGAAGATGAGTGCATCGATTGAATACGCCTGTACGGGTGATGGTGGCATTTTCCGTTCGCAGTTTCGGAGGACGTGAACCTCTTAACCTGCGTTTTCCACCGTCATATATTCCAATTCAGTGCTCCCTTACTCGTCTCCAACATCAGCATGTGTTCAAGACGTTCCTCTACAGAAATTCGGAACACAAAATAACAACTACGCGTACCTTTGGGAGACGGATCCATCCTCAATAAACACACTTCCATCTGTCAAAACGCATTCAAGTTCAGATGCGATTCCCCTCCTGTCTTTTCTCAGAAATATCCTTGAATACTTCACAATTACATCCTTAGCCACTGCAATTCCTAAGAACCTCCGGCAACCTCCCTCTCCATCTGTCCTCCTCATCCAATCACCTCTCCACAAGCCTACAAAACTGACAAGGAAAAGTCATGGATTTCACTTCCGCCATTCTCCGAGGACGAAGTGAAAGCTTACTTTCATGCTCTGAACACTCAACCCTTTCGTTGCCACTACTTCTATGTCTTGGCAACTGACGTCGTCATTGCATACTAGGTTGAACTGTTACCTCTCAAATGAAAACCAGTACAGTTTTGTGGATCCAAAGACGGAAAGGCATCTCCCACTTCATATTATTCTGCATTAAAAAACATGAATCCTCCTGCCTTACTTCTTCCAATTCAACAGGAAAACACAGTACTACTCCTCAAAACAAGGCTCCCTCTGGTGGCCGTCATTCACAGTATAAAGATGACTTGCACAGTCTTCACACAAGACAGCAACAAAAACTGCCCTACCTAGTGCAAAATTCATTAGGACAGCTTGCTGTACATCCTTCCTCTGTCGCTTAGGAACTCTGCTATTCCTTTGACAGCTCCGCTTTCAGTATAGACATGACGACATTAGCTACAAACTACTTTGCGTACATTCCTATTACAACTACGTAGGCCAGCCTCTGGATTTTGAACACTCTGAATCAATTAAATGTGAAGAAAGCATCCGTTACACTTTGTTTGACACATCCTCACATCTGGCACGACATCACTAAGTAAACTACCTCGGTCAACTCTTACCTTTCTGAATGCACACTACCATTGAGCTGCACTGCTTCTAACCACACTGTTCCCTCTGACCGTCGTCGAAAGCATCGGGGATGTATTAATTACGCTGGTTCCTGGGAATCTTTCAGTCCAAGCTTCATCCTGCCACCCACCAACTGAATCACTGACATACAGTTCAATGTGACCTCATACCTCCCTAAAAAAATATGACGCACTCCAGTTCAACTCTACTAAGTATTACATCAGTATTACATCGATGGCATATACTCCATGTCCCCACGTGCTTACTAATGCAACTATCCATGAAATAATTCAAACGTGGGCCTCCACTTTTTACATAATTCTGAATACAATTATTTTATGAATGTACAATTAACTCCCATGCACTCTTACCGATTATGACGACTCCTTCTACAGTCACCGTCTGCATCCCCTCCCCCGACATTCATGTCAGAAGATGCCACGCTTCACAAGTAATCTGACCATATAATAGCGCAAGCTAAAGGTCCATTGAAACATGCTCCAACATGCCCTCCCCATTCCATGCAACGGTGCACCCTCCTCAATCTGTAGCCGACTTCTACAGCTTACAGGAATACCATCATGTCTTCCTTCCTGCAACAAGGCTTCCTGCAATCTCACTGTCAATGCCGCATCATTCTTCAGTGATTCATTGACGTCCATCCTCTATTTCAAAGTAAACATTACTCATAATATTCAAATTCACACGCACGACATGTGGCTACTACTGAACGTGGGATACAATTCCTGAACGGAATATGCTCATAAATAGGATTGAGAGGTACATACACCTTACGTCCTCGCATTAAACAACGCACTTCTGTATAGAGCGGAATCTGCATTTACCAACCTCCCTAGTTCCCCTAAAAAATCAAGAGTTCCAACGTCCAAACTACAGAAGGGCAAAGACTTCCGTTCACTCTAACTTGCTTCATGTTCGCATGTGACATGCAAGCCACCCTTCACTATGCAAGCTTCACTCTACAAGACCGACACACCTCCACCACGAAGTCTTCTCTTCATGAACCGTAAGAACTGCAGTATTCAAGTCGGATACATAATCACTGCTTCTAACTACAAACAAACAGAAAGGAAAATCTTCTCATCAGTTTCCTTTCACGAATTGTACAAAAACGCAGGACAAGGCACGTACACTGCACTCATTAATTACCCAGCACCTTCACGCCGCACCTCATTCCAATATCAACGTATTAGGAATCCTAATTCTGTGCTTCACGACCTCCGCCGCGTCGCAGACCACGCCCACGCCTGACATGACCTTGCATGTCCGGTCGCCTTTCTCCATTCACTAAGGCATTCAGGCGAGCAATTTCAGCTTCTGGAACTGCCTCTCTGTCGTAGCGAATTCCAGGTCTAAAATCAGGTGCGTTAAGGTCTACTGGCAAATTCATTCCTCCGTAATCCCCAGAAATCCCAAGAATTTGCTCATCCTCGCCATGCACTACACGTCTAGATCTTGGTTCTTTCGGGAGGACTACTTTCCACCCTGGTTGCCTCCAGTCATCAACAAAGAAAACCTGCGCAACTTCAGTCATTAGTATGATCTTCCCACGTCTTCATGTGCACATCTCTGTCACTGAGGTTCCAACTAATACTGTCTTTTATACTTTAGGATAAGTCAACTACATGGTCTTCCACTGCCTTCAACGAATCTGTGCAGTCAATAACCTCACAGTCCTCGTACAATTTCCGAAGTTAAAACACTATTTTCAGGGTCACAGTTCCATTTCCAATTACTCTCTCCTCATTCCAGTTACTCTACTTCTCATAAACTCTGGGACTTCCACACAACTACACAGATTTCATAATTAGAGATGAATATTCATAATTTCTTTTTCGGTTTAAAGAAGTTCCACAACAGCACTCCATTTCTTGAACTAACCCACCTGACGCACTGTCGCCGGCAATACATAAGGCTCACGACCAGCTGCCACTCTGTCGTTAAAACGAACCACGGTAAAACCGTAGTCATCTAGTCTTGTGGTTGATCGCTCTCCGCCGTTGTTCCGAATCCATGACCCTTGCATTACTATTCTTCTTCTTGCGGAATAACGGACCACTATAATATCCTTCAGCACACCAACCAGGCTTACACCAGCTGATCGTCCTTCTTCGGTGCCGAAAACACATGCTATGCCATAGTCTTGAGTTACGTACCCAGCTTGGACACCTTCTTCGTATACCCTGTAATGATTTCCGTAAGCCCACATGTGCTTGTACGACTCCGCATGGATGCTTGGCAATTCTGAAAGCCTCCGGAGTTCCACATCGATGTTTGCTCTGCCCTGCACACTTATGTGAGTAGCTGTGTAGGTTCTGAGCCAATCAACAAAATCCGGAAGATCTTCTCGAATGTGGGCAGGGTAATTACGTTGTTGCCTCCTCGACATTCCTTATGCGGCGGACTCCCTTTCGTATAATTCTCTCTCTCTGCGCAATGTTTCCTGCTGTTCACAATAAATTCTGCATAGGCAGACTGTCATTAACTTAACAATGCCCACATGGCTCATTTCCAGGCATGGCACATTCAGGAAATAAAAAGTGGGGTGTCCAGAACACTTATGGCATAATTTAATTGAAAATGACAAGGACAAACGACTGTAAACTCACAGCCACCTCTGCTTTGCCATGAAGGTCTCTCCTACCAGTGCATCTTCTTCATCCACATTCTTACATGACATAGTATCAGCCTCCCGTCGGAAAGGCAATGACAGTCCAATCACTATGAATGTCTCACCTGCTTCACTATGACCCAACACTTTCATTGCGTTCGTTTCTGCCTCTCATCCTACTACTTACTATGAAGCTCTCCTTAAAAAACAAAACAAAACGAAGACCACGCACATGCAGACATTCAACTGACAATTGCAATCTTGTTCATGTGGAAACGAAAACTATGCGTTGGTGACTGCAATGTACTACGAGGACTTCTCTAACACTTCACTCAAAAACTAATACGTCCACCCCGAAGAAGCACTCATCTTCGTTTACTTGGGCAGTTCAGGTTCATCGACTTCATTCGATAAAAACAATCACCGTGAGCAGCACTGACATTTACAAGTTCCTTTTCTCTGGCGCTCTTCCTGTCACGATATCTTATTTAAATCCTCAATCACACACAGACATCGTGATCTAAAACATTCCCAGAATGTGAACAGTGTCTTCACACACAGCGTCAACAATCAAGTACGGAGCGCATTTTATGACAACATAAACTTCCTAGGTAATAAATATACTTACTACCCATCTATCTGTACAGTTTTGCATTTCTTCTTTTTATTCAAATTCTGGAGCAATCATTTATGCAAATCTTTCGACATTGTTACAGTTTTAAATGCTCAAGTCCACATACAGAATTTCAGAACACTAATATAGGTAAGCCCGGGTACCTCCACGGTTCAGCTGTTGCAGCTGAATTGCGAATTATCTAGGAATGAATGCTTAGACGCTCCTCTTCACTCAAAACTCTGTCTGCCACGCTACCCATAAGAACTTTGCCCGAATCCCCTGGTTCTTCATCATCGTCCCACACTCTCCTTCTAGTGTGTCTGTACAACTTCAAATACTCCGTGCAAAATCCCAATGCCTCCTCGTACATATAAGCATTAGCTATGCACGCCTCCGACCTTGATCTCTGCCGACTGTACCTTTTAAAGAAGGCCATATGCCTCTCTATTGGGTAACACCAAGTGTTGGCCACTGGTCCACACTGCCGTACTTGTCTTGCTAGATGAATTGGAAGATGCCACATAATGTCAAATGTGGCAGGTGGAAACCACACCTCCAATAAGCAAATGGTCTCAGCTGCATATACCTCCAGGTTCTCTAATTCTTCGAACCTCAACACTCTTTTGCACAACATCGTGAAGAGCCTCCCCAGTTTGATTATCGCTGTTCGAGGTCCAGGATGCATGACGTGTCTTAAGCACACTGGCAGTATAAATTGCAAAAGGATGTGGAAGTCATGCGACTTCATACTGCCTAGCTTGTTTTTCAGAATGTGTTTCTTCAAGTCACCACAGTACCTCGTTGGAACCCTGATACTCGCAATTTGATCTAGCACTATTTTCTGTTCATCTTTTGTAAGAACGTACGGAGCCGCAGGCTTCACAAAATGTCCGCCCTCATCATCGTTTCTTCGTACCCAGAGGTGAGGTTTTATACGCTCCTCCTCCATGTCCCGCCGACACGCTGCCGTGTCAGTCATTCCGAAAAGCACCTTCACCATACTTTCGGCTACATTCTTTTCTATGTGCATTACATCGAGCAAATTACGCAAAGGCAGTTTCTGCACGTTCAAACACAATCGTCAATCAGTAATCAGAACAACCACTCCTTCAATTACTTTTATAACAGAAGTCCACATGCAATTCAGTAACAAAGACCCAAAAACTGTGCTACACTACGTGAAACAATATTAAGGCATGGCCTACTAAGGCCTCCACGTAAGCTGGAAATGCGAATCACCCACCAATAAGGGAGTTGGAATAACGCTGAAACACGTTTCACTCCATGCAGTCTCCCAGGGAATTCTTGATGCCGCTCTTGCCCGCCGTCTTCAAGAAAACGCTCACTTTCTCGTCCTCTCCGGATGGTATCATTTCCGAACATAGCTTCAGGAGCCATCTCCAACTCCGCCCCGTAATCGAATGCCGCGTAATCTCCTCTGAAATAGTGGTTCGCCTGAAGATAGCGACGATGACAATTGCAGTAGACAGTTTTCCTTAAAACTTTCGAGTAACGAGACGCCGTGTTCGGTCCACATATAGGACATGCTTTGAAACCTTTTGTGGCTAAACCCGCCACCAACCCATACCCAGGAAAATCGTGCAATGTCCACATCAGACATGCACGAAGTCCAAAATAATTCCTACCTTCAGGTGTTCTTGCATCCCTGGTCTGCACACCTGCTGGCTTCCACAATTCTTGTAATTCGTCTATTGCTGGTTGCAGAAATACATCAAATGTTTGGCCAGTCATAGCAACTTTGCTTGGTATCAGTAAACATAACATGACAAAATATTTCTTCGTCACTAACCATGGCGGAAGATTATAATTCAGGAACATCACGGGCCAAACACTGTCTCTGCTCCTTTTCTCTGACCAGGGATTGAAACCGTCCGTTGCCATACCCAAGTGTATGTGTCGAGCATCTTGTCCAAATCTATTCTCTGCTCCTTCAGGTTCTAATTGTGTATCTACAAATTTCCACTGAGGGGAGTCGACTGTATGGCGCATCTTCCCATCGATGCTACGGTTGGCTTCATGCCAAACATTTAGCTCTGACAATTTTCTTGTACTAAACATACGTTGCAGCCTTGGAATCAAGGGGAAATGCCTCAAAACCAGAGCTGGCGCTATCGAACGACCACTCTGTCGGTATCGACTACTGCCGCACTGAGGACAATTTTGCTCGGCCTCCAAATTCCCACGGAAAAGAACGCACCCCTTTGGACAAGCATGAATAATATCATATGCTAAACCAAAAATTTTCAGAATTTTGCTTGCCTCGTACTTAGATTTCGGTAGCACGTTCCCGATCGGAAGAATGCTCATGCAGAGAAGCATGAGCAGTTCGTTAATAAACGCATTTGAAACATTGTGCGTACGGCAGCAATTCATTATCAATAATGTTGCACTAAGCATTGACAACGTGGCGCCCTCGAAAAGTGGAAGAGTTGCAGCCATGTCAAACACCGGATTCTCACCTATGCGCCTGTTCGGTAAGTGCCCCAACAAGTCCTCCAAATCATCGTCCTCGCTCTCCCCATGTCCTGGCGTATTGCGCTCACTACCTCCAGCCTCTAAATCTGAAGGAATGCCCTCAACTGCGTCTTCATACTCGTCCTCTTCATTCTCGTCCTCTGAAGTCGTTGTTGCTGAATTCTGCGATTGGTCCATACAATCCACTGAATGCGCCACTTCTCTCTCGTTTGAAGAACTACTTTCCCCATCTTGATTCAACGAGTCATTTTCCGAGACGTCCATTGCTGCACGATGTACATCGTCAACTCTTTGCAAAGCATCTTGGATCATGCGGTCCACGCCGAGTCCACCATCTAGAGGAATTTCCTCAATGGGTTCAACCAAACCAAGAAACGCCCGTGCGTTACGACCAATCTGACTTTCCCACTCCTCATCAGATGAGTCATACTCATCACCCTGCAAAACCCAATTCAGTTAGTGGAACTTCTGAATTCCAAATTACAACTCCGAAACTATATTCCTGGAAATACTGTAGCACTATCAACTGATTCAGTCCTTCAGTACCTCCGTCCATCCTCTTAAAGCTCCATGTCTCCCTCTGCTTTGAAAATGCGACGAAATAGTTCGCCTACTCACGGGTCGTCTGAGGCCTCCACACAAATTGCATGGGCACCTGTAAGCGTTTCTCCTTGATTTGGCAGCCCTCTCTTCATCCCTCCGATAAAGTTTTAGGTCTCTTGCCCGAATGCGATCAGGGTGATTCAATGGCAATCTACGCCGATTACCGTCCTCCATGTCAGAAGCCTTCAGCCTCTTCCCTCCAACCACAGAATCCTGCAATTCATACATTAAAGTCTAGAAACAGTTAAGTTTCATTTAAAATGAAAATGAAGCTCAAGGGTGCGCATGTCATCGACAAAAGGTTAACATCTCCGTTTTTATACTTCATTTAATCAACCTTTCATTAAACCCACTCACGTGCTTCACCGCCTGTAAACGCACTTTACATTTATAAGTAAAGAATACAAGACATCCATAGCAATTCAAATGAGGACTTCACAACAGCATTCCCGCTTTCCATATCCCCTTCACGTTTACATTGTTAAGAGAATAAGGAAAGTGAACTTCACTCAAACTTCAGTAGAGAAGATTACATTATCGAACAATTATGGGAAAGATTGATCATACCTTCCAGAACTGCGACTTCCCAGAAGTTCAGAGAGATCGAGAAAATCCGAAACGAGAATACAGGGTCCTCCACTTCTATGTCTGTGACCAATGCCTTCTGCCGAAACAAGACACTAAACATGCTCAGCACTTCTCTTGGACAAGTCTATCAGAATAGCGTACTCTCTGCGAAATATACTATGCAATGGGACTATTCGTAGACGACATTTCACATGAGAGCTCCTCCAAATAATAACTTCCAGAAAATCTAAAGCACCAGGAATGCCAGAACTTGGATATGAGTCCTTCACGCTCTCCTGTTAAATTAGTTCTCACAAAGTTCCAGTTGCCATTGCTTCCTCCAAGTCACTAAAGTGTTATCGCAATTCTTCTACTAAATTAGGTAACAGTATTACTTTCTCATGTGCACACTGTGTACGCCTCTGCAACATAAAAAATGGTTCATTCAAACCACAGGGTTCAGGTGCAATATGACAGTGTCCACCGCTGTTTCCCTACAATTTGAAATGTGAGCATCAATGTGGTACATTCACATGCACAAACCTATTCCTCACATTAACTACAACATTCCACATGATCTCCACAGTCCACCATCATCACAGAATGAACTCAGTCGCTCAACATCGTTGGGTTAATTTTTTTCGACCTCACTAATAGAATGACTGGAACGCCATAAACTCTTCCTTTTCCTGTCCTGCATATTTAGTCTACAAAGAAAACTGTACTCATTTATGTCTCACTAGATCGTCTGGAGAACATGCTTTCATAAATTAAAGTTAATCCATCTAAGTGATGACCGCAGCATTCCCTCATTTCCCAATCTGAACTTCACCGCAATTTCCCAGTGGACAGCATTCATGCGTGACCTTCATGCAAGCAAGGGTCATTGTCAATTGCCAATTCACTTTTGAGGCGACTGCACTTACCTGAATCTTGAGGAAATCGGAGGAACCTTCATTCACAGCAAACGGTCGTGTCACATTGAAGCTCCTCTTCTTCTTTTGCCTCGCAAACTTGCACATACAGGTAGTAGTCGTACTCTTCCTCCCAATTGTCAAATGGATAATTGCCGTGGTAGAAGCACGATATTGTATAAATGTTTTCGTTATACACGTCGTCAGCTGTTCGAGTCCAGAACTCGCTGCCCCCAATGAACCCCAAGCTCCGTAAGTGAACGTGCTCCTTGTGCAAGAGAGCCAGTTCTTCCAGATATTTTTCTTCAGAGATTTCAAATTGTTCGAAACTGAAGTCAGTCACATTGTCCTCTATGTCCTCATTGTTTTCTGGTCTTCGGGCATGGGGGTTGCTTTCTCCTACAGACTCCTGGCTAGAAGGCAACATCATGTTTTCGAATACTCAATTGTAGCGTCATTAAGGACGCCTGATGGATATACACTAACTTCTCCTCCAAATTCGTGAATTGTTGGTTAGAATATACTCAAACTCTTCGAATGGAAAACATGCTTCGGGATAGACATTAATTACTTCAAAAAAACATTGGAAGTACCTAAACGGATGGAAAATGTTAACTTCCACGTGAAACTCGAAATGGAGTTCACGAAGTTATCGAAGAGAGACTTCCAGGATTTCGAGAATCGAAATCCTGGTTAAGGGTCTTCAAATGGATACTCAAAACGTCAGAAGACAATACCATCAAACCAACATCTTTCACAGGTCCTGTTAATGATGTCGCTCTTTGGCGTCGTCGACATGCAAGGCTACTTGGTTCCCACGCATTTCCCACGCACTTCCATTTTCAAGAAGAGAATGTAACTCAATTTTAATAAAAGAATTTCATTTTTCAAGGCACGTACGTCTGACCACTTCAAATTAAATGACGGTGGGCTGCAAAGCACTGTGCTCTGTGCTCCTGAATACGTGAATGACTGACACTGCATTCCGAAAATCTCTTGCATGTCAATTACTTCTGTTAGAAAGGAAGACATAATTCTGATGAGGAACAGTAACTCACTTGAATCAAAGCCTTCTCCACTTCACTAAGACCGGGCATGTCTTCCCAGAGAAGTCTGTACGTCCGTCTGGCATTTATTCAAGAAACCCTATATCAACAGCTCTATGTATGACTTAAGAACGTCACGACAGACTTTGAACAAACGGTTGAAGCCACTGAAACACTTCCACTGAACCCTAAGAAGTTTTACCAATTCCTTATTCAGGTCTCAGTGCCATTCGACAACCAAACTGTGCCGTCAGGCTTTCTTCACTTCATTTGCGCCACATCCACGTATCTACAACGTCCAAACATAGCATTCCGTCCTCGAGTTGTTCTTAGGAACTTCGGTGAATTCTTTCAGAAAGTAATACTACCAATATAAAAACGATTCCACTTCTCAAATGGCCACAAAATGAGAGAGCGTGCAGGTGATTACGAAGAAAATGCACCTGCTCAATGCGGGAGACGCTCCATTAGGGCAGCTGCCTACGATGTGCTATTAATAGAACTCTTGAATTTCGCACACCTCCGACATGCAATGGCTAGCAACACTGTTAATTCTTAACCAAATCCGGTTACATTCCACGCTGAAATCCTGAAAAGGTGACGGCCGTAATAAAACTCGATATATAAAGCCCGCTCACTTCGCCATCTAATTCCATGCCACAAAGCTATTTCGGTAGTCCTTCCTCCAAGACTCTGACGACATTCGTAAATGTAAAATGCCGACGTCCAATCCATTTTGTAACTGACGACCACCGCCTTCGAAGCAATTCGACACCCTATAAAACTTTACCTTCTTCTGTCAATTAGCAGGATTTCACACTAAATACTCTTTCACTTACACTTCCCTCACATTTGTCATGAAACACATGGACCATGTCCATTTGGTGAAAACAGTAGCAGACGTTGGCGAACCTGCAAATGCCCACGACGCCTCTGTTCAACGAATAATAATTACACAACGTTTTGGGGGTGCGGGGAGTTCACCGAGAGGACGAAATTAGGGAACGACTCATGAACGATTAAGTGTGAATGTCTGTTCTCATGAACTCCTTACTAATTTGATTCAGTATTATTAATTTCATTAGATAGTGCACTACTACCTAATCCCATCTACCTAAGTAATACTAACAAGGCACCACAGGATTCGGCTTCCTAAAATATCTCCCTTTTGGGGGGAGCTAAAACTGAGTTTAAGAAATACTATATGCTTAAGGCACTCAATACACTAATGATGATAAATAGTGTTACCCATACTAACTCTTTTAGAAATGCTATAAGTTTTTACCCTTCCTAAATATTTCTACGAAGTGCATAAATCCTAGTACCATTCTAAGTGGGAAAACTCCACACCCATAGTTGTTAAAAAATTCATCAATAGTTCAAACTTATGACTTTTTTAAATAAATTAGTGCAAGTAACACTATTTATCATCTTTAGTGTAGTGGAGTTACAAGTACGGTCCACTTAAATTACATTGTACGATATTTTTTTTCCAACTTCTATACAAGTCCCGATTAAGCTTATTAGGAGTCCAGTTCTGGCATCAATCTTATTAATCCAATTTCTGAAAACAAAATTATGATACTACCACCATAATCCATGGACCTTAGTAATACTAAGAAGCCACAACAAGGTTTACCAGCCCATAATATCTCCCTTTCTTTTTGGACTACAAGAACGTTACAAAAACATGTGCATACTAAAGACACTTAATAGTGGAGTCTAAGATATTGTGAAATTTTATTAAAGGGCAATTGCATGAAAGACTTTTACTATTTTCCGTCGCACGTCTCATGTTGATATGGTTTTGGACCATAACTTTTGCATTTTTGCTCCAAATCACTCAAAATTTCTAGAAAAGGTACTCATAACTAGCATACTACTTACATGAATTTCTGATAATTTTCAAAAATCTTTCACTGTAAAAATAGTACTAGTGATTGAATTTCATATATGACAATTTGGAGGTTTTCAGTACTATGGAATACCTTTTTTTTAATGATTTTGAGGCTAAATTTAGAAGAGATGGTCTTCTAATAGACTTCTAGCTTTCCATAGAAGGATTTTCTGAAATAGTTAATTTTATGTCATGTGGAGGTCTACAAAGAGGGCTTCATTGTGCTCGTATTTGAAAACATATAAAATATTATTTTGGTACATTCTTTAGTGAATGACCATCTCCGTAGAGTTGTTGCACATGGCCACTTTTTTTTTTGTATTTAATTATTTTTACTGCTTCTCCATAATTAAAACATGAAGGCCTGTATTTACTTTACATTTGGCACTTTTCCAGTTCTCCTATTTGGAAAATTTCCCTATACAATTCCTGTTCTAGGTACCTTTTTCTAAAGGTGTATACATAAGTCATATATATTTTTTAAATTAAAAAATTATTTTTCTAATTAAATAGTACTCCCGAAAAAGTCAGCAGTACTATTGCAAAACGCAACAAATAGTATAGGTCTTTCGTGCAATCACCCAAAATCCTATGAATTTTTAAGTTTCATACTCCAAAGGTTCATGTCATGGTTCTTTACAAATGTACTTCTAGCATTCATCTTATTCATGCACTTTCAACAAAATTGATTATCATTTTCCTATTCAACATTCATTGCAAGGGTTCCCATTCAATCTCAACATTCTATAGTGTAAACGAATCCTGAAAATTAAAATGTACTACCCTGCATCCTAAAGATCAAATTACCCTACAAACTCATTTCAAGAAAATGTAGAATAAATATTTCGAAGCAATTCATTGAATTAGGGTTATGCTTGTTAGGCCCTTCAAACTCCTATATTATTTGACGTACTTCTTGAATTAGACAAGCTAAAATATAGTTCTCAAATTTCAATAAGTCTTCCACCATTGTTATAAAACGTAATAATCTTTCAATATATAAATTATATTGTTCTATTCTATAAGCTTATGTCATTCCTAACAAGACTTCAGTAAATTCGAACAGTTATAATTCCACAGAATTCTCTTTATTGAAATGTTGGTTTCCTGTTCAAATTAAAGCAAGTTCCACAAAAACTAAAAAGAACCCTTTGGAATGTAGGGGATAAGGTATAAATGCCCGTCACAAACTACAAAGGAAATTTACCCTACATTGTTAGCTCTCTACATTTTGAAATTCATATAAATGTTCAAATTTTTTCAACCATCCTTACTTGAAAGAGTACTTTTAAATCTAATGGAATTGTATATATAATGTTCATGTAATGCATTTAATTTTGTACCCTCTGAGGATGTGTATTGCTTTGGAACCTATTGTTCAACAATGCACATCATTTTTGATGGTTTATGGGGGACAAAAATTAAATACTTCACATGTGAAATATTTTAACAGAAGACTATCCATTCACATTGTCTTCTTAGTTACTGCAACAATGAATTGCCTCTTCTATTGCGTTCTCTCATACCTTTTCAATGGACTGCAGGGTGATTGCAAGAAAAGGCCTCCCATTTTTTGTCTCATTTTGAATAGTACTCATAATTTTCTCAGGAGCACTATTTAATTAGAAAAACTATTTTTAAAGAATGTGAAAAATAATTTTCATGAATATACCTTTAAAAAGAACTGAAGAAGGTACCGTACGAAGGTAAAGTTCAAGAAAATTCTCTAACTAAGAGAACTAGAAAAGTGGAAAATCTCACGGAAATTAGTACTTTCACTTTTTAATTTGTAAAAACTAGGAAAAGAAAATTTTAAAAAAACTAAAAATTGGCAATTTGGGAAGGATTTAAGAACATTAGATTTCACCAAAAGAATTACTTTGAAACCATTTTTCATGTTCACAATTGAATGCGCAAGGGGCCTCTATTTGTATCAATGTAGAGGACATGAAATAATGTTTCTAAAAAATAATTTGGTCACCTCATCAATCTTTACTGTATAAATATACCATACAAATTTGAAATCTACATCATTAATTTTGGATACTCCACAGCACTAAAAACCCCTACATTACAAAGTGTGACAAATTAGGTAAAATAAAATTTAATTAGAAAATGTTTCTTGAAAATTTCTAAAAAATAAGGAATTTCTTTACCATTATATTGTCTATATGGCAAATTCTGTTAAAATGGCGGTATTCCTTATGCCATTTTCCAGACCGCATGGATTGAACTGAAAATTAACATCTAGAACTAGTATACATTTTAAACATCTAGGACATATGTAGATCTTCAAAATCTATGGCACATTTTGATTTTAGAGCAGACAGTGTTAACATCTTCTATAGGTGTAGATTTCAAAAATCTACAACACATGTACATTTCAAAAATCTATGACATTTTTAGATTTCAGATCGTGCGGTTTGAAGTGTCTAAAGTGTCAAATTAAAGGAATACTTCCATTCTAACGAAATTTGCCATCCATCTTCAATAGAAATTTCAAGTACATTGGATTAATACCCCAACATTTATAACCAATGGCACAAATGTCACTTCCACTGTGACGCCAAAAAGGACAACCCTTTCTTGCAATCACCCTGCATTGAATAAACTAGAAAAGGAATGTTCACTATTTCCTTCTAACAATTTATGTATAGACCTTTTAGATCAAAGTACATATGGAGGGAATTGCACTCAGAAATGGTATGAGGAAGATAACTTCTAAGGTTAAAAAATCGAAAACATACATTCCTTCTAGTTATTATAAGAGATAAATAAGGGAAAAAAATATCACAAAACATCGGAATATGCCATTCAAAAGAACTTCATGGACATGATTATCCACTAATAAAAGCACAAAGACACTATTTTATATGTTTCAGAAAAACTAGTCCAAAGGAATGCACTTTCAAAATTTGCATGAAACACAGAGTTCTTTTGTTTTCAATATCCTCCTCTATATACCTAAAAGTCTACTATAAGAGCCTGTCATCGACTATTCATCTCAAAATCATAAAATGAAGGAACTCTTTATACTGAACACATGTAAATGGCAAAGTATAACATGTACTTCGGATTTGTTTCTGAATATTAATTTATTTTTGGAAATTAGGAAAACAATTAAAGAACGTTGTAATAATAATGAATACCTTTCTCTCTAAACTTGAATCTATAAAGGTGATATTACATAAATTTGGGTCAAAAAACAGAGGAACATGGAACGTGTCCCAGGGCTTTGGCAAGAAACACTTGTTCTTTTTTTTGTCACCTTGACCTTCTGGAGGTAGTTTTTTGCTCATAACTTTTGCATAATCTGTTCATTTGACTTGATACTTGAAATGAAGGTGCCTACAAAAGTTTTACATTTTGTGTAATTTTTTCAATTTTTTCAAAATTAATTTACTATTTTTGAACTACCCCCGATTGGGAGTGTACCATGGCCATTTTGGGGGGTTTTAGTCCTATTTCTGGCCCAATAATGAAAATACTGAGCTCAAAATTGCCATGCAAGGACCTTACCTAAAGTTAAACAATACCGCGAAGAGATTCTTTGAAAATAATATACTGTTCAACCTCCACATGTCGTCAAAGAGGTTGACTTTGTACAAGTGTGGAGAATAGAATTTATTTTTTCCGAAGATGAAATTTGTTGTAAAAGAAAGACCTTTACTTGGAGAAAGAAAGAGTTTTTTATTTATATTTTTTGTATTCTTTTAATATTTTTACCAAATTCATGAAAAAGAGCTATTTTCATTATATTTTCCATTGTCTATAACATTTAGAGAAAAACTTCCTTAGGCTTGAATTTCAAGAGACATAATATTCTCATTGCTCTTCAAATTATCTATATTTTTTTCAATTTTTAAAAAAAAAATTTCAAAGGATCACATGACTCACAGGACTCATTCATTTTGAGCCATTTTGAGACAAAACCGGTAAGTGTTTCTTGCCACGACCCCACACTAAACTGTACATTTGTTTGTTGCAATCACCGTTTTCCCTATGTTTATTGCGTACTAGGGCCCCTATGTATTCACCACACAGGAATGGAATTCTTTCACCCAGTATGTCCACTAAAGTCAATCAATACAAGTTTACAGAGTTTAACCCCCGGGGGGGCAACTCCCAGTGGCAATACAAGTGCTTTCTTAACTTTTCTAATGTACAATAAGGGTGCAATTTTTTTTATCATGTAAGCTTTAGGCATATAGCAAGAAAGAAGACATTGAGAAGAATTGAATGGTATAATTTTTATATCAATCATAATAGTTTTTGGCATTTAAAAGACATTTTAAGAACTTATTATACAAAGAATTTCTCAAACGGGGGCACCAATCAAATCCCCTAGCTTTTTTTTCAAATTACTAAATTTTCTTATTTCTTATTTTTTCTTCTTAAAAAATCTTCTTGTAATGCTAGGGAGTAGATGTCATTATAACCTCAACTATCTTGATGGCGAGGATTCTAAATGCCAAAGGTTAGATGGCATTGTTATCTCAACTATTTATAATATAAGATTCTTGACATTTGAAGTTAGCTTTCTACTTAATCAAATTAAATTTAAATGGAGAATTTTTCACTATCATTATTTTTATAATCTTTTTGTCATAGCACTATACTCTCAATATCATGAATCTCATAGTGTGTTATGTTTTGAATTTCATCATCTTTAATTTATCACATGTTCCAAATTTATGATATGTGTACTCGATGAAATAATGTTGTATATATGGTTTAGAGTTAAATTGGTGCACCTTTATTGCCAAACTACTTGAAGCATCCATCTTCACAAAGTTGTGAATAGGGTTGTGAAAGCCATGAAGGACTAACAAAGTGTAGAAATTTTAATTTAAAAAAGTTTGGAAATACATACAAAATTTCACAATGTTTTTTATGTATTGTTTATATTAGATGCAATTCTTTATGAGATCCTCACGGAGAATTTTGATAAAATGGCAATTGTTGCACAAATTCTAATACTTCTTTAGTTTAGATTGTGCACTCTAAAATCTATACATGTGCTAAATGGTTTAAACCATACAATTTAAAAATGGCATATGGAATATAGCCATTTCAACAAAAAAATTCATCTATGAAAATCATAAAGTCTATGACTTTCAACATTAGGAAATCTCTTGATGTTTTGCAAATATAGTTCAAAATTACATCAATAGTCTAAATTCTGTTAAGTGTAGCATAAATTATTAGAAATCTCAGCCCTAGCTCCTCATTAAAAAAGTGTTATAAAAATCTCTTTTAACGTTATAAGAAATTATCAAAATTGATATACTCAGCCTTTTTTTGCTCTTCTCAAAACAGTCCCCCCTGCATATAATACACGAGTTGCCACACCGGGGTTTAACCGTCCTCAGTGGCTAAGACCAATTTCAGTGGGTGACGTGCACAGAAGTTCGTGGGCTCTCATTTTGAATGTAATTCATGGCTCACGCCGGAATCTGTGGAAGAAAAGGTCAGGTTCACTTCTGTCTTTCATGCATAATAAGCGAAGCCTACAGAAAACATAGAGCCATGCAGGTCCTCCGCTAAGGTCATACACAGTGACCGCCATTGGAAAATGCTCGTCCAATGAAAAATTAGAATCATAGGCACCTTTTTCTGGAAGACGCCGCAGAAGGTGTTCATTGGGGGGCATGATTACCGTTCAAGCAGTACCTACAACTGGCTTTGGACACATGGGACCCCAATGCAAGGTGTGTAAGACTGGGTTCCTTATTCTGATTACTTTGTCCTGTGCGGTGGTAAAAGGAAAACAAATAGAATGGTGAAAATCATAATGCAACGGATATTCTGTACGATAAGCCCGGAGTCCACGACATGCCCATTATCGTCGATGAAATTTATTTTCGGTCCAGTCCGCTGTAATTGATTTGAACTGTTTTGTTAGCTTCGCTGAATTAGAAGAAAAGAAATTAGTAACTCACAGTAATTTCTTTCCCGAATTCCTTCTCTATTTCAAAGAAAAAAATGGACAACGACAAATACTCCCACAGTCGTTTCAGGAACCAATGTTAGAGAAATGACGAGAGGCTTTGCAAGAAGAAGAAAAATGTCTTCTGTATGTGTGTGTCCTCGGAAAATCCAGGCATCGAGGACGGCAACCTCCAGCACTGAATTCTTCTAAGACTTGGGTCCTGCTCTAGCACTTAATTGTCTTCATCATATAATGACGATTTCTAGAACATAACCTTCAGGTCATTGTTGTATCGAATATCGCTTCATTACTACAATCTGTGCTTTCATCTGATGAAGCTTTTGTTTTTCCTCTAATTTCTGTTTGACGTTATGGTCCGCAGGCAGACATTGTGAAGGACAAGGAATCCGTCACTATACCTACGGCGACGTCTGGAATGCAAGAGAAGCACATAATGGATTCAGGTAGACGTACACACTTTCGTCATTTCAGTCCCGACTCCTCAGACGACGACTTCCAGCCTTCACCTTTTCCATCCAGTAAGCGCAGTTCTACATCAACAACGAGGACTGCTCTTACTACGTCGGAGTGCGGTAGCCGCAAGTATGGAGATGCTCATGAAGTTAAAGACATAGTGCTTCATTGGAAGACATCAGGGAAAAGGACGTCGAGAAGTTTTCGCTCTGTCAAAGCGAAAATTTCCGTGGCAACTGAGGAAGTTCAGTCACAAGAACTTCCATTAGTGTCAGTCGATTTAGATGACTCATTTGAAGAAATATTCTGGGTCACCAAACATGAACCAGGAAGCAGTACGAAGACAGGTTCCATTCTGCAAGGGAAGCACATGTCGTCGTACGGGTTGAAGGAAAAGACCGTTGTTGTTCATGGATCACGTCTCCAGAGTACGCGTGTGGTGTATCGTAAGTCCTCGAAAGGAGGTACACGACATACAGACGTTGATACATGAGAGCGCCTCCAGCGACTGCATTGGTTTATTGGGCACAGTTGGCGTTCCACTGGCATGCATGTGCACCTGAAACTAAAAAAGGAAACTATTGTGCTGTATGAATTGGAATTTCTGGGAACGTTTAAGTTAGAAGTGTTGTTTATGTTCGCCAGAACAATAGGGCGAAGCAAATATTTTCTGTACCATTCTTCAGAACTTGCGAATAGAACTCCTTCTCATGGCCAACGTCCGCTTCGCAGTTTGCAGTGCTCACCTTCTGCTTTGAGGATTGGTATTCTGAAGTCACTGGACGGGGATGCGCTCTCTCTACCTTCCAGCCAAGTCTGATTATAATGACAACAGTTCTACCTCTGCTTACACTAACTTCGTGTAAAAATAGGAATAAGAAACTTCAAAATATATTAAACTAATCTATTTATGGATTCTTTTTATTATATGACCGTTGACGGATGAAGAAGTAGGTGGCAAGGAAGGCTGAAAAGGCTGAAGTCACTAAAAAGACGTAGGCCATTCAGCGTAGTAGATCCATATCTTCCATCGCTAAATACTTCCTGTCTGTCAATTTCTCATTTCAGATTGTACGCTTCAGTAGAGACGAGACAATGGCGCAAGAAGCTTGGCTGGCGCAGGCATTGTCTGACATCCAAGAATGCAAAGATATCATATCTGTGGTGAGTTCACGCACGACAAGTTCATTTCAATTTTTTTTTGCACTCTTCACGTCATCATAGCGTGTACTTTTTGTTTGCAGAGAGAGATTGCAGCGTTCATATTGTGGCTTCTTGTGCTGACGCTGAAGCGAGTAAGCGAGTGGTTCCTAGACAGAATTTTCTTCCTGTTGGTAAAGTCAGAAGGTAAGGAGCTGGTGCGAAGTATTGCTTCGGTGATGCACGGACAAACACCTTCTGCAGAAGACAGACGTAGTGCTGTGACACGGAAAGCAGATACCGTAGCAGTGGAGGAGAGGTTCTGGGAAGCTTATTTCGCTGACCCGACAGCTTGGTGGGACAACATGAGTACGAAAAAGAATCCGCGAGGGCCAGATTTTAAACACAAATTGAACCACAAGGCGCTTTGGATAGACGGTTGGTATACTCCACAGTGGGTAAGAGAGAGGTTATCGTCTGAGAAGCCAGCGTCACTGTAGCGTATTCTCTGTGACATTTGCATTCCACTGTTTTGTTGTTGGCAGTGAATTGAGATGACGATGAAAGCTAAGTCGAGAGATGTGTTTCCTTTTATAGCTGTAAGAACTAGATTGAGTACATTTGAAAGCAAAGTACATTCTCATGAATAAAAACATATTTTACCCCAATGTGTTATTCCTTCACTGCCGTTCAAGATAGTTAGCGAGTAACACACATGTTCTGTAGCTTCATTGAGGAGTCCACTTCACCCTGCAACTGTTGCTTCAAGCGAGCTCTAGGGAATACTCCTTCGATGTGACAGTCTTCAGTAATGAAATATCGTGTACTGCTCAGGAGTGTAGATTCAGCAATTATCTTGACAACAACGCAATTGCATTTTTGGCCGAAGAGGAACAATTAACAACACAAGTCAAACTCATAACAGAAGAGTGAACACAGTGTAGTACAGAGTACACGAATGTGCTGTCCAAAAGTATCTATATTTTGAATTAATGTCACTCTGCGTTGCCTCGTACAAGTTCTTAACTGCCATTTCTGTGGTCCAATAATGTTAACGTTTGCATAGGTGCGATGCATCCTGCCAGTGTTCTAGTCTGTCATCACTGCCCGCATGAACATCAATCTCCGGACTGCCACTCTCGATGAAAACAGCACTCTGCTTTTCCAGTAACTGCACTTTCTGAAGGATTGCGTTCGATTCCTTGACCATGTCTAACAGTTGCTTCATCATATCAAATTTCCTTTTCCGACTAGTTTGAAGAGGATGAAACCTTCCCTGTAGGATAGGGCTGGAGATCATTCCCTCCTCTTCAGGAATTCTGATATCTGCGGCCCCTACACAAATGTCATCATGTACGACACATATGTCTGCCTTGATTTGCACACTTGCAGTACCTCCGATTTCGTTAGCCATAATTGTCCTTACTTGATCTCTGTACCCGTGGACCTTCACAATCCAAAGAGATAGTGACTTAGTTAGACCTTCCCACAAGTTACATACATGCATTTCTATGAAGCTAGAATTTTGTCATCCATGACGACTATGAATTGACGAATCTGAGAAGTACATGCAAGGAAAATGACTGACTTAGCTATTGCTCTGTATAGACGTGCATACAAGGAGTTTTTTCTTTATAAATTTCGGAGAAATACGCTTCATGTCTCACTAAAAGAGATATGAAAATTATGTTTCTGCATACAGCAAGTGAGGGGATTCTCAAAACATCTCCGTACAAACTGAACACTTTGAAGCTATCGGAGTAGATTGTATACCCGGTCAGAATATAGGAAAATGTACGTCGTGTCCTGTATGAGAGAAGGGTTCTTTAACGTGCTCCTACATATTACAGTTCAGCGCTTCAACTTGCATTTCAGTGTTTCACGTTAATTTCGGAGGCACACACCTTCTGTGTCAGGTTTTCCGTGTCTCAGGTCAAAACTTACGTTGGACAACGACATGATTGGGCGCCACTCACAATAAATGAACCTCATATAAAACAATTTTCAACGAATCTGTAAATGCCACTTTACGGCAGCTGCGTTGCTTTGGCGGCTAGGAGTTCGGCTTCTGATAGTGTACCATGAATAGAGTGCAGAAATTTCGTAGATTCTTTAGACCCCAATAATTCATTCCGAAGTTGCCACTTTGTTTGGTGGATGTCATCACGAGGATTGCATGTGGAATTCTCATATTGTTGCTAAATTTATCTTTATACAAGTATTTTATTTTTTTGAACGAATTGAATACGATTGCCAAAAAAGGAGTAAAGCACCAAAGCCCACTAGCCTGGACAAAAACAGAGAGATAAGACATGAGAATAAAACTACAGAAAATGACCCAGACATGGACCCTACCGGGTCCAACCAATGATGTCACCCATGGTACAGGCAAAGACCGGGTAGTGACCCCAGGTACTTCAAGACTGCGAACGTCCGAGAAATGGTATGTTCTGAGATACCTTCTTCATGGACATTGATCATTAAAAAAAAAACGTCTAGCAAGCTACAGGCCGAATTCCTAAAAAATATGTGACTTCATTCTTCCATGGTTGCAAAGATTCTGGCACAGTGCAGCGTGGACAACTGTGTCGGCCACAGAAAATCATGAACATATGTCTTACCTCAAGAAATTCTGTATGCTGCGATCGTGGACTGCAGTTTTTGTGTTAGGAAGCTGAACAGACTGAATGGTCACACTCCCATGGTTCCATAGTCAGAGACAGTACGGAAAGTGCATTATGCATACTTGACAGCGTTGGTAAAGTAGGGAAGTCGAAGTTGGAGTTATTCCTACGATGACTTGAATTAGTACATATTTTATTTTCATTGTGTCCATGAATAATTAATTAAATATGAAATATTTGCGGAAAGACTCCGTATTAGATACCTAGTCCATGAAAACTTCAAATTTCGAAACTATTTCTAGAAATTTCTTCAAACATATAAGTACGAGTGAATGAGGATTACATTTCTATTTTTTTAGCATAATTTAATATGAATTTATTTAAAACATGAAACAGCTCTTTGAAGTTATGGTCAGGCTTGGGGATGCTTCATGGAAGAACGTCTTCTCGTAAATTCACTTCATTTTGTTTTCAAGAATGCATGATATGAATTAACTAAAAAAGTAACTTCCATTGCAATGCCCTAAAATGCTCGTATTGCATTACTTACTCATATTTGGAAACAAAGAGTAAATGAACATTGAAGAATTGATGTTTTATGTTAAAGTGATTAAGTGCTTTAAACAAGCTTCGAAACAGAACCTGCAAAATTCGTTACTAGATCGTTCAGAAATATAAAATATAAAATTTGAATGTTACTATTTGTATTATCTACAAACGAACTTAGTATAAAACATTTTCATAGAATTGTGGTGAGTTTCTTCACATTCGAAAGAAATTAGAATTTATTAATAATTACTTTAGAAGAACACATGAAAATACAACAGTTAGAAACGACTGTCTATTGATGACATTTGCTTTGGGAAATCACCAAAATAATCTTGTATACAGTTGGTAAATAGTTCTATATGGAAGTACTAATTGCTGCATTTCTAGGAGCGATGTGTACTGCCAAAAAGTATATTCTCTATCAAAAAGAGAAATTAGAACCCTCTCTTGCTATAAAGTATTATAGGATGTCGTAATACAGATAATGTTTTTGAACTCTATAATATATGGTCCATTCTTTAATTCTTTTGAGGACATAAAAAGCCCCTTACAAAATTTCTGGAGACTAAACGGTAGGTATGTTACTACCATTTATTGGAAGATTGTTATGTTGGATCATGAAAGTGTTTACAGTAAATAAATTGAATCTGAGAAGCCTTTGAATTTTTTTTAATAAGTTCAACATACAGTAGTTTGACCTAAATAATTGAAATGGAAAATCTCTAGCATGCATAACTGGTACTACTTAATACCTTATCAAAATGTACACCAAATTCCATTTAGAATAATTTCGAATATCGGATTTCTCTAGTAGGTAGAGTACTTAAAGTAAGGTGTATTGTGAAAATAGAGATAAGCACTATTCTAAGAGAAGTTCCAATCAGTACCGAACTCTACGCATGAACCAAACTTCATTCGGAAAATCATAGTCAATCATTCCAAATTAAAGGTTCCAGCTGATTGACCTTCATTGAAGTGGTAATAGTTGTGTGTTTTAAATTATTGAAAATTGGAGCATCATTACCTTTTATTGAACTTCAATGTCTAAAGGGAAACGAATTTTAGTGCCTTCAAGATTTTGGAATGACATATAAATTTGTACAATGGAGAGAAGGTTCAAAAAATAGGAAAAGGATTTTCTATTTAAATTTAAAGGGATTTTCTATAAGCTCATAGGAAGGACTAAGACCAGAAGGGACAAACTCTAAACATGTTGGGAATGACAAAGTATAAAAAATTACCTATTACCTCCCAGACTTGAAGAACTTTCAAATGTTTTTTCAAAATAAGTAGGAAAGATACATTAAATTTCAAGCAAAGAGCAATATCCCTAATTCATAATACATATACGTATTTTATTAATCATAAATCTCATATTAAATTATCATTGGAACTAGTAATATTAAATGATTTTATTTATTTATTTTCATTTAAAGAGAATAAAAAGTGGATATAAACTTCATGTTTCACTTTTCATATAAGCAGTTTCGAATGAGGCAAAGTTTATAGTTTTCGTAGGTTAAAGAGTCATTTCTATGTAATGTTCTTTCCTAATTCTCGAAATAGTCCTTCAATAATCATGAACCTAAATGCTATATGCAGAGGAAGAAACTCAATAGGCTTATGGAATCACGGAAGTAGAACGCAATACATGAAGAAACAATGCCATGGGAGCATATACATTATATTATCTTATCAGAAATCATTGTAAGTAGGGCTTGAAAGATAACATTCCATAATCGTCCTTATGAATAGATGTAATTAAATTGTATATACCTAAGAAGTTCTCAAGCCTACTAGAAAGACAATGAGTTATTGTCCCTCTTAGAATGAGCTGGAAACTGTCCCACCTACAGGTTCAATGTTATTATAGATTGCCACGTCAAATAAGGAAATGCAATTCAATATTAAATAAAGTTCTTATTGGAAATTCTCTTTTCAGTGTATTTAACATTTTCCAAACATTTTGTTATTGTTTTTAATTGTTAGTTCTATATTTGTTTTTTAATTAATCTCTAATATGACTGGAAGTGGTGGTTCACATATTGAAGAAGGATATCTTCATAGTCTCCTGTGACCCTGTGATAACGCATTATGTTTCCCTTTTCACATCCCTAATTAAGAAAATGGAATTCAAGGTTTGTGTGCGGATTAAGAACCTAGTAGGAACGTGACTATTAGAAATGAAATTCTATATATATAAATGGCCATAGTAAATGAAATCAGTACATACTGAATGAACTTCTTTCATCTAAGATAGTAATACGAAGTATACCACAATGTATTTTTATTATTGTTATCTCTGTAACGGAAAGGGGAACTTTTTAGACAATCATGGAAGTAGTCAAGAAGATTACAAGTGGCCATCTTTTTCTTCCATTTAAAAGCATTAATTTAAAAGAAAATCTTTTTTTTTTGAAATGGAAAAAAAACGGAAGCTTCACAAAGAATTTTTTGGAATGAAAGTGCACATATTTCTTGGGGAGAAAACTACCGGTGCAACAGAAAGTGTCGTGACATAAAAAATAGGGTCAATTGAATTCATGGAAGCAAAAATTTATAGTTTCCGTACATGTACTATAGCATAGGTTAAATATTGTAGTTTCCTTTCTGAATAAAATAATATGGTGAGAAATTCCTAGCTTTATTTAAGCCTTATTAAAAAAATAGGATGGAAAATATGGGATTCCCCCAAAAGTAAATAGTGGGTTTAGTTTAGAAATTACCTCGTATGGTAGGTGGCTACCACGTGAACCCTGCATTTCAACTAGGCCGCTGGAATACAATTAGAGAAGTAGGATCCATTTACACGAGTGGTATTCAATTAGGCAGTTGAAATGCAATAAGTTCTAATGTAGTTGAATTTTAAATAGGAGAAAGGTTGCCAATGTTGTACTTGTATACTCTCACTGTTTCAGCAACTTCCTGAGTCAACATTCACAGCTTGTATTTATTTTTAAATTATTTTGGGATTCGTGATTGTGACAAGTGTGTGACTCCTGCAGAAATTCTATTTTTTTAAATATTTTTTTGGGGATTCATGATTGGGCCAAGTTTGTTAGCCAAATATGCATGGTAGGAGGCTAACACTCAACTCATTTAGGTAAAGAGTTCATTTTTTTTTTTTGTGGATGTCTTAAGATGGAAATATGTTTAGTTTATTTTTCAGTCAAGGAAAAATAGATGAGGAATCTAACTGAAGTAGTTTCATATTGTTTTGAAGCAAAATTGAATTAGTTATGAATTTTCAAGCAGAATTTGTCAAAGGACCCTATTTGTGATTTGTATGCTTCGAAGACCTATGCATGCACAATTTCCAAAAAAATCTGGCTTCATTCAAGAAGTAGGAACATGTGAAAAACACTAGAAGTGGTTAATAAATGTGTCCCTTTTAGAAACTGAAATGAATTATTCAATTCATCATTATTTCAAATTTATTAAAGATTTCAGAGAAAGTAGTTGAACAACCATTTTTTATTTTGAATGAAATTGGGGAACACCTATAAGTACACTTAGTTAGGATAGAATCCATTCTAATTCAAAAAAAATCCATTCAAACAGTAGAAAACAAATCTTAGCATGCTTCAATATAATCCACAGTTAATTTTCTGACAATGAGCTATCCAATGCGAACCCTCCTGTTAGGTAGTTACAAAAGATTGCACTGTTTTTGAACCTCTATACGAGCCTCCTACGATAATAGTTGCTTTGAGAGCAAAACTTCCTTGAACTTCTTCATTTTAGATGTTAGAATGGGTTTGGAGACTTATTGGTACTTGCATTTTTTAACCCAATCGGCTAATTGAATTCCCTAAGTTTTCTTATTACATGAATGAATGTGAATATGTTCCTGTGTCTTAATTTTGCTTTCAGGTACTGCATTAGGATTGTCTATTACAACTTAATTTTTCTATTGTATGTTTCGTTTTCTTATAAATGGTGAATTGTGAATAGTTGTAGCTTTGATTTTTGATTTTCAAACTATTCAATGGCATATACATAGCGTATGCGGTGCATTTCACCATGTTCTTAGTTCATCAAAATCCTTGAAGCTAACATGTTTCCTTTTATACAATCCTATTGATGTTCTCAGTATTTTATAATTATGAAAATTAGAAAAAGAAAGGGTGCTCAGAATTAGTCCTTCAAAGAATTTACAGAAAAACATAGGATACTCTGAAATACACTCCGGGAGCTTTTTTTCTACTAGTAAGGAGGTAAAAAAGAAGAGGGGGACATAAATACCCACATATTAAACAGACCATTATCCCACGTGGTTACCAAAAGATAAGGGGTGTGAACCGCCAGGGACATATTTTCTTTGGAGTTTCATTTTATCTTCTCACCAAAACTATGTAATTGACAAACCCTATATCCAATAGTTCTTTATAATAAAGAAACAAAGAATATTAAATTCAATGTACATTAAGAACTCCTAAAGGACTGGGGCATTTTGAGGCTTTAGATCCACTAGAAAATGCCAGATTTACTAATTCCACCCAGAAAAACAAAAACATTTTTTATGGAAGTGTAATCAATGGATTTTCAAAATTACTTGTCGAAGATGTAGTGGTAACAAATTTCATGAAGTTCGACCATACCACTTCAAAGAGATAAGTATTTGAAGTTGCAAATCTTCTGATTTGGAACTCAGACTTCCAATTTTAATGGACTCTGATTGCCATTAGTTAAATTCTGTTTCACTGTGGACCATGAAGAGCAAAGTTTTTATGTTGAATACTTCTGTTGAGAGTTTCCATAAAATTCCAAAAACAGGAACTTAATTTTCATTTAGAGAATTTTGTTAAGTAGAAGTACGTCAAAGATTTCATGGAGCACAAAGTTGTGACTAACTTGAAGAGGCCATTGGAAAACCTTGATCACAGCAGTGAATTGATTATTGCACTAATCTTGAACTGTATCAGAAAGCGGAATTTGAAATATTAGAAAATTACAATTCAAAAATGAATTGTACAAGTTATTTTCTGGAGATGGTCCTATGATTGCTTTACAAACAAGATTGTCTAGTAGTTCCTCATTATTTATCCAAATGAAATGTACCCAAGCATCAAATATAGAAATGAACAAGAAATTTGAGAACTAGAGTACGAATTAAAGAATTAATCAAGCTATGTGTATATCTATATCTATAAATCTATATAGATATATAGATATTAAAATATCTATCTATATATTAATATATAGATATAGATAGATCTATATATCTAAACGTATATATAGATATAGATAGATATATACATATATATCTATACGGATATAAATTTTTTCTACGTAGGGAATAGGTATTTGGACTGTGAATGGCAAAACTTTTACTTCTAAGCAACTATTTAAAGAAAAATTAAAATTGAGGAAATATTAATTGATTTCATATCTTGAAAAAGAGTTTCCAAAAACACAAACGTGAAATTGAGGTCACACAAGGCAGTCGAGAATTCCAATTCTCCCCCAAAGGGACTTCCAACCTTTTGGGGTTAAACAAATATAAATGAACAATGGTTCTGTAAAATATTTTGGACTAGGTTCTGAAATGACATGATGTCAGCCCTCCATATAGTCACTCTTACATCCTATCGCTACAGTGTTGGAATTGCAATTGTGAAGGAGCATTTCACTACACTAATGATGATAAATATTGTTACCCATACTAACTCCTTCATAAATGCTATAAGTTTTTACTCTTTCTAAATATTTCTACGAAGTGCATAAATCCTAGTACCATTCTTAGTGGGAAAATTCCACACCCGTTTTTGGTAAAAAATTCATGAAGAGTAAAAACTTATGACTTCCGCAAATAAGTTAGTGTAGGTAACACTATTTATCATCGTTTCACTCATGATGAAAAATAGTGTTACCTACACTAACTTATTTGCGGAAGTCATAAGTTTTTACTCTTCATGAATTTTTTACCAAAAACGGGTGTGGAATTTTCCCACTTAGAATGGTACTAGGATTTATGCACTTCATAGAAATATTTAGAAAGAGTAAAAACTTATAGCATTTATGAAGGAGTTAGTATGGGTAACAGTATTTATCATCATTAGTGTAGTGTAGCAGTGGAGGAAATCAATACCAACACTTGAAGTAGAAGTTTTTAACGTATTCTTGAAAAGGTCGATGATTTTCATTGAGGATGTGATGATAACTTGACATTGAAGTTGAATTGTGACGTTCTCCTGGTAGTGGAGTTCGGCGCGCTCTAGGGTTTATAACCGAGGATTTTACGTGAAACACTTCAGTCGTTTCCTTCAAATTACCTCCGTGACCTGGGCAGCAAATGCGGACGAGGACAGAGTAGTTCTCCAAAAATCTTCGAAATCGCTGTAGAAGCTTAAAGAATGCGCCTTCGAAATGATGCGTACAACCCCTGACGCTGGGACGCAGTGTTTGTGTTGAAGAAGGTTGTAGTGAACCCAATTGCGGGAAATGAATTTCTGAATCCAGAGTTCGGGACTGAAGTTCCGTAAGGGTGATGCTTACATCAGTTTATCGTGTTCATGTAGTGTATTGCGTAATTTATGTTGGTGTTTGAACAGAGCGTTTTAATTTTAAAACCCTAGACCGTCTGCTGAAATCGTGTTCTTCTATGGCTGAACAGACAGGTAAAAATGACGGTCCCAGTTCTCTATGAATGTGGAATGATGCCCTGAATGCACTGAGTTTCCTTGCATTGAATTCTCAATGAGTTGTAGTGAAGATGAAATCGCTTGTCCTTCACTTCTGCTTAATTCAATTCACTGCTTAATTCAATTCACCAATTCCGTGCATTTGATGTCACCCGCTTCAGGGAAGTCTCGACCGCAAATCACAGAGGTGAAAAGAGGCTGTGATTCCAAGAAGAAAGTTCGCGCCCGAAACATTTTTCTAACAGATGAAGGCAAGCATATCCTTGACAAAGCGAACTTCAGGCTTGTTTCCGAAACCCAGGATTTGCGCATGGTCCATTTGAATTGCACTATTTGAAGTCTTTGACATATCTCCGCTCTTGATGATGTGTGTATTCCTGTGAAGTACCAGGTGAAAGGATATGGAACTTGTAGTCATAATTTATTGGTTGAGGCAGATCAAGCGACTTCTGGGAGGGTTACAAATTGTACTGTTATGGCATGTATTCTCATTGTAGAAGGTCGAGACGACGTTTTCTGACGAGCAAAATGGGTGAGTGGAAGTTCGTGTGTTCTCAAATTTAATAATATTCTGTTGTTAATATTAAGGAATATTGTCGTTTCTAAATTCTTGTAAGAAACTGTTGAGGTACAGAATTATTTGTTTTTTCGAATTTGAAATTTTTATGTTTATCGAATTCTGAATGCGTCTATGTGTCCGTAAGGGAAGTGCCCGGGTTGCAAATAATGTTAAAAGATATTTGGTTGAAACTAGGACAAGTAGTGCATCAGCTACGCAGTAGGAATGAAGTTGTATGGGGATCTCTTTATGACGAAAGAGTTAGGGAAGTGTGGGGCATGATGGAGGAGTACGGAGAGGTTTCGCACGGTCAAGATTGGAAGAATTTGAGGTACTGTGCATGAGTATCCTGAATTGAGGATTCCCGTTCGTATTGATTTTACACTTCGTCCATTTCTTAATCTGACTTGGATGACGGTTGGCCCGCTCGGCAAACAACAGACGGTTCTGTTGCATTGAAAGTGTCAGAGGTCTACAATTTCACTCAAATTATTGATGTAGAATGAAAATTACACCAATGCATGCATATCTTCATATAGAAATGAATGCAAGACATAGTGATTGGTTCCATGTAGGAATTTTCTTTTTTTTCTGCTCTAACAGAGAATGCTTCTCAATCGGTGTCTCGTATTATCGATGATTTTATGTCTATGTAGATATTACTGCCGGGAAGGATTCTGTAGCGCCCACGTTCATGAATTCACATTCTTAGCAAGCGTCGTCAGTAGCCTAATGTTTCCGATGTCACATTTTTTATGGGGTCATTGTTTTCATTGTGACCTTAATACCGCACAATAAAGGTCTGTTGTGGATATAGAGTGAGTTGTTGCATGTGCCAGGGCTCTTATGGAGAAGTTCGATGATGTTAAGGAACTGTCTGCCTCAGAGAACGGGTGCTTGTTGATGCAGCTGGTGGAGGTGAGTAATACGAGGTGACGCACTAGGAGGTCCTTAAAGAGAATTTCATAAGTTTTACCGTTGATCTGTTACAGAGTGAGTCATAAGTTCAAGTGAATGCAGTGAAGTTATGAAAGCTTTAAAATGAAGTGACTTTCGAACACAATACAGAGCAGCATCGCACACACAGTCCACAGTTGTTATTGACATGGTCTATCTTCATACAGTAATTCCTTATCGGAAGTACTGGAATTCATGAAAGTGGACTGCAGTTGAGTGTGTGTAAGTTTCACAGCGGTCGTTCTTTCATGTTCAGTAATACTGAGTTCATGACAGGAAGACGAGAGCGGCACGGAACGCAGTCACAGGCACTCTCAGATGGTTGAAATCAAGTTGACGAATGTATTTGAAGAAATCAAGGGCAGGTTGAAGAGAGTTGGTTCGAACTTGGACAGGCTAATGGAGTCTTCAGCAGCGTCATCTGACGGCGGACAGAATGACAGTGTGAAGTGGGGGAGTGGAGGCCGTAGAGTGCGGACAGGAGTGTGAAGAGCACAGTGTAACGAAGATGAATTCAGAATGTATTCCAGGAGATTGCGTTATGGAAATGTTGGATTTCGTAAAAGACATGTGCCGGATTGGAAGTGGCGGCAACAACATGACATGTAAGCTTAAGGCTGAACAGTAGATCTTGTCGACGTACAAAATAGATAATTCGTTATGAATGATTTCTGACGGCATGAAGTGAGGTTTCACTTTTGTCAAGGAATTATAGAATTGGAGAGGTTTGGAACATAGTGTATAGATAATTTTTAAGACTATTTAGTTGACCAAGTACTTCTTCATTGACCAGGGAGTAGAGGTCAATTGATAGTATTGATCAGCGTTGGAACATCCAGTATACTGCATAGTTATTACAGAATGTGGTGGTTGGTAGGGCAGAATGTAAAGTTAGCTTATGCCTAACATGTTTCTATGAACAGGATAAGGCACATGTCAATGTGTTTGGGAATCTGTCTTTCAATTATAATTTCTGGTTGTGCAGCAAACAGTTTTTGAACTATTTTGGCATGCATGACCAGTGAGTCAGTTACTACAGATACAGTGACTCACATAACACGAAAATGACGTGTGTGCATAGGTTGAAGTCCGATCAGGAGAGCCTTCCGTGTGACTTATGTTTAACCGCATTTGCCTACTTAGGTTTTCATCGTTGTTTTCTACTTCATCCTCGGTGAGAGGCCGTGATAGGTCTTTTTTTAAATGAAGTAAAATGTATTCGTCCTTTGGGCAACTGATGTTTACATATGGAAGAACGCGTATAGAAACAGTAATCGGTGAAAGGTTTGACGAGCCAGAAACGTATATTCTGCAGTCTTCCCGGAAGAGTGAAAGGAAGTTCATGCTATTATACGAACCTGAGATTTTTTGGCCTTCCATACCATGATTGAAGTGAAAGAGGTATTTTTAACAATGAAGATAATTCATGTGGTCACAATATGTATATACAGTGAAGGTTCTGGTGGGACACGGTATAGAAGATTCCATTTACTATTCCTGACTAGAAATCATTCAGTGTATTAAAACCAATGAAGCGGTGGGAAACGTCGCGAAGGCCTGGATGACTGTGGAGTCCGGCGACCGCTGTGAGGGAAATGTCAGTGGTGAGGAAGCACTGTCAAGGAGTAGGTTTTATTTACGTACATGAACAGAATGAGGGTTTTCGAATTGACGTGTGTCATTCTCATGATTCTTTGTCTTCTTTCTGCAGATGTATCGGGAAATGCTCTTCGAGATGCCACTACGCTAAGCACAGCGCTGGTGAATCTCCAGAATTCCATGTATTTATAGATGAGACGCGTGGGAATGGACATGGTAAACGTAACTCTGACTTTTTCCTTTTCAGTTTCTATTCAAGTGGAATGTCAACCATGTGCATGATTTTCAGAGTCATGCTTAGAATAGGAAGTGCAGAATGTGACATGCATGATGCACTGGAATAGAATAGCCACCGTCCTCGTCGTTGCAGTTGTATGGAATGGCTGAATTTATTAGAGTTGTATGCTATATTAGTCGTATATACTCTGATAAGAAAGGAATGAAATTGCCATGCACCTTACTTGACATTGGAGGGACTGCGGACATGAAGAGCCACCGCGAAGTTTGTCCCAACTATCACGGAAAAGCTGTCTGACACGCCGTAATGCCGTGGCACCCTTTGTGTCCACAATTCCGTCATTTCAGTGCCGAAGGAAGGAACAGCAGTGCCACAAGTCAGGAATTCTTTCAGCGTGCATACGGACACCCGAGAACTATGGTGCACTTCCAATTTCTGTTAAGTCCCTATTGTTCAGAACACAGCGTTTCCTTCACTTGTGTGCATGTAGGATTTCGTATATTCTGGTACATCTATTCGAGAACGAGCAATGGAGAATCATGATGACGTTGTGAACTTGTCCGATGAAGAAATAGTGAAGAACACTCAGCCCTTCGCAGAAGACTATAGTGCCACCCAGAATCCATCAACTGCAGAGGTTAGAAATAATATAATTCGTTTAAAGAGTTGGTTTCATGAAGTACACTAAAAATCTCAATGTCAGTGACATTATGTTTCAATAGTCTTTTTTGTGCACTCATCGTAAAAGCTGTTTTGCAGCCTCGGGTGTTATTTGGATCCTCTGAGGCACCTGCTTACACTCATTCCCAAGTAAGTTCATAGACTGAGACCATGTACAATTTAAAGGGACTTCATGATCCCCTGCGAATAGCATGCAAAAAATGTGAAGGGACGATGAAGCACAGAACAAATAAGAGTGTTTGTCTTTTTTTGATGTGCAGTATGCTCCATACTCAGACCGCCGTCAACCTCACGTTCAGCATTCACAGGTGAGTGAGGGTAGGTGTTTCTTCTCAATGTTTATCATGAGGCCATTGTGAGAATCTTTCTTGTGCTAAGTAATTGCAGCCGTCGGAATAGACGGGTGCATGGGGAAGTTGACAAGAGTAACTTAATGTTTGTAGTGTACCGACGGTGTATATGATGGACGTAAACATAACCAGCGGAGGCGTAGTCTGTCGTTGTCCTTTTACGGTGTTATGAAACCAGGCATTCCGTACAATACTAATTCATTACTCGGACTGTTCATTTAGTAGTCGTTAGCGTTCTGCCTTTGGAATTTGTTGGCCACCCTTCATGGTTGAAGGGTGGTGGAAGGACTGCATGTGTTCTGAATATTGTATGTGCGTATTGTTTGTCAGCTACCAAAAAAAGCAACGTGCACTCCAATGATAGTTTTCGTAGAAGTAGTTGACGGTGCAGGAACTTGTATATGCAGATACCAAAGGGATTTCATGCACTTGACGTCACATGTAGTTGAAATAGTTAATGTTGTTTGAGAGCATGTCAGGTCATTGTTCACGTCAGCAACGTGCTGTGATTTTTACTTGGAAAGTAAACAAATAGGGTGATTGAATGAAACTAGAAGCCTCTTCTAGTGAAAGATTTGATAGTCTGAATGTGTTGCTAAGTCCGTACTTAATTTATGACTTTGAAAATGCTTAGGGGGGCATGTCAGAATGTAGGGGACAGGAACTTTAATGCAGCAAATTCACAACATGCTTCGCCCTTCGTTGTCTCAGGTATCATATGGACATCAGAGCGCTTGGCCGAATTACGGACCAGGGTATGGATCAGGAGTCCATCCCATGCAGCATTTGGCAGGAAGTGCAATGTATTCTGCAATTCCAGGCGGTAACTTCAGTGGCATTCCGCAGATTTTGGGAAGCCATACTCAAGGTGGAACTGCGGACAGTTTCGTGATGTCTCAAATGAGTCAAGGCGCAGCTTTTCATCCTAATGTTCAGTGGGTGAACATGCGTCCTCCGAGTGCAGGAGTGCCTGATTATCTTTATAGAACTCAAGGACTTCTGGATTGTGATGTGAACGCGCATCCGCGACCTCTGTCGACGAGGCCACCTTCGAGCACTGCAGGGCCATGGTATTGTCCCCGTTCTAGACGAGTTGATCATGACCAATCGGAACACAGTACAGCGGCGGAGGCGAACGCCTCCAAGTATCCGGGGACTTCCGTTGGGAACCTGGGGAACCGAAGCCATACTAAAAGAGTGCCGGAGACGACAGAGGATCGGCACTCACCGCCTCCACTGTCAGCAGACACTCAACAGGGAGCAATTCGTAGCGATAGCGAAGATGTGCAAAGAACTCCTCGTGGACAAAAGTTTCCACTGCAGAAATTGAGAACGGCGACCGAAGGCACAACTTCTAGTTTGGAACAGGGCACAGGCACTCCAAGTAAGTCAAAAACACCTCTGTCTTTAAAAGAACGCAAAGAAGCTCTTAGAGAGGATGAGAAGACGTATTTGAAGGAAGTTAAAATGGCTATTTATCAGGGGAGAATACCTCAAATGACATTAGTCCAAGATGAGAATGGAAATATACTACGTTATAAATCTCAGTTTCTGAATGCCCTGAAGTTGGCTGCCCATGCTCTCGTTGAGGATGCGTACATAAACGTCAATGAGGATGAGACAATAAAAGAAATAATGGATGAAGTGAGAAGGCAATTTTTATTGCCCCAACCTCTTCCTACAGGAATGGTAGAAGGGTATTTGAAAGGTTATTTTAAGAGATGTAGGTTTGAGTACCGTCAGTTTTGGATGAAGCACGGAGAGAGTAAGAAGCCAGAGGGGTGTAAAAAGAAAGCGTGGTTGCAATTGATAGATTATTGGAAGTCACCGGAAGGAAAGAGGGAGTGCAAGCAGAACCAGAAGAATGCAACTACGAAATCATCGGAATTGGTACACTGTCTCAGCGCCTTTTGGTTTGCATTTTGTCATTACTTATTAGTGATTGAGTCTTTTGTATGCATGACCGGCGGACGAGGTTGAGCGTCATTGCCATTCAGGACAGTGAAGTTATTGTACATAGTCTTCCTTGTTTCATGGTAGTAGTTTCGTGTGTATAAAAATGACTTTCGAAAAATACTGATGATTGCGTGGAGGACGTGAGGTGCCAGAACAGGGAAGAAGGCCACAGTAGTCTAAAAGTAGAAGTCAATGGAGTTATGAATTAGGAACATGACTGTGCATTACTTTGTGATGCTTGGAGAGGCTGCAGATAATTGTCTTCGGACAACTGAGAGGATACGAGGCAGTTATAGAGTATATGTGAGCATTTTGTTCGTGGGCAGTGGAAGATGGGTTTTATTTGTAGATGTCGTCAGAATTATGAAATGAATTCTTAGTGACAGCGTCACAAGGATTGTGAGTGCATCTGAAATGGATTAGTCCATGATGGTGGGGAAATGTGGCAGGTTGAAAATCTTCAGTCTCAGGAAGAATGCATGCCGGATTATGACGAAGTCGCGAAAGAGAAGCCAAGCGTGGCAGCTTATGGAAATTGTGGAGTCTCGGTAAAGTCATATTGTATCCAACGTTTACTCACCGATGTCCTGAAGTTCAGAAAGTTCTATGAATTCGCTAATTGGAACTTCCATGGGCTAAGTAGTGACTAGTACTCTTGGAGGTGCTGAAAACGAGTAATTACTGTCATCATCTTTGAATGAGTACTTACAATGATTATGCTCATGGGGTATGTGCATGGCAGGACTCGTTGGGCTTTGATTCCGAACGCCATGGCAGTATCAAATCACCCTCTCCAAATCGTGCTAGTAATCCAATGGCAGACATAAGCAATCTACTGCATAATGCTGTGGATAACATAATGTCGTCGTTTGAGGCGAGATGCGCATTTTAATTCCCTCCACTATGAAGGGCAAGGAAGGAGTTTCTGTTGATCATGTCCGAAGCAAACTGGCGACGAAGAGTAGGAGCGAAAATCGAACCATAGCAGAAGTGATGGGCAGTTTGCAGAGACCAGGTGGGTTAGACAGTGGAAAGAGAGTGCAGCGATCTGAATCTCCCGTTCCGAGAGCTCATAGTCTGAAGTCGATGAAACTGAATCCGTCAGTTCAGAAGAACAATGGAGATGCTTCAGTGAAAGAAGCGCCGACAACATATAACGCAGAGGCTTTTTTGAGAAGTTCATCAGGGATAGGGAAATTTTCATTTCCTCACGTTAGAGGGGACCAACACTCCGAGTTGGACAAGAAATTATCTTTAGAAAAAAGGGTTGGCTCGTCAGAGAAGTTCACAGTCCTATTGTCATCCGGATCATCATCTGATGGAGGAGAATGCATAGGTTTGCCGACATCTGAGGACAGAAGACTTCACGACATCACGAGCACAGCGAAACAGATTTTCACCGAAGAAATCGAAGGGTGCATACGACAACAGATGGAAGGCGTAAGCGCGGCCAACCATTTTGGAAGGGGACCGGCATTGGTCACTGAGAAGGTTTCTGATAAAAAAAATTTGCCTCCGGCAAGTTCAGGTAAGGTGAAGCAGAAAGTTATTGTGGAAGAAGAAATAGTGAACGCCCCGCCTCGCAAAGAACCAAGCAGTACGAGTGACTTGCCCCGGTCTCCTTCGACGTTGGTTCGCAGAGGATACATGAATGCCAACAGGAACGCAGACAGCAGGTCAGAAGATGACACGGAGGATGCGGACTTCGTCGATGAAGAATTTGACGGTTCAGGCGAAGACGAGGAGCCACCAGTTCTACCGAGGGAGGTAATAAAGCGAAAGCTGGAAGGTGAATACGGTGGAGGTAGTGGAAAGAAACCGGTGAAAGTGAAAGTGAATCGAAAGGTCTACAAAGCACCACCGAAGAAGCAGAGGTTCGACATGATAGATGCGTCCATCGTCAAGAAGCTTGATTTCTATAAGCGTCCGAAGAATTCCGTAAGTGCTGTGTGTATTTGAGTATGTACTTTTCAGCGATTGAATGTTTTAAGTAGCATAAATTTGTGGCGACAAGTGAATGATGGAAGTGAACTGAATGGAACGAGACCTTGTGTCTGTAATTGCAGAACCCAATAAAGACAAGAACACGCGTATGGGTTTTGCATCCACAGTTCGTTGGGAAAGTGGTAGCAGAAGCGAATGCAGGTGTCAACCGTAAATCACGCTGCGTGGACTCTGCTAATGAAATTTGCAAAGAAGGGCAGCAGATGATATCTGTTGTACGAGTACTTTACAGGAATACGCCGGTTATGTTTGATAAGGACACGAGATTCCCGAAGCATATAAGTTACTTGGACCAAGCGGAAGGTTTGCCACATACACCTGTTCTCTGGTGCATTTCGCACTTGATTGAAGTTCCACCGGTTGAGCAGATAACGAGGTTGTTGGGGGAGTTCATACAGCCCTTGTCTCAGGAAGCAGTGGACAGTGACACGAATTTCGAGGATTGCCGCAAGAAAGGTGCAATGAAAATAAGCAAAGGAACTACGAAGGACAGCAAGAGGGTCCGTGGCGCCAAGTCAGTGTCAACTGCGGCGGAGGGTGCTAAGGTTGAGAAGATCGTGTTGAGGTCTGGGAACGCGTGAGAGCAGTGCCACTGATGCCCCTAGGATAAGTTCACATGAGGGGCTGAAGATCAAAATATGTCCACCTATAGATCCGTGACATTTGGTATGTTCGTTGTGTTGTTTTGTATCAGTTGTGACTGTTAGATTGGAGAAGTCCTCCACATTGTGAAGGAATAGTGGTTTTCCCTATTCATTAGCATTGTGGGAGTGCATTTGAGGTCAGTGTGTGAAGCAAGTGTTGTTTTCTCTTCATGGAATAAGAGCGCTCGTGGAGTATATAGTGTCCCCAGTCTATGAGTAAGTGAATGAGGGGGTCAGGGTTGAATGGGATCGATCCTCTTCGTCGTAGTAGTGTACGCAGCATGTCCTAATTTGTTTGGCCAATGTAATTTGCTATGTGCAATGACAATATGTATTCAACTGTATTTGCTTGTTTGTATTTCACGCATTGTAGAATTTCAAGAATGTTGAAAGTGGTTGGATTTTATGTATGTGTGCTGCGACGGAGCGACAGAATCTCAGAAATCCTGAGAGGTGTGTGAAGTGCAGTTCAGTGATACGAAGCAGTGCGGTCTTCGAATGGCATGATGTGGCACTGCGAGTCGCCGTGGCAGGTGCAGGTGGTTGTTTATTCCCAGGAATTGAGTATGACATGTAAGTGGAGTAACCGTAGAAGAGGAGTTACGTGGTCTATAGTTGCTGGAACCCTTGAAGCACGACCGAGTGCTTTTATAGAAGAGACAGTATGGTGATGTGCTTTGAGAAGACGTTTCTGAAGTGTAGTGCAAACCATCGGCAGACATGAGATAAGTCAATTGAACTTGAGGTGGTTCTCTGCAGAGCCGATGCTGTCCATGTTTGTTTTGTGTTGATGGTCTGACTAAGGCATCATGTACGGTAGTGAGCATGGGAATGCAGTGAAGTTTTTTATGCCTTCTTATCTGTTGAGTGAAGTGGAGGATTTGGACACTTTTAAGAGAAAACAGTATGTCTGGAAAGAAGGAAACGTTGTTCATGGCAGGCTTCAAAGCAGCGCTTGAATTAGCGAGTCGCTTTGCAGCCGTAATCAGCTGAGGAGGTACGGAGAAGGGTATGGAGTAGTTGGAAGAGGACATGAACGTGATAGTGTTTGTCCTAGCGACATTGTTGCAGAAGTACGAATTCATGAAGCATGCTTCCTCTTTTGCCGAATTCTGAAACGATGGTTTTAGTATAGAAGAGAGCTTGTGATGAGGACTCTCCTGTTGAAATAGCAATTGGCGTGAAGAACTGTTCATGGAATTGAAGAAAGGAATGACAGGGGAATGACGGAGTGAAGGGTGAACGGAGTTGAAGAACTGGAGGTATGTGTTGTGTGAGTAGTAGGCAGAGGTCCCTGTAAAAATTCAATGTGTTAGTGGCCAGAAACCGCTCATTAGATTAGGATGTAATGAGAGCAATGTTGTACTCCTTTTGAGGAAAGGCGGTGTGAATGAAGTTTGAGTGCAATTATGGAACTGGAAATACTAAATCAGAGAACGGCTTAGGGTGAGTGCTAATTGTGTGGTTATATCAATTTATATGAAGACAATATGACTTTATAATGTTGGCCGATGTTTGGACGGAAGTGCAGATCATATCGTACGTACTGTATGGGCAGGAGACAAAGTAGAGGGGAGACCGGGAGATGCAAGATTGCAAGTGCTGATGTGACGATGAATGTATGACCGGTAGTCATTTGTAGTTAGTGGTGGTCCAGGAAGTCATGTAGCACGCGTCTGTAATGCGATTCGGAAGTTGTAATTGCATGAACCTTGAATTCATGAGAATTCGGGAAGATGGAGAGAGCTGTTTTCGATATAACGTGAGCCAAAAATCTGAATTTGATATGAACATTTCAGTGTATTCCTTGTAGACGTAACATTTGCAGAGTATGGACAAAGCGGAGCCCATAAGCAGTTGGCTCTGTGCTTTTGAGATGTGACGGTGTGAGAGATTCATCCCCGAAATTCTAGGTGGAGTGGTAGACATGGTGCGTTACTTAAGAATTTCGGGGACGTTATTGTGTAAGGGGGGGGGGGCCACACTGATGTTACCATGCAGGTAGTATCAGAAAGTGTTCACAATGAGGAAATAGAGGCATGTGCATTGTTGCTTATGCTTGTCGATTTCAGGACGTGCTTCTCCGGAAGTCTGATGATTTCAAGTATGACGTCGAAGGTACTACAATTATAATTCCAAGTTCCATACAAAGTTTCTGTGAACCACCTTTGAGGTAAGAGTGCCATGTATGTGGCCCTCGATTACATGAACCAGTTTCTTATTGAAGAGTGATCGCAGGTTGTGTTCAGGGGCTATTTTCAGATACGAAGGTGAGGTTGACATGAGTACGTGCAATTCGAGAGATCTTCGAGAGGAGGACGTACAGTATTCAGTTGAGAATGGTGTGCAGTGGGCAGTACTTTGATTCTGAAAATCGTGAATATCAGTTGAAATTATTCCTGGTCTTGTTAACCTGAACCTCAGTGTTGTTGGTTGGAATATCGAAATAACTGTTGCACGTGTACTATGCATTCGTCGAAGTCATTTCTAATCCGCTCTTGTCGTTCACGTCGCTTACAAATGTTTACAGTAACTTTTGATAGAGCATTGACGGGATTATTTATCGAAATGTGGAACCCCGAACAGGAATGCTGTACTCAGTCCTTCTGAGAAGTGGTGGAAGAAGAGGATGAAGCATGAAGAGGGTGAGTATCAACTTCAGTGCACATCATGGCTGGCAGTGCGGACAGTTTGAGTAAGTGAAATGAGTGAAGTAAGAGCGAGGGACAGGAGTCCTTGAAGCCTCAGGTGAAGTAAAAGTGCATCATCAAGGTCAGAAGTAGTTGAAGTAATGTACTGTTTCTCTGAAATGTATATGAAGAACGTCAGAGTGCTTCTGGTTCTTGTGGTGTATAAAGTGAGTTTGAAATTTATATATCCTTTCGTGAGTTTCTACCCGAGTGGTCAATGGACAGTCATGTGGAAAGTGAGAATAGCGGAGGGCGTTCCGAACACTAAAGTCATATGTTTCATTTGTAAGGAAGTGGTGAATTGTGTTAAAGAAGCTCATAACCATTCTTCTGGATCATTGGAACAGTGCTGAAAGGATGCAGGTAAGGGATGAGGGAACGTCAATTGCAAGGGTAGTGGAAGTGCCATCGATGGACGTCTGAGAAACAGAAAGAGGACGCCAAATGCAGAGACGCAGTCCTGCTGCTTCGTGAGCGTGGGCAGTCTGAGGGATGCAGGCATTCATGAGTAATGAACATAAGGAATGGCGTTTCAAGAGTGGCATTTGCAGTAGAACTTCGCACAAGGTAAAGTGGAACTGGTTGCTTAACATGTGAGTTCATAATGAAGCGTTAGTAATGCATCTTCAATTCCTCATGGCAGTGAATTCCTTGATGACGAGGCATGTTGTGTGACGGAGATGGAAATAGGAAAGTGAAGTCATATTAATTGAGGATGGCATAGTTTAAAACGGGATTGCTAATGAGGAACATCTTTCTCTGGTTGCGCTGATGCAGGAGGCTTTGTGGAAAGAGAAACGGAATCGTAGTGGTAGGAGGTGGTCTTCGTGAAACGTCCAGTGATGGCCGTGTTGACTGTGTGAGAGACACTGATTAATTGATGTGCACAAAAGGGATACTGAAGTTAGTTTTACAGTGAAGACAGTGGACATCCTTTGGAGGAATAAGTTATGAAATTAAGTAATAAAGAGTTTCGATAGAAGGTTCAGGGTAGTGAACGCTTGTACAGAGAGGGAGTCAGAGTTGGAATTTAGTAGAGAAGTGCTTCCGTGGGAATGGAGTGGCACACAGTGTAAGAAGGAATGGTGCCTGTGGCATCTACTTATGTCAAAATGGCAGGGTGCGCAGTGAAGTACATGGAGAGGTATGCCCACGTGAACAGCTTTCCGATGGTGTGCATGCGGAAGAGGGTCATTGAAAATTCTTGCACGGAATGTACCTCTGTAATTGAGGGCGAACATGCACAATTATTTTGAGGTTTGCGCGCGCATTTTCCTTTCCAGGACTATGCATGGTAGGAGAATTTTTTGTTATGGAAATGTGCATGTGAGTCCTTCTGAAGTTATAGGCAGTTGAGCAAAATTGTTTTTTGAAACTGCAGTTGCAAGTCTCATGAAATTGCAATAGGTTGTGGGAAATGAATCCATGGGTGTACGCGGGGAAGTGCATTGAAATCAGAAGCATGTGAGTGTAGTAGGTCATTAATTGTAGGTACGCGCGCACGCTTCGCAGTTTACATGCGCGCATACCCAATGTGCTTGCTTACAAATCCATAGAAGGTGCACATAATGTAAATGTTCTACGTTGCACAAGCACATGAAGAATGAATTATTGGAATCCATAAAGAAAAAACCATTGCAATAAGCAGAATTGCAGGAGCCTTACCTTCGTTTATGTCAGTTCAAGTTGTCAAGTGCACGCGCACGAAAGATTTCATCCTTGGTAGCGTACATGTGCACATAGCAATATGCAACGTAAATTCTGTTTGCACATACAAAGGTGGTACCCTTGAAAGCGTGCGCACTATGGCACTATGCAGCACGTACTGTAAGGTATACACGTGCAACAGTGTGTGAACCTTGGTACCTTCTACAAAGGGCAGTACAAAGTGTAAAGGGTATGTGTGTACGCAGACATCGTATCCTTCAGAGCACATGCTTTAGGTTGAAAGAAATGAAAGCTATGCGCACACAGAGGGACTAAAGAACAAAACGCAGTAGAGAACATATATATGGAAGTTTTTTCCTTATTGTATGTATAGCAAGAAGAATAGAAAAACGAGTAACACATATATGGAACCCTTCTTCAGTTTTAGTGAATTCGTAATGCGTGCATGTACTGCATAGATTGAAGTGTAGACATAGAACGCAAGCATTTGAAAGAAGTGGTACAGGAATGTATCAACTGATCGAATGTGCGCAAATATAAAAGAAATCGCGATAATGCAAGCGCATGAATAACAAGCGCAAGCACATATAATCATGCATATATAGTGAATGAACAGTAGCCACAATGTACAGCTCTACATGATTGGAAATAATTTAGAATGCATTGATTGACAATCAAAAAAGTGATTGACTACCAAAAAAAAAGAGTGCATATCGTAATGAATTCCATTGTCACAAAATGGTGGTGAAAAAAACCGTAGTCAACAATTGAGTGCGGTTTTTTTTTCCACATTCTATTGTAGTGAATTCTCAACCCTTTTGCATGTACTCACTCACGGTCGTCCCATGTGTGACTATGAACGTCAACAACAGCTGCTGCAACAGCTGAAGGTAAAAAACCTCCCTCGAAAACAGGGTTTTCTTTGGCGACAACGCGACATCGCGACAACGAGACATCATGCGACGTCCAATAGAGTCAAAGTTACCTTTGACTTTTAAAAAGTTTACCCCCCTTTTACCAAGGCCACCTGGATGCCATGTGGCGTCCGCGTGGCAAATTCGGAGGCGCATGCGGGTCCAGCGAAGGCGACCGCGCGTGGGGACGACCGCGCATGGGGGCGACCGCGCATGGAGGGCGACAGTGGGAGAAGGTGACCGCACGTGGAGGGCGACCGCGCTTTGCACAGGGACGACCCGAAGTCACCTCTTCCTACCCGTGGTTGCCTCCAACATACCCGCAGTCGCCCTACCGCGACCCGTAGTCGCCCTACCGCGACCTGCAGTCGCCCTACTGAGACCCGCAGTCGCCCCACCGCGACCTGAGGTTGCCCTACCAGACCCGCGGTCGCCTGCCTCCGACATCGGCATTCGCCCTGTACCCGTGGTCGCACCACCTATAAATGCAGTCGCCCCCTCATGTTACCTTCATTCTCCATCGAGGCTTCTCGTCTTGCAACCTTCATTGGCTGCATGCATTAACCTTTGGATGAATATTGACTATTTTCTCTATTCGGCTACGTTTTCGTGATTCCTTGTTATCGATTGCAACAAATCCCATGGCTTCCGAAGGCAACAATCTTGTGCCACTCCCGGTTTCGACCAACACACGCGCCCCTCGTGCGGTCAGGAAGGCTGTCATCGACAAGGGTCGTAAGCGTAGAGGCAACACTCATAGAAAGCGATGGCATGTGCTGAGAAATCCAAAGCATCCTGCTTTTAAAGGGTGGGATGAGGAAGAAGAACCATGGACGATGCAGACTTGTGAAGAATACATTGAATGGTGTCACATTGATAAGTTGTTTCCACCATGGCGTCATCATTTCAATCGACACACCAACAAAGCGAACTTGAAGTATTGTGAAAATGCACCTTACGTTCAAAGGTGCATCGAATTGTGGCAAGTCCTCTACAAAACCCCTTTTGTAGAGAGGAATGAGGTGACTCTTTTCATTGCCCGAGGAGCATATGCTGAGCTTGTTTTGAAGAAAGAAGTGGATTGGTCCACTATCAAAGAAACTACCTACGTGGAACGTCCAGAGACTGGATTAATACCAAGAGGGGTATTGAAATTTCCAGAAGGTGGACTTGGACCAATTCGAAGTGATCCTCAGAACAAGGTAACAGAACTTGAAACTGAAGAATCTGAAGAGGACAATGACTCTGATGGCACACGACCTCCAAGAAAAGAGCGAGTCAAGCAACAAATTGTCACTCCCATTCAAGTGCAAGTTCCGAATGTTGAGGGGGCTTCTGCATCACGAGGATCGAGACCAAAACGTCCTACCAAGATTCGACGTTCGACCATTCAAATCGGACCTTCATCAAACTCAACAACACTTCCCACGCGCCCGTTGCCAACTGGTAACACAATCAATGTCTTCGAGTTTGGTGCGGCTGATGATCCCCCCGTGGAAGTTTCCCCGAATGTTTCTATTCACATTCCTCCATCTCAAGAAAATTCAACTATGGCTCTATCTGAGGCTCTGGACCTCTTGAAGACCAAAGACGCCACAATCGCTTCAATGCAATTGGACCTGAAGAAATTGCAGTCTGATTTGGACCATAAAAACACTCTTCTTTTACAGTAGTCCAAAGATCTTCAACGCCTTCGACAAAAAGAACGTGAGACGATCACTTTGTCGAATATGGATGATGGCTTTATTGAACAGGATCCACATCATTTGGACAAGGTTGTGGCAGATGTCACTAGCGGTCTCCTCCATTGTTCTCCACCTGTTGCTAAGCGTACAAAGCGTTCTTCAATTATTCCAACCACGTTTCTTCCTACCATCATGGAAAAACATACTGTCGACCCCAACGATGTCGAGGAAACCCAAGATTCTCTTTCATTTCCTGCGCCTACGCATCTCTTATCTTCAACAAAGAAATTGGATCTTCGAGAAGAAAACAACATACTGCGAGCACAGTTGGCTCAATTGGCAGCCACATACTATCATTGGAAAGTTGCTTGTATTCTCACCGTGGATAGATCACAACAAATAGCTCAAGAATTGGACAAAGTTGCGAAGAACTTCGTTGCAAAGGCCCCAAAACGTGAGAATGGAATGACATTGTGGCCATTGTTGGAGGACATGTTTCCTGAGAACCTACCCATGGTGAACGCAGAAAATGGAGGAATCAATTGGGCACAACTTGGTTGGGACTACCAAAAACAGATGTCGTGCCACTTGGATGAGAAAGAACGACAACTTCTGTGGCCAAAGCCAGCAACCTTTGTTTTGGACCATACAAAATGTCCTATCTGTTTGGAATCCTTTGGCCCTGAAAGAGGGTAGGCATTGGGATCATGCACGCACGTTTACCATCCTCAATGTCTCATTGTGCAATGCCTAATAAGGCGACGTTGCGTGATTTGTTCGGCACCATTTCATGATTGTTTGTATGCTATGTTCAACCTAATGACATACATGCCACCTTCTTGGGAACACAATGGTGAAACAACTATGGATACAAGATTTTGGGGGCGAGATTTGCTGTGGAGCTGGCGTGAAGGCCAACATGATCAAGAAAAAGGACCTGCTAGCTCTCAGTTGAATTGGGAAACTGATCCTGATGAAATTCTTCGAGTTGCACCTCGGCTCATGGGAGCAGGCCCATGTAACGAGGGGAGGAGGGCATTTTTTTTTCAATGTCTCGGTGGATATTTTGATAAGACCTCTGCAACCTTCAAGTGGGGCCCTCACCCACTGAAACATCGTTGGGATTTAGAAGGGAATAGAGTCGCCAACCAAGACTCAAACGCCTCTCTTGAAGACTTAACTAGTATGGCGTACCTTGACTCTACATATGGGCCATATTACACAAGTCAAGCCCTCGACTTTCTATTGGAATAGCACTCTCCACAAACTGCAAGGACCCTTGAAGCTTTGAAGGATTCCAATGTTTTAGAGTCCATTTTGAGTGCAGATGGTCCAGCTTCTCGTACTCGTGCGAAGCGTAAGCTTGACGTTGAGGAATCATCCAATTATGAGCATGGTGAGGCAAGTGGTGCCCAAGATAATGCACATGTTGTCACCTAAATATTAGCACTATTTTGTGACATGAACTTCACTTTTGTAATGGTATAAATAGCAAAAGGCCCATAGTACGCACTTATATGATATCCATAGTGAATACTCCTCACTTGCATTGTGGATCAATAGAATTTGCTTTGGAGAATTTGATTCTACAACTTTGCTTTTTGTTAATATAAAGCAATTTCATATTGCTTATATTTTTAATATAAACCACCTTTGCCTTTCTACAAGAAAACTATATTCTTTCCTAGTTTCCTTGTTTCCATAAAAAATATCATTGTCATGGATTTTGTTTACTCTTAAAGGCCCATGGCCATTTTTCCATCAAGAACCACTAAGAACTACCATTTTGGTTGCATTTATCCAAAATACCAAAAAAATGTATTTTTATAAAATTTAACCGTACGATCTTGTATTTTGTTTGTCTGAGATCATGTGGTCAAAATTTCATGAAGTTTGACCGTATACATTAGAAGATTTAAGCATTGAAAGTTGGAAAACATAGTCTTCTTAAACACTATCCTGCATTCTTACAATTCCAAATGACTTTGACTGCCATTTGCTGAATTTTTTTCTACTATGGACTTTAAATTTAAATTTGTATGTATTTAAGAATTGAGTAGAAAGTCTAATAAAAGAATTCCCAAAAAAGAATGCTTGTTTTTCTTTCTTTACAAAAATATAAAATAAAAATATGTCCAAGATTGAAAAATTATAAAGTAAAAGTAGGTCCAAGATTTTTTCAAATACTTCACTATAGGATGTTCTACTTAGGTGGCTTGAAAATATGTGGACAAAAATTCAGAAATTTTCACCGTGTACATTACAAGATTTGAATATTTGAACTACCAAAAATCTTTTTTTATTCCTCTTAAAATTTGAGCTAATGTTCTTGGTAAGGTCACATTTGTATGAAAAAATACTGAAGATGATGGTAAGTCTTTGAATTCATTTTCCAATGCAAATTGACTATATATTCAAAACATTTGAAATCGTTTGGGATAGTAAAACATAGAGAGAAAAAATAGTTAGTACTTAGTAGTTAGTAGAGAGAAGTAGAAAATGCTTGAATATACTATAGTGTGAATGATTTCTTTTTAAAAATGAAAAATGCTAATCGTACATGGCTACACCTTCAAATATAGTTATAAACTGTAAACAATCTTCATCCAATAATTGATTTATTTCTTCAAAAATATTAAAAATTGAATTAAGTAAATCATTTCAACCTTTTTTTATAATCTATAGTATACAAATTCGATATCTACCCACAAACTACCCCAAACTACAATTCATCATAACTTTTGCGGGTTTGAAATGGAATGATTCCAAGCTTTCGACATAAATAGAAATCTAATAAACAAAGGTTACTTATTTACTTCCACTTCCTAATTGTTCCGGAGATGGAAATGTCTAGATTTAGACTGGCAACAAGTAGGAACATTAGTATACACCGCTTATAGAATCGTATAATTTTCTGAAATTGTTGTTCAAAGATTGTTGTACATTAAAAAAAATTTAAGACATATGAAGTGAAGAATAAATTATTGTGGAGAAATGTTTAACCATGAGAATTTTACAAATATAATTACATAAATATTAATATATTCTAATTATTGAGTCACAAGAATTTGGACATAATTATGCAACAATTTATTGATTTTAGAAACCAAAAAAATGTAACAATTATTCTAAATTTGTTATAAAATCATCATATTAAAATATTAAAAAAATGTGCTCACTTCAGTCACTTGATAATGGATTTTCATTTTTCAATTTACGGTTAGGGTTCAAGTATAATCTACATAAGAAAATTTTATCCGTTTTAATCCCTAAAGGACCAAGTTGCATCTTCTATCAATCACAAAATTTTAGACATTCATGGTTCATGAGAAAACTTTTTGATTTTGTATTTTTTAGAAAAAAATATTTATTGCTAATAAATTCTCTTTAAAGTTTTAACATTTTTTTAAATTAATGGACAAATGGTCAACTACAAAAAAATTGGGAGTATCTTGAGTATAAAAATAGATTGGAAATTTGACATTAAGTCATTTTCATTTTGCAATACACCTAGTCAAGCGGCCAACAAAGGTTTTGCACATTTAACCTTTTGAAGATAATTTAAAACCATATCTTAAATATTTAAATTTTTTTGAAGGGGGACATAAAATGTTTTAATGTAATAATCGAAAGGAAGGGTGCTCAAGGTCTTATTAGATAATGATAGAACCTTATAAGGGAAGAGTTTAGGAATTACCGAAATACGATTTTCCAACAAAAGTTTCAACTTCCAATACTAGTTTAAGAAAATAACATGTAAAATGAATTTAGATTTCTTGTAATATTAAAATTGAATGACTTTCAATAAATAATAAGAACTATTTTGAATTTTATGAACACTACATTTGACAAGATTAAGAAAATTAAACAAAGGTGGATGCAATAAATTCATTTGCTATTTTGTCTCATTTGGCATGTGATGATCTATCCCTTGGCGATTACTTTTGTGTTTTAACCCTTTAGGGCCTAGCATGCCAATTTTGGTTCTTTTAAATTGAATTTTGGGAATTCGAACACTCTATTGGCCTTAGATGTGAGGGAACGGGTATTCCGCTTCCAATGAGCCATTGGCCATCAAATTTGGAGCAATGATGATTTGTCTATTGCAACCTAAAGTTGGAAATCTTAGAGTTTCAAAATGCACTATGGAACATATTTCTCTATTGAATTTATTTGTATATAACTAAAGAGAGCATGCCAACTTTACTATAGTGTTCAATATAATGAATTCTATTTTCAATAAAAATTTCATGGGAAATTGAGCTTTTTTGTAATTACTATGATTTTTCAAAGGTATAAACTTTAAAGAATCATATAAATTTCATTTTTTTCCCAAATATAAATTAAAAATCACATTAGATAGAAGATATGAATTATTATTTGTAGAAAAATAATAATTTAAATTAAATTATAAAATTTTAATATGAAAATTTGATTCTAGAAGAATTCAAGAGGTTGCTTGGGGCTCCTTAGGCCCTAAAGGGTTAATTTTAAATGGCGCAAAAATTTTAGAGAACGTGCTCATCACTATTATACAATTTGTCTAATTTTTAAATTACTTTTAAAAATATTTCACTATTTCAAAATAGACCCGAACCAAAAGTCCAAAATGCCATTTTGGAGGTTTTCAGTACTATTGAGTCCCTTTTTTAATGATTTTGAGCTCAAATTTGGATAAAATGGTCTTCTAGTAGACTTGTAGCTATATAGAGAAGGAATTTAGGATAAATTATTTTTATGTGATGTAGTGGTGTACAAGTCCATACAGCGAACCTCCTTCTATGTCTTTTGGGAAACATGTGAAAAATGATTTTGGTGATTATATTAATGAATAACCACCTCCATAAAGTTTTTGAAAATTATAAAAAAGTTGTTTTTTTATAAATTTAATTTTCTATATTTTACTAATTAGAACAATGAGACATATATTTCCATGAGGTTTGGTACTTCTCAAATTCTCCTACTTAGAGATTTCCTTAACAAATATCCTTTCATGTTTTTATTCATCTTCAAGGTGTTTACAATAGTCATATTTTTTTTTTTATTCAAAATTATTTTAATAATTTTACAGTACTCCACTACTCCCCAAAAAAGAAACCAGATGCAACAAATGGTTCAAAGGTTTAAGGTATTTGCCCACATCTCTTTCCATTCTCATACCAGAATTAGTCGATGATATTAAATTGTGAGTGCTTACTCATATTTTAAAATACTATACTCTATGAGCCCATTAAAACTCTTGTTTTGTTCTCTCACTTTGAAAATGAATTTCAAACTTTTAACTTCCGCAATTTATAGTGAAGTACCATAGAAATAGAATTTACATGTGAAATTGTGAATAATAAGGAGTAGCACTTTCGCTGTCATATGATGGTACAACATTCTTGTAGAAATTTTTAATTCCAATTCATGATGTCCATTGGTGAAACAATAATTATTATAAACATTCAAGTTTGCTTATGGGTGCTTTAGTGTGTTACACAATGTTTATAATTTAAAATATATCTTCACTTTATTATAAACATTTTGTTTCAAATTTCTAACTATTATAGGAAATTGAAATCATCCATTCTTTGAAGTTGGAAATAGCGCACAACCTTGGTATTCAACAATTTTTCCACATCTTTACAAAAGACTCATGCACATTGAAATGACAAAACTTAATATTTTCTATTCATTTGAAGGAAGTGACATCTCAAAAAGTAGGCCTACAAGGCTACAACCAAAAACCGCCAAGAAGGGTTTTTTTAGTAGTTTAATAGGTGCTTCCTCTATTGCTCAAAAAAATCACTCTCTTTGGGTTCTGGCCCCATCTTCTGTATATCTACACGTTTAGCGCCTTTAGCTGTAGTACGTAGGTTCCAATGCCGCCATGCACTCTCAAAACGGATTTCTGACTGCAATTTTGACGACTCTTGTTGTAAGACAAGAGTTTTTTGTTCGTGCAGTTTAACAAGCTTTAGAAGTGTTGATAACTCTTCTGGTGTGTTGCCATATTCAAGAGCTATAGCTGAGACATCTAATGTCGAGGCACATTGGATTGCAGCATTGTAGTACTCTCTTTCTTTTGCATCTACTTGCAAATTGACCCCTCTCCTTTCATTCTGCACCCGCCCACGTTCAGGTTCCAAAATCTTCATTTTCTGTTGAAGAACAGCACACTCATCCATTGGATACAAACGACCCTCTGCTTTCTTTTTCCAGTAATTATCTCTGCTTCTCTTCAAAGTAGCAAAGCGCGAGTCGTTTTCCGAGATGCCGTTTTGTAATATCTTCAACTCTTCTCTCAACCCATGTACTGTAGCTGCATCTGATGAAGTTGATAAACGATAGTTTCATATTTTTTGGAGAGCTTCAATTTCCCCCTTTGTTTCTTGCAAACCAGAAATTGCACTTTGTATTTTAGCGAACAATACATCTACATCGTCTTCAAAGTCGCTTCCACTTCCACCGCAATGACCCACCAAAACATTGTGGTCTACTTCCATAGGTTGTACTGCCTGTATACGTTGTGTGCCTTCATTGTGGATATTTTCACCAACTACAAATTCTTCAACCTTCTCTTTTCCCTTGTTGGCAATTTCCACTTCCAAGGTCACCTTTCCTTCTTCCATAACATCATCTTCAGTGTCGCTTTGGAAATCATATCCATCATATTCGTGGGTATGCTCATCTGAGCTAGAATTTGGCGACCACGCAATTTCGGCATTAGAAACGGCCAGCCTTCCCAATTTCACAGGCATTAGTGTGTTCTTGACATCTGCTAATGCAACTTCATTCACAATCGATGTTTCTTCAGGACGATCTCCGATGGGGTGCCTGTTCAAGGTACTCCAGTCCACGTTCTTCTTGAGTATGCATTCAGCATATACCATTTGGACAAGATACAAAGCGAAATTGTCATTTCGATAAGGCTTAGGCTCATCATACAACCTCGTCCATACAGCTAGACATCTTTGCTTGAAAGCCTCGTTGGTGCAATATCCAAGATTTGCCTTGTTTTGCGCCAAGTGTATCTTGTGATGCCATAGCGGAAACAACTTATCAATGTGGCACCAATCCACGTATTTGTTTACCGTTTCGTAACTCCAAGGCTCAGGTTCTGCTCTCCAGCCTAAAAAAGCCTTTATCTTTGGATGCAAAAGCAAAGGCACACGCTTCTTGCGACTTTTTCCACCCCTCTTACGACTCTTGTCACGAACCTCCTTCTTCTTCAATGCAAGTGCTAGTTTACTTAGGGCAGGTGGAGGCTGGGCATCCATAATGATCAATCTGTACGTAGAATGCTGAACTATGTACTTTCTCTAAACTTCTAAGACTGTAAGACTAAGCTAGTACTATAAAAGTGTAAAATCCTAGAATCGTTGTACTTCACATTTACAGAAGTCTTTCCATTACAAAAGATGTACCTTAAACTATTCACATTTACAAAAATGTTTACATTTACAAAAAATCAATCTTCTATAGTACTGGTGATGTAGTGTGGGCGAACAGAGCAATACGGAAGACCAAAAGTTCAAAACGAACCAAAACTCCTAACTCATGGGCATGCAATCAGCCACGTCTAGGTGGGTGATTCTCAATGCGCTGAGAAGGAGTGGCGACTGCGGGTAAGGCAACTGCGGTATATACCCGCAGTCGCTTAGGGGCGCGTGCGGGTAGGGGCGAGTGCAGGTCCACCTGAGAGGCGACCGCGGGTACAACCACGAGGGGCGACCGCGGGACTGGCGACCGCGGGTCCTGGAAGAGCAGGCGAGCTCAGCAGTGGCGACCGCGGGTCCTGCAAGGGAGGGCGACTGCGGGTCCAAAAGAAGTAGCGACCGTGGGTCCTAGAAGAGAGGGCGACTTCGGGTCCCAAAAGACTGGCGACCTCGGCTCTGGCCTTCGTGGCTTTCTTACTTTTATCATACCCCTAAATGCCCAAGGCACCCTAATGTGGTGTCAAAGACACTTTGAAGTTCATGAAAACCTTACCAAAAGTTCATTTTCAGTGGTTTATGTTTTTGGAAGGCTTTTTTCGAAGTCTAGTTTTACCATCAATAATCCAATTTTGAAAATGAATGATTATGATTTTTCTATTCAAAAATTAGTTCAAGGGTATCCATTGCAATCTTGACTTTCCATAGTATTAAAGACTCCTAGAAATACACTAGATCTTAGTGAAAAACTCACACAAGAAATTCATTTAAAAAAATTATAGAGTACATTTTGAGAAGCCATAAATTGATTGTGATTATGCTTGTTAGGCCCCTACACCTAGTATTTTTTTGGTGACCACCTTTTTAGATTTGACATGCAAAAAGAAAGCTCAAAGATTTTCATAGTTTCTACACCCTCATGATCAAACATTACAATCTTTCAATCCATAAGTGATATACTTGTGTTTTCTTTTTCTATGTGATCTTTAACATGTCTACTTCAAATTTCTAAAGTTTCAATTAACCCCTAAAGGTTTTTGACTATGTTTCCACCAAAATCACTCTAGAACTGTAATTTCTAATACGAGTGCAATTTTTTTGAAAAAAAAGGTTTTTGACATATTCCACCGTGGGCTCTTGTAGTTAGGTGGTTGGAAAAGATACGCAAAAACATTCAGAAATTTCCACCATGTAGACTGCAAGACATTAACCTTTGAAGTAGCAAAAATCTTTTTTTTAACCCTGCAAAAAAACAGGGATTATGCTCTGCACAAGGTAACATTTGTATGAAAAAATACTCAAAATGATGGTCACTCTGTGAATTCATTTTAAAATTCAAGTTGGCTATATGTTAAAAAAAATTCAAATCATTTGGAATTGTATAACACATATGAAAAAAATAGTTAGTAGAAAGAAGTAGGAAATGCTTGAAAATATTAAATTGTGAACTATTTATTTCAAAAATTAAAAATGTCAATCCCAATTGTTGAAATATTGTAATAAACAATCTTCACCCAATGTTTTAGTTTTTTTCCAAAAATATTAAAAATTGAATTAAATACAAAACTTCAACTTCTTTGTAGAATAAAGATTTTATATTTACCCACAAACTAGCCAAAACTAAAATTCCTCATTACTTTTGACTCATTTATCAAAATGGATCAAATCAAAGCTTTCTACATAGGAAAAAACATAGTACACCATATTCAAAATTTTTATTTTAGATAAAATTAATTTTCAAGAAGTTTATTTTGCTACCTAGGCTGCCCGCATTTCAAGCAAAAAAACATATCATGCCATAACTCTTTAACTGTGTGGTCTAAAGTTATAAAAATTGTTGGGCCTTGAAGCTACTGCTCGGACACATGTTTTGTGAAAATTTTGAAGAAAAACAAACAAACTCCATTCGTAGTGAGCTACCCAAAATTGCTATTTTGCGAAAAAAACGCAGTTGAAGGCTTTAGGTGTTAAAAAGAAAATTTATTCAAATTATGAAGAATGTTGTATCTTGTTCCAATTTAGAGCAAATTCTAAGAAGTTCGAAACAAGCTTTAGTCATTGAGGGGTTAAGCTTGGATGGAAGTCGTTGTACTTCTCAAGCATACTTATTGAAGTTCTTATATTCAAGGATTACATTTTGTGGTATTAGGGTACATATTTTTAAATTAGAAATGCAAAACTTTGTTAATTGTTTGACCAACCAAAAATTGCATTCAAATTTGGAATAGAAAAATGAAGTCCTAGAATAAAATAACACCAAACTCCCAAAGAAAAATAGCAACATCCTATTCAATCCAATTTGAAGAAATTAAGAAAATTTATTTTTTATTCCAATTTGAAAGTTTATCCTAATTTCAATAATTTAGGAAATTTACATCATTGAGTATTTAATCACCATTTGAACTTTGGATCTATTAGTATTTAGTATGGTCTATTGAATTTTCTATCATAGAATAACATAAAAATTCATCCCATAATATATGCATATAAGGAATTATCACATTCTCAGAGTTTCTTTTTTATTTGAAAAAAATTCACAAAAAATTCGAAAATCCTTATGAGAAAAAAAATACTTTTGAAAAAATATGTGTATAATACTTGATACAATTGTAATTGCAATAATTCACTAAACAATGTGAAGAATATTGAAGTTTGATCAAATAGTCATGATAGTATTTGTTCATTTATCCTGAAATGCCCACTGAACTTAGAAAATTTACTATGATTTATTTTAAAACTAAGTGATAAAAAAGAAAGGGTCTGTTTAGTTTTTTTTAAATTATATCATATGCAGGGCTTCTATATGGCCCATCAAATGCTACATATCATTTTTAATATTAATTAGGTTGTAGTGAGGAGAGGTTCCTATCTATCTAAAGGTATTACTAAGAAATAAATAAATAAAATTGATTAAAGCCCAACCTCCCAACCATGACTTCTTCAGTAAGCTCCAAAAAATAAGTTAAATTCATTTGATCACTCACCCTCCCTACACCCCTATTTGAATTTTCAAGTGCATGGTATGGCATTTGGCATTTGATATGGGAGATATGCCAAAGTCTATATACATATCCATGTAGTATAATATGCCATATTTGTACCCGAATTTATATTTCTATCATAAGTAATTGTATAATAATGAAAATGGCATTCCATTTCTTTGTATATCCCCTATATGTGTACATAGTAGAAGAAAGGAATTTTTTTTTAAGAATGGCATGAATACATTGAGAACAAATTAGAGACTTAAATTTCATATATAAGATAGCCTTATTTTTTAAATGTGGATGGATTTATAAAAAGCCATAGGAATTTGAATAGACGCTCTTCATAGCTTTTAAAAAGAAATAAAGTCATCTTAAATACAATAATTAAAGTTAAAAGCCTCACATCACAAGACATCTTAACTTAGGTCTATACCTTAAATGAAAAAGAGTGATCCCATTAAGGCAATCAACCAATTTATCGGAATTGTCCAAATGTATGGTCTATTTAGATCTAAATAAATAGGCAATTTTATGTTCATTTGATGTATTATATGAAGTTGTCTTTTCATAGCTAAACAAAAGGTCTTGATTTAGACAAAAATATAAACCTTGGATGACTTTTCAAAACCAAGCAATTGCAAAAATGCTCAATGCAAAATTGGAGAGAGAAAATTAGCCAATCAATAACCACTTTATAAAAAACAATATCCTTGATTAGTAAGCAGCAAGAGGCCAATAGTGATTAGTTGAAGTATATAGTGAATGGACATAGCCAAGTGAAAATTATGTTTTTCCAATATACGTCACTGAATTGCAAGGCTTTGAAATCACTCTTTCATTGATCCCATCCTTATCAAAATTCACGCATATATTATAAATTATTTATAATTGCACTTGGCAAAAATTGAGAAATTCATCTTCTGTGAAAGTTTGAGATATGGTCTCAAAAATCTTTCTGTCTACGGAAAAAAAGAACTTCTAATCTTTTATGTATGGTATCTCAAAATTTACATTGTCAAAATCTAAAAATATTAGAAAGACTAGTAGACTAATTTAGTAATGATGATGGTAGGATTTCTCAATTGATTCTGCAAAAAATTTAATATAATTTCAATTTTAATATGGCAATTTGGAGGTAGTTTTGGAAAAAGGACCTTTTAGACATTTAGGATTTAAAGATTCGCCTTGTTAGGATAAAATATAAAAGTCTATGATTATACCACCAATTGTCAAAACCCTTTTTAAACATTATGTTTCATTTCCCTACTACTCAAGAGAAAAAAAAATTGATGATTTTTTGTTTTCGAAGTCAAAAAAATAAAAAGCCAAAAAAGCCAGCTCAATCCATTGCTTCAGTCCGTCTAGCCTTGTTCCATATAGATGGCGACGGTCCTATTGCCACGCGAGATTTTTCCGAGGGTTGTGTGAGATTGCCGAGGAAAGTCACGAAGAACCCCACAAGGCCACAACTAGCGGGAACTCTTGAGGGAGAGGCAACTTCAGACCCTAATGGAGCGGGAGCTTATGAGGTAGATGGAGAACTACCAAGAGATTTTAACCAGGTCAGTGTCAGGGATCAATTTTTGCAGCGGTGTACTCTGTACTCCCGGATCTTACAGCATTATCAAAAACTCAAGACGAGGGGTCAGTTGCTTGGTAATCGGCCTGACTTGCAGGCAATGAAGCAAATGAATGAAGAAGGAAAATCTAATGAGTTTCAAAAGTTTGGTCACGTTCCCGGAATCGTAGTCGGTGATCAATTTGAATTTGGTCCGAAATGTTTGCCGTTGGGTTGCACCGGCAAGTGCAAGGAGGGATTGCATGGGTTGAAGATCGAGGGGAGAAGGTGGCTTGCAGCATGGTGATCTCAGGTGGTTACCAAAATGATGATGACCATGGGGAGATAGTCAAATACACTGGCCAGGGTGGAAACGATTACAGAGGTGAGAAGTGGCAATTAGAGGATCAAAAGCCCAAGAAAGGGAATAAAGCGCTTATTAACTCCTACAAACGTGGGGAAGTTGTTCGTTTGATTAGGGGCCATGATGTGGACGTTGGATGGAACAAAATCTATTCCTATGATGGATTGTACAAGGTGAAGCGTTACAACCTTGAGGTGGGACGAGATGGTCACAAGGTGTAAACATTGTCACAATTTAATTTTTGTTCATTATTTTTGAATACCATGAAACCAATAAATCAAAAATCAATAAATCATAGTGACGTTTCCAACATGCGCATGAAAACTTGTATTACTTTCAAAGGTTCAAACAAACCATTTCCATTACAAGCTCCATGTACCATGAATATCTAAACACCTAAGTCTACATTCCTTTAATTTCTAAGGCTTGTAATCAACGTCTCCTCTCACCTCAGCTCCACTACTATGACCTCTTGAATCCCATTCCGAGTCTTCTTCATTACTTGTGCTGTCCATACTATCGGATGAAGACTGTAGAGCTCGCTCTTTTCTTCCGGATATTTGCTTTGATGCAAGCGATCTCTTGCGTCTACCCTTCTTTTTCTCTTTCACCATGTCTCTACCTCCTAGTGTAGACTTCCCAATCCCTTGTTCAAGACCATTAACCGGTTTCACTTTGCTTTGTGAGAAAGGTTCACATACATCAAGGGGGGTTCGACCTAGACTTTGCCGCTTCGATGGTGATCTTGCAAAGGCCTCCAGTATTCTTTTATTTCTAGCTTTTTTGGACTCTTTCATTGCTGGTTGTCTTGCTTTTGATCCGTTTGGAATGATGATCTCATTTGCGCCCAAAAAAAGAGATCGATCCGATGACTTCACCGAACGTAGACCAAACATGGACTCCAACGTTTCATCTTCTTGTGGATCCTTATTTCCGTTGCGTAAACTACCGAGACCACCTAAACTTGCATTGCCGAAGTCAGAAAAATAAAAAATTCATTTCTTAAACTAAAATATCCTATTTAAAAAGATTTGTGATTCAAAAGTATTTTGGTTTTTTCGAATAAAATTTTTAAATAAAATTTTATAATGCAAAAGAAAACAAAAGATTAGTTTCTAATCTATTTGACAATTCTTAACTCTTTTTTTCTATGACCTAGTGAAGCCCAGACGCGGTCGCCCCAAGAGACACGGTCGCCCCCAAAGGCGCGGTCGGCCCAGAAGAGGCGCGGTCGCCCCCCCCCCTATCCGCGGTCGCCCCTCCACAGATCCGCGGTCGCCCTCCACCTACCCGCTGTCGCCCCTCCACAGAGCCGCGGTCGCCCTAAACCTACCCGCAGTCGCCTCCATGCCGACCCGCAGTCGCCCCTCTCGATCCGTGGTCGCCTCACACCCGCTGTTCGATACTTAAGCGTTCTCCATTACCCGCAGTCGCCACTCTTGGCCATGCGCACTGTCTTTCACCCACCTCTGAGTGGCTGAATGCGTGCCCGTTGGTCCAGGTTTATTTTCTTGAGGGCGGACTTTTTGCATTTTTCTCCTACGAAATTAGAAGTTGGTGTTATTTCTTTGAAGGAGCACCATGTCCAATCCACGTGAAGGCACTAGCACGAGGCGGAGGTCAATTTGGGATCTAGATGATCCTAAGCATTTTGAAGTCCCTATAGCTACAGGCGTGACAACTGGGAGTGCAACCGAAACCAAGCCAAAGAAGCCTAGGACAGCTAATGAGAAGGACCCGACGTACCCACCTCCAAGTTATACAAAGTTTGCATATGAGGTGTCCTTACAATGGTATGCAAGAAAAAGTGTGCAATTTCTGGAGGCAAGCTATTTCAGAGATCCCTCGATAGGTGCTCTAAAATTGGTGGATGATTTGGAGGCTAGGATTTTAAGCAAGTGCTATGAATCTGATGATTTCAAAGATATGGATTTGACATACAATTCAAGCCTTCAACATTGGCTTACCGACACTGTTCAGTCTATAATTTTTAATACCAAGAGATTGATGAGTGATCTTCGACCACAAGTGGCAGGGCAACCACTAGATGATGAAGCAAAGGAGTTTCGTGAGAAGATGGAATGGTGGCAAACAGTTGTGAAGAAATTATCAAAGTCTGGATCAAGGGGTTTCAAGTGGAAAAACGATGCTGTGAAGGCTGCATTTGCAAAAGATGGTGGACTATGTATTACTTGGATACCACCTTCAGCAAAGGTGGAGCCCCTTAGTGGATTCTGTCGTGAAGGTGGGCATGGCAAGGTGCGCAAAGTGCGTATTTTAGGGTTGGATACGTTCCCTGAATATATCACTTTAGCTGGGAAAATGCCAAAAATCAAGAACTTGCACGATGCAAGGGTGGAATGATCCGTAGAAGCCTTGGTATGTCCCCTAAATCATGCTGGCATAATAAAGTTTTGTGCCATGAATTCGAAAACCATGGAGGCGTATACTCTATGGTGGAATGGAGGTCATTTGGATGAATTGCTCGATTTGAACAAGAAGGTGTCACCAACCGTGGAATGGCACAAGGTGAATCAGATCAGACAATTGCCTGAGGAGAAACAAAAAGAAGTCAGCCTTTTTCGAAGGCACAAGGCCAAATTAGCATGGGCTCTTGTGTACGTGACTCATCTTATGCATCAGTCATTGGTGTTGCACAACGACTTGTCTCCAAGGAATATATTGTTGCATTTTCCTGATTATTCCAACGAGATCATCAACATCGGTATTTGTGATTGGGGAATTGCAAGTCATATGGATGAGAAAGCCCCATCGCACTATGGATACCGTACCAATGAAGAGATGGAGAGACAACAACTAGGGCGTTGGTGGGTGGCTCCAGAGTTGTTCTACACATTTGGGCCACAAAATTCCGATACAAGCCTATCCATTATGCAAGCAACGCATCGATATACAGTGCAATTGGATTCATATTCTATTGGAAAATTGGCAGAAAGCATGAAGATTGAGTGGACTGGCAACTTTGATGAAGACATCTTCAAAAATCGAGATGCATGTAGGTACTTTGCCTTGAAGTTGGATCAATTGACTAGAAAAGATCCAAAGGACAGACCAACGTGTACGGAGGTGGTAAGTTTGCTCATGGGGCCTCCATGGTGCATGAAACCCCCCGAATTAGTTTTTCGTGACTCACCTTTGTAGTAGTGAGTGTGTGAGTGAGTATGATTTAGTAGAGAGTATTTTAGTACAAGGAAGTTGATGGCCACGTTGTGTGCCTTTCATTTTGTAATAGGATATATGTATATATAAAAATATTTTGTACTATGAACAATGTGTTCACACTACTAAATCAAACATATTGAAAGTTGAATGAAAAAATATTTGATTACTTGGATGAATTTCCAAATGTTTGAAATTCATATGTAATTTGAGTTATTGAGTATTAGACATGCGGGCTATCAAATTATTTTGTGGTAAGAATTAACCAAGTAATATTTGTAGTTTAAGATAGTAAATGATGTAGCATTGATTGCATTTGTCATTTACGATTTGATACAAAAATTTGAAAATCAAATCATCAAAGTCAAATCTTTCACTGAAATAATGAATATACTTTTGTGTCCACTGAATTATTCAAACAATTGATTTTCTATGCCACATTTTCGTAGACAATATCAATTTTGATTTCTTTTAAGAGACTTCTAAACAAAATATTCACCTCACACAACTATTTCACTTTCTAATGTTCATTGAATTATGGAAGAAATCCTCTTCTACCAATGTACTAGTAGGTCGTGGAAGTCTCTTATAAGTCTTTAATCAATAAATTACTAAATGCCCAAGGCACCTAACTTTGGTGTTTGCATAATTTTGAAGTTAAATTAAAACTAACAAAGTTGTTATTTTTAGTGGTTCTTATTTTTTGGAAAGTCTTCTAAGAAGTCTTATTTTAATGTCAACAATCCAATTTAGAAAATGATTGACAGTGATTTTTCTATTCAAGATTTTGTGCAAGGTTAATCAACTACCCATTACATTCTTCACTTTACGTAGTGTTGAGAGTTTTTGAAAATGAGCCTCAAATACGCTTATATGCTCAATTTAGGAGAAAAATGCACGTTCAAAATTCATTTAAACAAATTGTAGATTAGATTTTGAAAAGGCATAAATTGATTGGAATCATGCATGTTAAGCCCTTTAACCTCATATTTCTTTGGTCACCAACTTTTCAAATTTTACTTCTGAAAACAGAATACAAAGACTTCACATCACTTTTTATTTATGTCTATTGTTGAAAAATGTACTTGAATTACAAACTTCAATTGTATAGGAATTTATAGACTTCAATAAGGCTACTAATTTTAAATTAGAAGTATATTTGAGTCATTTTCAGCTAATATTATTTCATCCTTGGTAGATGACTTTTTTCAATTTTTGCTTTAAACAAATGTTAGAATGGTATACATGCATAGACCCTTATAACCCTTTAGGGAACAACTTTTATTTTATTTTTTGGATGCTGCATCTCCAATTGTGGTGTGATGTTTTCAAATTTTGTTGAATTAAAATAAGAATAGGGTCATAGGGAGATTCATAGAAAGATTGTTAATATTAAAATGATTTTTTTCCAAATTACCAGTCCATTGATTCCAACAAACAAGAGCGGCTCTAAAGTTTGTTGCAAAGAAGTGTAAGTGATGAACAACAAATACATGCAATGATTTAATATTTGTAAGACTATTCAATCTCAAGGGCTACAGTGAGTGGAAGAAGTAGCTATATATGTATGAACAAATGTAGGATGCCAAATAATCATTTTGATAAAAATTACAATTTGATTTTAAAATTTTATATACTACAATATATAGAAAATGATATAGGGTGTTTTTAAATATATTGTAGGGTACAAATTAAAGGTGTGCATTAGAAAAAAATTGACTTGGGTCTTGGGGTATCTCCTTTAATATTCCATTATTGAACCAAAACTCTTAATTAGTGTTGTTATTTTGTGAGTTGGTCTGGTGGTCGCATCATCAATTAGTCTCGTCGTTAATTACCACGTCACTAATTTGTAGATATTAGATAGGTTGTACTAGGAATGTAATACTAGTCTACCAATCCCATTCCATCTTTCCTTACAGTGAATGTGTTAATAGTCTCAAAAGTTTCATGTCATGTTTGCAATTAGTGTATTTAGAAGAGGAATTTCTTAAATAAAAATTTTCTATATATACTTAAAGTATCCGATTCGGTGTATGTTTAAGGAGAATCTAATTAGGTGTATGTTTAAAAAAGATCTTATATTCTGTAAAAATTGGAATTGACAAAACGAGATATTATAAGAGGATCAATTTTATACAAGCTAATGAGCACAAGTGCGATACTAATTATATCAATTGCACTTCATCACAATAGATTATTTTCATCTGGCTTAGTGGTTTAAATATGTTCAAATCTTTAATTTTTTAAATGGATTAGTTGATATCATGTAATACCACATTTTATTTGGCAATATTCAAACTGAATTCAAAACATTAACTTATATAGATTTGGTACAAGGAAGTCCTTAGACCTGGGAAAACATGATGAAAAAAAGAAAAGTTCATTTGCTAATTTGAAACACCTCCATCATGAAACATTTATATCTTTCAATCCATAAGAGATATCGTGTATTATGTTTTTCCTATTTGATCTAAGACATGTCTACTTTTTATTTGTTGGATGACTTATAGCAAAGCATAAGAGGGTTTTTGAAATCTATATAAGGCCCTTAGAGATAGACATGCACACCTATTTAATGAAGACAAAAACTAGTAGTTGAAATATTGTGTGAAGTAAAAGTAGAGACTACAATAACAAGGCACTATTACCAAATATTAAATTTGGATAGTATAACATTATATCGATGGTTGTAAAAGAAAATCCACTAGTGGAGTCAATGTACAATACTATATTATTATCTTAATGGTTGTACAAAATAGTGTTCCTGATTGGATAGTTTGGTGTCATCTTCATGTCCTAAACCCAAATTTTAAATGACAAAGCTTCATCATGGTCTCCGTGATCCACCCAATGAAAGCTATTGTCACATGGAAGTACACATTGGAAAAAAATCTTTTCCAATGAGCACGTATAGGGAAGTAGTCATCCTCAAGGAGAATATTTAAATACAAAAGCACCCTTCCAAACACCTCTTAGCGGCCCTCTTTAGAACTCAAAAATCCTCTAAGGCTCTAATGAATGGATTAAGGTTACCAAAGGATTGGTGTATTGTTCAATTATAACTATTTTCCTAAAACTATTAAAGAAATACTCCGGACATTTACATGGTAACCCCTAAATGCCCAAGCCTTTTCAATTTTTATTTATTTTTTCATATTTTTCAAGTGTATTTTGAATATGAAAAAAATATATGAGCTTGTAGTCATCCCTAGTGAAGCAAACTGATTTTCTTCCCAAATTATACCACATGGATGTTTAAAGAACTTGTTTATTAGTAAGTACACAAATTTTGAGTACAAAATTGCATAGGAGTTGTGAGATTATAACAAGAGAGTAGTACATCTTTTATACTTTGTATATTGCTCTTTCCCACAAAGTTTCTCAAATTTGCATATGAATTGTGTTGGAGGTTGGAGGGGACATAATTAACTACAAAGAGTGTTAGCACACTAAAATGCATTTAAAAAAAAATTAGTTTCACATGAAAAGCTATTGAATTCATTAGACAATCCACCTTGCAATTGTTGAAATGCAATTATTTTTTTAAAGTAGAATTTGGAAATAACTCCAAGTCAATAGTTGTATGATTAAATTTTCAATGTTGAATCATGGAAACACTTTCTTCTTTTCATTCTAACCATTCTCAAAGCAAATGGATATGTACTATTTCTTAGATCTCAAATCAAGTGAAATTGCATAAATCTAGGAAATGAAGTAAAATTGGCAAGCTTTACACTTCACTTATGACACATGTATGCCTTTGAAGACCTCTCAATAATCAAATATATACTTTTTACAGTGAAAAATGAAAGTTCTCAATAGTTAACCCTTAAAAGTGTCTAATTTTTTTTTAAGGTTCAAGGAATGTAACTGCCTATTCAGATATGGGCCTTTAATTTCAGATCGACCATATATGGTCGGTTGGGTAGGTAGGGGTTAATACCTTCAATAATCTTGGTTGGATCCAGCCGGTTGCCTCCATATTTTTAGGTGGCCAAATAATTTGGGGGGGGGGGAGGGGGGAATTTCAAATTAATTCCTTTCCTTACCAGTAGGTGCGGTCGCTGTTCTTCTGGAGGCTTTTTAATTGTCGGACCCGTGGTCGCCCACCCGAGGTCGCATCCAAGGGCGGTCGCTGTGTCCCAGGATCCCCGCCAGGACACGAGGTCGCCTCGATGCGAAGTCGCATCCACCTGCGGACGCACCCACCCGCGGTCGTTGTGTTCCATGAGAGTGGAGTTTTGAACTTCCCGCAAGGACCCGAGGTCGCCCCTATGCGCGGTCGCACCCACCCGATGTCGCACCCACCCGCGGTCGTTGTGTTCCATGAGCGCGGAGTGTTGAACTTCCCGCAAGGACCCGAGGTTGCCCCACGCGAGGTCGCACCCACCCGCGGTCGCAGTGCCAAGATCGGGGCTTCTGAACTTCCCCGCACGACCCGCAGTCGCCACCACGCGCAGTCGCCCACCCGCTATCGCCCCACCCGCGGTCGCTGTGTGCCAGGATTCGAAGGACTTGAACATGGCGCTAGGACCCGAGGTCGCCCTACGCGCTGTCGCGCCAACCCGCTGTCGCCCACTCGCGGGCGCGCGTTCGCAGTGCCATTATCGGGGGTTTAGAAATTCCACGCCAAGACCCGCGGTCGCTCGAGGCACGATCGTGCCTTTATTTTTTCTATTTTTTTTTCTTTTTGAACAAATGGAGAAAATTCCATTGGCACAGGAACCAGTACATTCAGACCAGGGGCATCAAGCCTTTTGCAGAATTAGGCAGGATTACTCGCCTACCTCAAAAGGGTTGTGTTCCTATTTGGAGGTGCTAGATTATGATTTGACTTTTCATTATTTGAAGAGTATTGATCTTATTCAAACAAAAAGGGGAATTTAATATTTAAAATCCTAAGGCCTGAAATTAAAATATTTAACCCTTTTTGAATTATTTGCCATGAATCATTTTTTTCCCAACTCCGTACAATTAAGACATAACTTATAAGAGACCATGTCTTCAAGTAGTGATAAACAAATGAATACAAAAGTGTTTAACCCCTGAATGCCTAAGGCTTACTTTGAATTTCTTAGAATTTGCTCTAAATTGGAACAAGATGCAACATTCTTGATAAGTTGAATAAATTTTCTTTTAATTGAAACTTTAGAAATTTGAAGTAGACATGTTAAAGATCACCTAGAAAAAGAAAACACAAGTATATCACTTCTGGATTGAAAGATTGTAATGTTTGATCATGAGGGTGTAGAAAGTTTGAAAATCTTTGAGCTCTCTTTTTGCATGTCAAATCTAAAAAGGTGGTCACCAAAACAATACTAGGTGTTAGGGCCTAAGAAGCATAGCCACAATCAATTTATGGCTTCTCAAAATGTAGTCTAAAATTTTTTGAAATGAATTTCTTGTGTGATTTTTTTCACTAAGATCTAGTGTATTTGAGGCTCATTTCCAAGAGTCTTTAACACTATGGATTGTCAAGATTGCAATGGGTACCCTTGCATTAAAATTTGAATAGAAAAATCATAATCATTCATTTTCAAAATTGGATTATTGATGGTAAATCTAGACTTTGAAAAAAGCCTTCCAAAAATATAAACCACTAAAAATAAATTTTTGGTAAGGCTTTCATGAACTTCAAAGTTTCTTTGACACCACATTTGAGTGCCATGGGCATTTAGGGGTTAAAAAACACACAATTCTTCATTTCTGCAGACATCAGAACACTTGTAGATTATTGTGTTGTTTTTATTTCATTTTTTTAATTTAGATTTTCATAAATACTCTTGCAAATCTTCTGTACTTAAGAAAATAAAGTATGTTTGAAATTGTGAACAAACTTTTGAATTCAAGAAATTACCATTCCAAAACGATGTGAATAAATAAGTAAAATAAAAATCATAAATAATAATTACAATCTAAACATACTATATTGAACGTAAAGAAAATTCTTGTAAGAAGATACTTACAATTATTCTATTTGTACTTTATTTTACAGTGATTTTAAAGGTTCAAATTTAATTGAAAAATAAGTCATACTGTCATAGTGATAGTGTACCAATTATCTAACTATAGGGATATATTATGTAGATAATCACTTTTGATTGAATTATGTGATTAAATTGTTATCCTATATTTCATTTTATAGTATATCATTATAATTTTCAAAATTTGAATGAACCCTTGATCCCTTTAGGAATTAAACCTCAAATCTTTAAAAAATTTACCTTGGCTAACCTCAAAGTTTACAATTTTCATTTACACATTTCTATACTATCTACTTTGAGATCTTATAGTTAGGTAGGTGACTAAATCGAATTTTAGACTTAAACTACACTTTGTTTCCAAAGATGACATTTAGTAAGATTTTAGTAAAGTATAGTTATGAAATTATAGTGATTAATTGTACATTTGTACTCACTTTTTCTAGAAAATAAAAAATATTTTTTGAAAGATAATCTTTCATGATAAATTCTTTTTTTTCCCAAGGGATGAATTGCGTTCATTGTTATTAAATTTCCAAACATGAAGGCTCTACTTGAGATAAATTTATGTACTTTAGATGAAAAGGTGGATTTGCATCCATTTTCAAACATTCATCCATGACCATAGATGTAAAAGAACTTCATGATCTTAGTAAAGATTATTTTTTGCTATTGGTTAAAAGAAAGATACTTGTAAGAAGAAAGAATGAAGAACTCCTCACTTCTTTACATGGTTGCAAATTTGAAAAGATCCTATTATAAACTTGTATGAATGAGAAATATTACATGTATTGAATACATTTTTAATCCTTCAAGGATGTTGAGGACATTTTTTGTCCTTCAAATGATCAACTGAACTTTGTATATATTGAAGAATGGATGATCTTCACACAATATTTTCAATGTAACTTCATTGACGAGCGCTATAGCCACACTATTCATTTGAGTTCAAGACATTTAAAAATAAATAAGTTTATATGGGATTGTTTTGAACCCTAGAAATGGTACATTGTCTAATGCATTTCATTACTTTTAATTCTTTTTCTCTTGGGACTTGATTTTGACAATTTGAAAACTTTCTTTTGATTTTGACAAAAACCAATAAATGAAGCTTATGAAATTTAGTTTCTACTATTCCCTAAAATATAGAAGATCTCCTTAGATTAGTGAAGTTTGAATTTGAATATGTACAAGCACATTTCAAAATATAGAGTGGTACAAAAGTTAATTTACCTTGTAATTTTCTACACTATAATTTGCTTCTACTCTTGAAATTTTAGATTTTTGAACCAAGATTTATATTTGATATGGATTTCTCAAATTTTATTATTAAGAATATATTAGTAATATTGATTTTACATTCCATCCAACTAAGCACAACATAAATGACCAACATCGTTAGTGAAGGGGTCCCAAAGAATTGGTAAGGATATTTTCTCATGTTTCCCTCCACAACATCATGGCATGATTTTTATTTACATGAAGACTAATTAGGGGAGGGAATGCGGCATGAATGTGTTTCTCATTCTTTTAATCCGTAGAATTCGGAGGCACATAAATTTGATTTTTCCTCAATTGCAATGCAAAATAGATTTGATTGAAATTCCTATTTTTACTAGTTCATATTAATGAGAAAATTACTAAAGGATGTCTAGTTTAAGCATCACAATACCGATCTAGAAATGATTGGTTATGTTTTTTGGGTTGAAGATTTACTGTAAAGATGTCTATTGCAATCTTGCCTTTTTTAAGTCCTTAAGTAGGTATCATGGAGATGACTTGTAATTACATTAAAGGCTTAAGGAAAAATGAACTGAAAATTTATTTTCTATAATTTGTACATAGAAGATTCGGAGAAGGCAAAAATTGATTAGAATTATGTATATGAAACCCTCTGCCTTTTTTTCCACTAACTACTTTTTTAGATTAGACCTGGGAAAACATGATGAAAAGAAGAGAAGTTCATTTGGCAATTTTACTTCTATCATGAAACATTTAAATCTATCAATCCATAAGAGATATCGTGTATTATGTTTTTCCTAGTTGGTCTAAGACATGTCTATTTTTAATTTGTTGGATGACTTTTAGAAAAGAATGGATAATTTAAGCTTATAAAAGGATTGGTTTATTGTTGAACAAAAACTATTTTTCTCAAACAATTTAAGAAATGATTTGGGCATTTACATGTCAATATCTTCAATACTCTTCGGTGGATCCAGCCAGCTGCCTCCAAAATTTTAGGTGGCCAAATAATTTTTGGGGGCAATTTCAAAACCCTGAATTTTCTTACCAAGAGGCGCGGTCGCCCCACGCGCGGTCGCTGGAGGAGGGAAGTTTGAACTTCCCGCCCGACCCGCGGTCGCCCCATGCGTGGTCGCTGGAGGAGGGGAGTTCGAACTTCCCGCCCGACCCGCAGTCGCCCCACGCGAAGTCGCCCACTACCCGAGGTCGCCTCGCCTTGTACCCGCACTCGCCCCTGTGCGACTTCGAGTGCATAAGCAGTCGCCCCCACCCGCATTCGCCATTTTCGCTTTGTGCACTGCCTGTTACCCACCGTGAAGTGGCTGACTGCGTGTTCAACAACTGTTTTCACTTTTCAGGGGTTCATTCCTCTCCACTTTGTGCTCTAAGCTAGTGTCTCGTGCAACCCGTCATACATTGAGGTATTTTTAAATACCCACTGAAGATTACAGTTCAATGGATGCCATGAAGAAGAAGGTGAAGGCCAAAGGAAAAAAACAAAGAAGGCAACGCCACATCCTTCTTGATCCTAATGCGATGGCTTATCCAGGTTGGGATAGAATTCAAGGTGATTGGACCGCGACCACTTGTAAGGGATTCATTCAGTGGTGTCACATCGACAAGCTTTTCCATCATTATCGGCACAAGATTCATGTGCAATCGAATGTGGCAAACCTTCATTCGTGCACTCACGATGCATTTGTGCAACGATGTATTGAAGTTTATCGGTACTTGCACAACACACAGACCATGCCGAGAAATGAGGTTCAATTGTATCTGTGTGAGATGGTGTATGCGGAGGTCATCCTGAGAAGAACGGTGGATTGGAGGACCATCAAGGGATCGAAGATGGCCACCATTCCAACAACCAAAGACATTCCTAGAGCGGGTCCCTCCCCCAATCCAAGAGCAGGGCTAGGAAAAAATCTTTTCATCAAGAATGTAGTGCCTAATGATGAGTATCAGTGGTCACATCACGCGAGTTCGGATGAAGAGAATGAACCATTGAATGAATTATTGGATATGGCCAAGATGGAAGAGCCACCTACAAAATCGGAAGAAGTGGTGGCGCCTCTTCAAATGCCATTGCTTGATGTGGAACAAATGTCGGGCATTGAAGAAAAGCTTGAAGTAGAACAAATGTTGGGCATTGAAGAAAAGCTTGAAGATACAATTTATGAAGACACGAAAGAGTATTACAATGATCATCTCAAGCTGCTTCTTCAAGACTTGGAAGAGAAGTAGAAAGAGTTAAAGACTCTACAGGACGAGGCTATGGAAGATTTGGATGATGGGGTTCCAACCCTTCTAGCCCAAATTGAAACTGCTCGAATCCAATTGTCAAAGCAACATGAGGAGATGAAGAACTTGGAAGCGTTTTATCTTAGCTTCTATGGTTCTCAAGATGGAGCTTCTAGTTCTACGGTCGATAACCCAATTACAAAGGAAAGGCTTGCAAAAGCCATGGAGGACTCCAAAGAAGAAGATGATCATTGTGACCGTGAGAAAAGAGGTCTTGAAGAGGCACAATTGAGGTTGACGCACCTTTGTGAGATCACGGACAAAGCCCCACTTGACCGTGTTGTTGACATGTACGGTTGGGGAGACTTTTGTACACAACATGAGATGACCCCCTTGGAAGTAGAGGAATTGAAGAAGAAATTAGTTGCTTCTCTTAAGGTGGAAAATGAGTTGCAAGAGAAAGTGGATAAACAAAAGACAGTCCTGGAGATGCAGAAAGCAACTAAGACAGTTTGGTTACGTGGAAAGTGGTGGAAACATGACATTCTATCCAAGCTCAAGAGTGAACAGAAGGTGGCTTGGTCCCAAATATTAGCTAAGAGGCAGAAGAGAGAAGAGAAGGGCAAAAAAAATGTTGAGTGACATGGTAGTTTTTTAGCATTTTGAGAACCACAATGTTTTTTTGTAATTACATATGTATATATTTGATACCTTTCGGTTTATACATTGTTGATGATGTGATGAATTGTTTAACTCAAAGTTTTCAAATTTGCTAAAGGCATGATTGATTGCAAGTAATTGGTGAGCAATTTTCAAAAATTCATTGCTTGGATATGTAGAAGATAAGAATTATTTCTATGCACAACATTGGTTTAGAATTGCATCTCCAAGAATGCTTTGGAATACATGTGTTTACATTTGTATATTGGGATAATTCCATTCTAATTTCCGTATCAAATTTTTTTCTCTAATACAATCACTTTTTGCACATCACATGGTGATTTGTTTGTAAATTTGAATGTGATGGTCTTATTACATAGAAAAAATGAATTTAACAAATGTAACATCCATCTCTTCAAAGTTTGGTTATATGTGACACTCTCACAGTACTCATTGACATGTCAATGATCCTATTATTGTTCTTGAATGGGATGTCTATTAACCCCCAAAGGACTGAGGCATTTTGTGGCTTGAAACCACTCAAAACTACCATGTTTGCTACTTCCTCCCAAGAAAACAACTAAAAAAAAAATTAGAATCTAACTATAGGATCTTGTAAATTACTTGTCTGAGATCATGTGGTAAAAATTTCATGAAGTTTGACTGCACTGATTGGAAGATATTAGCATTCAAAATTGTCCAAATAAGTTTTTTTGAACTCTACTTACAATTTCAGATGACTTTGATTGCCATTTGTATAATTTTTTTGCAATATGGAGTATGAAGTTAAAATTTTTTATATTGAACATTTGAGTTCAGGATTAGGGAAAATTTTTAAAAAGAAAAACTACTTGATTTTTATTCATGAAAAAATTGTGAAGCAAAAGTAGGTCCAAGATTGAATAAAACAGTAAGTGCTTAATAACTTTAAGATGTAATTAGAAAACTATGATCCCAACGGTGAGCTTGTTCTTGCAAACATCTTGAACTCTATCAAAAATTAAAATTAGGAAAATTTGGAAAATTGTATTCAAAAATATATTCTATAAGTTATTTTTTTAAGAAGGTGCTTAGATTGCCCGAAATACAAGATTGTCCAAAAGACCATCACTTTTTCATTATTAGTCCAAATTAAATCAACCAAAGCTTCAAATGTAGAAAAACAATATAATCTTAGAGAGAAAAAATTAAAAATTAAAAACAATGTTTATTGTGTTTTTTTTGGGCTTAGTGAACTATTGTTTGGACTTGGAATGGCATAACTTTTGCTTCGAAGCACCAATTGAAATAAAGATTATATTTTTGGAAAGCTAATCTGATTTCCTATCTTCAAAAGAAGTTAAAAAAAACCATAGCAAAAATCAAGTCACACAAGCCTGCCCGAAATTCCAAGTGTCCCCCGAGGGGACTTTAGTCCTTTAGGGGTTAATACAAAAGGTGATAGTATGGATGTTCCTTACATACAATATTTAGCCTTGCAAATGAATTAAAATTAATAATCACATATTCAAAAATTTTGATTGAAGGCCATAGGAATTAAATGAAATAAAATCATATGATATGATTTTTTTTAAACTTTGATTTAGTCAGATACTTAGATTGATTGGGTTTTTCACCAAGCATTGAGTGTTAGAAATGCAAGGTCAGGAAGACTTTTTTTTCCTGTGTAATGTAACAATCTTTGAATGCCTTTATAATAGGATGACCGTTGGATTTTTTTTTATCAACTCGTATTTAACCTTATAAATGCTTAAATATTAATGAAAAATATGAAATGTGATATATTGTTACTTATAAAATACAGACTATCATTCTAATTGATTGACTTTGCATTGAATAGCATGAATCATTTGTTTTTCAATTGATTACCATTATATTCATCATATACAAACTACATGGCCACAAAGGGTTTAGAGGCCCTTGTAGAATAAAAAATAGGAAATTTAAAAGTTTCTAATACTTCTTGAATATGAAATGTCCAAGCTACAAAAATCCAATGTTTGTCAAACTTTGAAGTTGAACAAAACCTAACGAAGTTGGTATTTTCAATACATTATATTTTTGAAAATTTCTTTTTGAAGTCAACTTTTAGCTTCAATTACATAAATTTGGAAAAGATGGATTATGATTTTTCTATTCAAGATACCTTACAAGGGGGTCCATTGCAATCAAGGTCTTTTACAATGTTTAGAGCTATTGGACATGAGTTATCAATAAAATACAAACATACAATACATCGTGTAGGAAAAATCCTATTAGAAATCGATTTGAAAATACAGAAGAATACATTCCTAAGAAACAAAAATAGATTAGAATGATGTATGTAGGGCCTCTGCACTGCATTTATTTTGGCAACCAATTTGAGATTTGAGATTTCACATTTGAAAAGAGAATTAGAACCCTTCAAATTGTTTTTGCTACTTTTATGAAATCAAATATTATAATCTTTTAATCCATAAGTGATATTGTTTTTCCGAAGTTCTCTATAACATGTGTGCTTTAAATTTATTTGGTTATATCTTCCAAAAAATGGATAAATTATATCAAATTGTTTACTACTCATTATAGTTTAAAAATCTTTGTAGATGTTCAACAAAAGCTTTCATTAGGAATTCAAGGATTTTTTTACCCACTTGGGAGCTAATCAAATATTTTTGAAGCAATGAATGCCAAAGCTAAAAAAATGTGGTGTTTCAAAAAATTGGAGGAATAATCTAACCTTATAATATTGCTATTTTTAGAATTTAGAATTTCCAAATATTTATTTTTCCAAATTCACTTGAAGCATAAAAAAATTTTATATAAAAAATGATAGATTGTGATTTTTCATTGAACATTCTCTGTAAATGTGTCATTGCTTTCTTGACTTTCTAGTTTCTATAGGTACCTTTGTGGAAATGTGGGGCTCTATTGAATGAGCATGAAATACACAATATTTTTGAAAAAAAATTCAAATTATGTTAGCTTATTTGAAAATCCAAATTTTGTTAGAATAATAAAATCTACATATGTAAAATTTGTACATGGAAATAGATAGTAGATGACTACATGTAGAGGTTCTCCAAATAAAAAAGATAAAATTGCTTATGATTAGTAGTACCTCGATAACGTGTGCATGTAACAATTGTATTATGAAATTTCATTTACATCTCATCTATTAAAAATAAATAAAATTCATTCATTATCAATAAAAAAAGAAAAGCCAAATAATGAATGTGGCCATGTGGGGCCTTTTAGGAAAAGGTGACTCTAAATTGTAAAGAAATTGAATGTCAATTTCAAAATTGGGGAAGAATTCCAAGAATGGAGAACACATATTGTTGCTTGTTGATTTGATGTCATTGATGACCAATGTACCAAAGAAATAATTGTATTGTACATGATGCAATAATGTAATAATTGTTTCTATCTCCAAAGTGTTTGTATAGAACAATTGTTTTTTGTGTAGTGATGAATTATAGATCAGTTTAATAATATAAAATAGATTGGAAGATAGTAAATTCATTTTGATTCTTAAATAGTTCTAAGCAAGTATTAAATGAGACACATGTGTTTAAATATCCAATTATTAAATATTTAAAACAATACATCATTTGAACTTTATCCTCAAATTTGAAGAAGTCGTAACAAATCTATCACTTCAGTAGCTGGATTGACCCTTAATGAAATAAGAAATAATTTGTTTTGTATGAGATTGTTGGAAATTCGTTTAAATAAATTGTAGAGTGTATTTTGAGAATATTGGAATTGATTGATGTTAGGCATGTTAGGCACTTGAACCCCAAATATTTTGGAGACTAAATTCTTAGATTTCTCAAGTAAAAAGAAGATTCAAAGAGTTTGACAGGCTTTTGGAATTTTAACACCTCCACAATAAAACATTATAATCTTTCAATCAATAAGTGATATTGTTGTGTTTTATTTTTCTAAGTAATGTTTAACATATCTTGTTTGAATTGTTATTGTAACATTGAACAAGAGTTTGATAAGGCTTATAAAAATGTTCATTTTTTCTTCAATTTAGAACAAATTCCAAGAAGATTAAAAAAAGTCTTGGTCATGTATGGTTAACCCCTATAAGACAAGGGTACACTAATTTGGTGTTTCCAAAATCTTGAAGTTAAATAAAACCTAACCAAGTTGCTATTTTTACTGGACTACATTTTGGGAGAAAGTTTTTGAAGTATGCTTTAAGCTTATATTGAAAATAATAGACTATCATTTTTCTATCTAAGATATTCTGCTAGGGTATCCATCGAAATGATACTTGCATATACTAGATCTTGGATATAAAATTACATTAGAAATTCATTTGAAAGAATAGTCCAATACATTTTATTGAGCCAAAACTTGATTGGGGTTATACATTTTAGGTTATTCTAGTTAATTTTTTTCCTCAAAATTTTTTAGGATTTGAATTGGGAAAAGACTATTGGAAGACTTAAACTCACTTTTACAATTTTTACACCCTCATGAGCAAACATTATAATCTTTCAATCCAAAAGTGATGATGATGTGTTGGATTTTCCTAATTGATGTCTAGTATGTCTAATTTGAATTTGTACAATTACATTTCTCAAGAAATTGATGACGCTCATAATGAAGTAGTCTTTTTGTTGACTTAGCAGAAATTCCAAACAGGTCCAAGGGCCAGACGCGTTTCTTACCCTGGAAACATTTTTTTAAACTCCAACTCGGATTTGGCATGCGCGGTCGCCCTACCTCTGGACCCGCGGTCGCCATGTTTGCGGACCCGCGGTCGCCCTCCAGACCTAGGCGAGGTCGCCTACCAGACCCGCGGTCGCCCTAAAGACCCGATGTCGCCTTACCTTTGGACCCGCTGTCGCCCCCTGAATGCGCGGTCGCCTTACCTTTGGACCCGATGTCGCCCCCCTGAACGCGCGGTCGCCTCACCAGTGGACCCGCGGTCGCGAAATTAGCCGCGGTCGCCCCTCCAAATTCCAGAGTTTGCCTTCCTTTGGCCCTTCACCCGCAGTCTCCTTTGGGGCGACCGCGGGTAAATGGAATGAGGCACTATATATGTTGGGGGAAGCAATAGTTTCTCATCTTGCTCTGGTGATTAGACTCTTGACTTGAACCTTCGAAAGAAGCTTCTTGCGGACGTTTGGATTCAACGGAGGACAACTACCTTGCTTTGAGAGGTTTTTAAAATCACTCAAAGTGGGTAGCTTTGTCATTACATCTTTTACACTATTTACTTTATTGATCCAGTGTTTTGGCGCCAAGATCACTTTTAGATTTGCACTATGGTTGGCCCTGGTGGGGGACAGGGAGCAAGCAATACACGGAGGGCCACAAACGATTGGGATCCTTGGCTCATACCATGTACACCTGACGATAATTCGAATTATCCTCGGAAATGTCTATTTTGTGGATGGAGCAAAGTATTTGTACGGAAGAGGGCATTTAGTCACTTTGGATATGGCGGATCGACAACATCAGAGCGTTGTCCTAAAATCCCTAGGAGTGTGAAGAACAAGTTTTCAACATGTGGTGGGGCGGTTCCTAAAGCCATGAGCTTTGAAGAAATGCATGAGGCACCATTAGTTGGTGCCCCAAGCAATGTTGAGGGTGAATCCATCATTCAAGAACTAGAGCACATAGAAGTGGGAGGCCGTGGGGATCCTATTGGCTTGAACGAAAGTCAGACTATCGGCCCTGACTCAGTGGATTCTACTCCAGCTATGGTCGAGAGAACAAGGAGTGGCCCTTCAACTTCTCGTCAAAGAAGTATGGATGAATCATTACAAGTGGGCCTCAGGCAAAAGTTGGATAGGATGTGGTCCTCTTTCTTTTACGAGGCTAACATTGCGTTCAACGTTGTGCGACACCCTGCCTTCATCAAGGCTGTGAAAGAAACTGCAGCGGCTAAATTCTTGTATCACCCACCCGCAATGAACGCAATCCGCACAAAAATGATTGATGTGAAGAAGGCAGCGGTGAAGAAAGTAGTCACTGAGCAGACAAAACATTCTATTGCCCAATATGGTGCAACTATTTGTACAGATGGATGGTCAGATACCAATAGACGTCCATTGATGAATATGATGCTTGTTTGTCCAGCCGAGGATACTTTTTTGGGATCAGTGGACAGTACGGGGTATAAAAAGGACCTAGGGTATACGGTTGAGATGTTGACAAAATACATAGAAGAGGTCGGTCCAGCCAACATTGTCCAAATGTGCACAGATAATGCTCCAGTAATGACGGGAGCTATGACAAGCTTGGAAGAGAAGTACCCTCACATGTATAAACAAGGATGTGCAGCTCACATTCTAGATTTACTTTTGGAGGATTGGGGAAAGGATCAAAGAGTGAAGGATTTGGTCAAGGACTGTAGGGAAATGGTAAAGTTCGTTCGAAAATACCACTTCACACTAGCTCTATTTCGGAAATGGTCACCGAAAAAGGTATTGAGACTTCCAGGAGCAACACGCTTTGCTACCAATTTTCTCATGATAGACCGATTAGTGGAATGCAAGCAAGCTTTGCACATGGTGATTGCAGACGAGGGGTATATGGCATTCGAGTTCAGTTTGAATGTCAGACAAAATGGAGGTATACTGATGCGCAGAGCAAAAGATGTTCGACTGAACATTCATTCAGAAGGGTTTTGGATAAGATGCGAGAATTTCTTGCACATGGTAGAGCCCGTGCTCATTGCTCTACGACACTTTGATGGAAAAATCCCAGCAATGCCAAAAGCTTGGATAATCATGAAAGACTTGAAAAGGCATGTATATTCTCTTAGGGAGCCTCCTTTTCTTTTGACACCGGAGGTTGCAACGCGCTACGAGAAGAAGTTTGATGCTCGTTGGAAGTTAATGCTAACAGACCTCCACTATGCTGGTGCCCTATTGAATCCATTTTTGGTGGATGTAGCAGACATTCAAGATGATGGCATTGCCAAGCGAGCTTTAAATCGAGTCATTCGAAAATTGGCCCCTACATTAGGAGTGTCAGTGCTGGAGGCAATGCATGAGTTGACGCAATTTGAGGAAAAGACAGGTCCATTCGACCCTTTAGAAGAGGCTCCTGATATTACTCAATGCAACTTATTGCCTCATCAATGGTGGAATCGAGTAGGTGGTAATGCTCTTCCGAAGATTGCAAAGAGAATTCTAGGCTTGACGTGCTCAACATCTTCATGCGAAAGGAATTGGAGCATGTATTCGTTTGTGCACAGCAAAGTGCGGAACCGCCTAACCACATCCAAGGCAGAAGATTTGGTCTATATCTACACCAATAGTAAATTGGAACGTGAAAAACGTGGACACAACCTTGCCCTCTTTTACGAGAAGTATCTTGATGGAGGAGATAGTGAGGAAGAGGACGATGAGTCCTTGCATTCTGCATCAGATGAAGAGATTGGTTTTGATTATTATGAAGCCAATGTAATCCGTAGAGAAGAAGAGGATCGCTTGCGTAATAATCCTTGGAATGCAATGATCCCCCCTCGACCGAGTTCGCCTGAATACCCTACTCGAGATACATATGCGGGTGGCGATGATCGGAACAATTCCATTGATGAAGAACTTTTTTGTTCTCCAGAGGCTGACCGTGTCCATGTGTGGAATGGAGTGTGGTCACCAAATGCACCATCAAATGTGGGGGAAATTCCTGTTGATAACAACGAAAACGTGGCTCATCCAATGCCACCATCACATTCTCAAGAGAGATCTCCAGTACCAACACGTATTCCTTTGAGTGATTCAAGGAATCCTTTGAATGTTGGACAAGCTAGCGTGGGAAGTGAACAACAAGAAGAAGAAGCTCCCGTCCAGCAGGGAGATGTCACGGGGATTCCAATTTCCAGAACGATGAATCCATCAAGCACCCAAACTACAACAGCTTTGGAATATGATTCAGATGCGCCATTGAACAGTGTTATATATCGCAATCCTCGCAGGAACTCAACTCCAGCTATAGTGAGAAGGTCGGTTCCAAGTCCTTCAAGAAGGGTGCATCCAATAGCATCCACTATGGAAGTAGTACCACAATCTGCTCCACAACCTACCCAAGTGACATCAATGTCACTCCCCGGACAATCATCATTGGAAGCGCATACACGCAATACCGGAGGGAAAAGACGACGTATTAGAAGGGTTGATGAAAGGACACAAGGGAATCCAAAACGTGCTAACCATGTTGTTCACAAATATAACATGGCGGTGGAGGGCTCTACGCAAAGAGTTGGACAATCAAGTACTGGAGGTCGGCTTCCTTTATCTATTATTGATGGCACTACAGATGCAACGAGGCCTACAAAACGGTTAGTACGAGTTGAAAAGGTAGGAGGTATAGATGTTCAGGTGCGAAATTTGCACTCAGAGGTAGAACGTGAAATACAAGCTGAGCCAATATTGAGAGAGGATGACGAGAACGAAAGCTCAGATGGCAATAGAGGCAATGGCGAGTCAAATGGAGAATCAGACCCTAATGTCGATGAAGTTGAGGGTGATTCGGATTTTTCACCAAGTGATTAAATGTGCAACTAGCAGTCTTGAGAAAAAAAAGTATTATAAAGATCTTCGACAAATGTTTTGTATTGAAGATTAGAAATAGAAGTTTATAGGCTAGTACCTTATGTGTGAGCATTTTGTAGTGCTTCATTAGATGATTATACATGTTATAGTGAGACTCACATAAATCCATATTATTATTTGTGTTCGAAAGTAATTAGTTGATGGTAGTAGGCAATTTCAAAATAGCAACGTAGACAAATCTTTTTTTGTAGACTCTTCGAAGTATAATGATAATACATATTTTATGAGTTTATTATCACTATTTTGATTTTGAGTACTACTGATTTGTATTTCATTAATGTAAAGTCCTTAGACATCCGTTTTTGAATTGGAGAAGAAGAAATGAGCTACAAAATTCTCATCCTTCATTATTCATAATTATGTAGTAGGGAACTCATTATGATTTTGTAGCACTTCCAATGGTTTCGAACGGGGTTTAGAAGTACATAAGTGTAAATCCTTGAGAATCATTTGGGATCTTTCAAATCAAGAGTGGATTAATAGATAGGGCCAATTAATCTCTACACACTCAAACGCCATTTTTTAGCAACATGGCAATTTTGGGCAATTCACTATGAATGGAGATTTTATTATATTTTTTTGAAATTTTCAAACAATATGTGTCCAATGAGTAGCTTTGAGGCCCAACAATGTTCATAGCTTTTGACAACATATTTTAAAAGTTATGGCATAGTATGTCACTTCCTTAATTAATTTAATTGGTGGGTAGTACGGGTAGAAACAAAAAATTCTTTAAAAATAATTTTTATAAGAAGTAAAACATTGATATTGGTTTATTAGATTTCTACCTAAGTGCAAAGCTTTGAATCATTTGATTTTGATCAGTGAGTCAAAAGTTATGTCGAGTTTTAGTTAGGAGTATTTTGTGACTAGTTATAGAATCTCTACACTACAAAAGAAGCAGTTCCTGATCCTTTATTAAATTTAGTTTTTTACATTTGGAATAATAAAGAAATAGTAGGTGTAGATTGTTTATTATAATATTTTAACCATTGGGATTGGCATTTTCCAATTCTATGAATCAATTGTTCACAATTTGGTATTTTAGCTCTTTTCTACTTCTTTCTAGTTATTATAATCTTTTATATATTGTACAATTCCAAATGATTTGAAATTTTTTGAGCACGTAGCCAACTTGCCTTTAAGGATGAATTCAAGAGTATCAAGCAATTTGAACTTTTTTTTCATACAAGTGTAACCTTGTGAAGTGTAGCAGCCAGTATTTTAGCATTGTTTAAAAAAAAAAAATTGTAACTTGAAACAAAAATATGTTGCAATCTGTATGGTGGAAAATTCTGAAAGTTTTTCTAAACCTTTTCAAACAAGATTACTATAAGATCCTACGGTTGCATGTGTTAAAAACATGTTTTTTCCCCTAAGTCTTGGTGCATGAAGTAGAAATCTCATTGCCACCCTAAACCCGCAGTCGCCCCTCACCCAAGTTCGCAGTCCTCTAGGACCCGCGGTCGCCCACTGGAACCCACACCCGAGGTCGCCCACGGCCACTTGCACCCGAGGTCGCCCACTGGAACCCGCACCCGAGGTCGCCCACGGGAACCCGCACCCGAGGTCGCCCACGGAAACCCGCACCTGAGGTCGCCCTAAAGCCGCAGTCGCCCTGCATTTGGTACCCGCGGTCGCCCTGTCTTCACCCGCAGGTGCCTTACCGGCTTTCCATGTCATTGTCCAAAGCCTGCCACGTATGCCAAATCCATTTACCATAGGGTAAAATTTTTTTACCTTACTCGACGGGCTGCGACGGGGTAGCGACATGTTGTCACCTGCGACACGCGACGTCAGACGTCCTACACGACACCAAAACCCAAAAATATGTTTGACAAGAAAACCCTGCTTGAAAACATTGGTCTGAAACTACAGGTTGGGAAATGAGTGAGCATTTGCATGAGTCTGTTCTTTCTGCCCTTAAGTCCATTGTTCAAGCTGCTAGTATAATTTCTATCAGTGCAGATGAAGTCACAGCTGTAGATAACACATCATGGGTGGGTGTTCATGTTTATACAATGCAGAGTTGGGAAAGAGTGCCTCATCTATTGCATCTTTCTTGTGTATCAGAGAATGGTACTGCAGATCATTTAACTGATGTAATCATGCATGCGCTAATGGGAGAAGGGGAATTATCTCGTGAGGAAATTGCTTCAAAATTAGTGTGTTTTGGTGCTGATGGGGTTAGTACATTTCAAGGACCGAGGACGGGAGTAACAACCCAGATCCGTGAGAAATGGGCCCCGTTTTTAATTGGGGCCAGTTGTGTGAGTCATCGACTCAACCTTGTAGTTGAGACAATGTCCAAGTTCCCAATGGTCTCGTTTGGAGGGATTATTCCAGTCCATATATGCCTATTTTTGCCGCAGCAACCGTCGTCATGCTGAGTTGCAAAGGCTTGCTGATCTCATGGAAACTAAAGGAAACAAAATGCTAAGGAATGTGGACACAAGATGGATATCCATGAACAGTCCAGCTGCTCGAATTTTGTTCGAGTATCGCACTTTACTCATAAAAATGGGGATGGACATGACTGCTGCCCTTGGTCACAAGCCGCAGCCTGCAGCGGCTGATAACTTTGACATGCTGGTGGATATAGAGTTGCTCTTGTCACTAGCAATCTTCTTGCCTTTGGTCAATGCTGTGCATTGCTTGATTAAGCTTTCTCAAGCTCGTGATATATTCATTTGTGACTTCATGCAAGCTGTGAAGATTTGCCAGGGCGAGCTTGCCCGAATGTTTCTTGACTCTTCCACTGCGTACTCTAAAGCTGATTTCCAAGAGTACAATCAGTTGGTTTCTCTCTCTTATGTTGAGATCCCTATGGTGTGGCGGCCACTTGTTGGAGACAGTGGTATGTCACACTTACTATTCGAATTTCAGCATAGCCATGTGTATGCTCGTTGCCACGATAAGTAGACAAGGAACAACCTCTTTGTCACACAAGAAGAGTTCAACAGGCTCCAAGACAACATTGAATGCCAATTTTCAGGTGAGATGTTCCTCTTACATTTCTTTTCAGGTGTGTTTTTCTTCATAGTATTTTAGATTGCTTGCATTCCATGTTTGTTAAATGTCTTTCGGTATTGTCACAGCCTGATTTCGGAGAACTTGGAGGGCTAAGTTCGGATTTGTTTTTCTCCCGAAGTGTTGCCGCAGGTCCTTTCGGTGGCCTCTGTCGGAGGTTCGCTGGCCTCTGTCTCGGAGTTCGCTGGAGGTTTCAGTTTTCAGGGACAGGGAATTGAATTTGTCTCCTTAGTTCTTTGTGTTTAGTTTTGGTGTCTTCAGGGCATAGTTATGTTAGGGTGGATTATCTCCCCATTTTTTTTGTCTAGATCGGTGGCTTCTAAGTCTCAGTGCTGGAGTATTAGAGTCGATTAGATCCTTATTTTTTTGCCTAGGATCGGTGGCTGATAAGTCTATTTTTTTAGAGTTCATTATCTCCCCATTTTTTTGTCTAGTGTTGCTGGTTGTTAAGTCGCTTGTATAAGACTTGATTATCTCCCCATTTTTTTTTGTCTAGTATCGTTTTGTGATAAGTCTCTCTTGTATTAGAGTTCATGATCTCCCCATTTTTTTTAATTCACAGTTTAATTCCGCTGGAGTGCTGGACTTCTTGTTTCTTTGGTTTCTTGCTATATCTAATAATGTTGCTGCCGTTCTGTCCTTACGGTTCCTGAATTGCGGTCTGCAAGTTCGGTGCCTTCCAAAATTAGGGATTTAGAGTTAGAGGGAATCTTGCTAGGTTTCCAATTATCTCCTTTTGTTTGGTTTGTACAGGTTCGGTGTCACATTATGGGAGTGTCAATTTAATTTGTCTCCCAATTTTTTTTTGGATTTTGGTGGCTTGCATGATATCAGGGACACTTCAATGTTGCATTTTGTTTCAGTTGTACTTCTGTTTCTCTCCTTCGTTTTCTTGTCTGCTCCATTTTGTTTGCAGGGTTTCAGAGGCAGGCTTGTTTCATATCTTGTTGCTCTTAATCCTGTTTTCTTCCGCAGGGAAAGTAATTTCATGTGTTTTGTCGTTTTATTTTGTATTGTGCTGGCAGCAAGCGTCGATGAGAGCTCTGGAACGCGGCAATATGAGTTTTTCCTTTCTTGTCTTTATTCTAATAGGGTTGTTATGTGAATCTGCAGAAGTAGCTCAGAACTTGTCCGATGAGCTTGATCGGAGATTTCCGCAGCAGGACCTCCTGGATGCATTCGGGGTAATTTACCCACAGTACTGGCGGCAGGATGGGGCAGAGGATAGCTTTGTCCATCATCTAGCAATTTTGAAAAAAATTTATGCTTCAGCAAGGGCTGTCAGCAATGGGTAATTGTTGCTCGATGGTAAGACTTACACAGTGCCAAAGATGCTCTTTGCTTCAAAACTAGACAACCAGGCGGGCTTGTTTAAGCTCACCATGAAGGCAAATTCGGAGGCAGCCTGTGGGCCACCATTTCAGGTTAATCCAGTCATTAAGCTTTGGCGGAAGCTTGCACAATCGCGGCACTTGAGTAAGCTCGTTTCAGAGTACTTTAAGCTTGCAGAAATTGGTTGTTGCTTGGTTCTTGGTTCAGTTGAAGATGAGAGATGTTTTTCCACTCTCAAATTTCTCAAATCTTGCCAGAGAAATAGATTAGGCAAGCATTTACCCCTTGTTGTGCGCATGTTTGGCCAAAAGTACTTTTCACTTGACAATTTCCCTTATAAGGAAGCAATTGAATCATGGAAAAGTGCTGTTAAGGTTGGCCGGCAAGGGGAGGCCTAAAGTAGGAGCAAAGGCAAACTTGGAGTAGTATCCTTATCCTTACAGCTTGGTATCTTTAGTTTCCATGAGGTTAAGCAATCTTTGCTACTCAATTTGCTTAACCAACCTTCAGCGGCTCCCTGGGACTCAGTTCCAACTTAGTGATCTCTTTGGCACTGGACCTATATCTTCGGAGTGAGGCAGCTGCGGAGAAGCGGGAGGGCAGAGCAGCGACATCGACTTGGGCTTCATCGACTTGAGTTTTTTTAAATCTAACCATCTGATGTGTCTTGTTTGTTCTGTGTTGTGCAGTCCATTGATACTGCATGTTGGGCAGTTTAGGGGGTTCGATTCCCCCATCAATGATGTTGTTTCTTGATAGTTCATGTTTAGTTTAGTGTTTACATTTTTATAGCAGAAACCTGGCGCCTTTACAAGGCTGATGTATTAAACTTCAATAAATTTTCATTTATTTCAATTTGCAAAGTGGATTCTCGTATTGTCTTATATGTAAGATCGCGTATTTGCAAAAAAAAATTTGTTAAACATAGCAATTTCAGCCATTAAAAAAAATTGCAATAGCAGTCTGTCTTGCACTTAAATTCCATACATGTTGCAACTTGTCTCATACTGTTCATTTCTGAAGTAGACAAAAGGCTATACATTTTACTCAGTTTTATATTCGTCGTCCTACGTGCCAAAATACACGTCGCAAAAATCGCTCAATAATATTGTACACCGTAGCTTTTGGGCGAAATACGACATATACGTTCTGGGATTGCTGGTGAAGTGTAACATTGAGTAATCTCGTCGACGTCTTCGCAGGTTGATGAATGAAAGCGTCTGTTGAGAATTAATGTCGTTGATGCTGGCTATGAATACTACATGCGATGTTCCGCTGCTCAGCATTAATTCAATCAAAACAGTTCACCCAACTCTCTTTTTAGATGTTGTTGTCCGTTGCTGACTTTTAAAAAAAGTTTTTTTTAGCCTTTAGTCAAATGTTTGGAAGAAACGGTTTCTTGAAAGACAAGGTGGGTACACGTAAAAGCACCACTTATTCTTAGTGTGCCAAGGTAGTCGGCTCTAAAATGGAATGGGCATTAAGAATGGACCCTATAAAAGGCTATAAAATGGACAATTGGTGGTTCTTAACCCTTAAGCGTCTCAATCCTTTTTTGAATTTTTGCACATTTTTGCTTATAGCTTTGTACAGATATATCATTTTCCAGAATTTAATGAATTTGATCATTAAAGAAGATTGTCTTTTCTAGATTCAAGTATTACTTTTGACAAATGAGAAGTTAATTGGGTGAAATAGGGCCTTGAAGTCCTCTGTTCATCGTCCAGAATATGGACATTGGCGTGCTTCAAGGTTAAATGGACCTCCACATTCATTGAATGAATCAAGAAAAGATGCATTGGGAATAGTGAGAGCCAATCATGCTCTTTGCTTTTCCATCTTTCTTTAGAAATTGCAAGTGAACCATTCATGGAAGACCTAGAGACATAAAATAGGGACCTACGACACATTTCCTTTGAAAATTTATAACTAATTCAAAAATGCGTTGAAAATTATGAAACCACTTGTGTTAGATTCCTCTTCAATTTCTCTTTCTCTAAAAAATGGACTAAAAATATTTCCATTCAATTAAATACATGAAAAAAGGGGACCAGCCCTTAGATGCTCCATTACAAAGCCGACTACCTTAGTTTCTATTATGTTGTTCAAATTTTTATACAATCTTGTTAGAAGTGAAAGCATGTTCCAATGCACCAAAGAACAGAGGATTTGGATACCATATGCAAAACTTATTAACAATCAAAGTCTATTTTTGAAAGCACCATCTATTGTTTGGATATATGATTGATTTTGGAAATGTATGCACATTGTAGATGGCGCTTTAAGGTCAGGTATCATTTTGGGTGTACCTACCTTAAATGGAGGTCATGAAGGATCCATGTTTAATAAGGTTGGAGGTCCATAAACTGACCATTTAAGGGATGGAATTGAATTTTGGGGAAGTGAAACATCTTAATATACTTTTCAGTAAATTTTTCTTGAAAGACAAGTGGAATAGGCATCTAAGCCAATTCATTTCATATTTTTTGGAGCTTTGTGGAATTAGCTACAAACTCTTAAAGTTGGAAAAAAGTGGTCATTTGTAGTCATTGAAAGTGACCACCTCCTAAAATTTGTAGATTTGGTACATTGAAGAAAGAAAAATGTACCTTTCAGGCATATTTGCTTTTAATGCCCAATTGGAGTTTGAGCCTCCTACCTTAATACATTTTGGACAATTGTAGGATTAGTTATCAATTTTTGAAGTTAGAATGGCAAATAGATATGAAAGTGTTGGTCCTTACTCTAAAAATGTTCATTAGTGAAGAGTCCATGTAAATTGTGTATTTGATTCCCCATGTATGAGACAAAACATTTAGAACATGAACTAGTTGAGCACTTCCTTCATAAAGATTTCATTGTGGAAGGCCAACAAAGCTTATGACCATGTAATCAAACTTTGAGACCTCTCACTACATGTCTACATGTATGATTCATTTACCATTACATAAGTTTTTCTTTTAGTTCTATCTTTCAAAGATGAAATTACATAGCTTCAATAACTTGTAGGGTTTTCAATGTTTTAGATGTTCCCTATACGTCATAATTCTCTTTAGTCTTAAGAAGGTTTGAAATGACCTTGAATTCTTGAAGAAGAAAGGAAGAAAATTCATACAAAAATGAGACTTCAAACAAGATAATCTTGATGGTTAAAATCTAGATCATTAGCAAGTTATTAGAAGTTTTCGTGTTGCACTACAATGTGGTGTGTGGTAAAGATATGTTCATTTAAAGAAAATGTGTGTTTGCAAGAAACACGTATCTTATTTTCTATTATATTTTTATTTGCGGAAGTTGTTTTGTACAAAATTGATATTGCAAAATTGATTGAATGAATTTGATATTTAGAAGTAAGCTTGTATAGCAATAGGAAATGTACTTGAATTATTCAATTTTTTCAAACTTAACTCAACAGGTGAAATTGAATTTTAAATATATGCCACATGTACAATTTGGGTGGTTTTTAGTACAATCAAGTACCTTCTTTGAAGAATTACATCATCAAGTTTGGTATGCTTACTTTTCTAATAGAAATACACCTTTTCAAGAGTCAAAGGGATTTTTAAAAACATATTCCAAGTATGTTTTGTTGATTATTTGGCCTAAAGTGTGGTATATTCAAGTTAGATTTATATTGAATTAAAAACGTTTTTGTAGTTCTAAAATTGATCTTCTTCCTTTGCTCTTAGTTGGCAACAATGGACCTTTCTAAAATAAATCTTTTAAGTGCATTAAAATTTATTTTTTTAAATGTAGAAGTTTTATTTTCTAGTATAAATTGTAGTCTTTGCTTAAAAATAGTATTTCAAAGTACACAAAAAGACTCAATGGTACTATTTGAGAACCCATAGTCCCTCTCATTTGTCAATGTAAATTATTTTTTATGGAAAATTAAATTATGTCATTCAACCTAGCCTTCCAATGATGAACATTACAAATTGTCAAAATAGTAGATTTGAAATCCAATCCACTGTACAAATTTTATATCCAATATTCCTAATAATACTTTTTTTTTTTAAATTAATGACAATTGGATGTCTTATTTCATCTAACAAACTTGAAAGTCATTTAAGTTACTTTCTTGTTTATTAGACATTACAAACTTATAAAAGGCAAAAGAAAGTTGTTGATCCAACCTAAGTGCCCAAGCCTTTCCTAGAGTGTTTTTTCCTATGAATAAAACAAAAGGTATCAAGGCTATAGTTATCTTCAATGAAGAAATTTATCCTCTTTTTAAAAAAATCTAACCATATAGATGTTTAAAGAGCTTCTTTACTTTAATATGCATATGAGTTTTGAGTGTGAAATTGCAATAGGAGTTGTGAGACTATAACAAGAGACGTATAAGAATTTAGGCATTCTTTTAATTATTTATTTGTGCCTAAGTTGCTTCGAAGATGTAGTGGTGAGAAAAAACAAACTTTGGATGGGAGAAGATGGAGTCATAGGATGCCAACATGGTGCCTTGAAATTCCTTCAAGTTGAACTACGGTCCCATAACCAATCATTTAAGGTATTATAACCATAATCAAGTGTAGTAGAAGGCAAAGCAAATATTTTCAAAGGTGCAATGATACAAATGATAGGGATTGCAAAAACTTTGGTAATTTTATTGCATGAATTGAAATTAATATGAAATTTAAAAAACAAAAAGGACTCCAAACCTATTGCCAATCTCTAGATGTCAAGATTGGATTATTAGATCGATAGGATTGACAATCCTTTCAACTTTGCATTTCAAAAAGTGGAGCAACTTGTGGCAAGTTATATAAACAAACTTCAAATGGAGGAAGATGAAGTGAATGTTGTAGTAGAAAAGGACTAGAGTTGAATATGAGCTACAAGGCTAAGGAACCTAGAAAAGTTTGTCTAGTCAACAGCCAAGTTGGAATGATAGAGAGTGTTTAAAGTCTCGTGGCCTCAAGTAATCTAAATGTATGGGAAGCAATCCATTCTTAATCACCCCTTCATTCTAGAAATGTAGGGTTAGTGCAATAAAGATGGCTAGTGATTAATAATGCACTATAACAAAACATGGTAAAAGAAACCCGTAGTTAAAATTTAGTGCAATTATTTTTGCGACATTTTTGTGCAAGCGAACTACACATGTAGTCAATGTTTATTACAATTTCTCATTGCTATTTATGAAATTTCTAAGCATATAATAAACCATTGAAAAGGTATTGAAAATACTTATCCAATGGTATATTACACATTTGAAAATTCCTAAAATTATAGTGGTTAATTACAAAAGAAGTTGATTGTTCACTATACATGCATGCACCAAACTGTGGCAAAAAGAACCACACTAGCAATTTTGACTACAGGTTGTTTTTTACCATGTTTTGTTATCCATATAGCATATTTCTCTACAAAGTCATGGTGGAAAATGATTTATTGCAAGTCTCTCAATATTGTAACGACCCTTGGTCAATGTTAATTGCAACTAGTTTGTAGTCTAAAATAGAAAGACATATATGACGAAAGTAGGATGATTAAAGTCTTCAACTAAAACATTTATGGTAATTTTTTTTAGTGAAAAAAAAATTTGGAAAAACTTGAAATCCTTCTCAAATTGATTTGTATACTTGGAGAAATTTTACCCCTCAACATGTTCACACTCTAGATATGCTAAATTTCTTATTCCTCTAATGCTGGGCTAGTCTTTATAGAAATCATGTTTTTTGAAACTGTAAAAATCATTGACTCTAAAAAATTTAGAAATATTCCTTGGAGATCAAACCACTATTTAAAAACTCACTTTTTTGCTCAAAATTCTAAGGATGAATAATTTCAGTTATATCTTACATACAGGAATTCCTTGTCATCTATCAAACACTTAGTGATTACAGCAGCATGCTTATATGTTAGTTTGGTGGGCAAATATAGTGCTTGTTCAAGCAATTAGGCAAAAAAGGCTACACTGATTCTCTTGTTGGGATTGGTAAGCGGTAATGGAACATGAAAAATTTCACCAATTCTAGTGGACAATCTCATTCATGGAGACTTGGCAAGCTTCAGAGAATTTAAGACATTTGTTTTTTCTAATTGTAATCTTCCCACCCATCAGGTCCATATGAAAGAGCAAAGACTATTTTTCCCTATAGCACTCCATCAGAAGTTTCCTTGTCCACCAAAACATACATAGGAGAGGGCTCTAAAACTGAGCGGGCGTTTTCAACCATCCAGTAGGGGCTTTGAAATGGACATGTGAACTTTGGAAAAATGAACTTTGAATTACAATGGAGCTTGATGAGATTTGTTTATACTTCTTCAATGGATGGTTTAAGAACCACACTTGGCTCACTCCTAACTAAGTGGCTAGGTGTCTATTAATTTAATTCAAAATTAGAATTTGTTGTTCAACTACCTTCTTATAAGTATTCAAAAATCTGAAATAATGATTAAATCAAGCATTCATTCCAAATTTAGAAAGGGACACTTTTAGAAACCATTTCAATTACTTTACACATGTAGCAATGCTAGTTTTTGAACAAGCCTTGATTTTTTTTCAAACTATGCATGGATGGGTTTTGAAGGGCCTATGATCACAAATAGGGACCTACACTAGATTGTGTTTGAAAATTCATAACTAATTCAATAATGCTTCAACAAATATGAAACGACTTGTGTTAGATTCCTCATCTATTTCTCTTTGATTGAAAAATAAACTAAAAATATTTTCATCTAAGGAGATACGTGAAAAAGGCGGACCAGCTCTTAGATGAGCGGTTTCTGAGCCTCCTCCCTTAAGGAGGCCGTCAAGAGGGTTAATTGGTCGGAAATGGGCTGCACACTGCCACACTCAAAAGCGACAGTCAGAGCTGTAAAAAAATGGCGCAATTAGGTGATTGTCGCCTGACTCGCCTCTGGGTGTGCCTACCTCATCTCCCTCTCCTCCTACAGACAGTGTGTGGACCCCAGATCCGCTGCAGAAGGGGACAAATTAAACCCTCCAAAGTTCAACGAGGGATCCAGGGAGGAAAATCAGCAGAATGCCCACTACTGACACAACGCGGAGCGGAAGCAACCCCGCCCGCCCTCGCTTTCATGATCCAGCAAAGGATGCATTATTTCTCTTATCACTTGTGAACCACAACATGTACATAGTGAGGTGCTGGAATGATGTAAGGTGGGTACACCTAAAAGCGTCACTTTTTGGTATTGTGTCTGGTTATTATTACTGGTCTGTTCAAATTTTCATATAATCTTCTTGGCAAGTGAAAGCACATTCCAATGCACCAAAAAAATGCAACATTTGGATACAGTATGCAAAAGTTATTAAGGTTCAAATGCGTTTCTAAAAACGCTCCAGCCAAATAGGTACATAACGGAATTCAGAAGTGCACAACAACTATAGATGGCAGGCACTTGTAGGTGAGGTGCGCTTTTGGGTGTACCCACCATATATTATATCGTATGTGCTTGCTCACCATCCCTGATCAAAGATGGAAGCTCCCCAAGAGCGAGTGATTTCTAAGCGTGAACGAACGAGGATGCAGCAATTCACAAGCCTTGCATTGGGCACCACTTGATCGATCAGGAATGGGATCCTGACGCTCCAGCCGGTTTGCTTTGCGAACCTAGTTTAGTGCATCTAAGACCTACTTAGCTAGCGAGCTTGTTACCTTGATTGCTGCTCTCTCTGTGCTGATCATTCATGGTCGTAGAGACTGTAGAGCGTCACGAGAGCAGGTGGTTTGACTGAGAGACTACAGGTGCTATTTCCATTCATGCTGCTGGTGTGCATGTTCTAGCTAGCGTGCACTCCGATCATACTGTGAGGAATTCCCGGTCTGTGCTCCAGGAGTTAGACTTAGTTCATTGTCGGTAGTGACGAAAGAATTTGTTCCAGTTGCTGCCGCCTGAATTATGCCAAATTCATTCGGTGAGACCGCTAACGCACATTAAGGTGTAAGACAGATTCATGGGGCTCCTCGTCCAACGCGTGAGTCCTGTGCTGCTGGTTTGTGTTGTAATCTTCCTCCCGGGAAGCTTCGCTGTCAACTCTGCTCAGATATCTGAACCCTTCGTCAATTTGACAGGTATTGTTTCATCTTGCTTTGGTACTTTTTTGCATGCGCCTTCGCAGAGGTGTTTCTATGAAGAAAAGATTCGGTTTAAGGAGAACCCCACGGGCCCCGTCTTCTCCTTCAGCACGAGCTTCGTATTCCGGATTGATTTTGGCGCCAAGCTAACTTCGAGGCAGTTTGACTACGGCGGACCACTCAACCCTCTGGAAGGGTTCACCTTTGCCATGCTTCCCGACCTGAATGCATCGCGTGGCAGCGCGGGAGGCTACCTGGGCCTGCTCAACGCCTCGACCAATGGCGACCCTCAATCGCACACTTTTGGAGTCGAATTTGACTTCCGAAGTAGCCCCCAGTTCGCTGACCCGGAGGATGGGTTTCACATCGGCATCGATGTGAACAGCATGAATTCGAGCAGTTGGGTTCGCTTACAAGGACCAGAGGACCTTGAAAATTGGCAGTTGCAAGTGTGGATCGATTACGATGCTTCATTGCAGATTCTGAATGTTAGCACGGCGGACAGATGTTCACCAAGTTACGACCAGCGTCCAGGACCATTAATGGTGAAGTCGAATGACACCTATGACGCCATTGAGATACCTTATAATTCCTTGAGTTACGAGATCGATCTTTCCAAAGTGCTCCATGAACACATGTACGTCGGCTTCACTTCGTCAATTACTTTTCCGGAGAACCTCGGAGGACCTCTCCAGCTTTGGTCCTCGAGCTTCAGGACGTCGAACTCCACCTCGCCTGCTCCCAGTTTCGAGTTCCCATGCTATCCGTATTCAACCAAAATCACTTTCATCCAGTCGCACCAATTTGAAGTAATACTGGCGTCAGTTCTGCTGTTTCTCACCGCTATGGCTTCCCTTTACGGCCTGCTCCACCTCTATTACCGTCGGTGGGTGGAGAGGCGTGGATGGAGGTTCAACATTGACGCCCATGACCTGGGAGTGGCGCAGCCGCACAAGTTCACGTACAAGGAACTGGCCATGGCCACCAAGAACTTCGACCCCAAGCGAGCGCTCGGCCGAGGAGGCTTCGGGAGTGTATACAAAGGCTTCCTGCCTGGCAACCAACAGTACGTGGCCGTCAAGCGCGTGGCACCTGAGTCCAGTCAAGGCGAGCGTGAGTTCATGGCGGAGGTGATGATCATCGGCAAAATTCGGCACCGCAACTTGGTGCGTCTGCAGGGCTGGTGCCACGAGCGCGGCGAGCTGCTGCTGGTGTATGACTACATGCCCCAAGGCAGCCTCGACAAGCATCTGTTTGGCTCCCCTGCCATAGCAGCCGGCGATGATGCTCGTGGAGAAGGATCTGGGGTGGGCAAATTGGATGTTGTTGAAGACAACGGGGTCATTGGGTTCCCTTGGGAGAAGAGGTACGCAATCATACAACCTCAATGGAGTTGATTTTCAAACAATTGGGAGGCGTATTCTCTTTGTACGAGGGGAAGCATATTCTTTGCTGTTACGATGATCTTCTTTGTACCAACCATCCAATATTGCGGTAGTGTCTAGTAATTTAAAAACAAAAGTCCCATTATGAGAAGTAACATCCTTCACCTCTTTTGAAATTAACATGTTACTTTTCATAATAAGGCTATAATCTTTCATTATTTTGTCCATTTTAATTGAGGATGTGTTTCAAGAAGAGATTTATTTGAATTTTTCAAGCTTGCATAGTGTGCATGCTAAGTGGAATAAGAAGCATTGCTACTCTTGTACTTTACTTTGGAGTTGGGTAACAATGTATTTTTGGTGATGTTCAAGATTTTGGATGATTTAATGAGTGCTCAAAGAAGATATTGAGAAATCATGTATGAGAACACATGTAAAAAATGTAGTATGGAAAGAATGTAGTAGCTATGGATTAGATGGTTGGTTGACATGAATGCATGGGATTGTAATTATAATATTTTTTGATCTTTTAGGAGAGGGTTTACCAAATATAGCTCAATTGTGCCCTATAATCTCTTAGTTTCTATATGGCCAACAAAAAGTGACAACTTCTTTTGAGCATGTAATGCAATAATTATGGCTTATTTTTCCTTTATAACTTAGAAATGCCTCCTAATCACATATAGAAGGTCTCAATGAAACAATGTGTACTTAAGATAAGTCACATTAATCAAGCAAGTGAATTCAAAAATGCAAAATGATTGCAAAAAACTTCTTAAATGCCTTTATACAACTTCACAAGTTTTGTACATATGACAATTGAAAGAATGTTTTCATTTTTTCCAGATTCAAAGTGGTAGTGGATGTGGCCACGGCATTGGTGTATTTGCACACAGAGTGTGAAGAGCGCATCATCCATCGGGATGTGAAGGCAGCCAATGTGATGTTGGATGCCAAGTTTAATGCACGATTGGGAGATTTTGGCCTAGCCCGGTCTTACAACCATAGCTTGTTGACCCCTGAGAGCACCAATGTGGCAGGCACCTTTGGTTACTTTGCTCCAGAACTGTTCCACACAGGTGACGAGTCTTTTGCTTTTACTTAAAGCTAATGTTTGTTTCAACAATTATAAGGAAGGAAATTATGAGCCCGACACATAGATGTTTAGGATTTTTCTTTAAAGACATTACATGTGTCTAGCAAGCATTTTGAATCTTAACTGTAGTTGTGAGTATTAACCAATTCAAGAAAAATTTAGACTTTCTTGGACTCACGATGGTGGTTACAATGGGAATGGTAGGAAAACAAACGGAGCAAACGGATGTGTATAGTTTTGGGGCTTTCTTACTAGAAGTGGCGTGTGGAAAAAAACCCATCTACCATGAAGATGAGGAGGTGAAGTTGTTGGTGGAACATGTGTGGCAATTGTGGGGGAACTCAAGCATTCTCAATGCGGCAGATATTTGCCTTGCTGGGATGTACAATGCTCATGAAATGACCAAAGTGCTTTGCTTAGGGCTTTTGTGCTCTCATCCGAGTCCTACCATGCGACCATCCTTACGCAAAGTGCTCCTCATCCTCAATGGCGATGTCCCCCTTCCTGAAGTGCCTCTCTCTAAACCCCAATTTGACTACATTCCAAGAACCAAACTTCAAGATGACTCCTCTTGGACTAGTAGCACTCTGCTAAGCTCCATGTATTACACTGCATCAACCACAAGAGGTCAAGGAGAGCAAATGAGTAACCCCACACAATTCAAGGGAGTGCTTGAGATTGATCACATTGTCTGATCTAGCTCTCTTTTTCTTGCCCATTAGGAGAGTAGGATTTCTATCATTCAATGAGTCCATTTAATTAGTAATTAATGTACTTGTAAACTCCCCTTTGCAACAGAGTGTTGCAGTGCAATTTGAGTTAGCATTTCAGATGTGTTGAATGCCTTAAGGGAGGAGGTCCATAAACCGACCATCTAAGGGCTGGAACAAAATTTGGGGCAGGTCAAACATCTTGAAATATTTTTCAAAGAATTTTCCTTGAAAGACAGCTTGAATAGGCATCTAACTCAAGTTGTTTCATATTTTTTGGAGCTCTTTAAAATTAGTTATCAAATTCTGAAGTTGAAGGGCATAGGGCTCTAAAATGGTGCCCTAGCTAAAATGTACACTGTTAGTACACTGCTGAAGGCTATGAAAATGCAACATGTACAAGTACTATACATTTAAGATAGGGCACCATTTTAGAACCTGCTCCATTCAAGAACCTCCTCCTATAGATGAGGTCTCTTCAACCATAAATTCAAACTCCTTTATGACACCAGATCTGCGAAGCTACTGTCAAAACTGCTAGAAACAAATTGTTATATCTTTCCTCACAAGTCATTGAGACCTTTGAGCTCCTTGTAGTTTATTTGATGGTTGGATATAAGGGTGGAACCACCTATTCTCGACTAGGGACCCATATCCAACTTGTAGGATGCAGCTATTTCCAATCAAGGCTAGAAGAAATTTCCAATCAAAACTTGGAATAAAATTTTTCCCATTTCAAAATTAGGACTAATAAAGTTATGGTCAACCCAAAGTATCATAAAGTGTGTGGGAAGTACCAAGTAGAAAAGTAGTCATGGTTATGATCTGAATTGGAAAACTCTAGACATTGGCTATCGGTTCGAAGCACTTTTTGGCTTCCAAAAATCTTAGTAATTTTAGTTCTGAGAATAAAATTATGAAAAATTTGCAATCCCCATATTTCCTATTTTTCTACATGGGAAAAATTTGCATAGCCTCATATTCCTCATGAATTGTTGGGTGAAAGCATGAAAGACTAGTACTATTTTGTATCACACTTGGAATGACGGAGTTGTCATTGATTATAACTTTTAAAGTATGAATTGGATTAACCCCTAAAGACCCAAGGCCATTTTTTTTCATAAATCATTCAAAACTACCACTTTTCCTGCATTCATCTAAAAGAAAAAAAAATGTTTTTGTAATATTTAACCATAGGATCTTGTACTATATCTATATGAAATCATGTGGTAAAAATTTCATGAAGTTTGATCATGTAGATTGGAAAAAATGAGCATTCAAAGTTAGAAAACATAGTTTTTTTAAACACTGTCCTGCAATTTCAGATGACTTTGATTTCCATTTGTTGAATTGTTTTGCACTATGGACTTTGAAATTAAACTTGTTTGTGTTCAAGAATTGAGTTGAAAGTGTAGGAAAAAAATTTCAAAAAAGAAATGCTTGAATTTCATTCTTTGAAAAATTATTAAGTAGAGATACTAGGTCTAAAATTGAAAGAAAAATTAAATTGTTAATAGCTCTAAGATGGAATTGAAACACAATAATCCCAATAGTGAGATTTCTCTAACAAGAAATTTTAACCTTTTCAAGCAATTATTTTTGAAAAAATGTAAAAATTGCATTTGGAAATGAATCCTATAAGTTATTTTTTCAAGAAGATGCTCAAACTACTTGAAAAAACAAGATTGTTCATAATTTTCACATAACTAATGCAAATGGAATGAATGAAAGTTTCAAATGTAGACAAAAATATAATCTCTAAGATTTTAAAAAAAAAATTTATTTTAATTTCAAGTTTTAATGGATTAATTTTTTTACTAGCAGAGTTAAAATTAGAGCTTTTTATGGTATAACTTTTGTTCTTGGGCACCAATTGAAATAAAAATTATACTCCCATGAAGCTAATCAATTTTACTATCTTATGAAAAAGCTTCACTTAAAATTGAGGTCTTTAGAACCTGCCCAAACTCCAAAGTGTTCCCTAAAGGGACATTGGACTTTTAGGGGTTAACTTGAAATTTTGATTGGAGATGTCTAATATGACTAAAATAGATCAATTTCAAAAATAATTGCTAAGATAGGCATAGATTTAATATTTCAAAGTAATCAATTGAATTGCTTAGATGATCTATGCCTATCTTAAATCTATGCCTATCTTAGGGCAAAAATCAAATTCCTTATTTTTCAAAAAAATTCAAAAATTATTTTATAATTAAATTTCAATTTAGCTAATTTGTCACACTTTGTAGTTTAGGGGATTTTAGTACTAGGGAGTATCCAAATTAATGATTTAAAGCTGAAATTTTTGTGATCTATTTTCATACTAGGTAGGCATGTTTCTACCAAAGGGAATTTATAAAATCATTATTTTCTTTCCTCTACATGTGTGTACTAAGTTGCTAACAGGCCTCCCTTGTGTATGCACTTTTGAGCAGTCAAGATATTTTTGAGATCATTCTTTTGCTAAAATCTTTTCATTATAAAGTTTTCCTAAATGGCCAATTTTTAGTTTTAAAAAACTATTATTTTCCCTATTTTTCACAAATTAAAATGTCAAAGTATCTAGTTTCATGAAATTTTGTATTTTTCTAGCTCTACCACTTAAAGCTTTTTTCTACACTTTTCCTTCTTAGGGTACCTTCTTCTTAAAGGTGTATACATTGAACATTTAAAAAATTATTATTATTATTTTTCTAATTGTACAGTATTCCCGAAAAAATCATGAGAACTGTAAAAAGTACTATGAAAACTGGTTGATCTTTCATGCTTTCACCTTGTTCTAAAAATGATTAAGTGATTGGGTATAGGCGATTCTACCTTAATCTTATTGTTTACTGATTCCTCTAAGTCATCATTGGAAATCTTGGAGGCTTGATTTTAATTAGGCAAGGAATTTTAGAGACATTGCTTTAGCCTTGAAACATTTGGCGTGGGGCCAATGCAAATTCAGAGAGAAATAGTGAATTTTGGAAGAACAAAAATGGGGAAATCACAATGTGACATTCAATGTGATGAAAAGTGGCATACCACACAGGTCAATTAATTAGCCCCCCCTCCTCTCTCAAAAAATTTACAAGCCATTGATTTTTTGATTTTTTTAAACTTTGTAATCACTATTGATTTCTCAAAAATTCCCAAGCCATTGATCATGTAAGATTTAATCTGAACCGTTTAGATATGGATACGGATATTCTACATGTATTATATTGATTATATGGATACGGTCCAAATATGGTCTAGATACAAATATAGATACATGTACAAATACAAATACAAGATTACTTGTCCCATAATGTTTGTCAAGTAGTTGGTTTCAAAAAATTACAAGAGGAGAAGGGGGGGGGGGGGAGAGAAATGAAGATTTAAAAGTTAAAAAATTAAAAAAGAATTTGAGTGCACAATGATTGTGCACCCGAAAAAATTTAAATTTTTAAATTTTAAATTCTTTGGCCTAAAAGAACATGCCAAGTGTACTAAACCCAAATTAAAATTTTAAATTTTTTAGAATTGGTAGTTATTGCCACTTTTTGGTACATTATTCACACAATCTGTATCAATGAACACATGCCAAAACATGAATTCAAAATGTCAATTTTGTTGAAGTGGCACAATTCCAGTGTCAAAGATTGTGATATATATGTATTTAAATATCTCACATCTAAGATAGGCATAGATTTAATATTTCAAAGTAAAAGTTGTTCCAATTCATCATATTGAAATACTGCCAATTTGACCTTGGAAGGACACATTAGTCATTGTGAAAATAATTCTTTTGGGTATTTCACACAAAATTTTGAAAATGAACATTTACACCTTCTTTGTCATCCATCAGACACTTAGTGTTGACAACAACATTGTAGGATTAATAAAATTGACATATCAAATTCCAGTATAATCATATGCCTATAATCCAAAACCCACTAACAATTAGAATTCACTATTTGTGGCAAGACATATTTTTGATCTTTCCATTTAAAGTCAGTATGGAGCGGAAAGTGGAAAATTTAGCAACCGGATTTGTTCAGGGAATGGGTAAGATCCAGAAGTAGTACCAGATAATGTTGTAGAGACCGGGGGCAGAATAATTCCGGTTTATTACGACGGAATACCGGAACGGAAAAATTCCGGACCCTACAGAACGGATTCTATCCGGATTCAGTCCCAGAACGGAACGGATGATTTCCGGACTTGGACCGATCGGATGAGAACGGGAACGGATGATCAGGAACGGAAGATCGGATCCATTTCTGGAAACTATATAAGGCCTGACATTTTCAGTTGGCCCATTTGCTCTCAGGCGCTTCGTTGTGTGTTTTTCAACCCTCAGCGTTTTCCGCCTTTTCTGTGAGTTGGTTTTCCGCGCGTGTTTGGTGGCGCAATTTTCTGTGACGCGGCTGTCAGTGGTAGCGCCTGGTACTTGTCAGGGCGGGCGATTGTCAGTGTGCGCGGGTTTCAGACGGTGTGCCCAGGCGCTGGTGTGCGCGGGAAGACTGTGTGTGTGTTTTTGTGCAGGTGATTATTACGGGCGGTTTAGTTTTGTCTGTCATTGTGAGTGTGTGTGAGGAACGGGACGTGCGGCTAGGAGAGAAGTGAGGTAGTTTTCCGGATAGTTGCCATGCCGCAGCTACGCCGGAAGAGAACCGAGTCCACTACACCCCCACCCTCAGGGATAAAACTAAAGAAAGTAGTTTCGCTCATTCCTACTACAGAGCCGGAGAAAGGCAACTTGATGGCGGACTTGACCACCATGGGGTGTCTAGGGTTAGCAGAGATACCCTGGGGTTTCAAGGAGGAGCGGATGGTGAAGGAGCTGAAGGGCAAGGTGTCGAATCAGTTCGACAACACGGCGCGGGGAATGCCGCACAAATGGACGGAGGCGCACTGGAGGGCCGTATACGGGTTCAAACACCAGGGGCACGGACCGGCCGGGAGGAAGGTAGACTTCCTCCAAAACAAGTTCAGTGGCACCCCTCACCCGAAGGACGGATACCGGATCATGGACTGCAACGAAGACAGGCATAGGCACCTGTTGAAGTTTCTGCTTCCGATCCTTCATCCGGAGAAGCCAACCCGGATCACGATCGGCCTGGCCAACACCATTTTCGGTGCGCTGATCGGAGACCGGAAAGTGGACTGGGGCCGGATCATACAGGACCTGATCGCCCGGTTACTGAAGAACCTCGGAGGGAGTAGGGCAACTCCGATCTCCCCCTACCTCTTCCACCTCTACCACCATCTACAGCTCCTTTCGGATACGGAAGAGAAGACGTGGCACACCCAGAAGATAGTCTTGACGTACGGGGAGACGTCAACGGATGATGAGGAGGGCTCCGAGTCCGAGACAGAGCGGGAGGACTCGGATAAGGAAGAGGAACCGGAAGTTCCGCTCGTGAAGCGGCAGAAGACCACACCGCCGAATACGAGGGGATCTCCTCCGGTCCGACACAATCCGGGAACGGAAGGCAGAGCGGGACCATCCGAACCGGGTCAGGCCGAACTACCAGCAGAGGAAACGGATCCCAGTGATCCGTTCGTGCAACTGACGGAAATCCTGTGCAACATCCGAGCGGATTGGGAGGTCAAGCGGATCGTCTTGGAGAACATCGCGGGGATGGTCAATGGCAGACCGGATCATACTCTCCCGACCGTGGTAGGGAATTGCATCGCCTCGCCCGCGGATCTCGCCAAGATGGAGGAGGAAAACCGGAAACTTCAGGAGGAAGTTGACGGTTTGAAGGCGGAGCTCCTTGTTCTCAGGGACAACGAGGCCGCTACCAAGGAGATGGCGGCGGAGACCGTCAAATTGGCGGAGCACGTGAAGGCAACATTCGGGGAACCCGGATCGGCTGTCATCCGGGCTCAACTGTTTGACGAAGAGGTGCACAAGGAGAAGAAACTATCCGGAAGCCGGATAGTCCGGATTCTGTCCGACTTCTCCGAAAAGGTGGAGACGACTTTGGTGAAGGTTCGGGAGGCGGCCGAACGGATGGAAGACTGTAGCCGGAGACTGACGGAAATTCCGGTCAGACTCTCCGATCTGTCTCTACCGGATATTTCCGAAGGGTTGCCTCAGAGACCAGGGAAGGACAGGACGCCGCAATCCAAGAAGTCAGGGCGAGCGTCAACGGGCAACCGGGAGGCGGCAATTCAGTTGTCGGAGTCTCCTGCGAGTCCGGTTACTGGAGCTCCGGTTGCAACAGACGGAGAACGGAATCGGAACCTCACCGAGGTCTTCGAGCAGATCAGTAGGGCGGAAAGCCCGACTATAGGATCTAGGGTAGCAGAGCCGGATACGTAGGTATTAGGACTTTCCTATTTTTGTAGTTTTTAACTTAGGAACGGATCAGGAGGAAATCCGGTCCGGTTTAGGAACTTGGAGCGGGTTGGAATCCGTTCCGGTTCAGAAGTAGGTAGGAACGGATCCGCCGAGCGTTAATCGCGGCGGACTTGTATGGCGCTTTTTGCTTTTTTGCCCATTATTTAAGTCAGTCCCCTCGCGGTGGACTGGGAGTCTTTTCCTTTGCATTATCTTTGTGTATTTTATTCTCTCTTGCTTTGCGTGTGTATCTCCCGAGTTTGGCAGGGCGGCGCGACGCGGAGTTAGGAAGGCGCAAGTGGTTTTGCAGGCGACATTCTCCCTTTGGTGCTTATTTTCCGTGTCTGAGTATATGAGAACGGGTAGAGAAGAGTTGGGAGTGTAACTCTAGCGCCTCAGCGCTTCTAGGACTTAAGATTCCGGGTGAGAAAGCCGTTGTTAGGCTAGACGAGAGGGAAGGATTCCTTAATCGTGCTAGAGCTCCTGGGTGGGAAACCCAGTTGAGTGTCCGATCTCCTGTGAGGTCTCACCGTCTTTGTGGCAAACGGAAGAGTTCTGGTTGACGTTGGAATGGACGGATACACTTGTAGCCACCTGGCTCCCCAGGAACGGAAAGTCGCGTCAAAGTCGTTGTAGTATGAGAAGATCGTACGGGGGATCTCTGTGTGACCTACAGTCCGGATCTTTGTCTAGATTGTTGTGAGGGATCAAACCGGATCTGAAGTAAATTTAGAATTAACGGGTAGAAAGTGGGTCTTCAGCCACTATAAGTCACGGAAGGAGCGGTGGGCCTACCGCTCACAAAATCAAGCGGCGACCCCTCTGATGGTAAAACAGAGGCAAAACCAAACCGGATTGAGGAACGGGTGTGGACGGATCATCCGGAACGGATTGGTCCAGAGAGGAAACCAGGAGCGGAACTCGTTAGGGAGCGGATCCGTTGCAGTCTGACAGAACGGATAAAATCCGGGAAACCGGAAAAGTGAAGGAACGGATCCGTTCCGGACCAGATTGCTAGGATATCAGTTTTTGAACGGGATAACGGGTTGTCGTCTCGGGTTATTTGTGTATTTCCGGTTCTAGATCTAGAACCGGATTATAGAGTTTTGGGAGCTGTCCTATCTTAATCGCTTAACTAAGCCAGATACTTCACAGAATCTCGCGGGTTCGATCTTTAGAGTCACTTAGTTATACTCTACAGTGATTTTTGTGAGTATAACAGGGAATTTACTTACCCTGTGTTGCGACACTATTTTGTCCTTGTTACAACCCTTCTCAATTTCTCATGCATGCCAAAAAAATAACATAAGGTGGAATTTAGGCTTGTGTAGTTCTTGGGCAAGTAAGTTCTATCAATGTCAACTTGTTATTTGAACTACATTGATTGTACTACTAGTGAAGGAGAGAAATTAGTATCAATGTATTATTTTATTTTTGTAGAAATTTGTACAGTACATTAGTATTTCAACCTTTACTAATTTATTTATTCTACAAGTATTGTAATTTAGGAAGTTAGTATCACTTGCTTGCACTAATTAAGAAGGAATATTAATGTAGTTAGAAGAAGGTTAGGGATGTCTGGAACACATGTATGTGTAACATATTGATCAACATGTAGAAGGCATTGGCGGTAGCCGCCAAGGTCAATCCCTTGCACTACACTTGGTAAAATCATTTCATACTCCCAACTAGCTTGCTAAAACGCATTAATTTAAAGCAAATTTGTCATGAGTTTTATAGACTCCTTCTAATAATATGGTCAATTTCGTTGAAATGGCAGTATTCCAAGTGCCATTTTGACATATTTTGTGTATCATTTTGACATAGAGGCTTAGTGGTAGAAGAAGAAAACGTGCCATTTTAACGGAATGTTGTGCCATTTTAATGGAGTACCGCCATTTTAACGAAATTGACCATTAATCTAATTGTAGTTGCAATGGATTCTAATTTAATTTGGGCATGTTCAAACATTGCATCTTTAGTTGTATATATAGAAGAAGTTTGATTTGTAAGGATGTTGTTTCAAGGTTTTATGTTCAATTTTTGTTGGGTTGCAACGCCTACAAAAATTGACTCAACAATTTGTATTGTGAGGTAAGGTGGAAGTGTAGTTGACTTTTGGTCCTTTTATAATGTAATTTATGTTCTAAATAGAATTTAGTGTCATCTTGTGATTTTTTATATAGTTTGTGTAATGTGCCTTTTTATTTAGGTGGTATTGATCCTTAATTTAGTTGAAGGTCTATTCTACATACCAAAAAAATTCCAAATGTTATTCATAACCTGAAAAACAATGTAACAATAACTCTCTAAATAATTGAAAGTGCTACTTTCTAACCTTGTTAATGATTTGCGTAGAAGTCTAAACATGTATTTGTAGCTTGTTGGCATGCATGCTTAGAAAGTATTCACTTGTGAAAACTTTTTGTGTGAATGTATGATGATGACATTTTGAAGGTGTGGCTTGTTGATATGGTATGTGCACTTAGAGGTATTGGAAGTTGGCTACTTTTTTGCACCTGTGCTTGATGAGAAGATTTCTCTAAAATGGTCCCAATATGAACTACTTGTGTCCATTAAGACTATAAAATTATATATCTTCACCTTGTTCATCATTGGTGTACTTATATATGTGTTGATTAAAGTTGTGTGCTTATTATTTATATAATTTGTCACCCAAATTCCTATGATGTATTAGTGCCAAAAACCATAATTATTTGCAAAGATTGTAAAGAATATGTTGTCCAATTTGCACTCATTCCAAAGGTAAGTTGGGTTGCCCCCCAAATGCTTAGACACCACCTTATTGAGGTTGCTAGATTTTTACAATTTGTGGAATTTGTCTTTGCCTAAATCACCTACAAAACTTTATTTGAAGACAAGATTCTATTAAGAAACCATAACAATTGCCAAACATTTTCATCCATGAATACTCAAGTAGAGCTTCTTTGTCACCACACAAAACTATTTGTTGCCACTTGATCTATACAAAATAACAAGGTTGCCTTAAATAACAATTTGCTTACCTTACATCAAAAATTTTACTTTACAAGCCATCAAAGTAATTTCACTAATGTAATGTGGCTAATTTACCACCAAAAAGAAGGGATTGCTACCAACCCTGTGGGACCTTCTTGATTGCTAGCTTGTCAAATCACTCAAATGGTGACCCTGCACTGGTGCGTACGTCTTGCTAGCCTCCATGATTGGCATGCAGACTGACCCTGAAGCCCTCCCTCTGTTCGTCTCGCTGTAGTTTGCCTGCGACCGTAACTCATGCGTAACTCGAGTGCTCTCATCTATTTGTGACGATCGAGCTGAAGATCATTCCACGTCCGGTTCCATACTTCCATGTTCCCTATGCACCATCGACCACGAGGTAGAGCAGACTTACGTACAGCAGGTGATTAATTTTGAGCAACTCTGCTGTTTTCGTATTATATGTGGTGCTGCTATGCGACGAAGTTAATTACGTCCCAGCTCTCCAATCGATCTGAGGGGGGTTCTGATCTATCTGTGTTAAAGTTGGAGTGACGAATTCAACTGAACCAGCTGCATGCGTGCGATCGAATTAATTAGCTGCCGCATACAGTACGTGTGTATGCCTTCAGCCCTTGGAAATCAAATTCTGGTGTGCATCGAACGCCCACTAGCAGGACAAAATACTAGCAAATTACATCATGGGGCGTGTCCTCCAATGCGTGAGTCGTGTGATGCTGCTTTGGGTTGTACTGTTGCTGCGGGAGAAATACGTCGTCGCCGCGACTGACCCCTTCGTTGACTTAATGAGTAAGAGTCGCGACGAAATGCTTCGGGGAGCTGAAAATAAGCATGGATCCGGAGATTCCCGAATAGGTTAACCTTTTGAACTGCTGTTGAATTCAAGTGAAATGACTGCGTTTAGCAAGCCGGGTAGGCCTAACCCCTTGAGAATGGATCCTGAGGCCATGGGGGCTTACCTTCCAGATATGATCCGGTTCAAGGAGAACCCTGCCGGTTCCGTGTTCTCTTTCCACTCGAAATTCGTTGTCTCGATTGGGCTTGGCGCGCTCACTCGGAGGCAGCTTGGCTATGGAGGATCCGCACGCAACATTGCGGAAGGATTCACCTTCGCCATACTTCCAAACAACAACACAAACGTTGGCGGCGATGGAGGCTACCTGGGCCTCCTCAATGCCACATCCAATGGCAACCCTCAATCGCATACTTTTGCAGTCGAATTTGACTTCCGAGAGAGCCCCCAGTTCGCCGACCCCGAGGACGGGTTTCACATCGGGATCAACATCAACAGCATGAATTCGACTAATTTCGTTCTCCTCGAGGGACCACGGGACATCAGTCAGAATTCTTGGGATTTGCAAGTGTGGATCGATTACGATGGGTTATTGCAGATTCTGGATGTGACCGCGGCGGATGTCAGTCCATTCAATTCAAATGTCCTGTGCGCGATAAAAAGCGCCCGGGACCAGCCCTGGTGTGGGTGAATGACTCCATTGTGATCGAAGCTAACACCGGCGTTGTGCCGTATAACTCCTTGAGTCACAAGGTCGATCTCTCCCATGTGCTAAATGAACAGATGTACGTCGGCTTCACTTCGACAATTCCAATTTCGCATTTCGAAATGCCTTTCGTAGATATTTTTTCTTGGAGTCTGAGGACGTCAAACTACTCTACCTCGCCTGCTGCTCCGAGTGCCTCGTTGCCATGCATAATCCTTGATACACAAACTAAAATCTCGCTCCCGTTTGTGCTGTTTTTAATCATCGCTCTGGCTGCCATGTACGCCCTGCTTTATTTCTATTACCGTCGGTGGGTGAAGAGGCGGTTGGAGAGGCGTGGATGGAGGCTCAACATTGACGCCGACGACCTGGAAGAGGCGGAGCCGCACAAATTCACGTACAAGGAACTGGCCTTGGCCACCAAGAACTTCGACCCCAAGCGAGCGCTCGGCCGAGGAGGCTTCGGGAGTGTATACAAAGGCTTCCTGCATGGCAACCAACAGTACGTGGCCATCAAGCGTGTGGCGCCCGAGTCCAGTCAAGGCGAGCGTGAATTCATGGCGGAGGTGATGATCATCGGCAAAATTCGGCACCGCAACTTGGTGCGTCTGCAGGGCTGGTGCCACGAGCGCGGCGAGCTGCTGCTGGTTTACGACTACATGCCCCAAGGCAGCCTCGACAAGCATCTGTTCGCCACAGCAGTCGAGGACTTGCCAAATGCATGAAGGGAAGCACCTGGGGTGGGCATATTGGACGCCGCTGAGGAAAAGCAAGGCGTTGGATTCCCTTGGGAGAGAAGGTACGGTACTCATCCATTCATACATATGTTCCAAGCAGTGATTATTTTGGTTTTGATTTTCCATGCCTGGGTAATGCTCATGCTGAGACGCTCAAGAAGGATACTGAGGATGTTCTTTAGCTAGTGTCGCACTTCAGATTTGAGACTTGGCCAAACCCCTGTATTCTTGAAGCTGTTGCGTGATCTAATGGATCATGCGCAAAGAACGTGTTGAGAACTTGTGTATAAATTTGAATAAGAGCAGAGATTGTGTAGTCGAGAAAGAGAGCAATCGTTATGAAGTTTGCTGGACTGGAGACTTGCACTAATTTCCGATTGCAAGGATTGCGGTACCTTACACTCCAACATACATACTAGCAATACGATGAATGACGTGAAGTTATGGCTCTTAAAGAACAATCATGCAGAATGCTCTGGAATTTGGCAAGTTTAATGCACAATTGGGGGACTATGGCCTAGCCCGCTCTTACAATCACAGTTTGTTGACCCCTAAGAGCACCAATGTGGCGGGCACCTTTGGTTACTTTGCTCTAGAATTGTTCCACATGGGTGACCCTTACTGTGCTTTCACTTAAAAGTAATGCTTGTTTTGGGTACAAAATTGAAATTATGAGCCCCAACATTTTTTCCAGGTCTTGTATGATTTTGTCCAAAATGGTTCTCCAAAAAAGTTGTGCAATACTATCAGCTATTAATTATTTATTGCATCATTCTGATTATTTTTTTAGTCTTAGCATCTTTTCCTATCTCTTGTTGAGAAGTCATTCTTTCTAGCATTGCACTCCTTTGTATATATTTTAAGATCGCCCCTTTTCAAGGAACAATTTTCTATTCCTTTTGGCTTAAAGGATTCATAATTTGTATACTTTGTATTTCTTTACCTTCATTACAATGGTAGATGAACCATTGACAAAAAGATGCCATAGTGACTAGCATGCATTTCAAATCTTGATAAAAGTCAGTGAATTTCAGCAAATAAATGGAAGATAACCTACTTGAGAATTGATCAAATGGATCTCACTATAGAAATTTAGACTTTCATTTGGTGGAGGTGGTCAAATTGGGTTATGACAGGAAAGCAAATAGAATAAACAGAGGTGTACAGCTTTGGGGCTTTCTTGCTAGATGTGGTGTGCAGAAAGAAACCCATCTACCGTGAAGATGGGGAGATGGAATTGTTGGTGGACCACATGTGGCAATTGTAGGGGAATTCAAGCATTCTCAATGTGGGAGATGTGTACCTTGGTGGGGTGTACAATGTCCATGAAATGACCAAAGTGTTGTACTCGGGGCTTCTTTACTCTCACCCTAGTCCTATCATACAACCCTCTATGCGCCAAGTACTTCTCATCCTCAACGGTGATGTCCCCTTCCCAGAGTGCCTCTCTCTAAACCCCAATTTGATTACATTCCAAGAAGCGCACGTGAAGACGACCTCTCTTGGACCAGCACCAATCTGCTGAGCTCCATGTATTACACGGCATCAGCCACAAGAGAGCGAGGAGATCACGTGAGTCACTCCTGAAAATTGGACAAGACAGTTCTCTCCAAGTGCGACATCCTGGTTAAACAGGGAAGGATCAAAACAAAGCTCGGGGAGTGTTTGTGTGTGTCGGACTACTTTTGCTGTCGTTCTCTTTGTCACTTTCTGTGGAAGAAAAAATTGCTTGAAGTTCTTCAGTTCCAGATGCACATGCGGAGAGTCCATGGTTGAGCGTGATTTGGAAATGCAGCGCGCTATCTAGAAGGCGGTGCAAAGGTGGTGAGACTGCACTGCACTTCAGTTCCACATCTTTTGTTTGTTTCAAACTTTCAATTAGTTAGAACATTCAAATGGTGGAATGGGTTGAATTTGAATAGCTAGTCCTCCTCAGTTGAATTGATTCCTTCAGATATCCACATTTTAGCAATCATTCTTCCAGGAGGAATTCGATTCGACTTAGAACCTATCATCAAGCTTGTGTGAAGTATACCGCGCACCCACATAGTGCACCCGCATCCATTCTAGACTCATGTCTTCCTTAATTTCAATGAAGCATTGATATATTTTATTGCAGATATAGATGATCCATCTGTTAACTCGGTATTTTGTGAATTTGAGCTGTTCAAGAGATCGAATTGATCTACCAATATCCAAACCGTTATTGTAGTTTGAATTTAATTTCATGACAACGAGTGTTCCATGCCCTTCTCTGTCTACACTCACTGGTCATTTTGTGTGTCTGGATGATAAAATTCCACGAAACTGGAGCTTCAATCTGAAGTTTTGTGGACATTGAAGTGTAACGCTGAGTAATGTCATCGACGTCTATGAATAATTTAAGCGCCTGTTGAGAATTAATGTCGTTGATGCTGGCTACGAATCCCACTTGCGATGTTTGGCTGTTCAGCATTAAATAAATTAAAGCAGTTCACCCAGCTCTCCTTTTAGATGTTATTGTACGATGCTGACTTAAAAAAAAGCTTATTTAGCCTTTAGTTAAATGTATTTTTTGCGTATCTCCAAATGTTTGGAAGAAACGGTTTCTTGAAAGATAAATGGAAGTCATGCAGGATCCACGTTTAATAAGGTAGGAGGTCCATAAACTGACCATCTTGGGGATGGAACTGAATTTTGGGGAGGTGAAACATGTTAATGTATTTTTCAGTAAATTTTTCTTGAAAGACAAGTAGAATAGGCATCTAAGCTAAATCATTTCATATTTTTTGGAGCTTTGTGGAATTAGTTACAAATTTTTGAAGTTGAAAAAAAGTGATCACTTGTGGTCATTGAAAGTGACCACCTCCTAAAATGTGCAGATTTGGTACATTGAAGAAAGCAAAATGTATCTTTGAGTCATATTTGCTTTTAATGCCCAGTTGGAGTTTGAACCTCCTACCTTAATACATTTTGGACAATTATGGGATTAGTTATGAATTTTTGAAGTTGGAATAGCAAATGGATATGAAAGTGTTGGTCCAAAATCTAAAAATGTTCATTAGTGAAGAGTCCATGTAAATTGTGTACTTAATTGCCTATATATGAGAGGGAACATTTAGAGCATGAACTAGTTGAGCACCTTCTTCATAAAGAATTCATTGTGAAAGGACAACAAAGCTTATAACCATGTAATTAAACTTTAAAACCTCTCACTATATGTCTACATGTATGATTTACTTACCATTACATAAGTTTTTCTTTTAGTTCTATTTTTCAAAGATGAAACTACATGTCTTCAATAATTTGTAGGATTTTCGATTTTTTAGATGTTCCCTATAAGGATGATTGCAAGAAACACCTGTCCTATTTGTTGCATTTGGCTGGTTTTTTGGGGGGTATTTTAAAATTATAAAATTAATTTTTTTTAAATTTGAAAAATATGAATAATGTATACACCTCTAAGATGAAGGTTTTCACCAGAGGAAATGGGTAGAAAAATTCTCTAAGTAGGAGAACTTGAAAAGTGCCAAACCTCTAGAAAATACATATCTTCATGTTTTAACCCCTAAAGGACCAACCCTTTGTTTTTGGCAACATAACTTTTTTGGGCAGGTACCTGTGAATGGAGTTTTTAATATTTTTCTTTGAAATTTTTACACAACATGGGATCTAGGAATATCTTTAAGGCCCAACAATTTTCATAACTTTTGACTACATTGTCAAAAAGTTATTGCATAATATGTTGCTTTTTTCTCAACTCGGGCAGTTCGGGCAGATCTGAAAAAATCACTTTTTTGAAAAATTGAAATTTGAAATTGGTTTGTCAAACTTATATATACATGGAAAGCTTTAAATCATTCTAATTTGATCAATGAGATGAAAGTTATGAAGTTTTTTAGTTTGTGGGCAGTTATGGATTCTTTACTTTGAAATAAACTTTGAAATCGTTTATCTAACTCAATTTTCAATATTTTTGAAAAACAATAAAAACATTAGATGTAGATATTTTATTATAATGTCACAACCGTTGGGATTGTCATTTTTTAATTCTATAATTAAATTCTTAACAATTTAGTATATTACATGATTCACTACTTCTTTCTACTTACTATTTTTTTTCTATATGTTGTACAATTCCAAATGATTTGAAATTTTTTGAGCACGTAGCCAACTTGTTCTTACTAAAGAATCCAAAGAAGCACAACCATTTTGACCATTTTTTCATACAAATCAGACCTTCTGAACCGCAGCTGCCCAATTTTCAGCAGGGTTAAAAAAATGAATTTTTCAAATTCAAACGCTAATATCTTGCAATCCACACGGTGGATTCTTCTGAAATTTTTTCCACATCATTTCTATCTACTTTACTACAAGATCCTACGGTTACATTTGTCCAAAAATATTTTTTTTCTAAAACTTGGTACTTGCACTAAAAATGACAGTTTTGGAGAGTTTTTAGTGGAAACATAGTCAAAGAACTTTAGGGGTTAATTAGGGAAAAGTAGGACAAATAGATATTTTCAAAAAATAAAATGTGGAAATTTGCAAAAACTTTATGGAGATGGTCATTCACCAAAAATCCCACCAAAAAAATACTTTATATGTTTCAAAATACAAGTAAAAGGGAGCTCACTTTGTAGACCACCACACCACATAAAATTAACTATTTTTAAAAATCCCTCTCTGGAGAGCTAGGAGTCTATTAGAAGACCATCTCATCCAAATTTCATGTTAAAATCATGAAGAAAAGGTATTACATAGTACTAATAACCCCTAAACTATTAAGTGTGACATCCAATTTGGGTCTATTTTTGGATAGTAAACTATTTTTAAAAATGAGGACAAACTTAGGAAAAGTTTAAGATAGTCATAAACACCTTTCCTACAAATCTTGAATCAATCAGAGCCAAAACACAAAAGTTATGGCCAAAAAACAATTCAACATGCAACGTGTGACACAATATAAGACAAGTATTTCTTGCAATCACCCATAAATCATAAATTTTTTTAGTCTTAAGAAGATCTGAAATGACCTTGAATTCTTGAAGAAGAAAGGAAGAAAATTCACACAAAATGAGACTTCAAACAAAATAATCTTGATGGTTAAATCTATATCATTAGCAAGTTATTAGAAGTTTTTGTGTTGTACTACAATGTGGTGTGTGGTAAAGATATGCTCGTTTAAAGAAAATGGGTCCTTGCAAGAAACACCTATCATATTCTTATTTGTGGAAGTTATTTGTACAAAATTGATATTGCAAAATTGATTGAATGAATATGATATCTAGAAGTAAGATTCCTATAGCAATAGAAACTATACTTGAATTATTCAATTTTTTCAAACTTAACTCAATAGGTGAAATTGAATTTTAAATATATGCCACATGTACAGTTTGGGTGGTTTTTAGTACAATCAAGTACCTTTTTTGAAGAATTACATCGTCAAGTTTGTTATGTTTGCTCTTCTAATAGAGATACACCTTTTCAAGAGTCAAAGGGATTTTTGAAAACATGTTCTAAGTATGTTTTGCATTATTTGGCCTAAAGAGTGGTATATTCAAGTTAGATTTATATTGAATTAAAAATGTTATTGTAGTTCCAAAATTGACCTTTCTCCTTTGCTCTTAGTTGGCAACAATAGACACTTCTAAGATAAATCTTTTAAGTGCATTTAAATTTTTTTTAATAAAAATGTAGAAGTTTCATTTTGTAGTATAAATTGTAGTCTTTGTTTAAAAATAGTATTTCAAAGTACACAAAAAGACTCAATGATAGCATTTGAGAGCCCATAGTCCTTCCCATTTGTCAATGTAAATTATTTTTTATGGAAAACTAAATTATGTCATTCAACCTAGCCTTCCAATGATGAACATTACAAATTGTCAAAATAGTAGATTTCAAATCTAATCAACCATCAAGATTTCATGTCCGATGCTCCTAATAGTACTTTTTTTTAAATGGATAAAAAAATAGATGTCTTATTTCATCTAACAAACTTGAAAGTCATTTAAGTTACTTTCTTGTTTATTAGTCATCACAAACTTATAAAAGGCAAAAGAAAGTTGTTGATCCAACCTAAGTGCCCAAGACTTTCTTGTGCTCTTTTTTCATAGGAAAAAAGAGCACAAGGTTATAGATATCCTCAATGAAGGAATTTGTCCTTTTAAAAAAGAATCTAACCATATAGATGTTTAAAGAGCTTGCTTACTTTAATATACATATGAGTTTTGAGTATGAAATTGCAATAGGAGTTGTGAGACTATAACAAGAGAAATATATGAATTTAGGCATTCTTTTATTTCTTTCTTTGTGCATAAGTTGCTAGGATGATGTGGTAGTTACAAATACAAACTTTGGATGGGGGAAGATGGAGTAATAGGATGCCATCGTGGTTCCTTGAAATTCCTTCAAGTGGAACCACACTCCCATAACCAATCATTTAAGGTATTCAAACCTTAATCAAGTGTAGTACAAGTCAAAGCAAATATTTTCAAAGGTGCAATGATAGAAATGACAGGGATTGCAAAAACTTTGGCAATTTTATTGCATGAATTGAAATTAGTCTGAAATTTAAAAGGCAAAAAGTGCTTTAGACCTATAGCCAACTTGTAGATGTCAAGATTGGATTATTAGATGGATACGATTGACACTTCCTTCAACTTTGCATTTCAAAAACTGGGGAAACTTGTGGCAAGTTACATAAACAAACTTTGGATGGAGGAATATGAAGTGATGTCATGCTAAAAAAGGATTAGAGTTGAATATGAGCTACAAGGCTGAGCAACCTAGCAAAGTTTGTGTAGTCAACAACCAAGTTGGAATGAGGGGGAGTGTTTAAAGTCTTGTGGCTTCAAGTATTCTAAATGTGTGGGAAGCAATCCATTCTTAATCACCCCTTCATTTTAGAAATGTAGGGTTTGTGCAATAAAGATGTCTATTGGTTAATTATGCACTATAACAAAACATGGTAAAAAAAACCTATAGTCAAAATTTAGTGCAATTCATTAGGAGGGATTTGAGGGCTCTGGGAGCCTGTGAGTTCCCACAACCCGAAATCCCGAAAACAGCTGCGAGAACGCAGTTCCTGCAGGAATCCGACGTGGTCGAGCGACTGCCACGTCATCGCCTTTTTTTTCCGAAATTTTTTTTTTGGACTTTTTTTCATATTTCAGGACCCAAATTTTTTTTTTAAATTTTTTTAATTTTTAAAAAAATGCTGACCAGTGGCCAGCCGTTCCCAGACCCTGTTTCGGGAACAGTCCCAAAACGGCCCTTTCCAGGCCTCAAATCCCTCCTAATGATTTTTGCCCTGTTTTGTGCAAGCCAACTATACATGCAATCAATGTTTATTCCGATTTTCCATTTCCATTTATGAAATTTCTAAGCATATAATAAAACATTTAAAAGGTATTGAAAATACCTATCCAATGGCATATTACATGCTTGAAAATTCCTAAAATTAGAGTGTTTAATTACAAAGGAAGTTTATTGTCCACTATACATGCATGCACCAAACTGTGGCAAAAAGAACCCCACTCAGTTTAGACTATAGGTTTTTTTTACCATGTTTTGTTATCTATATGGCATATTTTCTCTTTAAAGTCATGTTAGAAAATGATTGGTTACAAATCTCTCAATATTGTAACCAACCCTTGGTCAAATTTAATTGCAACTAGTTTGTATACTAAAATAGAAAGACATATATGACCAAAATAGGATGATTAAAATCTTCAACTAAAACATTCATTGCAATTTTGTTTAGAAAAAAAAATTTAGAAAAATTTGAAATCCTTTTTAAATTGATTTGTATACATGGAGAAATTTTGCCCTTCAACATACTCACACTTTAGATATGCTAAATTTCTTATTTGTCTAATGTTGGATTGGTCTTTGTTGAAATCATGCTTTTTGAAAGTGTGAAAATCATTGACTCTAAAAAATAAAGAAATATTCATTGGAGACTAAACCACTAATACTCATGAGCTCACCTTATTGCTCAAAATTCTAAAGATGAACAATTGTAGTTATATTTTACATACAAGAATTCTTTGTCATCCATCAAACACTTAGTGATTATAGCAGCATGCTTACATATTAGCCTGGTGAGCAAATACAGTGCTTGTTAAGGCAATAAGGTAAAAAAAGGTTTATTGATTTTCTTGCCGGGGTTGGTAAGCAGTAATGGAGGAAGATAAGTTTCAATAATTCCAATGGACAATTTCATTGGTAGAGACTTGGCACGCTTAAGAGAATCTTAGACATTTGCTTTTCTAATTGTAAGGTAAGAGGCTCAAAAAGCAACCATCTGAGTACTGATGTGCCTTTTTGGGGGTATTTTCTTATATGAAAATATTTTTAGTTTATTTTTCAATGAAAAAGAAATAGATGAGGTATTTAAGACAAGTCGTTTCATATTTTTTGAAGCATTATTCAATTAGTTATGAATTTTCAAACACAATGTGCTATAGTTCCCTATATGTGATCATAGGCCTTTGGAAACCCATCCATGCATAGTTTGAAAAAAACTAGGCCTTATTCAAAAACTATCATTGCAAAATGCATAAAGCAATGGAAATGGTTTCTAAAAGTGTCCTTTTCTAAATCTAAAATGAATGCTTGAATTAGTAATTATTTTAGATTTTTTAGTACTTGTAAGAAGGTAGTTGAACAACAATTAAATAAAAAATATTAAATTAATAGACACCTAGCCACTTAGTTAGGAATGAACCTAGTGTGGCTTTTAAACCATCCATTGAAGAAGTAAAGATAGATCTAATCAAGTTCTATTGTAATCCATAGTTCATTTTCCCTCAATTCAAGTATCCATTTCACATCCCCTACTAGATGGTTGAAAATGCTTGGTTGATTTTAGAGCCTCTCCTATAATCCTCCCACTGACCAGGTCTATATGAAAGAGCAAAGACTATTTTTCCCTATAGCACTCCTTTGGAAGTTTCCTTTCCCACCAAAACATACAAGGAGGCCGACTCAAGAGGGTTAACTGGTCCGACATGGGTTGCACACTGCCACACTCAAAAGCGACAGTCAGAGATGTACAAAAATGGCGCAGTTAGGTGATGTCGCTTCTGAGTGTGCCTACCTTATCTCCCTCTCCTCCTACAGACAGTTTGTGGATCCCTTCCAAATCCGCTGTAGAAGGGGACAAATCAAACCTTCAAAAATTCAACGAGGGATCCTGGAAGGAAAATCAGCAGCATGCTGACGACTGACACAACGCGGAGCTGAACCAACCCCGCCCTGGCTTTTGTCATCCAGCAAAGGATGCATTCTCGTATCGCTTGTGAACCACAACATGAAAGCTTATATAGCGAGGTGCTGGAATAATGTATAAGCTTACCGTAAGTGCTTGCGCATCATAAGATAGAAGCTCCCCACGAGCTAGCGAGTGGTTTCTGAGCGTGAATGAACGAGGGTGCAGCAATTCACAAGCCTTGCATTGGGCTCCACTTGATCGATCAGGAATGGGATCCTGACGCTCCGGGCCGGTTTGCTTTGCGAACCCAGTTTAGTGCATCTAAGACCTACTTAGCTAAGGAGCCAGTTACGTTGATTGCTGCTCTCTCTGTGCTGATCATTCATGGCCGTAGAGACTACAGAGCGTCACGAGAGCAGAGAGCAGGTGGTTTAACTGAGCGACTACAGGCGCTATTTCCATTCATGCTGCTGCTGTGCATGTTCAAGCTAGCGTGCACTCCGATCATATTGTGAGGGATTCCGGTCTGTGTTCCAGTAGTTAGATCGAGCTGATTTTTTGTCGGTAGTGACGAATCAAATTGAACCAGTTGCTGCCGCCTAAATGTATGCCAAGTTCATTCGGGAGCGAATTTAATGCTTGATGAGACTGCTAACGCACAGTAAGGTGTAAGACAGATTCATGGGGCTCCTCGTCCAACGCGTGAGCCCCGTGCTGCTGGTTTGTGTTGTAATGTTCCTCCGAGGAAGCTACGCTGCAAACTCTGCTCAGAAATCTGAACCCTTCGTCAATTTGACAGATATTTCATCAGCTTGCTTTTATGAAGATTTGCATGCGCCTTCGCAGAGGTGTTTCTATGAAGAAAAGATCCGGTTTAAGGAGAACCCCACGGGCCCCGTCTTCTCCTTCAGCACGAGCTTCGTATTCTGGATTGGTTTTGGCGCCAAGCTAACTTCGAGGCAGTTTGGCTACGGCGGACCACTCAACCCTCTGGAAGGGTTCACCTTTGCCATGCTTCCCGACCTGAACGCATCATTTGGCAGCGCGGGAGGCTACCTGGGCCTGCTCAACGCCTCGACCAATGGCGACCCTTAATCACACACTTTTGGAGTCGAATTTGACTTCCGAAGTAGCCCCCAGTTCGCCGATCCCGTAGACGGGTTTCACATCGGCATCGACGTTAATAGCATGAATTCGAGCAGTTGGGTTTGCTTACAGGGACCAGAGAACCTTCAATACTGGCAATTGCAAGTGTGGATCGATTACGATGCTTCATTGCAGACTCTGTATATTAGCACGACGGACGTTAGTCATCTCGAATGTCCACTGCGACACGACCAGCGTCCGGGACCATTAGTGGTGAGGTCGGATGACCCCGATGTCGCCATTGAGAAACCTTGTAATTCCTTGAGTTACCAGATCGATCTTTCCAAAGTGCTCCATGAACATATGTACGTCGGCTTCACTTCGTCAATTACTTTTCCGGAGAACCTCAACAGACCTCTCCAGCTTTGTTCCTCGAGCTTCAGGACGTCGAACTCCACCTCGCCTGCTGCTCCCAGTTTCGAGTTCCCATGCTTTTGGTATCAAACCAAAATCACTTTCATTCAGTCGCACCGATTTAAAGTAACAGTGACGTCGGTTCTGCTGTCTCTCTCCACTATGGCTTCCCTTTACGGCCTGTTCTACCTCTATTACCGTCGGTGGGTGGAGAGGCGTGGATGGAGGTTCAGCATTGACGCCTATGACCTGGGAGTGGCGGAGCCGCATAAGTTCACGTACAAGGAACTGGCCATGGCCACCAAGAACTTCGACCCCAAGCAAGCGCTCGGCCGAGGAGGCTTCGGGAGTGTGTACAAAGGCTTCCTGCCTGGCATCCAACAATACGTGGCTGTCAAGCGCGTGGCGCCAGAGTCCAGTCAAGGCGAGCGTGAGTTTATGGCGGAGGTGATGATCATCGGCAAAATTCGGCACCGCAATTTGGTGCGTCTGCAGGGCTGGTGCCACGAGCGGGGCGAGCTGCTGCTGGTGTACGACTACATGCCCCAAGGCAGCCTCGACAAGCATCTGTTCGGCGCAGCAGCCGAGGACTTGCCAAATGCACCAAGGGAAGCACTTGAGAAGCGCATATTGGATGTTGCTGAGGAAGAGCAAGGCGTTGGATTCCCTTGGGAGAGAAGGTAGGGTACGCACGCATTCATACATATGTTCCAAGCTGTGATTATTTTGGTTTTGATTTTCCATGCCTGGGTAACGCTCATGCTGAGACGCATGCAGTAGGGGCATAGTAATTTTCTTTTGCTATTGCCGCACTTCAGATTTGAGACTTGGCAAACCCCAGTATTCTCGAAGCTGTTGGGTGATCTAATCGCCAGGTGCGCAATGAATGTGTCGAGAACTTGCGTACTTGAACAAGAGCAGAGAGAGTGGAGTCGAGAAAGAGAGCAATAGTTATGAACTTTGTTGGACTCCAAGATCAAGACTTGGCTTACACTAATTTCCGATTGCAAGGATTGCGGTAGCTTACCCTCCAACATACATACTGTCGAATGGATACGATGAGTGAAGTGAAGTTATGCCTCATAAACATCATAAAGAATGGTAGAATGGTCTGGCAGAAACTGTGGAATTCGGTACAAGGGACAATTGTGATAAGGTTTTCTTTACTGCAGGTTCAAAGTGGTAGTGGATGTGGCTAAGGCGTTGGTGTATCTGCACACCGAGTGTGAAGAGCGCATCATTCATCGCGATGTAAAGGCAGCTAATGTGATGTTGGATGCCAAGTTTAATGCACGATTGGGGGACTTTGGTTTAGCTCGCTCTTACAACCACAGTTTGTTGACCCTAAAAAGCACCGATGTGGCAGGCACCTTTGGTTACATTGCCCCCGAATTGTTCCACACAGGTGATCCTTGATGTGTTTCACTTAAAGCTAATGCTTGTTGATGGTACAAGAAAGAAATCATGAGCACTACACTTAGATGCCAACATTTTTTCCAAGGTCCTACATGAGCTTGTCCATAATGGTTCTCAAGGAAGTTCATGCAGTACTATTTGATGTCAATTTTACTGCATCTTTCGAATTAGTTTTTTTAGTCTTAACATATTGTCTTATCTCTTGTAGTTGAAAAGTCATTCCTTCTAGCATTGCACTCTTTTGTATTAAATATAAGATTGTTTGGTTTCAAGGAACAATTTTCTATTCCTTTGGCTTAGAGGATTCTTAATTTATACATTTGTATTTCTTTACCTTTGTTAGCATGATGGTTGATGAACCATTTGATAAAAAGATGTTGTAGTCATTAGCATGAATTTTGAGTCTTGATAAAAGTTAATGAATATTGGCATAGAAGTGGACATAAACCTTTTGAGAATTGATCAAATGGAACTCAATGTACAATACAAATTTAAGCTTTCATCTAATATAGGTGGTCAAATTGGCTATGGCAGGAAAGCAAACGGAGCAAACAGATGTATATAGCTTTGGGGCTTTCTTGTTGGAGGTGGCATGTGGAAAGAAACCCATCTTCCACGAAGATGGGGAGGTGAAGCTATTAGTGGAACAGGTGTGGCAATTACGGGAGAACTCGAGCATTCTTAATGTGGCAGATGTGCGCCTTGCTGGGGTATACAATGCCCACGAAATGACCAAAGTGTTGTGTTTAGGGCTTCTTTGCTCTCACCCCGGTCCTACTATGCGACCCTCTATGCACCAAGTGCTCCTCATTCTCAATGGTGATGTCCCCCTTCCTGAGGTGCCTCTTTCTAAACCCCAATTCGACTACATTTTGAGAGGTACACTTGAAGACGACCTCTCTTGGACGAGCACCAATCTACTAAGTTCCATCTATTACACTACATCAACAACAAGAGATCAAGGAGAACAAATGAGTAACTCTGGACAAGGGAGCTAATGCTTGAGATCAATTGGTCACACCTTTGATCTAGCTCCATTTTTCTTGTTGGATAGGAGAATAGGATTCTATCATTCAATGAGTCCATGTAAATTAGCAATTCACTACTAGAATTAGGTACCATTTGCATCACCCAAGACATTGTTCAATACACTAGAAAAGCAAACTTAGAAGGATTGTTAAGCATTGTTTTGAGTTTGATTGATGACATATTCCTGTGAAGTATTCTTCTGATACATGCTTTTAATAATGTTTTGTACTTGAATAGGAACAAATAAACTTGAGTTCTCATGTTACCTTACTTATTCTCTTCTTTGGGAACATTCGTTTCCAATAATTTGTTTATTAATGTGAAGGTAGATATTTAACATTCCTGTCTAAGGAAACATCAATATATGTATACAATATTTTATACAATATGGTACATTATAATTATATGAGACAATTGAGTTATTCGTAAAGTACCCTAAACCGCGGTTTAAACCGATGAGTTTTGTGAAAAAGCCGGTTGAGTTAAAAAAGTGGAAATAAAAGTGGGTATGAAACTTATTTTTCCATCAAAATGATGCCTAAAAAGTTTGGTCCCCACTTTTGAAGTCGTGTGATATAAGTATCTTGCAAAAAGTTTAATGCTTCAACTATAGTTGCCTTCTCAACTTCAAAAAAAGTCATGCCCAAAACGAGGGGGACTTTACAAATAACTCAAATATTTATACAATATTATATATAGTGTTATACACAATTTTGTGTGTAGTGTATAATATAATATATTATATTCTATATAGTATATAGTACAATATACAATACTACTTGTATATTTTCTACTAGTGAAGCAAGTATTGTTTGGTTGCAATGAAGAAGCATATTATACTTCATGGGTGCTTCACCAAGTACAATGCTTATGGGATATTGTCTTGAATGAGTAATTAAGATGGAAACTCATTAAGAACACAATATTTGAAAGTTCTCTCATTAAACCTTGCTTAAACATTGTTTAAAAAAATTGCCTTTTGTCAAAAGTTGCTTTGTTCCTGACAACACCACATACTCTTTGCTAACAAACATTGCAAACCCCTTCTTATTCTAATAGTGATTAATGCACTTGTAAATTCCACTTCAAGATTTCTTGTGTGCAGACAAATTCATAGTTTATTGTGAACTGGTTGTTGGACACGATCGATGGGAGGCAGTTTGAGGGATCAAGTGGTGCTCATCTTTCGAAAGCATGGCGGGTGTGCCACTCAATTATCTGAGTCTCTATTATAAGTCTTATGCTTGGAGTGCTCAGAATGACAGATGTTTAGAGAAAGCTTCTGGGAATTTGACAACCCAACGAAGTTTTCATTTGTTTGGGTATGTATTTTTTGCGTATCTTCAAGTGTTTGTAAGTAACATTTTATTGAAAGATAAATGGAAGTAATGCATGCATGATCCACATTTAATAATACATTGTGGACAATTGTGGGATTAGTTATGAATTTTTGAAGTTGGAATGGCTTATGGGTGAGAAAGTGTTGGTCTCGACTCTAACAATGTTCTATCATTGTTGAAGAGTCCATGCGTATAGTATACTTGATTGCCTATGTCGTTGAGGAAACATTTAGGGCATGAACTAGTTGAGCACTTCCTTCCTTAAGGATTCATTGTGTAAGATTGACAAAGCTTATGACCATGTAATCAAGCTATAGAACCTTTCACTACATGAATGATCCATTCACCATTACAGAAGTTTTTTTTAGCTCTATCTTTTAAATATGAAATTACACATCTTCAATAACTTGTAGGATTTTTCATTTTTAGATGTTCTCTAAAAGTCATAGTTTTTTTTAGTGTTAAAAAAACTTGAAATGACCTTGAATTTTGAAGAAGAAACAAAGGACATTCACATGAAATGAGACTTCAAACAAGATAATCTTGACAATTAAATCTAAGTCATAATCAAATTAATATTAGAAGTTTTCATATTGCACTATAATGTGATGTATTGGTGTATGCTTGTTTAACCCCTAAAGGATCAAACTGCAATTTTTGGCAACATAGCAATTTTGGGTAGCTCACTACGAATGGAGTTTTTACTTTTTTCTTTGAAATTTTCAGACAACATGTTCTCGAGGAGTAGCTTTAAGGCCCAACAATTTTCATGACTTTTGACTACATGGTTAAAAAGTTGTGACATAATATGTGGTTTCCTTCGTTCAATGGGCAACTTGGGCAACAAAAAAAAATTCTTTAAAATATTTTTTTTAAGAAATTAAAATTTGAAATTTGTTTCTTTGATGTTTATCTAAGTGGAAAGCTTTGAATCATTCAATTTTGGTTAATGAGTCAAAAGTTATGAGAATTTTTAGTTTGAGGTAGTTTGCGGCTAGTTATAGAATCTCTACACTACAAAAAAAAGTTTGAATTATTTATTTAATTCAATTTTTAATATTTCTAAAAAAAATTAAAGAATAGGGTGTATATTGTATAATACAACATTACAACCATTGGGATTTTCTTCTTTGAACTTTATAAATAAATTGTTAATAATTTAGTATTTTGTCCCATTTTCTACTTCTATCTACTTACTATTTTTTTCCTATATGTTGTACAATTCAAAATGATCTGAAAATTTTCAAGAATGTAGCCAACTTCACTTGAAAAATGAATCCAAATAGTTACAATCATTTTGGACATTTTTCCATACAAATATGGTCTTTTGAAGTGTAGCTGCCCAGATTTTTGTAGTGGCAAAAAAATGATTTTTGTCACTTCAAACACTAATATCTTGCAATCTCCATGGCGGAAATTGCTGAAATTTTTATCACATTTATCTAAACCTATGTTCTAAAAGATCCTATGGTTATTTTTGTCTAAATTTTTAAAAAAAAATTTGGTAGTTGTCTAAGAAATGATGGTTTTGAAGAGTTTTTGGAGAAAACATAGTCAGAAACGTACACACATGGTGAAATTCTCAGAGTTTTTGAGATAATTTTCTATTTGATATGATTTTTTTTCACTTTTTCTTCAAAAATTCTCAAAAAATCAATTTTCCTCCAAAAAAATCTAAATTTTTTGGGAAGTACAGAAGAGATGTAATGTCATCTCTGAAAAATAAATTCCAAAGCCCTCCCCCTTTGAGCATGACTTTTTTTGAAGTTGACAAGGCAACTATAGTTGAAGCGTCAAACTTTTTTGCAAGATACTTATGTCACACAAATTCAAAAGTGGGGACCAAACTTTTTTAGGCACCATTTTGATGGAAAAATAAGTTTCATACCCACTTTTATATTGAATTTTTTAACTCAATCAACTTTTTCACAAAACTTGGAGGTTTAAACCCCACTTTAGTGTATTTTACAAATAACTCAATACAAATAACTCAATTCAGTCCCGAAATGGCAGCAAACTGTGTGTTGGCACAGAGGCTGAAAACAGTGGTTATAGGTCCGGCATTTAGGGGTTAAGTTAGTGTACCTAACTTACCGCCAAAAAAAACGGGGACCAACCCCGTGTGACCTTAATCGTTAGGTTCTCAAATCGTTCACGCGCCGACCTGTACTATTGCGTACGTCTTGCCTGGCTGCCAGACTGACCCTGAAGCCCTCCCTCTATTCGTCTCGCTCCTTCTCGCTGGCCTACAAGAACAGCATATTGTGCTCACACTAGCTGTAGTTTGCGTGCGTAACTCGAGTGCGTGCGTCTAAGATCGACCTGCCGCTTGCTGCTCGCTCTCATCTATTTGTGACGAGCTAGCTGAAAATCATTCTACGTCCGGTTCCATGTACATTGATCACGAGGTAGAGCAGACGGACGTAGTAAATCTACTGTTTTCGTGTTATGATGCTGCGCTGCGACGAAGTTAATTACGTCCCAGCTCTTCGATCGATCTGAGGGGGGTTCTGATCTATCTGTGTTAAAGTAGTTGGAGTGACAAATTCAACTAAACCAGCTGCGTGCAACCGATTTAATTAGCTGCCGCGTACAGCGCAGTGTGCATGTCTTCAGCTCTTGGAAGTCAGATTCTAGTGCGCATCGAACACCCACTGGACAAAGTCGCTACGTACTAGCAAGTTAAATCATGGGGCATGTCCTCCAATGCATGAGTCGTGTGATGCTGCCTTGGGTTGTACTGTTGCTGCAGGAGAAATACGTCGTCGCGGCGACTGACCCCTTCGTCGACTTAACTAGTTGGAGTAATGATGTCTGTGTTAACTAGGCAAAGAATCAGAATGTCGCGACAGCCTTACCAACGGTTTTCGGATCATGAGGCCAGCACGGTTTTCCTTCCAGATATGATCCGGTTCAAGGAGAACCCCGCCGGCCCCGTGTTTTCCTTCCGCGCAAAATTCATCGTCTCGATTGGTCTTGGCGCGCTCACTCAGAGGCAGCTTGGCTATGGAGGATCCGCACGCAATATGGCAGAAGGATTCACGTTCGCCATACCTCCAAACAACAACACAAACGTTGGCAGCGATGGAGGCTACCTGGGCCTGCTCAATGCCACATCTTATGGTGACCCTCAATCGTACACTTTTGCAGTCGAATTTGACTTCCGAAAGAGCCCCCAGTTCGCCGACCCCGAGGACGGGTTTCACATCGGGATCAAAATCAACAGCATGAATTCGACCAGTTCCGTTCTCCTCGAGGGACCATGGGACATCAGTCAAGAGTCTTGGGATTTGCAAGCGTGGATCGATTACGACGGTTCATTGCAGATTCTGCATGTTACCGCGGTGGATGTCAGTCCATTCAGATGTCCTGTGCCCGACCAGAAGCGCCCGGGACCAGCTCAGGTGTGGACGAATGACTCCATTGTGTGGGATAAATCCTCCACAATGGCCCAATATAACTCCTTGAGTGAAAAGGTCGATCTCTCCCATGTGCTCAATGAATAGATGTAAGTCGGCTTCACTTCGACAATTCCACTTTCGCATTTCGAAGAGCCTTTCGTAGATATTTTTTCTTGGAGTCTGAGGACGTCGAAATCCACCTCGCCTGCTGCTTCGAGTGCCTCGTTGCCATGCAGACCTACCTATAAACCCTCGTTTATGAAGTTGCACCGGTTTGAAGTAGCGCTGACGTCAATTCTGCTGTCTCTCACCGCTTTGGCTTCCATTTTCGGCTTCCTCTGTTACCATCGGCGGGTGGAGAGGCGTGGATGGAGGTTCCACATTGACGCCGACGACCTGGGACCGGCGGAGCCGCACAAGTTCACGTACAAGGAACTGGCCCTGGCCACCAAGAACTTCGACCCCAAGCAAGCGCTCGGCCGAGGAGGCTTCGGGAGTGTGTACAAAGGCTTCTTGCCTGGCAACCAACAGTACGTGGCTGTCAAGCGCGTGTCGTCCGAGTTCAGTCAAGGCGAGTGTACTCATCCATTCATACATATTGTCCAAGCAGTGCATGCTTGGGTAATGCTCATGCTGAGACGCACAAGAGACATATTCGGGATGTTCTTTTGCTATTGCCGCACTTCAGATTTGAGACTTAGCTTAGCCCAATGTTTTCAAAGCTGTTGCGAGATCTAATGGATCATGCGCAAAAAACGTGTTGAGAACTTGTGTATAAATTTAAATAAGAGCTAAGAGTGTGTACTGGTCGAAAAAGAGAGCAATCGTTATGAAGTTTGCTGGACTTGGAGGCTTGCACTAATTTCCGATTGTAAGGATTGCGGTATCTTACACTCCAACATCCATACTGTCAATACAATGAGTGAAGTGAAGTTATGCCTCATAAACATCATAAAGAATGGTAGAATGGACTGGCAGAAACTGTGGAATTCGGTACAAGGGACAATTGTGATAAGGTTTTCTTTACTGCAGGTTCAAAGTGGTAGTGGATGTGGCTAAGGCGTTGGTGTATCTGCACACCGAGTGTGAAGAGCGCATCATCCATCGTGATGTTAAGGCATCCAGTGTGATGTTGGATGCCAAGTTCAATGCATGATTGGGGGACTTTGGCCTGGCCCGCTCTTACAACCACAGCTTGTTGACCCTAAAAAGTACCAATGTGGCGGGCACCTTTGGTTACATTGCCCCCGAATTGTTCCATACAGGTGACCCTTGTTGTGTTTTCACTTAAAGCTAATGCTTGTTGATGGTACAAGAAAGAAATCATAAGCAACACACTTAAATGTTGACATTTTTTCCAAGGTCGTACATGAGCATGTCTAGAATGGTTCTCAAGGAAGTTTGTGATTAGCTATCAATGATTTACAACATCATTCGGATTAGTTTTTTCAGTCTTAACATGTTATCTTGTCTCTTGTAGTTTAGAAGTCATTCCTTCTGGCATTGCACTCCTTTGTATTCAATAAAAGATCACCTAGTTTCAAGAAACAATTTTCTATTCTTTTGGCTCATAGAATTCTTAGTTTGTACTTTTTGTATTTCTTTACCTTTGTTAGCACGATGGTTGATGAACCATTTGAATGACAAAAAGCTGCTCTAGTCATTGACATGAATTTTGAATCTTGATAAAATTTAGTGAGTGTTGGCATATAAGTGGACATTAAACTTCTTGAGAATTGATCAAATGGAATTCAATGTATAGTACAAATTTAGACTTTCATCTGATATAGGTGTTCAAATTTGATATGGCAGGAAAGCAAACAGAGCAGACAGACGCCCGGGGAGGACACTTCTTGTATATTTGGGGGATCCACGTGCCGCAGTGGGGTATTTTTAGGGGGGCTATCAATTACTTGTAATCATTACTTGGCAACATTAAAAGAGCCCCTATTTTACCATAAAGCGGAAAAATCAGCCATATTATCATCCCTATTTTATTTTTAAAACACTTTGCCTTTTTAATGTCCCCTATTTTATATGTAAATTTCTTATAAATTTTACCTAAGATTATTTAAATGTATCCTATATTCCGCCACACGTAGGTTATTAAAAAACGGGAAGTGTCCTCCCCTAGAACAGACGTGTATAGCTTTGGGGCTTTCTTGTTGGAGGTGGCGTGTGGAAAGAAATCCATCTTCCACGAAGATGGAGAGGTGAAGCTATTATTAGAGCAAATATGGCAGTTGTGGGAGAACTCAAGCATTCTTGATGCCACAGATGTGCGCCTTGCTGGGGTGTACAATGCCCATGAAATGACCAAAGTATTGTGTTTAGGGTTTCTCTGCTCTCACCCCAGTCCTACTATGTGACCCTCTATGCACCAAGTGCTCCACATACTCAATGGTGATGTCCCCCTTCCTGAGGTGCCTCTCTTTAAACCCCAATTCGACTACATTCCGAGGAGCACACTTGAAGACAACCTCTATTGGACAAGCATCAATCTACTAAGCTCCATCTATTACACTACATCAACAACAAGAGATCAAGGAAAACAAATGAGTAACTTCGGATAAGGGAGCTAATGCTTGAAATCGATTTGTCACTCCTCTGACCGAGCTCTCTATTTCTTGCCGAGTAGGAGAGCAAGATTCTATCATTCGATGAATCCATGTAAATTAGCAATTCACTACTAGAATTAGGTACCGTTTACATCACCCAAGAGGCTGCTCAATACACTTGAAAGCAAACTTGGAAGGACCGTTTAGCATTATTTTAAGCTTGCTTGAGGACATGTTTAGGTGAAGCAATGTTTTGATACATACTTTTAATAATGTTTTGTGCTTATATGAGAATAAGTGAACTTGAGTTCTCATATTATTTTACTTATTCTCTTCTTTAGAAACAATAATTTGTTTATTAATGTTAAGATAGATATTTAACAATCTTATCCAATGAAACATCAAATATACAAGTACAATATTTTATACAATATGGTACATTATAATTATATAAGACAATATTTATACAATATTATATAATATATTATATACAATTTTGTATGTAGTATATTATATAGTATAATATATTATGTTATATTCTACACAATATATACAGTACTACTTATATATCTTCTACTAGTAAAGCAAATATTGTTTGTTTGCAATGAGGAAGAATATTATACTTCATGGGTGCTTCACCAAGTACAATACTTATGAGATATTGTCCTGAATGAATAATGAAGATGGAAACTCATTGATAACATAATATTTGAAAGTTCTCTCATTAAACATTGCTAAGAAAATTGCCTTTTGCCAAAAGTTGCTTTGTTCTTGGCAACACCACATACTCTTTGCTAACAAACATTGCAAACCCCTCCTTATTCTAATAGTGATTAACCTTGGACTGCCACCAACACCATTTTGTGGCATTTGGATGACAGTCTAGGGTCATAAGAAGAGGTATACAATAGTTTTTTCATCCACTTTTTTTTTAAATGACCTTTCATGTTGAGTTATGAAGAGTATCCAATTCAGTTTTTAGTCTAACTAATGTTTGTTTTCATATAATTGAGAAGTAATTAGAGAAAAAAGGATGACAAAATTTGCCATTTTAGTGTATTTTGAGAAATTGAATAAATCTGAAATTTCTCCTTGAAAACAACATTTTTGAAATTGAGGCCAACTAATGAAATGGAGGTCCTCTACTCTAGTTTCTTCTCCAATTTGAATTTTGGGAAAATTCATAAAATTAAATATTTTATTGCAGTTTGAACTTTGGCTGTATTTTTAATGTCCACTACATTCCAATTATACTTGTGTATGGCAAATCAACTTACACCATGATGTTTGCCACTGTAATTTTCACACATGGGTAAATTTTCAGATTTTTTGAAATTATTTTCTATTAGATATGATTTTTTTTAAAATTTTCTTCAAAAAATTCCATAAAATGCAATTTTCCTCAAAAAAATATGAAATTTTTGTGATGTACAGAAGACATGTAGTTTCATCTCTAAAAAATAAAATTAAAAAGTTTTTCATACACATCTGGTTACAAATTGGCAACAAACTGAGTGACGGCCATTGAGCTCGGAAACCAGTGGATATAGGCCCGGCGTTTCAGGGTTCATGTACTTGTAAATTCCTCTTCAAGATTTCTTGTGTGCTGACAAATTCGCAGCAAGTTTTATTGTGGACTGGTTGTAGTTGGACGTGATCGATGGGAGGCAGTTTGACGGATCAAGTGTGGGTGCCGTTGTTGATTGGCGTGGCCTCTCAAGCTGTAGTCACTATGGTGAATTTCATTAAAATAGCGGTATTTCAAATGCCATTTTTCAAACCGCACAGTCTGAACTGAAACTGACATCTACGACTAGTATAGATTTTCAGAAATCTAGGGCTCATATAGATTCTCAAAATCTAAGATAGGTTTAGATTTCAGACCACATGGTCTAAAATATCTTGGACTGGTATAGATTTCAAATATCTACAACACATATAGATGTCAAAAATCTATAACTGTTTTACATTTCAGACTGCACGGTCTGAACTATCAAAAGTGTCAAACTAATGAAATACCGCCATTTTAATGAAATTCGCCATCACTGCTCTCTGTTGCCTGAGCTTCCGACTTTGCAAGTGCTACCTCAAGAAGCTCAGACCACGGACAGCACGTCTGATGCATGCCTCCTTAATTTCCTAATCCTAGAGTCTGCTGAATTCAATGTTTTCATCACAGTGCGTCATGATTCTAACAGTCAAGGCATCTAAGTCTACCTGTCTACTGTGGCTGATAATTTTGTGATCACGGTTTGGTGCCAGTGAGATGTAGTTCCTTCATCTTGTAATTAATTCTGCAGTACGGGTTGTGATTGTGAATCTGGTGGGCGAAGCAATCAAGTAGAATAGATTGCCCTGCAAGTGTGCACTGAGTTTTCCTTGCCCAGGAACCTTGTTTTCGATCGTCACTGCATGCATTCTTTTCCCGTGTGAAGAATTGAGCTCGCTGTAGAAAACAGAGCTCCCAGGAGAGTTTTCACCCTCAGTCTAAGAAACACTCTTGAGCACTGGATTTCATTTCTGTCTCAAGTCGTCCGTGGTGCTCATCTTCCGAAAGCTACCATGGCGGGTGTGCCACTCAATTAGAGTCTCTATCAAGTCTTATGCCTGGCGTGCACAGAATGACAGATGTATCGAGAAAGCTTCTGGGAATTTGACAACCCAACGAAGTTCTCGTTTGTTTAGTTTGATGTCTCTGACTGTGCCAGATTAATTCACCCTTTGCTGAGGTCGGAGATTCTTATGCCAGTGTGCTTCTTTCTTGCGGACTCTGAAAATTGGACAACTCTAGCTGCAAGTGCGACGTCCTGGTTAAACAGGGGGGGATCGAAACAGATCGAGGAAGGGGAATTATTTGTGAGCATGTGGCCTACGTTTGCTGTCGCTCTCCCTGTCACAATGTCGTTCATTAGACATCACAATGTTAAGAAAGGTAAAAGAGAGTTGTTAACTCAACCTAAGTACCTAAGCCTTTCCAAATGTGTTTTTCCTATGAAAAAAGAGCAGAGGCTTATAGTTATCTTTGATGAAGCAAATTATCTTTTTTTTCAAAATCTTCCATATTGATGGTGAATTTTGTTAAAATGGCGGTATTCCATTAGTTTGACACTTTTGATAGTTCAAATTGGGCAGTCTGAAATCTAAAATAGTCATAGATTTTGAAATCTACCTTTGTCCAAGATGTTTTAGACTATGAGGTCTAAAATCTAAATGTGTCATAGATTTTGAAAATGTACATGTGTCCTAGATGTTTGAAATCTATACCATTCTTAGATGTCAGTTTTCAATTCAGATTGTGTGGTCTGAAAAATGGCATAAGGAATACTGCCATTTTAACGAAATTGGCCATATTGATGTTAAAAGAGCTTGTTTATTTTGATACGCACATCAATTTTGAGTGTGAAATTGCAAAGGAGTTGTAAGATTATAACAAGAGAAATGTAAGAACTGTGTGTTTAGTATACTACCCCTCTCCACAATGCATGAGAAATTTGCATATAATAGTTAATTGAGATTGAAGGTGACATTGAACAACTAGAAATTGTATTAGCACACTAAAATGCACTTCCCAAAACCTTTAAGTTCAAACAAAGAGATATCACACTCATTACACTATTGTTTCAATGCAATTTTTTTCAATCAGTAGAAATTGCAAATAACTTCAAACCAACACTTGTGTGTTTAAATTTTCAACGGTGAAAATGAAAGGATGAGTCTAATGGAAAAATCATCACAATGTACTTTTAGCAAGGAATTTTCATAGTACAAGACTTCACCACCCATTTCTCCTTGAATGAATTATGCATACAATAATGTGATCTTAGGGAGATTATTCAAAGTCTCCATTTGTAACAACATGGGCTAAGATTTTGGACCCCCTATTTTATGTCCTAAAATTTAAAGAAAAAGAAAAAGAAAGAATATGAAAAGATTTCCCTACTTTGAAAATTTACAATTTGAATTATTGATATATTTATGTGTTGATTATAATTAGCATTAGATGAGATTTGGGGCCTCCAAAAGACTGTGGGTTCTCCAAACTGCAGGAACATTGAAATTGCCGCGAGAACGCATTTCATTGTCACAGGAACACAGAAATTGTGTAGTCTGACGAGATTGAGAGTGTGCCACATCATCGATTTTTTTTTTGAAAAAGAAATTTGGACTTTTTTCACATTTCTGGACCCAATTTTTTTTAACTGTTGGCCGTTGTTTTGGGAACCATTTCAGGAATAGACCCAAAATAGCCTTCCTGAGGCCTTGAATTTCATCTAATGTCATAAATTTTTGAAGTAAAAAAATACACTATAGAGCTGAAGATAACTTTCACAGCCCTATTTTATATAAGAAAAAAATGTTTAAAAAGTGAACAAAAAATTGTTTAAAATAATTTTTCATTGAAAGTTTACTTTTCATGAATATTGATGCCATGGTCATTTAAAGGCAGTTTCTATAAATATTTGAGTTGGAAAACATGTCATTTTAGTTGTCTTTTCAACCTATTCTAGAAATCATTTCATATGTCATTTTCAAAATTCAAATTTTTTGGCAATAGAAACCTTTAGTCATTATTAAGCACATCTCAAAATTATAAAATAAAATCATAGTCTATAAAAAAGTATATAGGGGGTTAAAATTCATTTTAACACACATAATTTGTTTTAAATACACTAAGTGATCTCCCTAGGAATGTGATCAAAATAGTGAATAATTTTGGACAAATCTTAAGAAAATTTTACCAATGGATGAGGCAAATGAATTTGGATAAAATCTGAATGAAGACGGATGAAATGGATTGAAACTAGATTGTTGGGATGCAAACTACACTATTTGTGATAGTATGAAAAGAATATAGACTACACTATATTGATTTTGTTTCAACTATTGCCATCTATCATACAAGAATACCTTGCAAATTTTAATAATTCCAAATTTAATGGCATTTATTGTTATTATTGTGGATGAAACTAAAACAATTAGAATTTAGGGTCATGCTTGAATAACAATGCTATCATCACGTACCTAAAATACTTAATAAATTATCAAATATACAGCTCATAATTGACAAGATTCATTGTTAGTGCCTACAATGTCATTTCTACATTAAATAGGGGTATTAATCCTTGAACATTCTAGCACCTCAAATTTGATTTCCTTCTAAGAGACATTTGACCATTATAATCTTGTAAGTGGTACAATGAAAACTTTAAAAATTATTCAATCATCTCTAAATTCCTTATTGGATGGTTATGGGTGGTATGTTCTACCTTATTCCTTAAATGACAGGCTAGTGATTGTGGAAATCATCTATATTGATACTATGGGAATCATTGGCTCAAAAAAATCTAAAAGCACACAATGAAAGTCAAACTACTATACAAGATCTTCCCTTCCCACCCTAATTTCAAGGATGAATAGTTGCACTTCTGTCCTAGACAACAAAATGCTTTCTTGCCTATTCCCTATGCTATCCAAAAACTATAAATCAACTCCAAATGGTTGAATTTTCAAATTTTTGAAAAAAAAAATTATATTCAAAAATTCTAAAAAGTGTAAAGAAGCCTAAAATTGATTTAAGAATTAATTTTTTCCAATAAAAATACTTTAAAAAATATTTTTTAATTTAAAAAAAAATCCTATTTTTTAAAATGGCAATCTGTCAACCATGTCAAATTGTTAATGTAATACATTCTCATAGTCCAAGAACTCAAAATAAGTTTGTGGTCTTCCAGTGCCCTCAAATCCCTTCTAAGTTCTAATGATGTTTCCTTAATCCATTTCAGCTTACAAAAAAATATCATGTGCAGAAAAGAAGTTGATGATAATCCCACAAGCACCAAATAGGAAAATAAGTACATTAAAGAACACTTAGTTTGTCTTGGAGGTTACACATTCATTTGTTGTTGATACATATGGAATATTAATACAATACTATATATGGACATGGATATAGATATGAGATACAAAATACTAATACTAACATGTACTAAGTCAATATCCCATATTGATTGGAGTCACAATAGCTTCATAGAAAACATGAATAGTTCATCACAACATGACAATGACAACGATACAATGCAATGTGTTCAAAAGAGACAAACAAAGATTCATTGTATGAAACTTCAATTTTGATACGTCAATGAAATTCTATTGCAATGGCACACCTAATGGACCTTAAAGCAAGGAAATGATATGATTAAGGAAGCTTGGATCTATAATTGGTGTAGGATGTGCTCTAATGATTGCTTTTAGCATAAACTTATGTTGTTCTTACAAAATCACAAGATCGGCATCCAGAAAAATTTAACATGATCTCCAAATTTAACAAGATCTTCAAACAAGATCTTCAAAGAATGGGACATCCAAATTACATTCCATTCACGCAATAGCATATCATCAAAAATTGGCATACTACTACATTAGAATACTACCTTATGTTACGTTATTTGGAGGTCTTCCATAACTCGGGTTGCATCAACTGTTACGCCATTTCAAGGAGACTAAGATTTCCAACATCCATCCAATTTGCACAAAATTCTAGATTTGGACCGAATTTGGGCTATTCTACATCACATGCTTTGAGTGACCACTTTTTGGCTCCTCTCAATCTAAAAGTTTAAGGAAGCAAAAGAGTAGCTGATCAGTTAAGCCAAGGTCAATATTCATTCAAGTGGGGCATAAGCCAATACTAGGGGCACATCAAACGATAACATTCAGGTAGTCAAGTGCAACCAACAGACGAGGACGGGTTGAAAGGGAGAAAATTGTCACGAGTCACGTCCCCAAAGAGTAATAGCAAAAGTACTGATCACATTGTTCAAAAAAGCTAGATTTGACAACATTTACAAAGGTGTGATTGACCACACCGCGACAGAGCCAATATCAAAAGATTCAGCTGCAGGGAAACTCCAAAAGTCAAGCTCCAGGGATGGATGTTCGAAGAACCTTAAGCCGAGTACGAGTTGACCAGTGTGATACTCTTCAGATGTTGGTGATGGTTTTGGTACCCAATTCTAGCGGAAGCTGAAAGATATGAAACAGGTCTCTGATCTAAATACCTTACACGAAGTCTTGATAAACGCCAAAGAATGCTCCTCCATATAACCCCTAATGGGCCAAAGAGATTCCATTCCTTATCAACCTAACCTTCTCCTGCTGCACAAGCCAAATAACAAACTCGTATAAGATTTGAGAATAATGCTGCATTATCCCAAAAGCCTCGCATACCTGCAAAGAAGCAACTGCTCTTGTGCTAGATCATCACCAAAAACCCAAAGTGCGGCCAAAGGAATTTAGTTTAATTTATTTGAAACCCATAAAAATTTAAAAAATCTAAGAGATAAAAAATTATACCAGCAATACCAGCAATACCAGCTTTCCACATCACAATCCGTGTAAATTTGGTAACTTCTCCAAGAATCTCCGAAGTTATTCCAATACACTCGAACAGATAACAAATTTACCGATCTAAACCTCACTTACAAGATGACGATACCCAAACTACACCAAAATTATAGATAAGGAGAGGGAAGATTAGGAAAAAGTACAACCTTTTGTTACAATTGCAATAGCGTCAAGTTCTCTGGAATCGTTTGGGGAACAAATACAGCAGCTACAAATCTTTCAGGATGAGCAGTCTCAGGGCTGTACACCACGGGCGCTTCTTTGTGTGTTTCCAGTTTACCACGGGGGCTCCCCGTGGGATTTGTAGATCCGGCTAAGAATTCAGGGCCATGCACCTTTGCCAGCCGATTCAAAACAACCAGTTTGTCAAGGTCGTGTAGCTCTCGAGAGAGCTTTGATGCAGTGGGTGCCCTGTCCAACCTGCGCCTCCCACCAAATCTTAGTAAGCACCAGGCTGATGACGAAGAAGACAATCTCAGAGAACGACGAAGATATAACTCCGAATCTCGAAGGATATTTTCTTCAATGATCAATTTAGCACCTTAAAAAGACCTAAATTAAGGCGAAAGGAAAACCCAAGCCAGCTTGTAACGCCGCAACTGGTTACATCCAGGCCCCTAGTTGCTTCTTCACTAACAGGACAAAATAGGGACTTACGAGTCCGGATACATCATCGAGAGGTCGCATAAAAGTCCCACACCGTTACTTCAATGTGCTCGTTTTGAACTACCCCCAATAAGTAAAGAAAGTCCAGAAAAATTTCTAGGAAGTACAACAAAATAACAAATGTACACATGGAGGCAAACATGATCCATACCTAGACAATTCATCCTGCAATTCTGTGAGTTTTTGTATCCTCAGCTTGCTTGAAAGCACATGGGAGCTGCCTTCGTTCAGCACAGCAACTTGCTGATCGCTTTTAACCCTGCATAAACCGAGAAACTATCAATACCGACACTTTGGATGAAACTTCCAGATAATCGGAAGGTTTCCAAGAGTGGACATGAGAGTTACTAAAACTCAGTATCATACAAAGACGGATTCCAGTAGTGGCACTGAAGCAATTGCTGCATATGTTACCTGAAAACAACTCCTAAACAGAAGGTAAGGCTCTTCAGAAAACAGATACATTTCAAACTGAAAAACCTAGAATTATTTCAATGATCACAGAGTGTTTAGGAAGAATGAAAAACATACTTTGAAACGTTTCCATTGCTATTTTCTGCACTGTCGTCAGTAGAAACAGCGCCAGAGGGCTCCCTGCTCAAACCCGTAGATAACCAACAAGCTTCGCTCACTGCAAACTTCGCCAGCACAAAAGTTGCAGACTTGTAGTCGTCCAAGAGATTCCCCTTGAACAACTGACACGGAAGAGCAGGTACAAGTTGCTGCATGAGTTGAGTGGTAAACTTCAATCGCCTTTTTGCTCGCTTCACACACATTGCCGTAACATCAAGTGTCTCGACAGCATCGTTGAACCGTTCCTGAGGGCCAAAATAACGCAGCTGAGAAGCAGTAGGTCTTTTATTTCCCAAGTACAAAAAAAGACCAGACCAAATATTATGAAACGTACACTTGAACTAGTGCACAGGTATTGTTCTTGTGCAACTTAAGCTCGTGAAAAGATATTAGCGAAACACTGCGACGATGCTTACGGTTACCATCACAGAATACCCTAGGCGTTGCTCAGATAGGGAAAGAAAGTATCCTTCTAAAGAGCCATCATTACAGTTTATCAGTCTTAATTTATTGCATTTGAACGCTTCTCAAAGGTGTATGAAGTGAAACTCAAAACAAAACAAAAATTAATATTCTAAATGTTATGAACGTCCAGATTAGTTCGAGACACTCTAATTCAACCAGTTGGAACAGTGAGGGTCTAAAACTAGTCGCACTAAGACTAGTAAACATTAATATGTTTGAATTAAACGGAGGCAATGCCACTTCAACGACACACAAAAAATAAAGCGTGCAGGGTCATCATCCCCACGTATCAACTGTTAGTCACAGAAGGAGTATCTAACAAGTGCTAATAAAAAAACAGCCCTATTACCCTTGTCACGGCTAGGCGCCACGCTGATGATCCAAACTTCGAACTAATCACCCTTGCACACTTTAATTCATGACCTAATAAAGTACCGCATTTGGAACAAAAATTGAAACATAAAAAGGAATAAAATCTGGAATCAATCATACCTGGTCTGGAACAGAGTTGGTTGCTGCAGCCCACTCCATCTCAGCACGGCTGCACAACAATTACCAGAAAAGATATAGCTGGGTACTCATGATTTAATAGCCTCCGTGTTCAGAGTGACACTAAGTAACAGGTCCGTCCATACAAAGCTATGTATTCAGAAAGACAAAATTACACCAGAAACTAGGTACACCAGTATAAGATATGGATGTAGGCCGTACGCTTCATACTATCAAGAATGATTCAAGATGAGACAAAAAAGAAAATGGTCGTATCCTACAAGGTTGGTATCGCAGAGACTAAACCGCAAAAGAGGACATCCTAAGGTAAAAATAAGCGTTTCATAGGTAACAAACCTTGTTGTTGGAAGGTTTGTAGACCCTTGAGTGATTGTGGTGCGCCAGGGTACAAGTGGTGGATATTCCTTCCTTTTCTTGATTAGAGTTGCAATTGGAGCCGCTTGCTTCAACTGCTGCAGTTGCAGCAAGGCCCCGGATTGGCCATGAGGTAATCCGCCATCAACTTGACGAGGTAATCCAGCAGCCACCTCAGTTGCAGCAGATTGTTGATGTTGTTGTTGATGTTGTTGTTGTTGTTGTTGTTGTTGTTGTAGTTGTTGTTCAGAGGACATCACCGCAGGCATTGCTGGCCTATCTGGGTAACCCACTCTGGACATGTGCTGCTGTGCTGCCATTCTAGGGTCAATGCCAGAAGACATGTTGGAATGGTCCATTGAGTGAGTAGCTGCACTGGCCCTTTGATTCTGTTGAGCTAGCTGCTGCTGGTTAGCAAGCGACTGTTGCTGTATCTGCTGTCGGAGCTGTACTTTCGCTGCTTCACTAAGGCTTTTGTAGATGTTAGCGGCCGTCTGCCTTGACATATCATTAGGGAAGTGTCTGTTTGCCCCAACGAAAGCGGGATTCATGTTCATTCTCTCCTGCATTTGACCGGGCCTTGGCATATTTTCAGCTTGTAACTGAGCTGCTCGAATATTTTGTGCCTGCACTTGGGCTTGCATTTGGGCCTGCATTTGTGACTGTATTTGTGACTGCATTTGTGACTGTGCATATGCACGAACGTCCTCCCTAGTATAGTCTTGCATTAAGTTCCTGCCTTGATGCCAGTTCTCCATATTCCTTGAAGGTTGAAGCTCCATCTGCTCCCTCGACAAAAGTTCTGGTCGCGATGGAGTTGGACGTTGAAGAGGAGAAGCGCCCATAGGCCCTGCATAAGGCATAATACGGGAGCGTTAGATGTATTAGCAACAAATCTTTAACACGAAGCACCTTTGCAGTACAGAACTAGTGAATTCAAAAGGACTGAAACTTACCCGGTCTCAAATGCGCTAAAGAAGTCGCAGCAGGTCCAGCACCATCCTCGGGTATTGATCCGTCCTGATCTACCAGAGCTTCGGTAATCTCCTCCCCCTGCTCTGTCCGACTCAATAGCTCGAGAGTATTCCTGCAATTGAGAATTCGTATAGCAACATCAAAAACATGTAATGGTCAAATACTAACTTAATGCAAAACAATCAGGACAAGTAATAATCCTGGAGTGCACAAATATGGACAGCGCTATACTCATTCTGTGAATTGGTTCCTTTCATATCCACCAGGTCTAACAGAGCATCAGCATATGAGTGGTGCACAGAAATTCTAACGCTATCACTCCTCCCATTGGGACTTAACTTCTGCAATTTCTAGGGTTTTAAAGAAATGCAGAGCTTGAATCTGCAAAAAAATCATCTCACTGTCAATATAACCTGGAGCTACTTTTACCTTCCAGGATCTCCCACTTCTCTCCGGCCAGAATATCGTGCTCTGTGCGCTAACATACTGTTGGTGTAGCTTGTCTGTTCATCACCAGCACTTTCAAGTCTTGATGGCGAAAAAGGCCCCTGAAAAATCATGCTCTAAAACCTTAATAAGTGAACTTCATAGAAATTTAGGTTAACACTTAAACTTCCTTCAGTAATATTGGACAATAAAGAATCTGTATTTTAAAGAATTAGAAAACAGGCTATGTACATGATCAAAGTTGCTCAAAAGAATCAAGTGACGGCATATCATATCCTGTACCTTGCCCGCATTCCCAACCAAATTGCTTGCCTGCAGTGATCGTCCTGCAAGCTTGGACTGTTGAACTCGCATCTTATTAGCAGCCATTTGACTTTGTGCCCAGCCTGCCATGGCGTCCTCTGTGACGCCATTCAACAAACTCGGCCTTTCATTGTTATTTTGGTGTCCATATCCTGACATTGCATTCATCGTCCGAAGTGATTGGGCCCCTGAAAACTCCTCTTGCATATTAGAGGCTCTTGCATTCATCATAGACGTGTACCGGTTCTCAGCTTGCTGGTTACTTAGCTGCAGCTGTACTCTACCGTCCTGCTGGCCGCTGTTATCCAGCAATGGAACCGAAGTATCGTTAAACCTTTGTCTCGTATCAGAAGTCCAAGCATTAACTTGCCCCTGATTATGCAAGTTACCCTTATTCAAGGATGTCTGATGGTCCACTGGAAATTTGGAAAAATGAATGGACTCTTTGCTACTGGAACTATGGCCAACAACATCAGAAGAATTGACGACATTCCCATCCCTGTCGATTGGATGAGGAAAAGAGCCAGCATTCTGAAAGCCCTGATCGATATGTTGACTTGCTGAGCTGGGGTCGTTATCACTTAAAGAGGCCTGACTCAATGCCTCCTGAAAGCTTGGACCCTGATTGCTCAATTGCTGCCTTCCTTCAACATCTTGGTAGCCTTGACCCGGCTGAGGGCTCCCAGAAATCATTACATGTTGCTCCCTAGCAGTTTGTTGGCTTTCCCCACTGGCATCCGCCTGCATCGTCCCTTGAGTACCACCCCACCCATTCAGTGCAATCCTAGCATTTGCACCATCAGATAACTCAGGTTGCGGCCCAGCCACGTGGGAGTTATTCTGCCCCCATAAAGCGTTCTGCTGCCCCTTATCTGTCTCAGCTAGCTGACTAGAGTTCCCTGAATTCTGCACACTTTGCCACAAGCTCTTCCAGCTCGTCTGGGGACGTTCCGTTTCCGTAAATGCCTGGAGGGACGAATTTGTAGCTACTGATTGTTGAGGACTCGCCTGTAATAAGCTGTGATTACGCCAATTGGTTTCCTCTTGAGAGTTCTGCAATTCCTGTTGCCTCCCATTTGCCTCTAGCTCAGATAGTTCCAACATTGATGTCCCTGATTGTAAAGAACCCTGGTGCATGACAGAACCATTTGCCTGAGTAGACATAGGGGGTCCACCCGAAGACTTGGAAGTTCCCTGCTGAACAACAGCGCCACCTTGCGGAGTATGATGTCTCGAACCACCATCACCGGATGATTGGGAATTACTGGGTTGAACATTATGAACGCCCCACACATTCTGCTGCATCTTTGACCTCTCAAAGGCCAATGAGTTGTCAGCGTCAGGAGCACCATGGCCCTCACTCCCAGCAGGCCAGCAGTTACTTTTGAGCAACGGATCAGCATTACCTGGTAACAACACTGGAACCTCAACCTGCGATGCCTGTGACTCCATTTCATAGTTGTTCCACATGGGCTGCTGTTTCCTATCAGATCCACTCTGCAAGAAGGAGCCACCTGCCTGATTAACTCCTTGCTGATAATGATGGCCAGGATTAGATGTCAGATGAGGATTCCTTTCTTGCGTCATGTTAGGTGCAGACTGTTGCAGAATATTTGTATGACGAACCTGTGAGTTTTGGGCATTTCTGTTGGCTGCCATCATATTGTGTTGCTGCTGCTGCTGCTGCTGCTGAATAGGGTCCAGGGAGGTCAGACTTTGCGCAAATAGCTTAACAGGAGGGGCCCCATCTTGCTGAGCAGCATTTGCTCTCAGACTCAGTTGATGTCGTCTCTGTGCTGCTTCTAAGACCTGTCGGCTGGTGAAGTTACTCTGCTGAATATTACCAGAAAACCCTTGCATATGCTTCGCTGTCAGAGGGGGCTGCTGTTGTTGCTGTTGTTGCTGCATTGCTTGCCCAAATAGCATTTTGGCTTTCGATGCCTGATGATCGGGACCTTCTGGTCGACCTTCCATTCCAAACAAAGGTGACGGCCCTGCTCCAAGACTACGAGGAATAGGTCTATTGATCTGAGCCGCAGGTGTCGGGTGTTTGCCCATTCCACCCAAAAATCCTGGTACTGCTCCTTCATGTACATTTGCATAAGGGTTCGACTGACCTGCCTTACTACTATTTCCAGGAGATGCATGCATGGACTGATCAAGGGCTGAAGCTTTGATAGCCAATTGATGCCAGCTGAAACTGTTGTCTTGCCCCAAAAGATAATTAATAGGACCCTGACCAGCACCAGTCTCATTCTGAGGGTACATAAGGCCTCCGGCATTATTTTGGTTCACTGCCTGAACATTAGGAGGGACAAAAGGGTGATGTTCCTCAGCACCAGTCTGATGAGCGTTCACACGCTCAGGTTGATGCTGCATCACTTGCGGTAAATCCTGTAAGGAACCTTCACCGAGAAATGCTTGAAACTGGTTCCCAGAGGCTTGATTCTGATTTCCTGCAAATAATTGTTGCTGCTGAGCATGATGCTGCAATCGCTGTCTGACCTGGAAAATCAGCAGTAATTTTTTCAGTTACACCTATGCCGCAGATTGAAGACAAATCGACTGACAATGCAAGAATCAGGGGTTGTGCAGTCAATTCAGTTCAAAATCGGGTGTAGCAGTAGAAATTGATTCATCTTCCATAATCCCCGAGGAAGAAAGATAGGAAAGATTAATACATCAACTAATACATTTATTTTAATCCACAACATTTCACGATAAGAAGATTGAAAGGAACACGCCTGCCCCCTGCCATAAGTTTTACGACACCAAAAAGCAGACAGCACAGCATTTCTCACTGATGACAAGCATCTCTGCGTCAGCGTTTCCTGAACTTTCTGCATGCACAGGCACCAGACCTAGAATTCACTACTTTGAAATAGGATAAATAAAAGTAAAACGGAATTATAGAGGTTTAATTGAAGCAATTTAGAGAAACACACCTGAGCCTGTTGACGTTGATGCGAATCTTCAAAATTGTTGTTGGCATAGGTGCTGAACTGGCGAGGCTGCCGCTGCTGCTGCTGCTGCTGCTGTTGCTGCTGTTGTTGCCTCCACAACTGAGCATCACTTTCATTAAGCTGCTGCCTAACCTCAGACGGAGGTTGTCCTTTCATCGCATATTCAGCACCACCCAAGAAGTCATAGTCACTAACCTTCAATGGCGAGACTTCCATGTTCTGATTGTCATACTTGCTGAAGCTCTGGTTCTGCTGGCCCTGCAAACGAAGCTGTTGCTCTCTATTGCTCAATTCTTGCATCCGAAGCTGATGTTCCCTGCTGTTTGCTTCTTTCAATCGAAGTTGCTGCTCTCTGTTCGCTTCCTGTATTCGAAGCTGCTGCTCACGGAGTTGCTGCTCGCGAAGCTGTTGCTCCCGAAGCTGCTGTTCCCGAAGCTGCTGCTCTCTACTGCTCGCTTCCTGCATTCGAAGCTGCTGCTCTCGAAGTTGCTGCTCCCTAAGTTGCTGGTCTCGAAGCTGCTGTTGCCGAAGATGCTGCTCTCGAATCTGCTGCTCCCTATTGTTCGCTTCTTGCATTAGAAGCTGTTGCTCACGATTCCTGGCTTCTTGCATTCGCATCTGCTGCTCTCTTCCACTAGCTTCATGCATCATAGCCCTATACCGCTGTTGCTCATTTAATCCAATATTTTGTGCAAGACTTTCAGCCTGATGATATGCAGATCCGTTTAAAAGACCCTGAAAATCATACTGAGGGCCTTTCCCAGTTGATGAACTCTGAATACCCTGTAATCTTGGCGCATTCAGACCTCCATCACCTTGCTGAGGCATCTTATGCATCTGATGAGTATTCGTGGGCAAGAAAGCGTACATTGAGGGCGTCGGATCACTATTTACCGCCTGCGGCATAGAATACAATGCTCCTTGCTGATATTCCGAGCTATTTTGAGAACCCCCCATCTTCAATTGCATAGATCTCCTTTGCTCTTCCGTCATACCCGCCCAGTTGAACATCTGCGACTGATCTCTCTGGCTGTTATTTCCTACCCAAGCATTATCGGGCGTCCACCAGCTACTGCCTGCCGGCTGAGCCTGATGAGAGGCTTGACCTGACTCAAAGAACTCCTGACTTTCTTCGCCTCCGTCACTTCCAAACAAAGTCAACTGTGACTGCTGCTCTTGTTGTTGAGGTGCTTGATTTTTGGCGAAAAAATCGACGCTAGAAACAGGCTTCGGCACAGATTGAGGAATCTGATACTCTGAGTACTCCACATTGCTAGCTGCTACTCCATTCTGCACCATCACTCACAAATTACTCATCACTACCTTAACTCACCACACACATTATGCATCCAAAATCCACGGGAATGAACAAAGCACGCAGGAACGTAACCACGCAACCCACACCAATATCCCTAAAATGCCCCTAATTCTGAACAAAAGATCAGGCAACCTCCTCAAACCCATAAGGGTGTGCCAAGCTACATCCTACATCCCTAATACATCAAAAAGGATCCTAGAAGTTCAAGCTACAAAGGTTGCTCGCTTCATTACATCAGCGTTTGAATGCATCGCTTGTTCCTTGTACAGCTCTTTCTCAGAGCCATCCCTGAACACAATGCATTCACGAATAACGTTAATGAGAAGCTGGATTCAAAAACGAATAGACCGAAAATACAGGAGGGGCAGTGCACACACATTGAAAGTGCACCCTCGACAACCTCGTGCTAAATCTTTGAAGAACCAGATATAAAGATGATTGCTAGATCGTAACATTGACATGCTTCCCTCGAAAGTATTTAAGGTGCACTGCATACTTCATCTGTAGGCAAACGTGGACCAATGACCGCAAACGATGCAAGTACTGCAAACCCTAAAGGTGAGCTAAATTCTGTCTGCGAATCCTGATATGGCACACGCCAGTCCTGAATCAAACGAGAAGCCACTAGTATCCATCTACTGAAACCTCAAGAACACCACCGGCACTAACCCATTCTTTCCAACTCCAACAAGCCACAAGGGAACGCTGACTAACCTCGACTGCTCCAAAGACTGATTATCTTCGGCCTCGCGTGCGTATCCATAAGAACCGACCACTCCCGAACCGTCCAGGAGGTCGAATGAGGGAAACGATGAATCTGTCGCATGCCCGTCTTCGAAACGCAACGAGTATCACAGTTCAGCAAGACACAGTTTTTCAGCTCTCACTACCAGAACTTCTAAGACTGATAAGTAAATCGTAAATGCGGTCATAAACTGAACGAACATCACGTTCTCTACAGGACTTAGCTCATGATCGTTGAAAACCTTAGCGTGAAATCCTGTGCTGTACTCACCTGGAAGCAAAACCGCTGTGGCCTCCGGTGCTGAAGCGATGCTACAGAACAGAATAATGTGGACAATGAGTGCGAGTACAGGGTCAAGCTTAAGCGACACAAACCTCTATCAGAATCAGTTGAACAGTGGGATGCACATTGTGATATCATCGTACAATAAGCAGACACTATTTAATCCTACATTCTATATTCACGGTCAACGACAGAAGGTCGATGCACGCGAGCACCAGAACCGCATACAATCATCGACCCAATTAAGATAGCGATCAAACCAATTGTTGTTTGTGCACAAAGCCAATATACTCAGGTAGGCACATACTTGTTGTTTGGTCGATCCAGCAACGTGAAATCAATGGATGCATAACCATCTTGTGACATAAACTCACTCTCGATCTCCATGACCTTCACAGAGGCTCTCCAGCCTATTCCTGCAGGAAAAATTCCCCGTCCTCCAGGTCCAGTCAAAACTCCAGCACAACCTCGCTCGCCATTCCTTACAGCCTATACCCACTAGTACACGCCGCTATCACGGATTCTGTTCTGCCCATGGATGCATCTTACCTCTACAGCCGAAGGTGGGAAATGCCACTGTTCACAAGCATACACCGGAAACGTTGAAAACGGCATCTCCAGGAAATACTACGTGATGCTCCGAGTTCGTCAAAAAGGGATGGAATTCAGCTCTTGCCTCCTCACTACGCCAATACTTCCCCTCTGTCCAGAACCGCAAGTCCTCAAAGAACCCCTACTCCTAATTCAACACTCTTCCAGGTCAACCTCCACCACCGAAAAACCTACCACTACAAAATGTCTCAGAACCAAAAGCTGAAACACATCAAAATGCAATATTCCCACGGTCGCCACCTATACTACTCCGCAATCAAGAACCCGGACCGCCACAAGTTGCCCGAACAAGCACAAGAAGCAATACACACCTTTATAACCGCACCGAGCCAATCTCCCACACTCAGCCTCGTGACCTAGCGATAAATAGCGCAACATACACACTCCAAAACACAAGATTGCGTGGAGGCTCCACCACCACGTATCACTAAGTCTCCCCCGGAGTAACCACGAATAATCCTTCCTCGAAACCCTAAAGATGGCCACCACCCCCGAAATCACTCCCCACTCAAATCCAAATCTCCTCCATCGTCCTCCTCCTCCTCCTCTTCTTAAACCTAACTCGCCTTGTCCACTCCAACACTTCACCTCTTCACCAACACAACACCACGACACGACCACACACTCCACGAAACCCCATCCGACCCACCCCCCGCGCTCGTTTCAAACCCTCACCACGCTTTCGTTCCCAAGCAAGCAAGCTTCGTTCAAAACCTCGCCGCGCCTCCCAATGCTTCCCAATCGGCTTCTCGAAATCACCAGACCATCGCAAGCAGACAGGCAGACAGGCAAGCAGGCTGGCTGGCTGACTTCCCTTGCCACCGCCCCTCTCTCCCTGCTTTCTCCACCCAAAACGGTCCCGTCAAAACGCCCCGATCACACGTTCCCCAGCGCCGCGCGGTCCTGCCACCATCTCGGTCGCGCGCGCGCACCCGTTCCAGTGCCCCCCTGTCCTCGCGGCGGCGACGATTCCTTTCCCTCAGCAGCAGAGCGCAGGCGACGACGGTGACGATCCCGCCATAGCCACGAGGCGAAGAAGCAACGACGTGAGGCAACTAGCGGCACACAATCCCGTCGTCCGTCGTCTTCGTCGCCTCCATTCTTACGAGGGAAGTTACTAGTAGGTTACCATTCACTACTGACCAGCCAGCCCCAACAACTGAACTGAACCCACCAACAACGCCGCGGAGGGTACACCATTGGACTAGGGCAGGAAATTATCAATTCCAAGGCCGGGCGGGCCGGGGGTCCGTTTCATTCATTCGCCTTTTCCATTATATCTCCGCGGTTGCCTGGCAGAGCCTCATCATAGAGCACACTCGGGGGTCATGGCCACGTCACCTGGGGCTTGCCATGTCAGCACGGAGCCTGGGCCATGTCAGCACTGGCGCGGGCCAGCAGTCCACGAGGTCTTGTCTCTCTCTCTTGCTCTGGGGTTTTGACTTGCGGAGGGCATGGCAGGAAAGAGGAGCTGGCCTTGATTTGGGGTTTTAGGTTTTGCAGGCTTGGGAAGTTTGTATTTAATAATAATTTTACATGGGCCCTTTTGGATTGATTGACCTAAAAGGGGGGCTCTTTCATATTGAAAAGAAACTGAAATGAATTGTTTGGTGTAGGAAGTCCGGATGCTATATCTACTATTCATCATTCTATTGTTGCTTCCATAAATAATGAGTACTTGGTTTTGGGGATGGAGCATTTTATTGTAAACATAGGCATAGGAAGGGAAGTTGCACCTTTTTTATATTCTTAGGGATATGGATGCGGGCTTATTGAATGGGATGACACTTAATTTCTAGATGCCCAAAGGTCTTTCTTTTTATGAGTACTCAAATCTAAACAAAAGGACTAAATTTTAATGAGTTTGATTGATTTCATTCATGAAAATTGTAGTAATTCAAATTCAAACCAAGGTAAAAATGACCACAATCATCAAAATAAGAAATTTAGCACAGTTGCAAGCTTTGTTTCATAAGTGGATATTTTTCTCTTGTTAGTGAATGAAAATGATGAATTGGTGGAAAAAAAGGAATTTGCATATGTATATCCATAAATATATATACACATACACACACACATTATATATATATATATATATATATATAATGTATGTGTGTATGTATAGGACTACCTATGTAAATTCTATAAGATTTCAAAGTAGAAATGTTTAGATCCCAATGAAACCAACTTTTAACTTGCATCTTACATCATTCAACACCACTCATTACTTCTAAAAAGGCAATAAACAAAAAATAATGGCATATGTTGGAGCCTTTTAATTATGGTCAAATTTATTACAAATTGTCTCAAAGTAGTTGGAGGCAATTCATATTAGCAGTTCAAATTGGTACACTAGTTAGTTTTATGGTACGGTAGCTGCCAACTATTTAGTTCTCTCCAATATGGTCTTAATGATAAACAAATCTACTCAATAACCACTCTTATATGTCTTTATTATACTCCATACATATAGGAAAAGAAAACACAACAACATCATTTATAAATTAAATGATTATAACATTTGATCATGCAAGAATTCAAATTGTAAACTTGATTTGAAGTCTTTCACACTACAAGAAAATGGGGGTATAAATGAATTGTTCACAATGACAATGACTGTACCAACAACAATGACTACAAAATAGTCATTTTGTAGTCATTGTTGTTGGTACAGTCATTGTGGACAAGTCATTTATACCCCCATTTTCTTGTAGTGTCAATCCTATCTTTACTTGTCAAATTGAAAATTGAGGTCATGGAAAAATATGAAATTAAAAGACATAACATGCATAACCATGATATATTAATGTCTCCTTTAACCCTTGAAAGCCTAAGGCCTTTTATGGTTTAACAATATCATTATTTTTAAAGTGGTATAGATCTAAATGTCACTAAAGCATTAGAAGACATTTGAAGGCAATAGGAGACCATGAGTTCTTTTGAGCTTCCAAACTATATAAAAACATGCCACATCACTAGTCTAATATAGTTAAAAGACTATCACGTTAGAAAATAGTATTTTTTAATTTTTTAGTATTTTTAATTTTAAAAAATAGTTTTTAAATTCAATATTCAGTTTCATTCAACTTTATGAAATTTTTTAATTTTTTTTTCAAAAATTCAAAAATTCAACCATTATGGTCTGATTAACTATTTCAAGACATCACAAGGAACAAGTAGGGGAACTACTTTGAAATGGCCCTCCCTTGACCTCAAATGTCCTTTAATATATGAAAACCTCAATAAAAGAATCTTATAGTGTATATGTTGTAGATGGTGAAATCAAAATTGGAATTATTTGGCCGTATACTTAGCTTGCAAGATTGTAATGTTTTAGGGTTGAAAAAGGATGCTAAAATTTTCCTAGAAACACATTTGGAGGTTAAATTTGATTTCTAAACCTACTCAAAATGAAAATAACTTAAATTATAAAATACTTCAAAACCAACCAACCAACACATTGGTAGAAGAAAATATCATTCAATTGATTCATTATGTTTGGAAAATGGATTTGAAATTGGTCAAAAAATAGTTGCAAAAAGTACATCTATGGTTGAACCTCCTATTAAAATGCTTCTTAGTCACTCATAATTTTTTGGATTGATATGAAATTTTAATAACAAAAACTAAACTAGTATGTACAAATTTTCTAAAAAAATTTATTAGAAATTAGAAATGTACATTGAATGAAGAAGAAATAAGCCGCTAAAGTTCACATGAATTATAAAAAAAACTAGGTTTTGAGCTTCACATTGCTCCCAATTATTCAAAACAACTTTGAATGAGATGAAAATTTTACAACAATAACTAGATTTCAAAAGGAACATAATACAATAAATTTTTGTTAAAAACAAACATTGCATGAAGGGGATATAGGCTCCAAAAGTTGTAGCCCGGAGAGATAACTTAGAGTAACTTTTAGACACCACGTGTGAGAATATTTTGGACCCTCTATTTTATGTCCTAAAATTTAAAGAAAAAGAAAAGAAAAAAATATGAGAATATTCTCCTACTTTGAAAGTTTATAACTTGAATTATTGATATTTTTATTTGTTGATTATAATTAGTTACAAATTTTTTAAGTAAAAAAATACACTGTAGAGCTGAAAATAATTTTCACACCCCTATTTTATATAAGAAAAAATTGTCTAAAAAATGAACAAAAAATTGTCAAAAATAGTTTTTCATTGAAAGTTTATTTTTCTTGAATATTGATGCCATATTCATTTAAATGCATTCTCTATAAATATTTGAGTTGAAAAACATGGCAGTTTAGTTCATTTTTCAACCTACTCTAATAATCATTTCATATGTTATTTGAATTCAAATTTTTTGGCAATAGAAGCCTATAGTAATTGTTAAGCACATCTCAAAATTTTAGGTCAAAATCATAGTTTATAAAAAAGTATATAGGGGGGCGAAAAATCACTTTAACACACGTAGTTTGTTTTTATACACTAAGTTATCTCCCCGGGAGTTGTAGTCATCAAGTGTAATTTGGTAAACTGTCATATTAAACCTATGAATGTCATTTGACTTTCCAAAAATGAATGCATCTTAATTTGATTGATTTGAAAAAATTTCCAGACAAACTAAAAGAATCAGTGCAAATTTTTTCAACAAGTTTCATTGAATTTGGGCATCAAATGCAAACGTTATAGCTCTTCAAATTGGACTTCTAGATTGTGAAGACACTTTTGGAGTTTTGGGGTCTTGGGGCATTTAGGGTGTAAACTTATTCTACAATTTTTTAAAATGAGTTTTCAATTTGATTTTTGTACAAAGGTCTAGTGTGCTTGAGGCTCACCTCTCAAATCCTATTACCTAAAAAATCAAGATTTGCAATAGACGATGTTACACAAAATAAAAATTAAATAGAAAAAATGTAAACAATTTTTATCAAAATCAAATATTTAACGCTTTAAAATAAACTTCCAAGGATATCCAACTTTTAAAATACCCAAAATAGCACTTTGGTGTGATTTTATTCAACTCCAAAATTTATCCAACATTCATATATGATGTCTTGGGCATTTAGGAATTGAATTCACATTACTCTCGAAGGGATTAGCATTAATCCTTTTTTCTTTTATTGTGGTTTATTCTTAGTTATTTTCTTTCTATATAGAGGATAATTTAGGATTGACAATACTAATTTTCTCTTGAAAATATGTAAGTTTTTTTTAGTCTATATCCAAGTAAAAATTGAAAGTCTATCTTATAATTTACTTTCAAATTTTTTGGCCATTTAGTTACTTATGAGATTCTTTGATCCAAAAACCTTGACTACACTATTCAACATGTTCACTTTTCAAATTTAGAAATTTGAGTTTGAATTTTGTACACTATATAGTTTTTCATCTTCACCTTTGTAGTCACCCATTGACTTTGTGGGTTTTCCAATTTTTTCTTGGGACATTTTTTTATAGAGCTCTTAACTTTCTTTATTTTCTTATCAAGCTTTCTTTTGTACAATTTCAATGAGTATTGAATTGTTTCAAATTTTTGTAGTTTGGAAGCAAAAGATGACTAGTCTTGATATCTAAGAACTTTTCTTACTTCTAAGCCACCCTTAATTATTTGTTCAACCATATCTATTCTATTCAAAATTTTAGGCTTGTTTGTATTTGGGCAGTAAAATTTCCTTGACCATTTTGGAAATTTTTATGGGCAATATTGAAGGCTAACCATTGAAAGTTTTTATTTTTCACCAAGAATGGTATATATTTGATTTTAAAAAGGTTTTCAAAGGCATATATGTATCATTAATGAAAGAAAAAAGCTTGTCAATTTTATTTGGTTTCTTGCTTGGAACAAAGCTTGCTAATTTTATTTCATTTTGAGATCTCAAAAACTGTACTTATCCATTTGTTTTGAAAATGGTCCCCATGTAAAGTGTAAAGCATTTTCTTAATTTTCATTGTTGGAATTTAAACATGCAAGTATTGGTTTGGAGTTATTTGCAATTGGCTTATGAAATTTGTTGAAATTGCATTTCAACAATTGCAAGGTGGATTGTAGAATGAGTTTGATAGCTCTTTGTTTGAACATAAGGTTTTTGAAAGTGCATTTTAGTGTGTTAATACCAAATTCCTAGGAATCATGTCACCTCCAATTCCAAAAAATTCTAATGTGCCAATTTCTCAAATTTTGTAGAGAGAGGCAATATACTAAAAATGGAATACATACATTTTTCTTGTTATAATCTCACAATTCCAATCCAACTTAATACTCAAAATTCCTAGAATACTAGTAAGCAAGCTCTTCAAACATCTATACAAATCATGTTTTAGGGAAAAAAATAATTTGCTTCATTGGAGATAACTATAAGCTTACTTTTTTTCCACACAAAAAAACACTTAAAAGGCCTAGGCACTTTGGAGTTCATTCCTAAATTCTTCAGGCCTTTATTCCCTTAAAAATTGCTCAAAATTGCCATTTCTATTGCAAAGAGGAAACAACATTTTCATTGAAAATTGATTTTTTGCATATCAAATCTTGGAATCTTTTACTAGACTAGTGTACAAATATTTTAATTTAGAGAATTTTCAAAATCTTTACCCACGTAGATTGCAAAGTATTTGCATTTATAGTGAAGAAAACAAGTTCTTTTGTACCTTACTTGATTAGATTTTCTGGCTTTGAATCTTCTTACTTAAAACTTATGCACTACTAATTTTGAATTTCTAATTTCTTATGTTGAAGAATTGAATTGAAATTCTTGAAAAGAAATTTAAAAATACATACTTAATTTTGACTAATTAAAAATTGTTAAGCAAAAGTAGATTTATAATTCAAGATAATACTAAACTGTTAATACATCCATAGTAACACTCTTCTACATAATTTCTTGTTCTAGAACAAACTTTGCTTCACTTAAGGTGTCAACACCTAAAACCATCCTTGCATCCCTTAGTGCACTAAGTATTAAAAGTACTTTAATTTAAGAATAGCAGGAGCAACCCATTTCTAACTAAATAAGCCATTGAATATACTTGAAGTATATATATATATATATATATATATATATATATATATATATATATATATATATATATATATATATATATATATATATATATATATATATATATATATATATATATATATATATATATATATATATATATATATATCAAGGAATTAAATTTCGCCACATGTAAAAATAAACTTGGAAAGGATTCCATATTTTTTTAAATTTTATTTTCCAAAACAAAATTATCATGAATTTTCTAAGTGGAATTATGTTCATCCCATATTAATCACATAAATAATCTTATTTCCAACCAAGGACTAATTGTAAAATTTAGAGTGCTTCAAAATTGTAATAGAAAAACTATAGCACCAATTAAAAGTATTCATTGCCATGTCCTGCCTTACTAAGCCTAATTACTCGTCTCAATTATGATGCGTCAAAATTGATTAGAAATAAACCACTGTACTTTGCTAAAATGGTGTATGTGATTCAAAATGATTTGCCTTCACTAAACTATCATTAAAAATGTCATTTGATACTTGGGGTATAATCAAGTGGATCATGCTCGAATCATTATTGAAGAGATTTGTTCATGGTTAAGACCAAGTGGTTGCCTTGATGTCACTAACGTCAGTAAGCCAATATGGACTACCTCCAATTACTTCAGCACTCAAGATTGTACTCCATATTAGATTTTGGCACAATTTGAGAGTTCTAACTTGTCCTTTTTTTGGCTTTTTACAAGCAATTAGTGACACTAATTGACGTCAGTAGTAGGCAAGCTAGGGTGGATTTACAATGGTCTATACATAACCCCCAAAAGACTTTAATTCTATAAATTCATGATGTTCATTTGTTAACTAGAACAAAAATCCATGACTAAAGATACCTTGCATCTATGCTCAAGTTTTTATTTTGATGATTTTAACTATTTCATCTCAATCCAACCTTCACTTGATGTCGAATTCAAGTAATATCCTACAATACAAGCAATAGAAGAAAGTGAACAGTATGTAAAATTCACTTTGCAATTCTCGAATTCTTTATCATGTAAACCATTGCTAGCATATCATTCATTTACTTCGCGGTTGGGTTCTACTTTGCAATCAAGTGCTTGATTACACAATTTTGCTTACATATTCGAACACTAAGGTAGGTACACCCAAAATGGCACCTGAACTTAAAGTGCCCTGTACAACATGCATACATTTTCAAAATCAATCATGTACCCAAACTGTAGATGGTGTTTTCAGAAACACACTTTGACTCTTAATAACTTTTGCATAGGGTATCCAAATCCATTGTTCTTTGGTGCGTTGGAACATGCTTTCACTCACCAACAAGACTCTAAAAAAATCTGAACAACATAATAACAAGAACTAGGCACAATATGAAAAATTGACGCTTTTGGGTCTACCTTCCTTACAATTTTTTCATCAAACATTCAATTTTCATCCCAAGTGTTTCATCTTGTCATGTTTGATTTCTTGGCAATAGTTTACATAAACAATCGTTGGAAGGAATTACATGAAAAAATGCACCTCCTCGTTGGGCTTTGCACTCCTCATTGGCACCTTTTTTTTCCTGCAACCTCCTCGGGCATTGCCCAATACGAGCAGCCGTGTACTGAAGTGTGGCACACCCTCCAATAAATGGACAAATAAGTGACGGCCCCATGCACTTGGTAGTGTATCGCTCACGATTACCTGCAACCTGGTGCTCGAACTTGATGCAGAACTCGAACTCCAAGAGCAAGCGAGAGCTGCACAGACAGAGCCTCTGGCAGCAGAACTTCTTGTTGAACCAAGTCCCATGTTGCAACGCTATGAGAGGCATTGGAGTGATTAGACAGGTACGGTAAAATTACAGCAGCACTATGTTTTGAAGTTCTCAAAGCTTCCAAAACAATGAGTTTGAAGTTCTGAAACCTCTGAAAATTAGCTCTAAGTTATGACATCTAGCTTTGAAGTGCTTCGAGCTCCAAAAGCTACCACCACGATGTGTTTGAAGTCCTCAAAACTCCGGAAACTAGCACCATTACCTGTTGGAAGTTCTCAAAGCTCTAAAAACTGAAGACCCTCTACGTTTTTGATGATCGCAGAGTTGGAAAACCTGGCACCACTGCGTATTTGAAGTTCTCAAAGTTCCAAAAACTAGCACCATAACTTAGTAAATGTATGAATCTCTAAAAACTAGCTGTAAGTTATGACGTCGATCTTTGAAGTTCTCCGAGCTTCAAAAACTACCATCACGATGTGTCTGAAGTCCTCAAAGCTCCAAAAACTAGCACCACTACCTGTTGGAAGTTCTCGAAGCTCGAAAAACTGAAGACCCACTACGTTAATTTTTGATGTTCGCAACGCTGGAAAACCTAGCACCACTGTATTTGAAGTTCGTTTGAGGCTTTGAAACCTCTAAGAACTAGCTCTGAGTTATGAAGTCTTTGAAATTCTCCGAGCTCCAACAATTACCTTCACAATGTGTTTGAAGTCCTCAAAGCTCCGAAACCTAGCACCGCTACCTGTTGGAAGCTCTCAAAGCTCTAAGAACTGAAGACCCATTACGTTTTTGCTGTTCGCAAAGCTGGAAAACCTAGCAGCACTACGTATCTGAAGTTCTCAAAGCTCCAAAAACTAGTACCACAGAAAATGTTTGAAGTTCTCAAACCTCTAAGAACTAGCACCCCTACGTATTTGAAGTTCTCAAAGCTTCGATCAGAAACTATAGCACCACTACGATATGTATTTGAAGTTCTCAAGAAGCACCAGTCTCTTCAACTTGCACCATTCTCAGTTTCTAAACCAAAACTTGCTGTGCTATGACCTACAGACAGACCCTGAACTCGATCAACACCACGACGCCGAAATTCCGCTGGAAAACCGCAGCAGCTTTCCAATTTCCAGGCCCAGGCACCCCGCGATCTCCTCACCGAACTCCTCATGTTCTACAAACTCTGGACGCCCCTTCTCAAACTCTCCCGCACCACTTGTCTCAAAGAATCTCTCATCGCCGTGATCGTTTTCTTCTTCACATTCGAATACATCCCTTGAATGTGTCTTTGCCATCACTTATTCCACCACCGACATCCCCACGTTCTTGTTGAGGGAATGTTGTATGTGAGTTGAGCGATTGCGATTGCGATGAGGAGTGTTGTGACTCTAACTTGGTTGGTGAAGATTTGTGCCCCTTGAGGTGTGTTGTTTGTGTTGATGGTGGTTGTGTTGGTTGGAAAAAAGTAATGCGCGGTGGATGTGAGACTCCCTAGCTTGAGTGATGAAATTTGTCAGGAACGGGGAGTGGTGTGTGCGTTAGCTGGGGTGCAGCGCTTGAGCTTCACGAGTTCGTGGTGTGCGTGGTACGCGTTGACAGTGGTGCATTTCTGGGGCTCAGGCTTTTAATTTTGAATATCGAAAGGTGATGGCGATGGTGCGGGTGCAATTTGCGTGTTTGCGGGGTTCGTGTTGCCGGGTTTGTTCGAGGGTTTGTTCGCGAGTTGTTGTAGGCCGGGGGAAACATCAACTGTTGCGCATTCGAGGTAACTACAGTAAGAGGGACGGTACGCAGACACGGTGGTGTTAGTAGAACCAGAATCAAAACTATTCGTCTTCGTCGTCGTCTTCTTCTTCTTCTTCTTCGGTCTGAATCAGGAGGCTTACTTAGAGTGTGTCGGTTCCATGAGAGGGAGACTTTACATTCCTGCAAACACCTTGGGGTTCAACTGCAGATTCAAGAAAGACGTCGGGTATCAATGATGCTCTGATTTTTGACATCTTTCTTAGGTACCCTCCTCTCACACTTCCAGTTTCCAGTCTAATGAAAGTGTTGGTATTCAACGGACTATTGTAGGCAAAATGGAGGTACTGCCAACGAGAGAGCAGCTGCTGAGAAGACGATGGGCAACATGTACTGCTTTAGAATGTTATAACATCTGACTGAGTCCATTCATGAACGTGTTCATCACTTTGTGTAACGTGGTAGAGCCTAGAGACCGTTCTAATACTGCGTAGTAGATTACGGTGAGTCAGAGAATTACAGTACATCGATAAATTCTTTGTATAAAAGACGATTTGGTTACTCTCTGGAAAGTGACTTACATGTTACAACTTACAAGGCTTCTCCACAACTTTGCAAAACTGAACCTGCAGTTATTCAGAAAAAACTGCTTATATAATTTACTCAGACTGCAAGCACACGAAAAGGGGCATGAATATAACAGTTCGCTGAAAACGGAGACGGTAGACGTTTATGGGCCAACTAAACATTAAAATGTCGGCTAATTTAAGGAAGATAAACATTTAGCAGTAATCAATTAAATTGCCTTCTTCTTTGTCAGATATGTGGAGATGAAGGGAGGGGAAAAAACGGTGAAAAAATGAACGAAAAGCTACACATGCTGAGGAATAGACAAAAGCTTACCAGCTGCTTGCTCGTATATGCTTATGTAAAGCAAAGATTTCTGGAAGCGGTCTGAGATTGAAATTTCAGAGCATCCATCTCAAACTTGCTGTCATCATAATTAGAACGCTAGTACTTGAACATTGTGGAATCTGGTTAGTTTGATAATCCCTACAGTCCGGAACAAAGTGGTTAATTCATTGTGGAGGAATTAAACATTCGCTATGATCACCTTTGATTGTCGACTCACAATTACTTCAACTAAGATTAACAAGCAAGTTTGAAGGTTAATTAACGCGATCTGCTCCACGCCAACATGAATTGCTCGCTGTCGTTGTATGGAAAGTTTCTAATTGACTAACTACAGCAGTGTTTGTTTTAATTTACAGAGAATGATGTTTGTCACTTCAGCTACGTCATTCCCGAATCTGCTGTTTCCAGTCAAGGATTGCAGAGAAGCACATGTAACCAGTAGTGCAGCCACAGAAAGCTACATACCTGCAGACCATCGACCTCATCGAATTAGGGTTTAAATCTACGCGAACGACTATAACCAAGGTCAATATCCTCCACTGATAATTTATCTACACTCACATATGTCTAATCTACTGGCAACACATTGATTCAGGTTGAGCATGCACCAGTTCATCTATTAAATCTTACATTGACCACTAAGAGTCCAGAGATTGAGGAGGCCCAAACAACACATCCTTCCATAGAAAACGGACCCATGAAGGACTCCCCCAAGAATTAGTACCAACCCTAAACCCTCTCCAATTTCTTCATCCCAGGTGCATAAAATTCATGGCTACTAAGAGAATTTGTTGCTAACAATCCCAAACTAAAGCTACAGCACAACCACACAAATTCCAAAGCAAATTCAACACCCACAGTCGCAAACAGAGCGAAGAAAACGTTCTACAAAATCCCCTAAACCCTAAACCTGTAACCAGTAATCTGTAAAGGCGTACCAATAAGATCTGCCAAAGCGCAAGAAAGGTTGGTTGGTCCTCGAAGAAACCTAAGCTTAAACAAGTTACCACCCGTCCAGCATTGAGATAGTGGCTTTATGAACTAATGTCACTTTGGACCAGACTTCGGTAGGTCCGGACCCCATATCAGGACGTCGACGTGGACGCATCTTAAAGCAGAGAATGCTCTTGCTACTGTAGAGGTCGACGTCGGCGCCCGACGTTCCCCTTCTTTTTTCTCCCCGAATTCTCAAGCTCTCCTTGCCCACCCATTTCCTTGGAATTCTCACCGTTTCCTCAGATTTCTTGGGTTCGTTCCCACATGCCGGTGCTCGATTTTGTGAATTTGTGTAAGAGCATTCTGGGTTTAGCAGAATGTGGAGTTTGTGTTTGATGTTAAGGGGAGTTACTGGGAGTTCTTTCTCGGGATTGTATGAATTCCATGTTTTTGGAGTAAGCTTGTTTCGAAGTGATTAGCAGTGTTTTGAAAGATTACATTTGAACCCTTGTTTTAGTTCTTCTATTTCTCTAGCGACTAATGAATCCTGGTCTATCGTCGTCTGTCAATATGGGCAATTAAGTCATTCTTAGTCTTACATGTGATTCTGGGTTTTTACAGGACTCGTTGCTGTGAGTGTGTGGCGATGGCAAACGAGCTGGATGATGTTGAGGATATAACTGTTGTCGTAAGATGTTTCACAAGCTTATTCTAAGGATTCATGGTTTTGAAATGAGATCTTGTTGTGAAAGATTAATGATTCAGATAGGACTAATTTGTACATCGGAATGAATGAAGAATGTTTCAAGTGTTGATCACATGTCTAATAAAATTAGAGATGAGTCTTCCTAATGACCTATTCAAACTTCTAATAAGTATGTAAGGTTCAATTTGGGTTTAGGGGAGTGGACTTTGATTCCTCTCCAATGAAGATTTGGGGGTTTCATGTTGGAATTTGTGTGGTAGTGCGACTGTTTTGAATTATTTTTTTGGATCTTGTGGTGTGCAGAGTTTAGATGGCGAGGAAGGAGAGGCTCGTCTTCCTCCTCCCGTGGACGAAGCCACTACGTTTCTGAGGAAAGGGAACCGTGATTTCCGGAACTCAAGGTTCAAAGAGGTTAGTGGATTTGTGTATGCACTACGAAATTGCAACGACGGACATGATTTTTAAAATAGTATGTGGGAGAGTGAGGTTGGTACTAAATTTTTGATAAGTGTGGCTTGATTGCTATTGCTGGACGTAATGTCAGTTTAACTTACAAGCATTATATGATCCTTTCAAATTTTGTTTCGCTTATCTAATGGGCGAACTCCTTTTGTACGATCTTGAAGATCACGTGTTTGCCCTACCCTTAAATTTCACCTATGTAGTAGAAAGAAGGTCTTGAGGCACCAAGGGTTATAGTACCAGAGCTTGGTGCTTCAATACCTCCTTTTTACAAGTGATTTTAGCCATTGATTGTAAGGACGTAAGAAAATTGTAACAGTGAAAGTTTTGGATTTCAAAATTACAATATTGCAATTTGACTGAGGATATGTTCCTGCATTTGAATCTCATTGATTGCAGTTCTTTTAAATTAGATTCTTTAGTGGGTTGTAAGTTCAGCTAGCATTATGGTTTCTAATACTCCTCTCAGCTTTTAAGATTCTGCCACATTAGCTTCAAAATCCTGCATTGGCATTATGGTTTTGCATTACAATTTCAATGAATTTGGGGTGTCATGCTCATAGTGGAAGATGTAATTTTTTATCACCCTGTCTGGTTGCAGGCCATTTCGTGTTACTCGAAAGCTCTTCTGGGAAGCTCTGTAGACCATGGCTTGTTGTATAGTAACCGCTGCGTTGCTTACTGCAGGTACGTTCTCCCTCTTACCGTGTTCAACATCTGTTTCTTTCAATTGCATACATGTTATCTACGCAATTAGACATTTTAAAACCTAGATCAAAACAGTCCAAAATTTCAGATTCCAGATTATCCAATTTTAAATAATGTACTATTGGGGGGAAAGTTTTGAACTTCTTGGAATCAATTTCCGTCTATTTGTTGACCGTATATTCAAAAATCTCAATTTTATCCAATCATGTCAAAATCCAACTCTTAAAAATACAATATGTATTTATTATGACTATTCGAAGTCCAATGCATACATATTGATGTGAGAAAGATTTAAAACGCTTTTGCAACTTGGATCATTCTTTCTTCTTATTTTATCTCACACTTCCTGTTTTTGAGCAAACATCACCAATATCATGAGTCACATGTTGTAATACATCTAAATTTTGTTTGCAGACCGAGGGCTAGTATTTTTCATTGTTTCAGAACCATTAAACGGTTCTCAGATTAAAAGAGTTGCTGTTGGTTTCAGTTGATACCCACTCGTGGTATCCTGCTTTCATGCAGGTTGAGTAAATTAATACGATCGATTCCAGCACGAGTTTCAGAAGAGTCTGCTATTCTGGAGTTGGATCCTATGTCACTGGGGCAGGTAGTGCTATGTACATTTACGTGTAGTATTCTGGAATTACCGAAATTTTTCTTTGTACTTGTAGTGGCTACTCTAATGTCTCACGTCCTGCTTCAGAAGAGTAACTCTGTATATGGAAGAAGGGAAGAGTCATGTTGAAGGGACGTTTTGGATTTTTCTCATTTCGTTTCAGTTAGCATTGAGGGATGCAGAGAAGGTGGTGAAGCTTCGGAGTAACCATCCCAAGGCATATGTGCGCAAGGCTACTGCTCAAACCTTGGTACTACTTCTCATTCAACCTTTTTACATTACTCTAGAGTGAATTATTTGTTCCAGACGGTATTCCAGATGGACTTTGTTTTTTTGAAAGCTCAATCTATTTAAAGGCAGGGCCACACAAAGCTGGAAAATTGACTATTTCTGTAAAAGTGGGTAAACTTTAGAAGTCTGGATATATTTGTTTTCACAAAGTATTAGCTTAAATTTATCTTAAGGTCTTCGAACTGGGCAGTAAGTCAGTTTGCGCCATGCCAATCTTTGGACTGTCATTTGGCGCAGTAGTTCCCAACTTGAGTATCATGTCAGACAATTCAGAATCTTGCAAAGAGGCTGAAACACTCCCCAATTAGATTTTACATTAGATTGCGTGTGTAGCCCTGTTAGAAGACGTCTATAGTCTCTGAAAAGTTGAATATGCATGACGGGCTGTACACACAGGCAATGTGCCATGGCAATGACTTCAATGCGGGTTTCAGCCTGTTCTAGAAATTTTTCAATAGCATCACAAAGAAAACTTTCTTATAGTCAAGTGATCGTACAGAATCTCCGTAGGTATCTTAAGGAAGTCTCTACTGATCATTGTGATTTAAGGAGATCTCTCCAAGAAACATGAGGAAGACCTTGTATATGGTATTTAAAATTCCTGAATAGTCTAATAGTCTAATTTGTTTGAACCTTGTTCATTGTTTATTGATGACTATGTATGTGGTGGCGGTGTCTTTCAGCTAGAGCAATATGACGCCGCGATGGAAACCTACTTGTCTGGATTGGAAATCGATCCCACCAAGTAAGATCATCGTTTCAATTTTTATAACGTCAATGGCTTATTATGCTGCTTCTGTTCTTCAATATTATTGGCTCCATCAGTGAGGGATCCCTAGCACATATCCTCCTAGAGGTACTCTAGAAATGTAGCCACGATAAACCGTACTAATTGTAACGTCATTAAATTGATTTCTAATGTAAACCCTGCCAACTTTAATGTGGCTAAGTTTTGGGGGATGCATTTTCTACTGGTGGACTACCTTGTGTCTGTGCCAGACTCATCCCTTAAGTTTAAGCTCTTTCCTTTCTGTGAGGTATTTATCTTACGGAAATATCTGAAACCTATGAACGAGCACAATGAAGTCGAGAAAGGCCAATCCAAGTGTTCTGGCAATCATTCTGTGGCCGCCTCAGAAAACAACAGACTTGTTTGGATTTAAAATGACCAATTTGACTAGTCGTATCGTGGAAAATGTAATTCAGATGGAGTCCGATTTTGCATCACAAGAATCAGTGAAGATTGCCTGTTTTGGTCAAAAAATAAAGAATAATGTTGAACAAAAGACAGATCCCTCATGACCTACTCGAAAGTGCTAGGCCGAATTGGGCTGTCGGTGTTAATGTTCTGCTGTGTGCTTTGCAGTGAAGCCCTTCAAGATGGATTGCGCTCAGTGAAAACCTTAATAGAGGGTGCAGAGCATAGTGATAAGAAACGACGGAAGTTGGAGCGTTCAGATGATCTGGACTGCACCTTGTGCTTGAAATTGTTACATCAACCCATCACCACACCCTGTGGTCACTCATTCTGTCGTGGCTGTCTCCTTCAGGCCCTTGATCACGGTTAGACTTTTGTACCTCACTGGTATTTTAGTTTTGAGGATTTAGAAGTCGCTTTCTAAATTATAATGTTCAGAGGAGCTTACGAATTTTGAATTTTGACTCATTGTATTGCTAATTCTAGAGACCCCCGTTGAGCACCCTCTAAATTGGCAGGAATCCTTTACCCTTATTTCGCAATGTTGAGCTCAATTGAAACAAGAAAGAGCTCTCCTCAAGCTAATGAACCATTGCCTTCATGTGTGAGAGTATGTCACAGTCTTGATTTGCTTGATTTTCACAATTTTGACCTGATTTTATTCTTAAAACTCTTAATTGGCAATGTTCCCTAAAGTTAGCGCTACCACTCAAAAATGTTATGTGTTTTGTAAGAGGTATCAAGTTCGTGATTTTCTCATACTGGCTGAGTCTATTAGTTTTATCTGGTGGAATTTTTTTTAAGATAGAGTCTAACCACTCTGAGATTCCAGGTAACAAGTGCCCAATTTGCAGAACAGTGATTTTTGTGAGCCCCAAGACCTACCCAGTCAGGTATATTTTATTATTTAGTTTCTTCAATGGAATTTGTGAATCAAATTTTACTACTGGGTATAATTGTGTTTGATATTGCCACGAAATTTCTTGAGAAATTTGCTCAATTGAATATCAGAAACAAGAATATTTTTCTAATAACCGTTTTGGTATTCTATCCAGTGTAACACTAAATAACTTGATCCAACGCAACTTTCCCGAAGAGTTTGAAGAGAGGAAAGCTGAAATGGATGTTGTCACGCAAGCTGGCGGAGAGACCTTGCCTCTGTTTGTGATGGATGTGGTTCTGCCTATGGAGCACATGATTTTGAACATCTTCGAACCACGCTATAGACTTATGGTATGTTGGTGTTGTTTTTTTGGTTCGGACTCTCTCATGGGCTAAGCAATTACTCCACGTAACGTTTTGTCGTCCCATTACTTGGAGCAAACATTTTTTTAAGATCTTCTGGTGTCAGTGATTTGGGTATTCTTTTTGTTCAAGTGGATCATCTGATTTGTTTGGAGCCTCCCACTTATCGGCATCCTTCAATAAAACCCTCGCTATTGTAGCTGGTTATTTCAAATTATAGAATGAATTGACATGAAGTCAACTCCTAGAGAATTAAGAATCCCTTTCTGTATCTATGCATTTATTTGTATTCTCCTTGTGTCTACCATATATATAAGTGACTCATTGTGAGGACAAACAACAGGATGTGCCTTACACCTAAATTTATTGTTGAGATTGCAGATACGGCGTGTTGTTGAAGGTAATCATCGTATGGGAATGGTGAGTACACCCTATGTTACACTGATGCAGTGGAATAAGAATTTTATTTCCCTTTGATAAGCTAGAGCATCTGAAATGCTTTACGAGCAAGTATTTAATGACCGCAAGTCTATTTTTGGAGGCGCGAGACATGGTTGCACTGGGCTTCGTGAGCAATGTTGTTGACAAGTACATCTGGTTGCCAGGTGCGTATTGAGGAGTCAGGCTCTTTGGCGGAAGTTGCATGCGAAGTCGAAATTACTGAGTGAGTTAATATTTATTGTCGTTCATCGGTTGAATTAACGTCTTAAGGAGTAAGAGGCCCACATTGAGTCTCACGTTTATTCTAGGGAGAGTTGAGGGGGTCATTCGGGGTTTTCTTTTGTTCAATTTTACTTGTTAATACCAACCCGTGAAATTCATTGATTCTGGTGACTTAATTACATATTCTGGATGAACAGAGTGCTTTGGGGCAATGTTTTGTCCAGATAGCTTCTTGTTTATCCGAAGTAATACTTGAATCTCAAAAGATAAGATTCCTTTCTGACCATTTTGATGGAATTGAGGTAAATGACGTATTCCTACGAAGATATAAGCGAAAATGTGCAAGATTAAAAAAAGGATTCAGGCGTCTAGCCCTCTCGGGATAACCTGCTTCTTTCTCAGAGGTTTGAGCCTAATCTGTGCTCTACGCGCAGGTGTGAACCTCTTCTTGATGGGCGATTCCATATCGAGGTTGGTGCTTTTCCTTGATTGATAGTGGTTTGATTAGGAAGAAGTACCTAGAACAGGATTTTCAGACTGTTTCAGGAACTGTTGACAATACCACAACGGTAATCTTCTCCATAACTTATGGGAAGTTTTCTCAAACAGAAGCCTCCCTATGTTTTCCCAATGTTTTCTCAAACGGAGTTCTCTGTATGATTACTGAGACCATGAATCATGAGGAGTTTTTCTTTATAACATCTAAGAGTTCCTGAAATAGTCTCATTTTCTGAAACACTAAATACATTGTTCAAGGTTTTGTGCATTTTGGCTGGATCTTAAGGTGAAGTATAACTCTTGGATACTAGTGTTGACTGTATTGATTCATTAGAAATATCACTTGTTTAGCAACTGATGCGATTGGAATCTTTCTTTCAACCCAGGTAGTTGGGAGGCGGAGGTTTCGTATGACGGAGACATGGGAGCAAGACGGGTAAGCTCCAAGGATCTGCTTACAAGTGAACTATACAACAGTGATAGAGATCTCTGATCATAGGAAGTTAACTCATGCGTTAGAATGGTATCTACCGATCACTGAATTGATCGTCCTATGTGTAGTAAGAATTTCAAAGCTGAATTTTTCAAAAAAGTGCACATTAAGCGGGATATCCTCATGACGCAATTCTCGTACAAGATCTATCAATAATGATAACGGGATTGATGATCATTTCGTTAGCTTTAATTACCATGTTAGAATCGGAATGGGTGTAGCATTAAGGGTTGTATAGGTAGAATGGGATAGGAAGGCATAAAAAGTGCATGTGGTTTTGTGCGTTTTTACTAAATTCGGTGTACAAGCAGCAATTAGATGTTAAATACTCTTTTTGCTTCATGGTTGTTGTGTTCGTTAATTGAACAGGTACCGTGTGGCCAAGGTGGAATGGTTACATGATGTCGTCCCTGCAGACAATTCTCCCGAGAAAGAACAGGTATCTATCTCATGAATCCTTCTCAGTTTCTAATTTTCGTGTCAAATAATTTACTGAACTAGGTTCTGACGATTCCACCAAAATATCACTTGTAGAAACTTTCCCTCAAAAGCTGTTCTAGGTTCCTAGCCATGTTAAACCTTTTCAATCGTGTCGCCATCTGATACCATTTGTAATGTAAAACCTTGCCAATATTTGACATATATATGCACCTCTGAGGCTGAGTTCTTTGGATGATATTTCATTGTTTTGTTCGTTGATCTTTTTATCTGTTCCTTATATCTATTTCCAAGGCCTTGACTCTAACCAATTCATTCCTTGATATCAGCTTGACAGTAGTGTTCAGACCGCAGCCGACTTGGTAAACGGCTTCATCAGCCGTGCTCGGGAAATTGCTCGTTCAGGTAATTGACTGCGCAAAAGCTTATCTTTCATTAGGCCTCATATCACATGCCATTTATATTATATGACCTAGATAATGCTAAAGAGATAGGACACTGTAGGACATTAGTAGACACAAATGCTACTATTCTACTCAATTGAAAATGTCGAGATTTGTACTTTTGGGTTGATTTAAGGGTTTAGAGAATATGGAGATGAATTTTTAGTTAGATTTTTCTCTTTTGACAAAGCAAGGAGGCAGTGACCAATTTGCCTTGAACATTGGACTTGGTATTACGTCTAACTACTTGGCACTCTCAACTTTTAACTAATGAGACCTCATATAGCCCTTTATGACTCATTATAATGCAGAACCTGAACAAAAAAGAAAAAGCATCGGTGATGATCTTTCAATCCTTGCGTAGATTGATAACCATTTAAGGGTGTTTCCATTTGCAGATCGACGCTTATATGAGTTATTGAATCGCACTGAAGGAATGCCCAGTGTCACAGAACCGGAGCGGTTCAGCTTTTGGGTATGCTTCTTGCTCACATGTGGACCATGCGAAAGTACCTTTTTTCTGTAGTGAGCACATTGGCACGAAAGTGAGAACTTCACCTTTTAATCACAATTGCATAGATTGACCTACTTTATGCTGCTTAATCCGCCATGCTTTCTTAGGTACGATTTGGGCTTTGAGTGGCCATGAAAATCTTTAGCTATTGAAAAGCCAGTTTCAATGCCCACCGTTTTATCCAACAAACCTCTCTCAAACCTTCGACTGCACATGCAGGTTGCGCATCTCCTGCACCCATCAACTAGGGAGCGACTGCAATATCTGCGTTTGACCGACACTCAAGAGGTGATTTTCTCTGACGGTTAACTATGCCGCCATTTCCATATAATGAATCGTTAATTCTGAGTAAGAAGTCAGGGTCACACAGGGTCACACAACTGAATGGATAACCATTTCTATAAAATTGTGTGCAAAAATGTGTAGATGTGAAGTGTCTTTTATTACGTTTCATTTTTTTGCATCAAGGATAGCTTAAATTTTGAAATCTTTCTTGAGTTCTTCAAACTGGTTGTCAATTTCTCAAATCTTGGTCCATATCATTACTAGACAAGACCATTCGCTTCAACTGACTAGAGCTAGAAACTTTGCAATTTGACTCTGAACCATAAGCATATATAGACTAGCGAGTAACACCTGTCTCAACTACATTGTTCACCAAAGGCACCCGTACTTCGTGGGTTTGTCATGTTCTATCATGACAATCTTTGAAACAGGTGTTAAGGTAATCCAACAATCCATAACTGGCAAATCATACCAATGACAAACTAGAACATCGCAAAACACTGACCTTTGAATGTCAATTTTAGTTCCTCCACAATTTTAAACTTTGAACCCTTTTAACTTTTGCACTTAGTATCGGAACAATGCATTCTTTGATGCTTTGGAAACCTCTTTCATGTGCCAACTAAACCTCTTTTATGTGTATTTATATGAACTTGTTATATTTTTAGAACAGTTCATACTATTTTTATAAACTTGTTCATAATATAGTTAGTGCTGACCTTGTGCTCGTTGGATCTGGGGTGCAGCGACTGACTCGAGAGATTTCTTGGTTGCGATCCATGTCAGCGGATCACAATTGCCGCATCCAATGACTATCCGTTCGGAGATTCATCTCCCGCAACTTGTTGGCTGTTGGGTTGTATCTTTTCATTGCTTCTGTCATCTTTGTCTTTCGCTATTAATTGAGTGGCACCCCAGCCTTTTCAGAAACGAAGTCATTTGATTTTCAGGAAGATGATGAATCAGTTCTGAAATTGTATGTAAATACACTCAAGGATACTGTTGCAGTTCATAACATTATGCACTTGTTGTAGAGGGTTCCCATTTGATTTGGAAAGAGCTCAAGTATCAAAGAAAGAATGTTCTCCCAAAAGATGAAGTGGCCGCTAGCTTCCGTAGTTCACACAATAGATGATTCCTTATTTTGAGCCAGTATTTTTGGGACTTCAACTTTATTTGGGGACCCTTACATTGTCGTATAATGTTATGTGAACATCCTTGAGGTTGTCACATTCTTAATTGTTCTTTCTTTATGACTTAGAATCTTTGCTCTAAATTAATTTTTTGCATTTGTAATTGTTTTACCTATAATTCTTCAGAAAGCATCTTGTAGTCTATACTTGGATTGTATGCTTATGAGCTTAGATTTGCTTAAATAAACTCAAATGGATCAATAATTAGATACAAGTGTTTTTACCTTGAACCTTCAAGGCACTAGTTATGATTTTGAAGTTGGAATCTTATAAGGCACTAATAGCAAATAATTTTTTTTTATTGCTTGTAAATCGGCAAATGACATTGGTACATAGAACAAAAGAGTATATCTTACTATATGTTACATTCTTTGCTCTTTCTGCATTTCTAAATTTAACTCTCTAAGGACACTAGAGACTAGAATGGTTCATTGAGTGACTTCATTGTTGATTGCAAATTAAAAGAATGCAACTACTAATTCAATAATTGGAGAATTTTGAAGACTACCTTAGTCATGGGAGACCTGTGTTATTATAGGGTTAAGTAAAAAACATGTTTAGAATCCATCCCAAATTCAACTTTGGTCACTATTGCAAAGCGTATTGAGCAATGCTTGCCCAAGTCAAGAAACTTCCAAAAGATCTTAATTTTTCAAAGTCTTCCAACTGCTTTTTGTTGTACTACACTAAATAGGGGTTTTAAAAGGGACCCATACTAATTAATCCACACTTCACAATATATAAATATCTATCTTTGATATACATCAATAGTTATTGAAGTGTATATGTGTTATACATCATGATTCAAACATCTGTAATTTTTTAGAGTAAGTCCCCCTAATTTTTTGGTCCCCTTAAAATCCCTATTTAGTGTAGAAAACACTGGTCATCCGCTTTTCCTTCACTTATTTGTACTAAGAAAAATTGGTCTATTAGAATCTTCCAATATAAGGTTCGAATACATAAGTTGACACCTCCAAAGGAACTTCAAATGTTTTTGTTTTTTTAATGCGATGGCTCCTTCCATTTGTTAAAAAAGAAAAGGACTTCAAAGGGGCTGCAAATATAAACATCATTGATGCAATCCCTCTACATAGTCCCTCCAAGGTTCCCTCGATAGAGCCAACTTTGGAGAACCCATGTCAATGACATTTATTACAAAACCATGGTTGAGATTGAAAAAAATTGACTTTGATGATGCTTCATCTTGAAAACAAAGAATAAGGTAGAAGCACCCATTGTTTTCACTGTATTCATAGTTTGACATTAGAGTTTTCTACAAAGTGTCTTCACTAGTACCTTGAAACTTTAGTTGTGGTTAGTGGGCTTTGATTATTTTAGATTTTGGTGTGAGAATCAAGGCAAATTTACCAAGAGTGTAGATTTAGGTGCTCTACAAAGTCCTACTTTGAAATTCACAGAAATTAAATGCCTTATTCAAAAAATTTAATTTCTTTTTGAAAATTCATAATTTTCAATTGTCAATACTAAAAAAAATTATTTATAGGAAAAGGTGCCTCCAACTATGTTGAAATTGCTAACTTTGGCTGTAGTGGATGCTTCTACCTTAACAACTTGTGAAAAAATTGAACAAATATGTTAACCCCTGAAGGACTAAGGTCTTTTTTTGTGAAATAACATTTAAAACTACCATTTTTACAGCAAAGAGTAAAAAAAAATTTTAATTATTCTTTTTACACATCCAACCATAGTATTTCAGACCTGATTAGTATGAAAATGTGTGAAAAAAATTTCAAAGATTTTGACAACACAAATTACAAGATATTTGCATTTAAAGTGAAAAAAGAAAGTTTTTTAGTACATTGTAGGACTAGATTATTTGACTTTGAACCTTCTTAGCTTCAATTTTTTGCACTACATATTCTTGAGCTTTAAATATTTGTAGAAAAGAATTGACTTGAGAATCTTGGAAAAAAAGATTCTAATTCATTTTTATCCTTTAAAAAATCATTGGGTAGAAGTAGATACAAGATAGAAGGAAAATTTTAATTATTAATATCTCTAAGATAGAATTTAAATGCACTAATTCCAATGGTGAGATTGTTCTAGCAAGAAAAATAAACCACATATAACTTTTTTTCTTGAAAAATTGTAAAAATTGCATTTAGGAAGAAATTCTACAAGAAGATGATCAAATTGCCTAAAAAACAAGATTGTCTATAATTTTCTCATGACAAATCCAAATGGAATGAATCAAAGCTTTCAATGTAGAGAAAAATACAATCTATGAGAAGAAATTTTTATTTTTCTTAAAATTAAAATTAATTTTTTTTTAATTGCCCCCTCTCCCTTCTTTTGAGCTTATTTGAGTATAATTTTTGTTCCCAAGCATTGATTAGAAAGAAATTATATCCTTGCAAAGCTAATCAATTTTCCTACCTTTAAAAAAAATTCAAAATATCAAAACAAAAATTGAAACCAAAGGTACCTATCTCAAATTTCATTTGTTCCCCAAGGGATGATGGTCCTTTAGGGATCACTAGGAAATGAAGTATGCCTTAGTATGAATCATGGTTTTTTTTCTCATTATCTCGAAGTGCCAAAGAGGCAATACAAAATGTTATAGTGGTGCTTCAAATTCCAACATTCATCTACATATTGGATAGAAAATATCACATTTGTATATATCAAATGTCTATAATTATGTTTTTATCCACAATTTGGCAATTTCATCCAAGATTTTTTCATAATTTGAAGTTTTTTGACAATAAACCTTACAACTTTTTGCCAATTTGTAGCCAAATTCTTCTTCTTTAGTTCAATCTAGCACCAAAAAGGAAAAAAAATGTTTTGTTAGTACTTCTCTAATTAAATTAGAGTAGATTCTATTTCTCTTTTGAAAATCAAGCTAGATGTGGTTTTATGAATAAGTCTTCTTTTCGTACATCAAAATCAATTTGATGAATAAAGAAAGTGGAACTAGTCAATATGAGAACATATCCATTACTATATGTTTGGAACCCAAATTCAGTGTAGTAGAATATGTAACAAGTAGTTTTGTGAGCTGCTGATAAGTTACTGTACCTGTAGTAATTCATTCTTGCAACTTAACCCTTGAACGTCGGGCAGGTCTCCGTGGAAGCAGCTGTTGGGTCACCGCGGGGACATGGTCACAACTCGGAATAGCACTATGATGACAGAACAACCAAAAAAAGTATTCTCAGCTAATGCAAAAGTCAACAATACATGTTGCCCTCTAGAAAATTGTGGAGAGGGCAGCATAGCACCTAACACCGTGTGTGCTAATTTTGTTATCATCTTTTCAATATATTGTCTACCTAAAAAGAATAATGCATTTAATGCGACTTATTTTAACCTCGCATGAACTAGCATGATTGTACCTTCACTTTTTTCAAAAAATTTGATGGAAAAAGTTTCTTTTATGCTCAAAAATAGGTAGTTCAGATACCCAGCGGACGCAAAACGTCCGCCTCGACGTTCAAGGGTTAATTTATCCAAACACATAGAAGCAATTGTATTTTGCATCCCTGGGGTTTACTTAGATAGCACTAGGTATACCACAGATGACTACCAAATGTATGCAAAAATATGCTTGATGCTTTGTAGAACCATGATTGAATTGAAAAAACAATAGTTGCTAATATGAGCTACTCTATTGGAGACTTGGAGTCCTGTAACTTGATTAACCTTCTGAATTCAAATTCCTAAGGTGTACAATTGAGCAATTTGATCACCAGTATTGAAACTATCCACACTTCTATAGCAAACAATCATAATAGTAAGACAGAAGGCGAAGGGAACGAAGTGAAGAGCGTTAATCTCTGCCAGATTCATCCATCATGCCCACAAGAGAACTCATTTTGGAATTTTTGATAAAAGAATTTCCAAGAGGTGACAATTCTCACTTGTATCTATGCCCACCAGCAAACAATTAGTGTGCCAATTGACATATACAAGGTGTCTATAGACTATCACAACTTGTCATCGTTTATTCACCTGAGAAAAATCTCTCCAAATCTACACAAGGAATCCACGTACATAATGCTTAAAAAAACCATGAACTAGCTTGCAAAGTAACCCGTAATCAATTAGCACATGTTGGCCGCTATTTTGGAAGTCCAAAACCATCGTTACAAATGCAGATACGCTCAGCCTTTTTTAACAAAAGAAGAAGACCCGGAAAAACAACGTATCGACTATACAATAAGAGCCTGGTTCTCTACATATTCAACTTTGCATATTCCAAAGCTCGTAACCTAGCCCTCGAGAAAACCAACAGCTTGTTTGATCCACTTGGTCAGAGAAGATAACACTCTCGAGAAGGGTAAATTCAAACTCAGGAACGGAACCAATAAGGGTTGTCACGGCACCTTCACTTGCTGTGGAATTCCCTAGGAATGTCCACATGGCAAGTTTCCATTTGTGGTCTGTGTTAGGCCTGGGATTCATTCCCTAGGAAATTCACTATAGCTCTCTTCACCTCAGTGGGTGCTTAATGGTGCCCTGGGATTCATTCCCTAGGAAAATTTGATCTTCCATTTCGTAGTTTCACCCCTCTATGGCACTATTTGCCCCTCTGCTGTAGCCAGAGGCTAACAAGCGCACAAATGTTTTTACCCAAGTCTCACTAGAGGAGAATGAACCTCAGGGTTCATCTTCTACCCTTCCTAAGGGGTGTCACACCACCTCCAGCTTCTAGCAAACCGATTGGCTCACCCTTTCCCTCAATTCCCTGAGAAAATTTGGAACTTGAAGGTGCCGTGACAACCCCTAATGGTTGCGCGCCAAATAGGCTTCCCCCAACAGTGTTTCCGTCTTCACTCCTTACTTAAATTTGACTCATTAACCCTAAAGCATGCCGACGTCGATATTTTGGACGATGAACAGAGGGCTTCAAGGCCCTAATTCATCCAATTAACTTCTCATTTATCAAATGTAATACTTGAATTTAGAAAAGACAACCTTCTTTAATGACCAAATTCATTAAATTCTGGAAAATGACATATCTGTACAAAGCTGTCAGCGAAAAGGTGCAAAAATTCAAAAAAGAATTGAGACGCTTAAGGGTTAAGGCACGAAGCCCAAAAGTGCCGTCATTTTTAGACTTTAATAAGAAGGTATACAGTTGTGATCTGAGAACCACTGATTGGGATTCCTTTGAACAGAGTGTACTGGACGTCCCAGGATATCAGCCCTTGTATTTTGTAATACATGAACCAAGAGGCTCAGTTTGATGGTATGGTTTTTTTGGTTCCCAATTATTATCAGCTTCATCAAATATATTGGTACGTGTATATGTAAGAAATATGTATTCTACAAGCATGAGATAGCAATAGACTCTATTGAACACTGAGAAGTATCTTCTGAGAGTATGAATCTAAAAAAAACAAAAAACAAAACAAACAAAAACAAAAACCTTCATGTGAAAATAAGACAAGATTGAAGGCTCAATATCTCCTCTTCTAAGGAATTAGAGTATGGTAGGAGGCTCATAAAGCGTCCATTTAAGAGAGAGACACCCTTACAGAAGATAGAATGCAAGGTAATGGGGTTTGCTTGATTTTGGTGGATAGAGAAGTAAAGAGGAGTTCTAACGCAAGTAGAATCACAAAAATTTGAGCCTGAATGAATAAACTACAATTTAATGAAGTAAAAGTGCATAGGTATCTATTATTGCTCATAGTCACAACAATTCTCAATTGCAAAATGGCTTTTAATAGAGCAAGTAAGTCGAAGAAGTAACCAAGGTAGAAGTGTAAAGTGCTCATAAAAGCTTGAATGGTGTCTTTATGAAAGCAAAATTGGAATGGTCTTCCATTTCATTTGTTTAAAGAAAAACAACTAGAGTGGTCCCCATGTCAATTGGAAATTGTGCATGTGGAACCACATCCTCTCAAAATAGAGCTGCCACTATTACAAAAAATATTATTTTTTAGAAGGGTATTATCACCAACATTGGAAGTAAGAACTAGCTATTAGATGTTTTTTTTGCCAATTAGAAGACTGCAAGTTCCCAACTGTAGGAACATTGGAGAACTTTACCACATATGCGATCTAACGTGGCTAAGAAACTACCATATCAGATAATAATATTAAAAAAACTAAATTAAAAAGAAATTTAACTTAATTTTGTGTATATATATTTTTTAATTTTTTTAATTTTTTTAATTCTAATTGTTTATAGCATTGGGAACAGGCCTGAAATACTCTTTTAATCTCTCAAAAAACATCTAATGCATTGGATTACTAGTAGTGACCTTGTCAAGAGCTCGAAACCAAGCACAAGGAACCTACGTCCTTTCACTATATAGACATTGCTTCATTTAAGAACTTCTACACATTGTTTCTTTGTCTTCCCTAGAGACAAGTCCAAATGACCAAGCACTTTTTGAGCCTCCTATCATATGTTTAGTCTTCCATGAAATAGCTTTCTAATCCATGGTTGTAGAAGTGGAATTGGGTGATTGCAAGAAACACTTGTCCTTTTTCTTATCCCCTTGACCTTTAGGAGGTAGTTTTTTGCTCATAACTTGTTCATCTTTTGTTTAATTGACTTGAAACTTGAAATGAAGGTGCCTACAAAAGTTTTACATTTTGTGTAATTTTTCCAATTTTTTCAAAATTAGTTTACTATTTTAAAACTGCCCCCGATTGGATGTCTACTTTGGCCATTTGGGGGGTTTTAGTCCTATTTTAGACCCAAAAATGAAAATTTTGAGCTGAAAATTGGTATGCAAGGACCTCACCTAAAGTTACACAAGACCACAAAGAGATTTTTTGAAAATACTATACTATTCAACCTCCACATGTTGTCAAAGTGGCTAACTTTGCGCAAGTGTAGAGAATAGAATTTATTTTTTCCAAATATGAAATTTGTTGGAAAAGAAAGACCTTTACTTGGAAAAAAAAATTGATTTTAATTTTAATTTTAAAATTTGTTTTACTATTTTTATCAAATTAGTGAAAAAAGAGCTATTTTCATTGTATTTTCCATTGTCTATAACATTTAGAGAAAAAATTTCTTAGGTCTGAATTTCAAGAGACATAATATTCTCATTGTTCTTCAAATTATCCATATTTTTTTCGATTTAAAAAAAAATTATTCCAAAAGTCACAAGACTCATAGGACTCATTGATTTTGAACCATTTTGAGACAAAACCGGTAAGTGTTTCTTGCAACGACCCAATTGACAAATTTTAATCTTTGGAGATTTTTGGAGTGATTTATAAAATACATAAAAACGTAAAAATTGGGAGTGATACTTTAGTCATGGTGAATTTTGTTAAAATGGCAAATTCATAGCGAATGGTGCAACATTCCATTAAAATGACATGCAATGTGTCAAATTTGTTTTTAAAAACACCACCATTTTTATGAAATTCATCATAGTCATTTATATTTATTTCCAAAAAAAAATTTAAGGTTGAAGAATTCTTACTTAAAAATTCTAAGAAGAATTTTCATTTTAATTCCCAAAAAATCTTGAGTAAAAATTTTCTAATATTAATTTTCTTTTCCAATCATAAGTTTGATTAAATTATTAAAATTCAAGAATTGCCTTAAAAGAATTTAAAATCATTTGAAACAAGTGTAAGACTTAAACTTCAATATGCCTAAATTTTCTATGAAAAAATTTAATTCCTCTATTAGATATGGCAATTTTTGAAGTGTTTGAATACTTATGAGAGCCAATGTAGCTCAACAAATAATACAGGTAACTATGTCACACTTACCACTACACTAATAATGGTATTTAGTATATAGTATTAATTACTAATAATGTTACTTGAAGTATTACCACATCCACTCTACGTTTCAAGTCATTTGCATTTGGAGTGTTGCATTCATCACCCCTTAATTCATATACTTAGATTTGTATTTTTTTCATAGTAATTTGATGAAATAATATATAATACTAAATGTAATGTTGTAAAAAATTTAGATCCAATAGTTGATAAATAGTATCTATGTTGACATGGTCGGGGTGAACTAATCCCCTCACTTGGTTACTTGGAAAAATACAATTTTTTTTTTGCAAATAATTTTTTTGGTAAATTCTGAATTCATATTTGCAATCAAAAGTCCCAAATTAGATAGGAGAAGTATTTAAGGGTAAATTAGTCAAGAATAAAATAGAGGGCTTTTTGTTTTACTTGCACCTTTGGAATTACTAGGAGTAGCTGAGCGAGGGGGCTAATTCACCCCAATCTGTTGACATTTAGTGTTGGTAACATTGACAAAATTGTTGACATTTAGTGTTCTGCTTCATAAATAGTGTTGCCAACAATAAATACCATTATTATTGTATTGTATATTACTCCTTTATAAATTTATGACATTGTGAGGAGTAGTAAACATCAATTGAATGCCACAGTGTTGTCTACAATTGCATTGTGCTCAATAATTTTTTTTCTAGTGAAAAAAAGCCAATTTTCAATATGAGGTGGGATTCTTTATTCAATAGGAAATAAATGAATAATTTTAATTTTTTATTGCCGGAAATTTACTAGCCATTTGAGGGTTGGAACCAACTATCAACCAAATGTAAGGCTCTTGTCGCCAAATGCAAGAGTGAGATTTTGCTTTCACCTAAGTTGTTGACGCTACTTTTTATGAATACTTCACATTTCTCGATATACATTTGAGTTGCTCCTTTTACCTACTTCCCTTCTAAATTTAAATTATTGGTACTAGTTTGCTTTTAATGTGAGAAGGTTGAGTTCACCAATTTTTCTTGTGGGACTTCAAATATCATTCGTTAATAACCATTCAATTATTGAGTTTTGAATATAGCTATTTTGTAAACTCACTAAATTTCTTTGATTTTTGTTTCCAACATATTTTGTTCTTTTTTCTATATTTCATTTGCATGCTAGTCATGTTATTTATGAATTATCCACAACAATTGACAAATTGTTGTAGTTTGTGACTTGCAAGTTTTAGTATCATTGACTTTGATTGGCAATTCTATAGTTTGAAGTTTGAGAATGTAGTCATCTTGTAATTTTTGAATTTTACCATTTGTCTTTTACTATTGAAAACTATTAGTAAACTCTCAATTTTGGTTAATTAAAGTGAGAAGATAGACCAATAGTTATAGTTTTTCTATTAATTAAGTAAATGATAATTAGTAGTTACTACATGAACTATTTGTCTTGGATCGGCAGACAATTAGTCAGCTGGTAGTTCAGTCGGTTTCTCCTCTCCTCTCTTCCAACATATAGTCTTACAATTCGTTGTTCTTTCCCCTACTCTCTCGGTTTTCTCGAATTTCTTTCCGGTGATCAATTGTTCTTGAGTCCTATAATGATGAACTCCTTCAAGTTTTAATATAAGTGTATTTTACAAATTGTTTGTCTTTGTGTGTGTATCCAGTGATTGGACTTGGGGTGGAGGCGTGTACAATTTGTTTTGTTGTGTATCCAGTGATTGAATTTTGTGGAAATTTGGTGCTTGATTGTGTATGTTTGGGTGACCAATTGTATTTGTGTGCTTAGGTGTGTAAATAAGTTGTTGATTTACTTTGTGCATGTTACTTTACATTGATTGGATTATTGTTTTTTTGATGTATTGAACAAATTGTTTAAATACCTTTGTCTATCCGGTGTATGAATTGGAGAATATAGTTTTAATGGTTTGCCTAGGAATATGTGTGATTCCACAAGAGATTTGTTATAGAATCTGGGGATATTGTAAGGAGTACCAACAAATCACATTTTCATTTGTGAATGTGATTTGTCCTGAAATGTTGAATTTACTAATTTAAGGAGTGGAGTCAGTTTGTGTGTGTGTGAATGGAGAATTGTTGGGGAAAGAAGATGGATGCAATGGCAACCAACAAATAGTCGCAGTAAAAATGGAGATGCTGCGGAAGAGGACCCTTAGCAGAGACAACAAAAGATCTAACAATTGGTTAAGCTTTCTTGGTGAGAACAGGCCACAAGCAATTTTTGTGAGCTCTTTGATTATTACTTGTTTTATAAATCTCTATTGATAATATGGTGGAACTATTGGTTATATTTTGAAGTCATATAAGGTTAATTAAATTGATATTGAAAACTCATTGATTACAAATAGTCAAAGTAGAATGTTACGATTGATTAATTTGGAACCAAATTCTAATCAACTAGTAGTTATATCAATGGAAATATTTGACTAAGGTGAACAAATTGGGAACATTTCATGTTGAATCTGTGTTGTTTTGGAAATTTCATTGATATGATCTCTTATAAAGTCATTTAACAATTGTCCAATTCAATGAGAATATTATAAATGATATTAATCTTTAAATAGGAACAAATTCTGCATTACTACATTAAATGGAAACTATTTGTTTTGGAGGTTAATAACTAATATACGAAATTGAATTGCAACATATTATGTTTATGCCACTAATTGTACTTATGGTTATGATTAATTGTTTTGGTATAATGGATGTGGTTAACTCCAAGACCTAAACAAATTGTGTGTTATTGTGTTATTTAAAACTAATTGTCCTGGATATTGTTAATTAATATACAAAACAATTTGTGTTATAAAAGCTTATGTCAATCGATTGTTTTGTATGAAATTGACTAATTGTTGTGGTTCCTAGTTTGTGTGGAGCTTGATTGGAGTAAGCTGCATCAACAACTAGTTGGGAAGATAATTAATTTGGGTTGTTATGTAAAATTTCAGTTTTATTTTGTGAACTACAATTAGTCAATTTGTGGGAAATTGTTAGAAAATAAAGGTTTTAACATTGGAAGTAATTACAGATTAATTGTTGTGATGGCTTTGAGACCAGTTGTATAGTATACAAGTTATTTAAAGTCCATTGGTTAATTATAGAGCTTGTGTTTTTATAGCCGCAAACAAATTGTAAAATGAATGGTTTAGTTATTTGAATTTATACTAACCATTTGTTTTGGAATTTTTTTATTCAATTAATCATTGCATGTTAGTTGCTCAGACTAGTTGTTGACAAATATTATTTTTGTAAATAATTAGTTAGAACTGTTTGGCTGGGTATTCTATAGGTAACCAGAGATTTTGAACAAATTGTTGAAAGTTGTATTTATTGTTGATTATTATAGGTTTGATATACAGATTAATAATTTAGAAAATAATACTTTGATAAACCATTTGTTGTTAAAAAGGAAATTTGTAAAGAATTAATTATTGGTTAGAATTGTATGAACAAATTGTTGAGTTAAGTTTGTTAGATATGGTTGTTGAGAAGGAAGATTTGGTATTTATATGAGATTGTATATAAAACAAATTGTTTTCAACTTAGTGTTTGGTGTTTGGCCTTGTTAAGGTTAAATTCCAACCACTTGTTGTGAATTGGAAATTAGAAGACTAATCGTAAATAATATTTTGATGGGATACTTTAACCAATGGTTGTGAAGTTGTGCAGATAAATAAAGAGCTCGCATTACACACTCATGCCTTACATTTAGATAGTGATAAATTGTTTTTAGATAGAACAGGGACTATTTCCTTGTGCATCCTAATTAGTAATTTGGATAGCTAAGTAGTAACAACAACAATTTGTTTGGTAAAGACAATTACCAGTAATTAATGAACCATGTGTTATTCAATTGTTGTTATATATAATATTATATTTAAATTGCATTAAGTCTATATCATGCATGACAAATTGTTGGTCTACACGACTAATTGTTTATAGAAATTGAGCCACACACTAATCTAAAACTAGGACTGCACTCATGCATCTATAGCATTATTAAAGACTAGCCAACAAATTTGTATACTTAGGAATAAGAGTGAATACTAGTTGTTAGAATTTTAAGTGTTATTAATGTGTATTTCCTATTCCATTTCCAATTACAAGTGACTTTAGCCGTTAGACTATTTGATCATTCCTCTAGATTTGAACTCCTATACTATAGTCCTGGGTTTTGTGGGATTTAGACAAAACCTAGACTACAGAGAAGCTTATAGTTCTTGCACTTGCAATAGTTTCTTAGGGGAAAAAATTGTTGCCTACTTTTGTTTGTTGCAATGCTTAAAATAGATTTTGAAGCCAAATATTTGCCTCTCAATTCAACATTGTCACCAAATGAATTTGCCCTCCTAACTTCAAATTTCTCCAGAAAATTGGTGCAATAAATAATTTGGAAGCCATCTTTGTTTTAGAACAAGGAAGTCCACAAAAAACACTAATTGTGTTACAAAGGTTGTGGATCGATTAAGGTAAAACCACATATTCCCGACGAGGAACCCATACCCAACTTGTAGAATGCAACTATTTTCAACCAAGGCCAGAAGAGGTTTTCAATCAAAGCTTGGAATGTATTTTTTTTCCATTTTCAAGGTTGGGAATAATAAAGTCATGCCACATGTTCCAAAGTGTCATAAAGTGTGTGAAATAGTCTTTTCCTTCCAATTGCAATCTTTGAGGTTGCATTTTTGGTGTAGAAACCATTTAAAACTTCATGCACATGAATTAGGAAGATATTGAACTTTGAAGCCCAAATACATGAATGAGTTGTAGTTCATGTGCTTAAACTTTCATGTACATCCCATTTTGCACCAATCTAAGAGTTGTAGTTGGTGAAGATATTTTTTGGGTTTTTTGTTTTGAAGCCATATAGCTTACACAAATTCCTAACTTGGAGCTAAATTTTGCACCAAAAGTAAATTTGACTGTCACCTACCCTCAACCACTTACTTCTCACCTGGAGCCCAAATCCAGATTCTCTTAAAATAAAAATAAAACACTGATCCGAAGGTCCTTCCTCCTTGTATCATGATACCCGTAGACCATTCCCAATTTACAGACAAATCATTCCTCTTGACTTTCGAGACACAGCACCTGTAAAGTAGTCCTTATTAAATCGCCAATCAATTCGTCTACCACCAAATTCCTGTCCCGATCAATAACTCACGTACTTGGCATCGTCGTACATCGGTCGAGTGCTTTGCCGATAATTCAATCTGCAGTGCTAACGATGCTGTTGTGAACTTGTGATGAATTCAAGATCACAGCTTGGTTGTGATGAATTGAAGGTACTCAGCCTAACAAGTTGTTAGATTACAAGGTTGATATGTGTGTAACAGTATAAATTTATCTACATTCGAAATGGGTAGGTGGAGTATTATGCATGAATTGGTCCTCGATACAAATAAAAAAGAATTGTTGCAAATTAAAATGCACCAAGATGTCAAACCTGATGCATTGAAAAGTGTGTCCACTGACTTGCGAGGCAATAAGCGGTCGAATGGAAAATTGCAAGACAAACTGACCATGCGGATCGGTACAAGAACGTCTCATCAATCTGTAAATCCGTCGTCAGGCTCAATCACTTGAGAGAGATGCTTGACTTCGTATCTGCGACAGGAGAAATCCTGCTTCATTTCCCCCTTTGAGATCGACACCGGTAGCTAGTTAGTCTGCCATGAATTTCATGAGGGTTTGCGATTTGAAGCTTTGGGTGCTTGTTCTTCACGTTATTGCATTGTCGAATCCTGACCTGTGTAGCGCCCGACATGTGCGAGACTACGTTGCAGATCTCCTCCCCGGACTGCAGGTAATAGCGCAGTATGCTGACCGCGAGCGCGCGGAACAGGCCGTGCCGGAATATATTGCGCAAGTCAAATCTCTCCAGACACAAGCGCACAATGCTGTCTCCGATCGCTTGCCGTCTTGGTGGTCGTGGTGGGAGCACTCCGACTCCCACAATGAGACCCCAACAGAGGAAGCAGCTAGTCCACCACAAGACAACAACAGAGGTGACGTAGCAACGCATCTTTCGTCAAGCAATCCGGAATTACCAACAAAGTTTCCAGACTCGAAGGATGACTGCGACTTCAAGGTCCAGAGTCCGTTTGGGCGATGGCAAAAATACTTCTTCGCTCACGATGAGACCCGAATCGCCATAGCCAGGGCGGAAGCTGCGGCTGCAGCTAGTCGGTCTCCGCAAAACAACTACAGAGGTGACAGATTTCCGAGTTTTCCCCCATCGAAGGATCGATGCAACTGGGACCATCTCGCGGTCATGGATTGGGATACGTCGGTCGCCATCGAAGAGCTCCAAGTCGTAGCTGTGGATTCGTGCTTGGTGAACGGCAGTGGCAAATTCTTCTACACGGGCGGATACTACGGGGAATCCTGCCGACAGTGGCATTATCCGATTCATGACAATCACTTTCAGGGTAGCCGTTCCTTCGATGTCTTCGTCCGAATTCGCGTTCTAGGCTTGGAGATTCTCGCCGAGGGCGTCTATTATCCGGTCACTGGCAAAATGCACTTGGAAGGGTGCACGGAAGATGTACATATACCACATAGCCAAGGAGGAGCAGTAGAGGTATCATCAGGGGATCTACCAAAAATTGCACGATCCCGTATTAGGGATCGCAAGAAGCATCTCCAGAATTTGAATTCGAGCTCAGAAGACTGCGCCGTGGCCGTCACGCTGCATTACCCGCCGGTGAACCCTCGCTGGAACTCGCAGAGGGTCCTGAAATTTGAGCTTCGCAGTAAGAGCGATAACGATGATCCTCTCTACTTCGACACCGTGGAACGAACTATTTTCTTTCCGAATAGTCCGAAGGATTTTTCAATCGACAGCCACCGGCGAGTCAAAACCGCCGGTTGGGTTTTGCTACTAGTTCTAGGACTCGTCTCCGTTGGGATGCAGATCAATCATGGCAGGAACAACGAGGAAGCGCTGCCGTTTGTGTCTATGGGCATGCTGGGCATTCAGCTCATCCACCATCTCTCCAAGATGCCCGCTTTCCAGGCATTCCAAATGAGAGGATACAGGGATGAGTTGTTAGCCCATTTCGGCTCCGCGGCGGATTTGAACTTCTACGAAACCTCGGCGTGGGTTATGTATGTGTCCTACGAGTTCATGACAACGGCGGCCCTCTTCATGTACATGTTAATCATCCTCAAAATCGGCGACAGGCGGAGGATCATGCAGTTGAAAGTGCGCAGGGGACGGCCTGGCGCCAAGGATCCGCCTAGCGACGGGCCGCTGGTGCTCGCTACTCTTATAATCTTTTGCGTCATCGTCGGATTGTTAGGGTTTCCGGATTCCTTGGGCGACATAGGGGTGACTGGCGCTCCTCGCAGTGTGACACCGATATCCTGGGAGGCACTGTGGGGATCATTTATGAACAATGTGACGGGAATGATGGTGAGCTTGTTCCTGGTGCCACAGGTGCTGGGAAACTGGAGGTGGGAGGTCCAAGGGCGCCCGTTGAGCGCGTGGTTCTACGCCGGCCTGCCTTTCCTGCAGGCTCTGCCGTTCGCCTTCCGCGTCGCCAAGCAGTTTCAGCTCGTGCCGATCTTCGCCTGGTATGATCCCTACCTGAATTCTTACGGCTTCTTCGAGAGGGTTGTCGTACCGTGGTGGGAGATCGGGGTCAGCTTTTGCTCGGCGCTCCTAGTCCTTGCTGTGCACTTCCAGTTTGAGGCTGCGCCACCAGTGAATCGTCCATCCTGGCGCACTGTTACCCAAACTCCCTTCGTATGACATGCTTCTGATCGCCGATCATTAGTAAGGTTCTCTTTCAATGCAGTGCGTCTTCCCATTTGTTCAAAAAAATATATGTATCAGTAAGGTTCCCTCTACTAGCTACAGTCGAAGTAGCTCCCGGGGCCGGTCTCTTGACGATCAACGCAATTTATGTACAATATTACCGAATTTCCTGTCATAAATTCGACAGTTCTGTTAACAGACATTATATACCCCAAAATTTGATCTCTTCTATTGCAAAATTTGTCTGCAATCACACTGTTTGTGAACAGCTCGTTATCAAATCACAGTGACGGAGCAACTTCAATTCCGAGTGCGGGTTACATACTAACATGCCTAAAAGGAACGAGTATAGAAGTAGGAATAGGTGCATAACATGGCAACAAAATTATGCAAGTGAAGGCGTTGTACCTTGGTCCTAGGGTCCTAGGTGAATGTGCACACTTCTTGGAGTAACAAACAATGTGAGGAGAAAAATTTGTGAGATTATTGGACCCGAATACACAGAACAAGACGTTCTTATTGACTAGTTGATCGAGATGAACAACCAGGCATTATGTCCAATAATGCTCTCAAGCCTCGAGGTTTACCGAATCCATGAGGATCCATATAATGGACAAAATCTGTATGCACAAACCGAACTCTACACCTCCGAGAATTGGTATGCAAATTTCTTCAAGGAGCAGTTCATCTGAAGGACTTCGGCGCCTCTGGCTTTGTGCTGATCACTTTCTCAATCTTCTCCATGATCTGCGGTGTTAGTTTGGGGAGAACTTCCAGGGATTTCATATTCTCGACCACCTGCACATTCACCCAGACACACAACTCAACTCAGGCAAATACTTGTCTCTTGTGCAACCCGGACAGGACCCCGAAGTGCAAGCGCGGAGTTCTAAAGAAGGCAAAGAAGTCCCCCCATTTGCAGTGCTAATTGTGACGCTGACCTAATTGCAACACAGAACATGACAGCACCAAGATTTCAGAATCAGGCTCTTCGATGTGTCGCAATTAGATCGGCAAACCTCAATAGTGACCATAACAATAGTAATTACCTTATGCTCTTGAAGGCAGCAAGCATTCGCATTTCACATTTCATCAAGACTCACTGGCATGTTTCAGCCCACACCACTACACTCTTCATTCTGTTATGCGTGGCATTTTATATAATATTAACCCTAACTTGACAGAACCAATGGAAGACACAAAATTGAGGAGACTGCAGCTTTTGACAGGACTGTAACAATTGCTCGCCTTGCACCACAATCTCACACTAAATAGAATGAAAAGTGTACACTGCCATTTACCTGATGCTCTTTGGTGGCTCCGGTGATGACAGAGCTCACGTTCGGATTCTTAGCAACCCAAGCTATAGCCATTTGTGCCAACGGAACGTCAATCTCCTGCGCAATAGCTTTCAACCCTTCCACTTTGTTCAAGGTATCATCCACCAGAGACTTATTAGCCAGGTTCTGCACACATGCAATGTTGGTGTCAATTCCAAGCAATAAATATAGAGATAGTAAACGGCCTTGTCAAATTTCTGCAGACTTTTAACTTTCAGATGTTTTCACCTTAAGTCGTCGACTATCAGGAATCGTCGACCTTCAACAAAGTTTTCAGAAAAATAAGACTGTTTCGGTAAAGAGAATCATCTCCATGATCACGAAGCAGGCTCCCCGTGGTCACAGTGATCATACAAAGGTCTCCCTGTAAACCATGGCGAGGCCAAACTACAGCAATGAATCGTGGGGAAAATTCTTGAAACAGTCTAGTTTTACTGAAACGCTTCTTTCAGCAGCACCTCAGACATCACAAAAGTCACAAACCTTATAATTCTCCAACGCAAAGCGACTGCCTTCGGGGATATGGTCTTTCGAGTATTTTCCTGTCAGGACACCAGATGCAAGGGGGCTCCAAGTAGTAAGGCCAATCCCGTAATTCTTGTACAGCGGAGCATACTCATATTCCACCTGTCACAAAAACATTAAACACTGGCATCACTTCCTCCACATCCCATGACAATAACCGCCGACATACAAGGAACCAGAACCTGTACACTAAGATCCACAAACCGAAAAAGTGTAAAAGAGTAACTGCCATTAGACTGGCGGCGTGTGGATTACCATGGACCAAGCTCAGGATTTAGTGGAGAAAATTGACAAGGTAACCCCTCAAAGGACCAGTTTGATTGATCGATATGATAGAATACGGAAGGGTTAAAAAATTTATATCATCGGAATCGATGAAGAACGTTGCATAAGTTGGTCAAAAAGATAAATACAATTGGACTGAAGAAAGATTCCAATTGCGCTATTCAAAACCACTGTAAAAGGGCTGGCAACCTTACCTTACTACGCTCAAACATGTTGTATTCGGGTTGTTCCATTGCGGGCCCGACTATATCGAGCCGACTGGCAACTTCCCAAGCCTCTGTGATCTGCTGAGCGGACCACTCACTGGTTCCCCAGTAAAATGCATACCCCTGATCAATCACCCAATTCATGGCGCGCACAGTCTCTTCGATAGGAGTTGTAACATCAGGGCGGTGGCAATACACCAGATCCACGTAATCCATGTCCAGGCGCTTCAGCGATCCCTGCATAGACACATCATAGATCTCGTGAGTGTCTTCTAAGCATTCATACACGAAAACTCATAGAAGTCGAGAATTCCATGTTATGTGATTGGCTATACTCTTGAAGACCTTGCGGCAAATCTTATGGATCATAACATATGACTTCTCTGATTCTGGTGACGTTCGTCTCATACAGAAAATGTGATAAGACTTTGGTTAATTGCTTAATTTTACGGTAAGAAAGACGGAAACTGGACATCAAACTTCCCCCATACAGCATATTACCTTAGCTAAAGGTGAAATAGAAGAGTCAGCACTCAATGTCCATGTACGAAATGATCGACCACATTGATCTAATTAAGAACGCTTAATTTGTAATCAACATGAATTTCAAGAGCACAGAATAAATTTAGAAAATTCACAAAGAGGAGGCTTCTCGAGGAAAGTTTGGAATCATACTATGGATGATTATGCGGTGCTTTAGGGAATATTTTTTATTCAGCTGTCCAGAAAATGGGCAACACATACCTATGTTTTACATCAAACTTCGTCATCTCGATTACAATACTTTAGTCTTCTTAGTTACAAGATCGTCTCATCTAGGTGCATTTTAGGTAATATTCTCTGCAGACAAAACCCTGGATGGTAATTAGACGATCCTTTACATGGTCGTTCAGCTTCCCTGCAAATCAAATGACCCGCTTTGTTTTTCTAGTTCTGCAACAGAGAGTGCAATTAAGGAGATCTGGGGTTGTTATATGGTGAACCCTCAGTTTCACTTCACACTTCGTCTTCTCAGTTACAAAATCATCTCATCCTGGTGAACTTTAAGAAGGATTCTGTGGACCAAAACTTGGCATGTATCCTCAAATTAGACGAGTCTGTAGACAATTGTCTAGATTTCCTGCATATCCAACGACCTCTTCTATCTTGCAATGGCGACTGTAAATCCAAGAAATCTGGCATTCTAAAAAAAAAGGGCTGGAACTCACCTTGATGCCCTCGACGATGTGCTTACGAGAGAGTCCTTTATCATTCGGTCCACTTCCCCCCCAGAAAAGCTTGGTGGAGATCACAAGGTCGGAGCGCTTCCATCCCAGCTGCTTGATGGCAGCGCCCATAATCTCCTCCGCCTTCCCATCGGCATACACCTCCGCATTGTCGAAGAAGTTCACTCCGGATTCCCAACACCGAGACAAGATGCCCGCGGCCGCCTTCACGTCCAGCTGGTTGCCAAAGCTCACCCATGCACCATAGCTCAAGGTACTCACCATCAACCCCGTTCGCCCCAATTTCCTGTACTCCATCGCTGCAATTACAACGCTCCCTCACACACCTGTTAACAAATTACCAAAAAGAATTACGTCACCTTCGGGAAATGCTGTGAAAGCAAAGAGCTATGCATTGAGCTGCATGTTGTTGAAGCGTAGCTCTGTGGATACACCACCAATTAACGCGAAAGAAGTTGCAGAGAGCTCACCAGAATGCAAGAAACTCACCAGAATGAGGAGATGAGGAGGAGGATTCACGAACAAATGCTTGATTGCGAGAGGAAACCTTTTTCGCTAGGAAAAATGAGCAGACAAGTAGGTTAGTGACGAACTTCAAACCCTAAAACGAGCTGATCATGGGAGTGAATGAATGAAATTCATCTGATTCGTGCCTGATCGGATGAAAGTGACTCATTAGTAGTGCATTCTGTTGTTCGGTTTGCTGACGTGGCCGTCCCGCATGAAGCCACAGGCTTTTTTAATGGATGAAAGGCCACTGAAGTTGAAATGGAGCCACGTGGCAGACTGATGGCAGCCAAGCAGCGTTCCGTCTAAACCAACATTAGAGGGGATTTGAGGCCTCCAAAGGGCCGTTTCGGGGCTATTCCCCGAAATTGTTCCTGTAATTGCTGGTCGGCCGTTGTCAAGCTAGCATTTATCCCAAAAAAAATAAAAAATAAAAAATTAGGGGTCCTGAAATATGAAATAAATAAATTAATTAATTTTAAAAAAATTATGACGTGGCACTCTCTTGACCACATAGGATTTTTGTTCACATGACAGAAATTGCGTTCCCGCAATCTGAGAATCCGCAGTCTTCCAATGGCTCCAAATATCTTCTAATGTGACTAAGGTTGAAGCACCAGTAATCAATCATTTAACCCTTAACCCTTAAACGCCCAAGGTACCAAAATCGGGTGATTGCAAAACTTTGAAGTTAAAGAAAACCTAACCAAGTTTTTATTTTTAGTAGTTTTTATTTTTGAACAATTCTTTTCAAAGTCTATTTTAAGCATCAAAAAACCGATCTTGAAAATGATTGACTATGATTTTTCTAAGTTATTCAAGATTTTGTGCAAGGGTATCCATTGCAATCTTGATTTTCTTTACTATTGAGGGCTCTTGGAAATGTTCCTCAAATATATTAGATCTTGGAGAAAAAATCACATTAGAAACTCATTTATTCCTAGACCCCCTACGTCTCATTGGCATCAGATACACACTTGTTGGACATGTGAAGGCGGATTTAGGCTGTGATGGCAATCTTAGTAGAATTGCGACAATCCACCACGGATCTCACTGAGGAGATTAGAGGTGCTACGAGATTTGTTGGAAATTTCGTTATTGACTAGTTTGATTTCTTAATTGTAGTATAAGATGAAAGTAGAAGGGGCTAATCAGAACATTGGTCTACGTATGTCGTCAAAGAATTTCATAAGATTGTGACAAACAAGAACTCCTATCCAAGACCAATGCCTAAAGGATTCATGTAAACTATAAAAGCAATATGGCCCAGAGAGATCACTCCTTATAATTTTAAGCGTACACCTGAGTTAAAAGGGTATTTAACATAAGGCTATTTACCTTCATTTTAGTAATTAAAATGATCGTATTTTTACATATAAATTCAATCATTTGGTATTTATAGTTAGGCTATCTTATATACAAAATTTACATGTCTAATTTTTTCATATCTACTTACAACACACTATAAAAATAGTGTCTTACATATACACTATTTTTTTAATATATGCACTACTTGTATTTTAGTACAATTTCAAATGACAAATCAAAATGTAAAATGCAACAATAGTTTTAAATATTCTAAATTCTATGCCATGTATTCTAAACAACCTAATATGGTGAATAATAAACATCATAGAAACATTAAATATAGTAATGATACTAAAACTAAGAAAAACACCAATACCAACAATATAACATAAACAACATGAGAAATTGACACTCTAAAAACATTGTAGATTAACCCAAGAATATGACCTCTACTATAATACATAAACTATATATTTTATTTTTACATATGCATTTACAATGGTTTTGAATTTAGAATAAAAAAATAAAAGAGTGTTTATTAAACACTAATAAAAAGAAGATGATTCTAAACATTTACAAGTATATGTTCAAGTAGTTGAGGCAAATTTAGAGTTTGTAGTGTCATAGTATAGAAAAGATTCCATACAAATGTTGCACACTCTACACCAATTTCTTAATGGGTACTTTGTATGAATACAAATCCTTATAGTACAACCTCATTGTAAATTTACAACTCAATTCTTTTGTCTTGGAATAGTAGTCTTTTACATGCTATTACATAATTGTTATACTTAAGGAAAGATTTGTATGTACAGCCAAGAATTATTTGATGAGAACAACAAATCTCCTTAAAAACATCCTTAGATTTACTAAATTGTGTAAGTTTTATCATTCAATTAAAAAAGTTTGCTTACATCTATACTCATTGTACTACAAAATTTTTATATGAACCCTATTTGAAAAGGCTAATTTATTAATAAAAATCCCTTCTAAATGATGTTTATACATAGCCTAATTTACATATAATAGGATATGTGACATTTCAAGAATCCTATAGTAGTTCTACATATATATAAAATTTATTTCCTTTGAATTAAATAGACCCTATCTTTTTAATTCACGTAGTTTTCTAAAAATCACAAGTAATCTCCCAAGGCAATATGGAGGTGTAAAAATGATGAAGAAAGATTCAATAGTAGAGAGATGGGAAGATGGAGAAGATGAGTATATCATGGAAGTAGTAGAATGGTCACTAGGAGAAATTGGAAGCTCCTCGTAGTTAAAATGGACTAGTGCTGGTGGATTTTATTGCCACCATTGACACAAATAAAGAGAGATTCTAGAGGGGAACACGACCAAAGGTTGGGAGGAAGCAAGGCCACAAGTATATTTAAGAAATTCAAATTGTAGTATGCAATCACAATAATAGAGAACAATCCCCCGGACAATCTCCACAATTCAAATTGATGCCTTTGAAATTCTGTGAAGGGTAGAATGAAACCAGACAATTTGGAGGCTCTTTTGGAAACCATCTCCCCAACAATGTAATAAGTGATTGAATCCTGACAAAGCCTTGAACCCTCGTTGTGCCTCAATCCTTATCTAAGGGAGAGGCACCCAATGGCGTACATGTACCCAATGCTGTCTGTTTCTACAGCACACAATCATTTCAAGCTATAGATGTAGGTAAGCAGTACATGGCTTATTTTTTTGATCTAAAACAATAAGCAGTCTACAATCCCACTACATTTTTGTTCTAGAATGAACAACTGACTTAGAAATGGACGGCATTGGGTGCAGGTGCACCATTGGGTGCCTCTCCTGTATACAAAGGCTACAATCCCCTTTCACAATTAGTCCCCATCCTACACCTAATTGCATCTCCATGAGTTTGATTTATCATTGGTCCCCTCTGAGCCTTTTTCTAATTCATAGTGGCCATAATCTGTCCCCTTGGGTGGTCTAGGGTTAAAAAAATTGTAGATTAGATTTTCAGAAGCCATATATTGATTGGAGTTGTGCATGTTAGGCCCTTTCTCGTCATATTTTTTGAGTCACCAACTTTGTAGATATGACATGTCAAAAGGGGATTGAAAGATTTCATATCACTTTTGCAATTTTTACACTGTCATGATCAAACATTATAATCTTTCAATCCATAAATAACATTGTCAAGTTTTCTTTTCCTAAATGATCTCTAACATATCTAGTTTGAATTTATGAGGTTATATTTCAAAAAAAATTGATAAAGCTCATCATAAAGTTGACTTTTTATTCACTATAGAATAGATTCCTAAAAGCTTAAAAAAGGCCTTGGACATTTAGGGGTTAAACGTCAAGAAAGACATTTTATGGCCGATGAATGATAAAGAATCTTTCCTTGTAGGATAGAAGTGCAACTATTCATCCTTGATATTAGGAGTGAAAAGGAGACAATACTTTGACTTCCAATGAGTATATTTGAATTATTCAAAGTAGATGATGTCACATGGTTTCAAAATGCATCATTTCCACGGTTACCAATTTGTCCTTTAAGGATTAAGCAATTTCAAAGTAGATTGTGCATAGTATGAGGTGGTGGAAATTTTTACCATGTAGAAAAATAGGATAAAGTAGAACCATACATAACCAACCAACACCCAATAGCCAAGCTATCAATGGACATATTTCCAACCAAAGCTAGAATGTTTTTTGTTCTTGTTTTCAAAGTTGGGACTAAAGGTTCATGACACATGTTCCAAAGTAAGTTAGTGTGCAAGAAAGTAAAAAGGACATTAGATGTTTTTTAGGCATTTAGAAGATTGTAGGTTCCCAAGCTGTAGAAACTTAAGGAACTCTACCATGTAGACAGTCTAACGTGATTGAGAGACTACCACGTTAGATTTTATTAATTTATTAATTTATTAAATTAATTATTAATTATTTTTAAAATTTTAAGAATAATAATTGAGTTTTTAGTTTTTTAATACTTTCTGAATTTATTTTTTTCAAAAATTCAAAGCATCAATTGCTAGTACACAATATACAAAGAATAGTTTCGAGGAACAAATCTCCTACAAGGCTAAAAAACATCTAATGGATTATTGTGTGATCGGAGTTAGAAGAGTTCAAAAATTATTAATGGATTTCGTGCACTTTTTGCCTTTCAAAATTCATAGTAATTCTTATTCATGCAATAAAATTACTAATTTTTTTAACCCCCATCATTTCTATAATTACACCTCTAAAAATATTTGTTTGCCTTCCACTACACAAAATCATGTCTAGATTACTTTAAATGAATACTTATGGATGGTTCTACCTTACATGGAGACTAAAAAAATTTCAGAATTTTTATTTTCAAACTGAAATTACTATGAATTTTAGAAATCAAAAAGTATTCTTGATCCATTGCCAATGTCTAGAGTCTTCCAATTTTGATTATTCAAAAATTACTTTCCCACCCACTACATCCTACTTCCTACACTCGCTAATTCGGGGCCTATATTATAATTTCATTTGTCTCAACCTCAAAAAAGACTAAAAAAACTCAGTTCAAACTTTGGGTGGAAATATGTTTTAGCCTTGATTGAAAAAACTGCATTCCTCTACATTGAATGGGTGTTAGGCATGTTTGGTTATTGGTGCCTTAATCTTAGATTAAAATAGAAGTACCTAAATGAGACACTTATTCAAGAAGTTGGCTGATCTTAACAGTAGTTAGAGAATAAAATGATATGCATTTGTTAAGACAATCATTTATAAAAAACAACAAAATCAGTTTTGTGTTTTTTGGAGCTTTATGAATATAGTACAAATTTTTGAAAACAACTAGATAAATGCACCTATTGTGGATAGTAGGCTTATACCAAAGTGGGCATGGAAACACCTATTGTAACTAAGTGATATGCTATAACCTTTGATAGGCTACTTTTTGGAAGACTTACAACTTTTTAGAACACCACTTCTCTCTATTGGATCAATTTGCACTTGGATTTAGGACATTTTTAGGTGTCAAAGAACAAATCATATTACATTTGGATCCTTCTACTTTAATTCAAAACTAGCTAGTGGAATTGAAAAAAAAATACAATTGCAATTTGAAAATGTCTATAAAATTTATTACAAAAAAAAAAAAAAAAAAAAAAAAAAAAAAAATTATAAAATTTCTAATTAGAGCAAAAAATAGAGAAAATAACAAGACCCATTACTTGAAAACTTAGTACAACATAGAAACAAAACAAAATGCAAATGGTAAAACTCATAAATATCCCAAATACTTGACTACAACCACTTATAGTCTTAAGTAGCTACATTGAGACAAATTGAATCAACATCAACTAAATTCCTAGAGTTCTTTCATATTTAGAGGCCAAGAACTAATTTAAGATAATAGTCTCCAAAGCAAGGCTAAAATCTTCATCTATATTTATTTTGTAACAAATGTAAGCAAAGGATTCTTTAATCAACTTGCAAGAATACACCCTCTTAAAATTTCAAAATAAATACCTTATTAATTGCAAGATCATAATACTTCTATTTCAAAGGGAAGTAGATCTTGAATGATTTAACTCTTTCCAAATGGTTAGATTTCATTTTTCAAACATTTTATTCCAAAATTTGTAGATCCTACAACTTGCAATTTTCCATAATATGTTGAAGAAATAAGTTGGGGATACATATAAATTTTTATTTAAAAAAAATTTAAGCTTGAAAAAATTAGTAAGTTGAAAGAAGTAGAGAATGATTTAAAATACCAACTTGTTAAAAAGTTGCTAAATATGCAATTGAAAAATGCCAATAGCAATGGTTGTAATGGTGTAATGTTATAATAGACAATCTACATGTAGATTGTCTATTACAACATTACACCATTACAACCATTGTAGAAACAATACCTTTGAATAATTGTGGATTCAATATTCCTATACCACCATATTTGAATTATTGACACAATACCTTTGCTTTCACAACATTGATTCAATATAACTTGTGACATTGCTAAGACAACCTTAAGTGACTACTTTGTGTTTGTCATGTTGTTTCAAAAATGGTGAAATATTGATTTAAAGTTCTTAAGAATTTGAGATATAACTAGAAACACAAGAATTGTGCTCAAAGTTGAATTTTAGACTTCATTTGGGCATGTACTTATAATAGCTTCTTTTAAAAAAATAGAACTAAAAGAAGTGGGAGAAGCAAGCTAACATTTATCTCTAAAAATCCACTTGAGATTTTGAAGCCTCATATAAGAGTTCTTGGCATATTTTAGAGGTGTGTGTGTGTGCAAAGGACATTTTTTGCGGACATTTTCAAACACCTCCTTTGAAATTTGTCTATAACTTTTAGGAGTATTGAAATCTCAAATGGATTTTTAGAATTAAAAATGTACTTGATTCTCCAAATTTTTTTGAAAAAATTATAGTTTACTATGTCTAAATGAGGTCTAAAATTTGACTTTTATCACAATTCTTGTATTTCCACATAACCATGAATAGAGGAGCTCTTTTTGTCCTAATTCACATATCCTACATGGTTTGTTCCACCTACCACTACTCCACCAATATAAAAAGTTTCTCTCCTCTCCTTTAATACAAGATTGGCTATAAGACTCACATAAATACATGACACAGAATCCTCATCATTGCTTCAATTTTCTTATTCAAAATCTTGTGTGCTATTGCATTCTCTTCTATTTTTTTAGAAAAATCAAATTTAAACCAAAATTAGAAGTAGATTGGTGGGTCCTTATAGAGCTGCGGAGCAGCCCTTTGATTTGTCTGCATCCCATCCCTACCCCCGAAAGAGGCTCTATAGGGACATTCAGTCAAAACATGCCCCCTGTTATAACACCTAAATTTTTACTAACAGTATGTGCAAATGTACCCTAATTGCCTTAACCCCTAAACGATGAGTTGGTGGCCATAAAAATCCTGAATTTTGATACCGTGGGAATCATTAGGTTACAAAAAATTCAAAAACTCTTGTTGGATGTCAAAGTTGTGTAGAAAATCTTCCCTTTCCACCCCTAATTTGGAGAATGAATAATTGTATTTCTATCCTATACAGAAAGATTCTCTCCTATTCATAGACTAGAATATGGCCTTTGCATCATTTAGGGGTGAAAAATATAAATGAAAAAAACCAAACCTGATGGGGATTGAATGGTAGTATGAATAGGAGACTCTCTGGGAGGATCTTCTTATCTTAACCCTTAAACGACGCCCAAGCCATTTTCTGGTCGATGAACTTCAAGGAATCTTTCTATGTAGGACAGAATTGCAATCATTCATCCTTGGAATTAGGGGTGGAAAAGGAAGATCTTCTACAGTGCTTTGACTTCCAACGTGTGTTTTTAGATTTTTTTGATCCAATGATTCCCACGGTATCAAAATTCCTCAATTCCACGGCCACCGGCTCGTCGTTTAGGGGTTAATAACACTGATGCGGTGCTGCCGGCAGACAATGTTCTCTAGTGATTCCAAAACTGGCTAAATTTCGCTCATTTTCTACTTAATTTTTTCAGGCCCCTTGTATAAATTTTAAAAAATCTTCCAAAAATGAACATTTGGCTAAAAACCTTGAATCTATTCTGAGATCACTGGTGTTTTCCAGTAGCAATTGACTTCCTTCAGATAGGATTGGATTGTGCGGAGCCCAATGTACAAGGAGTGCCGCCAGTTAGTAGCAAGTTCACCAGTTGATTTTGAGAATTTCCAAATGAAATAGAAAAGTGTAGGAAGTGGTTCCGAATGAAAAAAAGGAGATTTTCGGAAATGGACTGAGTAGGAAAAAAAATTCTCGGCAATAAGACCGTCCACCTTTGGAGTATTTAGGAATAATACCATTTTACATGCCTTTTTTTTACGGTGAGCAGCTGATGAGGCATAGAATTTCTAGGAAATTTTTTAGACATAAATATAGAAAATTTTATTAGTATACTTAGTTTTGAACAATAAATTGAAGATTTGGAGTATTGGTCTATGGTAATGTCATACCTTTGTCTATAAGCATCTAAAGTAATGGGGGGATTAAGAAATTCTATGAATTTGGCTCTTATGGCCTTATATTAGTTTTGGATGAGTGCAATAAAAATGGTAGTTTTGAATGTTTTTTGACAGAAAAATGGCCTTGGGCCTTTAGGGGTTAAGGCTTTCAAAAATTTAGGGTCCTAGATTGGACTTTGATTTTCTTAACAAACAATTGTGATGGAATTTTTTAATCTTCCTATTAGATTTTTTTTTTATAAATATGTTCAATAATTGCTTTGATTGGAAGATAAATTTCATAGACTAAGAATCAATAGTTATAAAAAGATGTCTAGATTCCTATTTTCTGTCAATAGAGATAAGCAAGGGCAACAAGAAAATTGTATACTTGAAATCTCTTGTAGAATCCAAAGCCAAATTGTAAAACAAATAACAAATTTGAGGACATTGTGGCATACATAAAATTTTGTTATAATTTTTTTAAGAAAATAAACTTTGCATTTGCAAAGTCATAGTAAGAAAAACTTTGTTTCTAGTTTTCAAAATCTAAATACCTTAAAAGAAAACAGTAGGAAAAAAAATGGGGAGCAAAATTAATAAATGCCAAAGATACCTTAAAAGGAGACCATAGGAAAAAAAATGGAGAGAATAATTAGTAAATGTCAAAGATACCTTAAAAAGAAACAATAGGGAAAAAAATGTAAAATATAATTAATAAATGCCAAAGATACCTTAAAAAGAAACAATAGGAAAAAAATGGAGATTTAGAACAAATTCACCAACAAAACAAAAAAACCCGGCCCCATTTTAAAAATTTAAGATAGATGCCAAATGAAAAAAGAAAAAGTCGGCTAATAGCCAAATTACATTAGAAAATGGGGGACGTCAACCAACTAAATATGCACTTTGTAGGCTTACTTCCGGATAAACTTTGAAAAATCCGAGGTTTCTACATAACTCCCCGGACTGTGGCGGAGCCTCCGCAGGAGCTGCTTCTCCACGAGAAGCTTGCTCCCGCCATTCAAGTCCACTGCAGCACCGCAAATTACACTGTACAGTACAGTTCAGTACACTGCTTTGTCTGAAGAGCACCATCAACGGAGAGGCAGTATCTCTTGCACTATTTAGACTTACTCTATGCTAAGTTAGGGCTCCTTCCATGTGGGTCAGGCAGATAAAGTTCTTACAGGGTCAAGCAAGAATCCAACTATAAGGTAGAACCATCCATAACCAATCACTTAAGGTATTATCTAGACATGATTTGGTGTAGTGCAAGGCAAAGCAAATATCTTCAGAGGTGCCACAATAGAAATGATGGGATTGCAAAAAAATTGGTAATTTTATGGCAAGAATTGAAATTACTATGAATTTTGAAAGGTCAAAAGTCATGTAGACCTATAGCTAATGTCTAGACTTTTTCAATTACAATCATTGAAGAACTCCTTTCTTATTCATTACTTCCTATTTTCTTGTTCACTAGTTTGGGGCATGTGGTATGAATTTATCAATCCCAACCTTGAAAAAAAAAACATATATTCCAAGTTTTGGTTGGAAATCTATTCCAATCTTAGTAGAAATAAATGTAGTCTATGGTTGGAGATGGAGTGTTGATTGCCTTATGGGTCGTTCTATTTTAGTAACATGGGAACTTAGTAGGTGGAGAGAGATCAAGTAGATATTCCACCCATAGTGACTTCCCAAGTGATTTTCTTCAACTTGACCAATCTCCACCAATGGGTTTATCCATTGATTTCAGTTAATGTTGAAATCCTCCTTCTTTACTGACCAAGGCTAGAAAGACAATTGGTATTCACTTCTTGTCTTCTCGTGTGTATTTTTTTCCACCCAGCTCACATAGAGGGAGGCACTTTGATCTGGTGCCTTGTTTGAAGCTATAGCATTTCAACCCTTGAGGGCCAAATGTGTGTTTATTAAAATTGAAACCATTTTGAACTCATTCCAATCAAATTGTCACCCAAAATGAGATTCACAAAATTTGAGTGTATTGATTGTTAGTAGAGGTAGGCCCAAAGCTATAGAGAAAAAGACATATGTTTTGACTTTTCTCTTGAAAGGATTCTAATAGTTAACCCCTAAAGGTCAGAGACTATGTCTTCACCAAAAACACACCAAAACTGTCATTTCTACTTCAAGCACCAAATTTTTGAAAAAAAACATTTTCAGACACATGTAATCGTAAGATCTTATAGTAAATTTGTGTAAGAAGATGTGGAAAAAACTTCAGAAATTTTCACCGTATAGATTGCAAGATATTAGCATTTGAATTGACAAAACCCCTTTTTTTGTCCCTGCAAAAAAGTGGGCAGCTGCACTTCACAAGGTCACATTTCTATGAAAAAATGTCCAAAATGGTGGTGCTTCTTTGGATTCATTTTTCACGGCAAGTTGGCTATATGCTCAAAAAATTTCGCATCATTTGGAATTGTACAACATATAGGAAAAAATTAATAAGTAGAAAGAAGTAGAGAGTGATTCAATGTACTAAATTGCTAAAATTTTATTATAGAATAAAAAAAAGGCCAATCCCAATGGTTGAAATGTTGTGACAAACAATCAACATCCAAAATTTTAATTTTTTTTCAAAAATATTTAAAATTGAGAATTGTAAAGGCTTCCAAAGTTTATTTTAGAGTAGAGAATCCATAACTGCCCGCAAACTAAATCTCTTCATAACTTTCATCTCATAAATCAAAATGGAATGATTCAAAGTTTTCTGCATATATATACATCTAGAAAATCAATTTTTAATTTTTAATTTTAATAAAAATATTTTTATAAGAAATTTTTGGGCTGCCCGCCGACCAATGAAAACTACATATCATGCAATAACTTTTTGACCATGTAGTCAAAAGTTATGAAAATTTTTGGGCCTTCAAGATACTCCTCGGACACATGTTGTGTGAAAATTTCAAAGAAAAAAAATAAAAACTCCACCCGTAGTGAACTGCCAAAAATCGCTATGTTGCCAAAAAACGCAGTTTGGTCCTTTAGGGGTTAAATAAGGCAATCTTTAAATTTGCAAAGGCCAAATTTCACGGATTGAGGCATTGAGGCATTGAGGGATTAATGCACCGTCTAAAATATATGAGTCATACACATTTCCCTTGTATGAGGGCAAGTTGACCCATATTTCTATGGAAGTTTGAGTACTTTACAAAAAAAACTGTGATTTGTATCTTGATGCTTGATATACTCTTGCCATGTGGCATGACAAGCATTTGTAGTGAGAAGTAGAGCATAGAAGATAAATTGAACCAAGCTTATCTATTTTAGTCCAAACTTCCATTATAGATATTTAGTAAAAGCCTAATTCTAGATTATTTGCATTGGAAACATGAAATACCAAAGAAGGAACTATTTGCTTAATTTAGGAAGGTGATTGTGTGAAATGAGGATAATATGTATATAGATTGGACAACATATATGCTTAATTTACACATTGTCATCAATTTGTGTAATTTTAAATCAAAACAAATCAATTCAATATAGCAACAAAAGTTAGTACTTGAAGTTGAGGTTGTTATAGATAGGATTGGGTAGGTGCTAACCTCTAAAAGACCAAGACTTTCTTTTGGCCAAAATACACTCAAACTACCATTTCTAATGCAAAGAGTAAAAAAATGAAATTTATTATTTTAAGACACCTAACCATAGGATTTTATGCCTAGCTAGTATGAACATGTGTGGAATAAACTTCCCAAGGGGGGCACTACATAGTGTGTTCATTGATAACATGCATTCAAGCCTCTTTTACATGAAGGCTATGTAGGTAAATTTTTTGAACACCTATAGGGCTATATTTATCCAAATTTAAAAAAAATTATTTCATATATCCTATACTTCATTTAAAATTTTATCTTGTTTTCTTTTTGTATATCCTATATTCATTATAAATATAAAACAACAACAATTCTTTTTAACATTTGATGGTGTTATATTGAAATTCATTATTGAAAATTGTACACATAAAAAATGATATACAAAACAAGAAGGAAATTGAGAAACTACATACAAATGTGTAGTACTTTGAAACCAAAAGTAGATTCAATTGCAAAGTATTTCTATTTTAATAAGGTAGGACTACCCATAAGCAATCAACCAAATATCTTGCAATTTGTACACTTGAATTTTTTATAATTTATTCCGGAGGATGCACTCCCATTTATTTAGTTGAAAACATACATATGATGAAATGAAGTATTATTATAATTACCTTGGTTCCAAATTTTAGACATTACTTTGAAATAAACTATCATCATCATAATGGATTTATGGTCTTTATATACAATTAAAGGTAAGGAATAATAATGAATTTTGTGTATTTTTTTAGTTCTACAATAGCCTTGCCAAAATACCAAAAAACAATTAAAAACTTTTTAGAATTACATTATTACATTATTATGGAGTATAACTTTGTGAAAAGTATCCTTGGCCAAAGATCTTATATTTGTTGTAGTATTTTGGTAATTAGGGAGTAGATTTAGTTGTTGAAGGTTGCAATGATGATGAACAAGTATAAGGTAGAACCACCTATAAGTAATCATTTTAAGGAATTCTATACATGATTTGGTGTAGTACAAGGCAAAGCAAATATTTTTAGAGGTGCAATGATAGAAATGATGGAGATTCTAAAAACTTTGGTAATTTTATTGCTCAAATTGAACTTACTCTACATTTTAAAAGGCAAAAGGTATACTAGATCCATTACCAATCTATGGAGTCTTCTAATTCCAATCACGTAAAAAAACACGTTTTTACTTATTTTTTTCTACTCTCTTGCACACTACTTTGGAACATGTGCCATGAAGTTTTAGTCCCAACTTTGAAAAGGAAAAAAAAAATTCTAGCCTTGGTTGGAGATACATCCATTGATAGATTGGTTATGGGGTCAAATTTTTTTTCCCCAATAATAGCATTATTTCATATTCATTGTCTACCACTTGATTTCGACATTTTATGGATAGTAGACACTAGTCATTTTGCTCATAATAGGATAGTTTAACTCAACAAAAAAGACAAGGATATTGTCTTTATGATTTTTTATTTTTTATTTTTTTTGAAAAGGATGTGACCATTAAAAACCCAAAAGGAAGAGAACATTAGTCCCACTCAAGCAAAAAGTTCAACCTAAGAGGGAAGCTAAGAGAAAGATGCTACTCAGGTTTGTGGAAATTGTCAAAGCAAATGACCTCATTTTTGTACCAAGTATTCAAAAACTCTTGGCAGATGAGGGTCTACCTATTGTCACTACAACAACTACAGTAAGGGAGGATGTCGCACCTACGTGCCATACTTGCCGAAATCGTATCCTTCTAGGCAAGGGTGCTAATCTCAGTGATGCTAGTAGTCTGACCTTTAACCCCTAAAGGACCATTGTCCCCTCGGGGGACAATTTCGAGTTTGGGCAGGTTTGGTAGACCTCATTAATGAATCTTTTTGAAACTTTTTCATAAGATAGAAAAACTGATTAGCTTCATGGGAATGTAATTTTTATTTCAATTGGTGACTGGGAGCAAAAGTTATATCACAAAAAGCCCAAATTTTCATTTGGCGGGCAGAATTTTTTTTTGCAAAAAGTCAAAATTTAATTTTTTTAGTTTTCTTTTCTAAAATAATATATTTTTGCCTACATGTGAAGATTTGATTCATTCTATTTGGACTTATAATGAGAAAGTTATGGACAATCTTGTTTTTCGGGCAATCTAAATAATTTCTTGAAAAAATAACTTATAGGATTCATTTTTTAATGCAATTTTCACAATTTTTCAAAAAAAATTGCAGAACAAGGTTATACTTACTTGCTAAAACAATCTCACCATTGCGATTATTGTATTTCTATCCCATCTTAGAGTTATTAACCATTTAGTTTTTATTTCAATCTTGGACCTACATCTACTAAACAATTTTTTAAAGAATGAAAATCAAGTTTTTTTTGTGTGAAATTTTTTTCCTAGACTCTCAACTCAATTTATTAAAACAATAAATTATAAATTCAAAGTATATAGTGCAATTCTTTTTTACAAATGCCAATCAAAGTCATCTGAAATTGCAAACCACAGTTCAAAAAAACTTGTATTTCCAACTTTGAATGCTCATATCTTCCAATCTGTACGGTCAAACTTCATAAAAATTTTACCACCTGATCTCAATCAAGTTAAGTACAAGATCCTATGGTTGGATTCTTTAAAAAATATATTTTTTGTTTTCTTGGGTGAATGCAACAGAAATGGCAGTTTTGAGAGGTTTTTGACAAAAAAAAAGGCCTTGGTCCTTTAGGGGTTAAAAATATGTTTATTTCTAGTACACCATAAGCACCAAAGGATGGTGGAGCAAAGAATGTTGCTTGCATCTTGAGGAATTCTTTGCTATGTACAACATTGATAAACCTACATTAGAAGAAATCTGAGGGCATTACAAGGCCGTTTCGGGTCTATTCCTGAAATGGCTCCCAATGCCGCTGACCGCTGTCAGGCCGACTTTTATCGAAAAAATTTAAAAATAAAATAAAATTGGGGGTCCTGAAAGACTGAAATATGAGAATAAGTCCAAAAAAAAATTTTGAATCTTTTTTTATTACGTGGCAGTGTCCTGACCACATAGAATTCGAGTTCACAAGGTAGAAACTACGTTCCCGCAGTCCGGGAACCCACAATCTCCTAATGCCCTCAAATTTCATCTAATGGTAGTACTTCTCCATTTATAATATTGTTTGCCAACTTATATTGCATTAATTCTTCCTTGGAAATTGGAATAAGTATTCTATAAATTTATGAGAGTTAATTTAGTTTAATGTATAAAGAGTCATTGATTAGTTGAAAAATTGCAATGATAGTGTCATTAGCTAACTCAAATGTTACTATACTAGGGGCTTTTGCTTTGGAGAAGGGGGGTGAAGCAATAGGACCCCTTAGCTTTGGTTAATATCTTGAGATTAACAATGATTTATATTGGAGTCAAATTTTGCACATTTTCAACATCCCTACTAAAAATTTATTGATTATATATTGTTTGCAACATATTATTGATGTTCAGTGTTCTAATTATAGTAAAAATGACATTATTAAAGGTACATTATTTTGAACTAGCACATGATAAAATATACACCTATTACCATTAGGACAAATTAGAGTAGCAATTCAAGAAGTAATAACAAAGAATGATTAATATTAGTACATTAGTCAATTCAATTATTGTACCTTGAACTAATAGGGCTAATTTGTACTAGTTCCAAAATTATAGGAATTTGTAATGCATATTAACATGACAATTCAATTTTTTTTTGAGAAATTCAATATAGTGTAGTCCATACTCCATACTAGTTTTTTAATATCTCAATTAATGTTATTTCTATACAAATTTCATTGAGAGTTTCAAACTAATTAGATTTTATTTATCTAAAATTATTCAAATTAGGATGAGAAAATCTATACTATTCAAATTCATGCACTACATCACTACTTACACTACAAGAGAAAGGGGTGTTTTAAGTAGTGTCCTAGACATCACGTCTTTTAAGTAATGTCTTTTAAGTAAGGTTTTAAGTAAAATTTTACTAAAAAGACAGTCTTTTTAGTAAAATTTTACTTAAAACCTTACTTAAAAGACGTGATGTCTAGGACACTACTTAAAACACCCCTTTCTCTTGTAGTGTTAAGATGACTTGTATAGTATCTAATTTTTACTAAAATGCATTTCAATATGAATATGAATATACATATTCAAGTTGGTTTCAATATAAATTCATTGGAGATGGAAATGTTGAATTTTTCTTAAAAGTTATTGATTGTGATTATTTTAAAGTACATAAACAATCGAGTTATTAAAAAAAAAGATTAAAAAATGTTTAGATGGATATAAACTTCATTGCCCTATAAAAAATTATCTAAATGGATTAAAATCTACCCAAATGGATGAAAGATTTGAATTATAATCAAATTATAGAATATTCTTGAAACCTTAGGTAACCAACCCCTTCTCAATCAACCTAGGCTCTCCATTTTTAGAATCTAGATTGTTCTATTTTGGAGCATTTGAGAAGGGATTAATTGGTCAATTATGATGCAATACAAGTTGTTCCTTTCTTGACTAGCTTATGGTTGGACTTAAACAATCATACCTATATAATAAGGATAGTTCCCCTAAAATCTTGATAAAAAAAATTTATGGTAATTTTGTTTTTAGGCAAAAACATGAAAAAAAACCCCACCAAATCTATATGAAATCTATTCCCCCATATGTGAAATCTCGTCCTCCCCCCCCCACTACCTACTAGGCCCTATTGATAGCTATATGCTAAATTCCTTTAATGGTTGAAAATAGGTTGTTTGCTTTTACATTCACAACAAAATGATTAATTTCATCAACCATATTTGGATTTGACTAAAAGGATAAGGTTCACAAATACAACCTTACATTATTGATAATACATTCATACTACAAAAAGAAAACATTACCAACAATTTCATCTTAAAATGCTATAAATGCCCAAAAGGTGGTCAATGGATGACTTTTCTATATTATTGTAAAAATGAAGAATGTGTTGGTTGTTTTGTGAATGAGATCATTCTTGGTGAAGTACTTTGGCAATAGGTCTTGTCTTTTTAAAGTAAACAATGAACAAAAAATCTTAGATTGATGTCTTTGAAAATCACAATTTTTTTATTAATATTGATAAAACAATATTGTTTGTGAGATTATAAAAATATTTGTAAGAATTACAACTATAGAAAGTCAAATGTGCATTTTGTTGTGCTATTGTGCATTAAATTCAATGTGAATCTGATGGTACACTCTAATACAAAGAAATTGTATTATAAAGCATCAAGTTGAAATGATTGTATTATAAAGTTTAACCATTCCATATTCACATCCCTACACAACAAAGACAATTCTTTTTTGTAATAAAACAAAGCTAGATGTGAAGCTAGCATTCTCACTTTACTTACTCGTTGATGTATACATATAAATTTAACTTAATAATATGTTCCATCTCAAAGGTAATGTAATATAATTCATCTTTGATTGAAGATGTGGGATTCTTTGTACTTCTTATAGAGAATGTACTTTCTAAAAAATTGAAAAGTCCATTCTCATAGCAAAACATTAAGTTCCTAAACTCCAAAAGATGATGTAAATTGCATTGCATACCATACCCTACTAGTAGGTTTGTCAATAAAGATTTCCCAAAAAATGATGCATAGTTTTTTTGGAAATTATCCCCTTACCTTGCCTAATGTTCAGAAATTGCATTTTATGAAGAGATAACCTTTTATCTTCTTTAAAACCATTAAATGAAGTATCTAAATGTAGTCAAATGCCTCTACTTTGGTCAATTTTAAATGGTTGCCTAAATAGCACAAACTAATTTTTGGTCTTGATGAACATTGTTTTCCTACTTTAAATAAATATTTGTCATTGATGTTAATGATGAACTTGCTAGTAGGGTATAGTATGCTAAAAACATATTCTTCAATTACTTTAAGAAATGCAAGTCTTTGAAGTACATCAAAAAAATTCAAACAAATTGAATGAATTGTGAACAGGGTAGCTGACCCATTTCCAATCACTTAAGCAAATACGCATAGTTAAAGTGCAATTTTTTTTATTGCAAAATTTTTCCTATGTACAAAACTAGAGCTTGGAAAGATAGTATATTTTTCTAGAATTTTACTACATAAAGCATAATTACTATGAATTTTTTAGTAGAAGATTCTTTTTGAACTATAATGGTAATAGGGAACTCACTATTTTTGACCATAAGATGATTGCAAAATGGACTAAGGGCTGATTGCATTTATGAGAGCCTTACAACCAATCCTAATGGGCCACAATTGCTCTAGGAGCTACACCACAACTTTATGGAAAGGAAGTAGACTATAGATTGGAAATAGGGGGTGATTAGAAATGGGTTGGCTACCCTAAATCTAAATCATAACATTCAATAGCATGTTGTGGCTTTGCCTTCTCTCTATAGTGAAGGGAGGTTGTTGAGGTGTTGAATATTCCACACCCTCCACTGTTGAGAGAAGGTAGAGCTAGCCAATGCTACTGAATGTTATAATTAGTGGAATTGTTTGAATGAAATCAACATGAAAAGTTGAAATAGATGAAGGTTATTGAAAATGACTTCAAAGAAGATGATGCAATAGTTCAATGGAAAGACGAGATGAATCGTTGATGTAAATATATTTTAATATTACTACAATTCGTTATGATTTCTTACAATTGTTTTTCCTGTCTTTAAGTGGCACAATCACGGGATAACTCACAATCTTAACTAGTCTAAGATTTAAATAAATCAAGCCTCACGGTTAACCCTAAAGCGCGCCAACATCCATATTCTAGACGATGAACAGAGGGCTTCAAGGCCCTATTTCATCCAATTAACCTCTCACTTGTCAATTGTAATACTTCAATCTATAAAAGACAATCTTCTTTAATGATCAAATTCATTAAATTCTGGAAAATGATATATCTATACAAAGCTATAAGCGAAAATGTGCAAAAATTCAAAAAAGGATTGAGACGCTTAAGGGTTAAAACCATCTGCTAAATGACACTGTAGGATATTCCGCACACATCCCACGCAGAATGAAAAGGGTTTGAAGAGGTGCTTTTAGACATATCACATTCACTATTCTCATACTGCGGCAACTTCGGCTTTACTGTACACCCTTTGCAGGTTAGCCTACGGTCAATTTCCACTTTCTGTAATCTCCACTTTGAACATTCAAAATCTACTCATAGTGTCAGACAAGCTCATCAAATTAGAGACGTATATGGAATTTGCCAACAAGATGGAGCAAGCAAAGACAAAAACTAGTCGGTAATAGAAAGCATGCGCAAATGTTCATTGGGTTGCTACGGCTGATTTCACGAAGCATCAGATGTTACTATTTCTGCAGGGACAATAGTATCTATTCTTCGAAGAATACCACATCCAGCTGGACGTAAGTCAACCGACTGATTCAGCATTTGCGAAAGCTAGGAACTGCTAATAACAGCAAAAGAGAACTATTGAAACATACAGTAACTCTTCACACCAAGCAAAGAATCATGCTTTCGTGTTGAACGACAGGAATGTCGAACAAAAATCAAAGCAATCTGTTGATATTATTGTTTGTGATCAAACACTATTAGGAGTATTAGCACATTTGCAATGCCAGGTAACGGTAACATAGCAAAAAGGAAACAATTACACCAAGCTTACTTCACTAACGAAGAGTAATGCGACCCAAACGGGATGTCTGACTATAATCAAACTCTAGCATATTAATGTCTTTCATCATCCCTAAATTGCACATTTCCAATGCCAGGTGCTACCGTAAGAACTCAGCAATAAAAAAGCAGTAACACCAATTTGACTTTCAAGATATTCGAAGACACCAGGCAGTTCGGTTCAGCACAGAATCAAAGCATTGAACAGTTTCGTAGATAGTAAGTAGTAAAAGACGAATAAATCACCAGGTTGGCTGATTATGGTAAACAAAACAGCAATTCATTTCATTGATCCAACAACTGTTGCCTTGACAACAGGAAATTCCAACAAAAATCAACACAAACTCTTTCTGACCACCAATGATTCCACCTTTGTAATAAGAGTACCAATTACACAGCAAAAAGAAAACGGGAACAGGAAGCTAACACCAAGTTTAACAATTCAGACACCGCGTAACTAATTCAGTAAAGCAGGCAAACAAAGCGTAATGCAGTTTCATGAATGTACGCAGTATAAAACGAATACACATGGTTGACGAACTGCACAGAACTTCCGGCATTTATTAATTACACTGATCCAGTACCATCGGGCTTTCCAACACGAAATTGAACTCAAACCCGCAACCTCCAGCTAAGTTACTCAATGTTTCTGCAGCGCGAGAACCTTCTGGAACGTGGGACGTGAAGAGATATCATTCCACCACGCACTAAGATGAGGCCTTGAAGTGAAAAGCTCGCTCTGTCCCGCAGCATTCACCAGCAGAAACGCGTACGGCAGGTGTGACAGATCCGCCAAAGAGAAGAAATCGCCCGCCAAGTACTTGCTGGTAGCCAGATGGGCCTCGTACACGTCCAGCACCTTCTCCAGCTTCGCCACTTGCTCCTTCACGACATCCTCGTTGGACGTCAATCCGAACAACGGAGAGAAGACGCGCTGGAACACGATGGATGATGCAGGGGGGTTGAAGTTCAGACTCTCCACTTCCCACCACTGGTTAACTAGGGCGCGCTCCTTCAAGGTCTTTCCGACCAAACTCTTATTCTCGTACTTGTCCACGAGGTAGCGGACGATGGCGCGAGACTCTGAAAATCGAAAACGAAAACGTAAGGAAAGAAGGACTGATTAACTTCAGGATCCAGTACAGAAAGAAGAGGTGCATGATCAACAAACGAGTCACTACAGAAGGATACTCACAGAAAAGAACTGGCCACTCTGAAAACGAAGAAAGGGAATGTGAGTACAGAACGGAGTATTCACAGTAAAGAAGTGATCAACGTCGGGAGACAATGCAGCAGGAAGAATTCCTAGAAAAAAGGACGATCAAGCCTTACCGTAGACGGTAACATCGCCGTCCGTAAGCGCCGGAATCACTCCAAAGGGCTGCGCACCCGACAACCACAGGATTAGTTTTCTTGGGAGCTCTCATAAATGGCCATTTCCTAAACCCTAAACCCCAGGACTTCCCTTGTACCGACGCTTGGACAGCACTGAACTACACTCCCATTTCCGAGTTTCGAAGTAGCAGCAGACCGAATCCCCCCCCCAAAAAAAATGCACCTAAACCCAACCCCCAAATTCATCCCTGCTAACGCCATTCATAACACTAAAGTCAAGTCTAACATGATATACTCCACCGCCAAGAGAGCCCACCTACACTGCAAGTTCCACGAAACTCAAACACTCCTCGTCACCGACACAGGGGACCACCGAGTCTTAGAGTGCGCAAACTTGCGGATCATCAATACCTGAAGCTTAAGAAACTCGGGGCTCTTGTGGGCGCCCGTTTTCAAATCCACGGTCTCCAGCTTGTACTCGACGCCCAATTCCGCCAACGTGGTGAGGACTCGCTGCGAGCAAGTCGAGTACGCCGCACCGTGCAGAGTGACCGTCATGGTTCCCAAATGCTGCAAGTCCCAATGCTACCCCAAATGCTACCCCAAATGCAACCCCAAACGCAAATGCAAGACTGAAAGTAAGATGTGGTTGTGAAAGATTAGTAGAGGAGTAGATGGTTAGAGATGGAGAGTTGGTTGGGATTTTATAGTTGGGGGAACTAAGGTACTGCAGATGGGCCGGAAGCTATCAAGGCGGGCTGCGATCGGGAAGGGAGGTGCCGGGGCAGCTTCCCTTTCGCGGAAACCGAAATTAGACAAGCTGGCAGTTACTCCGTATTACGTAGGACGTTAAATACTACTCCGTTCCAACGAAGGTGGATTTACCTTGGGGGAAAAAAAGCAGAAATTTTTTAATTTTTTTCAAATAATTTTTTTTTTTCAAATTCAGAACATACTTGTGAGCAGAGACACTAAATTAGCTGAAGAATTTAGAACATACCCTAGACACGGCACAAAAAAATAGGGGTCCTGGTTTTCACTTTTACCCTGCAGAACCCAGAATTCACCCTGCTGGGCCAGCTTCGTTGGTAGGATTTAACCGACGTCCAGCGACCGACAGTTACTGTTGTGCAGGTAACGACGACGAAGTTGTGATGACGTTGGCATTCAACTTTTCATCCGGAAAAGGCGGCGAGTTCAGAGGGTAGCATGGATGAATTTGGATGGATGAACTTTTTGAAAAAAAGTCAATGTGGGGACCTGGAGAGTATTCTGGAAGTGTAAGTAAGGGGGACAAAAAGTGTCTGCTGAGTGGCTTTCAGACCTGGTTTTTTTTAGGGGCTTTGGGTCGCAAGTGTGAACAGGGAGTTTATGAGGCGACTTAGCATTTGTCCCTTCTTTTCACATGTCATTTGGTGGTTCTAAGTGGTCATTTGGTTGTTCTCTCCCGGTGTTCTCTAAGCTTAATCATTTCATTTAACAACAATAAAAAATATAAATTTTGTTTTTGGCATTTTGGTAATTTTTCTTAAGCTTGTAGAAGCAATTGGTGGAAAAATTGACAAATAAAACTACAACCTAGTTCAAATACTAAGCCTCAAGGCAATTCATCAATGTAAGGCAATTTGCACTTGTAAGACCCAAGTTGTGAATTAATTATATGAATTTAATTTTTCTTCAAAATTAAATTTCTTAAAGATTGAAACTATTTGTTTTACAATTGAAAAATTTGTATAAGATATAGAGTAGTCCGATAAGGACTATTGTTGTCAATCTCAAGTGATTTAGAAGCTACTTTATTGCAATTGTTATAATGGACTAAAAATCTACCTATGTCAAATAAGTAAGATGGAAAATTAGACAATCAAGTCTTGTGATTACCATTTTTTCAACAATTTCTTTTGAACAAGTTTCTATTAATGTTTTATTCATTTATTTGAAAAAAATAAAAAGAATTTTATTTTTATTTTTAACTACAATTAAATAATTTGACTTCATAATCAAATTATACATTGATGTGGGTACAATAGTTGTTTTTTGCTAAATGTTGATGACTATCTAATAAAATTTTAGAACATGCTATTTTAGAACTTTAGAATTCAATTTAGAATTAGTTCACTTTCTTTAAAATGCATTTTTTTTGTAGTATAAATTTTTGAATTCAAGCTTACTGATGAATTTTGAAAAGGTAATTAAGCTATTTCAAGAGTTACTTGTCCATTTGGTTTAATGCACCCTTTTGGTTGAAGCCTCACATGTCCAAAATAATCAACAACATGTTGACCATCTAAATTCACATTTATGTAGATTTACATTATTATGTACATTATTTATGTAACCTTCTACATCATGATGACTATATAGAATACAGAAAAAAGCACTAAAGGTAGTAGTTAGGAACCTAAAAGATGGATGTTATAATACAAAGAGTAGGATTATCATTGAACAAGAATCATCATGTAAATCTACTAATTGGGTATTGTATATTTTATTTTTTAAAATATAAAAGTGTATTATTTACAAATAATTCTCTTTTCAATTATTACTACCCAATCTATAAAGACTTTAGACCACTTGCACCAAAAATTGCTAATAAATGAGATATAAAAATCACACCAAATTTTGTTTATCCTTCATAGAATTGCAATGAATGGAAATTATAGGTGCACATACCTTATGCCTAAAACAATAGGTCTATCAATGAGGTAGTCAACCCCAAACAAGATTCACTTACTATATAAATTTCAACATCTTTTGTTTCTACAAAAATATGGAAAATTAGTCTAGACCTTAGACACTTTTTGTCTTCTATAACAATACAAGGTTACTACTAGAGAAGTGAGAACTAAAAAGAAAAAAATTCAAAGCAATGAGAGCCTCAAAAATTTAAAAGTCCAAATAATTCACCTTTAAACTTGAAAATTTTAAGTGAAGGGAGAGAATGATATAGACAACATCTTTGTCCTCTAGTTGAAGAAATATGAGTTTTACTAGTTTGAATTAAGTCCATGTAAAGCAAGTGGACTTCATTACAATTTTAGAAAATCCTTGAAGAAAAAAACTCACATCCAATCATTCAAAACAAACACATGTTAACCTCTCAAGGACTAGAAAATATTTTTGGCAACATAGCAAAAATATTTACTTGTCTATATTTTTTGAAATTCTTTTGGATGTAGAATGAGTACCTTGCTATGCCACCAAATTCTTTTACAGTTGGATTTGCCCATCAAGCATTATGGAGAAAAATGCTCTTTTTGATCAGCAAGGAGTAATATGGACAAGGTTATTTAAATATTAAAGAAAAATTTGCATTATAATGCCTAGAGGAGTTTAGGCAAGGCCTTCAATAAATCCTCATCTTAAGTTCCAATCAAAGTACTTCTTTGACATTTATTTAAACTCCTAAATTGGTTATAGTATACAAAGAGGTATTAACAATGAGAAGTAAGTATGTTGTAAGTTTTAGAAAATTCATTAGTAAATTCAAATAAATCTCACATAGCTTCAAAAGCCACTTATCTTGTGTGTGTAGAGATGAAAAGAGTTCATTATACAAGAGGAGTGGTAGGAGTTAAAACAACTCATATGGATTATATAATTTAGAATTAGTAGGACACCAAGCACTCATAGCAACAAAACAAGTGTATGAGCATGAAAATGTGATCCTTAAATATGTGTTTAATTATAGATTTCATACAACCTTTGAATATATTTATTATTCAAACACCTATAATAAAGTTGCACTATTATTAAGGAAGGTTTCTATAATATAGACACCCATAATATATGTAAATAGTCTTCTAAGCTCATGGGTTCATGATCCTAAATTCTCATAGTAGCAATCCTTTCGTTCATAGTTAAAGAAAAAACTTTTCCTAGAATTTTGGAAGTTGGGAAAGTTGGAAAATCAAGCTAATGTTCATTTACTAAAATCCATTTATAATTTGAAATCTTCAATCAAAAGTCATGAATAAAGTTTAGAGAGGATGTTTGAAAATGTCTAAAAAAATGTCCCTCCCAACTAACCCATCTCCTTATTTCTATTCTTAGGAAGTTGACCAAAATTGCTATATTGCTAAAAGATATATTTTTATGTTCATCCTTAAAAGTCTCACAAGCCTAATTTTAGAATCAAAGCATTAGATTAAATTTGAAGGCATAGAAGGGCTATTTCAGAGTTGTTTTCCTTGTTCATTCTATCGAGGAATTGCAAACTAGGCCCTACAATTTGATTTTTTGAATTCAAAAACTTCAAAAACTTCAAAAAAACTTCAAAAACTAAAATTCATTTCAAAGAATGTTTAAAAAACTAAATAATTAATTAATATTATTTCTAGTGGCATGATCTTGGCCACGCTAGTCTGTTGATGTGGTGAGTTTTCATAGTCCAAAAATAATTTGAGAACTTGAAGAAACTTAGGAGCTTTTGTAGCCTTGAAACTTCCTCTCATATAATTTTTTTGTAAATTTGGTATAAATTGAAGCATATAAAAGTGACAAAAGTTTGTATTGATGTTGAATCCCAATCCCAAAGTGCATGACACTCAATCTAGATCATTATTGCACCTCTTGCATGTCTCAAGAACCACAAAAAAATGATGTATTCTACATATATAGTGATGTATTTGAATATTATACAATTAAGATGTTAAAGTGACATCTAAATGAAAGATGCTCATTATTAAATTATCCATCTAGTGGATTATGCCTTTCTATAGTTTAGCATATAATTTGTACTCTTAGATTAAAGTGTAGTTCCGTGTGTAGAATTTTCTTTATATTTCAATTGGTAAGTAACTAAAGTTTAAAACTGCAAAATAGAGAAGACCAAAACACATGTAAAAAAACTCTCATATAGGAGCTAATCCATTCCTGATCACCCCTTTTTGTTGCACTTTGGTAAGGTACAATGGTCTATTTCCAATTAGTTATAACACATTACACTGAGGAATAAGACTCCCACTTAGTAAGTGGTAGCTACAAATGAAGCATTCTTGATTGGTATTACAATTTTCTATCACAAGAATGAAGTACTCTCAATTTTATAATCAACCATTGGTCAGAAATAGGATGACCTATATGACTAGTATGGAATGAATATAATCTTTACTTGGAAAATATATAGTAATTTTGTTTTGGAAAATAAAAATTTGAAAACAATATGGAATCTATTATTATTCACATGGAAATTTTTTCCCTCAACATGCCAACACTTTAGATGTACTTGATTGCTTAAGTAGTTGTAAATGGGTTGGCTCCTTTATTTATTGTTCTATTCCAACAAAAGAAAATGTAAAGCCAATCATTCTAAATATTCGTAGTGACCAAAAGGGACCACTAACAATGGATATAACTTTTAGTTCTTATGCAAACCTTAGCAATGTACTAAGGTAGACCTAAATGATGAATACCTAAATGCTTATAAGGACATAAGAATGTGGTTATGGGTTGCTATTAGGGCGTTTATGACCCTAGTCATGGATGCTTTAGTAATTTAGGGTTGAATACTTAAAAAATTCACAGAAATTACAATATTGATCAAAATTTTTTAATTCCACTTGAATTTGATTTATGAAACATAAGCACACCTCTAAAAAAATATGTGCCCCTCTTGGAATAGGCCCCAGAATAGTCAGATTGCAAATGAGGGTGGTAATAGGTTGGTCTACCTTACAGAGTGCATCAGCCTTTTTTTTTCCGGCACCGTGTGGCCAGATTGCATCATTTCAAAATAAATGTCTTTTTTTCGCTAGATAAAAGTAATCTTTTTTCGCCAAAATTTTTCTAGTTCTCTTTAAAATACGGATGAAGTTGCCAAATTTGGATGAAAAAGTGTATGAATATGATGGAAAAGTGTTTTTAAGTCCAAAAGATGGATGAATGTAAAAATACAATTGGCTTCACCAAATTTGCAGTGATCGCCATCTTGGCACTTTCTCAAAAAGTAAAAAAAAAGGGTTGGAGTGCACTCCCAGAATTTTTTTTGCGGGTGTGATCCAAGGTGGGTGACAGAGTAGCCGCAAAACTACTGGAGTTCAACCGTTGTTCTGATAACTCTTTATAAACCTTCTACTTCATCTTTGAGGCAGAGCTGTTGCACCAACTTAAACTTTCTACTTGAAAACAGTTCCTTCGGGGACGACGGGTTCAACTCCTGGCAGCTCCACAACTACTTTTTTCATTTTGTTTAGTTGCAGATTGCTGTTTCTTATTCTGGGGACCTTCGACAGCAATTGCAGACGGAGCTTCGGCGGATTCCAAGTTTTAAAATTCATTCTTGCCGCAATCAGTCCACAAGAAACACTGCAACCCGATTCGCAAGGAAAGTTCATGAGAGATGGGAGTCAGTGATCAGTCTGGAACTAACTTCCAAACATTTTGCTAATTATCACCGGTAGTATGTTGCATCACTCAGGAAATTTGATGATTCGGCAGCTTTGTAGCTTTAGTTCCCTGTAAATTCATTCAGTTGATCATCTTCTTAACATGTTCATTTGCTATTAATCGTCTTCCACACAATTCCTGTTAATCAACTTCCAAACATTTTGCTATTATAAGACTCATAATCCTCCCTTTGCAATGAATGAAGATGATTTCAGAGAACAAGGAAAAAGAGCAAGGAATTTCCAAGAAAGATTTTCATGAACAAGGAAAAAGGATGACGTTTTTAAAAAATCGAGTTTGGCTTCAGGAATCTCCCTCAACGGTACTGCATAAATCAGTCATTAGTCTATGCCACTAAATCCACTAGAAACATAAACTCTCGCATGACAAAAAAAACTCCTAAAAACAAGTGAGAAAAAGTAGTACACTGTTAAAGCACTTAGCTGATCTTAAAGTGACATCTACAGGTTTTGTACATTTTCAAAATCAAATATGTACAGGCTGTAGATGGTGCTTTCAGAAACAAACTTTGACCCTTGATAACTTTTGCTTACTATACTAGGGGAGGACACTTCCCGTTTTTTAATAACCTACGTGCGGCGGAAGATAGGGTACATTTAAATAATCTTGGGTAAAATTTATAAGAAATTTATATATAAAATAGGGGACATTAAAAAGTCAAAGTGTTTTAAAAATAAAATAGGGATGATAATATGGCTGATTTTTCCGCTTTATGGTAAAATACGGTCTCTTTTAATGTTGCCAAGTAATGATTACAAGTAATTGATAGCCCCCCTAAAAATACCCCACCGCCACAAGTGGGTCCCCCAAATACACAAGAAGTGTCCTCCCCGGGTTACTATATCCAAATGCTGTGTTCTTTGGTGTATTAGAATTTGCTTTCACTTGCCAACAAGACTATATGAAAATCTATATAGCCTAATAATAGTAACTAGGCATGGTACCAATTTTTAGCACTTTTGGGTGTATCCACCTTACATTACATTGAAATATAAGAAGGAAATGAATGAAAGTGGGATGAAATGTATGGAATATGGTCAAGTAACCCAAACGCTCTTATACGTAGTCACTATGGTTTTGTAGTGAGCCTTGCACCATTGCCACATCCCAAATAATAATAAAAGTAATTTTGTGTAATTTTTTATTTCATAGAAATTTCAAAATTCAATAACCTTCACATTGTATGTCCAAAAGCCAAGAAACCAAGTTTTTGCTCCCTTCTTGGTTGGGAACTTTTCAACAGAACCAAGAATGTGATGTGGAGATGTATGGTTTGAAAATTCAATATAAAAAACAAATAATTTATCTTAAAGGTATGTGTGTATGGATTGTAGAAAGTAATTTAATAATAAATGGGTGATTGCAAGAAACACTTGTCCTTTTTTTGTCCCCTTGACCTTTACCAGGTAGTCTTTTGCTCATAACTTTTTCATCTTTTGTTTTTTTGATTTGAAATTTGTAATGAAGGTGTATAAAAAAGTTTTACATCATGTGTAATTTTTTCAATTTAAAAAAAATTATTTTACTATTTTTAAACTGCCCCCGATTGGATGTCTACCTTGGCCATTTTGGGGGGGTTTTAGTCCTATTTTTGACCCAAAAAAGAAAATTTTGAGCTGAAAATTGACATGTTTGCACCTACAGTATAGTTACACAATCCCTAAAAAGAATTTTTTTAAATATTAAACTATCCAACTTCCACATGTGCTCAAAGTGCACTACCAAGGTACACTTGTACAAAATACAAAATATTTTTTTTGAAGATGAAATTTATTGGAAAAGAATAAACTTTAAGTTAGAAAAAATGGTTTTTTTATTTTGTTTTTTTGAATTTTTTTACTATTTTTGAAAAATCAAAGAAAAAAGTGTCTATTTTCATTGTATTTTCCAATGTCCTTTTTTTGTGCATAACTTTTAGAGGTCAATTTTCTTAGGTCTGAATTTTAAGAGACATAATAGTCTCATTGCTCTTCAAATTATGCATATTTTATTTTATTTAAGAAAAAATTATTCCAAAAGTCACAAGACTCATGGAAAAAGGCCATTTTGAGCCAAAACTGGTAAGTGTTTCTTGTAATGACCCAAATAATAATTTAAAGATTTCTCAAGTTCAAATCAAAAATGTAGAAAGGTCAAAGGATGTAACTTAACATGTAGAGGGACATATTCCATTTATTCTATGTACCGAGTCTATTTGTTGATATATTGGCAACAAATGTATTTGTAGGTAGATGTTTAGAGGGCCTTATATGAGTCCAACTTCAAAATTATAACTAATCCCTTGAAGGTTCAAAAGCTCTAAAAGAACTTGAGAGAGATTCCTAAGCACCCTACTTATTAAACTTTGGTCTTCCCAAATTTCTTCAAAACAAAACTAGTTCCAAATCATGATTCTACCATCACAATAGAGGAGCATAGTTCACTTTGCTTGCTAGAACAATCTTCACATTGGGATTGGTATAATTCAATTTCATCTTAAAACTATTATCAATTTAGTTTTTCTTTATATCTTCTTTATACTTCTATTTAAAAATTCATTTAAGAGTGAAAATCAAGTGTTTATTTAAAATTTTTTTTTTATCAGACTCTCAATACAACACTTCAATACAAAAAGAAACTAGAGAATCAAAGTCAATAGTCCAAAAATCTTGAATTTCAAAGATTCAAATCCAAAAAATCTAGTTGGGCAAGGCACAAAAGAAGCAAGGTTCACTTTCAATGTATATATCTTGCAATCTATGCAGGCAAGGTATCTAAAACATTTTTCATACATACATTATTTTAATTGTCTAGTGCAAGATTCTTCCTAACGTTTGTTAAAAGAACTTGATTTTGAACTTTGTTTGGACATGGAAGTTCACACCGGGATGTGTTTCTGATTTGGAGAGTTCTTGTGCCTTTCTGTTTGAGTATGCTTACACACGTTTTTGTCTGAAGGATGGAAGCTCTTGCGGTAGTCCTTGTGCCCTCTCTAAAGTTTCTCGAGTGTGGTACTTGGTCTTCGTTTGATTATGGAATTTGATCGTGGAAAGCTTTGACTCCTTCTCTTCCCGAACTGTAGCGTTTACATGGGATTGTTCTGTGGGGAGTTTCTTATGCGTGGCTTTCATGTGTAGATAGTTGTAGAGTGGTTTTGTCGGAGACTTTCGTTGATCGGTTTAATGTAATATAACATGGAATCGAGTCTTTGTAAGTCTAGTGAGAGAATGAGGAGTGCGCGAGTCTTGTTAAGTCTAGTGAAAAGAATCTGGCTTTGAATCATGACTGGCATGGCTGCCACCAAGGCAAATACGTCGATTAGCGTTTCGCAGCATCCGACAGTATTAGATTAGTCATTCTTCTTCCCCCGTAGCATTGTCACGTTTTGTTTTGTTTAGAAGTTTCAAACTCAGTAATTGATATTCATAGATTTTCATACTTGCAATATTTGATCTGATTTCGTTAGTATCTGATTTAAATGTACATGGGTAATCAGTTTACATAGTTCTATTGCTTTTGAGTCTCAGATCTGAACTTATTTAAGTTGTGCTTGAACAGTACTCATTGAAAATGGCCTCGCCGAGGGCCTCGCCTCCTCAATGACGTTTATGGATGTGGCTACCATCTTTCTGATCGGACCTGTACTGGAAGAATCTTACGATCCGATTCTTTTTCATTGACTCGGTGTATTCGATTCTCCCAGGTTCGATAGGATTGAAAGACTCTATGAGAAGTCAGCGTGAGGTTGCGTGATGAGTCTTTGGTTGCAATCCTCAAGCCGGGTGAGACCTGTGTTTACAACAGTTGGGATAAAGAAGTGTCGTAAATTCTGTTTGCGGGCCTGACTCGTTACACGTTACGTTTAGGGTTTTAGGTCCGCAAATATTATCCCTGATTTCCTGTGAAAGTTGAACCTCGCGATGACGACAATGAAGAGGAGGATTGATCTGATGAAGTATCTGAGGAGGAGGATGAAGGAGAGAACTTACTGACTCAGGTCAGACGTTGTCAAGCCGCAGTGGGTACGGTCCCTTTGAAGATGGTCAAGGAAATAAGGTGCAAAGTCTCCTGGGAACTGAAAAAATCCTCGAATTATGCTTGGCGGCCCGGAAGACTACTCACCAATTCTAATGCTGAATTTTTCGTCCATGCTTTGACCTTAGAATGAGGTAGTATGCAAACGCTCGTATCCATGGCAGTATATGAGCACTTCAAACGACGGTCTTTCAGGAGTTTCTTGACTGAGGCAGAGTATCGTTCAACAAGGTGCAACGAGCGACCACGGTCGAATTTTGGACTGCTTCTGAACACGTTTTTTGATACGACAGAACTTCTTCAAGATTATTTGACTTCGTGTTGGGATGAAGATGCACGGAATAACACGAGATTCGTTGTGGGTTATTTCTGGTAGATCTAGAGTATTTAACCAATTCTCCTTTATTTACGCTTTGGCCAGTAAACTTCAACGCTTGGCATTTGTACACGAGCTCTTGCAATACAAAAATCTCTTTTCATTTGTTTCAAGAAAAAGTTACAGTGATGGTGTTTTAAAATAATCCAGTTCGAATCACATGAGTCCACGCCACTACACCTACCGGTAACGTAGTCTCAGTTACGACAGAAACCTCGAGAATATCAAGAGAGGAGGGGAAGCTATTTGCCTTGCTGAACAAAGCTATGATACGAATTACAATGTTTGGAAATCACTTCGTCCATGAGCATCAGTCTTCTAACCTACCAGTCTGTGCAACGCTCCAATTCCAATGTAGACACCTTCCTAAAACTACAACCCAGAACTCACTCCTAACCATTATACAATACATAACTTTAAGATCAATGAAAAAACACTCCATTCACGGAGTTGCCCTCTCCAGATCCCCTAAATAAGCTTAACCCATCCTTTTGCTCCATAAATTACATCAAACACGCAGTTTCCACATTTTTCCATGTTGCAATGACGTGAGGATCAACTGCCATGAGATCAATTGTGCTGAACAAGTACTTCAATTTTGTCAACAAGGGCACGTCTCCATGTAGATCAAGCTGCTGAAAATGGCGTCTAAACCCCAAACCCTAAGAAACCCTAAACTACCCCAAGCTGACTGACCCAGCTACTGAATGAAAGGTCGTTTGAGCGTTCGGTCACCTCGGCGCTACATGCAACACCGTCCCACTCAAGAGCTCGCTCGTGTCCGCGCTGTCCCTGTCGCGGTTGCGGAAGGCGTACGGGTAACTGGTGAAGTGGGAGGTGGACGACGTTGTACTCCTGCTCATACTGGTTGGCATGTCCAGCGAGTATCCGTCGGGGAAGATGTCAGCGTAGCGCCGACCGAGCTCCTCCAAGTCGCGCACCAAGTCCGCCATGGTGGGACGAGCGTCCGGCATGTCGCGGCAACATGTCAAGGCGAGTTCCATGAAAGACTCGAGGGCCTCGGGAGGGTATTGGGCGATGTAGGGGTCGATCATAGACAGAGCTTGGCCGGAGAGAGAGCGTTGGTGCGCCTGGCGAAGCAAAGGAATCAAAGGGTTAGGATTTAGGGTTTAGGGTATATGAAAGAAGCACCGAAACAAAACAAAGAATGCCAGTGACGTAGCCCGACATGGAAGTGGTGAGATCTGGTGAGATGGGATCCAAAACGAAGGAAAGAAGGATTGATTGATGTGTGTTTGGTTAAATTTTGGAGAGGACCCACAGTCAAGTGGTGGACAGCATGCTGATTATTACCTCGCGAACGATGTTCTTGCCCTTGGAAATGGCGTGCATGCCCGTGATGAGCTCCAGGAGCACCACTCCGAAGCTGTAGACATCGCTCTTGTCCGTCAGTTTGTGCGTGAGGAAATACTCGGGATCCATGTATCCCGGAGTGCCTTTTACCACCGTAGAGACGTGGCCAGGAGTTTCCCCCTCCATGTCGGGCACAGGCGCCAAGCGCGAGAGCCCGAAATCAGCCACTTTGGCCACCTTGCGATTGTCCAGCAAGATGTTGCTGGCCTTGATGTCGCGGTGGAAGATGGGCGGGTTGGCTTCGGTGTGCAAGTAGAGAATTCCTCGAGCTGATCCCAAGGCGATTCGTAAGCGGGTGGGGAAATCCAAGGGGATGCCTGACAATGCTGCAATACATAAAAAACACATATTAGTTCCGGACATGAAAAAGCGCAGTAGTTTCGTACATGAGAAAGCACATTAGTTCCCGACATTGAAACACAGAAGAAGGAAGCATAATTGTCACCATCAGTTCTTCAAGCAACTTTGTGAAGACTTGCGTGTTTTCCCCAAGCCAAAGACGAGAATTGCAGTAAAGAATGTTTACCAGATAAATGATCTCGCAGAGTCCCGCCCGGCATGAACTCGTACACCAACATCTGCAAGAAGGAAACTCCATCAATTCTTCTTCTTCACATTACTGGGTGTCACAGTAAGTTAGACCAATTCGAAATTACTTGACATGAGCGAATTCTCCCATTATACACCTCCCGAAGTGAAAAATCGAGTCAATCGTTCCTTATCATACATTAAGGTGACGTAGGGTCCAGCACCTTACTGTCAAAATAACTACTTATCTTCAATTCAAGTTAGATTCTTGAATTGTTGCTACGAATCAAAACATGACATATGACATTTCTCGATTTGGCACTAGCGAAAACTGTTAATGAAGTTTCAAAGCAATCATGTTATTCTCCCCTTAGTTGGTTAGAACACGGTTAGAGTACTACTATATACCCTTTTGTTAAACATGAGCCTTTTCATCAACTAGGAAGTAAAGATAAGCATTCAAGATTCAATAAAAATCACTCGACATTATGTTCAATAAAATTCTCAAACTCTCAAGACAGTTAGGGTTGCGTGGTTTTCAGAGTTTAGGGTCTAGGAACCTCCCGATTCTCGACAGTTAGGGTTTAAGGTTCCCAAGACCATCATAATGAGACAAATGCATTTTGCCTACCTGCTCGCCCTCGTCATCACAATAGCCCTCCAGCATCACAAGGTTCCTGTGATGCACTCTTGACAAGAGCTCAATCTCGGTGTAGAATTCATGGGCGCCTTGCAGCGACCCCTGCTCCGCCCGCTTGATGGCCACTTGCTTTTTGCCGTCGTTCAGGATGCCCAAATATACCTTGCCATAGCCTCCTTGCCCGATTTGCTTCTCATCACTGAAGTTATCTGTTGCATTAGCCAGCTCCTCGTATGTGAAGGCCTTCACTCCGGCCACTTTCAATGCTGGGTTCCTCTTGGCTCGATTCACTGGGAGTTACACAACCAGTGGCAGCACAAACATGAGATAAAATCACATCCGAAGCCCTTGAAAATGGTGAGATCAAATTGCTTCATAACAGTGAGTGAACTACAGCACTGGAGTGGGAATTTAGAGCACGGATTTGTCCTATTAATGCGTGCTACGAATTATCAAACTTACACATGATTACAACTTCCGACGAAGGGAGGGTTCAACTTTTACCAAGAATGTTTGTAATTACTCTTCAACATGAATACCACTAGAACAAATATCAGTGGTATGATTATTCCTCCTTTGTCAAAAGTTATAATGGCCAAGAATCTACGAATGTCAAAACTCTCATGACATCCTCGTTTCACGATGCACAAAGACTTTGAAACCTTTCATTTCCCAAGCCATTCATTATCCATTCATGATACCCAATAACGAAATGGAGGAAAGGACAGAAAAAAGGCTGCCTGGAAAAACAACTTACAGCGTTCAATTTGAGCAATGAGACCAGGTGGAAGTTTACGACGTCGATAGAAAAAGAACAATAGCAAGCCCGTCACCACCGTCATGACGGCAGCAGCTCCAACAGCGATGCCTGCAATGGCTCCTCCTGACAAACCATTCTTTGATGTACTACCTGAATATGCTGCACAACAAAAAAAATAAAAATTCAATCCTTGTTAATAAATTGATTATCTGATCTTACGACTCTTTCTATTGTTCTCTCCATCATTCGAATTCAGCTCCATGATTTTCTTCCCTGAACCCTAAATACTAAATACTAAAACCCTAAATCTTCCATAGATGTTGGGTTACCTGCAAAGGTACGGGGAGTAAAGGAAAGAAGCTCGTAGGGTCCGAAGGTGGAACTGTCCGGAATTTCCCAGGTTGAGAAGGCATTGTTTAGCCTGTCATATTCCGATTGGTTGAAGGTGGCGGTCGCCAGTGGGTAGAGCCGAATGGTCATCGCCAAGCGAGGCCCTTGCTGCCACATGAAATCTTGCAGAACCACCTGGTTGAGGCCCCAAAAAAGTTTGTCCAACGTTTAGCCAATGGCTCGAAGAGATTGTAATTCTTCTCTTAAAAACCCATCAAAGGAGAATACTAAAAACGGTAGGAATCACTTCTAAAAATGACAAAATGAGCCATCGAAGTGGAATCAATCAAATGACGATAAACTGCTTCAAAATTATCATAGAATCAAAGATCTTCTACCCAAAAAATTGTATATACCCACCAGAGTTAGAAGTTGCAGTGAAGAAAAAAGAAGAGTAAAGAGTACCATAAGTTTTACACCCATGTGAATGTAGAATCTGCTGAGAGAAGTTCTAGAAAGATGTGTTTACCACATAAGACACAAATCAAGGTTGTAATCAGTTTGCTAATTTTATCAAAAGCAACAAACAACTGAACTACTAACCTGACTTGAGGTGAGGTTCAACCCGGCTGAGAGATAAGCCAGAAACTGCGATAAATACTGATCAAACACTGAAAAGCCTGGACTCTTGAGTCGGTAGCCGACTTTAATGTATTTGCAAGTTTGGCAGGTGTTGGGTGGAATCTCCTGGGGTATCGTCGAGTCATATTGGAAAGACACAGGGCTCGAGTTCGGGATGCAAAGCGGGTTTGAAAGGGATGTATTTGCGGGACAAATCACTGGATTCCCTGCGAATCTGCAATTTATTTTATAAACAATAAAATGATTAGTAAGTTTCAAATTCACCTTAAGGAATGGCCGTTTAAGAAAAAGAGAATGTGGCTAAACTTGCTAATACCGAAATCAAAAGCAGTCAACAACATAGAATTTTTTTGAGGTCGTCCTCAAGCCGTCTTTAACATGTTTAACGATTAATTTCTCCACAAGAAAATTCAGAGACCTAAGAGATGATGACAACTTGGTGTTCTTTTCAGCACAAAGGATCAATAATCCCGAGAGATGGAAAGCAAGTTTAACGTTGAAGACTTCCAATTTCACTCCCAAATTGCAACATTATTGAAAAAAGAGCTTACCGGACATGAGTGTTGGCGTTGCTGCTATCCAATTGTGCCAAAGTAGGACCAACTGAGGTAAGCTGATTGTTTTGTAAATCTCTGCAAATGAAGCACACATACCACATAAATTTATATCATTTCGCATGATTGACAATCAAATTCACTTCCAGCAAGCAATTGCTAATACTAACAAGAGCTCGTTTCTCCAAAACTCGATAAATTATTCGGAAAAGAGAATTTTGAATTCAAATTCCAAGGACAGATCAGTTATTGCAAAATCAGATTCTCCAGACACAGAGCACTAAGTGACACCGATTTCTTACATGAGCTTGGGTCCTGTAGAATTCTTGAACTCCAATCCTGTTCCCAAATTTGCTGGAACAGCTCCACTGAGAGTATTGTTATTCAAACTCCTGTTCAGGTTGCAGAAGAGCGGTCAACAGTTTAGTTGAACAGTTTGTTCAACAAAAGCACATAATGCAACACCAATTATACCGAAATTTTAGCATAATTAAGAACAGTACGAATGAAGAGTCTGTTGAGATAGTTCTCCTAACTAAACCACATGGATGTAGTTAGGAGGTTAATTATAAAACACGGTCCTAATTAAACCAAACCCCAAAAAAGCATTCCTAGAAAATATTAAAGATCTCTCACTGATGCAAACCTCACGTCAAAATGTTAAAATTACAACACATTTCTAAGAAGATAAAAGAGAGATCTTTCATACTAAAACCCTCATGAATAACGAGCCTTTGAGAATTTCCTACTAACACGTCACTGGTCGAAAACAACATCCCAACATCGTTGCATTTTACTGTTGTTTCAACAGTGGGTCTGCGCTAGACGTGCAAAGTCAACTGATACTGGATGAACTTCTAAAGAGTTTTCATTTGAAATTCCGTTTCATTTGTATTAAATTAAAAAAATTAAAAAAGAGTTTTCATTTCAAATAAACTTACACAATCTCCAAAGATTGCAGACTTCCAATCGAATCAGGGATCGCGCCACTCAACTTATTGCCCGACAAATCTCTGCATGAGTTGACACGTTTGTGTTAATTACAAACACCTTAAGTAATCGACAAATTGAGAATACAGCTTCTGACAATTCAAAACATCTATAGAACCTTTCATTTTTTGATGTGCATTATCATGAAAACTAAGGTTGTTAATTCAAAGAGCACAGCTGTGGTCTGAAATTTGAATTGGGGTAGTGACCTACAGGGATGTGAGATTCGCAGGGAATGATGCATTGGGAATCGCGCCCGCGAAATTATTGTGGCTCAAATCCAAAACTTCCAACAGTGGGAGACCGTTCAAGTTTGGAATGGGTCCTGTCAACCCGCAGTTCCGCACACTCCTGCAGAAAAGAAAAAACACAGCATTCATCTCACGCATAAGTCGCCATCTCGAGGCCCAAGAAATTTTTAAAAAATCAGTTGACTCTTTTTCTCTTTTTTTTACATTCTATTAAAACAAAATACACACTGTAACTTCACAAAGAAAAGAAACGAAACAAGTAAAGGGACATTTAAAAATGAGAGTTTAGGATACACTCACAGTTTCAAAAGATTGGAGATGTTGGTCCACTCCTTAGGAAGCGTGGCATTAGCGGCAAACTGGTTGTTGTCAAGCTGGCTGCAACGATCACATTAGCATTGACTCCATAAAATTAATACATAGATAAGAGCCCAAACTACAAAAAAGATACCAATAACAATGACTTCCAAAACATGTTTCATCGCTCAAAACTTTAGGACATGATTTCTTTGTTCTGATGGATGCAAAGTTTTGAGCCTTTCAACAGCTTTCAACAAGATGTCTTTCAATTCCTAGAGACACGGAAATGATCGCATTTGGTCATTTGAGCAATCGAACAGAGACAAGAGTCAAATTGAAAGATAGATTACCTAAATATGGAAATCAACGTTACTTTCATACCAATGTAAAACTAAGCAAATGAGACACTTATTTAACGACTGGGACACTTAATTTGACAATGGGACACTTACATGATGAGCAGGCTTGTTGCATTGGCAATTTCAGGAGGCAGCTCTCCAGTTAACTTGTTATTATCCAATAGTCTGCAAAATACACAGCACCCAAAAACTCACACAATTAGAAAAACAACTGCTCAGGCTCAGAGAGTGAAGTTTTAAGAGCAAGATAGTCTGTAATTTTATTGCACTTTTTGTTGTTTATGTTCTGTTTTCAAAAAGGAGAAGAAGAAGACTAAGGTAACGATATTTTACATGTGGACCACACTTGGAAGCAAGCCCAGCTCTTTTGGAATGGAGCCATTCAAGGAGTTGTTGTTCATGTGCCTGTCTCCACCCAACACATCAACAAAAGTCAGGGTCACGCTCAAAACAAGCCTTCACATTCAAAATTTAAAAGAAATTTACAGCGAATTCTCCAGATGAAAATCCATTCCATTTGAACCTAAGAAATTCGTTGTTCAAAAGTACCCCAAAACATATTGGGCCTCTGAAATTTGAGCCTCTCAGGGATGAACTTACAGATGTTGAATTGACACCAAACCACTCCACTCTGGCGGAATCGGCCCTGAAATTTGGTTCTGATCAATTTGAATTCTGTTCAGTCCTTGCAAATTGCCGATCTCGGGGGGGAGGGTGCCAGTGAACTGATTTCCGTTGAGCAACCTGACATGCATCCATTTTGTTAAATTTTGCAGAAATTTATAACATTACCCAGTCCTAGTAATTCGAGCTTTCGTCTTGTGTCGGTGCTCTGGATTACGCTAATATAGAAAAACTGAAAATTAGGCATAAGCAAGCAGTGGAAACGAAGATTTGGGTAGAAGAAATAATGGAAATTTGAAGGATAGAAGGGACTTGAGGTGTGAGATTCTTACAAAAGAAACAGGTTGCTCAATTTCCCAAACGAAGAAGGAATACTCCCGGTCATGTTGTTCCACATCACATCACTGAAAAAGCGTATTTGAAAACGCGGTTATTCAAAGTGCAAACAAGTCACATGAATGAAAATGACAAGGAAAAATGACAATTGGGGATAAAAACTTGCAAATTGTTTTTAAGAAAAATTTCACCACTCCATTAGTTTGAGCAGTCAAGCATGTTACGCAAAAAATTGATTACTGCAGCAGTTTTAAGGCTTACAAGTATCTGAGATGGGTGAGGTTTCCAATTTCGGGTGCAAGTGTACCCTCAAGGTTGAACTGAAAAAGCCGGCTGCAAACAAACCCAATCACCACTACCGATTAGCAGCAGCAAACTCTTACAAGAGATCTCGTTAGATTTGATAAAATGTCACTTTTTCAGAAGCGTGTGTGGAAACTCGGATTCATGCGACCATAAGAAAAATACAAAGTGTGGAAGTGCTTGCGAAAATAAATTTTAAAAAATCCGTGCTGGAAACCTCAAGGCAAACGTGTTTTGTTTTTTAAGATAGAAAGAATTTAGGGGAATATTTAAAGTGACGCACTCAAGGTGTTGAACATGTCAATTATTCATTTCTTATGTGATGTCAATCATTCACGGATGATCAGCTGGAGTAGACATAATTTTTAGACTTTGTGCATTTGAGTAGCACAATTCTGACACTCTAAAATTATGATATATGCTCACAAATATTTTCTCAGAATAAATTTTATCTTACTAAAGTTGAAAAAGGATTTTGAGGAATATTCATAGTGATGAACTCTGTGTTTTGGAAAATAGTAAATATTGGCTGTGGATGTGATGAAACTGTTAAGCTACAATTCTGGCAATTCTAAAAGCTCTGTGCATTGGAATATCACTATCTCAGCACTCTACAATAAGCCATTTTAAAAGAGAATATATAGAATGACCATGCACCGAATAATGCAGAAAAATGCAAATGGGAATAAGTCAGGGACCCACAGTTCCGAGACGAAGGTGATGTTGCTGGTATTGGGTGGGTCGCAGACAACCCCCTTCCACGCATCTTCACAAGGATTGTTGCCTACCCAGTTTCCCAAGTTGCCACTCGGGTCTACAAGAGTTTTGTGAAACGCTTGCAACGCCGAAGCTGCACCCAAACAAACAAAACGGCAAGCAATTGAAACACATCCCCACACTCTTCAGAAACTATTAACACACAGAATCAACCAGGTTAACCCCGAAACTATAATTTGGTAGCGGCTAAATTCCTTTTTGAAAATTGAGGTTACGAAAGCTAATATCAAATGCAGGCCCATACTCATCTTCTCACAAAGGAGTTCAAACTCGCACAGGCGATTTCTAACCCTGGCTAACACACTGAATAATATATAAAACCGCCTCAAATTCTAAAAAAGTATCTAACCGTCTCATATAGACTTTCTTGCAGAGAAAAAACTTTGCATGTTTTCCAATGGGTACTCGAAAGTAACGATTTTCAAACTTCTAAAGGTTTAGTGTCCAGCGTAGTGTTAACGAAGGTCTCAGGAATACTTTTTCGGAACATCTTTAATTAAACTAGAAACACTTTGTGGACACTGCTCTTGGTACCAGAGGGTAACATCAGCACGGAGGTGCGTTGCCGTTAAGCAGGTGGGTTTGCAAAGTTTGCCACGAAAGAAATTGTGACACCCACTGGAAATTCCCAAACGAAACCCCTGTCACGAGAGCTAGAAACATCCCATTTTTTGCTGAAACTCAACCCCAAAACTCTCCCGCAGCAACGGAAATTGCCCAATCAAAACTCCTTCGTCACCGTTTCCCTACTCCAGTGTTAAGAAAGGAATTGAGGGTGGTCAGGTATGTCGCAAACTTACAGTCAACAGGATTTGTAACAGCCCCGGTGAACGCAAACAGCCTCACCGCGCTCACCACCAGCACCACCCAAATTCGACTTGGAGCCATTCTCCACACGCCAGCTGTAGCCAGCTTCATCTCTCTCCGTCTCCTCCAGCTCACATCGATCCCTCAAACTGGCTTTGAGCGAAGCTTACAAACCTAATAGCAAGCCCCCAGCTCTACCTCGGCGTCCTCTTCAACGTCAGGAAACCCCAGCCAATTCAACGTACGCAGTTCCAAGCGCACTTTGACTCAACTTGAGAGTCAGAATCCTTCACACGCTTCAGATAGAGCACTTCACAAATAGATTATTTTAACAGAAACTTTCAACTTGACGCTTGAAAACATATAGAATCCTGTCCCACCTACGTCAACACCGGTAGAACATCATATTCTACGTCATGTTGGACATTGAATTCAAGTCCGGTCCCGGAGAGCTCCGGTGAATTTTAAACCCCAAAACCTCACTCACGTAGCTTCCCTGGACTTGGATGAGTTAGTGCTCAGCAGTTTCCAATTGCTGGAGGTTGGGTGCTACAAACATGTGCGCCCGCGCCTCCCAATGAGAAACTACGAAAGGAAACAATAGAAATCGATCTACAATGGTTACAGCAGACGGACTCAGTTGAACTCACTCCAAAGAAAAAACAATAATTACTGAAGTCTACAAATTGGAGCTACCAGCCACCACGTGATGGGCAGGCTTCGTACTAAGTCGTCACTGTGGCCACCGTTAATTTGATCGAGAGAGGGCATTACCCAATCATCCAGCCTGAGCTTGGACTTGGAATCGATGCAAAACGCGTAACGTAGACTCCAATTTTTCTAACTTAACTTCAGAAAACTTAGTTTAATTCACATGAAATCCGAGGCTGCCTTGACCCATCATTTCAACGCCGCATCTTCACCTTTAACTCATCAGCTCCTTCTCCGACTGCCTGTCCCGTTCGATCTCCGGATATTCAACACTGCGGTAGTGGAAACTCTTAGACAAATGGGAGCAGCTTAGACCCATCTATGCAGATGGGTACAGTAAGAGTCGGTTTTCCGATGTACAGTACAGCATCTGCTGTACAGTACTCCCAGTACCAATCACCTTTTTGAGGCTGTTTGCTGGGCGGAGATTGAAGCTTCTGCTTCCACCGAAGCTGCCCTCACCTGAGAAAGTTTTTTCGGCTTTTTTTTCAATTGGCACTCACCCAAGAAAGTTTGGGTAACGTATGAGAGCCACCTTTTTCGGAAAGCGAATTCGTGTGAAGTTCCAACCTAGGCTATCGTAGCCTAGCTGCTTCCCCTATTACAGCATCCAAAGACTGCATGCCTTGAGTTCTTATTAGATGACTGTGTTGGATCCTAATTTCCATTTGATCTCACTTAACCTAATTAATACGGAGTAACGGAACAGGATCGGATCGAACTTTTGCTCAGCTTTGAAAGTTGAGTTGTCCGAGTGGGGTTGCGACTGTTAATTCTACAATTCTCTTGTTGAAAGCAGCGCGGAACATGCAATTACAGAGTGCGCAGTAGGGGTGATGGAGTGTCCCCGACTTCCTTGGCCTGGTTGATGGAACTCATAGACTCGTGACATCATCCACTACTGTAGTTTTCTATAAATGAATTTGCCACGTGCATGACGACTTGCAGATTTACGTGGACCAGAGACACACGGCAACCAATTGCTCTTTTCTACACTATTCAATTCCTTCTTATTCTTGTCAGAATCAACCCCGTCAATTGGGAAGAAAACAAAAAGGTGGGTGCCATGGCTTGGGAGTTGGGAATCCACTCGCCGGCCTCATCTACGAAGTTGCTGCGACTGAAACTCTTCATTTGTTTACTAGATTCACATTCGATCATGCTTCGATCAGGTTCACGGTTTTCTTTTAGGGTTTTTTAGGGTTTGAGACTTCTTCGGGTTGGATGGGTCATCTAGTTTTGTTGTTTTGTTTCGCTGCGGAATTTGTTTGATTTGGAACTTGTTTGATTCTCTTTGGATGCGGCTTGCGGAAGGCATCTGATGGGAATTGCGGAGTATTATTTTCGCCTGGAACCGACTGGAAATAGTCCGCTCTTGGGCCGGAAGATCAGGCAGGGCGTCCGGCTACTGCGGCAACGCTGGAATTCGGTGCTGCATGGTGCGCATGGAGGGGAATTGTTCAGCCGGTTTGGGGAGGACAGGTGTCCTGAGGGGTCCCCCCGAAATATCCGATTTTCAACTGGGGAGTTTTTTAGGTTTTGTTTTTTTGAAACACATGGACAAATTCCAGTGATAAGGGAAAAAAGTAGACGCAATTGGGGAGTTTTCAATGGAAAAAGGTTTTGCATTTTCAACTTTTACAGATCTTTCAATAGGATCAGCGGCGGATAAGGGGGGACTCCACTGATTTATTTATTTATTTATTTATTTATTTATTTTTGTTTGTTGGACAAGTGGAAGAAAATGTTGCATTAAATAAAAATTAGAAAACATCAACCAAGACTTAGGGCTTCCAATAGAAGGTTTTATTTATTTGACACAGGGAAAATTTTGGCAGTGAACCCTACCGCCTTCCCATTAGTAAGTGCAAATGTACAACATTGGAAGCACTTGGTCAAATCCAATATTCCATTGCTACTTTTGGAAAAACTGAGTCTGAAAAATAAGACCCAAAGAGGGTTGAGCCACCAACCCTTTGAAATTCGGCACCTTCGGGCCAGATTGCACCATTTCTTGAAAATAAATGTCTTTTTTTTGCCAAATAAAAGTAATCTTCTTTTGCCAGAAATTTTCCAATTCTCTTCAAAATATGGATGAAGCTGCCAAATTTGGATGAAAAAGTGTATGAGTATGATGGAAAAGTGTATTTAACTCCAAAAGATGGATGAATGTAGAAATACAATGTTGCACCAAATTTGAAGTGATCACCATCTTAGCACTTTTTCAAAAAGTAACGGAAAAGGGGCTGTTGAGCACCGGTTCTATTGGCCATTATCAAGAAACTTTGGCTGAAAATCTATACATTAAATTAGCATGGTATATTCTTTTTCTTTTGTTTGTTTGTTTGTTTGTTACGTTGAGACCTCCCGGACCGTGAGTCCCCTGGGTGCGTGTTTGGTACCGTCGGAAAGCCCTCGGCGAAGAGGGATGCACGGGCTTTGATTCATGGTGTTCCAACCTACGGCACGAAATTTATTGAATTTTGAAGTTTCTATACATTAAAAAAATTAGAAAATTATTTATTCTGTTGTTTTCCCGGACCGTGAGTCCTTTAGACCGTGGCAACGGCACGGGCCACCCTAGTTGTTTTGAGATTTGCCCACCCCTCAGAAAACTGAAGGTAACTTAGTTCAGTTGCAGTGATTAATTAATGGGAGACTTGGGGCCGGTAGTTCTCACCTGAATTGGGACCCACTGGGGAAATTCCATTGAATATATTCTCCCAGTGAGGGGTCAACTTTAAAAGGGGTGGAACCGATAAGGGGGCCGCCGCTGCCTATTTCTACCCCTCAAATAGGCAAAAAAAAATTTATTTATTTATTTATTTTGAAACACATGGACACATTGACAAAATAATTTATTTTTACATGAGACTCTTGCTTACCGTACCCGGAAAAGGACTCTGCAAGTGGTAACTTTCCTCCAAGGGTGTTCCCCGGGGAGGGGCCTTCTGGCTCTTGGGCCTTGGCTAGGCCGGCATGGCCTATTTTCTTCTTTTTTTATTTTTTACCCCGTGTGGAGGAGTAACTATTAACCACATTAATTTACCCCCACTTGTACATTGGGGCAGTTCAATCCTCCAAGTTGGGTTATAAGATGCAAGTTCCAGAGAAATAACTCAATGAAGACTTCCAAATTAAACAAATACAGAAGTAGTTCGGTACAACAGGAATGGCTTGGAGTGGTTTTATAAAGTGCACTTGTTTTTATAGCTAAGGTAGGTACACCCAAAAGCGCCAGTTTTTCATACTGTGCCTAGTTCCTGTTATTATGTTGTTCAGATTTTTTCACAGTCTTGTTGGTGAGTGAAAGCATGTTCCAACGCACCAAAGAACAGTGGATTTGGATACCGTATGCAAAAGTTATTAACAGTCAAAGTGTGTTTCTGAAAGTGCCATCTACAGTTTGGGCACATGACTGATTTTGAAAATGTATGCACGTTGTACAGGGCGCTTTAAGGTCAGGTGCCATTTTAGGTGTACCTCCCTTATTCAAAAACTTCTTCCCAGTTGTTTTTGTCAATGCTCACATCATTGTTCACCAATGAGATAGGGTTCTTTTGCATCTTTGAAAATGGGTACAATGAATAAAATTGTCTTGTATGGCTCTTCAGCCAACCCCAATTTTTGATTCAATTGATAAATCACACCTGGGTATCTAACAAAGTCTTCCCAACATAGGAACTAAGGACCATTGCCTAATTAATTGATATAAAGGTCCTCTTTTTCAACAAAGAGCCGAAAAAGTTGGAAATCAGATTGTGGCATCTAGATAGAATCAACCATTTTCTTGAAAGTTACTTGGCTTTGTTGATATATAAGGTAGCCTCAGTGAAAGAATATCAAAATTTAACTACTCAAGTTCTTTTATGTTTAGAGGCCTAGAAATTCTTCAAAACACTAGACTAGTCTTGGAGGCAAGTCTAAATTTTTTCATCTATATTTATTGTGTAGCAAATCAAGCCATAGAATTCTTTACTGTAATTGACTTGATGGGCACACGTGATCCTAAAATTTCACAATAAAAAACGTTACAAGTTGCAAGGTCATGATGCTTGGGTTTCAAAAAATATTTTCAACTCTTTCCAAATGGTTGGATTTCATCTTTAAAACTCTTTACCAAAAAAATATATAGATCTTGTAAGTTGGAACTTCTCTATAATAAATTGAAGAAATATATTGGAAACATACATAAAAAATTTCAACAAAAAAATTTCATATTCATTCTTGAAAAAAATAGTAAGTAGAAAGAAATATTGAATGATTTTGAATGTTCAATTATTAAAAAATTATGTTATTTTAAATGCCTATCCTAATGGTTGTAATGTTGCAATAAACAATCTAGATCCTATGATTTTAGTTTAATTTCCAAAATATTGGAAATTGAATTAAATAAAAAAAACTTCCAAGTATATTTTAGTATAGAGATTCTATAATTGCTTGCAAACTAAAATACCTCATAACTTTCATCTCATTAATTCCTATTGTAAAGGACCAAACTACATTTTTTGGCAACATAAAAATTTGGGGCAACTTACTACAAATGGAGTTTCATTTTTCTCCTTTAAAATTTTCACTCAACATGTAGGCAAGGAATATCCTTAAAGCATAACAACTTTCATAACTTTTGACTACTAGGTTCAAAAGTTGTTGTATGATATGTAGTTTTTTTCCTTAGTTGGGTAGTCCGAGCAAATAAATTAAAAAAATTTAATTTGAGAAAAAAAACCTCAAAATTAGTTTTTCATATTTATGTATATGTAGAAAGCTTTTAATCATTATATCTTGATCAATGATTCAAAGGTTATAAGGAGTTATACTATGTAGACACTTATGATTTTTGTGCTTTGAAATAAAATTCAAAGTCCTTTATTTAGCTCAATGCTTCAATATATTTTGGAAAAAATAAAATTTTAGGATCTAAATTGTTTTTTTTATTAATGCAATCATCAAGATTGGCATTTTTCAATTTTGTAACTAAATTATCAAGAATTTAGTATTTTAAATCATACTCTACTTATTTCTACTTACTATTTTTTCCTATATATTGTAGAGTTCCAAATGATGTAAAAAAATTTGAGCATGTAGTCAACTTGACTTGAAGAATGAATCCAAATAAGCACCACTAACATGGATATTTTTTCATGCAAATATGACCTTGTATAGTGCAATTGCCTTATTTTCACATAGTAGAAAAAAAGATTTTTGTCAATTCAAATGCTAATATCTTGCAATCTACACAATGACAATAAAAATTTCTGATAAAATTTCCACATCTTTTCAAGTGTACTACAAGATCTTATAGTTACATGTGTCTAAAATTGTTTGTTTCTACAATTTGGTACTTGTCCCAGAAATGGTAATTTGGGAATGCATTAGTAAAAGCATAGTTATGAGAGAAAATTTAGACCCTATAGAGGGTTGTTTTAGTTTCAGGGAATGTACAATTACAATGAAATAATTAATTTTTTAAATATATATTTTTTAAAGTTTAAAATATTTTTTAATATTTTTTAAATCAGAAATCTAACGAGGCACATGAGCTAACTACTCACCTTTTAGATTCTTTGACTACCAGTTTGGGCTGATTTCTATTCTAATTGTACATTCTCATGCATCCATTAGGCCCATAGTTGGGCTAAAAATTTCTCTCTTATCAAAAAAATTAAGGAATTGATCACAATATAGAATGATTCTAAAAGTTTTGTATATGTGATATAAATCTAGAAAACCAATTTCTAATTTTTATTTCTAAAAAAAATAAAATTTTAGAGCTATCCAAATTGTCCCTACTTTAAAAGAAACTACTCCCTCTGTCTCACTAGTAACCTCCAAATCAAGCAAAAAATTTGTCCTACTAAAAAGCTCTATTATTTTGTTTTGACCATTTAGTAAGTGTTCGTTGCATTGGACAACCTTGTGGAGGCAATTGAAACAATCTAGAGCATTCTTGTAGCCTAGCAAGCTTGGTCTTGCCCATATGAGGCACCCAATGAGGCACTTTGTACCTATTACTTATGCAAATAGAAGTACTAATGATGCATTTAGTGACTACACTGGTGCTACAAAAATTTGATCTTATAGTAGGCTAGGATTCATTGTTGAAGATACTTAGGTTGGGGAACATATTAATTTCTAGAATCTCATTGTTGTTGCTACCCTTTAAATCATCTAAAATGAAAGAACTAGTAGCATTTACAAAGCATGTTCAAATATCATACTTTCTACATGGATTTTAGGTACCTAAATGATAGCACCTAAGCTAGGGATTTTGCATAGATCTAAGGGTTGGAATATTGATTCACGAATGCATGTATTGTTCACCTTGTAGCTAAAAATTCAATTAATTCTTAGAAGATTTTAAGAGGTTTTTAATGGGGCAAAGGAAGTACATATCATAGAATAACATTTTACTCATATAGTTAAAAAGTTATGAAAGTTGTTGTACCTTTATCCTTTGAGGCCTAACAACTTCTTGACAATTATAGAGGTTTCCAATGTTTGGGTTATGATCCCACTTTGATATTTTTTTGCACAAAGATGTGCTTGAAATTTTAAATTTTAATCATACAAAAGAAAAGACTAATATATAATTTGTATGGAATCAATTGTGGAGAATATCTACCATGAGATTTTTAGATTGTAATAATTTTGGATGATCAACTTATAGACAAATTAAAAATGTGACTTTGCAGGAAGAAAAATGATAAGAAGATGATAAATGAGTTTTTTTATCCCTCTAACAAAATTGTTTTGGAATACAAGGCAAATTTCACATTTTTTTTAATTGAAAAAAAATGAAAAATGTTGCAAGTTTGTACATATTTTCAAATACAAGGAATAGAAAGTCCAAAGTGACCAAATTTTAGTCTCTAAAATTTTAAATATATATATATGTGTGTGTGTGTCTGTGTCAATTTCTGAAATTAAATTATTGATGTTATTAGCATAACATTTAGAACATCTTCAAAAAATTTGAATCATTTTTACCTATTTTGTGTTCTTAGTGGCACTAGCTAGATTGAACCTTTTATTTCTAAAGTTGCCAAAAATACAAATTTGAAAAAAAAAACCCTCTAGATCCTATTTGTTTATGTAGATTAAAGTTGATAAATATCCAAGAACTTTTTTTTGAATTCCATCCCTACTACTACTTGTCATTGGAAAAACATTATATTTTTTTATTTTTTTCTATTAAACTACATTTCCTAAATAAATTCTTAAATACTTCAACATGTAATTGATCAATTTGTGAAAATGACAAAACAACTATTCATTTATTTGGTGCAATCAAACTCAAGTTTTAATGAAGCTCAATCATTGTATTCAAGATGTCATTGTCATAGGTGATATTCATCTATGCACCTTGGAAAAAAGAAGTAATAGTCTTTCCTTCTTTTCACATTCAATCTTCCTCCATGATGCAATAATTTTATGTAAAAGCTATGCTTGATGTTTAGAGATTTGGAAAGCCCAATTATTTCATCACCTTTACCGATTAGTAATCTACCGAGTAATCTAAATTGATTCAAGATGAAAATTGAACCTTTATTAGGTCAACGAGCCATTGATCATTTTGATTTGATAACAATGATCTTCAATATAACCTTGAATTTTGAAAAGAATATTTTGATGATTTGGTGAAAAAGTAAATTATGGAGGTTGTCGCCGTTTGGCATACATAACTACATGGATAGGAAAATTTCAAAAGAAATTTTTTCCAAATGTTCAAATTCCCATTTGTGTGGCAAAAGTCTTATAATGTTTGATACTTTAACAAATAGATTAGTACTGCAATTTCAAAACCCCATTTCATATTTATCTATGCATCATGTAGTGTTTTGTCAAATAGTTCATGACTCATACAATACTGCAAATCATAGATCACCTTGCATTTTGAGTGGCAACTATTTGAACAACTTTTCTAAGCAATTTCCTTTTGATACCCCAAACAAACCATGATGGTTGTCCATTCTATCATTGTTGTGATTGTGATGATGGTGGTTGCATTATCAGTGGTGCTAGTATGTGAGCATGAAAATGTGAGCATGTGAGCCTTGAGTATATATACAAGTAGATATACTACCACCATTGAAGGTGCTTGTAATATAAACACCCATAGTATAGGTATCTATAATATAAATACACTATAATCATAGAAGGTTTCATTAATAATGACACTTATTCTATAGGTGTGTAGTCTTCTAGGCTCACATAATAGCAACCTTTGTTACATTATAAAGAAGGTTGTAGCTTGCAACAATCAATTGATAGTATCATTGTGACAAACTAGTACTTCAACAACTTAATTTATTCACTTGTAAAGTGAATGAATTATATAATTTTGCTGGTGAAATACACTTCATACCACCTCACTCCATATTTACATTTCTTATAAGTTGTGATTGCAATTGATATGGAATATAGTGCATGTCATACATATTAGGATTTTGTAACCCATATCAATATCCATATATGTACATCATTATGATACTATATTATATTATGTAAGTATCCATATATATATATATATATAATATTTTGCATATTATATTCTATGAGTATTTGTATCATATTTGTATCATATTCGTAAACCTAATCTTAATAGCCAAGATTGTCTCTCAAGACAACACAATCAATGACAATAGCTTTTTCCAATAATGTCAATGAGTAAATAGGAGGGGGGGGGGGTGGGGGCATTTTTTAAATGAAGATCAAAAACTATGTTTTTTCAAATTTGAGGGAAGAACCATTTGCATCTTGTGGCCATATTGACATTGTATCATTCAACCCCTGCAACATACAATGCACACATAAAAAATTTTAATATGTTCTAGTGTAAAAAGTATAGAGTATATATATTTTTTAAATGTACACAAGAACCACAATAGAGTGCAGCTAAATTCAAGTTGCTAGAGGAGGTGACCATGAAAGCAAACGTGATATTCTTCTACATATTGATAAAATCGAGTAAATTTTAAATGCCCACTATGTGTCCTATAGTAAAGCATAGAACTTTTGGGTAGTTTGGATGTACACCGGGACATTTTTAAGTAGTGATATGCTTGGCCATTCATGTGCTTCATAAACATATTAAGGGTGATTTTTTAGGGATATGTTGAAAAAAATGCAAGGGATTGTGAATCAAGTTCCAAAATCAACACTTGAAGGGATATTTTGAACTAATCAAAGTGCTTAAAATTCCAAAGCCACCTTTCCTTTGACAATCTAGATTATTTCAATTAGAAATAATTTGGCAAGTATAAAACTACTATTAAAATCTTCAACTACTGACAACTTCAAGAACTTAAGTACACATGATAACATTATGTATTTTATATTTAAACAAGTGCACATGAAGAGTATGTAATTATTAAAATGTACAATAATGCATCATTTTTATTTGTCTGAGTGCTTAGAAGTTTTTGCAATGACATAGTGTACTGTGCTGAGTAGGTGTGAAGTTGCTTTGGAAAGTTGAATAAATAGACATAATGAAGTTGTAGAAGCAATTGTCCTACTATATGTAGAATGATGCACACAAAGTTGATTTCTAAAAATTGGAGTAATCCAAAATGTTCAAAATTGTAACTTCTATATACACAAAGTTAAAAAAACTAGAATTAGTGTAGTTTTTCAATTTAAAACATCCATCTTGAAGAGTGCAAAAGTCACCTATTTAAGTGTAAAGGGGTTTGCTATCAACTTCAACAAGAAGGTCAACTTGGATGGGCAAGATCAAGAGTATAGTATTATGAAACAAGATGAATTATTAAAAGATGGTAGATGGGCAAGTCATCTTTCTAAAAAGCCTAGTTTTGCTTCATTTGGAACAAGCATGAAGATTTAGCAACCATTTTAGTAAAAGGGGGTCTACTGCCCCTAGATTTAAACAACTTGAGGTTTTGTGATCTTTGAGCATTTGATGAATACACTTTTGTAGAAGTAGGTGTGTTGCCTTTGAATTTTGTATATCTATCAAAACATGTGTAAGTGAATTAGTCTCTAAGAGAATTCTTCAGTGAAGGATTATCTTTCAATTTATAAAATATCAAAGTGCATTAAGTAGAATCCTTAGTTCCATGTGCAACTTCCAAATGAATGAGGGTGGTGCAATGAATTGTACATCTATGCATTGATAAGGGATTGTAATACAAATTAAATTGTGTGAAGGATTGAATAATTTAGTTGTGAAGGGAACCATAAATTTGGTACAATTGTATTATTTTTTCATATTCACTTAGAGGGCGAATTTTGTTAAAATGGTGGTATTCCAAATGCTATTTTTTAGACCGCACGCTCTAAACTGAAAACTGGAATCTACAACTAGTATACATTTTCAGACATTTAGGACTCATATAGATTTCTAAAATCTATGACAAATTTAGATTTCAAAACGTGCAGTCTAAAACATCTTAAACAAGTTTAGATTTCAAAAATCTATGACAAATGTAGATTTCAAAAAACATAGTTTGAACTGTCAAAAGTGTCAAACTAATGGAATACCACCATTTTAATGAAATTCGCCATTTAGGAGCCTTAGGACATTGTCTACATATAGTAATCTATATGTTTAAGAAGAATTATATTGCTTGGAAGGCTAGGTAGTACACACTTCCCTCCGACTCTTCTAGGGGTGTTTCTTGCGATTCCGGTGAGAAACACTCATTTGTTGTATGCATCGTGTACGCTTTGCTAGATGGTGATAAAAAGTAGGGCACATACTTGTATGAGGTTACATGTATAGTTACTTTTCTTAAATAATTTCAAAGGCTATTTGTGATAGTTATAATCTTTTGCAATCCAATCCAATTTGAAATGCTTTGGGAGCAACATTGGAAAGAACTTGTAGCAAATTACATTCAGTAAAATGTACATAGTACTACAAAAATCTTATTGTTCTAAAAACAAAAGATTTTTCAATCTTGCTTCTATGCAAACCAATCAAATTATGGAAGGCTATTTTAAATCTCTACAGGACTTTCCAAGACTACTATGTCTACTATTTCTTAGGGATCAAGTATTTGTTATTCCCCTAATCTAAAAAATAGAGGCACTCTAATCATAGTGAATAGGAATATTAGTCTTAAAAATGATAAGCAATACAATGATTACTAAGAAAATTATTTTGTGTGTGGAGACTAAGTGTTGTACCCCTTAAGTCAAAGAAGTGATTTCAAAGAAGATGGAAGGGGCATTCTAAGATATGAAGCTTGGCCAACTTTTTTCGCCAAAAGAATCAAAGTTGTTGCGAAATTTGCTAATGTGATTGAATGATGATTTAGATTTTTGTTGCTTGGGAAGTACATGGTTGATCAAGTCTCACCAAGAAAAACAAACCATAGTAATGTTGAAAATATAATCCTAAGGTGTGTAGATATTTTGATGTTTTGAAAGTTTAGGCCTCAACTAGCATGTCATTCATAGGGCATAATTAAGAATCTTCTAGCAATAGTCTTAGGGGGTGCAGTGTGTTAAAAAAATAAGGATTTAAGTGCGAACAACCATTATTTTATAGGGGGGTATTACTTTTTATTTATTTTTAACACACTATCATTATGTAATTTTCTACTTTGGATTAATAGAGAAGGGGCTTGCATTACTTATAATTCCAAATTGATATGAACAAATAATATGGTAATTTAGATTAAATTTTTTTTCTACTACAGTTTTTATCCTACATTATATTTTGAACACATACATGGAATCAAACTATGTAGGTTAAAATGAACTTCTTCTTTGATTGCCGTAGGTTGGTTGCTCTATCAACTCCATTGCAACCAAAACCATCCAACAATAGTCATGAACGTATATCTAGAGCTATCCTTGTAATCTAGGATTTGAACATGAGCCCAATATGTAGGAGTGTACTATCATTGGGAGATTGTTCACTAGGGCTAATTAGAGAGATCAATCTGAAGGGAATTTCCATTAAAATGGCAGTATTTGGATAAAATGATAGCACTATTCTATTGTAAATCTAACAAATGGGAAAATGCTTGCCATTCACTTGTTGGCATTTGGAAACCTGCCTCTTTATTTGACATTGCCGATTGCGTAGAACAAGCATAAAAATCCGATAAAACTTTCCTACATCAACATCATCTTTTCACTCAATGTATAGGATCTCATATGCAATCATTCTAGAAGGAGAGGTCATGTAGACCACTATTGAAGAAAGAATAGTAGACAACCGTTGATTTTCATTCATAGATTAGAGGACATAGACGTTAATTTGTCCAAGTCATGGCATTGTTCACCCAATGCTAGTTGAAGGCCAACCAAGTTGGTTGATTCAAAGAGATGAGTTGCAACTAGAAACACAACCAAGGGTCATTGCAAGAAACATCTGTCGATTTTGTTGCGTTTTGCAGCAGTACTCATGACTTTTTCAGGAGTACTATAAAATTAGAATTTTTTTTTTAAAATTTAAAAATGAATAATGTATACACCTCTAAAATGAAAGTTTTCATAGAAGGAAATTGATAGGAAAATTCTCTAAGTAGGAGAACTTGAAAAGTGCCAAATCTTAAGAAAATAGGTACTTTGATTCAAAAATTAGGGAAAAATAGTAAAAATAAGTATTTTCAAAAAATAAAAAGTGACCATTTGAAACAACTTTATGGATATGGTCATTCACCATAAAACCCACAAAAATCATATTTTATATGTTTCAAAATACAAGCAAAAAGAAGCTCACTTTGTAGACCTCCACACCACATAAAATTAACTATTTTTGAAAATCCTTCCTTGGAAAACTATAAGTCTACTAGAAGACCATCTCACCCAAATTTCACCTCAAAATCATTCAAAAAAGGTATTCCATAGTACTAAAAACCCCTAAATTGCAAAGTGTGACATTCAATTGGGGTCTATTTTTGGATAGTGAAATATTTTATTAAATTATGAAAAAATCAAGGAAGGTGTATAATAGTTATGAGTATCTTCCCTATAAATCTTGAGTCATTTGGAGCCAAAACACAAAAGTTATAGCCAAAAAAAAGAGCAGCATGCAACGTGTGACACAAAAATATAGTACAAGTGTTTCTTGCAATGACCCCTAAAGTGATAGGAAATGGGATTTGATTAGTAGCTTTACTTACAAAATCAATGCTGCAATCTTTGGTGGGTTTGGATTCAAATGAATATTCTTTGACATTACTAAACAATGGACTGTATTGTACATACCTAAGGATGTTGATGAAACAGGGGAAGATTAACGCCACAACTGTAGAGAAGGATTTGCTAGATGGATACCCAAGACTCCAATTGTGAAGGTGTCTCGTGAAAGGCTAGTGAGCAATGATAGATGGGTGGATCCATGTGACGCTAGGCCCAACACCAAGTGGAATGACAACATGATGTAGAGCACAAGTGCGAAGAAGAGGAGACCCAATTTGGACATGAACTTACTGCCCAACAAAACTAGCATACCCAAGAGGAGCAACACTAATGTGCCCAACACACGAGTCGCTTGTGGAAACACCAGCTCCAAGAATATGAACATGAGCATCTCTATTGATTCCAAATTCTAAACCCAAACCCAAATCCAATAAGAACAAGAACAAAATCAATAAACATTTCATTTGTGGGGACTAATGAAACTGACTTATACGGTATTCTATCCCAAATTGGTTATTATTTGCAAAAATGTGGCCATATTTGATGTGTAAAAAGCATCTCAATGGATCCCAAACTCTAAACACACCATCGTCAACATCGAACTCAACAAGCATTTCAATCGTGGGTACTCACAAATCTATGATATGGTACAATGCAAAACATTACTTTCTAGTAGAGGTCATATGGAAAATCTCCATCTAATTTTGATGTGTAATGTGGAGCAAGTATTTCAATCAACCCCAATTTGAAAATTCACCATTGCCAATATCAAACTCAGCTAACATTTCAATCGAGTGGACTCCCAAAACTAAAATATAGTACTTTGCAAAAGATTGGTTTATAGCAAAGATCATATGCAAAATTTGTGTCTAATTTTGATGTATAATGTACAACAAGCACCTCAATTGACCCAGACCCTAAACGTTGCTCACCGACAACAAACTCAACAAGCATTTTGTTTGTGGGGCATCTCAAAAGTGAAATTCATCACGAAATTATGGTCTGTAATGATGGCCACATCCAAAACTGCGTCTAATTTCAAAGTGCAAGGTGCAATAAACTTGGACCATTGACCCCAACCTTTGAAGCCAATTAAGTTAAAGTCACCTAAAGCCAGCTAAAGGCACTTAAAGCCACCTATATTTTATGAAATTATTGAATATGCCACTTACAAGGTATTTGAATTTCATACTTTTAGCCAGAAAAAAGAATAAAAAGGGGGATATCTAAGGTCCAATTTTTTTTTAATTAAACCTATTTTCCTATACCCTATAGTAGTTATAACACATGTCATGGCATTTATGGTACCCTATAGTTGGACCTATAGTATAAAAAACAAATTCTAATTTTTATCTTAAATGTTTTTTAGGTACCCTATCATTTGTTCGCACGTAGTTTTCTACTACTAATGCTTATTGCCCCCCCAAAGCAATAGTAGTTCCGTCTCAAAGTATGGAGGGTTCTAAGAATTTTGATGATGAAATTGCTATAAAAGAATTCAAATACCATGATAAAACAAACTAAATTCCAAGTTGCAAATCCTACACTAGAGAATGCACATGTCTCTCTCTACCATCCAATAAAACCATCATCCAAAAAATATCCAAATCACCAAAAAATATTATATATAGACTCTTTCACATTGTACATGATTGTAGGCCATTTTTTCACCTCCTTTAGCATTAAGAGATTAAACTATAGAGGTTTGAAAGTATTGGTGGACTATTTGTTTTTCTTGGACACACAAGATAACCTCTCTTAGTGCATCATCTTTTAGTATAAAATATGCAATAAAAGAATTTGTAAATAGAAGGTTGCCCTATACGTGATTCAAGATGGAAAACTAAATTAAAAAATAAACCTCTCTTAGTGCATAAGTTGCAGCACCATTCGGCACTATGCATTAAAAGAGGTTCTACTTGTATATTCAGTTTTCTCTAAGTCATTGAACAATAGATTATCAACATTTATGAACAATCAATAGTAGTAACAATTAATCAACACATTGCTTGAAATAGACAAAGAAGAATCAGACTCTGTCACATGGTTGGTTATTAGTTATTACATTGGCATCACTTTTCCTAAGGTATACAACTTCTTTTTGACAATGTTGAGTGTTTTAGTATAATAGATAATGTTCAATTGAGCAATGGAAAAGAGATCATTTTCTCTAGTCAAAGTGGCATAGAAAAAATGGAGATTGCACTAGATTTTGCTAATTTTTCATTAAGTTTGGAATAAGTAGAAATTAAAGAAGTGAAAATTACAATCCAACTTATTCTTTGATGTACAAGTGAACCTATTCTTTGGAAGCGTACAACTAAAAATTGGTCATAGCAACTTCAATGTATTATTTGTCACACAATAATGAAGTTGCTAAACTACATTATATATATATATTCCCCTCAATCATGAAAATAGGTAAATCTATCTTGTATAAATGAATTGTGGATTAAAACAAGTCATATTCTTTAATTTTTGATTTGATTCATGTTTCTTCTTTATGCCTTTAAAATTCTTCTAATTTGACATTCTTTTTAGAATGGAAAACATCTATAACTATCAAAATAAGCAATTCAATATAGTTGAAGGTACATTTTCCTAGAAAAAACATTCTTATAGTATAAACAATTGGAAATTGTGAATTTAAAGAAAAAATAAAGTTCCAGATAATAAACATTTCTCTATATTTACAAAGTAGAATTCCCTAGGCCTCTAAAATTTTCCTATAGTTTGGTTTTAAATTCAAAGCTTAGGAAGATCAACAATCAACCAATTGCAATTATATATGGGAATGGTTCAACCCCTAAAGTCTCAAGGCCTATTTCCTATCAAAAAACACAAAAAATTACCATTTCTATTGCGTTTATCCAAGAAAACAAAAAAATCATTTTTTTCAAGAATCTAATCGTAGGATCTTGTAATTAACTTGTTGGAAATCATAAAGTAAAAATTTGATGAAGTTTTATCATGTAGATTGAAAGATATGACCATTCAAAGTTGGAAAAAACAATTTTTTTGAACTACAATTTGCAGTTTTGGATGACTTTCACTACCATTTGTGGAAAAAATTTCTTCTATAGATTTTGAATTTAAAAAAATTATGTTAAAGAATTAAGTTGAGAGTCTAGGAAAAAAATTTCACAAGAAAAACACTTGATTTTCATTCTTTAAAAAATTGTTATATAGAAGTAGGTCCAAAATTAAAAGAAAAACTAAATGATTAATAGCTCTAAATTGGGATTGAAACACAATAATCCCAACAGTGATAATGCTCTAGCAAGTAAACATAACTTTGTTCAACAATTTTTTTTGAAAAATTGTGAAAATTGCATTAAAAAATGAATCCTATAAGTTATTTTTTCCAAAAGATGTTTAGATTGCCCAAAAAACAAGATTGTCCATAACTTTCTCATTATTAGTCCAAATAGAATGAATCAAAGCTTCACATGTTGAAAAAAAATATATTATTTCAGAAAAAAAATTCAAAAAAATTCAATTTGTTTTTTTGCAAAATTTTTGGTGCTACCTGCTAAGTTTAGTTTTGGATTTTTTTGGGTATAACTTTTGCTTCCAAACTATAGTTGAAAAAAAAAAAATATATATATATATACAAAGATAATCAATTTTTCTATCTTATGAGAAAGTTTCAAAAAGAACCACCAAAAATTGAAGCTGTAGGAATCTACCTAAAATCCATTTTGTCCCTCGAGGGGATAATCGGACTTTAGGGGTTAATGGCACTTTAGGGGACACTTTCAATGGAAGTATACTTGTCAAGACTAGGTACAAGGATGATTTGGGTTTTTCATCTTGGATAATTTTTTTATGGAATGCCCCTTGTATCTCCATCTAGAGCAACTGGAATGCTTTTTATATGATCAATATAATTGTTCTTCAACTCTATTCTTAGAGATGGTTTGAAATTGATCTTTGAATAAAATACCTTGTCAACTAGAAAGTCACTTTCCTCTACTAATCTTAAATTTCATTTGAAACTAAACTAGCTTCAAATGTAGAATCTTAATTCGTAAAGATTCATTGGCTAGAAATTGATAAACACTTTTAGAACTACCAAAAAGTGGCACTCTCTTTAAAGGGCTATTAATCAAATTTTATTTGCATTTAAATGGAGGCTTGGGTGGATCATTCTTTGTATGTTTCATACCCCCCGTGCAGCAAGGGGGTATTTTTTGGAGGGCTATTTACATCAAAGGCTCAAATAAATGATTCCCTATAATTACATAATTTGTGAAAATGTCCTATATTATGGCACCCTATACTTATATTATGTAGGTGAAAGTATTTTTTTCTAGAGTATTTTCTTTATAAGGAAAAAAGTGAATAGAAGAGAGTTTAAAACAAGAAGGTTAGAGAGAAGATCAAGGAAATTTGCATGAAAAATTAGGATGTTTACTTTGCTCAATATTCTTTTCTGTCGTTACACCCTTTTTTTGTATTTAGAATTTAGTCAAGTGAACTAGTATGACAATTTTACCACTTGCAATATACAAAAATCCAAAAATTGAATGTATAGTGGGGTACCAATCAAAATGTCGTTTTTGAATTCGCAGTGAGAAAAATTTCAATACTGCCAACTTTGAAAGCCTCTCGAGAGCTCAAAAATTGGTATTTTACCACGAAATTTTTACCACAGAATAATATTTAAGTTAATTATATGTATGCCAAATTTCAAGGCCAAAAGATTCACCAAAAAAAAGTTATTCAAAATCTACCAACATGGGTAGTGGTGAGAAACATTTCACTACTTTCAACTTTGACACCTTCCAAAGGATTGAGTTTTTTTTCTTTTTCCATGAAACTTTTGTCATGAAACAATATATAGGTTTTTAATATGTATAAAAAATTTCAAGGTAAAAAAAAATTTCTTAAGAAGATATTCGAAATCTCCCAATAGGTGTAGTTTTGAGAAAATTTTCACAATTGACAACTTTGACACCCTCCCAAGGGTTGAGAAATTGGTTTATTACCATGAATTTTTTTTTGTGAAGTCATCTCTATGTTGATAATATGTGCCCCAAATTTCATATTCAAATGAACTACCAAAAAAAGATATACAAAATCTCCCAACATGTGTAGTTGTGAGGAGGAGTTTTTGAGCCCTTAGTATAGTGTTATTTTGTGGAGCAAAGTTTGACACGAATGTAAAAACTCAACCTCACAACTACACATGTTGAGAGATTTTGAATATCTTTTTTTGGGTAAGTGTTTTGAACTTGAAATTTGGAACGTATATTATCAACATAAATTTCATCTTATTCAAAAAAGTTCATGTTAAATAGACAAATTTTCAGCCCTTGGGAGGGTGTCAAAGTTGGCAATAGTGAAAATATTCTCACAACTATACATGTTGGGAGATTTTGTATATCTTTTTTTTGGTAGTTCATTTGAATTTGAAATTTAGAGCACATATTATTAACATAGAAATGACTTCACAAAAAAAAATTCATGGTAATAAACCAATTTTTCAGCCCTTGGGAGGGTGTCAAAGTTGTCAATTGTGAAAATTTTCTCAAAACTACACCTATTGGGAGATTTCAAATATCTTCTTAAGAAAAATTTCTTTTACCTTGAAATTTTTTATACATATTAAAAACATAGAGATTGTTCATGACAAAAATTTCATGGAAAAAGAAAAAGAACTCAATCCTTAGGAAGGTGTCAAAGTTGAAAGTAATGAAATGTTTCTCACCACTACCCATGTTGGTAGATTTTGAATAACTTCTTTTTGGTGAATATTTTTGCCTTGAAATTTGGCATTTATATAATTAACTTAAAGATTATTCTGTGTTAAAAATTTCGTGGTAAAATACCAATTTTTGAGCTCTCGAGAGGCTTTCAGAGTCGGCAGTACTGAAATTTTTCTCACTGCGAAGTCAAAAACGACATTTTGATTGGTACCCCACTGTACAAGAACTTTTGCAATGCATGTCTGTCAACATCTCTGTCCACCCTATTTTCATCTATGCAAGGTCTATTATTTAGTACAACACATCAGCCAACTATGCAAACATCGTATACCACCTTTATACTCTAACTACTTTATACAACCATCTCTAAATAAAATTGACTCTATAAAATACAATTTCCAAGATCCTAATCTCTAATCTTTAAATTATATGTAAAAAATTTTAATACTTGAGATTTCTTAGCTACCTATTTTACTTATAATGCATCTTTGACTTTGGAAGTCCCCTACTTTATTTGTAAATCCTTTATAAATCTGACCTTCAAACAATTAAATCAATGCTATATTATGTAGCATGTGGTTTTTAAATGTGGGAAGTGATCCACCCAAGAATGGAGGATATAGTATTCTTGATTACTAGAAGAATTGTATATAAAAAAAAATTGGATCTCAAGAAAACATATGAGTAGGAACAAAAATTGCAATGTAGCCAGAACTATGTTTTCTTCAAAAAAAGACAAGCTTATGATGTGGCTTTGTTAGTTTTTTGAGCCCAATAGCTTAAATTTTGTTTGCATAGAAGAATTAGGGACTTCACATTTTCGTAAAGCCTCATGTTAGGAATAAGTAGGTGAATTTTGAAAGCAAAATGATGTTGCAATCCACTTACTTAAATTGGGGCTCAAACCAAAAGAAAACATTACTTCTTTTCAACCATTCAATCTACATAAGTATTAGATTCCCTAGAAAAGTTGTTTGTTTTCCTTTTTTAAATATGAGGAAGATAATCTAAATCGAATACATCATTTGAGATGCCTAAATATCTAAAAGAACATATTTTGCATTGTAAGGAGCTTTAGGGGTAAAGACTCCATTCTATTGTAAGGATATTAACTTATCATTAGATGTTTTTTGGGCATTTAGAAGACTGCGGGTTCCTAAGCTATGGGAACACTGCCACGTAGGTAGCTTGACATATTTGAGAGACTTCCATGTCAGATTTTACTAGTTCTTTAATTTTTTTTTAAAAAATTAGACCAATAGTCGCTTGTACAATGCGCAAGGAACAGTTTTAGGGAACAACCCTGAAACAATCTACTATGGGAATGAAAAATATCTAATGGCAAGTATACATAAGAGGATTTTTGGACCCCAAGAAGACTATTTCAGAGGTGTTCACAGAAATTGTTCCCACTATTGCAGACCAACCCCCTACTGGTCTGAATTTTTAAATTTTGAAAAAAAAATTAAATTAAAATTTTCAAAATTTTCCAGAATGTTTAAAAAATAAAGAAAATGATTTAAAAAAATATTAAATAATTAATTAAAATAATTAATTAATTAGTATTTTCTGATGTGGCAGTCGCTCAACCACATCAACACCACGTTCCTAGCCTTTGGGAACTCGCAGTCTTCTAAACCAGCTGAAAATCCTCTTATGAGTGGACTACTTTTCATCTTGTTCATTAACCCCTAAGGAATTGAAGAATTTCCTTTGGTTGTTTTGAAAACTCAAGAAAAATCCATTGACTTCATGATGTAGAATTTCTTACTTCATTTTTGAAAACACATGCTAATCACCCTAATCTACTTGTGAAGCTTTGTATTATGTCATTTTATTAGATGTTATAATAGTCAGAAGTATTTCTTTTATATATTTCAATGTCAAACAGGTAAGCTAAAAATATATTCCACAAACAGGGTAATTAACTTTCTTGGATTTTATAGATTGATATCTATTCAAAAAGAATTTGAAGCATTGAATTCCAAAGAATGAGGTGCAAAATATGAAGAGTATTATTTTGCAAGCAATAAAGGTAGAAAATACATATTTCACCTTAATAATATTTTAGTTACTTAAGTGTCAAACATTTAATTAAAGTCTGGACATAGGTTAGGCAAGATCAAAATACAATTTGTGCTATTTAGACATTATTCAAAATTGAACAAGGTATAGGGTTGGAGTAGATTCTTCATTTAATGGAATTAAAGAGGATTAGAGGTTATTCACTCATAAAATGTATAGAATATTAAACCAAGCTTGGTATAAATGACCTGCACATGTCTTGAAAAAAGGGTATTGTCATTTTTCTTCAATTCATTGGAATTTTCAAATATTAGGCAAGACAAAACCTCGGACAAAGCAATAATTCTTGAAAAAATTAGGCAAGCATTATCATAATTATTTATTGATGAAGTTTTCAATAAGTTTTGATATATGACTATCTTTTAAACTCAATTTTAAAATTCATCATGTAAGAATAAAAAAAAGTATACCAACTATTAACTAGAACATTATTGCCTTTGCAATTACAAATTCTCTATTCCTTATAAAAGTTATTAAGGTTTTAGACTTTTTTTCATTCAAATTCTTCTTCTACTTTATAAATTTTTTAAAGATGACTATGAAAATTTTATTGTTAAATTTTTTATTTGTATTTTCAATCCATTTCCAATATATTGACTATAATTCAAAAATTATAAGAGATATGTGTGTTTTTCTAAAACTGTTGAAAGACAAAATTTCACCTTTAGAAAAAACTAGAAAAGTCTACATTTTGAGGTCTAGGATAATTTTTTAGACTTTTGTAGCCCTTCTCAGAGTACAATTGGTGGAGGTATTCACTCTAAACTTTTGGGAGGATGTACTTAAACTAGTTAACTAATAGTGTTTATTGTTGGTTCTTAATAAATAAATATAGAAAAGATTTATCCTTGGAGATTTTGATATGAGTATTTTGAATTACTTTTGGGCCTCTAGGACATTAAAAACTTCAGAATAATTTTTATTCAATGACCTCATGTCACAGATATGTCAACTATTTTGCTGCCTAGTTTTTATAGTGAATTTATAAATACAACTATAAAACCATTTTCATTTAGATTACAACAATAATACTTCTATTATAATTGTATGATGATACATTCCTTTGAGTTTTCATCAAGATATATTTGTAACTAGAGTTGGAGATAAAAAGATTCATTCTTTATCAATATTCTTTTCCAATAGTGAATTCCTCACCTAATGTAAAAAATAAATATATTTTGTGAAAGCTATGAAAGAGAGGAAAAATGTGTCAATTTTGAAATATATCATACAAGGAGAAATAGTTTTAAGCAAATTTAGAGATAACAATTAAAAATTGCAACTAAAAAGTTCTAGAAGTTGCTTGAAATCCACCACCAATCTACCACCAATTTAATACTAACCTATTCACAATCTTAAAGATCCTATCTTAATTCAACACGCTTTCAAGTTCTAAGGATTAGTCTTGAGCCAAATCAATGTTGATGGATGTTGCTTGATGAATGGTACATTCCTTGACAAATTTATGTTCAATTGTGGTTCATGGTACAAGCTTCACAAAGGTTGAAGGGAGGTGGGGTATTCCAAATTTGACCCCCTAAGGATCAAATAGCGTTTTTTTGCAACATAGTGATTTGGAGTAGCTCGCTACAAATGGAATTTTAATTTTTTTTTCTTTGAAATTTCCACTCAATATGTACCCAAGGAGTAGCTTGAAGGCCCAACAATTTCATAACTTTCGATTACTTGCTAAAAATTCATTGTATAATGTGTAATTTCCATTCATTTGCAGGCAACTTTTAGTAGCTCAAAAATTCTTTCAAAATCACTTTTGTTAATTAAATTTGAAATTGGTTTCTAGATTTATATATTAGTAGAAATATTTGAATCATTCCATTTTGATTAATAAAATGAAAGCCATGAGGAGTCTTAGTTTGTGTGCAAATATGAATTTTTTTATAAATTTTGAAGTCCTTTATTTTTACTCAATTTTCACTAGTTTTTGAGAAAATAAAATAAAATCATAAGATGTAGATTTTTATAACATCATTACAACCATTGGGATTGACATTTTTCAATTCTCTAGCTAAATTTTTAATAATTTAATATTTTCAATCATTCTCTACTTTCTTTTTACTATTGTTTTCTTATATGTTGTACAATTTCAAATGATTTGAAAGTTTTCAAGCATGTAGCCATATTCAATTACCTTGAAGAATGAATCCAAACAAGCACACCCAACATGGACATTTTTTCAGACAAATGTGACCTTGGGAAGTGTAGCCGCGTGGTTTTTTATAAGGCCCTCAAAAGGACTTTTGTTAATTCAAAAGATAATATTTTGCAATCCACTTGGTGTAAACTTCTGAAATTTTTTCTACATCATATCAAACTAATATATTACAAGATTCTATAGTTCTATACATTCAAAAATATTTTTAAAAAAGAATTTGAAACTTATACTAGAAATGATAGTTTTGGAGTATTTTGGATGAGAACATAGTCAATAGCCTATAGAGGCTTGTCCTCTTTTCTTAGCTTATAAGGTGCATACACCCAAAAGCACTTGAAATTGGTATTGTGCTTAGTTACTATTATTAGTCTATTTAGATTTTCATAGTCTTTTGGACAACTGAAAGCTTGTTCCAAAGCACCAAAGATCGCAACATGTGAATATAAGGTAGGGGGTTGTAATTGTGACCTGTCTCTAAAAGCGATCTAGTAGATTTTGCCTCTAGCATGTACCAAAAGTGTACATTTCATAAGGGGGCCGCTTTTAGAAACCACTGTGTTTTCAACTTCAAAAATTCATAACTAATTCCATGAAGGTCCAAAAAATATGAAATGACTTGGATTAAATGCCAATTCCATTTTTCTTACCACAAAAATTTACTAAAAATTGTTTTAAGGAGTTTAGCTCCCCAAAATGCAAATCAGCTTGTAAAGGGTCGCTTTTACAGCCCCTTACCTTAGTCGGTTTTAAGTTATTAAGGATCAAAGTTTGTTTATGAAAGCACTCCATCTAAATAGGTACATAACTTATTTTTTAAATGTACACAAACTATAAATGGTGCTTTAAAGTCAGCTGCACTTTGGGATGGACCCCCTGTATATATGAAAATGGTTTTAAATTTGGTAGGGAATTGACTCCATGGGAAAGTGCAAATGAGGAATGGACTTTTTTGGTGCAAAACTCTATTTCCACATCTTGAGGTTAACTGTCATTCAAGTGACATTGTGACCTCATTTCTTTTTCTCTTTTTTTTTTCTAAAACAAATGGACAGTACGTCGAACACTGCCTCCTCATTTCAATAGTAATTAGATTACTTTTCTTTTTAATTAATTTGATTGAAAATATGAAAATAAGGTCACATGATATGAAGATGAAACACGTGTATCTTCAGCAACTGGAAGTTGACACCATTATACAGTGCTTAGGGTACGTTCCCACTTGCTGTTAATTAAAAATCCGGTGCAATAACAGGGGCACAATTAGCTACCAAGCCTCTGTCAGGGCAGGCTCGGACGTGAAGCAGTTCCCTTCGGGAAGACAAATCAGCAAAGCTAATTAAATATCGTAATGAGCTATCAAAATAAATTGACAGAGCATGAGGTGGCCAACCATAAGAAGTGACTCCATCCTGTGTCATATAAGGTAGAACCACCTATAACCAATAGGCCCCCCATAGTCAACCTTTTGATGGACGTATTTCCAACTATGGCTAGAATGAGTTTTTTTCTCATTTTTAAAGTTGGGACTAAAAGTTCATGGCACATGTTCCAATGTAGTGTGCAAAAAAGTAGAAAAGAGTGAGTAAAAATGTAGTTTTTTGCGTGATTGAAATTAGAAGACTCCACAGATTGGTATTTGGTCAAGCACACTTTATGCCTTCTAAAATTTACAGTAATTTCAATTCATGTGATAAAATTACCAAAGTTTTTGGAATCTCCATCATTTTTATCTTTACACCTCTGAAAATATTTGTTTTGCTTTGCACTACACTAAATCATGCCTAAAATACCTTAAATGATCGGTTATGGGTGGTTCTACCTTAGCCCCACATTCAATTCTTTTTTTAGAGATGCTTAAGTTTTTTAATAAAAGGTATGAACTTGGATATTGTGGATTGAGACCCGAAAAGTTCTCATGTGAGTGTGAAATGCATGCTTAACAGCCAGTTTTTGTTTGTTTGTTTGTTTTCTTTTTACACAAATGAAACTTAAAGCCAATGTTTTCAATTTTCCTTATTAGGACAAGCAAAAGATATTTTCATTTGAGTCATGAAGCTAGTTTCATCCATGTGCATGAATGAAAAATCAATTTGACATAAGGATAAACCTTAGTTTATTCGTCATTCAAAAATTATGTCATTAGGAGAAATTTGAGGCCAATGGATTGTGTAGAAGATTGCAAGTTCTTGGATTATAGCAATACTATGAAAATGCTAAAAATGCTACCACAAAAGCATTCTAATGTGGTTTTGCAATAGCCTCATCAAATAACATTAACTAATCAAGTTGTAGATTGATTAAAATTGTATCCTTAAAAATTATTTTCCTTTAAATGTAAAATTTTAAATTTTAATTCTTGTGATTCCTAAAGATATTAATTATTTGTTACATTTTTCACTTTAGGATTTTTTAGTATAGGAGAGTATCCAAAATTTAAGACCTAAAGCTGAAATTTTTGTGGTCTATTCCTATACTAGGTAGGCATATTTCTACTCAAGGAAAATTTTTAAATCATCATTTTCTTTCTTCTACATGTGAGTTAATAGGCCTCCATTGTGCACTCACTTTTGAACATTCAAGATAGTTTTGAGATTAATCTTTAGGTGAAATATCTTCATCATAAAGTTCTCCCAAATTTCTAATTTTTAATTGTTTTAAAATTCTTTTCCCTATTTTTTACAAATTAAAATGTCAAAGTACCTATTTCCATGAACTTTTGCACTCTTCTACTACTTCTCCTACTCAAAGATTTTTTCTATGCTTTCCTTCCTAGGGTACCTTCTTCTTCAAGGTATACACATTGAACATTTTTTTTAATTTTCTAAAAATTATTTTTCTAATTATACAATGTTCTTGAAAAAATTATGAGTATTGTGGAAAATGCTACGAAAACTAGTTGATTTGTCATGCTTTCACCCAACCAAGTGGACGATTTCAGAACCCTATGCCATTTCAACTTCAAATTTTATAACTGATTCCAAAAAGCTCCGAAAAAATATGAAATGACTTGGATTAGATGTCAATTCCACTTGTCTTTAAAGGAATATTTAATAATTAATTAAATATTAATTAGTTAATGTTGTTTGATGTGGCCGTTGCACAACCACATTCGATTGCTTTTGTAGTAGCATTCTTAGCATTCCATAGCATTGCTACAATCCAAGAATTTGCAATCTTCCATACAATCTATAGACCTCAAATTTTTGCAAATGAAATATTTTTGAATGATGAATAAACTAAGGTTCATCCTTATGTCAAATTGATTTTTCATTCATGCACATGGATGAAACTAGCTTCATCATTCAAGTGAAAATATCTTTCTGTCGATCACCCTCTTAAACGTGTCATACAAAATTGTAGCTAAATCTTTGCAGATCCGACTTCAACGACTACTCAAGGAAGTCATTAGTCCTGAATAGTCTGTGTTCTTACCGTTCCGCCATATACTTGAAAATATTCTTTTACAATACGAAACAGTTCAGTGGGCCAAGGAATCAGAACATGACCTTATCTTTCTTAAACTCGATTTCACTAAGGCTTATGACACAGTGTCATGGGATTTTCTCTTCCAAGTCATGGGGAAACTAGGTATCCCCAACTCATTCATCAAGCTTGTTACTATGCTTCTACAAGATGCGAGTACTTATGTTATTCTCAATGGCAAACCTACTGCTCAGTTTTCAATCCATCGAGGTGTGAGGCAGGGCTGCCCTCTGGCGCCATACCTCTTCCTCCTTATTGGGGAGGCTTTAAATATGGCAGCGGTTGCGGAGAAACAGCTAGGGCAGATTCAAGGCATCCAACTCCCTAACTGTCAACTTCAACAGCTTGTCTCGCAATATGCCGATGATATTGGGATGTCAATCCTGGGGGGGGGGAAGAAAACCTTAGAAACACGATTTCTCTCCTTCAAAGGTTCGGGTTGGCCTCTGGTCTAGTTTTGAATTGGACCAAAAGCATCTTATTTTGGTTTTCTAATCGACCTAGGCCCGCATGGACAGATGGCTTTAACTTGACTTGGGCTCCTCAGGGATCACTGCTCAAGTTATTAGGAGCGCCATTTGGAATCTCGATAGACACTCCAGACGTGGACGATTTCTTATAGGGTAAAATCTCAAAGAAATTAAAGTACTGGACGAAGCAACGCCTCTCACTTGCAGGACGAGCAACCTTGGTTAACAGTATCTTCCTATCCACTCTATATTACTTTATTGCTATTTGGGTGGGCTCACTCAAGGTTCTCAGGAACATTCGTGGCCAGCTTAGAAACTTCCTCTGGAGTGATACAAAAGCCAACACACGGACACGCGTTTCATGGGATGATTGTTGCTTGAACAAAATGGATGGAGGCCTAAAATTACTCGACTCAGAAGTTTCTCTTACCGCCCTTCTCGTAAAGTGGATCCTATTTGCGATAGAACTTGGTATAACAAACTTGAAGATCCTGCTTCGATATTGAATCATGAAGATGAAACCCCATCCCAAGCTCGGATTCTGGTACCCTTCCCAGTCTTGGCTACTGATTCATAAACCATCCATCTCCCGTGGTTCCAAAGTTTGGAACAGAATAGCATGGACGTGGAGACGGGCTGTAAAGCATATCAACATCCTTCCTCCTTCCAACTATGATGAGGTACTGAATACTAGTCTCTGGTGGACCACCAATTTCATTGGATCCAATTTTAACTTCTCATTGGATCGAGCTAGGACCTTGGCACGTAACGAGCTTCGAACGATCAGTGACCTTTGGGATTCTCAAATTCACGACTTCAAATCCTGGGAAGAGGTGTCTTTGCAGTTTCAACTTATAGATATAGAACGACCTAACTGGCAATATATTATCTCGATGATTCCCCACAACTGGGTGCTCATGCTTTCTTCTCTTTATGATCAGGCTCAAATTAGGGACTGGCTTGGGATTTTTACCCTTGTCAACGACTCCAACCCATCACTGGTTTGGCAGAATAACATACCTGATAACAGGATTTTGTCTCGAGCAACTCAAGAGATGTCGATCGATGGTTCATCTGTCCGGGCAGTTGTTGCAAATCACTCCTGTGAACTTACACCCGTCCCAATGGAGGCTAGAGTAATCAAGCGCATTGGGTTTGTTTGGCGAGTCAGAATTGAAAAGGTGCACAGGAGGCAATCACGATCTCCGTATCTTTTCTTCTTTGGTAATATCCAAGCGTTGGAGATGGACCCAGCTCGATGGATTTGGGATGGTAGTCCCCAACTGATGTTGTACTCGACTTCTCTGGGTCGATCGCTACTTAATCCACGTCGGCAATTTTCTCGATCCATCTCGAGCAAATGGCCAGATCATCTCCCCTTAGCGTTCTCACCCGATTGGAAGCAAGTCTAGCACAAGGCGCGTTCACACAAAGAGGCCGCTTTTATGTGGTCCGTGTGGCATAACGCAGTTGCGGTGCACTCATGGCGGGCGAGAATTACACCGAACATTGACACCAAATGCAACTGTTGCACCCGTGATTGCGTGGAAACCCTGTTTCATAGATTTTATGCGTGTCCTAAAGCTCAAGAGATTTGGGATTACTCGTTATCCATCCTTATTCACGTTGTTGGAGTGAGTTCTCCCTCAGGTACTCGCACTCGATTGAACTTCATGCAATGCATCTTTGGAACCAACATCCCGAGAAGATACCTTGCAACTCGAACCATCTGGAATCATCTTCGAGGCTCTACCCTGTGGCTCATTTGGATCTCCCGTAATCACCAGGTATTCTCTCGACACAGATGGACTATGGAATTCACTCACTTAGAAATCTGGAGACTACTCCTCGACTCGGGGCGAGTGGCTCAACTCAGGGCTCAAGCTGGGGCTCGCCAAAGGCCGCAATGCGCTCAAGACATCTGGGCCAGATTCGACAAGCAATGGCTTTCTTCTCCCATCCTAGCCATTAGAGCTGATAATGTAGTTATTTGGAACCACACTGGTCCTCCTCTTTGCTCCCTTATGTAGTTTCTTCTCTTTTTTGTTTTCCCATTTTTTTTTGCTCTTATCTCTTCATTGTCTAGTCTTCGGGCTTGGCTGTTGTTTTGCTTTGTACTGTGCTTTTTCTTAATGCAATGGGGTCTCCCCAGTTGTTCAAAAAAAAAAAAAAAAAAAAAAAAAAAAAAAAATATATATATATATATATATATATATATATATATATATATATATATATATATATATATTTCTATTTGTCCACATGAGGAAAAATTGATAACACTGGTTGTAAGTTTCATTTGTGAAAAAAATAAAAAATAAAATCACTAGCGGTAAAGCATGCAAAAGTGTTTATCAAGTTTAATCATGCAGCTATTTAATTGGTTGATGTTTAGCTTTGCTGATTCGTCTTCCCGAACGGAACTGCTTCACGTCCCAGCCTGCCCTGACAGGCTCAGTAGCTAATTGTGCTCCTGTTATTGCACCGGATTTTAAACTAACAGCAAGTGGGAAGGTACCCTTATCGGCTGTGTTAATTTACATCATAACATTCAGTAGCCCATAGAAGGATTGCCTTTCTCTTTGTGAAGTTCCCATCACCTAATTTCATCTGACATTTCTTGAAGTTTGCAACTTTAGTTACTGAATGGTGTGGAATATATTCCACACCATTTCATCCATTGGGAGGCAGTGTGACAAGCTACTACTAAATGTTATGATCATGTTTGTTTTTTTGGCGATTTGGTGCAAAATTACTCCAATTTTCTTCGCTTGGCACCAATGCCTACACAAACCTACAAGAAAAAAAAAGTAAAATAGTGGATGAAATCGCCAATAAACTTCAATTTTTTTTAAATAGTGGATGAAATCACCAAATAATGGATGAAAATAGAATGATAGATATGTATTATGTGCTAATATGATATTTTCTATCCAATATATGGATAAATGTTGAGATTTGGAGCTCCACAATAAAATGAAATATGGCCACTTTGGCACTTCACAAGAAATGAAAAAAAAAATGATTTACATGTGGCCATACTTTTTCACTACTTTCCTACTTTCTCCATCCCACTAAAAGACTCCAAAAATCAATCCAATGAAGGATTAATTGTATTACTAGTCATTGTGCCAACAATACATGCACTCAAGTAACCAATAACCTAAAATCTATGCAAAATCTCCACTTTAGGTGTTGTTGTTAGTGCACCCAAAATCTATGTGAAAAATATCATATTTAAACATAGTTTACGAATGTTAACAATTTTGTCATCGATTAGATGATTTTAAAATAGTGGCAACAATGGGTTTCTGAAAACATGATCCCCAACCCAAATATCCCCACCAATAAAAACTAACCTTTTTCGTGAACAAATCCTCATAGCATTCAAGTGGTCACTAAACCATTGTCAACACTACTTTATAAAGAAGCAACAAGTACATAATGCCTAATATAGGCAAGGCCAAGCTTACTAGGCTAGAAGAATGTTCCTTGGTTATTGTACTTGCCCCCATTAGGATGTTCACCAGAGTAAACACTTACTCAATGGTCAAAACCAATAAACAAAGCTTTTTAATGGAACAAAATTGTGCCTTATTTGAAGGAATTTAGTAGGACAAAGGATGTATGATTCACTTATGCCTCTATTTCACTTAGAATTTTCTTAGGATTGAAAGAAAAGTTTTCTACAAAGGTACTTTTGGAGGTCCATATACTAACCAAGTTCTAAATGTGTCTCTTGTTTAGAATCGGGTGATATGTTTTTTGACATATCTGGTTCTATCATTGATGAGGTAAGTAGGCTTAAATCAAATGGTTTATGAACTTCCTACCTTACTTCAATGCCTTATTCAAAACTTATTCCTAACCATCTGTTAGATTCTATTAAGACAAGTAAAAAATCTATGGCTTGAGAATTCTCATGTCTACATGACTAGTCAATCATGACTATCTTTACCTTTGTTTTATAATATAATGCTCTCTATGTGTATAACAAACTCTTAGAGTAATTTTGTGGACCCATAATGACTATTGAAAAGTAAATATGGACATACATAGTGAACATACACAATATTTTAAGTACTCTATTGCATACCCAAACAAGAATTCTACATCTTGCAAGTGTAACTACTATATAAAATAAGGAAACTAAAGCTAGTAGAAGTAGTATTAGAAAAACAACTCTACAAAATTATTCATCTAAAACAAGATTCACCCAAACTAACTACATTCATCTATATTACAAGTCTTTAGACATTAGGAGGAATTTGAAGGTTGTAGAAGATTGTGAGTTCCCAAAGTTTGGAAATGCAAGAACTTCCGTGGGAACCCAAAAATGCAAGATTCTAGCGTGGTCAAGACGATGCCAAGTCATTAAAATAATAATAATAATTTTTAAATTGAACTTTTTTCATATTTCGGAATCCAAAATTAAATTTTTTTTTTGAGTAATCGTTGACTGACAACACCCAACAGTTTGTTGAACAATTTTGGGAACAGACTCTGAAACAACCCTTAGAAGCCCTCAAATCCTTCCTAATGTCTATAAAACCTATTATATTTTCCATTGTACTTGTAAGATGTACTTTTTTAGTGTACAATATTGTGTACTTTAAAAGTTAGTTCAATAAATTAGAATGAGAAATATTAAAAATTAACAATATATTTTTGTATTATTCACTTCAAATAGTTTGCAATAATGTGATATCAATATAGGGGTTTTTATCTTGATAGCACTAGAATAGCACAATTATATTAACTACAATAAGATTAAGAAAATGGACAACTATGATTAGTCATTGCAATGCTACTACTAATTCTTATTACAATATTGACTCTAAGATTAACTACATCTCTAATACAAATCCATGTTTCATCTCTATAGTAGATATCCTTTGAAAATGAATTAAGAAACTATTTTTCCCAAGATAAAATTTAAGTATGAGTGCAATAAATTTAATTTTAAATTTAATTATTTAAATAAAATTAATTGAAATAAAATTTATAAGGCTTAAAATAGGTTTATTAATATTTGGTTAAATGCAAGTTGTTGTCAACTAACACATTGAATTTGATATGAGGGATAAAATGCACTAAATCATTGTATGCAATTCTTAATCTCTTCTTTCATCTTTCATTTGTTGCGATGATACATTGCTATTATTAAATATTTTACAAAATTAGAGTTTGCTCTTCATTACATTAGGATATCAACAAAGTCACCCTATAATCTTAATGGTGTTTTTAAAATGTTGAAAATATGAAACTTAAAAGGAAAAAATGTTGGGTGAATAAAAATAATATTCAATTCTTTCTAAACCTGAAGTTTATTCAATTTAGTCATTACAAACTATCATACTAGGTATACTAATATACTAGCTTAATTTGATTCATTTTGTATCTCATAATTGCAAATATTTCATGAAATCCGGGAATTTATAAATATAATATGAATTTACAAGTGTACATTTGCAATGTCTATATTCAATATTTGTTGAAGTATTTGTAATATTAGCCATTATAGCAATTGTCTACAAATGGTTGAAGCATATGCATTTTACTTCTTCGACTTCAAAGAAATCTATTAGTACTTGTCTAAGAAGGTAAAAAAGACTAATTGTAGTTTGAATAGTCAAACAATTCAATGATGTTCTTATATATTTTGGATATATATTCTTTATTGAATAACAAATCCTATGACAAAGTATGAATAAAGATGAGGATGAGGTTTAATTCAATACTATAACAAGTAATCAATGAAGGTTGTAAGTCAGACTTAGTCTAAATCTCATTTATTGTTATTGATATTTTTACATGTTTAAAGAAGTCATCAAAAAAATTCATTTTAAGTCTAATACAATCAATCATTTATAAAGTATAAAATCTTGAGTCCTTTAATATTATATTTTAGAGGATTTGAGAAAAGTTCTTGAATTGGTATCACACTTCAAATTAAATAGATAAGTCTCATTGTAAGATTTAACTAAAATTCAAATACAATTGGAATAACTTTGAGGAGTCATTACTTACCCATGTAGTTCAAACTAAACATTTCAATTGGATTATAATAGTCTTTTAGTTCTCATTTTAAAATAATTTATGAAAAACTGAGGCCAAAAGCTCAATTTTGGAAAGAAAATTGAATACAATTAGGATACACACAATCATTCTTTTTTGTCATTCTAAAACAATGTAGGATGAATGAGGCTTCAAATACAATTTAGAATAAGAAGTATATGCGGAATTAAATGGAAGGTGACATTTTATGACTTTAAAGTAATTCTTATGTTTCATTTCTAAAGTTTCAACATCCATTGCACCCTTAAAGTAATGGTTGTATATTTCAACCAAAAATTGTTAGAGGCAACCATTCTATGGTCCATTGATCAATAGGTGTTTGAAAAATATTAAAAACAACTCCTTACATAGTTGTGTAAGACCATTGTGGAAATCTTTGCAAAGAAATTAAAAACGTTGATTGTGAAGATTGCATAATTGTAGCATTTGAAGTTGGAAAGAAAAATAATTAATTGACTTTGCATGATAAGATCACAAGACTTTAATTATTATTGGAGTAGATTTTAGGCACTACCCACTTTAAAGAGATGTTAGGTAACCCATTTCATTTACCTCCCCCCCTTCCCCCCTTTCAAATTAAAAAATAAAAATTCAAAGACATCTTCAACCATTAGCAAAGATACAAGTACAAACATAGATGTTGAATACATATATCAACCAATTACAAGTATGTCCCATGTTTTTTGTCATAATACTAATAAAAAATATAAGAGCTTCCCATAAGAGCTTCACATAAGAGCCTTACATTGACTAAAAATAAAATCTTTTTCATTATTATACCGATTCATTTGAATTATTTCCTTCCTAAACAAATGCAAACATCCATGATGACACTCCCTCACTATACATTAGTTTCAACTTTCAAGCCCTATACATAATTACTATATCATCATCATCATTACAATAATAGCAAAATAATAATAATAATAATAATAATAATAATAATAATAATAATAATAATAATAATAATAATAATAATAATAATAATAATAATAATAATAATAATAATAATAGAAGAAGAAGAAAGGTGTGTTTGAATACTATTTTAATTTAAAAATCTCTTTGGAATAGTTGACCTTTTCATACTATATCATATAAGTTACAACCAAATTCCAAAACTCAATGAGGAATTATATATATGCTATATGGACTTATTCATCCACCCTAGAATTTTTTTTCCTAATAGCCTAAATTGTGATCCAATCACTCAATTTTGGAAAAGGATTCACTCCCAAAGTGGAGATGTATGTGCTCACATTTGAAATTGACTTTAGAATACTTTGATTAAATTCCACTTACTAAAATCTTCTCAACTTTTCTTTCAAGTGAAATCTTCTCAACTTTTCTTCTTTCAAAAATAGACTTCAAAAAAGCCTATCCAAATTCTATTTGTCTTTCTAAAGCTCTCTAGTGTGATTTATTTTCATTCTATTTTGGCATTGCAAAAAGTCATACCTAGTAGTGCAGTGAAGCTATTTACACCCATTAATATAAATGGAACATTCAAAACATGGACAAAATTTATAAAATAGAACCATCCATAAAACCCCTCTCCAACCTATAGACTTCATTTATTTCTAGTAAGGCTGGAACAAATTTCCAACCAAAGCTGGAAATGCATGTTTTCTTCTTTTTCAAAGTTGGAACTAATAAGTTCACAACACATGTCCCAAACTAGTGAACAAGAAACTAGAAAGTAGGGAATACAAAAGGAGTTCTTCAATGATCATAATTTAAAAAATAAATCTAAATGTTCTCTATGGGTCTACATTACTTTTCGCCTTTCAAAATTTATAATAATTTCAATTCATGCTATAAAATTACCAAGCTTTTTGCAATCCTGGTCATTTCTATCATTGCACATCTAAATATATTTGCTTTAATTTACACTACACCAGATCATGTCTAAAATACCTTAACCCTTGAACGTCACATAGAATGTTTTTTCAGACCTTTGATTCTAGGAGACTGGGTTCATCAAACCTTCTAATGTTTGCATTCGTACAATGGATTTCTACAAAAGAAACGAGTCTAGATTGATGAGGTTGTTGGCTACATATCTGTATAGTAAAGAATGCAATAATCAATTCAAATTCAAATTATGTTGCCTTTTTAGAAAGGTCCCACCTTTAGAGTTGCTTGGTTTGTAATGCTTAGGGGTTAAGTTGCCTTTTTTAGAATGGTCCCACCTTCAGAGTTGTTTGGTTTGTGATGCTTAGGGGTTAAGTGATTGGTTATAGATGGTCCTACTTTACATTCATCAAAAAATGTGCAAACCTATCTAAACTTGAACAATATTATCCCTACATTTTGACCCAATTGGCAATTTACATCCATTCTAGAATACAGGGGAATCTATCGCCACATGTTCCTTGAAAAAAATGCTTAACTTTCAAGCAATAAACCCCTCCCTCCCAAGCAAGTGGCTAGTCCTTTCTGGGTTAAGTTCCCCTAAGAAAGAACTATCATGGCTGAGTACCACCAAACATCCAGAAAATGTACAATTTACTCCATCAAAACAGCTTCTTGGCATGATGACCCATAAGCTTGGTTGGAGCTACTTCCAGTGATTGGTACGCTACAAATTGAACAGAACTCCTTACTCTAGGCAAACAGTAACACTAATTAAAACCATCCATCTTTGAAAGTCTGTCCTCTGCACCAATTAACTAAGATGGTGGTAACCAGTAGCCAGTAATTTAGCCTACCATATTAAGCTTAGTGAGGCCTCCAAAAAAATCAATGGCACCTAACTTACCTTAGCAAGGTTTCAATTCCCTGCTGGTACTCCTCCAGTACAAGTGGCATATCATGTGATGCGGTTTAACTTAACACTCATTTAGGAAGGTGTGCAATCCCAACCTTGAATTTTGAAATACTAATAATGGAAGTTAATGTTGGCTGGGCTACACGGTAACCCAGGTGTCAGTGGAGACCTGGCTGAAGCGCAGGCTGTTCAAATTTGAATCTAAGCTTAGGCATCCGTCGCCAATTCAAGCCAGGTCCGTCCTCAGAAACTCCACTCGCCGGGGAAAAACTCCGCCAAGCAAATATTGAGTAGCCTCTAAGAAAGCCTGACAGTTTTAGCAGACAGGTTAATGCAATCTCTAACTTAACCAACCTGACGAATCCAATGGAAAATTCAATCCAGAGTCACATGACAATCAACCACCCAACGCAATGGGTGAAGGATTAATTAATACTATTCTTAAGATAAGTCAAAAGATATCGCAAGTATTAAATGGGAAAACATTCCTGTTAAACAGCAATCTCGTGGAATAATCTCATGTTAGAATCAAAAAATTTTGATACCGTAAAATTTCATTTGCGCAACGATCACTTCTTCTGCATCGAATAATTCATCTGCAAGCATCGATCATACACAAACTCTACCAGTACACGACACACCATCTTATAATCTCGTGTACTTCGATTGCCAAGGACGAGACACAATACCACCCAATCTCGTCTAACTCCGGTACCCAAGAACAAGATGAGAAAGAGCTCTGTGAGAGTGCGAGTACGGTTAAAAACTCAGATATATAACACAAGCGTTACAACTTCGAAGATGCTCGACGGAAGGCAGTTCCCGTATTCCCTCGCACTCTGTACTGTACAGCACTAAATTAACTTTGGGTAAGTAGATCAGAATACAAGTTCAGTGATCAGGGAATCAGTCTAATGCAGCTTTCTGACCATTCAGGATTTCAGGGATCCCTGGCTCTTTACAGCTGCGCAAGTGATCACAACCACGTAAGAATAATACTTCACAACTCATCCCGTGAACTGGCAACCACTCAACTTGACCTCCAAATCATTATGACGGATGTAGTCTGCGACTACGACGAATGAATGAGAATATATCAACAAAAACGATGAAAGCATTGTACGAATATGATGCGTAGCCCTTCAAAGAACTACCCGTAGACAAAAAGGGAACTCTCCCAAAATGAAGGCTTCCTGCGGGAACAAAAAGTCCGGAGACGAGAGGTAACGTTACCAGTCTTCTAGAAAATCTCTGTAGATAAACCAGATGCACAGCATACATTTGCAGCAGTGAAGAGAACCTGTAATAATTAGATATTAGGAAAAATTTAAAAGTCAAGTGATACTGGTAGGTCATCAGAAGCCTCGTAACAATTTTCCAAGAGGGAATTGAACAACATTTTCTCCTTAGCTATATTAAACCCAACCACAGAAAGCTGAGTGGAAAATACAGAATTCTAACTATCTCAATACGACATCCCCACAAACGTTTGATGGTCGCCCATCAGAGATCAGGGCACACCTGAACAACCCCACCATCTATGAAGGAACGCGTAGAAAACTTCAGGTCAGAATTGTGTAGAGTGTTTTAAGTAACAACAAATTCTCCTTCAGATGAAGGACTATTACTGCCGACATGACCATTGACCTGATACAAAGCGGTGCCGCCACGCCACAATCATCATCACTACCTTCCACTTGCTGCAAGCCGGTAGCTTTTCCCACCAAACGAACAGTCTGGATAATTTAGGGCATCTATCTTCCTCCCTATATATGCAACTGCTTGTCTCAAACTGACAGAGTGCTAAGGTAAAGCTCTAAAGCCGTCAGACTCTGTTACTCAATCAAATTGTATGTCAAGATGAGCCAATAAGGCACAAAAGCCAGAAAGAGAGTTGATGAAGTCAATTAAGAGTGATCTTGAAAGGGTTCCCAGCGACATGCCTTCAAGCTACATGGCTGCAGCTAATGGGATTATGAAACAGTGCGCCCGTAACTTACAGCTGCAATGTAAAGATTCTTGGACCACTTCTCCTGGAAAAGGCAATGAAATGAAATTAGTCAACATTGAATTATCCCAATAAAATGCGCATAGGACCGTATCACCAGAATTTGAGAATAACAAAGCAACGCACCTTCACATGCGTACTGGGGAAAGCTGATGTACGCAAAGTTTCCTGGGTTTCATCAGCAGGTTTCCTACGAGGCACACTTAAAACAAAAGCAGCCTGGTCCCATGTTGCAGCAGTTGACGTAATGCGATATCCACTGTCCCAACGCCTATGAATGCCTTCACTGGGGTACAAGAAATCAAGCTCCACTACCTGTAGAGAGTACAGTCAGCGGCTGAAATAGAACTATCATAAGTATCCACAAAATACAAATCATTGAACACAAAAGAAATCCTGTCAATAATCAGTACCTGCTCTGAAAACCCTGCATTCCGTGACATAACCACACCCCAGCGGCTACCCGCAGTAGCCATAGACGTAACGTAAAAGCCTTCCCGCCATTTCTTGTTAATCCACTTGAAGGGGAATGAGTCGCTGACTTTGTAAGATTGCTGAGTATAAGATGTACCTGAAAATTGACGTTCCATCAGAGAATATTCAACGTCGACAAAACGATACGACATGTACAGAAACTGAGAACCCGCTGTAATAGTCAGAAAATAATCTACAACCTCTACAAGTTACTAAGTTACCTTTCGACATGACAACCAGAGAGCTCCCATTATTAGCACCAGCAATGGCACTGATGTAGAAATTCTTCTCCCACTTTTCCATGATCCACTCCTGCATGAAACCACAGGACGTTGAGAAAAATCTTTCAATCGAGCTCGTAGGTGGCATGGACATCAATACAAAGAAATCATAACCATACTGATGACTCAGTGCGGAAGCAAAAAAGATGAGTACAAACCTTGTGGAGGAAAACATGAGATAGCTCGTACTCTTGCGCGCTAAATCCAGTTCCCGCATCCATGATAAGAGCCCAGAGATTTGTACAAGAAGCCACACTGCTTATATACAGGCCATCTTCATTACCCTTCTCTACATGCTGGGTGAGCCGGGAATCAGCCACATTATAATGATACCTGCCATTGAATACATTTCACCTTAATGAGTGCCATTTCACACCCTGGATTAATTGGCAGAAGACTGGAAATAGATATACCAAGTGAAGAGAAACAAACAAGAAGAAAATCAATAACAAAACTTGCAAGGACGCTGGAGTCCTTGTATTAGACAAGGAATGGAACTCCAGTCAGACAATATTCCATGAAAAAGCTATTGGAATATCACTTCAACATACCTCTGCTTCATAGGCCGCCGAGCATTGTAGACAGTAATCCATTGGGTTGCAGGCATTCCCAAACGTATCTTCTTCTTCGGTTGGTCGTCCTCATCCTCTTCAACACTGATCCGTCCCCTCTTCTGGCCAACCTGTATGGAACACTGGAGTGCCGAAATTTCATCAGATAATGCTAAGTAGAATCCCAGGCTAAAATTCAAAAATTCCAATACTAGCAAAGAAAGAACTGAAAATATATCGTAAGACTAACCTTCTGAGCACCGTCTGTGTTGATAGGTCTGACGGCGGGATTGGGACCTAAGATAGAATCGAAAAGTACAACAAGCTTGCCATAATTTGGCTCTTCATCAAACTTCATGTTTACAACCATCTCCAGAAACTGCTTGAAGGGAGGTGGGCAGAAGCAGCAAAGCATCTCAGGTGAAGTTGCCATTTTCTTCTTGCAGACAAGAAACCCCTTGTTGTCACCCTACATATTACACTGAAGGTCAGCACCATTGCAGAAAACGAATACACCACTTAAAAGATGGCATAATTGAAAACCGATTCATTTACCAGATTATTCACAGGGTCACTTGAATTAGCAGTTACCTGATAACCTTGCCAAGGTAAACGGCCGCGAAGAAGGAACACCAAAGTATAAGCAAGGGACTCCAAGTCATCCCTCCTGCTACCAGTCCTTCCTAAGTGTGCGTGGACACTCGCATAGCGGACTGTCCCACTGCGATTAAAAGCAAATTTCACAGCTTTAGTTCATAGCTGATATCAAAGTCTAAAACCAACACCTACGATAATCAGGACAGTGGGACACATGAACGGGTCAAAAGGGGAGAGCCTAACCGAAAAACATCGGGCCGCTGGTCATATTCAACATGCTGGCCAGTTGTACCATCCCTCCATCGAGTAGCTGCGCGGGACCAGGTCAGCAAAGCATTAAGAACATGAGGCCGTGAGACAATGACTCAGGAATACCTTCAACATGTCCTGGAAATAAGCTATTCTACAAGGACAAAATAAAACACTAAAATTAAGTGAGATTTGTGAAAGCCTGAAACATATCCAGAAACACCAGATATTAGAGCTCGGCTTACCAAGACCAAGATCAACAAGAAATAGCTTCTTCTCATCGGGTGTGTTGGGCTGGCCCAAGAGAAAGTTCTCGGGCTTCACATCTCCATGTACATACCTGGTCAGTGAAGAAGAATAGTGAGGACTACGACATAAGAAAGTCAAAGAACTTTGCGAAAAAAATAGCAGAAAAACACAACATTTAAAACCAATTGTGAAGGGTATAAACGTTTCAGAACGAAACATACCCTCTAGAATGCATTTTCTCGAGGATTGAGATTGACTCCACGGCAATGCAGGCCACCATCTCAGTAGACATACTGCAAAACAGTCCCCAGGCTATCCAATATCAGACACCAAGAAATGAAGCGAAAGCCTCGTTCAGTATGAGAAGCAATGCGAGAAGACAAAAATCATGGATAGAAGGCCTTACGCTTGGCCAGATGAGTTCCAGACATCCCAAAGACTAGGTCCAAGCATATCCATGACCTACACGAATACATAAACAAGATTACACTCCAGGGTTAGCACACAAAGTATACTGAAGAGAAGGGCAAACGAAAGAACGAAAGCAACCTAAACGAAATGTAAGAAAAAAACTAAACAAATAATTTCCCTCGCAGGAGTACGCACCATGACGTAGTAGTCCCCCTGGCGGCCTTTATAATGAACACGAGGCACACCATGACTGCCGCCTAAAGTGCTGCAAAAGAACATCGAAGAATTGTCGTGAGCACTCTCTGCGAAACCAAAACAGAAACGGCAATGGGCGAGAGAAAAATCTAAGAGGAACTAGACCTATTACTGACACTGGAATCGCTCAACGAAACAGATAATCCAAAACACAAGCTCGTTGACATGAGAGACGTACTTGTAAACCTGCCACTCGTAAGGTGGCCCGTAATTGCATCCTTTGCTGCTCCGATGTTCAAACTTCAATGCGACCTACAGGCGCAAAGATCATTAAATTATTCGTCATAAAGAGAAAGCAAGACACGCTGGCAGAGAATAATTCAAAACAAAAACATGTGAAATGAACAATTTGGAATAATGAAGTTCGAAGCTCACAGTACCTCAATAGCCTGGGGACCAGTTCGCTCTGATCCACCACTCAAACGGCGACCAACATAAACTTGTCCAAATCCACCCTTGCCGAGTTTCCTCTCAATCTTGTAGACTGGAGATCCACCAACTTGGACCTGCAAGAATGGCAAATTAGAAACTACAACTGATAATCACACACACAATCAGCATGCGAAACAGCTGCAAAACACAAATGAGGGATGCATGGCAAGCACACTTATGCAGAAACACTCCAAAAGCAGGCGGCCTACATGTGGAGGCATCATACCCGATACGCACTAATGTGGAATCGAGTCTAAAACATCAAGCATTACAAAAATGGCGACCAAAAAGAAAGCCATCAATTACCCTCTCCGGCAGAGGTGCCGCACTTCCATCGTCATCTCCCACTCCTGGGAGCTTCTCCGCACTCCGTCCCGCGCTTTCCTCTTCCATCTCCCTAATTTCTTCCCCGCCTTCCTCTTGCGCCTGGTCTTCCCCTAGATCTAAATCCTCCTCAACGTTATCCTCCGACGTGCACGGATCTTGCAACGGTTCCGGGTCAGAAGAATGAGATCTAGAAGGCCCTTGATTGCCCCGGACCACCGCGGCGGCTTTCGCTTTCGGCGCAGCGGCGGCGGCGACAGTCGCAGCCTTGGGCTGCTGATGCTGCTGCACAATAGGTTTCGCGTTCCTGGTCGCCTTTCGTCCCGTTCCCGCACCAGTCCCCTTTCCCCGGCCGGCAACCCTAGTTGTCACAACCGCTGCCTCCTTCGCGACCGCAGCCCTTGTTCTCACACCCCGATTTCCCACGGGCGCCGCCGCAGCAGCAGCCACTTCCTCTGCCGCCGCACCAGCACTAGCACCAGCAGCAGCCGTCACACGTCGTCGCGGAGTCGCTCTTCTCGTCGCCGGCACCGTCGTCGGCTTCGTATCAGCACATGCAGCAGGAGGCGCAGCTACTGCCGGTACCAGAGGTGGAGAGCGGGGTTGGCGCGCTCCACTACGCAGCTCTGGCATCCTTCACCCATGCACTCCACCAACCTCTGATTTCCCTCCTTCCTCCCGATCATATCTTTCCTCACTCTTTCCACCTCCACAAACAACAACCTCTCACGTACGCACAGTCGCCCTCACCAAACCCTCGCTTCGCCAGATCTATCTCTCTCTCCCCAAGCTCTCCCTCTCCCTCTTTATCTCCCCCCGCCAACAACGAGCTTCCTCGCCAACATCACCCTCACATAACTTCCTCAATACCGCTCACCTCCGCTCCAACTCAAGCTTAGCGCCAAGGCTTAACGTCTGGGAGCTTGTTCGTGCGATACTGCGGGGGGTGTTGCCAAAGAAAAGGCAGCTTAGGAACGGCAGGGAGGACGGAGGGGCAGGCAGGCTCAGTTTGCTGCTGCACCTGCGGCCTACCCTCATCACCACCACCACCACAACACACACAACCCCCCTCCGTGGCCCAACAGCCACCCGCGCTACGTTCCCGGAGCTCCCTCCTCCAGGGAACGCCCGGGATCCCGATCTGAACGCCGTTGAGAACCGGCGGGTATCGGGGACGGGCGGGATGACGACGGTGGCTCTGACAGCCCCAGCCGGGGGCGAAACGGCGCGGGCGCGGTTTCGCGGTCGCGGACTCCCGGTTCCACGCGCCGTTCGGGTGGAGTGGTGCATGCCCGCTTGCATGGCTGGCGGGCTGGGCTGGCTTGGGGGCCAGCTTGTGGGAGTCACGGCTTCAGCCACAGCCACAGTGGATATATCAGTTTTATTCCTACTCCGCTTTGATTCGGGGTTTCCTCGTCTCCTATTGGCCGTGGCTTCGTTGTCTCGTCCTCTAGGGTATGAGGAAAGCAAGGGCAAGGGTGAAGTTCTTGTGCAATTGGGCTGAAATAGGGTGACCCCTTCCTTCTTTATTAATATATATAATTATTATTTTCGTGCTCCCCCAATTGACCCAAACTGAAGGCATCCATCCATCCATCCTGGATTCTCACACAACTTCATTCATCCATGAGGTGAATGTGTTTGAGATGCGGCGATGGCCCAATTGTGGCCTTGAAATGGGCAGATTGCTTGGGAATGTGCTCCACATGTGGCAAGCATGTAGTGGGATTAATTCATCAAGGGGTTTGTTTGGTGGGTTTTTTTGGGATATATCCCATTGGGGGTTTATTTTTTCTTGAGCATGGGTTGAATCCAATTGAACTGAATGGCTCATGTACTTTCTACTGGACTTGGACTTAAGAAGCTTACCATCAGATGGTAGCATGTCTTTTCCTTTGGTCTGGGCTTTCTATTCATTTACCTTTCAATGGGAAAGGATTAGAAATGTGTGACAAATGGGTCATATAGGGACCCCATCAATCTATCAATACTTGATTGTGTACACTGCCTTTTGAGTGGATAGTAGTAGTGAGGGACATGTTCCAATATTCAAAAAACAGTGTGCCAAAAAAACATTTTCATTTTAAAATCCCCAAATCCTCTAGGTTTTGTTGATTAATTAAAAAGAAATTTGCTTTTAATTCAATATGTCCCACCCCCCTCTTTATAATTTTGAGAAGGAGTTGAGAAGACAAACAATATGGGACAATATCTGCTCCCATATCTCATATTTGTTCCCCGTATTTGTAACCATATTTGGTATTATGTATTCGTACCATATTTATTCATATATCTATATTTCATTCCATATTCGTATCTAATCCCATATTTGTAATCATATTTGGTATTCTATGTTCATATCGTATCCGTATCGATACTTTATACCCCTAAATCAATAGTTGTGGATGTTGCCCACATGCTCCATCAACGGCCCTCCATTTTTCTTGTCAAAGAGATCAACCATAGGGAAGGGGCTTCTTCTTAATCAACGGCTATGCTTATTCAAGAAAGGGGGGTTGGGGGCTAGGATGCCAGCATCTTTTGCAAGGATTGTATTTGGGATAAATTAGGAGACACTTCAAAGGAGCCTAATATTTCGGGAGAATCATTGATTTGTTCATTGTCATTGTTAGTTGGAGGAATTGGGGGAAAAATTGGTTGCTATTTGAAAACATGAGAAAAAAATTGGTAAAAGAAATATATGGATTTTCTATAAGAAGTTTAAAAAACTAAAGAAAAAACTAAATTAGATACTTGAAGAAATAGTTCAGTATGGAAAATTATAAGCAAATAGTTGGTAAAACTTCAAAACTATCTACAATGGTGAAGGAGCCATTTGGTGCATTTGTTTTAATTGTAGTAAGAATTTTACAGTTGTTGTTCATGACGAAGTAAAGTTATTGTTATTATTATCAAATTACCTCGCATGTACTTTTCTTTCATTATGCAATTCAAAGTACCTCAAGGACAATCTTAATGTTGTCAATAGCAACAAAGAAGTCACTTCAATGAAGATGATGAAGTAGGTTGGAGAAAAAAAAATTGAACCTTGGTTTGGTTTGAATAGATTTTGGGACTCGGATAGTTCTAATATCTTGATGTTTATGAACCTAAAATGTAAGTTTTGTTGTATTTAATCAAACTTTACAATCTATGTGAAATTTTAGAAGGCTTGAGTTTTATTTCTATGATAAATGTAAAATATAGATTTATCCTTACTTACAATGAAACAAATACATGTGTAAGCCATTCATGTGTTCAAAAATTAAAACTAATCATTTTTTCATACTAGCAAATTGGATGTGAAGATGAAGACTATTACATCTTTCTATAGAAATAAACTTAATAATGAAAAGCATACAAATTTTCATCATTGAAACCTTTTCTACAAATATTTTGCAATTTGAAGGAGTTTGATTTTCTATTATGACTCTGACTCTTAAGAAAACACCTCATTTTTTCAAACTATAGAGTAGGACAAGCTATTTTGAAGACTATTTTGTTTAATCATACATCACATTCTTGTCTTCTACTTGTAACTGTAGCTTAATCATATCAATACTTCCACACTTTGATATGGTAACATATGTTAATTCATACTTTGATATTATTATTACACAACCAATGAATATATTTGAATTAACCAAAAGTCTAGCTTATAGCATCTAATAAACATCAAGATAAGTAACCTAGGTTCATTGATTTCACTATGTTGCTCCATTGAACAGACACACAATTTTTTCTACTACTCTTGCAACCTCAATTTAGGTAAAATTTCTATATTTATACACAATAGTTTACTATTAAAACACCTTATGATCTTCACCAAGGATCTTCAATGGAGTTAAATCAATTTGATTGATTTGACAACAACTATAGTTTACTTCTCGCATTGAGAGCATTCAATCTATATAAGGCCCTTGACTCTACCTGTTAGATATAGACAAGCACAACATTCTTGCAAATGTTGTCTTGTACTTGTCTCACATTCAAAGCATTTGACCTTAACAAGGACTTTGACTGTGATTGTTAGATTTAGGGAGATGTAGCATACGTGCAAATGTTGTCTTATACTTGTCTCACATTCAAAAGCATTCGACCGTAAAGAGGACCTTGACTGTGACTATCAGATTGAGGGAGACATAGCATACGTGCAAATGTTGTTTTGTTCTTGTCTCCCATTTAGAGCATTCAATCGTAAAAGAGGACCTCGACAGTGACTATCAGATTGAAGGAGACATAGCATACGTACAAATGTTGTCTTGTTCTTATCTCCCATTCAAAGCATTCGATCGTAAAGAGGACCTTGACTGTGGCTGTTAGATTGAGGGAGACATAGCATACGTGCAAATGTTGTTTTGTTCTTGTCTCCCATTCATAACATTCAACTGTAAAAGAGGACCTTGACTATGACTGTCACATTGAGGGAGACATAGCATATGCGCAAATGTTGTCTTGTACTTGTCTCCCATTCAAAGCATTCAACCTTAACGAGGACCTTGATTGTAACTGTTAGATTTAGGGGGGCATAGCATACGTGCAAATGTTGTCTTGTGCTTATCTTCCGTTAATATTATTTGACCTTAATGAGGATTGTGATTGTGATTGTTAGATTGAGGGAGATATAGCATATGTACAAGTGTTATCTTGTACATGTCTCACATTCAAAGCATTTGACCTTAATTTTGATTGCTAAATTTAAAAATGTTATCTTTAGTCATTTTCAAAAAAATAATATACTTTTCATGCATAAATTAATGCATAATCTAATTAATAATCATAGAATTATGAAATAAAACTCACTTTGCATCACAGCATGTGCAATGTGGAAAAAGAAAAGTCTTCTTTTCTAATTTTTTAAAACTATACCATGAGATTACTTAGCTAGCTTTTTGAAGCCCAACCTATGAAGGTAACAAAGTAAAATAATTAATTGATTGTACATGAAGAATTTATAGTTGAATTTGGTACAAAGTTTTTCTTACATCAATTTGAAATTTTGAATGTTTTTCAAGTTTGTAGTTTGCCTTTCAAGAAGGTAACAATAAAATCGTTGTACTCTCTAATGAGTGCAAATTGCTCATCTTTATTTAAGAATCTATAGGAATCTTCTATTTGAAAATTCATTCTAAAATAAAAAGTTGTTTTGATAATACTTTGATTAACAAGCATTGAGCATGAAAGAAGTCAAATATAAATTTACATACGATAATCCAAATAATATGAAATTTGTTTTGCATTTAAGACAATCCTTGTATTCATCCATATTTTGTTTTAAAATCAACTCTTGAATCAAAATTATGTGACCATGATTATTAAAAGCTTAAATAAAATTTCTTAGTTGTTTAGTCATCAAGGTCCTTCAAAGACTATTTGTCAAGTCTATATATGCTATTCAAAATTATCAACTATCATATAAAAAATTTAGAAGTCATGGGTTAGGGACTTGTTAAATTGTCAAAGGGTTGTAAGAAATTCCATGCACAAGACCACATTTGACTCCTAATATATAGAATATATAGTAAGGTATGACAAGATATATTCGATAATCAACAAAATAACATCTTTCATTTTAGATGTCATTTTAAAGCTTCCAATTCTTCCCTTACAAACTCAAAAAATAAGTTTTAAGAGAAAATGTATACTCTAGGTGCATAAGAAGAAATCAAAATTGAAGAATTAATAGGTAAGTTTACTTAGGATATAGCTCAAAATACCCCAAATCTAATTTATGAAAAGTAATTTTTTTAAATCAAATTTTTAAATATTTTATGTAAACTTTTTTGTATTATATATTTTCCTCACGTCAATCTTCTTTGGGGGCTTCAAGTAGCATAACTTATGGGCTTTACTCCAAGGGTACAAATTGAAATAATAATTACATTTCCATAAGAATGTGATTTTCACTTTAGAAAAAAAAAATCAGAAAATCACATCATAATTTGAGGTCACTCAATATTTCAAGTCACCCCCATGGGAACTTCAGGACTTGGGGACTTTAGGGGTCTTGGGGACTTTAGGGGATTTGGAGACTTGAGGGGTGAAGAGGACTGTTAATTCAAATTTGCGGCATTGATTAAGCCTCTTGCATACTGAATTGAGCAATTTCATGTCTGAATGATTCTCCTCCTTCCATTCCGTCAATTCTGTTCTGAGTTTTGAAAGTTTGAATTACTTATCAATTTCTGTAATTACTTCTTAATCACTAAAGTTTATGTCTAAATGGACGGTTTAGAACTGACCAAACTTGACAAGCACAATAAATGGTATTATGCCTGGTTTGTCACATTTTATGGGACTTGTACTCATGCTTGAGAATTGGAATGGTTCATGAAATAAGGGGTGTTTCATACTATGGCCGTCCAAGTTGAGAGACCACGGTTTTCTCAAATCTGATTGGTGAAAATCATGGTTTTTTAAATCTGATTGGTGGAATCGACGGCCTCTTGATTTGGATGACCATAGTGTGAAACACCCCTAAGTATACTGTAAGTGAAGGGCAGGATCGGCACTTCTTTGTTGAGCATTTAATTTTTTTTCTATAATTAAGGTTTGGCAGATGCTAAAATAGACAATTTTGCCAATATTCTTGTTTTCACCATACAGTTTTTTTGTTTTCTGAAAAAATAATTTTCCAAAAATTTTGGCATTTATTTTTATAATTATTTTCCATAGACCCTACTCTACAACTGTAGGATCTTTTTTCAAACACTTATTGATACTTGCCTCATGTGTCAATGCTAATTTATTAGTCAAATGGAAAATAATTTTAAAAAAAATGGATTTCCATCCATTTGAGGTGTTGAGCAAGCATTCTAACTACAATTGCTAGTGTTGTATAAATAACTTAGGAATATCATAAACGGTTAAAATAAATATTCCACCTTAGAAGAAATGGGGAATTGCTTGAGAATTGAGTTCCATATGTACAAGAACAAGGATGAGGAGGAATGTAAAAAAAAAGGAACAAGATTTTTTCCCTCAAAAATGAATATTTTAAGCAATATGAATGTGCTTTCTTCGTTTGAGCCCCATTCTTGTGTCATAGGTTCACCTAAAACAATTACCTTTGGAACTTATTGTTGATTAAGTGTGAGCCAATTAATTATGTGTAAGCTAGTCATATCTTTTCAAAATCTTATTACACAAAGCTATCAATGTTGGTTTCAAGATAGGAGTGGCAATTGTTAAATTCCTATAACCCTACTATATTTTTAGGGTCCAACATCTACAATCCAACAAATTTGAGATATAATGTGCCCAAAAGAGGTATACCACCCCCCACCCCACCATTTCCTAGTTATTGATTAAAATAAATGGAACACCCCCTTGATGCCATTGATATTATACTAAATACATGTTGATTATTGATTATTGAATATATACAAAATATTAAATATTAAATATATATATTAAATACTATATACTGAATATGTATTGAATATTGAATATGTATTGAATACATTGATATAATCCATGTCGTTTGGTGAACAAATTGCTCATCAAAAATACAAGTACACATGGGGTTTGTATTAACAAAATAAAAAATTTGGATGGGGGGCTAATAAATTAAAAAAATCAGAGTCACCAAGTTAACACTAAGTTACTGCCACTTTTCAATACATTGCTTTGCAATGTACTAAAAAGTAGCAGTAATTGCCATTCCATTTTTAATCAAAGGTAGGTTATTCCCTTCATTTTAATGATTGAACTATACTATATAAATCATCAACTTAAAATAAAAAATACTCATTAGAGATCAAACTAATGTACAAGCCTTCTCCTTTCTATAAAAAATTCTAAGGGTGAACATATGCACTTCTATCATGTATGGACATTATAGAAGAATCCTTTGTCATCCGTCAAATTACACCTTTTGAACATTCTAACAAAGTTAAATGAACCACAATCTATAATTTTTTATTTATTTTTCAATTTGAATCCCTTATGTATGGACAATATTGGTAATTAACATGGTCTTCTAAAGAGGTAATTTGCTTAAGATCTTAATGTAGTTCTAACTCAAATTCTAAAAATATTGATTAGTCAATAAATAGAGTGTGGTTTATCACCACAAGGACCAATGGATTGTTTAGATTTTTAAAATTGTGAAGATGTACTTTAAATTACAACTTAGAGGAATAGTTTTGTAATGATTTTCAAACAATAGTTGTAAAAATAAGACTAACAAATCATATCCATACAAATAGATCGACTCGTATATGAACCAATATTTTTCAATAATATTTGTAGCCAAAAATTAAGTTTTTTCTCTTTGATCAGTTGTAGATTGAATATTTGTGACTCTAAGTTCAAAATATTAAAATCTAATGATGGTGATTATTAAGAATTTATTTACTTTTATTCAAGTCATTTTTCAAGGATCACATAAAAAAAAAATTAAAATTACTTTTTGAGGCTAAATCTACTAATATTCTTTGAATTCTAGAGTATTTGCAAAACAAGATCTTCAAATTCTATAGAATGTAAATGTTGAAGAACTCATATAAGAATCTTTAAAAAAATTGATGGATGAAAAAATGAATTTTGTAGGCTAGATATGTATTTGCATTCATATATCATTCAAAATTTGAATCTTGGTCCTTTGGTGGTTAAATTGGTATTAAGTTAGGCTAAAGCTAATGACCTCCTACATGGATGAGAAGTTCAATTGGAATCCAACAAGTATATGATTTTTTACTTAGGCGATGTGCGTATTGGCACTTCTAGTTATATATCCTAAATATGACCCATATTGCTATATAATTTAAAACACAAAAGAAGGTGATTACTTTCCTAGGATAGATAGAAATCTTATATAGATAGTTCAAGAATGGGATAGAAGTAACTCCTCTTCAAAGATATATAATGGAGATAGTATAGTTCAATATGCAAAAAAGCAATGGAATTTTAAAATGGAAGAAATGCAATTGCTATCCTAAAATAGGTTAGGATTATATAATCTAATCTCAGAAAGGAAAATGATTCATTTTTAAAGATATAATATAATAGAAAGACCCTTCCCTTATATTAATCAATCTACCCTATTAAAAGTTCCTCTTAAGTTATCACCTAATTTTTTTTTAAATTGTACATGACCAAATTAGATAATAGTTTACAATATTGATTATTGCTATTAGTAGGGAATAAAATTATTGTCACCTAAAAAATTAATTTTAGAAAAATAATGAAATATATATATTTTCAATCAACATTGAATTAAAAGTAGTTTGATTTTTGAAAAATTAGTGTCACGTAATGAAATGTTTAATCATTGTAGTGAAACCATGGTTTGCATATATTAAAAAATCAAACCATGAAATATTCCACTTGATTAAAGTAAGGTCATATAAGCTACCAATTCATTTTTGTATTTCCTATTTTTAATATTTTTTTTAATTGAATATGGTGTAAATGTCATTACAAAAAGATGAACAAAATACAACTTTGAATTGATTTCTATTCTTTGATGATACAATTGTGCAATGGTTTTTACTTAAGATTTGAACCTAAGTATAATTACATGAAGGCCTTTGTAAGTTTTGTATATATAGGTTAAAATTTTATTATTGATGAAGTTAGATTGGAAGACTAGTCAGTATGTAAGGTTGAAAATATTTAGTAAATAAATCTATTAAAATTGGATTCAACTTTTTCACATTAATAGAGCCAAAATCAAGTTTTTGTCTTTATTTTCAGAAAATACCGTTTTCGATTTGTACATGAAAAATTGTGTATAATAAACCAACTTTATAGGTTGTTCATTTTTCTAAATTTTGGAGTTTCATGGCAAAAAAACATGATTATTTTAATAACACATGGATTTAGAAAAATCAACGAACTTTCATTGGCTATACATTCATGAAGTTTTACTTAAATATGGTTTGTTTTTAAACTCTAGAATGTCTCAAATGCAATCAATTTACATTCCAATGTTTAAAAATCAAAATTACCTTGAGTTAAATTGATTTTGTCTTTTAAAATTGAAAGATGAAAACAAATACAACATATAGTTTCAACAACATTTGTTTTACAATTAGAATAGTGACATTAGTGAGATGTCTATATTCTATAAGCATTACCCTTGTAGAGTTTAAATGTGAAATTCTATGGTCACTATTTATAAACTTGTAATCAATATTTGAAATTTTATAATTTATCTATACAATGTTTGAAAAACTCATGATAATATTTGTTTAAGTTTTCTTTTGATGATGAAATATTTGACAATACAAGTCTAAAAACATCATCTAATCTTTATTTGATTAATTATATGCTTATATATTATATTTAGACAATAGCTACACATTTTGTATTAATGGTGTCATTCACATATCATGTGATCTCAAATTTAAAAATGGCAATAATAACAAAATATAAGAATCAAATTGAATTTCAAAATATTAAATATTAAATAGCTATAACAATTAAAATTATTTAAGAAAATTATAATAATGGCATGCAACTAATGTATAATTGAAGTTTTTACTTAAATTTGATGTAAAAGACCTAATATGTTCCAAATAGACTATTATTTTTCAAGTTTTAGTTTCCTCGAAACATAGGAGAAGAAATAATCAATTGAACCATGTATGAATATAGATAAATAACAATTGTCGTAAGCTTATCAATGAGTAGGGATTACAAAGAATATTGTACTGAAATATAATGAAACAATTTAATATAAATAAAAACAATCAATTTTTATACATCCATTCAATAAGAGGCTCTAATCTTTATTTTTTAACATGAAATTACAAGTTGGAGTTCTAAACTCATTCTTTCTTCTTCTTATGATGAAAGGTATTAGTTTCTAGCATTTTCAACTTAATTTTTTTGTTTTGTTTTTGCTCACTTCAAAATTCAAAAATTCAAATTGATTAAAAACCTCTCAAGATTTAGGTAACAAAAATTCTTCTTAGAGTATATTTAGAGTATTATGTAATGTGTATCTTTGTTCTTTATTATTGGCAATTTCATCATCATGATTTGAACATTGTCACGAAAATAATGAACTAAGTATTCTTGATTGAAAGACAAGTGTGTGCCTCTAACTTTCTATTATCTTATCATATCCATCTTTGTAATGATAATTTGAATGCTTTAAAAGATTTTTGTACATTATCATTGATGAATCGATCACTTCCTTAAACTTAGGTGTACTAGGGCATGTATTCTTGTGGTCTAAAATATTTAAAATTAAAAAAACAATAAATTTAAGCAACTTCATATTATAAGCAATAATAATGTTTGAACATCACTTATTGTTGCCATCTTTATCATCATTGTTAGAATTTTATTAAGTAATTAAGTAACAAAAAATTCTTTTCACATCATGAATGCAAAACATTATAATTTTCTTGTAATCAATATCTACGTCATCAAATTTTTTGAATGTTACTAGAGATATAAGTAACAAAAAATCTCTTGCATCTAACTAGTATTATATATCTATATTATCTTGTTATTAACAACTCTATCATCATCATTTGAATGTTGCCAAAGATTGTTACATATTGTTGCTATGAGCTCTTCAAATGTAGGAATAATGAGTAATGTATCCTTTTGCCTTTTCATTCTATACTTCTAATCTAATATCTTTGAAATCCAAAGAACAATAGATTGAAGCAATTACATATTATTTGTAACAATAGTACTTAACCCCTAAGTGCTCAAATGACCATTTTTTGGTTGCTGCCCGACTTCGGGCAGAATTTTCGGGCAAAAAAAGCTTTTTTCAAATTTTGTTTTTTTTAGGTTTGAAAAAATTGGGTTTTCTTTCAACATTTTAATTCAAAACTAAGATTAGTACGGTCAAACAAAAATTATAATAGATATAGCACAAAAAGGTTTAGAATTGCCTAGTGTTGAAAAACTTACTATTTTGGAAAAGAATTGATGGTCTCATTACTAGGTCTTTTGCATTTTTTCACAAATCAATAGAAACTACAATTTTAACCAATCAAAAAAAATTCATATACTAAATAAAAAAATTCTATTTTTGATGAATTTCATTTGAAGAGAATCTAAAAATAATTTTATAATTTTGACCATATGGATACTTTCTACATTTTGTGCTTCAAATTATCTTCTTTGATACTAACTTCAAAAAAGTTACAGAACTTACATTTTATAACACATTTATATTTTGTCCTAATCCCTTGGGCTTTTAGAGGTTAAAACATTTGTACTACATACTTGTAAGTAGAAATCCACGTAGGATTTTTTTGCCCCCATTGCACTACATGCATAAAACTCAACACTTATAGTATCAATTGCCAACACTCCATGTTGCAATATAGAGCCACATCATGAGCTAAGGTCATAGCATCTTCAAACGTATTCCAAAGTGTACCTTGTATATTAATAGTAAATTACTATTACAAATATCAAACTAAGCTTCTTGACAAGATACAAATTTTATTTTAAAGATTCAAGTCATTGATTCCTTTTATATCATACCAAAGATGTTCATCTTTGTATTTGTAGTGATATTCAATCATACATATATATAGTTGTATTTTGAATTTACTTGTATTCAAAATTTTACTCTCAAGGATTTAGGATCCCCCATATTCAAGAGCCCTTGGTATTTCAAAGTTACTAGATATTTGAGGATGTTGAAAAGACTTAGAGTATTAAATTTACTTATTTTTTGTTTTTTTGAAGCAAATGAAACAAAACTTCATTGCAAAGGGCAAAATACAAGACTACCACAATTTATTTCTACAATCAAACTAAAGACCTTTCACTATTTCCACCCACTAAATTTACAAACCTATCTTAATTCCTACGCATTCAAACTGTAGACCTTTCACTATTTCCACCTATTCAATTTACGAACATGTCTTAATTCCTACGCACTCAAACTGTAGACCTTTCACTATCTCCACCTACTCAATTTACGAACATGACTTAATTCCTACGCACTCAAACTATAGACCTTTTACTATCTCCACCCACTCAATCAACAAGCCTGTCTTAATTTCTATGCACTCAAATTGTAGACCTTTCACTATTTTTACCCACTTAATTTACAAACGTGTCTTAATTCCTACGCACTCAAACTGTAGCCTTTCATTGTTTCTACTCACTCAATTTATGAACTTGTCTTAATTCCTACACACTCAAACTATAGACTTTTCACTATTTTCACCCACTTAATCTATGAACTTGGCTTAATTTCTACACACTCAAACTGTAGATTGTCCTTATTCCTAGGCACTCAGTTTGTAGACCTTTTATTATTATTATGCATTCAAACTATAGACCTATCACTATTCTTGTGCATTCAATTTGTAAACCTTTCACCATTCCTACTCACTTCATTTGTTAACCTATCTTTATTCCTATTCACACAAACTATAGACCTTACACTACTACTATGCACTCAAATTGCATACCTTTTACTATTCCTACCCAATGAATTTGTAAACATATCTTTATTCTTATGCACTCAAACTATAGATCTGTAAGGAAAGTTTTAATTTGCACAAATTCTCAATCTTAGGGACTTGATTAGTATTGAATACTGAAAGAATTTGGAATTAGGGCTTTTTTTCTTGTAAAATTTTGCCACATTGTTAGAATTCTTACCTTTTGCTCATCCTCCCTTCAAATTTTGGCTAGAGGGGGGACACTAGTCAAATAAAAAGAGCCTTGTTTGGAATTGATTTAATTTGAATCAATTTCTATTAAATATACAACTTCAAGATTGTATTTTTGAAAAATATTTGACATGTGCATTTTCCTAAGCTTCTTGTGAGGTATAATATTATAGTTGAAATAACCTTTTATATTCATGAGGTGACATAAAAGTTTGCCTAGTCCTTCAAAATGGAAAAAGGCATAAAACTTTGAAGAATAAACCCAATAATAGGTCATCATCATTGATTGATTATTCAATTAATCTTAAACTAAATATTATAATGACTTCATATATGATTTATTACATTAAAAAAATATTATAATAAAAGTTTTAGTTTTTTCAAATGTAAAATTTTATATAGATCATTTTGATGATCATTTTTCCTTAAATTCAGAAAGTATTTTTGCCACAAGTTCATCAAAAATCTAATAAGATCTCAATGACAAAACTATTTTTTATAAAATCCTAATAACATCTCAATAAAAAATAAGATCATCAAAAATTTAATTTATTTTAAATTTACATGAGTATCAAAAATTTTAATTCTTTGGCCTATACTTGATATTGATGTGATGTTTGCAAGTTATTTATTGACAACAAAATTTGTAAAATATGCAAATAAAACTAATATTGTCGTTGCATTATTTGTTGTTGCTATTGCCATAGGACTATGTGGTGTAGATATATTGTAACTTTGTTAGAATTCTTTGGTCCTAATTGTTAATAGAGGATTCAAATGTATACTTTAATTCTTTATTTTTAGGCAATATAGTGATTTTGGTCATCTATAGTTTACAAATGGAATTTTTATTTAAATATGTAGAATTTTCATGTAGTAGAAGGTCAAGGAATAATTGCAAGAAGCAATAGTTCATATCTTTTGACTACATGGTTAAAAATTATTGTAAGCTAGGTAGTTTTGTTTTCAAATGTTCTGTCAGTCTTCAAAAAATAGGATAGAGGTTGTTTATTAAGATGTCATAACTATTGCAAATGGAATTTTTTAATTTTGTATCATTATATTTTCAGTTGTATTTGACTTCTTTCTACTTGATAAAAATTTTAATGCATGAAAATGAAATATTTTCATTGATTTTCTTAACATGTAATTCCAATTTATTTTTTCAATGTATTATAGAGAATTTTAAATTACAAGACATATACATATGTGTGTAAATTTTTTGAAACCTAGCCATTTGGAAAGAGTTTAAAGAGTATTTCTTTGGGGGATTCAAGCATTGTGATCTTGCAAATGGTTGAGTCAAATCTTTGAAGAATCTACTTGAAAAAATTAAATAAAGGATCTTGCATTTGAATTTGGTAAAGAATAAATGTCAATAAAGATTTGTTTTAAATGCAAGTATTTTGAAGTAGTTTAGGGCTTTAAAACACCATGGTTCTATAGGGAGATTGAGTATTGTATGATTATGAAATCAAATTTCAAATGAAGGATTAAAGCTTTTAAGTTAGTAGAACAAATCACAAGACTCTAATTCAATTTATATAAGATTTTCTTCTTGACATCTAGTTATTGAACCCTCAATCTCACATAAGAATGAGATTTGTACATTCTATTTACTAAAATGTAGCATGTCAAAATAGATGAAAAATGTTAACAACTTTAATTGTGTTAAAATTGATTGCCTGCAACAAAATTTATTTTTATTTTTCTAATTTTTTTGTACATTTTTGATGAAAAAGTTGCTTTTAAAACTTAATATCTACAATAAAGTCACCTTTTGCATCTTCTTTTAATGGTCTTTCAAACATACCAAAATATTGTATTGCATACTTTTCTCATAAAATAGAGATATATGAGTTGTTTGCAATATGAAAAAAAAGCACAAACTTTTAAGTCATTGATGTCTAACACTACAAGAAAATGGGGGTATAAATGACTTGTCTACAATGACTACACCGACAACAATGACTACAAAATGACTATTTTGCAGTCATTGTTGGTGGTGAAGTCATTGTGGACAAGTCATTTATACCCCCATTTTCTTGTAGTGTAATTAGGATTAGAGATCACTACAATTTTGTCTTAGGAGAATTTTCTTACTAAGGTGCAATACAGATCTTAAATGTTGGTCATTAAGGTAATTACACCTACAATTGACCAAATAAGAAATTCATCACAGTTCCAATTATTAGATTGAGAAACAATTTGAAGAACCTTGAGTTGTTGGCAGTCCAAAAAAAGATTATAGATTTTCTTAGAATGCATTTTTTGGACACTATATTCATAAATTTTATTTATTCAATCTATTTAAAATACAAGTTTTAAAAATTGACCCTAGACTCTTATGAATAGTGGGAGTAAATTTTAGGCAATAATTTGTAGGGGGACATTTTAGAAAAGGCTCAAAATTAGGTGCAATTTTACCTTGTTAGGGTACAATTGTGACCCTAGAAGTTGCTTCATATCTCATGAAAATTCTCTTGATGTGGCACATCTAATGCACTTGTTGATAGTTTGTCATCTTTTAAGAGCCTATAAGTGCTCCAAGAGCATCACATTATCTTCTCTCGTACGGCTTGACAACATTTTTAATGCAAGGTCTATTATTATGTGAGTTTAGGAGCTTAGAGGACTATACATTTATATTAGAAGTGTCTATATTATAGAAACCTCTCATGACTATAATGTAACTATGTTATAAATACCAATAATGCATATGTTTGTATTATAAGCACCTCCAACAGTTGCAAAATATCTACTTATACATATATTGACATTTTCATGCTCATACACTAGCATCATTGCCTTCACTACTATGGCTCATTGCTCATTGTCATAGCAAATACCTATTCAAATTCCACCTTCTCAAAGTTCACCACAATGTATTGAAGGCCAAAAAGTTAAAATTAATTTTATATTCTTAATTTTTACATTCATGCCAATAAAAATAATAATAGGATTCAAGCCAAAATCACATATTAAGATTTCAATACTTTAGGCTATTAATCCTTTAGGTTTTTGTCTCCTTCAACTCTTTTTATTTAATTTTATTCAACCTTTTTTTAATTTTATTGTTAAAGTAACGATGTCTTTTTTTTATTTCAATTTCTTAATATTACACTTGAAAGCTTTACTTTTTCCAATTTTTTATAATTTTAAAATATTCAATACATTAAGCAGTATCGAAGAGAAATTTTTTCAACCTTTTGTTCTTTCACTTATGATATTTTAGAACTCCAATTTTTTTTTATTAAATTTCAAATTTTATGTCTAAATCTAACCTTCATGTCTAAACTTCATACCTTATGTCTTATATTTGACGTATATGTTCACTTCTAATCAATTGTTAATTGTGTGGGATTATATTTATCCTCTCAAACTATTGTATAGTGTACTTTTATCATGTCAATGTTCTTCTAGTGTTTCTAAACTTTATGAAGCAAGATCCTTTTTCATTGTTCCTTTGGCTTTTTTAAGGTTAACTATATTCAATTCAAAATAACAACATAAATACTTATCTATTGTCAATCCTAAATGGACATTTGAGTTATTTGTAAAGTACACTAAACTGGGGTTTAAATCCATGAGTTTTGTGAAAAAGTCGGTTGAGTTAAAAAAGTCAAAATAAAAGTGGGTATGAAACTTATTTTTCTATCAAAATAGTGCCTAAAAAAGTTTTGTCCCCACTTTTGAAGTCATGTGACATAAGTATCTTGCAAAAAAGTTTGACGTTTCAACTATAGTTGCCTTCTCAACTTCAAAAAAGTCATGCCCAAAGTAGGGGGGACTTTACAAATAACTCAATTGAGGCCAAAAGTTTTCAATAGAAGACTTTCAAGATTATTAAAGAAATGAAGAATACACTCATTGGATTCTTTTTGGTGATAAGCTTTGTCCTTCTACAATTAAAGTAAAAGAGAGTCTCCTAATCCTTGAAGTTCCAAAAGTCTCCTCAAGGGACTTTTGATGGTTTGAGCAAGTACCTATGTTTTCAATTCCTGGCAAGATTTTGAAACTCTTTTTAAGATAGGAAAAACAATGAGCTTTCAAGCAACATTATTTTTAATTCAATTAGTGCCTCGGAATGAAATTTATACTAAAATAGGAGAAAGCAATTACTAAAAAATAATTTTTAATAATTAAAAAAAAATTGTAGATTATTTTTGTGTATGTTGAAAGATTAAATTCATTACATTTGAATAATTAATATCAAAGTTATAAAGCTTCTTCCTTTGTGGCAATTTTAGGAATTTTTGGAGAAAATAATGTATAGGATCCATTTTGAATTCAATTCTAGTCATTTAAAAAAAAAAAAAAAATTGCATATGTTTTGAGATTGGACAACAATGAACTTCATTAGGAATTTAGGATGGCTACTTTTCAATTCCATCTTTGAGCTATTAACAATTTAATTTTTCCTTCTATCTTGTACCTATTTTGACTAAACAATATTTAAAAAAATATGAAAATTACATTTTTTTTCTTAATTCCCAAACTTTCAACGCAATTCTTCTACATAAATTTTTTCATAAATCATAATCCATAGTACAAAAACTTGAAGTTAAGAAGATTGAAAGCCTTATAATTTAATCAAGCTAGGAACAAAAGTACTTTTTTTTACTTTAAACACTAATATTTTGTAATCAATACATTAAAAAAATTTGAAATTTTTTCTAGGATTTTTCAAACCAATCTAGGACAAAATACTATATACACAAACTAAACAAATATATGCAACTAATGTAAAAAAATGATTAAAAATAGACACTCTATGAAGAAGAAACTAGTCACCAAAGTTCCTTGAAATCCAAAAATGTCTAGATTTTGAACTTTGAAATACTCCCAAAGATTCAAACAACTTAGATTGACATTAAATTTTTTATAACATTAACTAAATTTAAAAAAGAACATGATTTAACAAAGTTTTTTTGAAAATAAACATTGCATGAAGAAGATGCAAGCCCCGAAAGTTGCAATCATCAAAGTAGAATTTAGTAAACTCAAATCAAACTCGTCACAACTTTGAATCGCTTTCTAGAGAACAATACATCTTTGATTGATCTAAAAATATTATTCTTACAAATAAAAAGAGAGAACACAAATTTTCCAACAAGTTTTATTGAATTCAAACATCAGATACAAAAACTATGTTGCTTTGAATAAGACCACTAGACTATGTGTGGATACTTTTGATTCCCTTGGGCAACTCACTACCCAAGGGGGGCATTTTTTGTCCACTAAGATCTAGACTAAGATGCAAGAGAAGTATCATTGGGTCATTGTAAGAAACACTTGTCATATACTATTTTCTATCACACGTTGTATGCTACTTAGTTTTTAGTCCATAAATTTTGCATTTGGTCTCCAAATGACTCAAAGTTTATTGAAAAGATACTTATGCCTATTGTACATGTTTAGGGTTTTTGGAATTTTCCAAAATTTTCTTACTATTTAATAATTTCCCTAATATTATGTCACTTAATATTTTTGGAGGTTTTTGAACAAAGTGGTATCCATTGAAACAAATTTAGAGCTAAAATTTGGAGTTGGTCTTGTAGTAATTTTTAGCTAGTGTTTAAAGGATTTTCAAAAATAGCCAATTAAATGTTGCATAAAAATTTACACAATGAGCCTCTTTTTGCTTGCATTTTGAAACATATAAAAAATGATTTTGGTGGGGTTTTTTTTAATGATCATTTTGATAAAGTTGTTGAAAATTTCCAATTTTTATTTTATTTATTTTAACTTTTTCCTATTTTTCATAAATTAAAATGTTGAAGTATCTATTTTCTTGAAATTTTTCACAATTCTAGTCCTACTTAAATATTTCCTTAACAAATTTTCTTTCAGTGGTTACCTTCATTTTAAAGGTACATACATTGGTCATATTTTTAAATTAAAAATAAATTCCTAATTTTAAAGTACTCCAAACTAAATCATGAATACTAGTGCAAAACACAACAAATAATACAAGTGTTTCTTGCAATCACCACGCAACACCCAAAATCAAACATTATAATATGATCAAGTAGTCTATGAAAATCTAATGAAAAAATCATGTTTTACATGCCCTAGAGGTAACAATTTATCTTAGCAATGAATTCAATTCTATATCAGAAAATCAATGCCGTGAAAAATATATTTAACAAACTGGTCAAGAAGTGTCCATTGCACAAAGTAAACATTGTTGGGTGGTGACCTTAGCACAACCCATCTATGCAATGCTTATCAAAGTCAATCCGTTTAGATAGTCGGCTACCAAAATATGATGTGGATATGTTACAACTTCTCTATTCAATCTAAATTTAGGGTATGAAAAATAGTTTGTTGGGGGTAAAAAACATAAATGGAATTGAGGTATGTACATAGAATGCTCTACCTCATTGAAGTATGGATAAAAAATTCATGTATTCATAGTAAATATGCATAATATGTTTTCTACCTAGACTTAATTTCTATCCCTTTCATTCTTTTTATTTTATTATTAATCTCACAATTTTGTCCATAGCTTTGACAAGGTGTTTATTATTTCATATTTTGCCTAATACATAATGGAACCAATACAAAAATGTGAAATACTAAAAACTTAGGCCCATGCATAGTCTTGACATCCTAAAGGGGTTAAATTCTTCAAAGTACCACCTTCTCACCAGTCAAAATATCACCAAATGGTGAAAGTCTATCATAAATTTCTAACTTGGAAGCACCTTGTCCACCTTATGACAGAGGGAGCCATTCAATTAGGATTAAGGTAGAACTTCCTATTCCCAACCAAAGACCCATATCCAAGATATGGAATGCAGCTATTTTTAGCCAAGACTACAAGAGATTTCCATTTAATGCTCTAGTTTTTCTTCATTTTCAAGGTTGGAATTAATGTAGGACATTAAATCTTGCAATTGTAAGTAGGCCCAATCCACATGGCCGAATGTGGGATCTACCATCAATCATGAGACTTGGCTAATCTCGTAATTGTGGTGAACAACAACTCCGCACAACAATGTTTGTATAAGACGTAGTGGTAAAACATCATTGTTGGTGGACATCGACCTTGTTGAAATTAAAGACGACCACCACTACTATCATCTTGTGTAGGGCAGCAAATTAGCCATTTTTAAGTTCTTTCTTGAAACTATGAACTAATTTATATATTCCATGTTGTTTGTCTTACCTCCTACCATCCCATGAGTATATTTAGAGTTGTCTTTTCAATGCAAAACACAAATCACATAACACAAAATACAAATTACAAAATAAATAACACAAATCACAAAAAAGTTGAAATAATTATTTTGATTTCTACTACAACAATGGTGAATTTTATAAAAATGGAAAAATTCCATTATATTGACATTTTTTACAATTCAAATCGAACAATCTAAAATCTAAGTTGGTTATAGATTTTAAAAATCTATACATATCCTAGATGTCTGAAATCTATACATGTTTAGGATGTTTTAGACCACGTAGTTTGGATATTATATGCGTCATAGATTTCTTGAGATCTATTAGAGTCCTAGATGTTTGATAATCTATACCTATTTAAGATGTCAGTTTTTAGTTTAGACCGCACAGTTTGAAAAATGGCATATGGAATACCACCATTTTAATAAAAAAAATCCATAATAACATTTGAGGAACAATTTAGACAACATATATATTGCAAAATTGATGAATGATATGTAACTAGTAGGCCTCTTCTAAATGAAATTTTGATCATTCAAAACATATAAAGTGTTCATTCTATATAGGACTTGTAGAATAATAAAATTGCCATGAAGTACATTGTGAGGAGATGAATCGATGGAACTTTATACATCCTACATGAACTTTGAAATATGTTGTCTAAATTGTTCCTCAAATGTTGTAGTAGAACTGAAAATAATTATTTCAACTTTTTTGTGATTTGTATTTTGTGTTATGTGATTTGTGTTTTGTATTGAAAAGACAACTCTATATATACTCATGGGGTGGTAGGAGGTAAGACAAACAATGTGGGATATATAAATTAGTTCATAGCTTCAAAAAGAACCTAAAAACAACTAATCCATTGCCCTGCGCAAGATGGTGGTGGTGGTGGTGGTCGTCGTCGTCTTTAATTTCAACAAGATTGATGTCCTGTAACATTGCCGTTTTACACAAACATTGTCGTGCGGAGTTGTTGCTCAGCACAATCGTGTGATTGGCTGGATCCTAGGATCAAGGTTTAAGGTCCTACGGAACTAACAAGGTCATGGCTCATATCCCAAAGTGACATAAAGAGTGGTGGAAGTATCAATTAGGAAAGTAGTCTCTTGAATGATTGGAATTAGAAGAGGTTAAGACATTGCTTATAGATTTGGATGACTTTTTGGCTTCCAAAAATCATAGTAATGTCAATAAAATTCTCAAAAATTTGCAATCTATATATTTCATATCTTTCTACATGGGATAAATTTGCATTGTGTCATACTTCTCATGATCTATTCTAGAATTGCTAGTGTATGTAGTTCTATCTTAACCTTGGAACACACTGATGTCCATTTTTTGGACAATGTACAAATTGAAATTTAGATTTCTTTCTCATTACATCTTGGATGAAAGTCATCCTACTTTTAAGACAAACTTTATGAAGTTGTTATCCTATCTAAAGATTGAATTTGGTGTTACCAGAGTATAGATAAACGACACTAGTATGTGAGCATAGAAGTGTAAGCCTATGAGCATTGAGCCTAAGTATAAGTAAGTATCCTACACTCATTGAAGATGTTTATAATATAAACACCTATAATATAGATGTTTAGAACATAAATACACTATAACCATTGAGGAATCTATAATATAGACACCTATACTATAGGTGTATAGAATTCTAGGCTTATAGGCTCACACTTTTATGCTCACATACTAGCAACTGTGGAGTATAGATTTTTCTAAATTACAAATGTGGAAGTTTGCCAAGTGACTGATTATAGTTCAAACTTAGAATTGCAAAAATATAGTCATAGAATCAAAGACCACATAAATCCCAAAAAATCACGATGTCAAGAAAATCTCATTTCAAATCTATTCCAACAAAATTTACTCAAAAAAACAACTATATTTTGCTTATAATTGAATTAAGAAGGAATTTTGAGTTTTCCATTTCAAAATTTATAGAAAAATATTGGTGATAACATTGGTGAATCTAACTATTTAAATAGTATCTGAAACTCAAACTCTACAACTTTTATTTGCATCTCAATTCTAAAATATTCTTCCAAATAGTACTTTATGATGATTTTTCCAAAATTGTCAATTCAGCAAATGAGTCTCAACACCTAGGGGTTAACTTAACTTAAGTTTAGCTTATTATGTGAAGTGCTCTAAATTACTGGCAGCCCACAAAGACACTTACTTTACAAGATTGGTACAATTGGACAATACCTTGTCAAACTCATAAATAGAAATTCTCATATAATATAACATAGACTTACTTGCAAGATCACTGAACCCTTAAAAGGACGGACCTATGACCACTGGTTTCAAGCTCATTTCCCATCTATCAATTTGTTACCATTTTGGAACTGAATATGTATGAAAAATTTTATATTTATTTTTTAGGGATGAAACTACATGTTTTTTGTACTTCTCGATAAATTTTAGATCTTTTTTTAGGAAAATTGATTTATATAGAAATTTTATGAAAAAAAAGTGAAGAAAAAATCATATCAAATAGAAAATTTTCATGTCTTTCTAAAATTAGAATATTATTGACATTGAAAATACAACCAAAGTTCAAACTGCGATAAAATATTCATTATTATGAATTTTTCCAAAAATTCAATTGGAGTAGAAACTATTGTAGATGACCTTCATTTTGTTAGTTGGGCTAAAACTCAAAAAACGTCATTTTCAAGGAGAAATTTTAGATTCACTCAATTTCTCACAATACAGTGAGATTGCAAATTTTGTCATCTGTTTTTTTAATTTACTTCTTAATTACATGAAAACAAACATTAGTTAAACTAAAAAACTCAATTGGATATTCTTTGTAACTCAATATGGAAGATCATTTAAAAAGAAGTAGACAAAAAAACTATTATTAACTTCTTATGACCATGGGTTGTCATCTAAATGCCACAAAATGGCATTGGCGGCAGTCCAGGGTTGACTTTAGAGCACACTGATGTCCAATTTTTCGACAATGCACATATTGAAAACAAGATTTTTTTCTCATTATAGCTTGGATGAAAGTCATCCTAATTTTTAAACAAACTTTATGAAGTTGTTGTCCTATCCAAAGTCTAGATTTGGTAATACTAGAATACTTAAAAAAAAACTTACAAATGTGAAAGTTTATCATATGGTTGACTAAGCCAATATTCCATTTGACTCTAATTCAAACCTCAAATAGCAAAAATGACATTATAGAATCAAAGAATACAAAAATTCTAAAAAATTACCATGTGAAGAAATCCTCATTTCAAATCAATTCCAACAAATTTTTCTCAAAAAATGACAATATTTTGCTTGTGATTAAATTTTGAAGGAATTTTGAATTTTTTCCTTTCAAATTTATAGGAAAATATTGGTCATAGCATTGGCATATCTAACTATATGAATAAAATCTAAAACTCAAACTCTACAAATTTATTTGCATCTCAATTCTAAAATATTCTTTCAAATACTACTTTAACCCTTAAATGTGCGAGGCACCAAAATTTGGTGTTTGAAAACTTTGAAGTTAAATACAATGTATAATCTTGCCAAGTTGCTATTTTTACTAGTTTATATCTTTAAAAACTTTTTTTTAGTCAAGTTTAAGCATGAAAAAAATGATCTTGAAATGATTGATTATGATTTTCTATTCAAGATTTTATGCAATGGTGACCATTGCACTCTTGACTTTGTGTAGTGTTGAGGGCTCTTGAAAATGAGCCTCAAATACATTAGAATTTGGAGAAAAAAACACATTAGAAATTCATTTTGAAAAATTATAGTGTAGATTTTGAGAAGCCATGAATTGATTGGGATTATGCATATTAGGCCCTTTAACCTCAAATTCTTTGAGTGACGACCTTTTTAGATTTGACTTATGAAAAGAGGATGGAAAGACTTCAATTCACTTTTGCAATTTTATCACCCTCATGATCAAACATTATAATCTTTCAATCCATAAGTAATATTTCTTGTGAATTTGTTTGGTACTGGTAAGTGATCTCTAACATGTCTAGTTTGAACATATCACCATTTATCACCGCAACTACACATTGCATTGGACCCTAGACTCATCCAAAACCATTCCTAGACTATAGTAAATCTTTTTTTGTTGAATATTCATGATTTTCACTTGCTAATACTAAAAAAATATTATTTTTAGAAAAAATTGCCTCCAACTTTGATCATCAACAAAACTTTCCTCATTCGGAGAGTTTTGGGTGTTTCCATTATATGGATAAAAAAGAATTGATAAAACATATCAAAATGTTGGCTTCTTGTTCAAAGTGGAGCAAATTCCTAGAAGCTCAAAAAAGACCTTCGGTATTTAGGGGTTATGATGATTTTTCTGAAATCATCAATTTTGAAGATGAGTCTTAATGCGTGGGCAGTGATCTTAGAACAGATTCAGGGTTTTTAGCCAAATGTTCATTTTTGGAAGATTTTCTAAAATTTATATAAAAGGCATGAAAAAATTAAGTAGAAAATGAGCGAAATTTAGCCAGTTTTGGAATCACTATGTATGGGGTTACAGTGGAAACACCCAAAAATGTCCAAATAAGGAATTCAGCATAGTTGGAGGCAGCGTTTTCTAAAACCGATATTTTTCCAGTATTAGCGAGTGAAAATCATGAATATTAAAAAAATAAAATAAAATCGGAATTAATATGTAATTTTTATAAATTTTCAAAGTGTTGGCTCCCTAGACCACTGGAACCATCCTATAGGTGTACCTTTAACTGAACACCTGCTGAAATCAGTTGTGAGTGAATGAAAACTATACATGTGTCTTACAACTGCGTTAGCAATTTAGAATTAAACATTTGTCGGACGCTTTAATGAATGTTTATGGACAGATTTAGTGGTACTTAGGGTCCAAGAATAGGTCCAGGGACGGAAATGGGTGTTTCTCCCTTAATTCAGTTTTGGACAGATTTATGATGACAGACTGCTGGTGGAATGATACTAATTTGAGATTAAGATACTCCCATAACTAAAGTAAACAAGGACTTACACATACCTTACCCGGAATAATAACACTACATTAGAACCGGCCATTGCAGACATGCAGTAAAAACATTGGAAACATGGGACCCCACTTAGGAAAATGCACTGCAAAATGTTGGAAAGTAACCGATGACCTTGCTTTCGATGTCACCTTAAAAAGAGTCTTAGAAATTATCATGACCCTTTTCATACTTGTGTCTCAAATGCAATGTACACAGATCTTATCAAGTATACTAAATAGTTGAATTAGGTTAACCTCTAGACGATCAAATTGCGTTTTTTTTGGCAACGTAGAAATTTTGAGCAACTTGCTAAGAGTGAATTTTTTTTCTTTGAAATTTTCACTCAACCTTTTCTTAGGGAGTACCTTGATAGTCCAAAAAAATTCATAACTTTTGACTACATAGTTAAAACTTTATAATATGATATATAATTTTTAGTATTTAGTAGGTAACCTCGACAATCTAATACTCTTTTTTAAATCACTTTTTTGAGATATAAAATTTTGATATTGGTTTTGTAGATTTATATATACATGGAATGCTTGGAATTAGGGCCCCCAAAAGGAATTTTGTCAATTCAAATGCTAATAAATCTTCCAATCTACAAGATGAGAACTTTTGCAAAAAATTCACGTCCTCTTAAACTAGCTTACTACAAGATCCTAGGAATACATGTGTCAAAAAATGTTTGTTTTATTTTATTTTGTACTTGTGGTGAAAGTGGTGGTTTTGGTGCATTTTTGGTGAAAACAAAGTCAAAAACCTTTAGGGGTTAATTGCCTTAACAATTAGATTGCTTTACATGAAGAAAGTTGCTTTATAAGTCATCAAAGTCAACAAAGACTTCTAAAAAATATTTCCATTTTACCTCATGGAGGATCATGAGTCCTAATTATATTTATACTAAGTAATGTATACATTCTTGTATAATAACTAAGAATATTTATATAATGTCAAATGTTAAGAAATTAATGTAGAGCAAACTAATTTCACTATTTTGTGTAATTAATCACCTCCTTCAATGAAAAACAAATAAATGATTGAATGAATAAGAGATTTATTAAATATCATCACGAATTTTTTTTGGCAAACTAAAAGAATTACTTCACTAACATTTGATAAGAATGAAGGAGCAAGAGGCTGATATTTGATAATGAAATCCATTATCCATCATGAATTGTCAAAGAGCATGAGATAATTTGAAAATGAGAACTTGACTACTCGATATTTGGATGTTATTTCAAAAATAATATTTTGAAAATAATTTTTGTTTTATATATCCTATATGGGTTGTTTAACTTTCTACCACTCTAATTGTACGAAGAGTGTTTCTTCTCATCTATGGTGTACATCCATCCATCCATTTCTTTTTGGTGAAGCATGCTCTGCATGTGCTTATCTCCTATGTTTTTCACAAGTGGTTAGCAGTTTACCACAAAGCACAATAACTTTTAGAAACTTATGTCACTAGAAGAAAAGCCTGAAAATCTGTGTTTGTTTCAATATGATGCGTCAAGTGAGTTATGTTGAAACAAACGCAGATTTTCAGGCTTTTCTTCTAGTGTGTACATTCAAATGGGTCTACTTGTTGACAACGCTTTACTATGTTTTTCTCAAGCATTTCAAAAAACATCATTGTATTTGTGTTCATGTCAAATAAAACATCAATATTCATGATAGCTTCAATTGTTTTTAATAGTAATTTGCCATCATTTTTCACAAACATCCATGGGTGTCTATCTTTTAGGGCCATACACACTCTAATATCTTGATGTTTTATAAAACACCCTCATCCAAAGTGAAATATTAAAAAAAAAAGATTTCTTATAGTGCCTACAAAAGATAACCTTGTAAAAGAGGATTCTTTGAGAAAATGCATATTTGATAAGTGCACTAAGATAAATGAAGGCTTGTGATTGGCCATGAAAATTTTTAGGCCTACCTATTTCAACAAAAAGACCTTCTACACTATACACTTACAACTTCATGTCTTCTACTAGTAGTAAAGTAAGTCAACCATTGTAGATAGAATTGTAATGGTGGTGTCCATTCAAGTTCTAAAAATGTACACTACTTATAAAATTTTGCCTACAACGGCATCACTCACTTCTCCTACAATGGGCCTACTTTCCTTATCTATGTAAGAAAGTGAAATTAGGTTGCCCTATACTAAATATTGTGTAAAGATGCACTACTTTTGAATTACGTATAGTTGTAATTGGGACTCATAAACTTCCATGTGTACAATTGGAAATTTTTTTAAAAGAAAATTGTTGACTTTCATGACTTGTAAAGTAATTCTCTTGATGTAAGGTAATCTAATTTCACTATTTTATATTCACAAACTAGTGAAATTAGGTTGCTCCATTCTAAGTTCTCAACATGTAACACTATATATATATATATAAATATATATTTTCAATTACTATACAAGAATACACTACATTTGAATTAGGTGTGGTTGTAAGGTATATACATCCCCCAAAGCCAAAAAAATGGTACTGTGTCTAGATATTATTCTTAGGTTGTTCAAATTTTCATATAGTCATGTACCCTTATATACTTTTGTATTTGGATATACTATACAAAAGTTATTAAAGGTCAAAGTTTGTTTCTGAAAGTGGTCTATCCAAATAGGTACAAAACTAATTTTGAAAATATACACAACTGATTTTGTAAATGTACACAAACTATAGATGGTGCTTTAAAGTCAGTTGCACTTTTTGGGTGTATCCACTCTAATTCAGACTTGTAAACCTGCAATTGTACAAATGAAACTACATTTCAGAAATATTTGTTGATGTTAATGACTTCCAAAACAATTTTTTTGATGTAAATTAAGACAACCTAAGTTACTTGTTGAGGCAACCTCATTACATTCAGTAGCCTTCCCGCATGCTGCTTCCCTGTCAACAAAATGATGTAAAATATTCCACATCATTCCATCCTTTGGATGAGAAGATGTAAAATATTCCACAGATCATCAGTAACTACTAATTGAGGAGCAGGGCATTAGCTAGGAGTCCGAGCACCCAAACTTAGGTACAGAAATTGAAAAACTGTGATAAATTAATCTGTTGCACTCATTGATGAGTCAGAAGGCAAGTACACTTACTCCATTGACTCTAATTCAGTAGGGATTAACTTAAGATGATGGACTGGTTTCAAAGGCTCACTGACAACATGGACATGATAGTATTTATAGTACCCATCAAACCTCGTATGACGTCACAGTTTGACACGATCCCCACTGATGCAAACTCCTTTACGATTTAATATGTTGGGTGGGTAGTTCTGCCCTTCATAAAAAAAGAGTACTTCGAATGAAAGCCTTAACAGACCCGTAGATGAAAAACTCCGAGAACAAAAGGCAACGTGCGGGAAGGCTACTGAATGTTATGCTAATTTCCCTATTTTGTATAAACTTAGTTTCCTCTTCTCTTTTCCCCACCAAAGCTGATATGGAAAGATTATTTAGGAAAGTACACAGGAAAGATACCGTACACCCCTTCCCGCCCTCCTGAAGACCACTCTGGATGATTCTGGAAGACCGACCAACCCAGCAGCCAGATCAATTGGGGCTCCGTCGTCCTCCCATCATCTCAGTTTCTCTTCACTTTGCTTGACCAACTGACTGTCATTCCTTCCTCCTCAATGACAATGAACCAATAATGATGACCAAGCATTCATTTTTGCCCGCCCTAGTCGGCCGGACCCCCCGGACCCCGGACCCCGGACCCGGGGATTTGTTGACTCGCTGGCTGGCTGTGTTGAGTGGGTTCCATCCTGGCTTTGCAGTTTGCCCAAAGTCCAGCTCGGAACTTCTCAATGACCCTGCCAGCCCACCTGCAGCCGGGGATCCATGTTATTATGCATCACGGAGCCCGGACCGGACCAACACTGGAAACAATGGAACGGAGCAATAAGGTAGAACCACCTATTCCCAATCAAGGACCCATATGCAGCCTATAGGATATAGGATGTGTCTATTTCCAACCAAGCTTAGAAAAGATTTGCAATCAAAGTTGGGAATGTACTTTTTTCCCCATTTTCAAGGTTGGGACTAATGAGGTCATGACACATGCCCCAATGTGTCTTAAAAAGTGCAGAAAGTACCAAGTAAGAAAGGAGTCTTGGCTATGATCTGAATTGGAAGACTTTAGACATTGGTTGTTGGTTCAATGCACTTTTGGGCTTCCAAAAGTCTTAGTAATTTCAGTTTTGGGAAAAAAATTACGAAAATTTTGTGATCCCCATATTTTCTATGTTATCTTTCTATGTGCGAAAAATTTGCATAGCCTTGTACTCCTCTTCATTTGTTCCAGAATTGTTTAAGTCATCCAGTGTACGTGGTTCTACCTTACATCCTAGAGAATGGGCAACTCCCTGAGCATTTTGCCATGCAAGGTGAGACTTGTAACCGGGCGCATGGCAAAATGCACAAGGAGTTGCCTGCTCTCAAGGGTTAAAAATAGGCCTCACCACCTCCAGAGTTGGCAAAACAATTGATAGAATCGACAAACTTGGCAGAATCAGCCTCTCACCACCTTGTTGCAGATTTTGCACCCTAACTTAAACAAAGAAATGGCTAAATAAGCCTGACCTGCTTTTAACTATTTTCCCTAACCTTCATTCCCACAATGGATGGATGGGGCAAACAGACTCACCCTGTCTCCTTGAATTGAATGGCTGAGCCATGCACTTGCTTTGAATTCTCAGTTACCATTTTTTGAAATTGTAAATTTTTTGAATCTTAGTAACTTATGATTTGGAATTCTCAGTAACCAATTTTTTAAGTTACTCACTTCCATTAACCCCTCACCGCCCAAGGGGACTGAAAGTGTCCTCACACGGTCTACCAGCCAACTTCAAAGTGTTGTTACTTTTGCATGCAATGTCCAAATTCAATAAAACTTGTTGGGAAAGTTGTGCATACTAGTCTAGTTTTTGTGGTAATTTTTTAGATCTATCCAAGATGTACTGAGTTTTTGAAAGCCATTTGAAGTTTGTAAGTTCAATTTGAGTTCACCACATTGTATTGAAATGGCTGCAACTTGGGGGGCTTATATCTTTTTCATTAAATGTTAGTTTTCAATTAAAAAAATTTGAATTTTGTTCCCCATAAAGTCTCCTTATTGTGATAAAAAATTTCATATCAATTCATGTTGTTTTGAATGCTTGGAAGTAATTTGAAGTTCAAAATCCAGATATTTTTGTATTACAATGAACTTCATCGGCTTATAACTTCTTTAGATAGGATTTGTTTTTAGTAGTTTTGTTGGAAAAGTTGCACATGCAAGTCTAGTTTTTGTGGTAAAAATTCTTATCAATCAAAGAAGTTATGATTGATTGAGAAGCATTTTAGTAAAGGTAGGTTCAGTCATAGATGTTTTTTTTTGCTACTTTTATCATTATCTTTTGACATTTCGAAACAATTTTGCAAATATAATGAGTCAATTGAATGATTTTTTTTACCGAAGTGTTTTCCTTTTTGTTTTGAATGACTTTGCAATTTAAAGTTTTTTCATTTGAGTAGGTTCAGAATTCAAATTTCACCTTGAAATGTGTTTGTAGGAAAATTTCAGCATCTTTTTTCAACACTAAGAATTATACACTTTCAATCTATACGGTCAAATGACTTCAAATTTGATTTACACCATCTACAACATGCACACTACAATAATTGTATAGTTCACATTTTCATACCTTACTCACATTTGGACTTATAAAACTTGAAAAGCAAGGTTGTTTTTCGATATGGTTAGGCCTTGGGCGTTGAGGGGTTAAATTCAGTTAGTGGACACTTTTAGTTGTAAGATGCCCACATTAATAATACCTTCAGAAGAAGGGAGGGATGAGGGCAACTTAAGTGAAGGTAAAATATCTCTCATTTATGTGGGACTCTCAAATGACTCCAAATTTGATGTACACCATCTACAACATGCTCACTACTAGATTGTACAGTTCACATTTTCATACCTTACTCACATTTAGACTTATAAAACTTGAAAAGCAAGGTTGTTTTTGACATGGTTAGGCCTTGGGTGGTGAAGGGTTAACCCCAAAGTGACATTCAATTTTCAGGGTTCAAAAACATCATTACTTTTGAAGCTTTATGGATTTGAATGTCTTCATGTTATTCAAATCTCAACCGTACAATCTTGTAATTTACATGTTGTAGATGACATGTACAAAATTTGAAGTCATTTGACCGCATAGATTGCAAGATCATAATGTTTTAATGTTGAAAATGGATGCTGAAATTTTCCCAAAAACACATTTGGAGGTGAAATCTGATTTCTAAACCTACTCAAATGAAAAAACTTTATACTATAAAATGATTCAAAACTAGTATACAAACACATTGGTGAAAAAAAATTTCATTCAATTGACTCATTGTGTCTACAAAACGACTTTGAAATGTCAAAAATCAGCAAGAAAAATTGCAAAAAACACATCTAAAGTAGAACCTCCTTCTACTAGAATGCTTCTCAGCCACTCATTAATTCTTGGATTAGCATGAAATTTTAGCCACACAAACAAGACTATTATGCGCAACTTTTCCAAAAAGAATGATTGAAAATGGCCTTTGTATGAAGAAGAAACTACATGCCAAAGTTCACTGTACTCGAATAATGGCAGGATGTTGAACTTTGAATGGCTCCAAAACATTTAAAACAACTTGTATTGATATGAAAATTTTACCACAATAAGCAGACTTCAAGGGGAACAAAACCCATCAAATTTTACTGAAAACAAACATTAGATGAAGTAGATACAAGCCCCCGAAGTTGCAACCCTAAAATGTAGTTTGGTGAAATCAAATTGAGCTGTAAAGTTTGATTGGCTACCAAAATTTCATTATAACTTTTATTGATTTGAAAATTTTACCACACAAACTAGAAGAGATTGCGCAACTTTTCCAACAAGTTCCATTGAATTTGGACCTTGGATGCAAAAGTTACGGCACTTTGAATTGGACTTGAAACTCTCTGAGGACACTTTTTGTCCTCTTTGTCATTTTGGGGTTAAGTTCAGTCAATGGATACCTTCAATTGCAAGATGCCCACATTAAGGGGTGTTTCACACTATGGCCGTCCAAGTCGAGAGGCCATGATTTTCTCAAATCTGATTGGTGAAAATCATGGTTTCTCAAATCTGATTGGTGAAATCGACAGCCTCTCGACTTGGATGGCCATGGTGTGAAACGTCCCTAATAATACCTTCGGGAAGGGAAAGCGGCAGCTTAAGTGAAGGTAAAATATCTCGTTTATGTGGGACTGACTGAGGATGCAGAGATCTCCACTTTGATTTTTCTGTTGGAAAGGAAACACCGACCGCGGCATGGATGATGAAGGTGTCAGGTCATCAGGATTTGGGGTCCCGTACAAGCTCCTACGGATTCTGGGCCCCGGTGAACTGACTCCCTCGCTTGGGCACTTGGGAAAACGTTGAAAACTTTTTATTTTCCATGCATGATAAAATTTGCTAATTCTAAATTCATATTTCCAATCAACAGAAGGCCCCAAATTAAGGTAGAACCACCTATACCCAATCACTTAAGCAATTTTGGAACGGTTCATGAGGAATATGAGGCTAAGCAAATTTTTCCCATGTAGAGAGGAAATGTGGGGATTGCAAATTTTTCATAATTGTATCCTCAAAACTGAAATTCCTATGATTTTCGGAAGCCAAAAAGTGCTTTGAACCCATAGCCAATGTCTAGAGTTTTCCAATTTGGATCATAGCTGGGACTACTTTTCTACTTGGTACACTTCCCGCACACTTTATGACACTTTGGGACATGTGTCATGACTTTATTAGTCCCAACTTTGGAAATGGGAAAAAAGTACATTCCAAACTTTGATTAGAAATCTCTTCTAGCCTTGGTTGGAAATAACTGCATCCTACAAGTTGAGTATGGGTCTTTGGTCGAGAATAGGTGGTTCTACCTTAGTTGGTAAATGAATGCAAAGTAAATTAATCAAGTACAGAGTACGGGGGCTTTTTTTTTCTTACTTGCACTTGTGGAGTGGCTTATTGGGGACCACTTGAGCTTGATCAATGGGGGGCCTTTTGGACACCAAGGAATCGTGCCATAGCATTGAGATGGTATGTAATTCTCTAATGAGACACTAGATTGGAGCTTGTCTTGCATCCTTAGGTAGGGGGACTTATATATTGAACTAAATTGTCTTACTGATGGCTCTTTAGCCAACCTAAATTTTTGAATTTATTGATAAATTCTTCCCATACAACTAGGTATCCATTAACCCCTCACCGCCCAAGGTTCAACCATGCTTAAAAACTGCATGCCTTTGCAAGTCTGAAAATTTAAAATTAGAGTAAGGTATGAAGATCTCAACCGTACAATCTTGTAGTGTGCATCTTTTAGATGGTGTGGAACAAATTTTGGGTCATTTGACCGTATAGATTGAAAGATTATAATGTTTTAGTGTTAAAAAAAGGTGCTGAAATTTTCTTAAAAACACATTTGGAGGTGAAATTGGATTTCTAAACCAACTCCAATGAAAAAACATTAAACTACAAAGTGATTCAAAACCATAATATAAACACTTCGGTGGAAAAGAAATTCATAAAAATCACTCATTTCCTTTGAAAAATGGATTTGAAATGTCAAAAACCAATGAAAAAAGATGAAAAAATCACAACTGTGGCTGAAGCTCCTTCTACCAAAATGCTTCTCAGTCACTCAAAACGTCTTAGATGGATCTGAAATTTTAGCCACACAAAATAGATTAAGGTAGGTACACCCAAAAGCGCCCTGTTCCTAAAAGCGCCATCTACAGTGCACATACATTTCCGAAATCAATCATGTTCACAGACTGTAGATGGCGCTTTCAGAAACAGACTTTGACTGTTAATAACTTTTGCATACGGTATCCAAATCCTACGTTCTTTGGTGTGTTGGAACATGATTTTACTTGCCAATAAGACTACATAAAAATTTGAACTAATTGATAGCAGGAACTAGGCTCAGTATGAATAAGTGGCGCTTTTGGGTGTACCTACCTTAGTAAGTGAAACTTTTCCAACAAATATTATTGAAAAGCAATCATGTATGAAGAAGTTACGAGCCGCCAAAGTTGACTGAAATGCAAAAATGTCTGGATTTTGAACTTCGAATTGCTCCCAAACATTCAAAACAACTTGGATTGGCATCAAAATTTTAGCACAATAACTAGACCTTGAGAGGAACAAAACACAATAAATTTTATCAAAAAAAAAGATTTTATAAAAAAGATACAATCCCCCAAAGTTGTAGCCATCACAATGCAGTGTGCTGCATCTAAATGAACCTGTGAACTTTGAATGGCTCTCAAAAACTCAATATGTCTTTTATTGATTTGAAATTTCTTCCATAAAAACTAGATTAAAATGCGCAACTTTTCCAACAAGTTTCAATGAATTTGGACATTGGATGCAAAAGTTACAACACTTTGAGTCTAACTGCATGGACACTTTTGGTCCTCTTGGGCGGTGAGGGGTTAAGGTAGAGCCATCTATCCTCGACTGGGGATCCATACCCAACTTATAGGATGTGGCGATTTCCAACCAAAGCTAGAAGAGATTTCCAATCAAAACTTAGAATATACTTTTTTCCTATTTTAAGGTTGGGACTAAATAAATAAAGTCATGACACATGTTCCAAAGTGTCATAAAGTGTGAAGTAGTACCAAGTAGAAAAGTAGTCTTGGCTATGATCTCAATTAGAAGGCTCTAGACATTCAAAACACTATTTGTTTTAGAAAAATCATAGTAATTTCAGTTTTGGAAATAAAATTAAGAAAAATTGCAATCTCTATATTTCCTATCTTTCTACATAGGAAAGATTTGCATAGCCTCATAGCCCTTATGATCTATTATTGAATTATTTAAGTGATTGGATACAAGTGGTTCTACCTTAAAGGCCACTTTATACTTAAAAGCTAGGCCAATTTTTTGTGTAAGAGGTCCAATATCTTCACTTGTGATTGGACAAAATCACAAAAGGACGGAACTAGTTTGAACCTTGTTACACCTATAAGTCAAGCCAACTTAGTGGAATGAATTTTTTATTCAAATAAGACTAGACTTTATATAGCCCAAGCTCAATGAATGTACTAAAAATGAAAGACCCATTCTTGTCTTGAGGGCCAATGTCATATTATAATTTTTTAATGAAATATAATTTTTTCAACAAATTAGATCCATTGGATTTTGTACGAATAGACTCAAGGAAAATTGGCCTAGATTCTTTGTGTAAAAAGGCCTTGAAAACAAAGGGGTTGAGATTTTCTAGGTTTAATTGGAACAATCATGCTTCTTGTTGCTTCAAGGCACATGCACATAAGAGAATTGACCCCCCAATATAATCTTATTCTATTGAGTAATTGAGTGTGATTTTAAGCCTATAAAGAACTTAATTTTTTTGTAATTGGCTTCAAAAGGAAGTGATGTCCAACCTTTAGGTATAAGAAAGTTGTAAGTTATACTAATTGAATATGGGAAAGACTATTGCCTAATTATACAATATTATGGATAGAGCATAGTGTCTAAGGTTGTTGTTGGAACTACTCTGGTATTCAAAAACCACCAATCTACTAGTGAATTTAGCATTTAACCTCTAAAGGATGAAGCCTATGATTGTATAGTCAAACTTAAAAGTCTCTTAGTTTAAATTTTCTATTTCTTTTGTATTAATAAGAAAATTTTTATTTGTTTTTTGAAGATGAAATCACATTTCTAATATTTGTCATAAAATTTTCAAATTTCTTTTGTGGTAATTTCAAATGACCATGAACTTTCAAAGAAAATTGCTGAAAATTCACATTAAGCAAATCAAGTTCAAATTTTTTGAAACTTTTAGAGTAGAAAGAAGTTGCAATGTAGAGCATTGTAGTTATAAAGAAATTTCTAAGTCATTCAATATTCAAAATTGTGTTAATAGATCCTCAACTTCAAATTCTACTAAAATGTTTATTTTAAGGAATTTTTCAAATTTATTGAAGGGTGTAGAAACAACACTTCAAAAATTTCATTATTTTTGTTTGCTCAAAAGCAAAAGAAACTTTTATGATTTTCAAAATAAGATTTGAGTGGAAAACCATTCATACTATTAAAAATATACTACAAAGTCTATATACATATAAAATACTACTATTAAAAATATACTACAAAGTCTATATACATTTAAAATACTACTATTAAAAATATACTACAAAGTCTATATACATATAAAATACTACTATTAAAAATATACTACAAGTCTATATACATATAAAATAAACTACTCCATATAAAATTGTTTTAAAAAGCTAAAATACCTTGAATTTAGCTCAAAGATGTAATTATAGTATAAATGAAGTTGTACATACAAAATTGGATGAAAACATACATTCTTTGATATGCAAAAGCCTAATTGACCACTTAAAGGGCAAAAAATGTCCTAAACATTCTTTGTAGGTTAAAAGAAAAATATTCAATTTCAAAACACTTTGAAAAAGATTTTAGTATGTTCTATTATATTAATCTACCAATTTTATGTTCATAATATATTGTAAAGAATACACCAACACATGGATGGATGAATATTTGTATAATTAGGGTGCGTTAAGATGCTAGATTCCTTTGAAATTAATATGATAATTCAAAATATTTAACACAATTTTTTAAATTTTAATGCATGTTATCATTAAATAATTCTATACTGAATGTCCAATGTATCCTTAGAGGTGCAAACAAGTTGATAGGTGATTGTACAAAACTCTTGTCCTTTTTTAGTCCCCTTCACCTTAAATAGGTGTTTTTTTGCTCATAATTGCTCTTGCATTGATTATTTATTTCCTATAAAAACTTAACTAAAGTTATATATAACACTTAAAAATGTCGAGTATTTTTTGGGATTTTTCAAAAAATATTTTACTATTTTTAAATAGATTCCAATTGAGTATCTACCTTGGCCATTTTTGGGAATGCATACTTGCATACTACTATTTTTTACCTAGAAATGCAAATTTGAAGCTTAAAATTATAAAATACAAATTTCTATAAAATTTATATGATTCACAAAGGACTCTCTAAAAATAATAAACTTTTTACCTTTTATATATGTTCAAAATATACTACCTTTGCACAAGTATAGAGAATAATATTTTATTTTGCTAAAGATGAAAATGGCTGAAAAGAGTCATCTTCAAGTTAGGAAAAATGGTTTTTGGTAAAGAACTTTTAAAATTCTCTTACTAAAAAATCAAATATCAAAATGTCTATTTTCTTGGTATTTCTATTTGTCTTTGATTGTACATAACTTTTAGGAATAAATTTTTGTAAGCTCGATAGTTTCATACATATACTTTTTTGATTGCTTTACAAATGATCCATATTTCTTTTAATTTAAAAAAATTTATTCCAAAAGTTGTAATATTTGAGTACAATGGTTGTTTTGAGCCAAATTCTTCAAGTGTTTCTTGCAACAACCCAACTATGGCTATTAAATGCAATCAATGAAAGATCAAAAGGTTGATAAATAATGTAGAAGCACAATGTCATGGATGAATTTCCAATTGCTTCCATGTATCTCCTTCAATATCTTGCCACCTTTTTAGGCATCCCATTGCTTCTTTGTAGTGCATTCCATTGCCTATAAATATTGTGTCATAAATTTAGTGGTTTCCATTCATCTCTCATGTATTTTACAATTTTGCATTTTTACCTTAATCTCCAATGTATTGAAGCTCAAGTCAATTTTTTTGGTCCCATTTGAATGTTTAACAAAATGACATTGGGTGATGAAATTGCCATTTAAGAGAGTTAATAAAGTTGATTACAAATGTTTTTCTAGTTTGTAAATAAGATGTGAGAAGAAGGTTAAGTAAGAATACTACAAATGAAATACAACACTAAACTTCATCAAATCTATTTTGGGCACTCAAAGAACTTTTGTCAACATTTTTTTCAAAATCCAACTCATGGTATTTCATTGTACACATTTTGCAATTGACTCTATTATATAAAAAATGTTAATACATTGTAGAATTTCTTTTAAATTTTAGTAATGGTAAGAAGTTGAAAAAATGTATCTGTAAGTTAGTTCCTTTTGAGTTCTTTGCATGCACAAAATTGTTGGAAGCATTAGAAGAAATCTGGATCTTTAAGAGCCCGTTTTAAGCCAGTTCCCCCTATTGTTCCCACAATAGTGAAGAAACGGCTGACAGCATTCAGCTGACATAATTATGAAAAAAAAATTTAGGCCCATAAAATTGAAAAAAAAATTGATGTGGTTGTCACCCAACCACATCAGCATGGTGTTGATCTGCAGTTCCCATAGTTTTGGACTGAATGGGAACTCGCAATCTTCTATGGGCTGAAATCTCCTCTAATGAATATAAAAAGTTGCAAAGTTTTTTGCAATTTCTAATATTCTAGCAAATGCACCATCAAACAAAAAGGTAGACTAGGGTGTAAGAAACAACAACTTTGTCTTCAACAAATTGTTCAAATTCCACTATGTTGACACCATTTTTATTTTTGTTTTTATTAATTTATTTTCCATTATTTAGGAAGTGCCAAAAAGGTGATGTAAAATGTTGTAGTAGTGCTTTGAATTTGAACATTCTCCCACATATTGGATTGAAAATATCACATTATCACATATTATATGAATATACTTCTATTTTCATCAACAATCAGGCCATTCATCTAAGGTTTTTTTATTAATACATATTTTTGGGGGCAAAAAAACTTCATAATCTTTTGCCATTTTTTAGCCCAAATTTTTTTAATACATTTTGGCACTATAAAGCTAAAGAGAAGGCCTTCGTGGATACACAAACATTTAATCATCAGCCAAGTCTACATTGGATATATCCAAGTCTATACTAAATAATTGGATTATCAAAAGGGTAATCAAACAAGATACAAATGTGATAAAATTCACTTTAATTGAAGATAATAAGAAGGTTCAATTGGATTTTTGTTTTTCTATGATCACTTGATGAATACACTTTGTTGATATATTTAATGACATTCATGTTGGTGAAAAGTGGTTTTACATGACAACGACTACATAGAAATATTGTTTGTTGCCTTCTAAAGAAAAATTGCATTGCATAGTGCAAAATAAATTGAAAGATTCATCAAGAAGGTTATGTTTCAAACAGTTGTAGCATACCTACAAAATTTGGGAGATTGAAAGAAGTACAATATTATAGTAGAATTGAAACTTTCCCATTTGTTGCAAGAAAACATGTACAAAATCAACAATTTACAAAGACAAAAAGGCACAATAGAAACAATCAATGAAAACAAACAAAAACATAAGTTGTGCAAGCTTCATCAAAGGTTTAATCTAAGTGGACAATTTCTAATATTGGTATAATTTTCATTCAACCTAATGATGCAAGGCCTAATTTACATTCAAATAACCATGAATTTGTAGTTGTTGCACTATGTATTGAATTTTTAATCCATTTAGACATATAATTATATAGTATCTTACTTTACAAATAGTCAAGACCTAAATTTATTTGTTTTTAGATTTTTCTTTTGTCACTATTCAATTGTTGCAATACATGCATGCTTCAAAAATGGTCAATCTTTGGGGGTAGTGATTAGTGAGTGGTAGGAGTAGCCATTGACATGTGATCAAATGATAGGGTGCCCCCCCAAAAAGAGATAAAAATCATATTTTATTTTTATATTATATAGGATATAGAAATTCCATTACTTGTCTTCAAAGTACTCTAGGCTATAGAAAAATAGGCCCCATTAGCAAAAAATTAGGCCTAGAATATCGCCCTATATATTCTTTTTTTCCACTGAAAGTCCTAACTAGGGCTACCTTGTGAGTGGCATATTCCAATTGTTCAATAAATTAATATACAATAATAAATTACAAGACATTTGTTGGATGCTATTGGCTATGAGAGTGGTGATTTCGCGGTTCAACTTAGTATTTAGCAATCTTATATGAACTTTGGAACAAATCTCTCTTCACTTTTGCACCTAAGTTATTTACTTCCTCTTCAATATCCCTTCTCTACTATATCTATTCAAAAAATACATTACTACTTGCTTAAATTGCAATTAGTTTTTGCTTAATTGAAACACATGATGCATTCACCTGTCATGTATACCTTATTCAAAACTTGTGAAGCCTTGCTAAAATGTCTAAAGCATGGAATGAAGATTTGTAGAGGAGCCCAATTGCTATAGTGGATTTAGTGCTTGGAAAAATCTAACATTCTCATAGCTAGCCTATCAATCAATTTGTCACCCATTGTTTTATTTCAATTATCCACAACCACACTCTAAATAGAAAATTCAAATGTGACTAATTTTCTTCCTATAACTTCAAGTTTGTCATAACTTACCTTGTTTTGAGCCATTGGTTGAGTCTTTCTCTACTTTAGGGTTCATGGTCTCCTTTATAATTTTGTCGTTGTTGTACGTGTGAAGGTAGTTTAAAAGAATTAGTATAAGAAAAGAATGTAGTAAAGAATGTATTGGAAAATAAAATATGAATTACTATAGCATATGGTTTATTCATGGCATTTGAAAATTATAAGTAATACAAGCCTCCTATTTAATGCCACAAAGAAGAAAATTAGATAATGATAGCATGCCTAAATTTTTTTTAAGAATATAATACCCCCCTAAAAAATACTCATTGTACACACCTATTCCTTCATATATTTCACATAGTGCCCCCCCCCCCTCCAAGTGGTCAATGAACTTGTATATACACCAAATAAGCCCTTCAATGACATACCAACCTAAATGGTAATCTTTGAAGGACCTTCACAATCCCTTGAGCATTCATGTTTGAAATTAAATACAATTATTAAAGGTTTGTTGAATAGGCAATCTTCTTGTTTTTTTCCTTGCATGATAAAATACGCAAGCTATATTTGTGTTGCAAAGTTCAAATTTATAGAGAAGTTTAGCTCAATTTGTTTCTTGTATAGCCTAAAATATTGCCCATTGATACACTTAAGCAACATTATACAACGTAAAGCAAAGTTGGCCTTGTTGTGATCACCTTGTCACCTTCACCACCTTTATTTATTGTAGTGATTGACCTACCCAAGTATTTATGCCTTTCTTCTAAAATTCCTTGCAAAGTACTTCTAGCTACCTTTTAAGAATTATATTGTCCTTTTCAATGTTAATCCCTATTGGACAAAGTGTCTCCTTGAGGGAGACTTGAAGGTTTGGGCAAGTTCTTATGATCTCAATTCTTTAGATGATTTCCTAAAAAAATAGTGATAGAAAACATAGTATTTTTTAAGAGTATTATTTTTATTGAAATCAATGTTCAAAAATAAAAGTTATGCCACTAGAGGTTCAAGATGGAGCTTCCTATGCAAGACAAAAAAACCCACAAAAAAGTCAAAATAATTTTTACAAAATCCTACACGAAATTTTCTTGTGCAAATCATTAGATGTTTTTTGGGCATTTAGAAGACTGTGGATTCCCAAGCTGTGGGAATTCCAAGAATGTTGCCATGTAGATAGTCTGTTGTGGTCGAGAGCCTACCATGTTAGATAATACTAATTAATTGATTTTTGTAAAAATCAATTTTCAATTTTTACATACTTTCTTGAAGTTTTAAAATAAATAAATAAATATTCAAAAATTATTTATTTATTTATTTATTTATTCAGAAATTCAGACTAGTAGTCGTTGGTTCTTGTACAAGGAACAATTTTGGAAAACGACCCCGAAAAGTCTCCTACAAGGTTGAAAAGCATCTAATGGGATGATTTGATTCATTCTATGTAGACTAGTGATGAAAAATGATTGCAAGGTCTTGTTATCCCGGCAATCAAATTATTCTTTTTCCAAAAGAAATGATTGGATTCATTGTTTTAATTGAATGTTTACAATTTTTCAAAAGGAAAGTTTTTTAAGGTGTAGTTCACTGACTTCAACAATTGCACCATTGGGATTAGTGTGTTCTAATTCCATCACTTAGACCTATTAACAATTTAGTTTTTTTACTATCTCATGCCTAATTCTATAGAACAATTTTCTTCTGGAATTTCTAGAAGTGTGGAAATTAAATCAAGTTTTAAAAGTATTTTTTTCCCTTACATCTCAATATAATCTTCTAACACAATTTTAAAGGAAATCAAAATGTACACTAGAAAAATTTATGTAACAAAGATTTTAAGTCTTACAATCTAGTCATAAGAGGCACCAAAATATAGTTTCTTTTCATTTGAATGCTTATATCTTGAAATGTATATGGTGAAAGTTTCTAAAGCTTCTTCCTCACAATCTTATTTTAATTTAGTGTAAGATTGTTTTGTTGGATACCACTACAAGGGAAACTGCGTCCTATTTGATAGTAATTTTGACAGAATTCTGTCAACTTTGTTGTAGATTAGGAGTACTTGTTTTAGACACTTTTTTGACAGAATTTTGTCAATTCGGCTGTCAATTTGGACAAAGGTACACGTCATCAAGTCCTCCTCTCACTCCTTTGCCACCGTGGATTCTTTTTCTACGTCACTTACTCTAAGAAACTATTTTCTAAGGATTTAATAAAATAGTTGAAATAATAGTTAGAAAAAAAAATTAGATGAAATTTTTCAGATGAATAATAAATTTTTAGATGAAATGCTTTTAGACGATTTAATTTTAAAACAAATTAAGATCAAGGAGTTGATTTATTCTCTAAATTGTTTTACTCTGTGAATCATTTGTATTTCACGAAATGAATGGAGAAGTGAAACTCTTTATATACACATATGAAGGTAGGAGGTCGAGCAACCCATATGGGATATATGAATCTTCAAAGTTGTGAGAGCTCATAGTTAAGTTAAAAATCCCAAATTTTGTATTAAAATTAAGATTTCAGACCTCATTTAAACATAGTATAATGTCTTTTAAAAAAAATTGAACCAAGACTAGTTAGAATATGAATTGGAATTTCAAGTACAAAAATCCGTTTGACATTTCAAGTTTTCAATCAAAAGTTCTGGATAGATTTCAAAGAGGAAGTTTCAAAAAATATAACAAAAACAATTTCAAACACCTCTTTGAAATTTCACAACTTTTGATTGAAAACTTGAAATGTCAGAAGAATTTTTGGATGCAAAACTTGAGTTGATTTTCTAACTAAGTTTAGTTCAAGTTTTTTTGAAAAAACACATTCTTCTATGCCTAAATGAGGTCTGAAGTCCTACTTTCAACACAATTCCTATTTCTAACTTAATGTGTAAATACAACTAAAATTGTCACATGAATTAGTATGGTTCATACTATTTAATTGTCCAAATTTTGTTGGACTTGATGCTTGTCAAAAAAAGAATCAAGATGATTTTAGCATGCACATATTAAACATGATTTAACTATAAATTTATCAAGTATTGAAAATAAATGTACCTAGAATCCATTCCAAGATTTAATATTCAAATGAATAGTATTTAAGGCAAAAAATTAGAAAGGATGGTTTTGCAAACTAATTACAATAGAACATTGTCATATAGAGACCATAGGCCTTAATTTTAGAATTTCAAGCTCAATAGACTTATATTCAAGGCCAAGAATATGGTTGGGATGACTTTGAGAGAGAGGGGCCCCCATACTAGGATCTCAAATTCATTAGATTGACATTTAAAGTGATGAATGCAGATGGGAAGATTTTGATAGACTATGGACCTTTTGACTAGGATGTCAAGTGCAGGTCCCAAGCATTTCTATCTAAAGACCCAGATGGAATGGTTTTGAGTAATTAGGATCCCCATCCTAGATTTTTAGTTTAGGAAATTGACATTAAAGGTACAAAACCTACTACAGTACTATAGATGCAATAGGAGGTTCAAGGATCTAACATCCAAGGCCAAAAATTTAGATGGAATGGTATTGGTAGACTTTGGGTCTTTCAATTAACATTTGAGTCACGTAATGTAGATGGGATGGGGAGCTCAAGAGATTGACATTTAAGGTAAATAATCTAAATGAGATGGTTCAGAGAGATAAGAGGTCTCCATCTTAGGCATTCAAATTTAGAAGGCTAACATTTAAGGCCAAAAATCTAATTGGAATGGTTTTGAGAGACTATAGGTCCCAATCTAAGAATCTCAAGTTAAAAGATTGATACTTAAAGGCTCAAATCTAGATGGGATGGTTTTAGGAGACTAGAGGTCTTTATCCTAAAATCTCATATTTATGAAATTAACATCAGACATACAAAATCTAGATGGGATGGGCAATTCAAGAGACTAACATTTAAAGCTAAGAATCTATATGAAATAAATTTGAGTAATCACTTGTCCTTATTATTGAGATTTTAAGTTCAAGGGACTAACATTTAACTTCTAAAGCAATGATGCTAGTATGTGAGTATGAAAGTGTAAACATGTGAGCCTTGATCATATATACAACTAGATATTATGCAACCATTGAAGGTGTTTATAATATAAACACCTGTATTATAGATATTTATAACATATGTGAATTATTATCATAAAATTTTATTATAATATACGCGTTTATAATATAAATGTCATAAGAGGGGATTTAAAGGCTCCAAAGGGTCATTTCGGGACTGTTCTCGAAATTGGTTTAGGAACGGTTAGTTGTTGTCAAGCTATCATTTTCCAAAAAATAAAAAATAAAAATATTGGGGATGAAAAAAAACCCTAAAAAATTCAATAACGTGGCACTCTCTCGACCACATAGGATTCCTGCAAAATTGCATTCCCATGGCAGTTTTCGTGTTTTTGGATTGTGGGAACTTGCGGGCTTCTAGAGGCCTCAAATATCCCTTAATGATAGTCTCTTAGGCTCATGGACTCACACTTCTAAGCTCACATAATAGCAACCCTCACCTGTAAAGGACCAAGTTGCAAATTTTGGCAACATAGAAATTTTGGGCACTTCACTAAAAATGGAGTTTTTATTTTTTTTCTTTGAAATTTTCACACAACATATAGACAAAAAATACATGTAAGGTGCAACAATTCTCATAATTTTTTATGACATAGTTCAAAAGTTATTGTATGATATGTAGTTTTTTTCCCCTCAATCGAGCAATTTGGATAAATCACAAGAAATTACTTTTCTTTAAAAACAAAATTTGAAATTATTTTTTTGGATTCATATATATGTGTGTGTGTGTGGATTGATTTGAATAATTCCCTTTTGATTAATGAGATGAAAGTTATGAGGAGTTTAAGTTTGTGGGCTCGTATAGATTCTTTACTCTACAATAAACTCTCAAGTCCTTTATTTAAATCAATTTTCAATATTGTTTGACAAAAAAAAAAAAAAAATGTAGACTATTTCTTACACAACATTACAAACATTAGGATTTTTATTTTCAATTCCAATTCACAATTTAGTATTTTGAATCATTCTCTATTTTTTCCTACTTATTATTTTTGTCCTATATATATTGTACAATTTCAAATGATTTGGAAATTTTTAAGCATATGGCCAACTTGATTTTAAGAATGAATCCAAAGAAGTACCACAAACATGGTCATTTTTTCATACAATTGTGATATTGTGAAGTGTAGCTACTTTGTTTTTTGCAGGGTTAAAAATTTGACTTTTGTAGATTTGAACACTAATATCTTACAATTCACATGGTACAAATTTCTAAATTTTTTTTGCACATCTTTTCAGACCAATGTTTTACAAGATCCTTTGCTTACATATATCCTAATAGTGTTTTTTTCTCAAAATTTAGGACTAGTACTAAAATGGTAGTTTTGGACCATTTTTGATGAAAATATAATCAAAGAACTTAAGGGATTAAGGTATAGAATCTAGATGCAATGGTTTTGAGAAACCATGGGTCTCCATTATAGATATAAGTTTAGTAGATTGACATAGGGATTTCAAGGGATTGATACCTAAGGCACATATTCTAGATAGAATTGAGATTAGAGTTTAGAGGATTGTCATCTTAGACCTAGAATCTTTATGGGATAGTTTGAAAAATTGGGAGGTTCCATTCTAGGATCTCAAGTCTAGATGATTGACATTTGAAGCCTTGAATCCAAATAGTTTGGTTTTAAAAAACATAAGCTGTTATTCTAAAATCTCAAGTTTAAGGAACTAACATTTAAGGTACAAATGTAGATAGGATAGAGAGTTCGTAGAACTAATACTTAAGGCTAAGAATTTAGATGGTATATTTTTGGGAAACTATGGGTCCCAATTCTTAGATCTTAAGTTTAAGGGACTATGATTGAAGGCTAAAAATCTACATGGGATGGATTTGAGAGATTACAAGTTTCCATATTTGGATATTATGTTCAAAGAATTGACATTTACGGCCTAGAATCTAGATGCAAAATTTTTGAGAGACCATAAGTTATCATTCTAGGTTCTTAAGTTCAAAGGATTAACAAGAATCTCGATAAATTGTGGTACATTAGAGTGTGATTTGACCCATGAGATGTTTAGAGAGACTATTGGTCCCTATCCTAGTTCAAGAGATTTACATTTAAGGTCAAAGATCTAGAAGGAATGGTTTGAAAAAACTAGGTTCCTAACTTAGAATTTCAAATTTACAAGGTTGCTAATTAAGGGAAGGAGACTTTAGAGACTACTACTTAAATTCAAGAATTAGTATGGTTTTAACAAACCATGGATTCTAATTCTAGAATCTAAAGGGACTTATATTTAAGGTACAAAATCTATATGGAATAAGAAGTTCCAAAGATTGATATTCAAGATCAACAATCTAGATGGCATGGCTTGAGAGACTATGGGTGTCCAAGCTAGGATTTCAAATTTAAAAGACTAACATTTAGTGCATATAGAATGGAGAATTTCAAGGATTGACAATTAAAGCCAAAAATTTCAATAGTACGGGTTTGAAAGACTGGGGATTGTCATCCTAAGATTTCTTATTTATAAGACTAAGAGTCTAGGTGGGATGGTTATTGGTATCAATTACAATATAACATTTATAAACAAAGACTATACATTTGTTGATGTCTATAAATGTCCTAAGAATAAAGATCATTCTTTCATGAGCCACAAAAAAAGTTCAATTCTCTTAAGGGCAACTGTAGACTATCATGGAGAAATGCACCAAGGTGATTGCAAGAAACACTTGTCCTATTTTTTGTCCCCTTGACCTCCAACATGTAGTTTTTTGCTCATAAATTTTGCATAGTTTGCCCTATCAACTTGAAATTTGGAATGAAGGTGCACACAAAAGTTTTATATTTTGTGTAATTTTTTCAATTTTCTTAAAATTAGTTTACTATTTTAAAACTGCCCCCGATTGGTTGTCTACTTTGGCCATTATGGGGGGTTTTAGTCCTATTTTTGACCCAAAAATGCAAATTTTGAGCTGAAAATTGGCATGCAAGGACCTCACCTAAAGTTACACAAGACCACAAAGAGATTTTTTGAAAATACTATACTGTTCAACCTCCACATGTCGTCAAAGTGGCTGACTTTGCACAAGTGTAGAGAATAGAATTAATCTTTTCCAAAGATGAAATTTGTTGGAAAAGAAAGACCTTTACTTGAAGAAAAAACGGATTTTTCATTTTCATTTTTTGATTTTTTTTACTATTTTTACCAAATTAGTGAAAAAAAGAGCTATTTTCATTGTATTTTCCATTGTCTATAACATTTAGAGAAAAAATTTCTTAGGTCTGAATTTCAAGAGACATAATATTCTCATCACTCTTCAAATTATCCATATTTTTTTCAATTAAAATTTTTTTATTTCAAAGAGTCATAGGACTCACAGGACTCATTGATTTTGAGCCATTTTGAGCCAAAACCAGTAAGTGTTTCTTGCAACGACCCACCAATCAAGGATTCTAAGAAAGTGCAACTATATGATTGGAGGAAATTTTGTTCTTCACTAAACTAGATTTATTCTATAGCCAAGACTTATCAGTGGAGACTTAGAGATGAAAAATGACATGGCTGCCTAAGTAGCAACACTTTTTGCAACCCAAGTTCTTTGGAGGTCAAGTTTCTTGGGTGGCCTAAACCCTCAAGCACGAAACTTAGCCTCCAAAGAGTTTTGACTTCATTTATTGTCTTTCCATTGTGGCAATTTGTGCAATTGTGGGCTTCTTTTATTTCAAATAGGACTAGTTGGCTCTTTGCCTCCTCTTCACCATATTGTAAAGCCAAAATTTTATATTCTGGGGGAACACCTCTTGTCTATTGAATATCAATTTGTAAAGTTATTTGGAAGACTTCTCCACTTGAAATTTACACGACAACTAGTCAAGACTTCTTATAATATTATTTATTTGTCTTCTCATCTTTTTCAATGCCCCACTAGTTGCCCCAAATATCCATCTCCTGGCCAAACTTCTTTATTGATTGGTGCACTTTTCCATCATTGATAGAGTAAAGAGGTTCTAATGCTTTCTTTTTGAAACCTAGGTTCATTACAAGTCAATCTTAGATAGGTAGTGAATACTACTACATAGTTAGGTAGGAGGTTCCAAAAGCATTCAAGCTCTAAAATGGCCCACCTCTTGAAATGTACACTATTTGTACATGTTGCTTTTTCATACACCTTCAATAATGTACAAATAGTATCATTATATGATTTTTGAGGCCTCCAAAAGACTATTTCAGGGCCGTTTCCCAAAATTGTTCCCTACACAATGAACTAGCCCCCACCAATATAATTTTTGAGTTAAAAAAAATTAAAAAAATTAAAAAATTCCGAACATATTAAAAAACTGGAAACTAATTTTTAAAAATTAAAAATTTAAATTTTTTAAAAGAATTATTATAATTAATTAAATAATATTATCTGATGTGGCAATGTCTTGACCATGTCAACTTGCTTGCATCATAGAATTCTTAGAGTTCCAATAGCATTCCCATAGTTTGGGAACCTATAGTCTTTTGGAGGCCTCAAAAATCATCTAATTACACTTCAAGAGGTGGGCCATTTTAAAGCCCTATGCCATTTCAACTCCAAATTTTTTCAACTTCTTCCACAAAGCTTCAAAAATATGAAATGACTTGAGTTAGATGCCAATTCCACTTGTCTTTGAAGGAAAATTTATTAAAAAATATTTCAAAATGTTTCACCTACCAAAAATGTAGCTCTAGCCTGTAAATAGTCTATTTATGAACCTCCTACTTTGCTTGGGATGAATGCAAGACGTTAAATCCTACCATCAAAGGTCGGCCCAATGTGGTAAATTTCAAATTCTCCAAGGTAAGAGTGAAAAAAAACCCTATTTTTTGCCGTATGTAGAGTATGTTTTGAACCTCTCATAGCTAATTTGGGGTCTCTGATTGCAAGTATGACTTTAGAATTTGCAAAAAGAAACATTATTTGCAAAAAATAAGAAATTCCTGCATTTTCCCCCAAAGTAAATTCAACCCTATTGGGCCCACCTTTGATGGTGGGATTTAACAACCTCTAGTATGAATTAAAGTAAAACCACCTATACCAAATCACTTAAGCAATTTTGAAACAAATCATGAGGAGTATGAGGCTATGCAAATTTTTCTCACATAGAGAGATAGGAAATATGGGGATTGCAAATTTTTTGTAATTTTATTCCCAAAACTAAAATTACTATATTTTTTGGAAGCCAAAAAGTGCATTGAATCCATAGCCAATATCTAAAGTCTACCAATTCGGATCATAGCCAAGACTACTTTCCTACTTGGTACTTTCCACACACTTTAACACACTTTGGGACATGTGTCATAACCTTATTAGTCCCAACCTTGAAAATGGGGAAAAAGTATGTTCTTACCTTTGATTGGAAATCACTTTTAGCCTTGGTTGGAAATAGCTGCATCTTATAGGTCGGGTATGGATCCTTGATCAAGAATAGGTGGTTCTACCTTAGGTGACAGTTACCTGACCTACCCAGACCAATTCCTTGTCATTTCTTAAATATTTGCACTAATTTACTGAAAGGTTACTTTTAACCAAAAAAACAGAACTGCCTTATGCACTGGTAGAGGAAGGAGCTTGCAGACTGATAATAATGGGCATTGCAGCAGGCTTTCACAACCAGGGAAGTAACAACCAGGGAAGTGGGCCAGGAAGCAGGTTACTGAAGCCTTCAGTTACATGGAGATTCCAAACCCAGACTGCAAATGTTGATGGGTGGTCACAGTGGGCACAACATTATTGTGGCCTGACAAAGCCATCCTTGGAGTCATCACTGCAGCTTCTGGATATCCAGATCTAAAATGATAGATTTGAGATCATATTTGAACTCATGAAGCTTTTGTTTGAGTGCACATGGATGGCCCCCCAAAAGCAGTGTAACATAAGTTACACAATTTGGAAAGACTGTCTCATTTCTCATGCCATTGCCAAGATGTGCCCATCTGGATGTTACAGCACATCAGGAACACAAGCAAACTGTTGATGTGCACAGCCAGTCACCATGATCAACAAAAGCCTGGACCTGGACATGCAACAGCTCAACAAGTACCTAAGCTTACATAATACATGTCAAGGTCAAATGCTAAAATAATGTCTCCAATTCACCACTAATGCATCATGAAAAGAGGCAGCAGAAAACAGAGTTCAACCACCAGAAATATCACCAAAAATTTCTCACAGAACCATTTTCAAGTTTGAAAACAAGGAAAAAGACAAGGTACATTACTTGGGTACTAGTCCTTGGTGCTTCCAAAGCAGACAAGGCTTGCCACATAATATGGCATCCTTTCATTTTAATGTGGCATGTTCTACAAGGGACATAGAACCAAGTGAGTGATTTTTCAAATTGTACATTCTATATGAAGTATTGCTGGTTCAGAAAAAAAGAAAGAGAGCATCAAGAGCTATCCATCCATGCTGTGATCCATTGCTGCTCTTGGTTCAGGTTTGACTGCACCAAACACAAAATTAGAATTCGGGATGGTGGGGGTTCCAATTGAACCAAACAAGGGTGCCTGGCTCAGAGAGTTGGCCATGGGAAGTGCAAATGTTGGAGCTATGGCCTCAGGAGGGGCTGAGTACCCAAACCCAAAGGTGGCGCCACCAGAGGAGGTATTGATTATAGGAGTGCTCGGCATATTACTTCCAAACACTTCACTCTCGAATTGCTGAAGTTGTTGCGCAACCGCTACACAACAAATCAGTAGTCTATCATCAGTATTGAAACTGTGCAGAATTCCTACACTAATGAGAAACCCATGACTGCTCCACATAACAATAATAATAACAATAACAACAATAATGGCGCTGCAGAATGAAATACTAACTTCTAGGACCTAACTAGGCGGATCACATGCACCAATGAAAATGGGCCCTGCAGGAAGCGTTCCTGGCTTCAAAGACCTAACTAGCTGGATCACAAGCACCAATTGGTCCAAAGAATTTCAGTGCACTGATACTAAATGGATTAAAGGCTTTATCAACTCCAGATAGTGTGATTTTACCTCGTGCAGGGTAAAACAGAAAAGCAGGTCACATACCAATTATCAATATCTAATTTCAATTAAACAAAATTGGGTTAAACAGAACGTACGAGATAATAACCGCCAAGAAACTCCACTCTGATCCAGACTCGAAACAAAGAAGGGAATCAGAAAAAGAGATGTGTTGCAAAGCCATACCTTGAGTAAGATTTATAGATGGTCTTCGATCTTTTACCCACTGATACGATTGAGGTAGTCTCCACTGCTTGTGTTTCATCAGATAAGCAATAACTACAGCAGGAGATCTGTGGAGAGTGTTTCTGCAGTTAGTACATACACCGGACCCAGACACATACCCAAACCCGAGGGTCATATCCTTCTAACAAATTCGGTGTTTCATAACCTGAAAACTAGTCCAAAATGTAAAAGAGCTTCATACCTGCTTTGACCTGACATACAATGCACCAATACCCGAGCTTTGTCCAGTCTGGCTTGTTCTGTTAAGATTATAAGAGTATGAGATGATTGCATGGTAGTTCGCACAGCACCAAAAAAGAACTTTCACGAACATAGCCCTACTTTCTGCAGTTCCTAATGGACCAGATTAGGGTTCTTGGGCGTACCAATAAACTCTAAGCACTCAGTAAATGGTAGAGTCTTGTCCTCCTTGAGCGAGTGATACGTAAACGAATTCTTGTAAAGGTTCTGACACGTTGGGACAGTCTGCAAATAACAGGTTGGACAATTTCAACATATTGTAAAGCTCTGGTGTTGACGAGGGTTAGACTCCAAGTCAGGCAACAAGAACGAAGCAGTGCGTAGAGAACTGCGGTAGTCCCAGATTTATATATCATGGAGATGCAATGCAGGGTGGAACGCTGCTCAGGAGACACTCAGGAGATTATTTTTCATGAAGAAGATGTACCAGAGGTGAACATTTCAGGGGATGGTGTCCCATGAGCAGCACTCGTCCCTGTAATGTAAGTCTATGAAGAGGTTGGCAATGCCCTAGCCCTAAAAAACAGTTGAAACAACAAGTGCACGGGAAATTTTGAGAAATTCCAGACACAATCAAGCCCTATCATTTGATACATTGAATAATGATAATTTATGGATATTACATACATGAATGCCGAAGAGAAGTGATGAGCTCTGATAGACCCAGATATTATGTTCAACATCAAAAGGACGATCCTACTCACGTACCAGGTAAGCAAATTATCATAGAATAATTTAACTTAAACAAAATCCACTGGAGAGAAGCAGATTATATCCCAACGGACGCAATCTCATTACACGGTCGACCGAAGGTTGCACTTACAATTGCAGCCAGGCAGCCACAACAACAGAGAGGTGCGACATTTTCACTATCCTATAGAATTCCCCTTGACTCCCTCAGACTGAGAACATGCACAACTTCCAAATAAGAAAATTCAAGCGGCAGGGAATTTCAGAAAAAATGAAACTTTAGATCGCCGCACTTTCAGCAGTGATCATCATCCGGAAACCAGTAAACCACAGATGCGAACCAATTTGCTTGATTTCAGACAATCGAAGGAGAAATGGACATTGAGACACGTACATTAAGGATCCGAGTGATATTTTGCGCCTTGAGAAGCTCCGCCCGCGATGCATTGTCGTAGCTACCAAGATACAAGAAGTGCGGCAAGATCTCCGTGGAAAATGCACTTTGCTGCGGCCCTTTCTCCGTCGCCTCTTGCAGGCGGTGGCCACACACGCCACAAACCTCCCCGTCTTCAAACTTGTGGTAATGTCCGCAAACGAAACAAGGATTCTCCCTCTCCCGTTTCCGCATCGTACTGAACTCCAATTTCAAACTGGCGGTAAATTAGGTCTCCCCTAGTCTCCTCTCCTCTCCTCTCCTCTCAGATCAGCTGCTGCCAAGGCAGGAACATCCCTCCTTTACCACTTTAATAACGATTCATGAAAAATCTTCCAATTGGAAATACCCTTGCTCTCTCACTCACACCCTAAAGTCAAGTTCCCGATCCGCAACCACGCTTGAAAAAATCACCGCGCCGATCGCATCCTTTCCCCCCGATCCGGAATACTCAACTACACAAAAACAGAATCCCTAAAAAACTCAAAATACCACCAAATAACCTAACATGCGCGGAAATTTCCAGAAAATTCCCACACCGGAAACTAAAAAAAGGACAATCTCACGAAAAACGCAACCAAAACTTACGCAACAAGTCTGCGAAATGAAATCGTTTCGCGCAACCACCGTCGAAGTCCTCAAATGCATGAAATCTCCACCACGAGTCGAGAAAGAAGCAAAATTCGAATTGCGCCAAATAGAAAAACCAGAAAACCCTAACAGCAAGTGGCGAGATCCGCTCCTCGGCAACAACGACGCTAGAAGCTTACTATCGCTTTCACTACTACCGCTACTGCAGATGCCGGCCTGGCTGGCTTGGCTTCGGTTTTAGCTTCGGCCTAGCTTCGGTTTTAGCTTCCTCTCTGGCTTCGGCTCTGGCTTCGGATTTGGTTGACTCGGCGAAAGCAAACCAACTGAACGCAAGCTCCCGTCGTTAGTTTTGAAAATGGTTCGTGGTCGCCCCATCCGACGGACAGGGCTCGTGCACCTTCGCATCGGACGGTGACGGTCTGACGGAGCGGTGCAGTTGAAGGAGAGTGGATGAAAGGATGAAGTGGATGTGGATGATTTCTGTTCTCTCGGGGCTTTCGTCGTCTACCTGGAATTCGGGATTCCTGCAACTCTGCCAGACTGGGAACGTGACAGAATTCCCTTTGCGCTTCCCAAGTAACTGAACTAATCAATGTAATCAACACCCAAATATCTGTTGGATATCTTTGAGGCCAATGGCTGAGGGCACCGCAGGATTTTTTCCTCGCTTGAGTTCAAGTCGAACTGGCGTGCCCTGTGCGGTAGCCAGTCAAATTAAACGTAACAGCAATTTTCTAGTTTTCTAGTTGGAGGCAACGTTTTCTAAAAATGATATTTTTCTAGTACTAGCGAGTGAAAATCATGAATATTAAAAAAAAAATAGATTTTTCGGATACAATATGTAATTTCTACAAATTTTCAAAGTGTTGGCTCCCTAGACCTGTGGAACCGTCCTGTAGGTGCCCCCAAAACTGAACCCTGCGAAAATCAACACTCAGCTAACCAAATTTCCCTATGTGTCCTTTAGTTGTGTCATCAAATTACAATCATACATGTGGCGAACACATTAAGAGAAGTCTACTGACGCATTTGGGTGAATCTATAGTCCACTACAAGGAACAAGTGCGGAAATGGGTGTTTTGCCCTTAAAATTGCACCAAATTTTCTGGCCTAGCACCAAGCCTATAGAAAATAAACAATAAAATTTTGGATGAAATCACCAATAAACTTCAAATTTTAAGAAAATAATGGATGAAATTGCCAAATAATGGATGAAAAGAGAATGATAGACATGTATTGTGTCCTACTATGATATTTTCTATCCAATATATGGACGAATGTTGAGATATGGAGCTCCACAATAAAATGAAGTATCGCTAGTGTGGCACTTCATAGTTCATAAGATATGAAAAAATAACACTGAATTCAATATCTCTTGTGTTGAAGGTGCAAATGCCACAAAACAAAGCATGTGCACCCCTCCTTGTTGAGGGCTCTTTGACAATATTAACCCCTAAATGCCCAAGGCACCAAAATTTGGTGTTTGCAAAACTTTGAAGTCAAATAAAACCTAACCAAGTTGCTAATTTTAGTAGTCAATGTTTTTGGAAAGTTCTTTTTGAAGTCTAATTTCAGTGTCAAAATATGATTTACAAAATGAATGATAGTGATTTTTCAATTTAAGATTTTGTGGAAGGGTACCCATTGCAATCTTGACTTTTTGTAGTATTGAAAGCTCTTGAAGATGAGCCTCTAAAAATGAGCCTCAAGTACTCTAGATCTTGGAGAAAAAATCACATTCAAAATTCATTTACAAAAATTGTAGAGCTAGTAGATTTTGAGAAGCCATATATTAATTAGAGTTATGCATGTTAGGCCCTTTAACCCCTAAAGGACTAAAGTCCCCTCGGGGGACACTTGGAAATTCGGGTAGGCTTGTGTGACCTGAATTTTTGCTATGATTTTCTTAAACTTTTTTTGGAGATAGGAAATCAGGTTAGCTTTTCAAAAATATAATTTTTATTTCAATTGGTGCTTGGAAGCAAAAGTTATGCCATTCTAAGTCCAAAAAGCAATTAGCCGGGCAGGAAAAAAAACACAAAAAAATTATTTTTTTATTTTTTATTTTATTTTCTCAAAGATTATGTTTTGTTCTACATCTGAAGCTTTGGTTCATTTTACTTGGACAAATAATGAGAAAGTTACGGACAATCTTGTATTTCGGGCAATCTATGCACCTTTTTCAAAAAATAACTTATAGAATTCATTTTTGAATGCAATTTTTAAAAATTTTAAAAATTTCTTTTTTGGTAGGGTTTAGGATGTTTGCAAGAATAAGATCACCTTTGGGATCATGTTTTTTCAATTACATCTTAAAGTTATTAACAACTTAGTGTTTTGTTCAATCTTGGACCTACTTCTACTTAACAATTTTTTAATGAATGAAAATCAAGTAGTTTTTTTTGAAAAAAATTTCCTTAATTCTCAACTCAAATTTTCAATATAAAAATTTTTAACTTCATGGTCCATAGTGCAAAAGAATTCAACAAATGGCAATCAAAGTCATCTGAAATTGCAAGTCAGAGTTCAAAAAAACTTTTTTTTTCCAACTTTGAATGCTAATAGCTTCCAATCCGTATGGTCAAACTTTATGAAATTTTCACCACATGATTTCAGACAAGTAATTTACAAGATCCTATGGTTAGATTTTAAGAAAATTGTTTTCTTTTGTTTTTTTGGGAAGAAGTAGCAAACATGGCAGTTTTGAGTGGTTTTCAAGCTAGAAAATGCCTCAGTCCTTTAGGGGTTAACCTCATATTTTTTTGATCACCAACTTTTTAGATTTGACTTGCAAAAAGAGGATAGAAAGACTTCATATCACTTTTGTAGTTTTAACACCCTCATGGCCAAACATTATAATCTTTGACTTTATAAGTGATATTGTTGTGCTTTTTTTTCTAAGTGATTACTAACATGTCTAGTTTGAATTTGTATAGTAACAATTCAAAAAAAATTGATACAACTTATCAAAATGTTGGCATTTTGTTCAATTAAGAGTAATTCCAAGAAGCTAAAAACAAGCCTTGGGCATTTAAGGATTAAGAACAAGGCTAGGAGATGCATAGTCTTAGAGATCTCACTACAATAGACAAAACAAACAAACAGCCTTACTTAATCCCTAAAGGACCATTGTCCATTTGACATACAAGTAGAATTTCAGGCATTTACCTACAATCTCGATTTCTATCATGATTTTTTAATATTTTTTTGGAAGATAGAAAAATTAAATATCTTTATAGGAATACTATTTTTTTCCACATTGTTGATTAGAAACAAAAATTATGCCCAAATAAGTTCAAAAAAGGGGAGACTTGGCACTAAAATAAAGTTTCAAGATTATGAATATTAAAAAAAAAAGTTTTTTTCTTATAGATTATATTTTTGTCTAGATAGAATGCTTGATTCATCTCATTTGATAAGTTATGTGAAAGTTATGGACAACCTTGTTTCTTGCACAATCCAAACATATTCTTGAAAAAATGACCTGCAAGATTCATTTCCAAATGCAATTTTTACAAATTAAAAAAATAGGTCCATACAATTTTGTTTGTTTTCTAGAACAATCTCAACATTGAAATTTGAGCAAATTAATTCCATCTTAGAGATATCAATAGTTTGAATTTTCTTTCTATTTCATATCCACTTGTACTTAACAATTTTTTAAAGAATGAAAATCAAATTTTTCTTGAATTCATTTTTTCTTCCTAGGTTCTCAATTGAATTTCTTATTATAGAGATTTAAAGCTCAAAATTGTATTGTGCAAGAAAATTTAACTAACAAGGTTCAAAGTCAAAAAAAATCTAATCTTGCAATTTGCTAAAACACTTGTTTTTTCCACTTTAAATGTAGATATCTTGCAATTTGTGTGGTCAAAAATTTTGAAATTTATTCCACATATTTTCATGCTAACTAATTGTAAGATCCTACAGTTATATGTCCAAAAGTACTAATTTTTAGAAGAAAAAAAATTAACTCTTTGCAATAGGAATGACAATTTTGAGTGTTTTTGGCTAAAGAAAGCCCTTGGTCCTTAAGGGCTTAAAATATGGCTTCCATTGCAACGATGCTAGTATGTGAGCATAGAAATGTCAGCCTATGAACCTTGTGTCTAAGTATAAGTAAGTATCCTACACTCATTAAAGTTGTTTATAACATAAACATCTATAGTATAGGTGTTTAGAATATAAATACACGTACTATAACCATTGAAGTGTCTATAATATAGACACCTATACTATAGGTGTATAGAATTCTAAGCTCATAGGCTTGCACTTTCTATGCTTACATACTAGCAACTGTGCTTCCATTGTGTGCCCTATGCCATTGCTACAACCAAAGTAAGAGTAAAAATGCTTTCCTAAATTATTAACTCAAAAATAACTCATAAATTTATAAATTTTGCACCATAGGTCCAAACACCACTAAATAAAGCCGGTGCACCCCTCCTTGCCAAGGGCATGGTGATGGTACCAAGAATGCATTAAGTAAATGTATAGTCCAAGAAATCTCAATGTAACAAACAAAACAAACAAATAGCCTACCTTAAATATATGAATTTCATTGTAACCTCTAAAGAGAATAATATTATTGTTGAAAATATAGGATGAGTGATTGGAACTCCTCCAACACATTGACATCATATTGAACCATGCTCAACATTCTTTCTTCTTTTCATTGATGCATTATATGATTTTTCTTTGAAAATTCCTAAGTGAATATTATTTGAGTGGAATGTAGTTTTCACAACATTTGTCATTGATCTAGTAGTGGATTGTTGAAAAGTTTGAAATGGTAGTTCTTTAATACTTATATTGCAGAATTCAGGTGAGTAATAAATTTGAATATTTTGTTTTTGAATTTAGCTTGCAAAAAAATTATCCTAGTACAAGGACTCATGACAAAGTCCACAAGATCCACAAGATATTGTGCATGATGTAAACTATGAAATTAACATTCTTCACTTGAAGTTTAATTGTACTATTGTTGAAGAATGAATTCTCAATGCTAACATTGTTGACAAAAGACCTAAAGCATCATATCTACGAATGATATAAATTCAAAGATGATTTTTTCAAATTTATTATTCATTTGAAGTTTGCAATATAAATATGGATAATGATAGTATTACAAATGTAAAAAATCAATTCTAAACTTATATACTAAAATGAATGACATGAATTCTTTCAAAAAAATTATAAAGAGAAAAAAAAATCTTTAAACATATTTATTATTTTAGAAATTTTTGAACCTTAATATTCTATATGTTACAATATATGACTTGGCAATAGTCAATGGTCTTGCCTAATGTGCACATATTTTTCCTTCAAACTATATCTATTGTATGGAGCCATGTAAATTAGGATTAACTATTTAAGATGAAACTTAAAATGAGATCATTTTATATAAATTTGGTCTTACCTCTCTTACATTCAATTTTTCTTTCATTCCCAAGATGTATTAGAAGCAAATTCCAATACCTTAGCCAATAGGTTTTTGAATTTCAAATGTAAATTTGAATTTTCAAGATTTCAGCTAATTAAATGTGATGAATTTTGCATTGTTTCTCATGTGAATTGCAATGTATACATGAATTTATGACCAAAATCCAACCCTCATATCTTTTATATTGTCTCCTTGATGTTTGAATTGACTGAATTTATTTATTTATTAAAATTTAATTAGTCTAGAGGAGTGCACTGTACTCCATTGATTTTTTTAATAATAGTCACTTATAATTTTATTAGTACATTAGTACATACGTTATAATTTTAATTTCAAAGAAATAATAATAGAATAAATGGAATTAGACTTAACCCCTTAAAGCCTATGCATTTGATTTTTGAATATTGGATACATGCAAACATGTCTTATGTAGACAAAAATTTGTTTATTTTACCCATCCAAATGATTTGTAAATTCTTGTGCTAATCCTCTAGCATTTCAAAACATAGATTTTTTTCAACAATTAAAATATAATATGATTCAAAGAATAGAATGATACTTTATCTTAGAAATTAATTTCTTTTGATTCTAAAAGCAATCCCAAAAAATCAATTGTCTTATATATATTTATAAAACATAAAAGTTAAAAAAACTTCATAATTAAAAACTTAACATTAGAAGCACAATCTTTATGTGAAAATTGCAAACATTCAATCTAGAATCACTTGTAGTTGGAATTTCAATTTATGGCATAAAAAATAAATTGGAAAAAATTAGAAAGTACATGGTATATTTAATTCTATAGATATGATACATAGATTATCTCTAACAACTTATGTTCAAATATCATTATTATAGAAGAGAACAAATTTTTTTTAAATTTATCTTCATGCTTTTGGAAATTTGGACTACCTCTAGTCTTTAAACAATTAGTGGATATTTCTTTGATTTCTTTTTCAATGATAAGAATTAAAAATATGCCAATTTTAAAAATGAATTGATTTTATCAAATTAAACACTTATTTTTCATTGTTTAGACAAAGCTTAACTATTTTTTTCACTAAAGGCTACTAAATAAACAATCATTGCGGATAGACTATAGTTCACTAACTTTCTTGCCACTTATATAGCCAAATTGGAAATGTTGCATAATAGAACTGCCATTTGTATACCCAAATCTCAAACAACAAATTTGGATAGTGTGCAATTAATATTCAAACTTGAATATATCAAACTAGTATAAATTATAGTAAGACCATCATCAAGGTGAGTGTCAAGGTTCTCTTTGTATGATACAACATCATCTTTTTTACCAAAGTTTGACCAACTATATTATGTGATCCAATGCTAATATGGAATGTAAAATGTTTTTGCAAATCAAGCCATTTGAAGGCACTTGCAAATCTTTTGGCCCAAATGTTGTATCCTCCACTGTCTCTACTACCATGTAATCAACACTACATGGCAATGGCAAAATGTCTATACAAAAATAAAAATTACTTCAAAGAAGGCAAAAAAACATATTGGAATGTTGACAAAAAAAAGTATTTATAGTCCACCTTGTCAATTTTAGAGTTGTTGTTGATAAGGGTCTATTGGGTGGGGTCAAATTGCATTTGCTTCAATTAATTTGAGGACCAATATTTAAGGCACCACATGTATCACATTGTATATAAATAAAGGTCAGCTATTGATAATGCTCTAAGAAATTCTTACTACATCAAACATTTTATTCAAATACTACTTTTCATCTATTAACCCCTCAAGGCCTAACACAGGTTTGACAATGGAGATTTTCAATGGATTGTACCACTTTGATATTATTTTGCACATAGATGTGGTTAAATTTTTTAATTTTAACCATACAAAAGTAAAGACTAATTTATCTAGTATGCATGAAATTAATTGTAGAAAATATCAACCGTTAGATCTTTAGATTATAACAATTTTGGATGATCAGCTTTGTAGGCAAAAAACACAGTTTTTGGAGAAAAAAATTTATATAAAGATGAATAAAGATTTTTTACCTTCCTAGAAAATTTTATTTGGAATCCAAAGCAAATGTTGTATTTTTTTATTTGAAAATTTGAAAAATAAAAACTCTCTCAAATTTGTATACATTTTCAAAACTAAAGATTAGAAAGTCAAAAGTAACCCAATTGGATCCTATAAAAATTTTAAAAATGTATATATATGCATAATTTTAAAAAATTTAACAACAAATATTATTATCGTATTATTTGGAATCCCTTAAAAAGATTTGAAATTATTCTAATTATTTTGTATTGTTAATTGCACTAGATTGAATCTTTTATTTTTCTAAATTGTTAAAAATTAAAATTTGAATTTTTTTTTCAAATATTGTTTGTTGTGTGGATTGAAGAATAGAAACATCTAAAAAATGCGTTTTTCTATTACTACTACTCTTTTCATGAAAAATCATTATATTTGCTCCCTTTTCCTATTAGACTACATTCTCAACTACATGTCCTAAATGAATTTTTAACTACTTCTCACATTCAAAATAAAAAAATCAGATAATGCAAGAAGTGTGAAAACATCTTCTTCTACAAGACTTAGTCACAAAATATTGAGATCTACTTTTCACCTTTCTCGGAAATTGTCATTGAAAATTTTGGAGAAACCGCATTGTGTCCTCTTAGTGCTTGAGGGGTTAATACTAGTAGTACATTGATATAACAAATGATAGATACTCTTTCTACATTTGGCTATATTCTAAGACTTACAATTGGTAGGGAGTTAATAGAATAAGTTGTAAGAGTGGGTCACTCTACCCACCTTTGTAAGGTAGAAGCACCTATTGTAGTGACATCAAGAGAAGAAAAAGATAGTGAGGAAGTGCATCTTGTTTTTCTTTTCATTTATTTTGACTACTAGAAAATTCAATTTTTTTGCTGATTTAATTGTGTTCATTCGGTTCACTTGTTTTACTTGTTTTGCTGATATGGTCAATACTTTGTTGAATTGAACAAAAATCAATATAAAAGTGAACCAAATTAATAGAAAAACTGAATTTTCTAGTAGTTGAAGGGAGGTAACTGAAATGGGTTGCTATGATAGAGATTTCATTTTCATAATTTTTTCCAAACTTGAAATTTCTGTATTTTTATGGCATCCTAATGTTGCCAAATATATTGAACATATGTGTATATATACATGTGCTCCACATATATTGAACATCCATACTCCTACTTCTTGTATTTGTGTTCCCAGTACTCATGTTTGTAATTGAACTAATATTTGTATTTATACCATAAGAGGATTTCTAGTTGGTTTACAAGACTGCAAGTTCCCAAACAATGGGAATGCATTGGAAACACTAGGAACATAATGCTGACGTGGTCGAGCGATTGCCATGTCAGAAAATACTAATTATTTATTAATTTTAATTCATTATTAATTTTTTTAAATTTAAATCATTTTTTTCTTTTTAATACATTCTGAAGTTTTTTGGAATTTAAAAAAAAAATAATTCAAAATTCAAAAATTCAGACCAACAGAAGGCTGGTTTGCAACAGTGGGAACAATTTCAAGGAACACCCCTGAAATGGTCTTCTAGGAGCCCTGAAATGGTCTTCTAGGAGCCCTGAAATCCTCTTATGCCTTTTCTAAATATCTCTTAGAATTTTTTTTAACTATTTTGGAAAGGATGGTTGTTAGCTAGAAGGATACGACTCTCAATGTCCAAGGCAATCACCAATATACTCTAATTATTGAACCAATAGGTGCATTCTTTGTTTTTAGATTTAAGTAACTAAGAAGTCATGCATTCAACCTTTTAGGTCTACAATATCTTTATAGGGTAAATTGAAATGGGTTGCCTTGATTGTTTTGAGAAAATTGTGTGCCTACTCATATCCAAGAACGAGATTGTTTTTACATGCAGATACATAAAGACAACCAAGATGATTAAGAATGACAAAAATAAATTTTAAGAGAAAGATTTTAATTAACTAGAGAGATTCCAATGAATCTCTCCAAACCTTTTTCTTCATTCTTCTACAAAATTTTTATATTTTGGAATTATACAAGATGTATTCATTTCCAAGATTGATTTTTGGTGCAGAAGGTTGTCAATGGGTACTTACATTTTAACCATAGTGAAGATTTTATCACACTAATAGCAATGCTTTGGAAGATGTTTTTGAGGTCTCTTCTACTTTGATATAGAAATGTCAATCAAAGAATCTTCTAGTGTAAGTATTGTAGATGATATGAACCAAATTTGGAATCATCTAGCTATATAGATTGTAAGATCATTTATAATGTTTTAGTATTAAAAAAGGATGTTGAATTTTTTTGAAAAACACACTATTTGTAGGTCAAATTTGGTTTCTAAACCTACTCAAATGAAAATTTTAAATTGTAAAGTACTTCAAAACTAGCATTCAAACACATTGGTGAAAGAAAACATTATCCAATTTAATCATTGTGTCTACAAAATGGACTTGAATTGTCAAAAAATAGTTGCAAAAAACACATTAATGGGTGAACCTCCTTCTACAAAATTACTTCTCAGTTACTCACAAATTCCTAGATTGACACAAAATTTTAACCGCACAAACTAAATTAGAATGGACAACTTTTTCAATTTTTTCTAGTATTAAAAATACACATTGTATGAAGAAGTAATAAGTTATTGAAGTTCACTATGATCCAAAAATGTTTGGTTTCTGAACTTTGAATTGCTTCCAAACATTCAGAACACGTTGAATTGACATGAAAACTTTACCATAACAATTAGATTTCAAGGGAAATACAAGCCAATAATTTTCTTTTATTGAAAATGAACATTGGATGAAGAAAATACCATCCCCCAAAGTTACAACCATTAGTTTGGTGAATCTAAATTGATCATGTGAACTTAAATTGGCTCCTAAAAATGAACACATTCAGATGTACTACACGAAGTAGAAGAAAAAAAATAAAATTTTACCTACAAGTTTTATTGAATTTGGACATTGGATGCAAAAGTTATAACACCTCAAATTAGACTTCTGCACTATGAAGATATTTTTGGTCCCTTGGGTATTTAGGGGTTAACCCATAAATGCCCAAGGCACAAAATTTGGGTGTTGACAAAACTTTGAAGTTAAATAAAACCTAACCAAGTTACTATTTTTAGTAGTTTATATTTTAGAAAAATTCTTCTTGAAGTCTAGTTTTTTCATCAAAAATCCAATTTTGAAAATGATTGATTGTTATTTTTCTATTCAAGATTTTGTACAAGGATGTCCATTGTAATCTTGACTTTCTATAGTGTTGAGGGCTCTTGAAAGTGAGCCTCAAATACACTAAATCTTAGAGAAAAAATCACATTAGAAATTTCTATAAAAAAATTATAGAATAGATTTTGAGAAGCCATAGATTGATTGGGGATATGCAAGTTAGTCCCTTTAACCTCATATTTTTTTAATGACCAACTTTTTAGATTTGACATGTGAAAAGAGGATTGAAAGACTTTAAATCAATTTTGCAATTTTAAGACCCTTATGATCGAACTTTATAATCTTTCAATCCATAAGTGATATTGTTGTGTATTCTTTTCCTATATAATCTTTGTCATGTCTTATTTGAATTTGTATGATTGCAATTCAAAGAAAACTATTACAACTTGTGAAAATGTTGGTATTTTGTTCAATTTAGAGCATATTTCTAGAAGTTCAAAAATGGCCTTTGGCATTGAGGGGTTAATATTTTGACTAGCAATGACGGGGTTATAACTTTGAGATCATTCATTAGGAGGGTTTTGATGCCTCCAGAAGCCCATTTCGAGACTATTTTTGAAATTATTTCCATAACTGCTAGCCACTATGAGCTAGCAATTACTATAAATAAATAAAATTAAAAAAATTGGGGTCTTGAAATGTGAAAAAAATCCAAAAAAAATTGATGATGTGGCACTCTTTCAACCACGTCGGATTTGCATTCCTACAACAATTTTTGCATTCTCGCAATTGAGAACTCATAGTCTTCCGGCGGCCTCAATTCTCCTCTTATGCTTGAAACAGTCTTGAAACAATCTTATGTGGCCTCAAATTTCATCTTGGGCTTGTATAGGCCAATTTACACAAGTTCTCTACGTAGTATGCACAATTGGACATTCCCTTCTTGTACATCCTCATAGAATGTTTGTCATCTAAGCTCCCATACACTCGGCCTAGTTAATCCTTGAACATTGACAAGGACGTTTGGTATTCAATGGATGACGAAGAATCTTTGTATATAGGATAGAAGTGCAACTATTTATCCTCAAAATTTTGAATGAAAAGGGAAGATCTTCTACAATACTTTGACTTCCAATGTGCTTTTGAATTTTTTTAAACATTGAATTAAAATGGATGATTTCACAGTCACTTTGGTCCGTCCTTCAAGGATTAAAGATACAATAGATTAGAAATGCAACCTTATTCAAGAAGTTTAACTATGTAATGGCGCTGTGGGCATTGAGTGTCCAATAAATGTTTTTGAAGAGCTTTGGAGATGATCGAAGTGAAAATATCCATCCATTTTTATTTTTTTTGGAATAGTTGAGGTAGTGGAGAATAGAGCATGAATATTCTTTGATGCATTGAAGTTTTTTCTGGGTTTTTTTCTTGCATGTAAAGGATTCCAAAATATAGTAGAAAGAATCTTTGCATATAATTTTTTTTGTAAGATTGAAGATCATAATTCTTCCCCCAAATTCCCACTCCACCTTCCTAGTGAGTGACTACACCCAATCACTCATCCAATTTGTTTTTCTAGCTCTCTAAACTCAAAAACATAGAAATAGGTTTCCTCTATTCTTCACTCTTTGGCTCTTTGTTATAGGATTAATTAAAGGTAGAAAGCTCTTAAAATGGAGCAGGATCTAAATTGATGCCCTACCTTAAATGTACAACAGTTGTACATATTTCTTTTTCATAGCCTTTAGTAGTGTATTGACAATGTACATTTTAGCTAGGGCACTATTTTAGAGCCCTATTCCCTTTCAACTTCAAAATTTGATAACTAATTCCACAAAGCTCAAACAAATATGAAACGAATTGGGTTAAATGTCAATTCCACTTTTTTTTCAAGGAAAATATACTGAAAAATATTTCAAGATGTTTCACCTCCCCAAAATTCAGTTTCAGCCCTTAGATGGGCGATTACTGAGCCTTCTACCTTAGTGGAGAAAGGAGATTGTATCTGTCTGTCTGGTACGCTGACAACACTTACAGAGAATCAACGTATGTATTGGCAGGGCATGATGATATCCTAATAAGCTTGGTTTTGAGATTTTAGTGCATGGGGCTTGATTTGATTCCTAACTTTCATTATAATTGCCACTTGGCAGGTTGTTACTTGTGCCGGTTTGAAACTTGCCGGTATTCTCTCCCTTTACAGTTTTATACGGAGTAGCTGTACAAATTTATGTAATTATACAGGCCATCCCACTACCGGTACCTTGAAATTATACGTAGGACCACCAGCCACCGTATTCCCCGGCGCCTTGACGAAAACGTCTTCGTCCATCTTTTCCGTCCGTTTCTTCCTCGACGAGAATCGCCCTTCGAAAGATTTCTCTCTAGGGACTAGAATCTTCTCTTCCTGCAGATTTCCTTTTTCGATGAAGCCTTAGGATGAATGCTTATGGATGAACGTCGACGATCGAGCTTGACCGCCTTCATTTGGCCACGGCATACTGTAGGCATATAGCATCGGACCGCCCACTCAGATTCGTGCTCACGCGCACGCCGGGGTTCCCCCCATTCTGGCTTCCTCGATCACTCGTCGCTGCTTCCCCATAGATTTCTTTCCCGCAGGTGCCCGTCAGATTGCCTGGCACCGGGTGCCTCTTCTCCGATTTTTTTAATATCAAGTCTCAAGGTTTCTTGGCCCGGAAGTTGTTGGGGTTTGTTTCCGGTGCGCTCTTGGATGTTGTATTAGGAGTTTGGAAGAATTCCACGTAGCGTGGGCTTTGTGGCGATGATTGTGTACCGAGTTCGTGATAGATGTGAGCACAACTGAGGCGGGGACAGTCGATCGAGGTGTTTTTTTTGGTTCACATGGCGAGCGGTCGCGGATGGCTTGATGGTCGCGTCAGGTATTGTCGTTGACGTTTCCGTATCGCAGTTTTAGTTCCCGAGCGGGTGAATTTTGGTAGATCTATGATCGGGACAGAGAATGGTAGGAATTCCTCGAAGGGGGAATTGAATTGAATTGAATTGAATTGAATTTCTGCGGAGAAGTTGAATTTGAAGAAAAGAGCAAATAGAAAGGAAACATCGTTTAAGATCAAAGAAAATAGCTAATTTATTACTAGATAGACACAGTTAGGTTCGTGTTTAGAGTAGCGATTTAGAAAAAAAATTGAGTGTTTGTGAGGAGCTTCATGGGGAACTTGTCAAGCAGTCGGCGCAACAGCCGTATCTCTGAGAACCCTGGACCTGCAAGCGGAGGGCCTCCTCCTCCGCCACGGATTGCCCCTGCGCCGCCGGGCTACCCCCGGGGTCATTCTGCGCCACCCCCACCCCCGGCGAATTACCCGCCCCATGGTACTTACTACCCTTACCCTCCCTACAATAATGGTATGGGGGGCCCAATTCCGGCGCCTCAGTATTTCCCGCACAACATTATTCAAAGTAATGGACAGTACATGATGAACTTGCCGCCGCCGCAAATTTATAGGACTCCACCGTATGCCCCTCCTCCTCTGCCTCCCCCGCGCGTGTTGGAAGTCGCAGAGCATCAGAAAGCCAATACCATTCAGAACGACGTGAATTTGAAGAAGGCCACGTTGCGGTTGGAGAAAGACGAGAAGAATCCAGGGTATTACCTTGTGGCCTTCACTTTCGATGCCACGGTCGCTGGAAGGTCAGTAACTCATTCTTCATTTTATTGTTGGATTGTCGGGTGGTTCTGGTAATTTTTGGAGCACCAACTGCTCTGGCAGCACTGGAACGATATTCGAACTTCGAAATCAAGTGATGGGAATTTTCTTTGAGCCCTAGTTTGATGATATGGCGTGTTTAGGGTTATTGTTTATTAATTTCTTGCTGCTCTTTTTTTGAAATCTTATTTTTTTTCCTAGTCGTATGGTTCAATTTTACATAACAAGCTTGAGCAGTGATCGGGCTAGAAACCTTTTCAAGATAATACTAAAGTCAAATAGTTCTCTAAAAGTAATGTGAGAACTAGTAATGTTAATAGTCATGTGGACCTAATAGTGTTCAACTTTAGAATCATGTGTCATTAATTCCAAGACTGGAATTCTTAAACCTCATCGACTTAGACCCACAAATCATAAAACTTTCTTTCAAATGATGAACCCAAGATATTATTGGAAGTGCGTCAATTTTAGAGGATCACTGACTCTTGGATACCCCGATTCTCCCTTGAATAGCTAATGACCCAAGTTGTTAGGCACTGATTACTAGAATGTTATGTAGGGTATGGTTCACAATTCTCTTGTTGTAAAGCATTTAGTCCTTCTGAATTTTTGTTTTCTTATGGTATAAATTTTCTTTTGAATTCCTGTGATACAATTCTTGCTTGAGACACTGACCATTATTTTCATGTGCAGCATATGTGTATTCTTCCTTGCGAAGGAGGGCGTGAACTGCAGTGTGACACCAGCGAAGCCTCACATCTACACACCACTGCGAACCAAATTTGAGAAAGGGCTGGGTCAGAAGTTCAAGCAAGATTCAGAGACAGGTGTGATGCTGGCTCTGTTTGACGACGAAGAGTTATTGAAAGGAGGTGAAGACAATGTGTTTCCTTTGTTGATCCGGATGGAGACGGTGCCCAAATCCCCCCACCTTGATGAACTTCCACAAGATGCCGAGCCCCTGGGAGCTGCCCTGCCGGAATGGGTGCACTCTCAGATCACGCAGGCAGTCATTGAGAAGAAAGACGATGAGACGTACCAAATACGGGTGGTGAAGCAGATCATTTGGGTTAAGGGTGTCAGATATGAGCTTCAGGAAATCTACGGAATCGAGAGCAGCGGAGGTGGGGACAACTTTGACGGCACTGATGCTGGCAAAGAATGTGTCGTGTGTATGTCAGAGCCTCGGGATACCACTGTTCTACCTTGTCGACACATGGTAAGGCTCTTTGTTTTGGGTGTGCAATTCAACAAATACTTTTTTTCGTCATAAAATAATGTTTTTTCTTCTATGCTATTCTGCTGGTTCTGTATTTTAGGGTATGCCCTCTCTGTCTACCTTGTGCGCTTTTCTGCGTAAAGTTGAGCCAAATTTGAATTTTGAATTTTGAGTTTTATGAATTCTGATCTGGCCTGGTTCTGCGGTTCGGTTCGGTTGTTTAACCGTTAGTTTTCCTTATGCCACCATTGATGCTTTTAGATAATTTTACGATGATTACAGTTTTTTCGTGGCTCTTCTGCTTCCGTCTTTTTTGCTTTGGTTTGACCTGCGTAGAACGAACGAAAAATGATGATAGTCCACTTTGGAAGCTAATAGTTGATTATAGGAACTTCTAGAGCATATTTTCTGTTCAAAAATGTAGAGCGTGATTTCTTCTGTCGGTACCATCCTAAATGATCTACAATTCTTGTATTTTACTAACGCATTCGCTATTACTCGGCCACAGTGTATGTGCAGTGAATGCGCCAAGGTGTTAAGATTCCAAACCAATCGTTGCCCAATTTGTCGGACTCCAGTTGAACGTTTATTAGAGATCAAAGTGCCCAAGAATGGCGTGGAGCTCAATAATACGAAGAAAGACTCAAATGATGCTGTGGAATCCAGTAGTTCACAGTCAGGGTTGGCACCTAAAAATTGCCCAATTGATGAGAATGGTAGGATTACAGATGAAATTGACCCCAGCCACGGGTGAATAACAAAACGAAAAGCTGATTTTTTTTAATAACCAAGTAGGGGTTTAGGTTAAATCCATACAGGTTAGCAAGTAGCATGCTTCTTGTTGGAATAGTGACACATTCATTTCTGAAGAGGCAGTAGATCCCATAAGCAGTGGGAAGTCCAGGTGTGGTAGTACCCTTTTTTGTGGTTGATTCTTAATTTCAAATGTCTTCATGAATGCTGAGGCTCGCGGCTGACTGATGGTCGCTTTGTTCCTAGTTACATATCCTGTAAAATACTGTGTATTCTGATCATTTTTAAGGTCTAAAGAGACCATATTAAATGAAGTATTTCTGGTGCCTACGTGCACTGGCTGTTTCTTTGAGGTTTCAAGTGCAGCTTCTTGTGGCAATTGATTTTCGACACTCTCTATTTTAAGCTTCTCATATTGTTTTTCTTTATCAGTCCTGACCCCGATTTAAAGAGTTTTCAGTTGATCTCTTCAATTTGGCAGAACATGGAGCTCTCTGTGCATTTTTATGTACCAACTGGCGACCCGATCCATGTTCACACAGGGTTCAAGAGTATGGTACTAAATAATTTTCATCAGGATTTGCTACTTTGAGCACTTCACAATGATTCTTTTGAAGACCGTTTCTGATGTTCCAATTTGGGGCTCAGGCATCTTAGAAAAGCATGTTTGTAGAATTGATCTTGATAAGCAGCGCACCAATCATGCCCAAGGCGTTGTAAATATCTAACTTACAGGTTTCAATGTTACAACACGATTATATGATGGAAACTCAAATTTTTCTTCTCAAAATTCATTTTTGTGAGTGACCCAGTAAATTAGTATGCACAATGTTGAGAAAATTCTGTGAAGCAACATAAATATGATAAAGGGCTCATGCATGTTGGACAAAAATCTTAGGAAACTAAGGTGAAAACTCCCAGAATCGTCAAATTAAATAATTCAATATACAGCAATTGAAGGCACTTTTTCCAAGAAAAAAACCATTCCTAGTGTATCATCAATTGAAAATCATCCATTTGAAAAAAAAATTAGGATTTTTGGATAAGACTCATACCTCCTATGAATATTCAAAGTAGAAGCTCTCAAGACTACTAAAATTGTTACATAGCCTAGTTTTAAAATTAAAATTGAAAGAATGAATAGTCAACCAAGGGCAATTTAACCCTACAGCACTATTGTATACACTAAGTGTTCAATAGATGACATGATTCCATCTAAGACAAAAGCATGATTGTTTATCTTTGAAATTTTGTGTAAAATGGAACAATCTTGCACAATGCTTTGACCTCCAATGAGTACACTTTAGTCTATTTTTTTAAGGAAGATGATTCATGTTGTATGGCATACAGCCAAGATGTAACCAAGCCTATCCTTACACAGTTAATTATAGAAACAATTTAATTGCACTTTTGGAGACACTTCCAGTAGAAGTCCACTTGTATCAAGAATGGGTAAAACATATGGTTTTCAATGTTTTCACATTAGTTTAAATTGCAAATTCCTCCACCAATTATAGATGAGACCCCAAAGACTTCCCTTCTCCCATATAAAATGCCACATGTCGTACACCTATTAGTTGGACCATGTGAAAAGCAGCTCCAGTGCCTTAGTACCACACAATACCAAAATATCCGGGATGATCTGGGCAGATTACCAGCATATCCGGGTAGTTCCAAGTACCTCGTGAAAATGGTTGGCAAAGGGTGAAGTACTTACCACAATGCTCTGATTTTTCAAGTACTCACACACAAGACATATGACTCCCTTGGAAACTCAGTCAGTTACAGTACAGATTATAAATCACTTCCCACCCTGCATTTGTATATTTTCACTAAGGTAAGAGGTCCTATAATGGACCATCTAAGGACTGAAAGAGAATTTCAGGGAGGTAAAACTTCTAGAAATATTTTTCAGTAAATTTTCCTTGAAAGAGAAGTAGAATTGACATTTAATCCAAGTCGTTTCATATTTTTCTGAGCTTTTTGGAATTAGTTATCAAATTTTGAAGTTGAAAGGACATAGGGCTCTAAAATGGTGCCCTAGCTAAAATGTACACTGTCAGTACACTGCTGAAGGCTATGAAAAAGCAACATGTACATGTATTGTACATTTAAGATAGGGCATCATTTTAGAACCCGCTCCGTTTAAGAGCCTTCTACCTTAAGGGTAGGAGGGCCATAAAGCGCCCATGAAATAATTGAAACTGAATTTTGGGGAGGTGAAATGTTTTGATATTTTTTTCAAAAAGACAAGTGGAATTGATATCTAGCCCAAGTCTTTTCATATTTTTTTTGGAGCTTTTTGGAATTAGTTATGAATTTTTGAAGTTGAAATGGCATAGGGCTCTAGAATCGCCTACTTCCTCAAATGTACATTGTTTGTACATTCTTGTGAAGAGGAAAAAGAGGCATGTACCAATAGTGTACATTTGAAGAGGTGGGTCATTTTAGTACTTGGACTATTTTCAAACCTTCTACTTTAGTATAGGCCTGTGTTGTTGGCCCAAATTTTGTTGTGATTAAAAATTCATATTCCCTCCCAAAAATCCATAATTTAGGATAATTTAGGATTATTATTTTTTTAAATCCATGAATTTTGTGTTATATTTCTATATGTCAAGAAACAAAGTCCATATCCTATTTCTTGTAGAGAGATTCTTAATGGCACTAAAAGCATGATAGGGGACACACAATTTCAAAGATCTCACTATAACAAACAAACAAACAAACAAAACAAAACAAAACAAAACAAAACAATTAATGTATAGGGGTTCAATAAAAATACTAGCAATGGTCAATAATGTTGCATGTCCATCATTCAATGGGAATAGGGTGAGTACTACCTAAACCCACTACTTTTGGCTATTATGCCCTAATTATTAATGTTACCAGATTAGTAAAACCTTTATGGTTTTTTGTTCACAAGTGAAAAGAGGCTCCAAAATTACCAAATAATGTGACATCTAGATATTGTATGCAAAAGTTGCAAAGGGTCAAAGTTTTTTGGAGTAGAGGTTTTGGAATTGTTTCTTCTACGTAGATATAAGTAGATTTTGGAGACAAATTTAGATTGATGATGTTACTTTTAGATAAGGTGCAACTTAAAGGGGCCCACATTAATGCATCTATTGTACAAAGTTTTTGGATTTTAGCTCTTGTGGTGTTGACTTGAAGGTGACCAATTTGAAATAGATGGCACTATTATTTCATCCTCTAAATGCTCAATGAGCCAATGGATGGATGATGAATATTGTAGAAAGTTTACTTCATCTAATTAGAAAAAATTTCAAGAAAAATCTTGTAAAATATCAAGTTCACACAAAAAATTCAAAATAATGATTACTAGCTAGCTACAAGATATTACCCATGCCTTGGGCTACAACTATGTGTAGTAAGTTTTCAGTTTAAAAAAATAGTACTTTCTACCTATGCTTCAATGAAGTATAACTTAACAACCATATCCCAGGGTCAAATTCATCAAAAATAATTCAAAATATAATTCAATATAGTATTTCATGAAATTTTCAGAAATCATAATGACATACTTTAGAAAATACTAATGAAAATAATCTTAGAATAATCTTAGAATATCTTTAGATAGAACTTGTGCTCAACCTAACTCTTATATGTATAATCTTTTAGAAGCTTTCAGAGTAGACATTCATGAAATTCTTCATCTACTTTGACCTTGTGCTTATTATATTTTAGCTTACAATGATGGAAAACCTTGATTTTGATGGTGACTCCATGACTTGATATATATACTAATACAAATATTCTTTTCTTTAGCTAGAAGGACTAATGCAGGATCTACATTATTAAATAAAGTTGAAGAAAAATCATATACGAGAATTTTTCCTACAATAAGGATTTTATCTATGGAGGATTGGAGGGACTTTATAAGAACACTTTGCCCTTGCTTGTGAAAGTTGCATCTAATGCAACCATTATGTTCTATGTCTACAAATCTACCATTCATTGGTTGATGTCCCACTCTTACTATAGCACCTATATTCTTCATTTCAATAAAGCTTAACTTGTATGCTATGAATTAGATCTCACGGTAGGTATTCTTTCACATATTTCTCAAATTTTTATCTTCAAATGATTGTTGGTACTATTGGTATTCATTTCTAGTTTTGCTTCATTTTTCACAGGGTTTTTTTTCTATTTTTTTGTTACAAAATCTAAGATTTGGTTCAATGATTTATGAAAGCAGTTTTGTTAATTAGGACCTAAGCAGATGAATTTTATGGTCAAGATATGCTCCTCATTATCTCTAATTTCAAAGCAACTATGAAATGACATTCATATATATATATATATATATATATATATATATATATATATATATATATATATATATATATATATATATATATATATATATACTAGTGTTGCAATTCTTATCACTGTCTTGCTCTTACTATTCAATTATAAATTTTTTTTAGCTCAATATATTTACAATTGCTTTACCTTTACATTATAGCTACTATGTTAGTCTTGTCCTTTAAGAGATTGATGGAATATTTGAATGTCTAGCCAAGGAATAGCTAGTTAAACTAGTATTCCTCACCTTCACCAGATTCTGCACCAACTTCTTCGTAGTCCTTCTCCAAAGCTGCCAAGTCTTCACGAGCCTCGGAGAATTCCCCCTCCTCCATGCCCTCTCCAACATACCAATGCACAAAGGCTCACTTGGCATACATTAGGTCAAACTTGTGATCCAAGCGAGAGAACACTTCCGCAACACTCGTTGTGTTAGAGATCATGCACACTGCTCGTTGCACTTTGGCCAAGTCCCCGCCAGGAACTACTGTTGGTGGTTGGTAATTGATTCCACATTTGAAACCCGTAGGACACCTATACATTGAAAGCTTGCATTAAAATAAATTGTTCATTTGTTCCCTAGCAATGTGACTTCTATTTAACAACAACTTTTCCAAGAAATTTTAGATCCTTTCAAGAATTCTTAGACTATATCATAAAATGAACCTTTGTCATGATTCATGATTACAATGATCTTACGAAGGTTTCTTTGCGATCAGTGACCTTAAGAAGACCTTGTAAAGTACAAGAATATTCATATACATGATGCTATTTGAAAGTTCGTGGAACAAACTAATTAATTATAAAAAGAACATTGATCACTAAATCTTTTGCTATGCTCAATTCATACAATTTCTTGTGAAATTGATATCCTACATTTTTTTAGTGAACTATTGACTAGCTAGTGGTGTGTGGAGACATTAATGTAGAAAAAAACACTTTCATATTTAATGTGCAATAATTTTTTTGCTTAGTGTTGATGATAGATATGAACATTTGATATGTAGTTTAGGCTATGTGAGGTTTCATAAGGAAAAATCAAAACCCTGCAAAGGGCTATTAATTACAATTTGATTTTCAATTGCAGAGCAATCTAGAGAGCAATTACAGAAAAAATATATAAAAAAAAAAAAAAAAAAAAAAAAAAATATATATATATATATATATATATATATATATATATATATATATATATATATATATATATATATATATATATATATATATTTCTTAAAAAAATTGCAAATATGATGTGGCACTAGTATTGCCCCATCATTTCCATTAAATTTTTTTCTATTATTGCACTACTATGGTACCAATTTTGTGGCCTTTTGTAGAATTTAGATTTTTCCTAATCCTTGCATTACATAGAGAATGTGTTTTGAGTGGAGTACCAATCAACAAATTGGATGGTGCGTTTGGTTTTGATTGTAGCAACTGATGCGTTGACATCCTTGGGAACAACATCTCCACGGTACATCATGCATTAGATGTTTTTTGACCCCTGCAGAAGACTGTTCCAGTGCTGTTCCCCCGCAGCTGTTCCCCGCAGCGAGGGGAGCGGCCTGCTGTCAGATTTATTTTTTTCAAAAAAAAAAAAAAATAAATAAATAAAATTTTAGTCTTCAAATACAAAAAAATTTTTTTTTTTTTTTTTTTTTTGGTCGATGACGTGGCAGTCTCTCGGCCACGTCAGACCGCCTTGCCGAACCTCGCCGAACCTGTTCCCTGCTGTGATAACTCGCAGTCTTCTTGACCCCTCAAAAAGCATCTAATGCAACAAGCCATGTATTTACCATGACGAGGGTCGCACTTTGCCATCATGCTAGACGGCTCAAAAGCGCTATTGGTAATCTCGGCCACCGAGAGTTGTTCATGGTAAGCCTTCTCAGCTGACACCATGGGTGCATATGACAACAACATGAAGTGGATTCTTGGATATGGGACCAAGTTTGTTTGAAACTCAGTGATGTCTACGTTTAAGGCCCCATCAAAACGAAGGGAGGCTGTTAGGGAAGATACCACCTGCATAGAGTACATTTTGCTCTTCGGAAATCAAATCAAATCTTTTGTTTCTGTATATTTTGTCTTATTTTATCCACAAGCATATGAATGAATATTTTTCTCTTTGACTAATTTTTTTTTAATTAGAGAAGGACTAGCATTTGAGCTCAAATTATTCATTTCTTTTTAGTCCCTTTGAATGTTGAATATAGTGTCTTTCAATGTGATTTTCAATAAAATTAGATTTTTTCAACACCATTTTGACAATTATATAAAGGTGTTTTTCTAAAAAACACACTCTAATTTCATTGAAAACATTGTTGTTGTCTCTCCCTCTCTTATGAATCTTATTTGATGTTTAAATGAAGTTGTTTCGAATTACCTAAGTAATGAGGCGGTTCAAGTTGGTGTAGGTGGGGCGTTCAATGTCAAGGGAGCGACGGTAGAGGTCGTAAATGGCCTCATTGTCAAGCATGACGGCCACATCAGTGTGCTCAAGCAATGAATGAGTGGACAATACACTATTGTAAGGCTCCACTACAGCATTGGACACTTGGGGGCTCGGATACATTGTAAATCCTAGCTTGGATTTCTTCCCATAGTCCACTGAAAGGCGCTCCAAGAGTAGAGAACCAAGGCCGGAACTGGTTCCTCCACCCACTGCATGGAATACTAAAAATCCTTGCAGCCCTGTGCAATTATCAGCCAACTTGCGGATCCGGTCAAGACATAGGTCTACTATCTCCTTGCCAACTGCACACTTTCATTCAACAACTCTTTTGTTCACAATTCTCATAAAATGATTATCTCATATCTTTAATATTGAATTTAAATTAAATTGTTGTAATGAACTAAAGAGCTAGGAAACTATTGGACACAATGCCTAGTCGTCGTATATAATCTTGAACATCTACATTTGTACTTTGTGATTAATCAATGGGTTGATGCTAAGAAGGTTGAGTTAGAAGTTATAACCTTATTCTAATTATCCAACAAGAGAGTGACTTAGTTATTTTAGAAACTCAAATTTGGCATTATATTCTACAACACTATAGCTAAAAAGTTGACTAGAACTCTAGAAGATAGTGATGAAACTATACTAACAATGAGATTTAGTGTTTGTAGCACAAATTACAAACTCCTAACACTAAATGGAAACAATGCCGCTAATGTTACCTATACCAAATGCCAATATGAGCACTTATTGGCAACTAAAATTCTAACAAAAAAAACTAAATTAGGACTAAGATGGTTCAACTCATACTAAATTAATATCCAACATACATTAACTATTAACTAAATCAAAATTAAAGTGAGTTATAGATTACAAGATAGGGTAAACAATACTATAGGTATCATAACACTAAATTTTGTTATTAGTGTAGTAGTACATACTACTTTCTATAATCTTACAACCGAACGACTTGAACCATTCAAAGTCTTTTGCATAGCAAAGAAAAAAGATTGGAATTTTTCATGTTGCATAATTTTCATTGCATCTCAATCAAAAAAATTTTAAATATTAAAATTTTCATTTTTGGTGAGTTTTTAAATTTAATTTTCATTGTTTTATTTATTATTTTACTCTAAATAATTAGCGGTAAATCTTTTTAATTTGATTTCATGGGTATGTAGGGAATATTCATTTGAGCATCTTTCTTATTTAAAACACCCTTTCAAGTAAAAAAATATATAATCAAGGAAGAAATCAATGTGGAGTGTCATTTGATTGAATTTCGTAAAATAAATATCTCTATATTTTAACTAGATCTTTGCAAAATAATTGTACCATCATGAGAAAAATTAGTTCTTATGTAGGGATTAGATAGAAAATCTAGTTAAATGTAGAGATCTCTATTTTACAAAATTTGGTCATAAGACGCCTTACATTGATTTCTTCCTTGATTATATTTTTGTTACTTAAAGAAGTGTTTTATTAATAAGAAAGATGTTCAAATGAATATTTCCTACACATCCATGAAATTAAATTCAAAAAGTTTACCACTAATTGTTTAGGATAAAATAATAAATAGAACAATGAAAATTGACTTAAAAAATTCACCAAATATTGAATTTTGGTTATTTTGAAATTGAAATTTGGTATCCTTGATTGGATTGCATAAGCATGCAATGAAAATTATGCTTATTAAAATGTACCAATTTCATTCTACATTGTAAGAAAATGTAAATGACTCAAATTAGTTGGTTGTAAGATTATAGGAATTGACTCGTATATGTTATTACATTGTAGTTTAATATGAATGCTTGAGGTCCAAAGCAATTAATATGATATAAATAGATTCAATGAGCAAAAAACAATGATAGTCGTATAAGTTTGTATAAAAATTCTAGAATGTGATTTTAGAGGTCAGATGACCATCCTCTAAAGATGCAATTGCATTACCTTTTTGCAATTTTGCAATTTAGTATCGTTTTTATTTGACATAGGTGATGAGTTTTCATTTGCATCTCTAGAAGAAAGTTGGAGTGAATAAGAGTAATGCATAGCTTTACACTACCTTTTGGCAACTTTGTAATTTAATTTTTCATTTTCATTTGTCATGGGTGACTAGTTTTCAATTGTTTCTCTTGAGGAAAGTTGAAGTGAATGAGGGTAATGCATTGTATTGCACTAGCTTCTAGCAATTTTGTAATTAAGTTTTTCATTTTTTTCTTAACATAGGTGATTGGTTTTCATTTACATCTCCTAAGTGAAAAAAGTTGAAGTGAACAAGAGTAGCTAATTCTAATGCATTGAGTTTTGGAACATATATACGTACTCGTATAGTGTCCACGAGCAAAGTTATTGGCTGCATCTTCTTTTCCACTGATGAGTTGCTCAGGATGGAAGAGCGAGCGATAGGTGCCCGTGCGCACCTCATCAATCACCGTGGGCTCGAGATCTAGAAACACTGCACGCGGAACATGCTTGCCTGCGCCTGTCTCACTGAAGAACGTGTTGTATGCATCGTCTCCTACTCCCATTGTTTTGTCACAGGGCATCTGCCCATCTGGCTAAGGACAACAATACAAAAACAAAGCAAGGAAACATTCAATCCAAAAACTCATTTTCATTAGATGATTGAGGTAGGATGGAGGTTCATGAAGCATCCATTTTTAAGAGCTAGAAATCTATTTTGGGGAAGACATTTTTTTTGAAATATATTTCAATTAATCTTTGACAAAAGATAAATGGAATTGTCATTTTGAACCCAAAATGTGGAATTTGTAGAATCAATTATGAATTTCTTTTGAAGTTGATTTGCAGGGGTTACTAAAAATTGCCACCACTTGAAATAGACACTATTTGTACAATACATTGTTGGTGCAATAAAAAAGCAAAGTGTAATTCTATGTTAAAGGATGCTTTTAGAGCCCAAGCACTTTATGGATTTCCTAACTTTGTGGATGCAACATGGGTTTTCAAATTTTGGTTTTGAAACTTGTAGCTTCATGAGGTGAAGCCAAGGTTAAAGATTTTATGTCATACATGGCATCAATTTGTTTGTCTAAAGACAAAAAAACAAATAATTAAATGTTCAAACAAAAACTTGCCATTATTAAATAAACATTGGATGGTGTGATATTTCAAATCTAATCTTGAAATTTGACATGAGGAAATGTCAAGTATGAAGCTTTAATGCCCTTAAAAGACTCAATGCTCAAATTGCTCAAGAACAAAGTTAAAGAAGGGAAGTGGTAGGAAAATGTTTTAAAATCTAAGAAGATGTTCAAACTCTTCGTCCAAAATCAACTAATTGAGTTGGTAGCAACAAGCCCATTGAGACTAATTAATCATCATTAGAAAAAAAATTCATAGTATAATGCAATTCATTGGTGTTATAGAATCTTTTGAAATAACCTTATCTAATTTTGCAATGAGACTAGTATTGTATCATGACTAATTGAATAAACAAGGGTACAAATTCAAAGAAATACGACTACATTTATAAGAGAAATGTAGTGGTATTCCTTTAAAAATAAAAAAATAAAAAGTAAAGACCTTAATTTTCTTCAACTATGACAAATTGTTTACTTATAATTCAAAAGAAGAAATTTGAGCTATTCAAGAATGTTATGTACCTGAATTCCATGTTCTAGGCAATAGAGCTCCCAACAAGCATTGCCAACTTGAATGCCAGCTTGGCCAATGTGGATACTTATGCACTCTCTCATTGTCTCTTATTGACAATTTTATAACAATAGCTATACCAAGTGAAGCTCAATCCTTGTAACACTACTTCACTTTCAAGTAAGGTCCTACTCAAACTTCTTCACATTTACTATAAATGTACCAATTCAAAGTCCCCTTTCATTTGATCTAGATTGTAGAATCAACATTTAACAAAAATTAGCTTCATTACAAAATCAAGTTCATCTGTAAATTGTTGTTGGCAATCATTCAATCACTTGTGATCAATTGTCAAGTTATTGTCAATGATGATGTTTGTCACAAATATTTACTTACAACAATAAAATCCTAAGCGTGATGATCATTGTGTATACAAGAGTTTGAGAGAGTAGAAGGTATTTGTAGAAGTTCATAGAAGGAACCAAAGCGGTTGAAAACCAATGATAACAGTTAAGGCCAAGCCCAATTTGGTGGATATAACCGAAACCGTTAAACATCCCATGAATACCATGAACACAAAACTCTTCAAATCAAAGACAATTCATTTGACATTCAAAAAGTTTTGTTGGAGTCCATATATAGTTACATACTATAAGTCCATCCTCAATGCAACCTTTTTCAATAAATTAATGAAGATTCTCTAACACAAAACTAGCACAAATTGTACCAAATATGAAATTCTTTTGTACATACTTAGACTAAAAAATTGAAAGTACATGGCTGAAAAGGGCTTTGGAGATTAAGGGTTAAAAGATGTTAATTGTCAAATGAAACACAATTGACACATACTACAATCCAACCTAATAGTAAAGGTGAATTATGTGAAATTGATACTTTATATGATGTATATAGATAGGATCAAAATTATAATAACCTATTGTTTTTTTAATGTAATAAATAAATAATTACCAATAAATCATATATTTTCCTCCTAAAATTTGATTTTTGGAATCTTTAGAATTTTCTTAAAACCAAGGCTTGAAGAAACATGAGGTCTTATACATGTATATCTTTGAATTGTCTTAAATATTCAAAACTATTCACTAGAGGTTTTATAACTTTAAAACATTTTAAATCATATTTGCTCATTCCATAGTTAAGTCTTGAGGTCATACTTGTAACCTCTCAAAATCCTGAGGAAGCCATATATATATAAATTTGGCATACATATGTGTCTAAAGGATATTTTAAAACAAAATTTAAATAATGCCTATAAAATAGGATAATTATATATTCTAGAATATTGCAAAAATATTACCATTCTACTTCTATGAAAATTTAATTTGTAGGGTTTAGGAATAAAAAGACACCCTACAATATTATTTACATAGTTCTCTACCTTTTCACCATTGCCTTCTCTAAGTTCAAAAGATTCCTATATAGAAAAATTAACGCGGTTGGAGTTGGAAGTAGTTTAGGAACTTTTAATTTTCACTTCAACATCCAACACCAATACCATAGGCAAGCATAGGGCCACATCATCTTCTAGAAAATGATAGCTATGGGATTGTTATTCAATACAATTGGAAAATCCCTATTATACAAATAATCTAAAATACAAATTATTCTATCATTGTCAAGTGCGGAATTTTGAATTATCGGTCTAGTGGCAAAAACAAAATTTCTATTTCTAACTTTCTTGATTGCAATTGTATCCCTTATTTTTCATAAAATTTTAAAAATCATTTTTTAAAAGTCAATTTCATTAATTTGTTGCATTTTTGGATTGAGAGTTTTTGAATACTTTGTGAGTGATCTAAATTAATGATTTTTAGCTAAATTCTTTTGGTATATTTCTATAGTAGGTAGACACATCTCTACCAAAGGAAATCTAAAAATACATTATTTTATGTTGTCTACATTCATGCAAGTAGTTCTCCCTTGCATGGGCATTTCTAATTAATAGAAATGGTTTTGACCTCATTTTTTTGGTCAATTTCCATCACCATCAATTTCTCACAAATGAAAAGTAGAAAATTTGACCATTATATCAACCTAATTGAATTCTAATACATCTATCACCCTAGTAATTAGACTTAGGGGGTAGAGTGTATGAAGTTGTACCATATTTTATTTTGTACTCAAGTTTGAATCAACTTCAATTATCTATAATTCTAGGTGAATTCAAATGACACCTATATGATGTTATATGCCCTTCAAGTTCATTTATCTAAATTTTCCATCTAAAAATCTTATACATCAATGGTACCTAATTCCAACTTGTAGTTGCAAAATTGTAGGTACACCTTTTATCAGTACTTTTCAAACTTCATATTCTTTTCTTATAGAGTCCAAAAATTGCCTTCTAAAACCCCTAAAAAAACCCTTGGTCTATCAATTAGACTCTGAACTTTCACAACTTTTGTATATAACCCCTAATTGTCCAATTGACCATATATGGTCGATCTAAAATTTCAGGCCCATTTCTGAGCAGGCACTTAAATTGCTTTGATCATTTAAAATTTTTTTTTGGGTGGATTTAAAGGTTAACTATTGAAAACTTTCATTTTTCACTAAAAAAAAATATATATTTGATTATTGAGAGTTCTTCAAAGGCATACATGTACCAAAAGTGAAGTATAAAGCTTACTAGTTTTTCTTCATTTCGTAGCGTTTAGCAATTTCACTTGATTTGAAATCTAAGAAATTGTACATATCCATTTGCTTCAAGAATGGTTCCAATGGAAAGTGTAAAGTGTTTTCATGATATTCGCCTTTGAAAATTTTAACATACAACTATTGATTTGGAGCTATTTGCAATTTCTACTTATAAAAAATAACTACATTTCAACAATTGCAAGGTGGATTGTGTAATGAGTTTAATAGCTTTTCATAAGAAATCAAATTTTTTAGAAGTACATTTTAGTGTGCTAACACTCTATGTAGTTGTTTATGTTACCTCCAATCCCTCAAAAAATTTATATGCAAATTTGAGAAACATTGTGGGTAAAGGCAACATACTAAATATAAAAATGTACTCTTCTCTCTTTATAATCTCACAACTCCTTTACAATTTTGCACTCAAAATTTGAGAACTTACTAAAAAACAAATTCTTTAAACATCTGTATTGTTAGATTTTGAAAAAAAATCAAACTACTTAATTAGAGATGACTACAAGCCAATGCACTTTTTCCATAGTCAAAACACACTTGAAAAGGTATGGGCATTGAGGGGATAATATCCTAATAACACATTCTTTTAGGAGTCTAAATCATTTCATTCACTTATAAGAACAGATTGAACCAATAATGAACCATGATGTCAGTTCAACTTTTAAGGCAAGATTTATCACCGTTTAATTGGAAAGTAAAAAAAGTGTTATAACTCATAAAGCAACCCTTCTTTCTACACCTTTAGATTTGCAGAAAATAAAGATACTGACATTTGTAATGAACTGTTAGATTGGGCATTATGTCCCATAATTGCTCTCAAGCCTCCCAACTCTCAAACATTATCTGGTCCATATTGCTATTAGAAATCTTTGACAATGCATGTATATGCAATAAAGAGTTGTGGACCTCTCAACATTTGTTGAAGTCAGTTCAGGTCATCTACTAACAAAACATTTTATCTTCACAAGTCTACTTATAGTGAACCAAGGAATCTTCACACCTATCAAGCTCCAATATAAACTGAACGTTGGAGGAGATCAGAAGGTGGGTACACCCAAAAGCGCCACTTATTCATACTGAGCCGAGTTCCTGCTATTAATTAATTCAAATTTTTATGTAGTCTTGTTGGCAAGTGAAAGCATGTTCCAATGCACCAAAGAACGCAGGATTTGGATACCGTATGCAAAAGTTATTAACAATCAAAGTCTGTTTCTAAAAGCACCATCTACAGTCTGTGAACATGACTGATTTCATAAATGTATGTGCTCTATAGATGGCGATTTTAGGAACAGGGCGCTTTTGGGTGTACCCACCTTACAGCCTATGTCAGTCCAGACCTCATGATTCCAAGTTTGCACTTGGCTGGTCAAAATCCACCTCTTGGTCCTGGTAGGTGATGAAACTCCAGGAGCAACTCATACATTCATGGTTGCATCAGAATTTTTCATTTGCTAAGAACTTATAAAAGTCTGACTAGTCCAAAAACTATCCTCAGCATCAAAAGTGGTGATTTCAGATGTCCCAAACTTAGATTCCATTTGACAGTTAACTCTGTCAAATGATAAAAACTGATGTAAAATGATTTCAGATGTCCAAAAACTAAAATGATAAAAACTTACAACGCATATTCTGCGTTTCCAGAGTGGAGAGAACATCAGATCACACAAACAAGCACATGGTCAGAGAGAATGAAAGAATTATACTTCAATCGGTGACAGACTACAAGCATTTGCAACCCGAAACCTTGATCTACTGCAAGTGCTAATGATCGGAGTACCTATACTCGGATATCCCATCCCAGTAATTTATGAACGTCACAGAGGGAAAACCCTCCCACCAATTCCTTCAATAACTTTCTGGCACGCTCGCCAAAAATCACGCTAACACCTACTCACTCCCCAAAATTGTGGTTTCTCCAATGTAAGCAGCACTTTCAGTTGACCCTTCTTCTATCCACCTCACCTGAGTCCCTCCTCACCCACCTTTAATTGTACAAGAATCTCCAAGTAGATCCAAGTAGAATCTCATGTTGTATACCTGGTATTTAAAGTCTCGAAGCATGCACAGGCGCTGTCTTGGCGTTGCTCACGAACTCCTTCGCGATCTTGAACCAATTGGTGTGGAAGGATCCAGGCCTGTCCACGCGCTCGTACGTATGCGCACCGAAGTAGTCTCGCTGCGCTTGCACGAGATTAGCAGGCAGACGACCTCTTCGGTAAGTGTCAAAATACGCAAGGGAAGCAGTCATTCCAGGAGTGGAAACGCCGACCTCAATTGCTAAGCTCACCACTCTCCGCCAAGCAGATTGACGCTCCACCATCTCCTTCGTGAACTCAGGATCAATCAGAAGGGAAGCCAGCTTTGGGTTACGATCATAAGCTTGTTTGATCCGGTCGAGAAACTTCGCTCGGATGATGCACCCCCCTTTCCAGATGCGAGCCAGCTCACCCAAATCGAGGTTCCAGTCTTGCTCAATGCTCTTGGCACGAATCAGATTCATCCCTTGCGCGTAGCTGCAAATCTTGGATGCGTAGAGCGCTTTGCGAACGTCGTCGACTAATTGCTTCTTGTCCAGATTCTTCACAGCTAGGATGTCCTCAACGCCAGCTTCTCTGAAGATCCTGGCAGCTTCCAGACGCTCCTCTTTCAAGCCGGAAAGGAAACGTGAATCGAGAGAGGCTGCGATGGTGGGGGCAGCGATGGAAAGCTCCGCGGCTTGCTGGACTGTCCATTTCCCAGTTCCCTTCATCCCCGTCCTGTATCAACACGAAAAATTGCGGTCTTAGTTCCACAATCAAGCTTTTTCAAGTCGAACATAAAGAAAACATGGATTATGCAGCTACTGTAAGGGGGGATCCTATCATTGGTTCTCTATTTGGCTAGATATCGCTAGAAAATGACAATTTTTTGGTCTAGCTATAAGCTGTAGTAAATGGAAAGTGATGTGATTTTTTAGCCAAATTCTACAAATTCTGTAAACTGCTAGAATTTCTGTGTTGTAGCAAACAACATAACAAACCTAGTATGCAGGATTAACCCAAATTGACAGCCCTCAACCAAATTGTTGGGAGTTAAACGAAAATGAGCAATAAAACGCTGGTTATGAGGGGTAGACGTACTTGTCGAGGATCTTGTCAACGAGAAACCCGTCACCTTTATCGTCCTTAACGCTGAAGATGTCACGAGTGATCTCAATTAAGAAACTCTCGAGCTCACCCTCGTTCCATTCAGCAAATGTTGTGTACAATTCTTCGTTCGTTAACCCTCCGACGGACTTCAACACGTCATAAGCTTCGGAAATGAGCTGCATGTCACCGTATTCAATCCCGTTGTGAATCATCTTCACGAAATTTCCGGCTCCGCCTCGGCCGACGTAGGTCACACACGGGCCGTCGTCCACTTGCGCAGCGACTTTCTTCACAACGTCTTCGATGTAGTGGTACGCTTCCTGAAGTGCAAGGGAATATTAACAAGTTTAAAATTCGATGAAATTTAAAGGAAATTCGCTAGAAATCTCCAGATTTTGAAAAAATTCGGGCTCAGGTACAGGAATTTGAGGACGAAAATGCGATTACTTAGACGAATTTCAATTACAATTTGCTGGAAAACCGCCAGAATTGTGTGGTAGTTAACCCTGAAGCGCTCCGACGTCCATATTCTGGACGATGAACAGAGGCCTTCAAGGCACTGTTTCATCCAATTAACTTCTAATTTATCAAATGCAACACTTGAATCTAGAGAAGACAACCTTCCTTCATGACAAAATTCATTAAATTCTGGTAAATGATATATCTGTACAAAACTATAAGCGGAAATGTGCAAAAATTCAAAAAAGGATTGAGACGTTTCAGGGTTAAGTCTCCATTCACGAAACAGTAACGCAAAGGTTCCATTCCCCATACAAGGGAACTTTGAGCCTCTCCCTACAACAATCTAGAGGCTTGCGCCATCTACAGTTTTGCACAATTATACTGTGTTGAGCTAAAAGTCAATTTCAAAAAACTGCATGTCAATAGACTGAGTGTTTTCAAACTTCTAGACCAAATCAAAGTTCATTGGTATGGTCAATGGAGCCTCTAATATACTGTATGGAATCTAGAAACTTGCTCCATCTTCAATTTTGCACATTTATATTGTGTTTGAGCTAGAAACTAATTGCAAATTATCACGTGTCAACGGATTAAGAGTTTTCAAAAATCTACCACAAACAAAAGTTCACTTGTATGGTCAATGGAGCCTCTAATGTGCTGCAAGGTTAACGGATTCTCTACCTTCCCAGAAAAACAAAAATGCAATGCAAAATTCGCCATAATTGGGTAGCCCAAACCAAAAATCAATTGCAAAAAACTACATGCCAACAGATTAATAGATTTTACACTTCTAGCACAATTCAAACTTCACTTGTATGGTCAATTGAGTCTCTAAAGTACTGCCTTCATCTTATCAGAATAACAAAAAAATTTATGCAAAATTCATCAGAATTGGTAGTCAAAACCAAATTCTTGGAGCATACCAGTAACAATTGGATATAAATAAGGACTACTTACTTCAGTGCCGCCCGGCATCATTGAAGGTCCATTGCGAGCGCCTTCTTCCCCTCCTGACACCCCCATTCCAAGGTAAAGCAGCCCTTGCTCTGCTACCTGCTTGGCTCGCCTTTCCGTATTCTCGTACCACTCATTTCCTCCGTCGATGATGCAGTCGCCAGGCTCCATGTACTGCGAGAGCGTTTGGATCGTTTGGTCGACGGGGGCACCGGCTTTCACGAGGATGATGATGGAGCGGGGCTTTTGGATGGACTGAACGAAGTCTTTTGGGCTGTAGTAGCCGGTGAGAGGCAAGTTGCCTTCTTCCTTCGCACGTTCCACGGTCTCGTCTACTTTGGCGTCGGAACGGTTGTAGACGGAGATCGGGAAACCTTTCTCTGCGATGTTGAGAGCCAGGTTTTGGCCCATCACGGCCAAGCCGGCCAAGCCGATTCTCGACACTGCTTCCGCCATTGTGGTCTTAAATTACAATTTCTGTGACATCGCAAAGCAAACATCATCTCTGTCAATACAGAACAGCCAGAATCGTGACCAACCCCCAAATCCCTGTGAAATTGGTGTCCACATTTGCATCCCCACAATAGCAATCAATGACTCAACAACCACAAACACCATCAACTAGAAAACGTAATTTCCGTCACAACACTGTCTGTCAGCACGGAAAAAACCATAACCAAACCCCCAAACACTTGCAAAATTGCTCGCATACCCGCAATCGCGATCAAAAACTCAACAACCACGAACAGTGCCAAAGAAAAAACATAACCTTCGTCAAACCTCTATATCTGTCAACATGGAAATAACCATAACCAGTCCGCCAAACCCTTGCAGGTCCTTTCTCCACTATCAAAACCCAAAACGAGTCCCCAAACTCCAAAACCCTCCAAAACCCTTCTACATTCGCATTCCTTGCAACAGCAATCACACAAAGAAAACCAAACCACAACAACCACAACCACAACCAAAAATCAGCAATACGAACGCCAACAACGGTGCGATCAACCGAAACAGGAATAAACAAAAGGACACACGAAATACAATAACCCAAACCAACTCCCAAGACCTCGCAACTCTCTGTCCAACTTCAAAGTCTAGAACGAGCACACCCTTCCACATTCACATTCCCCACAAGCGAAATCAACCGCAGCAATCCAAATAAGAACAACCGCAAGCGCAATCGCCAAAACTGCAATATGGAAGAGCAAAACAGAGTCTTTGGTGAAGCCCCAAACCTGCGAAGCTCGAGAGATTTGCGGCAGGACAACAATAACTTGCTGGATAGAATTGGGATTGAGGTCGAGGCTCAGCGGAAGGGCCACCCCACTCGGCGATGGGATCCAGGCAACTTACTGGCGATGGAGAAGGCTGAGCTTGGAAGTTAACGAGCGAGGCGGGCGTGAAGGAAGTGGCGAGGTGGTCGCCGCTTCACGGATCTGAGGTGGGCCCTGGAACGTCCATCGGACGGACGACTCCACAAGGGAACGGGCGTCGCCAGTGCTCTTTCAAAGGTGCCCTTTCTTTCTTCCCTTCCCCTTTCCTTTTCTTTTAGGTCTTAGGTAATTCGGTTTGGTCTTCAGGTCGAGTAGGTCAGACTAGGTCATGCTCTGCCACGGGGATGTGGCCTTCCGTAGGGGCACCCGCAAGTGCTTGTTCTTGACATTTGAAGGAGAGGCAAATCCTGTGCGTTAGGATTCACGGCAGATTCCATCGCCACATTCTGAGTGGACAGATTCTCTTGCATATTCGGTCGCCGACGGACGGAGTGGGTTCTGAATTCTGATGAGTGTGAAGGTTCCGATCGCCAAGGAAGCAATGCCGAGTGTGGAAATTGACTTGCACATTCCGTCGCCGAAGAAGCACATCGGAGTGTGACGATTTACTTGCACATTCGATCGTTTAAGAAGGAAATCTTGAGTGGGATGGTTTACTGCACATTCGATCGTCGAAGATGCACATCCCGGTGCGAGTGAAGATTCACCGCACATTTGAGAGCCACGGATGTTGCTGGGAGGTTTTTAGGGTTTAGGGTTTTAGGAATTTAGGGTTTCAGGTGGGAAACTGCTTGTGAACTTGTTGTGGACTTTCTAGTTGGCTTTGTCATGTATATTGTTTTATTGATTTTGGGCCTTGATTGCAAATTATCTTCTTTGCTTGTGAGTAGATATTTGGTTTTATAATGCATATCACCTTTTTCAACAATGTTAAGCATTCAAATATGTTTGATTGAGTAATGTGGAGATAAGATAATCTTCTCTAGCCGAAGAATAGAAACAATGAAGAGTGCATTGTTTTCTGCTAATTTTTCTTGAAGTTTGGAAATAGTAAAAATTTAAGAAGTGTAGCCATTTTAGTCCAACTTGTCTATTATATTGGCAAACCTATTTTTGAGAAGTGCAAAACTAAAAGGTGTTATGAAAAGGTGTCAATGTGTTATTCATCACATAGCAATGAAGTTGCTAAATTGCATCATATTCCTAATGTTCACAAAAATAGGTCATGGTTTTTGTGCAAATGGAGACATTGTTAGAAATAGGTGATATGCCTTTAACTTCTTGTGATCTTTTTCATGTTAAACTTTGAATAAGAAGAGTACACCTATAGTGGTTGCATCACAATGTATATCCCTATATGTATATCTCTAAATCTAAAGTTGATGTATTTATGGTGCATTTACTTTGTAAGATTTGTATCATATGAATAAAGAAGAAAATGACATCTTTGGATTTTAGAAGTGCAATAAAGAATGAACTTCTATACAAAGTTGAGATCTACAAATAGATTTTTCTAATTAGAATTACTTTTGCCAATTTCTACAATATTCACACTAGTCCATGTAAGAAGGGAGAAACTACATTTCAATAAGGTAGGTACACCCAAAAGCGCCACTTATTCATACTGAGCCTAGTTCCTGGTATTAATTAGTTCAAATTTTTATGTAGTCTTATTGGCAAGTGAAGGCATGTTCCAATGCACCAAAGAACATAGGATTTGGATACCATATGCAAAAGTTATCAATAGTCAAAGTTTGTTTATGAAAGCGCCCTCTACAATCTGTGAATATGACTGATTTCGGAAATGTATGTGCACTATAGATGGAACTTCTTGAAACAGGGTGCAAAAGTTATTAATAGTCAAAGTTTGTTTCTGAAACCACCATCTACAATCTGTGAACGTGACTGATTTCGGAAATGTATGTGCACTATAGATGGTTCTTTTAGGAACAGGGTGCAAAAGTTATTAATAGTCAAAGTTTGTTTCTGAAAGCGCCATCTACAATTTATGAACATGACTGATTTCGGAAATGTATGTGCACTATAGATGGCACTTTTAGGAACAAGGTGCTTTTAGGTGTACCTACCTTAGTAGCCATGTTGTGTGATCAAACTAAAAGCAACCAAAATATAAGTTCACCATTGAAGTTAGTTTTCCAAAAATTTAAAGTTATTTCTTCCAATCCTCATGGATTTCTCCCTACAATTTTGCAAGCCTACAAATCCAATTCTCATCTTGCTCTCCATTGTAGAGTTTTGAAAAATCTTGTTCCTTTTATGTATAAGGAAGTCCACCCAAAGATAGGTTGGGCATGGTGTCCTAGAACATGGGGTTGTGAATAGGTGTACTTGCAAAGTAGCAATCACAATTAAGGTACAAATCTTCAAGGAAACAATTAATTGAAACAATCATTGATTGAACATAGATTCCAGACAATGGAAGGGTAAATCTGATTTTAGAAATTGGAGAGAATAAAGTATTCACTGTCAAAGTTCTAGTTTGTCTTTGGAACAAATGATTTGTCCAACTAGGAATTGTTGAGCTGATTAGAATTCTAAAGACAGACATGGCTAGTGAACTATGGAAGATATAAAACAGGACTGCAACACTTGCTAAATAAGAAACATAGCAACAATAACCACCTGTTCCTGAAGTCACACAACGAGTGACACCCAGGGCAAGGGTTTCAAATTACGAATTCAAAATTACGTAGCCGCTGTTAAGTCACAAACAGCAGAGCGAAGAATGCACTAATCTGAAACATTGATGCCTGTTTAAAATGTTTAAAAAATGTCTGTGGAGGGAATGCTCTAATCTATAAGCACTTAAAATTTGACGTGTTCTCACTCTGTGCCAAAGCTCCGGTCGCCAGCATCACCGAGCCCTGGAACTATGTACCTGCACCCAAAATCACCACGCACATCAGCTTGACCGAGTCTCTGCGGATACAAAAATCGTGAGGGAATAAAAATGGGGTTATCTACTATCCCTTCAATAGTGGTTTACCACCTCCAAATTTGAATGACTGCATAAGAAATTCATATATAGTGGAAATAAAATTGAACTTGAGAGAGTTTGGCCCCTACACTCACTGAAATCCCACTGAAATCCCACTCCTACATTTAAAAGTAATGCAATTAGTATCTTCTACCTCTTTGAAATAAAAAGGAATGGAACCAACTCAGGTGCCCCAGTAATTGATGTGCACTGTCCAATTAGTATTAGTGGCCTTTACAATGCGGTTGAACATATTACCCTTTCTCATTGAGCTCTTCGTCAATAATTCCCACATATACTCGTAACCTGCAGAGTCGTGCATGGATTAGTCTCACTTCGGAGTATACTGGATGAGTCGGATTAAAGGCATATACCCAATACGTTGGTAACTCGAAAGAATTCAATGAAAGCAGTAACAGTCAGGTGTCATACCCCGGAAATTTCTCACTCAGTAATTTTAAAGCTGGTGGAGCAGCAACTGCCGCAACCTGCACATAGCACCGCCATAGAAATCTCAGTGCACAACATAATGTACGAGTGAATTACAGAGAATCACACCCCATGCAGAGATCATGACCACAGCAGAGTCAAGTAACTTTTCTGTAATTGAAATTATCAGTACCGTCCAAAACAAAAGTGCAATGAAGACTAGGCATGTGAACGAGGACTTATAAAAAAGAACCATGGAGGTGTAGAAATAACATACTGATTTACTTTATTAGACTCAAGTTTTGATGGCCAACGTTACATCCAATCTACACATTTGCGATTACTTGCAAAACATATAGCACATATCTTTAATACTCACCACACGAATTAGACTAACATCAGCACCACGTTTCGTGAGTTCCTCAAGAGCCGCAACTATAGTTCCACCTGTCACAATCAGAGAAAAAAATTTCAAAATCGGAAGACAACAATAAATATTATAAGGATGTGAAAGTGGGAGCTACAGACTCACTTCCACAGCAGCATGCATAACTCCGAGTAGAGCTTTCCAATGTACCCCTGCTATATGAGTTGTCAATACTACCTTAAATCCAACGCCCGATGCAATAGAAGATTAGCCAATTTGCAGCGTCCTAGAAAATTCCACTGTCACGAGAAGTAATAAAAACGTAGAATATAAATAATAAAGGAGCACAGTACCTGTAGCAAGCATTGGATCGGCCACCAGCACCCTCGCACCTTCTTCGAATTTTTCTGGAAGCCTGCAACAACAAAGTGATCGTCTTAAGAGCACATTCAAATATTTTTAAGTCAAATATGAAGAAGCCATGACGAATGCCGTTGCAGTGACGGGGGATTCCTAAGAGTCAGAAATGGTGCACCATACTTGTTCAAGTACATAGAGGGTTCAAGAGTTTCCTCATTTCGAACGAATCCTGCATCAGAAACGAAACATTCCACCAGTAGCCTTGTCACTGTATGCTCTTCCAATTCTGTAAAATAAGATTCTCTGGATACATGGATTGCCAACTACCGTGTCTGGAACAAGTTTCACTGGATATCCATCTTGGTGTCAAAAGCCCAGCACTTACGGCAATTAATCGTGTGCAGGTAACCTCATGAAACAATAATTCGACGAGGCTTACAAAATTGATGTTAAGAAGTCACCTCAGACCAAGAGAACTTTAAGACCTCGAATTCATCAACTTCAGAGTCTCTTACATTGCAATACAACAGACCCTAAGGAACTTACGGTAGATAAACGTATGCTTACCAAGATGAAATGTTTGATTGGCTGGTAATACAGTTCCTGCCTGCTCAACAAGAACTAGCCCGGCTCGAAGAATTGGGACAACCTGTCAAGACCAAACTGTTCACGGATGAAGTTCACAGGTACTGGGATACAGCTCAATGAAATAAGCAATCATTGTATGATGAGATGAAATGACCCGTCATCGACAAACACACATATGAGTGAACGTTCATATGAACTCCAATTCATGTAGAATAGGAGAGGACTGACCTTCACAGGTTCCCTAGGATCGATGAACTCCACTTCAGCAACTCCACATGGTGTGTTCACTTCCCCGCTCACTGTGAGCTGTCCAAGAAAATCAATGCAAGCAAAAATAGAAGAGTAATATTCGGCTCTATGTTTATCCCTTGTTTCAGTGCATCATTCTATTGAGAGAACCATTGTGAGCGCCTGTTGAAGAAAAAGTGCAGAGTGCAGACCCAACTAAACAAAGCCAATAAACAACACTTACCAGCCAATCTCGAGATGCTTCATAAATTAAAACCCGACCTAACTCTGCCATAGCACTTCCTGCAAACCAAAGAAAGCTCAGCAAAGCCATGCCAACCAGTCAAAAACCTGATAGAAAATCAGTGATTCACGCAGTCACTAAACAACATGTCGTCGAGAGGAGGTCTTACTGAACATTGGCGGAGGGGAATACTCATTTCGAAGGACGGAAACCCAATGCTTGATCAGGGGGTGCGGTGGCACATAGACCTGCCATCAACATTTACATTTGCACAACATCATTTCCCACCACTATCACAGTTGCGATAACACTGCCGGGAATATAATTTTTCGCATGAGGTGTAAACAATGCCTGACAAATCGTAGGTAGATGCATGGCTGTAACTCTTGCAGACCAAAAAAACAAAAACGGACAATCTGCTCCAAATTCAATTAAGCCTTAGTCTGTGCATTTTCGATTTATTTAGATCTGAAACAATAAAGAACAAAATTGCTGTCAATCAACTCATATTGCTTTCCACTCTCTACAAGACAGGAAAGAATTTGTAGACACGCGCACGGAACAGCTCGCCCTAAATTTTAAGGCCTCGAAACTAAAACCCTAAACCCTACGAATTCAAAAAAATAATGAAGAGCAATACCAGCATTTGACTCTTGCCGCCGACCTTCGTCCCTTCCGTGGTCGCTGCACACCGCCACTGAATTTTCCTCCAAGGCAATGCCACCTTTTGTAGAGCGCCAGCTCGATGAAATCCTCGTCCATTGAATAAATTGAGCTGACCAGCACCACACCGCTGCAAAATCAGAACGCCGTTAAAAAATCATTCGGATAGATTCTACTTTCCTGTAGCAAAATTAACCATAGCAAAAACAATGCCATTCTCTATAAAGCGTAATTACGAAATCGTGGCTTCAGAGAAGAATTTGGCAAATGAAGTCCGCCAATTCGAGTCAATGCTTGGTATGCTACATACGGACCACAATCCTAAAACCACACTGAGAATTCATGAGCCAAAGTAGGCACATACCCAGCGACGCGTGAGATTCCCAAGAAAAATAATGAAAACACTCGGCTGAAACGCAAAAACGAAAGACACAAGCAAACAAACGCAATTCTTCACCCAAAACCCTCGCATCTAAGAAAATTCTACCTTTCTCCTCCCAAATAAATTCTAAAGGATCGTTCAAAAACTCTGAGAAACGCATTCAAGCATTGAGAATGGTAGAGATTTGACCTACCTGCAACGAAAGAGCAGCACTGGAGCGCGAGAGCAAACATGGCGATGATGAAGAGGTTGCGCAAAAAGAAGCCATGGAATATAAGAGGTCGGCAATTCTGCTGGTGAGAGGAGGCTCCAATGATCAGTGACAATTTTGCAAAATCTCTCGAAGGAATGCTGCGATGGAGCAGAAGGCTCGAGAGGCTGCAACAATGGCGTCGCAAGGAGAAGAAAAACGAGGTGCTCGGGAAGAAGGCCAAAGGCAAGGTAAGTTACGACCCACCAATATTTTTCTTTGCCACTTCAAATATTAAGCAATTTGTTTTCTTTCTCATAAGCATTTTCTTCTTTGAGGGTTTGGGGTCTTCATTAAATCTCCTTCAAAAGATAAATTTCAATTTATTTATTTCTTGCAATTCGCAATTGAGAAAATTCATACTATGTGTGCTTTCTAATTGTCCATATGGTAATGTGAAGTTGTCCCTATTTTTACTTGAATCGAGTCTTTTTATACAAAAATCAATCACCATAGGAGTATACCTAGTCACACATAGAAAATACATATAGAAAAGACTTTACTAGAGTATTCAAATCATTGTCAAAAAAAATTCATGAACAAAATATTGTTGGTAAGAAACAAAAAAATTTGAACAAAATGCAAATGATCTTCAATATGATTTCTTTTATTCTAGCAACTTTTTAGATGTTTTAGATCCCAATTTTGTGAGTTAGAAAGAGTTGAAGTTCAAAAGGCAATGAATCATTTTTAGGCAAAATTAACCATAGGATCTTGTAGAAAGTCAAGTCCTCATTTGAGTTATTCATAAAGTACACTAAACCAGGGTTTAAATCCATGAGTTTTGTGAAAAAGTCATTTGAGTTAAAAAAGTCAAAATAAAAGTGGGTATGAAACTTATCTTTTCATCAAAATAGTGCTTAAAAAAGTTTGGTCCCCACTTTTGAAGTCGTGTGACATAAGTATCTTGCAAAAGAATTTGACGCTTCAACTATAGTTGCCTTCTCAACTTCAAAAAAAGTCATACCGAAAGTGGAGGGACTTTACAAATAACTCAATTATCTCTACAAAGTTTGGTTTCAATTCAACTTATAGATTGCAAGATTATAATATAAATGTGAAGGTTATTTCAAAGAAATTCATGTTTGGGCATAACTAAAATTGTGCTTTGACTAGCTCTTTTCGACACATAACATTTTAGAAAGTTGGAATCCTATACTAATTCTCAAGGTAACTAAGTTCCCTAAGCATATAAACAAGTCTTGTATTTTTAAGAGTGAAAAAATGGTCTTGCAATGGTGATTGTTTCATTGTTTAACTTTTTTCTTAAATGAAAAAAATGAAAGATTTGCCAAAAATTTGGAGCCAAAATTTTTAAATCAAACAAGGTAGAATGCAAGAATACAAGAAAAGATGCATAATAGGAAAAAAATTGAAAAACAAGTCAAATCCAAGTGCAAGATGTTTATTCTAATGGTTGCTTCTAGATATAGACTATAAAGAGCTAAAAAAAGACATGCCTCGACCTTATTGGCTAGAATTCCCTATTCAATGATTTTTTAACTTCTTACTTGTAGACCACTCATGCTTTGGAAATTATTATAAATTCAATAGTGAATCTTCTTATTTATCAAAATACACCACTTTATAGTTGATTTTATTTTTTTGAGAATGAACCCAAGAATAAGTGACTTTTCACATTCCTAAGTCTAAAAATAAATGTTTTAAAATAGACCGACTACAGTATATAATGGTCAATGAAACTTTTAAAGGTTAATAGTTCTATAAGTTACAATTGATCCTTTACAAAAATATTTTTCATTTTCTCCTAGCCAATTAATGAATTAAATTTCTTTTATCAAGTTTATCAATGTTCTTCTTTATTAATTTCAAAGCTTTATAAAAAAATGATTCACACATGGGACAAGCCTAGAAAATTAAAAAAATTATAAGCACTTTCATTTCATCATGAATTTAGAGATGGCCCATCTTGAAGAATGAGAGTGTTTAGAATTTTTTGCTTTTTTTGTTTTTGCTTTAGGGTTTAGGGTTAAGTCACCAAAAAAACTATTGAATAGACAATTGTAGTGCAATGACCAAATTACTATTCTTTCTTTTCAAACTTTAATATTCTCCTACCACCAATCCTAATATACTCTCTACAATTCTATAGCTGATTGGTATATACCAAAGTTGTAGGGTATCGTGACTTGCGAGTGGCTTCCATGGAGAATATTGCAAGCAAATTGTGGTTGGTAAGTAGCTTTTGTAGAAAATATTGCAAACAAATACGGGCTACTCAATGTGCGACTACACAATAGAAATGACACCACACCTCTTCTGGCACTATAATGTCACATGGGACTTTTGGAGATAATTCAATAAGCTTGCAACAAATGTAAGAGCGCCCATCATCAATACACTACAATATTCCCTTCTTGGGACTATTATGTCCACAATGAAAAGTGAAAATTGAAAGAATGTTTTTCTTGGACAACTCTGGGATTTAATGAAAACATTCATGGTTAGGTATATCTGGACTAATTAGTGTTCAAAAAAATATGCTAGATAGGACATCTGTAAAAAAAGAATTATTACAACCATGTGGATGTCCACACTTCATGTGGGTATGGTGATATGAAAGAACATCCAAGTAGTTATCAAGGATAGCGAAAAACTTAGCTAGCAAAACATAGAAATAGTTTCATTTTATGCACTTATTGACAAGGGGATTGGCACTTCATGCTGCATCCGCCCTTTTGTAATCTTTGTTCATTTCTAGTCCTATTTTAATGTGAAAGGGGCACTTGAGCCTCCCTCTTGCCCTTATGACTTAAAAAGCATGTAACTAGGAAATGGCTAAAATGCAATTAGTATTGAATCTTTTATTAATTGTCCCACATTAATTGTCAAAAACACCATTAGGTTGGACATATAAGAATTGTAAGTTATAGCATTCTTATGTAATGATTTTTGATAATAAAATTTTAATATTTCTTCATTAAATTTCTACAACTTATAAATTTCTATAGTCTACAAATATCTACAAGTATTTAAAGTTTAAGAAATTTTAGGATTTGGCAATCTAAAAATAGATGATCAATAGATTTGAAATTTTGAATCTACAAGTCATTGACATTAAAATTTTAAAATCTACAAATTTATAACCAACAAACAAGTTGTACATTAGTTGCACATCAATTGCAAAAAGTCACATACAAATAAGTTTCACATAAGCAACCATGTCAAAAGAATTCATCAATAAACTTCCAAGTAGGTTGTTGGATGAGAAACAACCTTTACAATTTTTACAACTAATTTGCGACGAGTGTGACATATTCATTGCAATTGCGGGCTCTAAATTGTCACCTAGTTGTAAATGTCTCATGCAACTACAAAAACAATTGCAACAACACTTGCAAAATCCCTCATTTTCTTCTAGTGTATGAAATGGATGATTGAATATATTAAAAGACAATGAAAAAAAGTGTAGTGGCTATTCTTTAGTATCAATTGAAACTAATTTGATTATTTAATGCTTTATGACATCCACACAAGGGTTCTAAATTAGTCATACAGAAATAGAAGAAAAGGTTACAAAAGTGAAAAATTTATGTATGAATTCTTATCAATCCCTAAAAATTGTATTTTCAAAGTTCTAAATCTATAATTTTCCTCTAACTATGTATGCTTTGGGATTAAAGCTCATTAAACCATACATTAAGGCTATTTTTTTAGAATGAAGCTTTGGTATAAATTCTATGAAACTTCAACTTACAAACCTTTTCTTCAAACAACTTGAGTTCTTCTATAGTATACTAATGAATATGATCTTATATCATTGATTATATAAAATTTTCCAAATGTTTTCCTTATCAAATTTCTTCTAAATGTTGTCTATTTTATATTCTATACATATATATATTGGACCAACAATACAAACATTTTACAACTTTTAATAAGATGGACTTAGTTCTGGGTGTTCAATTCTGAAACATTGTTGAGAAAGTTAATGTCCTATAGATGACTTCCAATAGGATTGCAAAATGATAAAAGAACATCTATCATCAAATTCTTTTAGAAGGGAGGTGCTTGAACACATTTGTAGTGTATAGTATTGTACACTCTCTCACCATTAGTATTGTCAAAAAGCTCTCAACAAGGGTGGGTGGATAGGCTTGATTTCATAGCATTTCGACCTCTAGTGAAAAAGTTATGAATTTTTGAATTATCTTTTGCTCTAAAAAATTAGAAAATTATTTTAACTTTGATTTTCATTGTAGCACAACACAAGGCACACTAGTAACTCTAATTATACCATAATGTTTTACACTATAATGTATATCCATGGTGAAAATGTCAAATTCTTTTAGCAAATTTTTTATGTTTCTTAGATTTTCTTCACTTTTTCCTTCATTTTAACTATTTATGATGCACAAAAAACTTGTAATCTCTTGGAAAAAAAATTCATTTATATATAGTCGCAAAACAGCAACAAAGTGAAGGATTGGGAGGTCAAAGACAAATTACAACCTCACCAATACATTTGATGAATAATCTCTTAGCCAATACAAACCACTGTATCCACGATTCAATTTTGCGGCCAATAGATTTATCTTGTAAGTGATGAAAAGACACCAATCACTTATTCCTCTTTCACTTCTTAATCTACATTGCAATTGAATTAGTTTTCATATTTTTCACCTGATTGCATCTAATCTGATATTTTGATCACATTGAGTTGTCTTCTCCCTAAATTCAGGATTTGGTTCCACACTTGCAACTTTGTAGCACAAAATGCGGTCAAGAATATATTAGCACCATTATAGGTACAAATCTCAACACCTATATTTGCCATAAACCTACAAAAACCAATACTCAATTTCCACAACGAACTTAAGTTTTTATGTTTCGGGAACTGCCACAGAAAGTGGAAGCAGGGACCTTCTCCAGGCCCAGTACTGACACCGCATAGCATCGACTTTTTCAAGTCTGATGCATAGAGCAGCAGCGAGCTCCGAAGGAGTCGTCCACCTCGGCAAGACCTTCCGTAACATCTCCCTCTGCTCAGATGTTGGCTGGAATCCAGCACTCACTAGATCTAACAAGAAACCAAGTGCTGGAACAATGTTCGGATCCTTCCCTACTTCGGATATACATGCTTCACTTACTGAAGAATCACTAACAAAGGCAAGTTGGTCATCCGCGAACAACCCCTTGAGGTACCTCCAGGGGCTCTCATTTGTCGGCACCTGTTTGATCGCGTCAATACAATAGCTGACTTCCGAATCCCTCATTTTTTGCAACCCCCCTAAAGATGGACATTGGCTGACAACAAAAAACCTCTGCAGATACATGCCACATGATCAAAAACTGACCTAGTGCATGTTTCAAATTTCAAAAGCTTGAACTTCATTCGACATTCCGAGGTGCTAATGCAGGCATTTCATACCTGATTCCAAGCAGAATTATTTGCAGAATCTTCCTTCAAGAGCTTGGAGCAGAAGTCCAGCTCCCACTGCCACTCTTCCAGCTCCTGCAGTAGCCACTGCAAAACCACCAAACATTACTTTGAGCATCTGAAAGCATCTACAAGTGATAGACCACACCAAGTCACTCTACTTTAAGCAACAGATATGAAGCAAGAAAAATTACACGGCGCAAGCATACCTGACGATGAGACCAAGCATGATAATTTTTGGGATCATCTTCAAGTGCATCTGCCGTAAAATGTAATTCTTTGTAGACAGCATCCTTGCCTAACTTCTGAACCACCCATCGCCGATGATGCCTGCACCACTTAGAAGAAGTCGGCCTAAGAGAAAAATAGCAAATCTATGTACACAGTGACATTAACTCGATGAATTGTCAATATTCTCTGCCATAAAAGATGAATAAACTCACGAACTACAGGGATAAAAAGAATTACCAGATCTGATAGTTCTTGTGATTGCCTTCTGCAATAGCATTAAGAAAATCAAGTTCCTTAAGCAAGTCGCCGCCCAAAGCCTCAAGCACAAGTCGTCTGAAATGCCACACCTGTATCCCCACTAAGTAGAGTTAGCAAAGATTTATACATCAGAAATAATTCACATGTTCCTCTACAATTTGAATAACGAAGAGAGAAAATAAAGGAAGATCGCAAAACATGCAATTCTGTAGCTGAACCTAAACATGTAGTAGTAGCAGTAATTACTGTGTAATTTGCAGCATTAAGTGCAATGACATCGCTGGTCAGCTCCAATGCACGAGGACTTCGTTCATCCTTGGCAAGGATAGCACGAAAACGGTCCATCGCCTCTCGGAAGGAGTCCGAGTAAGCAATAGCGACCACTGGCCGCGGACCATCGTCCTGAGGAATCGGCTCCACATCCGTCCAATCGAAACCTGATTCCGCTTCGCCCTCTTCCATCTCGATTGCCACCTACTCTTGAATCTATCCAGCAAATCCATTATGCAGCTTAAAATTCCAGTTACTCCCTCCAATTCTTGTGTACTTTGTAAAATGTGAAAATCGAAAATAAGCTTTGCCTGAAGTGAAGACTCTAAATCAGGGTTTTCGAACACAAAGTCTTTAGTTTCATTCCATTCTACAATCGCATATTTCGACTGCGTACTTTCGGATTCTGATACTAAAGATTCTGATCTTAAGCTGTAAGTATACACACACACACAGATTAAAAAATGCTCATAATACTACTGAACTAAAATCGGAGAACGGAAAGAAACGATTCTTTTCCGTTGCTCTAAGTAAATGTATTCGAAGCACCTTTTGTAAACTATTCTCCCGATGGTTCTTTAGGATGACAACTTCGCGACCAGCGTACACCGGCGTATCACTTCACTTCGCTGTCTTCACTTCGCAGCTTCTCGTCCCACAATTCCAACTTCTTGCTCAACTCACAATCAATCTGAAAAAACACACAGAAGAAAATGAAATCAAACTCCAATAGGACCTTGCATAACATTACTCGCACTCTCATCCACCTTTTCTTATCCTGTTTGCAACCCTCGATGCAAATGCGAACAAGATCTCCATCAGAAAGATATTGCTGCACCACAATCGACACAGCCACTATCAACTCCATAGCCCAAATTCTAATACACCATCGTTGCGAGGATGAACAGTAGAGTGTAGACCTAAACATACCCCTCTCGTTTACCCACGCAACTGAGATCTTAACAAAGGAACCCACCCTCGAGGAGATCCACATCTTCTCCAACATGCTTCCTCTCGAATTTCCTCACGTCCCCGAGATGCTGCACCTCTGGAAACCTTGTTATTACAACTTCCACTGCTGGCGCACTCTGCCATACATTGTTCACACATCGATTCAGCAACCACTTTACTATCAGTCCTCTCCTTCGTCACTGTGACTGAACCCTCAACCCTAACGAACCCTAAACCCTTATCTCTGCAGACGGACGAGATCTGTCATCGCGCAGCGGTGAACAACGGCGACTATTTTCTGCAAATTTTAGATCGACGGCAGGAGGGGGGATTTCGACACGAAATGGTAAACCCCAAATTTCTCAAAATGCGATCCCAATTGCGAACACCCAACTCTTAGATTGGCAAGACTCCTTCAGAAATGGCAAAAAATTGTTTGGCCCAGCATTTAAAGTGAGATCGACGGCGAGGGGGTGGGTGTATTAAGTCGGAGGGAGACAGGGAGGGGGACGTCTCTTATCAGGGGATAGTTGTCTCATCTCACACCGCAGATTTCTCTATTCCAGGGTTTAAGCCTCTGCAGACATAAATCAGGAATTTGCGATAAAACTAAAAACTAAACCACACGATGTACCAAGATTCAGAGCATAATCTCAAAACCTAAAGTTTAACATGTCGCACTCCAGACAACAAACCAATCGCATTTCGAACCGTGAGGGTTTTGTCCAATAATCGCAACAATAAAATTTGATACGAAAAGAGCCTAACCTGAAGGAAGTATAAAATTAGACTGCAAAGAACACCTCAATCGACATCATTAAGAGATTTAAGCTGAACTTCCCAGTGGAAAGATACGCTGAACACCAAAATCTATCGAGAAAACTTCCTCTGTAAAATTTAAAAGCAGAAAAGAACATAAAACAGTATTTCATTGCGCGTGAAGAATTGATAACAATACCTACTCTAAGATAGTACCTTCAAGCGGAAGCGCAAATCGTTTGGAGGAAAACGATGCATCTGATGAAGCTCTTAAAAAACTTGGCGAGTACAGTATGCCAGTGACCTGCTTGACATCACCTTCTGTAATATCACATGATTCACATCCCCCGTTCGCTTCCTTACGTTGACCGGTTTAGTTTCCCTACCCAAAAAAGGTGTTGTTTGTGACATTTTTTATTTTAATAATTTCTCAATTTCAATGCAAAAGTTTTTTTTTAAATGTCACAAACAACATGGGTTTTCTGCACTATTAGTGTTGAAAAAAATATTGAACCTAATATGTTGAAAAGACTATCAAAAGAAATATTAAAAAGATACTATAGTTATATGATATTTATGTTGGAGGTGCTTGTGTTATAAGTATAAGCAACTTCCATGATTATAGGGTACTTATGTTGTAAGTGCCTATACTACAAGTGTTCATATTATAAGCACTTTCCATAATTATAAGGTACATGTATTATAGGTACATATATAATAAGCACCTTCAATGATTTTAGAGTATTTATATATACCTAGGCTTAAAGCTAATAGGTTTGCATTTGTAAGTTCAAACGCTAGTGTTGTTGCTTTAATGACAAGTTTTTGATATTGAGATGTTTTTTATAAAACTTTGGAATAATAAAAGAGTTCATCAAAATTATCCTTTAATGGTTAGCACTCTACAACATTTGAAGAGAGCATTTCTACACAAAACCATCTTGGTGATCATAACCAATAAGTGGCCCAACAAGATTGGTCCCAAAATGTATTGAGCAAGGGGACATTGTAGACTCACTTGACTTGTGGCCTTCATAGAGTTGTTGAAAGTCTATTTATGTCAAAGGATCTTAAGATAGATAAACCCATTCCCATTCAATTAAGCAATTCAACATAATTTGAAGCACTTTTTCTAAAAAAAGCATTTTGCAATATTGGAAATTGGCAATTATAAAATTTTAAAAATAAATAGGATTTTTAGATGAGTCACCTATTTTCTATGAATTTTCAAAGTAGGACTTCCCAAATCACCCTAAACCGCACTTTTGAAAAGTCTACTTGATTTTGATACAAAAATTTTAGATGACTTTGATTGCCATCACTTGAAAATTTATGTACTATGGACTTGAATATAAAAAAATTATGTATTGAAGAATCAAGTTGAAAGTAGGAAAAATTTCCAAAAAAAATTGCTTGATTTTCATTATTTAAATAATTATTGAGTAGAGGTAGATCCAAGATTGAAAGAAAAACTAAATTGTTAGTAGCTCTATGATGGGATCAAAACACAATAATCCCAATAGTAACTGATTGTTCTTGGAAGCAATTTCAACCTTGTCAAGCAATTTTCAAAAATTGTGGAAATTGCATTTGGAAATGAATCCTATAAGTTGTTTTTTCTATATGTTCAAATTGCCCTCAAAACAAGATTGTTTGTAACTTTCACATAACTAATTCAAATAGAATGAATCAAAGCTTCACATGTACAAAAGAAATATAATTTATAAGTTAAAAAAACTATAAATTTTGATTTCATTTTTTGGGGGATTTATTTTTCTCCTCGTCGAATTGAAATTTCAGCTTTTTGTCATATAACTTTTACTCCCGAGCACTAATTGAAATCAAAATTATATTCCCACATAGCTAATCAATTTTCCTATCTCATGACAAAGTTTCAAAAAGTTTCAAGAAAAATTGAAGTCATCAAAACCTACCTAAACTCCAAATTGTCCCCTAAGGGAACAATGGGCTTTTTGGAGTTAAATTATGCAATTGTTCAATTGACTATAACTCCACAGTCACCTAAGAGCTTTTGGAGTATCAATCAAGAAAATCTAAGTTGATATGGTTATAAATAACCTTGAGCATGCCCTCAAAAAGAATTGAATGTGGGGCAACATTAATAATAAGTTTTTATTGTATTCAAAAAATGAACAGAAAACAAATGAAATTTCATTGCAAAAACAAAGGCAAAATACATAACCACCAGCCACAAGGTGACCCAACACAACCACTACACTAAAAAATATATTTAGTGTTACCAACACTATTTACAAACCATGATACCATAGAGTGCTTTTAGTGTTAGAAATGAGATTTAATGTTACTTATTTTAGTAGGCTTAACCCCTAAAAGTTTTTGACTAGGTTTTCACCAAAAATGCTCCAAAACTACCGCATTTCCAATACAAGTGCAATTTTTTTTTTAAAAACACATTTTTGACTCATGTAACCGTAGGATCTTGTAGTAAGCTGCTTTGTAAACATGTAGAAAAAAATTCAGAAATTTCCACCATGTAGATTGCAAGATATAAGCATTTGAATTGACAAAAATTGTTTTATTATCCCTGCGAAAATCCGGGCAGTTGCACTTCACAAGGTCACATTTGTGTGAAAAAAAATTCAAAATGGTAGTTACTCTTTGAATTCATACTTCAATGCAAGTTTGCTACATTCTCAAAAAGATTCAAACCATTTAGAATTGTACAACATATAGGGAAAAATAAGTAAGTATAAAGAAGTAAAAAATGAGCCAAAATACTAAATTGTGAATATTTTTATTCATGGAATTAAAAAATTTCACTCCCAATGGTTAAAATGTTGTAATAAACAATCTACACCTTTTGTTTTATTTTTTCCAAAAATATGAAAAATTGAATTAAATGAAGAATTTCAAACTTTTTTTGTATTGTAGAAATTCTATATCTAGCTGCAAACTACCCCAAACTCAAAATCTTCATAACTTTTGACTCATTCATTGGAATGGATTGATTCAAAGCTTTACTTTTAGATAAAAATCTAATAAAAAAATTTCAATTTTTTATTTTTTTTAAAAGTAATTTTTGAAGAAGTTTTTTTATCTGCTTAGGCTGCCCAACGAGTAAAGAAAACAACATATCCTACTATAACTTTCTAACCCTATAGTCAAAAGTTATGAAAATTGTTGGGCCTCAAAGCTACTCCTCGGACACATGTTGTATCAAAATTTCAAAGAAAAAAAACAAAAACTCCATCCGTAGTGAGTTGCCTAAAAAATTTATGTTCTCAAAAAATGCAATTTAGGGCTTTAGGGGTTAATGAATGTTGAAATTTGGAGCAACATTGTGATATTTTATATTGCCTCTTTGGAACTTCATAAAAAATGAAATAAAAGTCTTGGCTTGTCATGCTTTTGATATAATTTCCTTTGTTTGTGTTACTAAATTGAGCTTGATCATTGGTATCTCATACTATATTTGGATAGGGATAGTAGGTTTAGCTTCAATTAATTTTTTTAAATGGCTGAATTTTTTGCTACCTCTAGGACAAGACCATTGAATCTACAAATAAATACAAAGATGGTATGTTGAGAATCCAAGGAATCCAATAAGCATTCATTGAGTCTATATAATTTCAATTTTATCATTTCACCATCTACCATTAAGAAATTTATTGATAGAAAAACAAATTAATGACTTCATTAACAAATAGTAAAATTCAAGAGTGAAGAGGTCATTTTAATAATGAAATCCATTGTTTGTCATGAATTTTCATAGGGTATGGGACAATGAAAGCTTTACTATTCATTGTCACAAACACAAGAATAGTGTTCAAAGTAGAGTTTTACACTTCGTTTTGGCATAATAAAATAATTTTTTTTGAAATACTTTGATTGAAGAAAAGGTTAGTAAACAAGGTTGCTACTATGTGAGCCTAAGAGTGTGAGTTCATGAACCTAAAAGATTACATACTTATAGTATGGGTGTCTGTAGTGCAAAAACTTTCTATAATTATTATAGTCAAATTATACTATAGATGCCTTAATTATAAGTGTTTGTGTTAAAATCACCATGAGAATTACCATCAATGGTTGTTATATATTGATGTATATACATGCTCAAGGCTCACATGCTCACATCATTGGATGGGTAAATCAAGCTAACTTTCATAAATAGAAACATGTTTGTATTTTAAAATCCACAAAAAAGTCATGGAATAAAAAATCAGAGAGGATGTTTGAAAATGTCAAAGAAAATGTCTTGCTTTCCAACCCATCTATGATAGGAAGCTCAAAACCTCACATGGATATTTGGAGATGAAAGCTATTTTGATTTTCTTTATTAGCTTAGATCAATTTCTTTTTTTAAGAACTTATTTGACACTTCATGGTTGATGCCTCCTACCTGCCTCACAATGTAACATAGGGGATCCATAAAATGACCATTTAAAGACTGGAACTGAATTTTGAAGAGGTGAAACATCTTGAAATATTTTTCAATAAATTTTCCTCGAAAGACAAGTGGAAAAGGCATCTAGCTCAAGTTATTTCATATTTTTTTAAGCATCGTGAAATTAATTGCAGATTTTCTTGAAGTTGGAAGAAAGTGTTCCATAACATTCAGTAGCCAACGAGTTGACTACCTTTTGCTCTCCTGGAAGTTCATTGAAGAATTCCGTCCCTGACAAGTTTGGTTTGAAATTTTAGTTTCATTGAAGCCCTAACAACAGGCTGAATATTAGTTCACTGAACTGAATTAACTCACCTCAGAGACAATTAACATCCAATTAGGCATGCCCAATTGAATTTCAGAACCTACATACCCTGACAAGCCTGCCCGAGCAAATGAGAATGCAAATCAGTAGTTATTGATTGTGACGGAATGATATGAAATATTTTACATCATTCCATCGAGAATGAGGCACTCTGCTCTCTTGCTACAGAATGTTATGTCATTTGTGGTCATCAAAAGTGACCACCTCCTGAAATGTGCAGATTTGATACATTCAAGAAAGTAAAGTGTAACTCTGAGTCCTGTTCGCTTCTAATGCCTTGTCGGAGTTCGAGCCTCCTACCTTACATCTTCTCTCTATTCCTTGACCTAAATCTAGGATAGTCGTGCCAGTGTTGCATGGTTTGTGCCTCAAGAATAAGAAAAGAATGACAACCGCAGATTTCGGTTATGAAAAGAAGACAAGGTGCATTGTGCATCATTGTGACGTAATTCGGTAGGGGCCACTCTGAGGCATACTTCCTTTGAATGTAGGATGGAGCTTCCTCGAAGGTTAGGGAGCAGATCAAGTGTGTGAACAGCAACGCGCTCTGAATCGAAAGAATTATGTCTTGCTCTCCGAATTTCTCGTAAGCTTAATGTGCATTTTGAAGTTGCTGCTGCGCACTTCCAAACCCTACTCAAACCTGCAGAAAGCAAAGCACGAGCATCAGCAGAGCAAATCATTGAACTATAAAAAAAAGTTCTCAAACCTCAAACCTCAAAAAAAGTTATCGAGTCCATACAACTAGGCTTGCATCTTATCTCAAACCGTATGAAGGAGGCGAATATGTTTAGCAAAAGTAGAAAATCTGGGGCACCTATCGACGTTAGGTCAGGGTTTAGTGAAACCTTGTACCTGAGTAGGAGAAAATTCAACCATCTTCGAACAATTTCAGGGATCCGCTGAAATTCGTCTTCGAATTGGATCCAATTCCATGCTGATCCAAGCTAGTCCAATCGAAGATATAATCTAGAGCAGTTCGCAGATGGAATCTAGATCAGCTTGCCCTAATCTCGATCCTCGATCTTGAAACATGAACGTTCACAAACTTTTCATGAATGTTCACACACTTTCTTCATGCTGTTCATCAAGTTGCCCCTGCCTTGAACCCAAGCACAATATTGCTGGCCATAAACGGATCCCGCTCCAAGGTCTTGCCGTCCTCTGCTGCAATTGAACCAGCGGCACATGACTCCCCAGCAACTTCGCTTTGAACGACTGCAAAAACCAGTAGATCTCTGAAAACGAAGGCCGGATATCGGGATTGGTATGCCAGCAGAGCTTGACGAGATCTTGCAACTCGTATGGAATCGTATCATCAAACCCTAATCTCCTTCCTGCGACGAGCGCATTGTAGTAAAATGGTTCGCCCAGGCAAACATTTTCCAGTCTAGGTTCATAGCAGTGCAGAATCGCCCACGCAGTAAACCCAAAGCTGCAAACGTCAGCAGATTTAAAACACACCCTATTGTCCCCATGAAAAAGCTCAGGAGCGCGATACATGGTCGTGCCAAGGTTCGCTCCCCACCGGTTCCGAATCTTGCCGCTCCTTCCTTTCAGTTGAATCGATTGCCCAAGGTCAGCGATCTTGACGTGGAGAAATTCGTACGCCGTGTGGGGTGTGATGAGCAGATTCGCAAGTTTGAGGTCGACGTGGGCGACGTCTTGGCTATGGAGATACGCCATGCCTGAAGCAATTTGAGTAAGAAGATCCACTGCAACCACAAGCTCCAGAAGCGGCGTTGGTTTTTCTCTCATCTCAGCTGCATTTTGCACATCTCGGTTGTTCCGCTTTTGGAGATCCTTCATGATATAATCTTGCAGCGATTGCTTCTCGCACTCCATGATGATTGCAGGTCCTTTCTCACCGTCCGAACAGCCGATGAAGGAAACCACGTTAGGGTGGGTCAACGTGGCCATGATGTGGGCTTCTTTTTCCCACAGTTTTCGAACGTCATCACCATTTCGGAAAGCCTTTTCAGCTACATTGATTCCAAACCAGGTCAAGTTTCTCGAGACGGACGAAATCTGTCCTTTTTTGATGCGGGCGCGAGTTCCCACCACAGGGCCATTGATCAGATGGATCAACGGCACAGTCTCCTGGTTTTGGGGTTGCCAGCAATTCAGTTGCTGGATGCACCTGCAATGCGGGCCCAAAGGTCGTCCATTACTCACATCGAGACGTGGTAGCAGAAACTCCGCAATCGCAACCTCTTGCAAAGTTCCAGATTCGACTGCCCTCTCAAGCATTCCTCGCAGATTCTCCTCATCGTACCTCTCTCGATCTCTGTGGGTCAATCTGTTCACATGGATTCCAGTGGATGTTGAAGCATCGATGTTGCTTCGGAAGATGTTGATGCACCAGTCGAGCTCGTCGCGAAGCATTTCGAAGGTGGACCACTTGGGACCGTTCCGAGTATGGACTTTGAGCAGGATGACTGATTGTAACCATGTGTGCTCCTCGCAGCACAGCTTCAAGATTCGGACAGCTCCGCAGGCCAGACAGTAAAGCTCCTTGAAAATCTCGGCAGAACAAAGGCCATCCACGCCTTCTAACAAGGTGGGTAGGCTGTCCCGGACTTGCACGAATCCGCGGACCAACGCTGTGCATTGCTCGGTGTAGATTCGAGTGTTGCGCTCGTGGCCTTCTAACGTCTGCACCGTAGCTCTTAAAAGCTCCACGAAATTGACGTCAGCCATTGGTGTCTTACTGCCTCAATTGCAACCTGCAAGCCCATCATGAGCAATTGAGCTGTCGATCAACACACAACGGTAGACAGAGACAACCAATCAGTTGTGACGTTGGAGAGTAGCCATTTCCAATTTTGAGCTGGAGTCTAAACGATGCCAGTTGCGATCGACAAGAGTTCGATCACTCATTATTTGGCTCTGGATCGAAGGGGAGGAGCGACTCTGCATCGGTAAAAGCAACTGGGAAGAAGTTTGAGTAGCTACTGTACATTATACATTAGTTTGAAAACTGAAATTTGAGGCACTTTAAAGAATTAAGAAGTAAAAAGAGAGACACTAGTCCTTCATGATTTTGATTTCTTCATTTCACATTTCCAGTGCTGCAAGGACAAAGCTTCTTGTAGTGTAGCTGACTTGAAACAAGCAGCTTCAATGTAGGTCATGATTTAAACATTTGTTTCCCTTGAGATCTCAGCATACTCTCAAAAAAGAAACAAGAAACTGACTCTCATTGTTACAAATCTCTACCGACTACTATGTGTGTACTGATTGAATGTGGACATCTCCATTCAGCATTGAGAAGCTTTCTTTCTGAAAAGCATCACTATCTGTGAAGTTCGCAACCATGTTGTTGAACATCAATCAACAAACACGCTGCAAGGAAAAAATTTAGCCTAATCGAAACACAACCAGGGTACTGTTTTCCTGGCACTGAGTTTGTTGAATCGTACTCCGTGTTCTATTATCTGGACCAGTGTGAGCTATCTGCGTCTCGTCCGTAATCCTGACGAAGGCGCACGTTAAAACCTTAATATCAATAATTTCAAAAAGATTTCAAAAATGTAGAGAGAGTGATTGAGAAACCACTAAAAGAAAATTACAGTACATTCGCATAAACTGATTCCAACAAGCCTACATATGTAATCACAGTGTTAACTCTAATTCTCAAGGAGCAACTTTGTTATGCTGCCATAGCCTAATCAGAAGAGGGAAATAACCAAATCTCGTGCTTGCAACATGTGATATTCCTACGAGGAAATTTTGGGTTGTGGTTCATTCAAAATACCCATTTGACGTAACCTCTCATTCTGTTTCACTCTCTATTGGTAAGCCCTAGGTGAAACAGAGTCCAACTCTTGTAAAAACGAATATTTATTCAGTCTCCGCATTTCCAACCCTTAAATCACCCCCACAAAAACCCTATCTAGACTCTGTTGTTGAGTACATTCTTAATTGAATAGAACAGCTTGACACTATAATGCTCTCAAATTCCTAATTCTTAAGCAAGCACTAACTAGATACTCCATATCCGCTTCTCACGCAACAACCAGAACTGCAACTGCACGGAGTGACTGACACGAATTGCCTTAACTTGACAAGAACCACGCAACCCAGCCACCTGAAACACCAAATTCATGCACGGGAAAACCCAAACCAGGAATTAAAGTCACACCAAAAACCCTGGTGAGCAAATAAGGGTCGGAAATCCATACCATCGATACCAATCCCGTGTGAAAACCGGCGAAGGTTTCCAAACCCAGGTGGACTAACTCTCCTCTCCGACAGTCCAGCAAATGCTGCAAATCCCAGTGAACAGAATGCTGATTCAACACCGTTCGAAGCACCCGTGAATGCAATTAAACGCGCTACTGTATACCGACAGTCATAGAAAACGTCGAGATATGATTTAAACTTGTAACAGGAAGCCAGCATCGTCGAATTCTAAAGAAAAACAGATTTCAGGGAGAAAAGTGAAAGCGGTAGGGAGATGGTTTTAAGAATCTAAAGCTAGCCTAGCTAGCTTAGAACAGAGATTGACTTGAAGTACGTATCGAGATAGACTTACCATTTTCTGAAGGTTCTCGTAACGAAAGCAAGGCAGGAAGAAGTCCCAATGACGGACAAATCTTCATTGCGATCGATCAGAGCTACACTCAAGGATTCTTGGAGGAGATCGATGTGCCACCGACAGGTAAAAAAACAAACTTGGGATCGAGTCGTCGAGGAAGAGAAATCGACCATAGCTCTTGGAGACTTTCTGCTCGATAAATCATGGCGAGTACTTATCGATACCGCCGACTAATTACTGTAAAAGATTCCATTCGAATTTTGCATGAATGAGTGATCGACGAACAGAGGAATCGTGTTTTTTCTAGCCTAGTAGTGATGGCTGGGGATGGATTTCCTTGTACAAATCAAAAGAGAAGACAAAAGTTTTTTCTGGGTAGTTCGCATTTGCAAGCAAAAATTGGAGGGTGAGGCTGTTGGAAATTGGCGGAGCCGCAACTTCTCCGACTTGTGGACAAAACATTGGACTTGAACTTTTGACCTGTGCCGGGTTGCTTTTAGTTTGACAACAAGACCAAGCTATTCCTAGAACATAACTTAGTTCCATCGTAATCGTATGGAAGTTTAGTCACTAAATGCCATGAAACTTAGCAATAACAATTTTGATTCCAAAAAACTTGAAAATTATTTTCTCATTTGACATTTGCTCCAAGAGAGGGGAAATTTGGCTAAAAGGAAATTAAATTAACCCCTAAATGCCCAAGGCCTGTTTTGAGCTTCTTGGAATTTGCTCTAAATTGAACAAAAATCCAACATTTTGATAAGTTGAACCAATTTTTTTTGAATTGTAACCAATCAAATTCAAAGTAGACATGTTAGACATGACATAGGAAAAGAAAACACAACAATATCACTTATGGATTGAAAGATTATAATGTTTGATCATGAGGGTGTAAAAACTATGAAAATCTTTGAGCTCTCTTTTTGCATGTCAAATCTAAAAAGTTGGTCACCAAAAATATATGGGGTTGAAGGGCCTAACAAGCATAACCCCAATCAATTTATGGCTTCTCAAAACCTACTCTACAATTTCTTTGAATTAATTTTTAGTATGATTTTTTTCTCTAAGATCTAGTGTATTTGAGGCTCATTTCCAAGAGACCTTAACCCTACGGAATGTCAAGATTGCAATGGGTACCCTTGCACTAAATCTTGAATAGAAAAATCATAATCATTCATTTTTAAAATTGGATTCTTGATGCTAAAATTAGACTTCAAAAAGAATCTTTTCAAAATATAAATTGCTAAAAATAGAAGTTTGGTAAGGTTTTATTTAACTTCAAAGTTTCTTTGACACCACATTTGGGTGCCTTGGGCATTTAGGGGTTAAAAAGGGGAGTAATTAGATACCATTTTTCCATTCATTTCCTTCTTTCAACATCAATTTTGTTGAATTGACATATTTTCACAAACTTGATATTTTTACCTTTTATACCATGTATTCTAGAATCTATATTGTTCCTAGACTTCAAAGATTTGTGCAAATAAATTACAATTTTTGATGCCTTGAATTGTGCCAATTTGACAAAATTGTCCATTTTCACCCTTCCCCTTCTAGACCAATTTAATGGGATGCAAATAATATCAAAATTTATAAATTAATTAAATAAAAAGGTACATTTACTTCAATAGTAGAATTTGACCCATAGATTATTAGCAAACACATGTTTTGGATGTGAAAACTAAAATAATATGTTTTCATTAAAAATGCCTCTAAATTCCCATTTTTAGTATTAAAAAAAAAATTTGGAAAAGAAAACATTTTTGGACACTTGTAACCATTAGATCTTGTAGTATATTGACTTGAAAACATGTGGGAAAAGTTTCATAAATTTCCACTGCAAGGATTGCAAGGTATTAGCACTTGAATCATCAAAAATCCTTTCTTTGGCCCTACAAAAAATTGGGCAATTGCTTTTTACAAGCTCACAATTGCATGAAAAAAGGTTCAAAATGCTAGTTCTTCTTTGAATCCATTTTTCAAGGAAAGTTGGCTATATGCTCAAAAAATTTCACATCATTTGGAATCATACAACATATAGGAAAAAATAGTAAGTAGAAAGAAGTAGAGAATGAATTGAAATACTAAATTGTTAAGAATTTAGTTATGGAATTGGAAAATGTCCAATCCTAATGGTTGCAATGTTGTAATGATCAATCTTCATCCTATGATTTTTTTTAAATATTGAAAATCTAGTAAAACAAACAACTTCAAAGTTTATTTCAAAGTAGGGAATCCATAATTGCCCGCAAACAAAAACTCCTAATAATTTTTGACTCACTGATCTAATTAGAATGATTCAAAGCTTTCCATGTATATATTAATCTAAAAAACCGATTTCAAGTTTTTGTTTTCAATCTATTCAAATTACTTGTTCCCAAAAAAACAACCACATTAGGCCATAGCTTTTGACTCATATTTCCAAATGTCCTAATTTTTAGTGCACACAATAGATATTCCTTGTCCCTACTTTCTATTGAATTTTAGATCCAAAACATGAAAATCTGTAGTCACATATACTTTCCAGAAATTGCTATGTTGCTAAATTTAGCAAGCTTGTCCTTTAGGGATTAATTTAAAAATCTTCTCATTAGTTTACATTTCATGCTTTCACTTCTTGAATTTTTTGAAAGTTAATTGAAATATTTTTGCTATATTTTCTAATTTATTTTTGTTTTTGACTATAAATATTACAACAATGACAAATTTATATAGAACAAATTGAATTGTTTTTCCAATCTAAGACAATCCAAAATAGATGAATTTATATGATGTTTGATCATTTTGCAATGGATATGGTCCTTGAGAGATTAAATCCACAACAATGTAAGATTAGTAGCTAAATGGCTAATTGCCTACAAATCCTCCTTCAATGAAATATGAGCAACCAAAATTTCATTAAAATTCAAAGTTTGAATTTAGTTTTGAGTAAATTCCAAGAAGTTTAGAAAAAAACTTGAGCATTTTAGAAGTTTAGGGAAATTCAATTTGAAGTTTTTGAAATTTGTAGCAATGAATAAATATCTAAGCAAAAATTTGCAATGGATTAGAATTTGGAAGTTGTCCATTATATCAACAAACAAGGTAAATTATCCCATTATGAACAAAAATACTAGTGCAATAAGCAATTTTTATAAAAATATGTGGGAATAAATGTTAGTAGTAAACCAAAAAAATGATATAACAATTGCAAAAATTATTTTCTAGCTTTATGTTTTTCATAAAAAAATTTATAAGACTTAAGGTACTAGTTCAAGGTATAGAATATAGACATTTTTATTCATAGACATGCCTATAAACATCAAAAAAGGACCTATTTCAAGGCTTTTACCAATCCATATCCAACTTAACAAATGCCAAATCCAATTGACAATGACCTCAATACCACCTATACACTTTTATTGCCAATTGAATTCATAATCATTGATCTAAGACTTGTTTAGAATAAATTGATGGGAATATATAACTAAGGGATAGATTTTATCCAAACAATTCTAACACATGTTATCTTCATTTTGTGTAGTTAATTCATCCTTATCTATTTTTGATTTAATTGTGAACAACCTAAAAATGACACTTTTTTTAGGTGTCTAGAATGAAAGCTTGAACTTAAATGGTTGAAACAAACTAGGTGAACTAGGCTCCTCACTTGGACCATCCAAGTCATTTGAAAGGTGCAAGTATAAAAAGGCCCCCTAAAGTAGAAGGACCTAAATGTGACACTTATTCTAGATCTCTTGATTTTGAAGATGGATAGAGAGAAAAATGGTGTTTGTTTATTAGAGTATGGATTAGGAAACCAAGAAATTAGTTGAGTATTTTTCTAAGATTGTATGCAATTTTTTTGAAAACAATTATATAGATGCGTTTGTTGCATGTATAAACTAGATTAACATCAAAGTACACATAGAAACATCCAAAAGTAAGACACACTAAGCTTGGATCTCATACAAGTGATTGGCCATTTCATGGAAGAGTGAAAACCTACTTGGAATCCCACTTGTTCACTTTGGATTCACTTGTGATTGGATTTAGGTTGTTTTTAAAGTATTGAAGAACAATTAGTGTTACACTAGGGTTCTTCTCTCTTACTTTGTATGTAAGAAATTTCTCCTATACACCCCTTCCAACTAATTTGGGGCCTTAGATTTTAAATATGAATTCAAAATTTGCAATCTTTTTCATGCATGGAAAATAAAAAATTTCAATGTTTTCCCAAGAGATTGATCGAGGGGTCAAATCACCCTGGCCACTCAAATGGGTAGTTTATTTTAAGAGAAATGCATTTGTAGATTCAATTGGATGAAATACTAGGTGATTTTGTGCAGATTAGTGAACAAGGAGTACCGGCACTTAGTTACAAGTTAGGCACTTGAAATCTAGAATTTCCAAATTTAGTTCAAAAATTTTTAGAATAAAAACCAATCACTTTAATGGAAATAAAAGAAAATTTTAGCCAGTTAAGCTAAAATTTCTTTCCTGGCTTGTGATGCAAATGGCATCTTGTACTAAGGATATGGAGAAAAGATACAAAAAAACAAACAAAAAAACCCTTCATTGTTGTATTAAGGAAGCAAACCAAACTGTGAGAAATCATCAAACAAGAATATAATCCTTACTCTTTTAACCCTATAAGATTATTGCAGATACTAAGTGTCCAATGGATGATAGAGAATTTTTGTGTATAAGATAGAAATGCAATTGTTCATTCTTGGAATTTAGTGCAAAGTAGTGATCTTTAAATTGGCTAAAAAGCTCCAATTTTCTACCTGTGAAAGACATTTGCAAATTGTACATTTGAAAAATGACTCAAGGAAAAAGATTTTGAGCCAAATCTAACAGCTACTATAGAACATGTCGCAATTTGAACTATTCATCCAAATCACCGGTAGCATAGATTGGTGAACAACTTTTCATCCAGGAACCAAATTGCTCCTCGACCATTGATGAATCCGATTGGCGGTTGCATTTGATGGTCTCAATTAGTAGGTGTAGGGCTTTACAAGGCTTCTAGAAACTTTGTCAAGTAGCATTGTTTCTCTCACCTGCAGGAATCATTTTAGCATTAACTCTCTTGCAGATGCTCCTCATTTAGCATTAATGCTGATTATCGTTGCCAACCTCGAGTTCCATTGTTGCCCTTCTTTGGTTTTTAGTGCTCTCGAGATAAGCTCATCCGATTGAAGCATTCATGATCATTTTTTGAAATGAATTTTCCTTTTGGTGGCTATTCGATGTGTTGCGCCAATTCTGCAATTTTGTGATTTCTAGAGTTTTTTTTAGATTTCTACTCACTATTTTCTGCTTCAATCTTATGATCACTAGAATGACTGGATTCACTGCAATTTGGAATGGAGGTGGCTTCTAAACCTGCCAGAGTGCTAGCCCTCATCAATTCTCACTAAAGAATTGGAAATATAATCGGTTGTTTTCTCTCACATTGCACCATTCTATGGACTTGCTCTCTGATGTTTGTATCTTATTTGGCGCTCTTGCTCTTTGATATTCATATCTTACTTGGCGCTCATATTGTTGGCGAAGATCAATTGGTAACTTTCTTGTACTAGTTTGCTTTGCATCGTTTTCATTTATCTCTCGATTTTTTTCTTTGAATTACATTGCTATTAGGGAATTGGACTAGTGTGTTTGGGTGTAGGGTTTCGAGTTCTGGAAGTTTTCTTGGGTTGCTGTTTTTGTGTGTTATGGTGCAAGATCAGCAAGCTTGGGTTGAATTTCAACTGATCCAATGGCACCCAGATTGAAGCTACCAGACAATTTCCGGGTCCAAACTTTCGGGTCCAATCGTAATACAAGCGATGTTGGGACCAAAGTATATGATGCCGAGTGTTACCCACATTTCCAAAACACGTCTAAAGGAGTTTGTGTTGATGGCACCCTGTGATTGCTCGATATCCAAATTAACCGTTATTTCTTCGATGCTTGCAATTGCATGTGAAGTTTTGGCGGTAGGAAAGAGGACCAAATCAGTGGTAGCGATGGGGTGCAAAAACATAAGAGGTTTTCTTCCATAGTTGAGAGACTGCAAGTTCCCGGACTGTGGGAACTCGTTGCAGCAGCTGATCTACAATGATCTGATGTGGCACAGAGACTGCCACATCAAATAATAATATTTTATTAAATTAAAAAAATATTTTTTAATTAAATATTTTTTATTTTATTATTATTATTATTATTTTATTTTTAAAATATTTTTATTTTTAAAATATTTTTATTTTTAAAATATTTTTTATTCTGATGAGCAGGGCTGGTTCATAGAAATGGGGAACGAGGCTGAAATAGTCTCTCAACACCCCCGAAAAACCTCTTATGGTACAAGATTGTGCCTAGTACCATTATCCACCGTTGCTAAAAGATGTGGGTTTGCAAATCTGCTTGGACTGAAGGGGATTTCAATTCTAATGGCAATGTCATTAGAGTGGTGTGCCGCAACTGCATACTGTTACGGGGTGACGCAAAATCCTGGTTTCAAAGTTGGATAACTCGGAGAAGCACGAAGGAAAACGGATCTATCTAGAAGATGGCATCCTTGAACCTGGCTTGCAAAAAGGAGACGTTTTTATTAAACAAGATTGCAAGAATTTAAACTGTGTAAGCTCTAGGCGAGCCAAAAACATGCGGGTTCTATAGCGGAGCAACTTCATGGAAGTTTGGAGGGAGATATGAAAAAAAAAGTAGTCCAATTCTCAATCCTTTTGTATGTTCTTGGTTATCACTATAAGAAACTCATGTTTTTGGTGACGGATTTTAGTTGACATTCAATGTAGTAGCACATGTTTTTATGTCAATAATAATGTCCGCCATAACATCAAGATGTTATAACATCTTGATGTTATGGCGGACATTATTATTGACATAAAAACACGTGCTACTACATTGAATGTCAACTAAAATCCGTCACCAAAAACATGAGTTTCTTATAGTGTATGTTGTCCTATGTGTAACTATGAGCGTTAGTAGTAGTTGCTCAAGTAACTCAAAGTAAAAAATCTCTTGTGAAAGCATTGGTTAGAAACTACAAGTTGGGAAATGTACGAATACTTGCATTAGTCTGTTCTATCTACCCTAAAGGTTGTTGTCCAAGCTACTAACATAATTTCCATTAGTGTTGATGAAGTCACAGTTGTAGATAACACGTCTTGGGTTGGGTTCATGTTTATGCAATGCAAAGTTGGGAGAGGGTTCCTCATTTGTTGCATCTCTCTTGTGTTTCTGAAAATGGTATTGTAGACCGTTTAATTGAGATTATTATGCATGCACTAATGGGGGAAGGGGACGTATTTCATGAGGAAATAGTTTCAAAGTTGTTATGTTTTGGTACTAATGGAGTCAATACATTTCAAGGACCAAAACACAGGAATGACAAGTTTGACAACCCAAATTCATGAGAAACAGGCTCCATTTTTTTTATTCGTGCTAGTTGTGTAAACCACCGTTTCAATCTTGTGGTTGAAACAATGTCCAAATTTCCTATGGTCATTCGGTTGGAGGGATTGTTCCACTCTATCTATGCCTAATTTTGCCACAGCAACTAGTGTCGTGTTGAATTGTAGAAGCTTGCTGATTTCATGGAAACTAAAGGAAACAAAATGGTAAGAAATGTAGAGACGAGGTGGATTTCTATGAAGAGTTCAACTGCTCAAATTTTGTTTAAGCACCGCATCTTATTGATAAAGATGGGGATTGACATGATTGCTACTCCTAGTCACAAACCGCTGCCTGTAGCTATTGATAACTTTTGACATGCTCTTTGATATTGAGTTGTTTTTGTCATTAGCATGCTTCACTCTTTGGTAACTATTGTGCATTGCTTAATCAAACTATCCCAATCTCGTGATATATTCATATGTGATTTCATGCAAGCTATAAAGATCTACTAGGGTGAGCTTATTAGAATGTTTTTGGACTCTTCCACAAGTTATTCCAAAGTTGGTTTCTAACATTACAGTGAACTGGTTTCTCTTTCTTGCGATGAGATCCTTTTAGTCTAGCGACCTCTTTATGAAGATAGTGGTCTCTTGCATCTACTCTTTGATTTTCATGGCAGACATGTGTATGCATGTTGCCATGATAAGCAAATAGACAATCACCTGTTTGTAACATAGGAGGAATACAACAAGGTACAAGATAACATTTAGTGCTAGTTTTCAAGCAAACTCTTGTACCTTTTTTTTTGAGGTTTGTTTTGCTCTACTTTGTTGGTTTTCTACATTTCTTGCATTTAGTTAGTGTCCTATGCCTTCATTTGTTTTAGGCATTTTTTGGCTTTCAAAACCTTATCGTTGTTGGTCTTCAATTTTCCTCTTGTAATTGCTATGGCAGGTGTTTACGGCGATTTGTTTGTAGAGGTTTCTTGTGGTGGCTTGTAGGACCGTGATGTTATGCAGTTTTGTAATAGTTGGATTGGGATTATAGATTTGTTTCAAATTCTTCAGTTACTATAGCAATGGCTTTTGGTTGGTCTCCCGTTTGGTTTTGGATCTTTTTTATCATTGCAAGATCTCGCTTTTGGATTATGTTTTTTTTGCCAATTCTATGTGGGTTCTTTCTCTAGTGTCAATTTGTGGGATTTCATATTTTTTTGGATTTCTTTGAGCTTAGCATGATTGGTAATGTCATTATATGCACTACAATTTATCTCCCAATTTTTGTTGTGACCTGTCTTGTTTTATAGGATCAGTTACAGAGGATTATAGTTAAATCTTTCAATTTTTTTGGGATCTTTTCTGTTTCTGCCAGATTAATGAGAGTGGATTACACTTAATTTCCTGATTGTTTTGGTTCTTGTCTGTGCTTCTAATCTTTAGTTACAGGAAAGCAACGTTGAATCTCTTTATTTCTTTGGTCTTCTTTGTTACGGTGGAAAATTTGTCATGGCGGATCAGTTTAATCTCCCAATTTTTTTGGTTATTGTTTGTTTTTGCAGATCAGTTATGGTGGAGCACAGTTCACTCTCCCGGTTATTTTAGGTTTATCTATTACGGTGCAGAATTAGTCACAGTGGATCACGTTCATCTCTTGATTTTTTATTTTTTTTGTCCATCTTTTGCAGAATTAGTTACGGTGTAGTAGAGTTAATCTCCCAATTTTTTTTGTCTTGAACTTTTAATAGGATCAAGCACAGTGGATCACTTTAATCCCTCAATTTTTTTTGGTTTTTGTCCATGCTTTGCAGGATCAGTTACGGTGTAGCACAATTTAATCTTTCAATTTTTTTGTCTTGATTCTTTCTGTAGGATTAATCACATTAAATCACACTTAATCACTTGGATTTTTTTGGGTCTTGTTTGTCTTTTCTAGCCCTCCAAGTTCTTACTAATAGGGTCTATTTCAAATGTGTAGAAGTTGTTCAAAACTTATGTGATGAACTTGATTGGAGGTTCCCCCAACAAGACCTCCTTGATTCGTTTGGTATTATATATCCGCAATATTGGCGGCAGGATGGTACAAAGGACAATTTTATCCACCACTTGGCAGTCTTAAAGAAGTTTTATACTTCCGCAAAGGTAATTCACAATGGACAACCATTGGCTGGTAAACAGGCATACACTATGCTTGAAATGCTCTCAGCCTTTCTTTTAGATAACCAAGCTAGCTTATTTAAAATCATCATGAGAGCAAATGTAGAGGCAACCTATAGCCCACCATTTCAGATCAATCTTGTCATAAGGCTTTAGCGGAAGCTTAATCAATTACAATATTTGAGTAAGCTCATATCGAAATACTTTGAGCTTGTTGAAATTATATATTGTTTAGTTCTTGGTTCAGTTGAGGATGAGAGGTATTTTTCTACATTCAGATTTCTCAAATCTTACTATAGAAATAGGTTAGACAAACATTTACCCCTTGTTATGCATATGTTTGGCCAAAAGTACTTTTCACTTGACAATTTCCCTTATAAGAAAGCAATTGAGTCATGGAAAAGTGTTGTTAAGGTTGGTTGGCAAAGGGATGCATAAACTAGTAGCAATAGCAAACTTGGAGCAATATCCTCCTTGATTTACTTTACATCTTGATATCTTTAGTTTTCATGAGGTTAAGCAATCTCTACCTCTCAATTAGTTCCTTTAATGGAAGGCTTTAGCTTACTTGGAAAATTGCAACAATCTATTCATTGGAACAACGTCTAAAATTGTAGAGGAACAACATTGTGGGACAACTTCATTGAATTAGATTTGCTCCTATGTTTTTCTTACTAGCCCTATTGACATATTTTGTTTGTTCTATCTTGTGCAAAACATTGACACTACAATTTGGGCAATTTATAGGGTACAATTCCCTTGTCGATGACTTATTTTTTTAGTTCAGTTTACATAAATTTTCACATGAGAATATTTTCATTCTTACTAGAGAATGATGTAATATGTTGTAAAAAAGGTGCATTTGTACAAATTGCAAAATTCACTATTATACTTTGTCAAGTGAAAAATATTAAATTCGCAGAAAAAAAGTCCAGCACTTAGCATTTTCAGCCATTTTCAGCACTTCAATCAGCATCTGTTTGGCGCAAAATTTTAACACAGATCGCAATTTTACTTTTACCTCCGCAATTCAAAGTACACGATATACTCCACAGAAGTCTTTTTATTTTACTGTATCTACGCACTAAATTATACATCGCAGAAAAAGCTCAAATATACTGTACACCTGTAGCCTCCTACCGAAACAGGGCAAATACGTTCTGGGATCGCTGGTGCAAAGAGGGGAGTTCATGAATCAAATACAAACCTCTGTTTCCAACAGCAAGTCATCTATTCACACATATTTGGACTTATTAGCAACTAGTGTACGCGTGACTAGGCAAGTTTCAAAAGCTACTGATCTTTGAATGGAAATGGGGATGTCTACTCTCATCTCACGTCTAGTGGTTAACGACCTCCGCATCCAAATGTATGCATAAGAAATTCATCATAATGATAATCATAATGATAAGAATATTACCTGAACGAATTTGGCTCTTGTACCCAAAGATCTATCCACAGCTCAACAGTGGTCTCCCAAAATCACACTCCACCATATGTTAAAATCCTTGAAGTGAGGTGAATAGTATCATCTACCACAAGAGAGGTCACCCCTATGAGGAAAGAAACGATCGTCTTTAAAAAAACGAAGATCAGAAGGTTGTGAGATCAATAGACATATTGATAGCACGGAGCAGAAACAAACCACTGCTTCTGTAAGATTCATATTGATGGCAGCGTTGTCAACTCTGTCAAAACAGAACCGTCACCTCGAGGAATTTCGATTCACGTTTCAACATCCCTGCAGCATTCGACGTGCATACGGCATTCCAGATGCATAAAAAATCTGGCATTATGGGGAGTATAGAAGTTTGGTAACGAAAGAAGCACCAGAGGATATGGAATAAAACGAAGCACCAAATGACAGAATCCATGCGAATGTACAATTCACGAAGGAGCTTCTAATTACTTGACGACCGCATTCACGATTCTAGAAGTACAAGGTTTCCCTGAAAGTATGAAAGGGATTCCCTGATAACAGGCCACCCCACTTGCGTCAGTAGCCAAATCCGGTTGAATCTTCTCAAATTGCTTCTTCTTAGGGTTGAGAACCTCCTCAGGAGCTCCTTCAAATCCTGCCACAGTCACCTTCTCCCCAATCTTGGCATCCACTGGAGGAACTACAGGCTCACATTGGGTATGATCGCTGTTGGAAGCACACAACACTAGACCCGAAGAGAGCACATCTCGCACCTTGCCGGCCTTGACATTCGTCAGCACGAGCACCTTCCGGTTCAACATTTGTTCTTCCGTCAGGAACTTCGCCAAGCCGCTCACGATTTGCCTAGGTTTAGCTTCACCGATATCGATCTCTTCAACGTACAATGCATCGGCTCCCGGGTGTTTCCATACCTTACTGATCACGCCCACTTTCACCTCTAACGCACTGAAACTCGTGTCGCTCTCCTTCTTCACGGCCGGTGCTTTCTCTTTCTTCTTTTTCTCTGCTTCTGGTTTGACAGCGCTGGCTGCGTCTGGCTTGGCAGGCCGCGGAGCTGATTTCGGAGGACTAAACTTCGGTGCGTTCACGGGGATCAGCGGGTACACGGCTTGCTTGCGCTGAATGTAGTCAATCCATCGCAAAACATGCGGTACCTTCTCAAACTCTGCATAATCGCGCTCGTGAATGGCAGCGAAGACTGACAAATCCGCCACAGTGATCGTCGTTCCCTTGCCTGCTATTACCGACCGCGTCTCCAAGTGCTTATCCAACTCCTGCAAGTTTAAATCCGCACCGTTAGCGAATCCAATCCACTCCGCCACTTCGGCTTGCACCTCCTCCGTCGCCCCTAAAAGCTCTTTCTCGTCAGCGGCCACTGCAATGGCCTTGCACAGATCGCCTAAACCAGGCACACTCTCTACATCTTTCCCCGACTTCGAACAGAAACTCTTCACAAGCTTCTTAGCCTTCACATACCGATCAGCACCCGCCATTGCTCATACAATTCCTTCAGAAACCTACCAACAAAACATAATCACCGAGAACGCGAAGAAATAACAAATTTGATATTTTTAGGGTTTTAGAGCTAGGGCTTACTGTCCTCCGTCCAACAGACTTAGTCACCGTCCCATGGTTGGAGGTTCCTACCAACGAAAAATGTGACGTATACACAGAAGAATAATAGATGAATGACACGGAAACGCGATATTCATCCCACTTGAACTCTCTTCTCGCAATGTTTGAGAAACCGAGGGTTTCCGGCGTCGCGTTTCCGAAATTTTAGAGTCCCTTGTTGTTATTTTTTGATTGTGCGCTTCGCGATTGAGTTCTCGTATGTTTCCTAGATTCTTTCGGTACTGATTTTTGTTACTCCCGGAGCTTGAAGGGACGGAACTGGACTTGAGGTTGTGCGTAGCTGGTTGCCATGTACGGCGGTGGTGAGTGCTCAAACCACCCATAAAAATATCTTTCCTGTGCTTATACTCTGCATGTATGTTGCGGTCTATGTTACGATCAATGACGGTGGGTTCTTTTAATCGAAAGCAATAAATGAGATTGGTATTAGCTTTGACCCAATCGGCAATGACCGCATTGTCATTCTATGAGCTTAGATTTACTGAATGATTCAAGTGCAGTGGTCAGGGCGATGCTTGGAAGGAACACCCTCCGTCTTGAATTTTCTCTATATCACTTTACATGCGTGAGTTTAGTATGATTATGGATGCCTCTTTAGGATTATTGTGACCGCGTGGAGATCTCCTTGTGAATCGTAGAGAAGATTCTATGCATGGTGTAGATTTAAAAGGCCGTGAAAAATAGTATAATTTTACGGAGAATCTTGTTTATACCGTATTTATCATAGAGGACCTGGACGAGGAGACCGATATACTGTATGGTTTCGTCCTCCAGGTCCAATGCTTTGTGAAGACCCTGGAAATGAAGAGCTTCAATCCTGGCTTCAGATGCTCGTCGAAGCCCTAATATATCACATTTCCTATGAAGTAGAACAAGCAGGGCATTTAATAATTCTGGCGTCTGATAGGCCATGCAGATTGTCCCGCTTGAGGTCTAGTAAAAAAATTTAGTAAAGAGGGGGTCTCCAAGGGAGTGATCTTATTAATGTTTGGTTATGGCTCGCACAGTTACCTGAAGTTCCTGAAATAATTCATGAATATTGGTTGTCTAGATGAGGTTTCGGCGATAGTGTTGGACTTGGGTTCCAACGCCGTTAAGGCGGGTTATGCAGGTGAAGATCAACCCAAGTCTATATTTCCATCGGTAAGTCTCCATTCCTTTCTCATGATTTTTGGAATTTTTCTTTGAATCATACTATTGAAACTTGAGATTATATAATTTCTTTCAGATTTCTTGGTGCTTGATATCTTAATTGCTCAGTTCTTTTTTAGTTGACCTTGTTCATTACACTTTTACGATCTATATAGCAATACTTTGTAAAGAATCCAGTGTCTGAATATTCAGGTACCGAAATAATAAGATTTGTTACCTTGTAGTACGAGAGTCCCATATTTATTGAAAGGCTTTTGTTATCCAGCGCAGATATTTGTTTATGGCCGAGGCTTTCTTCAGTTTTAATTTAACATATGCTTTCGTGTTTTCCATTTAGGTATTGGGATCAGTAGAGAGTCCAGGAGTAGTAGTCGATGGAGGAGGGGACGCAGAGATGGAGGCCAAGAAGCCTGGAGAGGCTGAAAAGGCCAAAGCAAAAAAACTTTATGTGGGTTCGCAAGCACTTGAATACCGCAGAGATCACATGGAGGTAATACTCCACAACTTCCCTAGTCTTTTTGCAACTTGTGCAGCTGTTTACAATCTCTAAATTTGTGCACGGTATAATGTGTCAGATGATTTTCTTAGAAATTCTTGTAAAGTAGATATATACTATTGTTTGCTGTGTCATGCTTTGTGTAGAGCTTTGTATAGTTGTATGTTGCTTAGGGTGCCTCCAAAAAGGTGTTTCGAAGAAGTGCTCTCAATGAAGTGCTAAAAATCATCCTAGTCTAGGTTTTCTTATTGTGGTACTACAGGTTGTACCAGCTTTGAAGGATGGCCTTGTTGCTGACTGGGACGTTGTGGAATGTCTTTGGGATTATGCTCTACGGTACTCTTGCGATTCTCGACCTTACTTCGTGCCAAATCCATTGTTGAATATTCTGGTTTTCTTGTTTGCGCATTCCTTGACCTGAGTCTCTTTTCTGCCTCCTTTTTAGTTCTTCTGTGCTCTATAGAGCAGAGGTCAACATTCTGTCTGGTATCTCTTGTATCTCTTTTAAGGGATGAGTACAATGTGTATTAAGGTTGTCAGTAAAATTTGACTATTTTAGACATCAGGTACCTCCAGACAACATCAGAACATAATCTTCCGTATGAAGTCTCTTGATGGTCATAGAAATCACACGGAGGCGTATGGTTCAAATGACATTCTTTCACTGAGTTGCATATTTGTAAACCATGTACGCTTGTGTATGACTTTGTGATTGGTCCGTGTGCTGAATAGAGATCGTCTACGGCTAGACCCGAAGGAGCACCCAATGCTTCTCGCAGAACCCTCTTTCAACACTCAACAACATCGTGAAAAGTGAGTTTGTTCGATCTTCTCATCTGATGTAGCACAAGAGGCCCCTTTTTGTTTAGGATTTTTCCTTTCTACCTCAAGAAGAGTCTATTGTCAATACCACTTTTGTTGGGCTCGTCCGCCTCTTACAGCCTGCTTTTCCTGTCAAGAAATCGTTCGAGTACAAATTATGTGAGTTTCATCCGTAAATGTTTTCTGATGTGTCACAGGATGGTTGAGCTTATGTTTGAGAAGTATGATGTACCTGCTCTCTTTCTGGCCAAAAATGCGGTATTTATTTTAGTCTTGATGTTTTTATTAATTACCTCCTCCTTGAATTTTATGATATTTGTGTCTTTCTCGTTCATTTTATTATTGGTCAGTAGATTGTAGTCAGGATATTAAGGGTAATTAGTGCATTTATATTCCAGTGCATTGTATCTGCCCGGATCAATTCTATATCTCTGTTGTTAGATTTGGATTGACTTGGAGTCCTTTTTCTCCACATGTCTTAGACGTGGATATGATTGTCCAGGTTTTGACATCCTTCGCATCAGGGCGAGCAACATCACTTGTTGTGGATTGGTTTGTTATCATACCCTTTGTGATTTTTCTCTGGTTCATTAACTGCTTCCCTTGTCTCTGTTTATGCGCTAAATTCATGTTTAACCTTCTCTTTTGGATCGTTATTTTAGCAAGTACCAAGTTGTTCCGTTTAATGATTTACTGCTTGGTGATGATAGTGGGGGAGGCTCCACTACTGTGGCCGCAGTGCATGACGGTTATGTCATTCAGAAGGTATTGTGCATGGCTGAAAATTTTGAAGCATGTGAATTGCGATTGTTCGTGTCATCTCCTGAATGTATGTGCTAAAGCACTTTGTATGCTGTCTTGTTTTGAATCACTGATTCGAAGGCTCGAACTTGATAGATTGAGGAATGTGGTTGGACAGGCTATAGTAAGATCTGCAATAGGAGGGGATGTCCTCACTGAGTGCCTTCAACGAACGCTGGAATCCAAAGGCCTTAAAGTAAGTTTGTTATTTAACAATACACCATTTTGCTGGAATTGAGCACCGATCTTTTTATGGCAAAGTTAGGTATTTTATCACTATACGGACGCCTCCCTATGATCGTAGGGAGACCTATGTATGCTTAATGTGACAATAGGGAGACCTAACCATGAATCATGAGGAAGTTTCACTTTATAGTGGTGTCTAAAAATTCCCGGAACAGTCTAATTCTACTAAAATCCCTGTTTTGCCTATTTGTTCTTAATTTGTTGTTTGGTCTATGAAGCATGACTCTTATATTACAAAGGATCAACACTTCTAGTTTGCTTGCAGATCAGACCCCGGTTTTCATTCAAGCGCAAGGAAATTCGTCAAGGGGAGTACGATGTTCGTGACTAATTCGCAACCCCTGTGATGGTTGAGACTAGAATGGATTATCTCAGCCTTCTTCCTTTCGTCTAAGTTTTTCAGAAATCGTTGCCTAATTTGCTGATTACCCTTACTAATGATTTTTACCTTTCCTGCAGTTGATTCCCCTTGACTTGCCAAATACCACAGACAGCTATTACACTTACATGCAGAGAGCTATTGTAGCTGATATTAAGGAAACAGTTTGCCGTGTACCAGATTCAGCTTTTGATGGTGCGTCTCCTTACTCCGATTCTTTCTGTTCCGGATTTCAAACATGTTGCATTACTGACTGCTCGAGGCTCCGATGTTTTCAAAGTCTGAGAGGTGTAAGTGGCCTTGTTTATTGTGCTACAATTAGCTATGTGCTTGGCAGTGTATAGATTTCGAGCTGACTGTCTAGGTTGGTGATTTGGTGTGCACAGATAATTCATATGCTAATATACCAACTACTTCCTACGAGCTTCCAGATGGCCAGTAAGTGTTCCGTTTCAAGTATGCCAGGTTACTATATGTACTTGTTAGTTTTATTATAGATACTGGTATGCTACCCCATACACTAATTGAAGTTGTTCTAGATAACCTAACTGTGTTACATATTGGCAGGATTTAGATTTTCTGGAAATGGGGATTTTTTACTAGCATTTTCTTTAATTTTGAGTGAAATATTCATACCTTGAATTGTACAGGATGATAGAAATCGGAGCTGATCGTTTTAAGATCTCAGACATCATGTTTAACCCAACCCTTATTCAGGTATTAATTACTTCCTCCAACATGTCTCTGAAGTCATTATGTACGTTTGCTAGGGTTCTTCTAATTTTTTGTAGGTTAGTTTTGTGCTCTCCAGACACTGACTTAAGACATTTTGTGACTGCTGGAACAGACTATTCCTGGCATGGAGAAGTATGGCACTGAAGCTGGTGTACCTTTTAGTGGACTCACCCAAATGGTGAGTTTCAGTTGTCATTGTTATCTAGAAAGCATTTTTAACAGTTTCATTAACCAAGCACCTAATGTCAAGTCTCTGTATCTCAAATGAAAATGTATAGTTTCATATGTTCCTTTCCATTTAATCTTCAGTATATTCCTCTAGAATAATCCGCAGTGACTGAAAATTCAATAATCTTATTTGACAATCTTAGAAAGCCACTATTACTATAACCTCATATCACAGTTCTACTTGAATTGTATGTTCTTTTTAGCTCTTGTCTCGTTATTATTGGCCACCAAAGCTTTCTTCGCTTTTGAACCGTTGCTTTGTCCCTCTCCTTGGGGTCGAGACAACAAATCACAGTACACCAACTATATCAAATCTTTGAACCTCAGTAATAATGAGCGTCTTGGGTTTTCTATTTACAAGTGATGGAGCCCATCAATCAGTGCTGAACACCTAGGAGCTTACAGCTACTGCAATTTTGATTCCACAACAATCTGAAATTCAAAATTATATGGTGTTTTCAGTCTAGTCGGGAGTTATGTGGTTTGAATCAATATTTTAATGCGTTGAGTTCTGGTGTGACAGGTGATTGAGAGCATTAACAAATGTGATGTTGATATACGAAGAGAGCTCTTCAACAGTGTGATGGTGCGTTGGGTTTCTCTATTCTCATGAATTGTGAAATTCTCTCTGTAGAACATTCCGATGTCTCAATGTGCTGAATGCAGAGAGTTCTCTGTCATCAAAATCTGAGGTGCTTGAGGGTTCATGAATACTTTTGCATTATTTGAGGTGTAGTTGATTCTCTGTAACATTTTGGGGGGCTCAGTACTGCTTGCTTCTCTTTCGCTAGGAACCAAATTATATTTTATGCATCTATAGAGTCGTCCAGTTTTTGTTAGTGATTCTACTGTTGTAAATGTATAATGATAGTCTCCTGTTGTTTGTAAATCAGCTCGCCGGTGGAACGGCTTCCATGCAGCAAATGAAGGAGCGGCTAGAAAAGGATCTTATGGAAGTAAGTAGCTGATCTGGAAATCTTATATCTAACTTTTTATATATTCGACATCGTGTAAAACTGTAATGGCTGAGAACTTCCATTATTAGTCTCTGGTAGCTTTATGTTTTACTAGTCCTGATGTTGTGAGATTTTCACCCTGAGTGCAGGAAGCACCACAAGCTGCACGCGTGAAAGTGTTGGCCAGCGGCAACTCGTTAGAGCGACGATACAGGTCGATTCCACGACCCTTTACCTGCTTAGAAATTCTCCTTGTAACCTCGTTTTTTTATCCTTTTCTTTTTCCCGTTCTGGATTTAAAAAATATCGTATTGAAATATGGTTTTCAAGAACTTTTATACATCATCTTCAGAGAATACTCCCCAAAGTTCATGGGGGTGGTCTCGTTACGGAGGCATGGGCAGGCCACTTTACAACCAACCACTATGATCATAGGGAGACCTCTTCATGAATTATGGCAAAGATTTCCTTTTCGATGTGTAATAGCTCCTGAACTAGACTAATTTTCCGAATACCCTTTTTAGTCTTTTTCGTTATTTGATTTTTTCATTGGTGACTGGATTTGGTGCAGTGTATGGATTGGTGGAAGCATTCTGGCTTCGTTGGGCTCTTTCCAGCAAATGTGGTTCTCCAAAGCAGAGTAAGCACCTCTCTGCTCCATACAGAGTGTTGTATTTTCTGAATTTTCTAAATTGTTGTTTAAAACATGTGGTGCTATACTATTCGTTTCGTGAACTGCATTGAAACTTGCGTGCTGGATCGAAGTTGTTGGGAAACTTGGCTTGTTTATCACGTAGTACGACTCTTAGAGTTGACTGCTTCAAAGTAGTTATGAGAAGCCCACTGCTTCTTACTGTATACGTGTGTTCATTCGAGCTCCAACATGTTTTTTAGTTAAACTAGATTGTTTTTAGAACTTTATGACATCATCCTTAAGAGAATCCTCCCCATTGTTCATAATAATTCGAGGTATGAAACTTATTTTTGTTCTATTTTCTTGTATAAACAGGTATGAAGAGCACGGTCCCACATATGTGCAGAGAAAGTGCCCATAGGAAGGATGGCCCTGGATTTTTGAAGGGTCTTTCGGAGGCAGATTACAATGAGAATTTATTGGGTACAGTTTCTGTGGCATGAGATGTACATTTTTATAATGGATGGGCCTATCATACTTGAGCAAAATTGGTTGTGTTGGTGTACCCAAGTAATTTTGAGGTTTGTATTGTTCAAATACAGGCCTCATGAAAGATTGAAATCCAACAACCTTTGAATTTCATAGACATTGCTTTCATGATTTGTTCAAAGAAATCAGCATTGAAAAATACATCTTTTATGTCTGAAAATACATGTTTAATACAAGAAACACTTGACATGGAAATATACAAAATATTTTATTCCAAATCTACACAAGTTAGTTGTGCTTCTTTAGTGAGTGATTGACACTTGCATGCAGCGATCCCAAAACTGGCTAAATTTCGCTCATTTTCTACTTAATTTTTTCATGCCCTTTGTATAAATTTTTTAAATCTTCCAAAAATGAACATTTGGCTGAAACTCCTGAATCTGTTCTGAGAGCACTGCTTACATGGGGATAGTTGAGGCTAATGTCTACAACAAAAGATGGAAAAAAGACTTGAAGAAAGCATGTTGTTAACTATTATACCTAAGGTGGGTACACCCAAAAGCGCCCTGTTCCTAAAAGTGCCATCTACAGTTCACATACATTTCCGAAATCAGTCATGTTCACAGACTGTAGATGGTGCTTTCAGAAACGGACTTTGACTGTTAATAACTTTTGCATACGGTATCCATATCTTACGTTTTTTGGTGCGTTGGAACATGCTTTCACTTGCCAACAAGACAACATAAAAATTTGAACTAATTAATAGCAGGATCTAGGCTCAGTATGAATAAGTGGCGCTTTTGGGTGTACCTACCTTAAAAGTATTGACAGCATTGCTATACACAACTTTACTTGCCATATTTCTTCATGGTGATTCTCTTTCAAAGAAAGTGTTTATCTGCTTGTGCTATTTTTGTAGTTGCTTTCTTTCCAAAACATTGCCAATGTTGTTCAAGATGCAAAAGGAGTACATCTATTGCAATTTTGTCTATATTTTTCCATATATTATTGGAAAATTGGAAAATATGGTTGGATAAAAATGATTGATATAACTAATACATTCAAATCAAATTGCTCCAAATTATTTTCTATGAAAAAGTTCAATGGCTTCTTTTTCCTAACACTTCCAATTCCTCTCAAATCATGATTTATTTTTGTTTTTTACACTTTAGAAAACAATTTCTGTTTTACAAATAATGAAGTAAGGAAAGGATGTATAGTACATTCAAATGTCTTTAATTCACCCCTCACTAAAATGACATAATGGAATATCTTCTATACTTGTTACATTGTCATAGATTTTAATACACTCCTCATATTGAAAGTAATTTGTTGCCTTTACTTCGATGACATTTTAGGGTATCTTGAACACTTGTTATATTACTATAGATTGTAGCATTCTTGTCTCCTATTCAAATTTTAGGGACTCATGAAATTGAGTTTGAGTTTGAGACATTAGTATTCAAAAATTCTAATAAAAGAGTGATAGAAGAAATTGTAAGAAATGAATACAAGAAATGAAGTAGGTGAGGTATTGTACACTTATAAAATGAAATGCAATTGTAACTCAATAGTTAATAAATTTCAAAATTAGAAATATTTTTTTATTTAGTTTTGAACCTATTTCCTAAAATTTCTATGATACTTTTCATAGTTAAATTGTTCAATATATAGAAAAAATAAGACTGGCATGTATAAATATATTATATATGACATGTATTTAGAAGTTTCTAAAAAACATTGTTGAATTGTTAACAAAAATTGTTAAAATTTGACTTTTATACATATGAAGATTATTTAAAAATTAAAATGTAGATTTGATATTTGTACAAATAAAATTTAGAGACTTTAATTTGGTAATTTATTGAAGGGAAAGAGTCTTCAGTACAATCTCTAAAAGTCCATAGGTAGCCATGTCATCAACTACTACATTGAAATTTCAATGTTTTTGATATAAATATGGTCTTAGGAAACCACTATTTATTAATTAATATATATTTTAGTTTGTAAATATTCTTTCATTGTTCATCATGACATTATACAAAATGATGCTACTAGTCTAAAATGACAATTGCATTGCACATTGGATCATACTAATGGTCTTCACTTTTCTTATTTGTACATTAAAAAAATTCAAATATTTAACAATTTAATTCCAAGAGCCCTAGCATCCACTAGGTGGATTATGAATGATTTCAAGAGCTTTGTCCTCAAACTACAAAATATAGTTCAAAAGTATATCTTGCTATATTCAGAATGACAATTTTGTCAATTTTTTGTATCATAACTAATGTGGTCACTTGGTTCTTTATGATTTTTGTATAAGATTCTAAATCAATTCATAAAAGGATGGACAAAAAATAAATACTTGCAAAAATGAAGATTTTGGTTGGGGCAAAATTTATTTTCCCTAAAAAGCTTCAAATCTACATTTTTTTTTCTACCAATGACTCTTAAAAGCTAAATCTTGATAAAAGTAAAACTTTTTTAATACATGGTGTTGGGACTATTTACTAAATGAGGTTCATGCACTAATAGAAGTACAATAATAGCCACCTAACTAATGTTGGCTCTAACTACATTACTTTTCAGAAAAAGTCCTTCAAATTGGGCCCACCTACAAACTCTATAATTGATAAATATATACTACAAAAAAATGTATTATAAAAAGTTTGCTTGTAGCTCTAACATCTATATTTTGATTTCCTAAGACCAATATTCCATTCAAATTCCTTCTCATTTATCCAATGTAATTCTAGAAAAATTGACTACACTTTATAGTCAACTTCATGAAATTGATGTAAATTATGCATTTGCAAAGTCATAAAATATGAAAAAAATTATATAAAAGAATCTCAAAAAGGATTTATGTATTAATGCGTAAAGGGCAAAGCATTCAAATTTCAATTAATCGATGGATGAATGCAAAATACATTCCAATCATACAAAAATGCATTTTTTCCATTCATCAATTTTTTTTAAGAAGATTCTTGTGTTAATTCTTCAACATTCATGTAATAAAGATTTTGAAGATTATACTTTGCAAATATTTTAAAATTCAATGATGAATGGTAGGTCTTGTCTCAAAATTAAAGTAACTTTTTCAATTCAAAAAGTAATCCTCTAAAAAATGACTTGAATAAGAAAAAGGTTTTCAGAAATCACTATGATCACAACTTAGTAGTTTAAACTTAAAGGGAATAAATTCTTGTAAAAGTCACAAATATTGAATTTGCAATTGATTTGAAAGGTAACCCTTAATTTTTGACCTCAAATATTATTTAAAAATTATTGGTTTGTGTACTAGTTGATTTTGCCATATGTACATGATATATGAATCATATTTTGTAATTATTGTTTGAGAGTTATCATAAAATTATTCTTCTAAATTACACTTTATAATGCATCTTCACAATTTATACTATCTTCACAAAATTTGGACTACCCTAATCATTTAGGGGTTAAAGGGTTTTATATTTGTAGATGCCGGACCAAATCATTTGAAAATGAGTGCAACGAACAAAATCCTAGTGCGCGACAGTCACACTATTTCCAACCCACACTGATGAGAAAGCAGGACGGAAACACTATCTACCATGAGCTTCAACGTTTATATCGATTGTAGGTAGGTTGCATCCACCTCCTTTGATTTTGCTTCTCATTGCTACTCAAATTCTTGCTTTTCAGTTTTTTTTGATATGGTGAATATTACAGGCCATATCTGTGAAGAATCTGGTGTCAGAAGTAGATCATGCTGCAGATTTCTAGAGCTTTTGCGATCAAGAGCGCCTCAATCGCGAAGAATTTGGATTGCGGCACCTTAGCAATGAGATCATTGAAGCTCTACTTGCGCGCAATTTCATCATGTTACTGCTCCTGAGTCTTCATTAGTCTTCTGTCTGTTGAGGTAAATGGTCTGCGGAAAGTCGTAAACCCTAAATCCTGGAGTTCTGTCTATTGCTCGTTTTTCCTCGGTGCTGCGAAAACTCTGTTCGGAGAAGTACTTGTGTGATTGTGTTCAATCCAATTGCATTTAGTGTACTAAGAAGATTTCATTTGTTAATTTAATAGGTTGCTCGCACAATCTCTGGTTTAAGAGCTTGTTGAAGAGAGTTTGTGTGCGTGATTGTGTCTAATTCAATGCCAGAACTCCTATTAGGAAGAATTAGATTACAAATTTGGTAGCGTGCTCACACGATCTCTGGTTTACCGGTTACTTTAGTCGCAAGTGGGATCGCGGTGTAATCGCTGGTTGTCGGGGGCGATGAGGACTTTCTTTGATTATTTCCAGCTTTCCTCTTTTATAGAGTCTAGATTGCTCTGAGGCTTGTCAACGCTGTTTTTTGGTGAATCCTTTGCTTAATAGTTGGTCCTTAATCTGACTTAAATCATCTACTGAAGTCTGTGAGTTGTTTTAGCTTCTGCTCCGGTAGTGCGCGGTGGTGTTAGGGGGAGTTAACTTGGTTCGTTACTGAGCTCGGGTTCTATTGCATCCCGAATATATAGGGTCTATTCGCTAGTAGATTTTTTTAGTTTTTAAGGCGCTTTACTCAATCTTTATCAAGGTATATCAAAACATATCAAGAGATATCAATTCAAGATTTCCGGAGTATTGTTCCTTTGAAACGATTAACTCATCCTTTCTCCTCAATTTGGGTCACGAAAGGGAGCGTATACCTGTGGGAGTTTTCTCTGAGGGTAAATTGGACACTTTTCCGGGCTTTAGAGCCTCGGTGCATTGGAGACGTTTTCCTTATTGAAAATTCACCATGTAGGTTACTTGGAAGATCTAAATATGGTATTCTCCTTCTTAGTAAGACGTTCCTGGATCCTGATTAGTTCTTCGTGTGACCCCAGGTCTCTGGAAGAATTTTTTTTGTTTCGAAAGCTAGGAAGGCTTAGGAGGGCTCCATTCTGGTTTACGACGTGTGCAGTAGAATTTTCAGAAGCTGAGAAATCACCAGACGGCAGTAACTTGATTTTTTTCCTTATGCGTGACGGTACAAACGAGACGAAGGAGCTGCCAGAGTGCCTGGATTAAGGCTATTCGGGATTTTGTGCACCGGAGATTGCCATGGACGGCCCCGGATAGGTATTGATTTGTGTGTGTGTTTGTTTGGAACAGCTCTTGACTTCTCTCTTCTTTGCGTGCTTGAATTGCCTCTCTACCAGCTAAAGTTTTAGCTATAGCTGTAGTGGTTTTCCTTTCGAAGGCAGCGGGTTGAGAAGGCCCAATAGAGGAGCCGGGTTATTTGGCATATATTGATAGCTAGGAGCTTGATTTCGTTTTCTTTGGTGATTTTCTTTGATAGCGAATGGCCATATTCATCGGCTTGACGTCTATGACACTTCATTTGCTCTGTTTCTGTGTTTTTAGGGTTTCAGTCCTGGCTCTGTTTTCTCCCCCCTTGTTCTCTCTTTGCTTCTTCCTGCCTTTGGTTCTGCTCGGGGGCCCTCCCTCCTTGCTCAGTCCCGGGCTCTCCCCGTTTGTTCTTACTCCTCTCTCCTCGCGCTCAGCCCCGCGTTTTCCTCGCTGTTGATTCGCTGGTTCCGTTCTCTGTTCAGTCGCGCCTCTGGCGCTGCGTCCTCTCTCCCTGCCCTTTGGGGCGTGTACCTGCCTCCGGGCGTTTTTCATCAGTAAAGCTCCACCCTTGAAGGGTTTCACCCACTCTATGACACTTCACGCTTAGGGCAAGGATCGGGAGGAAACATCTTGATACTCGTAAATGACGGACTATTTCGTGAAAAATGGAGTGTAGAAAGGTGATTTTGAGAAAAATGGAGACCTTTCTAAACCTCCATATCCTTCAATTGGTTGCCTTTCGGTTGTTTCACTGGACGCTGTGACGCTTGTTTCAATGGCTCGGTACTCTAGTACATCGAAAACTTACAGAAGCTTATCAGAAATCGTTTATATGAGTGTATTTAGTATTCTCTGCCTGCAGTGACGGTTTGTCAGAACCATTTTTCAAGCTGGACGATGAAAGGAAGACCGTTGATTCAAAGTATCCTCACTGATGATTGAGTTTCCATTGTAGGGTTGAGTTTTCCATTCTAGGGTTTTGTTGTTGTGCGAACGATGGCGATATCCATAGCGGCCGAGTGGGAAGCGCTCTACAATCGGTACTACCGGAAACAGGAGGTGTACACGATGTGTTGGAATAGTGTGGATTTGAGTCGCTACAAAGTAGCATGTGCGAAATTTGGGGGACCGATTGCTATGGTTCGTGATGAGTCGAAGATGGTGCAGCTACGAGCGGAGTCCGCTCGAGCGAAGCTGCTGTTGTTTTCGTCTTCCGGTAAGCTTTTGTCGTCGGTGCTCTGGGATCGTCCTGGTGGGCGTCTCATTGCACTTGGGTGGACTGATGAGGAGATCCTCCTGGCCGTTATGCACGATGGCAACATATTCCAATACAATATTCATGGGGAGCTGATTCCAGAGCAGTTGTCTCTGGGGGAAGAGTGCTGGGACCAGGGAGTGGCGGATTGTATCATTTGGGGGAGCGGCCTTGTGGCGATCACTGAGCAGAATCAGCTATTTAGTATCCCGAATCTGGAGACGCAGACGGTTGTGAAGCTCGCGGATCCTCACTTGGAGGATACCCCGCATTGCATGGCTGTTGTGGAACCGCTGTACACGCTCTCTGGAAACTTGGAAGTACTCTTGGCAGTCGGATCGTCCGTTCTGATGGTGGATGCGGAGAATGTGCAAGACCAGATCGTCGATTTTGGACCTATTCAAAAGATGACCCTTTCTTCAAACGGGGGTTTTATTGCCTGTTTCACTCACGATGGTCACCTACTCGTAGTCAACTCGGATTTCAGCAAGACGTTATTGGAGCACTTTACAGAGGTGTGTTGATTGCCTTCCTTCATACGGATTTCATTGATTACGCTGAATCTGAGGGAGATGTGGTGAGATTGGGTATGTGGTTGCAGTGACTTGATTTAAGGGTTTTAGGGTTTAGGGTTATTTCTGCTTACAGTGTATGCATTGTTGATGTGCTTATTGCAGTCGGCTTTGCCACCCGAGCAGCTCGTTTGGTGTGGGGTGGACAGTGTGCTTCTCTATTGGGAAGAGCAACTAATGATGGTAGGCCCTTACGGTGACGTGGTCAGATTCTCGTACGAAGAGCCGATTGTTCTCATACCTGAGTGTGATGGCGTCCGTATATTGTCCAATACATATATGGAGTTTCTGCGTAGAGTGCCCGATTCCACAGTTTCTATCTTCAAAATTGGCAGCACTTCTCCTGCAGCCATGCTCTTTGATGCCCTGGAGCAATTCGACAAACGAAGTGCTAAGGTATTGTTGGCATTAGTTGTGGTCTTTGTGATCCTTTGTACCATGTGCATTTAAGATGGGTGACGGCCTCGTGATGTAATTTGGTTGCGTATTTGGTTTACCATCAGGCGGATGAAAACATCAGATTGATTAGTGACAAACTTCCGGAGGCAGTTGCGGATTGTATCGATGCAGCCGGACATGAATTCGACATCTCTCTACAACGCACCCTGCTGCGAGCTGCTGCTTACGGCAGGGCGTTTTGCAGGTTGCTCTCGACTCAACTGTTCAGTCATATTCGAGCAATTTGTTGCTTGAATTCCCTTATTCAGATAGGTATCTAAATAATCGGTTTTGGCAATATCGTGTCGTACCAAGTTATTTGTCTGTATTTATAGCAAGGCGAATGATGTTACTGTGCTAATGCGCGTTTCTCTTTTGGCAGGAAGTTTGATAGAGATCAATTTCAGGATATGTGTAGGACTCTCAGAGTGCTGAATGCTGTTCGCCAGTTTGAGATTGGTATACCTTTGAGTATTCAGCAGTTTAAGGTATTAGGGGAGAGTCTCTTCCATCTCAAGTCTGCTTTCCTGAATCAATGCAATGCCCAGTCTGTTGCTACGTGTTATTCCTGTCGCATTAAGATCCTCGTTTCTTGTTTGTAGAAACTGATTATGAAATATCACTACAATCTTTTCAGATCGTCATTACTTTCTATCCCAACTCAAAATATGACTACTCACGTGTATGCGCTGACAATTTTTACGAAATTTTCAGGAGCTTACACCAAAAGTTCTCGTAGAAAGACTTGTCAATGCACATCGGCACCTTCTGGCTCTGCGCATATCCGAGTATTTAGAACTAAGCAAGGTTTGTGTCTGGCTATGCTAACCTTCGCAAATACCATTGTAGATTCTGCAATAAGGCAAAAGGAAGTTATATCAATTTCCCTGTGTGCGAAATGCACCAATTCTGCCTCCCTCCCCCCCACATTTCCCCCCCTTTTTCACAGATGATTTGAAGCATTTTCTTCCACAAGGGGGGATTTTGAGGTTCAAGGGGAAAAGTGAGACGACAGGGGATTTTCCTTCATTTTGGGGGGGGGGGATTTTGTGCATTTTTTCAGTGTTATTTGAAGATTTACCTACCTTTAAATCAACACAATTTACGAAATTCAATAGTCTGGAATGTAGATTTATGTCTCAAATTCTAAATTTTATGTAATTTTAGTGCATACAATCAATATGGTTCGTAGATTTCGGAGGTCCAAATCTAACTCGTTTGTAGATTTTGAGTTTCCAATCTTATTGATATTTAGATTTCAGAGTTTCAGATATAGCCTCTTTTCTAGGTTTTAAAAGTTAAAATATTATCAATTTATGGATTAAAGTTGTTTAAAAACTTTACAATTTCATAGATTCAAAATTTTTTAGACTTAAAGAATCTACAGGCTATAGAAATATTAAAATTTTATGAATAAAAAGAATTTATTATTTAAGAGTATGACAACTTTCAAGTCTTATGCGTTCAACCTCATGGTACCCTTGACAATTGACAATTGAAACTTGTAAAATCTACCAAGGATTAGGTGGAAAGGATTTTGAAATTTAAGACGTGTCCATGTGTTGTGAAATCTACCTACATGGGGAATTTGGGGGGAATTTATGAAGAGAGGAGAGCTCAGAGGAGACTTCTAAACTTCACTGTGATCACGAGGGGGAAACTCCGGAGTTCCCCCACTTTCTCAGGGGAAACTGATATAACTTCCTTGTGAGGGATCTTGGTTGTAATTTTCTGTATGATTTTAATGTTTTGTTCGCTGAGAGTGCTTGAAGATGATAATCGATCTTGGTGGTGAGCAGGAAGTTGTCCTGGTACATTGGGCATGTACTAAGATCATGGCATCCAGTGATGTTCCAGATGCAATCCTTTTGGAGGTTTTATTGGATAAGGTAATCACTTCGTCATGAGCTTAGCCCTTGATGATGCAACCCTGTAGTAATCAGTAAGAAGTTACGTTGACATTGACTTTAGTTTCTTCCAGTTTCAGATATCTGAAACCATTGTCAAACATGCTTTTTATCCAGTGAATAGGCTAATATGGCTAAATGTACTAAACAGGTGTTTGTCATGAAATTACAGCTAAAAGCATGCCCGGGAATCTCATATGCAACTGTGGCTGCTGATGCGCATCGGAATGGGCGGCAGAAACTTGCTGCTCTTCTTCTAGACTACGAACCACGTGCTTCTGAGCAGGTAAATTTAAATTTTCGGAGTTTCAAATTTTCAGTATGCTTGCTGTTTGAGTGAGCTGTGTTTTCACTTCTCGGTGGTGTTCTTGAAACTCAGGTTCCTCTTTTGACAAGTATGGGTGAAGAGGAGAGAGCACTTGTAAAGGCCATCGAGAGTGGCGATACCGATCTGGTGTATTTCTCAATCCTTCACATATGGCGCCAAGTGAGTTGGATTACCCAAACTTGATGTTTAAATTAGAAACTTGTAAGCTTGTTGTTATGGTCCTTGATACAAGCTATTGAAAATAATTGTCTTTGGTCGAAGTAGAACCCTGGCTGGACTAAATCTTTACTTGCAGTTTCGTAAGGCATAGTCTGGTTTCCTGAGCATATCTTGGTAAAGTCACAAAAATATGTTTCTCATAACAAATGTATCTTATAATTTTATTGATGCCATCTTACGAGACTACTGTTGATGGCCTCCGCAGAAACCTCTGCCAGACTTCTTCCGCATCATTCAATCGAAATCGCTTGCTCGCAATTTGTTCATTGCCTACGCCAGGTACTGGACCCATATTACCGGGGTAGCTTCAGACAACCCAGTTGGGTTATGCTATTTTTCTCAAGTATATGTGGTTGATAGTTTTATCTAACTATCTCTATCCATAAACGTAATATCGTATTTTTTACAATACTTGAAAGGTTTGAAACTTACAGCAGGAATTGCTGCGGAATCTAGTAACGGTGCCGGACATCTTAAAAATTACGAATTTGCTCAGATACATCTGACCTTGATGTTTTGATTTGTGGCAGGCAGAATGATCCTGAGATTTTGAAGAAATTCTTTCTATCAGTTGGTCAAATTCAGGTATCTGCAGAACCGTAACACCTATAATTTTCTCTCTTGTCTTTCGTAGAAGTTGGCATGTATGTCATCCCCTTCACCTTCTCATTCTGGTCAAGTTGGCTCCTTCAGTTTAAGTATTTGCGGAACTCACTCATGATACCACTTTTTAGGAATCCCAAGTACCAGACCTTAGACGTTTTGAAACATGGATGTAGTTGCTTTCCAGTACAGAAAGCCTCGATGACATGCTTAATTGCATCTGATAGCTTTCTAATCTCTATTTGGCGCTATGGATGGGCAGAGTGCTGCAGAAGTCTTTCTGAAAGAGTCATGGAGTTACTCTCGAAGCATAGGAAGTCGCTCTGGATCAGCTTTGCAAGGGCCTCGCTTGAAAACAATAGAGCAAGCGAGTGAACTTTATGCACAGACCAAAGAGCATATGTTCGAGGCAAAGGCTGCCGAAGAACAGGGAAAGTTGCTCAAGTACATTCTCAAGCGCACAAACACTCTTGTTTTTCTCTAGTCCTGTTGATACCATGAAAGAGATTTTTGGCTGTGGTCTGATAATTTGCCTGATGGGTGTTATGTATCACTTATTCTTCGGTCCTCTCATAGGAGTGCCTGGTGCTTTGCGGATTCCCCACAGGTTGCAGCAAGAGTTTGAAATTTCCACAGGACAGCAGTACTTTGTGGATTCTAGTGTCAGTGACACAATACGCACGCTCATTACCTTGGGAAATCACCGCGCTGCTCAAAGAGTGAAAGTAGACTTCAAGGTACTGTCCTCTACGTATGCCTCATTTGGCACTCTCCTGATTAAAACTATATCTGCTATTAGTTATCCGAATTTTATTTGAGACGTGTTGCAAGTGAGGCTTGACTCGGGCATTCCAGTTACAAGTGCTCATTATTTGCTTGCCATAGCTCTCATGGATGATTGTGATTTTGTTTCTGGTTATCACTTCACGTCTTCTAGAGCCATGAGGATCCCTCTGGTCTATAGAAGTTAATAGAAGTAATGGAAGTTTAATATCGCAAGATGCTATGGGTAGAAATTCTACTTTGTTCTGATCTTTCTTGTTCTTGCTGTCCAGGTCCCTGACAAGCGTTTCTACTGGCTGAAAGTGTTTGCGCTTGCAACTGCAAAGCAATGGGAAGCACTGGAGAAGTTTTCTAAAGAAAAGAAACCTCCCATTGGTAGGATGTCAATTACGTCCCTTCTTCTAGATCATGACCATGGATCTTTAAGTGAAGGAGGCCTGATATCTCTTATGCAGGCAGATAACTTGTAATAATATAATCTCAATTTATTTAAGCTTGTGATTTCTTGAACTCTTCCTCTTGGCCAAGATCTGTTCTGCTTTAAAACTCAAATACTGGATGAAGAAGGATCCTTCGGAAGTCAAAACAAACTACTAGTTTCAACCTTTGTAACGTGTTGCAGCCACTAATCAGCAATCCCATGATAGGTACTTCTGCACCAGTGTAATTTTGAGATAGATACTGACATATTATCTTGGTTTATGTTTGTCTTCTGTCTTTGTAGGATACAAACCATTTGTAGAGGCTTGCATAGAAGAAGAGGAAAATGATGAAGCTTTGAAGTATATTGTCAAGCTTACAGATACGCAAGAGAGAGCTGAGGTATGTTGTTATTCTATAATATTCATTTGTTGTCATTGATCTAACTGATGGTGAATATCATAGGAGTTTGATATCGCAAGATCTTATTGTTAATCCCAAATGACCACTTCCATATCTCTAGGAGCTCAAATATATCATTAAGGAAGCTTCTAGGAAAGTAACAAGTGCGCCATTAGAAAGACGAAATCATGCTTATTTGAATGATTTTGATTTGCTTAGGATACTTGTATTAATCCCCTTCAATCTGGATAAAAAAATTGGTCCTATCAGGCATATGCACGTATCGGCATGGTAAAAGAAGCAACAGAAGCTGCTGCACAGGCTAAAGACAGTGAGTTGCTTGGTAGATTGAAATCAACATTCGGTCAAAATACAGCAGCTGGGGCACTATTTGATACTTTACGTGATCGCCTCTCATTGACTTAAGTTAATTATGCAAGGCACTTTTAGATTTTTGCATTAGGTGACTTGTTTGTACATTTGGTGTATTTTGATTCTTCCTGTTACGTTGGTCGTGATTGAGTTGCAATCAACTAAGGCACTTGACATGTAATAAAGATTGAGTTGGGTATGTACATCATTTACGAAAGGTAGCGGAACCCGTGACCCATAGCCATTATTTTGTTGGCTTATGTATTACTTTAAGGTTACCCAGAAGAAAATTTCAAGGAAAAGTAGGCTGCTCTTGTTTTTGCACAAACATCTTAGTCACTGTAAATTCTTGAATCAAGTGTGAGCTGTGAACAGTGCTGTAGTATGTAGTAATTTTATTGCTTTGTTTGAGTAGTCTGGTCCATATTTACGTAGGAAGCTTTTAATATTCATTTCATTTTAATAAGTGAACTTGAAAAATATGAGAATTTTTTGTGTTGCTCACATAGCTTCATTCAGCAAATTTTGATGTTCTCTACAGAGATAAATGCTTTGTCATTTTTGAGGTGTTGAAATGTGACCATGATAATCGTACACAGTTAGATTTTATGATTATAAATCTTTGCTTCTGATGAAACCAACGGGCAATCCATGATCCATCAGTAGTAAGGTAGCCGCATCCATAACCCCAATAGGAGGAGGCTCTTGAATGGAGCGGGTTCTAAAATGGTGCCCTATCTTAAATGTAGAGTACTTGTACATGTTGCATTGTCATAGCCTTCAGCAGTGTACTGACAGTGTACATTTTAGCTAGGGTACCATTTTAGAGCCCTATGCCCTTTCAACTTTAGAATTTGATAACTAATTCTAGAGAGCTCCAAAAAATATGAAACGACTTGGATTAGATGCCTATTCAAGATATCTTTCAAGGAAAATTCTCTGAAAAATATTTCAAGATGTTTGACCTGCCCAAAATTCTGTTCCAGCCCTTAGATGGTTTAGAGCGGTTTCTGGACCTCCTCCCATAGTTGTCGTTCACAGTCCCATACTTGTGATGTTGTAAGAAATGGTGGTCGTGGGGAGAGCGTTGTCAGATTAAAGGGTCATAGTTTTTGGAAAATGCACCACAAGACTTTGGAATTAATTAATTTTGATTAGAGCAGTAATATGTGGATGGTGCCTTGGTATTGGGTACAGTACATGTTCCCAAAGAATTAAATGATGTTGGTTCTAGTAGCCGTTTTCACTGGTTACATCGTTAATGGATGTAGGTATAGGACATGTTGTAGCAATACTATGTGCATACTCAACCATTAGTGGAAGCAAAGAGTGGCGGCAATAGAATGCCCTTGTAACTTTGAATGTGCAAGTGAGCTCAGACACAGTGCTTCAGATATGAACATTTGATCATACAGAGAGTTGTACACGATGAAGCAAAATCTTAGTTTGTGAGTAAGCTTAAGCTGAATTAGCAAAGTGAAGGATAGTGAGTGAATCAGGTGAATTAGCAAAGTGAAAGATAGTTTGTGAGTGACCTCAATTAGCAAAGTGGCAGATTTACTTAGACAGAGATGGAACAACAACAGTATTTGCAAGTTGTAGAGGAATTCAGAGAAGCATGGGCATCTAAATTGCAGACGTATGGAGGTACAACACAAGACATATGGATTGGAGAAGCAGGCCCAAGTGAAATGGAAGGCGGCCAAAGCCATAGCATGATACAGGTGAGGAGACCTGCACCGCGGTTGCCAAGCAGATCAGGATTCCAAGGCTGGAGCGCAAGCAGTGGACCCGGTAGGAGCAGCTATGGAGAACCAACTATAGCCACAACATAAGAACTGGCATCGGGCGGGCGCAACAGCTGCTAGTGTCAATACCACAGTCAAAGGAGCTGCAGTCGACAGAATAGGCAAGAGCGACGAGGTCGACACCAATAGAGGAGCGTCGACCAATCAATATGAACTAGGTGGCGACCAGACGGTAGTAGCGACGGAAGTCCGTCTACAACAACAGCTGCAACCAGGTACTCTACTGAACCCTGCCTTTGCAAGTCGTCGCCGCAAGCACATGGGGACCTGGATGGATGAACAGCTGGCCCTCACTGTGGGTGCTATTGAGCAAGGCAATAAGGTGGCTATTGTAGCCAGAGCTTATAGCATCCTAACGTCGTCATTGCAAAATTACATTTACGGAAGAACAACTCAAAGGAAAAAAGAAAGGCAAGGTGTTTTTATTGTATAGGAGGAAATACAGCTCATGGAATGGATCATGCAAATGCAGAATGTTGCTCATCCGATTTCAATCCTTGAGCTTCGCAGCAAGGTCACTGAGATTACACAAGACATAGACGCCCTTTACAAACGACATTCCAAGATGTGGATGGATGCATTGGTTTCGTCACCGCCATCCGGAGCTCACACTACAGACTACTCAAGTACTTGAGGAGAGACGTGTATGAGGGCTGAATCCCATTAGCGTGGCCTCATTCTACGACAATCTGTAGAAAGCTTACGATAGACATCACTATCCTCCTTCTCACATTTGGAACGTTGACAAATCAAGCGCCTAAGTTGGAAGAAGTGGAGGTGCCACTCTAGTTTTCATACGTCATAGGACCAGATTTGTTCAAGTTGCAGTACCTAACAATAGAAAGCATTTGACACTGCTATCATGTGTCGATGCAGCAGGCGAGTCCATTCTGAACTTCTACACTTTTAAAGGGAAATGCGCATCGAGGAACTACATCAAAAAATGTGAGCCAACTGCTACTTTTGTTATGCAAAAAAATGGATGGATGACAACTTTCCTATTCCTAGCCTGGATCACTCATTTCATAACCAAAGTACAGAGGTGCTATGGGTTGTCATCTACAGAGAGGCACCTCCTAATCCTTGATGGTCATGGTTCACATGTGACACTAGAAGTGGTCAAGAAAGCAAGCATGGACGGCGTTGACATCATCACATTACCTAGTCAAACAAGCCACAGGTTGCAACCCTTGGATGTCATCATTTTCAAACCCTTCAAAACGACATTTTGTACATACAGAGATTAGTTGACTATGCGAAACAAAGGGAAAGAATTTTTCAAAAATATAAACTACTAAAAATAGTAACTTGGTAAGATTCTGTATAACTTCAAGTTTTTGTTGGCTCAAGAATTTGGTGCCTTAGACATTTAGGAGTTAAAATAAATGAAAAATAAAGTCCTTGGTGTCACATGATTAAAATCATTGGAGTAAACAAAATAGTGAAATTAGGTTGTTCCACACTAATTTCTTGACAACTGACACTATAAAAGTACATTCATTCACTGTACAAGAATCACTAGAAGAAAAACGTGTCCTATTCAACTAGCCTTTGCAACTACAAATTGTCAACAATGACATTTATAGTTGCAATGAGTCATAGTAGACAATTTGTAATTGCAGAGGGTAGTTGTAGAGGACATGTTTTTCTTTTAGTAAATGCACTATTTTTGAATTAATTATAGGTGCATGACTGTATGTAGAACTCATGAACCTTCACGTGTACAAATGGAAGTATTTCTAGAAGTATTCGTTGACTTTCATTAATGACTTGTAAAGTAACTTTCTTGATGCAAGGCAACCTAACTCTGTAGGCACCCTAATTTGCGCAGGGAGAAGTGCCCCCCTTGCTCGGCCACTTAGGTAAAACACTGTAATTTTTTATTTTTCACACTAATTTTTTTTGCAAATTTTGAATTCATATTTGCAACCAGAGATCTCAAATTAGCTAGGGGGTGAAAAAAGTAGGAGTGATCATGGCCCAAACTAGGGGGCTTTTTGTTTTGATTGCACCTCTGATAAAACATGGTGAGGCCGAGCGAGGGGGCCAATCCACCCAGATCCCTAATTTCACTGTAGTTCGTGTAAGTCGTCTTCCAGCCGTGGCACAGTGTCAATAAAACAAAATCTCTGCATTTCCACGGGTTGAAAATCCCCAGCACCAGATCATGTGGTCCGCGCCTTCGAGAAGAAGCAACTTCGGAAGCCTCTGCCGATATGCTTGTTTCGACTCCCAGTCCCTTCCGGTAGTCCATCACCGGTCCACCTACGAGTGAAAAGCCCCATGTCCACACAGCGGCCTTGACCACGGACGCCATAAGAACCGGACGCGCCTGGCATGCACGTCAGTCACACGCTTTGGACGCTTCACTTTTCACGACTGTCCTCCGCAACACCTACACTATAAAACCATCTTCACAGAACATATCTTTCTTCATTCAAGCCTCACAAGCCACTCAAGCCTACAAGACTCTCAGAAGACTCTCAAGCCCACAAAACTCTCACAAGACTTTCATCATCGCCATCTGGAGTGACTGATCGACAGTACAACGCTGCAGCTTCACAATCGATCGTCAATTGGAGTTACATCTTCGACATCGATCTAGAGCTATCCAACTGCAAGCACCAATGGCAGTGAAACTGCTCCTCTGGGTAACTCTGGCGTCGCTTGCATTCTGCGTCGCGTTTGCAGCCCGGGACCTGACCGAAACGCAGTCCATTCCGTCCTCCATTCAGGTCCCAGAAGACTCCCACCACCAGTACAAGCTTCACCTCACAGTCCACGCTCGCGGCTACCAGCACTACAAATACAACGGCACTTCCTGGGTGCAGTTCAACGCCTCCGCCCGTCTCTACGACACGGAGTCGAACAAGCAAGTGGGCCGCCACTTCTATCTCTCCGAACCCGACCGCCAAGGTGGGGAAGTCACTTGGGAGTCTCTCCCTTCCAAAACGAACGGCGGGGTTTCCTTCAGCATCGTCACTTGCAAACCTGTGGCGAAAGATACAGTCGATGCGGATAGCATTCCGTGGGTGCTGTTGGAGACGACGCAAGCCTCGGGAAGCAAGCAATTCTTTGGGGAAGTGGTGTTCGTGCAAAGGGTGAATACCAAAATGGGACTGGGACCGAAGAACGCCAAGAGCGATCGTGTGGGGGATGTCAAGAAGTCGCCTTACACTGCCGACTATTTGTTCTACGTTTCGGAAACGCAACAACACTGATTAACTAGCTTAATTAGGGTAGGATTAGGGTATTGGTTGAACCTAATTAGTCTTTGCCATCCATTTTTTTTAACCTACTACTCAAAGTGAGTGTAGATTATTGTACTGTAACTGTGCATGGTCAGGACTGGATTCTCCAGAATGTAAATTCGAAAACTTGGTATTTCTGTTCATACTGAACAATTGTGACATTAATTCTATCATTTAGAAGATGGATACTTTGTGCATTAAAATGATTTGTTACTTAACATTCAGTAGCATGTTATGACACTACCTTCTCTCTACAGTGGAGGGTGTGACATATTCCACACCCAATAGCCTCTCCATCCTCCACATGTTGAGTTTCTTCAGTAGATGTTATGTAATTCCACGTTTGGTTCTTGAACCGGGAGCTTGGTTGACATCAAGAAGTCGCCAGGTTTGTATGTAAGTTACATCTGTCTCAACTATTTGTTCTGTGTAAACTTCGGAGACGCAGAATATTGATCAATCTTATTCATTGCCAGTTAATTTTTGAGTGAACGTTAGGCTATCACTCAAAAAGAGATTGGTAGCGGAATCAGGGAACTTTGAGTGTTATGTTAGCCTGAAGTGAGTGGAGATTAGGATACGACATGCTGGGGACTTGATTAGAAAACCTATTTTTTCTGTTCATGGGTGATTGCAGGAAACACATGTATTCCGTAATATTTTTTTGTCACACCCTGTGCGTTGATCCAATGACTCAAGATTCATACATGAGGAACTCATGACTATTGTTCACCTTTTCTATTTTTTTTTTCATATTTGAAAATCATTTTATTGTCCAAAAATAGCCTCCAATTCTTATCTCAACTTTCAATTTAGGTGTTTTAGTACTATTTAGTACCCCCAAAACCAATTTGAAGCTAAAATGTAGACAAGATGGTCTTCTAGTAGACCTCCAACTATTGTCCAAGGAATTCCAAAAATAGTTACTTATATTTTGTATGGAAGTCTACAAAGTGAATTTTTTTTGCTTGCATTTCAAAACATATAAGATATTAATTTGGTGGTTTTTTTGATGAATTACCATCTCCATAGAGTTGTTACAAATGGACAATTTTGTGAGTTTTAAAATTTATTCTTTTATTTTTTACAAATCAAATTATTTATTTTTTTCTTGAGATTTTGCACTTTTGTAGTTCTCCTATTTAAAGAATTTTTTTAAGCTATATCTTCCTAGGATACAATCCTCTTAAAGATGTATACATAGGCCATATCTTGTAAATTATTACAGTCATTTTCTAATTTTAAAGTGTTTTAGAAAACTTGCATGAGTAGCAAAAATGCAACAAAACCAGAAGGTGTTTCTTGGAAGTATACTCACGTTCAACAGTTGTGACAACAATTCTGCCATTCAGAAGAAAACGGTTTGTGCATTACGGTTTGTGCATTACAATGCTTTTGTTAATTCCAAACTTGATCTGGCATCGAGAAATTGTGTGACATCAACTCATCAATTTTGGCATCAAGTCTAACTTACAATAGGGGGGGTCACGGCTCGTCAGAGAAACTCAATTTCTCAGGGAAATCCAAGTTGGTGAGATTTTTCGGGAGCCAATGAAAACTGCCGTAGAGTGGAGGAGCTGTGACACCCTTTTTTGCTGTTTGCAACGATTCCGCAAGAATTTCTGGCTCACACAGTTGGGTTGGGAGCTCCGATACTTGCGCCAAGTTGAGGGCTTCAAGAAATTCTTCAAGAATTTTTTCAAAAACGTTGTTTCTTCACCCACAGAGGAGAAGAAACAACACTCCATTTTCTCAAAGAATTTTGCATCCGCCTTTCGCTCTCGGTGCACCACGTACTCTTTCTCGAAGAATTCTGAGGACTTCGGAAGTGCCGTGACACCCCCTAGTATTTGTCCTGACTCAATAATTTTGTTCCGCGTCTCTGAATTTCAACATCACTGGTCAAAATTTTCTTCCTCAATTCAAACGCAACCTCTGGAAGTCGTAGTTTGGATGTTTTCACCAAACTTTGAGTGATAGCCGTTGAAGTGAGGTTGTAAATCTATATAACTGGGTGTGCTCCAGACTCAATCCTCGTCATAGTGACTACACTAAATAGTGAAATTAGGTTGCCCCACACTAATTTCTTGACATTTGACACTAATTTATGGTTATTATACCAGAATAAACTCCTTTTGAATTAGGTGTTGTTGAAATTGGTACTCATGGACCTCCATGTGTACAAATGGAAATACTTCTAATAGTATTTGTTGACTTTGGTGGTTTTAGAAATTGACTTTCTTTGAACTGTAAGACAACCTAATTTCACTATTTAGTGACCAATCTTCTTGCAATTGCTACAATACTCTAGTTGAATATTTTGTTTCTATTCATAATAGAGTTTTCTAGAAGTTATACTCCAGTTTCCACCTTGTTTTTTTTTAACTTTATCTATAAAGATAATATAATTGATTATTTTTTAAGTAGAAAAAAATGGATTTCCAACTCCAATTACTTCTTTTTCAAATTCAAATTTTTGAAAAAAATCAAGAATTGGAGGTGCCCATGAAGAGATGTGGAGGTTATATCTTTAATGCCTTGATCCTTTCTAGAATTCTTGCATATTTTTGTTTACATATTTGTACAAAAATTCAATTACAACAATTTCATTGAATTGGTCAATAAAGAAGATTGTCTTTTCTCAAGATTCAAATATTACATTGAATGAATGAGAAGTTAGCTAGACTAAACAATGCCTACAAGCCCTCATTCATTGTTCAAAATAAGGACGTTGGAGCACTTAAAGAGGTTAAAGATGAAAGTAAAGGTCTTCCTTTTTCACTTGTTTTTCCACCCTCTTCATGCATGTGGATATGAGCATATTCAAAAATTCAATGGATAAATCACACGTTTTCCTTCTCTCCCCTCATAAAAAAGGGGCGTGTTCAGAAATTCAATGGAATATAAATCATATGTTTTTCCACTGGCAAACCTCATAAAAGTGAGCAGGTTCGGAAGTTCAATGGAGTAAACTCATACTGTCTCAGGCTAGTTTTAATCAAATGTTACGCTTTTCAATGCTGAAAGCCTGAAACAAGCTGAATTTTGAGTGTGCATTAGGAATCGTTGTTCATGTACAGACTTTATGATTTACATTGCATTACCTAAAATCTTTTAACTTCTGGATGCATGAGGCATCAAATTTTGGTGTCAACAATACTTTGAAGTTAAATCAAACCTAACCAAGCTGCTATTTTACGGTAGTTTGTATTTTTGAAAAAATCATTGTGAGGTCTATTTTTAGCATTAAAAATCTGATTTTGAAAATGATTGATTATGATTTTTCTATTCAAGATTTTGTGCAAGGGTGTCCATTGCAACCTTGACTTTTGGTAATGCTGAAAGTATCTGGAAAGGAGCCTCAAAGACCACTAGAGCTTGGAGAAAAAATCACATTAAAAATTCATTTAAAAAAATTGCAAAGTAGATTTTGAGAAGCCATAAATTGATTGAAATTCCGCATATCCTATGAATCCTATCTACATCATCTCAGAACAGAAAACACCGCCAAGTTTCAAAGCTTCTGGAACCTTGAGCGGTACGTAGTTTCTGCTTCAACCTGAAGATCTTGCCTCAGGGCACCCAGCTGGCTTTCAGAGGGTGAGACCTCAAGAAAATCAAGAGATGGTTTTGGCTTGTTTGAGCAAAGAAGCTCTGTTTGAAATTTTCAACCAAACTACCTGGTGTTCAAATTCAACTGTGAATCCTTTAGAATCCTTTAGAATCCTGTGATACTGTAAAGTAACTGAGTTCCAGCTTTGTCTTGCTGTCATATCAAAAACTAAAAAGTTCAAGTCGAAGAGATTCTTCCCGTGTACTAATGTTTTGTAGACCCCCCAATTCTGATTTTCACTACTAGAATCAAGGGGGGTTTGCAACGTTTGTAGCAACGCTTGTGGTGCTGTCAGGAACAAAGCAGTGCTTGAAGCAACGTTTGGCAAGAGGCAATTTTCTAAACAATGTTTAAGCAACGTTTAATGAGAGAACTTCCACATATTGTGTTCCCAATGAGTTTCCATGTGGAGGGAAATATCCCATAAGCATTGTGCTTCATGAGGCTCCCGTGAAGTATAACATGCGTGGCTCTCTCTCATCGTAAAACACATGTTGAGTATTTCAACAATAGAAGAAGTACAAGATATATTTAATATTGTATTGTATTTTGCATATTGTATAGTATAGTACATCGTATAATATTGTGCAAATATTGTATACTAAATTAAATTTTTAATTGGTTCAAAATGTTCAAAATCTACCTTCACACTACTAGACAAGTTACAGGAAATGAATGTTCCCAAAGAAGAGAACAAATACAATAACATGAGAACTCAAGTTCACTTGTTCCCAAAGAAGCAGTAAACGTTACTAAAAGCATGTACCAAAACGTTGCTTCACCTGAACAACGTCTTTAGTCAAGCTTGAAACAATGTTTAACTGTCCTTCCAAATTTAATTTTCTAGTGTATTGAGCAACTTCTGAGGTGATGCAAACGGTACTTAGTTCTAGTAGTGTTTCCTTCGTAAATATTGCACACTTCCATGTAAGAATTCTGGAATTTTGTTTGCCCGCTTGCTTTCCATGTGTACATGGAAGTCCGCTGTGAACCAAGTTGATGGCCCTGGTTGAATTAAGAGTCACCAGGAGAAACGTGTGAATGTCGTCTGTCTTCGGCAGATCCTTCGATCGGGGGAGATACCGCACCTTCAAACGCCTAGTGTAATACTTTTTCTTTATTTGGACGCAAATGAAAGAAGATACTGAAGTCTTAGACTGTAATTCTCAGTCATCAGTTGCGCTGTTGATCGATCTGGTTATTCATGAGCGACTCCTGGTGCTAAATCCAAAACTCCGTAGAAACGGAGGGTACAGTACGTGGGCACCACGCCTGCTTAGATTTCGACATCGATTTCGCCTCTTTACCAAGTCTTAATTTCAACACCTTAATTTAGAAGTCAGTGGCATTACCGAGGGCTTCACCAGTCGTCAAGCTCTCAAGACTAGCTAGGGTCTTGTATTCGTTAAAATGCTGTGTTTCAGAGCCACGAAATTCTGAACGTCAAGTGCCCACAACAATCTCTGAAACTGATGATTGAGTACCCTAAGCTAGAATGCCAAAAGCCATAAAACTAGCCAGGACTGGTTAGATTTGAGGTTTCAGGGGAGCAGCTGAAACTGCGTGGAAACCACACCTGAAATAACCAGTGGAATTTACCCCCGCTTCGTGGAATTCAGCACATTGGTTCTCTCAGTGATTCTCTGAATCGTGTTTTGCACTGATGAAAAATTCAAACATGTATTTCAATATGATAGTCAATTTCGTTTAAATTGGAGAAAGTTAATATGGTTCTAAAAACTGTGATATTCATTTGCACGAAGCACTCTAAAGTAGATATCGGGTCACTCACCCTGAAAAGTACCAAAGAACAGTTTACGGAATTCCCCCAATTTAACTAAATTTGACGTTACGAGATTCTACCTAAACTCTGGGTATTGTAACAGTCCGGCGTTTGTCGACAGCTGACCCCGAACTAACGGTAAGTAACGGTGATGTGATACAAACTCACTTTGTAAACGAATTCTGTGCTTCCATATAATCTTCCCACGAGATTTCACTTCTAACCGGGATTTTGAGGTGACATAAAAATCCCATTCGGCATTTGCAGGTTCCCATCAGGTCTAACTTGCAAGCAAAGCGTCAGATCCTTCGTGATCTTCTTGACACAGTCATCGACTCCTTATCAACAATAATTGTGTGCATATCATTCCCACTCAGATTATAATTTATTATTCAGATCGCAATCTGCCAGGCTCCAGAATAGAGTATTTCTGACTTGAAACAGTTCACTCCGGTACTGGATTTTGGACTAGCGCAACCATTGAAGGAGCAAGTCATCTGAATTGCCAGAGAGTCGCACAAATACCTTGACAAATGTGTCAGCACTGTGTCACCGCGTCCACGGTGTATTCAGGAGTGTAACTTTGATATAAGGTAGGTACACCCAAAAGCGCCACTTATTCATACTGAGCCTACTTCCTGCTACTAATTAGTTCAAATTTTTATGTAGTCTTGTTGGCAAGTGAAAGCATGTTCCAACGCACCAAAGAACGCAGGATTTGGATACCGTATGCAAAAGTTATTAACAGTCAAAGTCTGTTTCTGAAAGCGCCATCTACAGTCTGTGAACATGGAAAATGTATGTGCACTATAGATGGCACTTTTAGGAACATGGCACTTTTGGGTGTACCTACCTTAAACATGGAAAATAGGGACTTGGAAATGACCCACATGAATAATCCTTGAAGGACAGACTAGTGGCCGTGGAAATCATGCATTTTGATACAGTGTGGCATCATTTGTTTTAAATAAGCCAAATATAGTCATTGGAAGTCAAGGCTTTTGAGAAAATCTGGACTCTCCGGAGGGTTGTTTAGCTTTAGGTCAATGTGCAAATACAGGAAAATTAAAAAATATTATTTTGATTGAAAAAAAATTATTTTTTATTTTTTATCATTCTCTTATATGGCACACAAGTTGACTCAGAGACTAGCACTAGCTAGAAAAACTTTCTTTGACAAATTTGATAGATATTTCCTCTATTTGCAGATTTGTAGGCAGCCTAAACAGTCCTTTGGAGAATTCAAATTTTCTCTAATGTACTCCAAAAAATCTCCCCTAGTCCCCTTTCCACCCCTAATATTGAAGATGTATAGTTTACAAGGGAAGATTCTTTGTCATTCATCAAATATAAAATGTCCACCTCAATGTTTAAGGTTTAATGAGACTAGTTGAGTGGTTTTTGTTGTGGTCAATCTTCCATTCTCTATTCCTTCTAATATGGTGAATTTCATTAAAATGGCAATATTCCATGTGCTATTTTAGATTGCGTAGTCTTAACTATAATAGCAACATCTAGGATTGGTATAGATTTCAAACCATTTAGGATTACAACAATTTAGGATATGTATAGGTTTCTAACTACATGGTCAAAACTATAAAAAGTACCAAAGTTGTGTAATTTTTGCCATTTAATGAAATTCACCATAATTAGGATAAATATTAAAAGATAAACTAAGGTGTGATGAAATCCTTGGACACACGAATCAAATGTTGATTATATTCACTATGTATGAACTTCTTATGCAATTTCAAAGTGGACTAGTATAACCTATGTTGTTGCAATAGTATAATAAAATAAAAATGAAAGTATTTTTCTAATTTTTTAATTCATAAAAGCTTTGAAATTCAATATTTTTTTGTAGATTGTCCAAATGCCACAAAATAAAAGCCATGCCTCCCTTGTAGAAAATTTTCTAATTTAGTACCAAGATTGCAAATAAGTGACACATAGTCCAAGAGGTTCATACTAATTCAGGGTAAATTAAGATCCAAAAATAACTCAAAAGTCCAAAATTTTCACTCTTCATTGTAGAGAGATTTCTAGTAGACAGTACTAAGATTACAAATGAGTGGCACATGGTCCAAAAGATTCATAATTTAGGATAATTTAAGATTCAAAAATAAATCAAAAATCCATAACTTTCACATTATAGGTCCAAATGCTAGGAAACAAAGTTTATGTACTTCTCCTTGTAGAGAGATTTCTAATGGTACCAATATTACAACATGGGAATACACAATCCAATAGATTCATAGTTTAAGGTCCCAAAATAACTAGAAAATCCATAATGGGTCATTCCGATCCAACAAGCCAACATTGCTTCACAATGGCGAAGAAGTTCAAAGGAAGAATTTTGAGAGCCCTAAGTTAAGATTGTAATTAGAAGATGTCAGTGGCGGTGGTACTGATATGATGATCGAATAATCACAACAATGATTTATTGACAACAATATTCATGAAGTGCGTGACATGGATAGTCCACGTTTGGAAAGTTTATTTTCAATGGGCCCAAGTACTACGCAATGCTTGCTACTACCTTGAAGTACTATGCTAGGCCAGAGACTACGATAATTCATGAAAAAAAAATAGTTTTGCTTTTTCATTTTTATAAATTACTAAATGGATCTAAAAAATTTATTAAAAATATGGCCATTTTTGTCAACATGTTGAAGAAGCTTCAAATGGAAGCAGAATTTGAATTCTTATTTTTGAATGTCTAGAAATTACTAGTTAATGAAGTGAACTTTAGGGTCATGCCCAATGCACTCCAAGCTTTTTTTTTCATATTTCTTTTCAAAAAAGGTGTGTTGCTCACGCAAACAAGCTTGAAAAGTTCTAGCTCCAATGACTTCACTATGGTACTCAATAGTACTAAAAACCTCCAAATTGGCATTTGTGACATTCAATCACTAGTACTATTTTAATAATAATCTATTCTTGAAAATTATGAAAAAATTACGTAAAGTGTATGATAGTCATCAATACCTTCCCTATAAATTTTGAGTCATTTAGGTTTAAAGCACAAAAGTTATGGCCAAAAAACAGATCAGCACACGCCGTGTGATAGAAAATAGTACAAGTGTTTCTTGAATTCACCCTTAAGGAATAGTGAATTTTTATTTTACCCAATTATGTCAAAAATTACATAGAGTGTCAAAATTTGACATTCAATATCACAAGTTAAATAAGCTCTAAACTCTTGGTCTAGTACAGAATTAATTCCTAAGGTTCCGGGAGGGCCTTCTCGAAGAAAGTAAATTTCTTGAAATGTGGCCATGATTATAAATATGGCAAATTTCGTTAAAATGGCGCTATTCCATTAATTTGACACTTTTGACAGTTCAGACCGCGTGGTCTAAAATTTAAAACCGTCATAGATTTTTGAAATCAACATGTGTTGTAGATGTTTGAAATCTACACCCATCCAAGACGTTCCACACCACGCGGTCTGAAAATCTAAATGTGTCTTAGATTTTGAAGATCTACATGTGTCCTAGATGTTTAAAATCTATATTCTTCTTAGATGTCAGTTTTCAGTTTAGATCGTGCGGTCTGAAAAATGGCATAAGGAATAACGCCATTTTAACAAAATTCGCCATAAATGAATGTGACGGATGCAACTATCATTTGGGTTGGCTCCTAATAGTTGAGTCTCAAGAAGCAGATGATATGGCTGAGCTGGAACGTGCTGTGTAAATAGGGAAAGTACCCACTTAGCCTCTAAACTGAAACGAATCTGTCGATACGCTTGCTGGTGTGGAACCAGATCGAGAAGTTCTTTCTGTCTCACATGCTGATGAGAAATACATCGAAATATGTCGGATGCTGACAGAAATATGCTGCAATCGCACTGTTCCAGACCTCACATTAATGTCGCTAAGTACGAATTCTCGTGCTCCAAAAAGCATGTAAATATAACTCGACATCAAGTAATCAAATAATTCAAGTTGCCAAGAAAATAGGTGCTCTTTCATTCTCCATAATTAAGAATCACTCGATGATGCAAACCTCACAGGTATCCCTGACTTTATTCTGAAAGTGTGCACCGCACCGGTTCTTGAAATGAGAATTTTCGTACGTAAACCAGGTTAATTTTCATATATTGATCAACAGCAATCTGGATCAAATTTTGTCCAGCCACCACCAATTACAGATTTTCAAACAAGCTTTCCACTTACAGGGGTCCTCCCCCAAGCTCTTTCCGTCAACGCCATAAATGAAGCTAACGTAAATCAATCGAACAAAATCAGAAGCCTCCCTGCGGCCTCATTTCCAAATTGAATGTTCATCTTGAAACTGATCCAGTATGGCTATAATCGATTTACACACGGAACTGCTTCTGGATCAGGTCCACTGTGTACTCGTTGATGCGGAATGCCTTCTCCAGCACCTCGTCCTTGATGTCCGGAGTGAACAAGGCCGGAGCAATTTGCTGCACGCCGGGGTTCTGGCTGCTCAAAGCGGCGAAAGCCAGAGCGGGACCCTTACCCACATTCAGTTGGAAGTGCACCAGGCCCTTGGGGAACACGAACAGCTCACCTTCCTTGATTGTGGTGGCGAACAAGGTGTTGCTGGTGCTGACGAAGCCCACGTACAGCTCGCCCTTGGCCAGGAACAGAATCTCGGTGGCGCGCGGGTGGGTGTGCGGGGGGTTGATGCCGCCCTTGGCGAAGTCGATGCGAGCGGCGGAGATGCCCAAAGTGTTCAATCCGGGGAACTGAAGCACGGACGCAGGCGTGACGACGGCGTTGTTGGGGTTGTTGGTGTTTCCTGGTTGCTTCAAGCCAGCGAACGTGAAGTCGCTGACCGAGACCTTGTCAGCTGGCTTGCAGGTGAGTCCATTGATGGTGGTTCCGCTCTTCAAGTCTGCGACGCAGAAGTCTTGGAGCGGATCCTCGTCCGCTGCCATGGCGAGCATGGGCACCAGCGCCACGCTCATCAACACGGCCACGGTCACCCACAAGCTTTTGCGGGCCATGATTCCCATGTCGACGACGACTGCAAAAATCGGTGCTGCTAGAAACTGAAGGATCAGTTATTGGAGTTGAGCTGCAAATCGAGCTCTCTGAGTTGCAAGGGAGCAGATCTAGAGTGCCCCAGAAGGTTGTGGAAGTTGGAAGGACGTTGTGGAGTCCCGGAATTGTTGCTGCTGTTACAACTGCCTCGGTTGTTGGGGTTTTTATACAACTCAAAGAGCATCACTGGCCTTGAAGCGCGTTCTCCACTTAACACGCACGTGGGGTGACTTGCCGGAAGGTTAGCTCCGAGGGACTTGCCGTGGTCATGGAAAACAGCTGGGGCAGAATTAGGCTTAGTTCTCGCTACAGTACCGTTCTGGTAACGTCGAGAGTCAAGACCGGGTCCAGTTTGGACGAGTAGCGGAGCTTCATTAGGATAACAAGAGACTCGGTGTGACGGAGCAGGCCACCGACGCGTGACGTTTTCTATTTGTAGAAAATAGAAAAAAGACTTTTCAAAGAAACTAAAATTTGGCAATTTGGATGAATTTTATGATGAAGATATTTTACCAAAAGAAAGATTTTAAAACCATCTTGAACTCCCACTTGAACTTTCAGAGAAGCACACACAAGGGAGCCCTATTAGCATGCATATGGAAGAAATGAAATAATGTTTTTTTGAATTCCCTTTGGTAGGTGCATGTCTACCTAGTGTGGAAATAGACCACAAAAATTTCAGCTTTAAACCATTAATTTTGGGGACTCCCTGGGTACTACTAAAAATCTTAGATTGCACAGTGTGAGAAATTAGCTAAATTTAAATTTAAATATATAACAATGTTTTTATAATTCATAAAAAACAAGGAATCTGAATGCTACTAAGTGAGACATTTCTAGGAAACATTTCAAGTTAATTGGGTTTTATACTTCAAAAGTTAAAGTGGGTGATGACCTTGTCATTCCAAGTGTGACACAAAATAGTACTCCCTCCATTCCAAAATGATCTTCTTGTTGGCCTTCATTTTTTGTCCCAAAATGATCTTCCTATTGCGTTTTGTGACTTATAAATTGGTCAAATTTCACTTTTGATTTTTATTGGGGACCAATACAACAACTTTAAGTAATAGTTCTCCCTCCAACCATAAAAACATCAATCAAAAGACAAATTAAATTACTAAAGGGATCAATCAACATTAATCATTATTATTTTTTGCACCTCTTTGAATATTGCTTGATTGAAGGAGATGAAGCTTTGGAAGGTGAAATAGAAGTCTACACATGGTCTTAGGTTCATACTAAATGCCTACAAAATGATGATCTCACATTTGACAATTAAGTGCCCATTGGTGGTCCTTGAAAATGCTCAAAAAATTTCACTTTTCAATATTCCCATTAGGAAAATTATGAACCCAAGGAATGCCCCCGAGTTTTGGTAGTGCAAGCCTAATTCAAGTGGCCTAGATTGCCCTATAGTCTTGTCCTTCAACTTGACTTGAAACATCAATATTTTGTGTGATGTACATATTTGCTAAGACGTGTCAATCCAAAAAAAATATTGGGAAAAAGATACAATGCATACTTCACAAGTTATAAAATATTTAATCATGCTTCAAACTTCTCTTGTTGTACACAATGGATAGGCTCTTCAATTAAATACAAGCTAGCATGGTACCACAAGTCACTTTCATAATGAAGTAGAGCAACTCTCGGCCAATGGGAGTAAAGTTTCATGTTCCAAAGCCATCATGATTGTTAGCATTCATCTTGAGCGGAAATAGGGGAATTGTCTTGGTCAATAAATATTGAAGTACAATTAAAGCAATTAATCGGGGTCTTGAGATTTCATTTTAAGGGGCACTCTTTGGGTTCATAATTTTCCTAATGTAAACTATGCTTTAAAAAGTTCTTTGAAACTCAAAATTTTGTGGAAGCAAGGAGAACCCTAAATCCTACTTATTGTACAAAAGGGGTCTTTAATTTAATATTTTTGGCCTTAATCCAAAACATTTTTTCTAATAGGAAGATCATTTTAGGACGGAGGTAGTACTAGACTAGTTCTTGCCATCATCCCCCAAGATCTATTGGAGTGAATTCAATTTCATCAGTAGAGAGTCATTAGCTACCTAGAGAGGGATAAGAATTGCATAAAAGTCAAGATTGTAGAAAATCAAATGACCATATTGGAGGGCTTCTGCTTTTGAGAGGAAAAAAAGGGACATCCCCCCTAATATTTTATGTTTGAAAGCCTATCGAGAGTTCACATTCCCCTTTATTTTTACATTCAAGCAAGCATTGAACTAAAGTACCATACGTCAATGTAGATTATGTTGAGAAAGCCAAAGAGGCTTGAAGGGGTGGGAGCCCCTTCATATTATAAAGAAAAAGTGAAAATCAATGGTTATAGTGAAGGAAATGAGAAGGAATGGTATAATTCCATCTTGCCATTGCCTTAAACACAAATAAGAGGAGATGATTCTAAATAAAAAGCATTTTCAAGTTCAGCTAAAGCTTCAAGTGATTCAACAATTGAATGAATGTTCCGCTAGATGGCAACTTCAATGCAACTTCAGTTGCACATTAAATGACATGGCCACATAATACAAAATCATGACCAGGGGTTTCAAGTGAAGATCAATAGTAAGGGCAGAAAACTAGCACAATCATCTTCTACGGGCCTTTTCAAGTAGAAATTTGAACCTTCGAAATTTGAACATTGCTCAGCGATAAAAAATTAAAAATAACTCGTACTTCGACCCATGCACTACTGGACACCGTGTTTGTGAAATGGTAACTGTGAACCTGGTATTTCATTAAATGTTGTGCACAACTATGGCGGGTTCAATTAGCCCAAATGAAGGAACTCTTCACTAAAGAAGCTTAAGAACAATGAACAAAATTTGTCTATCTGGCTTAATCAAAAGTCATCAGACTCTGTTTGGCTTCCAAATTAAAAGAATGGTGATCGTATCAATGGCTAAGTATATACGATGTTTCCAAAGACTTTGAGAACTAAATCGGATGAGCTATCAATCGATCGATTTACATGCGGAACTGCTTCTGGATCTGGTCCACCGTGTACTCGTTGATGCGGAATGCCTTCTCCAACACCTCGTCCTTGATGTCCGGGGTGAACAAAGCCGGGGCAACTTGTTGCACGCCGGGGTTCTGGCTGCTCAAGGCGGCGAAAGCCAAAGCGGGACCCTTGCCCACGTTCAGCTGGAAGTGCACCAGGCCCTTGGGGAACACGAACACCTCGCCTTCCTTGAGGGTGGTGGCGAACAAGGTGTTGCTGGTGCTGACGAAGCCCACGTACAGCTCGCCCTTGGCCAGGATGAGAATCTCGGTGGCGCGCGGGTGGGTGTGCGGGGGGTTGATGCCGCCCTTGGCGAAGTCGATGCGGGCCGCGGAGATGCCCAAAGTGTTCAATCCGGGGAACTGGAGCACGGTGGCGGGCGTGACTGCGGCCTTGTTGGCGTTGTTGGTGTTTCCTGGTTTCTTCAAGCCAGCGAACGTGAAGTCGTACGCGGACACCTGATCGGCGGGCTTGCAGGTGAGTCCGTTGATGGTGGTTCCGCTCTTCAAGTCTGCGACGCAGAAGTCTTGGAGCGGATCCTCGTCGGCTGCCATGGCGAGCATGGGCACCAGCGCCACGCTCATCAACACGGCCACGGTCACCCACAAGCTCCTGCGGGCCATGATACCCATGCCGTGTAGATCGATATATCTCAGTAGTTTCGAGGTGCTGGAATTTGAAATCCCGATCGTTGAGTTCTGGAGCTGAGTACGTTCAGCTTCGTGCAAGAGTGCCGAACTGTGTCAGTTGCAAGAGAATGATGTACGGGAAATGGCTGTGGAAGCTGGAGGATGCTGAATACGTACTGGAATGAATTTGCTGCTGTTACGATTTCTTGGGTTGTGAGGGCTTATAGACATCTCAAGGCGTGAGTGGTGACGCGCGTTCTCCAAGACGCGGGGTGGCTGGAAGGAAAACTCGGAAGAAAATTCGGAAAGAACTTTCTCTGAGACGGACGACCAAGGAATCGAGGAAGGTTGCCTGGAGGGACCCGCAGGGCCGCCCTCTGGGACGGATTCGTGAGAGTGACGGGGTCAAATGCAAGCCCGAGGGTCTTCTCTTTCACCCACTGATCCCCGAAAGAAAAGGGTCAGGGTCAACTGGCCCGGCCACGGTTGTCCCCCTCATAGCCCCGAAAGTGGATGGATGGATGGGGATGAGGGGGCCATTCCTCTGTGCATCCCCCTCCTCCTCCCCCCTTCTTCCTCCCTTCTTCCTCCTCCTCCCTTCCCCCTCCGACCTTCTGACCTGCCTCCCTGCCCTCCCGCTCCCTGTGGATGCTTTGGGTTTCTATTTGTTTTTTGTTGAAGTATCGATGTGTAGAGGAATTCTTGAGTTTTAGAGATTGAAACGCATTGTCTAGAGAGGAGAGTCCTAATCCTGCTCACCTCAAATGTTGGTACACTGTTGTTGTGGTTGGTTATGTCGAGCAAATAAGTACGGTGTATTGAAATTCTCATTTTGTACTCTTGTTCCGACTTTGAAGAATGATTCAAATGCAGTTTCTGACACATTCTAGTCAGCCAATGTGTTAATCTCAATGCCAAAGATTATAACATTCGATCAATGCAAGTGCATGTACACAATTCCACATGCCCAGTGCTCTAAAAACTCGGACTGGAATAGATCTCAAACTTCAGTCGGCAACTACAACTGTGTCGGTTTAATTAAAACCTGCCACTGGCTGGTGCAGATGTGAGGCTTGAACTGATTAAAGTCTGGTAGCACCCAATTAATGAACTATTCTTGTTTTGACAAAGTTGTACTTGGGTTCACTTGCAGAGTCGAAGAATTTCCAAGGGAGAGATTGAGAGCATTGAGATACAATACGTAAGTTCAAGCTCTAATCATGTCAACTTGTTCGTTGGTTTTCTTGTTTCTCATATTAAACTCGAAATTTCAAACAGACCATACTTCTAAAACTCTAGATCCACATTTCATGGAGCTTCAACAAGAATGAAATAATCCAATTCCATAACAACAAGAAAGCTTTTGCAACAAAGCAATTAACGTTTTCAAACATTCATAGAGCATAGACATTTGGAGCAGATTCGGCGACGAGAAGCATTAGAGAAAATATGGACTTTCCGAAGGGTCGCTAAGAGGTGCCGGAGAGACCCATCGAAAAGATTTATTTTGATTTTGACAGTTTTTTTCCCCTATTGACGTTCGTGTCAGTTTTGTTGTTGTCAGAGCATTTAATTGTAAAGGAAATACAAAAAAAATTCAAGTTGCAGCTTCCAGCTTCCAGGTGGACTGCGAAAGAAGAAACCTGTCATCTCTCCCTGACAGATCTAGAATTAAAAAAGAAGAGATGCTTAAGATATTCACACAAGCTGAAAGACATCTCTGCTAGTAATTTTGTCCTTTCTATAGCTTAGTAGAGGTGTAGTACAAGAGTAGTAATAGACTAGCTTGTCAAAGTCTGGCAGCCCTCCACAGAGTCCATATTTTCTCTAATGGAAGGGAGCTTCAACATTTGAAAAACACTCGAGACCAGGAGAAGAGCTTCCAAGTTTGCAGCACGCCGCAGGGAGGAAATCGGAGGGCAGGGAGGTCGAGTGGGAGGTCAGAGGGGGAAGGCGGGAGGAAGAAGGGAGGAAGAAGGGGGGAGGAGGAAAGGGATGCACAGAGGAATGGCCCCCTCATCCCCATCCATCCACTTTTTGGGTAATGAGGGGCTCAATTCACCCTGGCCCAGAAGAAATAAGTTACAAAGGAGGCAAGCCGAGTCAGGAAACTGACTTGGAAAACACCGGGTTTTTAATTCCAAGATGTCTCAGTTGCTCTGACTTTCATTGGACCCGAACTTTACTCTCGGCAGCCGACTGAGACCCCACTCACACAATTTCCGGTCCTCAACTTCAGAGCTTTCCTCCGGGTTTGCCTTCCAGACACCGCCGACGAGTCTTCGATAACGCGCTTCATCACAAGGGCTGAAGGGCAACTCATCGACTGGGGATCTCTACATAAACCCCCACAACTCAAACAATTGTCACAGCAGCAACCATTCCAATCGCAATCTTCAGCTTCCTTCATCAGCTCCGTGCACACCAGCACTCCGACTCCTGCAACTGATCCAGAAACCTCGACCTGCAAGTGATCGAACTCCGGCCTGGACTGAACCTTCAAACTCCAGTGCGCAGCTCGAAGCGACTGATATCGAACTATTCAAGTGGCATGGGTATCATGACCCGCAGGAGCTTGTGGGTGACCGTGGCCGTGTTGATGAGCGTGGCACTGGTGCCCATGCTCGCCATGGCAGCCGACGAGGATCCGCTCCAAGACTTCTGCGTCGCAGACTTGAAGAGCGGAACCACCATCAACGGACTCACCTGCAAGCCCGCCGATCAGGTGTCCGCGTACGACTTCACGTTCGCTGGCTTGAAGAAACCAGGAAACACCAACAACGCCAACAAGGCCGCAGTCACGCCCGCCACCGTGCTCCAGTTCCCCGGATTGAACACTTTGGGCATCTCCGCGGCCCGCATCGACTTCGCCAAGGGCGGCATCAACCCCCCGCACACCCACCCGCGCGCCACCGAGATTCTCATCCTGGCCAAGGGCGAGCTGTACGTGGGCTTCGTCAGCACCAGCAACACCTTGTTCGCCACCACCCTCAAGGAAGGCGAGCTGTTCGTGTTCCCCAAGGGCCTGGTGCACTTCCAGCTGAACGTGGGCAAGGGTCCCGCTTTGGCTTTCGCCGCCTTGAGCAGCCAGAACCCCGGCGTGCAACAAATTGCTCCGGCTTTGTTCACCCCGGACATCAAGGACGAGGTGTTGGAGAAGGCATTCCGCATCAACGAGTACACGGTGGACCAGATCCAGAAGCAGTTCCGCATGTAAATCGATCGACTGATAGCTCATCCGATTTAGTTCTCAAAGTCTTTGGATACATTAAGCCATTGATAATTTGATACTACCACCATTCTTTTGGAAGCCAGACAGGGTCTGATGACTTCTGATTAAGCGAGATAGTTAAATGACGTACATCAATTGATCTCAGAATCGCTGCTAGAGAATCCAAGCGGGAACTGCAAGTTCCTTCGTGTCTATTTGGGCTTCCAGGCTACAGCTGTAACTGACAACAAGTATTTTGAAATGAATCAACACGTTCACAGTTCGTGACAATTTCATAAAACGGTTTACAGTGTGTGGAAGTGTGAAATCTGTGAGTTGTAAAGCTGTGCATCTGTAATCGTTTTAGAAGATGAAGTGTGTGATATCTGCAGATGAAATTTCAAAGGGATGTTTGAGTCCGGAAGACCAGCTAGTAAGAAGCTTAGCAGAAGAATGTCCTTGTTTGGGGTCCTATTTAATATTAATTTCAGTTTCGTGAAAGTTCTGGTTCTGAGCTTAGGATGTTGCAATTATCAATGTATGCACCCGATCTGAATTCAGATCCAAACTTCCTGTTTAGAGCTTTGTGCACTTGACTGTGATAATTAAATGCTATGAAAGATGCCATACATGAAATATTAAATGAGTTTAACCATTTATTTAACCCCTAAATGCCCAAGGCCGGTTTTGAGCTTCTTGGAATTGGCTCTTAGAAATTGAACAAAAATTCAATATTTTGATAAGTTGAATCAATTTTCTTAAAATTGTAACCGTACAAATTCAAAGTAGACATGTTAGAGATGACATAGGAAAAGAAAACACAACAATATCACTTACGGATTGAAAGATTATAATGTTTGATCATGACGGTGTAAAAACTATGAATATCTTTGAGTTCTCTTTTTACATGTCAAATCTAAAAAGTTGGTCACCAAAATATGAGGTTGAAGGGTCTAACAAGCATAACCCAATCAATTTATGGCTTCTCAAAATCTACTTTGCAAATTTTTTAAATGAATTTTTAGTGTGATTTTTCTCTAGGATCTAGTGTATATGTTTGAGGCTCATTTCCAAGAGTCCTTAATACTATGGAATGTCAAGATTGCAATGGGTACCCTTGCACTAAATCTTGAATAGAAAAATCATATTCATTCATTTTCAAAATCAGATTATTGATGCTAAAACTAGACTTCAAAAAGAATATTCTAAAAATATAAACTACTAAAAATAGAATTTTGGTAAGGTTTTATTTAACTTCAAAGTTTCTTCGACATCACTTTTGGGTGCCTTGGGCATTTAGGGGTTAAACTCTAAAGGAGCAGTGTCCAAAATTCAAACACTTTGAGATGATCTTAAATTTACATTCAAAATTTTAACATCAAAGTTTTTTAATATGAGAAGATTCAATAATTCAAAGTCTCATACCCTAGTTTCACTACTTTGCTGGGAATGCTAGCTAGTTGCAAGATAAATGTACATTTCATTTCCATTTCAAAGGTATCAAGAATTTAGTATTACCTTCATGGCAAATTTAATTAAAATGGTAGATTCCACATGCCATTTTTTAGACCAAGGGGTTTTAATTGTAAACTGACATCTAGGATAGGTATAGATTTCAAACATCTAGGTCTAAAATAGACTTTGAAAATCTACGATAGCAGTAGATTTCAAACCACGCAATCTATAACATCTAAGACAATTATTGAGTTAGAAACTTAAGACTAATATAGATTTCAAAAATCTACGACCAATTTAGATTTCACACTAGACAGTCTGAATTGTAAAATGTTCAAAATAATTAAATTTTTCTACTTTGATTAAATGTTCTATTAGTTCTTTGAAATACTCAATAATTTAAAAAGAATGCAAATCATAGGCATAGGACTTGAAGTTTTTTTTTATCAAATCATCAACTCAATTTTTCAATACGAAAAGAATTTAATACACAATTTTTAGTGTTCTATATAACAAATTTAAGGTTCTAGAGGAGACAAAGCCTTATAATCTAGTCAAGCTAGGAGTAAAAGAAAACATTTTCTTTACTCTAAATATTTTTACAGTTGTACCTTATGAGTTATGACTAATATGGTCAAAGTTTTAAAATTTCATCTAAGCATTTTCATAATAATCTAGAGCAAGGTCCTACAATTCGAATTTCATGAGAAACAATTTTCGAAAATTTATCTTCTCTACATTGAAAATGGCGATTTCAAGTGATTTATAAAAATTGCCTAAGGACAACTTCTTCTAAAGTATAGACTTATTAGAAGAAAATAACCACTTTAAAGTAGTTAATAGGTCACAATGGTAGCTCCAATGGACATAGTTTACTATGAATAGCCATTAGGAAGAAAATGAAAAATCTAGAATTAAAACTGTAAGAAATTGTAAAGTACATTGCAAACACAAGAAGCTTGAATTGTTCTTAGCATGTCTTCAACTATTTATTTTGCAACATTGCCAAAGATTTCTCAAACACTAAAAATTCAATTGAAATGGATACATTGTTGATTAGAATAAAATTCATGGAAAGATATGAAAATGCACTTCACTTAACAATTGAACAATGTTAGTTCATAAGGTGATTGCAGGAAATGCTTGTACTATTTGTTGTGTTCTTAGAGGTACTTGTGGATTTTTTTCTTGAGCATTTTAAAATTAATTTTTAATTTTAATTTTATATATACTTTTAAGAAGAAGATACCTTAGGAAGGAAAAGCATAGAAAAATCCTCTACACATGAACTAGAAATGTGCAAAATCTTGACAAAATAGGTACTTTGATGTTATAATTTATAAAAAAAAGCCCACCAAAATAATATTTTATATGTTTCAAATTGCAAGCAGAAAGGGGCTCATTTTGTTTTCTTCCACATGACATAAAAGTAATTATTTTTGAAATTCCTTCAAATTAAAGCAATAAATATACTAGAAGACTATTGTACCTTTCTGGAAATTTCAGCTCTACATTCATTTTTTGGGATACTAAATTGTTCAAACAAAACCCAAATTGAAAAGTGTGACATAAAATTGGGGGTTATTTTTAAATAGTAAAATAATTTCTAAATTTAAAAAAAAATTAATTTGTGGGCATGGTGTGACATCAAAATTACAAGTGTTTCTTATAATCACTCTATAAGGTAGGAAGCTTAAAAATTTACTCATATATAGGATGGTATTTTTTTCCATATATTTCTTTAGATGGGAAAATTTTTAGCTCGTTTCTTAGTCAAAGAAAAATAGACAAGGAATCTAACACAAATGGTTTCATAATTTTTGAGGCCTTTTTGAATTATTCATGAATTTTCAAATGAGTTGTGCTATAGGCCCCTATTTTATGACCTTAGGTCTTCCATAAATCTACTTCTAAAAAAGATGGAGAAAGCAAAAAGAATGATTGGCTCTTGTAATTAATAATTCTTTCTTTTCTTAATTCATTCAATGATTTTAGAAGTCAATTTAAGAACCATCTCATGTCTATTTCACAACCATTTATTGGGGTGGTTCTTAACCCCTAAAGCCCTAAACAACGTATTTTGGCAACGTAGTGATTTTGGGCAGGTCATCATGAATGGGGTTTTTATTTATTTTCTTTGAATTTTTCACACAACATTTTTCTAAGGAATATCCTCAAGGTCCAACAGTTTTTATAACTTTTGACTACATGGTTAAAAAGTTATGGTATGATATGTAGTTTTCATTGCTTAGCAACAACTTGGCAATAAAAAGAGATTCTTTAAAAAATACATTTTGTAGGAAATAAAAATTTGAAATTGATTTATTAAATTTATGTCTCCGTGGAAATCTATGAATCATCCCATTTTGATTCATGAGATGAAAGTTATGAGGATTTTTAGTGTGGAATAGTTTGAGTGTATTTATAGAATTTCTATTGTAAATAAAGTTTGAAATACTTTATTTAATTCAAGTTTTAATATTTTTGAAAAAAACAACCAAAACATTAGGTGAAGATTGTTTATTAAATTATTACAACCATTGGGATTGTCATTTTTCATTTTGATAAATAAATTGTTCACAATTTAGTATTTTGAATTGTTTTCTATTTTTTTTCTACTTACTATTGTTTTCTTATAGATTGTACAATTTCAAATGATATGAAATTTTTTGAGCATCTAGCCAACTTGCATTGAAAAATGAATTCAAGGAGTAACCACCATTTTGAACATTTTATCGTACAAATGTGATCTTGTGAAGTGCCCGGGGAGGACACTTCTTGTATATTTGGGGGACCCACGTGCGGCGGTGGGGTATTTTTAGAGGGGCTATCAATTACTTGTAATCATTACTTGGCAACATTAAAAGAGCCCCTATTTTACCATAAAGTGGAAAAATCAGCCATATTATCATCCCTATTTTATTTTTAAAACACTTTGTCTTTTTAATGTCCCCTATTTTATATGTAAATTTCTTATAAATTTTAGCTAAGATTATTTAAATGTACCCTATATTCCGTCGCACGTAGGTTATTAAAAAACGGGAAGTGTCCTCCCCTAGAAACCACTTTACTACAAGATCCTATGGTTACATGTGTCAAAAAATGTATTCAAAAAAAATTATGCACTTGTAAATTAGGAATTGCAATTTTGAAGCATTTTGGGTGAAAACATAGTCAAAAAAATTTAGGGATTAATCCTTCATTGCCTAAGGGGACAAAAAGCATCCTCATATAGTTTGACAATCTAATTCAAAGTGGTGTAACTTTTGCATCAAATGACCAAATTCAATGAAATTTGTTGGGAAAGTTATACATACTTACTAGTCTAGTTTTTGAGATTAAATTTTTAGATCAATCCAAGATGTTCAAATGTTTTGAGAGCCAATCAAAATTCATAGGTTCAATTTGAGTTCAGTAAACTGCAGTTGATGGCTTGCAACTTTAGGGGCTTGTATTTCCTTCCTCTCATATTTGTTTTCAATAAAATTTGTTGAATTATGTTTTTCTAGAAGTTTGGTTATTGTGGTCAAATTTTCATGGCAATCTAAGTTGTTTTGAATGTTTGGAAGCAATTCAAAGTTCAAAAGCTAGACAATTTTGGATTACAATGAACTTTGTCAGCTTGTTTATTTCTCATACAATGTTTGTTTCTAATAAGCTTTTTGAAAAAATTGTGCATTGTAGTCAAGTTTGTGTGGCTAAAATTTCATATCAATCCAAGAAGTTATGAGTGACTAAGAATCATTTTAGTAGAAGGAGGTGCAATCATAGATGTGTTTTTTCACCCTTTTTTGCTATTTTTGCTATTTCAAAGTAATTTTACAAACATTTCAAAGCATTTGAATGAAATTTTCTTTAACAATGTGTTTCATGTATGTTGGTTTTAAATCATTTTTTTGTTTAATGTTTGTCCATTTGAGTAGGTCCCGGAGGATCTGGGTGGATTGGCCCCCTCGCTTGGCCTTACCATGTTTTACCAGAGGTGCAATCAAAACAAAAAGCCCCCTAGTTTGGGCCGTGATCACCCCTACTTTCTTCACCCCCTAGCTAATTTGCGGTCTCTGATCGCAAATATGAATTCAAAATTTGCAAAAAAAAATCAGTGTGAAAAAAAAAAAAATTACAATGTTTTACCCAAGTGGCCGAGCGAGGGGGTTAGTTCTCCCTGCCCCCTAGGAGTAGGTTAAGCTAGAGGTTAAGAAATCAAATTTCACTTCCAAATGTGTTTTTAGGAAAAAATTTAGTAACTTTTTTCAACACATAAACATTATGATCTTGCAATCTGTGTGGCCAAATGACTCCAAATTTGATCCACATCATTTACAACATGGACACTACAAAATTGTATGATTGAGATTTTCATATCTTAGTGACATTTAAATTTATAAGGCTTGAAAAGCAAGAATACTTTTAGACCAATTTGGAGCTTAGGTGATGAATGGTTAACGCCCATGCAATTTAAGAGATTCCTACATTGGTACTAAACTTGATTGTGAGTTAGTGCCATATTGTCCTTTGACAAAAAGAGTCTAGTCAAATTTCAATTTTCAAAATCTAAGTTCTTCCATAGTATTGACAAACTTTTAATTAGTACCGAAGATTGAAAGGTCATCTAAATAGTGATACTATTGGAGACACCGATGGAGGTCACACCAGACTTTGATTCAAGGGTCATTGCAAGAAACACTAGTCCTATTTCATGTCACGATTAAAGTGACTTTGTTGTGTTTTGTAATAAGTTTTGAAGCATGAATCCCTTAAGTTTGAACTTTTTACTAGAGATTCCTAATTAAATTAGATCTCTTATTTTTAATGTATTTAAAAATAGTAATTTTACATTTACATTTAGCTAATTTGTCACAATTAGCAGTTTTGGCCTTTAGGGTTTTTAACAATGTTAGGAGGCCCCAAATCTGATGATCTAGAGCTCAAAATTTCATGGTCTATTTGCATAGTAGGGAATCATGTATGGGTGATTGCAAGAAACACCTGTCCTATTTTGTGTCACACAATGCATTCTGATTTGTTTTTTGGCCATAACTTTTGTGTTTTAGCTCCGATTGATTCAAGATTTGTAGGGAAGGTACTCATAACTATCATAAACCTTCCATAATTTTTTCATAATTTTCAAAAATATTTTGCTATCCAAAAATAGCCCCCGATTGGATGTCACACTTGGCAGTTTAGGGGTTTTCAATACCTGAGCTATACCTTTTTTTAATGATTTTAACATGAAATTTGGATGAGATGATCTTCTAGTAGACTTCTAGCTTTCCAGGGAAGTATTTTTAAAAAAAGTTAATTTTGTGAGGTGTGGAGGTCTACAAAGTGAGCTCCCTTTTGCTTGTATTTTGAAACATATAAAATATTATTTTGGTGGGATTTTTTGTGATTGACCATCTCCATAAAGTTGTTGCAAATGGCCACTTTTTATTTTTTGAAAATATCTATTTTACTATTTTTCCCTAATTAAAACATGAAGATATGTATTTTCTGGAGGTTTGGCACTTTTCAAGTTCTCCTACTTAGAGAATTTTTCTATCCATTTCCTTCGGTGAAAACCTTCATCTTAGAGGTATATACACTATTCATTTTTTTTTAAATTTAAAATTAATTTTCTAATTTTAAAGTATTCCCGAAAAAATCAGCCAAACGCAACAAATAGGACAGGTGTTTCTTGCAATCACCGGTATCTACCAAAGGAAATTTGAAAATTTATTATTTTATATACTCCACATGAGTACAAACAACACTCTCATTATGTGCAATTTTTGAACAGTGAAGATGGTTTAAGATCATTTTTTTGATGAAATCTTGTCACCATCAATTATTTCCAAATTAAAAAAATTTAGTTTTTCAAAAAGTTTTTTTTCCTATTTTTTCCGAATTAAAATGTCAAAGTACCTGTTTTCATGAGATTTTGTACTTTTCTAGTTCACCTAGTTAAAGAATGTTTTTGTACTTTTCCTTCTCAGGGTACCATTTTCCTAAAGAAATATACATTTAACATATTTTTCATATTTTATAAAAATTATTTTTCTATTTTTAAAGTACTCCCAAAAAATCATGAATACTATGGCTAAAATATACAGAAACCAATCGATGTTTCTTGCAATGACCCTCAAGCATGAAAAGCTTAAAAGACATGTTCACAACTCCATATCCATTTTTCAAGGTCTTGTCCACGTTGCAGGTGTTGATCAAGTGGTCAACCTCCTTTCATCTTGGCCAATGAATGGGGAGTACTGGCATTTAGTTACAAGTTAGCTGGTTGAAATCCGAAATTTCCGAATGAAGTTCAAAATTTCAAGAAAAAACACGATCATTTTAGAGGAAAAAAAGAGATTATTCTTTATTTTTTTAAGGCCTAGCCGAGAGTATTCTCCAAGCAACCGATTGGTGCAAGAAAATGTACGATTTTAGCCAATTAAGCTAAAATTTCTTCCCCAACTGTGATCTTGATTCTTGGCAGAGAAGTGCTTGAATGCAGCCTTGGCCTAAACATCAGTATAATGAATGACAGCTTCACATGCCTTTAGACGAGTTGTTCATAATGTAAAGTCTCCCGATTGATCACCATAAAGTAGGATATGGGAGAGGATCCATCTACCTTGCAAGCCTGAACTCTGATTTGTGCCAAGTGCAAAACCTAGTAATCCATCAAAATTTTGACATTTTCTTTTTTTGGCAATTCAGTTCAAATGAGCTCATAAATGTGCAGAAGTTTAGATATGACAAGGTTCCAGAGTACTGTTAAACAGAGAAGGATCCAATTAAAGTTCACATTTGTGGTGAATGGTTGCTGTCCAAATGCTGAATGATAACATTTGATAATGAACAACACAAATGAAATTCATTGGGCTGGAGACAGAGGTTCATTTTTAATGAAATTGTAGACACTTTTCAAAGAGATGAGTGTCCTTCACTTGAATTTTATGCGTGGAAACTCCAGAAGACATGCATCGATCTGTGCTCATCTGTGTAAGTGATTGAATGACTATACAACTGTTGAATGGATGTTGATGGTGAATTTCATTATAAGGCATTGTGTGTCAGTGATCTCAGAACAGATTCAGGGTTTTTAGCCAAATGTTCATTTTGGGAAGATTTTTTAAAATTTATACAAAGGGCATGAAAAAATTAAGTAGAAAATGAGCGAAATTTAGCCAGTTTTGGGATCACTGTTGTGTGTGTTTTGGTTTTTGACACTTTCTGTGCCATTTTAACGGAATTTGAACAAAATTCACCATGTTGTCTCAAGTATATACAATACACTCTCACACTATCTTGTACTGCAAGTCAACACAAAGTTTAGTCAAATTTGTGTTTGTGTGTGGGTGATTGCAAGAAACACTTGTACTATTTGTTGCATTTTGTAACTAGAGTCATGATTTTTCTTAAAGTACTTTAAAATTAGGAAAATAATTTTCTTACAAACTTGAAAATTTGGTCAATGTATGGTCAAGATGGAGGTAACCACCAAAGGAAATTTGTTAAAAACACCCTCTAAGTAAGAATACTAGAAAAGTGCCAAATCTCAAGAAAATAGATACTTCAATGTTTCAATTGATAAAAAAATAGAAAAAAGTTAAAATAAATAAAATAAAAATTGACCATCTGCAAAAACTTCATTCCCAATTAATCACAAAAACTCTCACATAATTTAACACTCCAAATAATAAATAATAAAATACAATCCATTTGGCTAGGACTCCTAGCATTCTTATCAGTGGGTGAAAATATAATCCAACTTGACAACCTAATAGGAAGTTGGACCCTTGACAGTTACCCACCAACGGCACCAAGACGGGCTACCCACTCACCTACTACTAACTTGGAACTCAAAAATAAACCCAACTAGTATATCTGCAACTTTTTTCTCACAAGATGAACACCTCGAATTCATTGCAACTTCAGTTGCACATTAATTGAGATGGCCAAATAATGCAAAATCACAACCAGGGGTTTCAAGTGAAGATCAATAGGGCAGAAAACCAGCACAATCATCTTCTACTGGCCTTTTCAAAGTTCAAATTTAACCCCTAAACGCCGGCAGCGCCAATTTGTGGCGTTTCGATGAAGAATCTACTGTGTAGATGATTGTTGGAGAAGAAGTTTCATCCGCATTAATACTAAGAGCATGGTAGGTCCAGTTAGGGAGATGTACGCGTTGTCAGTAGAGTAGCGCAGTCGTTTTTGTAAACAAGATATTGATTGCTGTAATGAAAACGGGAGAGGACACGCTTGCAAAGAGTGTTCGCACCCTGACCGAATATTTGTTTGGGAAGGTGAAAAAGAATTTGTTCACAGTTATGAGTGCTGCCCAGGGAGAGAGAAGGTGGAGGAGAACGTGGTCAGACAAAGCTGCCCGACTTTCTTGTCAGCGCTGTGGCGGGCCCTGTTGACAGAGTTCAGTGTGTCACAGAGGTGACAGGAAGGCAGATCCAGTAACAAACGAGCCCATGGCTGGAATTTTTGCGTCGCCGCCGCCGCATGCATGGCCTGGAGTTATCGCTCGTCCCTACGGTCTACTGATCAAAACAGTGCTGCCGCCTTCTTCGAACTCAAACATGAAGCGCTTCTGTTGTTGCACCGATTGGAAATAGGTCATCGTTATCTTTGATTGATGTTGCAGTAGGAAGTGAACTGAAATCGATGAGTTCCGCTGTTGAACAATTCATCACGAATTGAAGAGAGTAGCGATAGGAATGCCGAGACTCAGCACCAAAAAAAAATTTGACCATCTTCCGCTACCTCATGCACATCCTAGTTGGTGTACCACTGATGCTTGCATTATAGCATCACATCTACTGACGGAGCACAATGCTTCCATGTGGCAAGTGCGATACATAATGTCCATGTTAGATGAGAATTACCTCATCAGTCTCCCCAAACTACCTCAGGATAGTACTCCTGCTTTTCATTTTGACAGATCGCCACAGAATTTGAGGTCATTGTGGTGCGCGTGGGCTTCACGCATTTTGGGTTGGATTTCGCAGCGACCAGAGGGTCATGCCCGCGGATTCTCTGCTGAAGTCTACAGAGCACTGAGAGAGCGAATTTTCCCTTTTCCTAAAGTGGAGCACGGCGTGGATGACGAGCATGGCGTCGATGAGGAGCATGAAACGACTAGCACGAATGCAAGGCGGGCCAGCACCAGCACGCAAGGGAGTGTCGAGGCGCAAAGAATCACGTGCAGGACCAGTCGGCAGTCCCAATTTCCCGTCAGTACCGCCGGAGCAGATGGACGAGCCGCTGAAGGAAGCAGCAGCACCCCGACTCAGGCGCAGTCCGTCGATGTCAACCGGAGCGATCAACGAGCCGTTGAAGGAAGCACCAGCACCCCGACTCAGGCGCAATCCGCTGATGACCGCCGGAGCGATCGACGTCGACAAGGGATCAGAAAGACCCGGAGAAACGGCCGAATCAACCCGGAGCAGTTGTCCGCCGCTTACGACGGTGCTCGGCTCGTCCTCGGCATGTGTGACTCCAGCACCGACCGCGCCTGCGACAACAACAATGTCAACTGAGGTGAGCCACGAATCGCATGCTGACATTCAACCGTCGCATAATAGCATCATTCACTTAGAAGTAGTCTCCGTCCAGAGAGGGCTCGTTCATGATGACGGAGATGTCGACATCGACGTGTACACAAATGCGCATGTTCTTGCGGAGGGAATCCACCCAACTAGCCAGCAGAAATTTCTAGTTTTGAGGTACGAGGATGGCCACATCGAGGAAATGTGTGCGGGGGCAGTGCTCCGTCCCAGTGCTGTTCTTCCTCCCCGTACCCGGAAACCCATGAACCCTACAGGCGCTCAAGCATCGACCTCAACAGCTAGACTTCATGAGGAATCAGGAAGTGACGACGTACCTGATGAACCCTATGACGGCCACCCCTCCTCTGCTGACGATTTCTTTGACATCGATGAAGGTACGACGTCCACCTCCGGTGTGTCCACTGATGCTGATACGGACGTCGATTCGGGAAGGCAGATCGGTGCTACAACGACCGCTCATGGACCTGCAAGTGAGCATGATCTAGACTCGGAGGACACATTGTCCGAGGGTGCATTCGTTGCAGCGGGGAGACCGCGACCTCCACGGCATCGACGCCATGCACCTGCATCCACTGAGAACTGTAATAGACGCGGAAGTACAAGGTCCGGCGTCATTCGCAACAATCAAAAGCGACAGCAAGGTCGAATGCTAGCGGACGCAGAGATTGATATGGCCGCTAGTAATCCACCGCAACGAAGAAGAAGGAGAGCTCCAGCTGAGGAAGGCGGACCTCATTCGGGCGGGAGCGCGGGTACTGCAAGCCATTTTCGAACAGACCATAACGGTCACGTTCAGAACGAAGCTGACATGGGCGGGTCCGCTGATTCCAGTAGTGATTCATGGTATAAAGGGAAGGACTGGCTGGATGCACGGAAAAGATTGCTTCAATCTAAGGCACGTCAGAGGAGTAAACGCAAAGATCAAAGTACTCGCAAGAAATCAGGGAAGCAGGTGGACCCTCTGTTGTCTCGTTTTGCACCAGAGACTTGGCTACCTGGCGTGCCACATTACAAGGATAATGCATTGCCTTTCACTGGCCCCACTCCAGGCTGTACCCATCCTTATGGCCGCCTGCCCTCAGTGCTTGGCTTGTTCCATAAATTTTGGTCGCCCAAAATGTTGAGAAGGATTGTCAGAGAGACGAATTTATATGCATCAGAGGTTGTGAAGAAGAAAGGGCAGACACGTGGAGGACAGGACTGGTATCCGCTTACTGTTCCGGAGCTTGGAGCTTTCTTGAGCATTCACCTGCGAATGGGGATAAAAAAACTCCCCAACCGTCGCCTTTACTGGTCAAGAACGGAGGCTCTATTCAGCTGTCCAGTAATAGGGCAGGTCATGAAACGAGATAGATTTGAACGCCTCACACGTTGTCTGCATTTGGCAATTGCCCCACAGGAAGTCCAAGACCGTGACAGTCCTTTGTATGACAAGTTGCACAAGGTCAGGTGGTTATTGGATGCGGTCAGCAGTGCTTTTCGTAGCTTCTGGTTCCCCAACCAGCAGATGACAGTGGATGAAAGCATGGTGATGTACAAAGGCAAGTACTCACCAATTCGCCAGTACATGCCTAAAAAACCTGTGCGCTTCGGTTTGAAAATATGGGTAGCTGCAGACGCTCTTTCAAAGTATGTATGGAATTTCAATGTGTACTGTGGTAAATTTGGCAATCCACATGATAATTCCTCCTCTTCTGACGATAGCGATGCCATGGAGACCATGATGCAATCCTTTCCAGAGCGTAGTGGAAAGGGAGAGGGTTTGCAAGGCAGGCATGTGGTCAAGCATCTCATGAGTGACCTCGGAGGCAAAGGTCATATTGTCACGACCGATAATTTCTTCACATCCGTGCCCTTGTTTCTGGACTTACTTGATGTGGGGATTATGGCGACGGGAACACTCAAAGCCAATAGGAAGTATGTCCCACGATCTATGTATGCGAAGGATGCCACAAAAAACCAAGATTTTGGCTGGATTGATTACCGTATGCACCAGGAAGGTCGCATTTGTTGTTCAGTGTGGAAGGATCGCAATGCAGTGGTCCTCCTATCCACGCATGCAGAGGCGAAATCAGCACCTAGAACTCGCCAGTTTGTGTACCGCAGATTTCATGGGAAAAAGAAAAAAGTTATCACAGGACCCATGCATCTGCAATACACGGAGAATATGAGGGGTGTGGACACAGCAGATCAATTGAGAGGCTTATATTCATGTCTCACAAGGAGCCACAAATGGTGGCATCGTTTGTTTTCGTACTTATTAGACACAACCATCTGTAATGCTTGGATTGTGCATAGTGACATCAGTTTTCGGTTCATGGAGGAGCCCATGACGCACTTATCTTTTCAGTTGCAGTTGGCGAAGGAGCTCGTGGCGAAATGGAGTGGACGCACTCATGGATTCTCCAAACGAGCACCCTATGTTGCAGCAGTCCACGGTACGAAGAGTATGGGCACAAAAAGAGGGAATTGCATCGTGTGTGGACAACGCACAAATCAAGCTTGTCCAGGATGCCATGCACATGTTTGTAAGGGAGCTTGCTACTGGAGCACGCACTGGTGACTTTCTCTGTATCCACCATCAGCATGTTTCAAAAAAAAAAGTATAGATCTCAAGTTTCATATGTAGCATCTGCATGTACAGTACTCGGCACATTCTATAGGTTTTTACTTTCACTTCTGGGAAGCTCTATTTCTCTGGACTTCCAAGACGTTCCCTACCTTGTCCTACATCACTCTCTGTGGCACATGTCATGCTGTGACGAACGCTGAAGTTGCTGAAGGTCTGCAACCTCCAAGTCCCAGCGCGCGGAAGAATAGGCTGGCGGTTGGGCTTCCAAGACCTGCCAGCGTCGTCAGGTCACCACCGGGCCACACGCTTCTCTGCAGGCACTGTCAGCTGCCTGCCCGAAGCCCGCAACAGTGCTACAGTTGTGCCCGAGGATGTGGAGCTGCCAGCCCGTTCGTTCTCTTGCCTGCCCACAGCGTCAACCACTGTGGTGTGATTTCCCCAGCGGATTCAATCACCTTTGTTGTACTCAACAATTCCTACTTGTTTCACGTCGACTTCTACATCACAGCTGTACACCCATGGCTAAATTCCGTCGTTTTCCTTGCAGAGGGACACCCATGCCGTAGTATGAGGATACTGTTCTGTTTTTTCTTGTATAGTGACGCTATGTAATTACAAGGCTTACAGCTTGCATTTTCATGCGGAGATTCTGACTTTCAACTCATGTGCCACTTGCTATTCCACGGTCCTTCCATTTCGAGCATCTGAATCTTCCGTGTCATTCCTTGAGTCCATGATTTTAGCTAATTTAGACCTCTGCCCGCATGAGGACAAGCTCAAACCTCGGCAGTAATCATGCCAAAGATTCCGAGCCCCTGCTCTTTTCTGTGATTCTCGACGGTCCTGTGCCTCACATTCGCCACTACCTCAGGCCTGCACACTCGATTCATCACTGTAGCCTCATCTGTAGTTGCTGCATGAGATTCTCTTCTTCCTCGCGGTAGTAGGTCCCGACAGCACTTTGAGCACGCGGTGACCCGCCCGGCGTTTCAGGGTTAAACCTTCGAAGTTTGTACATTGCTCTGCGATAAAAAAATAAAAAAAAACTCGTACTTCGACCCATGCACTGGTTTATGAAATGGTAACTGTGAACCTGGTATTTCGTTAAATGTTGTGCAACTTTGGCGGGTTTAATTATCCCAAATGAAGGAACTCAGTCTTCACTACAGAAGCAGGGTCGACTTTTCGACCAGCGATTCTGAGAACAATGAACAAAATTTGTCTATCTGGCTAAATCAGGAGTCATCAGACTCTGTTTGGCTTCCAAAAGAATGGTAAGAGTATGAAATTATCAATGGCTTAATTTATCCAAAGACTTTGAGAACCAAATCGGATGAGCTATCGGTCGATCGATTTACATGCGGAACTGCTTCTGGATCTGGTCCACCGTGTACTCGTTGATGCGGAACGCCTTCTCCAGCACCTCGTCCTTGATGTCCGGAGTGAACAAAGCCGGGGCAACTTGCTGCACGCCGGGGTTCTGGCTGCTCAGAGCGGCGAAAGCCAGAGCGGGGCCCTTGCCCACGTTCAGCTGGAAGTGCACCAGGCCCTTCGGGAACACGAACAGCTCGCCTTCCTTGATTGTGGTGGCGAACAAGGTGTTGTTGGTGTCCACAAAGCCCACGTACAGCTCGCCCTTGGCCAGGATGAGAATCTCGGTGGCGCGCGGGTGGGTGTGCGGGGGGTTGATGCCGCCCTTGGCGAAGTCGATGCGGGCCGCGGAGATGCCCAAAGTGTTCAATCCGGGGAACTGGAGGACGGTGGCGGGCGTGACTGCGGCCTTGTTGGCGTTGTTGGTATTTCCTGGTTTCGTCAAGCCAGCGAACGTGAAGTCGTACGCGGAGACCTGGTCGGCGGGCTTGCAGGTGAGTCCGTTGATGGTGGTTCCGCTCTTCAAGTCTGCGACGCAGAAGTCCTGGAGCGGATCCTCGTCGGCTGCCATGGCGAGCATGGGCACCAGCGCCACGCTCATCAACACGGCCACGGTCACCCACAAGCTCCTGCGGGCCATGATTCCCATGTCGATTTCGGTCGCTTCGAGCTGCGCGGTGAAGTTTGAAGGTTCAGTCCAGGGCGGAGTTCGATCACTTGCAGGTCGAGGTTTGTGGATCAGTTGCAGGAGTCGGAGTGCTGGTGTGCACGGAGCTGATGAAGGAAGCTGAAGATTGCGATTGGAATGGTTGCTGCTGTGACAATTGTTTGAGTTGTGGGGGTTTAAGTAGAGATCCCCAGTCGATGAGTTGCCCTTCAGCCGTCCTTGTGATGAAGCGCGTTTTCGAAGACTCGTCGGCGGTGGCTGGAAGGCAAACCCGGAGGAAAGCTCTGAAGTTGAGGACCGGAAATTGTGTGAGTGGGGTCTCAGTAGGCTGGCGAGAGGAAAGTTCGGGTCCAATGAAAGTCAGAGCAGCTCAGATGTCATGGAATTAAAAACTCGGCGTTTTCCAAGTCAATTTGACCATTCTTCCTCCTTTGTGTCTTTTTACATTCGGTTCTTCTTCTGGAGACGAGTAAGTTACGCCGTTAATTTATCGTCCTGACTCCTGACCCTTCAGGCCTTCACCTTAAAAGGACGGACCTACAACCACTTGTTTCAAGCCTCATTGAGGTTGTTGCCATTTTTGAACTAGATAAGGATGAAAAATTTTATAATTATTTTTCAGAGATGAAGTTACATGTCTTCTTCACTTCCTAGAATTTTCAGATTTTTTTACCAAATTGAATTTTATGAGAATTTTTGAAGAAAAGTGAAGAAAAATCACATCAAATGGAAAATTATTTCAAAAACTCTGAAAATTTCACAATGAGTGTACATATCAATGACAATCATCAATAGGTGAACTTGAATTTCGTGCCATTCTATAATTAGAATTCAATTGACATTTAAAAATCATCCAAAGTGCAAATTGTAATAAAAAAATTGAATTTTTAGAATTTTTTTGAAATTCAAATTGGAGTGTAAACTAGAGTAGATGACCTTCATTTTGTTAACTTAGTTGGACTCAAAATCAAAAAATGTCATTTTTGTAGAGAAATTTCAGATTTAGTGCAAGGAGCAACAACTTCCCCAAATACACTAAAATAGCATATTTTTGTGATCCATTTTTTTCAATAACTTCTCAGTCATGTGAAGATAGACACTAGTAAGACTACAAACTCAATTGGATATTCTTCATATAACCCTCCATGAAAGATCAACAAAAACAAAATGGATCACAAAAATGCTTACTATCTCTCTCTAGATCATCTAGAAGTCATTCAAAAGCCATGAAATGGCTCTCCTAGCATTCTTGGGTTGAATGCCATGGTGGACATTGAGTATTTGATGGATGGCAAAGAATCTTCCTTTACAGGATAGAAGTGCAACTATTCATCCTTGGTATTAAGGGTAGAAATTGGAAATGAGAGATTTTTTTATAGTATTTTGACTTTTAATGAGTATATTTGGCATATTTAAAGTAGATGATGTCACATGCTAACATGGTATCAAAATGCATGATTTCCATGACCATCATTTGTCCTTCAAAACTGTTATTTTTTACACAACTACCAAATTTTAAGAAAAAAACATTTTTGAACTAAAGTAAACGGAGTATCTTTTAGATAATATGTTAAAGAAGATGTGGGAAAAATGTCAACAATTTCCGTTGTGTAGATTGCAAGATATTAGTGTTCAAAGTGACAAAAATCATTTTCTTACCACCCTGAAAATACGGGCAGTTGCACTTTAGAAGACCATATTTGTGTGGAAAAATGTCCAAAATGATTGTAACTCTTCGGATTCATTTTTCAAGTAAAGTTATCTACATACTTGAAAATTTTCAGATCATTTGGAATTGTACAACATATAGGAAAAAAATAGTAAGTAGAAAGAAGTAGAAAATGAGCCAAAATACTAAATTATTAACAGTTTATTTATAGAGTTAAGAGAAGACAATCCCAATGGTTGTAATGTTGTGTTAAGCAATATACACCCAATGTTTTTATTTTTTTTCAAAAATATTAAGAATTGAATTAAATAAAAAATTTCAAACTTTTTTTTGTAGTGTAGAGATTCTATAACTAGCCACAAAGTACCTCAAACTAAAAATCCTCATAACTTTTGACTCATTAATCAAAATGGAGTGATTCAAAGTTTTCCACATAGATAAAAATCAAAGAAACCAATTTCAAATTTTAATTTCTTAAGAAAATAAATTTTAAAGAATTTTTTTTTTTTTCTGCCCAAGTTGCCCGCCGATCAAAGGAAACAACATATCATGTCATAACTTATTAACAATGTAGTCAAAAGTTTTGAAAATTGTTAGGCCTTAAAGCTACTCCTTGGGCACATGTTGTGTGAAAATTTCAAAGAGATAAAATAAAAACTCCATTCGTAGTGAGCTACCCAAAATCGCTATGTTGCCAAAAAACGCAATTTAATCCTTTAGGGGTTAAGAGGGCCTCTATAATTACCTAATACAAAAATTTCCTATATAATCATCTATATCATTAATTATAATATGTAGGTCAATTCAATTTTTTTTAGCCTATATTTTTATAAGTAAAAAAATTAAATAAATAACTAATGAGAAAGTAAAAGTGACAAAAAAAAAGTTCATAGAAAAAAGATTCAATTTCTTAACATCAATTAGCATGAAAGAACCAAACACAAAACATTAGAATTGATAGCCGTACTCAACAATTAGAAGCCACATGAAGGATGTGTTCAAAAGTACAAAGCCAAAGCCAATGAAAGTACTGATTTGGAGTTTCATCCTATAACTTTGACATACGAGTACTACACTATATATATCTAACATAGTGCTACATTGTAATTCTGACGTAATATAAACAGACCCTATTAAATATAATTCCTTAGATTCAATTCTTTTGTCCCTAAATTACATGTACCTAAAAATTAATGGACCATGTTTTTTGGCTACCTACATTATTTATAATGGACTTGGTACTTTTCATGTCCCCTACATTATATGTAAATTTTTTGTAAATACTTATAAATATTATCCAAAATGAATTAAATCCACCTTATATTCCACCACATGTAGGTTGCTAAAATGCAGGAAGTGTCCCCCCGTGCCTGAAAGGCATGTATGGACTTTAAATTTAATATTTTTTGTGTTGAATAATTGAGTTGAAAGTCTTGGAAAAAAATTTCAAAAGAAATTATTTGACTTTCATTCTTTCAATTTTTTTTAAGTAGAGGTATATTGAATATTAAAACAAATACTAAATTTTTTATTACTCTATAGTAAGATGGGGTTGAAACAAAATAATCCCAATAGAGGGATTGTTCTAGTAAGAAAATTTAACCTAATCAAATAATTTTTTGGAAAATTGTAAAAGTAGCATTTAGAAATGAATCTTGTAAGTTATTACCTCAAAAAGATGCTCTTATTTCTTCAAAAATAAGCCTGACTACTTATAAAATTCACATCACTAATCCAAATGGAATGAATCAATGTTTGACTTGTAAACAAAAATATAATCACTAAGAAAAGAAAATCTAAGTTTTATTTCAAGTTTAAACTTTCAGCTTATTTTTTGACCTTGCAACATGAAAATTATGTTTAAGATGGCATTACTTTTGCCATAGCCCATAGGGCATACATTAAAATAATAATTATATTCCTACAAAGCTAATAAGTTTTTATATCTTATGAAAAGTTTTCAAAAGTTTTCACTAAATTTTGAGGTTATAGCAACTTTTCCCAATTCCATTTTGTCCTTTAAGGAGACAATAGTCCTTCAAGAGTTTAGTATGTTCAAAAGCAATTTTTGGGTGCACTTCACTGACATGACTACTCTCACAAGGTGCTTTGTGATTCTTTTAAAAAACTTGAAATTTATACAAGTAGGGAATTAGGGATGGAAAGATGGAAAAAATACTAGCACAAATGAAGATTTGATAATTAGAATTTTATTAATCCATTTATCTTGCCTAAACTTCTCCCATAGTCTTGCACCCACTAGCTTATCTTGGTTATGGTGAAGTGAAACCCTTGTTCAACCCCTCAAATTTTTATTTATTTTCCATGCAAGATCAAAATTTGCAAATTTCGAATTCATAATTGGTATGAGAGGCCCCCAAATTCTGAAATAGCTAGTGGGATGTGAGAGATAAATTTCTCAAGCACAAATGAAGTAGGAGACTTTTTTTCTTTATTTGCACTCGCGTATTGACTTGGGTAGTTGGACAGGCCGAGTAAGAGGGTCAAGTGATCCTAGCACTTTTGTTTTGGGGATTAACCCCTAAATGCCCAAGGCACCCCAAAGTGGTGTTGAAGAAACTTTGAAGTTAAATAAAACCTTACCAAATTTCTATTTTTAGTAGTTTATATTTTTGGAAGATTATTTTTGAAGTATAGTTTTAGCATCAATAATCCGATTTTGAAAATGAATGATCATGATTTCTCTATTCAAGATTTCATGCAAGGGTACCCATTGCAATCTTCACATTCCATAGTGTTAAGGACTCTTGGAAATGAGCCTCAAATACACTAGATCTTAGAGACAAAATCACACTAAAAATTCATTTAAAAAAATTGTAGAGTAGATTTTGAGAAGCCAAAAATTGATTGGGGTTATGCTTGTTAGGCCCTTCAACCTCATATTTTTTTGGTGACCAACTTTTTAGATTTGACATGCAAAGAGAGAGCTCAAAGATTTTCATAGTTTTTACACTCTCATGATCAAACATTATAATCTTTTAATCCATAAGTGAAATTGTTGTGTTTTCTTTTCTTATGTCATCTCTAACACGTCTACTTTGAATTTGCATGGTTACAATTCAGAAAAATTGATTCAACTTATCAAAATGTTGGATTTTTGTTCAATTTAGACCAAATTCCAAGAAGCTCAAAACAGGCCTTGGGCATTTAGGGGTTAATGGGTGAAATCCATTCCACCTGGCTTGGACTTCCATTTGAGTCATTTGACCCCGGCCCGTCGCTGCAAAGGGCCCTGCGGGCCCCCCTTGAGTGGTCGTCCGTCTCAGAGTAAGAGTTCTTTCCGAAGTTTCTTCCGAGTTTTCCTTCCAGCCACCCCGCGTCTTGGAGAACGCGCGTCACCAGTCACGCCAAGAGATGTATATAAACCAAGCAATCGTATATAACAGCAGCGACCATTCCAGTGCGTATTCAGCATCCTCCAGCTTCCACAGCCATTTCCCGGGACACTCCTACATCCCTTGTGCACAACTGACACAGTTCGACCAAGCTGAACATACTCAGCTCCTGAACTCTCCGATCAGGGTTTCAAATTCCAGCAGCTCGAAGCTACTTACATCGATCTACTCGACATGGGTGTCATGACCCGCCGCAGCTTGTGGGTGGCCGTGGCCGTGTTGATGAGCGTGGCGCTGGTGCCCATGCTCGCCATGGCAGCGGACGAGGATCCGCTCCAAGACTTCTGCGTCGCAGACTTGAAGAGCGGAACCACCATCAACGGACTCACCTGCAAGCCCGCCGACGAGGTCTCAGCGTACGACTTCACGTTCGCTGGCTTGACGAAACCAGGAAATACCAACAACGCCAACAAGGCCGCAGTCACGCCCGCCACCGTCCTCCAGTTCCCCGGATTGAACACTTTGGGCATCTCCGCGGCCCGCATCGACTTCGCCAAGGGCGGCATCAACCCCCCGCACACCCACCCGCGCGCCACCGAGATTCTGATCCTGGCCAAGGGCGAGCTGTACGTGGGCTTCGTCAGCACCAGCAACACCTTGTTCGCCACCACAATCAAGGAAGGCGAGTTGTTCGTGTTCCCCAAGGGCCTGGTGCACTTCCAGCTGAACGTGGGCAAGGGCCCCGCTTTGGCGTTCGCCGCCTTGAGCAGCCAGAACCCCGGCGTGCAACAGATTGCTCCGGCTTTGTTCACCCCGGACATCAAGGACGAGGTGCTGGAGAAGGCATTCCGCATCAACGAGTACACCGTGGACCAGATCCAGAAGCAGTTCCGCATGTAAATCGATCGACTGATAGCTCATCCGATTTATTTCTCAAAGTCTTTGGAAACATCGTATATAGCCATTGATACTCTTACCATTCTTTTGGAAGCCTGACAAAGTCTGATGACTTCTGATTTAGCCAGATAGACAAATTTTGTTCCTTGTTCTCAGAATCGCTGGTCGAAAAGTCGACGCAGCTTCTGTAGTGAAGACTGAGTTCCTTCATTTGGGATAATTAAACTCGCCATAGTTGCACAACATTTAATGAAATACCAGGTTCACAGTTACCATTTCTTAATAACGGTGTCCAGTAGTGCATGGGTCGATGTACGAGTTTGTTTGTTTTTATCGCAGAGCAGTGTTCAAACTTCGAAGGTTTAAATTTCTACTTTGAAAAGGCCAGTAGAAGATGATTGTGCTAGTTTTCTGCCCTTACTATTGATCTTCACTTGAAACCCCTGGTCATGATTTTGCATTATGTGGCCATGTCATTTCATGTGCAACTGCAGTTGCACTAAATTCTGTTTGTTCATCTTGTGCGAATAAAGAAAAAATTGAATCATATTGGTTGTCAAAAGAGGATTCCAGAATGTTGTTCCTTGGACATTGTCCAGAAGAATGAACTATGCATCTCCCAATTGAGCCCTAAAATTGGTGTTCTCAAAATATTGGCTCCATACAGTATCTTGCCATTGCATGCAGAAATAAATAGTTGATCCACTTGGTTGTCGTGTGGGATCTTATCCTTACAATGATTTTCGGGGATAAAAAATGACTCGTGACTCGTGAAAAGTAGGAGAGGTACTTAGATTTTGGTTTCAACCGCGCCAAAGTAATTGAATGTCTCGGCCCATTCAACGAAATTGATGTTGATTATGCAAACATTGAAATATCAAGCGCTTAGTTGAAGCAGATAATGAAACAGTTCTTGTGCTAACAGGATATTCGTCTTACTATTATTCCTGTATTTCGGAACTGTGTTCTGGAAGTGTCAGTAAAGATTGAGTCTCACTCCAAGGTCCAGACGTACCGAATTTCAATGTTGAACAATATCTGGAGCCAAGTCTACACTCTACAGTGTTCAATGAACAGTGCCTGGTGCAAAATCTAGGCATTCAAGCAGGCGTGGTACACAATTCCAAGACTTGCACCCTCTCTTTTGCCATAATTTCATTGTCGGTTGCTTTTTATCAACAGCAATTGTTGGATGGTTGGAAAATACTTGTAATTGATTTAAAACCCTAAATGTCCAAACTGCATAATTTGGCCACATAGTGGTTTGGGGTAGCTCACTATCAATGGATTTTTTATTTGTGTTCTTTGAAATTTTCACACATGTTTGAGAAGCTCTAAAGCACAACAATTTTCATAACTTTTGACTACCGTACATGTAGGTTAGTTTCGTAAATAACTCGGGAAGCTTTGGAAGTTGTTGAAATTTAGAAAATTATTTACAACTATTTCTAAAAATCTGAAAAAACTATTCTTGAGTTAAATTAGAAGAAGGAAGACATTTACACATGAATAGAAAGAATGAATCCAAAATTAGGAACATTTATCATGAAGTGCCAAAAATAAAAATATTTTTTTGCGGTTGCTGAATTGCGGAAATGCAAAAAATAAACTTTTTCGGCATGAGCCTGCCGAATTAGACCTACACATACGGTACTATCATGGTTAAAAAGTTATTGCATGGTATGTAACTAAAAAATACCTTTATCAAGAATTGAAAATTTGAAATTTGTATTCTAGATTTATATATATATGGAAAGCTTTGAAAAATTCCATTTTGGTAAATGAGATGAAAATTATAAGGAGTTTTAGTTTGTAGGTAGTTATGGTTTTCCTACTCTACAATAAACTTTGAAGTCTTCATTGAATTCAATTTTAAAATTTTAAAAAAAAATTTGGCTTTTTTCAATTTCATAAATAAACTCTTAACAATTTAGTATTTTGAATCATTCTCAATTTCCTTTTACTTAATATTTTTTGCCTATGTGTTGTACAATTCCAAATGACTTGAAAATTTTTAAGCACGTAGCCAACTTGACTTGACAAATGAATTCAAAGAAGCACCACCAACATAGTCATTTTTTCATACAAATGTGACTTTGAAAAGTACAACTAATCTTTTCAGTGTAGGCTCAAAGAAAGTATTTATGTCAATTAAAATACCAATATTTTGCAATTTACAAAGTGAAAATTTCTGAAATTTTTTCCCATATCTTGTCAAACCAACATACTCCAAAATCTTATGACTATGTATATCAAAAAAAAAAAATTCCTAAAATTTGGTATTTGTACTAAAAATGGCAATTTGGCCAATATTTTTGGTGAAATCATAATAAAAAATATTTTGGAATTATTTTATTGGATACCTCTAACTCCTTTTCTGTGACTTGAAATCTTTCCATAAAGGTGAATCTATTTTTCATTTTGGAGTTCACTTAATGAAATAAAGTTTATTGAATCTATTTTTTGTTCTAATTTGAAATGTTGAAAGATTTGTATGTTAGTTGGATCATGTACATTAGTACAATTTGAACAAAAAAACTTATAATCAATTATGTCCATTGATTTTTTATTATATAGAGATAAAAAATTGTTTTTTATATAATGAGAATCCAAACTAAAATTGTATACATATATGGTGAAAATTTTAGATTTTTGGAGCTAATTTTGATATGACTTTCCTACATTTTTCTTCAAAGAGTTATTATAATTTTAAATCTTTAAAAAAATATAAAAATCTTTAAAAAATATATAATTTATTTACTAATAATTGGCCAATAACTCGGCGGTACACTACCCTACACTCGGGTTAGATTCGTCAAATATTAATTCAAAAATAAATAAATATGGCATGTAATGAAATTTTTAGAAATTATAGTATAACATATTTGAATAGTATAAAAAATATTAACAAGAATAAATTGAAATCTTATAAAAGATTTTGATGAAAATTGAAAGATAATATTACCGATGTGTTTCAAATAATCATAAAATAATATAAAATAATATTCCATATATTATGTTGTAAAACCTTAAGGCTTGATTGTAAAGCCTTAACATTAGATTGAGAATTGATTGTATTGGCCTTCATTACTCAAAACTAATAGCAAAGCCTTGATTAAGCCTGAGTAGAGTAAAATTTTGGAAAGCTTGCCTTATTTTAGCCTTATCAAACAAGATTTTGTAAAGCTTCCATCATGCAGAGCTTGCAATGTGGTAAAGCAAGAAGGCCATAGCTTCAATTAATAAAATATTCCCAATCACAATGAACCAAATCTTGAAAATTCTAAATAGAGAGAATGAAAGGGAAATCCAAGCAAAAAGAAAAGATTTTGTCCAGGGTGTGACGAATCTGCCCTCAACGTACGGTATTCGGAAAGTTCATTGATCACTTGTGAACAAGCCCCTATTATTTAGGGGCTATGTAGGTGATTTTTTGAGATTTATGGAAGGCTTACTTTACCTAAATTTCTAAAGGGTGTTTATTTCATATACCCTATTTTTTAGTTAAAATTTTGTATACCCTATGTTCATTATAAATACAACATAGTAAAAATTCATACAAACAATTGACATATATATAAATAGTTATAGTAAGCATCTGAATTCTTCTCCTGATCCTTCTAAATTCTAAACCAAATTTGAATATGAATTTGACATTTCTCAAGCAAATACGAGCACAAACTTGAAATCTCTCAAGCAAATTCAAAAAACCTCTGCTACCGTAAACAAAAACCTTAACGTTCAAGAAACCTCACTAAATCCCAATTGCCCACTCACCTTGCCACTCAATCATTGACTGAACTAATGGAAGTGTTTGGCTAGTGAGAATATCATTCATTTATGGGTTCATTCATCCAAATTTAAATTTGCCTATACAACAAACACATGGGATTCTAGTCAACCCTTAGTAAACCACAAATTCTTACACATTTGTGAATTCAATGTACAACTCATGAATTTATACTATACTAAGTATACTACGAAAAGTTCAAATTTTTAGAAGGGAATTTTGGCGGGGCTACTTTAGAAAAAAGAAATTGATAAAATTTTGTATTTTTGTATACCCTTCATTATTTCTAAAGTCTAGAAGCCCATTATATGAATGCACATTTACTTTGAATAATTGTATAAAATTTAGATCTAAGGCAATTAAAATTATCCTTCATTAATTTGCACGTCGACATCAAAGAAACGGGGAGTGCACCCCTTGGACCAATAACTAGCAATTTTTAATGAATTTTTATTTTATGATTATTTTGAATTTGTTCTTTATATATGCAAATGCTAGTGCAAAGTAAGAACCATTGCATTTGAAAAACAATGATTTATTTTGTTGTTTTCACAGTATTCTATATAGATCTAGATAGAAATCATAAAAATTAGATAGAAGTTCTAAAAAGAGATCTGAAAATTTGAAAATAAAAGTTCCTCTTTTACTAGACTGCCTCTCTAAAAATATGTAATTTAGATATAAATAATGTCCATTTTGATCAAATTGTAACAATTTTAAGAAATGATTGTATTAGAATGTTCACATTTGAAATCTACTCTTGGATTAAAAATTTATTTCAAAATAAAAAAATAAGGTAAAAATCAAATGTAATACTGGTGATATTGTGGACATTGTGCAAAAAATTGGTATTTTTTGTTCAAATATATCTTCCACACATACAAACTTTCCTCCCCACTTTTCTCTTTTGAGTAATTTTCCAAAACTTTTTATTAGTGGCACTGAATTTAGTTCTTTGATTTATTTGCTTACATTTGTTATATTTTTTTTCCAATCAACATGTGCTTGAAATCAATTGTTTTACAACCTAAATTTTTTGGGGCTATAAGGTGGACAACTTTAGATTTTATGTAGAGAATTCTTCCTTTATTTCTAAAAGTTGGCAAGTATGTAACTAATACAACGCAAAATCTCTAGATTTGCATTTTCCATGAATTGAAATTACATGCCATGTGTAGAACAAAAATTTCATGGCAAGAAGACTTGAAGTATTACAAACTATTCACATTGGGTGTATGGTCAAGATATAACTTTATCATTTTACTTCAACACTGTAACTGCACCTCTCTTACGATGTCAAAAGGAAAAGAAAAGGATTTGCATTTGAATTTTTAACTTTGAAGAAAATAATGGTTCTTAATCAAGATAAATCATTATGTAATGTGAGCTCAAAAGTCCAGCATCAAAATCAAAACCATTTAGAAAGAGGTGTAGATTTCAAAAAGTCCAAGCTATACTATAAAAAATTCAAAATTGCATAATAATTGCCATTTTAACAAAACTTGCCATAAATGAATAATTATGATTTTTTTATTTAAGATTTTAGCAAGGTAGTCAATTGCAAATCTTGATTTTCTAGTGTCAAGGGTTTGTAGAAATGAGCCTCAATTATACTAGATTAGATCTGGAAGAAAAATCTTATTGAAAATTCATTTAAAAAAGTTGAGATGTTCTAAAATAGATTTTGAGTAGTAAATTGATTGGAGTTATGTATGTCATGCCCTTTAAATTCATTTCTTTTGATTGTTGATTTTGAGTAATAAATTGATTGGAGTTATATATATGCCATACCCTTTAAATTCATATTTTTTGATTGTCAATTTTGAATAGTAAATTGATTGGGGTTATGCATGTCATGCCCTTTAAATTCATATCTTATGATTGTCAATTTTTAGTAGTAAATTGATTGGAGTTATGCATGTCATCCCCTTTAAATTCATATCTTTCGATTATCCTCAGTTTAGATTTGATATATGAAAAGAGAATTCAAAGGCTTCAAATCACAATAATCTTTCCTTTATCATTTGTAACATGTCAGATAGTTTGAACTTTGACATCCTATATTTCAAATTCCAAAAATTGATATAACTCATGAAAATGTTAACTTTTTGTTCAATTTAGAGCAAATTTCAAGAAGATCAAAAGGCAAGGCCATGGACAGTACGTTACGGTTAAAAAAATGACAAGTTTTGACAATTTCTGCAGTTAGTAAGACTTATGTGTACGTACCCCAGTCCTTAAGGGATCAAATCATTCTAGTTTCGCAAAAAAATTGGTATTTGAGAGTTGAGTGAGATTCAAGATTAATTTCATGATGAAGTGAAGAGGACCTTCTCACTCACTGCAGTATTACGGGTGTGCCGACTTTTGTGTCGTGCCCCAAGTGGACAAACCGGCCATCGGCCAACCTTCTTCAACTCTTACGAAAACGAACTGAGGAAATCGAACACCAGTTTCACAAAAGTCCACAGATTTTCGTTACTCTGATCGATTTGGCAAGTTTATGCCATGGAAATCCATTTCAACAGTGACAAAATATATATTTTCCATGCCAGAGTTCATTTCATTTCAACGTCGACGAAGTCCAAAGATTTTTGAAAAAAAATCCCTTCCTCCAAATTGATACATGTCTAAGTACAATGCAAGAGAAGGAAACAGTCCAAAGAGTCTCCTTTTACCATAATCACACGATTTCTACGACCATTAATCTATTATATTAATCACGGCGATTCCGTGACGGCAGTGGCTTTTCAATCTTGCTTCATTGACATCGCAGTGCAAGCACCTCAATTATGTGGCGCACGTCTGAGATTCCGCTCTACAAACCCGGGCTCTGCTTCCTACAGTACTGCACAGTAGTACCGAATTCAGTTTTCTTTCTCCAAAGTAATCCACTTCCGAGATTTACGTCCTTCCCAGTCACCCGAAGTCTTCGACAACGCGCTTCACGACCCCGAGATCTATTTAAAAACCCACAGCCCAGACAATTGTAACAGCAGCAACCATCTCAGCTGACATTACTCTCTTGATACTGACAGAGCTCGATCGACTTGTAGCTGAACTCCGGAACTCCCCTGGCTCGAATTTCTCGCAGCACAGATCGATCGACATGGGTGTCATGACCCGACGCAGCGTGTGGGTGACGGTGGCCGTATTCCTGAGCGTGGCGCTAGTGCCCATGCTCGCCATGGCAGCGGACGAGGATCCGCTTCAGGACACATGCGTAGCGGACTTGCAGAGCGGAATCACCATCAATGGACTCACCTGCAAGCCTATCAATAAGGTCTCCCCGGGCGACTTCAAGTTCGCTGGCTTGAAGAACCCAGGAAACACCAACAACGTCAACAAGGCCGCGGTCACGCCCGCTTTCGTCTTTCAGTTCCCGGGGTTGAACACTTTGGGCATCTCCGGTGCTCGCGTCGACTTCGCCAAGGGCGGCATCAACCCGCCGCACACGCACCCCCGCGCCAACGAGATCCTGCTCCTGGTGAAGGGCACGCTGTACGTGGGCTTTGTGGACACCAACAACATTTTGTTTGCCACCACGCTCAACGAAGGCGAGCTGTTCGTGATTCCCAGGGGGCTGGTGCACTTCCAGCTGAATGTGGGCAAAAACTCCGCGCTGGCTTTCGCCTTTTTGAACAGCCAGAACCCTGGCGTGCAGCAGATTGCCCCGGCTTTGTTCACTCCGGACATCAAGGACGAGGTGTTGGAGAAGGCGTTCCGGATCGACGGGAAGACGGTGGACCTGATCCAGGCGCAGTTCCGCCCGGCGTAAATTGATCAATGACTCCAGTTACTAGCCAGATCAACGTTCGTTGGAACAAGATAGGGTTCGATGACTTCCGATATATTCTAGCTTAGCATGATTTTGTGTATTGCTCTGAGAGCGCTTGGCAAATGTGATGCCCTATAATATTCGGTCTACCCATAGTTGAACAACATCGATTTAACTGATCGAATAATGCATGATGTATAGGTCCATACAGAGGTTCTCATATTATTCAGAAATCAGTGTGCAGAGTGTTGAAGTATCAATAAGTTATGAACCTCAGCGCAGTTTCTACTCCTGTGCTTAAATCTTTGTAAATCACATACTTTGAGAGAAATAAAAGTCTGAGAGATATTGGTCGACAACAAAATTTCAAAAGAGATGAGTGCTCGATCATGACTTATGCACAAGGCGAGTTAATTGTACATGATTGCATTAGCTTTCAATCTCATATATGTTTTCAGTTGGTAACTTAAACTTGGGTGATTGCAAGAAATACTTGTATTATTTTGTGTCACACGTTACATGTTGATTTGTTTTCTAGCTATAACTTTTGTATTTTGGGTCTGATTGATTCAAGATTTGTAAGGAAGATATTCATAACTATCATAAACCTTCCCTAATTTTTTCATAATTTTCAAAAATAATTTACTATCCAAAAATAGACCTCAATTAGATGTCACACTTTGTAGTTTAGGAATTTTTAGTATTATGGAGTATCTTTTTCTTATGATTTTGAGATGAAATTTGGATGAGATAGTCTTCTAATAGACTTTTAGCTCTCCAAGAAAGGATTTTTAAAAATAATTAATTTTATGTAATGTGAAGGTCTATAAAGTGAGCCCCTTTCTAGTTTCTACTTGTATTTTGAAACATATAAAATATTATTTTGGTGGATTTTTTTGGTGAATGACCATCTCCATAAAGTTGATGGTCATTTTTATTTTTTTTGTAAATATATACTTGTTTTTACTATTTTTCTCTAATTAAAACATGAAGGCATGTATTTTCTTAAGGTTTGGCATTTTTCAAGTTCTTCTACTTATAAAAATTTTCTATGCAATTCCTTCCTAGATATCTTCATTTAAAAGGTTAAACTGTTAAAGGTATGTACATAAGCCATATTTTCAAACTTAAAAAAAAAATCTAATTTTAAAGTACTCCAAAAAAAATCATGAAAACGCAACAAATAGTACAGGTGTTTCTTGCAATCACCCACTTCCTATTTATGATGATTGATGAGGATTGCATCAAATTGTTGGGAAGCTAAGGTTGCTTGTGTAAGTTCTGTAATTAAAGTCTTACTCTCTGTGTCCATCTCCAAAGTCTAGAGTTTAAAGTCCCAGGTTTGAAGTACCTCTAAGGTGGGTACACCTAAAATTGCACCTCACGGTCCTCACCTAAAAGTGCCACCTATAATTGCTGTACATTTCTTAATTTCATTATGTACCTATTAACCTATCTGGCTGGAGCGGTTTTAAAAACAGACTTACTTTTGCATATCCCCTAAAGCCCTGACTATGTTTTTACCAAAAAATGCTCCAAAACTGTCATTTCTAATACAAGTGCAAATTGTTTTTTTAAAACACATTTTTGACTCATGTAACCGTAGGATCTTGTAGTAAGGTGGTTTGTAAACATGTGGAAAAAATTTCAGAAATTTCCACCGTGTAGATTGCAAGATATAGGCATTTGAATTGACAAAAATTGTTTTTTTATCCCTGCGAAAATCCGGGCAGCTGCACTTCACAAGGTCATATTTGTGTGAAAAAAACTTCAAAATGGTGGTTACTCTTTGAATTCATACTTCAATGCAAGTTGGCTACATTCTCAAAAAATTTCAAACCATTTGGAATTGTACAACATATAGGAAAAAATAAGTAAGTAGAAAGAAGTAAAAAATGAGCCAAAATACTAAATTGAGAACATTTTATTCATGGAATTGAAAATTTTCAATCCCAATGGTTAAGGTGTTGTAATAAACAATCTACACCTTATATTTTTATTTTTTTCCAAAAATATGAAAAATTGAATTAAATGAAGAATTTCAAACTTTTTTTGGACTGTAGAGATTCTGTAACTGGCCACAAACCACCCCAAACTCAAAATCTTCATAACTTTTGACTCATAGATCGGAATGGATTGATTCAAAGCTTCCCATGTCTGTATAAACCTAAAGAACCAATTTGAAATTTCACTTTTAAGAAAAAAGTTTTTTTGAAGAAGTTTTTTCATCTGCCCGGGCTGCCCGCCGAGTAAAGGAAACAACATATCCTGCTATAACTTTTTAACCGGGAAGTCAAAAGTTATGAAAATTGTCAGGCCTTAAAGCTACTCCTCGGGCACACATTGTATCAAACTTTCAAAGAAAAAAAATAAAAACTCCATCCGTAGTGAGCTGCCCAAAAAATTTATAATCTCAAAAAACAGGGTTCAGGGCTTTAGGGGATATTGTATCCAAATGCTACGTTTTTTGGTGCATTGGAACGTGCTTTCACTTGCCAAGAAGACTATACGAAAATTTGATCAGACTAGTAATACTTAGTAGGCACATAACCAAAAAGTGGCACTTAGGTGTACCCACCTTAAGTTTCTCTACTACTTTGGGAGTTCGGGTTAGCATATGATTTATAATACTGTTATTAGCAGTAGATGCCAACATCTGGAGTGAGAAGGTTTATGAAACCTTATAATGCACTTGAATTTTGAAGTTGAAGCAGACTAATGTGCACTTTGCTGCCCTGTGCAACCAGATAATTACATTTAGTGGCACTGTGGAATATTATTTTCTTGATAGTTACAGGATATAGTCGTCATACAAATATACCTAATATTTGGGATCTCTGCTTTAACTCTGAAGCGCTCCGACGTCCATATTCTGGACGATGAACAGAGGGCTTCAAGGCACTATTTCATCCAATTAACTTCTCATTTATCAAATGTAACACTTGAATCTAGAAAAGACAACATTCCTTAATGACCAAATTCATTAAATTGTGGTAAATGATATATCTGTACAAAGCTATAAGCGAAAAAGCGAAAAAATTCAAAAAAGGATTGAGACATTTCAGGGTTAAAATTGTCGCTGAAGAAGCTCACCCCAAGAGGCCGAGATCCAGAGCCCAGAGGTACTGAATTTCAACAGCAATTATCTGAAGTCAAATTAATAACAATTAACTAATTGTATGATCGGCCTGTTGAAAATCTAGGCATTCAGGCAGGCATGACACAAAATTCTAAGACTTGCATCCTCTCTTCCTCACATTAAAGAAAATCTGGAGTTTCTAGAAGGACGTAATTGACTTTGATTAACGATACAAATACAACAAAAGTGAAAATTAGAAAATACTTAAGAAATCAAAACATTAAAATCAAATTTAAACTCATTACTCATGTATCACATGATCACACAAGATGCCATATCAAGTGGTAACTTTTTCTTTTAAAAAAAATAATAATGTATTTTTTTTATTTCATGTATTTGCACAACTGGCCAAAGTCAAGTTACATCCTTCCTAGAGAGTCCAAACTTTCTCTAATATTTGGAATGGCTACTTTTGTCAACAACAATCATGGGGTCATTGCAAAACAAACCATAATAAGTCATGAATCATATGTTGGTCCCTTCATTAGAAAAAATTTCAGCCCTTTCAAAGTTGTTCCACTGCATACAATTATAAAGAATTTCATTGAAATGGCAATATTCCATATCCCATTTTTTTTACTATATAGTTTGAACTTAAAATTCTATGAATGATATGTAGGACTCAAAATTTCAAATAGATTTTTATCATCTAGGATAGGTATAGATTTTAGTTTGTACAATTAAAATCATAAAAATTAAAAAGTATCAAGGTTGCAAAATGGCATCATTTTAATGAAATTTACTATAAATAAATGAACAAATGGAGAATAAATCAATCCAAAGCATCCCAAATCTTGTCATAGAGAATCTTGTTTATTTATACTTGCTCGTATGCCCTATCAAAGTCTCTTGAAAGTTGGTTTGTACCTTTTCAGTGAGGGTCACACTGCATCCCCTTTCATGCCCATGGCAATTTTGAATAACAATATAAAAGTTATGAAGGGTTTTAGTTTGGAGGCAATGAAGATAGAAAAAACATGTAAAGTCATTTTTGATTTTTCTCTCAATTTTGAAAATTTTCAAATTAAGAAAAATACAAAAGATACTAGATTATTAGTTGTTCATTAGAACATTTTTATCATGATGGGGATCAACAATTCTCAAGTTTTTCCAAAAGTTATTAGCATATTAGTTTTATCATTAATTCAGTTAAAATATTTTTTTAAATTACTTTACAATTTTTAAAAAATTGACTATGTTTTTAACCCATTTTCCAACATATTGACAAAAATACACAAGTTATTAAACATACATATTTTTCTTTCAAAATGTTGAAAGAAGAAACTTTATAGTCTTTTGAAAGAACTGAAAAAACCTACATTTTGAAATTTAAAATATTGAACTTGCAGTTGATGAAGATATTCATTCAGAAATTTTGGGACAATGTACTTGAGCAATTTAACCAAAAGATCCTACAATTGAAATTGTTAAAAAATAAATTTTGACAAAAATTTTGACCTTGCTTATTGCTTATATGGTGAGTATTTTGAAACAATTTTGGGACCGTAAACACGTTGGTCCTTTGCGGGTTAACTACCGTATGGCGTATGTACTTGAAAGTTAATGAGGCTGACAACTATCATAAACATAATTATAAGTATTGGATACGAACACAAACACCTCTCAAGAAATTCGTTCTGCCGACTTCTGCAAACGTCACAGACTACGTTTATTTCCTAAACTAAATTGAAAATGCAGTCAGGTTTACTGAAAATTCTGATTTATGAACGTAATAGTTGCACTGCAAGCACACAAAACTGTCTCATACGTACCATACACCGTTTCTGAAATCAAGAAGAATTAGGAACCTGTCTTTTTATAATTGAATTCTGTGTAGAGCTGGTCTGGAAGACCCACATACTGTTGGGTCCTAGACCAGTGATCCTTTGGACAAATTACATTCAGCTAACAAATCAAATATCATCGGACCCTGCCTGGCTTTCAAAAGAATGGTGATGGTATCAATGGCTATACACGATGTTTCCAAAGACTTTGAGAACTAAATCGGATGAGCTATCAATCGATCGATTTACATGCGGAACTGCTTCTGGATCTGGTCCACCGTGTACTCGTTGATGCGGAATGCCTTCTCCAGCACCTCGTCCTTGATGTCCGGAGTGAACAAAGCCGGGGCAATTTGTTGCACGCCGGGGTTCTGGCTGCTCAAAGCGGCGAACGCCAACGCGGGACCCTTGCCCACGTTCAGCTGGAAGTGCACCAGGCCCTTGGGGAACACGAACAGCTCGCCTTCCTTGATTGTGGCGGCGAACAAGGTGTTGTTGGTGTCCACAAAGCCCACATACAGCTCGCCCTTGGCCAGGATGAGAATCTCGGTGGCGCGTGGGTGCGTGTGCGGGGGGTTGATGCCGCCCTTGGCGAAGTCGATGCGGGCCGCGGAGATGCCCAAAGTGTTCAATCCGGGGAACTGAAGCACGGAGGCGGGTGTGACTGCGGCCTTGTTGGCGTTGTAGGTGTTTCCTGGTTTCGTCAAGCCAGCGAACGTGAAATCGTCCACGGAGACCTGATCGGCGGGCTTGCAGGTGAGTCCGTTGATGGTGAGTCCGCTCTTCAAGTCTGCGACGCAGAAGTCTTGGAGTGGATCCTCGTCCGCTGCCATGGCGAGCATGGGCACCAGCGCCACGCTCATCAACACGGCCACGGTCACCCACAAGCTTCTGCGGGTCATGATACCCATGTCGAGTAGAACGATTTCAGTCGCTTCTAACTAGTTGCAAGAATTTGATTTCCTGATCGATGAGTTCTGGAGGTTACCTTGCTGCAAAAACGTCAAGCTCTGTCTGTTGCAAGAGATCTAGTAGTGACCCTGGAGATGGTTGCATGTGAAATACTGGAGTGGGTGCTGCTGTTACAATTGTTTGGGTTGTGGGGTTCACATATATATATACATCTCGGGGTATGACTGCTGAAGCGCGTTCTCCAGGAGGCGGGGGCACTGGAAGGAAAAAATGCAGAAAACTTTGATGAGGCGGGTGGCCAAGGAAACGAGGCAGGCAGGGACCACCCGCAGTAATTCTTGTGAGTAATGACCGGGTTCAATGAAAGTCCGAGTCAGCCGACGAGTGAGCAGCAAAAGTGAGGTGCAGGTGCGTGTGGAAAAAGGTCTGGAAGCCACTCCCCGACCGCCACAAGTGCCGTGATCCTTGGAGTTCAAAATTTCGTCTTCTTGCGAGTCCGGAGAAAGTTTAGTCCAAACTCGTGTTCGTATGTCGCCCCAGTTCTTTCCCACTCAGGCGTTGAACTCAACTGAGCTTCAGATAGTCAAGTAGTCTTTTCATCCAAGGAAGGAGAATCCAGTTCTCTTTTGACTACTGTACCATCTACCAACGAGATCCAATTTATTTTCCTTGCAATTAAATACGGAGTACCAAGAACCATGCTCATTTATATAAGGTAGGTACACCCAAAAGCGCCAGTTTTTCATACTGTTCCTAGTTCCTGTTATTATGTTGTTCAGATTTTCTTACAGTCTTGTTGGTGAGTGAAAGTATGTTCCAACGCACCAAAGAACAGTGGATTTGGATACCGTATGCAAAAGTTATTAACAGTCAAAGTGTGTTTTTGAAAGCGCCATCTACAGTCTGGGTACATGACTGATTTTGAAAATGTATGCACGTTGTACAGGGCACTTTAAGGTCAGGTGCCATTTTGGGTGTACCTACCTTATATATTGCTTCAATCAATTTGCTTTCATTGAGAAAGGTATAAAAATATACAAAGTATTCACACAATTTAGTTCCTTACGATAGCCCCAGAGGCCCAGAACAGTAGTGCAAACATTTTGGACCAATGATCTTCTTCTAACAAGGAAGATTAGTGGTCCAAAATGTTTACAATGCAAGTCCACAATGTTGATGTGGGGTTGCCCTTGAGATTCTCAACTCAATTTTTCAACAAATTGTGAACTTGCTTCAATTGTATGAAACTTGCACCTTGCCTTGAAAGTATTCAAAGATAGAATTGAGTCTTTAAAAAATTCACCTTTCTTAAAATTTGTTTTTCAAAGTTTAAGTATTATGATAGTCCAATTTGTTCATTCATTGGAATCTTCACTTCTAAAAATTTGAGGATATATTTCAACTATTTCTTGAGTTTGAAAAAAATTTGAATGTGTACTTAAAAGAATTTGGTGCTCATCTTATTTGATTGCAAATTTTATATGTACTCCTTGTCATGTTAATTACTATCAATATTTTTATATTCATCTAAATTATCATTTCACATTATTTTATAGTATTTGAAGATTATTCATACTAGTTCATATTCTTGTGATGTTTTAGATTACATTCTTTTACTATGGAAATGGAAGCCAATATTCCTCATAAGTCATAACTAAATTTTTCAATAGAAAATGTCCCTTGGACAATACCCTTATGACATGTTTCCTAATATAAAAATACTCATTACTTCCTATTAGAGTGTAGCCATATCCATCATGATCAATTTCCTACTAGTAGAAAATATTCATTACTCTCTAATTTCTTGTTGGAATATTTGGAAGTTTATAGAAGTCAAGTTTTTTTAGAAGGTTAGGTATATTTGTTTTCTATTTTGGGTGATCCCTATAATGTTTTATATGGCTATTTGAAACCTCTACCAAATGGTTCATGCAAATTCTAGGGGATATTACTCTCAATTTTTTTAAAACTACGTAAGTTAAAAGATAGGGTCCATTTAATTCGAAAGGGATAAATTTTATATTATATGTAGAGCTACTACAGGGTCTTTGAAATGCCACATACTCTATTATATATAAATTAGGCTATGTAAAAACATCATTTAGTAGGAAATTTTATTAATAAAATAACCTATACAAATAGGGTCCATACAAATCTTTTGTAGTACAATGAGTATAGATGTGGACAAACTTTCTTAAGTGAATTATAAAACCTACACAATCTAATAAATCTAGGGATTTTTTTTAGGAGATTTCTTGCAGTTGTCAAATAATTTCAACGTATACATACCAATCTTTTCATAAGTATGCTAACTATGTGACAATATGTAAGAATCTATTGTTCCAAGACAAGAGTTGAGCTGTAAATTTACAATGAAGTTGTACCATCTACAACAATTGTCAATCTATAGATTAGAGCCTTGGAGGTGTTATTTTTGGTGGAGCTACTTATCAACAACAACTACTAATCTATAGAAGGGTGATTGCAAGAAACACTTGTCCTTTTTTTTGTCCCCTTAACCTTCAGGAGGTAGTTTTTTGTTTACAACTTTTGCATCTTCTGTTCATTTAACTTGAAACTTGAAATGAAGGTGCCTAAAAAAGTTTTACATTTTGTATAATTTTTTCAATTATTTCAAAATTATTTTACTATTTTTAAACTACCCCGGATTGGATGTCTACTTTGGCCATTTTGGGGGGTTTTAGTCCTATTTTTGACCCAAAAATGAAAATTTTGAGCTGAAAATTGACATGCAAGGACCTCACCTAAAGTTACACAAGACCTCAAAGAGATTTTTTGAAAATACTATATTGTTCAACCTCCACATGTCATCAAAGTGGATGACTTTGCACAAGTGTAGAGAGTAGAATTTATTTTTTCCAAAGATGAAATTTGTTGGAAAAGAAATTCCTTTACTTGAAAAAAAAATAGATTTTTCATTTTCATTTTTTGAATTTTTTTACTATTTTTACCAAATTAGTGAAAAAAGAACCATTTTCATTGTATTTTCCATTGTCTATAACATTTAGAGAAAAAATTTCTTAGGTCTAAATTTCAAGAGATATAATATTCTCATTGCTCTTCAAATTATCCATATTTTTTTCAATTTAAAAAAATTTATTCCAAAGGATCATAGGACTCACAGACTCACTGATTTCGAGCCATTTTGAGCCAAAACCAGTAAGTGTTTCTTGCAACGACTCAGAAGTTGTTGATTTACAACAATTGTATAGAATCTTTTCAATGCTTCAACACTATAAACTCTAGATTTGCCTCAACTACTTGTACATGTACTTGTAATAGTTGTAAATGTTTAGAATCATTTTTTTTTTACTAGTATTTTATAAACACTCTTTTATTTTTTGATTCTAAACTCAAAATCATTGCAAATGCATATGTATAGATAAAATATATGGTCTTTATATTATAGTAGAGGTCATATTCTTGTCTTAATCTACACTGTTTTTTGAGTGTCAACTTTTCATGTTATTCATGTTATATTCACTACAAGAGAAAGGGGTGTTTTAAGTATATTACTAGAACTATACTTAAAACACCCCTTTCTCTTGTAGTGATTGCTAGTATTGCTAATTTTCTTAATTCAGCATCATAACTATGTTTAATGTTTTTATGACATTGTTTGTTATTCACCATATTAAATTGTTTAGAATACATGGCATAGAATTTAGAAATATTGAAAACTAATGTTGTATTTCACATTTTTATTTGTCATTTGAAGTTGTACTACAATATAAGTAGTGCATATACAAAACAAAAGAGTATACATGTAAGACACTAGTTTTATGGTGTGTATTGTATATAGGTATGAAAAAATTAGACATGTAAGTTTTGCATATAAGATAGCCCAACAATAAAAACCATATGATTGAATTTATAAAAAATCATCGGATATTAAAAATATGCCCTAAATATCTTTATATGTAAAAATATGATCCTCTTAATTACTATAATGAAGGTAAATAGCCCCATATTAAATACCCTCTTAACTCACGTGTATACTTAAAATTTCAAAGAGTGATCTCCCCGGGGTTGCTGGAGCTACCTAAATATTTAAAAAAAATCACATATCATACAATAACTTTTTGACTATGTAGTTAAAATACATATGAAAATTGTTGTCCCTTGTACCTACTCCTTCGGCAATTGGCATATGTTGGTTGAAAATTTCAAAGAAAAAAATCAAAAATCTCATTTGAGATAAGTTGACCAAAATCACTATGTTGCCAAAAGAAACACAGCTTGTTTTTTAGGGGTTATTAATTAGTAGAAAAACTAATAAACTTTGATCAAGCATAGTATATATTGGTTAACCTTTAAAAGACAAGCTAGTGATTGCGAAAATCATGAATTTTGATACATGTAAATCATTGATTCAAAAAAAATTCAAAAGTGCTCATTGGAAGTCAAAGCATTATAGGGTGAATGCAAGAAACACTTGTACTATTAATTTGTTGCGTTTTGTCATACCTTAGTTTTTGATTTGATTATTGCTTATAACTTTTGTATTCTAACTCCAAATGACTCAAAATTTATAGGGAAGCTACTCATAACCATTATATACCTTTTCTAATTTTTGAGGATTTTTCAAAAATAATTTATTGTTTTTAAACAACCCCGAATATTTCTCACAATAGGTGATTTCAGGGTTCTTAGCACACCATTTATCTCAAAAAAAAAGATTTTTGAACTGAAATTTCGAGAGGATGGTCTCTTAGTAGACTCATATCTAATTTTGAAAGAAATTTCAAAAATACTTATTTTTATGTGGTATAGAAGTCTACAAAGAGAGATTCCTTTTGCATTTTTTTCCAAATGTATGAAACATTACTTTGGTGAGTTTTTTTTTTTTATCAAATCTCATCATCAAAAAAGTCTTCTCAAATTTCCAATTTTTTTTGTATTTTTTAAAATAATATCATATTTTTACAAATTAAAATGTCAAAAGTTGTATTTTCTTCACCAAAATTCTATGTGAATTCTATGTCCAAAGTTTTGGTGAAGAAAATACAACTTTTGACATTATAATTTGTAAAAATATGATATTGTTTTAAAAAATACAAAAAAAATTGAAAACTTGAGAAGACTTTTTGATGATGAGATTTGATAAAAAAAAAACCTCACCAAAATAATGTTTCATACCTTTGGAAAAAAATGCAAAAAGAATCTTTCTTTGTAGACTTCTACACCACATAAAAATAAGTATTTTTGAAATTTCTTTCAAAATTAGCTATAAGTCTACTAAGAGACCATCCTCTCCAAATTTCAGCTCAAAAATCATTTTTTTGAGATAAATGGTGTGCTAAAAACCCCTAAATCACCCATTGTGAGAAATTTTCAGGGTTGTTTAGAAACAGTAAATTATTTTCGAAAAATCCTCAAAAATTAGAGAAGGTATATAATGGTTATGAGTAGCTTCCCTATAAATTTTGAGTCATTTGTAGTTAGAATACAAAAGTTATAAGCAAAAAACAAATCAAAAACTAAGGTGTGATGATTGACTTTAAGTGTTTCTTGCATTCACCCTATAGAAGATTTTTCCTTTCCACCCCTAATTTCAAAGATGAGTAGTTGCATTTTTGTCCTAGAGAGACAAAAAAATGACCTCCGCATTGTTTAAGGGTTAAGGGTCAGGATGACAAATTCACTGCATACTGTCTACAGAAGAACAACAGTGTAAAAAGTTACAAAGGAAGAAGAATGGTCAAATTGACTTGGAAAACGCCGAGTTTTTAATTCCAAGATGACTTTCATTGGACCCGAACTTTACTCTCGCCAGCCTACTGAGACCCCACTCACACAGTTTCCGGTCCTCAACTTCAGAGTTTTCCTCCGGGTTTTCCTTCCAGCCACCGCCGACGAGTCTTCGAAAACGCGCTTCATCACGAGGGCTGAAGGGCAACTCATCGACTGGGGATCTCTACTTAAACCCCCACAACTCAAACAATTGTCACAGAAGCAACCATTCCAATCGCAATCTTCAGCTTCCTCCACCAGCTCCGTGCACACTTCCGCTCTGACTCCTACAACTGATCCAGAAACCTCGACCTGCAAGCACTTGATCGAACTCCGGCCTGGACTGAACCTTCAAACTCCACCGCGCAGCTCGAAGCGACCAAAACCGAAATGGGTATCATGACCCGCAGAAGCTTGTGGGTGACCGTGGCCGTGTTGATGAGCGTGGCGCTGGTGCCCATGCTCGCCATGGCAGCCGACGAGGATCCGCTCCAGGACTTCTGCGTCGCAGACTTGAAGAGCGAAACCACCATCAATGGACTCACCTGCAAGCCCGCCGATCAGGTCTCCGTGGACGACTTCACGTTCGCTGGCTTGAAGAACCCAGGAAACACCAACAACCCCAACAAAGCCGCAGTCACGCCCGCCACCGTCATGCAGTTCCCCGGATTGAACACTTTGGGCATCTCCGCGGCTCGCATCGACTTCGCCAAGGGCGGCATCAACCCTCCGCACACCCACCCACGCGCCACCGAGATTCTCATCCTGGCCAAGGGCGAGCTGTACGTGGGCTTTGTGGACACCAACAACACCTTGTTCGCCACCACAATCACGGAAGGCGAGCTGTTCGTGTTCCCCAAGGGCCTGGTGCACTTCCAGCTGAACGTGGGCAAGGGTCCCGCTTTGGCTTTCGCCGCTTTGAGCAGCCAGAACCCCGGCGTGCAGCAAATTGCTCCGGCTTTGTTCACTCCGGACATCAAGGACGAGGTGTTGGAGAAGGCGTTCCGCATCAACGAGTACACCGTGGACCAGATCCAGAAGCAGTTCCGCATGTAAATCGATCGATTGATAGTTCATCCGATTTAGCTCTCAAAGTCTTTGGAAACATCGTGTATAGCCATTGATACTACCACCATTCTTTTGGAAGCCAGACAGGGTCTGATGACTTCTGATTAAGCTAGATAGTTAAATTTTGTACATTGTTCTCAGAGTTCCTGGTCGAAGCGAAGACCCGCCGCAGCTTCGGTAGCTTGTGTGAAGAATTCCTTCATTTGGGCCAATTGAACCCGCCTTAGTTGCACAACATTTAATGAATTACCAGGTTCACAGCTACCATTTCATAAACACGGTGTCCAGTGCATGGGTCGAAGTAGGAGTTGTTTTTGTTTTTGTTTTTGTTTTGGCTGTGCAACATTTGTTCAAATTTCAGAGTCCTTGTTACGCATTTAGAAGGTGAAGCCATGTGCACACATTTTCTACTCCGAGATCCGAAGCTGTATTTTTCAACAAATAGTTCTGTTACAGATTTAATTGGTTTCCACGATGCAAACGGAGCAAATCAAATAGAAGAGTGAAATGTGTATGCATTTTTCAGCAGCGGTTAAAATTTTTGTTTTGAGAAGGCCAGTGGAAGATGATTGTGCTAGTTTTCTGCCTCATTGATCTTCATTCACGTGAAATCCCTGGATATGATTTTGCGTAATCAGGTACTTCAATTTCACAAGATGGGAACACATAAAATTCAATACAACTTCAGTTGCACAGTAAATCGTCGAAGCAAATGTGATTTTCATAGCAAGTTGCTAGTCTAGTATCTGAAATCCTGAGTTTGAAAAATTGGTATTTTATCATGAAATTTTTCATGCAAGATTATTTTCAAGCCAAAAATATGTGTGCCAAATTTCAAGGCCAAAAGATTTACAAAAAAAATATATTAAAAATCTACCAATATGTGTAGTTGGGAAAAAATTTCACTACTTTGAACTTTGACACCCTCCCAACAATCCCAAGGATTGAATTTTCTTTCTTTTGCCATGAAAATTTTGGCATGAAACAAGTCAAACAACTTCTATGTTTGTAGTATGTGAAAAAGAATTCAAGGTCAAAAGATTAATATAAAAAAAGATATGTGAAAGCTACCAACATGTGTAGTTTTGTAAAAAATTTCACAATTGCCAACTTTGACACCCTCCTTAGGGTTGAGAAATTGTTTTTTTGAATATCTTTTTTCTAGGTAAGTCTTTTGAACTTGAAAATTAAAGCATATGTTATTAACATAGAGTTTATTTCACGAAAATAAAATTCATGGTAAAAAATCAATTTCTCAGCCTTTAGAAGGGTGTCAAAGTTGGCAATTGTGAATTTTTTTGCAAAACTACACATACTGGTAGCTTTCACATTTTTTTTTATATTAATCTTTTGACCTTGAAATTTTTTTTACATATTACAAACATAGACTGAGGTTTTTTTATGCCAAAAATTTCATGGCAAAAGAAAAGAATTCAATCCTTAGGAGGGTGTCAAAGTTGAAAGTAGTGGAAAAAAAATTTCCAACTACACATGTTGGTAGATTTTTAATGTATTTTTTTGGTAAATCTTTTGGCCTTGAAATTTGGCACACGTTATTGACTTAAAAATAATCTTGCCAAAGAAATTTTAAAGTAAAATTTTTCAAGGCCAATTTTTCAACTCTCAAGAGGATATTAAAGTTGGCAGTGTCAAAATTTTCTTCATTGTGAATTCGAAAATACCATTTTGATTGGTACCCCACTATACATTATTGTGGGTATGGGACAAGTACATTATTAAGAACCTCTTATGGAAGGACTTGGCTACATGTTTTGGACTATTTGGAGGAATACTTAATTATCAAAAACTAATACTTTCTCCTCTTTGTAGTGCCCTATGAAAAAATAGATTTTAAGTTTTTTCTATAAATCTCAACCTAACATATATTAGTCTAATATAGAAGTCTATGGAAGTTCTTTTCAAAATAATTTGTTTATTCTATACTAATGTTGGGTCATTGCAAGAAAGGCCATTCAAAAAGAGTAGCGTTTTTTACAATATTCATTTTTTCTTTGGGAGTACTTTAAAATTAGAAAAATAATTATATATATATATATATATGTTTCATATATATATATATATATTTTTAAGAAGAAGGTACCCTAAGAAGGAAAAATATAGAGAGATTTTCTAAGTAGGTGAACTAGAAAAATACAAAATATGATGAAAGTAGTTTTTGTTATTGTAATTTCACATTTTAATTTATAGAAAATAGAGAAAGGAATTTTTTTTAAACTAAAAATTTTCCATTTGGCAAGAGTTGATATTGATGAGATTTCATCAAAAAAATTGATCTAAGAACCATCTTCAATGTTCAAAAATTGCACGCAATGGAACTACGGATGTACTGTTTACACTCATGTGGAGGACATGAAATAATGAATTTTCAAATTTCCTTTGGTAGATACATGCTTCCCTATTATGCAAATAGACCATGAAAGTTTGAGCTCTAGATCATTAAATTTAGTGACACATAACATAGTGAAAACCCCTAAATATCAACTTGTGACAAATTAATGAAAACAATTTTTAAATATAAAATGATTTTTATTAATTTCTAAAAAATAAGGGATCTAATTGTCACAAATTTATACATGTTCAATAAAAATTTCATGTTCATTCAAATTGTGCTTCAAAAGTTATAGCAAAAAACAAGAGAACGGTTTCAATTGTAAATAGGAAATCAGTCATCCTTTCTTGCAATCACCCTGTTGCAAGATTATAATATTTGAATTTTAAGAAAAACTTACAAAATTTCACCTTGCCCTGACTATTGGACTAGCAAACTGTGAGAAGAATTGAGAATAAGATTTTTGTAGCAGACATAATATTTTTCCTCCAAAAAAGTATACTATATTTCTATATCATGTTAATTTTATAGTATTTGGCAAAACTTAGAAGTACAATCACAAGTTGCCTAAAACTACCTGCTATATAATCTAAAAAACTTCAAGCAACATAACATTTGATTGGAGTATTCAATAGAGTTTTTCTTTAAATTGCCACAAAGAAAATTTATGCATAGATCTTTGTAGCATTTGTGAAGTACACCACTACAAACCAAAATAATAATAACAATGAAAAACACAAAACAAGTTAGTACAATCAAAACTACTATTAGAATAGTGAAAGAAATACTAAAATAGTGAGAGAAACACTAAAATAGGATTTTTTGAATAACTTATAAGCTTTTACATTATTTAGGGAATTTTATTCTATACTAGTGGCTTTATAATAAATTAGTGCAATTTTCACTAATTTGGCATATTTTTCCTTAAACTAGCAAAATAATAGTAAAGTAGAGCTAAATGAAAGCGAGATTGCAAGAAACACCTGTACTATTGTTGCATTTTGCAACAATACTCATGACTTTTTTTAAACTTTAATAGTACTTTAAAATTAGAAAACTAATTTAAAATTTTTCAAGAAATATGACTTATGTATACACCGTCAAGATGAAAGGAATTGCATAGAAATTTTTTCTAAATAGAAGAACTTGAAAAGTCCCAAACCTTAAGAAAATACATACCTTTATGTTGTAATTACGAAAAAATAGTAAAAATAAGTAAATACAAAATAATACAAAATAGCAATTTTGCAACAACTTTATGGAGATGGTCATTCACAAAAAAGAAAACCAAAATAATATTTTATACATTTCAAAATACAAGCAAAAAGAAACTCACTTTGTAGACTTCACACTACATAAAATTAACTATTTTCTTAAATCCTTTTCTGGAGAGCTAGAATGTACTAAAAGACCATTTCATCCAAATTTCATCTCAAAATCATTAAAAGAAAAGGTACTCCTCAGCACTGAAACCCCCTAAACTTTAAAGTGTGACATTCAATCAAGGTCTATTTTTGGATAGTAAATTATTTTTGAAAATTATGAAAAAATTAGAGAATATGTATGATAGTCATGAGTACCTTTCCTGTGAATCTTGAGTCATTTGAAGCCAAAACTCAAAAGTTATAGCTAAAAAACAAATCAGCACACATAATGTGATACAGAATAGGACAAGTGTGTCTTGCAATCATCCAAAAGTAAAAAAAGAAGACTAGCCCATTTTGGAGTTTGGACATAGAAAAATTTAATATTTCAATCTCTCTCTTCCCCCCCCCCCCCCCACACTTTTGAGTGTATGATGTGTTTTGGAAGTTTGGTGAAGAATTCAATAAAAGAAATGATAGAAACATGGTAAGGAGAAGATGGAAATGGAATAGGATTAGAACAAATTAGATAGTTTGTCAAGTAAGCTCTTACCTTATTATGGAAAAAGATGGGTGAAAAAGTGGAGGTTTTCACGTTAGGTGAAAAATTGCTTGAAAAAGAGAAGAGAACCTTGAGTGAAATTAGACTTCCAACTTTAATGGGGGATTGTGAGTGCATAGAGAACTAGGTGGAGCCAGATTTAAAAAAAGTTGTGTACCTCAAAGTTAGCTTTTTGAAAATCCATGGCTCACCGAATTTGGACAAGGTCAAGGCAACTAATTTTGTATGAGGAGATTTTGCTATATTGCAATAGGGAGCCACGACTTTGAAGTTGCATATCAAGAGCTTCACAAAGATTCTGAAGCTCAATTTTGGTAAGCAAGTGCAAGATCAAGTCAAGCTTCTAACAAGCCTAATCTTAGGCCATTTGGATAAAAATTGAGATGGTAAAAAACATTCTAGTCAAAGGTGATCTTCTATCACAATTGTAGGACTGGTGGCCCTTGTTTCATAAGAGGATTTCTGGTCGGTTTAGAAGACTGCAAGTTCCCAAATGCTGGGAATGCTATGTTGATGTAGTCGAGCAATTGCCACGTCAGAAAATACTAATTAATTAATTAATTTTAATTTCTTTTTAAATCATTTTATTTCTTTTTAATACATTCTGATTTTTTTTTAATTTAAAAAAAAATTTAATTTAAAAATCAGACCAACAAGAGGCTGATCTGTAGTAGTGGGAACAGTTTTTGGGAACAGCCCTGAAATGGTCTTCCAAGGGCCAAAAATCCTCTTATGTTTGCTCTTTTTGCAAGGTAGTCTTCTTAAATACCATGCTAAAATTATTATAACGCTAACTACAATCAATTTTGGTCTTGCAACATTGATTAAGTGGTCTCAATTAGTATGTAGGATTTATTGTTGGAGAGAATTTAGGGCACAATTTTGCATGTATGAATGCATGGATAGGAGGCTAATTTTTTAGGGTTTGGACCAAGTGCAAAAGCATAGTCTTAATTACCTTAAAATTTAGGGTTTGGATGCTTAATTGAAGAAATTCAAAGAAAAAAAAAAGTGTTGATTTGCCAAAAAATAATGGATGAATGTTGTGGTCTTAAAACTTAGGACTTAGGGTGAATTATGGATTCATTTGGATCAATGCATGTAGAGTTGTGGTGCTTGTCTGACAGTGCCATGTGCTGAATTTACTTTTTAGGACTAAATTAGACACCATTTGGTGCCTTAATTGTCAATTTTAGGTAGATTTTGACTTACAAGGTTATCCTTACTTTTTAGAATATGTATTGAGGTTAATTGGAGATTGTAGCTTGGACACTCTTTTAGGTCATTTAGAGGGCTTTTTTTTTAACCTGAAGTTATTTAATAAAAAAATTCTAAAAAGCATTATAGGAGTTCATTTCTTAGAAGGCAAACTAGGTGGCTCTCATATACACTCTCCACTGGTCCAACTCAAGGGGGGCTTTTTTTCCACATGGTGAAAAAGCCTTATATACATCCAAGAATTACATTCATCCATTCATATTTTTATACTTCACATTTAGAATCCTATCAAGAAGTCAATACAGTACTAGAAATGAATTCTTGACCTTAAATTCCATTGAGATCAATTAAGAAATTATCAAATATCAAATATGACGTTGAGTAAATATAAAAATCATGTACCAAACAAGGATGACTGAAATATTTTATCCACTAGAAAGATTGTAAACTTGCAATAATAGGTGAATGCAAGAAAGACTTGTACTATTTGGCGTCACACTTTGAGTGACAAAGTTGTCATGTGCTATAACTTTTGAAGGATTAACTCTTTTAATTTGAAATTTTTATAAGAGATGGATAACTTGATATTCATAAGAAACCTCATTTTTCATAAATTTTCAAAAATCATTTTATATTTAAATTTAAATTTAGCTAATTTGTCACACTTTGCGGTTTAGGGGTTTTTAGTACTGGGGAGGAATTAAAATTAATGATTTAGAGATGATATTCTTAGACTGTATTCCTACACTAGGTAGGCATGTTTTTAGTAAAGGAAATTTAAAAAATCATTATTCTCTTTCTTCTACATCTGTGCTAACAGGCCTCCCTTGCACGGGCATTTTTGAACAATCAGGATGGTTTTTAGATCATTATTTTTATAAAATATCTTCACTATAAAGTCTTCCCAAATGTAAAATTTTTAGTTTTAAGAAAAATTAATATCCCTATTTTTTACAAATTAAAATGTGAAACTATAGTGAAAGTCACAATTTTCATGAAATTCTAAACTTTTCTAGTTCTCCTACTTAGAGAATTTTTCTATACTTTTCCTTCCTAGGGTACCCTCTTCTTAAAAGTATATACATCAAATATATTTTTTAATTTTTATAAAAATTGATTCACTATTTATACAAAACTCCCAAAGAAAAATGTGAATGCTGTATAAAACGCTATACTTTTCAGCAGGTCTTTCTTGCAATCACCTACTAATAGAAAATGTACATAGGACTATATGGGTCTTCTTCTAATGTCATGTGTACACTTCACCATCGTCCAAATGAGGATGTTGATTTAAAGAAAAAATTTTAAATTTCTATTTGACTTAATGAAAATAAAAAATAAATACAAAAAAATAAATAAATGAAATTCCTTTAAGATTAAATCCTTCATGATTTGTTGATATAGAAATTCTAAAAACCTTGGAATTAGTTGTATGTATAATATTATCAAATAACTCCAAAGATTTCTTCATGGCATTTGTAATTTGCACCCGTCCAATAGTTAGGGCAAGGTGAAATTTTGTAAGTTTTTCTTAAAATTCAAATATTATAATCTTGCAACAGGGTGATTGCAAGAAAGGATGACTGATTTCCTATTTACAATTGAAACCGTTCTCTTGTTTTTTGCTATAACTTTTGAAGCACAATTTGAATGAACATGAAATTTTTATTGAACATGTATAAATTTGTGACAATTAGATCCCTTATTTTTTAGAAATTAATAAAAATCATTTTATATTTAAAAATTGTTTTCATTAATTTGTCACAAGTTGATATTTAGGGGTTTTCACTATGTTATGTGTCACTAAATTTAATGATCTAGAGCTCAAACTTTCATGGTCTATTTGCATAATAGGGAAGCATGTATCTACCAAAGGAAATTTGAAAATTCATTATTTCATGTCCTCCACATGAGTGTAAACAGTACATCCGTAGTTCCATTGCGTGCAATTTTTGAACATTGAAGATGGTTCTTAGATCAATTTTTTTGATGAAATCTCATCAATATCAACTCTTGCCAAATGGAAAATTTTTAGTTTAAAAAAAATTCCTTTCTCTATTTTCTATAAATTAAAATGTGAAATTACAATAACAAAAACTACTTTCATCATATTTTGTATTTTTCTAGTTCACCTACTTAGAAAATCTCTCTATATTTTTCCTTCTTAGGGTACCTTCTTCTTAAAAATATATATATATATATATGAAACATATATATATATATATATAATTATTTTTCTAATTTTAAAGTACTCCCAAAGAAAAAATGAATATTGTAAAAAACGCTACTCTTTTTGAATGGCCTTTCTTGCAATGACCCAACATTAGTATAGAATAAACAAATTATTTTGAAAAGAACTTCCATAGACTTCTATATTAGACTAATATATGTTAGGTTGAGATTTATAGAAAAAACTTAAAATCTATTTTTTCATAGGGCACTACAAAGAGGAGAAAGTATTAGTTTTTGATAATTAAGTATTCCTCCAAATAGTCCAAAACATGTAGCCAAGTCCTTCCATAAGAGGTTCTTAATAATGTACTTGTCCCATACCCACAATAATGTATAGTGGGGTACCAATCAAAATGGTATTTTCGAATTCACAATGAAGAAAATTTTGACACTGCCAACTTTAATATCCTCTTGAGAGTTGAAAAATTGGCCTTGAAAAATTTTACTTTAAAATTTCTTTGGCAAGATTATTTTTAAGTCAATAACGTGTGCCAAATTTCAAGGCCAAAAGATTTACCAAAAAAATACATTAAAAATCTACCAACATGTGTAGTTGGAAATTTTTTTTCCACTACTTTCAACTTTGACACCCTCCTAAGGATTGAATTCTTTTCTTTTGCCATGAAATTTTTGGCATAAAAAAACCTCAGTCTATGTTTGTAATATGTAAAAAAAATTTCAAGGTCAAAAGATTAATATAAAAAAAAATGTGAAAGCTACCAGTATGTGTAGTTTTGCAAAAAAATTCACAATTGCCAACTTTGACACCCTTCTAAAGGCTGAGAAATTGATTTTTTACCATGAATTTTATTTTCGTGAAATAAACTCTATGTTAATAACATATGCTTTAATTTTCAAGTTCAAAAGACTTACCTAGAAAAAAGATATTCAAAAAAACAATTTCTCAACCCTAAGGAGGGTGTCAAAGTTGGCAATTGTGAAATTTTTTACAAAACTACACATGTTGGTAGCTTTCACATATCTTTTTTTATATTAATCTTTTGACCTTGAATTCTTTTTCACATACTACAAACATAGAAGTTGTTTGACTTGTTTCATGCCAAAATTTTCATGGCAAAAGAAAGAAAATTCAATCCTTGGGATTGTTGGGAGGGTGTCAAAGTTCAAAGTAGTGAAATTTTTTTCCCAACTACACATATTGGTAGATTTTTAATATATTTTTTTTGTAAATCTTTTGGCCTTGAAATTTGGCACACATATTTTTGGCTTGAAAATAATCTTGCATGAAAAATTTCATGATAAAATACCAATTTTTCAACTCTTGGGAGGCTATCAAAGTGCACAGATCTGAAATTTTCTTCACTGCGAATTCGAAAACGCCATTTTGATTGGTACTGCACTGTACATTATTAGTAAGCTTCCATCAAACTCAGGATTTCAGATACTAGACTAGCAACTTGCTATGAAAATCACATGTGCTTCGACGATTTACTGTGCAACTGAAGTTGTATTGAATTTTATGTGTTCCCATCTTGTGAAATTGAAGTACCTGATTACGCAAAATCATATCCAGGGATTTCACGTGAATGAAGATCAATGAGGCAGAAAACTAGCACAATCATCTTCCACTGGCCTTCTCAAAACAAAAATTATAACCGCTGTTGAAAAATGCATACACATTTCACTCTGACTTCTATTTGATTTGCTCCGTTTGCATCGTGGAAACCAATTAAACCTGTAACAGAACTATTTGTTGAAAAATACAGCTTCGGATCTCGGAGTAGAAAATGTGTGCACATGGCTTCACCTTCTAAATGCGTAACAAGGACTCTGAAATTTGAACAAATGTTGCACAGCCAAAACAAAAACAAAAACAAAAACAGCTCCTACTTCGACCCATGCACTGGACACCGTGTTTGTGAAATGGTAACTGTGAACCTGGTAATTCATTAAATGTTGTGCAACTAAGGCGGGTTCAATTGGCCCAAATGAAGGAATTCTTCACACAAGCTACCGAAGCTGCGGCGGGTCTTCGCTTCGACCAGGAACTCTGAGAACAATGTACAAAATTTAACTATCTAGCTTAATCAGAAGTCATCAGACCCTGTCTGGCTTCCAAAAGAATGGTGGTAGTATCAATGGCTATACACGATGTTTCCAAAGACTTTGAGAGCTAAATCGGATGAACTATCAATCGATCGATTTACATGCGGAACTGCTTCTGGATCTGGTCCACGGTGTACTCGTTGATGCGGAACGCCTTCTCCAACACCTCGTCCTTGATGTCCGGAGTGAACAAAGCCGGAGCAATTTGCTGCACGCCGGGGTTCTGGCTGCTCAAAGCGGCGAAAGCCAAAGCGGGACCCTTGCCCACGTTCAGCTGGAAGTGCACCAGGCCCTTGGGGAACACGAACAGCTCGCCTTCCTTGATTGTGGTGGCGAACAAGGTGTTGTTGGTGTCCACAAAGCCCACGTACAGCTCGCCCTTGGCCAGGATGAGAATCTCGGTGGCGCGTGGGTGGGTGTGCGGAGGGTTGATGCCGCCCTTGGCGAAGTCGATGCGGGCCGCGGAGATGCCCAAAGTGTTCAATCCGGGGAACTGGATGACGGTGGCGGGCGTGACTGCGGCTTTGTTGGCGTTGTTGGTGTTTCCTGGGTTCTTCAAGCCAGCGAACGTGAAGTCGTATGCTGAGACCTGGTCGGCGGGCTTGCAGGTGAGTCCATTGATGGTGGTTCCGCTCTTCAAGTCTGCGACGCAGAAGTCTTGGAGTGGATCCTCGTCTGCTGCCATGGCGAGCATGGGCACCAGCGCCACGCTCAGCAACACGGCCACAGTCACCCACATGCTCCTGCGGGTCATGATACCCATGCCGATTGAATAGTTCGATATCAGTCGCTTCGAGCTGCGCGGTGGAGTTTGAAGGTTCAGTCCAGGCCGGAGTTCGATCACTTGCAGGTCGAGGTTTCTGGATCAGTTGCAGGAGTCGGAGTGCTGGTGTGCACGGAGCTGATGAAGGAAGCTGAAGATTGCGATTGGAATGGTTGCTGCTGTGACAATTGTTTGAGTTGTGGGGGTTTAAGTAGAGATCCCCAGTCGATGAGTTGCCCTTCAGCCCTTGTGACGAAGCGCGTTTTCGAAGACTTGTCGGCGGTGGCTGGAAGGCAAAACCCGGGGGAAAGCTCTGAAGTTGAGGACCGGAAACTGCGTGGGGTCTCAGTAGGCTGGCGAGAGTAAAGTTCGGGTCCAGTGAAAGTCATCTTGGAATTAGAAACTCGGCGTTTTCCAAGTCAATTTGACCATTCTTCTTCCTTTGTAACTTTTTACACTGTTGTTCTTCTGTAGGCAGTATGCAGTGAATTTGTCATCCTGACCCTTAACCCTTAAACAATGCGGAGGTCATTTTTTTGTCTCTCTAGGACAAAAATGCAACTACTCATCTTTGAAATTAGGGGTGGAAAGGAAAGATCTTCTAAGGGTGAATGCAAGAAACACTTAAAGTCATTTGTCACACCTTAGTTTTTGATTTGATTATTGCTTATAACTTTTGTATTCTAACTCCAAATGACTCAAAATTTATAGGGAAGCTACTCATGACCATTATAGGGGTGAATGCAAGAAACACTTGTACTATTTTCCGTCACAAGCTAAGTGCTGATCTGTTTTTTGGCCATAACTTTTGCATTTTTGCTCAAAATGACTCAAGATTTCTAGAGAAGGTACTCATGTCTATCATACACCTTACATAATTTTTTCATAATTTTCAAAAAGAGTTTAATACTAAAATAGTACTAGTGATTAAATGTCACAAATGAGAATTTGGAGGTTTTTAGTACTAAGGAGTACCTTTTTTTAATGATTTTGAGATGAAATTTGGATGAGATGTTCTTCTAGTAGATTTACATCTCTATATGTGAGGGATTTTAAAAAAAGTTATTTTTATGTGGTGTGGAAGTCTATAAAGTGAGCTTCTTTCTGCTTGAATTTTGAAACATATAAAATATTATTTTGGTGTTTTTTTTGGTGAATTGCCATCTCCATAGAATTGTTGCAAATGGCCACTTTTCATTTTTTGTATTTACTTATTTTTACTATTTTTCCCGATTTAAAACATGATGGTATGTATTTTCTTGAGGTTTGGAGCTTTTTAAATTCTCCTACTTAGAGAATTTTTCTATCAATTTGCTTTGGTGAAAACCTTTATCTTAGAGGTCTATACATTGTTCATATTTTTCAATTTTTTTTCAAATTAATTTTCTAATTTTAAAGTACTCCAGAAAAAGTCATGAGTACTGTAGTAAAACGCAACAAATAGTACAAGTGTTTCTTGCATTCACCCTATATACCTTCTTTAATTTTTGAGTATGTTTCAAAAATAATTTACTGTTTTTAAACAACTCCGAAAATTTCTCACAATGGGTGATTTAGGGTTTTTTAGCACACCATTTATCTCAAAAAAACAATTTTTGAGCTGAAATTTGGAGAGGATGGTCTCTTAGTAGACTTATAGCTACTTTTGAAAGAAATTTGAAAAGTAATTATTTTTATGTGGTGTAGAAGTCTACAAAGAGAGATTCATTTTGCATTTTTTTTCAAAGGTATGAAACATTATTTTGGTGAGTTTTTTTGATCAAATCTCATCATTAGAAAGTCTATTCAAATTTTCAATTTCTTTTATATTTTTAAAAATAATATCATATTCTTACAAATTATAATGTCAAAAGTTGTATTTTCTTCACCAAAACTTTGGACATAGAATTCACATAGAATTGAGGTAAAGAAAATACAACTTTTGACATTTTAATTCGTAAAAATATGATATTATTTTAAAAAATACAAAAAAATTGGAAATTTGAGAAGACTTTTTGATGATGAGATTTGGTAAAAAAATACTCACCAAAATAATGTTTCATATCTTTGGAAAAAAAATGCAAAAGGAATCTCTCTTTGTAGACTTCTATACCACATAAAAATAAGTATTTTTGAAATTTCTTTCAAAATTAGATATGAGTCTACTAAGATACCGTCCTCTCGAAATTTCAGTTCAAAAATCTTTTTTTTGAGATAAATGGTGTGCTAAGAACCCCTAAATCACCCATTGTGAGAAATTTTCGGAGTTGTTTAAAAACGATAAATTATTTTTGAAAAATCCTCAAAAATTAGAAAAGGTATATAATGGTTATAAGTAGCTTCCCTATAAATTTTGAGTCATTTGGAGTTAGAATACAAAAGTAATAAGCAATAATCAAATCAAAAACTAAGATGTGACAAAACGCAACAAATTAATAGTACAAGTGTTTCTTGCATTTACCCTATAATGCTTTGACTTCCAATGAGCACTTTTGAATTTTTTTTGAATCAATGATTTACATTTACCAAAATTCATGATTTTCGCAATCACCAGCTTGTCTTTTAAAGGTTAACCAATATACACTACGCTTGATCAAAGTTTATTAGTTTTCTACTAATAACCCCTAAAGAAACAAGTTGTGTTTCTTTTGGCAACATACTCGGTATTTTGGGCAACTTACTTCAAATGAAATTTTTGATTTTTTTCTTTGAAATCTTCACACAATGTATGCCAATTGCCAAAAGAGTAGCTACAAGGCACAACAATTTTCATATATATTTTAACTACATAGTCAAAAAGTTATTGTATGATATGTGATTTTTAAAAAATCTTTAGGTAGCTCCAGTAACCTAAAAAATGTCTTTGAAATCACTTTTTGAAAAAATATATATTTGAAATTGGTTTTCGAAGATTTGCTTATATATGGGAAGCTTTTAGTCATGATTCTATTTTGATTGATTTGATAAAAGTTATGAGGAATTAAGGAATTTTAGCTTGGAAATAGTAAATTAAAATGACTAAAATCTTTAGAAATTCTATAAATGCCCACAAAACTAAAACTCCTTACAACTTTTGAACGTTGATGCAATCATTGTAATGGTCATCCAAATGTATTCTTTGACTATTAATGTTGGAATTGATATACATGCCATTTCAATTCATTTTTTAACCTATCCAGGAAGTCATTTTAGATTCTATTTGAATAAATAAAAATTTGCAATAGAGATCTTTATTCGACATTAATCAAAGTTCAAAATTATAAGTTGGAAATTAAAGTTTATTACAATTTGTTGTAGTTTACTAAAAAATAAATAGGGGGTCAAAAAATCACTTTGCTACATATAATATATAAAATCTCCATAAGGTGATCCACCCAAAGACCAAAGTCCCAAAGGAAGGATGGAGGGTGGTTTTCAAGTAAAATTGTTAAAATGATCATTTTTGGGAGCATTATTGCATTATTTATTGAAAATAAAAATTAAGTTTTTTTTTATAACTTCAACCCTACAAAAGGTTTTCGATTGTATAGGCAATGTTTGAATTTTTTGCCAATACAAACTTGAAGATTGTAAGATTATAACATTTGAAACTTGACAAAAAGTTTGTTTTTTCCATTCCAACTAGAAAAAGTCAACACACTTAGAGTTCTATAGTTTGAATGAGGTTTTTTTCAACCTTACATCGAACTTGTACACTAATATGGAGTACTACATTCAATTAAGTCACTTAGTAAAGGTGCACATTGAAGTAATTTATAAACATGTCACATGTGTAAGTGCAACTGTGCAAGTTAATCCTTTTAACCTTGTAAGGATGCTACAAACTATAATGGTCTAACTAATGGATGACAAATAATTCTTTCATGTAGGACAAAAGTGCAATTGTTCATCCTTGGAAATTTGTGCAAAAAAGAGGAGGTCATGAATAGAAGTTTGATTTTCATTGAATACAAGGTTAAGAGCAGCCCCACAGGCCCACGGCCAAACAACACTGTAAGTATTGTGGGCCATTGATCTTCTTCTGACAAAGAGGATCAGTGGCCCACAACACTTACAGTGTTGCTTGGCCGTGTCTGCTCTAAGTTACATCAAGAAAGTAATCCCCATTGAAATGATATTGTTTTAGTATTTACAGTGAAACTGGAAGTTGCAAACCAAAAGCAGTACTGCAACTGTACTGTTTCAACGAAACATTGTGTTTCCATCGAAACGGATCTATTGCAGTACTGCTTTTGGTTTGCACATTGCAATAGTGTACTTTGATTACTTTCAGTTACTATACTGCGTAAACATTGAAATGTGTGATGTTTGTAGATGAAACAGTTTCAAAGAGATGTTTGCACTGTGCAACCGCAGGGGAGGGAATTCCGCATTGCTCCCTAGTCGCCAGGGGCCCCAGCTACCCGGAGCCCGCCATGTGGCTGATGCCTTCGGGATTTGGCCGCCCCACAGGCCCACAGTGGAGGTGCTGCCGGTGCACCGTCGGGCAGCAACTTACTTTTCCAGCTCCGCTACTCGTCTACACTGACTTTCATTGGGCCCAGTCTTGACTCTCGACGTTCTAAAGAACGAAAGAAATACCCCAAGCCGCTGTTTTCCAAGACCACGGCAATTCAAGTCCTGAGTTTCCTTTGAAGCTATCCTTCCAGTCACCCGACGTGTGCTTCGCCAGTGACGCTCTTGAGTTGTATATTAACCCCAACAACCGAAGCAGTTGTAACAGCAGCTAGCCACCATTCCGGTACTCCACAACTTCCAACTTCCACAAACATCTAGCGAACTCTGCTTTCTTAAATCTTAATTGCAACTCGGAGAGCTTGACTTGCAGCTCAACTCCAGAATTACTTGCAATTGATCCTTCAGTTTCTAGCAGCACCGATTGAAATTGCTGCAGTCGTCGACATGGGAATCATGGCCCGCAGGAGCTTGTGGGTGACTGTGGCCGTGTTGATGAGCGTGGCGCTGGTGCCCATGCTCGCCATGGCAGCCGACGAGGATCCGCTCCAAGACTTCTGCGTCGCAGACTCGAAGAGCGGAATCACCATCAACGGACTCACCTGTAAGCCTGCCGACCAGGTCTCCGCGTACGACTTCACGTTCGCAGGCTTGAAGAACCCAGGAAACACCAACAACCCCAACAACGCCGTTGTCACGCCCGCCACCGTCATGCAGTTCGCCGGATTGAACACTTTGGGCATCTCCGCGGCTCGCATCGACTTCGCCAAGGGCGGCATCAACCCCCCGCACACCCACCCACGCGCCACCGAGATTCTGCTGGTCGTGAAGGGCGAGCTGTACGTGGGCTTTGTGGACACCAACAACACCTTGTTCGCCACCACAATCACGGAAGGCGAGCTGTTCGTGTTTCCCAAGGGCCTGGTGCACTTCCAGCTGAACGTGGGCAAGGGTCCCGCCTTGGCGTTCGCCGCCTTGAGCAGCCAGAACCCCGGCGTGCAGCAGATTGCTCCGGCATTGTTCACTCCGGACATCAAGGACGAGGTGCTGGAGAAGGCGTTCCGCATCAACGAGTACACAGTGGACCTGATCCAGAAGCAGTTCCGCGTGTAAATTGATAAATCTATAGCTAGCTCATCAGATTGATCAGAGTTTGGACACGTATCGTCAATTACAGAGTCAGGACAGTTACTATCAATATTGATTCGTTTGGCAGCAAGGAAGGGTCTCATAACTAGCGTACTGCTGATTCGTTAGCGTGATTGCATAATTGCTCACTTGCTCTCGTAGTGGCTGGTCAGAACTCGACCAAGTGTGAAGTGATCCTTCATGTGATTTTGGGCAAAAGTTGAACCCCATCTAATTAATTGAATGATCGGTCACTCAACTGGTCTCATTTTCATAAAACGGTGTACATTGTGTTGAAGCATAAATGAGTTTTCTGCGGAAAACGCAAATCCCTGTGCATTTGCATCATTCTTACTTTGAGGAAAGTGTATGCAGACATTCAAATTTCAATTCACAGATATAATATTATGTTTGTGTTCACATGCAAGGACAGTAATAAATGTTCACGCTAGTTTTCAGCCTCATTTATTTTCAGTTAAGTACTTAGTTACTTCAAATTTCTGGCTATGTTTTGCATTTATATATAATTTATTAAGCTTGAAAGATAACCTGCAAGGGAAGTCACGTACGTACTCTTTACGTTTCAGCTTCTGAGTTTTGAGTTCACAGTATTTACCTCATCTTTGCTTCAGCATATGATCCATGTTAGTAACTTAGTAGTAGATGCCTGCATCTGATATTTTGAGATTTTATTGAAGCTTAATAATGTTATAGTAACTAGTAAGTCGAAGTTGAAGGACGTTACTGATACTTAGAAGTTGAAGACTGAAGTTAGAGACTAGTTTTCACGTTAGTGAAATGACTACTATACGTACAAGTCGACAAGTGGTCGGATACGAAGGTACTGTGCATAACATTCTAGATTTATAGTTAAGTTGCGGTCGTAAAATTCTACAATTTCAATGCACTGCGGCCGACAATTCAAAAGCAAGCTTCCCTTCTGAAGATTTAATTTCAACCGGAGACTTGATAATTCATGTGGAGCAAAAAAATTCGCTGCAATGAAGTTCTAGAATGTAATGTGGTCCGGTGCATATGTATGTCAAATCCATCTCAGTCGCAACTTACTTCAAATTTCTTCGAACCATGAAATGTACCATTGATATAATTCATTCAGGTGACTTCGGTTCCTTCAACTCTTATGAAATTGAAGCAAAAAGCGACCACCTGTTTGACCAAAGTTCACGGGCTTTGATGGCAAATTTTTTTTAAAATGGCGATATTCACAATGCCATTTTTTGGACCGTGCAATCCGAACGAAAAGTTAACATCTAAGACAGGTATAGAATTTCAAACATCTAAGACTTATGTAAATTTACAAAATCTACGACAGTTTTACAATTCGGACCTCACGGTCCGAAACATCTTGGACGAGTATAGATTTCAGTCATCTACAACACATATAGAATTCAAAAATATATGACAGGTTTAGATTTCGGACCTCGCGGTCTGAACTGTAAAAACTGCCTAATTAATGACATATCGCCGTTTTAATGAAATTCGCCATTTTGACACTAATGAAAAATTAATCCATTTCAGCAGCGAGAAAATGTTATTCAACCAATATTTCAACGACCATATAGTCTAAAGATTTTTCAAATTTTGCATCAATCCCAACTGACACACGTCTAATTGCAATAAAACAAATTCAATAAAACAAATTCAATAAAAGAAAACAGGCCAAACTTTTCCTCTTGCCATAACACGAATTTCTACGACCATCACTCACGTCTACGAAAGCATGGTCGACACTTGGGAGTGACTTTCTAATTTGGGCGATCCATTCATCAGTTTTCTTTTTCCACAGTAAGCCACTGAAGTCCGAGATTTCCTCTCAATCACCCGACTACGCGTCTTCAAGAACGGGCTTCAAAAGTCATGCCCGCGAAGATTGCATATAAACCCCACAGCCCAAAGCAATTGCAATAACAGCAACAACTACCCCAGTGGTATTCTCCAACTTCCATCAACATCTCAGCTCACACTACTAGTCTGACTGAGCTCGACTTGCAGCTGAACTCGATCCGATCGCGAACTACTCCAATTTCTAACAGCGCCGGTTGTTGTAGTCGACGACTTCTCAGATCATCATGACGCAATGCAGCTTGTGGGTGACCGTGGCCGTGTTGCTGAGCGTGGCGATCGTGCCCATGCTCGCCATGGCTGCAGACGAGGATCCACTCCAAGACTTCTGCGTCGCAGACTCGAAGAGCGGAATCACCATCAACGGACTTACCTGCAAACCCGCAGACCAGGTCTCCGTGAACGACTTCACGTTCGCTGGCTTGAAGAACCCAGGAAACACCAACAACCCCAACAACGCCGCAGTCACGCCCGCCACCGTCCTTCAGTTCGCCGGATTGAACACTTTGGGCATCTCCGCGGCTCGCATCGACTTCGCCAAGGGCGGCATCAACCCCCCGCACACGCACCCCAGAGCCACCGAGATTCTGCTGGTCGTGAAGGGCGAGCTGTACGTGGGCTTTGTGGACACCAACAACACCTTGTTCGCCACCACAATCAAGGAAGGCGAACTGTTCGTGTTTCCCAGGGGCCTGGTGCACTTCCAGCTGAACGTGGGCAAATACCCGGCGTTGGCGTTCGCCGCCTTGAGCAGCCAGAACCCCGGCGTGCAGCAGATTGCTCCGGCATTGTTCACCCCGGACATCAAGGACGAGGTGTTGGAGAAGGCGTTCCGCATCAGCGAGCAGACGGTGGACCTGATCCAGAAGCAGTTCCGCGTGTAAATTGAGGAATCTATAGCTCCTCAGATTTATCAGAGTCTGAATTGAAAACATAATTAGCATATACGTATACATATGTGATTAGTACGCAGATCCATTTACTCTCAGCTAGCTTTATCTAAGAAACGGACGAGGTCCGATGACATCTGATCCGTTAGTTGAAAGCAAATCGCTCTCAGAATTGCTTGCTTGTCGAGTGGTCAATTGTGACTGTCTTCCAGGCCATAGCAGGACAACACTTCATGAAATAAAATTCAGTTTGCAGACGTACTCTGTCAAGTTCATGACACGGTGTGCACTGTGTCTTGAAGTATGAATGAGTCGTATATCTCTCATCCTTAGTTCTAGAAGATAGATAAATTGTGGATGTTTGCAGATGAAATTTCAGAGAGATGCTTGTCACTTCAAGCTCATCAAGGGTCACTCCAGACCAGCCTTTTTTTTTGGGCAATATGGTGCCAGATTGCACCATTCCAAAATAAATGTCTACTTTTCACCAGATAAAAGTAATCTTCTTTCGCCAAAAATTCTTCATTTTATTCAAAGTATAGATGAAATCGCCAAGGTTGTATATTTTTGGGTTTGGATGTCTCGTAGGACGTCCAACGTCGCGTGTCGCAGGTGACAACTTGTCACGAAGGTATCGCACCTTGTCGCGAAAGTCCATTTTCAACAGCTCAAAAAAATGAAAATCTTACTATAACTATGAACCTAAATTTAGAATGTAATATGTAATCATGAAATTGAGACACTTAATTGAAATCAAACTTAAATATGTCAAAATTCAAAATTTCTAATGATTTATTTTTAAGCCAACTTGATATTGACTCTTTGAGACATCACGAGGGCTCTATTGGATGTCGCGTGACGTCTGTCTATCGTAGTGTCGCATTGTCCGAGATGAAAACCCTGGAAATCGCCAAATTTGGATGAAAAAGTGCATGGATATGATTGAAAAGTGTTTTTTGGTCAAAAAGATGGATAGATGGAGATATACAATGCTTCACCAAATTTTAAGTGGTCGCCATCTTGGCACTTTCTCAAAATCTAAAAAAAAAGACTGCTGCAGACAGTAACTAAGCTGGATGATCATGATTGATAGTTTTTACCGTCTTCTACTTTTGATTTTTGAAAAATTCCTGGTGAATTGGTGATGATGTTGTATTCATAAATGAAGTTATGTAACTAAGCTTATCTCCAATCAGTTTTTGCAACAGGTCACCAATCTTAATTATAGTAAGAAATGTCAAATTCATGAAATTGGCAATATTCCATTACTTTCACATGCTTGGCATGAAACCAGAATGTCAATAGTTGTGGCATGAAATTAGACCACTGTGAAGATATGGATCACATTTTTTGGCTTGTAGAATATGGTCACTTTAACAAAATTGACATTAACCCCTAATGGACCAAGGTGATTTCCTATCAAAAAATACTCAAAACTGTCATTTCTATTGCAAACTGCAAAGAGAAAAGGACATTAGAAAATGTTTCTTTTGCATATTGAATTGTAGGATCTTATACTAGACTAGTATTTTGTATATGAATATGTAGAAGAAGTTTCAGAAACTTTGACCGTATATATTGCAAGAAATTTGCATTTAAAGTGAAGAAATCAGGTGACTTTTTTGTATTTTGTTTGAATAGATATTTTGGCTTTAAATCTTTTTAGTTAAAATTTTTTGCACTATTGATTTTGATTTCTTAATTATTTATGTTAAAAAATTGAGTTGAAAATGTACAAAAAAATTTAGGAAAAAAGACACTTAATTTTCACTACCTCCTAAAAAAATTGGTAAGTGGAGGTAGGTTAAAGATTGAAGAAAAAACTAAATTGTTTATGGATTTAAGATGGAATTGAATCACAACAATTTTAACGGTGATATTACTCCAGCAAGACAATATAATCCTATCTAGAAAAAAATTCTTAAAAATTCTTAAAATTACATTCAAAAGTGAAATTCTATAAATTATTTTTTCAAGAAGATACTTAGATTGCCCAAAAGACTAAGATTGTCCATTATTTTTTCATTATTAGTCCTAATAGAATGAATCAAAGTTTTGTGTAGAAACAAAAATATAGTATTTGAAGGAAAATAATTTTGAAATTTTTTTTTAACTTTCTTTGATTTTTTTGTACTACCCACTAAACTCAACTTTTATTTATTGTGCCATAATTTATTCTACTAGGCGCCAATTGGACTAAAAAAAGTATATATCTACAAAGCTCTTGCAAAAATACACAACTTCAAAAAATCCAAAAAATATCACTAAAATTGAGATATTATGAACCTACTTGGACCCAAATTGTTCCATAAGGGGACCAATAGTTCTTTAGGTGTTTAGAGTTTTGTGCACTTGAATGTAACAATATTGGCTCTACAAAAGATGCCTTACTAAATAAATGAATATATGAACATTTAATCCCTTAAGGTTTTTGATTATGTTTTTACCAAAACCGCTCCAAAATGGCCACTTTATTACAAGTACAAAATTTTAGAATTTTTTTTTTTTTTTTGACACATATAAGTATAGGATCTTGTAGTAAGCTAGTTTTAAAAGATGTGGAATATTTTTTTAGAAATTTTCATTGTATAGATTGCGAAATATTTTAACATTCAAATTGACTGAAATCTATTTTTTGACCTTACAAAAATCTAGATAGCTATACTTTACAAGCTCACACTTATGTGAAAAAATGCTCAAAATGATTGTAACTCTTTGGATTCATTCTTCAAGGCAAGTTCAAAGCTACATGCTTGAAGAATGTAAAATCATTCAAAGTTGTACAACATACAAGAGAAAACTATAATAAGTACAAAGGAATAGAGAATACTTCAAAATATTAAATTGTTTATAATATATTTAAGGAATTGAAGAATGTCCATCCCAATTGTTATAATGTTGTAATGAATAGTTTACACTCAATTATTTTTTTATTTTTTTAATATTGCAAACTGAATTATACAAAGGACTTCAATTCATGTTTATTCTAGAGTAGTGAACCCATAAGTGCCTACAAACTAAAACTCTTTATAACTTTGTTTTACTAATCAAAATGAAATGATTAAAAGTTTTCCATGTATATAATAATTTTGGAAAAATAATTTCAAATTTTTATCTCTCAACAAGGGGTCTTTTTAGAATTCTTTTGGACTACCCAAGTTGCCCATTAAATATTGAAAATCACAACAAATACTAAAAGTGATACATTGTACAAAAACTTTTTAACAATTGAGTCAAAATTTATATATATTTTTGGGTCTTAAAGCTACTTCACAAGAAAGTATTGTGTGATAATTTCAAATGGAAAGATATAAATTCCATTCATAGTGAGCTAACCAAAATTGCTAAAAAAATAGGGTTCAATTCTTTAAAGATTAAATACTACAAAGTACTTGATAAATATTTATGCTATTTACATTTTTTCCCCTTCTTTTTTAGCTGAAAATTTGAATTCATTACTTGAATATATTATATTTCAAACTACCTTGATTAGAAAGATTGTTTTAGGTTAATACTTTTGAGTTAAACAAACTATAAGAATGGTTATTATTTGGTCAAATTTCAAATTTCAATTTTAAAATCTCCTCATTACTAATATATAATTTTTCCAACCACGTTTAGAAGTTTATGCCTTTTATAGCTCTAAATTGAAATTTCTCTATATTAATTCTTAAGAAAATTGGCATACAAGAAATCATTTTATTGGAAAAGTATTTTTTCAAATCTGATTTTGTATGCTCAGGAATCATCATAAAAAATCTAAGTAAAGTTAACCCCTATAGAATGCCATTTGTCTTTTGATTGTTATTGAACTCAATTTTTATATTGATTTTTCAAAAAGAAAAGTTTCACATCATGGTTTCATTTGCTTGCTAGGACAATCTTATTAGTATGATTAGTGTGTTCCAATTGCATCTTAGAGATATTAATATTTTAGATTTTTCCTCTATCTTGTACCTACTTCTATTCAATAATTCATTTAAGACTGAAAATTTATGTATTCCTTAAAGAATATTCCATGGACTTTCAATTCAATTCTCCACCATAAGAATCTATAATTTTAAAACTCTTTAGTACAAAAATTTAAGGTAAGAAGGCTCTAAGTCAAATAATCTAGTCATGCAACGTGCAAAAAAAATTTGTTTTCTTTACTTTAAATGCTAATATATCTAGTTATCAATGCATTCAAATTTTTTTGAATTTTTTCTTAAAATCCTCATTAAGTGTAAGATCTTATAATGAAATGTAAAAAAAAAATTCAAATTTTTTTACTCTTTGCAATAGAAATGACAATTTTGAATGTTTTTTGGTGAAAAAACCTAATCATAGTACTCTAAGAATTGAGCTTCAAAGTACATTTCTTTCTTGATTCCAAACTTTATTTTAATTTAGAATTGCACTACAATATTTTTCTAATATTAATTATAATTCACTAAATTTCATACCACCTTATATTTTGAAGAATTACTATAACAAAACCGTGAATTATCCTACAAAACTTCTAAACATCAATATGCACAACAAAAAAGATTTCCATATATGAAAATATCAAAAATGCATCACACAATTATATCCACGTAGACTAAATTTAGGTTAATGACAACAATTGGACTCAAGGTCGTAGCTACATGTACTTTGTGAGAAAAAATTAAATAGTTACTTAATAAATTTTCACTATTAAATACATTGTTGGTTTATTGTCTAGTTGTATTTTGAAAAAGAATCTTAAATGATTGGACTTCTTTTGCTATATTCATCAATTTGTTTTCTTGAAAATTTTAAATTTTTTTCTAAATTGAGTTAGTATTTGATTAAAAATTAAATTAGAATATCTTTAAAAAATAAATAAGATTGAAACTTGTCTACAAGACTAAATTGAATTTAGAAATGATGCTTGACTATTTGTTTGTAGACTCTTCAACTTCTAAAAGAGATGTACAACTGTAGTCTAGATTTTGGTTAATTCCACAAAACCCAGGACTATAGTATAGGGGTTCAAATCTAGGGGAATGGTCAAATAGTCTAACGTATTATGACTAAAGTCACATGTAATTCAGAATGGATTGAAATAAACTGCTAATTTCCACATATAAAGACATTTGAATGGGCAATTTGGGGTTTCACTCTTATTCCCAAGAAACAATTTTGTGATCAGTCCATTAATAATGCTATGGACGCATGAGTGATGTCCCAGTCCTGGACTAGTCTTCTAAAAGGAATTAGCAAATTGTCAAGGGTATGTAGCAATTTGTCACCTGCATGCACTATCCGACTTAATCATTGCAACAAGTTATATAATATATATATATAATATTCTTCTTCGGCCAATTCCTTAATTACCATGAAATTCTTTTACCAGGCAATTTGTCTTTCGTCACTATTTAACTAGCCTAATCACAAATTTAGATGAGTATCAAACCAGTCCCAGTCCTAAGGCAATTTGTCCCTAATTAATGCAAGGCATGAGTGTATATGCAATTGTCTTCATTTCCATGCCACTGCACATATTCAAATCAATTGGTTAATTTAATTTTATCGTAGAACAATTTATAATATCATTAGCAATTTGATCCTCAATATTTTAACTAAAATAATTTATTGGTGATTTTCTAAATCACAAGGCAATTTGTCATGTTGTTCCACCATCACACTTCAAAGCCATTTGTCATTTCTCTTCATCATCAACACCAAGGCAATTTGTCTTAAGGCAATTCGTCATAGTAACTTCCTATGGACCTAAGACCATGGTTTCTCTTCAATTGGATTTATCAAGAATTTAATCTTTTTAAATAATTGTTATCAAATTAATTCCTTTTGAGGAGTAATTTAATTTGTTTTATCAATTTCAGCAATTAGACTCTAATTTAATTCCATCTTCATATTTATCAAATTGTATTTTCTATAAGTTTGACATTTTTCACAATTATGATAATGCAATTTATCAATTTAATTTAATTTAATTTTAATTATAGAATTTTTCTATAATCAAAACTCACAACAATTTCACAAGTGGTTTTATTATAAAATTTCAATGCACAATAGCAATTTGTCACAATTTATGATTTAATTATTCATTTATTCATCTTCAAATTTATGACAATTTGTTATCATGATAAATGCAATTAGACATAAGATAAAACATTTAATATCAATTAGGTAAAACTCCCTGGTTGACGCTTGATGTCGATTTGCAATTCCGCCAAGTTGCTTTGGTTTTATCTTTTCAGATTCCAATTTGTATTTTGGCAATTTGCCAAAATTTCTCCATTTCTTTAATTCAACATCGATTTGACTTCAGTAATTTGCCAAAGCTTCTTCACCAACCACACCAACTCATGCTGGGCAATTGGCTGTTTCTATTTATTCACTCAGGCAAATTGCTAAAAGATCTCACTCAAGTTTCCAGTAATTCTGACAATTGGATTTTGCAATTCAACTCTAAGACAATTTGACTGGAGGTACTATTGAATAATCTGGTTCAACTACTCCATCATACAAAGGCAATTCGACTTCCATATCACATGCATCCAATACATAGCAGTTACCATACATAGTCAATTCGTTCAATTCAATGGCAAATTGCTCATACATAGGATACAATGACAAGTTGCTGCATTGTGAATTTTTAATAATTTCCAATACTTAAAATCTTAATGCAAATTAGGCAAATAGACAGAACACAAAGACGATTTGACTTGATAATTCACACATCATCACACAGTAAATCACACACACGCACGACACAGTAGGTATATACACAGCAATTGTTTTAGGCATACAAAAGTAATTATATTCAAACTCTGATCTTAAGTAATGCACAAGTAAGTATTTAAAGTAGAATTCAGAGGCAATTTGCTCTTTGTCAAATTTGCTTAACTCTTTCCCACACACACACACACTGAATCAAGTCACAATTAAAAGAATTTCTTCAACTGAGTTCAGAGGCAATTTGCTCTTTGTCAAATTTGCTTAACTCATGTACACACACACAAAGACAAAGTCCAATCCCTGGACCCACAAACACACAAGTAATACTTTCAATCAGTCAATTTGCCGTAAAAGCTGGCCCCATCGCAGGTACTCAGCTAGCAAGACGATTAGATAAGTAAATATTATATTGAATTGAAGAAATTCAGTGGTACATAGAGCACGGCAAATAGTTTAGCTATGAAAATCAAGAGTGCTGTACAAGTGAAAATGAAAAATTGACTGAGTATATGATTACGCTAAAAATCAACCGTTCATGGGAAAACCGCCAAGTCAATTTGCCTTGCTTCATATCTTTGAATACTATGTCTTTTAAAATCTGAATGTCAATTAGCTTCTAATTCCTTCTAAGTGTAAACTTGACTTAACAAATTGCCTCTATTCTCACTACACAAGGCAATTTGCAAAAAATCAAAAATTTGAGCGACTCACAACAACATTCATTCATTCATTTGGATGGATTGCAAATATGTTCAAGAACTTAGTGTACAAGATCTACAATAGAGATGAATAATATCCAAAAACAAAATGTTGCCTATACAACAAAATTATGACTAGTTCACTAGTTCCTTATAAAGAGTTTTTTGATTCTTTTGCAAGTTAAGTTCTTAAATTTGATTTTTTTGGAATCAAAGGAAATGAAAGAAGTTGTATACATGAAGATCTTAAATTCTTAATATGTCTACAATCTTATTAAGCCATAATTATTTTTGTCTAAAATTTTCACCACCTATTGGCCTTGAATATAATCCCTTAAGGACCAAAGTCTAATTCAAACTTACAAAGTTGAAAAATATAAATATTATAAAATACAACTTGGTACAATAATTCAGTGATGATGTTTGAACTTCAAAGGACAGTTGTAAAAATGTGATCCATAGATCACATATTCACATTCATACTGTTAGATCATTTGCTAAACTAAACAATATTTTTCATTAAATTTTGAAAACAAAATAAAAAAATTTAAAAAAAAATTATGGATTGATTATTTGAAACTTTAATACTTTCTTTCCTTTAGGTTCAAAGCATTACGTTCTAATGATGTTTTAAGATTTTAATTTTACTTATTTGTTCAAGTCAATTTTGAGTGGCCATTTCTTTAAGTCAAATAGTTAGTTATTGAGGTTAAATGAACTTGTACTTTCTAAATTAGAGCCCAAATTAGAGACTACTTACAACAATTTAAAAAAAATATCTATGGTTCTATAGAAATGCAAAAAATCTAACACAAGAATGTATCAAAATTTATGTAGATGAAAAGAAAACAAGTTTCTTTGTGTACTCTAGTTATAGTTGTCGTGTTTACATTTAAGCATACTTCAAATTTAAACTTTTGTTGCTTTACAAGTTAATGGGGGAAAAGAATGTTAGATTCCTTAGTATATTTTTAGTGTTTATGGTACCAACTTCCACCACAAAAAGATTATTGGGTTAAAAAATGGCAAATTTTTTTGAAGTTTATTACCAAAAAACTTCAAACTATAAAATAAAATTTAGATGAAATTGCCAAACTGTGGATGAAAATATAATCATAGACATGCAACATGTACAAATGTGATATTTTCTATCCTATATGTAGATGAAAGTTGAAATTCAGAACACCACTATAACACTTTATATTGCCACTTTGGCACTTTATAAAAAAACAAAAACTACTGGATTACGAAGTTGAGAATAGGAAAGGAGGCAGGCAGGGGCGCGCACCGCCCTTTGAGGTTCGTGCGTATTAAGAGACAAGAGTTGACTAATTCACAATTTGCAAGGAGGCGGTCGGGGAGTCGCTTCCCAATCTATATCCAGCCACAACGGCGCCTCGAACGCTTTGGCGGCTCACACGTCAGAGGACTTCTACCGGACTCCCATTGAACCCGGTCTGCCTCGGCTTGTTTACCTGGTCGTCTCAGTGTAATAAGTTATTTCCGAATTTTCTTCCGAGTTTTCCTTCCTGCCACAACACGTATTGGAGAACGCGCTGCACCAGTCAGACCTTGAGATGTATATAAACCCCCACAAACCCAAGTAATCGTAACAACAGCATCGTCCACAACAACAGCTTCCACAACCATCTCCAGACAGACGACTGCTACATCTCCTGCAACTGACACATCTCGACACCCAAGAAGCAAGCTCAACTCCAGAACTCATCGATCACGATTTCGAATTCCACCACCTCCAATCGATTCGACTGATATCGATCTACTCGACATGGGCAGCATGGCTCGCCGCAGCCTCTGGGTGACCGTGACCGTGTTGATGAGCGTGGCGATCGTGCCCATGCTCGCCATGGCAGCGGACGAAGATCCACTCCAAGACTTCTGCGTCGCCGACCTAAAGAGCGGAACCACCATCAACGGACTCACCTGCAAGCCCGCCGATCAGGTCTCCGCGTACGACTTCACGTTCGCTGGCTTGAAGAACCCAGGAAACACCAACAACCCCAACAAGGCCGCAGTCACGCCCGACACCGTCCTGCAGTTCCCCGGATTGAACACTTTGGGCATCTCCGCGGCTCGCATCGACTTCGCCAAGGGCGGCATCAACCCCCCGCACACCCACCCACGCGCCACCGAGATTCTGCTGGTGGTGAAGGGCGAGTTGTACGTGGGCTTCGTGAGCACCAGCAACACCTTGTTCGCCACCACCGTGAAGGAAGGCGAGCTGTTCGTGTTTCCGAAGGGCCTGGTGCACTTCCAGCTGAACGTGGGCAAGGGTCCCGCTCTGGTGTTCGCCGCTTTGAGCAGCCAGAACCCCGGCGTGCAGCAGATTGCTCCGGCATTGTTCACCCCGGACATCAAGGACGAGGTGTTGGAGAAGGCGTTCCGTGTCAACGAGGAGACGGTGGACCTGATCCAGAAGCAGTTCCGCATGTAAACTATTTCGAAATACTTCGTAACATTAATCAACCAGAGTCTGGAAACATCATGTACCTTCGCAGGTAGAATCAACATTCTTTAATTTACCAAACAGGGTCCAATTACCATACGACCTCTGATTGTTTAGCATGAGAGTAAATTGTTCTCAGATTGAGGCGCTGGTCAAAGATCCGGCCAAGCTAGTGTGAGGTGTCCCTTCCTTCGGGCTTCGCCCGCCAAAGTTGCTCAACATTCAATGAAATATCAAGTTCAGAGTTCACCTCGTTTCCTGTAACGGTGTCAGTGCAAGTGTTGAAGTCTGAGTACAATGTGTGTTCGCGTTTGAGCAATGTTCATATCTCGGAGTTTGGGAACCCATACATGAGAAGTGAATTGAATTGTGTTTGTATATTTCAAAGTAGGATCTGCCTTATTTACTTTCACTCACTTGAAACGCCGGGATATGACCTTGCATTCAATTGGTCGTGTAAAGTATCCTGCACGGCTTGCAGTATCCTTGTCCAAGAATTCACAATGTTTATAGGAGAGGGCTCTGTAAGAGCATCCCCAATTCCCCACAGCTGGATTCACCAAACGACTCAAAGTCAGACCCTTTGGAGGGCTTTGGAATTCTGGCTGGGTCATGTGAGAGAGGTTTGCCCCACAGCTAAACGGTGAAGGCAGCCCTCTAAAAGGGACAAACACTCCTACCAAAGTTTTCAATTTTTTTTGTTTTCAATTTGTATACCAAAAAATCTGGTTTTTTATTGTTTGAGCTCTCTTTCTCTTACCATGAGAAGAACTCAAAATGATTTGAATTTGCAATTGTACAAGGTTCCTTATATCCCCATGGGGTGGTAGAAGGAGCCCCAACCCAAGTGGAATATATGATTTTGAACAAGTTAGAATTAAGAATTCAAATTTTGAATTTTCAAAATTTTTGAATTTTCAAAATTTTTGAATTTTCAAAATTTTCAAAATTCAAAATTTGAATTCTTGATTCCAACTTGTTGGAAATCATATATGGGTCATTGCAAGAAACACTTGTTGATTTTGTTGTGTTTTGCAATAGTACTCATGACTTTTTTAGGAGTACTATAAAATTTGAAAAATAATTTTTAAAATATTAAAAAAATATGAATAATGTATATACCTCTAAAATGAAGGTTTTCACCAAAGGAAATTGATAGAAAAATTCTCTAAGTAGGAAAACTTGAAAAGTGCCAAATCTCAAGAAAATAGGTACTTTGATTCAAAAATTAGGGGAAAATAGTAAAAATAAGTATTTTCAAAAAATAAATAGAGACCATTTGCAAAAACTTTATGGAGATGGTCATTCACCAAAAAACCCACTAAAATCATATTTTATATGTTTCAAAATACAATTAGAAAAAAGCTCACTTTGTAGATCTCGACACCACATAAAATTAACTATTTTTGAAAATCCTTCCCCGAAAAAACTAGAAGTCTACTAGAAGACCATTTCATCTAAATTTCATCTCAAAATCATTAAGAAAAAGGTATTCCATAGTACTAAAAAGCCCTATACTACAAAGTGTGACATTCAATCAGGGTCTATTTTTGGATAGTAAAATATCTCTGAAAATTATGAAAAAATCAAGGAAGATGTATAATAGTTATGAGTATCTTTCCTATAAATCTTGAGTCATTTGAAGCCAAAATACAAAAGTTACAGCCAAAAAATAGATCAGCATGCGATGTGTCATGTGTGATACAAAATAGTATAGGTGTTTCTTGCAATGACCCATATCCCACATGAATTGGGGCTCCTCCCACCACCCCATAGGGATATAAGGAACCTTGTGTAATTGCAAACTCACTTCTTCCTCCATCCACATGAAGTGGGTAGAGGGAACACATCCTTTAGGGTCTCTAAAATGAAAGACCTCAAAGGAGTGTGTTTCCTCCATCCACTTCATGTGGATGGAAAAAGGTATGAATTTCTGGGCAATTGCATGAAACACTTGTACTATTTTCTGTCACACGTCTCATGCTGATCTGTTTTTTGACCATAACTTTTGCATTTTTTCTCCAAATGACTCAAGATTTCTAGATAAGGTACTCATAACTATCATACAGCTTACATGAATTTTTGATAATTTTCAAAAATAATTTAATATAAAAATAGTACTAGTGATTGAATGTCACATATGACAATTTGGAGGTTTTTAGTACTATGAAATATCTTTTTTTAATGATTTTGAGATGAAATTTGGATGAGATGGTCTTCTAATAGACTTATAGCTTTCCACAAAAGGATTTTGAAAAATAGTTAATTTTATGTCATGTGGAGGTCTACAAAGAGAGCTTCATTCTGCTTGTATTTTGAAACATATAAAATATTATTTTGGTAGGTTCTTTGGTGAATGAACATCTCCATAAAGTTGTTGCAAATCGCCACTTTTTATTTTTTGTATTTACTAATTTTTACTATTTTTCCCTAATTAAAACATGAAGGTATGTATTTTCTTGAGGTTTGGCACTTTTCCAATTCTCCTATTTAGAAAATTTTCCTATACAATTCCTTTTGTAGGTACCTTTGTCTTAAAGGTGTATATATAATTCATATTTTTTTAAAATTTAAAAAATTATTTTTCTAATTAAATAGTACTCCAGAAAAAGTTAGGAGTACTATTGCAAAACACAACAAATAGTACAGGTGTTTCGTGCAATCACCCTTCCATGAGGAGTGGAGCTCACTACATCCTTTGAAAATTTGTGTATCTTTTATAGAAATCCTTGCATTTTAATTTTGAGATTTAAATTTAAATTTTGGGGTCAAAAATAGTATTGAAACTTCCAAAATGACCAAAGTAGAGACCCACATTAGAGGATTTTTGAAGTGCATAGAAGGCCCCTAAAGATTGACATGCACTCCTATTTAAAAAAGAACAAAACTAATAGTACAAGTACCTACTTGCTTGTTGCTATCTTGTGTGAAGTACAAGTAAGGACTACAATAGATGATAAACCAATAAGGTACTATTATCAAATATTAAATTTGGATAGTACAATATTATATTAATGGTTGTCAAAGAAGAATCCATTAGTGAAGTGGATGTACAATACTATATTACTATCTTAATGGTTGTACAATATAATGTTCATGGTTGGATGGTACTTGTGTCATCCTCATGTCCTAAACCCAAATTTTAAATGACAAAGCTTCATCTTGGTCTCCGTGACCCACCCAATGGGAGCTATTGTCCCACCAAAGTACATCAATATTTTTTTTCTTTTCCAATGAGCGGGTATAGGGGAATAGTCTTCCCCAAGGACAAAATTTAAATACAAAAGCACCCTTCCAACCACCCCTCTTAGAGGCCCTCTTTAGAGCTCAAAAATCTTCTAATGATTGGGGGCTATTTAAAAACAATAAAATCATCTTTGAAAATCCAAAAAAATTCATGACATATGAAACTTTCACATGTACCTTCACTTCAAATTTCATAGAAAATGTAAAAATGATGTAAAAATGATAAGATTAAAAACAATTGTTTGAGGTCAAGGGACAAATAATAAAAATATAGGACAAGTGTTTCTTGCAATCACCCATCATATTTGTATTATTTAACAACTACTATTTGATATTTATAAAATTATTGTTGTAAGCTACATCTTACATTTTCACAACATAGTTATACATCTTTACAATTTAAAAAATTTTTGAATACCCCTTGGTTGTTCAAGGATTAACTCTAGGGCACTTTGATATCCAATTATTGGATAATGTATAGATTGAAAATCAGATTTCCTTTTTATTGTAGATTGGATGAAAGTCATCTTAATTTTTAAAGATAATTTATGAAGTTGTTGTCCTATACTCCTATCCAACAACTGGATTAAGTGTCATTAGAGTGCTTATTTTTCTAAAATTATGAATGTGAAATTTTTTCAAGTGGTTGACCAAGCCAAAATTGCAATGAGTCTAACTAGTTTAAATCTAGAATTGCAAAAATGAGGTCATAGAATCAAGGAATGGCAAATTTCGTTAAAATGGTGGTATTCCTTATGCCATTTTTCAAACTGCACAGTTTGAACTAAAAACTGACATCTAGGAATGGTATAGATTTCAAAAATCTAGGGCATGTGAAGATTTTCAATATCTATGATAAGTTTAGATTTCAGACCGCGCAGTTTGAATTGTCAAAAATGTCAAACTAATGGAATACTGCCATTTTAATGAAATTCGCCATAGGAACAAAAATTCCAAAAAATCACCATCTCAAGAGAACCTCATTTCAAATCCAATCCAACAAAATTTACTCAAAAAATAGCAAGATTTTGTATCAATTGTATGTAATCCAATTTTGAAGGAATTTTGGATTTTTCCTTTCATAATTTATAGAAAAATGTTGGTGATAGCATTAATGAATCTAACCATATGGATAGAATCTACAACTCAAATTGTACAAATTTTATTTGGATCTCAATTCGAAAACATTCTTTTGAATAGTACTTTATGATGATTTTTTTTCCAAAATCATTGATTCTGGAGATGAGTCTGGAAGCTTAGACCATCCCCACTGCAGCTCAGAATTTGGCTCAAACTGGGTATTTGGCCGGGTCAGCCAACTATCTGTACCCCACCCCACGCAAAATCCGACTCAAAATATGGCCGGGCGCGGCCAAATTTACTGGGCAGACGGGAAAATACTGAGTTTTAGCCAGGGGCCGGAAGGGAGTTTGACTGCACTTTTGACCCCGAAATCGAGGTACAAACCCTGCTGACCTTCCAATTTCAATTTTTTTTTTCAAAAATGAAATGCTTACAAGCAATTTCATATACAAAAATGAGATAATTTTTATTTCATAAAAAGATGAGTTCATAGTCTCTTTTATCCCATATAAATTGAGACTCCGCCCTCCACCCCAAGAGGATGTAGGGAGTTCCACTTCTCATGGAAACTCATGCCTCCCTACATACACAATGAAGTGTATGTAAGAAGAAGTGAGTTTGCAATGGAGCAAGGCTCCTTATATCCCCATGGGGTGGAGGGAGGTGCTCCAACCCATGTGGGATATATGAATTCCAACAAGTTGGAACTAAACATTCAAATTTTGAATTTTCAAAAAAAAAAAAAACCCTTGGATTTTCAAAATTCAAAATTTGAATTTTTAGTTTCAACTTGTTGGAATTCATATATCCCACATGGGTTGGAGCACCTCCCTCCACCCCTAGGGGATATAAGGAGCCTTGCTCCATTGCAAACTCAAAATATTTTGAGATCTCCTCAAACAAGGAGAATGAGACCTCAAAGGAAAGAAGCCAATGTTTTTGGATTTTAATTCAAGGCAAAGTAACTGAAAAATTGGATTAAAAAAATTGAAAATATCATTTAGAGTGTTGCTTGCACTGTCCAGCAGTGGGGCTCTCCAACTCTGGCCGGGATGGGTTGTAATCATCTGCCCTGCAAAGGGTCAGATTTTGAGTCAAATTCTGACCCATGCGGTGGGGATGCTCTTAAGAGTTAATAGAGAAAATGAATGCTGGATTCAGTTTGACTTGTGAGTGAATAGGAAAGGAGGCAGGCAGGTTCCTGCCGCAGGGCCGCCCTCTGGGATTCGTGAGACACAGCACACACACGAATTTGACAGAGATTTCCCCGGCCTTGCAAGGAGACGAAAATTTGAACTCCAAGAATCTCGGAGCCCTGGCGTGGCCGTCGGGAAGCAGCAATCCATTCGCAACTGCGCCTTGCAGCTTGCTTTCACGTATTATTATTAGCGGATCACACGTACGTCAGAGGTTCGTCCTCTCTCGGACTTCCAGGGGACCGGAATCACCGGATCATTTACTCACGAATCCCAGAAGGTGGCCCTGCGGGAACCCTGCCTGCAGCCTGCCTGGTTTACCTGGTCGTCTCAGCGTACGTAATAAGTTATTTCCGAATTTTCTTCCGAGTTTTCCTTCCTGCCACAACACGTATTGGAGAACGCGCTTCACCAGTCAGACCTTGAGGTGTATATAAAACCCCACAAACCCAAGTAATCGTAACAACAGCAACCATTGCAATCGTCCACAACACCAGCTTCCACAACCATCTCCAGACACACGACTGCTACATCTCCTGCAACTGACACATCTCGACACCCAAGAAGCAAGCTCAACTCCAGAACTCATCGATCGCGATTTCGAATTCCACCACCTCGAATCGATTCGACTGATATCGATCTACTCGACATGGGCAGCATGGCTCGCCGCAGCCTCTGGGTGACCGTGGCCGTGTTGATGAGCGTGGCGATCGTGCCCATGCTCGCCATGGCAGCGGACGAGGATCCTCTCCAGGACTTCTGCGTAGCCGACTTGAAGAGCGGAACCACTATCAACGGACTCACCTGCAAGCCCGCCGATAAGGTCTCCGTGGACGACTTCACGTTCGCCGGATTGAAGAACCCAGGAAACACCTACAACGCCAACAAGGCCGCAGTCACGCCCGCCACCGTCCTTCAGTTCGCCGGATTGAACACTTTGGGCATCTCCGCGGCTCGCATCGACTTCGCCAAGGGCGGCATCAACCCCCCGCACACGCACCCACGCGCCACCGAGATTCTGCTGGTGGTGAAGGGCGAGCTGTACGTCGGCTTCGTGAGCACCAGCAACACCTTGTTCGCCACCACCCTGAAGGAAGGCGAGCTGTTCGTGTTTCCGAAGGGCCTGGTGCACTTCCAGCTGAACGTGGGCAAGGGTCCTGCATTGGCGTTCGCCGCTTTGAGCAGCCAGAACCCCGGCGTGCAGCAGATTGCTCCGGCTTTGTTCACTCCGGACATCAAGGACGAGGTGTTGGAGAAGGCGTTCCGCATCAACGAGGAGACGGTGGACCTGATTCAGAAGCAGTTCCGCGTGTAAATTGATGGATTTAGCTCCTCAGATTTATCAGAGTCTGTGCAAGCATCGTGTACTTGTAGCTGCAGTTACTATCATCGATCATTCTTTTGCAATTAATTACAAGTTAAGACAGAGGTCCAATGACTTCTGATTCTATAGATCTCTGGTCTAGGACCCAAGCTGGCAAGCTAGTGTGAAGTATCGATTTGTTTCGCTTCGCCCGCCATAGTTGCAGAGCATTAATGAAATTCCAGGTTCATGGTACGGTTCGCATTCCTAGAATGGTGTCCAGTGCATGTGTTGAAGTCTGCATTGCGTTTTGTTTTTATGTTTATTATGTGTTTTTTTTGTTTTTTTTTGGACACTAAGTCTTGTGTGTGCGTTTGAATGTGCAAAGTTCATGTTTCGGAGTTTTTGCAACCCGTAACAAGGTGAAGTGAACTATGTAACTATGTATCTTTCAAAAGAGTTTGTTCACTTGGAACGGTTTTGGGAGCAGGTTTTCATGCGCATGCGAGGTGTCTACAACCCTACATCACTTGTCATCATTTTCGCATAAAATTACTCAAACATAGAACAAAACACAACCTAGTAAAGCCCTTGTAGAATACCAAAACAATGAGAATCATGTTTAACACAAGAACCTGACTAGTGGATGCGGACTGCGAAAGAATTGGCAACAGTTACTTAAGCTACCAACGAGTAGGAAGCTCAAGAAAAAAGCATCAATCAGCTACAGAAAATTCCAACAGCTCAGGGAACATCCGGTACAATACCTGCAATTTCTAGCAAGCTGAGTAATCTCCTGTGTTATGGGGACCACGTTTGCACAATTAAAAGCCCTTGAGAATGCTTGTTTATTTTGAGTTTTCCATTCATTGAAAAAAATGGATGCATGTTGTCAATATGGTATAAATTTGAATCCAAACAATGGTTTAATTATCCACAGCGTGGGAAAGCATTAGCCACCAAAATTGTGGATCCGATAGCAAAACTTACTGTTGGATGTGTGCTATACCTAATGCATTTTAGTTAATAGTACAGATTTTGGAGGTTAGTTAACTCCACCCACAGCAATTTTGGAGGTTAACGTAAATGACTCCTTCACTCAGAGCACTTACAAGCTTTTTGTAAGGTATTTTGACAGATCATCAAAACTGTTGTAATTGCGGCTAACATAAAAACAATATTATTGTAGATATCAGAAACGTATTGAAATATCAATATCAATTTTAAATTTCCAAGATGGTGGAATTTAAATATTCATCCCATTGTCAAAACAATGTTTGAATTTTATAGAGATGAAACTATAGGATTGTGTTTAACACCTAAGGTGCATATCCTATAGATAAGAAACTTCTAAGTCTAGATAACTGGTATATTAGTACCATTTTATGGTGTATTTATCACCTTAGTCAAGTCTATTTGTAACAAGATTCTAAGCTACTACATATCTGTAGTAGTATGTTGATTTTCTAAATATAAATTTGAGCCTCAATTTCATTGTAAAGCTCATATTATGAATCTAGAAAAAAAAACCAATTAATTAATGATGTGGCAATCTCTCGACCACATAGGATTCTTGTCATTTTACATTCCTGTGGCAGTTTTTGTGTTTTCAGACTATAGGAACTCGCGGTTTCCTTGAGGCCTCAAATCTCCCGTAATGTGTACAATTTGTTGCATTTGCATGATTTTTTGGGAGTACTTTACAAGTAGAAAAATAATTTTTTTTAAACTTAAAAAATATGACTAATGTATGGTTACACCTTTAAGATGAAGAGAACCACTAAAGGAAATTTGTTAAAAAAATCTCTAAATAGGAGAACTTGAAAAGTGCCAAACCTCAAGAAAATATATACTTTGATGTTTTAATTAGGAAAATTAGGATTTATTTTTAATTTTTAAGTAGGCCATTTGCAAAAACTTTGTAGAGATGGTCATTTACCAAAAAACTTTCTAAAATCATTTTTTACATGTAGGTGATTGCATAAAACACTTGTACTATTTGTTGCGTTTTGCAATAGTACTCACGACTTTTTCTAGAGTACTATAAAATTAAAAAACAAATTTTAAGTTTTAAGAAAAATATGACTTATATATACAGTATACACCTTTAAGACGAAGGTAACCATGGAAGGAATTGTATAGAAAAATTCTCTAAGTAGGAGAATTTGAAAAGTGCAACCTCAAGAAAATACATACCTTCATGTTTTAATTAGGAAAAATAGTAAAATAAGTAAATACAAAAACTAAGAAGTGGCCATTTGCGACAACTCTATGGAGATGGTCATTTACCAAAAAAAACACCAAAATAATATTTTATATGTTTCAAAATTCAAGCAAAAGAAAGCTCACTTTGTAGACAGTTTCCACATCACATAAAATTAACTATTTTCAAAAATCCTTCTCTTGAGAGCTAGAAGTTACTAGAAGACCATTTCATCCAAATTTCAGCTCAAAATCATTAAAAGAAAAAGGTACTCCTTAGTACTAAAACCCTCCAAATTGTCATTTGAGACATTTAATCACTAGTATTATTTTAGTATTAAATTATTTTTGAAAATTATTAAAAAGATTACATAAGGTGTATGATAGTCATGGGTACCTTTTCTAAAAATCTTGAATCATTTGTAGAAAAAATGCAAAAGTTATGGCCAAAAAATAGATCAGTATGAGATGTGTGACGAAAAATAGTACAAGTGAATCATTGTAAGAAACACTGACCACTTTTGTAGCGCTTTGCAAAATTTGTTCTTGTCCAATGCTATAACTTTTGATTGATGAATCCAATGCCCAAACCAAAAAAAACTATTTCTAGAGTTTTTGATTGCAATCATATTCTATATTTTTCAAAATTTAGAAAAAAATCATTTTATATTTAAAAGTTATTTTTGTTAATTTGTCACACTTTCAAGATTAGAGATTTTTTATACAATTGATTGGTTCAATTTAATGATTTTTGGTTGAAATTTATGTGGTATGTTTTTATAGTAGGTAGGCATGTCTCTACCAAAGGGCATCCAAAAAAACATTATTTTATGACCTCTACATTAGTGCAAATAGGCCTCCTTTGCGTGCATACTTCAAAACATTAGAAATGATTTTGAACTCATTTTTTTAGTCAAACCTCATCACTATAAAGTCTTCTCAAATGGTCAATTTTTAGTTTTGTTCAAAAAAAATTTCCTATTTTTTATAAATTAAAACATCAATGTATGTATTTTCTAAGACATCATCTTGGACATTGAATTCTAGTGAAGAAAATTGATGTTTTAATTTGTAAAAAATAGGAAATTTTTTTTTGAAGAAAACTAAGAATTGGCCATTCGAGAAGACTTTACAGTGATGAGGTTTGACTAAAAAAATGAGTTCAAAAGCATTTCTAATGTTCTGAAATATGCACGCAAAGAAGGCCTGTTTGCACTAATGTAGAGGTCATAAAGTAATGTTTCTTGGATGCCCTTTGGTAGGGACATGCCTACCTACTATAAACGCATACCACAAAAATTTCAACCAAAAATCATTAAATTGAACCAATCAATTGTGTAAAGAAACCCTAATCTTGAAAGTGTGACAAATTAACAAAAATAACTTTTTAATATAAAATAATTTTTTGTAAATTCTGAAAAATATAGAATATGATTGCAATAAAAAATTCTAGAAATAATTTTTTTGGTTTGGACATTGGATTCATCAATCAAAAGTTATAGCATTGGACAAGAACAAATTTTGCAAAGCGCTACAAAAGTGGTCGGTGTTTCTTGCAATGACCTTACAAATTTTTTCTGTAACTAAAAATTGCAAAAATCTTCAAATCAACACTTGCATGTTGACATTTTCAATGGTGAAAATCATGAAAATAATTTGCTCTTTCTACTGGGACCATTTTCAAAGCATTTGAATAGGTACAATTTCTTAGATATCAAATCAAGTGAAATTAGCAAGTTGTGCATTAAAGCAGAAAATGAAGTAAAATTGGCAAGATATACTCTCCACTGTTTTATACATGCCTTTGAAGAACCCTAAATAATCAAATATTTACTTTTTTTTGAGAAAAATGAAAGTTTTCCATTGTTAACACAAAAATCTGCCCCAAAAAAATTTCAAAACGGTCTAAGAAAGAATTTAACTACCCATTCAAATTTGAGCTAAAATTTTTGGCATGACAATATATGGTCACCTAGGTAGTTAGTGTAAATATCTAATCTAAATATTTTTATAATAGAAGACTTCAATCTATGCTTGTGTTACTATGGTTTAAACCATACATGTTGTTTTTCCTTTCATTCATAGATTTTTGATATGATAAAAGTCATGCAAATAAAACATAATTATTTCATAAGCAATTGGTTCATTGGTTGACAACCAAGTAATACTATGTTTCTAAATTTCAATTTCAATGTCATAGTTTTATTAGCCATTAATATTCTTCATCCACCAACCTTTTTTATTCATTTGTTTGTGCTAAATCGTAATGCTAACCATTTTCTTCGTGGAACCTTTGCAACTTCATGAAATATTTTTGGTGTTGTTGCATTGCAACACACAATTCAATTCAGCACACTTTTTCCATGCTACAAGAATAGCAATGGAAGCTTTTGCAAATTTGCAACCTCCCCTAATTAACAATGTACAAGTTCGACATAATAATGTACATCAGCATTACGAAGTTTCCATTTACATCAAAATTTATCATCCTAGCAACTTGCTTTCAAACAAATATCAAATTTGTTTCGACGATGTTCGTGAGAGATTGCTCCAATAGTTGCAAGTTGACTTATTTGACCAAAATTCAGACAACTCATGACCGCGAACATCCAGGGACTCAAACTCAATGAAAAAATGGCATAATCTTGAACTGGTCTAATGGACATCAAAGCCGATGTTGAGAAAGGAGTGCACAATTCTCCTCATCTTCGGATTGGGTTCCCAAAACTGCAGGAAATTTGAACATTGCACAGCGCGCACAAATAAATACCTCACACTTCAACACATGCATTGGACACCGTTTTATGCAAATGTGGCCACATAATTTCATTAAATGTTGTACAACTATGGTGGGCGAATTGAAGCCCAAATGAAGGAGCTTGGGTACTTGACCAGCAATCCTGAGACCAATATCCTGTCAATCGAAGGAGTCAGAAGTCATTCGACCTGCTCGATCTCTTGTCCAGAATGTTTGTAGAAGCAGTGTTTGTCAATGATTTCTTCACTGGTAGTGGGGTTCCACAAACTTGATTTGGAAGAGAAATTAAGGGCTCAATGACCTATTACTCATCAATTTACATGCGGAATTGCTTCTGGATCAGGTCCACCGTCTCCTCGTTGATGCGGAACGCCTTCTCCAACACCTCGTCCTTGATGTCCGGAGTGAACAAAGCCGGAGCAATCTGCTGCACGCCGGGGTTCTGGCTGCTCAAAGCGGCGAACGCCAATGCGGGACCCTTGCCCACGTTCAGCTGGAAGTGCACCAGGCCCTTGGGGAACACGAACAGCTCGCCTTCCTTGATTGTGGTGGCGAACAAGGTGTTGGTGGTGTCCACAAAGCCCACGTACAACTCGCCCTTCACCACCAGCAGAATCTCGGTGGCTCTGGGGTGCGTGTGCGGGGGGTTGATGCCGCCCTTGGCGAAGTCGATGCGAGCCGCGGAGATGCCCAAAGTGTTCAATCCGGGGAACTGCAGAACGGTGGCGGGTGTGACTGCGGCCTTGTTGGCGTTGTAGGTGTTTCCTGGGTTCTTCAATCCGGCGAACGTGAAGTCATCCGCGGAGACCTGGTCTGCGGGTTTGCAGGCGAGTCCGTTGATGGTGATTCCGCTCTTTAGGTCTGCGACGCAGAAGTCTTGGAGTGGATCCTCGTCGGCTGCCATGGCGAGCATGGGCACCATCGTCACGCTCAGCAACACGGCCACGGTCACCCACACGCTGCGGCGAGTCATGCTGCCCATGTTCATTCAATCGATACCACTGGTTGCTTCTGGAATTTGAAATCCCAATTGACCAGTTGGATCAGGAGTTCAGCTGCAAGAGTGTCGAGCTCTGTCAGATGCAATTCAAGAGATCCGGCGTAGTCTCCGAAGATGGCGCTTGAAGCTGGTGGATGCGGTGGATTGCAATGGTTGCTGCTGTTACAATTACTTGGGTCGTGTGGGGTTTATATTCGTTTCGGGATATCACTGGCGAACCGCGTTCGTCAGGACGCGGGGAGGCTGAAAGGAAAGCTCCGAAGAAAACTCTGAGATGACCAAGGAAACGAGGCAGGCAGGGCCCACCTGCGGGGATTCTAGAGAGTGAAGATCGGGTCCAATGGAAGTCATCACAGAGAGGACCTCGGACGTGCATTAGAGAAATTTTGAACTCTCCAAAGGGCCTCTAGAATGGCCTCAATTGGGGTCCTCAATTGGATTTAAATGCGTACTTGTCAAATAAAGAACAACTTTTTTCCCCTATTTCCACCCATTTTGACATCATGATGTTTATAAAGGTACATGTTTTTTTATTGGATAATGGGACATTAGGTACTTCTTGTCATTCAAATTTTAAGTACATTGAGGGATTATTTTATTTGGAGAAGGACAAATTTGGTGCAATTAAGTACTAATGGCTCATGTGTTTTTAGTACAATGAGTGAGACTTTTTTTTTAATAAGATTATTGGTACTTCATGCTCATGATATTTGCACCATGAAATACCTCTTATTGGACAATGGAACAATAGGTACTTTTTGTCATTCAAGTCCTTGGTACAATAAGTGAATTCTTTATTTAACAAATTCATAAGTACTTGATGAATATTCACACAAGGTAGCGACACATATTGTGTACTAAGGCTATCATCTTTAGCCTTCAATAAATAGCTTTGCATGTCAATTCCTAACGGCCCTCTAGAGAGCTCAAAATTTCTCTAATGTGAGTCGTAAAAGTGAGGTGCAGGTGTGAGTGGAGAAAGTATTGTAAGAAGCCACTCCCCGACCGTTGCGCCAGCCATGATTCCCGCAGTTCAAATTTTCGGCTTCTTGCGAATCTGACAAATTCGTAATAAGTCAAACTTGCTCGTGTTCGCATTTCCTCACTTTCAAGGGAATCAGTGAAGTGAATCGAGCATTCTTTTCATGTATTATGCACCTGCTACGTGGGGAATTTTAGGGCAAAACAGGTAAGATCAGGTATGCAACGTTTTTCTCAACCCTAAAGGACCACGGTTGTTTTTCAACCCAAAACCACTCTAAACTGTCGTTTGTGCTCCATTCATCCATGAAAAACAAAAAAACTAAATTTTTAGAATCTAACCATAGGATCTTATACTTTACTTAAATAAGATCATGTGGTGAAAATTTCATGAAGTTTGACCATATAGATAGGAAGATATGAGCATTCAAAGTTGGAAAACAAAGTTTTCTTAAACTCTAATTTGCAACTTCAAATGACTTTGTCCTCCATTTATGTAATTTTTTTGCACTACAGACCTTGAATTAAAAAAAAAATTCTATTGAGAAATTGAGCTAAGAGCTTAGGAAAAAAAATTCACAAAATAAAGACTTTTTTTTCATTCTTTAAAAAATTGTCAAGTAGATGTATGTCCAAGATTGAAAGAAAAACTAAATTGCTAATATCTCATAGATGGAATTGAAACACAATAATCCCAATGGCGAGATTGTTCTAGCAAACAAAATCAACCTTGTCCAACAATTTTTTTGAAAAATTGTGAAAATTGCATTCACGAATGAATCCTATAAGTTATTTTTTCAAGAAGATGCTTAAATTGCCCGAAAAACAAGATTGTTCATAACTTTCACATTACTAATCCAAATGGAATGAATCAAAGCTTCACTTGTAGACAAAAATAAAATCTATAAGAAAAAAGACTAATTTTGAAATTTTGAAATTTTTGTAGATTTTTTTTTCTGCCCGGCGACATGAAAATTATGTTTAAGATGGCATAACTTTTGCTCCCGTTCACCAATTGAAAAAAAAAAATTCCCACAGAGCTAATCAGTTTTTCTATCTTATGTAAAAATTTCAAAAAAATTCATTAAAAAATTGAAGTCACAAGTACCTACCCAAATTCTTAAAGTCCCCCGAGGGGATTCTTGGTCCTTTAGGGGGTAACCAGAGTGCGATCCGGGTGGATTGCCCCCCTCGCTTGGCCTTACCATGATCACCCCTACTTCCATCACCTCCTAGCTAATTTGGGGTCTCTGATCGCAAATATGAATTCAAAATTTGCAAAAGAAAATTTTTGTGAAAAATAAAAGATTACAGCATTTTACTCGAGTGGCCGAGCGAGGATCTGGGTGGATTGGCCCCCTTGCTCGGCCTTACCATGTTTTACCAAAGGTGCAATCAAAACAAAAAGCCCCCTAGTTTGGGCAGTGATCACCCCTACTTTCTTCACCCCCTAGTTAATTTGCGGTCTCTGATCGCAAATATGAATTCAAAATTTGCAAAAAAAAATTTGTGTGAAAAATAAAAAATTACAGCATTTTACCCAAGTGGTCGAGCGAGGGGGTCAGTTCTCCCTGCCCCGGGAACCCTGCCTGCAGCCTGCCTGGTTTACCTGGTCGTCTCAGCGTAATAAGTTATTTCCGAACTTTCTTCCGAGTTTTCCTTCCAGCCACAACACGTCTTGGAGAACGCGCTGCACCAGTCGAGCCCTGAGGTGTATATAAACCCCCACAAACCCAAGCATTCGTAACCAGCAGCAACCATTGCAATCGTCCACAACACCAGCTTCCACATCCATCTCCAGACAGACGACTGCTACATCTCCTGCGACTGACACATCTTGACACCCAAGAAGCAAGCTCAACTCCAGAACTCATCGATCACGATTAATTTCGAATTCCACCACCTCCAATCGATTCGACTGATATCGATCTACTCGGCATGGGCAGCATGGCTCCCCGCAGCCTGTGGGTGATCGTGGCCGTGTTGATGAGCGTGGCGATGGTGCCCATGCTCGCCATGGCAGCCGACGAGGATCCACTCCAAGACTTCTGCGTCGCAGACCTAAAGAGCGGAACCACCATCAACGGACTCACCTGCAAACCCGCAGACCAGGTCTCCGCGTACGACTTCACGTTCGCCGGATTGAAGAACCCAGGAAACACCTACAACGCCAACAAGGCCGCAGTCACGCCCGCCACCGTCCTTCAGTTCCCCGGATTGAACACTCTGGGCATCTCCGCGGCTCGCATCGACTTCGCCAAGGGCGGCATCAACCCCCCGCACACGCACCCCAGAGCCACCGAGATTCTGCTGGTGGTGAAGGGCGAGTTGTACGTGGGCTTTGTGGACACCACCAACACCTTGTTCGCCACCACAATCAAGGAAGGCGAGCTGTTCGTGTTCCCCAAGGGCCTGGTGCACTTCCAGCTGAACGTGGGCAAGGGCCCCGCCTTGGCGTTCGCCGCTTTGAGCAGCCAGAACCCCGGCGTGCAGCAGATTGCTCCGGCTTTGTTCACTCCGGACATCAAGGACGAGGTGTTGGAGAAGGCGTTCCGCATCAACGAGGAGACGGTGGACCTGATCCAGAAGCAGTTCCGCATGTAAATTGATGGATTTAGCTCCTCCAATTCATCAGAGTCTGTGGAAGCATCATGTACTTGTAGCCACAGTTACTACCATCGATCATTCTTTTGCAATTAATTGCCAGACAGGGGTCCAATGGCTTCTGATTCTTTAGATCTCTGGTCTAGCTAGGACCCAAGCTAGTGTGAGGTGTCCCTTCCTTTGGGCTTCGCCCGCCAAAGTTGCACAGCATCAATGAAACTCCAGGTTCATGGTACGGTTCGCATTCCTAGAATGGTGTCCAGTGCATGTGTTGAAGTCTGCATTGGGTTGTGTGTGTGCGTTTGAATGTCTGCAATGTTCATGTTTCGAGTTTTTGCAACCCGTAACAAGGTGAAGTGAACTCTGTAACTAAGTTACATCTTTCAAAAGAGTTTGTTCACTTTACTGCATTCAGAACTTCGTAAGACAGAAGGTGATCGGGAAGTTAGTTAACTTTCTGCCTGACTGCCTCAGTCGTTTCCATGAAATTGATTTCTTATTATGATTTTGCGTGAACTCATTTGGTCATGTAAAACATTCTGCACGAAAGTTGCATTCTATGTGTGATCATCTTGTCAGTTGAGAGTATCTGATTTCGCATCACCCTTTGTTGAAGAGAATATGATCATCATGGGGAGTTGCTATTACAATTATACAGTGGTATCTGAAAATTTGAGTTTGATGAACACTGAGTTACTTAACCCTGGACTGCCGCCAGCGCCATTTTGTGGCGTTTGGATGACAGCCCAGGCTCATAAGAAGAGGTAAACAATAGTTTTTTCGTCCACTTTTTTTTAAATGACCTTTCATTTTGAGTTACGAAGAGTATCTAACTGAGTTTTTAGTCTAACTAATGTTTGTTTTCATGTAATTGAGAAGTAATTAGAGAAAACGGATGGTAAAATTTGCCATTTTAGTGTATTTTGAGAAATTGAGTAAATCTGAAATTTCTCCTTGAAAACAACATTTTTTGAATTAGAGGTCAACTAATGAAATGGAGGTCCTCTATTCTAGTATCTTCTCCAATTTGAATTTTGGGAAAATTCGTAAAATTGAATATTTTATTCCAGCTTGAACTTTGGCTATATTTTTAATGTCCATTGCATTCTAATTATAGATGTACACGACAAATCAATTTACACCTTAATGTTTGCCACTGTAATGTTCACACATGGTGAAATTTCAGATTTTTTGAGATTATTTTTTATTAGATATGATTTTTTCTTCAGTTTTTCTTCAAAAAATTCCAGAAAATACAATTTTTCTCCAAAAAATCTGAAATTTTAGAGAAGTATAGAGGACATGTAGTTTCATCTTTGAAAAATAAAATAAAAAATTTTCATACACATCTGGTTACAAAATGGCAACAAACTGAGTAACGGACATCTAAGGGAGGACACTTCCCGTTTTTTAATAACCTACGTGTGGCGGAATATAGGGTACATTTAAATAATCTTAGGTAAAATTTATAAGAAATTTACATATAAAATAGGGGACTTTAAAAAGGCAAAGTGTTTTAAAAATAAAATAGGGATGATAATATGGCTGATTTTTCCGCTTTATGGTAAAATAGGGGCTCTTTTAATGTTGCCAAGTAATGATTACAAGTAATTGATAGCCCCCTAAAAATACCCCACCGCCGCACGTGGATCCCCCAAATATACAAGAAGTGTCCTCCCCTGGACGGACATACAATCTTGAAACTAGTGGTTACAGGGCCGGTGTTTCAGGGTTAATCAACTTTCGAACATTTAAGGTTTACTAGAGGATTAAAAAAAAGAACTTACCCTATAAACACCAAGGTTGTTAATTTTTTCTAGTCAATGAATGAGAGAGCATCTTGCTATATACAACTATTCATTTCTGGAATTAGGAGTGGAAAGAGAAGATCTTTTGTAGTAGTTTGACTTTCAATGTACATTTTTGGATTTTTTCAAACCAATGATTCTCACAATATCAAAATTGATGATTTCCATGGTCATTAACCAACAATTTAAGGGTTATTAATAAGCAACAAGATTAATAATTATTAACACAATCAAAATAGAATAATGTAAGATTCCAAATTCTTTGTGTCGACCTTCATAAGTATATTGGTAACTTAATGATAATAAACTTATAGAAGTAAGTATGAAATAAAAGTTCATTTGAAAGTTTCAATGATCCTCATGCTACTATATACAAGTTTAGTGTTAAAATATTTTTAATTTTTGTGAATATTCTTATTCCTCCACTTGTTTTTGTTTATATTTTTATTGTTAATACTATATTGAACTCTTACATTGTCTATCTTTTTTTCATTCTTGATAGAAAGGTAGAATTAAAAAATTTGCAATATACATTATTAAAAATTGTCAATTGTATAGCCTATCATTAATGACCATATTAGCTGAAGCATATGAAGTTGTCAATGAAGTCTTTGAAGAAAGAAATGTTACATGTAAACAAAAAGACTCTACACAATAAGCAATATTGAATTCCCCCAAGTCTCCTTATTTACAATGGATATCCCACCCGAGGTAGATGGATGATTGCAAGAAACGCTTGTTGTTTTTGTCCCCTTGACCTCCAACATGTAGTTTTTTGCTCATAACTTTTGCATCTTTTGTCTTTTTGGCTTGAAATTTGGAATGAAGGTGTACACAAAAGTTTTATATGTTGAGTATTTTTTTTCAATTTTTAAAAATCAATTTACTATTTTTAAAGTGCTCCCAATTGGGTGTGTACCTTGGCCATTTGGAGGGGTGGGGGTTAGTCCTATTTTTTACCCAAAAATCTGAATTTGAAGCCACAAATTGGATAAGTTGGACGTCTACTAACATTACAAGGATTGACAATGAATATTTATGAAAATAGCAACATGTTTCTTGCACACATGGGGTCAAAGTGACCTTCCTTTGTACAAAGGCTATGAAGAAGGAACAATTTCTTAGAAGAATTTTCTATTGCAATGTGAGTACAATCTTGTCTGGAAAAAATGGATTTTTTAAAAATAATTTTTTTAATTTTTTTAAATTACTAAAAATGAAAAAGTCCTCATCCCCTTCTATGCTATTTTTTGCTACCAGTGGCCTTTGTAGTACTTTGTAGCAGTCTATAGGACTGCATAGTACTATTTGACGGTCCAAATCTGCAGATTTTCAAAATCAACAATTAAGATTTGCAAGCACAATGCTGATGCAATATATTGCCACTATTGCACAATACTACTAGTTTTGGAGCCAAAAGTTGCGTTTTTGAACCAAAAATGTGCAGTATTTCCTACAATCACCTAGATGTGAAACCGACACTCACCAACAAATCGCAAATTTGCCATTACCTCCCATTTTAAATATATGCTTGCTTTAAAAAAGAAACTCTTACCTATAATATACAATCACCTAGAGAATTAGCCCCACAATTGCTTTAGGGGCATTTCACACTATGGTTGTCCAAGTCGAGAGGCCGTCGATTCTACCAATCAAATTTGAGAAACTATGATTTTCACCAATCAGATTTGAGAAAACCATGGCCTCTTGATTTGGATGGCCATAGTGTGAAACGCCCTTTATACAAGTACCCATGGTTGCCCCTAAATCTACAATCGTCCAATATTTTGAACCTGCAGTGGCCAAATGCTTTGGATTGGTGGTTATCCAACCCTCATTTGTGTGGGCTCCACCCTCAATACTTCGCCAATGCTAACGTGATTTGGACTTTTATATAGGACAAAACTTTTTGCCCAACTAGTAGAAAATTTCAAATTTCTAAACTTTTAAGTGACAATGTTGTCATATACATTTGACACTTGTCATATATGACACGCTATGTCATATAGACAACTCGACACCAAAATTGGGAAATGTGTTTGATAGAACAACCTTGACTCAAATATTGTAAATACTAACTTGTTTCAAAGCATTTTTGAGACAATTTTTTTGGATCAAAATTCACCAAATTTTCAATATCTATTTGTAAGATTATTTTTCATTGCTAAATGTAGAAATTCAATTGATTTGTAAAAACTGATAAATGATTGAAGGATGAATACACTAATCAATGTTTTTCCTTAATGGTAAATTTTATAACACTGACTAATCGATACTGTACAATTTGTGATGTTTTACCAAAATATAAAACTTTTGACCATAGTGATGTCAATTTGAGACAAATAAATTCTATAAATATCCAATCTTGTTTGCATTAAATATTACAACATGTGAAAAAAAACATTTTTTTGTTTGAAAATAGTGTCAAATATATAGTGATGATAGAATGGTTGATTGGTCATTTTGGAATCAAGAATTTAGGAGGTTGTTTTGAGTTTACAACTAAATCAATTATTATTATTAAAAGAATTAAGTTTGTAAAATCCCCCAAGATATTTTTGCACTAAAGTAGATGTATCCATAATTGATAAAATAAGAACATTTAGACATGATCTAGGATAGTGTACCACAAACCAAATATATTCAAAGGTGCATTGATAGATGTGATAGAAATTACAAAAAAAATTATAATTTTAAATCTCTTGAATTGAATTTACTATGAATTTTGAAAGGGAAAAGTTGAGTTGCATCCATGTCCAACATTTAGAGTCATTCAATTCCGACCATTCAATAACTACTATCTTGCTTATTGTTTCCTACTTTTGTGCTCATTTATGTGTCATTTATTTATTGGTCCAACCCTTGAAAAAGCACAAAATCACACATTTCAAAGAAAAAATGGAGATCCATTTTAATCTTAGTTTGAAATAAGATATACTTCATCTACTATTGATGGGATGTTGGTTAATAATGGAAACATCTACCTTATCACATAATTATTAGATGTAATTAAAAGATCTATATCCAATAGTCAATCAATGTGTACAAGCCAATTGAACCACATCGATTGGTTGCTTGCAAATTAATTTTGATTTCTATAGCTATGATCATTTTTGAATAATTGCAATAAACACCTAGCTTGTATTATTTATTGCATTTCTAGAAGTACTATTGGATTTTTTTTCCTTTTCTTCTTAAAAATTAGAAAAATAATTTTTTTTAAATTTGAAAAATATAAATAATGTTTAGGCCTTTAAGAAGAAGATATCCTAAGAAGGAAAAGTGTAGAAAAATCTCTCAATAAAAGAACTAGAAAAGTGCAAAATCTCAAGAAAATAGATACTTTGACATTATAATTTGTAAGAAAATACAAAAGGGTCATTGCAAGAAACACTTTGTATTGGCTTTGACTTGAAATGGCCAATTTTGGATTTTGGGTGGATATTATGACTTTCAAAATAATTATTTTCATATTAATAAAAATATGGATAATTTGTAAAGAAATAAAAATAGTTTGCCTTCAAATATTCAGAAATAAATAGAAATATAAAAATAAACAAAAATAATTTCAATTGATAAATTTGTTTCTTTCAAAACAATTCTTTTTCTATGTGTCTACAAATGTAATGAAGCTAACTATGGTCAATTTTAACTTCTATTTTAGAGCCCCCCCTTTTTTCATGAATTTGATTTGTAGTAAAAATATGAGATTTTTTGAATGTACAATTGGATACAACAATAATTCAAACTACTATTGTATCATTTCAAAAAACTTTGTATATAAAGTAAAACAAAATTTTCATTTTATATCTCATATGATTAACATTCAATTCTAATGCAATCCTAATGAAGCATATCAAATTTCAACCTTGAAAAACTAAAATTTTATTTTTTGGGGAATTTTTAAAGTCAATCACCATGGTTTCACATAGTAATCTATTGAAAACAATTGGTGATGAATTTTTCAAATTTGATTATATAGGTATGTGGGAGACATCTCTAAGCAAATCTTTCATGTTAAAAAAAAAATACCCCATTAAGTAACAAAAATATGATCTATGAAATTTTCAACATGAACCAAAATTTGGAAAATAAATATCTCTATGTTTTAAATAAATTTTTTGCCAAACAATTGTACCATTATGCTCAAAGGTACAAAATTAGTATCAATGCAAGGTTCAAACACTAAAATCTAATTGAAATCTATTTTTTAAGCAACAATGTTGTTCAAAAAAAATTGTTCGCTTTGAAATAGTAGCAATAAACATTTTACATTTTTTCCGACCAAAATTCAAAAAATACAAAACAACATGCATAGTACAAAGGGTTTTCAATTTTTCACAAATGAACGGTATGAGAATTTTGCGAACCAATTATACCTTGACTAGTTGACTAGATTTAGCTTAATGACAAAATTTGACTTGCATGTGATAGCTAAGTGTGTTTTGATTTTTGAATGAAAAAAATAAAACAATTAGTTACTTGATCATGTTTTGCACTATCTAAATTGTCAATATGCTACTTGTAACTTAATAAGAAATAATAAAGTAATTGGATTTTTCTTAATATTTATCAACTTATTTTATTTTTTGTTATAAAATTGTATCAATGACAAATTTTTGCAGAATTGACTCTGCTCAATATCTACATTTATTGATATCACATAGTTTTATAATATAAAATGTGAGAATGAAATTTGAATAAAATATTGGAATTTAGAAATTTTCCAAAATTCATATTGGAATTATAATTTACATTTGATAAGCTTCATATCATTGGTAGAATTCAATGTCAAAAAGAACAATCTTGTAACTTAAATTCAGAAAAAGAAAAAGAAAAAGAAGTAGCTATAATATACTTCATATTGATCGACTGATGATTTACCACTTCTTCATATAGAAAAGTCAAAAAATATCTCAAAGATAAAAATTTAGCACCATTCATTTAATATGAGTTCTAAAAGCAACTCCTTCAAAAAAAACTTAAGGTAGAACCACCTATTCTTGACCAAGGACCCAAATCCAACTTGTACAATGCAACTACTTCCAACCAAGCTAGGCTAGAAGAGATTTCCAATCAATGTTTGGAATGTTTTTTTTTTTTTCATTTTCAAGATTAGGACTAATAAAGTCATGACAAAGTGTCATAAAGTGTATAGAAAGTATCAAGTAGAATGGTAGTCTAAGCTATGATTTGAATTGGAAGACTTTAGACATTGGCTACAGGTTCAAATCACTTTTTGGCTTCCAAAAGTCATAGTGATCTCAGTTATGGGAATGAAATTATGAAAAATTTGCAATCTCCATATTCCTATCTTTCTACATGAGAATAATTTGCATAGCCTTACATTCCTCATGAATCGTTCCAAAATTGCTTAAGTGATTGGGTATAGGTGGTTCTATTTTAGATGAAAAATGTTGTTTCCAACCTAGAAGACATCATTCAAAGGACACACAACATCCTCTCGTACATTCCATGGCTAACTCGTAAGACGGACATCATCCATTGGGCATTGTGTGGATTAAAAACATTTTCAAAAGCTTATTGCAAGGGGAACAAAAAATGCATGAAGTTCATCCAAGTATGTTAACCCTTGAACATTGCCATGGACATTTGGTATCCTAAGAATGGTCACAAAGAATCTTTCCTTGAAGGACAAAAATACAACTTTTCATCTTTAGTACTAGAGATGGAAAGGAAAAGATCTTCTACGATACGTGGACTTCCATTGAGTATATTTGGCTTATTCAAAGTAGATGATGTCACACGATATCAAAATACATGATTTCTACATCCACCAGTTTGTCGTTCAAGAGTTAAGTGATGTCACAAGATTGTCACAAGGTGCTCTATAATTGTAATGTAAAATTTTGAATTAGTTTATTCAAGAATGAAAAGAATCAACCTTGGAACATCTTCAAGACTTTTGTGCTTCTCTTATAAGGAATGAAAAGAATTTAATCCTTTAGGGACGGATTGGTGGCCGTGAAAATTGTTCATTTTGGTATCATGTGACATCATCTACTTTGAAAAAGCCAAAAATACTCATTAGAAGTAAAGCACTCTAGAAGATCTTCCCTTTCCACCCCTAATATTGAGGATGAAAAGTTGCACTTATGTCCTACAAGGAAAGATTCTTTGTCATTCAAGGATGCTCAAACGTCCACAGCTGCGTTTAAGGGTTAAGAAAAACGTGCATAAGGGAGGAGGCTCGATAACCGCTTGGGCTCCAATACCGCTCACCTTTTGAAATGTATATTTCTGGTAAATGATGCTTTTTGATCTTTACAGTAATGTACAACTAGTGAACATTTAAGGAGGTGGGCAGTTTTGGAGCCCTATGCCATATAGACTTTAGAAATTCATAACTAATTCTACAAAGCTCCAAAAAATATGAAACGACTTGGGTTCGATGCCTATTCAAGTCGTCTTTCAAGAAAAATTCACTGAAAAGTATTTCAAGATGTTCGATCTGCCCAGAATTCTGTTCCAGCCCTTAGATGGTCAGTTTATGAACTTCCTCCCTTACCTGATCTAACCTGTTTTGCCCTAAAATTCCCCACGTAGGAGGTGCATAATAGATGAAAAGAATGCTTGATTCACTTCACTAGGGGATATCACAGCACTTCCGAAGTCCTCAAAATTCTGTGAGAAAGAGTACATGGTGCATCGAGAGCGAGAGGCGGACGTGAAATTCTGAGAAAAAACAGAGTGCCGTTTCTTCTCCTCCGCAGGTGAAGAAACGGAGTTTTTGAAAAATTTCTTTCTTGAACAATTTCTTGAAGCCCTCGATTTGGCGCAAGTATGGGAGCTCCCAACCCAGCTGTGCGAGCTTGAAATTCTTGCGGAATCATTGCGAATAGCAGAAAGGGGTGTCACAGCTCCTCCATTCTACGGCAGTTTTCATTGGCTCCCGAAAAATCTCACCAACTTGGGTTTCCTGAGAAATTGAGTTTCTCTCATGAGCCGTGACACCCCCTACTGATTCCCTTGAAAGTGAGGAAATGCGAACACGAGCAAGTTTGACTTATTACGAATTTGTCAGATTCGCAAGAAGCCGAAAATTTGAACTGCGGGAATCATGGCTTGCGCAGCGGTCGGGGAGTGGCTTCTTACAATACTTTCTCCACTCGCACCTGCACCTCACTTTTGCGACTCACACGTCGGAGGTCCTCTCTGTGATGACTTTCATTGGACCCGATCTTCACTCTCTAGAATCCCCGCAGGTGGGCCCTGCCTGCCTCGTTTCCTTGGTCATCTCAGAGTTTTCTTCGGAGCTTTCCTTTCAGCCTCCCCGCGTCCTGACGAACGCGGTTCGCCAGTGATATCCCGAAACGAATATAAACCCCACACGACCCAAGTAATTGTAACAGCAGCAACCATTGCAATCCACCGCATCCACCAGCTTCAAGCGCCATCTTCGGAGACTACGCCGGATCTCTTGAATTGCATCTGACAGAGCTCGACACTCTTGCAGCTGAACTCCTGATCAAACTGGTCAATTGGCATTTCAAATTCCAGAAGCAACCAGTGATATCGACTGAATGAACATGGGCAGCATGACTCGCCGCAGCATGTGGGTGACCGTGGCCGTGCTGCTGAGCGTGACGATGGTGCCCATGCTCGCCATGGCAGCCGACGAGGATCCACTCCAGGACTTCTGCGTCGCAGACCTAAAGAGCGGAATCACCATCAACGGACTCACCTGCAAGCCCGCCGACAAGGTCTCCGCGGATGACTTCACGTTCGCCGGATTGAAGAACCCAGGAAACACCTACAACGCCAACAAGGCCGCAGTCACACCCGCCACCGTCCTGCAGTTCCCCGGATTGAACACTTTGGGCATCTCCGCGGCTCGCATCGACTTCGCCAAGGGCGGCATCAACCCCCCGCACACGCACCCCAGAGCCACCGAGATTCTGCTGGTGGTGAAGGGCGAGTTGTACGTGGGCTTTGTGGACACCACCAACACCTTGTTCGCCACCACAATCAAGGAAGGCGAGCTGTTCGTGTTCCCCAAGGGCCTGGTGCACTTCCAGCTGAACGTGGGCAAGGGCCCCGCCTTGGCGTTCGCCGCTTTGAGCAGCCAGAACCCCGGCGTGCAGCAGATTGCTCCGGCTTTGTTCACTCCGGACATCAAGGACGAGGTGTTGGAGAAGGCGTTCCGCATCAACGAGGAGACGGTGGACCTGATCCAGAAGCAATTCCGCATGTAAATTGATGAGCTATAAGTCATTGAGCCCTTAATTTTTCTTCCAAATCAAGTTTGTGGAACCTCACGGCCAGTGAAGAAATCATTGACAAACACTGCTTCTATAAAGATTCTGGACAAGAGATCGAGCAGGTCGAATGACTTCTGACTCTTTCGATTGACAGGATATTGGTCTCAGGATTGCTGGTCAAATACCCAATCTCCTTCATTTGGGCTTCAATTCGCCCACCATAGTTGTACAACATTTAATGAAATTATATGGCCACATTTGCATAAAACGGTGTCCAATGCATGTGTTGAAGTGTGAGGTAATTATTTGTGCGCGCTGTGCAATGTTCAAATTTCCTGCAGTTTTCGGAACCCAATCCGAAGATGAGGAGAATTGTGCACTCCTTTCTCAACATCGGCTTTGATGTCCATTAGACCAGTTCAAGATTATGCCATTTTTTCATTGAGTTTGAGTCACTGGGTGTTCGCGGTCATGAGTTGTCTGAATCTTGGTCAAATAAGTCAACTTGCAACTATTGGAGCAATCTCTCAGGAACATCGTCGAAACAAATTTGATATTTGTTTGAAAGCAAGTTGCTAGGATGATAAATTTTGATGTAAATGGAAACTTCGTAATGCTGATGCACATTATTATGTGTAACTTGTACATTGTTAATTAGGGGAGGTTGCAAATTTGCAAAAGCTTCCATTGCTATTCTTGTAGCATGGAAAAAGTGTGCTGAATTGAATTGTGTGTTGCAATGCAACAACACCAAAAATATTTCATGAAGTTGCAAAGGTTCCACGAAGAAAATGGTTAGCATTACGATTTAGCACAAACAAATGAATAAAAAAGTTGGTGGATGAAGAATATGGCTACTAAAACTATGACATTGTAATTGAAATTTAGAAACATAGTATTACTTGGTTGTCAACCAATGAACCAATTGCTTATGAAATAATTATGTTTTATTTGCATGACTTTTATCATATCAGAAATCTATGAATGAAAGGAAAAACAACATGTATGGTTTAAATCACAGTAACACAAGCATAGACGTCTTCTATTATAAAAATATTTGGATTAGATATTAACCCCTAACTACCTGGGTGACCATATATGGTTGTACGAAAAATTTCAGCTCAAATTTGAGTGGGTAGTTAAATTCTTTCTTAGACCGTTTTGAAATTTTTTTAGGCAGATTTTTGTGTTAACAATGGAAAACTTTCATTTTTCTCAAAAAGAAGTGAATATTTGATTATTTAGGGGTCTTCAAAGGCATGTATGAAACAATAATGGAGAGTTAATCTTGCCAATTTTACTTCATTTTCTGCTTTAGTACATAACTTGCCAATTTCACTTGGTTTGAGATTTAAGAAATTGTACTTATCTAAATGCTTTGAAAATGGTCCCAGTAGAAAGAGTACAATATTTTAATGATTTTCATCATTGAAAATTTCAACATGCAAGTATTGATTTGAAGATTTTTGTGAATTTTAGTTAAATTTTTTTGTTTTTACTACAATTGCAAGGCGGATTGTGTTATAAATTTGATAGCTTTTTAAGTGAAATTAAATTTTTTGAAAGTACATTTTAGTGTGCGAAGACTATTTTTATTTGTTCATGTCACCATTAATTCCAAAAAACTTTAATATACAAATTTTTGAATCATTGTGGAGAAAGGCAACATACTAAAAATAGAAAACATACATTTCTCTTATTATAATCTCATAATTCCTTTGCAATTTTGCACTCCAAATTGATTGCTAGACTAATATGTAAAGCTCTTAAAACATCTATGCAGTTGGATTTTGAAAAAAGAAAAATTAGCTTCATTGAAGATTACTAGAAGCCAATGTTCTTTTTTTGTAAGAAAATTACACTTGCCAACACCTAGACACTTAGGGATTAAACTCACGTCATGGATTTTAAATAATTTTGGACATTTTTGTAATTTCTACATTTAGTTTGGAAAATTTTAGAAACTCTTTGAATTTTGACCATTCTTTGTCTTTTATTAATAATTCTTTACATGATATAATTGTAGTTAGTAAATTCATTACCTTTCATCTTTTCACCCTATCTTCAATTGAGAGGAATTTTTTGTGATACAATGACTTTGGATAAAATAAACTTTTGGGATGCTTTGAAACAACACCTTCAAAATAAATATCTTCACACTCGAAGCATATTATTTTTTCCAACCAAGTCAAGCTTATTGATGATTTGAATATCTTCCTTTACCAAAAGTAAAACTTTATATACTGTTAAGGAAATCTAGAAAATAATGAGTCTTTCATTGAGTCCTATAGTATTCATTAAAATCTTATCATTTTTTTGGAAAATTTTGCAATTTTGCTTTGACTCTAATGGAAATCCATTTCCACAGCGAGAAAATATTATCCAACAAATATTCAACGACCACAAAGTCCAAAGATTTTTCAAATGTTTTTCTCAATCCCAATTGACACACGTCTAATTCCAATTCAATAAAAGAAAACAGGCCAAACATTTCCTGAGTCTTGCCATAACATGAATTCCTACGACAATTAATCACGGCTATGAAAGCATGGTCGACACTTGGGAGTGACTTTCTTATTTGGGCGATCCATTAATTCATCAGGTGTTTTTTTCCACAGTAAGCCACTGAAGTCCGAGATTTCCTCTCAGTCACCCGACTACGCTTCCAGGGGCACTCCGCGTCTTCAAGAACGGGCTTCAAATTAAAAGTCATGCCCGCGAGATGGTATATAAACCCCGCAACCCAAAGCAATTGCAATAACAACAACAACCATCCCAACTTCCATCAGCATCTCAGTTGACACCACTAGTTCTCTTGCAGCTGACTGAACTTGACTTGGAGCTGAACTCGATCCGATCCCGAACTACTCCAATTTCTAGCAGCGCCGATTGTTGCAGCACGTCGACGACTACATCATCATGACGCGACGCAGCTTGTGGGTGACCATGGTCGTGTTGCTGAGCGTGGCGCTGGTGCCCATGCTCGCCATGGCAGCCGACGAGGATCCGCTCCAAGACTTCTGCGTCGCAAACTCGAAGAGCGGAACCACCATCACACAGGGAGTTTTTTTGGGTTTACTACGTAGTGAACTCACTACCATTACCACATTCAAAGTGGTAAAATCAGTACTATTACCACTTCCAAAGTGGTAATGGTAGTGAGTTTACCACTTAGTAAACCCAAAAAATCTCCCTGTGTCAACGGACTCACCTGCAAACCCGCAGACCAGGTCTCCGCGGATGACTTCACGTTCGCTGGCTTGAAGAACCCAGGAAACACCAACAACGCCAACAACGCCGCAGTCACGCCCGCCACCGTCCTTCAGTTCCCCGGATTGAACACCTTGGGCATCTCCGCGGCTCGCATCGACTTCGCCAAGGGCGGCATCAACCCCCCGCACACGCACCCACGCGCCACCGAGATTCTGCTGGTCGTGAAGGGCGAGCTTTACGTGGGCTTTGTGGACACCAACAACACCTTGTTCGCCACCACAATCAAGGAAGGCGAGCTGTTCGTGTTTCCCAGGGGGCTGGTGCACTTCCAGCTGAACGTGGGCAAATACCCGGCGTTGGCGTTCGCCGCTTTGAGCAGCCAGAACCCCGGCGTGCAGCAGATGGCTCCGGCATTGTTCACCCCGGACATCAAGGACGAGGTGCTGGAGAAGGCATTCCGCATCAACGAGGAGACGGTGGACCTGATCCAGAAGCAGTTCCGCGTGTAAATTGATGAATCTATAGCTCCTCAGATTTTTCAGAGTTTGTGAAGAAATAATTAACACATACGTATACTTACATGATTAGTATGCAGACCCACTTACTCTCATGCAGCTAGCTTTATCTAAGAAACGAGATGGGGTCCGATGACATCTGATTCGTTAGTTGAAAGTAAATTGCTCACTGAATTGCTTTTCTAATAGCCAACACGTAATGAAATAACACTGCATTCAGTTCAAAGACGTACTCTGCCAAGTTCATGACACGGTTTGCAGTCTGTCTGAAAGTAAGAATGAGTCGTGTATCTCTCATCCTTAGTTTTAGAGGATAAAATAAATTATGGATGTTTGAAGATGAAATTTCAGAGAGATGCTTGTCACTTCGAGTTCATCAGTTAAGTCACTCCAGACAATAACTAAGCTACACTGAATAGTGGTTTTAAGGGGACCCATACTAATTAATCAATATTTTGCACTACATAAATTATATTTACCCAAACTATACAAGATAGATGTAATTGAAGTATGCGGGGGTTGTACATCATATTTCAAACATCTACAATTTTTCAAAATAAGTCCCTTTAATTTTTTAGTCCACTTAAGAACTTAACCTATTCAATGCAAATGATCATGAATGCTAGTTTTCAGCATGGTTTAATGACCATTTTTTAATTTTGTGAAATTCTTGGTGATGATGTTGCATTCATTAACCTAGTTATGTAGCTTAAATCTCCAATTGGTTTTTGAACCAGGCCACTAGTATTAATTTTTAGTATAAAACATCACTTCCATTACCTCCTAAAGAACTGAATGATTATTTATTGAACATAATTGTACATGATTTTGGGTAGGGGGTAGTGTGTATGAAGGCATTTTTAATCAAATGTTCTCCAAATTTTGACACAAGGTGTAAACATGTATCCCCTTAGAGGGAGTATAACTTCTTTTTCAATTGTGTGCCCCAATCAAAACTTATGATGCCTTAAACTTTTAAGGCAACCAAGGCAACTTTGAAAAGTATTGTGCAAAATTCGTCCAAAAGTTTTGAAATTTGGCACATATGTAACTTACATGATACATGATGCAAATATTTTTAAAATGACCATGCATAGTGTAAAAATTCTACATTAGTAGGAGTTAAACTATGTTGGTCATATTGAGTAAGATTATATCAAAAAAATTCATCTAACTTCAAATGTTATCATTTTTCAATCTATGTAGTCAAAGTTTCTAAATTGTTTTCCTCATTGAATTTCTATAGTAGTCTAGTACAAATTTGTAAAGTTAAATCTTCAAAAATAAATCATTAATTTGGCAATATTCCATTACTTTCATTGGTGTGTATGTCTTAAAAACAAAATATATACATGATTTCCAAGTTTGTCTTGTGAATTTAAACCAATGTGTATATCTATATCTATGTATAACATTTTTTAGCTTGAAGAATATCACCAATTTAATAAAATTGAAGTTGAGAATTTTAAATGCCTCAATTTTGGCTCTATGAAGCATATCATTTAAAAAAAAATGAACATGAACATTTAGATCCCAAAATGATCATCTCGTGAATGAGTGGATAAACAAAAAAAACATGCAAGTTCTATTGTTCCAATGATCTCAAGTTTTGGTGTGTTTTCCTATTTTTTGTTAAAGACAAGAAAATTAATTTATTCAGTTTTGAAGATAAATTCTAAATAAATTTCAACTATAATTGTAAACAAATTTTGTATTACCTTAATTACAAAATGCTAAAACTAAGATAGAAAATCAACTCAAAAATTTGACGAAAATTAAAATAAGAAATATTAAAAGTTTACTAGTTTTTCATAGAATATATTTATTGGTCATGGTAAGAAACTCCTATTATTTTTGGCTCAAACCAAACTATGACCATGAGTCCATGACTAGTGGGTAACTGGGTACCATGACTTGTGAGTATTTTTTTTCAATAAATTTAAATATGGATAATTTGTAAAGCCTAGAAAATAGACTGTCTTCTGAAATTTACAACTAGAATAATTTATCACTAAAAGTTTTGCTAAAAGAAAGCATGACAAAAAATATTAAGAAAATGAACATTTTGATTTCTGACTTTTAGATAATAGAGAAAAAAAATTAATTTAAAAAATTAATTTTTTCCCCTTATTTGAAAATACTCCTTTTCAACTATAAACCTTTTTATTTTTTGGAAATTTTTTATTCTCTTTATCTAAGCAAAGGTAGTACACTTTGCACACATGTAGAAGGTAGTGTATAAATTACTATTTTAAGGAAATCTTTTTGCAGACTTCTGTAACTTCAATAAAAGTCCTTGTATTCCATTTTCACTTTCAAATTTGTATTTTTGGGTCAAAAAGTCCTATCCCTCCCCCCAAAATGGCTAAAGTAGACATTCATTTGGGGTTATTGTAAAATAGTAAATTTGTTTTTAAAAAATGCAAAATATTATTCAATATTTAAATGTTTACAACTACAAGATATACCTTTGTTTCAAATTTTATACAAAACTAACATATGATCCAAAACTTATGAGCTAAAAAAAACTTGTCAAGGCCTCAAGCCAAATAAAATAACTTGTGCTTTTAAACTACAATATTTTTACAAAGAATAGTTTTAAATATCTATAGTATAATTAGTATTGTAAAAATGTAAGAAAACTAGCATAAGAATGTATGAACATATAGGTAGATGAAAAAAACAAAATTCTATCATTTCAGTGCTCTTATTGGGAGTTGGGACAAGCTATAGTTATATTTACATTTATCATTTTGTCTGTTGTTTGAAATTTGAACTTCTATTCCTTTAGAGGTTCATGGAGTAAAAGAATGCTTAATTCAATTTGACTCATGATGGATTAGATAATTGCAAAGCAAACCAAGTTATAAAAAATAATCGTAGCTTAGAATCTGCTAAGTTAACATTGTAGATGGTAAGGTTGGTATTAACCTACAATTATTCTTGATGACTTGGCCTACTTTGCAATTATGAAACACAATGTCAATATAGGAGAATTGAGCCATTTGACTTCTTTAATTGCTTAATCAATCAAAACATGTCACGATGGCAAAAGTCTTGTATATAATTTAGAAATATTAGCCCCTGAAGCCCTCAATTGTGTTTTTTTGGCAATATAGCAATTTTGAATAGCTTACTATGAATGGATTTTTTTTCTTTGAAATATTCACACAACATGTGACCAAGGAATAGCTTTAAAGGCATTAAGGCCCAACAATTTTCATAAATTTTGGCTACACGATTAAAAGGTTATAGCATGATATGTTGTTTCCTATAAACGGTGAACAGCCTGGGCAGCAAAAAAACCTTCTTCAAAATTTATTTTTTTAAGCAATATAAATTTGAAATTGGTTTATTAGATTTATATCTATGTAGAAATGTTTGAATCATTCCATTTTGATTAATGAGTCAAAAGTTATGAGGAATTTAGTTTGGAGTAGTTTGCAGGTAGTTGTAGAATCTCTACTCTACATTCTACAAAAAGTTTGAAATTCTTTATTTAATTCAATTTTTAATATTTTTGAAAAGAAACTAAAACATAGGATGAAGATTTTTTATTACAATATTTTAACCATTGGTATTGACATTTTTCATTTTTATAAATAGATTGTTCACAATTTAAGATTTTGAATCATTTTCTACTTCTTTCTATTTACTATTGTTTTTGTATATGTTGTACAATTTCAAATGATTTGAAACTTTTTGACCATATAGCTAACTTGTATTGTAATTTGTAAAATGAATTCAAATAGTAACCATCATTTTAAGAAATTTTTCATAGAGATGTGACCTTGTCAAGTGCATATGCTTGAGTTTTTGTAGGGATAAGAAAAAAAAATTCCTAATTCAAATGTTAATATCTTGCAATCTATGCGGCAGAAATTTCTGAAATTTTTTCCACATCTTTTCAAACCACCTAACTACAAGATCCTATGATTAAATATGTCAAAAACTATTTTTTTCAAAAAATTTGCACTTGTACTAGAAATCATAGTTTTCAAGTGATTTTGGTGGAAATATAGTAAAAAACTTTTAGGAGTTAACTAGATCCATGCTCACTAAGTTAAGAAGAATTGATTGTAGTCAAAATTTCTCCTTGATTTCTCTGAATACTAAATCAATGAAATTTCTACTACATATCCACCTAATTAAAAATTTGCCCCGGTCAAGCATTGAGCAATTGCATCAATCTTAACTCCTAAATGTCCAAGGTAGTTGAGGCACCAAAATTTGGTGTTTGCAACACTTTGAAGTTACATATAACCTAACCAAGTTGCTATTTCTAGTAGTTCATATTTTTTAAACTCCTATTCACTAGAAGAAAAGCAAGTTGTAGTGAACAAAACTTGTGGGCCAGATTTTGATGGTGGCGTGTATGTAAACACAGATTTTGTGTTTACAAACATGTCAACAAAATCTGGTCCACAGTTTTTGTTGACTGCAACTTGCTTTTCTTCTAGTGATTTGAAGTTTAATTTAAGCATTGAAAATCCAATTTTGAATCCAATTGATTATGATTATTTTATTCAAGATTTCATGTAAGGGTGTCCATTTCAATCTTGACTTTCTGTAGTGCTGAGGGCTCTTGGAAATAAGCCTCAAATACACTAGAGCTTCAAATACACTAGAGCTTGGAGAAAAAACCACATTAGAAATTCATATTAAAAAATTGCAAAGTAATTTTTGAGAAGCTATGAATTGATTGGGATTGTGCACATTAGGCCCTCTAACCTCACATTTTTTTGGAGACCAACTTTTTAGATTTGACATGTGAAAAGAGGATTGAAAGATTTCAAGTCAATTTTGCAATTTTTACACCCATGATCAATCATTATAATCTTTCAACCCATGAGTCATATTGTATCATTGTTGTGGGTTTTTTTCCCAAGTGATCTCTCTAACATGTCTAGTTTGAATTTGTACGATTACACTTTTTTTTTAAATGATGAAGCTCATCAAAATATTGACTTTTTGTTCACTTTACAGAGCAAATTCTTAGAAGCTCAAGAAAGGCCTTGGGAACTTGGGGTTTAATCTCCCTCCCCTTCACCAATCGAAACATGCTACGATGGCAAATCAGTGAAAAGGAAACGAGTAAGGCAGGCTCCCGCAGGGCCGCCCTGTGGAATGACACAAGAGTTCGACTAGTTAAGATTTGCAAAGAGGCGGTTGGAGAGCGGCTTTCCAATCTGTCTCCATCCACAACTGGGCGTCTGCGCCTCGATCGCTTTTGCGGCTCACACGTCACAAGTCTCCCGGACTTCCAGTGGACCCGGTCTTTTCCCTCATGCGAATCCCACCCAGTTTCCCTGGTCCTGTGAGATCAAGTTCTTTCCGAGTTTTCCTCCGAGTTTTCCTTCCAGCCGACCCCGCGTCTTGGAGAACGCGCGTCACCACTCACACCCTTGAGATGCATATAAACCCTCACAACCCAACAGCACCAATCATTCCAGTATCCCTCCTCCTCTAGCTTCCACAGCCATCTCCCTGGTCACTGCTACATCTCTTGCAACAGACACAGCTCGACAACCCAGCAACCCATCGATCACGACTTTAATTCAAATTCCTGCAGCTCCAAGCGACGAGTATCGATCTTCTCGACATGGGTGTCATGACCCGCAAGAGCTTGTGGGTGACAGTGGCCGTCTTGATGAGCGTGGCGATGGTGCCCATGCTCGCCATGGCAGCGGACGAGGATCCGCTCCAAGACTTCTGCATTGCAGACCTAAAGAGCGGAACCACCATCAATGGACTCACCTGCAAGCCCGCCGATCAGGTCTCCGTGGACGACTTCACGTTCGCTGGCTTGAAGAACCCAGGAAACACCAACAACGCCAACAAGGCCGCAGTCACACCCGCCTCCGTGCTTCAGTTCCCCGGATTGAACACTTTGGGCATCTCCGCGGCTCGCATCGACTTCGCCAAGGGCGGCATCAACCCCCCGCACACGCACCCACGCGCCACCGAGATTCTGCTGGTCGTGAAGGGCGAGTTGTACGTGGGCTTCGTGAGCACCAGCAACACCTTGTTCGCCACCACAATCAAGGAAGGCGAGCTGTTCGTGTTTCCGAAGGGCCTGGTGCACTTCCAGCTGAACGTGGGCAAGGGTCCCGCATTGGCTTTCGCCGCTTTGAGCAGCCAGAACCCCGGCGTGCAACAAATTGCTCCGGCTTTGTTCACTCCGGACATCAAGGACGAGGTGTTGGAGAAGGCATTCCGCATCAACGAGTATACAGTGGACCAGATCCAGAAGCAGTTCCGCATGTAAATTGATGAGTAATAGGCCATTGAGCCCTTAATTTTTCTTCCAAATCAAGTTTGTGGAACCCCACTACCAGTGAAGAAATCATTGACAAACACTGCTTCTAAAAGCATTCTTGACGAGATTGAGGAGGTCGAATGACTTCAATTCTGGCTCATTAGATTGAATTGACAGGATATTGCTCTCATAATTGCTGGTCAAGTACTCAAGCTAGAGCATTGCATTCCTTCATTTGGGCTTCAATTCGCCCACCATAGTTGTACAACATTTAATGAAATTATATGGCCACATTTGCATAAAACGGTGTCCAATGCATGTGCTGAAGTCTGAGGTATTTATTTGTGCGCGCTGTGCAATGTTCAAATTTCCTGCAGTTTTGGGAACCCAATCCGAAGATGAGGAGAATTGGGCACACCTTTCTCAACATCGGCTTTGATGTCCATTAGACCAGTTCCAGATTGTGCCATGTTTTCATTGAGTTTGAGTCACTGGATGTTCGTGGTCATGAGTTGGCTGACTTTTGGTCAAATAAGACAACTTGCAACTATTGGAGCAATCTCTCAGGAACATTGTCGAAACAAATTTGATATTTGATTGAAAGCAAGTTGCTAGGATCATAAATTTTGATGTAAATGGAAACTTCGTAATGCTGATGTACATTATTATGTGTAACTTGTACATTGTTAATTAGGGGAGGTTGCAAATTTGCAAAAGCTTCCCACTAGTAGAATCCCCCGTTTAATGTAACAAGGCCTAATTTTTTCTTGACGGATTTTGCTAGGCATCAAAAGTAACAACCTGTGTTTTTATGTCAACATTGATGTCGTGTTGAACATTTTTGTTGACATAAAAACACGAGTTGTTACTTTTGATGCTTAGCAAAATCCGTCAAGAAAAATTAGGCCTTGTCACATTAAACAGGGGTTTCTACTAGTGTCCATTGCTATTCTTGTAGCATGGAAAAGTATGTTAAATTAAATTGTGTGTTGCAATGCAACAACACCAAAAATGATTAGCATTGCAATTTAGCACAAAGTCACAAACAAATGAATAAAAAAAGTTGGTGGATGAAGAATATGGCAAATAAAACTATGACATTGTAATTGAAATTTAGAAACATAGTATTACTTGGTTCAACCTATGAACCAATTGCTCACGAAGTAATTATGTTTTATTTGCATGACTTTTATCATATCAAAAATCTATGAATGAAAGAAAAATAACATGTATGATTTAAGCCATAGTAATACAAGCATAGATTGAAGTCTTCTATTATAAAAATATTTGAATTAGACATTAAACTCACCCCCTCGATTTCAAATAATTTTCGACTATTTTGTAATCTTTATATTTAGTTTGAAAAATTCTAGAGACTCTTTGAATTTGACCTTTCTTTGTCTTTTATTAGTGATTCATTATTTGATATTATTGCAAATTTGATTAAAATGGTAGCACTCCATATGCCAAGTGGTTGAACTAAATACTAACATCTAGGACAAGTATAGGTTTTTAGACATCTAGGACCCATATAGATCTCAAAAATCTATGACAATTTTAGATTTTAGATTGCATAATTTAAAACATCTTATATATGTATAGATTTTAGATATCTACAACACATACAATTGATTATGATTTTTTATTTAAGATTTCATGCAAGGGTGTCTATTGCAATCAAAGCTTTCCATAGTGTTGAGTCAACTCTTGAAAATAAGGCTCAAATACATCAGAGCTTGGAGAAAAAATCACATTAGAAATTCATTTAAAAAAATTGCAGAGTAGATTTTGAAAAGCAATAAATTATTTGGAGTTATCTATGTTAGGTTTTCTAACCTCACATTTTTTTGGTGACCAACTTCTTAGATTTGACATGTGAAAAGTAGATCAAAAGATTTTAAGTCAAATTTGCGTTTTTTACACCCTTCTGATCAAATTTTATAATCTTTCAGCTCACATGTGATCTCTATGATGTCCAATTTAAGTTTGTACGGTACTATGGTTATATTTTTATAAAAATGGTAAAGCTCATCAAAATGTTAACTTTTTGTTCAATTTTTTAGAGCAAATTCCTACATTAGAAGATTTTTGAAGTGCATAAAAGGTCCCCAAAGATTGACATGCACTCCTATTTAATGAAGAGCAAAACTAGTAGCATAAGTACTTACTTGCTTATTGCTATCTTGTGTGAAGTACAAGTGAGGACTACAATAGATGACAAAACAACAAGGTATTATTATCAAATATTAAATTTGGATAGTACAATATTATATTGATGGTTGTCAGAGAAGAATCCATTAGTGGAGTAGATGTACAATACTATATTATTATCTTAATGGTTGTACAATATAATGTTGATGGTTGGATAGTACTTGTGTCATTCTCATGTCCTAAATCCAAATTTTAAATGACAAAGCTTCACCATGGTCTCCGTGACCCACCCAATGGGAGCTATTGTCCCACAAAAATACATCAATATTTTTTTCTTTTCCAATGAGCAGGTAGAGGGGAATAGTTTTCCTCAAGGACGACATTTAAATACAAGAGCACCCTTCCAACCACCCCTCTTAGAGACCCTCTTTAGAGCTCAAAAATCCTCTAATGGAAGCTCAAGGAAGGCCTTGCACACTTCGGGGTTGAATCTCCCTCCCTCTATCATGGCAAACGAATCATTAGGAAACGAGGAAGGCAGGTTCCCGCAGGCGGGGGTTCGACTAATTAAGATTTGCAAAGAGGCGGTTGGAGAGTGGCTTCCCAATCTATCTCCATCCACAACTGCGCGTCTGCGCCTCGATCGCTTTTGCGGCTCACACGTCACAAGTCTCCCGGACTTCCAGTGGACCCGGTCTTTTCCCTCATGCGAATCCCACCCAGTTTCCCTGGTCCTGTGAGATCAAGTTCTTTCCGAGTTTTCCTCCGAGTTTTCCTTCCAGCCGACCCCGCGTCTTGGAGAACGCGCGTCACCACTCACACCCTTGAGATGCATATAAACCCTCACAACCCAACAGCACCAATCATTCCAGTATCCCTCCTCCTCTAGCTTCCACAGCCATCTCCCTGGTCACTGCTACATCTCTTGCAACAGACACAGCTCGACAACCCAGCAACCCATCGATCACGACTTTAATTCAAATTCCTGCAGCTCCAAGCGACGAGTATCGATCTTCTCGACATGGGTGTCATGACCCGCAAGAGCTTGTGGGTGACAGTGGCCGTCTTGATGAGCGTGGCGATGGTGCCCATGCTCGCCATGGCAGCGGACGAGGATCCGCTCCAAGACTTCTGCATTGCAGACCTAAAGAGCGGAACCACCATCAACGGACTCACCTGCAAACCCGCCGATCAGGTCTCGGCGGATGACTTCACGTTCGCCGGATTGAAGAACCCAGGAAACACCTACAACGCCAACAAGGCCGCAGTCACGCCCGCCACCGTCCTGCAGTTCCCCGGATTGAACACTTTGGGCATCTCCGCGGCTCGCATCGACTTCGCCAAGGGCGGCATCAACCCCCCGCACACGCACCCACGCGCCACCGAGATTCTGCTGGTGGTGAAGGGCGAGCTGTACGTGGGCTTTGTGGACACCAGCAACACCTTGTTCGCCACCACAATCAAGGAAGGCGAGCTGTTCGTGTTCCCCAAGGGTCTGGTGCACTTCCAGCTGAACGTGGGCAAGGGTCCCGCGTTGGCTTTCGCCGCTTTGAGCAGCCAGAACCCCGGCGTGCAACAGATTGCTCCGGCTTTGTTCACCCCGGACATCAAGGACGAGGTGTTGAAGAAGGCGTTCCGCATCAACGAGGAGACGGTGGACCTGATCCAGAAGCAGTTCCGCATGTAAATCGATCAATAGTTGTTCAGTTGGATTTAATTATCAATCATTTGAAGTCTGAGAATACCGCATCGTGCATGTACAGCGGCAGCTAGTTAGTATCAACCATTCTTTTGCAACCAATTGCAACTGAAGACGGAGGTCCAATGACTTCTGACTCTTTAGATTGATAGGAATATTCGTTGCCCTCAGGATCGCTGGGAGGCGTTCATTCATTTGGGCTTCACCCGCCATAGCTAGACACCATTTAATGAAGCATCAGGTTCACAACTTCATAATTTTCGTGTTCGTGAAATGCTGTCGTGTAATCACAGTGCATGAGTTCTAGTCTGAGTTACGTGTGTGCCATGTGCACAACAAGCGGAGTTTTTGTACCCCAATTCGAAGGTGATTTTCCGACTCAAGCTGTTTTAGTGCCGATTCGACCATATGAAGTTTGTGCTAGTTTCTCATTGATTTTCAGTTGTGTGAAGCTCCTGGTAATGGTTTTGCATTTGTTTGGTCAATCATGTAAGTTAACCTGCAACTGTAGTTGTGTGCACCCATACATTCAGGAACACTGTCGAATCAAATGTGGTATTCATTTGATAAGAAGCTGCTAGAATCAGAGATTTCGATGTGGATGGAAACCTAGAAATAATGTACATTGTTATGTCATATTAAGAAGGGGAGGTGCAGAATCCCCCATCACGTTTTAAGCAATGCCAACTGCCAAGAACTTATCAAAGGGAAATGTACAATTAAAACGTTGTTACTATTGTCCTTGTATATTATACATTTGAATATCTCAAACATTTGATTCTTCCACAAAAACATTTCAAATGAAATAACACAAAATGACAAAATCAAAAGGATTTTCACATTAAAAAAATATTACAACTTCACCTATGTATTATTTAAAGATTGATATGAGATTAAGAACAACAATTTAACTTAAAAGGTCTTAGTTAAATAAAGTCTCCAGACACAAGAATGCTTTGGGTGTAAATTTCCTTCATGAAAGTCCTGACGGTATTCTTCATTGCTACTTGAACCTTTTATAAAAACTTAAATCAATTGGATAGTCTTTCTTGTATTTAGCAATTGGATTTTCTTCATTGATAGAATTTATTCCTAACAAGACATATTATGTGACCTTGATTATAATCACTTATAATGCATTTCAGTCCAGTCCTAGGACATAATTTGATTTAATGTAGGAAATTCTTGTATCCTTTTTAATTAAGAATCCAAAAATGTAATCATATACATAAAATGAATATTTTTTGAGGACAATAAATATAGCATTAAAAACCTAATTATATATGGGTGATTGCAAGAAACTCTTGTCCTTTTTTTGTCCCTTTGGCTTGAAATTTGGAATGAAGGTATACAAAAAAGTTTTAAATATTGAGTAATTTTTTCAAATTTTCAAATATTAGTTTACTATTTTAATCCTGCCCCCAATTGGATGTTTACCTTAGCCATTTTGGGAGGTTCTAGTCCTTTTTTTTATCCAAAATCCAAATTTGAAGCTACAAATTCAATAAGTTTGAGGTCTTTTAACATTATTAGGATTGATGATGAGTTTTTATGAAAATAGCAACATCTCTATTGCACACATGGGATCAAAGTAACCTTTCTTTGTGCAAAGGCTACAAAGAGGGAAAAAAATTTCTAGAGGAATTTATTATTGCAATGTAAGCATAATCTTGTCTAAAAATAGGTTTTCTTAAAATAATGTTTTGAATTTTTTTTAAATTACTAAAAATGAAAAGGTCTACAAATCCCTTTTTTGCTGTTTTTTGCTACTAGTGGCCTCTATAGTGCTTTGTAGCAGTCTATAATATGCTAGCATTTGCATATATAAAGAACAAAATAATTCAAAATAATCATAAAATAAAAATTCATTAAAAGTTGCTAGTTTTGGGCCAATAATTATTAAAATGACTAGGTAAGCTTGAAGTGGACCATCTTTTTCAAAGGCTTCACTTAGCTAGCACTTTAACATTTGATCAGAGCAATTAATTGGGATATTTTTAAATGCTACAATTGTCTGAAACATCCATTCAAAATTAACAATGTAGAAATATGCCAAAGTCTTTGATTGTTCATTCAATGATCATTATTTTGGTGATTTTGGTCCTTCAAGGATTAGCTAGATTAGGATGCCAAGGAAACAAATGATATCCAATGATAGAATGACTTTCAAAGTTGATGTAGAAAGAAAAAAATACACCACATTCCAACAAATCAAAGGTTGGTTTTTCAAGTAATGAGCTAGTTGAAGAGCAAGTGTCTATATTGATTATGACCATGGTGATACAATAGACTTTTTGTAAACTTTAGTATTTTACTTTTGAAAGCATGGAATGAAACATACATGTAAAATGATATATAACTCCTTCCACAATTGTAAATCTCTAAAATACAACAACATCAAGCTCATCAATATGTGAACGACATTCCTTACAATTGCTCAACTAAAGTGCTCCAAAAAATTGTTTAGTTTATTTTTTCCAAGATGAATCATATAGCTTCTAGTAGAAAATGAACTTTTATATTTTTGTAAAGATTTAAATTTATAATGACTCTTTGAAGAAAAATGTATGAAAGCCATATCAAAATTAGCTCCTAAAATCTAAAATTTTCACCATATGTGTATATATTTTTAGTTTAGATTATCATTGTGTAAAACAAATTTTCTTGTCTTTATAAAATAAAAAATCAATGGACACAATTGATTATAAGTTTTTTATTCAAATTGTACTAATGTACATGATCTGTTAAGTGTACAAATCTTTCAAATTTTGAAATTAGAAAAAAAATAGACCTAATAAACTTTATTTCATTAAGTGAGCTCCAAAATGAAAAACAAATTCACCTTTATAGAAAGATTTCAAGTCGTAAGAAAGGAGTTAGAAGTATCCAATAAAATAATCTCAAAATATTTTTTGGCTATGTTTTCACCAAAAATATTCCTAATTGTCATTTCTAGTATAAGTACCAAATTTGAAGGAATTTCATTTTTTGGATCTATGTAGTTGTAAGATCTTGGAGTATATTGGTTTGATAAGATATGGGAAAAATTTCAAAAATTTTCACTATATAATTTGCAAAATATTGGCGTTTCAATTGCCATAAATCCTTTCTTTGATCCTAGAAAAAAAAATTCACACCTTACTATACCTATGCGTTGAAAAGATGGCACGACCTCTTGATTAGTTCCTTCCCCCTAAAAAATCATAGGTCATTGATTTTTGTGAAATTTAATCTAAGTCGTCCAAATATAAATTCAAAATACGGATATAAATATTGTATAAAGATGAAAGACATATATGGTATCAAGTACAAATATAGATATTTGATATTGTATAAATACTGAATATTAAATACGGATATGGAAGTGGATTAGGGCTTTTTTTTCACTTTCTAGTGCCAAATTGCACTAGAAAAAATAATTTGGCTAAAAAACACTACATAAAATGCCAAAAAACTTGGATGAAATCACTTGACAAATTTGAAATTAAAAAATATATATTAGATGAAATTGCCTAATTATGGAGGGAAAGACTATACTATACATCCAATAAGTGGATGAATGTTGCAATTTGGAGCACCACTATAGCATTTTATATCGCCACTATGGCACTTCTTCAAATATGAAAAAAAATCCTAGAGTGAATATATGATACATGATATAGATACGTGATATGTAATTGTTCCATATTGATTGTGAAAGTAACTGTCTGGGTCTCAAAATTACAAATAGGGAGGGGGAGGAGAAAGGGGGAGGTAATTTTTTTTAAACCTCGAGGGAAGGAAGGGGGTTTGGGGGAAATTTTTAAAATTTCAAATCTTTTTTGTCTTGTGGGTAGATCTTACACTATCAACCCAAATTGCAAGAAATTAGTGAAGGTCAGTTGTACTTTGAAGGTCATATTTGTATTAAAAAAATAAAATGTCTATGTTGACCATGGTGTTTCTTTGGATTCATTCTTCAAGTCAACTTGGTTACATATTTAAAAATTTTCAAATCATTTGGAATTGTGCAAAATATAGGAAAAAAATATTAACTAAAAAGAAATAGAGAATGATTCAAAATACTAAATTGTTAATAATTTATTTATGAGATTGAAAAATGCCAATCCCAATGGTTGTAATGTTGTAATAAAACATTTTCATCAAAATATATTTTTTAAATTCCAATAATTGAATTTAGTAAAGACTTCAATAAAATAGTGAATCCATAACTGCCTACAAACTAAAACTCCTTGCAATTTTCATCTCAATTAGGGTGATTGCAAGAATGACTTGTCCTATTTGTTGTCCCCTAGGCTTTGGACAGGTGGTTTTTTGCTCATAACTTTTGCATTATGTCTTTGTTTGCCGTGAAATTTGGAACAGAGGTACACACTAAAGTTCTTGACATTTGGTAATTTTCTGAAATTTTTTAAATTAGTTTACTATTTTTAAACTGATCCCGATTGGATGTCTACCTTGGCCATTTTGAGGGTTTTTAATACTATTTCCAACCCTAAATTTCAAATTTGAAGGTGAAAATTGGGATACAAGGACTTTTACTATAGTTACACAAGCTTGTGAAGATATTTTCTAAAAATAGTAAAGTATTCACCTTCCACATGTGCTCAAAGTGCACTACCAAGGTACACTTGTAGAGAACACAAAATAATTTGTTTGAAGATGAAAATTGGCAAGAAGAAGCAACTTTAAGTTAGAAAAAATGATTTTTTTGTTTATTTTTTTGAGTTTTTTTACTATTTAAAAAAAATTAAATTCCAAACTACCTATTTTCTTGTATTTTTCATCACTCTTTGAGAGAACATAACTTTTTGAGATAAAATTTTCTAAGTTAGAACTTTCATCTACATACTATTTAGAGTGTTCTTAACAGTATCCATATTTTATTTCATTAAAAAAAAATTTATTCCAAAAGTCACAGTACTCCAATACTAAGGCCATTTTGAGACAAAACCGTGAAGTCATTCTTGCAATCACCCATTACCAAAATGGAATGATTCAAAGCTTTCCATGTATATATAAACCTAGAACACAAATTTCAAATTTTTGTTTCTTGATAAAGGTAAGTTTTAGTTACATATCAGACAATGACTTTTTAATTTTTTTGTCAAACGTTATGAAAATTGTCGTGCCTTAAAACTACTTCTTTGGCACATGTGTGAAAATTTCAAAGAACACAAATAAAAAATCCATTTAAAGTGAGCTACCCCAAACCACTATGTTGCCAAATTATGCAGTTTGGACATTGAGGGTTCAAAATCAATTGTATTTGTCTTTCATCCAACAATTTTTGTTGATAAAAAGCAACCGACAATGAAATTATGGCAAAAGAGAGGGTGCAAGTCTTGGAATTCTGTACCATGCCTGCTTGAATGCCTAGATTTTGCATCAGATACTGTTCATTGAACATTGTAGGCTTGGCTACAGATATTGTTCAACATTGAAATTCGGTACGTCTGGACCTTGGAGTGAGATTCAATCTTTACCGACACTAGAACACAGTTCCGAAATACAGGAATAATAGTAAGACGAATATCCTGCAAGTACAAGAACTGCTTCATTATCTGCTTCAACAAAGCGCTTGATATTTCAATGTTTGCATAATCAACATCAATTTCGTTGAATGGGCCGTGACATTCAATTACTTTAATTGAGGCGTGGTTGAAACCAGAATCTATGTACTTCTCCTACTTTGTGACCTGAAATTTGAGGTCTACAACTGTGAGGACATATGTCACAAAAAAAAATTGGTGTTGAATGCACGCTCCCAAAACACATACAGTCACTCATCCCGGCTGATTAACACCTGTCCTGTAAATTATGAGTTAGGCGTTAGGTAACATCCTGTTGTATTATAATCTGCACCTTAAATAAGGATTGCAGGTAAGGTAGATAGACGGTGAGTAGTAGCTGGAAGTAATTAATACTTGCCTGTGTATATATCTGTACTCTTTCGTTAATCTAATTATCTTACTGAACATCTGTTCTTGAGTTTCATTCAACAATTGGGGCTTCTGGAATTTATCGCCAATTGTCGGTAATCGTACTGTGTCTCGAGCGAGCTCGTCTGTGAGGATATGAAATGCTAAAATCTTCGTGGTCACACATTCGGTAGCGGAGCGGCTTTGTATCTCAAACACGAAGTCAAGGAAGGTTGTTGTCCTTCTGTGAGCAGTGCTTCATCCTGTGCGTAGATGCTGATAAGCGTCCTTCACTTGAATTGTATGCGTGGAAACTCCAGAGTATATACATGCAGATCTGTGCTCGTCTGAGTAAGTGATTGCATGACTGTACGACTGTTGAATGGATGTCGATGGTGAATTTTCTTTATAATGGCAGTGTTCTTTTTTGCCGTTTTAGACACATTCTGTGCCACTTGAGTGGAATGTCGTGTCATTTTTGACATATTCAGTGGAAATCATTTTAATGGAATATCGCACCATTTTACAGGAATATTGCCATTTTAACCAAACTCACCATGATTGTCGTCTATATAGTTTATAAGTTTAGATAGGACAGTCTCAAACAGTCCTGAAAAAGTTTAGTCAAATTCGTGTTTGCATGTGGGATCTTCCTCCCTCGTGCGTTGAACTGAAGTCGATCGTTCTTCTCATTTCACCCAAGAAACGGTGCAAGGTGGGGGAATTTTTTGTTGTCTCAACCCTTCCCGAGTGAGATATAGGATTGGAGCCTCAAATGTTCAAATTTTCTCGTGCATTGATCTATAATGTTTTCACGAGTCACGAATCAATTTTTATCCCAAAAATCATTGTAAGGATAAGATCCCACACGACAGCAGTGAACCAACTCCTTACCTCTGCATGCAATGGCAAGATACTGCATGGAGTCGATATTTTGGGTACCCCATTTTTAGCAATGTGGGATATCATGTATAGCTAATTCTTCTGGACAAGGAACAACATTCTGGAGTCCTCTTTTGACAAACAACATGATTCAATTTTTTCTTAATTCTCACAAGATGAACACACAGAATTCAGTACAACTGCAGTTGCACATGAAATGACATGGCCAAATAATGCAAAATCATGACCAGGGGATTCAAGTGGAGATCAATAGTAAGGGCAGAAAACTAGCAGTCATCCTTTTCAAAGTAAAAATTTAAACCTTCGAAGTTTGAACAGTGCTCTGCGATAAAAAAAACATCACACTTCGACCCATGCACTACTGGACACCGTTTTTAAGAAATGGTAACTGTAATCCTGGTATTTCATTAAATGTTGTGCAACTGTGGCCGGTTTAATTAGCCCAAATGAAGGAACTCCTTACTAAAGAAGCTGCGTCGAGTTTTCGACCAGCGATTCTGAGAACATAGAACAAAATTTGTGTATCCGGCTTAATCAGAAGTCATCAGACTTTGTTAGGCTTCCAAAAGAATGGTAAGAGTATGAATGGCTATATACGATTTTCCAGAGACTTTGAGAACTAAATCGGATGAGCTATCAGTCGATCGATTTACATGCGGAACTGCTTCTGGATCAGGTCCACCGTCTCCTCGTTGATCCTGAAAGCCTTCTCCAACACCTCGTCCTTGATGTCCGGAGTGAACAAAGCCGGAGCAATCTGCTGCACGCCGGGGTTCTGGCTGCTCAAAGCGGCGAAAGCCAAAGCGGGACCCTTGCCCACGTTCAGCTGGAAGTGCACCAGGCCCTTGGGGAACACGAACAGCTCGCCCTCCTTGAGGGTGGTGGCGAACAAGGTGTTGCTGGTGCTCACGAAGCCCACGTACAGCTCACCCTTCACCACCAGCAGAATCTCGGTGGCGCGTGGGTGGGTGTGCGGGGGGTTGATGCCGCCCTTGGCGAAGTCGATGCGGGCCGCGGAGATGCCCAAAGTGTTCAATCCGGGGAACTGCAGGACGGTGGCGGGTGTGACTGCGGCGTTGTTGGCGTTGTAGGTGTTTCCTGGGTTCTTCAAGCCAGCGAACGTGAAGTCGTACGCGGAGACCTGATCGGCGGGCTTGCAGGTGAGTCCATTGATGGTGGTTCCGCTCTTTAGGTCAGCGACGCAGAAGTCTTGGAGCGGATCCTCGTCCGCAGCCATGGCGAGCATGGGCACCAGCGCCACGCTCATCAACACGGCCACGGTCACCCACAAGCTTCTGCGGGCCGTGATTCCCATGTCGAGTGAGTAGTTCGATATCAGTCGCTTCGAGCTGCGCGGTGGAGTCTGAATCGAAGGTTCAGTCCAGGCCGGAGTTGGATCACTTGCAGGTCGAGGTTTCTGGATCAGTTGCAGGAGTCGGAGTGCTAGTGTGCACGGAGCTGGTGAAGGAAGCTGAAGATTGCGATTGGAATGGTTGCTGCTGTGACAATTGTTTGAGTTGTGGGGGTTTAAGTAGAGATCCCCAGTCGATGAGTTGCCCTTCAGCCGTCCTTGTGATGAAGCGCGTTTTCGAAGACTCGTCGGCGGTGGCTGGAAGGCAAACCCGGAGGAAAGCTCTGAAGTTGAGGACCGGAAATTGTGTGAGTGGGGTCTCAATGAGAGTAAAGTTCGGGTCCAATGAAAGTCAGAGCAGCTGAGACGTCATGGAATTAAAAACTCGGCGTTTTCCAAGTTAGTTTGACCATTCTTCCTCCTTTGTAACTTTTCACACTGTTCTTCTTCTGGAGACGAGTACTGTAACGGGTATGACTCAGTAAGGTAAGGGCTGGTCTGCCTTTATCATGTATTTTTTTAGATGGTAATATTTTTCACTCATTTTTCATATTTTTTGCTAATTTTTCAGTCAAAGAGAAATAAACGAGGAATCTAACACTAGTTGTTTCATAATTTTCAGAGCATTTATGAATTACTTATGAAATTTCAATTGAAATCTGGTATAGGGTCCAATTTGTGATTTGTAGGCCTTGGAAACCCACACATGCTTAGTTTTAAAAAAAATATGGTTTTGTTTCAAAACTATTGTAGCATTCCAATATGTAAAAAGTAATAGAGATGGTTTCTAAATGCGACCCTTTCTAAAATTGAAATGAATGCTTGAATCAATCATTATTTCAGATTTTTTAACATTTGTAAGAAGGTAGTTGGACCACCAATTTTTATTTTGAATAAAATTAGTAGACACCTATCCACTTAGTTAGGAAAGAACCCATTGTGGTTCTGAAACCATCCATTGAAGAAGTATAAACCAAATCTTATCATACTCTAATGTAATCAGAAGGCCATTTTCCAACAATTAGGTATCCTTTCACAACCTCCTATTGAATAGTTGAAAATGCCCCCATTGTTTTAGAGCCCTCTCCAATACACCATGAATTTACCATTCTAACTCTTGACCCTTCACCTTAAAAGGATAGACTTATAACTACTTGTTTCAAGCCTCATTGCCTATCACTTAGGTTGTTGCCATTTTTGAACTAGATATGCATGAAAAAATTTATATTTGTTTATTAGAGATGAAATTAAATGTCTTCTACACTTAACAAAAAATTTAGATCTTTCTTTTATAGAGAATTGATTTTTTTGAGAATTTCTGAAGAAAAAGTGAAGAAAAATCATATCAAATGGAAAATTATTTTTAAAAATATGAAATTCTTACCATACAGGTATATTAGATTGACAAACATTATGGTGTAAATTCAATTTCCACATCACTCTATAATTAGAATACAATAGACATTGGAAATGCATCCAAAGTTCAAAATGCCATAAAATATTCAAAATTATGAATTAAAAAAAATTCAAATTGGAGTGGAAATTAGAATAGGCAACCTTCATTTGTTAGTTGGACTCAAACTCAAAAAAGTCATATTGTAAAGACATTTAAGGTTTAAAGCAAGGAGCAACAACTTCCCAAAACACACTAAAATAGCATATTTTGTGATACACTTTTTTTACTAACTTTTCATTTACATGAAAACAAACATTAGCAAGGGTACAAAATCAATTAGGTACTCTTCATTATCCTCCATAATAGGTCAACAAGCAAAAAATAGATTAAAAAAAACACTTTCAATCTCTCTGCTAATCATCTTTGGTCATCCAGAAGCCTCAAATTGGCATTGGCAATGATAAAGGGTGAATCCTATAAGTATGATTGGGCTCGTCTCCATGGAAATCATTTTTTTTGAAACTATGCAAATTATCTACTTAATAAAATTCAAAATTATTCATTGGAGACCAAACTACTATTCATAACCTCCCATTTTTTGAACAAAATTTCAAATATAAACAATTGCAATTTTCACTTAAATGCAAGAATTCTCTATCATCCATCAAATACTTAGTGTTTACAGTGGTGTTACAAATTTAACCAATAGTCCAATACATCTACTTTTGATTAAGCTTTATTAGTTTTCTATATTAAAATACACATTTCGGAAATTTGATATTTTTTTCATAGAATAATACTACATATCAAAAATTAATCTTCAATTTTTGATAAATAAAAATATTAAAATCAAATTTACATCATTTCCTAACCCCTAAAGGACCAAGGCCTTTTCTTTTGCCAAAATTTCATTTTTATTGCAAAGAGTAAAATAATTTGAAAATCATTATCTTCAGATATGTAACATTGTAACCATAGTATCTTATATTTAATCAACATGGAAATATGTGGATTAAATTTCAGAAATTTGACCCTGGAGATTGAGAGATAACATTGTTTGAAGTGAAGTCAAAAAGGTTTTGGGTAAAATGGGGGGTTTAGATTATTTGACTTTTGAGTTGACTTTGAACCTTTTAACTTAAATTTTTGCACTACAAAGTTTTGAGTTGTAAATCTTCATTGTGGAAAGTTGAATTCAGAATCTAGCAAGGGGAAAATGAAATAAAATGAACTAAATTTTCATTCTTGAAAAAATTGTTAAGTAGAAGCGTAGATACAATATAGAAGAAAAATCTAAATTATTAATATCTCTAAGGTGGAAATAAATTGCACTAATTACAATGGTGGAATGGTTCTATCAAGAAAGATTAACCTTGTGGAACATCTTTTTCTTAAATTGTAAAAATTGCATTTAGAAATGAATCCCACAAGTTATTTCAAAAAGACACTTAGATTGCTCAAAAACTGAGATTGTTTGTAACTTTTACATTGCTTATTCAAATGACATAAATCAAAGTTTTCCATGTAGACAAAAATGTAATCTATCAAAAAAATTATTCAAGAATGAAAATTCAAAATTTGCAAAACTTTTTTGTTATGTGCTCTCCTTTATTTTAAGCTTATTTGGGCATAACTTTGTTCTTGAGAACCAATGGGGAAAAAAATTATATTCTACTAAGCTAATTAGTTTGTCTACCTTCAAAAAAAGTTTCAAAAAAGCATGACTAAAATTGAGACCTTAGGTACTTGCCCAAAATCCAATTTGTCCCTTAAAGGGTCACTTGTCATTGTCCCTGTTTAATGTTTTTTGAATGCACAAACTTCTAGCACTACAAGAAAATGGGGGTATAAATGACTTGTCCACAAAGACTGAACCGCCAACAATGACTACAGAATGACTACAAAATGACTATTTTGAAGTCATTGTTGGCAGTGCAGTCATTGTAGACAAGTCATTTATACCCCCATTTTTTTTTAGTGTAGGATGATTTACTAATCCTAAGCTTTCAATGTGAATATATTCAAATTAAGAGTATATCATTTTTTCCAACCAAGTACATCTAGCTTTTTTGTGACTTCTCTAACTATTCTGAAATGAAAACTAAACTTATTTTGTTTGAACAAAATTTAAGTAAAATTGATGCATGAAGAGTCATTCAATTAGAAAATGCATTTTCCTAAAATCACATTGTATTTTTGGATCTAATAATACAAACTTCAATTGAAAGAAGCTTAATCAACTTTGCCATATTTTCAATCTTTTTTTGAATAACACTCCAATAAGTTTACAATTTAATTCAAAAAGTAAAATGATTTTGACCCTAAGCAAATTATGATGCCAACTCATTTAAAATTACAGTATCATCCTTGCTTGTCCTTAATTTCATGCATCCAAAATTTTTTAATCCCTTTGAAATTGATTATAAAACATAAAACTCTAAACATTATTTTTTGGATTCAAATTGCGACATTTTAGATATTAATTTTTGCTGAATGATATAATCTAAGTTTAGTTTTTGTTTCACATTTTTGCATTCAAATTGTGACTTTTTAGAAATTAAGTTTTAATATATATTACATAAACTAAAATTAGTTTTTGTATCACATTTTTTAACCCTAGAAGTCCCATTGTTGCCCTTTGGAGGGTTGGAGGACAAATAGATTTTTAAATAGGCTCCTACAAACTCATTTTTCATCATTCTTTTTTAGAACTTTTTCTTAAGATAAAAATTTATATTGTCTCTTGGAAAATATCATTTTTATTTCAATCTTTGTTCTAAAGGAAAATTTATATGACACTAAGGCTAAAATAGAATTTTGTTGGGCAATACCAAAATATTACAAGAAATCAAAGTAAATTTTTCAAAATATTATTTCTTATGGAAAGTATTCTTGTCAATCTAAAAAAAAAGGGCTGATTTACACTATTTGGACTAGTGATGAGGGAAAATATGAACAATTTTATTTCTCAAGAAATCTAAGCATCTTTCTATAGAAAAAAAATTTAGGATTCATATTTTAATTCAATTTTTATGGTTTAAAAAAGAAACAAGGTGACTAGGTTTTGTTTATTTGCTAATTGCTATAGTAATCTCATTATTGGAATTACGGTGTTTCAATTTAATTTTAGACCACTTAGTGATTTAGTTTTTCCTTAAATCTTGTACCTACTTCAACTTTATTTAAGAGCTTTCTAAAGAATGGAAGTCAAAATAATGTGTTTTTAAAAAAATTTTTACTAAACTTTCAATTCAATTCTTCAACATGAAATCTTTTTAATTCAATGGCTAGTAGTGCAAAAGTTTTAAGCTAAGAAGATATAGAGCCTTAAAATCTAGTCAAGCCCTTTTCAAACTAAGTAAGGTACTAAAAAAAATAGTTTTCTTTACTTCAAATCCCAAATGCAAATTGAGAACAAGATTCTATATTTAGATATGAAAAAAATAATTCTTTTTTTGCACTTAATATTAGAATTGGTTGTTTTGAATGTAAAATGATTAAAAAGAAACGGCTTGAAACTTTGGGGATTAGTCCAAGAATAATTTAGCTTCTACTTAAAGATTATTATTAAAATTTCAATATTCAATTTTGGTATATACAACAAATGTTACTAGTATATGTTAGAAGTCATAAATATTTTATAACACCTTACGTTTGAAAATTACTATTATAGTTTTCTTAATTATTATTTAGCACAAATTCTAAATAAGAATATGCAACGGAGAATTTTACATATGAGTTATATTGGAATTTCATAAGTCAATTATACATAGATTAGATCTAGCTCAATGGCAATAATTTGATTTTATTCATTTTATCCCTTAAAGGACAAAGTTGATTTTGGGGCAAAAATTGCCAAAAATTGCCACTTGGGTGGGCAATGTCAAAGAAATCAATTTCTTTTTAATGAAATTCATCTAAACAAATTTTTATAAGACTTCTATAGAAATTCATGGAAAAAATTTCATAACTTTGAACCACAAAAGTCGAAAGATAATAACGATGTATGTTTGAAGAAAAAGATTTTTTATCTTGCTTAATACTCCCTCTATTCCAATATAAGCTTCCAAATCAAGCAAAATTTCTGTCCCACTAAAAAGTTCCTTTTTGTGATTTTGATAGTTTAGTGAATGTTGCCCTAAATGACCTTGTCAGGGCAAGTAAAACAATCTAAGAGCATGTCATTGGCCTTGCAAGCTTGGCTTGAAATGGCAATATGATGCACTTTGTACTAATTGCCTCCTCAAATAGTAGTGTTTACAACTTGTTTAGTGACTACTTTGGCACTATTAAAATTTGATCATAAGGTGGGCAATTTTTTATTATTATTCAATACTTAAATCGGGGATCATGTTATTAGAATCCTATTGTATCCACCATCTTTTAAGTCATCTAAAATGACAGAGCTGGCAATAATTATAAAATATGTCATATTTTATACTTTTAATTTGTATTTTGGGTGCCTAAACGATAGTGCCTAAGCTCCAAATTTTGCATAGATATAAAGGATGAATTATTCATCCTTGCATGCATGTATTTTTGTCACTTTCATCAAAAACATAGTTAATTTCTTAAGGGGAAGAGTTTTGGAAGCTTTTAGTAGGACAAAGGGAGTAATAAAAGTTAACAAACTTGAATTTTTCTTAGGGACTAAGATATTTGCATTGCCTATACTTTTGTTTATGTACACTTGCATACCACATTAAGTTGATTCTATTTTTAAAATAGAAGAAGAGTTTTGTACGTGTTCACTAAAGTTGCCTAGGCATTTGTTAAAGTTCATGATAGTATAACTCTTAATCTAGGCACCTAATAAAAAAATTATATTTCCACAAAAGAAATACAAGATGGCTCACCTTGTGTTAAAACATAATAAACATTTCACCAAAATTGACTTAGTACACAACTATTTGAAATTTTGTACATATGTAGAATGGTCACTTGGTTCTTTGGGCAATTTGGGGGTTAAATCCTTAATGGATGGAGGGTGATATTAAAATAAAATGATTGAAAATTCACATTTCAAGGGGCATCAACCAAATTTGAAAATCAAATTTAAAAAATCAACTCTACCAAACTGTAATAAACTCTTTGTTCAATATATAGAATTGTTTTTTGCTTGTTTGACCTTTGGGATTGCAAGATTATAACATTTGAAATTTGACGAAAAATTTCTTTCATACCAAGTGAACAAAACATTAGGGGCGATTTGAGGGCTAAAGAAAACTGCAAGTTCCGATAGTCTGAAAATGCAAGAACTACCCTAAGAATGCAGATATGTAGGAATCCTACGTAGTCGAGTAATTGCCATGTCATTAATTTTATTTTTTTTGAAAAAAAATTTGAACTTTGGTTTTACATTTTAGGACCCAATTTTTTTTGGGCTTGATGGTCGCTAGCCGTTTCAAGAACAATTTCAAAAACAGTCCTGAAAACGGCAGTCCGAAGGCCTCAAATCCCCTCTAATGAATGCCAACTCACTTTGAACCCTATTGGAGTGAGTTTTTTTTCTACCTTACATTAAGTTTTTGCACCATAGAATAATATATTGTCAAGTGCACACATGCAAAATTTCAAAAGCAAACAAGAAGTCTTCTTAACTCTAAATCACCTTGCAATATAAGGTAGTCAATAGACTAGCCACTTTTTTGGTGATTTTTTATGCACTAAATAGTCATTTTCTTAAAAACTCAAACAATGAAAATATGGAGTCAAGGCTGTCAAGCATATAAAATGAATGAAAAAAAATTCAAATTATTGTTTACATAGATTGCAAAATACTAGTGTTTGAAAATTGAAGAAAATGTTTTCTTTTCAAAATAATTGCTTGACATAGGTAGAAAAGTTTGAATCCTATTGTAGCCTGAATTTCAAACTACAATTGTATTTTTTAATTTAAAATTACATACTATATCACGCTAGTTATTTGAATGCCAAATTTCAAAAAGTAGATAAAGAGGCTAGGAAAAGATGCCCAACTATCCTTATTGCACGAATGTTTTAGGAAGCACAGCTGTGCATCGGAGCATTTGATCAAACTACTTTATTCTTCCACCCAAGTTGGCTACAACACATACTTTTTATCTTAACTTTTGTTCAAAATTTATATTATATGAAATATGAACCTATCCAACATTGTCCTTCAAGAATTAAAGTTATAGCTAAATGTATTTTGTATGGTAAAGATACGATAACAATGAATTTGATAAATTTTAATACCATCTTTTATTTTTCCAAGTATTTATTAGTCTAAAACCTAATGCTAAAAAATAAAAGAAAGCACAAGCAAATACTAGAGAGTTCAAGTCCAAAAATTTAAGGTTGGAATTTAATTAAAAGTTTAAATTGAATTTTGAAATATTGTTTGGTCCTATGGTAGTAGAACAAGTCTTTAGACCATCTCTTCCAATTTTTCCATATTCCTTTCTCCATGAAGATGAGGAAAGAATAATACTCATAGGGATAAAAAAATGCTCTTCCTAGTCTCTAGCAATGTTGCTTCGAGTGTTGCTCTTTCTGAAACATAAACAAGATGATGGTTTTGAGTTCATTAAATATCTTCTTCTAAATATTTAACAATGCATAAACCTAGTCAAAAGTTCCCCCCCTATCTAGATGCTTAGATATCATTTGCATAGGGATAGGAAACACAAGTCTTGGTGGAGATGCTTATAGTCCTAAGAAAGATGGCATCCACACCTTGTATTATGAACATTTTAAATATATGTTGCAAGTAGTAAATCAATTTAAATAAAATATATAGTTTAACCTTATAATTTTAGATCTAACCATAGAATTTTGTACTTATTTTTAAGAAATTATTTGGTAAGAAACTTATATAGCAAATTTTGTTAAATTGGTGGTATTCCATTAAATTGGCAGAAAAGGGGTCAAAATATAGAATTTTTTTTCCATAAAGATTGATCATACAGATTAGAACATATCAGCATTCAAAGTTGGAGAATTTTTTTTGAAAATTCACTTGGACATAATTTGAGATTAGTACTTTGATTGTTATTTATGGAATTTTTTGCACTACATGGACTTTGAATTTAATATTTTTTTGTGTTGAAGAATTGAATTGACAATCTTGAAAAAGAACCTCAAAAAATTGTTTTATTTTTATTTTTTCAATTTAAAAAAAATAGAGGTACACTCAATATTTAAAGAAAACGCTAAATTGTTAATTACTCTAACATGGGATTGAAAAAAATTAATTCCAATGGTGAGATTGTTCTAGTAAGTAAATTTTACCTTATCAAATGATGTTTTTTGAAAAATTGTGAAAATTTCATTCACAAATGAACTAAATAAAATATTTTCTTCAAAAAGATGCTCTAATTTCTTGAAAAACAAGATTATTTATAAAATTCACATCACTGGTCCAAATGGAATTTTTTGAAAAATTGTGAAAATTTCATTCACAAATGAACTAAATAAAATATTTTCTTCAAAAAGATGCTCTAATTTCTTGAAAAACAAGATTATTTATAAAATTCACATCACTGGTCCAAATGGAATGAATCAAAGCTTGACATGTAAACAAAAATATAATTTATAAGAAAAAAATTCTAAGTTTTATTTCAAGATTAAATTATCAACTTATTTTTCTATCTAGCAACATGAAAATTATGTTTAAGATGGCATTACTTTTGCCATAGGTCACTAATTTAAATAATAATTATATTCCCACAAAGCTAATAAGTCTTCTCATGTTATGAAAAATTTTCAAAAATTTTCACTAAATTTTGAGGCCATAGCAACTTCATAGAAGACCAATTGAACTAATTAAAAAACCAATTGAACTAAATTTGGACAAATCTATAGTCTTTGAATAATATCGCATGTATAGTTGAATGATGAAAATATGATATACATATAGTCCAAATGTTGAATTTTGACTGAAAATGGATCAAAATTATCATCTTGGATCAAATAGAATTTAAAATAAATAAATTTTAGACAAATATTGGCTATTAGCTAATACACTAATTTTTTAATTTATGAAGAATGTCCATGTTCAACAAAAAGTCCAAAATTAGTTGAATTAAATGCCCCAAATTCATTTTGTACTTTGTAGAGACAATGGTCTTTTAGAAGTTCAATATGTAGAAAAAGCACTTTTGGGGTGTACTTTATTGATATGATTATTGTCACAACTCAGAAGGTACTTTGTGATTCTTTTGTAAAATTTAGAATTTGTACAAGTAGGGACGGAAAGAAGGGATGCACAAATGAAAATTTGATGTTTAGAATCTTACTAATCCATTTATTTTGCCTAAACTTCTCTTGTAGTCCTTCACCCAGGCTAGTTTTTTCATAGCTAGGGTGAATTGACACCCTTTCTCAATCCCTCATAGAAATGTTTATTTTTCACATAAATCAAATTTTTCATATTGCAAATTTATATTTGCAATCAGATGCCCCCAAATCTCAATCTAGCTAGGGGATGTAAGATGTAAGAGATCAATTTTTCAAGCACCTTCTACCTTAGGAAACTTTTTAATTCACTTGCACCCCTCGAATGACGGGGCCAGTTCACCCTGAACGTTTTCTTTCAGGGCTCAACTGAATGGGTGAATTCATTCGACCTCGGGCTTTCATTTGACCCCACGAATCCGTCCCACAGGGCGGACCTGCGGGTCCCTCCCGGCAGCCTTCCTCGATTCCTTGGTCGTCCGTCTCAGAGTAAATTTTCTTCCGAGTTTTCCTTCCAGCCACTCCGCGTCTTGGAGAACGCGCGTCACCACTCACGCCTTGAGATGCATATAAGCCCTCTCAACCCCAAGCAATCGTCACAGCAGCAACCATTCCAGTACGCATTCAGCATCCTCCAGCTTCCACAGCCATTTCCCGGGACACTACTAAATCTCTTGCAACTGACACAGTTCGACACTCTTGCACTGAGCTAAGCTGAACGGACTCAAATTTCAGCAGCTCGAAACTACTTACATCGATCTACTCGACATGGGTATCATGACCCGCAAGAGCTTGTGGGTGACCGTGGCCGTGTTGATGAGCGTGGCACTGGTGCCCATGCTCACCATGGCAGCGGACGAAGACCCGCTCCAGGACTTCTGCGTCGCAGACCTAAAGAGCAGAACCACCATCAATGGACTCACCTGCAAGCCCGCCGATCAGGTCTCCGCGTACGACTTCACGTTCGCAGGCTTGAAGAACCCAGGAAACACCAACAACGCCAACAAGGCCGCAGTCACACCCGCCACCGTCATGCAGTTCCCCGGATTGAACACTCTGGGCATCTCCGCGGCTCGCATCGACTTCGCCACGGGCGGCATCAACCCCCCGCACACCCACCCACGCGCCACCGAGATTCTGATCCTGGCCAAGGGCGAGCTGTACGTGGGCTTTGTGGATACCAACAACACCTTGTTCGCCACCACAATCAAGGAAGGCGAGCTGTTCGTGTTCCCCAAGGGCCTGGTGCACTTCCAGCTGAACGTGGGCAAGGGTCCCGCTTTGGCTTTCGCCGCTTTGAGCAGCCAGAACCCCGGCGTGCAGCAGATTGCTCCGGCTTTGTTCACCCCGGACATCAAGGACGAGGTGTTGGAGAAGGCGTTCCGCATCAACGAGTATACAGTGGACCTGATCCAGAAGCAGTTCCGCATGTAAATCGATCGATTGACAGCTCATCCGACTTAGTTCTGAAAGTCTTTGGATGAATTAAGCCATTGATAATTTCATACTACCACCATTCTTTTGAAAACCAGACAGGGTCTGATGACTTCTGATAGTCAAATTATGTCTTTTCATTTCAGAATTGTTGCTGAGAATCCAAGCGGGAACTGCAAGCTAGTTCATTCGTGTCTATTTGGGCTTCCAGGCCATAGCTGTAACTGGACAACCAGTATTTTGAAATGAAGTAACACGTTCACAGTTCTTGACAATTACAGAAGATGGTGTGCAGTGTGTGGAAGCGTGAAATCTGCGAGTTGTAAACCTGTGCACTTGTAACCGTTTTAGAAGATAATTAAAGTCTGATATTTGCAGATGAAATTTCAAAGGCCCATGTAGAAGAATGTGCAATTATCAGGGTATGCACCCGATCTACAATTCTACATTCAGCTCCAACCTTACAGTTTAAGAGCTTTGTGCGCTTGTCTGACTGATAATTTACGGTATGAAAGATGCCATATATGAAATATAATGACCTGACCATTTTCTGAAGCCCTAAATTAAGGAGCATTGTCCGTGCAGAGAGAAACGATAATCCAACCACTTTGAGTTGATCTTAATTTATATGGAGTATTCAATTTTTTTACAGCAGAGTTTTTTTATATAAGAGAATTCAAAGTCTCATACCCTAGTATCACTACTTTGCTAGACCAGTGTTGCTGTGCAAGATAAGAGACTTATTTCAGTTCCATCTCAAAGTTATCAACAATTTAGTATTTCTTTTTATCTTTGATTGCTAGAGCAATTTCACCATCACTCCATGATGATGAGTGTATGTCAATTCCATGTCAAAGCTAACAACAATTTAGTGTTTCCTTCTATTTGGTACTTGCTTCAACTTAACAATTTTGAAAGAATGAAAATCATGGGCAAGGGGCTTGAAGTTCTTCTCTCAAATTCTCAACTCGATTCTTCAACACAAAGAAACTTTGATTAACAATTTGTACAAAATAAATTTAGATTCTAGAAGAGACAATATAGCCTTATAATCTTGTCAAGCCCTAACCCTTCGTGCATAATGTACATTGCATAATACTGAATTGACGGTCTAGATTTGTAGGCACCCATAACATTGCATAGATCTGAATTGATGGTTTAAATTTGCAGGCTTGCTACTAACAAATGATACTAGTAGGACCACATAATTTAGCCAGTCTTGTGGCCAAAAACGTGTAGTGTTTCTTGCAATCACCCACAAGTTTAATTTAATAAAGTAGGACCAATCTTTCTTGCAATCACCATGCACACCATTGCAACTTACCTTGCTCATGTTAATGCGGCTCAGTTCTCTTCAAACATCCCAGAATTCCTGCTATGACATTTGTCGTGACAATTTCGTATGTTATTCCATCTTTTTCATGGCAGGTTTCTCGGTAGTAAACTCTTGTATGGACTGTTCCCAAATGTTTCAGCAAAACCTCGAATTCTGTGAGTTTTTCTACTGCCACTGAAGTTCTGGAATCCTTTTCTGAACAGACATGATAACATGCACAACAAGCAGCACATGAAATTTCTAGGTAAACGGCGTGTTTCAGAGCTCTACAATTCTGACATCCACGTGCACAGAGCTCTTGAAAACGAGGCCTACTGAATGATTTAAGCTTCCAAACAGGTGTCTGATCGTGTATAATACTTCAAAAGCTGTGATCAAGTTCTCAGCTTTAAACTGCATTGATTTCTGGATGGTTCATACGCAGGATTTTGGACTGTAATTACCTCTCAGGCCTTGAGCTACCCTGAATATTATCTCGTAAGCTTCCTCTTACCTCTACGAATCGACCTGCTAATACCAGGGAGTGAACTTTAGTATCAGGCTGCCTGAAATAAACATGCATTTGTTTGTGATTGAGACGCATATTTTTTGAGTTTCAAAGGTGGTGTTGATTGCAGGATACCCAACAATTGCTTGCAGTCGTCGAATTTGAAGCAGTATTCAAGAAAATTCACGTGTGGACGATTTCAACAGATGACTGCATGCCAACGGTACTAAAAGCAGGTGCTTCCCGAATACCTCGAAGAATTTGTTGTTGCACTATTAATTTGAATTCACCAAACCTCAGATTTTCTCCAAAGGAAAGAGGTCATGGGCTAATAGATCGAATGGACTGTGGGGTGATTGCAAAAAACACTTGTCCTATTTTGTGTCACATTACGTGTGCTGATTTATTTTTGGCCATAACTTTTGTGTTTTGGCTCCGATTGACTCAAGATTTGTAGGGAAGGTACTCATAACTATTATAAACCTTCCTTAATTTTTTTCATAATTTTCGAAAATAGTTTACTATCCAAAAATATACCCCAATTGGATGTCACACTTGGTAGTTTAGGGGTTTTTAGTACTATGGAGTACCTTTTTTTAATGATTTTAAGATGAAATTTGGATGATTTGGATGAGATGGTCTTCTAATAGATTTCTAGCTCTCTAGGGAAGGATTTTAAAAATAGTTAATTTCATGTGGTGTGGAGGTCTACAGAGTGAGCTCCCTTCTACTTGTATTTTGAAACATATAAAATATTATTTTGGTGGGTTTTTTTTTGTGAATGACCATCTCCATAAAGTTGTTGCAAATCGTCACTTTTTATTTTTTGAAAATATCTATTTTTACTATTTTCCCCTAATTAAAACATGAAAGTATGTATTTTTTAGAGGTTTGGCACTTTTCAAGTTCTCCTACTTAGAGAATTTTTCTATCCATTTCCTTCGGTAAAAACCTTCATCTTAGAGGTATATAAACTATTCATATTTTTTAAATTTTGAAAAAAATAAAATAAAATTTTAAAGTACTCCCGAAAAAATCAGCCAAACGCAACAAAATCGGCAGGTGCTTCTTGCAATCACCCTGCGCTTAATAACATGTGTCCACCATGTCCTGAATCTCAAGCGTTATTTGACAATTCAACAAGCATCTGCCACAATGGTAGAGTTCTAGGTCGTGCTATGATTTTCAGAAACTGAGCAATCTGATCTATTCCAAGTTCATTTGCTTCATTAAACGTATTTTTCCTTCTGATACTTGGATTTCTCGATTACATTTTCATCATCTGACGAGAAAAAGAAGAAGAAGGCGGTTTCAGCAGCAGTGATATCGATTGCCGGATCCTCTGTAACTGCAGCTGTGGCAGTTCTCCTTGTTGGTTTTGCTGTTGATGAATTTCTAAAACGCAAAAAGAGGTGCAAGCAGCTTGATGATGAAAGTAAACCCCTTTGATCCTCAGAAGTCAAGTAAGCCGCTGACACAATATTAATTGACTCGTCCTTTTCTATCAATCCGCTTTCAATCGACTGCGTCTGTAATTGATTTTCTTTATATCCAGAACTCTCAATCCCTGCACATTGGTTCGATTACTTGCTCTGGTGAAAGATTAATCCTTGGAACTATTTCAGGAAACCTAGCGGCAATAAGCCTTTGTACTGCTGTTGAAAGCTGCAGTTTTGAACTGCAATTATAACTTACACAGCCAAGTTTTGCAAACCACCGAGTGGGGTGCGTTTTAATTTCTAGTTCTGAAGTCTTACCTAGACTAATTTCTCTGAAGGTGATTCAATTCCGGCCGAAACTGAGTTCTCATGCACCTTAGCTTGCTTTTTCCGAACCAGAGTTTCCGTGATGTATACTGGGAGCCTCCGAAAGAAGGTCAGATCGAGGTTGTGCTTTCCAAGACTTGGAGGTCTAAGGCAACACTCAGCCGAGGTTTCGATTGTAAAGACCATGAGATTGAATAGGGGCTGGCGGCTTCGGCAAATTAAAGTTTTCTGTGGTGAATTTGAGGACGGAAGAACGCTGGCCATTGAGCGTGCTTCGGAAACCGGTTCACGAGGCATTAGTAACAGTTCGAAAGGAGGTGAGAGAATGAGTCCAGCGGGACTGAAATTTTCGCTCAAACCCTTCAGTACGTTCGCTGTTACAAGTAGTGCATGCACTCTCTCAATGTCTCAGTTTGGAAAATTTCAGGGACCAACAGCGATCCTGCTCTTCATTAATTAGCTTAAATCGAGACCTTGAGTGAGTAACCTGAAAGTGATCAGATTGGATCCGCCCGATATATATACAGTACACAGATCGCGATGTGAAGCCGAGCATTGTCGATCGATCTTACTAGAAGATTCTCTGACTGCAAAAGTAGCAGACTTTTAGGCACATAGTCCGAGATTCACAATGGAGGCTTCTGCATATAGGGGCTACATTTTGAACAAGAAGTAGGAACTAGAATGGTGAAAAACCTTGAGAGTTTGGCACATTAATCTTGGCCTCATGGCTTGGCCGGTTGCTCAAAAGATTATAGATAGCAACTGATTAATTTGAAGTATTGCATCAAGCCTGTTTGCGACTCACTCACGTCTCCACCGACCCAGCAAGAACCGCAGGGCACGCAGTCCTCGGTGATTGCATGAAACACTTGTCCCATTTCTTGCCTCCGCCCTTACTCTCAAATGAGTGGTTTTTGGTTCGTCACATTTGCATTAAGGTAGAAGGCTCAGTAATCGCCCGTCTAAGGACTGAAACTGAATTTGGGGGAGGTGAAACATCTTGAAATATTTTTCAATATATTTTCCTTGAAAGACAAGAGAAATTGACATATAATCCAAGTGGTTTCATATTTTTTGGAGCTTTGTGGAATTAGTTATCAAATTTTGAAGTTGAAAGGGCATAGGGCTCTAAAATGGTGCCCTAGCTAAAATGTAAACTATCAATACACTGTTGAAGGCTATGGTAAAGTAGCATGTACAAATATTGTACATTTTAGCTAGGGCACCATTTAAGAACACGCTCCATTAAGAGCCTTCTACCTTAGGAGTAGTCACACCTTCTTCACTGTATGACACTTCTCTGAAGAATGAGAGAAACGAGGAACCAATTAGGAGCTAAAAATTATGAAGAAGGTCTAATACCCCATTTCTACTATCTAGGGAACAAGACTGGAGAATGCACAGGAAGATTAGAAGTGCCAAACAAGCAACCGATGAAGACACAAGAACTAGCTAAAGTGCAACCACAACAAAATGTTCTTGTTTTGCAAAGGATTTGCAATGTCCATTATTCACCTCCAAAGGAGAAGAATGGAAATTGTGAAACTGGCCCTTCTCAAAAGAAGAATATTCTACTCATTCATGACTTCCGAAAGCCAATTGTGAATTGCCACCTCTCCATTCTTCCAAGAAGTTTTGGGAGATGAAGAAGCTATAAGGGTCATTGCAAGAAACACCTACCAAAAAGCATAGCGTTTTGCAACATAGTCTTTTTTTTTCGGGAGTACTTTAAAATTAGAAAAAAAAGTTTTAAAAAAGTGAAAAATATATTTCATGTATAAACCTTTAAGAAGAATATACCCTAGAAAGGAAAAGCATAGGAAAAATCTCTAAGTAGGAAATCCATAAAAGTGCAAAATTTCATGAAAATTAGTACTTCGACATTTTAATTTGTAAAAAATAGGAAAATCAATTTTAAGAAAAAATAAAAATTGGCCATTTGAGGAAATTTGATTTTGATGAGATTTGACCAAAAGAACAATCTTAGAACCATCATCAATGTTCAAAAATTACGTGCCACGGGAAAAAATTTGTACTCATGTTGAGGATATAAAAAAATATATTTTTAGATTTTTATTTGAAATTTATAGGTTTTACACCTATGCAAATAGACCATGAAAGTTTTGTCTTGGAATCATTAAATTTAGACACTGCGAACATAATGATAACCATATACGTAATTTTGTGACGCTCAACGAAAATGTTTTTTAAATATAAAATGATTTTTTTTAATTTCTGAAAAATAAGGGATCTAATAAACTTCAAGTTAGGTATGTTCAATAAAAATTTCATTTTCATTGGACTTAATCTCCAAAAGTTATTGTAGACAACAAAAAAGTGGTTCTCATTGTGACATGAAATAGGACAGGTGTTTCTTGCAATGACCCATAACTACCCATATTATTTGTCTACATGTTTGGTGTGAAATTTGGAATGAAGGTACATGTGGTACTTATAAATATTGAGTATTTTTGTGATTTTTTAAAATTAATGTACTATTTTAAACTTGCCTCCAATTGAATGTCTGCCTTAGCCATTTGGAGGCGGGGTGGGGGTAGGATATTTCTATTTTTGATCCAAAAAAGTAAATTTGAAGCTACAAATTGAACATGTTCGAGATCTACTAACATCACAAGGATTAACGATGAATTTTTATGACAAAAATAAAGTATTGAGGTCAAAGTGACTTTCTTTTGCACAAGGCAATGAAGAGGGGAAAAATTTCCTACAGGAATTCTTTGGTGTAATGCAAATACAATCTTCCCAAGCAATTTTGTTTATAGAACTATTTTGAATTTTTTTCAATTACTAAAAACGAAAAAGGTTCGCAGACCTCTTTTTGGTTATTTTCTATTCCTAGTGGCTTTCATAGTATTCCATCGTAGTCTATAGTACTACAAAATATTACATTGTAGTAAATCAACATTTAAGATCTACAAGCCCTCTAAATCAATGGTTTAAACCTACAAGGGTTAGGGGTGCTCTTGACAATTTGACACATAGTACTAGTAGTCTAGTACTATAAAATAGTACCACCAATCCTATAGCCAAAAATTGGATTTTTGAGCCAAAAACATGACATATTTCTCACAATCACCCCCTTCTGTGACACTTCAATACACTTGCAAGTTTTTTTAAATAGGAAAAGTGAATAGACCTAGTTATGTTTAATAGCCTAAGAGCTCAAAAAATTGAATTAAAGAAAGTCTACTTTTGAAAAATCAATAGTTGAGTATAATAACTTCCAAACATAGTTCAATTGTTTTAAATTATAGGACATGATGTTGTCTAAATTTTCATTGATACATTCTAATGCCTCCATTAATCAAGGAATATTTCTTGCTAGTATGCAATCCCTTGATTCCAATAGTTTTATAAATAAACATTTTGAGAAGGTCAACTTTGTTATTCTTAAAAAGTCAATGAAGTTGGTTGTAGAAGTATAGAAGTAGAACCTTCCAATATTATTGTTAAAAATGAGTGATTGCAATAATTACTTGTCCTATTTTCTATCACACATTCATTTTAGAAAATGTTTTGTGCCATAAGTATTGCAAAATTGATTGAATGAACATTAAATTGAGAAATAAGCTTCCTATAGCAAATAGAAAATGTACTTGAATTATTTCAATTTTTTTAAAATTAATTCAATAGATGAAATTGAATTTTGAATATATTTCACACATATGTTTTTGGTGGTTTTAGTACTATCTAGTACCTTCTTTTGAAGAAATACATTGTCAAATTTGGTATACTAACTCTTCTAATAGAAATATGCCTTCACAAATGAGGGATTTTTGAAAACATGTTCCAAATGTGTATTGCATTGACCTAAAGTGCGCTATATTTAAGTTGAATTTATATTGAATTAAAAATCATTTTTAGTTCTAACCTTGATCTTCTTTTTTTGGTCTTAATTAGCAACCAAGCATAAGAGGATTTCTGGGCCCCCAAGAGACCGTTTCAGGGGTGTTCCCCGAAATTGTTCCCACTGCTGCAGACCAGCACCCTGCTGGTCTGAATTTTTGAATTTTGAAAAAAAAAATTAAAAATTTTTTTTTTCCAAAAAACTTCAGAATGTATTAAAGAGAGAAAAAAAGATTTAAATTTTTTTTTTTTTTCAAAAAAATATTTTCAAAAATATATAATATATAATTAAAATTAATAAAAAAATATTTTTTTCTGACGTGGCAGTCGCTCGACCACATCAGCATCGCGTTCCCAGCGTTCCCAATGCGTTCCCAGCGTCTGGGAACTCGCAGTCTCTTACTGCAGCTGAAAATCCTCTTATGGCTTTTTATTTTTGCTTTTTGGTGCCAAATTGCACCAGAAAAATAATCTAGCTAAAGAACGTTAAGAAAATGCCAAAAAATTTGGATGAAATTGCTAGACAACTTTGAAATTTAAAAAAATATTAGATGAAATCCCTTGATTGTGGATGAAAACCATACTACATCCAATAAGTGGATGAATGTTGCAATTTAGAGTTGTACAGTAGTGATGTGGAGTCGCATTGCAGTCACACAAGAATGACTGCAATCTACATTAGCAAATTGCCCTGCCTACCCTTTGTACAAAAATCTTAGCTAGGCTCCAAAAAAGACACCTGAGTCATTTTAGAGTTGCGTAGTAGTGATGTGGAGTTGTACTACAGTCATACAAGAATGACTACAGTCCACGTCGGCAAATTGCCCACTATAACATTTTATATCACCACTATAGCACTTCTTCAAAATGAAAAAAACCTTGTTAGCAACAATTATCACTTTTAATATTATTATTTTTTAAATATTTCATATAATTTTAAAAAATAGAAATGTAAACGTCTCATTTTCTAGCATAAATTATAGCCTCATAGCTCAAAAGGACTCAACAAATTTACTACTTGGGGCCCCATAGAGCCTCCAATCTATCAATGTAAATTATTTTTTTATAGCAAATTAAATTATACCATCCATCCTTAGGCTAGGTTAGTCTTCTACCAATGAACATTACAAGTTGCCAAAGTAGTAGATCTAAAATCCAATTGACCATTTAGATTTTATGTTTGATGCCGTCAAATAGTACTAAAGGTGACTTGTAGTACAAAAAGTACTAAAATGCTAAAAATAAAAAATGCAACAAATAGTACAAGTGATTCTTGCAATCACCCTAGTTTGTAGATTTGACTTACAAATACTTAAGCTTCATGCAACATAAAAAGATTCAAGTTAGGTATGTTTTTAGTTGGTGCAAAAAGTAGTATTAATGAGGATCTTAGAAAAAAATTAAAGGGCTCTTTTAGACTTGATTCACTTTGCAAATTCCATCCTTACCACAAGTATCAACATATCTTTAAATATATTCAAGAGGTATACTTGATATATTCATCTAGCACTAAAAAAATCCCCATTGATGAACACAAGCAACTCTAACCAAGTGGCACAAAAGATGTCACTAAAAAGCATGGTTTGCAAAGTGACAAGAAGTACCCCAAAACAATGCAATGTTTGATAGAATGGAGCATGATAAGAACCATAGACTTAATGAAGAGCCACCATTACAACAACTTTGGTTTTAGGCCAATTTTGGAGGAAGTAGGTTTCCTATTAACCAGTTGCAAATTTTTTAGTTCTTTGTACCCCTTCCATCACCTTTTTTTTTCAAAACATGTTGAATCAACCAACAATTAAATTCCAAGAGAACATTAATTCCTACAACTTTATACATGAATTGTGTAGGAAACGTCACCTTGTAGAATTGACAAAGCAAAAAAATTTACTAAAACTTGTATTGGTTTATTTCTTCTAGCTTTTGGGGGTCTTGTATTAGTATGATTGTGGAAAGCGGGGTGGAAAGTTTTATTCAAAAAATTTGGTCTAGAAGGCTAGGCCTAACTATTATTTGGTTATGGTTAGAAGGGGATGTGATCAATTTGCATCAATAGAAGCTACCATAATAAAATTTTAATGTAATAGCTACCTTACTTGATAATTGAGTGAATACTACAAACAACATAGACTCTCATACTTTGAGAATGCTTGAATAGCTACCTTCATAATTGAGTGGATGCTATAGAGAAGAGTTTCTTGTGCCATAGCTACTTGATTACATGCAAACTTAATTCCCTTAAATTGGAAAAAAATGACAAAATTAGAAACAATTATTAGTTTTTGAAACTTTAATTTGTACAATAGAATATCACAAGTTTGGCTTTGTCAATTGTGCCACCTATAGATCTTAGAAACTAGATGTGGGATAGACATAATCCTTAATTAGGTCTTTGATGTTGCTATAATTGCATTTTTTAATAACATCTTGCATAAAATAATCCTTGCCAATGAAGAGTGTAAAAACAAATAGTTTAAGATGGGTAGGCAAGGTCAAAACCATAGTAGCTAGAGATTACTATTTTCCAATCAATTTTAATGGATAATTTATTTGCACAAAATCTACTCAAATGTCATTTGTTTGTACATTTCTTGGAGGTGATTTACAACATAGTATTCTCTTGTAAAAGTATTTTTATTAGAAGCAAATGCCTTCAATGACAAATGATCATTGTGGGCATATTCAAGAAAATTGTGTGTTATAGAGGTGCACTGAATCAAAAGGCAACAATTGTGTAATTCCACATTAGTCACTTCATTAAAGATTATTAAGAAACTATTTTTTCAACATATTTAAATGCACTTCATCTATGACTTCCACACAAAAAAACATCAAAGATATTTATAATCCACTATTTAAATTTGAGGACTATTAGGAGGTTAATTTTTTAACACCTCAATCCTTCATTAAATCTTGCACATTCTAGCTTGTACAATAGGGATAGTGACACCTTCTTCACCCACCGTCGTTCTGTGGAAGAGAAGAACTAAGGTGGAGAACACTTTGCAAGAAAAGTATATTCGGCCAAAAATGATTGAATTTAGAATTGTCATGTAAGGGTTCTTTACAAAATGGCCGTCAACCAAAGAAGGTGTGACAATCCCTAATAATACACCAATATATTATTTACCTCCACTTCATCTAATTTATTGTACAAAAAGGTCATTCTTAAAGACTCAAAATTTGTTTTGGATGAATGAGGAAATATTTGAATAAAGCTTTTACTTTAATGCATTTAAGATTACATGAAAGAAAGACCTCAATACCAAAGTGGGCACCAACTAGAGATATATTCTAAGATCCGCTATCATTGATCCAAATACAATCCATCCATATCCATACGTCTAAGATAGGCTATTTGTTTTGTTTGTTATATTGAGATCTCCTAGACTGTGCATCCCTAGTTGTGTCCTTGGTACTTTCAAAAAGCCGTTGGTAACAAGGGATGCTTGGGCTTTGATTTAAGGCTTTTCAACTCATGATGTGAAAGTTATTGAAAATTAAAGTTTTTATAAATTAAAAAATTAGTTTAACTTATACTTTGATTGCGGCAACGGGCACATGGCACACTAGTTCACCATTCTAATTCAATTTTGTCTTTGTTAAGCTTTGCTTTTGCTTGTTCTTTGCTAAGGGTATGGGTGTTTGATTCGGCTTGTTTTAAAGCCAATATATTTGGCCAAATTGGCAACTTAAAGAATCAGCACTTGAAAGAATTGGCCAAGTGTTCAATGGCTAAACAATCCTCATTGTTAAATATAAAAATTTAGTTATCTATAATTCAAACAACTTTCCCAACATGCACAAGAAACGAGAGGAATTAGGGAAAAGAAAGAAATACACAAAAGCAATGGCATGAAAAATCAGAGGTACAAAAACTAGTGGCATAAAATTTCAACACTGCAAGCTAAGAGATAATTAATAGCATTCAAGGGCAATCATCAACTTTAAACAAAAGAATTCACAATAAAGGAGAGGCATTCAATGGCGCACTTGTATCCAATGCCGTCTGTTTTTACAACACACAATCATTTCAGGCTATAAATGTAGATAGGCAGTAGATGGCTTATTTCTTTTGACCTAAAACAATAAGCAGTCTACAATCCCGCTACATTTATATTCTAGAATGAATGACTGACTTAGAAATGGACGGCATTGGGTGTAAGTGCGCCATTGGGTGCCTCTCTCGTACATGATCACAAAAATGAAAAAGCCTTGGTTGCTTCAAATCATTTACACAATTTGGAATCGTTCTTATTAAATGTACGTATCATCACTTTGAATTGTAGCATTAATTCTATCACAACTTTGAATAGTCTGACCAAATCTATCATAACTTCTAATCAAATCACTAATTCTATCACAAATTTAAATTATCTTAGTAAATCTATCACGACTTTGAATTGATCTCCGTAAATGTATCACTTGTTTGAATGGATCTCACGAAACCTATCACGGCTTTGGATCCTTCATACTGATTCTTCTCAAGATGAGAAAGTTATTGAAAATTAAAGTATTTATAAATTAAAAAATTAGTTTAACTCATACTTTGGTTGTGGCACCGGGCACAGGGCACACTAGTTCACCATTCCAATTCAATTTCGTCTTCGTCTTCGTCAAGCTTTGCTTTCGCTTGCTCCTCACTAGGGTTTGCATTTTGCGTCCCCCGCAGCGAATCGTCCCCCTTGCACGATGGCGCTTCCCGTAATTGGCCGGCCGCTCACGCAGGTGGTCGTCAGCGAGGCCAAGCGCAACTGGCCTTTCGTGTTCGGCTTTGCTGTCACCTTCACGCTCGTCGCCAAGCTCTCCTCGAGCCTTGACCGTCAGTGCTCTCAACCTTTCTCACCTTCTTCTCACTCTTTGCACTCCGCGCAGAGGATTTGAATTCTGAACGAGTTTCTTCTAGTTGGAGTTGGACGACGTTTTTTCTTTCATCTCATTGCATTGTGACTGAAAGTGTCTTATGATTCGCGTTTTCTTAGGGTTGTGATTAAATTCTTTACTGATTGGGTGCAAGTCGGACAGGACCTAGTAGTCGATAATTCGTTCGGGAATGCTAGTTATCTTAGTTATCTGAGATAGGTTCTAGTCGTAGTTCTTGCGTGTATCAAAATTAATCGGTTCGATGCTTTGCTTCTGTTTTCTACGCGTTAGTTTATTATTGTATTTAATGCTCTGAATTTTCTGTAATTTGTAGTTTGTAGAATTGCTTGATGGGTTTGAACATTAGAAACTGTATGCCGTTAGCATTGGCATCGTAGAGTGCTCGTGGGAGTTGACGTAACGGTGATGGTACTTTAACATTGGCTGCTAATGCAATTTTATGTAGGAGCATTTAATTTAGTTTTAACACCGGTGCTTTTAGACGACAAATAATCAGATTACTCTTTGTTTCTGTTTCTGTTTCTGTTGAAGGTTCCGACATCTTGGATTTCTTGACAATTCTTTCTGTTATGTTTATGGTGGCTAGCGTCTCGTTATCGTTCTAATTCCGCTTCCCTAGTTTTGGTGCTTACGAATCGCAGACTCACAAATGAAATTTCTTGATATGTGTTCATCGTTTCTTACATTTCTGCTCTTTACGTTCATTTTGCAGCTAAGGAGGCTCACAAGTCAAAGTTTGTAGACCCCTATGGACACCACTGGTATGGAATCTAAGTCCCTCCCTGTAGCTTCTGTGTTTTGTGATTTTAACTGCCAAAGGATCAAGAGGTCCGAACTGGGCTTTATGTTTTTTCAGCAGTTATTGAGTAGATCATATATGGTTCTTTTTCTCCAATGTTTCTTTATTGTTTGATTATAATAGACAAAGCTATGGAATCTCATCCCTCGTTACTTTTGAAAGGATGAGTACTAAATTGCTGTGGCGAGCTGTGCAGATCATGGATATTTGGAAAAACAAGAGTCAATCGTGTGTCATCTGCGGCGGTAACACTGGCTTTACAGAGCAGGCCAGGTTAGTATGGCTAGCGATCAGTATCATCTATTGCAGTGTGAGGTCGCCAGTCTAATCCCATTAGAAAACTCGTACTACTTTCAGTTTTGAAGGTTGCGTTACTCTGAGTTTCATCATGCTTGTGCGGTTGGCATCTTAGAAGCATATGGATGCATTTGGATGCAAAGCTGAAAGTCTCGAGTACAATGCATTTGTATTTTCATTCATGGAATTCCTGCGTGGAAGATTTTAGTGGTTCGTGCCTTGAATAAACTCAATAAAGCGATACTGTCACTTGAGGCCCTCAATTGCCAATTTTAAATTGTGGAGTTGCTGTCCGAGACAAATCCCAAGTTTGTGGTCTACAAAGGCTTTCCTGTGTGGATCAGCTACTTTAACCCGTAAGCGCCCCAGTTGACCAAAAGTGTCCCCATATAGTCTGGAAATCCTATTCGAATTGCGGTACCCTTTGCATCTGATGTCTAAATTTAATAGAATTTGTTGGGAAATCTGTTCTCTCTTTTAGTTTGTGTGGTAAAATCTTCAGATCAATCCAAGATGTACTGATTTTGTGGGAGCCTTTCGAAGTTCACGGGTTCAATTTTAGTTCACCAAACAGCATTTTGATGGCTGCAACTTGGAGGCCTTGTATCTCCTTTCAATGCTCATTTTCAGTCAAATTTGTTGGGTTAGATTCCTCTTGAAGTCTAGTTATTGTGGTAAAATTTTCATGTCAATCCAAGTAGTGAATGTTTGAGAGTTATTTTGGAGCTCAAAATCTAGAATAATTTTGGATTTCAATGAATTTTAGCGGCTTGTTTCTTCTTCACGGTGTTTGTTTTCAATATAATAAAATTGGGAAAGTTGGGCATATTATTGCACTCTATTTTGCATGGTCAAAATTCATACCAATTGTAGAAGCTATGAGTGCTTGATAAGCATTGTAGTAGAAGGGGATTGAGTTTTATATATTTTTTGCAACTTTTTTGCTACTTTTGACATTTCAAAGTGATTTTGCAAACATAGTGAGTCATTTGAATGATTTTTTTTTTCACCAATGTATTTATATGTTGGATTTGAAGCATTTTAAAGTTTATAGTTTTCATTCAAGAAGGTTTGACTTCTAATGTATTGCAAGGAAAATTTCAATATCCTTTTTTAGTATTAAAATATTATAATCTTATAATATATGTGGCCAAATGACTCCAAATTTCTTTCATGTTATTTACACTAGTATGTCTTGTGTCAATGCCACAGTTAGAACTAAAGTAAAAGTAATTTTCTAATTTTTGAGAATTATAAAAATTTGGAAATTCAATAACTTTCATACCGTAGGTTAGGACATTACGAAACCATGCCTCTGTATCCCTCCTTGCTAAGAGCTTTCTAGCAGTACCAAGCATGTGATTGAGGGACACATAGTCCAGGAGATCTCAATATGAAACAAAACAAATAAAACAAACAAAACAAAACAAACTACTTGTCTTAAGGTATAGACGTATAGTATAAGATTGTATGGTACTACAAGATTGTATAGTACTATAAGATTGTATGTGAAGATTTCTATACCTTGGTGACATTTAGACCTATAACACTTGAAGATTATAATGTTTTTAAATCCAAAAATGTTAGAGATGCTTATAGGTTTGTCCATAAAGTCCAAATAGTCTTTGAAGTGGACCCTTGAAGGTTCATGCAAGAACGTATGATCTCAATTTTTGGCAAGATTTTTTGAATTTTTTTTATTAAGATAGAAAATCTAATTACCTTTTTCAAAATATAATTTTTATTTTAATTGATACTTGGGAGCAAAAGTATGCAATAAGTTTAAAACAAGGAAGGGTAGATAGCAAAAAAAATTTCAATTTTTTTCAATTTTCTCTAGATTATACTTTGTCTATGTGAAAAGATTTTATTCTTCCATTTAAATAAGTAATGTGGACATTATGAAGCAATTTGTCTTGTGGATGACCATAGCAAATTTTTGAAAAAATATAATATTGTATTTGTTTTTTTAACGCAATTTTAATAATCTTAAAAAAAATTCATAATTAAAGATTAATTGGAATATAGAAAAAGGAATTGACACAAAATCTTGGAGACAATTCAATAAGATATGTCAAATGAGAAATTACCAACTAAATTTATAAACCAACAGACTTAACACTTCAATCATTGTAACTACTAAATTTGGAATTGCAAATACTATATGAAAAAGCATCTATTTGTATTATCATGAAGGGCAGTGCAATCTTGACAATTCTTTATTTTTGCAACACTACACATTTGGAGGGATAGAAATGAAGTGGCCATGGCTAAAAAGCTAAAAAAATTTCAACAAAATGCAATTCCCAAAAATGTCCAATCAATACAAAGGTAAAGCAAAGAAAGCTAATAAAGAGATGCAAAGATAATTTGCATTGTGTGTTTCAACTTTGATATACAAAGTGAAGGAAATTCAAGATTTCATTTCATGGTTCATATTTGGTATACAAAGTGAAAATAACTCAAAAGTTGTCAAATTTTGGGTTAGAGCTATTTTCAATTAACAAGTAGATCTAATTAATTTAGATCTACAACTAGGCTAGAATATTGCAAGTTGAAATTGAAGCTATTTTTCATTCATTTTTAGGCTACTTAAAGTTAAAAGTATCAAAATTAGTGCTACTTAAAACTATTTTCATTTGACAACTAGCCTAGAAATGTTCAAGTTACTTATTGTTAAACTTATTTTCAATAAACTTTTAAGATTTTTTGGACTTAGGATTTGATTTAGGGGGCATTGAACATTCACAGGGAGCCAAGGGATTTGCTAACAAATTTCTTGTAGAAACTTGGTTTATCAATCTATTCAAGAAGATTCCAAATGACTTGCAACAAATTGAATTGTTAAAAAGAACTATTTTAGGATCAATTGTAGATAGGAAATGAACTTTGTATTAGAAGAAGTTGATAGGTCTTTGTATGTAGAACAAAACCAAAAGTGTAGAATATATTTTGAATTAGGATAAAATGTTTTTTCCACCTCAAAAGCTACAATCTTTCAATCTATGCAATCAAATGGGTTGGCCTATTTTCTAAACATTTTTAATAGTCTACTACACTTTTAAATGATTGAAGCTCAAAAAAAGATTTATTTTGTCAATGTGGACAATGTATCTTGGAAAACACCCCCAATCCTTTAGGAATCAATAGTTTTACATACTATTTCCTACATATAATTTATCTAATCAATATGGGTTTAACATATAAACAAAGAATTAAAAGGATTTGAACAACTTCCAAATTTATAACTGCCTTATTATAATCAAACACTACAATCTTTCAATCCATATGTGGAATTGCTATGTAAAATTCGTTGACATGATTCATAACACATTTAGTTCATGATCATATGATTATAGTACAAAAAAGAATGTTTATCTTTTATTGATTGATATAATTTTTAAAGCTTCCAACTTTTCAACAAGAAGATATGAGCCCGATTTACTTTGATGTTGCATTTAATGGAAGCAAAGTACAATGTGGAGAAAAAAGGCAACACAACTTGTTTCCAATTTCCTTAATCCCCCCTCATCAGAAAATCAAGAGCCGTTGAATTTGAAATTTAAAAAATCCCACCCCCTTCCAAAAGAAATCAACAGCCGTCAAATACAAATACTAAATATAGATATAGATATTGGATATGGATACTAGATACAAATATTGAGTATGGTTACATCAATATGGATATAGCCCCCTAAAGCCCTGAGGTGCATTTTTTGGCATTATAAATTTTTTGGGTAGCTCACTATGAATGGAGTTTTTATTTTATTTTTTTGAAATTTTTACACAAGATGTGCCCGAGGAATAACTTTAAGGCCCAACAGTTTTCGTAACTTTTGACTTTGTGGTTAAAAAGTTATGGCATGATATGTTGTTTTCTTTACTCGAAGGGCAGCCTGGGCAGCTGAAAAAACTTCTTTAAGAAAACTTTTTTTTCAAAAGTGAAATTTCAAATTGATTCTTTAGGTTTTTACAGACATGGGAAGCTTTGTTTCATTCCATTTGGATTAAGGAGTCAAAAGTTATGAGCAATTTTAGTTTGTGAGTAGGTATGAAATTTTTGAAAACCTTACCCATGTCTATAAAAAACTAAAGAATCAATTTGAAATTTCACTTTTGAAAAAAATAAAATTTAAAGAAGTTTTTTCAGTTGCCCAGGTTTCCATCCCAAGTAAAGAAAACGACATATCATGCTATAACTTTTTAACCACAAAGTCAAAAGTTACAAAAATTGTTGGGCCTTAAAGCTTCTCCTTGGGCACATCTTTTGTAAAAATTTCAAAGAAAAAAAATAAAAACTCCATTCATAGTGAGCTGCCCAAAAAACTCATAATGACAAAAAACGTACCTCAGGGGTTTAGGGGATAGAATATGGCTATTAATATTGAATACGGATATGGATACTAAATACAAATACAAACATGGAAATGTAAATATGAATGCCATTCTTTTATTCCATTTTGATTATATAGAGGCCCACCCTCTCAAAATTATAAGAGAGGGTGTATGTGAAGGGGGACTCAAAAATAATAATATTTTAATATTTTAATCAGATTAGGGGGTTGGAAATGATTAAAATTTTAAAATTTTAAAATTTTTGAGCTCATTGTGGTGAGGCAGTGACTGCCCCTTTTGAGCTCATTGTCATTGTGTCATAGTTTGTCTCAATGAGCTCAAAAGATGCAATAACTACCTCAATCAATGGAAGCAAAGCACAAAGCTTTTGTTGTTGTATTGAAATGATTCAGCCAATTTTCTCTTCCCAATCAACTCCCCCCAAATTCTCATCAACAATTCTATGCCTTTCACTCAAAAATGTAACTTGTAATTGAGTATCCTACAAGCTGTTGCAACAATTTTGAATCATTCTACTAGTATCTCCAAACACATTTGGAAGCACTAGAGCTTGATGCCAATGGTATTTTTACAGATGGTTTTATTTGCGCTCTAAGAACAACTTTCTATTGATTAGTGTGTTTGATAATTCATTCAAAAACCTTACCTTGCAAAGTGGGCTAATTGGAGAGACAACATCCAATAGTCTTCAAATAATTTGCTTAAGTTACAGCAAAGGTAGCCTATAAATCCAACTGTAGTATCATACCTAAAGGTCAAGGTCCATGAAAAAAAACTTTCTAAAAACAAATACCAAAATTTTGGGGATATAATTTTTCAGAAATAAAAAATTGTTCAAAAAAACTATTCACATACATTTGCCAAATTACAATCTCCAACTTTTTTTGACCCCTAAAGACTACAATGTTTTGAAATCCCTCCACAACTTTTAAATACATATACCTAAGGCAAGGCTAAAATCTTCATCTATTTTTAATATTTAACAAATCCAATGTACTATAGGATTCTTTAATTAACATACTCAAGTACATCCAAAATTTTAGAGTGAAAATCTCTATTCATTGGCAATTCAATGAATCTAAACTTTGAAAAGTCAACTAGCCCTTTTCAAAGGTAAAGTTTAAATTTATCTTTCAACAATTTGTATATATATATCCCATAACTTGTAAGTTGTAGAGTCAATATTTTGGAAAAGAGATTGAGATTGAATTGACAAAATATACCAAAAAACCTTCATTAACATCTTTAAGGATATGATAGAATGAAAGGTGGTACTTTCTGAACAAAAATTTTTAACTACTAATAGCTTTGATGAGAAATTGACTACAAATTCTAAATAAAGGTAGTCATTCAAAAATGATTTGGTTTTTGAATTGATGGGTACATTCTTCATTTCTACATTAATCGTGAAAGTCATTCATCAACCATTTTATGACCTCAACATTTTTAGAAGGTTAAGGAGAATTTTTAAATTGTGGATGATTCATACTAAATTCTTGGAGTTGTTTGCAATAGTGTCCAAAGTTGACAATAGATATAGTAGTATAGGTGCCATATTTAACCCCTAAAGCAGGCCAAGGTGCATTTTTTGGCAACATAGCGATTTTGGTAGCTCACTACAAATGGAGTTTGTTTTTTTCTTTGAAATTTTCACACAACATGTGCCCAAGGCATAGCTTTAAGGTGCAACAATTTTCATAACTTTTTGACAACATGGTTAAAAAGTTATTACATTATATGTTATTTTCATCATATGGTGGGCAACCTAGGCAGCTCACAAAACTTAGTTAAAAATCATTTTTAAAAATTTAAAAATTTGCAATAGATTCTCTATAATTATATGTATATAGGAGGCTTTGAATCATTCTATTTTGATTAATGAGATGAAAGTTATGAGATGCGTTACTTTGTGGGTAGGTACGGTTTCCATGCACTTCATACCTACTCACAAACTAAAACTCCTCATAACTTCATCTCATTAATGAAAATGGAATGATTCAAAGCCTCCTACATACAAATAATTATGTAAAATCAATTGCAAATTTTTAAATCTTAAAAAAGTGATTTTTAAATAAGTTTTGTGAGCTATGTAGGTTGCCCTCTAAATGATGAAAATGAAATATCATGCTTTTTAACCATGTCGTTAAAAGTTATGAAAATTGTTGAACCTTAAAGCTATGCCTTGGGCATATGTTTTGTGAAAATTTCAAAGAATTTATTTTATAAAATTCATTCATAGTGAGTTGCACAAAATTGCTATGTTGCCAAAAAAATGTAGCTGGGTCCTTTAGGGGTTAAACACATTCAAACAATCTTTTCTTTTTCCCATTCTTGTCATCTTGTTCTTTGTATACAAAAATTCATTTTCAAAATTCAAGGTAAGTGAAAACAAATTCCAAAGCCACAATGGTAAGCAAATTCTTTGCAAAACTTTAGATTTAGTCACTACAAAAAGAACCAAGGAAAAAATTAGCAAATAACCATCCTAGAGGTTATGGCCTCATTTTGTAAATAAGTAAATAAACTTTGAAGTTTGTTCAAAGTTTGTAAAGTTCTATTTTTAAAAGTGTCCAAAGTTCAAATGTCAATAAAATTTAGAATTTCAAATTAGAATAGAATCCAAAGTTAATAGGTTTCATTTCATTAGAGGGAATTAAATTTGAAAATATCATTTTAAGGGGCTAAGGGCTAGCTAAAATTTTGATTACAAGCTAAGGTTGGAGGTTCAAAATTACTCATGTAAAGGTTGTGTAGCCTTTTTCATGCGTTTGCTAGGATAATAGTATTTTAGTTCATTTTTTTAGAGAAGGAAAAATAGAAGAAAAATATAATGCAATTAATTTCATGTTTTTGAAGGCAATATTGAATTACTCATGAATTGTCAAATTAGTTGTGTTGTAGGAACCTATTTATGATCCTAGGTCTTCTACAAACTATTCACTTGTAACTTATAGACACAAATGGAGATAGCAAAGATAATGATTAATTTTTGCAATAAATAATTTTATTTTTTAATCCATTCGATGACTATAGAAGTCAATATAAGGTCCACCTCAAGTCCACTCAAAAGCTAATTGTAAGGATGATCATTAATGCCCGAGCCTTCTATTTTGGGAGATAAAAATATTTACAAAATACATATTTAGAAAATTACATTTTGTAGAAATTTCTATTGTTCTTCAATGAAGGGCTTTCCACCACTGAATATTGTATGTACATTGAAGATTTTTTTGAAATATTTGGATGAAAAACATTCTATTTGTAGTAAAGACAAATTCAATTTGACAATTCATCAAAAAAATTATGGCATTGTTAACTTTTTAGGGATTAAAGATGGAGCCTATGACTACGGAATCAATCAAAGTATCTTTACTTTGTATGTTTTATAATTTCACAAAATATGGGGAGAAATTATATAATCAAAATCATTAAAATTTTCAAAGTTCCAATTATAAGTTTTTATGATTCAAAATGTTTTTTTGTTTTTTGTGTAAGTTTTAAAAAAAATTATTGATTAATGAGGAGAAAGATTAGAATTTTCATCAAAACAAAACATATTAAAAGATAAGAAAAATTCACCACATGTATAAGTCATTCTTGTTGTTTATAGGATAAATTAATTTTTGTATCATTCTACAATTATTATAAATCAATACACCATGGCATAGGCCTATTATAATTATGGTAAAAATATGAAATTTTAGGGATTCTTCAAATTTCAATTATGAATAGAATTAAAGTTGATCATTTTCATTTGTTAGGATGAAGTTCAAAAATAGCCCTTCAAATGGATATATCTCAAACAAAGAGTGACACTCGATGTAACAAAACAAAATAAAAAAATTGATTTCAAGTATTCGGGAGGAAATAAATGGCACATGAAAAGAGATATTGTAATACTACTTGCAATTAAGAAGGATTTGTATGTGGCACACAATATATAGAAGGAAAAAATTTAACGAAGAGAAAAGAAAAAGAGTAAGAGCCAAGCACAATAGAACATTGTGCACTTTACCTTGGACCCTAAGCAATTTGAAGTACAATTTGAAAGTTTATTTGTTGAAAAAGCCTAGCGGTAGCCAAATGCTTATCTAACAAAATCAGTGACCAAATTGATTTTGAATTTGCTCTAAAAACAATACCACTTACTATTAGCAAGGTCTTTTGCCATAAAATATAGAGATGGAAAGATGGAAAAAAAAGAGTGAAAAAGTGCCCAATGCCTAGCTAGCTCAAAAGGATCCAAGGAGAGGAAAGAAAGAGAGAAAGAAAGAGGAGTTAATAGAGAAGAGAGAAAAAGAGAAAGAAGTAGAGCAATGGAATATGGCAACAAAGTGTTTTATAGCACTAAGTTCTTCAACCAACCTTTAACTTTACAATTATCCATTACAAAATTTAAACAAGGTAGTAAAGAGTCTAGGATTCTAGGAATTTTTGAAGTACAATAAACTTTTTCTATATGTATGTGAATATTGCTTTCAAAATGAGACATTAAACTATATAACAAATATTAATTTAATACTTTGAGTTGAACATCAATGTATTGACACCATCTTCATATTGAATTAATAATAGATAATTGTATTATATAGATATATTATTATCATTAAATTATGAATGCACATTTTGTCACTATAAATTTAAAATTTATCATTTCATAGTTTAAGTCTACAAGGTTCATGGCTACAATTTCATAAAAAAAGACCCTTAAAAACTACCATTTATAGTACAAAAGCCATAATGAAACATACTTTTAATATTCAACTACAAGATCTTGTACAAAATGTGTATGAAAATGTGTAGAAAAAAATTCATACACTTTGAACATGTACATTGTAAGATATTTGTGTTGAAAGTTAGAATTAAATGTTTTTTTCTACCTCATCATTAGGTTTTTAGACTCCAAATTCTCTTAACTTAATCATTTTGCATTACAAAGTTTTGAAATTCAAATCTTCATAGGTAGGGAATTTAGTTAAAAATAAAGCAATAAGAATTCCAAAAAATATGCATGAATATAATCTACAAAATAAGAATTCCAAAAAATATACATAAAATATGCATGAATATAATCTACAAAAAAATTAAAGATTAAAATAAAAAAATTTACATTTTTTTCTATTGCCCAAAGTCAAGTATTTGCTACTTATGAAGGCATAACTTTTTCTCCTACACACCAAATGAATAAAGATTATGTCTTTATAAAGACAATACATCCTCCAACCTTTAAAAAAAGTTTCAAATAATTGCAATAAAATTGTGCATTATAGGAACCTATCTAGAATCCTAAAAAAATCCATTCAAGGACTTTGAACCTTTAGGGGTAAAAATTGAGTCAATGTACATCTTACAATATTTTTGGTTCGTACAAAAACAACACAACATTGTTATCTAGTTAATATCAATTCATTGTTTCTAAAAAGAATTCTATTCATGTTAAACTAATGTTGTCAAACATTTTCCAAATACATGAAAATAATATTTTGTTCATAGAATAGACTTAGTATTACATTGATAGCAACTAATTTAGGTGCCTTAACTAAAACATTATCACATGTAAATTTTATTTTTGTCTAACACTAAACTAGGATTAAAGATACACTTTACTTAAAGAGTATTCCAACCTTTTAATCTTCAAATCTTAGAAGCCTTCTATTTTCTAGAAACTATGGTTATAAAGCTCAATCACAAAGTTTTTGAACAATTTAAGAAAAAAATGACATCTTTAACTTAAAAATGCATGAAAGATAAACACTACTTTTGTGGATTTGTGATTCCTCATATGCACCACCAAAAGTCTCACATTACAACTACTACCACCCTAAGTTGCACATTTCTTATGCCAAGCAAAACATAGAATCTTTATGTCAAATTCAAAGAATGAACATTTCCATAGACACACAATCAAGTTTGACCAAGACACATCTAATTTTTGTTTTTTCCACAACCAACTTCAATGAGGGATTCTTTTGATTTTTTGTGGGTAGACATCATATGTAGACGGGTTAGAAGAATCATTCATTTCTTAGCATCCCTCTACATTCGTATTTTTGTATGTTCATGGCAACCTCACCAATTTATCTCTTTAGAAGATGGCAACCCATTTCTAATCAACCCCCATTTCCAATCAACAGGCTGTTTTCTTTCCCTGAAGTTATGGTGTAGTTCCCAAAGCAATTGTGGCACATTATGATTGGTTGCAAGGCATCTCATAAATGCAACTAGTCCTTGGTTGGTTTCACAATCAGCCTATATCACCGCAACTAGTCCTTGGTTGGTTTCATAATCAACCTATATCACCGTTATAGGTTGCAAAGAATCTTCTATTAAAAAATTCATAGTAATTACAATTTGTGTAATAAAATTCTGAAAAAATATAGAATCCTCCCAAATTCCATTTCTATACATGAAAAAAAAATTGCATTAAAAAAAGCTACACTCTACATATGTGTAATTGCTTAAGTGGTTGGAAATGGGTGAAATACTCTATTAGTTGAGTTTAGGGTGAGTGATTTGCAAGAGCCAGCTGAATGTCAGATGCGATTTGGGCAAAAATTCGCCAGAGAAAAAGATTCAGTGCTGGATTTAACCCAGAACACATTTTTTGAGTTTTGTGATTCAAAAAGCAATGCTGTCACTGAGAAAATAAAAACAAAGAGAGTCAGTCCAATCCAGGGCGGTTCCCAAGGCCGAATCAACAGATCTGAGGAAGCACGAGTCAGTTTCCACGTTGGGGAATGAAACAACCCACTGTAAGGTAGACCAACCTATTACCACCCTGATTTCCAATCTGACTATCTTGGGGCCAATTTCAAGAGGGACACATATTTTTCAGAGGTGTGCGCATGTTTCATGAATCAAACTCAAGTGGAATAATAATTTTCTGATCAAAATTGTAATTTCTATGAATTTTTGAAGTGTGCAGCCCTAAATTACAAAAGTGCCCAAGATTAGGGTCATAGTCACCCTAATAACAACCCACAACCACCTTCTTATGTCCCTATAAGCATCTAGGTATTCACCAATCAGCTATTGCCACATTACCCTAAATGACATAAGTGCATTGATTTTGTCAAATTTCTACTCAAATTGGCTCAATTCTAGATTTGTATAGTGGCATGGGAAATGGGGCCAAATATAGGGTGCCAGAAATGGGTTGCAGACGGGATTAGGCTGGTCTACCTTAATAAAATAACTTTTGGGTTCCAGAACACAAGGCTGTAAGCTTAGGGTTAAAGTGTAGCTTAACAAATACTCCCATACTGTACCAGGTATAAGCAGCAGATATATGTTGATATTCAAAAAGATGTTTTCAAATTCAACTGCATAACATTCAGTAGCATGCCATGCCTCCACAGTGATGGTGTGGCATATTCCACTCCCAACCAATTAGTTACTTACAAACACTGCTGGGTGTGGCATATTCCACACCATCACTGTAGAGCCAAGGCAATGCCAGCCTTGCTACTGAATGTTATGTGAATATCTAATAACCTCAAGAGTAAGATTTTGTACTGCCGACAGCTGTACAGTACAGTACAGTACAGCAGTTGTAAGATTTTGAAATCGAGTTTAACCGTTCCTTAAAATTGCAATACTTATTGCAGAAGCAAGATTTTTTTCAGGACTGCAAATTGTGACAGAAAACACAGTGATAACCTTAAGCCCTCCATTAGATTGTAACGTACCGAGATTTCTACTGCAGGATCTTCCAAAAAAGCTCCCCTTTATTCGGAATACATAACAGGCTGGCAACCAGTGCATTTTGGTCTGGCTTCCTGAAAGGAACAAACGATCAGAGCATACAGAAAGCTTGATCAAGAGATGGACCTCCAAAACAAATAGATGCAGAAAGTTAAAAAGCATTACGCATTTACACCATGACGTGGGTGAATATGAAGGGAACGTGGAGAACATGTTACTTAAGGTGACTTACTGCATTCCCACTTGGATTTTTAATTCAGTTCACCGGCAACTGCAAACTTCCTGACAATACAGGTACTAAAAGTGACAGATAAGAAGCAAGGACAGACCATCAACTTTTCTTGTCAACACGGCAGGTATTGATAGAGGAGACAACTAGGCAGGACCTACAATGTACAGCTACTAACAGACCTAAACTATGATTTAACTTGGACGTGCTGGAGACTCGTAGAGATAAGATATTCCTTCAGCCTGTGACGTGACGATTCACATTCTGATCTCCAAGTGAATCTTGTGGCCTGTACTCAACAGACGAAAATTCTCCTAGATTGCAACCAGCCGATGCAGAATGCCAAGTGCATGAACCAAGCTCCCAAACATGATTTGGGACGACGCTTGGGGTACTCGTCTGATTGTCCAACTCCGTATCCATCAGATGGTTTGGGACAGCATCCATACCATCAGCAAGCGGTGCACAAGGAATACTTCCAACGGAATAATATTCCGATGGAGTGTACCATTCAGGCACTGCATCAGAGTTTGGTAAATCTAACAATGTCAGAAAATCCTCATCGGTGCAGGCCTGTTGTGTCCCCACACGTGAAATTTCTCTTCCAGCGTCTTCAAAACGTGGCTCTACCAGTTGTGCTGCAAAAACAATAGTGATTTTATAAGTATTTCTTCTCAAAGTTTGTCTGAACAACTCTGGAGGTACCAAAGGATCGAACTGTCTTCAAACACTATTAACTTGAGGATAGCGCATGCACATGTCTGTGATTAGAGAAAACCATATCTGTGCATGTACTTGTACTATCTGCAATTAAAAATTTACTTTCATTTGTTTTCTAAGATAAACTTGCAAATGTGCGTGTGTTGTACAAACAAATAGTTTCTGACAGGCGTACTAGACAAAGCAGTAGCACAAAATAACCAAATCTAATGAAGAAGCTGTTCATCATTGTATCTAATTGGATGCCCCAGGGCCGTCATTACGCAGAGGGCAACCTTCCACCATATCATTCAATTAATGAAACCTTCAACTAATACGCCGGAATGATTTGCAGCAATAACAGGGCATAGCTTGTATAAAACAGAGGCTTACCAGGAAGCAGTGAGAGCATTTGGCTCGCCTGAGGCTCATCCCAATTGACAGTTCGACAAATCGGTGATACCTCGTCGCTGAGGTCAGAAAAAGTACAACCTCCTAGTGGTGTGGTAGGATCACTGTCCTCGCCCCACCTACCCTTTGGGGGGCTCAAGAGGAGGGTTGCAACATCTGGAGGCATGTTACCAGATGACAGAACCATTAGCTGGTCGATAAATTCCATGCGGACTTCTGCTGGATGCGCCTCCTGCACAAATGGATCGAATTGCACCCTCACACCATTAGAGCTTCGATAGGGAACCTAGTAGGGTCACACCAGTACAAAGAACTAAGAATCCAAGGGGAAATATGTTGTCATTGCAAACCATCGACCTCTTGAGGTCCAAAACAGCATCACAAAAATTCTACAGCAAATGAACCTGCTTTCAAAACTAAAAAATTGTCTTCGATGAAAGTCGGAAATTCAAAACTTTGAATGTTATGAAGACAGCAACTCTGTAAAAGAACTAATCGTTTCGACACAATTCGGAACAATTGTGAACACATGAAAAACACGACAAACGACATCTGAATGTATTGCGATCATCCCACTGTTACCTGCATCAAGACGTCAAGGAAGTTGCTGGCATTTGATCCATAGCTTTCAGACTCTGATAAGATATTGTTAGATGATATAAGTGGGCTTGGATTAATAATCGAAGACCGCTGCGTGCCTGCGCTGTCGGCAGACTCCGCTGATTGGCATGAAGGGAGCTCCAGTTTCAAGCTGGCATCTGACATTAGAGGTGTATAAAGTATATTTGGGTTTCCGAAGGCGGGCATCGGATCATAAAGCATCATGTTCTGTTCAGGTTCACTCCCAAAACCTGACAACACACTCTGTGTCATAGTGCCACGGTCACATGCTTGGCTGGAATTGAAATCCGGTTGCAAACTCAAGTTTCTACCATCCGAGAGCTGTGGGAGGGAGACAGATCCATTGCCTACGCCATTTCTTCCAAATTGGCTGCTGTCAATGACTTCTGTTTGATGCACGGAAGCGACATTGGCATTATTCAGTACGTGATTAATCCCTCGATTAGCTGCTGAACTTGGTGAAAGATCACTCATACTTGTCGAAGAGAAACAATTCCTCAGCAGGAAATTTTCGTGTCCATTGCTCGCTTGAAAAGTTTGCAGATAGTCGACTGCAACCACGGAAATGACCAATTTAAAATCAGATTCTTCCAAACAGGCTTTAAGAACTGTCTAAATCCCAGAAGAAAAGTAAAACAAACTCACAGTTCAGAATACCTGGCTGAGAGAAGCCTGAAGAAAAATCACAATCTATGTCCTTCCCAGGTATGAAACTTCTTCTGTCTGACGCCTCCATATAATACTGAGCAGGGCTGGATTTTGCCTTGACTGCGGGGTACACTGGTAATCCAGCTCGCATTCTTCGCTTTATCCGCGTATTCCAGTAATTCTTGATCTCATTGTCAGTTCGACCAGGAAGCTGCAGCAACACATTAACCATAAAACGGCCATGATGCGAGTTAGAAGGTTCCACTTCGAGTCGAAAGAGAGAACACATCATTGCACGCTTTCGAATGGAGAATACTGGTGCGTGAATCATTAAACCCTCAAGAGAGACGAAATGCAAGAAAATTGCATATACAAGCTTGATCAGGGACGACAGATGTTTAAATTGGCGCTAGGTCAAGTCGATGGAAAACATTAAACTACAATTTTCGATGCTATGTTTCTGGTTAAGTATTGCTTCATCAACTCATGGCTTCAATAATAGATGTGAAGTCGATGAAGCTATGCACTTCGACAGTCAGCAAAATCTACCGCCGTTAGTCTTGGCCGAGAGGTTGTGGCTGCGAAAAGGGCACAGCAGAAAATACTGTCTAAACTGCCAGAATTTTATGGGTCTAATCCGATACTAAAAAAAATCCACAGCTTAAGCCACCAAGAATCGTAATTTCGAAATATTTTGGAAATTCCAAAAATGTCTTTGTCATCTTGATTCCTTATTACAAAGCTTGTTTCATCAACTCAACCATGGACCTTAACTTGCAGCTAACAGAGGTTGAACATTATACTTTGCTCGAACTGACGAAGCCAAGGCCCTATGTACATACTGAGATGATTAAATCTGGACACATCGAAGAGAAAGTAAATGAAAATTGCGATCATGGCGTATGACACAAGCTTCTAAACACAAAGAGCCTTCATACAAGAATAATTGTGAAAGAAATGTAATGAACAGAGCGGTCAAAAAAGTACTTGAGCAGCCATTCGGGCCCACTTATTGCCAAGTTTCGCATGAAGATCGACAATGGTGCGCTCTTCTTCAGGAGTAAAAGCCCCTTTCCTGAGGTTTGGACGCAAGTGATTAGCCCAGCGGAGTCGGCAGCTTTTGCCGCAGCGGAACAAACCAGAGTGTTTTTGTACAGAATTCCAGTTCCCCTCTCCATGCCTGGTCACATACGACACTAGGATCGCATCCTCAGCAGATGTCCAGGGTCCCTTTTTCAGAGAACCGCAGTCCAAGCCAGCATCCGATGCTAATTCCATGCTTCAACCCGTCGATGTCAACAATTCCATGCCTCAACTCCTCCACCAAAACCGCCCCGAATAAGTCACCAGGAAAACTAAAGTCTCTCCAGCTTCCTAATTGCAGGCAGTGAACACCATGCCCGACCTCTGCCTCAACACAATGAGTTCGGAGGAAGTGAGCCCTATCTCAAACGGAACCAGAACGTGGAGTTGCCTCTGAAAAATATTCACGTACCCTCTACTGCACTCTGTTTAAGTCCAGTGTCCATGATAACAGAACTTTCATGTAACTCTCAGCATTCCTTACGTGCTCCTATAAACGACACAAGGGCGCTACACACTCTCAAAGTCTCCTTTCGACCTCTACCTTGGCCTTTCCTTGAGCCATACCACTGGCTCCCGACTCTTGCCAAACAATTCTCAAATCTCAACATCACGCCCTCGTACCACAACAACAGTAACCGCTCCTTATATCAAAAAATCAACAAACACCGTTATCCCTGAACAAATCTACACACTCCTCGCAGCCTACCTCCCTGCATGCACATCGAAATCAACGGCTCCCCTCCCGGAACTTAAAAGCTTTTCCACAGCAAGATACAATACTGTCGCACACAACATTCGAACTCCACTCCACAGGAAAAAAACGGTCACGACCACACCATAAAAGGAAAATGACATCACCACCGCCGCAACGACGAGGACGACGACGACGACATAAACAATGATAAAAACAACGAAGATGATGAAAAAAGCCGAACAATACTATAAAATACAGAAAGGGACAAAGCTAATGCCGATGAGTCCTGCTCTAAACCCCAGCCGTAAAGCTTAAGCTCCAACGCAACAAGCTTAATAATTCATCTTCCCCCTCATCGGCGTCCATACTGCCATAGGAAGATCTTAATAATAATAAAAAAAGAGGAATCCAAACCGCCTTCTACTCAATCACATTTCGAGATCAGTCCCAGCATGACGACCGCTCCATGAGCAGTAACTTAGGAGAAGTAGCAGCAGCAGCCGCCGCCCTCGCCATTGCAAGCCATGTATGCGCTCAAGCAGCGAGGCGGTCAGTTCATTTAGCTTAGAACATTGGGGGGAGAGAGACGGGGAACGTACTGGGGACAGTGTGAATGGGGATTTTGTGGAGACTGTGTGAACGGGATTTGTGGTTCCAGTCTTTTTGATGTAGGGTACTAGGGCTGTAAATAGAGCGGCTGGGCAGATGCTTCCCATGGCTTTCACTTCGCCCTTGTAACTTATTTTTACTGCTGTTGATCTTTCGTTTGTCCGTTGTATTCTGACTTTTGTTGATCTATCATTTGTTGCCCACTAAAGTTTTCAACCGAAATTGTTCCAACATAGCCGATCTTGCATTTGTCTCTTGTGTTTTGACTTTTGTTGATCGATAATGGTTTTGCCCATTAAAGGTTTTTAAAGAAAAAAATGTTACAAGAATAGTAAAGCCTAGTAAATGGTGATCTATCATTTGACGCCTACAATGAGTAAAAGTTTGATAATTGACTGGGATATGGGGTGGAATGGTTGAGCCACTAAATATCAAGTGACCATTCATTAAGTATCCATGGAAAACACTACTCAATAAGTGTTCTCTTTTTTTTTACCCCCTTTATTTGACACAAGGATTTCATTGTGTATGTAACGCATATCATGCAACCAAACCTTTATAAGAGTAGTTGGTCAAGAGGTTTTCATGGACTTGAACCAATTTATCATTGAGAGCACAGTACGTGCCATGGATGTAAAACACAATATAAAGACAAAGATAGAAATTGTAAAATGCTAAAATTTTACACTTGAGTAGACATTCATCTACAAGATTGCTATAAGGTTTTGCTATAAGGTTTTGGTTGTTGCAACTCCAAGGATAAACATGAAGTTCACTTTTTTGACTTTCTTCACACACACGCACATACCTTGTAATTTATAAAGAGAAAAAAAATGTTTAGTCCACTTGTAAAAATGCACTCATATACATTAGGTTAGACATTTGTGATATTAACAAAATGAAAAATGACTATTTTTTATATCTACTACTTATCTCTATGGTTGTATAACAAAATTGATTGATATTCTCACCTTTACATTATTCAATCAACAAACTAGTTTAGGTTTTTTTCCTAATTATATGTTAATTCAATCAAAAATTTATTGAAACTTCATAGAAAGTAACAATGATATTTGAATGCAAGGTCAAATCCTTTCCTTTCTACTTCAAATATCATTGTTTATACCAAAGTTTGTCTAGGACTTATAGTTCGAAATTTTTTAAAGTACTGCAAGGATATAGTTTGTTTTGCTATAAGCAACTATAACAATTGTTTATGCAAAGATATGCATGGTAGAGCTCTTTAATTTTTTTGAAACAAGTAATTTGAATAATACATAGGAAAGGGTTCCGTTGGAAACAAGGGCTTCTTTCATGCTATGTAAACCACCTATCGTCGCCAAGTTTTAAAGCTACAACCATGACATTTGATTTGAATACTTCTCTGTAATCATTTGGTAGTTTAGAACCATCTTGGACTACAAAATTCTTTAATTTATATACAAGTGTGTCCCGATCTACATCCTTAAGTGCGAAATGCTTGCGATGACCCTAGGGTGGCAACAATGATTTGGAATGCACGCCTAGATGTCTTGGTTGAAGTATGTCCCAATCCACACCCCTAAGTGCGAAACGCTTGCAATGAACAATTTTGAGGTCTTTTAGGCGTTAAGATCTTTTTTTGGAAGAGATTATTAGTTTTTTTTATTAATGAAAGATGGTTGAAATGTGACTTTAGATGCATTAAATCTATGGTGATTAGCAAAGATTTGAGCCATTGGAAGACTATGAATTTCCAAACGATTGGAATGTTGTGGGAACATTGGGAACATTGGGAACATTGCCACATCAACAATCTAACATGGTTGGGCAACTACCACATCATATAATATTAATTAATTAATATTTGAAAAGGATTTTTTGAAAAAGAATTAAATATTTTTTTTAATACATTCTAAATAATTGATTGGCAAGTTTTATTTAGCTTCAAATTTTTGTGAACATCAAGATTAGGTGCCTCAAGCATTAACTTCCTGTTACAAATCTCTTACAATTCAAGGGCTCACGGGGAGGACACTTCCCGCATTTTGGCAATCCACGTGCGGCAGAATATAGATTGGATTTAATTCATTTTGAATAATATTTATAAGTACTTATAAAAAAAATTACATATAAATTAGGGGACGTGAAAAATGGCAAGTCCAGCATAAATAATGTAGGTAGCCAAAAAATATGGTCCATCTAATTTTTAGGTACATGTAATTTAGGGGCAAAAGAATTAGATCCAAGGAATTGTATTTAGTAGGATTTGCTTATACTATGCCAAAATTACAGTATAGTACTATATTAGATTTATAGTATAGTACCATATGTTGAAGGTAGATTTGTTACATTCTAAACAAAATCTTTTCTTTTTGCTTAAATTTCCCTTTCATTCACCCCATTTAGAATTTTCAAGATTTGGTTTATTGTGATTGGGAATATTTTGTTAATTATAGCTATGGCCCTCCTGCTTTACCACATTGCAAGCTCAACATGATAGAAGCTTTGCAAAATCTTGTTTTACAGGGCTAAAATAAGGCAAGTTTTCTAGAATTTTGCTCTACTCAGGCTTAATCAAGGCTTTGCTATTAGGTTTGAGTAATGAAGGTCATACTATCAATTCGTAAGCTAAAATCAAGGCTTAACAATCAAGTCTTAAGGCTTTGCAACATAATATATGGAGTATTATTTTATATGATTTTTTGAAACACATGGATAATATAATATTTAATTTTTCATCAAATTTTTTTTTAAGATTTCAAATTGTTTTCATTAATCTTTTCTACACTATCAAACTTGTCATATCATGATTTTTGAAAATTTCATCATGTGCCGTATTTATTTAATTTTGAATTAATTTTTGACAAATCTGGCACGAGCATAGGATATTTGTACGCCAAAGTTACAAGATGAAACTCCAAATCAATGGATGAAGGTGCAATTTCATAGACTTAGAGTTTTAAAGTAGCTGTTGGATGGCAAATGGTAGATTGAATGTTTTTTTTCAAATGCACTAGTGTCTATTAGAAATGCAGCAAGGTGTTATTGTTGTAGTTATTTCATTTGCTAGCAAGCATTTCTTCTTGTCCTTATTTTGACATTGAGGCATATTTTTAGTACTTTGCACATTTAGTACTTTCATTAACTTCAGCTCTGTGTTTTTGAATACATTCTTCATATGGCTTTTAATTGTTGAGTATAGCTTTCAATTCTAATGTTTTGTGTTTGATTCATGCATACTAATTGGTGTTTAGAAATTTAATCTTTTTTTCTATGAATTTTTTCCTTGTCACTTTTACTTTCTCATTAGTTTTTAATTTTATTTTCTTACTTACAAAAAATATAGGCTAAAAAAATTGCATTAACCTACATATTATAAGGTAATGATATGTGTGATTATATAAGAATTTTTTTTGCATTAGTTAATGATAGGGGCCCTCTTAATGTTGCCTAGGAGGTAAATAGGCCTCCCAAAAATATCCCTTCGCCACACGTGGGTCCCCCAAATGTAGTAAGAGTGTCCTCCCCGAGCAAGGGCTATATTTGACTTCTAAACTCCTCTTTTAAAATCAAGTTGAATGAACAAGTTTAATAAAAGTATTTAAAATCACTATAATTAAAATTTAGATATTAGAATTATAAAATTTAATTCTTCTTTGTTCGCTACCAAAAGTTTTATTCTAAAAGTCATTTTGTAATATACTTTCACAACTACAAAACTTGAACTACCCCTAGTCTTTTAAGGGGTCAATTGCACGTTTTGACTAATTGGGTAGACAACTAGCATGATTTGGACATTTTGAAGTGAATTTTTTGAATTGCTTCAAATATTTCTTTAATTTTTAAATTGATTATATTAAAATGAGACATGAAGAACAAAGTGATGAAGTACTTAAAAAAAACCTTAGGTACAAGACATATGGGTCCTAAAAGCAAGAGATGCTCAACAACCAAATAACTATTCCTAAATTTGATTTAGGATGTATGAAACTAATAAATTGTATTAAAAAAATCCATGCAAAAGACATAAGTAGTTGTTTTAATCCCTTAGTGTTGAGACTCATTTCTAGAATTGGTGTTTTTTGAAAAATCATCCTAAAGTAATATTAGAAAGAATGTTTTGGAATTGAGATGCAAATAAAGTTGTAGAGTTTGAATTGTAGGTTCTATCCATGTAGTTGGATTTGCCATTGCTATCACCAATATTTTTCTATAAACTTTCAAAGAAAAGATTGAAATTCCTTTTTAATTCAATTACAAGAAACATGTTGTCACTTTTTGAGTTAATTTTGTTGGAATGGATTTGAAATGAGGTTCTCTTGACATAGTAATTTTTTGGAATTTTTGTGTCCTTTGACTCTATGACCTCATTTTTGCTATTCTAGGTTTGAAGTAGTGTCAATGCAATTTTGGTTTGGTGAACTACTTGTCATGACATACTTCCACATTTATAACTTTAGAAAAATATGTACTCTAGTAACGCCAAATCCAACCCTTAGGTAGGATGACAACTTCATAAAGTATCTCTAAAAATTAGGATGACCTTCAACCAAATTGTGATAAGGAAAAAATCTGATTTTCAATTTGTACAACATCTAGAAATTGGATGTCAACGGACTTTACAATTAATTAATGATTATATTAGAAAATAAAGTGTGTAAAAGTCAAAATTATAAATTTCATATTATTATAATGATGATGTTCATTAGATAACTTCAATTTTTAAGGAATATCAAATGAATAAAACCTAATTTTTTTTATGTAATTTTTGATGATCAATAGAAAAAATTCATTAGAGGAGACATTAGAGGGGATTTGAGGGCAATAAGAGACTGCGAGTTCCCAAACGCAGTGAACGCAGAATCTGTCGCAGAAATGCAGAACTCGCTTGCGTTGATGTGGTTGAAAGTGTGCCACGTCACCGATTTAAATTAAATAAATTTTAGACTTCTTTTTGCATTTCAGGATGAATTTTTTTGAATTTTTTTTTTGAATTGCTGACCTGACAATATCAAGAATGATTTTGGGAACACAACTCTTGCAATCTCCTGTTGCCCTTGAATCCCCTCCAATGTTTGAGGCATTAAGAGATTGTTTTAGGCTTATTTTCCATATTGTAAACTAGTCACTATTGGTCAAATAAATAAAAATTGAAAAGTTGAAAAAATTGAATATATATATATACATATATAAATATAATTATCTAACATGGTAGCTAGTCATTCACCCACATCAAACTACTTACACTACAAAAAAAAAGTATCCACAATGACCGTAACTTAACAATGACTACTAAATGACTATTTTGCAATCATTATAAACAAGTCATTTATACCTACATTTTTTTGTAGTGTGAGCTCCAAAAGTTCTCATAGTCTAAGAACTTGTGATTTTCTAAAGGCCTCCAAATCCTCTAATGGCAACCAACCATTGGTTCAAGAAATTCAAAAAAAATACACTTTATAATTAACATCAATTCTCAAAGTATCTATTATAAGGTATTTATTATAGTTAGAAACATGGAAAGAATTTTTAAGTTGATGGTCAAGATCATGTAATTGTTTTTTTTCCTTCAATCACAAAATGAAGGACTTTTTCTATTTAAAAAAAATAGAATATCAAATGAAATTTTAACTAAATAAATAAAATTATGTAATAGAAAGCCTTCAAATCCTCCTATAACCTTTCTAGAAATTTTCTAGAACTTTCACATCGTTGTTTCACATCACAAAAGTTTAATAAGGCTTGAAATTGAAATCTAGTGATGATTTTTAGGTTGAAATTAGTTTAGTTGATTCTCAGAGGGACCTTTGGGATTTCTATATTAGTATATATAGAAGTCACTTTGTAACCATAATCCATAAAGTGCCTTTGAAACGGGCTTTGAAATTATGATTAAAGGTGAACACATGACTAGAATGATGCAATGAAGGCAAGATGAAGTGAAGGTAAGACAAAAATGGTAGAATGAAGCCAAAATGAAATAATGGAATTTCAAAGTCACATACTAAAATTGAAGCCTATGTTGTTTATTCACTAAAAAATATTGAAAAGATTTTGATGGAACTAATTAATGAGAATCTTTGGAATTAATTAATTTGAAAACAAAGACTAAAAGAATTAAGAATTTAAATCAAATGAAAATTAAAAGTTTTTTGAAGCAACCAATGGAGTTTAGATCTTTGAAGACTGTATATTCATGAATATATGGTCCGGTACTATCTACTAACCAACATGCACCTCCAAATTGCTAATGAGTTCACAATTGACAAGACTTGCCTACTAGTAGGTTAGCCACTACTAGTGTGAAATTTTGAATTTTGAAAAAAATACTAAATTTCTTTTCAAAATTTTTGAAGTTATAAGAACTTAAAATTGATTTCAGAAAATAATTTTTTTGATAAAAATAATTTAAAAATAATTAAAAAAATAAAATTTCCATATGTGACAATCTCTCAAATATGTCAAAGTATTGCGGCAAGTTTCCACAAGTTAGGAACTCAAGAAAATTCACAATCTTATAATGCCCTCAAATCCTTTGCACTAAGTACACAAACTTATAACCTTCTACAAATAAATCTATTATTATTTTTCAAACTTCATTTAGGTGATTGCCAGAAAGACTTGTCCTATTTTGTATCATTTCATGTTTGCTAATTTGTTTTTTAGCCATAACTTCTATGTTTGGCTCCAAATGATTCAAGATTTATGGGAAAGGTATTCATAACCATCATACACCTTCCCTAATTCTTTTTGTACTTTTCAAAAATACTTTACTACCCCAACATAGACCCCAATTTAGTGTCACACTTGCCAATTGGAGGTTTTTGGTTCTATTTAGAATCCAAAAAATGAACTTTGAGCTTAAATTTGGATGAAATGGTCTTCTAGGAGACTTACAGCTCTCTAGGGAAGGAAGTTTATAAAAAATTATTTTTTTATCATGTAGAAGTCTACAAAGTGAGCTTCTTTTTGTTTGCATTTTGAAATATATAAAATATTATTTACTTATTTTTTCTATTTTTCCTGATTAAAACATCAAGGTATGTGTTTCTTAAGACTTAGCACTTTTTTAATTCTCCTACCTAGAGAATTTTTCATGCAATTCCTTCCTAATGTGCCTTCATCTTAAAGGTGAATACATTAGTCATATTTTTAAATTAAATATTTTTCTAATTTTAGTATCCTCCAAAAAATCATGAAAATAAAACAAAATTGAAAGGTCAGTGTTTCTTGCAATCACCCATTTACAAATACCTTTGAATGTGATTTTTGAATTTATTTTTAAAAGATGTAATTACATGAAGACCTTCTTTTTAGTCATAGAAATGTTTTATTTTTTTAGTAAAAATTGAAATTATCATAAATTTGTGAATAGAAAATTTAAAAATTCACATCAGGTGCAATTGATGCCCAAAAATCTAGAATTTTTTGGAAGGTCTATAATATAGTATAGAACATTATAGTGCAAATTTTCTTACTATAGTTATTTTAGAAGAGCGTGAACATTAAGGAACAAATTTTCTTACTATAGTTATTTTAGAAGAGCATGAACATTATGGAGCAAATTTTATTTATTAATCTATGGTTATAAACCCTAAATTCAAATTGGTATAAAATTTCACTAATAACCTTTAGGTTCATTTAGCCAATTTTTGGAGTAACCTTTGGATTTTTTGTATTGACAAATGTGAAGTCTTCTTAGTGGCAATCAATTTGTTTAAGGTCACAACTACCAAAATGGTGGAATAAAGCTAAGATGACAATGGTGGGATTTTGAAGTGATATAATTAGAATTGAAACCCCAAGGAAGAATTAGTCTTTTCAATTGAGGAAATCAAAAAAGTCTTTTTTGAAGGAAATAATGAAAAGCTTTGAGTTTTAATTAATTTTCAAACCCAAGGCAAGGAGAATTTGAATTTAAAAAGAAAAAGTGAGTTGAAAAGGTTCACAATGCAAAGATGGAGTTGAATCTTTTCAATTGAAGGAGTGGAACATTTTTTCTTGGAAAAACCAATGAAAACCTTTGAAATTCAATGAATATGTAATACAAGACAAAGGCCAAAAAAATTGAAGTAAAAATTGGATTAAAAAATGTGAGTTAAAAGGGTTTGCTTTACAAGCATAGGGGCTAGATTTTTGGGATTGGATATCGATAAATATGGAACTCAATGCCAACAATTGGTCAACATAGACCTCCAAAGTTCAAGATAATGAGTTCAAAGTTTTGAAGATTTTCATGTCAAATGAAATGGTGGCTTGAGACTTCTGATCTTTAAAAGACAAACCTATAATTATTTTTTTAAACTTTATTTTGCAAGTTAAATAGAAGATATGGTGTAACCTAAAAGCAACAACTAACACAAAGGTACGTTTCACTTTCTTTAATGTACCAAAAGTGCACATTTCACTAAAGGTGATTGTTTTTAGTAACCAATACATTTCAACTTCAAAGATTTATAACTAATTCCACAAAGGTCCCCAAAATATGATACAACTTAAATTAGATGCCAATCCCATTTTTTTTCCTACAAAAATAAACTGATTTTTTTTGCAAACAAGTTAGCTTCCCCCAAATCCAATCAACTCTTAAATAGTTAGTTTTACAAGTAGACTATGGTAAGAGGCTTAGAAATTGCTCATTTAAGGGTTGGTATGCCTTTATCATATATTTTTCTAGATGGTAAAATTTTTTACTCATTTTTCTGTCAAAGAAAAATAAATGAGGAATCTTATACAAGTCATTTCATAATTTTTGGAGCATTTATGAACTACTTATGAATTTCGAAACAAAATCTAGCACATCTCCCTATTTGTGATTTGCACACCTTTGAAACCCACACATGCTGAGTTTTAAAAAAAAATCTGATTTTGTTCAAAAGCTAGCATTGCAATATGTAAAAATACTAGAGATGGTTTCTAAATACGACCCTTTCTAAAACTGAAATGAATGCTTGAATCAATTATTATTTCAAATTCTTTAACATTTGTAAGAAGGTAGTTGAACTACTAATTCTTATTTTGAATAAAATTAGTAGACACCTATCCACTTAGTTAGGAAAGAACCCATTGTGGCTCTTGAACCATCCATTGAAGAAATATAATCCAAATCTCATCATGCTTATAGTGGAAGCACCCAAAATCGTCCAAACAAGGAATTCAATATAGTTGGAGGCAGTTTTTTTTTCTTCTAAAAATGATATTTTTCTAGTATTAGCGAGTGAAAATCATGAATATTCAAAAAATTTTAATTTTTTGGATGTTGTATGTAATTTCTTTGATTTTTCAAAGTGTTGACTCCCTACACCATTGAAACTGTGCAATAGGTGCACCCAAAACTAAACCTTGCTAAAATTAGAAGTGAGCCAATTAAATGTTTATATGTGTCCTTGAAATGCGTTAGCCAATTAGAATCAAGCATGTGGCAAACACATTAAGGGAACTCTACTGACACAATTGGATGAGTCTACAGTCCACTGCATGGGACACGTTCGGAAATGGGTGTTTCTTCCTTAGATGTAACCAAGAGGCCATTTTTCCACGAGCAGGTATCCATTTCACAACCTCGTACTGGACAGTTGAAAATACCTTAAGTTTTATGAATGCCATTTGACAATGTCCTCATGCCACGTCCTGAACACACCTGATACATGCTCTACTTACAACTCCAGTACCCTACCAAGACCAGTCAGCCCAGCCTGGCCCAAATCACTGTACAAGGCTTTTCATTTCAAATTTTTTTGGGCTAGCTACTCTTACGTTCCAAAATAAGCTTATGCTAAAGATGTACATATGGTGGAAACACCCAAAATATAGTGATGAAAATTTGTATTGCACATGTTCACCATGAGCTGATATAAGAAGTTCAATATTTTCACCACTTGAGCCTCTCAACTAATGTCACCCTATATTTAGTAAGATGTAGTGCATTTTTGTGGCTCATACATGCTGCATGCAAAACTTGGTGGAAGTATATTGTAAAATGTTGTGGAGTAATGAAGAAGACGAGGGTACAATTATATCTCTTGAAAAGATGTAGCCCCCTCCTCCTTGGCATGGAAAAAAGACAACTATAGATTAGTTTTAGAAAAAAATTATGAACCTCTTTTCCTTGTCATCAATCGAAATACAATATGAATATATAAATATTGATATTGTTGCATATATACGTATGTACATATACAAATATGTACATTGAATATGATATGGTTATGACTACATAAATATGGCTACAAGTATCAAAATATGATATGGCTATCAGATTGCAAAAGCATCAACCCATATCACATTTGGTCTTCAAAATACATTTGAAAATTACATAATAGGGTGTTTGTGTGAGTTGAAAATTGAACAACCCTCGTAAATAAATAAATAAATAAATAAGCTCTTGTGTAAATCCTCACTTTTATGTGGATAGGGACCTATGCCTCACTAACTTATCCCTATCCACCCAAAAGACAAGTTACAAATATGTCAAGGTTATTACACGATGCAGCCACCTAAAAGTGTTTGAAAAATCATTTACAAAAAGCACAAGTGCAAATATTCATCCTTTAAAATTTTGTATGAAAAGAAGAGGTATCATCCACTAGTTTGACTATGCTCTCTCTCACTTTTTTTAGGCAAATGATTCACAAGATATGAAAAAAAGGATGATTTCCATGGACACTCAGGTGATAGACATTCCAGGGGATTCCCGGGGGGCCTGTGTAATCATGGAACTAAGTTCGCAGTCCTTTTGATAACCTATCGATTTTGAAAGTGCCCAAGTGTGGGACCCTGCTGTAGATTTTCCATCCCAACTTGGTGGTTCAAGAGATGATATTCTCAGAGTTAGTTATTCACAGTGGCTTCAAGGACAGTCTCACAACGGCAAAGATATCATTAGCGCAACCAGTGTTCATGAAACTTTTTGAGTTTTACCAGCTAATTTCTTCAATTCCCAAATTGAACTGGTTTTTCAAACACTATTAAGCTAGGTACACCCAAAAGTGCCCTGTTCCTAAAAGGGCCATCTATAGTGCACATACATTTCCAAAATCAGTCATGTTTGCAGACTGTAGATGGCGCTTTCAGAAACAGACTTTGATCGTTAATAACTTTTGCATACGGTATCCAAATCTTGCGTTCTTTGGTGTGTTGGAACATGCTTTCACTTGCCCACAAGACTGCATAAAAACCTGAACTAACTAATAAAAGGAACTAGGTAAAGTATGAAGAACTCGCTTTTTTGGGTGTACCTACCTTAGTGTCTGTTATTCCCTCTTTTTTTTACTCCAAGTAGAAATTTTATAGATTTTTCTACCGGGTTTTTTTGCTAATGTTTTCAAATTGCAATTGTTTTTTTCCCCCAAATTCTCCCGCTAACTTTGAACTAGTTGCTAGGTTTTTCCAATCATTGAGCATAACACGTAAAGGTCAATAGGCTGGAAGATCTTGGAAATGGATAACCCCATGTTAAGGGAGGAGGTTCATAAAGTGCCCATCTAAGTGCCAAAACTTTATAATTTTAGAGGGACGAAACTTCTTGAAATATTTATCAGAAAATTTTCCTTCAAAGACAAGTAGAAATGGCATCTAATCCAAGTCGTTTCATTTTTTTTATCTCAAAGATTTGTGAAATAAGTTATGAATTTTTGAAGTCAAAATGGTGTAGAGCACCTCTTGAAATGCTCACTACTTGTACGCTCCCGTAAAAATGATAAAGCAACATGTACAACCAGTGTACATTTCAAGAGGTGGGTGGTTGTAGAGCCAGCGTGGATTTCAAGCCTCCCTTCCTAACAGTACAAATTTCCCATTGAACATCAAGAATGGAGACAACCAAACCTGCTGTAACTTAAGATAAGTTAAGTTAGACACCTTCAGTGTGTGTACTCAATTGACTCAACAATGATACTCTGTATTTGTTTGAGTACAAATTTGATAACTAAGTTAATGATGATTTTTCCTCTTGCAAATGGAAATGTGACAAACAACTGCTAACAGTAGAAGAATTATAATGTCAATGACTGGGATGGTACAAGTAATGAACAAAGGCAAACGGCAGCCAGAATCTGAGCATGATCCAAACCCATTTCTGAAAAACCCATGTAAGGTAGGAGGTCCATAAAGTGATCATCTAAGCGCTGAAGCTGAATTTTGGTGAGGGAAAACATCTTGAAATGTTTTTCAATAAATTTTCATGGAAAGACAAGAGGAAATGACATCCAACCCAAGTTGTTTCATATTTTTTTGGAGCTTTGTGGAATTGGTTATGAAATTTTGAAGTTGAAATGCCATGAGGCTCTAGAAGCAAACACCTCCTAAAATGTACACAGTTTGTACATTTTGGTATATTGAAGAAAATGAAATGTACCTTTGAGTCATGTTTGGATCAAAATGCCCTGTTGGAGCCTCCTACCTTATGTATCTAGGCATGTAGTTAAAGTAGGAGGTCCATATATTGACCATCTAAGCACTGGAACTGAATTTTGGGAAGGTGAAATATCTTGAAATATTTTTTAGTAAGACAAGTGGAATAGGCATTTAATCCAAGTCGTTTTATATATTTTTTAGAGCTTTGTTGGAGTTCGAACCTCCTACTTTACAACTTCTCTTGAATTCATTGTGTCATTACCTTACAACCTCTTTTGAACTCATTATCATTGTGTCATTGTCATTGTTATAGTCATTGTTGTAGTCATTGTTGTACAAGGAATTATGACTTCTTGAGAAAATTGTACATGAAATTTTGATGGGGTACACACCTTATTTAGCCATTGGTAGTTAAACTTTTCAAAAAAATGTGGAAAGGGTACACATGTTACTTTGTGAATGGTTGAGAAAATGAGATGGGCACATGTGACATACTTGCACCCCACTATAGTAGCCATATTTGCATTTCTATGACATTGATTTGACCTACAAATGATATGGGATATTTGAAACTTGTTTGCCATATGTATCTTGTATGTATCCATATATTCTACATCATATTCTACCTTCCAAAATGTTGACATCCAAGATAGTATCTTAGAACAATGATTAACGATGAATGGTGATTTACTTTTTAAATTGGAGATCAATGGCATGAGAAAGGGGTGGGAATTTTTTGAGTGAGATCAATGGCCATCAATTTTTCCAAATGAGGGAAAAATTGAAACATGAACAGTTGTTTGCTTCTTTTAAGCTCATTGTCATTGTCATTGTCATTGCATGACTACATATACACATTATTGTCAAAATTTGTAGGGAATATTAATAGTGATTATCTAGAAGGCATTTTTCTACTTCAATTGCATGGACCTTGGTTTTGGTTTCTACTTTTCAATGAATGAAAATTAAGTTTTAAATTAATTATCTCTTCCTAACCATTACATTGATGTTACAAATCAACTAGAAAATAGTTTTCTTTATCTTTATATGCATGCAGTATTTATTTATGTACAAATTTTTGCCAATTAGATGTAGTCAAAGGATGTTGATTGTTTTTTTCAAAATCACCAAATCACTATTGCAATTTGAGGCCAACAACCGAATTTAACCTAAATATTACTAAGTTTTCGTACAGATATTCATGAATATCACCCTACTATCACCTTAGTAATGAAGAAATAATTGTCTCCTTTTCTAAAATGAAAAAAAAATCATTGCATGCATGGTTTACAATATGCCTAGATATCTAAAATACTACAATAGTTGTTTTCAACTTTTCCTTATGTACATGGAGTACTGTCATTAGGTAGAACCACCTGTAACCTATCTTTTGAGGTATTCTAGGCATGATTCAGTGATGTGCAAGGCAAAACAATTATTTTCAAAGGTGCAAAGATAAAAATGATGGGGATTGCAAAAAATTTGATAATTTTATCACATGAATTGAAATTACTATGAATTTTGGAAGGCAAAAAGTGTACTAGATCCAATACCAATTTGTGAAATCTTCTAATTTCGATCATACAAAAAACTACTTTTAAAATCAATCCTTCCTACTTTCTTGTACACTACTTTAGAACATGTGCCATGAACTCTTAGTCCCAACTTTAGAAACAAGAAAAATAAACATTCTAATATTGGTTGGAAATACATCCATCAATAGGTTGGCTATGGGGTGCCGGTTGGTTATAGGTGGTTCTACCTTATGGGGTACTAAAATTCACATGGCATTCAAGGATACATGTTGAGTTTTGGGTAGCTGGCACACCTAACAAATAGGGAGCGATAAAGGTTAGCTACATCTTCGAAACAATAAATGCTCTCGGGGATTGTGTATGATACTACTATGAGCTATAGAATTCATACATTTATTTTTACATACAAATTTATTCAAAATAAAGACAACTTTGGGTGTAGTAAAAAGTTCCCTTTTTAGTAAAAGCCTAGATATGAAAGATGATATTTGCCACACCTAGCTACAAAAAAATAGGTTTTAGGTCTATAGTAGTAGTGTGGGGTGCAAGGGAGGTCAATCCCTATCTCATTGTCCTAGGGGAGGACACTTCCCATTTTTTAATAACCTACGTGCGGTGGAATATAGGGTACATTTAAATAATCTTAGGTAAAATTTATAAGAAATTTACATATAAAATAGGGGACATTAAAAAGGCAAAGTGTTTTAAAAATAAAATAGGGATGATAATATGGCTGATTTTTCCGCTTTATGGTAAAATATGGACTCTTTTAATGTTGCCAAGTAATGATTACAAGTAATTGAAAGCCCCCCTAAAAATACCCCACTGCCGCACGTGGGTCCCCCAAATATACAAGAAGTGTCCTCCCCGGGTCATTGTCTCAACCTAGTAGACAATATAGGGGTGGAAATGCTATTAGAAAGTTTAAGAAAACTAAATATATTGTATTTTAAAATTTTTAATATTAAATGAAAATTATTATTATTACATTCAATTTTTTTTAAATTCACAAGTAGATGATGAAGTATTTTATCACATATTATTCAAATATTAATATTGCTTTAAACTACATCTAGTTCAAAAGTTATGAAGGTTCTATATTCTCATCATCAAAGATTGTCCATGTAAGATACTTAAGGTACTTTTATCATAGCATTGCTTATTGAAATTCAACACAACAATATGGCTTCATTTACATGTATTGTTGAGCACTCAATTACAAATGTCCATTGTCTTTTGTTGGTCATTGCACATACTTAAACCTATTGGATATAAATTTTTTTGAAAAACAACTTCACATAGAAGAACAGTTCTCCTAGAATTTGGATCAAAGTTATATCCTAAAATTTTATATATTATGTATGACATTGAGCTTCAATTTTGAATTATAAAAGTGATTACTCTTATATTTTGAAGGATGGGCTATTGCATCTATAAATTTCTTGTCATAATAATCCAAAAGCATTATTATGATTGTAGGACAATGAATGAAAAGTTTGCCTTGAATATCAATATCATGCAAAATTTTATAAGGATTTGGAGTTTAGTCAAGGATTTTGAAGATAATAAAGGAACCAATTAAAAGGGCTTTCATTATATATAGAATTGTGCATGTGTCTTTTACTTGTTAAACAAAAAGTTGAAAAAGATAACACACTGTTTTTGATTGTAGATAATAAGTTGTAAATAGTTCTTAACTTCAAGAAATGTAGTTGAATGATGTATATTCCAACTAATATACTATATTTATAATAAATATATATACACTACAACCAAAAAAGAAAAAAATTGTAGAAGAAGATGATGGCAAATGAAAATTAAAGACACAATGTGAATAAATAGATGCATAATCTTTACTTTGTTTTCTAAAAAGTCTTTCATAATTGACAATTTTTTGCACAACACAAATCTATCTTTAAAATAAATAATATATACAATCTTAGGACTAGAGGTCTACTTGAACCCCCTTGAGTTTATCAAAATATATGTTTGTCTTTGGTACAAGTCTCATGTATGGATCTTTGATGAGTTGATCTTAGCTAGAAACAAATATCCATGACATTCTATGTGATTGATTTGTAATTTTGCTAGAAGAACCAACCAATGGACTTAATTTGTTGTATTATAGTCAAAATTTATCAAACCTATTATATCCTTCATAACATTTATTAAGTAATCCAAAACTCCTCTTTTTCAAAAGAATCACATTTAGGTTTATATGGAGCTATTTTCATATTACAATGATTTATTTTGAGGATGAACAATTTTCTATTTGATAATTGAGTTATTTGTAAAGTCCCCCCCACTTTGGGCATGACTTTTTTTGAAGTTGAGACGACACTTATAGTTGAAGCGTCAAACTTTTTTGCAAGATACTTATGTCACATGACTTCGAAAGTGGGGACCAAATTTTTTTAGGCACCATTTTGATGGAAAAATAAGTTTTATATCCACTTTTATTTCGACTTTTTTAACTCAACCGACTTTTTCACAAAACTCATGGGTTTAAACTACGGTTTAATGTACTTTACAAATAACTCAAATGTTGTGAATTTTTCTACTACTATGTCTCAAATTTTTTATATTATTAAAAAAAACAAAATCCAACTAAAACAAAAGAATAAATGAAAAATACAAACAGAAATAGTCCTAACAACAACACTTACCTAAGATCATCATGAATTGAATATCTATTAATATCTATTAAAATAGTTCAACTAGATGTGTCTAAATGACACACATAGTGTGGATTATTATTCTTTGCTTCGTTTTGAAGATATATTTTATGGCACATACGGTGAAGAAAATACAATCATGGAAAACTTCAATTAACGGATGTTAGTTTGTTTTTTGAGTTTGACACACCACAATTTGCAAGTATTGTATAAAACCAACGCAGAGGTACATTTACGAAATAAGTGGTAGATTTACATGGTTAGCACTCATCGAACGTACCCCGGATGTTCATATGGAGGGTTGTAACAGTGTTGGAAAATTTTGCAGAGTGGCTACATAGATGCGGGGGATCCAATGCGCTTTGACCTAAACTGAAATCAGGGACTCGAATTCGTGCGAAGGGAGAACGTGGCTTTAGCTATGCAGTTGCAAGGAGTTTCAATCCGTGCGTTGGAGTAGCTTGATCCGGTTGCATTTGGTAGAGTGGATCGAACGAACAATGTCTTCTTTCAAGCTAGTTTTTGTTGGTGTGTCAAAATGGCGAGGAGGAGGAAGAGCCTGAAATTGGATTCGTAAGGCGAGGTTTGGCGGATTGGTGGATTGGAAGGGATTGATTTTGATCAAATCGAGACTTGGCTCAAATTGATCGCATCAGGATTAGGATTGTGTTTGTGATGCTAGCTAATTGAGGGCGTATTTGGAGGGCGAAGACGCACTTTGAGCGCTACGAGATGGCGCTCATAGCGTCTTTGGAAAGCGATCTGCGGTTGCTGGGCATAGAAGCTCGTCGCAAGTTTCCTGCTGTCAAAGACGCTGCGGATCGGTCCATATTCAAGGCATGATGTTGAACCCTAGATTTTTCATGGCAGAGAAGCTTGTTCTTTTGTTATTGGTTACTCGTGAAAGAAAACATCGCTACGGCATCAGAATCGCAATTTAGAACGGAATTGTGAACAGAATTAGGTCTGTTCTTTTGGTCCTGGCTGGATCGCATCTCAAATACATGTGTGTGTCGTGTCACGACAGTACAGGAGTTTGCTTGCTATTTTACAATGTAGTGATATTCGAGACCTTAGAAATTGATGGAGACAAGTGGAACAATCCGATGATTAGAGTATGGCATTGTTGTCGTGACAGAGGAATTATTTGTCTCATAGGTTCTTCATACTTATCATCCTATTCACATCGCGATTACGAAGTCTTTACGGGAATAATTGGAAGCTGATTAGTATCTCCTCACCAGTGATGAGTAGCCGAAAATCAGATGACATTTGATATTCAGCCTCAAAGACTATATTTTGTAATATTTAAGCAAGAGACAAATATCCTGTAGGAGAGTGTTATTGGCAATTTCTTGGGCCCTTACGGATATTCGCTTTAGCAATCAAGTCATATTATTTGAAGAAGGTCGTAACGGGGGAGGATCATATTCTAGATGTTATGAAAACCAAATTCTTAGAAGTGCACGGGCAGTAAGTTGACGCTGCCCCGGAGAAGAACGATAACTTCACCAATCGGTTCTTGTACTTGGAAGACTGCTTTGGCACGCATGAATTGAGTCTTCGACAACTCGTGTTTGACAATCTAACTTGGTGTGGTCCACTTTTTACCATTACTTCCATGGATTTTCACTCGCTGCCAAAAACTCTCTTAAATATCAGGTTACCTGCTCGCAGAATTGGATTCCAGCTTCGAAGCCTAGTACTAAAGGAGAATCAGCATGTGCAGGTCCGCTTAGCATCAAATGCAAGCCAATTGGCAGGGAGCGATGAAATCCTGAAGACCTTTCTGCTAGCTTGTGAAAGTAGAAATCATAAGCTGAGCATCATGGGATTGGCGGGCGTAGATAAATTAATTGCTCACAACGCTGTTGCGCCATCAGTTCTTCCATCTATTTTGTCTACTTTGAAAGAGGTGTGCAATCTCCTTGCAGATTGCATGTTGTGTACCTCCTCACATTGCCTATATACTATCATTTGTCATAATACTTCCTGCGTTTAAGTGCTAAAGAGATAGGCTCCAGACTGATCAGGTTGCTGCGGTGTCTAGCAAATTTAGATGCAGTGATTTCAATTCCTAACGATTTCTTTTTTGGTTTTAATTGGGCTGTTATTACTAAGAATAGTCAAAGTGTCTCTAGTAACTGTTTTCTTTGGTGCAGCGCTCGGACGTGACCGAAGAGATCGTGCAACTCAAGACTTTGCAACTATCCTTGACAATCCTTCAGTCGCAACTTTATCCAAAAAATGAGGTTGAGCACTTGACCAAGAGGGAAAGAAAACACGAGGGATAGATTCCTTTTTTTGAGGATGAGAAATGTTTTCTTGTTCAATGAATCATGTAGCATGCGTATACTTACAAATTCGTGTCCGTGTAATCTCTTGTAGGCTTGTATCTTGTGTCCTGTGTTCCTCTGTTGACCGACCGAAGATCGTTTAGTACCGAGACATCTGATTTAGAGTCTCTAGCTTCAGCTACCTGGTGCTGGTCGTTATGGCACTAGGTTTGATGTTTTTCTAGTTATGTCAGTTTTTGTTTTCTTTGCATCGCTATGACTTTCCGCTTTGAATGCAATGATGCGATGTACTTGCATGCAGCCCAATACACTCGTCCTGTTCAAAATCCTGTTCACTATTTATTAATTCTTCTTTTTCATGTCTACAGGATCAGATGGCAATAATACTTGGACTTTGTCTGCGACTTCTTGGAAATAGTCGTAATTCCGACAGTGTCCACAGGTACGTGGTTCGTGATTTCGATCTTTCTCTTGGTCTGACGAAGTGAGGTTTCGGTTGGGACACTTTTACTAAAGTCTTAGCTTCGTTTGCAGTACTGCAGTGGCAACTGTGCGGCAAGCGGTAGTCCTCATGTTTGACAGCGTTCTGGGGGCTGAGGGCTTGCCAGTTTTGCATTATGGAGGTACTGGTGGCTGGTCAGCTTCATCCAATTCTGTAGCTGGGGAAGTCAGCCGCAGCATAAGTACATCAGAGTATGTTCATGCTATGTGTTGGTTGTATCAACTTTGATGAATGCCTGGTAGAGACGCAAGATTGCTTTTATACTTCGCCTTGTTTTTTCGTTCGTTGGTGGGCACCTATTGTTAGTGAGTCTTCCACAGGTTAAGTCTCTCGCATTCATTTTGAATACTTCCATCATTGCACTTCTGACTGTGATGCGAGTCCATGATTTGATGGTCGTGCAATATCTCTGTGTTTGTACCAAATCTTGCCAACTTTGTGCTTGGTGATGTCAATAACAAGACTATCGATCCCTTCTACTAGCTTGTAAGACTTTGAATATGTTTGTTCAGATGGAATACTTGTGATGCTAGAAGCTTTAGTCATAATGGAGATGATTGGACCCGATTTTTGCGCGTCTTTTCCAAATTTATTCCTCGTATCCTAACCCTGTAAATTTACAGGCTTTTTCAGGATGTGTACGATGGCAATCAGCCTCCCTTGACAATAGAAAATAGAACTTTGTCTGAAGAAGGAAGGCTTGCGCTTCATCTCTTCGAGGATCTTACTTCGTTTGCAGGGGGGGGATCGGTGAGTTTGTCTTTCCTTACTTCAGTTGAAACCTTCATCACGTTCCGTGTTCGATAGAACTCAACTAATGGCTTCTGTTTTTGACTAATTTTGCAGGCAACTTGGCTCCAAGTTCCTCAACTTCAAAGAGGTTTTGCTCTAGATATGATGGAGTGAGTGAATGGACATGCTTTGACAAGTCTGATGTTGCTTTGGACTATTGCTTCATTGTCCAATTACCAGCTTGTATGTTTGTTCCAGAAATGCAATTTTTCTTAATGTACTCTTGGTGGTTAGATGCACTTAGTCTGCTATAGTGTTGTTTTATTTTCTGATTTTTAAAACTTGCTTTTAGTTGGCATACCGCAGTTTTCTAAGTGTGTCAAAAACTTCCATTACAGTTTCTAATGTCATTTCAAATATGCTCCATCTATAGTCTTCATTCTGTGAAGTGGTACTGCATATAGCAAGTTACTTTTGGCCGTAATTTTTACTGGAGAAATCATGTTTTTCTGGCCAAGTTTGTGGGATTACTACCACTTGGTTAGTATTAGCACTCTGTCAAAATCTAAACCTATCCATCCATCCAATGAAAAGTTATAACATAGAGTAATGGCAATTAGGCGGCAGCATTTAATAGAATGAAAAGCGTATCTGTGTGCTGCCTTTTTGTACTGGGAGATAGCTGACGAGGATCCTGTGAATGCCTTGCAGGTATGTCTTGTCGCACTATGCGGTTATTTTCAAGAGACTGCCTCCGTTTGCTCAGGTATTGCACTCGTTGCATATTGGCAGATACAGGATTATCATAGGTAGGCAAGGCTAAATGCAGCTTTTGATCAGCTTTGATTCGATTTTATGGATTTAGTTATCTAATTGTCATTTGCAAAGTGGGTTGCAGGTTTTGAAGCATCAAGTTTGCTCGCTGCTTATGACCTCTCTCCGCACATCGAGTGAGGTACAGAAAGCTGAACTTATTATTGCTTTTATTCAATTTTATCGATGTTTAAACCACTTCTTGTGAACTTTCAAGTTCTATTGCAGTCTTTTCCTCTTTTCCTCTCCTTCAGCTTCAAATGCAAATTTCAGATGATTTTACTTGCCCGTTCATATGAGGATTTCAGTTCTGATTCGGGCTATACAGTTCATACTTCCTGAGCAGACCTTCGAGGAACTTTACAGAGAAATTGACTTTGTCTATATGGGTCTCTGAACTAGATTTATGTTATTGGAAATAGGAGTGGTCCTGTCTAGGCTAATATTCATGGACTGCTAAGTGTATGTCTACATGAGTTACCGCCTTGCCAAGCTGGGCATAATGTAATATTCGTATTGTTATTTTTATTTAGTGGGACATTTTGCTCCTTGTGTATAATGTGGTATCACAGATCGACTCTTTAGTTGGTGAACCAGCTTTTCGGCGCTTACTCTTACGGTCAGTAGCAAGTGTGACTCGACTGTACAACTCTATGCTAACCACAGAGTGTGAGGTGAGCATCTTCTCGAGCTTTTGATATTGATTGCATGCGTAAAAAGTTATATTTAGCAGGTTTAATTTGCAACGGCATTGCATTATGTAGCATCTGTGAAATTAGTGAAGAATCCATCTCTTATAAGTTGCTGAAGGTTTAGAGGGTTTGTGCAAACTGCATCACTTTTTTTCACGATCTTCTTGTTGATGAGGAGTGATGCAGGCTTATTGGTAATTTGCCTATTTTGATAGGAAATTTTATTAGATTCCTCGTCTTCATTTTTTTGAGTTTAGGTTACAGAAAGCCTTAAAAAAACCCACCCACAAGCTAGTTGTCATGATTTGATCGACAAGTACCGGTCGTGTAGGACGTAATGATTGCCATCAGATTCTGTGGAATACTTATCTGCAAGCTGTGCGTCAGGTTTTTATGAGCATGCTCATCAAAAGCATAGATTTAGATTTGCCACCTTGGCACCAGATTATGGTGCTTGAGACATTGCGGGTAAGGTTACCGTTTCTCATCTTCTGATTTGACTGCAATTTAGTTTATTTAGCGGTTCTTATAAGCTTCCTGTAGTGACTGTATTTTCCAAAGAATCCACTTCATTATTGAGGGACACTTTTGATCCTAAGTCAGAAGTGCTTTCAGGGGCTATGCGTAGAGGCAAGGATGTTGTGCCTTCTGTTCAAAACTTTTGACATGTAAGTGTGACTCCTAGTACCTTTATCAATATTATTCGTTTCTAGATTGTTGTTTCTCTGGGTACGAGAGCGTTCCATTTCTCCTCTATGATTGCTGTTGCTATATTAATAATATTTGAGATAATTTGCCCCTTGGCCCTGCTAATTTCGTTGCATGAGTACTTTGTCTTAACTAGTGATATGGAGCAATGGGTGGATATGAGGTTTCCCTGGGTATGGGACGTGCGTTGATCCTGGCTTACTTGATGGTTGGCAAAGCATCTGGACTGAATAACATTATGCATTCAGGAAGCTCAAGAATACAGATATGGTGGCGAATATAGTTCATACTTTGGCGAGAGTCGTGACGAGGATTGAGGTTAGTAACTGCTTCTCTTTCTTCATTACAAATTCTCTTGGTTGGATATCGGGAAGCGTCATCTCTGCAGAGAGGTCATTTTCCCTTTTCAATTGCTTCACGTTTATTATGTTAATGTGGAGTTCGATTCTGTTACACACTTTGCTTTTGGGAGGGCTGAAGCTAAATTATGTTTTATGCTAGTATCATGTGTTCTTTTTTGTAATAGTGAGGGTGTCGTCTTTGTGCTCATGAACTGTAAATTTTCAGTTGCTTGATGGCAGTGAGGAGACGTTAACAGCTGTAGCAGGCATGTTCCATTGCAAGTCTAAAGGTCAGACAGCTTGACCCTTCGTGATTGAGGCGCGGATTAGATCATTAAACCTTGGGTGTCTGCACGTCTGTACCTGTAGACTATTTATCCATTATTATGTGCATCTCTGGAATGCTTCTTTAGTTCAAATGTTTGTGAGGACGTTTGCGGAGGTGTAGGCGATCTGTGCTGGTTCATAATTATTACTCATCCTTTTGATCTGTACAAATGTTAGGTGTAGAGTGGACACCAGAGGGAGATCCAAGCGGAATGGGAGCGTTAATCGCAAGTGAGGCGCAAGCTGTCACATTAGCTGCAGAGGGTTTGCTGGGAGTCATTTTTACCGTAGCGACCTTGACTGATGAAGCAGTGGGTTTGGAGGAGGTCGGATGCCATTTTCTTTTCTTTTTGCTGGTCTTATTCTAAATGCTGTACAGAACGGTTGTTGTACTATTATCTTTCTTAGGAAGAATGTCCGTAGCTCTTGAAGCGTATCCATGAGGTTGATGATTCATATTTCATAGTCACGCATACATTTTCACTGGCCTTGATTGACCTGTCTGCGAAGTTCAATACTCATAATGGATAATCATTATTGTTTGCAGCTGATAGATTCTGCTTCTGTTCAAATGCCTAACGTGGAAGTATCTACAAAATCCTCCAACAGCGAAGATATTATTTCAGTTTGTACGGCCTTGGTGAATTCTGTTTGGCGACCACTACTCGAAGCTCTTACTTTCATTCTAACAAGGTGGATTACCTTAATCTTTTCAACATAGATGTTCACAGGAATTGTTGTGGGGTCAGCGGTGTCCCAGTGTCATCTTTGCCCAATGTGACCAATTCTTACTCGCTGAACAGACAATGTATTCTCCATTGTCTTGGTAGATCTTATTATCTTGTCTCCATCTTATTACTTTGGGGTTGTTGTTCTCAGGGTTTGTTTCGTTTATAAGTTGTAGATTTGAAGCTCTTCTAAACGATTCTGGTTATTTTAGGACTCAAGGCGAGGCACTAGTATCTGAAATCTTTAAGGGATATCAAGCATTTACGAAGGTATCATATTCTACTTTACATTTTTTATTGACTTCTTTGGGACTCTGGAACCCTATTTCTTTTGCAATTTCAACTGTATTGAGAATGTTAGCTGAGCTGAAGACATAATAGCACTGTGTTCAAGTTGACTTTCCGTGCTATGCATGAGATCCCTTCTGGCAGAGGGATAGGTGAAGGTTGCATGTGGCACGTCAAACCACGTATTGCAACTATTTTTAGCATTTTTAATGCATTTTAATTTCCATTCATCGTGGACAATTGCTGTAGGCTTGCGGTTTTCTCTATGCGGTTGAGCCGCGGGATTCTTTTCTTGCATCACTCTGCAGATTCACATTCGCATTCCAAAATGACCCGAACAGATCATGGTTACTTCTAGTAGCCTTCATTTCTCCATTCTATTGATTTCAAATCTAGTCGCCTGAAAGTGACGGACCATCAGTTTGCACCTTTCTGCATGTAAACTGTGTGTGGAGCACAGTTTCTTTTCAATTCTATAAGCGACAGCTATGCGAGTATTTTGTTTCTCACATGATAGATCTTCTTGCATACAGGGCTGGTACAGCATCTTCAGGAGGTAAAAGACCTGATTATATCGATCAACGGGAGCCGGTTGTTTTAAGCTACAAAAATATCCAGGTGTGGACTCTGTTCTGCTGAACTACTAGTCTTTGCGTAGCAAGGTTAAGATGTGAGTTACCTTCTTATGTCGCTGAAAAACACATTTGACTCTACATCGAAGGTTTTTGTTTTTGGAAAGGTTGTGCATCTTGTGTGTTAAACTAATCTTGTCTATTCAATCTCCTAACAATTTTCTATTTATAGAGTTGAAACTCTAAGTTGTAGGACAGCAGTCACTGTTGCGCCTTGGGATGACAGGTTCCGGCATTGTTTTCAGCGTAAATAATATTACAAATAGAGAATTTTTTTGCAGACCATCATTTAGTTTCTATGCTTGTGAAGTTGGAGTTTGTGCAGCTTGTGAAAGGGCTGTTAGTGGCGTGCTGATTTGAGAGCTGCCTTGCATTGCGTTTACATGGTTGGAGTTTTCCAGGCAATGAGGACTCTTTTCAACATTTCACACCAGTTAAACTTGGTGTTGGGTCCGACCTCTTGGATACTGGTTGGTGGCCTTGTTTTAGTGATTTCAACATTTCTGGTTCAGTTTTCTTTCTGTTTTTCTATCCACCCTACGTGATATAGTATTATCTATTCAGACGTAGTTTCAGTAATATATCTCAAACAGTTTCTTTTAATCAGTCGTGAGAGAGCGTTATAATGTCAGGTTCCCTTACGACAATTTTTGCATCTGGGCTATGGCAATGTCGCGCTCTTGCGATTATGACCATGCTTGTTGATAATCTAAGTTCAATGTGGCTAGAGAAAGAATATAACCTTATTATGCTCACTCAAGGTCTAATGGTTGATCTTGATCGAAATTTTTTTAGGCTTTCATATAGGTAACTGCACTTGTCAAAGATAAGAACTACCTCCATGTTTTCCAAATTAGGTCGTTTTGTCTACGATTGGACTGAACCTGTGGGTTAATATGCTCAGGTGTTGGAAACACTTGAAGTACTGGATATGGTGATGCATTCTGCTCATTCCCTTAGTCAGGTACGTATGGTATTCCGATATAATGGTACAATAATACTCATATAGTATTCTGTATCTATAACTTGCTAAATTCATTCCCTTGTTCTGTGTATATCTTTGGTTTGCGAGGTTCTCGAGATGTGACAGACTCATGTGATTAAGATATTACAGTTGGAACAATGTTTAGTGTTGGTCGCGAGTTTGAATGCTTACTGCATCCTTCAGTTTGTGGGGTTATTATTTCAGCATCTTTCTACAAATGATATATTTGAACGATCATGATTTATATCAGTCTCCTTAAGTTGAACAAATTTGGAGGTTCTGTGACCTTTTGTGGACTTGTTTCCAGGATGGTATTGGCAATGCTGCTCGTATACGGGAACCAAGCAGTGACCTCAGTATCTTAACAATGTATGACGCTCAGGTAGGTCATCTGCTTCGGAAATATTGTCTGTTAATTCGGGTCATATCTCTATGCTAAATGCCAGTTTCCAGCGAATTCTACTGAATATGGAGTTGATTGATGTCTCCGCTCTACCACCACTTCTGTCTCAAGCCTGAAGATTTGATTGCGCTCGTCTTATAAATTCCCAAATTGCATAAAACATTAAGTGACATAGTCTTATACTCGCTAGCCCATGGTGTGCACAAATAAGTACAACATCGGTCTTGACGGTTCAGGAGCTTTTGACTTGTATTATCTAAGACACTGCAATCAATCATCTGTGGATGCTTCTGGGATAACTCAGCGTATATGATGAATCTGTTGTCGTCCTCGGATCTTACAATGAGTATGACATTGAAACAGATTTTCTACCTCTCCATCTTGAGCTGCATCCTTCAAGATTTAATGATCCTTCATGACTCTTGTATTATTTCTTTTTCGTTGCACTTTCCATTCTATTATTTATGTGAGTCTATTTTCCTGTTTCTTCATGTGGGCAGATGTTTGAAAGTACCGCAAAGATGAGTATTCCTGCGCTCTCTTTCTTTCTTACTGCTCTGCGCCATGTGTCCAACACATTTGTGAGTGGACTTGCTAGTACATTTTCCACTGTCAGTGGCAGTGCAACAAACAACGTGACGGGTCAATCTGTACTGAAAATGTGGGCTGTGGAGCGCATGTCCAGTACTCTTATGTTCAATGTGCATCGTAAGACTCCTTCACAATGTTACAATACTTTTCCTGTGGGCCTTTTCTCGTTTCTTGCTGCTCTCGTTGCATATATGCGCATGTTCCGCAGATTTCTAAGGCCCTTTGTGCTGCCAAAGTAACAGGTCTTCTATTTCCTACTGTGCAATAGGTTTGGAGCTTGTGTGGGATCAGGTGACAGACCACCTTTTGGAGGTAAGGAGAAATTTTGTAATTTCATGAACTTCTGACCTTCTATTTTAAACCTTGTTGTTCTTTTCGTCTTTCACCTTTAGAAAATCTTAATAGTTTCAGATTTGAGCCTACTTATCCTTGGCATTTGAGCCCGGCATGAGCAACTGCTGCAATTTCCATGTATCTATAATACTAGGATTTTAGGAGATAATAATTATAACGAATGAAGTGATTTTTCTCCAGCTAGCAGAGCACGAAAATCCACAGGTGCGTACTGCTGCACTGGATGCCTTGGATCGAGCAATCTGTGGAACTTTGGCAAGCCCACAGTACCCAGAGACTGTCCATAGAGCGGGAGCGGGCAAGGACTTCAATGTTGAGGGTAATGGTGGTTTACAAGACGCATATGGTGATGACACGAAGAACGGAAATGGCGCTTCAAGTATTTCAATAAGCAAGCAGGAGAACATCCCACTCGAGTGTACATTGTTACAACCGCTCAGTACACTATATAATCATGGGCGCTTCGCAGATGTTCGTGCTGGAGCTCTCAGAATTATATTGCATGTCCTGGAGGTGAGTCCCACCGGTAGATTCTCAAAAAAGTGAGTTGCTTTTGAGGTGATTCGGCGATGACCGTATTTTTTCTTAGTTCTTTTTATCTGCATGTTTTTTTGGCCTGCAAATATGTACATGCAATGGGTTTATAACAATTTTGGTGATTCCCATTCTAACACGGATGAAACAAAAGACGTATTTTCTAGTATCCATGCTTGGTTTACACAATTGCCTTAAGATGCATTGATCTTGTGGTAACCAGTACTTGTTTGGTGTGCAGAGACACGCTGAAAAACTGGATCAGAGTTGGCCAAGTGTTCTAGAGCTACTCAGGTAAATTGAGATATGCGAATGTTTTACTGAGTTTATCACTAATATTGCCAACATGACACTCATGAGTTCTACATGTGCTTACACTTACATTCGAAAGCAAACACTACAAACTGGCTCACTGTATCGCATATCCTTGTGACTCCCGGACCTTCCTCTGCCAATCTTTTGTCGATTTGTACATATAAAGTAGGGTACCCCCCCACACATGCAATATAACGAATGATGAGAACATGCATACATATTTCTGACAGCTTCTGCCTGTTGCAGACTAGTTGCAAATGCTGCAGAAAAGGATCTTGTTCCTCTGGGTTTTCAGGTAAAATTATTCTAGATCCTGTGTAGAATCTTACTAGACAGAAACATACCTTTTAAAAACTCTACGAAAAGCTCGTCTGGTAGGACATCTCACTTCTACTCTACTGCAGAACCTTCGTGTTATCATGAACGATGGGCTGCTCTCAATTCCAGCAAATGCTTTGGAGCTGTAAGTTTTCATTATTAACCTTTTAACTTTTTCAGTGATTCCCTGTATTTTTTTTTGTTCCTCTCTTTTGGCATCCGCTTCAGGTTGAATGTTTTTTATCACTTCTAAATATTAAAATTTTTGTTGCATGAAACATTGATTGTCTTATTGTTGTACTGCTTGCAGGTGTATCGAGGTTGCTGGAGCATATGTAGTGCAAAAAAAGGATGTGAACATAAGTCTGACAGCGATTGGAGCGTTGTGGACAACGGCTGATTTTTTCGCAAGAGGGGTTAATCATGATTTTTGCAAAGCACAGGGACTCAGTATGTGTCTGCCACGACATTTGATGTTTGAATATCTTCCGCTGGTAGAGTATGTTTTCACAGACTTCTACTGATGTGGAAGAACATCTTCAGGATTCAAGCTTCTATGGATTTTAATCAACTGTCTAATTTGACAATCATGCTGCGCGTGCTTGATCACCTTTACACAGGACGAATGAGCGGCCACTTCACGCCAATAAATGTGTCTGGCACCGTAGACAGTGGGAAATCTGACTTCGAAAGTGAGGTTGACGTAAATGCGTCCTTGTCAACTCCTGACAAAAGGCTTGACGTGGATAATGATGCACTTTTACTGGCTGTTTATTGCGTCATTCAAGGATTTGTCACTGATGAAAGACCAGAGGTACTGTCTTACATTTCTCCTTACAGGCAGTCTTATAGAGGATGGCTTTTTGGCTTTTGCGACAATTACGGTAGTAGAACATTGTTTTTATTACAGGCATGTGATCTAGGGATACTAAGCATCAGTGGGTTTCTCGTTCTTTGTTGCATAACTTCATTTCATGTTTACATTGTAATATGAATTCGAGTGATTCTCTTCATTTCACTGTTTCTGGTGTTATACGAAAATATCTGACTCTGCTTAATAATCGTTTAAGGGTACTAAACGCGCTCTTTATGATCACTGCGATTGCCTTTGTGCTGATTTATTCATCTCTTTTTTTCAGATCCGTCATTCTGCTATTCGCACTCTCTTTCAGTCTATCAGTAGCCACGGACATCAACTCTCGACTGCCATGTGGGAGCACTGCATAGGGACCTTGGTGTTCCCTATGGTTGATACAGTGCGAACTCTGGTCAGTGTTCATGTCTTTCTTTTCTTGTTTTTCTGCTGAAGGTTTTAATTGTAGTGATGATTAGTCAATCACATGATTCACATCATGAGCATGAATTTCTCATTTCTCATATCCCTAGGTGTTGTAAATACATGTGGTGCTGCTCAACCTTAGTACTTGGGTTTGTCTTAGGCGTCAACTTCATCACAAGATGAATGGCATGGAAAGGAACTTGGAACAGAGGGAGGCAAGGCCGTCCACATGCTTGTTCATCACAGGTATTTTTCTGCTGCCAGTCATTCGTGCTCAACTTCATTACATTGTCTTCTTCGAATTTTTTTATGCTACCAACGTGAAACCAAGAGTTCATTTTGATCTTATGTGTGGCCTCCTGACCAATGTAAGAAATTGAACCAATGGAATGTTTCTAGAACGTCTCTAGAACCTTTCCTCTGTGCTAGGTTTGCCCAAATATTAAACCAGCGGCATTGACATTATGTTCTCTTTGATTGATAGTCGGAACACAGCTCAGAAGCAATGGGATGAAACTCTGGTCTTGATGCTCAGTGGCACGAGTCGACTTTTGAAATCTTATTTCAAAGTTTTTCAAAGCCTAAGCGATTTCAAGAATCGTAAGTGTTTCCTCGGAGGTGCAGGACCGCCTGCTAACTTCCATTCTAAGTGAGGGAAAATTTGAGGTGTCTTTCCCCTAGAGTTTGTCGATTTTGTAAACAAACTTGTGCCCGGTCGGACTTCATTTGGATGGTCCTCTTATGCTTGCAGGATGGACGATACTTCTTGCATTTATTGGGGAGAGTATTGTGAATGGCAGCAAGGAGGTGTCCCTGGCTGCGATTGCATCCCTAAATCCTCTTCTTATTTCTCATGCTGCTAAGGTAGTAATATTTTCATTGAATGTATCCTCCGTTTTGTTCCTTGTATTTTCTATATGCTGCTGTTATTGCTTTTGGGGAGTACAGCCATATGCAAGAAGCTGGAAGTGTCTTATATTTTGGGCAATGATATCGTTTCATACAGCTCAACTGAAAAATGCTCCTCTAAAAGTGAGATTCATCAGAATAAACCAAACCTGTACCCTTGATTATATTGAAAAGGGATTCAGATGTTCGTTCAACGAGCCAACCAGACATGTTCTCCGACTGTAATATGTCGCTGCAATATGTACTAGAGTCGTGCACACTTCGATTGATATCTTCTGTAGACTTCTGTTCACTCGTGTGCTCCTGTATCTTTCAGGATAACTTGCCTCCTGACTATTTTGAGGCTGCATTTTCAATGTATGAATCCATAGTACCAAGTGCTGTTCAACCTGACAGTCGGGTGGTTCCGAAGGCTCAAAAGGAACTGCTTCAAAGCCTGTGTACGCGTTCTCACTCTAACACAAACGTGTGATCTTCGTTTTTGTTGTGACCTAATCCTCATTTCGCATGAACGTTTGTAGTGGCGATGTCTAAGCATAGCTGTCATATTATTATTCTCCTTACCAGATGAATTGTCTTGTTGACTGCAGGTGATCTCTATAGTAACGGACATCTATTATTCTCAACGAGTTGTTATTTGCGATTGCTGGTTTTGGTGGATCTATTTGTCTGGATCCCAGCACCTCCAGGAGACTTGGCACCAATAAGTCAGGTTATATATTGAATTGTCTCTGCAGGAGTTGTTCACTACTTACTTTCTTGCTGCATAAAGCGTCCGAGGTGGGTCAAGGTGTTTCCTGCAGTAATACTATTAACTATTTTTACTTCTGATTACAGGTCCAACAGATGGTTCTTGCAGTTATACCACTCGTGAAACCAGCTAATGACTACCTTTCTCCATTATGGCTTACTTTTATCTATCAAATTCTTTCGTACTTACCAGAAGGGAACCTCTCGAAAACTGTATTGGCCCCAGCGGATTACTTGAAAATGGAGGATAGTAATAGTAGTTTGTTCAAATTTCTCAGCTCAAAAGCAAACGGACGTTCCTCTTTGGTTTTAAAACCAAACGATTCGATCGACTCTAAGGAAGGGCTTGGAAACGGATCTCCAACGCAAGGACTTGCTGTTGGGATATATAATCGTCAGGCTGTTGCTGGTCCAGAGAATTCATCTCCGACACTTTCTATAGCATTCTCGGAGAAGTTGATCAAGGTTGTGCTTGAGTTACATCAGGCTTGTCCGCCAACTGCTGCAGCAACCGGTATACCTGACATCGTTGCTGCGTTTGGAAGGTATGTGAAGACTTTGGGATGCCTAACCCTATTTTTTGTGGGATGTGAAGAAGTTTCATTTGTCTGACCTACGACATCTTTGACACGCCTAGCTGTCTGAAATCTGTAATCTCCTTCCAGTTTCAGTCCTGGCTAGGCACATTTTTTTGTTACCGAAACCATTTCTGCAGTTGTCAGCTCAAATCATGTCGTTTTCACCAGATGCATGGCTACTCGTCGGGATAGCCCAAAGGAGAAGTTATGGAAGACAGCAGTAAATGCCTTTGTTTCTGTTCTTCGAAGAGCTTTGATCTGCGACACAATGGACAGCGATCATTTTGTTGCCCAGCAAAATCTTGTTGCTAGCGGAACTATCAGATCAAGATTTTGGAAGGAAATTGCAGATGTGTATGATAAATTTATGGTTGGAGCATGTGGACGAGCCATTTCTCTACCAGCTGGTGTAACTATTGAACCAGAAGTACTCGATGCTGATGAGCAAGTAGAGAACATGGTGCTATGTTTTCTAACGGATGAGCTCTTGAGCTGTTGTCAAGATGCACCTCGTGAGGTACAAATGCTGCTGATTCACCTATGCATGACTGGTTCTAACTAGGCAAATTTAGAATGTCTGGTTTGTTACTTTTCCATTTCTATTTGAGAACGACTCTTTTGAGTTACGAAGTGTGCTTAAAACCTTCCGTGCTTGTTGAACAGGTTCTGCATCATTTAGTGGGAGTCGTTGATCAGTGTGCAGCAAGAACCTCGGCTCTACCTATCTCGAGTGTTATTCTCCTACCCGTCCATTGCGGCCGGTTCTCTTTGTCTTGTCTGGAGAAGCTTTTTTCTCTCTGCAGGTAACATCATCCCTCGGAGAACTGCTGCTGTAGTTTGAGCATTACTGAATTTGCAGTCGTCACAGGCTGGTTGAGTTTGTCCTATAGTGTTTTCAAAGTTTTTTCAAAGTTTTTTTTAGCTTGACAGGCTCGTCAGGGCACTTCCTAGCTCTCCGAAAGCTTTGTTCGGGCAAGGATGGTGCTGCCATCATTACTTTCGTTTTTAGAAGCCGTCTTTTGAACTCGTAGTTCACGCCTTAAACCTTTCTAGCTCCACTTCATGTAGTCAATTCTGACCTCAACATTTTTTGTGTGTTTTGGCAGTTGTGAGCCTCACTTAACAAGTGAATCTTCAAAGGTGATTGTTAGTCAAATCGCCGGACCTGTCTTGGTAGCCCGATGCAGGGCCATTCTTCATCATTTTGCCGAAATTGAGAAAGAAGTCGGTAAGTTTATCGCACTTGGTCCGAGAAACATTTGTCTCAGCTTTGCAACGGGCGTGGTCTGGCAACTGTCAAGACGACTAGACGTACTATTGAGCATTAGCATTTTTCATGATGTCGTCTAGTACATTTTTGGTCAGCCTAACACATTTGTGGCTATGGTCATTGTGATATCATCTAGACGCTTGTCTGATTAGAGGATGACTTTTTGTCCGCTCTTGCTTCCTTGAATTGGTTACCGTGGTATCTTGGAATGATTGCCTGGTCAGTAAGTTCTTTGTAAATTTGTTCACGACGTCGCTCCAACAGCACACACAATTATACCTAAACCACTGCCGAGAAATTCATCGTTCATATTCCGGGCGAATTATTTTCCGCAATCCCCTGTTAGCGGTGAAAATCGTTGTAACCAGGATTACGGTTTTCTCATCTGCCGTAAGGGATGACCTACCTCAGAGGTGGAATCATCCCACCTCTCTTCAGAACAGTTGATAGAGCAGAGATCTGCATAAACGTGCAGTGCTAAGTGTTATTGCTTCTGAATCCAATTTTCTTCTTTATTGTGCAGCGAATTCCACGTATCCTCAGATCATATTGGATGAAGTTTCATTCGTCCTTCGAGGGCTTGCAAAGCTTGTGTTGCATCCGCTTACTGCTATGCATATCTATCTTCCAGTGCGCAAGAGTGAAAGTAGAACCGAGCAGAACCAGCAGGAACAAGAATCCAGATTGAGTTCTTTGAGCGCTTCCCATCATGTGAAATTACAGTCTCTTCTAGGCTCTGAACGAGCTCACTTATTTCTGCTCTACAGAAACTTTTGTGAGCTTTTAACGACACGGTAAGATCTTCGCTCTCTTTCTTTAAATACATCTCGTTGATAGTTTTTGGTCCACGGGATTCTACAATCAATAGATTGCAGGAGATATTTTTGTGGCACAATTAAAACGTTAGCAGTGAGTTTTGCATGCCTAAAACAATTCGATTGTAATCACGTTCATGGGTGAGTTTTATTGTGGCTTCTCACTTCATTTAAGTTGGATCTGGTATTAATACAGGAATTGTCATACTCCATGGCAGGTCACTGGAAACGAGGGAGCTCGTCCAAGCACTGCTCCTACTTATTGGTTCAGAGCTGGGCTTGTAATGTAGTTTATGGTAATGCACACACGAGATTCTGTTCAGAGGGTACAAATACATTTTAGGTTAGTAAATCTTGTTAGCCTTCTGTGTTGATGCGAGGGCTCACGGTGTAGAATATTCGTCCAAATTGAATGATCACTAATTATTTTCCTTTCAAATCTTTGAATTTTGCTTTTCGATCGTTTGTCACAAGGGCTTGATTAAGCACGGGTAAGGTAGATGTACCTATAACCGATAAAATAAGCACATCTGGACATGATCTAGGATAATGTAAAACGAAGCAAATATTTTCAGAGGTGCATCGACAGATTTGAAATTTTTTTGTAATTTTACCTCTTGAATTGAAATTATTATGAATTTTAAAAGGCAAAAGCTGGATTTGACCCATGGTCAACATTTAGAGTTATCCAATTCCAATCATTCAAGAACTACTATCTTGCTCATTGCTTCCTATTTTTGTGCTCACGTATCATTTACTTATTGGTCTAAGCCTTGATAACATACTAAGACATGCATTTTGAGGAAAAAATGAAAATCCATTGCAATCTTGGTTGAAAGTAGGGAATCTTATCTATTATTGATGGGGTATTGGTTAGTAATGGGTACATCTACCTTGATCATGAATTGTTGCTAGTGTCATTCTATGGTGTTTGGATGACAATCTAGGGTCATAATAAGAGATTAGTATTTTTTCATCCATTTTTTTTCTTATAACCTTTCACATTGAGTTATAAGGTAGAACCATCCATTCCCGATCACCACCTTGTAACCAAAAAATAGGGTACTATATTTCCAACCAAAGTTGGAACGGATTTCCATTTTCACTTTGGAATGTGTGTTGTATTTTTTCATGGTTTGGACCAATAACTTAGTAACACATAAGTGAACAAGAAAGTATGAAGCACTGAGTGGAAAACTAATTCTTAGATGATCAAATTGATTGACTCTAGATGTTGGTTATGGGTCAAATCCAACTTTTGCCTTTCAAAATTCATAGCAATTTCAATTCATGTGATAAAATTACCAAAGCTTTTGCAATCCACATCATTTCTATCATTACACCTCTGAAAATATTTGAATTGCCTTGCACTACACCAAATCATGTCTAAAATACCTTAAATGATCAATTATGGGCGGTTCTACCTTCAAGAGTATCCAATTGAGTTTTTAGTCTAACTAATGTTTGTTTTCATGTGATTGAGAGGCAAGTAATAACAAAATATGCCATCTTAGTGTATTTTGAGAAGTTGTATAAATCTGAAATTTTTTCACAAAAATGATTTCTTTTTAAGTTTGAGTCCAACTAACGAAATGAAAGTCCTCTACCCTAGTTTCTACTTTAGTTGGAATTTTGGAAAAATTTGCAGTATTGAATATTTTATTGCAGTTTAACTTTGGATGTATTTTCAATGTCTTTAGCATTCTAATAATAGAATGATTAAAAATTGAGTTTATACCATCATGTCTGTCATTGTAATGTACACACAAATCAATATTGAGATAATTTTCTATTTAGTATGATTTATTCTTCCCTTTTTCTTCAAAATTTCATACAAAAATCAATATTCCTCAAAAATCTAAATTTACTATAAAGTAGAGATGATAATTTCATCCCTGAAAAGTAAATTTAATTTTTTTTCATACACATCTATTTCTAAAATGGAAACTAACTGGATGACGAGACTTAAAATTAATGGTTATAGGTCCGTCCTTTGAAGGTTACATATGTAGAACAACACAAAAATGGTATACTAGGTTGTAAGTTGAATAATCATTACTAGTTCATAATCCCCTAATTGCCCAAGGCATCAAATTTTGATGTCAACAATACTTTGAAGTTAAATAAAACCTAACCAAGTTGCCAATTTTAGTAGTTTATATTTTTGAAAAATTCTTTTTCAACTCTAGTTTTAGGATCAAAATCAAAATTTTAAAGTAACTTGATTATGATTTTTCTATTCAAGATTTGTACAAGGGTGGGCATTGCAATATTGACTTTCCATAGTGTTGAGGACTCTTGGGAATAAGCCTCATATACACTAGATCTTGGAGAAAAAATCACATTAGAAATTCTTTCAAAAAATTCTAGAATAGATTTTGAGAACCATAAATTGATTGGGATTATGCATGTTAGACCCTTCAACATCTTTTTGAATTTGACATGTGAAGAGGATTGAAAGACTTCAAATCACTTTCACAATTACAACACCTACATGATCAAACATTATAATCTTTCAATCTATATGTGATATTGTGTTTACTTGTTTCATGTGATTTCACATATTTGGATTGAATTTTTATGATTACAACTTGTAAAAAAAGTTGATTCAACTTACCAAAATGTTGCCTTTCTATTCAATTTAAAGCAAACACCTAGAAGCTCAAAGAAGGCTTGGGCATTTAGGAATTAACCCCTCAAGGCCCAGGGCCTTTGGGTTCAAAAACATCATTGCTTTTCAAGCCTTATAAGTTTGTATGTCACTAAGGTATAAAAGTCTCAATTCTACAATCTTCTAGTGTGCATGTTGTAGATGATATGGATCAAATTTGGAATCATTTGTCCGCATGGATTGCAAGATTATAATGTTTTAGTATTGAAAAAAGATGTTGAAATTTTCCTAAAAAGACATTTGGAAGTGAAATTTGATTTCTAAACCTACTCAAGTGAAAAACTTTAAACAAGAAAGTGATTCAAAAGCAAAATAAAAATAAATTGGTGAAAAAAATTTCATTCAAATGCTTTGAATCATTTGCAAAATGACTTTGAAATGTCAAAAAAATGACAAGAAAGGGTGCAAAAAACACATCTATGACTACATCTCCTTCTATTAAAATGCTTCTTAGTCATTCATCACTTTTTAGATTGATATGAAATTTTAGCAACAAACTAGACTAGAATGCACAACTTTCCCCAAAAAATTATCAGAAATGGACACTATATGAAGAAGAAACAAACCACCAAAGTTCAGTGTTATTACAAAATGTTTGAATTTTGAACTTCAAATTGCTCCCAAACATTCAAAACTAGGATTGCCATACAAATTTGACCACAATAACTAGACTTCTAGAGGAACAAAACCCAACAAATTTTATTTAAAACAAACATTGGGTGAAGGAGATACAAACCCCCCAAGTTGTAGCCATGAACTGTAGTTTGGTGAACTCAAAATAAACCTCTGAAATTCAATTGGCTTGAAAAAAAACTATACATATTGGATTGATCTGAAAATTTTATTTACCCAAAGTACACTAGAATGCACAACTTTTGCAAAAAGTTTTATTCAATTAGGACATTGGATGCAAAAGTTCCAGCACTTTGAATTGGACTACTAGACTATGTGCGGCCGCTTTTGGGCCCCTTTGGCGTCGAGGGTTAAGCATTAAGTGCTGCCTATAAAATGGATCTTCCGATTCTCAATTGTGGAATACTCAGTAACAGGAGAATGAGCTAGAAAGGTACAATCGGACCTGACAACTTTCAGTTACCCTTGCTAAGGAGAAAATGTGAAAACAGGCCACTGAAGAGAGATACAAGCTGAGGACGTGAACCAAACATGGCCACGGCCACTTTGAGAAATTCAAAATGATCATATTTTTCCCGATAATGAGCATTTTCAAGACTTTATTTTATAGAAAGATGAGGGCATCAGCACATGGCCATGGACTCATTACAAATTTAAAAAAGCTCAATACTGAAAACGGATAACTAGTGTAGTCATTACAAAGATTTAAACAACGGTTAACTAGTGACGCCTCAGTAGTTAAAAGAGAAGCACAGATTTGCACACACAAAATTCGACAATCAACAGACCCAACTGATCGTAGTACTACCAAGAGATCATAAATATCTTGCAGATGTAAACGACTACCTAGCAAAGACATGGATGGAAAACCACTGATGTGGAAGCATGCACAAACGAAAGCCTGCACAGAAGAGCTCTGAGCGCTTCTAGCGAATCAGTCTCAACTCAAAACACTCGGCAACTGCATCGGTCGCAAACATGCCAACAAAGATGAGATTCATCATGGCGCCAGCGCTAGACATGATTCATCAAGGCGAGAGAGACGAAGATCTAAAAGGCCGCGCAACAACCTTAAATTATATCGACAGTTTCATCGACGGGTTACTGAGTGGGCTCAACTCTCTCATCTCCCCCTGTCCGCAACACACCCGTCTGCACCCCCACCAATGGTAATTTCAACGTTGTACACTATCACATTCCATAGTTATCAAAACACGAATGTACACCACTGGGATGGGACCATGCCGAGGAAAGAGCTCTAAACTAAGGGTAGTACAACTTTAAAGAGGGAACCTCTACCTCCATGTCATATCATCAGTAAGGACGAGCTCGATAGCCTCCTCCATCCCGTCTATCAGGACCCCCACCCCCACGATGTCCCCCACGATATCCACCGCCACCGCCCTGCGGTGGCGGCTTGGGCGCCGATTTGGCCGCCATCGCCACTTTGATCTTATGCCCTCTCATGTCGTAATCGTTGAAGAAGCCGCCGGCCGAATGAGCCGCATGTGGATCTTCGTAACTCAACACCGCATCCCCTTTATTCTTCTTGTTGTCATCCTGGTAGATCTTGATGTTATACGGCCACTGATCCTTGTACCCACGCTTTTGCTTTATTCTAGCAACCTGTCCAATCCCCCCGAAAAGATCCCGTAGCTCCTCCTCGTTCACATCCAGAGGCAACCCCGAAATGTAGATTCGGGCATTGTCGCAATGGTCGTCGCAATTCTCGTCGCATTGCTTCACCGCGGCCTCCTCCTTCCCTTGGTCTCCTCCACCATCCTTCGCCTCGTCTCGCGACTGAGCTCCATAGCCTCCGCCACGGCTATCGTAAGCTCTCCCCTGGTCCCTGTCGCCGCCCCTGCCACCGTACCCGCCTTGAGCAGGCTCCTCGTAACTGTTTCCCCCGCCCTGCCTACCGCCGCCATAGCCACCACCACCACCCGCATCACCGCCGTATCCACCACCACCCCCGCCGGCGGATTGTGGCTTCGGGGCTTGGCATTTGTTGCATTCCATCCGTCGTGCGAAATTCACATTGCCGCAACTGAGATTTGGACAAGTCCAGTCACCGCTCCTGTCTCCGCCACCGGCACCCCCACCCCCGCCTCTTGAGCCTCCGCGGTCGTATCCACCACCGCCGCCGCCGCCATATCCTCCGCCTCCGCTACCTCCACCATAGCCTCCTCCACCTCCATAGCCACCACCACCACCTCCGCCTCCGTAACCACCGCCACCACCATATCCTCCTCGTCCTCCAGAGCTTCCATCACGGAAGCCACCCCGTTGGCCACCCCCCCCACCACGGGAGCCTCCGCGATCCCCGACAGCGCCCCCGGGACCTCCCCCGTCGCGATACCGACCGCCCCCGCCCCCTCCGCCGTAGTTCGACATCGCCAAACCCTCGCTACACCCACTAAAATTCCTCAAAAGTCCTTCAATCAATCAACCAAACCGATCGACGGCCGGAGACCTCATGCGCCACTGTAGTTCAAAAATCAACCGCCACATATACACCAGAAAGCATAATCAATTAAAGTTCAAGACCTCAGGGGTCCGAGACCACCAACCAACCAACACGGCGGACTCACCAAATGACCAGCAAGCCCATGACACAGAAAATTCACGACGCTCTGCCACCACGAGGAAATACACCGCGCCATGGCGAACCGAAGACCGCCAACAAAATCACTTCAGCGGACGAAACTCCAAAGGACGGAACCCTAATATGGGAGCTCAGAAAGCCAAGGGAAGCGGGGGGGGAAATGGATTCTGTGAGTGCGCAGTACCTGCTGTGGCGATGGCGGAGGTTGTAAGCTGCGAAGTGATGGTTCCGAAGCGATGGCGTCCTCCGTCGTCGAGACGCCAGCCAAGCGCGTGGAGCGGGACTTGCCGATGGCGAAGCCAAACTCGAAACCCTAGAATCCTTTTCGCCTTCAGCTCCACCGTCGTCTCCTTGGGGCTGTTCCCTAGGGAATTTCCAGTGGAGTTCCCTATGGACGTTCCCACGCTCTCTTGTTCACAACGGTCCTCTCCGCGGATTTCATTTTCAACTAAGTTCTAGACTTCTAGTGTAAGGTAGGAGGTCCATAAACCGACCATCTAAGGCTGGAACTGAATTTTGGGGAGGTGAAACATTTTGAATAGTTTTCAGTGAATTTTCCTTGAAAGACAGATAGAATAGGCATCTAACCTAAGCCGTTTCATATTTTTTGAAGCTTTGTGGAATTAGTTATGAATTTCTGAAGTCAATATGGCATAGGGCTCTAAAACCGCCCACCCCCTAAAATGTACATTGTTTGTACATCACTATAAAGATTAAAAAGGCAGCATGTACCAATGATGTACATTTGGGAAGGTGAGCGGTTCTTGAGCCTGAGTGGTTTTCAAGCCTCTTACCTTATCTTGTATCGGGATCTATAATTTAGAATCCAAAAATAACTCATTTTTCACACCGTATGTCAAAATACAATTCGCACACCTTTCCTTGTACGCAAATTTTCCATGGTACCAAGAATGCAATTAGGAGATGCATAGATCTAAAGATCTCACTGTATAAAAACAAAATTGAACAAATAACCAAATTTTAACCCCTTTAGGATGTTAGCCAACAAAATACATTACAACTTCTTTGTACAATCTAGATTTAGGGTATGAAAAATTAGTTTTTTTGGACCAAAAAATTAGATGGGATTGAGGGATATCCATAGCATGCTTTGAATTTTTTTTGAATATTTTTATACCTTCAAGAAATATTTTTTTTAAACTAGTGCATTCACCATGAATATGTGGAATATGTTCTTTGCCTAGGCATAGTTTTTACCCATTTATTCTTTTTTCTGATTTTTTTAATCTCATAGTTTGTTCCACAACATTGCCAAGATGATTATGATTTCATGTTTTGCCCATTACATAAAGGAATCAACTAGCAAAAATATGAAACATCAAAAATTGAGGCCTAGGTATGGTCTCTACATTCTATAGAGGTTAATGTTTTGATTTTCTACAATACTATACATGTGAACTCCATTGGTTTGTTGTTCTTTTTCTTTGAACATTATGGAGAAAAAAATTTGACCCTAGAATCTAATGTAAGTCTTTTGAGGGGGGAGCGGGAATATAATTCATGAAAGTCAATCCTCAAAAAATTTACAACTATGTTTTTACATTGAATGAGGTTGGTTTCTTGTGAATTATAGAAAAATCCTTAGCATTCCATGCCAAAAAAGTTGTCATTCATTTCAAAACATGTAGAAGACATTCTATGTTTGGTTTTGAAGTATCTGTCTTTGTTGTTGGTATTTTTTGACTTTGATTAATCATAGATTTGTAAATATTAATCAATCATACAATTTTGAAATGGATTTGAGTCATTAGTGTTTACTTATTAAAATACACACTATCATTTGATCTTATTAATTATTGAACTTCTATAATAAATAATTGTATTACTGCAACTATTATTCAAGTTTGTACTTTGGAAAAAGAGGGTATAAATGACTTGCCCACAATGACTATGGAAGTCATTTCTTGTCCTCAATGACTACAAAGTAGTCATTTTGTAGTCATTGTTAAGTTATAGTCATTGTCAACAAGTCATTATGGACACTTGATTTTCTTTTGTAGTGTTAGTAAGTAGATATTCATACAATTGTGAAGTAGCTTTTTAGTCCTTAATATAAATTAGCTTTAATTTTTTAAACATCAAATACATTCTTCTAGATTCATTTACTTGCATTATTTAATTTTTGATTGATTTTTGTTCTAAATGTTAAATGAACCTAATGTAAATCACAAAACATTTCTCTTAACTAAACAAGTAAAATTGGTTTCTAAAGCATTAGATGTTTTTTTTACCAATTAGAAGTGCGAGTTCCCAATTGTAGGAATGTTGTGGGAACACTGGGGAACTGTGCTACATATGCAATAAGATGTGGCACAAAGATTGCCACATCAGATAATAATATTAAAAATTAAAAATAATAATTTTTAAAATTATATATATATATATATATATATATATATATATATAAATTTTGAATGTTCACAACATTGGAAACGGGCCTTAAACAGTCTTCTAATCCCCTAGAAAACATCTAATGATTTATGGTACCTCCAAATAAGGTAGGTACACCCAAAAGCGCTAGTTTTGGGGTTGTGACTATTTACAAGGCTCAATAGTCAATACTGAATTGAAGAATAGAAAGAGAACACCCAAGAGGTAATGGAACCGCAAGAAATTTTTTAATTCTCCAGAATATGACACTACAATACGGCTAGGAAGTTAAAGCAGTAGAATACTTGAAAGTGCTCATAGGATGTAGTGAAAAGGCCTTGTAACATTGAAGAAGTTGCACGGCATATGTGGCACAAGCGACAAACAAGAAGCTAGTAAATGCTGCAAGAATGCAAGAGAACTTTGCGTTCCATGTAGCAGGTGGTACAAAAGTGGCTTGTCAAAGCTGAACTTGTCCTTGTGAATAAGTTTTATTTAATCTTCACTATGAAGTTGTAAAATGCTCTGTAATAGTATATGATTATTTCTTCTCTTTTTCCTATAAGCGTTCAAATGTCATCTTAACAAACTGCATTGAGATCCTTATTACCAATTATATAGAACTCGAAGTATCCTACTGTGATCAATAACTACCATCTATATGCCACTGACAACTTCTACATTCAATGAGAACGCTTTCAAGTCTTTTTCTAGCTAGCCATTTTATACACCGCGTAATAATGGGTGTACCCACTATATATGAAATTAGAACTTCAAAATATACATGGTCAGTATCCAATAAAACATATTTTCATTGAGCTACTATATAATAACAACACATAAAATCAAATTCATTCTACAATTGATACTTGTAGCTAATATAAGTTGGAAAGTATTAGGTGGAGATGATGTACTTCTAAATAAATAAAAATGTATACTATATGATTCCTTTTGTCAAACTATTTTCAACTTTATTGAGTCTAATTTACACTCAATAGAAGATGTGTTTTTGACTATCTAAGTATATATTTGGGACATTGCATGAATAAGTAAGAATTGATTATTGGTATAACTACAATTCATATATTGTCTCATAATCAAGGAATATACATTATAAATTAAATGTATCATTGTTAAAATTTTATTAAAAAAAATGGATCAATATCATATTGCATATGATGTAGTCTTTTAATGCACTAAAATGTGTTAGATAGAAGCTTATACCAAGATATAAAATATAATACAAATTCTAATATAGGACTTCCTAAATAATTTCATATTAGTGTATACACTAGTTTATCCTATAAGCACTTGAAGGTACAAAAATAGTGATTTGCAATATTAATGTCACTTAATAATATATAGTCTCTACAAGTGTTTTTTTGTGAAAATTAGTACGGAGTACGGTTCAATAATGTTTCACTCAACATCAACTTAAAATAGGTGTGATTTCAATAAATTAGTAAAACAAACACTAAAAAAAATAGCAATTGGCTTCATAAAAGAAATATCATGTTAAAGGTACAAAACATCAATAACAAAGCAAAAGACAAACTCTCAAACCCTAAGCACCTTAATAGATAACTTCCACAAATAAAATTATTTAATTGTAGTATGAAAGTAATAAAACTCTACAATAGAACTACTAATAAGGTTGATTTTAGACAAGGAGGCAACAAAGGACAATCTTTTGAAAAAGCTCAATAACAAGTATATTTATATCATAAAGGAGAAACAATCATCAATGCACCAATTGCCATTCTTGTAACCTAAATTCACCTAATTCTATTATTAGATCTTGGTTAATATCAACTCCAAATGTTTAATTTTGATTTGCCAATACATTTGACCAATATATAATACACTTTGATTCGATGTTCATTGATTCTTCTAGATTATAGATTTAGAAAAATCATAAAAAATACATTTGACGGCTAAAAAACCTAATTTATTTTTTAATATTATGTATTATCACTAATATTACAAAAATACTATTGTTAAGAAAAAGGTGCATTCAATTATGTTGAATTGCTTATATTGACAATTTTGGGTGCTTCCATCTTGGTCACAGGGCAAGATGATCACAAAATAATTCTAAAAATAGATGCTAAAAACGGAAGTTGTATGGTCAAAAAAGTATTGTAGGGTGAAAGAATATTGGGAGGCACATCAGCAAATCTGAATAGTCGCAAAATCTGCCCAGCAAAACGTGCACAACTCGTACATGAGGGAGGAATTCTCAAGTGGACGAAATTGGGCATATCTACCTCGGTCCATAAGCAACAACCATTATCAGTGAGAGTCAGCAGAGACAGTGAAGAGGCCATTCGTAATATAAGCTTCACATCATGATTCAACAAATGTTTCCAGGATGACAATGTACCCTTATAACATGTACCCAAATCCCTGTCGAGTGAACAGTTTCTTCCTGGCCTTTGAATGAAATGAAATGACATACATGCCTATAAACCAACGACGAAGTGCTCTCTGCACAGCGGGAATCAAAGAATGCCGTCAATCTTCAGTGCTGGATTGTGGCATGCTTCACCGACCACTTGCCTTCCCCAGTTCGGTGTACTTCCGACTTGTACGACTCCTCCTTCGCGCCCCGCTTGGTCTTCAGGAGCAAGTGAAAGAGCGCAGATTCGCCCTCAAGCTGTACCAAAAAGAGAAACGATTGACTTTTAAAGGTTAGTTCCCACAACGACAATGCTTCAACCAGTCGTTTAAAAATGTAAAAATAAACAATCAAGGATAGTGATCATTGCAAGTCCAAGAATTAGCCCCAAAACAAAAGCAGACAGACTTTAAAAATGGACAAACAGGAAACAAAACATCAGCTGCAAGGAGTAGAATCGTTGAACGACATGAATTCAAGTTAGCCCTGATGCGAAGCACAAACCCTTCTCAAGAAATGTACATACGTTTGACTCAGTTTCGAGAATTTGTAAATTCTTTCAGATTATTTGTAGACAGGTGTGTACCTGAACCCTCTCTAATTGCACTACCTTCGGGGACAAATGGCCTCCCATCACATGAGTTCACAATTTGCCAAGTGGAAATGGTCCAATCGGGTGTGTACACAACATAACAGATTTACAGGATGTACTCTGAATGTGCAATCAGAGAGGGTCGAGTGCACTAACTAGTATTATGATTCTGTGACTTCGAAAAAAATCAAAAAATTAAGCACAGATACATGTCACACACGGACCTCGGCTTCTGCAGACACGATTTCGCTAAGCTCATAAGGTGCAAGGGAGTTTGAGCCAATGTTCAGGCTATGCAAGGTATGCTCAGCTGCCTCCACCACGACTGGGTCATTGGAAGGAACAGTCTGCTTTGATCCACTGTCCTTTGAAAGGTCTTTGCTATGGGATACTCCTACATAGTAAAAATATGTGGCTCAGAAACAATCCCATAAACAACACGATTACACCCACCCCATGATCTTCTTCTCCACCAGAAATCGTAATACTATAGGTCCAAAATTACTTGGTCACGAACCCACTGCGGTCTGCTAATACCTTCAAATTACAAAGATCTCTTCCACATACGTAAATATTCATAAAGTGGAAAGCAACTTCTTTGTAATTACGGTAGCACTCCCCGCAGTAATTACAGCTTATGGTCTAGTGAATGCAATCTATGATGTAGCAATATTCTGTTCAACGGTTGCAGTTTCTAGGGGATATCAAATACAAAGATCTCTCCCACATACATAAAAATTCATGAAGTGGAAAGCAACTTCTTTGTAATTTGCACTCCCCTCGGTGACTAATACTTTTGGTCTAGTGATCGCAGTAGCAGTATGTTTTCAATGGTTTTCATTTCTTGGAAAATAGTTCATACACTGGCACTTGTGATTAGTACCAACAGATTAACTACCAAGCATATATCCCACTGTTAACGAAGGCAAAAGAGGAGAGAGAGGACACAGCTAATAAATATCAACCTGTCTTGGCACCCAAGTCAGCGGAGGTTAAGTTCGCACCGTCTTTGGGTTTGAACTCCTCCAGCTTCTTGGGAGCGTCGCCGGGCTTCGCCCACACCTTGGCGTCATAGTGCTTGGGCTGGCCCTTCTCCTCCACCTCGATCACCAGGTGGTACAGGATCCCGGCCACCACCTGCTTCTGGGCGGACACCACCTTGGAGAATTTTAATTTCTCCAGACTATTCTGTACAGAAAACACACAACACATCATGTTTGGGAGTCAGTCGTGCGACAACCTTAAGAAACTCGCCCGGAACGGGTTATCACAATCCCACACATGGAAACGCAGTTTAAGAAGGTGAGTTAAGGAAATCCCAAGCACAAATGCCAAATTTACGGACTAGAACCATGAAAGCCAAGTCACGAAGTAGAACCAAAAAAGCCGATAAAACTTCACTAGTGGAAATCATGTTCTGTCACAGTGAAGCCCCATCCTACCAAACATGGCATTTATAAAGTAATGGTTCAAATCAGAACCCTCAACTTCGCTAAAATCAGAGACATGATGACCACAAGTACATAAAAGCCAACTTAAGAGCTAGAACCAACAATCTCCTAAAACTAATTGAATTCATCTGAAATATTACATATTCAGAGCAAAGAATGCTAACAAAAACAGACATAAACACAACACTAGTCGGCAAAATCGTAGTCCAAAAACTCGAATCTGGAATATTCAACCATTCCAAGTGTCAATAATTCAAACTCCTTTGGATGCAAACTACACCCACGAGGAAGCAAAGATCAAAACCAAAAGCTGTAATCGAATCGGAGTATTTCGTGAGAGAATTGAGTGATTCCCACGCAACCCAAATTCTCACAACCCCAATTTCTTGCAACCCGCTTTCTTGCAACCCTTGTTCCCAATTCTCTTACCTGGCGGTTGTTGTGCTCAGACACGGCGAAATTCCCAATCTCGTCGATCTCCAAGCTATTGGTGTCGTGCACATCGACATTCTTCTTGCCTCCCAACATCGTGGACACCAACTTAGAATCCTTCGTCAGAAACAACGACAACGCAACCAACGCTCCGCCGATGACAACTGCAGACACAACTTTGCTATCGAAATACATGCCCAAATTGTAAGCCGCAAAACACTCCAATAAGAAGGCAAATGGGAAGAGTACGGCCAGCAGTGCTTCGTGTCAATCAGATATGGAGGCCAGGCAGATCGCCGTCAATTGTCGCAGTAGGCGTTGCCGTGCGGATGAATCGGATGAAGCCAGAGCCCAGAGGACGAGCGGAGCGAGAGAAGAGAGTTCGCTTTGTGTCGCAGTGTGAACGGGTTTGGAAGATGGACGGTCTGGGTTGTTGACACGTGGAAGTCGTGGTACCACGTGGTCGGAGGGGAGGAGGGGCAGGGATGGGGGTTGTGTATTTGGGTGGGTTTCCGTAAGAGGGGACGGAGATCTAGGAATTTGGTGGAATTTGTGGGAAAAGTGTGGATTAGTTTGGGATTATGTAGATTGTAGGGGGAATCCCCAGCGGTGGGAATAATGCCCAAACTGTAGACTCTTCTGCCTGGCACTAATTGATGCTACCAAATAGTTTGGGCATTCCTACAAATTTTGGAATTTAGCTTAACTTAGCTGCAGTGGCTACCAATGATGTTGGGTACAGTAAGGTGGGGCACCAGTGATCTCAGAACAGATTCAGGGTTTTTAGCCAAATGTTCCTTTTTGGAAGATTTTTAAAATTTATACAAAGGGCATGAAAAAATTAAGTAGAAAATGAGCAAAATTTAGTCAGTTTGTGATCACTAGTAGGCACCTCCTCCAAACCGCCACTCTTTGCTATTGTGCCTCGTTATTTTAGTTATTTTTTTTAGAATGGTCAAAGAGTTTCATGTTTTCTTGTTGGCAAATGAAAGGAGGTTCCATTGCAATAAAGAACATGACATTTTGATACTATATGCAAAAGTTATGAAGGGTCAAAGTTTTGGCACTTATTATAGAACTCTTTTCATAAGGTAGGCAAACCCAATACCAACCATTGACCTAATACCACTCAAATGTAGAACCCTTGTTGATTTTAGAAAGAGAATCTATGACAATACTAAATGCCTTGACTTCATACATTGTGAAGTTAAGGCATTTATTACTATTATAAATTATCATTTTAAAATCAACAAGGGTCTTACATTTGAGTAGCATTGGATCAATGGTTGGTATTGGATTCACCTACCTTATACATTGATTTTGGAGATATACATATAGTGATGATTGTGGTTATAGGCAAGGTGTGATTTGGGGGTGTAGCCACCTTTGTTAAAACTACCAATTCAATAATGAAATTATGTGCCCTCACTAAATTATTGGCATTTGACATTGCATAAATATTTATTTTTATTGTAAGAGAATGTAATATTTTTTACTTAAGGTGTTGTTGTAATTGGGACTCATGAACCTCGATGTGTACAAATAAAAATGTATATGTAGAATTATATGTTGACTTTGATAGTTTGTTAAGTAATTTTCTTGGAGTAAAGCAACCTAATTTCACTATTTTGTATAGAAGAATAGTATATAACCTTGCTTACCAATGAGGTAGGGGAGCCTTTTGCATCTTTTGAAAGGAACCCCTTATAATGGAAGTAAATTATAAATGCCTATTTTTTGACAAACCTAGCTATTAAGGGATTTGAAAATTTTCTAATATAGAAACATATTAGGCAAAGTTACTTATATATTATACTAGAATTTTTATAAAAGCATTTAGACGTTGATTAACTATAAGAAAAAGAAATATTTTAAGTATAGTCCTGGGGATAAGATTTTAAGTAATGTCCTAAAAAGGAGATTTTAAAGTAAAAAATACACGTTTTTCTAGTAAATTTTTACTAGAAGGACACTTATTTTTAACTCAAAATCTCCTAAAATGTTCATTACTTAAAATCTTATCTCTAGGACTAATACTTAAAACAACCCTTTTTCTTGTAGTGATTAGAAACCCATTCAAACTTTTAAAAATCAAAGACTATGTTTGAGGTATGGTAGTCATTTTCATAAAAAAATAAATTCTTATATGTATATTTTCTACTTGTCCTATGGTCTATGACTATGGCAATTGTTTTTTGGAAAAACGAGACCCTATTCTACCCTACTACAAATGCATTCTCTCATAAATAAATCTTGTATAATATAACATAAAATACACCTAGGGATATAGCACATTTCCTTTATATTTTGCAACTTAGGGTCATTGTGGCTCACATTTTTCATCAACTTCCTTCCAATAAAATCCACATAAGTAGTTAGTTGTTACAAATTCCCTAGCTTCAACAAGGGTTGCTATTATGTGAGCCTAAGAGTGTGAGCCCATGAGTCTAAAAGATTGCATACCTATAGTATAAGTGTCTAGTATAGAAATTTTCTATAATTACAGTGCAACAATGTTGTAGATGCCTTCATTATAGGTATTTATGTCATCATGATTATCAATGGTTGTTGTATATCTACTTATATACATGTTTGACACTCATATGCTCACATCTTCATGCTCACATCCTAGCATCATTAGTAATATTTTTGCCTCTAAAGTTCCAAGGCCTTTTTCTATTAAAAACCATTCAAAACTACCATTTCTATTGCAAAGAGCAAAAAATAATTTAATTGTTTTTTTGGCATATTTGACTATAGCATCTTGTGTTAAGCTAGTATTAAATATTATGGAAAAGATTTTAGAAGCTTTAAATATGTAGATTGCAAGATATTTGCATTTCAAGTGAAATTCAAAACAAATTTCTTTACACCTTGCTTGACTACATTCTTGGGCTTTGAATCTTTTTAACTTAAAGCTTTTGCATTATTAATTTTGAATTTTGAATTTTTGTTGTTGAAGAAATGAATTGACAATCTTAAAAAAAATTTAAAAAACAAAAATTTAATTTTCACCAATAATTTTTTTAATAAAGAAGTAGGTTTAAGATTGGAAGGAAAATAAAACCATCAATAGCTTTAAGATGGATTAAAACACATTAATCTTAGAGGTGAGATTATTTTAGAAAAAAATCTTATCTTTGTAAAACAATTTTTTTGGAAAATTGTGAGAATTGAGTTCAAAAATGAATCCTACAAGTTAATTTTTCAAGAAAATGCTCTAATCATTTGATTTACATGATTCTTCATAACTTTTATATAACAAATCCAAATAGAACAAATCACTGAAGCTTTCCATATAGATATAAATTGAAAATCTATGAAAGATCTTTAAAATCTATTTAAAAATTTTATGGGTTTTTATTTCCTACCCATTGAACTAAAACTTATGCTTATTGCACCTTAGATTTTTCATCCATGTGCCAATTAAAATAATAATTATATTTCTAAAAATATTATATGTTTTTCTATCTTAATGAAATGTTTCAAAAAATTTGATAAATAATGAGATTATAGAAACCTGCCCCCAAATTCATTTTTACTATCTTTTAAGGGGACAATGGGACTTAGGGATTGTTATATATTATTGTATATGTTTCTTGTTCTAGTATCAATGCTCCTTCACTTTTATTAGCTAAAGACTTGTATTATATGATCCTTGACTACATGATAGAATGTACTTCCCTCCAACTTATAAGCTTTTTGAATTTGAACTTTTGACACTTGAATATTTAGTCTTTGAAATCGATCTATAAACTTTAAAGCATCTCAAAGTAGATTGTTGATTATCTAGGGAACTTGTTGTCCTAAGATTCTTTTTTTATTAGTAAAAGTTTTTAGAAAGGTCTACCAAATCAACATCTATAAGCACTAAAATTTTATAGTATTTTGACATATGAATAATTAATTATTTAGTTTTTTTGTTTGAAGAATAAGATTATACAAAAAGTAAAATAAATTAAACTATTGATTTGCACTACTAGTAGTTTCAATCATTTAATATTTTAACCCATGATTTTACTAATAAAAGCTCTCTGTATAATTAATATATTCAAACAACAAAAGCCTTTGGTTAAAAATTATGAAAATTGGCTTCTTTTCATTTTTGCATACTTGTTTTAGAAATAACCATTTCCAAAGGTTTATATATTGAAATATGATCATAAATTTTTTGAATTTTACGTATCTCTTTTACCTCGCTAATTAAACAATGTCAGATATTTTTTTGTTGAATATATTTGTAGTGATCATACATCAAAATCTTGTAGGTTTAGTTATTACTCATATTGATCGAAGATTGGACTATAGTTTTAATTAGTATTCAAAGTGATGAAGGATTGGACAATAGGTTTGATTAGTATTCATAGTCATGGAAGATTGGAAACTATGAGGACATCAAATTCAACATCTCCAACCGTTTCTTGAATTAAAATTGGAGATGATATCATGCCTAACTCTACTAATCCATATGATAACATATCGGAAGATAAAATAGCAATTTTAATTAGTATTGAACTAATTTTTTCAAATTCATTTTTTCTAAATTTGTCTCTCCTATAATCATATAAATCTCATAGATTTAAATATTATTCATAGTGATGGAAAATTGGATTGTAGCTCAAGGAGTTCACTTAGTGTATCTATACTAAATCACGTGCAAACAAGTGATTTTTTGACCCCCTATATACTTTTTAATAATCTATAATTTTGAGGAATTTGAGCTTTCTCCACTAATGACTATAGATTTCTATTGGCAAAAAATTTCAATTCAAATAACATATGAAATGATTTTTAGAATAGGTTGAAAAATGAACTAAAATGGCACAGTTTTCAACTCAAATATCTATTGAGAATACATTTAGATGACCATTGCATCAATAATCAAGAAAAATGAACTTTCGATAGAGGGTTGTTTTTAGACTAGTTTTTCTTATATAATTGATAGGGGTGTAAAAGTTATTTTCAGCCCTACATTGTATTTTTTAACTTCAAAAATTTGTAACTAATTATATTTGAAAGATAAAATATCAATAATTAAAATCATAAACTTTCAAAGTAGGAAAATCTTTTCATATTTTTTAATTTAATTTAATTTTAAATTTAAGACATAAAATAAGGGATTTAAAATTTGATTGCACATGCCCTATTATACATACACTAAGTGAACTCCTCAAGGATTGTAGTTTTAATTAGTATTCATAGTGATGGAAGATTGGACTATAGTTCTAATCAATACTCATAGTGATGGCAAATTGAACTCGTTAGAAGAAAGAAATTGTTTTGTAACAACAAAAACAATGATTGGATGTCCCCAATGACATGATTGTGACTCCAAGCCCTTGAAAGGCTATACAAATAAATATGATTTACTTTGTAGTCATACAATGCAATGTGACGAAAAGAGGCAGTCACTGTTGTGTGATTAATTTTCCTACCCCCCCCCCCCCTCATCAGAAAAATCAGTAGTCGTTAGATTTGAATAAAAAAAGTCCCAACCCCCCTCCAAGAAAAATCAACAACCGTCGGATACTAATACAGATACAGATACTGAATATGGAAATTGAATACGGATACTATGTACAAAAAATTTGAATACGGATATTGTATACGGATACTATATATGGATTCAGAATACTGATATGAGTATTGAAAATAAATACGATGAATACGGATATGGTATATGGATATATGGATATAAAATACTGTATACTATATCATTTATCCCATATCCTTTGTCTCCAACCCCATCCTCTGGGAATTATAAGAGAAGGGTGGGGGGAGGGGGGATTTACAAGTTTAAAAAAAAATTAATTTAATATTTAATATTTATATCAAATTGGAAGGGGAGGGGGCTTAAAAAGTTTAATATTTAAAATTTAATGTTTAAATCATTAAATCAAATTGGGAGGGGGAGGTGCTAATTTTTTTTTTAAATTTTAAATTTTTTTAGTTTTTGAGCTCGTTGTAATACAGTTTGTCACAATGACAATGACAATGACAATGACAATGACAATGACAATGACAATGAGCTCAAAAGAGGCAGTCACTGCAATGTACCAAAAAGAAGCAATCAACCTATTTGATTAATTTTCTTGACCCCCCAATCAGAAAAATCAACAATTGTTGGATTTGAATTTTTTTCTAAATCTCATCCCCCTCCAAAAAAATCAACAACTGTCGAATACAAATACGGATGTACCCGATACAAATACTCAATACAGATATTAAATATGGATATTAATTCCAAATATTAATACTAATATTAATATTAAATACATATATACATGCTAGATATTGATACAAATATGGACACTAATATTAAATATGGATACGATATATGGTTATTATACCATTTATCCCATATTCATTTTATCCAAGCCCACCTTGTGAGAATTATAAGAGGGGGTGGAGGGAGGGGGGGTTCAAAAGTTTAAATAAAATATTTATTATTTAATATTTAAATCAGATTAGGAGGGGGGGCAAAATAATTAAAGTTTTAAAGTTTTAAGCTCATTGTGATAGTTTGACACAATCACACAATGACAATGACAATGAACTCAAAAGAGGTAGTTATTGCCTCAATCACAAAAGTGCTTTAGTGCTCATTAGTACTTTAAATGACTAATGGAAGAAAAGAAGATGAAATTGAGAATAACTTCTTTATCAATGGTTTATCATACATCTTTAGTCACCATTGGTAATGTGGATTGTGCATAGTCATATTGTAATTGTCAAAGAATGATTCTACAAAATTGTTGACTATTGAATAATTGTCATATGACAACCACTAGGACAATATAGAAATTTTCTTTGGGATGGATGCATGGTTTGGTATTTCACTATTGTCCAAGGTTGATTCACTAAAATTTCAATTTAAAAAAAAGAAAGTCATATAACTAAAGAGAGCCTCTATAACTTCATATATACATATCTAAAGTTAGACTTCAGTGTCAAAAAAAAAAAAAAAGTTAGACTTCAAGAGTGCTTAACAAAAAAACATGCCCATTAGAACTTCAAAAATATTATGCAAAAATAATTAATTAAATAAAAATTTAGTCCATACAAAAATGACTTCCTAAAACTAAACCTAATTTTCACAGTATAAAAGTCCATAACCATATAAAATACAATGATATTGGCACCAAAGAATTCATTTTTAGATGAAGGATGTTTTTATTTACTCTTACATTAGTTACTACAAACCATTTTTATGTGTTTATGTATTGAAAAAATTTCATGTGTATTAAACTTAGTAGTTGTCATGGTCGAAAAAAATTTCCTTAAAAGTCAATAAATAAATGTTGATAAACATTGGTTGTCCAAAAAAGAATATGTAGACGTACTTTAAAATGTATATTCGTACCTAAAACCAACCTTGTGACACAATTATTGAGACACCAAACCATGCATCCACCCTCTAAGTGGAATATTTGTAATTCCAACTTTGCACATTTGTGGTGTAGTTATTAGGCATCATTGTTTGCCTATCAAATGTAGTCATAATGCACCCATTGTTTGCCAATCTAGAGTTGTAGTCAAAAACCAATAATTTTGAGTCATGCTGGCCAACTATAGAACCAACCATATGCATTGGGTTAGTGGCATTTAACATACAGTAATTTGTGATTGTATTTAAGCAATAAATTGATGTCTTAGATTGAATCTTTCGTAGTTAGTATACATTAGACCACATTTTAGGGTGGCTATCTTTTCATTTTTATGGTTGTTGATAGGTGGCATGTTGTGATTACATCTCATTGATTAGTAATGGCTTAATCATTGATTAGATATTGAATTTTTTTGTCATTGAATAGATATTTATTAGTCATAGTGCAATTTTAGAATACATTCTAGAAAATTTCATTTCCATGAAGTCTTTCACATGTCTAGTTTTTAGTTTTTTCTTAAATTATTTTTCTATTTAAAATAAATAAATGTTTAGTTTCTTCAAAAATATGGTAGCTCTACTTTGTAAAAAAAAATTTACCTACATTTCCTAGGTCCCAAAATTTAGTGACTTGTTATTTTTAGTACTAAATTGATTATTTATATTTTTATATTTAAATTGATTATTTATTTTATTTTTAAAGAGTATTTTTCAAAAGGTCATAGTATAGTAAGTACTATGACAAACAATACCAAAAACCGTTGGTGTTTCTTACAAAGTCATGGAAGATTGGACTATGCAAATGAGACATCAAATTCAAGATCTTGACCTTTATTAAAGCCAAATTTCAAATTTATCCTATCTCATTCTATGAAATCTATGATTATGTACATCTTGTAGGTTTTATTATTATTTATATTGATAGTGGTGGAAGTATGGACAATTGTTTAGACTATTAGTATTAATAGTGATGGAAGATTCAATTTTATGAATGTGACATCAAATTCAAGAGCTCAAACTTTTTTTGAACCAAAATTCCAAATTCGTTCTATCTAATTCCATTACTTGTAAGTTCATGTAATCTTGTAGATTTAAATATTATTGAAAGTAACCAAAGTTTGAATTGTAAATACGGTTAATACTTATAGTGATGGAAGATTGGACTTCATAATAGTGACACCAAATTCAACAACTTCAACTTTTCATGAAGGGAATTTTTAATTCATAGTGTTATATTCAACAATGCTAGTATGTGAGCATGTGAACCTTGAACATATATATAAATAGATATTTTGCAACCATTAAAGGTGTTTATAACATAAACATCTATAATATAGGTATTTATAGCATATATTCACTATTACCATAAAGGTTATCATAATATAGATACTTATATCATAGGCGTATAGTCTTTTAGGTTCATGGGCTCACAATTCTAAGCTCACATACTAGCAACCCTCTTATTATATTCCACTACTTCTAGGGTCGTGTAAATTTTAAAAGATAACTTAATATTCATATTAAGATTGGACTTTAGTTTTAACTAGTATTCCTAGTAACAAAAGAGTAAATTCTATACTTAATAAGTATTCATAGGTATTGGAAGATTATACTACATGAATGCAACATCAATTTAATCATCTCCAATTTATCTTACTCCAATCCATTACTTCTAAGATCAGGTATATCTTGTAGGGTTAATTATTACTAATAGAAATGGAATTTTGGACTTTAGTATTAATTAATATTCATAGTGGGGTCACTGCAAGAAACATGTCACATTTTTGTCTTCAAAACACAAGTTTTTGGTGAAGGATTGGCAATCCTCCATGATCTTGCTAGTATTGTGTGTCTACATTGCACCTCTCAATGTCAGCCATTGATTTCGGGTGCTTGTAATTCTGGTCCATCAATTTGGTACTATGCAATACTATGTAGTACTATAGAGTGCTACGAAGTACTACTCAAGCCATTGAGAGTAGAAAATAGCAAAAAAGGGATCTGTGGACCTTTTCATTTTTAATAATTCAAAAAAAATTCAAAAAATTATTTTAAGAAAATATATTTTTAAAAATAAAATTGTGCTCACATTGCAACAAAAAATTCCTTTAGGAATTGTTTTCCCTCTTCATAGTGTTTGTTCAAAGGAAGGTCACTTTGACCCCATGTGTACAATAGACATGTTGCTATTTTCTTAAAAAAACATTTCCAATCCTTAAAATGGTAGTAGACCTCCAATTTGTAGCTTCAAATTTGAATTTTTGAGTCAAAAATAGGACTAGAAACCTCCAAAATGGCCAAGGTAGACACCCAATCGGGGGTAGTTTTAAAATAGTAATCTAATTTTAAGAAAATTGAAAAAATTACTCAACATCTTAAAATTTTGTGTGCACCTTCATGCCAAATTTCAAGCACATAGGATAAAAGATACAAAAGTTAAGAGCAAAAAAATACTTGTTAGAGGTCAAGGAACAAAAAAAAGACAAGTGTTTCTTGCAATCACCCAGTGATGGAAAATTGGACTCCATGAACATGACATCAAATTCAACATCTCCAACTTTGCTTGATTAGAAATTTCAAATTCATTTTGTTACATTCCATTACTTCGATAATCATGTAAAGCTATGATTTAAAGCTATGTAAAGCTATCATCTTATAGCTATGATTATCACTCATAGTAATGGAAGATTGAAGTGTAGTTTTAATTAGTATTTGTAGTGAAAGAAGATTAGAAATCATGAATTTAACATCAAGTTCAATATCTTTAGATTTCCTTAAACAAAAATTTCAAATTTTTTATGTTTAACTTCATGACTTTTAAGATCTAGCAAATCTCATAGATTTAATTATTACTCAAAGTGTTGGTGATTGCAAAAAAGACTTCACGTTTTCGGCTCAAAAATATAGTTTTTGGCAATAGGATTGGTAATATTGCACGATAGTGGCAGCACAATGCATCAACACTACACCAACAAATCTTAACCCCTAAAGGACCAACGTGCAAAATTTGGCAACATAGTGATTTTGGGTAGGTACATGTGAGTGAAGATTTTCATATTTGGGGCCCAAATTTTAATAGAAGGTGGGGACGAGGAATATCTTCAATGCATACTAAAAATTAGGGCATTTGGAAATATGAATCAAAAGTTATGGCTTAATATGTTATTAATATTTTGGAATTGGACAGTTCGAGCAAAATGGAAAAAATCACTTTTCTCAAAAACAAAAATTTGAAATTGGTTTTCATCACTTATGTATGTATAAGAAGGCTTGAATCATTTCATTTTGATCAATGAGTCAAAAGTTGTGAGGTTTTTTTGTTTGCTGGCAGTTGTGGATTCTCTACTCTAAAATAAACTTTAAAGTCCTTTATTTAACTCAATTTTTAATATTTTTCAAAAAAAAATCATAAGATGTGGATAGTTTATTACAACATTGCAACCTTTTGGATTGGCATTTTTCAATTTTACAAATAAATTCTTAACAATTTTGTATATTGAATCATTTGCTACTTTTGTTTACTTGCTATTTTTTTCCTATATGTTGTACAATTCTAAACAATTTGAAATTTTTTAGGCAAGTACTTTAATTGGCCTCAAGAATGAATACAAAGAGGCACAAACATTTTAGACCATTTTTCATATAACTTTTGCCTTCTCAAGTGCAGCTTCCCTATTTTTCGTAGGGTAAAAAAAAAATTTTGAGCATTAACCCCTAAAGGTTTTTGACTATGTTTTCACCAAAAATGCTCCAAAACTGCCATTTCTAATACAAGTGCAAATTTTTTCTTAAAACACATTTTTGTCTCATGTAACCATAGGATCTTGTAGTAAGGTGGTTTGTAAACATGTGGAAAAAATTTCAGAAATTTCCACCATGTAGATTGCAAGATATAAGCATTTGAGTTGACAAAAATTGTTTTCTTATCCCTGCGAAAATCCGGGCAGCTGCACTTCACAAGGTCACATTTGTGTGAAAAAATTTCAAAATTGTGGTTACTCTTTGAATTCATACTTCAATGCAAGTTGGATACATTCTCAAAGAATTTCAAACCATTTGGACTTGTACAACATATAGGAAAAAATAAGTAAGTAGAAAGAAGTAAAAATGAGCCAAAATACTAAATTGTGAACATTTTATTCATGGAATTGAAAATTTTCAATCCCAATGGTTAAAACGTTGTAATAAACAATCTACACCTTCTGTTTTTATTTTTTTCCAAAAATATAAAAAATTGAATTAAATGAAGAATTTCAAACTTTTTTTGTACTGTAGAGATTCTGTAACTAGCCACAAACTATCCCAAACTCAAAATCTTCATAACTTTTGACTCATTGATCGGAATGGATTAACTCAAAGGTTCCCATGTTTGTATAAACCAAAAGAACCAATTTGAAATTTCACTTTTAAGAAAAAAGTTTTTTTTGAAGAAGTTTTTTCAGCTGCCCGGGCTGCCCGCCGAGTAAAGAAAACAACATGTCCTGCCATAACTTTTTAACCGTGAAGTCAAAAGTTATGAAAATTGTTGGGCCTTAAAGCTACTCCTTGGGCACACATTGTATCAAAATTTCAAAGAAAAAAAATAAAAACTCCATCCGTAGTGAGCTGCCTCAAAAATTTATAATCTCAAAAAACGTTGTTCAAGGCTTTAGGGGTTAAAATGCAAATATCTTGCAATCTACATGGTGAAAAACTCTGAAATTTTTTGTACATGTTCACAAATGGATTTACTACAATATCCTATGGTTATGAATCTCAAAAAATATTTTTAAGAAAAAAATTGATATTGGTATTAAAAATGGCAGTTTTTGACCAATTTTGGAATAAACATAGTCAAAGAACTTAAGGGGTTAACTCTCAATTTTGGACACTTGCATATCAAGACCCTCAGTCAATATTATGTAGTCCTATAGACTGCTACAAAGTACTATTGAGGCCAGTGGTAGCAGAAAATAGCAGAAAAGGAGGTTGTGGACTTTTACATTTTTGGTAATTCAAAAAAATTCAAAAAATTATTTTCTTAAAATCCATTTTCTAGACAAGATTGTGCTTACATTGCAATAGAAAATTCTTCACAATTTTTTTCCCTCTTCATAGCCTTTGCACAAAGGAAGGTCACTTCAACCCATTTGTGCAACAAACATGTTACTATTTTCATAAAAACTCATCACCAATCCTTGTAACGTTAGTAGACCTCTAACTTGTCCAATTTCTGGCTTTAAATTCAGATTTTTGGATCAAAAATAGGACTAACCCACCCACCCCCCTCAAATGGCCAAGGTAGACACCCAATCAGGGGTAGGTTAAAAATAGCAAACTAATTGAAAAAATAATTGAAAAAACTCCTCAACATCTAAAACTTTTGTATACACCTTCATTTCAAGTTTCAAGCCCAAAGAACGAAAGATGAAAAAGTTTGTGAAGAAAACTACTTGTTGGAGATCAAGGGGACAAAAAAAAAGGACAAGTGTTTCTTGCAATTACCCTAATGAAAATTTGGACTATTGTTTTAATAAGTATACTTAGTAATAGAAGATTGGACTCCATGCTATGAATATAACATTAAATTCAACAAACTTGTCTTTTCTTGAACTACAATTTTCATTTCATTTCGTTAACTTAGTGACTTCTAAGATCATGTAAATCTTGTAGGATCGTTTTTTACGAACAATGTCAAAAATTTGGACTGTAGTTTTATTTTGTATTCATAGTATTAAGAGATTAAACTTCATAAATGAATCATTAAGTCCAAGATCTCCAACCTTTCTTGAACCAAAGTTTTAAATTATTTTATCAAACTTGATTGCTTTTAGGATCATGTTAATGTAGTAAGTTTCATTGTAGTTTAAGTTTCATTATTTTAAGTGTTGCAAGATCACATTGTAGTTTTGATTAATATGAATAGGAATGGAAGATTGAACCATATGAATGTAACATCAAATTCAACATCTCCAATTTTTCTTAAACCCAAATTTTAAATTCATTGTGTTTGACTTTATTACTTCTTTAAACATTTGAATATAATTTGTGCGTAAATTTAGTGTTCAAAATGAAAAGCTCTTGTCAAGGTACACTATTTGTTTACTTTCTTTTTTTATGAAGTCATTTTTTAATGTGTATTTAAATGTGTGATCGAGGTAAAAGGAGGTGCCTACTAGTTAATATAAAATAGGATCAACCTTTACTCTATTAGACCTAGGGGCACTTAAAAGGTACCAATGTGAAAAAAATTTCTTCCATTTTCATATAACTTAGGTGCATCCTTGTATAGTTATTTCATCAATTATAACTAAGCTAAAAGAAATGTAAATTGGTGAACATGAGTGTAAGTTAAAGCTAGAATTTGATTTGGTACCATCATTGTTTTTCTCATGCACAATTCTTCACTAGTTGGCTAAAGTATTCAAAAGACTTTTAGCTATTTTTTGCAATGGAAATTTTCATTTTAAAGCCAAAAAAGCAAGATCATTGCTATATTTTAAGACCAATAGCCAAATTTTAACCATGTATCACCTAATTTTGTTTTAGATATCACCAAGTGTTATCCAAGCATTTCCCAAGCATTGTATGATAATTTACAAAATATTTGGCTACTTCTCTAAAATGATAAGCAAAAATTGGGTACCATTTAATATAAGGTAGACAAGCCTTCAACCACCCTAATTTGCAATCTAAATATTTCGGGGCCAAAAGTAGCATGGGCACATATTTTTCAAAGGTGTATCCTAGTTTCACAAATCAAGCCTAGGTAGAACTACAATTCTTCAATTTAAATTATAATTTCTACAAATTTTTGTAGTGGTTTAGAGGTGGATGAGGGGTAGAAAGGTAAGATCTTCTACAGTACTTTAAATCCTAATGAGTGCTTTTGAAATTTTTTACCAACATTTTCACCATATCAAAATGGAAGATTTTGACTGTCACCACCAATGTTCCCAAAACTAGCTAAATTTTGTTAGATTTCTACCCACAAAATCCTTGTCCTTCTAGTACACAGTAAAAATGGGATTTCCATGGAGAAATTTTCAACCAAAACTACAACAAAAAATATATAAAATTTAATAGCCAATTTGCAACTTCCTCCCTAATAGAATTAACATCTTGTTAGTTAGTTTTGTATTACAGTACTCACCCAAATCCTTTTCAACTTGCAAAATCCATTTTTTTCTATTTTATTTTGATACTACTCACTTTCAAGGTAGCCAAAGTTGATGCGAGTTTGTTTTAGAGGGTAGCATATTGCACTAAGGGAGAAACACCCATTTTCATCCATGTACCTATTCCTGAACCCTAGAGTACCACTAAATCTGTCCATAAGCATTCGTTAAAGCATTCGACAAATGTTTAATTCTAATTTGCTGATGCAGTTGTAAAACAAATGTGTAGTTTTCATTCACTGACAGCTGATTTCACCAGGTGTTCAATTAAAGGTACACCTATAGGACGGTTCCAGTGGTCTAGGGAACCAACACTTTGAAAATTTATAGAAATTACATACTGATTCCAAAAAATTTAATTTCTTTTTTGAATATTCATGATTTTCACTTCCTAAAACTAGAAAAATATCATTTTTAGAAAAAGATGCCTCCAAGTATGCTGAATTCCTTATTTGGACGGTTTTGGGTGTTTCCACCATAATTCCATAAACTAGTTTTGGGGTCCCGGGTTAGAAAAGTAAACTATGAATTCAGATGAGTTCTCTGGTGGAGATGGGGCCAAAAGTGGGAACTCTCAAGCAATTTTGGAATCCAGCCAGCATATGCTATTGATGGACAAAATTAAAGTTTTTTCGCCTTATCTAGACTACCGACCAAATACACGTTATCTCATTTATTCAATCCCTTTGGAGCATCTCCCCTTTTGGGTGCCATGTGCTCCTCAGGTAACATCAGGCTCAATAAATGCCGCTATCTCGGTACTGTGGGGCAGTGCTGACTCAGTACTACACCATGCTGACTTATTACTAATAAGGAAAACCAGCCTTGATCATATTTATGAAAAATTCTAAGTTTTTTTTCCCATTTGAAGATAAACAAAAGAAATGGAGAGAGTGATTGAAATTTTATTTTTTTGACAAGGTATGAATTTGTTATGAATTTTTCACATATATTGTTCAATTGGCTGAAAATAGTCTTTAAATTACCTCCAAAACCATCAAAAGTTGTGCTTATAGTAATCATTAGACCATGTAAAACAATTGCAATATTTCCTTAATATAGCTACAATATTTCCTAATATGTAGGTATGACATAAAGGAATAAAAAAAGTTAGGTCTTGTATTGAATGTACACTAGAAAGGTGGAAGTTCTTGAAGTAAGTATTGCATACACCATCACCATCATCCAAAACTATTATTTTGACCATTAGCCAATTAATGAAGTCCTAATCTCACTTATTAAAAGAAATTTGTTATGGATTTATGGAAAACTATAATGGGTGGGTTTTTTAGGAGTTTGTGTTAGATAATTGGCCTATCTTGGGCATGCAACGTTAAATCCTGTAAACGAAACTTACGTGGTGCAGTTGGATTTACCCCGGGATAAACACTAAATTTTTTTATTTTGTTCAAAATTTATTTTTTTCAAATTTTGGATTCATATTTGGATTTGGAGACCCCAAATTAGCCAGGGAGGACCTCGACACAACCAAAAAATCCAACAAAACATAAACTCCAAAACCTGTATCAATCCTTGGTAAAAACAAGTTTTACCTACTAGGAGCCCAATTTACCTGTGCCACATCGGTTTCAATTACAGGATTTAATGTCCTACATCTTGGGCTAATGTACCTTACTTTGAAGTAGAATCAACACCTAAAATTAATTTCTTTTAACACATTAGAGTTGATCGTAAAGTTTGTCTTAAGTTTGCAAACGCAAGTCAAAGGAAGGTTTAACCCTTAAGTACTCCAACGTCCTTTATCAAGTTGTTGTCCTATCTAATATTTAGATTTGGTATTATTAAAGTAAATATTTTTCAAAAATTACCAATGTTGAAATACACTAAGGGATTCACCAAGCCAAAATTGCATTGACTCTAGTGAGAAATTGGATTTGCAAAAATGAGATTATAGATTTGAAGTCCACAAATACTTCAAAAAATCACCATTTCAAGAAAATCTCATTTCAAATCTATTCCAACAAATTTTATTAAAAGAAAATTGATATTTTGGTTCTAATTGAATTAAAAAGGAATTTTGAAATTTTTCCTTTTAATAATTATAGAAGAATGTTAGTGTTATCATTTGTGAATTTAATTGTATAGATGGAATCAAAAACTCAAACTTTACAATTTTTATTTGTATATTAATTCCAAAAATTTCTTCCAAATAGTGCTTTGAAAACCATACCTACCTACAAACTTAAATTCTTCATAACTTTCATCTCATTAGTCATAATAGAATGATTCAAAGCCTCTCAAGTATATATAAATCTAAAGAAATCATTTATAAATTTTTATTTTTTAAAGATTTATTTTTAAAGAAGTTTTTTGGGCTACTTGGACTACCCAACGAATAATGAAAATCACATATTATACTATAAGTTTTTAACCATGTAGGATGATTGCAAGAAACACTTGTACTATTAGTTGCATTTTGCAATAGTATTCATGATTTCTTCTAGAGTACTTTAAAATTAGAAAAATAATTTAAAAATTTTAAAAATGTAGCCAATATATGCACTTTTAAGATGAAGGTTTGTTAAGAAAATCTCTAAGTAGAAGAACTAGAAAAGTGCCAAATTTCAAGAAAATAGATACTTCAATGTTTTAATTAATAAAAAATACAAATAAATTCAAATAAATAAAATGATAATTGGTTATTTTCAACAACTTTATGTAAATGGTCATTCACCAAAAAACCTACCAAAATAATTTTATTATATGTTTCAAATGCAAGCAGAAAGAGGCTCACTTTGTGGACTTTTACAGGACATTTAATTAGCTATTTTAAAAATTCCTTTAATACTAGGTAAAACTATACTACAAGACGAATTCTTCCAAATTTCAGCTCCAAATTCATTTCTTTGGGTACTACTTTGTTAAGAAAACCCTCCAAAATGGCAAGTGTGATTTAATATTGGGGTCCATTATTAAATAGTAAAACATTTTTGAAAAACTTCAAGAAGCTAGATAATATGTGAAATAGCTATAAGTACCTTGTCTATAAATTTTAAGTCATTTGGAGCCAAAATGCAACAGTTATGGCTAGAAAATTGATAAATATGCAATGTGTGACAGAAAATAGTATAAGTGTTTCTTGCAATGACTTTCCAATCAAAAGTTATGAAAATTGGTGTACCTTGAAGATACTCTTTGGGCACATATTGTGTGAAAATTCCAAAGGAAAAAAAATAAAAACTCCATTTGTAGTGAGTTGCCTAAAATTGCTATATTGCCAAAAAAATGCACTTTGGTCCTTAAGGGGTTAAGGTTGGAAAACACCTTTCATCCTCAACTAATTCCAAAACCAAGTATTAGTCTATCTCGGCTACCTTAAAAAATTTGGAAATCAATTTTTTCAAGTGCTACAATAGAAATAAATTGTACCAAAGCTTAATAACAAGATTCATATGGAGCAATGCTATACATGCAACCTTTGTGTTTACTCACATGGTGACTTTAAAGGCCCTACTAATTGTCGAAGTTTGATAGGGAGAGCATCTTTGAGGTGGTGTACCTACCTTGTTCCTAAGAGTAGAAAAAGTTGATGAAAAAGGTGGCATTCACTCCCAAATAGAAGTAGTGAACAACTCTATAGGAGAGGGCTCGAAAACTATTCAGGCTCTAGCACTCGCTCACAGAAAGTGGTCTAAAATCGTGCAGAGAGTCTGTAAAATAAAAGTGTGCTCTTGACGCCAGAAAAGAGAGTTATAAATGCGTGATTTCACAATATCGAATAAGCATTTTACAATACAATAATATGCAAGTTCCTTAAGATCAAATTTGGAAACTGTCAGAAAGTACAACATAAATGTGCATTTTGAGGTACTGTATCGCTTAATTGCAAATACTGACTGCTTCATCTGAAGATTTTGGTTGCTTGCTTCACTAAATGACAGCGTTTTATTATGAAGTGATTCACAATTAGTACAGTAATGGATACGGAGCAATTATAGAACCAAGTGGCACCATTGTACATGTATGAAGCGCCTTTTTTTGAATGTTGGCTGCTTCATTTCTTGGAAATCTATAAATGAAATTTAATTTATTGAGCAGTGCACTACTTCCCATGACAAAGTAGTTGGCCGCCTCTATCCCTTCCTTTTCAAATGATCTCTGTTACTCTCTTCTCAGCTGAATTCACTTAGGTCATCTTCCATATTTCACAATTTCTACTGCATTAGTGTTTGACATAGAGAGATCAGTGATTAGAATTCTAAATGTGCCTCAATACTGAAGTGCGCGTCTTCTAGAAATTTATACTTGAGAGATCCAGTTTAGTGTGCCGCACTTGAATTTGCATTTCTAGGTAATTTGAAAATTCTTGAGTATGAGTTCGTGCACGACCTGTAACTCCGATAGTGATGAAGATGATCACAGTTGCCATAGGTCCCGCAGTTGGGGTAGTAGTCATGAAGAGTACTATGACGATTACAATGATTATGACAACATTAAGGATGAAGAGGAATCCGTGGAGAAGGAAGACTTTGATGAAAAAGATGATTGGTTGCAGGTGATGGACAAATTTGAGCAATCTGAGCAGCTAGGTGGTCCTCTACTGGGAGCATTACATGTTCCGCCAAAGAAAAGAAGAATCCTTCGGCCTGCACCCAACCGTCTCGTTCCAGCAGGCAGTGAAGGGGCTTGGTTAGACACAGGAAAACAGAGACTGCAGAAGCTGCAGGAGGAGCTGGATCGACGAAATTCAGCACGGCAACAACGGCAGCGTTCACAGCAGTCGCCCTTGCCATCAAGAAGGAGCGGCGCAGGAGCTCCGACCTTTGCCGACGGCGACGAACCCTGCAGACCCATGCTTGTCGGCGATGGACCTACAACGACATGCAGCAGCGGTGATGAGCGCCCGAGGTCACCTCCAGTCGGCGATCAGAAAGCGAAGCCGCCTGCAGATGAGCCGCAGCCGAGTGTCTTGCCGACCTTCCCTGACGACGAGCAAGCACCTCCGGATGCTAAGGCGGAGCGTGCAGACAATCAGCGGCAGGTAGCTTCCAATGCTCAGGCGGAGCGCGAAGACAGCAAAGAAGCACTTGACAAGGGACGCGGAGGACATGCTTCGACTGGCCGTAAACGCGGTGGGCAAAGAGGTCCTCGACTGCCACAAAGAGGAACTCCGATCAGATGTCCCGGTGCTCCACAGCTGCAACACAAGAGACAGTCGCCAACAAAGAGAGCTGGAACAGAAGGTATGACTCAGAACAACGATCCCACACCCTCCAGTCCTACAGAACCTGAGAGACAGAAGAGCAAGAAGAAGTTAAAAAAAAATGGGAATTGGAGTAACAAACAACTAGAGGCTGCCATAGCTGACTTTGATGATGGAATGACAATGAGAGGTGCAGCTAGACTCCATGGCATTCCTGCTTCTAGTTTGAGAGGGCACATATATGGCACAACTTTGAAAAGAAGGAGAGGCAAGATGGACGTTTTAATTGATGATGAGGAGAAGCAAGTTGTAGAATACCTACTGAAAATGTAAGACCTAGGATTTCCTTACACATTAGGACAATTGAGAGAAAAGGTGAAGATCCTCACTCAATCTAGAGTAACACCTTTCAGAAATGGGGTACCTGGAGTGGGATGGGTAAAGTGCTTCAGAAGAAGGCATCCAGAATTAGCAATCAGAAAAGCCCAAGCACTTGAGCAGAAGAGAGCAAAGAATTTGTGTCCTGAAGCTGTAGGCTCTTTCTATAGAAATCTAGAAGTGGTCTATGAGCGTCAACACTATGAGGCATGGCAGATATGGAATTGCGACGAGAGTGGCGTGCAAGCTGGAAATGATGGAGGAGGTTATGTCATAGCTAGGAAGGGCTCAAAACATGTTCACAAAGTCATACCAGATCGCAGAGAGTGGATGTCAGTCTTAAGCTGCATTAATGCTCACAGAGATAGCATTCCCAACTTCTACATCTTCAAAGACAAGCGGCAATCAAGAAATTTCATCATCAAAACAAGAGAGAAAGGTGCTGGTTTTGCTATGCAAGAGAAGGCTTGGATGACTAACGCCTTATTCAAGCAATGGATCCGTCACTTCCTACTCAAAGTTTCGGAGCTCTATGGTATTTCTTCCACCTACAAGCATCTGCTGATTTTAGATGGGCACAAGTCTCATGTCTCATTAGATGTCATTGACATAGCTAGAGAACGCGGCTTGGACTTACTAACTTTTCCTTCTCACACCTCACATGCTCTCCAACCTCTGGATGTCTCCTGCTTCAAGCCTTTCAAATACGCATTTCGAGCTTACAGGGACAGGTGGATTGAAGCACATACAGGGAAAGCACCAATTAAAGAAGACCTTGCTCAGTGGGTTTCCCTCAGTCTAAGGAGAGCACTAACTTCTGCAAACATCCGAAGTGGCTTCTCATCCACTGGTATATTTCCTTTCAATAGTAGCGCTATGGACGGAAAGATGGGACCTAGTGAAGTCTATGGCAGAGATGAAGAGCTACATGATGACTGTGAAGACGATGACAGTGTGGGAGAAGAACATTTTCCGGAATATGCTAATTTGGAAATGGAGGAGGTGCACTACGACATACCCGAGGATGTGCCGCAGTGCACCCAGTACGTGGTGCAGGTCGACAGCAGCGACGCTGCTAGCAGCACTGACGACCTACAGAAGGACAGTGACCGCGAGCGAAGACGAAAAGGGAAGGCAGCGATGAGTGAGGACGGTACTGCCAGTGACCGAACAACGACTAGTGATACCGCTAATGAAGCCAGGCAGGCAGAGGAATTCTCGAAAATGCTGGAGCTTCCCCGTGTCTCTATCTAGAAGAAGCCTAAGCGCAAAGGTGAAGTTCTAATAGATTATGAGAAGTCTATCATCTTGACAGAAGATGGTCACGTCAATGTATTGGAAGATTTAGCTGCCAAGTGACAAGCAGCAGCGGAGGAGCGACTGAGGAAGAAAGAAGAGATGCAGCTCTAAAAACAAGAACGACTAAGGGAGAAGGAATAGAAGCTGAAGGACAAGGCAGCCAGGGCCGAACTAGCATTGAGCAGGAAGAAACATAAGGAGCAGTGGAGCACTAAGAACATTCGCGCTCAGGGAGACAAACTACATGCTGCGATCAAGGCTAATGCACCAACTACTGGCTATAGAGCTCTATATTGCGGATACATGCCCGAAGTCTGCAGAAACAACCAACAAGTAGCCATCGAGAGGAGGAATGTGAAAACCAAAGGAAAAGATCCGAGGACCATACCTGCTCTAACAGAAGTGCCACCCCACGTTCGATGCGGCCCTTCTGTGTCTCCACAGCTAGTTTTCATGTATGTAGGTCCAGGAGGAACTCCATTGCCGCAGCAGAATCTGCAAAATGGCAACATGTTTTTCAACTTCCCTGGTTATGCACCCTTCATGATTCCAACGCAAGTGCAACCTCAGTTTCAAGGTCCTAATCAAATTTCTAAGACTTAGCAAGAGCACAACTTTGTACAGATGATGGTCAAGTACAACGGATTTACCTGTAGGAGACGCGGCGCAACCTCCGTCTTCAGTGGACATGACGTCGCCGAACTTCTGCAGGGCGGCAACTACACACTTTGAGAAGCCGACACAGCAGGCGAGGAGCATGAAGCAAGAAGTTTTCATGAAGGAAAAGCATCGTGGACAATTTACCTTAGCGGTCGCAAGTGAGGCTGTGTGTAGATGATCTTCCCGCAGCACCGCCATCTCCGTTAGCAGTCTGTGCGAAATGTAAACTTGAAGCCGGGGATGCCCCTTAACATGCATCGCCCGCTTGCTGAACATGGAGGTCGCGGCAGCAACCCGTTGAGCGTCCACGTAGCGCGGGAGAGTTCCGCGCCTGATCACTCTTGAATTCGAAAATCATAGGGAGCCGTTGGAATTTTCAGCGCCATTTTCCAGCCGCGGCCGCGCCAGCTTGGGAACCCTCCTGTCGTAGACCAGGAGCTCCGTCGCTCGCTTTAGGGTTCCCCGTCGTGTTGTTCCAGGTTCTCCGTCGCTCACTTCTGCAACGTCAGGGACCACCACTGCACACTTTTCAGACGTCACTTGCAGCATTTGGCAGTTGTCAGTGTTTGCTTCTGAAGAAGGTGTTGGTCCCTTTTTTTAGGCCCATGGCTCGGTTTTTGAATACCTAGCATGCTTCTCAGGATATGTACTTGAGCATCTTAACTCTCTAATAAAACATATTTTCAATAATTTTAGTCACTTCCGAGCTTGCTGCAGTGCCATTACTGGAGCACCCTCTGCACAAGATGACATGACTCCTGCGCTGCCACTTCAAGAAATCCTAAATAATGCACAGAAAGTCAGAAAATTCTGGAAAAATTGGAGCACCACTACTGTTAATTTGCCTTCTTCTAGAAATTTTTTTATTACACTTCTAATGCATACATTTCTGCTGAGGGCTTCATTTCGGCTTAGCTGCTCCGTTTCTGAGCCTCTTACCTTAAGGCAAAAGCAAAACAAAGGCCTACAAAATGAAGGTGATTGAATTTGAAACAAAGACAAGAAGTGCTATGGCAACCAAATGAATAGAGTGATATTGTTATCCTAACCTACAAAAATACAATAGTTCAATGTTGACCAACAACAATAGAAATGAAGTTCAAATGGATTAAAGTTCAACCCTAAAAAATAAGGAATAAAATTTTATTCCATTCCTTTGAAGTATTCATAGTAGGCATTGTCAAAGCGTTGGACAATGAAAAAATAGATCAAGTTCCAACAAAAAAATGGAATGAAATTCAAACAGACAAAAATAGAATGCATTCACAACAATCAAAAGAAAACATTTGAATGAAACTAGAACCATAAAGAAAGGAATAAGTGCATGCAAATTGCCACTCTAAGTTGTTGTGAACACGATTGTGTTTTTATTGGTTCTATCATCCACCAAGTCCCTCCACTCCAAAGGTATGTCCTCACACTTTAGCTTAATAAGGTCATTGTACAAGTTGAAGTCCACCGTATTGTAGGCAATAGAAGCGTCAATGAATGTTCTAACCAATTCATCTTGGTAGACTTTTACAAATTGCATAAAATTGCATAAGAAGATGTCACAAGCTTTGGTCACTAAGCAATGTACAACATTTATCATTAGAATGAAGCAAGATAATGATATGATTTCACATCAACAAGTAAGTTGAAATTGGTAGCAGCTGTAGAATTGGCTTTTTGACCAACAATTGCTTCTAATTAAACACCTGTTTTCACAAGCAATATTTAGGTTTAATTTGTGATCTACTTTGTTAGATCATACAAAACCAAAGTATTTGTCTTTAAAGCATTGTATTTCCTTTTGTTTTCATGAAATCAATGAGCCTTTTACCAAGCCATGATGTGTTATCGATGATAATCACTTTGTTTGTGCTAATGGAGATTTTTTTTAATCATAGATTGGATCATAGACTTCAAGTTGATAAAACATGTTTGTGCAAATGTTCATACATTTCTACCCTTTGGACTTAGACCAATGCTTTTGGGATAAATTTTTAACCTTTAGATGTCTAAACAAATGTTGTTCTCATTCATAATCACACATTTGACCACTATGACTTAGAACATAGAATAGACTAAAGAATTGGGTGAATGCATGAAACATTTGTATTATTTGTTGTGTTTTGTAACAATATATGCACCATTTAAAGATGAAGAGAACCACCAAAGGAAATTCATAAAAAAGTTCTCTAAATAGGAGAACTAGAAAAGTACCAAAATCAAGAAAAAATAGATATTTCAATATTCTAATTAATAAAAAATAGGAAAAAAGATAAATTAAAAATAATAAAAATGTTAATTTGTAGATACTTTACAGAGATGAACCTTCACCAAAAAAAATCACTAAAATCACTTTTTACATGTTTTGAAATGCAATCAAGAGAAACCTACAAGTCTATTAGAAGACCATCTCCTCTAAATTTAAGCTTTCAATTCCTTTATTTGGATACTTAATAGTACTTTGTGCCCTAAACCCCTAAACTAGCAATGTGACATAAAATCATGGATTATTTTAAATATTAATTTTTATAATTTCAAAAAATCATATAAAGTTTATAATAGTCATAAGAACCTTCTTTATAAATGTCAAATCATTTGGAGTTAAAATGCAAAAATTATGGCCAAAAAATAGATCAATGTGCAAGATGTGATGCAAAATACTACAAGTGTTTCTTGCAATCCAAGCCCATAATGATTTGCCTTGCTACTATTCCAAGGGTGCAACATTGGTGGCAAATGACTGATTTCATCTGTAGTGGATGAATGGTACCACACAAACAGCCAAACAATAACTTTTGCAACCTTTGACAAAATTGCTCAAATCTAGAATTTCCAAGGATTCTCTTCTATGTACATGTAGCGGCGAAAAAAATTCAATAGCAACGGAGCACAGTTTACCCCGTTTGGTGAACGCTGTAGGGCACAAAAAGGAGTCCACTTTTCATTGGGTGATTGCTAGTCCAGTCAAAACCCCACTGTAGATTTTCACAACACAACAGTATCAGAAAAGGGATTTTATGCCCATGGCAAAGACATATTCGCTTGTATAGATACACCTCAAGATTAGAATATACATTATATTTGAACACCCAAACGGAACTCAAGAGCCATTCCATGTCCTACAACGCAAGCATGGAGTGAGAAGGAAAGCTCCTATAAAACACTGCCACCCAAGCGGAGAGCCGGTTGGTTCTAGATACTAGAGAAACTCACATTTATTCCCTCAAGAAACTGGAAGGAGCACATACTGTATGGATGAGCACTCGCACCATCCACCTTGGATCCAATAAAGAATATCTCGAACAAGCTAAGAAGTCCTGCCCCAAACTTGATGCGGCATCATTTCTCAGTGCCTATCTCGATTATTAGTTTACAGCAAAAAAATCGAAACCGATATCCACCCCCTGCAGTGCCGGATCACCAAGCTGGATACAGAGCAGAAAAGGTGACGTTCCTTCGCATAAAGTCAAGGTACCACTCTCCCCAAAGAGCACTCCTATTCCGCAAATAGGGCTTGGATTGTGTGTTCAGGTATACACGGAGCATTTTCTCTACTTTTTACAATCATTACCATAACGTGTTCCCGCCTAAGCAAAGCCAAAACCTTCTGCAATGTGACATTCAGTAATTGCCAACAGGCGGGCGCACATCATTTCATACGTTGGGTAGGCCGGAAGAACCAGCTGGTAGAAGCATGTGTGGGCAGTCGGCAACCAACTTATTTCGGTGTGCGCCCTGTGGATATGGAACTTTGAGGATAGCCCTGCAAAGCCTTCTGCCGGTAAGTGTGTCACTGACGTTGAGAAGAAAAGAAGCCTTCTCCGCTGATCTGAGGTCATCTTCTCCACAACCTGTCATTTCAAGCTCTTGTTATATATCATATGCATCTAATATCAGGAAAAGCCAAACAATGCACAGTAGAATCTAAAACTGCGGTTGATCAAATAGAATATTGGAAATAAGTTCTGAAAACTGGAAGGAGAAAGCTGAAATCTGAATATCGCAAGCACATGAGAGCTAGTTTCACTGCAGAATCAAGAATATTAAGCAGAGATACATGAATTCTTGTACAAAGGAGCACATTCCAAGAAGCACTCCCACCAAGCACTCAAAAAAGTCCGGCATAATTGAAAAGCCTATCGTGAGACTCACAAGGACAAGAAAGATTCTCACCTGCCAGAACCAAACTATCTGGTCATCAGTTGCACGAAAGTCGTGGTATTCAGTGTGTGCCTTCCAATCTTCAAGGCAGATGTTCCGGTCCTTTCCGTAAAGCATTAGGTCAAGGTCTTCAGGTTCAAGGGCTCGCAAGAACTGTTGATGAGTGCGGTTCACAAGCAAGTCAGAAAAGCCTTGTGAGAACGATTTGACCTGCTCTGCAACTGAAGCTACGAGTCGCCGTTGGACCAGCAATTCAACGAATTGCCTACGGTTCTCACTAGTCACCACCATGTCTTTACCACCCGAGCAAAGTTCCATTGATTTGTGAGAACCCAATTCTTCGACTTCACTGACAAAAGTTAGGCCCAGGGCGTCGGCGTCGATCAAGGCGGCATCCATCTCCAAAATTTTCTTGCAGCTTTCATAAAGACATGGGTCAGCATCTTTAGCATCATCCCACAGCACAGGAAGCCCAGCCAGCTGCTTGAAGAAAGACAGAGCAAATACCACATCCATTTGCACACGGTGCATTAAAGCTAACGCAATTACTCGTCCACAAAATCTGAAGTAGGTAAGATGTCCCGGATTCACCCCGGACGCTGCAAAATACAAGAATATAAAAATCAGAAAACTTACAACTGATCTGAAACAGCAGACAACTACCTGAAAATCTCCCATGTGATGATCAAAATCACTTCAAGAGATTGATAATCAAAAGCTATCAAGAAAAGAAAAGTTTGCATACCAGGATTCGGGAAAAACCGTCGTCTATCGTTTGGACAGGCCAAGAAAAGGGCGTTTTGGGGGTTAAAAATTTCTCGGCATATCATAGAGAACCACTCACGTAATACTCCAGGCCCAGTGGCTTCCTCGGTGGCAAATTCCACAGAGATACCTCCTTGTAGCACTTCAGGGTCAACATATGCGAGTAGCTCAAATGACTCGGTCAAAAGCTGTGCTCGCTTCACCACGATTTCTTGTCGCTCATCATGGTCATCTTGAGGTTCAGGAAGCATAGCCATTACCAATCTTCTCTTGGACTCAAAGTCCAATAATGCTTTGTGATCCAATAACCAGAAATCGTCATCCTGCTACAGCCATGAGGGATATAAGACGAAAGAAATGCCACTAAAAACAACTATCAGTGTTCTTGACCAACCAGTTCCTCAATACGCCAAACAGATAAGAAGAGGACTTAACCACCTACTACCAAACGCTACTTTTAATTCTCTTCAAAGCCATAGTTCAAACTAATGGAAAGTCGATAATGGACAATGTTGAATGCATAATGAAGCTACTGAGTATGAAATTATAAAATGTTGATGGATTCTTACAGATGTGTAGTATCCTAAGAAAAAAGCATAAAATGTAAAGGGTGTTAAGTTTTTCCTTGTTAAAAGTATCACTATATATAATAAGTTTTAGTACTTTGAACACATTTACTCCGTAATAAGAAAGCTTGCATTCAAATTCTACACCATTGATATCTTTATGATTTAGACTATCATGAGTACTAAATATAGAAACTGTATATTTGGTGAGTTCTAAAAGATGTGTTCCTAAAATAATTTGCCAAAGGCCTAAACGGAAATTTTCAGAGCATGCAAAATTTATAACAATCACGCGCAACATCATTTCCTTTAATGCATACTTCAAACAATGTGAAGAACCATACATTATAGCACATCTAGGTATTGTTCGAGCCCTCAGTCATTACCCCTGTAAGGATGCTGCGGACCTAAAATGTGTGACGAATGACTTCACTGTTAATGGTAGAAACATAGAATGAAACCTATCTGTCCACTAATCGGAGTATTTTGGTGACTACCTTGGTCACGGGGTTGCATCCTTCCAAGGTTAAGGGGTTAACCCTTGAAGGACGTGGCCCTATTACCAAAGTAGTTAGCCAAATTTTCAGATTATTGGATGAATAGGTGCATTCTTCATCTCTACAGTCTCTTGAAAAGTCATTCATAGGACACTACTAGTATTGGCGTCGTTACAAGGATGATGCCAGCTTACCAGAGCAGTCATCTTATTCTGAAATATATCTTCAGTACGATTGAGAGAATTTTTGGAGGTTTTGAAATAACAGTGAATAGAAAAGAGAAGTAAAATATTCTGAAAGAAAAATCTTTAAGAGAACTAATAACTGAAGACGTTCACATTGTATCGTTATGATTGAATATAACAAAAACAAGTTCATCTAGTAAAATGAAAAATAATTTTGAATTGATTTTTACTATTAAGGCAATTAATTTTGGGGGGTAAATTCCAAGTTTTCATCAGAGTAATCACCTGCCATCGAGATTGCCTGATCAAGATATTCAACGAGATCCGTCGCAACAGCAGCATATCCAGCAGGTCTACCATTGCCCCCTCATAAAGCTTTGCAATGGCATGCAATCCCTTAAGAACAACGAGGAAAGGGGCCCATCCAAAGGGACGTTCCTCAGTTGCGGTCACCCCCGGCCCAGCTGACTCGTTCTGTCGCTCTACGACAAAACCAACAGCTTCCAGGCAGCTGTCTATCTCGTGTAGGAGGTCCTTAAATAACTGCCGCAGCCAACCATGAGATCCAATCTCAGCACCCACTCTAGCTGCTATATTCCTTGTATAATCATACTCTGCACATTCATGCACGATAAAAAAAGTGAGGATGAGGAGTACCCGACGAAATTTTCAAAAGCGTAGTGAGACAAGCAATCTTCTCGCCCTGGGCAACTTTTGAAACCACGTTCCATAGGAACACTGGATAAACTCGAGCAAAGATCAACTATTAAAATAAGCTAACGCATGCCTTCGAGCTGGTAACTGGAATCTACCTATTAGTCCTTCCTGTAGGAACACAGTTAATATTCCTGAACTAAATACCACCTAGAACGTAACAAGATGTCTTACCTGACAGCAGCCCCTCAGCATCCGCACCATCACGATGATCTGGGCATTCCGTGAGCACAACTGTAGACCCCAATACACTGCTTCCAGGTCCAGAAGCATCGACACCCTTGCAAACCTCCATAGCTTTACAAAGTGGTATCACAAATGCAGTAAAGTCCTTCGCTTCCTTCACATAAGAAGAAAAGCTGACAGGTGTTTCCTTGCTCAAGTAAGCCTTAGCAGTAAACCGCAGATTCTGCGTCAACCGAGACGAGAGCTCGTTCACAAACGGAGCAAAGTCCTCAACTATGCTATCAGCTTTAGCCTCGTTGAAGTACGGACTTCCGTGCGCTTCCAGTACAGAGTCCAGTAATCGAGCCAATGCTTGCCGGCAGGACGCATACAGAGCATGGTTAGGAGCACTTTTGGCTAGCAGCTTGCAGAAATCTAGAAGCAGAGGTGCACAATGACAGTGAATGCTTGCAGGCAGATACTCGTCGTTTGAAGCCAGAAACATATTGATGGCGTCTTCAGCACATTCTCTGTTACTCTCCACAGGGGATAAAAGCAACATTACCAAGGCAGATGTTGCTCCGGCCAGCTCAAAAACCTGCAATCAACAAGACCCTAAGCCGTTTCAGCACCACATGAACCTCCCTGAAAGAAATGTCATACCTGCATGTCTACTGCTGAATATCCGAAAAAGTCATGTCCACTCTAAATTTATCTGATATTATTCACAGAAGAATATTTCTTCAAATGCGCATCGTCCATTCATAAAAAGGACAATGCCAAGATAAACTGTGCAAGTTCGGCCAAAGCGTGTTACATAAACCATCCTCAAGTCGTTGCAGGAGCCCCTACATCTCTTTGTGTCCATAACATACAAGAATCCAGCTGGACACAAAGATAGCTATTAAAGAGGAAAAACCCTTACCTGCATGTGCTCGGAAACAGGAACAGACTTCACGGCCATCTTCAAAAACTCTTGCACGCTTGCCCGCACACAATCTTGCGAATGCATCAGCTTTAAACCAAGTTGTTGTTCTCCTACAGCACACATGAACCTAATAGTGGCCACAAGGTCATTGATGAGTTGCCACGAAGCAGGAAGTGCAGTACTCCTCATCCGAGCAACGAGGGTCAGTGTGGCATCATTGTCGACATTACAAGACGCCAGCGTCTGGTCTTGTTGCAACTGAAGCCGACCGAAAATTAGTCTTTGTTCCGAGACAGGAAGTCCAGTCTTCGCAAGGATTTGTTGATGAACAGACTCCACCAAATCAGATGCATGAGCGTGCAAGACAATTGTACGTCCATATGTCCGCACGAAGAACTGAAGACGAGCAGGGATCACCTCCATGGGTGAGGGGGAACATTGGATCTGCTCAGTTGGGTTCCCACTTAGTGAGGTGCTGCTGCTGCTACTTGCATTAGAATTCCCAGGTCTAGTTATCGAAGTACCCGAACCTCCATGAACCCCACTGCTCGATTCCTCCTGAACATCAGTTACACCATCTCTTTCCACGAGTAACTCATCATCAACTTCTGCTTCTCCTTCCACCTCAATATCTGATGATGGAAGATCATCAATTCTCCCTCCATTGGTTCCCGGCTCACTGGGCTCAGCTTCAGGACCTTCGACAAAGGAATTATCTGCCCCAGAAGAGGGCAATGACCCTACGACGATCGATGAATTGTTTGAAAGATCACTTCCCGCTGAGAACTCGTACGGACTACTCCCGAAATCAACTACCATCGTAGGCTCATCTAAGACGACCTCAATGCTGCTGCCATGGTCCACACTGCCCTCTTCCCCTCTGCTGCCGTCCTCAACTTGGTCATGAGGTTGCTTACTCGACTCGCCGACTGCATCCAAGGAACTCCCATTCCAATTCGGCTCATCACCCCAGGTCGAGTCATCGTCGAGGGCAGCGTTCCCATCTTCTTCACGCATTTGGCTTTCCCCGTCAAGAGGTTGCGCTTCCGGTGCACCGACTGATATCCCCATATCGAACCTTTCCCTTCCACTGGACTCCGCGACACTCCCCTCCAAGACATCTTCTCTGCTCTCTCTCCTAGCCCGTACCTGCAACAGTAGATCCAAGACTTCATTCTCGTGACGGACTTGCGTGGGGTTTGGATGTCGAACACTAAAAGCGACTATAAAATCTCTAAGCGATCAACATAGAACGAACAAAAGCAAGAACTCTAGCCGGCCAGAAATAGCAGATCGGCAGCTCTTTATAACTGAAAATGCACACATTTCACACGACATAGTAGACGGATCCTGAGTGCATAAGCAGAGGACGGAACAAACCTGCGAGGTTGCAGACACGGAGGATTCCGCCATCCCGATTTCATAATCGTCCAGTTTGCGCTTACTGGACGTGGAGCGCAAGCCCATGGGCGGAACCAGTGCCTGTGCTCGCGCAGACGACATGAAGTGCGTCTCTCTGTCCTGAATTTCTAACCCCCGCTCCATGGCCAACTCCCTCTCTCGCACAACGAGACTCCGCTCAGGGTTCTGCAATAGGGACGCACGTTGCGCCCGATCATCCTCCCGCAAAGATATGACCTCCATGTCCGGTGACAACGAGGCCGTCCGCTGCTGATGCCCCCGTGACGACGGGACCAACGTCGCTTGTCGCATGTACCTAAACAGCCCCAAAATGGACAGAGCCAAACCCGATAGCACCATCTATGTGACCGATTCCCGTCCCTCTGTTGAAAACCGTAGTCCTTTCCATTCCTGTTGCCTCATCTCCTCCGCGTCTCCCAAATGCCTACATCGTCCATGCCTCTACAGATTCACAAACTAATCCGCGTCAGTAACAACAGCTGTTGACCTGGCTCTCACTCGGTCAACAAAAACTCCACTACCTCACTCCGGAAACAGTCATCGGCCACAAGATCACCTTAAAGCAAGATTCAGATGGCCCTTGCCGCTCGTAACTGTCAGCCTATTATCGCCACAGATTAAAAAGACCTTCCTGAATTGGACGGCGAAAATTCATAAACACGCCAAATCAAGCACAACAAAAATCTCCCGACTAAGAACAGAGAGTGCCATGAAATTACGGTTGCACTGCATACTCCAAGAAAGCGACCTCCCTTTTCACCTCCGCACGAATCCAAAACTCAAAGAAAACACTCCACAAACCAACAGCCAGTCTGACAATGCGCCAAACTCAACTCACTCACTCCAAAATCAAATCCCCTCGCCGACGCTCCTTCCTCTTCCACATTTCCACGCACTCTCCCCCTTCCCGACAACCTCACCTCCAATTAAAAAGAAACACGATCACTCCTCACGATTCCAAAGAACGTCTTATCGCGCCACACACACACCTCGCCACACCAAACGCAAGCACCACTCTCGACACCGCAACTCACGCTCAACAAATCACCACGGCAATTAACAAACGTTTCTTTTCACCGCAAAACGAACGACCTGCTTTCCTCCCTACATATCACATGTGCTCTCGTCCTCGTCCTCCTCACCTCAAACGACCGCTAGACACCTGCATCGCCATCCTTCCCGGCGGTCGGTCCTCGGGCGCATCAACACCATGGCCTCATCTTCATCTTATCATATCATCCGACTCTCCCCGTTTCCGCGGCTCGCAAACCTAACGTAAGCTTCTTCGTCGAAAACACGCAACTATATCGGCACCACGGAGTAGGACATATGCCTAATTACAACCTTTCTCGTGAGACTACCGATCGGGACCACGATTCTTCACTCGTTGCGTCAGGCACGCAAGCAGAAGCAGCACCGCACATACACAGAAAACGCAACACCAACTCACACAACAACACACCACAACAGACGGCAGTATCCCTGTTCTACTACAGTTGACAGGCAGGGCTTCAGTGTGTCCGACACCATGGTGACGACGATGACGAGTTCCGAACGAACGAACGAACGAGACACGCCGGCTCGACGGAAGGGAAGTCTCGTTGAAATCTTCGCGACGAATGACCAACCCGGCGGAGAAGACTGGAAACGCACTAAGTTTTAAGGAGATTATCGACACTACGATTGGGGAACGAACGACGCAGGGGAACGAACGTCGTGCACTTTTTGACGGACTGGAACTTGCGTTGAACCCACGACCGCGACGAAGAGGAACTCGACGGAACTGCCATGCCCCTATCACGTGTGGTGGGAATTGGCAACGAACGAAATACTGTTTTGAACGGAATGGAAAATTCGTTGCAATTTTCAGCAAATGAAAAATCAAAAGAAACCACTTTGCCCTATGCTGTTGCCACAATGGGATAAAATAAAACTCAAAGTAATTGTAACTTTTTAATTTTAAAAAAATGACTCAAAAATTCATAACTTTCTATATACTATATAGTTCGGAACGTCATAAAACAAACCCCGTAAATTCTTCCTCACTAAAGGCATTATGACAATACAAAGAACATGATTAGGGGATGTATGATTTTAGATATCTCATTGTAACAAACAAAACAAGCAAGTAGCCTACCTTAAGGTATGGATTAGAGTGCCTTGTACTGTTGCTACAACCAAAATAAAAGTAAAAACTATCTTTTAATTTTTTAATTCTTGAAAAGATTTGAAATTTCCTATCTCATATGCACAAAGGAATGCAAGAGCTTTGTTGTAGTGTGAGAGGTTATGTTTTTGATACAAATAGAAAGCTCTATGTACAAAGGAGTGTAAGGACTTTGTTTTGTAGTGTTTGGACATTCAATGTGAAGTTATAGATCTTCAAAAATAAAAGATAAATGAATTCAATTTTTAATCTAAAAAGAATTCAAAAATTCATAATTTTTATATCTAAGGTCCAAATGCCATGAAATAGAGTTTTTCTTCAAAGAATGTTGAATGCATTGGTTTAAAAACAATAATAGATAAGCAAATAAAAACTCCTATATAAACTTCTTCAAAATTCCTCAAAAAATTTGAAGTCCCATTAAGGATCTCCAATACATAAAAAATTAAGGTATAGAAAAACAAAATACCTTGCTTAATATATCGAGAGATAAATATAACATTTTATAATTTATATCGAGAGATAAATATAACATTTTATAATTTATATTCTATTGTAGTTGATAACATTATTATTACATTATTTCAAATAAACATAAGATAATTAAAGCATATTACAAAATAAAAGTTAATTTAATCATTTTAAAAAAAGAACTATGCTACAAAGTAAAATATAGTTAAAGTATAAGCTAAAAGCAATTTAAGGGACATAACTAAGAAATGAACAAAAGATCTATAATTTACAATAATTTGAGATTAAAAATTAACTCAAAAATCCATAACTTTTCTAACAAACACTTCAAAACAAAGTCCATACAAACTTCCTCACAAAAGATTTGTAATGGTCCAAAAAATGCAACAAAGTCTAAAAAATTTATAATTTAGGATAATTTAAGATTTGAAAATAACTCACATTAGGGGATTTTTGAGGCCATTGGAAGACTGTAGGTTCCCGGATTGTGGGAAAGCAGTTTCTGCCGCGTGAACAAGAATCCTACATGGTCGAGAAAGTGCCACATCATTAAATTAATTTTTTTTTAAAATTGGGGGCTTTTTTTAATATTTCAAGACCCCCCCCCATTTTTATTTTTATTTTGGGTAAATGTTGGCCAAACAATGGCCAGCAGTTACGAGAACAGTTTTGAGGAACAACCCCAAAATGGCCCTTTAGAGGCCTCAAATCCTCTCTAATGAAACACTAGAAAAAAACTGTGTTTGCCTCAACAAAATCCACTTGATGTGTTTGTTGAGGCAAATGCAAAATTTGCATTTTTTTGCATCCTTCAACGCAGTTTTTGCGTTTGCCTCAACAAATACATCAAGTGGATTTTATTGATGCAAACGCAGATTTCTTCTCGTAAAACAACAACATTAGTATGTGAGCATAGAAGTATGAGCCTATGAGCCTTGAGCCTAAGTATAAGTAACTATCCTACACTCATTGAAAGTGCTTATAACATAATCAACTATAATATAGGTGTTTAAAACATAAATACACTATAACCATTGACGTGTCTATAATATAGACATTTGTACTATAGGTGTATAGAATTCTAGGCTCATAGGCTCACACTTTCTATACTCACATACTAGCAACCATGAGATTTCTACTAATACCAAGAATATAATCCATTATAAGAAACCCATGTTTTAGGTGACCAGCCCTAATTTTTTAAAACCAATTTTAGGTGATGTTTAACTAATGTCCAATGCAAAAAATCCATGTTTTTAAGTTAGCATTGATGTAACATTGGATGCTTTTGTTGACAGAAAAATATGAATTTGTTCATTTTATTGCAGTAGATGTTATTTGGAATTTTGGACATCATCTAAAATCTGTTTTAAAAAATTGGACTTGTCACGTAAAACACAAGTTTCTTATAGTGATTAGAGGACACATGGTCTAGGACATCAATAAATTTAGATACTTTAAGATTAAAAAATAGCTCAAAAATCTACAAAAATCTATAACTTTTTCACCATATATACAATTGCCCAAATAGATAACGCCCGTCCACCCCTCTTTGGAAACAACTTTCAAACGGTATCAAGAATGTCATAGGAAGAAGCATGGTTTAGAAGAACCATAATTTACAATCCAAAAAAAAGTAAAAAATTGATAACTTTTCTACTATCTTGTGGGTCACTCAATGCATTTTACAAACCATATATAGTAGAATTAAGCATAGGATTTATTCATTCTAGATAAAGTTTATAAAAAAATTACAAATAGGGTAGAGTACATTGAAAGTGGCAAATCCATCATAATTAATTTAAGTAGATTGAAAATTTAGTCGATAATGATTTTAGGGGATTTAAATTTGAATTCTAGGTAGTGTATTCAATATAGACTATATGGAGTCAAGTACGATTGGTGGCACAATTAGATGTACAACAAGGTGAGAAGTCTACTAGTTGAAAAATTGGTCTGTCAACTATAAGTGACTAGATAAAGTTGAGATTTCTATCTATGTAAGTTAGGATTTGATATTGCTTGTTGGATAGTCTATTGATGTTCCTTAAGGTGCCCGTTGAGGTGGTGCAATTTGTAAACGTGAATGACCTACTAAAGTATCTCATGGAATTTCTAGGCAACTTTCACTAGAAGAAAACTGTGTTGAATTCCATAAAAACACGTCAGGATGTTTGTGTTCAGTTCCTTGTTCAAAACGTAGTTGAAATGCAAGAAATGCAAGAAAATGCAGAAAACTGCTTTTTTTTGCGTTTCCACTACGTTTTGAACAGGGAACTCAACACAAACAACCTGACGCGTTTTTATGGAATTCAACGCAGTTTTCTTCTAGTGTTTGGATCTTATAAATTGAAGGTGTGTTTTTGAATTATTACATGTTGATTTTGAAAAGATCTTGTCCTATTAAGGTGGAATTTATATAGAGTTTGCAAAAGCTATTCATAGTAAGGTCAATTTGTGTGAGGTACTATCTACATCAAAAACTTTAGTAATTTGAGTTTTCTTATTTAGAGTAACGTCTTGTCTTCATTCTTTTGAGTGTTTTGAGCTCATATGTACTAATTTCAATTTAGACTTTTTAGTTTTAGGCACTTGATGTGGTATCTCAATGGATACTCCTATGCTTTGAGTTGTTGCCTAATTGGATAGATGTGGGCATCAAAGATGAAGAGTGTGTTGTAAGCTTGAAGGTAGTGGTCCAATAATGTGCCTTTACAATTGTATTTTCTACTCTACAAAGTTAGTAGCTTCTAGACTAGCCACAACAATTAAATGTTGGCATAGCAACAAGTCACCCAAGATAAAACAACATCAATTGATACTTTGAAGAGAACATGGCACTACTGCAAAGATCCTAGCTATTGCAAACAAACACGCCAATTCACTTATAGTTTTTCCAACTTCACAATTTAACCATCACAAACTTCATGAAACTTCATTGTTGTTTAGAGTCTAGTTGGGTGCAAGAGGATACCATCCTTCATGATGGACTCAACAATTTGAATTCTCAAATTAAGGTGACCCCGGCTTATAGATTGTGAGAGAATTTTTCTTAGGCGCAAAAATCTACTATGATTGTAGCAGCAATATGATGATGAGGTATTTATTTGGGTGCAAAAATCTACATGGACATTAGCAACTGTGTTGTGTAGTTACAATGATTCAAATTTCAGTGGACGTTTGAGCTTGTTAGTACATTTGAAGAGTCATATTCATTTTCATTATTTTGATTGCATTACTATATGTAATTTTAAACATATTGTTATGATAGGTTCATAGTATGATCATACATTCAATTTAGGTTTTCATGAGTAGTTGTTTCTTGGGACCCTAAACTATGCTATAGTATTTGCCCTCTTGATTTAGATTGGTTTGCATAAATATATGTACTTGGTGTGTATGTTTTCAGATTTAGTTTGCATAATCTTCTAATTTCAAACACTTATAAATTATAGCTTATGTAAGCTTCGTGCATATTTACTTGATGTTTCATTTGTTTAGTTTCTAAATTTTGATGTGGTTTATGAATCTTATTTTGAATAGTTATGAAAAATAGAAAATTAAAAAAAATAGAAAAATTAAAAATCATTGTTTTATGAATAATCTTTAAATGGTTATTTGTAGAGATTAAAAGTAAGTAATATTATCAAATTTACAATTATATTCTAAAATATTGAATCTAAAATATTTAAATATTATTTAAATGATAGAAAATACTTTAGAATAAACCTCAAAATAAAGATATTTATAAATTATATGAGTGTTTAAAAAACATTCATTATCTTCCATCTTAAAAAATTTATAATCATAAAACAACAATTTACAAATTTATTTATCAAAGACTTTTAACAATTTCAAGAATTCAAAATCAAAAAAGTATTTATTCATAATGTAAGTTTGAAATTTGAATTTTTTCCACCAATGATGAAGAAATTTTAAATTTCACTAACCATGAAATTTTGTAGATATGTTTTCAAAGAGATCAACAAATGAATTCTATGAATATTGTAAGATTTGACCCCTCAATATGTAAATTAACACCCTTCTTATAGTAAAAGAAATTTTTATTTATTTATATAATATAAAATATATGTATATCTTTTATTACAATTGACTTACAGTTAAGATGTGAAATTACTACCCATCAATCAATGACATTCACATGATATTAAATCACATATTAGCTATATAATATATATTTTATACTATTTAGCTTAATCAAAGTGACTTACCTAATGTGTGTTTTAAAATCATGATTGTAACTTGTATTCATACATTTATTTTAATATTCAAGTTATTATGAGCACTTAAACTACCAACAACAAGAAACTATGTACAAATTAGTAAAACATAAGATGAAACATGTGTCATTAGAAATTCTATCATTTGTCATTGTCATTGGTAATCAACAATTAGGCTGTAGTCAACTATTGTTATGAGCTTTTGGAATAATACAAAAATCAAAATTTATTTTTAACTATTTCAATTTATACATTATATTGACAAATAGTTTTGATGATAAAATTATATTAAAATTCTTTTTTTAATAATAAATACTAAAGTAATATTATTATGATGATTTGGAGACAATTGGGATTCATTCATGTATTATTTAGCACCATCAAATACCTCAAAAATTGAAATGAATGAATTTATATTAAAATTGTCTATTGACAAACCAATGAATAAGGGCTTTTGTAATGAACGACTTTATTGTGCCCTCCAAAGCTATGATTTCAAGAGAGAATAATATATGAAAACAAAAAAGAATTCCTTTGAGCATTTATTCACTCTTAAGCTTACGTCATTCTAAAAGTTCATGCTCATCAATTGTTTCAACTTTGATTTAGTTATTTAGAAGGTTTCAAATCAATGAATGATGGTATATTAAAAGATTAGAAATTTTGCAACAATATGAACTAATGCAATATCATCAATGATTGTACTTACATTACTTTTGTAGACATTAATATTTGATTTTTAGCATTGAAACAAGTGCTATTCCTTGTAAGAAACAAACATTTATGTTTTTATTTGTACAAAAAAGGTATAATTACAAGTATGATTATAATGATTCTAATATTGATATAATGACTTCTAATATATTTCTATCATACAAATATTGGAATCTAATTGTAATTTAGATATAAAAAGATCTAATTTTTATTTAGCAAGAGTAAAAGAAGAGACATGTTGGTTTATAGTACAATGACTTTTATTTATTACCCAAATGTTGTTAGAAAACATTCTTCTATATATAATAACTAAATTTTAGCAAATTAGAAGCAAGAGTGATAAGATTTGAAAGCTAAGTACTTACAATCTATAATTACTTTTTTAGTCAATTTGTCAAAGACATTGTGAATAGTAGTTGTTCCAATTATAATTTTGGATTTTATCTACAAATGAATATGATGTAGGTATTTAAATGCAAAAGAATTCCTAGTACATATTGTTTTGCAAATAATTGGAGTACATGGGCACTAGCTTTATCCGTACAAGGAGTTGTTCCATGTGGCAATGTTCTTAGTGTTCCCACAACATTTTGAGTTGTCCCATAGTGTTTCCAAAGTTTGGAAACTCACATTAATTCTTCCAAAGGCTCAATTCTCCTCTAATGATTCTTGGGCTCATTCTCAAGAGAATACAATTAGCTACAAAGCAGTGTATTCAAATTTAAAAGAAGACTTACTATTAAGTTTATAAAAAATTTCAAAGCATGAGTGGTTTAAAGGAAAAGATTGAAAGAGTCATTGAATAAGAAGCTTTGGCCAATGAGGTGGAGGCATTTGTTTTCTTACCTCTTCTCGGTCTCTAATCTCTATCAAGCAACAACCACTAAAATACACATTTTGCACTTGGATTTGAGCTGGTCCCCCCCCCATTATATCTTTTCTTGTATTCTTTCACTCTACCATGTCTAATCTTAAATTTTGATTTCAAATTTGTGACAAATCAGTTCCATTTAATTCATAATTTTTGAAATTTAATAATGAAGTGGTCACTATTGTAAGACCATTTTTTAACTCATTTTCAATCCTAGAAACACGAGATTTGTTTTCATACATGTGGAACTTGGTTTCTTTAGAGATTAGCATAAGATGCCAACTTTTTAAAATGTTATATGTCTAAAAGAGCCTACCAAAGCATAATTTAAGTCATATTCAAACATGAATTTTCTTAAAATAACTTCACTTTTAAGTTATAATCTTGCAACATCAAAGGCAATTTGAGTCTTTAGAAGATTGCAAGTATCTAAATGTCAGAAATGTTGGGAACACTACCACATCAACAATCTGACGTGGTTAGGCAAATACCATATCAGATAGTATTAATTAATTAAATTTTAAAAATTAATTATTAAAAAAATTTAATTTAAAAAAAAAATCATCTTTTTCTTTTTAATAAATTCTGAGATTTTTTAATTTTTCTTTAAAATTTTAAAATTCAGACCAATTGTAGATGGTCTACAACTTTGGGAACAACTTTAGAAAACGACCATGAAATGGTCACTTGGAGACCAAAAACTCTTCTAATGATCTATGAGTTCAATTGAAACGAAAATTTGTAGAGATAATAGGGACTTGACCTTTTACAAAATCCTATAGTTAATTTTGCCTAGAAATGACACTTTGCCCTTTGAGCTTCAATTTTTTGTAACTTACAAAATTAAAATTGAAAACACCTTGAAAGTTAGTAAGAATTTTAAGGGTTGACCCCTAAAGAACCAAGCTATGTTTTTTGGCAACATAGCAATTTTTGGTAGTCACTATAGATGGAGTTTTTATTTTTTTTCCTTTGAAATTTTCACAAAACATGTGCCATAGGAGTAGCTTTAAACTTCCAGCAATTTTCATAACTTTTGATTACATGGTAAAAAAATTATTACATAGTATGTGATTTTCACTATTTGGTGGGTAGTCTGGGCAACCCAAAAAACTTCTTTAAATTAAAAAAATAAAATTGAAACTAGTTCATATGATTTATATAGACATGGAAAGCTTTGAATCATTTCATTACAATTAATGAAATGAAAGTTATGAGGAGTTTAAGTTTGTGGGTAGGTATATAGAGTCTTTAAAAATTGTACCTACTCACAAACTTAAATTCCTCATAACTTTCATCCCATTAATCATAATGCAATGAAATGATTCAAAGCTTCCCAAGTACATATAAATTTAAAGAATCAATTTCAAACTTTTGTTTTTTTAAAAAGTGATTTTTAAACAAGTTTTTGGACTATCCACCTAATAGTAAAAATCACATTTCATGCAATAATTTTTTTACCATGTAGTCAAAAGTTATGAAAATTGTTGGGACTTAAAGGTAGTCCTCTAACATCTATTTTGTAGATATTTCAAAGAAAAGAATAGAAATTGCATTCGTAGTGAGCTACCCAAAATTACTATGTTGCGTGCTATGTTGCCAATAAATGCAACTTGGTCCTTTAGGGGGTAAATAATTGCAAAGCAAAGTCATTATAAACATATCCTATAAATGATAAAGAACTTACATATACAAAAATCTCCATACAATTAAATGAATAAAATGTCCAAGATTATATGTACTTTGAAGAGAATACAGTTCATTCAAAAATCAAAATTTGATTGTTTGACCCTCATGGGATTAAATTCAACATTTTCTTGAGATCTTGACCAAAAAAGGCATATACAATTACCATTTTTTTACATAGTTGCAATCCAAACTTAAGATTCAAATAAAATACTTTTTAGGAAATTATAACATGAGATAAAGAAACAAATTGATTCATCAATCATGAAATTCGTATGACTGATAATGATTGTAAAATGCACTCACAAGTAGAAAATTAGTTGTGAAAAACAATATTTAGATGTCATTTGCATTCTTAATAATATAAAAACTTCAAATTCAATGCAAATTTGATTTGAATTTGTCTTTTAAATGTTATAGAAAATATTTTTGATGATATATTTTTCATCTAAATGTAGTAGGAGTTTTAATAAACAACACTTTTTGAAGTAATAAAACTCTCTAAAATAATATCAATTGCCAAACTAAACCCCGCCTACATGTAAATGCCATAAATGCAAATGACCTCTCCTTAAAGTAATAAATTAGTTTCTAATGTAATATTGATTGCAAGTCCTAAGTCCTAACCCAAGTTGCATGTAACTATCATGAATGCAAATATCCCCTTTTAATGTAATAAGTTAGTTTCTAATGTAATATTGGTTGCCAGTCCTACTCAAGATGCATATAAATGTCATGAATGCAAATGATTTCCTATAATATATACTATATGCTTTCTAATGTAATACACCAAATTGGTCTTGACTTATTTCTTTATATAGAAGTTGTATTGTATTGTTTTTCTCAACATGATTTTCTATTCATGACTATTTGTAATGCATTGTGAAAAATGTCAATTGCGTTTTGCATTATGCAAATTTATTTTAGTAATATAATTATTTTTTATGAGAATTTAGTGAGTTCTACTAGAGTAGATTTAATGTTTAAGATATAATCTTTCTAAAAATTCTATATTAAAAAATTATAGTATAAATTAGTTGTACCTGTATTATCTATGAATCTCCAATTTGCCAAAAAAATATTGAAGAAATGCCAAGCCAAATTTTTATATTTTTTATTCCATTTTTTCATTTATTTGATCAATTTTCACCTAATTTGAAGCATATTCATTCATTTAGCAATATTTCATGCAGTGTTGATAACGTCTATAATATTATTTCTAAAATAAAACATATACACCTAGAATAAGAATTTGGGAGTAAAATTTATAATATTGAGCCTTTGAATGATCAATAAATCTATAAATTATAGAGGATAAACTAAAATCTTATCATCAAACAACATTTAGATATACATCAATAATGAAGTTGCATTTGAGACGAGTTGAAAATGGTCTTTTCCACCAATTATTTTTTCAAAATTTATGACTAGATTACCCTAGTTTGTATAAATCCAATGACACCTATTGTTATTACTAATTTTTATAATGCAGCATTTATAATGTTGTCTTTTATTAGAGTTTTGCTTCTAATACTACACATCACAACAAAATTGCATGTCACTTGTTTAGGTGATGGGATCACTTGTTTACAACTAAAGTCCAAAATCAAGTCCAAGTAGTAATTAAATATTTTCATCAAAAATTACTAATGTTTGTGTAATTGGAATATAGATGGTAATATTAGAACAAAATAGTGAAAACAAAATTTTTTGGATGAAAAGAGTGCAATAAATGATTGACTTTGTCCCTAACCAAAGATTTCTTTGTCATTGCAAAAATTGTACTTTGTTGGAATTGGCAATTTTTTTGAATATTGCTTTATCTTTTTACAAATAATAGGGAATGGTAGAAGAAAATTTTATTGTTGCATGATATGAGACTTGCAATTGATTGAACATTAAAATAGAAAGTTGTGGAGAAGGAGAATAAATACTTTATCTACTCTTCTAAAATGGTGATCCAACATTTTCAACAGATGAGATATTATGGTAAGGTAATTATATAATTGAGACAACTTCCATCTTTCATCACTCCTACAATGTACTTAAACAACTTGTTTTATATATTCAAAATCCAGCATAGGCTTTCAAAAACAACAAATTAGAAGTAAGAGATTTTTGAAGCTACCAGTACTCTAAAAGTGGTCATTTTTAGGCACTTATACCTTATTATGGCAATGCTCTTACTAATACAAGTGCATTCATTATAAACACAAATATAAACTAATCAAATATACTATAATTAAATATAATTCATTTTTATTGGTCTTATTGGTAGCTGAAAGAAGATTCAAGTGTACTTTATCATGCATCATTTGGACATTGTGCAAATAAGCTATGAAATTTCAAAGTGACTGTTTGTAGATGTACCAAAAATCAACTAAGGTTGCTAGTATGCAAGCTTGTGAGTGTGAGCTTGTAAGCTTATGAGAGGGAAAAAATTATTAGAAAAATACGGTGAGGTACCTAATTACCTATGACCGTGGGTGTAATGAATATTAAATTTCTAGAATTTTAAGTGCATATAGTTCCAAATTTAAAGTGACTTACAAGTTTAATCCCTAAAGGACTAAGGCTATTTTTTTATCAAAACCACTCAAAACTGCCATTTATGCTACATTCATCCATGAAAAAAACAATTAAAATCTACTATAGAATCTCATACATAAATTTTTTGAAATCATGTAATAGATTTTTTTATGAAATTTGACCATATAGATTGAAAGATATAAAAGCAATCAAAGTTAATTTTTAAGAAGATGCTAAAACTACCCAAAAAACAATATTGTCTATAACTTTCTCATTACTAGTCCAAATAGAATGAATCAAAGCTTTAAATGTAGAAACAAGTGTATGCTTTTAGGGGAAAAAAATTTAATTTAAATTTTGTCTTTTTGTGAATTTTTTTTGGTACTCATTAAGTATAGTTTTTGACTTTTTATGTTATAACTTTTGCTCTTAGACACCAATTGAAATAAAAGCTATATACACACAAAGCTAATCAATTTGTATATCTTATGAGAAAGTTTCAAAAAGTTTCACTTGAAATTGAAGCCATAAGAACTTGCCCCAAAATCCATTTTGTCACTTGAAGAGACAACAATCTTTTAGGGGTTAAGGGTTCACATGCACTTCAACATTTGAATTTGAGTGAATCACTCTTTTCTAATAAGACACTATGGTTGGTTTAATATTCTATCAGTTTAGTGACACCCTAATTTTTTCTATGAAGAGTATTTGATTATTGTAAATATGTTCTTTCTTTTCACACCCTATTTTTAATGTACAAAATCTTTGGATGGTGTGGATAAATTTTTTTTCTCTCACACCCTATTTTTTTGGATTTAAATCCTTCATGGTTTTGTATTTATTTTTCCATTTTTCATTCTTTATTTTCTTAACTTTGTTTATTTTGAAATGAATTTTTTTCTTTTGACATAATAATTTTTTATATGAAGACTCTCATGTTGGTGTAATGTTTTTTTTACACCCAATTTTTTTTGGAAAGACTCTTTAGATGGTGTGAATACATTTTTTCTCATAAAAATTTCTTTGGTTAGTATGAATATTTTTTTCCATACCATTTTTGGAAAGGATTTACTACATTGATTGGTCATTGCTAAAGTGAGTTTATTCTTTTTCACACTCAAGTGTTTTTAAAAAGACACTTTGGTTGGTGTAAATTTATTTTTATTTTTGAAAGCTATTTTTTAATATAAGATGGTTGGATTGGTGTACTTTCATAGTTTTCATTTCCATGACTTTGAGGGTGGATAATCCATTGTGATTGGTGTGAATTTCTAAATTTTCTTCATCCCATTGTGAGCTACACCTTCCATCTCAAAGCCTTGATCCACCATTGATGATGTAAAAATATTGCTTACAACATCTTCCTTCTTTGTTCCTTCTGCCTTAGACATTTTCTCTTTCTCCTTCTCCTTCTTTGTCAATTTGGCTACATATTTGGCCTCCTTCTTTTCTTTTGTTTCCATAATGACTTAGAGCCAAGCTACCTTTTTTGTTATGCATTTCTTTCCTTGCAATGGCTTTCTTCTTTTCCTTTTTGGTGAGCTTTGCGAACTCATCCACATCCATATCAATTACTCCTTTGCCCTCTAAAAAGTTTCAAAGTTCTACCTCCAATGGGAGGATGTATGAAATCAAGATGTATGAAATCAGACAACCAATGTACCAGTTGCCAGTATTAAATGAGTTGTGGTATACTCGTGGAATTGGTTTGCAATATACGTGTAATCCTTACAACTAAAGTTCAAAAAATTTGAAAAACATGGAGGGGGTGATTGCAAGAAAGGCCTCCCGTTCTTTGTCTCGTTTTGGAATAGTACTCATTTTTTTCGGGAGTACTTTAAAAATAGAAGAACAATTTTTTTTTAAATGAAAAATATGTTCAATGTATATTTCTTGAAGAAGAAGGTACCCTATGAAGGAAAAGTGAAGGAAAACTTTCTAAGTAGGTGAACTAGACAAGTGGAAAATATCATGAAAATGAGCACTTTTACATTTTTTTTGGTAATAATTTGTAAAAAATAGGAAAAAGACATTTAAAAATAAAATAAAAATTGTCAATTTGAGAAGGATTGATGGTAATGAGATTTCACTAAAAGAATGATTTTGATGCCATTTTCAATGTTCATAATTGCATGCATAAGAGGTCCCTATTTGCATGAATGTAGAGGATATAAAATAATGTTTTTTTTAATTCTTTTTGGTAGACACATGAATCTCTAGTGTAGGAATAGACCACATAAATTTCAAATCTACATCACTAATTTTGGATACTCCACAGTACTAAAAACCCCTAAATTGCAAAGTGTGACAAATTATCTAAATTAAAATTTAATTAGAAAATAATTTTTGAATTTTTTTGAAAAATAATGAATCTTATTACTATCAAGTTGGACATCTTCAATAAAAATTTCAAGTACATTGGCTTAATTTCCCAAAAGTTATAACCAATGGCATGAAAGTCACTTGGATTGTGACGCCAAATAGTACAGCCCTTTCTTGCAATCACCCGAGGCAAGAACATATTATGAATCAAACTAGTACTAAGTAGTAGAGATATATAAAAAAACTTGACACCACTTGTTTTGACCTCTTAAAAATACTAAAATTGTTAAATGAAAAGAGTGGATCCCTCTCTAATGCTTCTACTAAGGCACAAAAGACATCTAATTAATAGAAAAAGAAAAATAGAACAACGGTGTTAATATGTGAGCATGAAAGTGTGAGCATGTGAGCCTTGAGCATATATATATATATATGCTCACATAATAGCAACCCTTGTGAATTTTGCTAGATTTATTAGCTAGACTTTTAACTACTATTGGTTCATCACTCCAAAAAGTAGCCCAACCAAGAAGGCCATGAAGGACATTGGTGAAAAAAAAACCTTGATTTAGATCCTTACTATTGGGTGATTGCAAGAAACACTTGTCCTATTTTTTGTCCCCTTGACCTCCAACAGGTAGTTTTTTGCTCATAACTTTTGCATCGTTTGCCCTATCAACTTGAAATTTGAAATGAAGGTACACACAAAAGTTTTACATGTTGTGTAATTTTTCCAATTTAAAAAAAATTAGTTTACTATTTTTAAACTGCCCCCAATTGGCTGTCTACCTTGGCCATTTTGGGGATTTTTAGTCTTATTTCTGACCCCAAAATGCAAATTTTGAGCTGAAAATTGGCATGCAAGGACCTCACTTAAATTTACACAAGACCACAAAGAGGTTTTTTGAAAATACTATACTATTCAACCTCCACATGTCGTCAAAGTGGCTGACTTTGCGCAAGTGTAGAGAATAGAATTTATTTTTTCCAAAGATGAAATTTGTTGGAAAAGAAAGACCTATACTTGAAGAAAAAATAGATTTTTCATTTTCATTTTTTGAATTTTTTACTATTTTTACCAAATTAGTGAAAAAAGAGCTATTTTCATTGTATTTTCCATTGTCTATAACATTTAGAGAAAAAATTTCTTAGATCTGAATTTCAAGAGACATAATATTCTCATTGCTCTTCAAATTATCCATATTTTTTTCATTCAAATTTTTTTATTTCAAAGGGTCATAGGACTCACAGGACTCATTGATTTTGAGCCATTTTGAGCCAAAACCGGTAAGTGTTTCTTGCATCGACCCTATTCCATTTTCCTAATGTTTTAAATTTATATTCAAGCATTAGGAGCCACAATTTTTTGTAAGAAAATTCATAAATGTATCAAAATTGAAGGTAGCTTGAGTGACCTTGGAGATTGTAGTTGAATCCCACTAGAGTTTAGAAGGTCTCTCCACAAACCCCCATCATTGATACTAATATAAATTATTCCCAAAAAATTTTGACACTTCAAACCAAGAATCCAAATTGAAATGCTTGGCACTTGGAAAAACAAAGCTTGTCAATTTGGACATTGGCATATAAGGAGAATAGAAGGCCTAAAATTTCACATATCTTTCAAAGCATGTGAATATTCTAGAGAAGAAAAATATCTCTAAAAATCATTTGAAATCTAAACCAAAGGAAAAAAACTAAAAATGATCTATAAAGGTACTAAAAATGGGCAGTCCTAGAAGGACCTCCAAAACCTTAGTTAGATCTAACTAGGGTTTTGGAGGTCTCTTCATGCCCCCTATTATTGGTACCTACATGGATTTTTCAAAAAACTTTTTACACCTCAAACCTAAAAAATAAAATCAAAATACTTTGCAATTGAAGCAATAAAGCATGTCAAGATGGACATTGGCATAAAAAAAATAGAAATTGTCCAATTCAATTTAGCTTTGAAAGCATGTCAATATTTAAGAAGATGAAAAATACTCTCTAAAAACCATTTGAAATTTGAGCCAAAGAAACAAAACTTGAATTCTTCCCGGGGAGGACACTTCTTGTGTATATAGGGGACCCACCTGCGACGGTGGGGTATTTTTAGGGGGGCTATCAATTATTTGTAATCATTACTTGGCAACATTAAAAGAGACCTTCTTTTACCATAAAGCGGAAAAATCAGCCATATTATCATCCCTATTTTATTTTTAAAACACTTTGTCTTTTTAATGTCCCCTATTTTATATATAAATTTCTTATAAATTTTACACAAGATTATTTAAATGTACCCTATCTTCCGCTGCACATAGGTTATTAAAAAACGGGAGTGTCTCCCCTAGGAATTCTTCCATACAAATGCCAAAAATAGAGGGTGAAGAGACTACCAAAATTTATGTCGAATCTAACATAGGTTTTGGGGTCTCTCCTTCATCCCCCATTATTATTACCCACATAGATTTTTCAAAAACTATTTCATGCCTCAAACAAAAAAAACAAAATCAAAAGACTTTGCAACTAAAACAATAAGGTATGTCAAGATGGACATTGGCCTAAAGGAAAATAGAAATCCTCCAATTCCGTTTTGCTTTTAAAAAATGTCAATATATAAGAAGATGACGAGGAAGATGAAAAATATTCTCCCAAAACCATTTGAAATTTGGGCTAAAGAAAAAAAAACTTGAATTCATCCTTGCATGTGCTTCAAATAGGGGGTGGAGGTGAAGGAGAAACTACTAAAACCTATGTTGCATTTGATGTAGGTTTTGGATCTCTCCTTGACCCTCCATTTCAATATCCACATGGATGAGTTTAAGTCTTTCTTCAAATAGTTTAGATTTCAAACAATATTAGAAAGTATATGTTTCACTCTTAATAATTCAAATCTTTTCAAAGGTCAATGAAGTTGTAGATGTCATATTTTTCTTTATGGTAATGTCTAATTCCATATCATTTAAATTGCAAAAAATTTTTAATTTGTTTCTTTTGGTTTGAAGCATGAAATTCTTTTTGAAAAAATCTCTATGGTTACCAAAAATGGGGGGTCAAGGATAAACCTCCAAAACCAACGATGCTACCATGTGAGCGGGGAGTGGCAAGTGTTGAGCAATGAGCAATTAGATTTGAGCGCTCATAACAAGAATATATACTAAAAATATACATGTCAGAATAATAAATAGTTTTGTCAGATCCCGAAATAGTAATGTCAGAAATCTAAAAAAGGAAAAATTTAGTAAAAACTTTGTAAATTTTATATTACAAATATTCATTGAATTTTTTTTCAACAAAGATTATTACATCCATAGACATGCTATATGAATGAACCTTACATATGTCATCCATTTATCATCCATCCATCATCCATACAAATAAGTCTTCATTTTAATTTTGCTATATATCCCCCAAAATTTATTTTTTTGGTTTAAGTTTATAGTTTATGAATGACATTAATTTATTAAGATTGTTAGAATTTGCATTGTTGCAATAGAATTAGTTTCACGCGAGTGTTTTCATTTTGTAGGGATGTCAAAAGGTTCTCATACACTAGAAGAAATCCCTGTTTATTTCAACAAAACACATCAGCAAGATGGTGTTGAGACCGAGTTGCTGAAAACGCGGAAAAAACGCAAGAAAACATTAAAAAACGCGTTTTTTGTGTTTTTCTGCGTTTTTTCTGCATTTTCAGCAACGCAGTCCCAATACAATCTTGCTAATGTATTTTGTTGAAATAAACAATGATTTTTGCGTTTTTCTTCTAGTGATAGAAAGAGACGTAAGGCAGGTCTTTTGTTTTCTAGTAAGAAGCAGTTAGAAAAATTGAGGATGCTTTGACGTTTGCAGAAAGCCAATGGAGGTGATACGAGTAGTACTATTCGGACCTTGTCGTATGAAGATGATAGAATTGAAGTCGAACATATTGAATGTGGAGATAGTTGTATACAAAGTATAGAAGGAGTGAAGGTTGTTGAGCTTGATAGCTTGGATGATATTGAACATGGTGTGCGTCAATCAAGTGCACTTGCAGATATCATGTTTCTTGAAAGCATAGAGTTGGTAAGTTAACCAATTTTTTTTTATAGAAGATGAGTCATTAGAAATTTAGAAGGTGAACAATTGAATTTATATGAATTTTTTTTTTAGAGGTGCATTAGGAACAAAATATCATTTTGTGTATTTCAAGAAGACGATTCCAATGGTATATAGCATGTAAAAAACGGAGCTTTTTTGAACATTCTACAGCCTAAAAACGAATTCAGCATATTGGAATCTTCTCTGAAATCTTCAGAATCAGTAGATTTTTTTATCAAATCTTGCCCGCGTAGTTTTTAGAGAAGTTTGCTGATTTTTGTAAAATCACTCGTGAGTCCAAAAAATCTGAAAAAAATTGGAGTGCGTGCTAAGGTTATAATCTATGCATAGCGAAATTTTGGATCCAAAATCTTCAAAATCACATATGTTATTCAGGAGATTCTCTTGCCCTAAATCTACCAATTTTATACTTTTTTTTTTCCTAGACCAGTGTAGCGCACAGTCACAAACATCATGGGGTTTGCTTTCTTCCACACTTTCTTTGTTTTCTTCGTGTGTTGCGTTGTACATTGGTGGGTGTTCTTTCGCAATGAACTTACGAAGTGCAACAATACGGAAGGATGGAAATGCACCTCAAGAAGGTGGCAAGGGTGGCGAGGGCGGCAAGGGTGTACCCGATTGCATCGAAGGTGTCCACGCTCTGGAAATTGAAGCCACCGAAACACCACAGCAGGTAACATTTTTAACCGTTTTTGAATACTTCCTAGTGCTGTAGCTCATCGCTTCGCTAATGAGGCATCAATTTTGAGTTTTTCTTTACTGTCCTCGAGTTGGCGGAAGTTTAGAAGACATGTTCAAAAAAAATTATTTCTTGTTGATTTAGGGTGTTAAAGACCGCCTCGTCAACGAGGTGGCAATTCAAAGCTTTCTACTGCAAGGTTGCAATCAACTACCAAAACATTCAAAGACATGTTTCAGATTTTTTTTCAATTGTTGATTTAGGTTGTAGAAGGCCACCTTGTCAATGAGGTGGCAAATTCAGTTTCTTTATAGTTCTCATCAATTAGTCTAAGCTTATTCTACATGTTGTAGAATTTTTTTTCCAATAGTTGATTTTGGTTCTAAAAGACTACCTTGTCAACGAGGTTGCAATTTCACATTCTAGGGTTATGATGAACTAGTCAAAGCTTGTTAAAAATGTTGTTGAATTTTTTTTCTTCAATGCCTGATTTTATTTGTAGAAGATCGCCTCGTCAATGAGGTGACAATTTGAAACTCTTTAGGGTTATGATGAACTAGTCAAAGCTTGCTTGAAATGTTATTGGATTTTTTTCAAAGGCTGATTTTACTTGTACAAGACCACCTCGTTAACGAGGTGACAATTTCAGATTCTTTAGGGTTATGATGAACTAATCAAAGCTTGCCAAGCGTGTTTTCTAGTTTTATTCTCAATGGCTGATTTTGATTGAGAAACACCACCTCGTCAACGAGGTGACAATTTGAAACTCTTTAGGGTTGTGATGAAGTAGTCTAAGCTTGCTAGGAAAGTTGCTAAAAATTTTCAAAAGCTGATTTTACTTCTACAAGACCACCTCATCAACGAGGTGACAATTTGAAATTATTTAGGCTTGTGATGAAGTAGTCCAAGCTTGCTAGGAATGTTGCTGAATTTTTTTTCAATGGCTGATTTTGCTTCGACAAGATGGCCTCGTCAATGAAGTGACAATTTTAGATTGTGATCAACTAATCCAAGCTTGCTAAATATGTTTCAGATTTTTTGTAATGGTTGATTTTGTTTCTAAAATACCACCTTGTCCTACACCTTGTTGATGAAATAGAGCTTCATGGACATTGATGGAGGGCTTCTCCAAGTGGAAGGATTGGACCTCATCATCAATGATGATTCTCAGCCTACCATTACCATTGCATCGGTAAGATTTGTTTCTAACTCTTTTTGCTTTTATGCATTCTTCATTGACTATTCTTGTTGCACCATTGTGATTCATTATTCTTTGAGTTTCAATGTAATGTTTTTTACTATTAACTAAATTTTTTGTTTGAATGTACCATTCATTGTAGGTGGACCACATTGTTCAAAGTAAAGGTATTGATCCAGCTTTTGAGGGTCGAACTGTGGAGGAGGTGGAACAAGATGTGCGCAATGGTCAAAAACTTGACTCCAATGTTGTTATCAACAATATACTATTCAACGGTAGTGGATCAAGATCGCGCTTTGATATTCCTTTGTGCAGGATGATAGGACTTCCATTGGTTCGCTCCCTCCTTCAGAGTCAAGTGAAACAATTGGAGGCCGAGTTTGTCCATGAATACCGACAAGGTAATCATGTACTTTATGTGTCTAGTACAAATGACAAGGGACTATGTAGATTAGTAACCCCGGAGATTGTGGAGACATGGGATGATCATTGGAGAAAGGAGAATGACTAATTTGAATGTTGGTTGAAGTCTCAACCATCCATCTCACATTTGTCAAACCATATGTTCTTTGTATGAGATAGCAATCATGGCAGCTTGGTATGATTACATCAACATGATGCATTGATATAATCGTGAAAAGTATATACCCGTAGACTGTATGCTTTTGGTATCAGAGGGTCGTACATGCATTCTATTAGAGGCTATGAATGACATCAATTGGTGAGTTTCAATTTCTATTTCAAATATTTTTCTTAAACTTCATCACTTCTTTTGGTGTATTGCACTACTTTATGATTTCAAATTTCTTTATCTTACTTTCTATTTTTGTAGCTAATTGTAGGTCTACAAAGCATTCCCGCGTCAAGAGTAATTTGGTTCAACAATTGCACATGATGAGTACCTATGGCAACATGAAACAGGAGGAATTTAAAGGTCTTCTAAACTATGAGGATTACAAGAAATGCAAGAACAGGAAACTCCTAGGTGCTTGGTATCAATTGACATCAAACGTCTTCATACAATTTCTTCATCAGGTGAGTGTACAATGTTTGCAAAAGTTTTTCATTCATTTGTTGAATTTTCTTAAATTTGTTCTATATTGGTTTAACATTCTTATTTTTCATGTGCAACAAGAGATTGCTATTGTTTCAGATGCTATAGTACAAATATACTATGAGAAAACCAAGCCCAAAGATCAAACTCCAAGAGGAGTACATGACACCATGACCATAGCCGCCACTGCAGTTATCAAAGGGTTTTGAATAGAGTTTGATAAGCAATTAGCCATCACAAATCCCAAAAATGGCGTTGGATTTTTGGAATAGGTATGTAATTTTGATTTCTTACAAATGAATGAATTGCATGATTTGCATGATTTGCTTGATTACTTTTGGTGTTAGTTTTCACTATGATTTTTTATCTTTGAAATTTCAAATTTACTTGCATTACAACGCCAATGAGAAGCCAGAGATGTCATTGGAAAAACTTTAGAGGATATCTAGATGTGTAGTTCAGCCACACCATAAAGTTCGTTGGCTTCGTTGGTGGAACTCTAGTGAGACTTCCAGGGAGGGCTTCAGATTTCCTGCCCTTGGTTTCAACACATTAACCTTAAAGACTTGGCTCTTTAAGGTTGTTTTTTGGGTTGAGGTATATTATGAACCTTCTCTTTCATTCACACGATCAATACTTTCTTTTATAAACTTGTAAATATTTGCATTTTTTTTCCATTGTTGTATCATCATATGTTTTACTTGAACAATGTTATATTTATTTTGTTGGAGTTGTTTGTTGTTTGTAGTAGGAAGAGGAAACAAAAGCAAAATTCACAAGCATCATCAAATCTAAAAATACTGTAGTTCAATGGAGTGCCAATGATGAATTGGATACAATTGGGGATTATGTAGAGCCATGGCGTATTGTATTATGGGGTCATGGTTTTTGGTGTCTTTTCAAAAAAGATTCTTCATATTCAAGGTTCACTCCTTTCAAAGAGCAAGAGGATACAGATGCTACAACAAAAGGCTTCTATACAGGTAGACCTTTTACTTCAATTTCATTCATTTGTATAAATTTAAATTGCTTATTTCCTTTACAAATCTTTAAAATAATAACACTTGCATCTTCATCATTGCAATGATTTCATTTACTCTATGAATGCAAATATTTCAAGCAAGAGTTGGTTCAAAAAGGTGGGAATGAGAGGAGATCCATGCCCAAGCTTTTCAAAGGATGGCTTGACACATCTTTGAAAGGTTGTATGTTCACCTTGACTCAACAATGGAGGTATTCTATTCAAGAATTTCAAGCTTGTCCTTGGTACTTGGAGTGTCCAAGGATTTTTGCCCCTGCTCTTAAAGGACCTGAGAAAGAAACAACCAAAGACCATCCCAAATCAGTCACACAACAGGAGTCTTTAGATGAAGAAGAAGAGCCTGAGGAGATTGTACCAACAAAAAAGGGGCGCAAGCCAAAGGAAAGGAAAATTACAAAGAAGACAAAGAGTGACAATGCTACCAAGGATGACAGTCATAACACCCCCTCTTCATCTATGCTTGCATCTATTATTGTACCTCCTCCTCCTATGCCTCGTGGTACAGTTGAGGTGATTGACACAGCTTGTTTTCATTGCCCTCCAACACTTATGTCTATTACAACAAATGTCTTTGCTTCATCTAAGTATATTGCCAAATCGGCAATTCAACCTGATAGACATGGAATTGAGCCTCAAGCTCTAATTCTACCATCATCGATTTCTGCAATGCTCAGCATCAAAGAAAAGACATGGGACAATGCACCAGCATGGAATGAAATGCTTGATTTTGCCAAAAAAGTAAGATTTATACTCCCTAGTCTTATTATAATTCTTTCTACTTATTTTACAAATTATAAACATGACATTGCAATTCATTCATACAACTAAAATTGTGTATTTTTTATGTTTAGGTTGGAAGGGAGCGGGATCGAACTCTTGGAGGCAATGAGAAGCCTGCTCCATACTTTGACTTAATTGTTGCAGATATCCCCGATGGATTACCAATCCCCAACACCTCAGTTTCACTATCTCATATCCCTACATGGAATATTTTAAATGAAGAAGAGGTTATTGAATCCATCTTTGAGTTTGCTTCAGAGCACATTCATGATGATGGAGCAAATTTGTTGTTCTACATAGAGAACGGCAAGGTAAAGGGATTTACACTTGAACGTGCTAATGTATATGGTTTTCGTCTACCTGATTCATGGACAGGCGTGAACGAGCTAAAGCTTTCTAGTTACAAGAAATTCAAACGTTGGGTAAGTTCCATTGAAATTTTCCTAATGTTTAGTTTTAAATGTTTAAACCTATTTCTTGCAACATTGTGTTTATCAAGTATTAATTGTGAAACTTGTTTATCCTTGGCAATCGCAACTCTTTCAAATCCTTCTTTTTGTACGAAACAAATGGGAGGAAACATTGGTGGTGTCTAAGTTCTCTATCTATGTGAACCAACAACTTAGTAATGCAGGCACAAAGCTTAAAGAAATTGACCTTCTCCACAACTTTACCTCATCACAGACTCAACTCATGAATGGTACAATTTCATATAGAGGTGCTCGTGAGAAGGATCCATTATTTGTACAACTATTGATTGAGGCATTTTCAAAACCTGGCAATGTGATACTAGATTGTTATGCATCTACAAGTATGTTCCATTAGCTATCATTTTTTCAACCATCTTTTTTGAAAATTGTGTGTCACATATTTGTTGCAAATTATAACTAATGACATTCTATTGAATGAACAAGGGCTTCTATTCATGCATGCCGCAACATTGGACGTCATTTGGTGGCCTCGGAGAGCAATATTGAGATTTATAAAGCTCTCCTCCAACCTTTGAACATTCCTCCTTCCACTGCCAATGATCAAGTCAAGCGCCCTCTATGCGTAGTGGTAGATGATTCTGATGATGAAGACATTATGAGGTCTTCTACAAGGCCCCGAAAGAGACGTTGATGTAAATAAGTTAGTTGTTGTTTTCATGCATGTCTTCATTTTCTTCTATTGTTTGATCTCTCAAATTTTTTTTGAAATTTCTAATTGTTTTTTCATTGCATTTTGTAGAGGCAATCCTCTCCGGCATCTTGTGCTCTCACCTTCACCTAGTGCCAAGAGTTTGCCATGGTACATCGAGACTCTAGCAACAGCTATGGCAAAGGCTCCATCATCCATTCGTATTGCCAAACATCCTTCATGCAATGTTGCTGTCAAAAAGTTTTTAGACCTTGAGGCTAAGGTTGAGACACGAGGACTTATATGTAGTGATAGTAGTGAAGGCAGTGATCATTTTTCTCCCATATGTGGTATTGGGTCAATTTGATCTTATTCTAAACACTATTGTTGTTACTTGGTTTTCTAATATGTAGTGAGACTAAAAGGGCCACTACATTCTTGCACCTTATCATATTCTCAAGTTATTTTGCATTCTTGTGATCCTAAGTGTGATGATAAATGTCATCTTTGTTCTAAAAGAGAGTCCCCCATTTTAAAAGACTTCTTCATTTTAGATGTAAACTATTAGAAATGCTTGTAGTATTAGAAGATAATTGGCCTTTTTAAGAGACTGTTTCAGCTTATTTCTGATTCTGTTCCCATAGCAACAAGGCTACCGTAGTACCATCTGATCCTGAATTTAAAAATTATTAAAATTTATTAAAAAAAAATTGCCTTTGAAATATGAAAAAAAGGAAGGGAATTTTTAATGACACAGTCGTCGCTCGAATACATCAGCACTACTGCCAAAACAACACTACAGTACTGCAATGAGTTCCCCAACTGCCAAAAACTCAGTCTCCTAGAGAGGTCAAATCTCCCCTAATGATAAAACTATTTCTTGCAATTAGCAACATTTTATTTTTTTAAATTTGGTTTTATTTAAAATAAAATTAGTAGTAAACAAATGTTGGTATTATATAATGTAATAAATGTTGGAATTAGCATAGAAATAAATTTGGTGAATCTCAATTATAATGCTTAAAAGTAATTATAAATTTTGATTAGAAATGGTACCTCCCTTGAAATAATATTATAACATTATGTAAACATAGATCCCTAGTTTCCAAAAAATCATCCAAAACTTTAGATCTTGAATACTTTATAATTGTCCTTTAGCCTAAAGAGCTATTTTATAATCTCATTCATCAATCTTTCAAATCTTTTTTCATCCAATGTGATGAACAATATATATATTTCATCCAAAAATTCCAAATATAAAAAACTCATCCAACTCTGTTCATCTCCATTCATCCCCATTCATCCTCATTCATCCCCATTCATCTTCATTCATCCCCATTCATCTTCATTCATCTCCATTCATCTTCATTCATTCTCAATTCCCCATTAATCCTCATTAAGCACTTCTATAGCCATATATTTTTATTCAAAACCATTGACATAGGCATATTATGGTGAAAACTTCGAAAAATTTTACAAGTTTAAAAAAAAATTTCAATGCTCAATGCTCAACGCTCACATGGTAGCAACCCTGCCTCCAAAACCTATGTTAGATTCGACATAAGTTTTGGTAGTCTCTTCTTCACACCCCTTATTTTTGGCACCTTCATGGATGAATTCAAGTTTTGTTTCTTTGGCCCAATTTTCAAATGATGTTTGGAGAGTATTTTTGTTTTTCTAAATATTCACATACTTTCAAAGCTAAATGGAATCAAATACTTTCTATTTTTCTTTATGCCAATGTCCACCTCAACATGCCTTATTGTTTTAGTTGCAAAGTGCTTCAATTTTGTTTTTTTGGTTTGAGGTGTGAAGTTTTTTTTGAAGAATCTATAAAGGTACCAATAATAGAGGTCATAGAAAGACCTTCAAAGCTCTATTTGGATGTAACTTAAAGGTTTTGGAGCTCCCTTTAGGACCACCCATTTTTAGTACCTTTATGGATCATTTTTAGTTTTTTTTTCTTTCACTTAGATTTCAAATAGTTTTTTGAGAGTATTCTTTTGAATATTCACATGCTTTGAAAGCTATATAAAAATTTAGGAATTCCACAACCTCCTACAATAAGAGAAGACATACTAAAGTAATCAACAATCTCTTTCATTTCATATAAGATTTAGAGTTGCCGAATGCCGAAGCTTCTATCTATATCAAAGAAGAGAAAACTTTAGAATTAGCTTAATTACACTAGTTCATCCATGTGAAGTTTGTCAAAGAAGAAGGCCATTTTCGGCTTATAGAACCATAAGGCTTACAAAATTCCACTATCTATGCTAGCTAGATCTATTGAGATAGTAAGGTCGCTAATTAGAATATTCAACAATCAAAATGCTTTACATATCTCAAGCACTTATTCTTAGTCCATTGCATAAACGTTCTCCAATACTTCTAAGCATTCTAGATCTTTGTACAATGAAGATTGAAAAGTTGGATATCCTTAAAGAGTTTTTTAACAAATTGAAAAGCATTAGAGGATTTTTGAGGCCATTGGAAGATTGCGGGTAACGAACAACGGGATCGCAGTTTATGTCGCGTGAAGAGAAATCCTACATAGTCGAGAGAGTACCACGTCATAAAATTTTATTTTTTTTGAAATTTTTTTTGGGCTTTTTATCATATTTCAGAATCCAAAAAAGAATTTTTTTTTTTTGGGTAAATGCTGGCATGATAGTTAGCGGCCATTAGTTACAGGAACAGTTTCGGGGAACAACCTCAAAACGGCCCTTTGGAGGCCTCAAATCCCCTCTAATGAGAGTCACTTGTATTGACATATTAGAAGAAATCTTACAAAGTTCAAACTATATCAAATGAGAAGGCATTTCTATGTATACTTTGTATCAAACATCCTACCAAATAGTCTAGCACACTTTGTATTTACACGTTCTTTATTGCATTCAATAGTTCTTGATTGACTAAGTATAATGAATTGCTTAAAGAGACTATCCATTGTTTATAATTCTTGAAACAAATTGTCTACAATGAATCAAAATACCATCAAACACTAACATCTACAGTTTTTGTGACTTGCACTCAATGAAGATGTCACCTCCAAATTATTTCCACATTGGCCCTTTTGTGTGTCAATAGTTTAGAACTTAGAGGGATTGGAAAACTTGTGTTACAACAAATGCCAATGGTGCAAGTTGGTGACAACAAACATTTAAAACTTTGACAACTTGAAGTTCCGTAAGTGTTCTTACTCTTGTCATGTTGTTTGTCAGAATCCAAAGTGTAAGTACTTGAAGAGGGCTTATAGAATAAATTGAATATTCAAACTTTCTTTTGGTAGTAGGGAATGATCCTCAAACAAATTGTATTCAAGTTTACAAAGTCTGCAAAATAACACCTATGTACCTTAGCACTTGCAATATAAAGATTTACTATTGTTATAGTGATAATTTGAGAATGAGAAAAGTCATTATTCACTTCAAAAATCATACTCAGATAGATAACCACTAGCAAAGGGTATATAGAGAGAGATTCCACAAACAAAATTTGTGGACTTATTGCAGAGCAAGTGGCCAAAATCCATATGGCCACCAATTCAACTATTGTTCTCTTCACTAGTAAAGATTTCTTAAGAAAACTACCTATTTCACAATACAGAGGGAGATAAAGAGATGTTAAAGGGCAAGAAACTAGGGGAAGTCATCAATTGCTTTCAATATTTAAGTAGTTTAAATATATAGAATGTGGTCTCTTTTCTCCACTCAAACAATGAGGAGGTGTCACTAACAACATCATTATCATAAAAAAAATGTTGAAATTTGAATTCATACATAATAGTGCCTTTTTAAGCCAAAGCAAAGAAGAGTCTATATTTTTTAAATGCTCAATAAAAGACCTAAAGTGAAGTGGACCTTATGAAGTGTATGCAATCTCAAAGGAATTGCAAAATATATGAATGATGTTTGACCTTATAAAGCATATAAAAAAAGTAGATCACTATGGCTTACCACATGTACCATCTTGGCTACAAAAAGATGATGACCATTTCAACTTGCCATATGCAATCCAAAGATATAAAGGGACTCCAAGTATAGTTTTAAAGGAATTTGAAAGCTATTATAGCACAATACAGAGTCAATCATCCAAACTTCAAAGGATTCATGGCAAATTGTAGTTTGGCTAATTGAAATGCAGTTTTATAGTCTATGAAAGTGATTTTGCCAATGACAAAATGGAGAACCATTAGAAGACGTGTTTACTGCATTAGAACACTTTTCTTCATAAACACACACAAAAACACATCAAGGATACATTCTAGACAACAATAATACATCACAATATGCAAATAGGACAAAGAATCAAAGACTATAAATGAAGCATGTAGATAAACTTGGAAACTATTTGGAATAATCACCAAGCTAATAGTGAAAAGTTTGTTCCAAAGGAAGCCTTTTAAATAGGATTGGTCTAATAATTTCCTAATAGGTCTTTGCAATTAAAACCCAAGGAAAAATGCTCCATTATAAATAAATAAATTCCTCACGCATGTAGTGATTACTAAATTTGCAACTCTACACTTAAAGGCCACAAAGATAAGAATATTCTTCTAAATTAATTCTCTTCAATCTTTAATTTTTTTCTCTTATTCTTTATCTTTTATCTTTTATTTTAAACTCCTTTATCTCCAATTTGGTTCTTTAAAATTTAGCACTGCAGACTCAATACAACAATTCCAAAATTGGTCTTTGAACTCAACACAAGCTGCAATGGCTCTCAAACTTCCTACTTGGACTAGATCACATTAGTTTGATTCTTCAATTTGGTATATAATAACCTTTACTCTTTGATTTGACTTCTTCACTCTTTCTTTTTCCAATTGATTTTATATAATTTTGCTTACATCATAATAACATTTGTTTAAACACCAACTTAGAATTTATCTTACACTCACCATGCCATTCATTCAATTCAAACACATGCTCCATATTAACTCAACAATTTATTCTAACCCTACTTGGTAATTCTCTCCAATCCAATTTATATCATTCACTCCTAATTGAACTCAAATTAGAAATAGTACACACAACACTGAGTATAAAACTTCAAATGGAAAATTACTATTGCAACCAAACATTCAATCATACCAAATTAGATTACACATCCAAACTTGAATAATACATTCACATGCCAATGACAACACTTTTACCAATTAAAACTCAATAACTTTATTCACCCATTTGCATCAGTATACAATTTGGATTCATAGCCATTTCAACTCAAAATCACAAACATGCATCACATCACACTCAACAGATTTGACAAAAATTGAATTTATATTTATCAACTTGGTAAAAATATCACTCTTACATTTATTAGTTTTCCTTGACAATTGCCCACTATCTTGTTTCTTCTCAATTAATATTTCAAATTTCTCTTACATTCTCATAATCTTCTCCTAATCAGAACACTCAAAATTTACCACTCCATAAGTTCCCAACTAGATCTATACAAATCTTCATAGCTTCAACTTAATACAAATTTAACTTTTCCACCCACACTCATAAACTCTTGAATTTCCAAACATTCCAACTTGGACAAAATCAACTTTGTTTTTAAACACACTAATGTACTTAGCACACACTTAGATACAACCACATTCCCAAATAGGACACAAATATATAAAAGCAAAAGCAAACACACAATGTAAACAAAACACACAACGTGCTTGGTTAGGACATGCATTGGCATTCTCTCAACAATGGATGCCTCAAAATGACTTGGAAATCAAACTAATAGGAGCCAACAAAACTACCAAATTTATTTGGAAGGCTTAGTAAGACCGCTAACTACTTACTTATTGCCAAGTGCCAACTGACAAAACTTCCCAATTCAATTAGACAAATTTAAATAAAAAATTTGGACAATTTACTAATCGATTGGCTCACATGACTCACACTCCAATTTGGAACCTCATCCACCACCTATTGCTTAATTGGAAATTGACCGTTTGTATTGGGAATGCCAAACACACTCCTCGTCGACAGACTCTCCAAATAGAAAAACCTACACACTGGCCCAAAAATCCATAACAATGTTTTAAAAATGACTCCAAATTGATTAAAAAACTACTCAGAATTACCAAATTGGAACACAAATGAACAATTAAATTGTCAAAAACCAAAATAAATCTTTAAAAATATACACAAAAGGTCAAAATTTTACTCCAATTAGGTTATCTACAAGGCAAATATATGTTATCTTGCTATTTGGTCATAGCTATTGTCATCTAGTATTGCAAATGAAAAAATACATTAGAGGGGATCTAAGGCCTCCAAAGGGCCATTTCAGGGTTGTTCCCCAAAATTGTTCCTATAACTATTGGCCGCTATTAGGCTAGCATTTACCCAAAAAACAAATTTGGGGTCCTGAAATATGAAAAAAATCCCCCCCCCCCAAAATAAATTCAAAAAAATAATAATTTTATGACGTGGCATTCTCTTGACCATGTAGGATTTTTGTTCACGCGGCAGAAGTTGTGTTCCCACAGTTCGGGAACCTGCAATCTTCCAATGGCCTCAAAAATCCTCTAATGCTTCATCACTTAAATCATTGGTTGGCATTTTGACATTTTCGATAGTAACAAAGTAGGGAGTCTTCATGCAAGTGGTAAATTAAATGTTTGAAGATCAAAGAAACAATTTGTTTTATTCCACTTGCAACAACAAAATCCATGCATGAATGCAAATGAAAAAAATACCAAGTATACTTAAAAGGCCATACATCTAGATTTGGTCCATCAAAGGGGGAATTGAAGTTGAGAGTTTGCAAGATGAAGCAAAGATTCTTATAAAATAGAAAAGTGCTTAAACACATTGTTTGGAATAGAAAATGTTGGAACTTTGGAATACCAAATTTGAAAAAACTAACTAACTTTAGAAGCACAAAAAGGAACAAGATGTATCCATTGGAAATTCAAGAGAATCATATAGATTTGACAAAGTCAATTTTTCTCAACCTCATATTTGAATGTGGTCCACTACAACTTTTATAGAGTCTTCAAGGGTATTCAATAACAACATAAGGCAAATACATCACAACATGTTGTAATCACATATGAAAACAATTGCAATACATCAAAATGACATATTGCAAGGATTAACCACAAATCAAATGCAAAATATCAAGCTCAACAATGGGGTGCAAACATCAAGTGTTCTATAAAATTACAAACCAAGGGACAATAGGGAACCGGCTTAGCTCCATCCTATTGCAGGAGATAGAAAAATTATTGGAGTCATGAAGAGGTGGTAGTAGACTTTTGGTTTTGTTGGAATGATATTGAATGATGTATGAAAGGAACAAAGAGATAATGAGTCATATATTGATTTAAGGTGCCACAAGTATGGTTTGTTTTGACAAAGACCAAGCTAAATTGGGACAAGACCTAGTTGCTACAATATATATGCTAGCTTCCATCTCTAAGAGTGTCATTATTCTCGCCACATTGCCTCTTCAACATGTCTTACATATTCAAGATAATTATATATGATTATTTACCGCCATTGAATTCAAATGTTTGTTTAGTAGGTAGAAACAATTGAACAATACATCAATTTATAAATGCACCACCAATATAACAACAGAAGAAGTAGAAGTCAGAGTGTCATCAATGTTGAAAGATATAAAGTAGGAGTGACTTTGTTTCCATTTTTTAGCCTATGTGCAATTATAGTGTTGTTGGAGACCATAGAAGACCATAATAAAAATGTGTATCAAATTACCATTGGCAGGTTCTCTTTGTGCATATACCTAAACTTTATAAATATGGTTTTTTCTACCATTGAAGTTCATCAACGACACCTAATTTGCAAGCACTTGTACTACCTCTATATGTATTTTTGCAAAGATGGATGTCCTTGAGGATAAATTCATTCATGCACCAAATTATTGTTTCAACAAATTGAAGTTTCTCTTTATTTGCATAGAAATCATTAGTGTTTTAGAAAAGGCATTGCCACATTCTTCTATATACTTCATTTGTATTGGACGAATTTACATTTGCTATGAGTGGAATGATTTTAAGCATATGGAATGGAAAATGTTCAAGCATTCATGAAGTATAAGGATATGTATCATTAGTCAAATGTTTGAATTGACAAAGTATAAATTGCTGAGAATGACAATTGTGATTCCAAAATCATTAACTCACATATGAAAAAAAAAATAGGTATTTTTTAATGTTATTTTGCCATTTTCTTCAAACACTTTTTGTCATTTTCTTTTCACTTGTTTTTATTTTTTATTTCCATTTTTTAAGAATGTCTTCTATATTTTTTATTTTTTATTTTTATTGGAGCAATCACTCATTTACTCTATAAAGTTGAAGTATATATGCAAGAGGTCCATAAAACTATTATGTAATAGCTTGGGTTTGAATCTTACAAGGCCCTAAGTTATGCCAATGGGCATCGTGTTAATTTTGAACTTAATGATAAGAATTAGTTAGAGTAGTTGTATTAAAGGCTAAATTATACCCACCTTTATTTTTAAGGGTATTTTTTGCTCAAGTTATTATATTATGTGTTATAAGAAATTTGTAATTCTGTAGGGAGAAGAATTGTAATAGGTGAACCAAGTGCTCAATCACTGCACTCAAGTTTGAAGCTTTTCTCCAATCGAAAATGACAATCGACAAAGTACAAAACTTAAGTAAATAAAATCCACAATCATAGGGCTAGCGGTCATAGGTTCCAAAATTTACTATAAATAGTAAAAAGTTTCTATTGCTAGGCAAAATTTTGAAACTTTTCTTTTGTAGAAATCATTAGAAAAATAATATGTTTCGAGGGCTTTAGGCTCACAAATTCTAGGCTCATACAGTGACTCACAAAAGTTGTTGACCGCCCTAAAAATAGCTCTCATAAATTGAAAAATTAAAATTATAAAGTGAAATTTGAACATGTTATAATACATAAGGGAATCTACCTTCATGAAGAATTTCACTTTAAATAGACTATTTTAAGACATATTTTTATTTGAATGAAATTTCTATGGAAATAAAAACTTTTTTGTGAAAAGTCAAAATGTCTCATTTTTTTAATAGGAAGAATGTACATCTTGACTTGAGTCACATGTTACAGGTTCCATGAATTTGGGATTTTTATTCATTAAGATCTTATTGACTAAAATTTGACCCTAAAATTTTGAAATTTTTATTTCTTACTCCATAAATTACAAAAAAATAAAATAAAAATACATATAGTTGTTTGATGTTTTTTTATTTTATTTTATTTATTTATTTATTTATGGAGTAAGAAATAAAAATTTCAAAATTTTAGGGTCAAATTTCAGTCAATAAGATCTTAATGAATAAAAATCCCAAATTCATAGAACTTGTAACATGTGACTTAAGTCAAGATGTACATTCTTCCTATTAAAAAAATGAGACATTTTGACTTTTCACAAAAAAGTTTTTATTTCCATAGAAATTTCATTCAAATAAAAATATGTCTTAAAATAATCTATTTAAAGTGAAATTCTTCATGAAGGTAGATTCCCTTATGTATTATAACATGTTCAAATTTCACTTTATAATTTTAATTTTTCAATTTATGAGATCTATTTTTAGGGCGGCCAACAATTTTTGTGAGTCACTATAGCTTACAAGCTTGCTGCTTCAAACTTATATAGTAGCGTTGTTGAAAAATCAACAATACAATGATTCATTTTTTAGTTTTTAGTTTTAGGTAGCTTATCCTTTAACCCCTAAGCGCTCAAACGACCATTTTTTGGTCTCTGCCTGACTTCGGGCAGAATTTTTGGGCCAAAAAAAACTTTTTTCAAATTTTTTTTTTCAGTTTTGAAAAAATTGGGTTTTCTTTCAACATTTATATTCAAAACTAAGATCAATATGGTCAAACAAAAATTATAAGAAATATAGCACAAAAGGTTTAGAATTGCCTAGTGTTGAAAAACTTATTATTTTGGAAAAGTATTGATGGTCTCATTACTAGATCTTTTGGGTGATTGCAAGAAAGGCCTCCCATTTTTTTGTCTTGTTTTGGAATATTACTCATTTTTTTTCGGGAGTACTTTAAAAATAGAATTTTTTTTTAAAATGAAATATATGTTCAATGTATATTTTTTGAAGAAGAAGGTACCCTATGAAGGGAAAAAAAAGGAAAATTTTCTAAATAGGTGAACTAGACAAGTAGAAAATATCATGAAAATGAACACTTTTACATTTTTTTTTGTAATGATTTGGAAAAAATAGGAAAAACACATTTTAAGAAAAAATAAAAGTTGAAAATTTAAGAAGGATTTATGGTGATGAGATTTCACCAAAAGAATGATTTTGAAACCATTTTCAATGTTCAGAATTGCATGCACAAGAGGTCCCTATTCGCATGAATGTAGAGGATATAAAATAATATATTTTTAAATTCTTTTAGGTGGAAACATGAATCTCTAGTGTGGGAATAGACTGTATAAATTTCAAGTCTACATCACTAATTTTGGATACTCCACAGTACTAAAAAACCCTAAATTGCAAAGTGTGACAAATTAGCTAAATTAAAATTTAATTAAAAAATAAATTTTGAATTTTTTGAAAAATAATGAATATTATTACAATAAAGTTGTCCATCTTCAATAAAAGTTTCAAGTACACTGGCTTAATTCCCCAAAAGTTATAACCAATGGCATGAAAGTCATTTGGATTGTGACCAGGGTGTTTTTTTTCATTTCTTGTGAAGTGTCAAAGTGGCGATATTTCATTTTATCGTGGAGCTCCAAATCTCAACATTCATCCATATATTGGATAGAAAATATCATAATAGCACATTATACATATCTATCATTCTATTTTCATCCATTATTTGGCGATTTCATCCACTATTTAAATTTTTTTTAGAGTTTATTGGCGATTTCATCCAAAATTTTACTGTTTTTTTCCTATAGGCTTGGTGCTAGGCCAAAAAATTTGGTGCAATTTTGTACCAAATCGCCAGAAAAAAAAACCTTGATTGTGACGCCAAATAGTACAGTTCTTTCTTGCAATCACCCTTTTGCATTTTTTCACAAATCAATAGAAACTACAATTTTGACCAATAAAAAATTCATTCACTAAATAAAAAAATTGTATTTTTGGTGATTTTTGAAATTATATCTTCAAAATTAATTCAAAGAGAATCTAAAAATAATTTTATAATTTGACCATACAGATACTTTTTACATTTTGTGCTTTACATTATCTTCTTTCATACTAACTTCAAAAAAGTTACATAACTTACATTTTATAACACATTTGTGTTTTGTCTTAACCCCTTGGGCTTTTAGGGGTTAATACTCTCACTAGTAATATTTTGTAATGTCCATATAAATCCTAGGTAATACTTGGTAAAACTTGGCTATTGATTTCAAAAGACACCGTGAATTCTCCTATATTCTTGAAATTAAAAAATATTCTATTGCAAAAAACCTCTTTATGTTTTCTTTGCAGCAAAATGACAAATTTTTTATATAAGAAATAGAATGCAATATATTCTTTTAGGCTCTCATGTTTTGATTGTAAATATCTTCTGCAACTAATATTTAAAATTAAATTTAGCTTACTAGTTCAATATAGGTGTAGCATTTTGGACAATGACAATGATGATTACATGTCCATAAAATTATATCATGTATAGTACTATAGTACATCCATAGTCAACACTATTCTAAATGCCAAATCTACATTTGGACAAAAAAGTCACCTTACAATTTAAATATTGGTTGTATAAGATGTGTATAATCAAAATAAGAAGAGGGGCTCTTATCAATTTTTAGTATACATCTACAAACAATACTTTGAAATTTCATAATATATTCATCATGAGTTCATATAATACATGCTAAAATGTGTTGGAATCCTCTTTTAATTGCCAACCATAACCAAAAAATAAACCTTAAGTGTAATAAGATATAAAATTAACTAATTGGTGCACTCACCTTAGTTGCAAAACTGCACACACTAAAAATTTGTAGGAAACACTAAGATAAAACAACCCATTACAGAATTTTTACCCTTTACAAATTCCTAGGAGTGAGCCCTTTACAGTTTTCTTCCAAAGAATGAGATTTTGGCCACAATCAATATCTTAGCTAACTGGAATGGGGTGATTAGTGACTATAATGTGAACTTTTAGATTTTCAATGTTAATTCATTGTAGGAAGTGACTCTTTCAAGCCTTTTGTGTTAGAAAATATTTTGAGTGCATTAGGTGAGTAAGATGACCATTATGGATACAATTTTAGTTGGTTTTGGGGTAGTCAAAAAACCCTGATGGGTAGAACACTTCAAAAATTCACAACAAATTCACGCTTTGTCCAAAAAATATAGTTTCAACTACTTGTCCACATGTGAGAAAAAAAATTAGAAGATTTCAGCAGTGACATGGCAAACTCCTCATTTGGTCTGTAATGGGCCGTTTTACCTTATTCTCTGCAGTTAAGAAAAAGAAAAAGAAATGTCACTGAGTTACCGAGCAGTAAGTTACAGTTGGCACCGACCCCATCCACGTCCTCCATGACGTACGGAGACTGCAACCGAGGAGAAAATAAACGAAAAAGAAAAAGAAAAAGAGGCCGGGCCATAAAGGAAAAGGTCGAAAGCTCCTTCCCCCAAAGGTTTCCCAAACGACAAGGAGTTCTGTTTTCCGGGGGTTTAGGGTTTAAGCTCCCTCCTCCGCCATAGCCGGATACGCCTTTCGCCGAAAACCTCGCCGACAATTCCTCAGTTCCAAGTTGCAAGTGCACCACAACACCAACAATAGACCCCGGATCCGAACTCCGCAGAATCTCTCTTATTACTCTTTGCATTCCTCCAATTTTTTTTTCCAAGATGTACTGACTGGAGTGGAGAGCTTTGTGAGGGCTTAGTAGGGATTCGTGTGGGGGAAAGAGGAAGATGGAGTTTGCGGTGCGGACATGGAGTGCGGGAGCACGTCTTGGGACGTTGCAGTTGGCAACGGGGTTACCTCTGGAGACTCCGAGTTTGTTACTTCTCACAAAGAAAGGGTTGCCAGCCTTCATCCCCCCCGATCTGCTGCAAACGCTACATCCTGATGCTGTTGCGTGTCAATTCACTCCGTTGCACTTGTAAGTTTTTTGTCATGCTTGAGAATTCATGAACGATATGGTGGAAGGGAGGGATCTGTAGGAATTTTGTTCGGGATTTATTCCTAATATTCTTGCATAGACCGACCTCTGAAGGAATATTTTTGTGAATGGTCCTTAGCACAAGATTCTCCTTGGCTTTTGAGAATTCTTCTCCATTCTCTCAGAGCCATTTGATCGTTCTATCGTCTTCTTCATCATCTCATGACTCCAAATTAAGCTACACGCTATTTTCTTCTCAGGAGGAATGTCTTCTAGCGATCTCGAGATGCTATGGGACTGTAAGGGCTATCTGAATCCCCTATTTCAGTCAGATGATTCTTGCATTTTGTTTCCAATTCTCGCCCTGCTTGATTTTGTGTCTCAAAATCCCATCTCTTGTAGAGATTTCAAACTGCGGTGCCCGAATTGCCCTCCATTCCCGAACCTTTTGCTTCCACAGAAGAGGCATTGTCAAACTCGACCTGAAAACTCTGCAGTGTGAGTTAGGAATTTTGGGACGAGATTCTGGTGCTCATAATACAAAGTCATGGTGAATATTCGTACAAGAAGTTGAAAGCTCTGACAATCGCTTTTGGGCATTTCTTTTGTTGGCATGAATTAGAATTAGGTCAGCTTATTGAAGATGTACCATGCACGAATGTTATTGCAAGCGCTGCTGGTTTGTTGGCATTGTTGGAATGTGTACTATTATGGTCGTGGTATACTTCCTTCGATTGGCATGCTGTGGTAGCTCGAAGTGTAATTCATGACAATTCGGGTTTGTTTGTGTTTGAAAGTGGAATTGCTCATTTCTACTTCTTCGTTTGGAATTTCAAGATCAAACTTTAGTTAATGTACTTGTGTGATTTTTGTGCCCTATCGAGTTACTACGTCCTTGCCGACTTTTCCTCCCTTCTCTGTTTCATTTTAAGAACTAGCAAGTGTGATTAGTCTCTGTATGGAGTGGGTACTTATGCTGACATTTTTGGTGAATACAGCTTGGATAATCCATTATCAACCATCGTGGCTAAGGCTGGAGGAATTCACAAGTTAGTCAGTTTGACTAGTTTTGGGATGATTGCTGTGGCGAGAGACTGCGTCATGGATGAATCAGGGGAAGCGTCTTCCAAATTGGGTGCTTCTTTTGAGACTTCATCCGGTCGGCGCATAGTATGTACTCTGTCCTCAACATTTTATATTATTACATGGATTGCATAAGTTCTGGCATCTCTTGACGTTGTGATACTTGTAACTTGATCCTTGCTTTGCATTTGGATCCACACTCTAGCCCCCGAGGGCCAAGTTACGGTCGCTTCCATATCTACACGTGTCGAAATAGGTCATTTAGGAGGTTTCAAGGAAGGTAACAAAGTGTGCCAATAGAAAGAAGAAATCATGTCCTACATTTGGAATGATAGACAGTATGTTTCTTCTAGAGTGGACTTTCTATTCTTGAGTTTGGGCAGTTTGGGGTTATAATCTTAGCTTTGAAGTTGTCGACATTTAGGACAGGTTATTTGTTTGATAGTAATGCTGTGTGTTGAGGCTTGTGGAATATGAGCATTGTAAGTTGGGTCAGGACGGCTGTATTCTGTTTTTTTGCTTGTTGCCGATCGGTGCTAATGAATTGTTAGTCAGGTGGGGCCTGCAAAATATATGGAGGTCGTGAACGCATGCAAACCCGACTTGTGGGCCAGCCTGCCCGACGAAGTTCCCAGCTGGGTGACTGAGAAACGTAACCGCTTGTCAGTGGACCGCACTCTACAGTGGCTGGACCACTGCCTCTCGTTGCAACATGTATGCCGCTTACCAAAAGAATCAATGCTTCTTACGAAGTAGATCTCCTTGATTTCCTTAGATTTTATCTAAGTTTCTTTGATAATTCTAATTGGCTTCTTGGCGAACTATAATCTAGAGATGACCTTTTCTTCGGTGTTTCCTTATTAATGTGTCAAATTTGATTAGTGGGTGTATCGTGAGGGGGTTGCATTGTAATTTTTTTCTGTCAACTACTGCTTGAGTTTTGAGTTTTCTTTCTGCTGTCAACTTCAGTATACTGTCAATCGAAATCTTGCTGCCAATCAAATTTTGAAATGCGGAACATTCTTGTTACTTTGGAAATTTGACTTAGAAGCTATGGCTCTAGGCAGAATATGGAAATAGGTGCCTTGGTGTCGTGGTCGGAGCGTCCAGTATGGAGGAAAGGATTCGGTCTGCAGAGCAAACAGCCGCTCGCAATGTAGTGGGTATTGTTCAGCCTATCGTTTGTGGGTATTTTTGATTGTGACAAGATTGGTCATTCTTGTACAACGAATTCAACCTGCTTGTCAAGTGACTATGATCGAAGTAGCAACAGCTTCACCCCCTAGTGCTTAATCCTTCAAAGACCAAGAAGCCTTAATTTTGTCTAACGTTTTTCAGAGAAATTTGAAGGTCCTTAGAAGATATTTCTTGTTTTTACTTGTTTTCGAAAACTAATACCTTTCAACCAACATATGCAATGTTCTTCACTCATTTTAGTAATATAAAAAAGCATCCCTTTTATATTATACTTTTCATAGTATCAAATTTATGAATCCGTGGTCTTCAAAGAGTTAAGGTATGAATAGATTGAAGTAGGTTCTACTCACTCCTGGATCATATTTCTCTACTTAAATAAAATATAGGGTGTGATTTCTTCTTTCTATTGGTGCGTTTTAGTCCTTCCTTGAAGATTCCAATATTATTAATTCCAACGCGTAAAGATATGGGACAGCCAGTTTTGGCCATTTGGGCACTTGGGCTTAAAGAAGCTGTCTGACATTTGCCTCACATGCTGGGTGATAATTGCTTACAAGACTATGCTGGAGTTTGAATTTTGGTACAAATGGTAGTACAACTATTGACTGATTTGCTGTCGGTGTCCAGGATTTTCTTTGGGCGGCTTCGGCATGGGCGAAGATGCTGCACAGCGTGCACTGCAAATGGAAGCAGTGACTGTACGTTTTCTACTCGGAGTTTTGTATGGTGATGTGAAGTTGTCTTTGAATGTAGTAACTAACGTCTAACTGCCTAAATGGTCAAAAGTAGCTGCCTCCCTATCATTTAGAGTTGAAATAAATCATTAGAAGCTTCAAGGAAGGACTAGAATGCACCAATGGAAAGAAGAAATCATACCATACATGTTTTAAATGTTTTGAAAGTTACTGTAATTGGCTGGCAACTTCCAGAATAAACTGTTCTTAGCTCGGACACTTGGGAGCTGAAGTGTTTGCACTTGTATATTGTTCTTTAGGCCAAATTGCCAGCGGAGAAACCTCGCCATGTGAGTGGAATTGGTTTGCCAGGTATGCGTCCCCCTTTCTCTTAAAGGGAGTATCCATGTCTTGTGTAAAATTTACTACAGTCGGCTTGTAACTTATGAGATATCAATTTTTTTGTTCAGTATCTCGCAAAATAGTTCTTGTTCCTTTCGTTAAGCTCTTTTAGGTGTACCTTTTGATGACATTTTGACATCTGCAGAAGAGGTATTGCAAGCTGTGGGGGCGGGCATTGATCTCTTTGAAAGCATGTATCCTTGACACAAGCTTCATTGGCGGATGTTGTGTCTTTTAAATCTGAAATTGTAGTTGTATGTCTCATATCACAAGTTATTCTCTTCATCGATCATTTCCTGGCCTCATTTTTTAATTTTCTAGTGTGCATTTCTTCCCTTTCTGCTTCAAAGTACAATTCCCCTTTTGTTGTTTCTTGAGCTATTGCAATTTTTTAGGTTTTCTAAAATCAAATCTAGAGTTGAGCATCCTTCTCCTTCTAGATGCTGTCAGTAGAAAAACTTCTTTTTTTAGTTCGATAGGTTGCGGACATCAACATGTACGGTAGATCGAACCTGTTAATCTTGACGACCTCAGATACCCATATATGTTAACAAAGGGAGGGTATGCAATGACCTTTCCCCTTGATATGGAGAATGTTTCAAGAAATCTTCATTGTGAACCACCTGCTGGAGAACTTGCCAAAAGTGGTCAGGACTCGGCAAAAATTAACCTACGCTCTGTTGCCTACAAGTAAATGCCTCTCCTTGCTGTTACTGATTTTAACCAATGTCTGAGGCAAATGTATTAGGATACAGCTAATCCACTGAACTAGTCTTCCAGAATTTGTGAGTTTCAATTGCCTCACCGGTTGATTGAATTTGAGGAAACTCAATTATGTTTTTTAACACATGGCTTTGGTGCAGGCTTGACAATACACCCTTGGTGAGTGGATGCAAATGCTACACGTGTCAAAAGCACACCCGAGCTTACATCAACCATCTAATCAACACCCACGAGATGCTGGCGCAAACCTTATTAGAGATGTAAGTGTAATCTCTGTGCTGAGACGGGCTCCAAGTATACATTTCTACATTGATTTAATCCTGGTTACATAATGTTAATCTTGGCACATGAAGAGCTGACTTTACAGTTTTGGTTTTCAGTTATCTTGGTGATACTAAAGATGGATATTTGCTGAATGAGTGTACTCTAACCGTACTTTCTAATGACTAGCATTTAAGCAAAGGATGACCAGACTACGACGATCTCTTCCCCTTGAGGTTGGCTAACTCTTTGTTGTCCTCTGCTTAAACCTTAGTCATCATAGAATGTAATTAATATACATTCGTCAATCTATAGTTGCACCATGTTTCCTGACAATAATGCAGTGTGAGGACATATTAGAGTGTCTGTCTTAATGGCTTGATTCCAGGGACCACATCCATGTCTTAATTTGTACCCATTATGTGCAAGAGCTGATGTTTAGTTTTAGAGGTTTCAATTGCGTGGATGCCTCACTGATGTGCTTGGAGTGCGTTGCGATGTGCAGACATAACACTTATCATTATTTGGAGTTTTTTAAGGCTATCCGGCATTCTATCAAGGTCAACAAATTCCATGACTTCAGAAATTGGTTCACCAGTAGAAGGGAGGACAGTGGGGTTCTTTCTCCAACTACGGGGTCATGACAAAGGTGTCAAGCTGTGGTTTGCGGCATTAGCTATTGCTCCTCATTACCTCAATTTTGAAGGGCGTGTTTTTTATTGTACTTGTGATTCTTTGGGGGGCATCTGATTCTGGAATTGTAGTCTTTTGCCCTGATTTTGTATTTGAGTCGCCGGGGCAGATGGTTTTCTTGTCGACCTTGCTGGTGCTCTTCAAGAGACAGTAAAATTAGTATCTTCTCTACATCCATATGCTTAGGCTGGTCTTTGCAAAATCTCACAACAGGTTGAACGCATGGTGTAGTGTCGGCTGTTGAAGCAATAGAACTAATTATTCAATTCAACTAACTCTGCTCGATAGGGCTGTTGAAGCAATCAAATTGAATAGAATTTCCTTAGTGTCCAAATACTGAAACATGCTTTGCATTTGAGCAGTAAATACTTATGTATCAATCCTTTAATATCACCTCATGCCCTTTGAGTAGCTGATGTTTAACCCTTAAAAGGATGGATTGTTCACTGGGAATCATCCATTTTGATACTGTGGGAGTCATTGATTTAAGAAAACAAAACAAAACCACTCATTGGAAGTCAAACTATTGTTGAAGATCTCCCCTTCTCACACAAAAGTTTGGGGATGATTAGTTGTTCTTTTGTCCCATGTATTGGGTGCTGAACATTTGTGTTGATGATAAAGGGTAATTTGAAAACTTGTACAATGTTTTAAGGATCAAGTGTATGTTAAGGTTTTGTTGCATGAATTAAAAATACAAGATAGTTTGTTCCAAACTTACATCAGAAATTAGAAATTGATCCAAAGATAGACATTATGAGATTAATGAGACAAACATCCAAGTGTAGGTTTGGTGCAAATGGTTGCCTATGGATTTTGAAAGCATCAATACATTATTGTATTCTCAATAATGGTCAAAATGTTTAGGTTCCTAGGGTATAAAGGATTAAGAGTTAATTGGTTTTAGGACTCACATTCTTTGACTTAGTATTAGAGGAGATACTAGAGTTGATTAGATTCATAATCTCTTGTCAAAATTTTACAAGGGAACCAACTTTACTTTATTTTACTTTTTGGCCAACTATTGGGAAAATTGTATATTGGTGTATGGTGAAATAATGAATTGTATAAAAAAAATACATGAATATGATGAATGAAGGATAAGTATAAATGAAGTTCAAAAATTCTCCAAATGTTTCTCCAAATTCTCCAAATGGAGGAAGAAGAATCATAGTGGGTGCAATTTGATTATAAAACTTTAAATTTTTTGGCATGAGGTACTAGAAGACTTAGCATCCTTTTTGTATTCAAATTTTGCTAAGTAAGGAGAAATTGCAAGGTCTAGGAGGATCTTTAATGTAATCTTTCGAACCAAATTAATATTGGGCATTCTCTCTTGAGGCATTCTAAGCATAGTTTCTATAAGGAGTATACATATTATGGACTAGGAAGTCTATTGTGGTTTAAAATCTTCTTCGTTGATTTGCATTATAGCTAAAGCCTTTCATTGACAAATATAGGATTTTTTCCATTTTTGGTTAAACTCTGGTGATTTTGAACTTTGGACTTTGGATGTATTGATATGATTTTGTATAGCTCCTAATCATCATCTTTTTCATGTCAAGCTTTGTTTTGTATCATTCCAATGAATATTGCAAAAGTCATAAGTTTCATTTGTGTTTGGCATCAAACTTGGACAAATTGGGCAATGAAGAATTTTGCCTCCATAACCTTTAAAGGACAAACACAACCCAAAGAGCTTGGTTTCAAAAAAATCTTCAACACAATGTCTCCAATATACCAACTTCTAAATATGATTCTCTTCATCTCCAAGAGATGTGTTCATCATGCTAAGTTCTGGGTGTAAAACTCATTTCGAATGTGTGATTCTTCCATTGAAAAATTTGTGAGAAATTTTTGCATACCTTCTGAGGTTGCATATTGGTTATCAAGGTATGGTGTCTTGGAATTGTTCTTGGCTTGAGACCTCTGCAACTGTTCTCAGGTTTGAAGACAACCATAGGAAGAGAAATCAAGATTCTAGATGCATTTGCTACGGATGAATTCACTGCTTCCCCAGTAATGAACAGGGGATGGCATCACTAACAAGCTCAACCACTGAACTGAAAGCACATGACACTGCACCAGAATCACCAAACTCGAGCCAACAATGCAGGTGTAGGAAGAAAGCAAGAAAAAAAAAATTCTTTTCCAAAAAGCTTGTTAACACGAAACCGTGCACCCCCCCACAGCCCCGGACACACTTGGAAAGTGGGAGAATACAGGTAACCGCCAAGAACGAGGTCCCCAATAAGAGGCTAAAAGGTAAAGCAAGGGGCACCTCCGCTGTTTCCCCCCCCCCAAAAAAGCATTTTTCAATACACGACATTAGTGGCTCCCTCTATTTTCAGCCACAGGAATTGAAATGTTGTGGTCAAGACTTTGGGTAGTAGTACGGTAGTAGTAGTAGTTGGGATGGATGTTCCCAAACATTCCGCCCAGAATGTTTGAAAACTGGGGAACTGCTGGACAAGTGCATAACATTTCTTCTGCATTTCTCTACAAGAAATTGGGAACAGTACTGACTGACTGACTGGCTGACTGCAAGCCTCTCTCGTACTTCCGCGCGCCTCATGAGACTCATTCATTGAGCTTCGCCCCATCTGACTCTCACCAACCCCTACAAACCAAGACTTGTTGTAGAAAGAACACCAAGACATCAGTTCCCACCATCCAACTTCCACAACAAGTCTCCCCTACCCTATTGACCGACGCCATCGCTGGGATATTTTCTTCATCATTTGTTGCAACTGCCTACTCCACCTCTCGCATAGGAGGGGCTGCCTTTCACAATCGTCCGCACTCATCCTCATTCGGTCAAACATAGTTTTCACCGCCCGTCCCGCCCTTGATGATCGTCCTCCGACTCACTGTCTGAAGTGGTCACACCGGAAGTCTCACTCCCCATGCTACCCACATGTAGATCCTGGCATCGCCTGACATGGTGGTTACTGCTGCGCTTCTGTGCGGCGGCTCCGTTTGATGCCAATTCATTGCGCTGTTCAAGCACAAAAGCCACGGCCGGTACACACAATCAGCAAGCATAAATCCTCAGGACTTTTCGAGTTGCCCTTAAAGTTCAATCTCGAATTTCAAATCCGAAATAGAATCACCGAAAAAAGAACTAGTGAACTCCTAGTCACGGCAAAAACTCATAAGATCTGTTTCGGTGAGAAAGTCTCACCTAAACGAGGCCGTGCAACACACACACACACACACACACACACACACACACACACACTCCCTAGAATGCCTCAGGATAACTCTGTTGATTGCAAAAGTGTGAACCCAAAGGTCATAGTTTAGGGGGAGTGTGTACCTTCTGAAGGAAAGCATCGATCTCATCTTGTGTCAGTGCATCTGTTTCCTCTACACGAGCTTGATTCCATCCAAGTGAAACCATAAATGTAATATCATCCTCATACAGCTGATCGTAAGCGGGTCCCTCTCCAATCTCGCCATTCTCTTTCCCATCCGTGCCAAAAAGCTCCTCCACATGGGAGACAGGTTCTTCAGCATCAAGAGCGGTGTCACTCTCATGTCGGTCCCCATTCTCCAACGGGTATGAGTCAACCGCAGGATGCTCCTGCTCCTGCTCCTGCTCCAGGTTGACACTCTCCTCTGGTACAGCGTTCCCTGTCTCTTCACCATTGGCCATATCATTGCTTTTAGGTGGTGCAACATCCAACTTATCTACAATAGTGGGTGTCCCACCCAAACCAGCTTTCCTTCGGAGTGCATTAAAGAAGTCAACACGGTTCTGTGTGGGCGCAGAGGGACGACGTTCATCACTGCCATCTTTGGAGCGCATCCCTCCATCAGGAACTAAAACGGGAGGGATCGGAACAGCACGGCGATCCAGAAGCTGCTTTTGTTTACGTGGAGCACTGTTCAAAACCCCAGCTCCAGTCCCCGAGCTTCCCACACCCAGCCCAAGAGGACCCACTGCCGTGGACACTAGTGGCGAAGGGTCAGGTTTCAGAACAGGGCTAACTGGAGAAGGGGATAAGCCAGGAACCACCTCTTTAATGGGGACCTTTCTTGCCAAAATCTTTCCTGTTCCTTGCCCCAACTTAAGAGCCTCGGGACGAGATGCTGGTGGGCGATATGGGGAGGTCAGAACCTGGGAGGTACCTATCGCCTGCCTTGGTTTCATTGTGCTCGGAGGAGCAACAACGTCCACTGCTCGCACCACCTTCTTGTCTCGCGGGACCGGACCCTGTAGACATGGTCACTCTCACGTCAACAGTCTGCATAAAAGATCACCCCAGACAAAACCACTACAAAAAATCAAATAGAAACCCTCTCGCTATAGAATCTCTAACAACATAGCAGAAGACATCGTAAATCCTCAAACTGGATCACTAACCAAAGTCTTCGGAATCATTGGAATCAATTGTCGAGACTGCATTAGGGCACGCTCCTCCAACCGCTCCTTGTCAGCCGAATACTGCAATGGTTATATTAGAAACATCTAGAGAATCAAATCCCACCATTTCCTCTACATACTCCATCAGCAACTCCGGGAGAAAGTTTTGGCTTGTAGCGAGCGCAGGTGAACTAAAAAAGGCGAGTTTAAAATAACTCCTTAACTTCATTGAAATAATAAGTCCAGAAAACTGACTGATCATCAACAGGAAACTGACCATCAATAGGAAAGAAGACACATCACTCCATGCACAAGGTTCATTCATGGTTTAATCAACTAAGCAAGCCTAAAAGAGGGGTTGTTGAGAGGATGAAGCAGACGGATCAAGACACAGATGATATCATACCATTGGAGGGGTGCGAACGCGAGGAGGATGTTGGACGAGCGCCTCAACCATCTTGGGAGGATTTGTGGCGGACAAATTTGCAAGGGACGATGTTGGTGGAGTAATTACAGCCCCAGGTGAAGCCATAGGAGACACCAGTGTGCCATTCGCAGTAGCCGGAGCCTCAGCTAATGCCGAGCTCCAGCCTTCTCCATTACTACCTCCTGGTGTTGTTGATGACAGTCCACTGCCAGGGCTACCACCAGTGGGCAGACCAGGTGAGGATGCTGCTGACCTGATACCATCCATCCTCGACGTCGAGGAGCCCTGCCATGAAGGTCGTGGACTTGAAACCACCAAATTACCCAGGCTAGACTGCATACCACTGATGGCTGCTCCCCTCTCTTGAGCACCAAGAGATGGGAAATTACGTTCAAATGCTGCTTTCTGCATGCTGCTCGTCAAGCTACCACTATTAGTGGGAGGAGCGGTTGGAAGGTTCCCCTGTTCCGCAGTTTTCTTCTCCCCGTTTTCCAATGCTCGAGCTGCCGACCCCATGGAGTGAACTCGCCGAAGAGGTGCAGTAATATCGGCCTCATACCTTGAGGCAGCAACTGGACCTAAGCCAGGCCTTCGAAATGCAGAAATAGTGTCGGACTGCTCCGTGCGGTCTCTCTCTCTCTCATCAGATCCTCCAAACCCTCCCAAAACCCTGCTCCTATCCCGATCTCTCTCCCTATCCCAATCCCAGTCCCGTTCTCGAGCTGAGTCTCTATCACTCCGATCCACACCAGCATCATAACTGCGATACGTTGTACTGCGACCAAAATTGTTGTATCCACGTGAAAAAATTTCCCTGTCTTGAATAGAGCGATCACTCACGCCAGTGCTTCCCCCTCCAGGCCCCCGTCGAACTGCTGAATAATAGGCACGATCGGTAGAAGAGGAAGAGGAGGAAGAGGGTGGGAAACGCGGAGAGTCATAGTCTACATGGCTGCCTCCACTTGAAACCCCGTGAGCCTGCGCACGCGGCCGCAACGCGAAGGTACTCTCATCTGCAAAACGACAGGCTATTAATGAGTGTGCATGTACATCCTAAAAGTTGAATGTTGTAAGTTTCGTAACATATACAAAAAGACGCCAACAATTCGTCAACCTACGAGAACACAAGCCTCAATTGACTTCATTGATGCAAAATTCACCCGTTCAAGATTACTTCCACAAGAGACCCAAACAATTGCATGACTGAAACAAAACTGTTAACCAAGGATAAAAGAGTAGATATGCACCTTGATGATTGGAAGATGTTTGTGAGTAATGGGTTGCCCCGCCAACCCCGCCACTGCTGGCTCCTTTGAGCCATTGTGGGACCAACGATGGCTCACTTCTCTCCATCCCTGCCACAGACCATGATAGGTCTGCCGGCAGGAGCCCTTCCGTTACTTTCTGCTGCACCCCAACCTAGTCCTACTTTGACTACGGAATACACAGGGCGTGGCGTCCACCAATCTCGTCAAGCACACAAAAAATCTCGTGCTCAGCCTGCTCAGCAACGGAGGCCAATCATCTCACCCTTCCGAAAGCATCCATATTGCCAACCCACTCCCGTCAATAGTGAAACCGGCTTTAGAAAACGTCCAGCCTTCACCAGTGCCTAGGAAACCCTAGCCTCCATGTGCAACCTCTAAAGCATCGTCCTAATGAGTACTGCAACACGCCATCGCAATAGATTTCCCGCACTATGACGCTACGCTGCTGACACCGCTGTAATCACCAGATCTTCGCGTAAACATGAAATCTCGTGGCCAAATTGCACCTTACGATGATCCCTAGTCTATCTCAAAGAAGAACTCAGAGAGAATACGAACTGCTCAACGGATTCCTCAAAGAAATCACCCAGAACCCCGATGCTACTGCTGATATTTGAGTCGGCCCAGAAAGCAGACTTAGCAGAAGTACAATAAAGACAACGAAAACCTCAGAATCTTTTTGCATGCGTCGACCAGGACTGATGACCATCCGCGATGCGCTCTCAACCATATACAACCCCGAACCCTCAACAGAAAACCCTCGCAAGGAAGCTCCGAGAGAGAATTCGTCACCACGCAACTAGCTGTTGATCACCAGTCGTCAAAATCTCATCCTCCGGCGCCCCCCCAATATGGCCGAAACATCCGCCACACGAACAACACTTCGCCCTCACTCAACCAACGACACCGCACAAAGGGCTGCCTCCACGGCTAGTCGGCTACCAACAACAAGCCAGTCCCATCCTCCACCAGCACACCCTGTTTGCCATGCCTGCGATTTCCTCCCTCCTCCAACCACAAACCCTAACTCTCCAACTCCAACAACCAACAGGCCGTCGTCACCTCCACTTCTCCTGGCCACAGGAAAGAAGGGGAAAAAAACAGTTCCACCAACTTCTTCAAAGAACAATCCTCCGAGTAACTCTCACATCCTCAACCCCACACACCGAAGGCGGCGTGTATCGTCGTCGCCGTCTGTTGTGTTCCCCAAGTTTCGGTTCTCCCCAAATGCTACAACTCCAAACCAACTCACAATGCACCAGTCATCCCCCTTCTCCTTCGATTCAACCGATAAGGCTCCTTTCCCCCACCAAAACCCCGGACCACCACAACAATCGGACCCAAAAATGACCTAAACCATGAATGAATCTCCTCCCTCCCCCCCCGCCTCCTCTCTTCTCAACCCACCCACCCACCCCAAAACCCCCAAACCCCTTTCTCTCCTCGTCTCGGGTTCTCCACCCGGATGATCAAAAAAACCCGGGGGTGGGCGAAGACCGCCCCAACAACACCGCAACCAACCCTGCAACGAAGCCTCCCTCCTTTCGTTGACTACCCGAAGAAGTGGCGACTGCAAGTGCGCGAGTGCGTGTGATGTATTGTGGTTTGGGGGTCCAAACCCTAGACCCCGGAAGGAAATGGAGCCCTGCCTGCCTCCCTGTGCCTGCCTGCCTGCCTGCCTGCAGGCTGAGAATCGCTGTGTTGTGAGAGACGCGAAGGTGATGGCGATGGCGATGGCGATGACAGGTAATAAGATGAGAGAGATGAAGCCTTCTGCCTGCGCGGGGAAGAAGGAGGACGCTTGGACGCTTGGTTCCCAAGGCTCTCTCGCAACTGGCGGTGGGCGATGGGGGCGATGCGATGATGGTGGCGATGCGATGGTGGTGCGAGGCGTGCGGGCGACGACGGACGGACGGGCCTGGATGGGAAATGGGAACCTGAGCGGCAAAAAAGAGCGAATTGTTCGAGGAAGCTCTTCGGACGGAAGGAAAAAAAAAAGCAAAGGCAATTAACTTGGCAAGCCGGGCAAGCGGGTCTCGCTCTCCGGGGCTTGGACCAACCCTCCGTCCGTCCCCACCCTAGAATGGCTTGGCTTGTTGCTGCCCACGGTCTTAAGGTACGGTCTTAAGGTACACGAGCCTATTACCATGCAAACTAGCAATCTGGTCTCTTGGGGCCACCTCAAAGAGAGGGTACATATTACTTTTTGTATGTTTCATGAAGCAAATATGAGTGGAAGTATTAATTTTTCAATCAAAATTGTAGTTCTTGTAAATTTTTAGAGTGGTCTACTCTAAAATTACAAAAATCATTTTGTTATAGAGTGAACTTTTGAACATCCTATAAACAATCTATAATTGCTCTCCCACTAAGCCAATGGCACCAATAGAAGTTCAAATGCCATATGTTGTCTCCAAGCTAGAGGGAGGCTAAAATTATCCTATTTTCTACAGGTAACCTCTTTCATTCCTATTAACAATCCCTTGCAAATGTAAAACCACTTTGCCACTATTTTAATAAAGTCATTGTCATTATAGTGTATTTTAAAAAATTGTCCAATTTTGGATGATGTATTGGACAATATTGAGGTCAAAAATAGGATGACGAAATTAGATAATGAACAAAAATGGACTAGGAGTCTACCGTAAACTTAGAAGGATGCAACCCCTATAACCAAGGAAATTACCAAATTACTCTAGTATTTGGACTAATGGGTACATTTCTTCTAGAAGACGTGTGGACTTTATGTATGAAAATTTTGTCCACCGACTCCCCATCTCAAGTAGGCACTTACCCAAATCCCTATAAAGCCTTTGCATAGAAAATTATTCTTTTAAGGATTCATTGCAATAACATCTTAGTGATGCACATTGCATAAGTTTGAAACCCAAGAAGGTACACCATGCAAAAATATGCAAAATTAATTGAATTCTATATTATCTAATTTTCATTAAATATTGAAGTTGAGATCTCCCCACGGGTGTGCAATGAAAAAATACTTTCTACTTAGCACTTGTAGATCTCACAAATGCTAACGAATTTGACTATGAAACTTTTTATATATGCTCTTCGTAATGGTGAGATTAAAATTTTATAGTTACAATTGTCATTGCTTACATTTTTTCATTGAAAAATCTTGAATCAAAATGATCATTTCATGCATTTATTGAGATCAAAATGTAAATTTAGTAATTAATGCTCTTATATTTGGTCGTAGTGTTATTCTTAAGAATCTAAAAATTAATCTTGAGTTGTGACAATAGAATTTGTCATGTAGCCATATTTGGATAGATATCATCTTTCTTTAATGTCTTTGAACTTTAGTCATTTGATTTTGATGATTTCATCTATATTTTAGCAACTAACACCTATCATATAGCCATAAAATTTTGATATTTTGAACCTACAACAACAAGTTTTAATCCTTACATGACATCCCTTTGCTTCATAGGGAGCCTAAGGGAAAAAAAGTCTCTTTAAGGTGAAGCATAGGTCTTGTTGCTTGTCCAAATGTTTTTAGGTCAAAGCACGCAAAAGTGAATAGTAAATAGTACTTTGATATTGTAGCCTAATTATAATGCTTGGCAAGCCATATTTACTATAGAAGTAGGTCAAATAGATTGAAGCATTGTCCAAAATGACTTTATGTATTTTTTTTTCTATGTTTGTTGCTTACCAAATAAAATTCTTCATAATTTTCATCTCATTATTTGAAATTGAACAATTCAAATGTTTTTTTAATATAGGTATAAATTTAAAAAGTAAAATAATAAATTTTTTTTTTCTAACTATATTTTTAGATACTCATTTTGACATTGAAATTGAAAAAAAGAACATAGCTTTTGCAATTTTCATTCAAATGATGTGAAATTAAGCTAGATATGTAGATTTAGATGAGTAGCATCCATCTCAATATTTTATACAAATTTTCACATTTTGAAGACTATAAAACTTGCCTAAGATCTAAAAAAAACCCAAAGTTGACTCCTCAATTAAGAACTCATTCTTTCCTTGATATTATCATAGAAAGAGTTGGATACAAATAAGAAGTTTGACAAGCATAAATATGATTCTCATTAGTACCTTTATTATTGTTATCCCAAATAATATTTTTAATGTCACTTTTAAATTTCCATGTTAGTATGTGCATATTAATTACATTGGCTATGATATTAAAGAGGTATAGATGTAGCATTATACATTGCTCCATGTGCCACTTTTTTTAATATCTCTATGTTGTTTAGGTATGTAACAAAGGTAGGATAACCTAATTTCAATAGCTCAAAATAATGTTCCGTTAATTCTTGCACAATAGAAGCCAAATATATTTTTATGATCAACTAAAGATAATTCTTTTTGAAATAGTTTGAATTCTAGAGCTAGCTAGTTCCAAAGGTCGGTTATTTTAGATGTAAAATATTTGTTCCATATTTTACTTTCGTCTTCTAAAATGTTCCTAATGGATCATTATAAAATTCCTTCAATTATATGTTTTTTCCTCCTCTATGGTTCTTCAATAATTACTTTCTATTATTGCTATTTGACTGCATATTCATGTTCATGAATACAAACTTTTGTAATGTTTATCAATGTTTATAAAATATATAATTTGCCCTCTTCTTGTGTCTTCAATTTTCATATAATATACACTTTTTACAAAACTGAATATAGCTTCTATTGAGGATATTTTAATTATATTGTAGAGTATTTAAGTTAATTTCATGAATTTGAAAATAAAAACTTGAAAAAAATAAAATGATAGAAATATAAAAGTAATACAATGAATTAAAATACAAAATAAATTTAAAAAAAATTTATGTACATCTTGTTAGTACTAAATATATTGTTGACAAAGCCTTATGATGAGTGCATTTTGGTTCCCTTTTAGACAAAAAAACATTGATTTTTACACCAAGTATAAAGACATTTTTAGATTGTATGATTGGTTTTGGTATTGTAGGAGATGAAATTGATAAATTGCAATTAAATCCTAGTATGAATCTTCTTTCTATAAATGCATATACATACAAATTGGAATATTTTCATGTTCATCCATTTATATGGATATAAATAGATTCATTTCTACTAAAAAATCTCTTTTGGCACTAACAAAATACAAAAGATAAAAAAATCTTGCATTCTGAGAGGCAAAGAGAATTTGGAAATGTGTTCAAGCATTGAATGTGTACTTTTATTCAAAATTAAGAGATGTTAAATTATGTCTTGTACCCTTTGAGGATGCTCTAAGGTAGCCCCCATTATACCCACCTAACTAATTCCCCCACTTTAGAAATAGCCTTACTATAGCCAATTATGTAAGAAGCCTAAATGTGCTATGCTTGAATGAATGAAGCTTTGAACATTTTTGAGATGTCGTATATAGTGGCACTTTTGATGTGAGCAAGTGACAACTTAAAAACATTTTTAAGCCTCTAATAAAGCACAGCCTATTTGGATGTAAAACAACCAAAAAATGTATCCATTGCTATAGGTGTGTAACAGACATCTCACACTTAGTGTTGATAAAGTTGATACATGAGGTTAAATGAAGGTACAAATCATTTCAACTTTGGTACATATATTCAAATAAAAAAAATGTGACCATTGTAGGTGAGTATAAGACAGTTTACAACAAGTGTTGACAAAGTTAATACATGAAGTTAAGCTAGGATGCAAATCAATTGGTATATGTCTATAATTAAAAAAATATAGTCATTATAGGTGCAAAAAGATAACAATGTTGATAAAGTTGGTACATGAAGTCATTGAGAAGTGAGGGTGTAAATCAATTCAAATTTAGTAGATGTCTTGAAACTAAAAAAATATGGTCATTGTAGGTGAAGAAAAGACAATTTACATCCAATGCTAACAAAGTTGGAACATAAATTTTAGTGAAGTTGCAAATCAATTCAAAATTAGTACATGCATTCAAATTTTTAAAACGTAGCCATTGTAGGTGAGTAAGAGGCAATTTATACTTAGTATTGACAAAGTTGATTTACAAAGATAAATGAGAATACAAATTTAGAATATGTCTTTAATCCCTAGATGCTCAAACAACCATTTTTTGGTCGTTGCCTGACTTTAGGCAAAATTTTCAAGTAAATTTTTTTTCCTTCAAAATTTGAAAGTACTAGATTGACTTTCAACATTTATATTCAAAACTAATATGAGTACGGTCAAAGAAAAATGATAAGAGAAATAGCACAAAGAGCTTAGAATTGCCTAATGTTGAAAAAATTACTATATGGGGAAAGTATTAATGCTCTCATTACAAGATATTTTTATTTTTTTACAAATCAATAGAAATGACAATTTTGACTAACAAAAAAAATTCAAATCCTAAAGATAGAAATTATATTTTTGGTGAATTTCTGAAGTTATATCTTCAAAATTAATTTGAAGAGAATCTAAAAATAATTTTATAATTGTGATCTTACAAACACTTCTTAATTTTTGTACTTTAAATTATCTTCTTCAATGCTAACAACTAAAAGTTATAGAGCTTATATTTAATAACACATTTGTGTTTTGTCCTAATCCTTTGGGCTTCTAAGGCTTTTAAATAAAAAAGAAGGAGCTATTGTAGGTGAGTAAAAGATTGTGCACATCCAAGGTTAACAAAAATTTTACATGATGTTAAATGAGAGTGCAAATCAATTCAAATTTAGTATATGTGGTTATAAGAAAAAATGTGGCCATTGCAAGTGAGTAAAAGACAATTTATACCTAGTGCTTATAAAGTTGGTACATGAAGTTAAACAAGATTGCAAATTAAAATATGTTTTTATAGCCCCAAAATTTAAGTGACATTCAAACAAATTCAACACCTATTTATACTTATCAACTTCATGAAATTTGGCAAAAGGATAAGATTTTAGAACAATTTATGTCCAAGTGTCCAATGTCCAACCATGTAAAATCTTTCATGTATACTTGATAAAAAATTACTACTTAAAAAATAATAATTGTACCAAATCTAACAACTTTTTATGAATTTAATATTATCTAAACTTTTGGATATTCATATGTTTAAAGCTTGTAGTCTTTGTAAATGTCATACTTGGCTATCAAAGACAACAAAAATAGATGCAAATTTGTTAAGGATATTGTTTTCAATAAACTAATAAATTTGTATGGTGAAAATATGAATCTTGAAAGAATATTTTGATTTTAGCATATGCTAGATTTGTTTTCCCAACTTTAATTAAGCATGTTCAACATAAAGTGCCATTGTTGATAAGTGGGTACAATGTTTGGTTTAGATAGCCCATTGGAAAGATGTTAGTGGTTGATGTCTCATTGTTTAGGGATTTTATCCCCTAACTTCTCTAAAAATAAAAAATATAGGAATATATGGGTACTACCAAGTTAAACTAGCCTATGGCATACAAACTACCTATGATAGACACCTAGAGAATGGCCTAGTATAGTCTTCCATCAACCTATGATAATTTTTTTTCAATAAATGAAATTTGGGCTACATTAGCTTAAATTAGTTACTACAATCAATGTCTTGGATGATGGTGATGGAGAGATAAATGATTACAATAGGAACTTCCACATTTTTAGTGTAAATTCATCACATGAAGTGACTTTCTTAAGCCTTCATATTGTGGCTATGTTAGGAAATATTGTGAGTGCTTCGGGTGAGAGAGATGACCATTATGGATACACTTTTTGTTGGTTTTGGGATAGTCTAAAGGCTATTTTGGATCAATTTGTCAGCATACTTCAAAAATTCATAATGAATTCATACTTTGTCAGAAAAGTAAAATTTCAATTCCTCTCTCCATTTCTCACATTTATCTTTATGTTGACAAAATGTTTATTATTTGCAAACAATGCTAACAAGGCAAAATCAGTCTGCCTGTCATAAGCTGGTTTACCTTATGTCAGCACTTGGATGCCAATTTGGTAGGACTAAGTTAAACGAAAAAATCTCCCTCAATCTCCTTCTTCTTCTGGTACCCTAAAACCCATGTCTCTCACATCCGTAGCGGCATGCTCCTTCCGCAATCTATTCAAGGTCCAACATGTTTTACAACAGTTTTGCGTTTATCAGGCAGCATACGGAAGAGCTCCAATACCCAGGTAAGATTTCAAGACTTTCTCCATTTTGGGTTTTCTGGTGTTTTTAGGGTTCCACATCTCGATTCTTTTCTGAACATGTCTTTTAGTGAATCATAACATTTGATAACCTATCTGACATGTACCCTGGATATTGGTGTAACTCTGATCCTACTTTGATGCTCTGTGGTACTTATCTTATATCTCAAACACGGTCTCCTCAAGCAGGTTTCCATTCAAAGTTTGACAGCTTTTAGCTAAAGAGAGAGTAGGAAATGTGCAGAGACATTAGCAATGTGATTGCTGAGGTTTTTTCTGCTACAAGTTCATTCTAAGGTCATGTTGTATCCTCTGCAAATTTTTTAACCTTTCATAGTAGACTTGGCTATTTTCGGTGCTTTTAGGGTTCCACATTTCAATTCTGATCTGAACATGATTTCTTGGTGAATTCTGACATCCTATAGCCTCCATCACATGCTCCCTGGGAATTTGGTGCAATTCTGATCGTACTCTGATTTTCCGTAGTATCCTCTTTTCACAAACATTTTCTCTCCAAGTCGGTCTCCATTCGACGATTGACAGGTTTAGCTAAAGAATGTATTGAGCATGAAATTTGCAGTACTCACTAGCAATGTGACTGCTGATATTTTTTCCATTTAAATGGCAACTTTAAGGTCATGTCGTATCCTCTAACGTTCCATCGTATACTCGGTCATATTGGGTGGGTGGCTTCAGGGTTTTTTCACGAATGGAGAGTCTCAGCACAACCCCGGAGTATTAAATTGTAACAAGAATGTGGGTGAGGTGATGAGGCACTGAATGGCAGCGTATTGATTTGGAGATGAAATGGGGAAATCGGTGGATAGAACACCAGACCCGAGCACATCTTTGAAGTCCAATGACCATACTCCTCATGGCGTCCCCAAGGCATCGAAAACCCTCCCTCTCAGCATCCTCTACACTGAAAAGGTATTTTCTTCGTCTCCAAGAGTGAATATGACAAAGGCTTCACGGAATGCCTCGATGTGCCAAATGCAGGGGCAATACCTAACAAGAGTTTGCGTTGTTGAGTCTCATCCTCACTTCCATCTTCCAATCTTTGTGCATCTCATGTGGTGCAACTTTTAAGTTAGATTCGATTAGAGACTTGAATTGGTATAGATGCAATTGGTTTATCATATTATTTCATTGAGTCATCAAATGCACGCATTTAAAGGAGGGGCAGATGTGAATGCAAAACAAAAGTAGGGTTGAATTGATTTTCATCTATTGACCTCCAATTTTCTCGTTGTGCACTTCCAATGCTTGGTTTGATTGGAATTCTTAATTTGTAGGAGTGCAAAGAGCCTTGTGGAGTAGGGCATAGTTGATCGAAATATCAAGTACACTCGTTTTTAGGAGGGTGAGACTCGTTATTTAACTAATATCTTGAGGATTCCTGTACTTTGGCAGTTCCATCTCCTTGATAACGGGGTTTGGCGCAAGCGAGAGCCAGACAAGAGTCGGGCTCTTTTTGGCACGGCCTCTGCTGCTGTGGAGCTTCTCAACGCAGAAGCTGCTTCCAGATTCAATGTAGCTGGGGTGAGCTTTCGTGGCAATGAGATGGCTGATCAGAGTTTTCAGTAATATCGAGAACTTTTTTATTACTACCTCTGCCCCAAAATAATTTCAAGGTTTGAGAAATTTAGTTAAAATAAGCTGAGATTTGGTCAAAAAACAATGGTCTTCGTGTGCTTACAATATGTGTTACAGTATTGTGTCCTTGCAATTTGTTTACTATTACAATACTGTATTATTAGAATTTGCTATCTGCATATTCCTTTTTTTTAGTACAATTCCAATCTGAGATAATTTTAACGAGTGTTCTCAAACTATGGAATTATTTTGGGGCAGAGGGAGTGCATCATAAAGAGAATCCACTGTACTACCCTTGGGGAGGATTCTCTATGGTCACGATGACCGTACAAAAGCCTCCTCTGTTTAAATCACGGAAGAGATTCTCTTAAAGTTCTGAAAACAATTTAATTTTTCTGAAAACTCAATGCATACCCTTCCATTCAATGCATACCTGCTGACAACCTCCCCGCCTTATGAGTTCATCTCCATGACTGATCGGACAAAACAGGGCCTGACAGATAATGTGACTTTCCAAGAGGGGCAAGCTATTCCGAAGGAGATAATCGCCGTGGTGAGGCCCAAGAACATCGTTGTGAAGAAAAAGGGACAACCGCATGGCAGAATCGATCAAGAGAGCATTGTCCCAGACGAGATGGAGATGAACATGGAGGTAAAGGTGTATGACTTCGCGCCACCAGAGGCAGACATTCTGAAGTCTGGAAAGGAAACGAAGGGGGTGGTGTACAGCGGGAAGACGAAAGCGGTCATGAAGCAAGATGTGCAAGGGCTCTATTGCTTTAGCACGTCAGGGAATCAGTTGGAGCACTTGTTCACGCAAATGGGCACCTACATGTTCCACTTCTCTCTGTTAAGCTCAAAATATGGAGTGGTTCCTCCAGCAGTTGTGCGCGTGAATGTGGCTCCAGCAAATGCAAACATGTGCGACACGAATTGCCTGGAGCAGGCTAGACACAGGAAACGACGAGGGCGTAAACACACGGGGTCGTAAGTTACAAGACTGGCACACACTCTCTGTCAACATAATGATGTTCTTTGTAGTTCCGTATCTTGGAATGAACTTTGGGTGTCAACCTAAATGCTGCATGCAGTGCTTTCTACGAAGCCAACGAAGTTGATGTAATAGTGTTTTCAGTAAACTTAGATTGTTTCAGGAACTTTGAGGCAACATCATCAAGAGAATCGATTCTGTGATTCATGGGCAGGTCTGTTTGTGATAGTTGTCTTCAAGTTCTTGAAACAGTCTTAAATTTACTAAGTATCGTGTTATGTATGCTCTTCACAGTTTTGGAATTGTTGTAGCAATGATTTGGTGCCTATTTAACATGTAGTGGTTCGGTCGGTAGTGGTTCGGTTGACATTGCTCCTGCTGCTGCCGAAGAGGAGGCAGAAGAAGAAGATTTTCCAGAGCCCAAAGTGGACGTGACTCATATACATGTCACAACTCTTGATGAAGTCGTTTCTGTAAGTTTGAAGATTCCGAATCCCAGAACAAGTTACATTGCTGCAAGATGTTCCTTTCTTACATTTTGATCCAGTTTTCGTTTCAAGTTGAATGTAGGTGAATGGATTCTTCGCTATTGCTGTGTTTCTGGGATTGGCATTTAGCCCCCCTCTTCCACAGAATCAGGCAGCTACCACACTTGCGCCACCCAGATTGGAGTGTTACGTAGAAGTGAACGTGTACCGCGCTGTTGTCTTGTGGGAGGTTGTTTCGTTTGGCTGCTTTCTCTTCTCGACTTTGGTGGCGCATGGTTTTAAGCTGTACATTGTTCTCGGTATGTAGTTTACTTATCCATTTCATCTCATAATTTGATCATTTGCTCTGTGGCTGTATCGACAATAGAAAGTTCATCGTAAGTTAGTGCCCAACATAAGCACGGCAGGGGGCTTTCCTGCTTAAGCTAGAGGATGCTTTTTGCACCACTCTTTAGCAACTCAATGTATGCAAGAGTGATTTTAGTAGAAGGTCATCATAGAGTTGTGGAGAGGTCTTTGGGAATAAGAGCCGAATCTGCTTGACACTAAATTTTTATCACTGTATTGAATTTGCATATTTCAATGCAAATTCTTGTGCAAATTTAATGTAGGAGACCACTGTAAGTGGCAACAAACAACTCCATTTCCATTCAAAGATCAGTGTCCACATATATTTAGCCAAATCACGCTTACACCACTTGCTAATTAATCCAATCCAGTGTTTGAAATAGATGAGTTGTAGGGCAATATAGAAGACAGGACTAGAATTACTAACAGTTCTTATGCCCTCTCCCTTAAATAGTAGGAATGTTGTAAGTGCAGCACAAAATCCCGGTTCTACCAGGTGAAGGAAACTAGTTGACTTCTGATGAATGCTCACGTTGTTGCCTTGGAAAATTTTTTATCATTGTGCAGAGAACGGAAGAGACAAAGAGAACTCCAAATTTGCTGAAGTGAATCAAACTTTTCTACGCTTAGGAATCTTGGCGTCTGCGATAGGATCAATTATGGGAGCGATTTTTCTAATAGTTTCAATGGTGGTTCTCATTGAAATCAGACTTGGTGCTCTGACGTGTGGAAATCCTTGGGCAATCAAGACTACAGTTCCCTTCGTTATCTTGGGAGTCTCCGGGTGTGCCATTTTCATCGTTGCTGTGTTTTATGAGTCTGTTACTTACTAAGGGAGGAAGTCCTTAAATGGAGTGGGCTCTAACTTCTAAATGTGTTACTTAGTAAGTTAATCGTATTGTTGGTTTTTTGTTCAAAGTTCCACATTCTACCAGAAGGCTTATCATGATTTGCAAAATATCTTAACCCCAAATAACGACTACATGGTAGACGTCAAATTCTAAGCTTCTATGTTCTTTTGCATTGCAATTGGTGTAATAGAAATGGACCCACATGGAAGGTGCAATTAGAAACCATGCCCAAATGCACCCATTAAAAAACTCATCACTACAAAGATATTGCATGGAAATTCATAGTTCATATAGTGTTCAGAAAATATGTGGTGAGAGAATTTGGAATCTTCTTTTGACTACCAACAAGATTTAACTAAACTACTACTAAACAAAGTTTAATAACAAAAACCATGTTGAAATGTGTATATGGATGATTCTAGGTGTATTTACCTAAAATGTAAGCCCTTTTCTTTGATGTAAACATCTAAAAACTAAAGAGATTATAGACTTGTGAATTAATAATTTTATTATGTGAAAAAGAATAGAATAATTTAATCCCTAAAGGACCAAATTGCATTTCATGGCAACATAGTGATGTTGGGCAGCTCACTATTTATGGAATTTTTTTTTCTTTGATATTTTTACAAAATATGTGCCCAAAGAATAGCTTTAGGGTCCAATAATTTTCATAAGTTTTGGATACATGGTTAGAAAGTTATTGCATGATATGTAATTTTCAATATTTGATGGCTAGCCTAGGCAAGTAAAAATTTCTGAAAAAATTATTTTTCTAAGAAATAAATACTTTTAATTTGTTTTCTAAATTCATATACATAACTGATTTTGCATTTTTTATTAGGTTGAACAAGTATACTTACATCTCAAAAATTCCCCATTGTCTTCTAGAAGAAGTTAAGGAATTGAATCTTTATGCTAAAATAAACTTTGAAGTCCTTCATTTAACTAAATTTTCAATCTATTTGAAAAAACATTAAAAAAAAATTGGATGTAGACTTGTTAATAACAACCGTTGGGATTGGCATTTTTCAATTAAATTTTTTTTAACAATTTTTTTTGAATTATTCCCTATTTCTTTCTACTTACTATTTATTTCTATATATAGCACAATTCCAAATGACTTGAAATTTTTCAAGCATGTAGCTAGCTTCACTTGAAGAATGAATCCAAAGAGTAACCACCAATTTGAATAAATTTCATGTAAATGTGACCTTTAGAAGTGTAGCCGCTTAATTATTTGCAAGGTCAAAAAATGATTACTATAAATTCAAACACTAATATCTTGCAATTTCGATGGTGGAAATTTCTAAACAAATTTCTACATCTTCTTAAACTAGATTACTATAAGGTCCTATAGTTACATGTTTCCATAAAAATAAAAAAAATTCTAAAATTTGGTACTTATTTTAGAAACAATAGTTCTTATTGAATAATATCCAAGTAAGAAAATAATTTTACTACATTCATGCACCTAGAATATGAAGTGGTGATTTCCTCCCTCTTCAAAATTGGTTAAGGTAGACATATCCATTCCTACCACTACATCCAATTCTATCCTCACACACAAATGGACTACAATCTAGGGAATAAAGTGTGCACCATTGGTATGTGAGGGAGGAATTATTTTTAATGCCATAATGCCAATGTGGATACTAAGCATTTGGAAAATCCATCTATCAAAATAGAAGTGCAAATGTTCATTTTTGGAATTTCATAAAGAAAGGGGAGTTTTTTCATAATAGTTTGATCTCCAATGAAAGCGCTTGGTTTTTTAAACCATAAGAGGATTTTTGGGCCCCCAGGAGACCGTTTCAGGCATAAGAGGATTTCTGGACCCCCAAGAGACCGTTTCAGGGGTGTTCCCCGAAATTGTTCCCACTGCTGCAGACCAGCACCCTGCTGGTCTGAATTTTTGAATTTTGAAAAAAAAAATTAAAATTTTTTTTTTTCAAAAAACTTCAGAATGTATTAAAGAGAGAAAAAATGATTTAAAAAAATATTTTAAAAATATTTAGTATTTAATTAAAATTAATAAAAAAATATTATTTTCTGACCTGGCAGTCGCTCGACCACATCAGCATCGCGTTCCCAGCGTTCCCAATGCGTTCCCAGCGTCTGGGAACTTACAGTCTCTTTATGCAGCTGAAAACCCTCTTATGGGTGTTCCCCGAAATTGTTCCCACTGCTGCAGACCAGCCCCCTGCTGGTCTGAATTTTTGAATTTTGAAAAAAAAAAAAATTTAAATTTTTTAAAAAAAACTTCAAAATGTCCTGAAGAGAAAAAAAAATGACTTAAAAAAATGATTTTTTTTTTTTTTAAATGATTTTTTTTTCAAAAAAATATTTTAAAAATAATTAATATTTAATTAAAATTAATAAAAAATTAATATTTTCCAACGTGGCAGTCGCTCGACCACATCAGCATCGCGTTCCCAGAGTTCCCAGTGCGTTCCCAGCGTCTGGGACCTCGCAATCTTGTACAGCAGTTGAAAATCCTCTTATACAAATGATTGACATAGTACCAAAAAAGATGATTTCCAAAGTTTGTAGTTCAATGTTCTAGGATAAAGGAGATAGGAATGGATACTATAAGAAACTTTTGTTTCAAATGACGGATTTTAGGTGACATCCAATGTAGCAACCTATGTTTTTATGTCCAACTAATGTTTGCCATAACATCAAGATGTTATAGCAGATTTCACCTAATTCACGACTGGTTCCAAATTTTTGCGACAGACAATGGTACTTTATTTGGCCTTCACGACCCAAATATTTTGATGTGGATTTAGGCGCTGAGGCTTGGAAGAGATTTGTCCATCTTGTTAGTGCAACACACAATTGTCATTATCTTCTTCTTTGCTCTCTAGCACTTGCATTGTCTTTTGCACTTTGGACGCATGCTATAGTGTCTATTCCTCAGTCCATTCACATTTGAATTGGATTCTCACATTTGAAAAGCACGCAATTAGACTTGATTCAAGGAGGTGGGTTTATATTTCTGCACAAGGGGTAGCTATCAAGTGGGACTGATTCTTATGGTTTTTTCTTATGAATGTCCTCCATCGGGTTTCACTGCGACTTGACTCCAAATGCCATTCCATTGTTTTTCAGCTTGATTGGATTCCAACTCGTTCTTGGACCCTACTAGTTCATTTGGAGCATCTTGAAACTTCTAATTTGTAAGCTTTCTACATCTAAAGTCAATCTAGATTTGATCGCATTGGGATTAAATCTATTTTGATTTCAATGCACTTCTTTGAGTTCATTGCACTTCTATACCTTTATTCCAAATTTTTTTTCCATCTAGATTTGAATTTTGAAAATGCGGACAAGGGTTCTCAGCAATGAAGAAAGAGGTCTCATAATCCACATGCGTTAAAAGGGAACAAAATGTAAAGATATAGCAAAATCATTGAACATTCCTAAATCGACAATGTCCACCATGCTAACAAAATGGAAAGTTTATGATATTCTTCAAATGAAGAAACTAAGTCTAGGACCTCTCAAACTATCTACTAGAGCACAATGAGATTTAGGTCAAGAGGTCAATAATGATTGCCACCAAACTCTCGCCATGCTTGCAAATAAGTTTAAAGTCCATCAAAACACTTTGTGTGGGTGATTGCAAGAAAGGCCTCCTATTTTTTGTCTCATTTTGCCATAGTACTCATCATTTTTCAGGAATACTTTAAATATATAATCTTTTTGAAGAAAAAATATGAAAATATGTTTAATATGTATTTCTTTAAGAAGAATGTACCTTTATGAAGGAAAACTGTAGAAAATTTCTCTAAATAGGTGAACTAGAAAAAAACAAAATCTCAAGAACATTGGTACTTTTACATTTTAATTTGTAAAAAATAGAAAAATAATTTTTCTTAAATTAGAAATTTTGGAAGGATTGATGGTGATGAAATTTTACTAAAAGAATGATTTTGAAATCATTTTCAATGTTCAAAATTGCATGTGCATGAGGTCTCTATTTGCATGAATGTAGAGGATATAAAATAATGTTTTTTAAAATTCTTTTTGGCGGACACATGAATCTCTAGTGTAGAAATAGACCATATAAATTTCAAGTCTACATCACTAATTTTGGATACTCCACAGTAATAAAAAACCTAAATGATAAAGTGTGACAAATTAGCTAAATTAAAATTTAATTAGAAAGTGTTTTTTTGAAAATTTCTAAAAAAAAGGAATTTCATTACTATCAAGTTGGCCATCTTCAATAAAAATTTCAAGTAAATTGGCTTAATGCCTTCAAAGTTATAACTAATGGCACGAAAGACACTTCTATTGTAACGCCGAAAATGACAACCTTTTTTTGCAATCACCCACATTGTTACAATTGGAAGCCGTTGGATTTTGGGAATAAACTTGCACGTCAAAAACCTTTTTTTAACACACAACGTTGGCCAATCAAGTTAGAATTTGCTATGAAGCGTTGTCATTGGATTGATGAAGATTGGAAAAATATTATTTGGACTAGTCAATTGTCATTTGAATTAGGAAAAACATCTCGTCAAATTTGAGTCTAGTGGAAGGCTCATGACGCATATCTTCTTTCTTGTTTGGCACCAATGTTTAAGTCCGATCGATCATCTGTTATGGTTTGGGAGGTCTTCACAAGCTTTGAGAGAAACCCGATAGTTATAATGCTTGAGTAGGAAAGAACTACATTACACTTTGTTCCAAATGTGGATCAAGGCACCTTGTTTGGCTTCTATTTCATGCATGATAATCCAAAGAATCTTATACTTGTAGAAGATAGGACCCTTGTCCATTGCAACAAGTTTATAAATGAATGGAAGGTTGCTCATGAACTTCCAAAGCTCAATTGGCCTATACATTCACCAAATTTGAATCCCATTGAGAACTTGTGAAAGGCGTTAAAAGACTTATTGCACAACCACAGGCGACCATAAAACAAAGAAGACATGATAGGCATAATTCGAGCCATATAAGATGTGGTCATTGCAAGTATGCCAATCCAAATGCAAGCAGTGATTTTAACTAAGGGAGGAAGTACAAGATGGTAGGAACTATTCTAAGAACTTTCTCACATTTTCATCATTTTCAAATTTCCATGTATACTTTTGTTCCATCATGTAGTAATCTTTTGCATGATTCCAACACAATTTGCACTCTTTTAGAAGAAGATACAACTCCCTTAGAAGATGGTGACCTATAACTTATCAACCCCCATTTCCAATCAATACGTTTTTTTTTTCCATGAAGTTATGGTATAGCTCCCAAAGCAATTGTGGTACATTATGATTGGTTCCAAGGATCTCATAAAAGCCCATGGTTGATTTTGCAATCAGCCTATACCACCATTATAGGTCAAAGTGAATCTTCAACTAAAAAATTCATAGTAATTACAATTTATGTAATAAAATTCTGAAAAAATATGGCATCCTTCCAAATTCTATTTCTGTATATGAAAAAAATTGCATTAAAAAAAGCTGCACTCTACATATGTGTAATTGCTTAAGTGATTGGAAATGGGTGAAATACTCTAAGTTCATACATTGTCTGCTGAGTTGTCACTGCGAAAAAAGTTCGTAAGGTTTCTGTGCCTGATTGTACTGCTGGTTCGGTCAGAATGTCGAGGCCATACCCTTCAACTTGGTATGCCAGAGTAAGAGATTTTCAAGCATGCGATGCTGTGGTTTGTTTCCAAATCCAGCCACGACTCTACGGCCCTAGTTGTTTCAGGTAGAACTGTCTGCTGCGGCAGTGGGCTTCATGGTGACGAGGGTTAATTCGCTATTAGGGCATGACGAATGCGGATCAACCATTTCAAACAGAACTGAAAGGCCTCAGATGTCTCTCGTTAGGGCTGCTTACCAAAAGCTTGATAATCTCACCTAAATTAGGTGTGCGCGATTCGAGTGGTTTTTGACTGTTTGGGCGGGGCGAGGCGAAGCAGCGCCAAGTAGACCCTTCGATTCTCTCCTTCGTTTGACCCGTGTAATCCTTGCGCTTGTAGGATGTGAATGGCGCACAGAAATGGCTCGTCATCCAGATAGCTCTTCAGGGCATGCTGTGTAACGATCAGTTTTAGTAGCACATTTCAGACAGGAATGAATGGCAGTTGAATTTAAGATCTTGCCCGCTACTTCAATTTTAACCGGAGTTCAATTTGTGCGTTTACGGTACATTACTGAATGTATTAACTTTTGAGCTCCGTTGAGTTTATTGGTGTTCTAGCTTGGAGTGAGGGTGTCAGAATTCTCTTCAACATACCTCACTGCTACAAGAATGTTCGGCCACCAACGGAAATTGCGACAAATGTTACGGATAGAGTCACCCGTGAAGAAGTTAGGGCTGATGAGCAAGGGCATGGAGAATATAAGGTCTATAGCTTCTGAGCGACTGTTTTCACAGCATCAGCAAGTGCAACAAGCACTCGAACTAACGTCGCAGTATCCTTGGGCTTAGTGCTCTCCATCTCCACGGCCTCCTGGCGTTTGTCACTCCTTTCCAACACCTTCATGAAGCAATCAATGAGCTCCTTGGAGCCATCCTTCATCGCATGCACAAAATCGTTCAAGACCACCGGGTTGTCTAAACTTACTCTCGTCTGCTGCTTTTCATGTTGCGTTTTCTTTCCTCTCCTCCTCTTCCCACTTGAATCTGTATCCACGGATTCCATGTCGTTACCCTCACTACTCCCAACTTTGTCTTTGATGGTCATCGGGGTGGAACTGGACACCGGATTCTTGAATTCCCGCTCCTTCCATCTTACTCTGTCTTTCTTCTCCTCTTTCTCGTTTTGAATGGCGTGCAGACTGTAGAACACGATCTCGTCCATCTGCGGCGGCAAGCTCGCATCCTTGCGCTCCTTGTTGGTCATGTCCTTGAAGTAATCCTTGGCGCCTCCACCGCCGACGTACTGCCACTCACGCACAGCCTTGTAATCCTTCATCATGTTCTCCCATTTGTCTTGGCACTGGCTACCACTCCGTCCCATCTCCTTGGTCTCCATGTGCATTGCCACGATTCGCCACTTCTCAGCTGCGGGGAGCTTCACTCCTTGGCTCTTGTAGGCCTGACAACGCTCCCGTTCCTCTTTCTTCGCCTCGATCAGAGTCAGCATCTCCGACACCGTCCATGGCGCACTCCGGCTGCGCTTCTTGTTACTCCCACACCTTCCATTCAGGCAAGAGTTGATGGTGGCTACGATTCCACCGCCAAAACCAAGCAATGGCAGCTGGCTCCCATTCATTACGCCGCCTACATCTCCCTGTGTAGGATCCGAGGCCTCGCCCGTCCCATCCTCCATCCCTCCCTCCTATAGAAACTGCCGCATGTTGCAATTGCTCAGACGATGATTTGCTAGGTCTGAAGATGCACAAGGCACCCTCTCCCATTCAAACCATATCCTCATCACTCGCAAAAATTCTCTCCCAATAACGTCTGATGCATCCGAAGATCTTAACAATCTCAATCCCTTTACCCGCACCGATCCAGAGGCATCAAGATGTTGGGTTCGAACGGAGATGCGATTATTAAGAGCCGTCCATACTTCAATCAGGTCAATCTCTCGCTACCTGCAAGACATTCGTAGAGAATGCTCGGCATAGCGAATCACCAATGGCAATGACTTGCAAATGGCCACAGCAACGAAGAACATGACCGTCGGAAATGTCAGCCGAGATTCGGCTTCAATATCGTCCAACGCATACGTGCACTGATAAACTTATCCTTGGCGCGCGCACGAAAACGGAAAAGGAATGATAAAATTGGATAGGGAATCTCACGTGATGGTGCGGAACTAGCTGACCCCTTCCCGTGGGAATGAGGACAACAGGGCAGAAATTGGCGCTCTGCCGGTCTGTGGTAGTTAACTGAACTGTAAAAAGAGCAACCGCTTCCCGCTTTCCAAACTGTCAATCTCCCGCTCAACTTTGCTGCTCTGTTTCGCAGGATCTGCATCTTCTCGCTTAATCGAATCCATCAACAGCTCCCATCAGCAACCGGGAAGGAATCAGAGTATAAGACCTCTCTTAGGTATGCTCTGTTCTTTAGTAACCTCGTTAGGGCGAAGATCTCGTTTCGAACAACATTGGCCCACGCCACATCCTGTAATCTCCATGAGAAAGTGTCCTCATTCTCATTCAGGTACTCCTCTGGATTAGTCCTACAGTCTAATTATACTGTATAGAAGTAGACCATAAAGTTCTTTCGTCAACAAAAGAGCCAATCTTTTCAGATTCCTAGACCCTAACTGGTCTCGACAATTACAGGGGAAATTTCAATGACACCGCACGAACCCTAATCTAAATCAGTGACCACGGTTCCGCTTCTCCGGGTAGGAGAGTCCGAGCAGTCATTCGTTTTCACAAGAAGACGATGAACCTTTCAATAGCCTACAAACCCTTCACTGAGCTCTACACAAGTGATATAAGATCAGTTAATATCTTTTCAAAGCAAATCCAAATTCACAGAGCACTCGATTGAGCAAGTCTCAGCACAGACACTGTAAGGTACAAGACGCAAGTGAACAGACCGACATAGAAATGTCATCTACAAGATCTCATCTGTAAGGAACATCTGAGTGATTTTATTGCAGGAAAAATTGTGTTTTCAATGAATGAAACATGTACGCTATAGGAGGACATGTGCCCTCTCTGATAACTTACAACGGGAGATCTTCTCGCGGAAATTGGATACTACTACTCGGTGTCTTCACGGAATTCATGGCATTTGAGTGTGCCTTCTCGGATCTGCAAATCTTTGAATGATTCTCAGCCCACCGTCTCCAAGCAGAAGTGTTATCTTTGAAATTCCGAGTTATTCTCGCTGCTTGTTGGCGGTCCTACAATGCAACTAAGATGTCAGACTATGATTCAACTTTGGCTGTGTTGTTGGACGCCGCTTGACTGCAGACATGGTTTTATCAATGACTGTCACACATTCAGTTAGTTTCTTCACGTTGGTATCCTCTGACTTTAACAGAGATCCTTGTGCTTCAGGAGCACCAGCAACTGGAGAGCCAATTGGAGCAACCGCCCCCTTAGAAGGTCGTGATGGATGAGTAGCTAGCTTTTGACTCCTAGCCTTTGCCCATGCAATAGCCCGGTCGAGCACTGCAACGCATGCTGCTACCTCATTATCTTCGTCTAATCCACTGGAAGAAACTGACTCCCAATTGGAGTTATTCAGCTCAGTGGACGGTAATGAGGTGAAAGAATCGGATGAGCCACTGCCATGGTTGAGGGTAACCTTAAGATCAGCGTGAGTAGGCATTGTGTGAGCAGGCAAAGAGTTGCGAGCAGCGAAGTGAAATGGCGCTGGTGGCGCACTGCTGGCTAAAGAAGTGCCATCTTGTGCTCCAACCTAGATAAATCAACAGATGACGTCGAGTTACTCCATCGTTTGTCCTTGTTAAGCACACTATGCATAGGAAGGCAGCATAGAATGAAACTTAAAACAGCAATCAGCGAAGATGAAAATATAAAATTGATAGAGCTGACTTGGCCTATGAGAGATACTGCATGACCATATTCTGCGAACCAGTGCTGTTACAACCATACAAATCACTTACGTCAGAAGCAGACATAGTTGCAATACCAACAGCAACAGAAGGTCCAACAAGACTTGGTCGTCTCACGAGCCGTGGGCTCCCAGACTCCCTCAGTCTTGATATTGACAAAATTCGAGAACCCAACACCTTATCGTGATCATCCATCTTCTGCATTCACAAAAATCGAATTGCTAAATCAAACCTCTCAATCAAACTGACAAGATCCTGCTTGTTAGGATTAAAAGACACTCCACACAAAAATCGAAAGTTCTTGCAAGAACCTGTACAGTGGGAAATAGACCTATTTCCACTTGGCACAAACATTAAATTCAGGATCTCGGAATGTGCACTCGCGTTGCATTCTTGGCACATTATAAAAAGTGGTTGGTAACATACAGGTGTGGTTGCTTCGGCCTCCAACTTCCCAGGTGCTTCCGGTTCTGCGGCTCCCTCCTCTTGCGTTGGTATTTTATTCAGTAACAGAGCTCGGGCCTGTTTCAATTGAAATTAAATAATCAACCTAAAACAGAAGTTCCAGGGAAAAACTTAACTCCCTCTGGTGGTCGCCTATACGCACAAGCAATGAATTCACTGCACTTGCATTGAAGCCCTGACTCAAGAACGGATGCATTTCACAGAATCTTACTTTCGCTAATGCCTGGGCCGTCTCGTCCTCCATACGACGAACATCTTCCATTGACAATCCAAACCACTCGTCAAGCCAACAGAAACATTTCCGATGGCCTTCCAGCAAAATTTTCCGCTGTGCATTCTGCAAAACGATTCTCCAGTATTTCAATCAACGACCTTGAGAATTGCAGAAACATGCTACATGCTGAAGCAATGGGCATTAAACAGAAAATTAATGAAAATTTTGTACCAATCTAACGTAATGTCCACAAGAGTAATCGGCATTACGATAGGGGGAAAAAGATATCAGATGTATTACCTTAGAAATAAATTTTTCAAGCCGAGAACCAAATCCCCAATAGGGCACGTCAACAGTCACACACTTATATGCACACATGACTGGTTCACATGTTTTCTGCAAAAGTAGAGGATACACAAATCCATGAAGTTGGTCCCAATATAAAGTTTCTTAAGCCATATGCAAGAAAGAGATTTCTAAAACGTAGAAGAACCAAAGCTTCTCGACGTAACATGATGCAATCATAATCATAGAAAGATCATTCCCACCTGCCAGCCCTCCTGCAAAGGACCTCTGCCAGTCCTTGCTGACTTGAACTTCATTGGATCCTCAGTTTCAACGTAATTCTCCACAGGGTCCATGGCTATGTCAATAAACTCGACCTGCCTTTTCTTGACGGTTTTAGCGTCTAGATCCAAAGCCTGAAAGTCCCAAGGCGACACAGTAAGCACAAAATATCTCAAGCGATTACACAATAAGCAGTGCCGTCCTTCATTACAACGTAATATATCTCTACAAAAATACTGCCATACCGCATTTACAGCTACGCTGGTGAAATGTGGGATTCAAGAATTGCGCTAGTCTCTGACTTCTGGTAGCAGAGAAATGTAACGAAAACAAAAAAGAGGGAAGGGAAGCACAATTCAGCTTACATTGTCAGTTGCCCCCCGGTCAGCTATGTGAGTGGTTTCCAATATTAGACGGAGCTTGTTAAAGAATGGACACTGCATTGCATCCGCCACACCAGAGCTCAGCATAATTTTGCTACAACTCGAAGCAATATATGATTCAATTCACTTAAATACACTATGTACATCCAAACAATACAGACCTATTTAATTAGGTACTGATCGTAAACTAAACAAGCAAAACACGTATTCGAATACCAGAACTTAAACCACACGAACTCAAGCGAAAACCACTCTCAGCTCACCTTCAAGACTGTTCACGAGGAGGTTCAGCATCGGCATGCCACATCAGAAGTCAATTAGTAAGAAAAATCGTAAAATACTATTCAACAAAAATATCCAGAAAACATCTCAAGTGTGTTCACTATCATTCAAATGAGTGCATAAAGAGAACGTCACAACTTAGGGTGCTGAAACAAAACCAGTAGTGCAGCGTGGGTAGGCATTCCAAGCTTCTTCCTCCAGCATCAAGGCCTTCTTTGGCACCAAACTTACAAGCCAACTGGGCAACTTGCTGCAATCGCCATAGAATGTATATAATCCTCAGAGTTGTGCCACGAGCATACATATCCCTCAAAGTAATACATATCCATCAGAGTCCGTGCCACGAGTACTAGACTAACATCAAGGGCGTGGTCCGTATAACTACAAATTGTCCTCCCTAGTGATAAAGAATTACACAAAGAAGAAGAAGAAAAGAAAGCTCAGTTTTCATAAGCTAAAAGAGTTAAGGTCTACAAACTTGGCCAGATGGTAAATTTTATGCGTATATTGACCACAGCGATCGTTTTCTTCGAAAGGCTCGTTTTTCAACACTTCGACACCATCGCCGTCATCCCCTGATGATTCACTCGCACTGAACTTTGCAACCATATACAGCTGGGCTATCTTATACTGCGCAGGAGGAAAAAATATGTTCTTATTGTGTTTGCAGACTCGAATTATCTTGGACAGAACATGTCAATAATCTGCACGATGGGACAACCTCGGTAATCTGCCTTCCAAAATTCGACTTCTCAGTAGGATACGAATGTCAGTGGGACACCGAGGGCCAGGCCATTCATACAGACAAAAAACCCCGAGGAACAACGGTTCTGAAAGCATGACAGTGTACCTCTTCAACCGTGAAGGGAAGCACAATCCGACTGAAAGAAACAAGGTTAAGGAGTTTGCAGGCATGCAGTTATTCCTGACACATCAATTGCCTCCAAGTATACTAAAACCTGATACAGAAGACAAATTTAATTATTCACTGTATATAATCACTAATTCAGATTAAGAGAGTATTCAACTATCAACTAAATAGGATATCGGATCCCCGTGTAATCTCCTACTAACTCAAAGGATACTATTCTTGCACAGCCACCATTGTTGCTCCGTTGAGTTCTCTTGCTTCCTTCAAGAATTGGTGGCGTTTGCCCTGAAACTGAACCTACAATCCAAGATGAACAATTTCCGGTGTTAGAGCTATGAGCTCTTATAACCGGATCACGCGATACTCCACGGTATGTAACAAGCAGAGATCTGAAATTCGTAAGTTTTCTACCGTTAATTGCATTGTTTATTACCGTCATTTTTCTACCGTTTTCTACCCTAGTTGCAAAATAAACAAGTTGTTAAGCAAACTCTCAGAGAATTTTGTGAATGGTTTTGATTTCACAAACTTTGGCTCTTAAATCCTTCACGACTTTCTACGTTCTTCGAACAGAAACGTACATACTTAATAGGCTTTCAAGAGATAGAATAGTCCTAACATAGAAACAATAGTGCTTCGATAGAAATCTGACGATCTGAGCTCCCAGATTTCACTCAAACCTACGTAAACTCGAATTTTAATGTAGGTAAAGTATATTCTCCTGCGAACTGCACCTACAGTAACTTCTTAGAGGTGATGCGGTATGGAACCGTGTCACCAGACTAAACCAAGGATGCAGGCAGGCTACGACAAACCTTAAACCCGAAATTCTCTAATCAACGCACCAGGGAGGAAACCTACTCACGGTACATCCAAAGGCAGGATTACAAGCAAGAGCACGTTACTGTCAAACCTACGCGAGACTTCCAAGAAACTGAAAGTCTCCTCGCGAAACATCTGAATTGATACCACATTTCAATTTAACAAACAAAACCAATTCGTCGCCAAAGAAATTACAAGAAATTGCGTCCCTCCAGTACAATGCACGTCTGACCAAGGAGGGATAGGGACAAAGCTAACCGATCAAATTCAGCAATCAAGACGGGAGGGACAAATGCTTCACAGTAGGTTAAAGCCAAGGCACGTGCGTCCCGCGGCTGGACGAAATTCACACCACAAACTACCTCGGCGTACAGATCGCCACCAGTACGAAACACATTCCCTCGTGATCTTCGTACAAAAAAGATCCAAAGCCGCACGTTTCCCCTGTACCAACACTCAATCACAAAACACTCTCCGCGGCACTTGTCTTCACCGCCGGCATCTCCTAGCACATTCCGAAAACTACAACACCGATCTACTATAGCTATTCCACAATCAAATTCCCAGAAGCAGAGTCAAGCCTCCGATACGCTTCACACTTTGGCTTGGCTCCACTTCAGTTCATCTAACTTTCTCTCCGCTCAACCTCCACTAAAACTTAGCATAGCATGCAAAGAACGCCAGACCTGCTCGACCGGATCGTAAACTAAACTTTCGGTGCTCGTTCGCCGAAACTGTGAAAAACAATAAACTACCCCGATTTGCCGGTGCTCCCGCATCAACAAAACTCCAAAAAAGGGGAAAAAACATCAAAATAGCGAGTGAGAAATATATATTTTAAAATCACGAGAAAAACATAAAACACTGATTCACAAACACAGAGTTCAGCACTTCTGCGACTTCTTTCAGATCGGCAACGTCTAGATTAGGATCAACGACTCCTTGTCAGGCGGATCCATGTTCTTCGCACTTTCACGCCGCAGGTACTGCAAACTCTGCAAGGCTCTCAATGGCGTATCCAAGCTTTAAGTGAGGCCTTTACTACCGCACTGTAGACCGACGCATCATCACTCATCCCTGTCAGGCTCCACATTCGTTCATTCCTGGAGTGCTGTCCAACTCAGATTTTAGCAGCGGGGGATCCACTAGAACTTGCTCCCGCCTTCCGTGTCATCGTTGTCACCGGATCACGTTCATCCATGTACGGTGTGGCTTTGGCATCTGTACATCCGTTTCGGACGGCGGGTACGTCGTATATATACGGTATTGGATACGGTCTTGGATTCAGCCGAGGATATTTTTCAAAGAACCTGAGCTCCAGGTTCTTCCGCACAGGATTTTCAATGTGAACAGGAATTGTTTGACCATAAGGTAGGGTGCTCTAAAAGTGACCGTGCTCTGAAAGCGACAACTAACACAGAGGTATATGTTGCTTTCTTCAATGTATCAATAATGTACGTTTCAAGAGGTGGTCACCTTTAGAGATTATTGTGTTTTAACTTTGAAAATTTGTAACTAATTCTACAAAGATTCAAAAAATATGAAACAGTTCACAATTTAAAAAAATAATTTGAAGGATCTAAGCAATCTCTTAAATTGGATAAAGACTATGAAATGATTCATTGGGCATTCAATAGTTAATGCTTCCAAGTTCATATAAGCGTTCAAATCTAACTTCAATATTTTCATTCATCTCTACCTACCAATAGACCCAACCATTTACACAAAAAAAACACAAGCTTCATGCTTCTAGGAACACTTATATAAAACCTTACATGATCCTGTGTTAAAATACAATGTCAATGCAAGTCCTATTGTCTATACATAAAAAATTATTTGCATTTTCACATAAGTTAAAATTTGATTAAAGGGGAAGGTACTCTATAGCATCTTCAATGGAATTGGCTTCTAAAATGGTAACAAGATAGTGAAGAAGTAACTCAAAAGCACATCCAAATGCAATTGGTGTTGAAGGACAAACACCCAATATTACACCTATACCTTGTAGTGGACCCTAGTCTCATCTAAAATTGTCCCTAGACTACAATGAATGTGTTTGTCAAGTATTTGATTGTAATTTGCTAATGCAATTAAAGAACACATACCAAACTTTAATTGGTTCACTGTTGATTTTAGCAACATTCAAATTTGGGGGCATCTATTGAACAATTTCAATGGTCTAGAGAGCCAATTAATAGTTTGAAAAATTATGGAAATTACATACAACATCCAAATTTTATTATATTTTTTGAATATTCATGATTTTCACTCACTAATACTAGAGAAATATTACTTCTAGAAAAAATTACCTCCAACTATATTGAATTCCTTATTTGGACAGTTTTGGATGCTTCCACCATGGTCTTTGTTTATTCCTAGATCCATCATTTTCTTTTCCAAACTTGATAAATTGGCAAATGATGAAGGATCTACAATTTGTCTTATAATAAGAAGATTTTATAATTTTTATAAGTTCTTAAGGACCAATTGTTATGTGTACCAATAATGAAATTGGACCACATTCTTTTTTATATAAATAGTATTTTTTTATGTAAATTTTTTCTAGACTATAAGAAACTTTAGTTTTTTGGTGTATTAGACCAAAAATACACAATGTTTGATGTGACATGAAGATGCTAAAGGGGTGATGGCACTAAAAGGTAGAATTTTGTAGATATTGTAAAGAATGCTAGGACATTGTTTTTAAGAAAAAAATGTTACGATTGATGTAAGTTGACGATTTATTTGATATGATTAAAGACATATTGATATTTTTCAAACATTTGAAAAATATAAATTGTCATATGAACAAGTGGATCTATTTTGATTGGAAGTAAATTAATGAAATTACTACGACCTGTAGTAAAATGCTAATTAGATGTGAAATTTTGGAGGAGGAGCCTACATGTTTTGTAATATCTACACACATGGCTTTGTTTGCAATAAAATGGAACTATGGATGAAAAGAAAAGTTTTCTATCCAAGTGAGTGGTAGAATAAGACATTAGAAGAGATTTGAGGGGTTTAAGAGACTATGAGTTCCAACACAGAAAAGTACAGAATTGCAGGAATATGATGTGGCTAAGGTAGTGCCACGTCATTTTATTCAAAAATTTTTTTTTACCTTTTTTTGCATTTCAAGATCCAAATTTTTATTTTTATTTTTTAAATGTTGACCTGATAACAACCATCCATCTTGGGAACTATTTTGGGAACAATTCCAAAATGGCCCTTTGGAAGCCTCAAAATCCATATAATGAACAACCCATATGGGATATGAAAAGCAAGAATTGTGTTCTAAGTGAGATTTCTTAACAACATTTAGATGTTTGAAGAAACATTTGGATGTTTAGAAAAACAATCAAATGTCTATCAATTAAACTTCCATCTTCAAATCATTTCATATTCTTTGTAGGACCATAGATAAATGGTAGGTTTCATTAGAAAATGAAACGCAAGAACATGTCTTTAACCCCTAAAGGACCAAAGTGCCTTTTTTTGCAACATAGCAATTTTGGGCAAGTATGTGTGATTAGAGATTTCCATATTTTGAAACCTGTACAAAGCACAAGCGTCAATCGATGGAAAGTACGCACCGCTTATCCAGAGACGAAAATTTGTCCATGAACAGGTCTCGAAGTCTTCATTTCCTGAGAAGCGGAAAATAGGTTACAATAAGTTAGATCTCTAGTACGATGCAAGCGTCTATCCATTAGATCCACGATTAGGGAAGCGTCCACGTTTTTCATGTTTGAAATCGCTTTTGGAATTTGTTGGAGATGGTGAGGACGGTTTATTTGGGTATGTAAAAAGTCTAGAGTCTCAGGGAGGTCAAAGTCACGGAACTTAGTATATCGTAGAGACTGCATTGCTGAAAGAGCGAGTACTTAGCTTGCAAAGAGAAATCAAAGACCAACAATTACAAGTAGAGGTGATACCAAATTTAGAAGAGAGAATAGCTTCGCTTGAGGCTAACCGATCTTCGTGTGAGGAGCAATTGCAGGCTTTGCAAATAGATGTTGATTCTGAGAAGAAGGCAAGATTAGATTCTGAAGAGGGCCTTGAGCAACAGAAAATTCAGTTGATAGAGAATTACAATTTAGAACTGCAATCAATTCGAGCAGAGCTTATAAAGATGAAAGTTGCTTTGAAACATGTAACTGTCAAGTTTCAGAGCTTGCAGAAAACACCATTTGGGTACCGCTCTCAAGTCAGACAACGGAGAGATTTGTCAAGTTTATCTCAGAGAGGAGGTCATGCTAAAGCCCAAAAAAGGTTGTTACATACTATTATTGGACCAGAAACAGTGTGTAACATCCAAGAAGAGAATGCATCTCAAGGAAGATCTCAACGTTTGCATGGCAATACTGCTTCACAAGTTGAATCTGGGCAAATTTTTGCTAGTTTTTTGTCAAAGATTGAAGTCAATTCCTTACTAGAATCACCAAAGTTGTCCCATGTTGGTACTAGGATGGTAAACCACTATTTAGAGAAGATTGGGAAGTCTATAGGACCAGAAAATATCCTTGAAACTTGTGACAAAAATGGCATCACCCATTCTAGGTATGGTGCAATTTACAAGAACTTTCGAGGAGCTGTAAAGAGAGTAGAAAAAGGTATTCGAGTGGGATGCTTGCTAAATCCCTACCAAGTGTCACAGCTTCGTCAGAAATTAAATTCTAAACTAGAGGACATTATTGGACAGTACTACCACATTGATAACACCCTGGTCATTCCTCCCTCAGTTAAATCCAAATCTAAAGAGCCTCTAAAAATAGCCTTATGAGCTCGAAATTCCTTCTTTGTTGATTTAGAAATTGTACAGAGGACGATGGTCCAACTTTACGGAATAACGACTGCAGAAGTTGAAGGTGATCCTCTCATCTTTTGCTTGAAGCTTGATGAGGCAGAAATTGTCCATGGGCAAAAATTAGAGCGAGTCTCTATTATACTGATGAACCATGCACTTAATCCAGCCATCAAGCCAAATTCTCCAGAGTATTTTTTTGTCCAGTCCAAGAGGGAGATATGGCCCATTGTAAGTTTTCAAGTCGAAAAAGAGTCACACCAAGTGCTAGATTGGGTGTTTAAGCAAACGCAGATTCCTAGCTTAATAGAAGCTCAAGAAGATGGAAAAAAACTTGAGGTACCAGGAATCGGGGACTTTAAAGTCCAATGGCACATGGCTGCCGATATGAAAACAGTGAAATGTATGTATGGCCTTGGACACAGTGCTAATAGTCGATTTTGTTGCATTTATTGCTTACAAGAAAGAATTAAACCTATTGTAACAACAACTGCAGCAGCCAGAAATATGCTTTCTGTGAAGCGCGGGAGCTCATGGGACGGGGGCCTTTTTTCCAAGAACCATCTTTCCAAACCAATCACTGGATCTCAAAGTTTGGGCAGCTAGAAACCTGTGTTAAAGATTCCTATGGATCTTCTTCACATATGCACATTGCATGCCATGAATAGAATGGTTGAGAAGATTCTCCATTTACATTTCATTTTTTTATGGACAATCAGGGACAAGTCTGTACAAGCTTCAGCAATTGACCTCATGCAGAAGGTCATTTCTTCCACAAGAGCTCACGGAGGAAATGTAATTATTTTCAAAGACCCTCAGTTGTCAGGAAAATCGAATTCTGTGCCTAATAAACTCAACTTGAGTGGTGCCAATTGCAACAAGTTATTTAAACCAAGTTCGTTAGAAGGTGGATCTGAGAAGTTATGGAAAGACGTAGTCAGTGCAACAAATAATCTTCTAGATGGTGGAGATGCAAAAAGGCTACAGTTAGAGATGTGGGCTGCATTGGACGATTTAAAACAGTATTTCAGTTCTGCTCTCACACTGTCAGATGATCAACGCCACTAGTTCAAAGAGAAAGTTGAGCATTGGGGGCGGCTGTTCATTCGTTGCTTTGGCGAGCAACATGTGACACATTACATGGTGAGTATAACTACTCTAATGAAGTGCAAATTAATCACCTTGAATTTGGACTTGGATATTGTAAGTGAATTAAATTGCATATATCCTCAATCATTTTGCAATATGTAAAAACTTAGCCTCATAAGTTTCTGTAACTTGTTTAATCTACATAACTTTAAAGCACTTGGTTCGTTAAATTCCAGTTATGGACATATGGTAGTTAATCAGGTCATTTAGTTCCAGTTCATTACTATGTCAAGTTCCAATTAATTAGATCATTAAATTCTAGTTAATTGGATCAGTCATTTAGTTCTAGGTAATTGGATTGTTAAGTTTGAATTAATTGGTTCATTTAGTTCCAGTTAAATACTTAGTCAAGTTCTAGTTAATTCAGTGGTTAAGTTCCAATTAATTGGATCATTAAATTCTAGTTTAATCCTTAAGCCTGATAGGTACAATCACAAGGTCGATCCTAAGTAACAGTCCTTTACCAGACCTTTCTGACCTTCTGCATTCTATAATCTAGTATGTCCATCTTTGATATATGAGCATGCTCTGAATCATACATACAAAACTTGATTGAAATAGATCCTTTTTAAAATCCATGCATATCATTCTGCATCTCTAGAACTTCTATTGATTAATTATCTATGACAATAATGATGTACTAAAAACAAGGTTTTGGGTGCAGCATGTTATAGTAAAGCACGGACCATGGTTTGTCGAAGAGTACGGATCTCTTTCCGTTTGGAGCTGCCAGGGTATGGAGAACTCGCACCATGTTGCTAAGGCGGCTTATCATCGTCATACTCAACTTTCTAGTGGGATTTCTAGAAAAAGCGCACTGCACCAAACCTTCGAGCATTGGTATTGCATTATACAGCATCGATTCCGCAACAAGGAATTACAAGAAACTAAGGTACGAATACCACAATCAGCTGAAGATATGGATGAAGCTTTAGCGACTAGACGAGCTCGCACTTTCTCCTCAAGCGCTACTGCGCATTGGGCAGAGTGGAGAGCTAATTGCACTCGCCAAGGATCCCGCTTCGTTCCTAATCAAGTTTCAGAAGATCAACAAATCTCTACTTCAGAACTAATTGATGGTCAATGCGAGAATTTGGCAGAGGAGCCTACAGTTTGATGTTGCTTTATATACTGATAAGGCAAAATAATTCTTGACAAATGCACTTGACTGAATTCGCTTATATGAGGATTAAGATAATAATAATAATATTAATGAGAGAGTTTGGACATGCAGTCTTCAGACCAAGCTCACAGTCTCTCTCCCTCTCTACTCATGTTCACTCCCAGCTTTGCGCTCAGTCTGACTTCCTGTAGGCTCAGTTAAGCTTCCCAATCACTCCCGACCCTCCCTTCAGCTCAAACTCGTGCCCTTTTGATCTCCTCGATGTCGCTCCTCCCCGTCCGTCTCACCACCCAATCCCTCCGCTGCGAGCTCTCGTCCCGAGGAAGCCTCTGGTACTCCGAAGTCCGAACCCCCTCCCCAATTTGCTCACTAGTTCCCTTCTCGCCTCCGACCTTTCGCAGTTTCGCCCGCTCCTCTTTCCGTTCTGTCCGCCTGCTTCCACCTCGCTCGGCCCCACTCCCAGTGCGATCAGTCCGCCCAGACTCGCCCGGAAGCTGCCTGCTCCTGGCTCCGATCGCCCTCTCCTTTCTGAGGAAGCTCCCTTGTGCTTGGCTCAGTCTCCTCTTTTTTTTCCTTTTTCTCCCGAGCTAACCTCCTTTGTTTTGTTCTCCTCCCCTGGTTTTGGAGAAGAAACTGGTTCATAACTGTCAATCTATTGAACAACTCGGAGTCTCTTAGGGGGCATCACCTCCTCAGCAATTTGCTTCTTTTCATTGCACTTGTTGATCTGCAAATCATTTTACATGAACTAGAATCACTGACTGTAACTATTGTTCAATTAAATCCATATCTGAAGTGTATATATCAAGAGAGGAATCGCTTGAATATATAGCAAGACTTACTATACTTCAATAATAACCTCCATTCTAGACAGTAAAAATTCTCATAATAGTGCAATCAAATTTGTTTATGAGCTATTACTTCTTGTCATTTAGTATTCAGATTTGAAAACAAGTACTGTAAATAAATAGTACATAGCATTAAGTATTGTAAGTATATAGTATATAATATTATATATTACTTTAGATATTGTAAATATTCTTATTAAGCCTGTATACGAGAATAATAGCCACTTTCTTTCTTAGTTAAGTTGTGGCTGAAAATTAAAACCTTTTGTGCTGGCAGTCCATCTTGAACGATCCACAATTGAAACTCTTCTGGCAAAGTTGCTCCAAATGTTATACAAATCTCTTACCACACATTCGAGATCGTCCAATTCTTGCACACTTCAACTTCATCCTGCCATCCTTCAAATTCACATAAAATTTTGATAGCATCGATGGGTCCGCTCTGATCCATAAGTTCCTAAATGCCTGCTATGCAACGTGCTCTGTTGTAACTGAAGTTACAGTATAGTATTGATCGACCGATGTGAAATCGAAATCGAATGGAATGACAATCCACTGTACACTTTATGATATCGTTTCCAACTGTAACCTTGGTATTCCAACCAGCATCCATGAGAGACGACAACAATTCTTTCGAAATGTCTTTAACACAAAGAATGTTGTTGTCCTGTGAATGTTGGAGGCATTTGAAAACAAATCAACTAGTACGTGAACTGGCATCCACCACTGTAGATGTGTCTGCTTACTACCTGTACTAGATCTCATTGACAAGAGAAAATCACTGCGCATGCGAGCTCAAAATGACTCTGAGGTATCCATATCCGGCAGAGGCCATGAAGGATCATCAAACGCAGGTAGAGGAATAGATTCCAAACTACCAAATTGCTCTTGCCCTACTCGTGGGTGATAGTATGCATTATAAAAGAACAAACTTTCCTGTAAGAGTTCCTCGTGGGTGCGGTCACCTCGACTTGGTTCTCCAATATCAGCATGTACGATGTTGATTGGACCGGTTATGCTTTTAACATCAATCCAGTCCTCATAACATGAAGGATACAAATCTGCCAAAAATAACAGAATAATAAAAATATAAGGTCAAAGAATCTAAAGATATTGAAAAAATAGATTGCAGTTATAATAGAGATTAAGGAGTACTTATAGTTGCAACCACATTGTGCTATGTGATTACGAGGATTTAGATCCAATTGCCTCATCATATATGCATGTTGAACTCGCACTTCGGTGACAATCAATGAGCCCGGTTTCACACGAAACTGTAAGATTCAAGCCTTATAATCACCTTCAACACTACTGCTTTTATACTTTTTAGCGTCTCGTGCATGGCTGCCTTGTTTTCCAGGCATTAGCATCACCCATGAGTGTATCTCATACTTCTGCGGTATCCACTCTCCTTGAGAGTCTCTCACATTATATAACATAACAGCCTGAATAGATGATCGCGGTCTCATCTTTCAAGGTTTTTGATATAAAAAAGGATTGCTAACCACAAATAAACTTACAAAAATGCTTATACAAAGCTTCGATAACCAACACAGCGCTTCCACAACTCATACCAAACTTCTACAACTCACACAAAGCTTCCACAGCTCAGATAGAGCTTCCATAGCTCACACAGACAAAGCTTCCATAGAGCTCCACTGGAGAAGTTGAAAGTTGTCCTTTTGTATTAAAATGATAACAAGCCAGGTGTTACGTTTTCATTCCTTCTCTGTGTTGTACAAGCTCTGGCATTACTACATCCTGCTGGAACTGTGATGATAGCGTACTAAAGCCCTTGTGGGTTTGTAATGATGTATACTTCTCAGACTCACGCCTAGGACGATTCTCATTAGCCAGACACCTCTCTGTTTTTCACCATCAGTCCTATATGGTGGCCTCAATGCCACACTGGTGAATTCATCATTATGGATTGGGCAGTGTAAATTTTGGGGAGAACTCGAAGCCCTCTTTAGGGTCCATTCCACTCCTAATGTCTACTTTGAAATAAACTTTGAAGTCCTTTATTTTACTCAATTTTCAATATTTTTGAAAAAAAACAAAAATATTGGTTGTAGATTGTTTAATACAACATTTGAACCATTGGGAATTGGTATTTTTCAATTCAATAAATAAATTGTTAATAATTTAGTATTTTGAATCATTCACTACTTCTTTTTCTTTACTATTTTTTTGTACATGTTGTACAATTTCAAATGATTTGAAAATTCTCAAGAATGTAAACATTTTGAGTTGAAGAATGAATCCAAAGAGTTACAACCATAAAAATTTGGCCTTCTGGTTACAACCATAAAGATTTTTGCAGTGGTAAAAAAAGGATATTTGTAACTTCAAATATTAATATCTTGCAATCTACTTAGCAAAAATTTCTGATTTTTTTTGTACATCTTTTCAAACTAATGCACTAAAAGATCCTACGGTCACATCATTCCAAAAATGTTTTTTTCTAAAGTTCACTAGTTGTCCTAAAAATGACAATTTTAGAGTAGTTTTGGTGAAAATATAGTCAAAAACCTTTTAAGGGTTAACAAATGCTTACCATGATTATTAGTAGAAGAAATTTTTTTTTCTCTTAAATTATGCATATTGGTTATGACAATTATAACTACCTTAATGTTTATTTCAATGTCTTCCATCATTACATGAAACTTAGATGCTCAACAAGGCTACAAATTTTTAGATTGTAAAGAACACAAAAATTGTTCTAGCTATTACAATAATATTGTAGTAGTCTAATGTGGCCAAATTTTTTCTATGTTAGATAACAATTTTTATTTTTATTTTTTTCATATTTTGAAATTAATTATTATTATTAATATTTTGATAGTATGCTATTCTGTCTTTATTAAAGGAAGAAGCTTGAAATGGCCCTTCTATTGCCTCAAATCCCATCTAACAATTTATATACTTTACATGTAACATAAAAAACTTTAATACGTATAGAATTTGGAGATTGAAGTCCCAATTAGAAGAGCTTTTGCATTTTACAAAAAGCATTCATTTTGCTTTTCAATAAGAAATAACAAAGATATGATATTTGAGTCATTATCAAATTTCATATTTATGTAGTATTGTACAAGTATAGCAAAGACTAGTAGAATTGTTGAAAGAGTTTTTTCAATCATTGTTTGTTTGGTAATGGCCTATCAACAGAAAATTTGATTGTGATAGAATGCAATATAATTCATTATTGAAAGCAACAAGTGTTGGAAAATCCAACATTCCTAAATGAGTTCAATCATGAATAAGTTTAGTAAAAAAGATGAATTTTTGGTGGTCAAAGCCCAAGGAGATTACTCATGATTTTTAGAAAAATACATGAGTTAAAAGATAGGGTCTATTTAATTCAAACGGGATAAATTTATATAATATATAGGACTACTATAGGGTCCTTGAAATGTTACATATACTATTATATATAAATTAAGCTATGTATTAACACCATTTAGTAGGAATTTTTATTAATAAATTAGCCTTTACAAATAGAGTTTGTAAATTTCTTTTGTAGTACAATGAGTATAGATGTAGATAAATTCTTTTAAGTGAATGATAAAACTTACTTAATTTAGTAAATCTAGGGATATTTTTCAGGAGATTTGTTATTACTATCAAATAATTATAGCTTGTATATACAAATCTTTCTATAAGTATGCCAACTATGTGACAACATGTAAGAATCTACTATTCCAAGGTAAAAGAGTTGAGTTGTAAATTTATAATGAGGTTGTACTATGGAGATTTGTGTTCACACGAAGTACTCATTAAGAAATTGATGTAGGGTTCGCACCATTTGCATAGAATCTTTTCTATACTTTGACATTATAAACTCTAGATTTGCCTCAACTACTTGAATATATGCTTGTAAATGTTTAGAATCATCTGTTTTTTTATTAGTATTTAATAAATATTCTTTTAATTTTTTATTCTAAATTCAAAACCATTGCAAATGCATATGTATAGATAAAATATATAGCCTTTATGTTACAATAGAGGTCATATTCTTGTGTTAATCTATAGTATTTTTAGAGAGTCAATTTTTCATGTTGTTCATGTTATATTGCTAGTATTGGTGTTTTTCTTAGTTTTGGTATCATAACTATGTTTAATGTTTCTATGATGTTTACAATTCACCATATTAGGTCGTTTAGAATACATGACATAGAATTTAGAAATATTTAAAACTATTGTTGCATTTCACATTTTTATTTGTCATTTGAAATTATACTACAATACAAGTAGTGCATGTATTTTTTTTTTAAAAGCATATGTAAGACATTACTTTTAAAGTGTGTTGTAAATCGGTATGAAAAAATTAGACATATAAATTTTGTATATAAAATAGCTCAACTATAAAAATAAAAAAAATGACTAAATTTATATGTAAAAATAAGATCATTTTAATTACTATAATGAAGGTAAATAGCCCCATGTCAAATACCCTCTTAAATCACGTGTATGCTTAAAATTACAAGGAGTGATCTCCTAGGGGGTCAAAGCAAGATATGAGTTTGTACCAAAATTTAAGAAGGTTTTCAAGCTCTAAATATTAATGCTGCAAAAAGGTTCAAATTACAATGGACTAAAAACAATGTTTTCCGATGAAGCACACGTGAAAATAAAAGCACTTACAATAGAGAAATGTTCAAAAGTACTACACTCTATTAAATGCTTCACAAAATATATGTGTTTTCTTAGTTTTTTCCTGTAATGAACAATTACTACCATTAGTTACAAGTTGTGGAAAAAGAAGAAGTTGAAGTCTTTGAGGCTCAATATTAGTAGTAGCCATAGGAATTGTTGTGGATGTAGTAATAGAAGAGGTTGAATTACTCATTATTTGGAATTATTTGTAGAAAAAATATTTAAAATTACATAATGTTGTTTACTAGCGTGAAGCATTTTCCCTTGATAAAGTGATAATGCATCTTTGGATGCTTGAAAGGGCATTTAGTTATAATATGAATGAAATCATTGTTCGGCTTAGTGTAAATTCGTGGGATTTTGCACTGTTGGCTTAGTCTATAAATGACAAGTTTGTGAACAAAGTCAATGGTTTTGTACAAAGAAAATACTATATTAGGGATCACTGATTTTGAGTACTACTTTACATAGAAGGGGACTCAGTGATTAGATTATTTCACTGAATAAAGTCAAGTCTTGTTAATACAAGGAAATTGCGTCCTATTTGACAGTAATTTTGACATAGTTCTATCAACTTTGCTGTAGATTAGGAATACCTATTTCAAACACTTTTTTGACAGAATTCTGTCAATTTGGTTGTCAATTTGAACAAAGATACATGTCAACAACTCTTCCTCTCACTCCTTTGCCACCGTGGATTTTTTTTCCACAACACTTATTCCAAAAAATTATCATCCAAGGATTTAATAAAAATAGTTGAAATAATGGCTAGAAAAAAAAATTAGATGAAATTTTTTTAGATGAATGATAAATTTTTAGATGAAATGATTTTGGATGATTTAAATCTTAAAATTTTTTTTTATCAACTTTCAGGAATGTTGACTAAAACAAATGAAGATCATGGAGTTAATTTATTCACAAAATTATTTTATTCTGTGAATCATTTGTATTTTGTGAAATGAAAGAAGAAGTGAAGCTCTTTATATATACATACAAAGGTAGGAGGTCAAGCAACCCATATGGGATATATGAATTCTCAAAGTTGTGAGAGTTCATAGTGAAGTTAAAAACTTGAAATTTTGTATTAAAATAAATATTTGAGACCTCATTTAAGCATAGTAGAATATCTTTTTTCAAAAATAGTTGAACTAAAACTAGTTATAATATGAATTAGAGTTTCAAGTCCGAAAATCCATTTGACATTTCAAGTTTCCATTCAAAAGTTATGGACAGATTTCAAAGAAGAAGTTTCAAAAAATACAACAAGAATAATTTCAAACACCTCTTTGAAATTTCATAACTTTTGATTGGAAACTTGAAATGTCAAAAGAATTTTTGGATGCAAAATTTGAGTTGATTTTCTAAATAAGGTTGGTTAAAGTTTTTTGAAAAATGAATTCTTCTATGCCTAAATGAGGTCTGAAGTCCTACTTTCAACATGATTCCTATTTCTAACTTAATACATTAAGTTAAGAATAGAAATTGTGTTGGAAATAAGACTTCAGACCTTATTTAGGCATAGAAGAATGTATTTTTTCAAAAAAACTTGAACTAATATTAGTTAGAAAAGAAATTCAAGTTTTGCATCCAAAAATTCTTTTGACATTTCAAGTTTCCAATCAAAAGTTATGAAATTTCAAAGAGGTGTTTGAAATTGATCTTGTTGTATTTTTTGAAACTTTCTCTTTGAAATCTGTCCATAACTTTTGAATGAAAATTTGAAATGTCAAACGGATTTTTGAACTTGAAACTCCAATTTATATTATAACTAGTTTTAGTTCAAATGTTTTTGAAAGAAGGCATTCTAATATGCTTAAATGAGGTTTGAAATCTTAGTTTTATTACAAAATTACGAATTTTTAACTTCACTATGAGCTCTCACAACTTCAAAAGTTCATATATCCCATATGGGTTGGTCGACCCCCTACCGTTCCACATATATAGAGAGAGCTTCTCTCCCTTAAAGATAAATAATGTTAAGTTGCTGATAGTGAATGGTTAAAGATTGCAATGAGGTATAATTCCTTATAAAGATAATAAATGATAGCTACATCATTTTGTATCTAAAATAAAAATTGTATATAAAAATTTGTTGAATTTCAAGGAAGACATTAACCTTGTTTGTCAAAATTAACTGAGAAATTGAAAAGAATTTGACAGACATTACAATTTTGACTACATTGACAAAAAGTAAAATTTCACAAGTTGTGACTGTCATTTCGGACATTTGGCTGTCATTTCAAACACTATTTGTCAAATTTTTTGTAGATTAGGGCCCATTTCTTTTATAGTGTGTGAAATAGAAGCATTATTGCAACATTGAGAGGCTCTTGCTTTGTAGGGGAGCAAAGTGGGCCGTTTTAATATTTGTTAAGAATATTATGGAAGGTTTGAAATGAAGTGAAAGATAAAGTTTAAAATGAAGGTAAAACAAATGAAAAATAATGATAAGATTAAAAAATAATGAAAAAGAAAAGAAAAGGATAAATAATAATTATATATAAATTAATAAAAATATAAAAGACATAATAAACAAAATAGTTGGGGTTTAGAAGAGACGACATAGAGAGAATTAAAGGGGCAAAGAGAATAGTTAGAGGGACAAAGGACAAAAGCTAGAGGCAAAAAAAGGGGGGGCATGATAAGTGGGAGGTAAAAGAAAAAGAAAAAGGAGGAGAAGAAAAAAGAAAAAGAAAAAATATTAAAAAAAATATAAGAAGAATTGAGCTCTTAAGTCAATCAAAAATAAAACTTTAACATGAATACCTTAAAAGAGAGAGTTTGACCTTTGATTTGTTGTCAATTGTGAGTGTAGAGGCTTTGCAACCTTTATTAATTTATATATGCAAAGTAAAAATTGAATGAAAATAAAAGTATAAATACAACGATAACATTTATTTTAGTTCCTTTTCTATTAATATGACAATGAGATATCCCCATTTATGTGTTACTAGTCATTTTTGTATACCATTGGAGAGCTTGACTCAATGAAGGTTGTATTAAAGTTGTATCATTGCTTTTGTACATATGATGGATTTGTACACAATTTTTGAGACTATGAATTGAATTAAATTATGAAAAATGGAGTTTATGAGTTTTTGATGTCATTCTTGGCATTACCAAAAAAACTCTCAATGAATTATAGAAATGCTCCAAAGTTGTTTAGCACATTTGGCTTTCAAGTGTAAAACTATGGTTTTTTAGCCTAATTTTATTTTTGCAAAGAAAATATAATTTCTGATAAATTATCCTAAAAATTTAAAAACTAAAAGAATACATAGGTAAATTAAAGACTTAAACAAGTGCCCAGTGCCATACAAGTTGTTTGTAAATCAAATTTTAAAAATTACATTGATCTTAACTAAAAAAAAGATGAAAAGGAAAACAAATTGAATTTAAGAAGATAAAAAAGTTAAATTCACTTCAAAGAATAGTTTTATAGTCTCAAAATAATTAAATAATTAATTGATATTATTGAAAAATAAATAAATTAAATATTCTAAATAATGTTCAATGTATTGTATATATTTCAATTGAAGCTCTAAATATTTTTTACTATGTTTTCACCAAAAACATTCTAAAACTATCATTTCTAATACAAGTACCAAATTTTAGTTAAATGAATTTTTAGACACATGAAACCATACAATCTTGTAATATGTTTGTTTTAGAAGTTGTGGAAAAATTTTCAAAATTTTTCATAGTGTAAATTATAAGATAATACTATAATAGTGTTTGAATTGACAAAAATCTTTTTATTGTCCCTACAAGAAATTGGGCAATTGTACTTCACAAGGTCATATTTGTATGAGAAAAAGTTCAAAATAGTGGTTACTCTTTAAATTCATTCTTTAGGAAAAGTTTTCTATATGCTTGAAAATTTTTAAATCACTTGGAAATGTACAATGTATAGGAAAAAATAGTAGGAAGAAAGAAGTAGAAAATAATTCATAAAATACTAAATTGTTAATAATTTATTGAATCCCGATCCCAGTGGTCGTAATGTTGTAATAAAAAAATCTACACCTACCGCTTTTTTTGTTTTCCAAAATATTAAAAATTGAATCAAAAAAAGATTTCAAACTTTATTGCAAAGTAGAGATTCTACATCTACCTCAAACAAAATAAAAATCCAACCAAAAGGGAGGAGGTTTGGTGCAAAAATCAATGATGCTTCAATTAAAATTTTGTATTCCAATAGGGAGGTTGGAAGCCTAAGTTGCAATAATTAAGTGCAAGAAGAGGTAGTAGAATAAAAGATAAGTTATTGCATAAAATCAAGTATAAGAGAAGAACAAGAGAGAAGGAGCTATCAACAAGAACAATTGGGGTGAAGAAACAAGTGAAGGAGTTGGAGTAGCCACAAAAGAAGAAGAAAGAACTTGGAGAATCTTAGCATTGAAAAGTAGGCCCCTACCATTAGATTTGATTCTTTTTCTATTCATTAGATTATCATTTAGTTATTAATTATGATTCCTTGGGGATTAGAGGCTTTGTTTTCTTGTTAAGATTGTTTTATTAGGCCTAATCAACCAAATAGAAACAAACAAAAACTTCACCAAATATCTCAGAACTATTAATAATTTGTAAAACAAATAAACAAAATTAGATTTGTTTTAATAAAGGAATCTTAGAAGTTTTGAGTGTTAAAATAATCTTTGAAATGATCTAAAGTACCCCATATTTCTAACAATTCCAACAAACAATTGGCATTAGAAGTGGGAATTCCACAAATAAAAAGAAAAATTAATTCCAAAATTGCAATGATTTAGCAAATTGGAAAGAGAAGTTTATGCCGGAAAGATTCACATGATGGTTTTTGACGATGGCATGATAGAATCTTTTGTGGGAGAGGTATGTCAAAACACCCTTTGTTTTATTTGATTTCCAATTTCATTTGGTTTTAAATTAAAAAGTATCAATTAAAAATCAACCCTTAGTTCAAAGTCTTAGAATTAAGATTAGAATTTAGAAGAGCATAGACTAGTTATTTGTTAGAGGTTTCCAAGAACATATTAAATTTAAAAAAACAACCAAAAAATAAGAAAGTTATAAGTAGATAAACTTTGGGCAATAATTTGGATGAAAAATCCAAAAGGGAATCTAAGAATCTAGGTAGAATTCGGAGTTTTCAAGTCAAAATGAAAGTCAAATTGTATGCTCAAGTTGAAAGTAAAAATACAACAGTCAAATTGCATGCTTGAGTTGAAAATAAATCATGGATGAAGTTAATTTGCTAAAATTTTAAACAAATTTCATCCATTAATTACATTATCATTAAAACGTTAGAATTTAAGTGTTTTACCTTTTTGAAAAGGTAATTCATTGCTTTTCACATAAAAATATTAAAACCCTAAAAATAATAATTTTAGAATAGGAGGTTGATTTAGGTTACATTAAAAAATAATCTAAAGGGAATCATTAAGGATTACAAAAAAACAAGTTGAATTGTGAATCAAATAGAGAAACTTCCAAGGATTTTCAAAATCTATTCTTATTTTAAAAATATTTTAATTTTAGATGAAAAATGGATGGATGAATTTTGGTTCTAATTTGGATGTAGTTCTTTGAATTAAGGTCAAAATTAAGTTTAATTTTAGAAATAATCAATCAACATAATTAAGAGCTCACCTCTTAAATTTGAATTTACTTTAATCAATTTAGCTTGCTTTACCATTTTGGAAAGGACAAATTTCATTCTATAGATTGAATAACATAGAATTTTAGTTTAAATTGGATTTATATTTTCTTTCAAAGACATCAAATACTAACATCTTTAATTAAAAATTATCGTTCAAAGTCGATTAAAATTAAGCAAATCAATATAAATTAAGTGTCCATTGCTTGGCCAAGACACTTGAACTTCCTTTTGACTTCTTCTAAATTTTTTTAATCTCTTTTCATATGTTGAAGTAACTATCCTCCACCCATCCCCCTTTTCAACAATCCATCCAATTGCCTGATTGAAAGCTTGACCAACTGCTCGTCGGAAAGCCCAATTGAACAAACGTTCAAAAGCCCATCTGAAAGCCATTCGATCGTTTGAAAGTCCGTCCAAAAGCTATCCAACCATCTGAGCATTCAAAAGCTATACAATCATTAAAAAGCTTGCCCAACTGCCTATTCAAAAGTTGTTCAAAAGTTGTCCGCTCGTTCACTCGTCTAAAAGCCATCCGACCATCGTCCGATCATCCATCCAACTGCTTATCCATTGTCCCTAAACGCCATCCACCGTCTGCCACTTGATGCGTCCACTACATCTATTTTTTTTAAACATCCAAATGTCCAAACATCTAGATTTTGGACGTGATTTGCTCAAGACATGCCAATTCATCAATTCTACTATGAACAAATGCCATATCCGATATATAAACCCCAAAAAGTAGTACTACATCAAAAGTGACCATTATAGTACTAGATCCATGAATAGATGCCATATCTAATATATAAGCTTAAAAAAATTATACTACATCAAAACTATACAAATACCTAATGTAAGATAGAGCCATGAGATCATGAAAACCGATGTTTGCAAAGCCAAAGCATAATTGAGAAAAATAGTGCAAATCATCAACCTTCCAAACACCATTTGATATAGTGTGTAAGCTCTAAACCAACATCCACACAATTCAAGCTCATTAAAACCTAAAATTAATGTCAGATATGCTACAAGTAGCATCTACATCTATCAAAAAGTCTTTGTGAAATAAACTATTCTTTCATTCAATTTGCCCATCAACTTTGTAAAGGCCTTGGTTTCACTCCTAGAAAGAACACTCTCAATAGTGAGTTCATACTATAACTAAGTTTCCTAAAAACCATAATGCAAACTTATCCAAACTTGCATCAATTCAGAAGTCATGTCTTTGTCACTTGTTTGTCACAAGCCTCCATGAAACAAGTATGGGACACATAATAAGTGGTATAACCATTATATGTGGTATAGTAAAGTATGTCATGTTATGGCGGACAATTTAATTTTGTTTCAAAACTAGAAATGTTAATTCAACTAACTCATTCTTTGGACTCATAGCTAGGTTTTGGAAAGACTAACATGTGTACAAAGTATGCATTCAACTATCAAAAGAAATGATGGAGGCAATTTACCAATCTTGAAGAATTTTGAATACCTCATAATTATTATGGGCCCCTTGGTAGACACTTATGCTCCAATGACTTGAACTGCGGCGTGGAGCTTGAACCGGGAACTTCGGGAACGGGCCGGTTTAGGGTTTCGTGCTTATTCCTAATGAAGTCGTTAAGGGTGTAAGTGTCTTCTGTATCTTGAATGTATCTTGAATGTATCCTGTATCTTTGCTCTTGAAATAAGAGCAATAGTATCCCTCAATATCATTGGCCTTGTCAGTACCTTTATCCTCTTCATCTTCTTCATTATTGCTCCTATCATTTTCTATTTGGGAGCCAAATATTTGCAACATCCAAGGGAAGAAAAGCCAAAGCAATGAATCAAGAATTTTATGCACCACAGACACATATTGAACTACTATAAGAATTCAAAATCCACTTGTTAAACTACACTGTTAATGACCATTATAAAGTATCCTATGCACCAAAAGCTAGTTTGAGGATTTTATATATATCCCTTAGCAATAAGTCCTGTCATAATTACCCCTAGTAAATTCGATGTTCTCTTCATCAACATTGCCGCCCTCGTCAACGTCACCATCTTCTTCCTCCTTTTCTTTGTTGCTCCTATTATTCTCTATTTGAGTGCCAAATATCTGCAATAAGGTTGACAAATCACAACATCCAAGGCAAAATCATGTCCAAACTTCAAAAACTGAATGTCTATACGTAACAAATATAGCACAGGGTAGACGGTGGATAACATCCAAAGGATAGTAGATGGGCGGACAAGGATTTGGGTAGGTGGGCGATTAGGTAGACAAGTAGTTGGATGGACCAATGAAAAGGCGGACATGAACGCGAATGGCTCAAACAGTTAAGCAATTGGACATGTGCGGTGGTTGCAGGGTTGGATAGACATATGAGCAAATGGGGTGCTTGAGGGGATAAGATAGAGTGGATAAAAACTTCAAAAAAATCAATGCAAAAGAACAAACAATTGAACTTCCATAAGAAATATCTTCAACATCAATAAACAAACTTGTATTACAATAAAAATCCCTTGACTAAAAAATTGTCAAAATTTTTGTGTATTGTAACTAATGTGATTGATGTTTGTTTTAAACATTAGTCATATTAGTGACAATTGAGGAAATCTCCTACAATTCTACTTCTTGATTTAAAAAAATGACAAAGACATTTATAATAAACATATTAACATATAAAACTAGACAAGTCAACTCCAACTTTTTTCGTTTATTATTTGAAATTTAGAAAAATTCTAAAAATTCTAAAAATTCTAAAAGCTTTCAATATCCCCACAAATTCGCAAATGGGTGTCTTATATAATGTAGACTATCTATGAAAACTTTTAGGAAAATTCACTTGTCCACACAAAAGTTGTGGCAAATTTACTCTCAATTGTCACTAATGTCACTAATGCCCTTTGAGGGTATTAGTGACATTAGTGACAATTGAGCAAATCTTTCAAATTACTTGCACTTTCCATTCAATTTTTTCTAAAAAGCTCCCCAATAGTTGTAATGAATTCTAATCAAACAAATTAATAGATGAAATTGGACAAGTCAACTTAAAACTCCTCATAACTTTCATCTAATTAATCAAAATGGAATGATTCAAAGCTTTCCATGTAGTGTAGATATAAATCTAAAAAAATAATTTCAATCAATTTTATTTCTTAATAAGATAATTTTGAAAGAATTTTTTTACCTAACCACATTGCCTAGCAAGCAATGAAAGTTAAATATCATACAATCACTTTTTAACTATGTAGTCAAAAGATATGAAATTTTTTGGGCTTTGAAGCTAATTTTACGGTGCATTGTATTGTGTGAAAAAATTAAAAAAATTAAATTTGTAGTGAGCTGCCCAAAAATTGCTATGTTGGCAAAAAAAATGAAAAGGCTTTTAGGGATTAATTGTAAATGTTCTAATTTTATGATTATTCATATTTTATTAGGATATTTATAAATTCAAATAAAATAATAAAACATTTAGCATTATTGAAGTGTCTATGCATCGTTTGTATTATAAATTATATATTAGTTTTGTTTAGTCTACAAAATAGTGAAATTAGGTTGCTCCATACTAATTTCTCGACAATTGACATTGTATAAATATTTATAGTTGATGTACAGTGGGGTACCAATCAAAATGTCGTTTTTGAATTCGCAGTGAGAAAATTTTTAGTACTGCCAACTTTGAAAGCCTCCCGAGAGCTCAAAAATTGATATTCTACCACAACATTTTTACCACAACATTATCTTTAAGTTAATTATACGTATGCAAAAATTTCAAGGCCAAAAGATTCATCAATAAAAAGTTATTCAAAATCTACCAACATGGGTAAAGGTGAGAAACATTTCACTACTTTCAACTTTGATACCTTCCTAAGGACTGATTTTTTTTTCTTTTGCCATGAAATTTTTGTCATGAAACAATCTCTATGTTTTTAATATGTATAAAAAATTTCAAGGTAGAAAAAAAATTTCTTAAGAAGATATTTGAAATCTCCCAACAGGTGTAGCTTTGAGAAAATTTTCACAATTGCCAACTTTGACACCCTCTCAAGGACAAGAAAATTGGTTTCTTACCATGAATTTTTTTTATAAAGTCATCTCTATATTTATAATATGTGCTCAAAATTTCAAATTCAAATGAATTACCAAAAAAAAGATATACAAAATCTCCCAACAGGTGTAGTTGTGAGGAGTTTTTGAGCTCTTAGTATAGTGTTATTTTGTGGAGCAACGTTTGACACAAATGTAAAAACTCAACCTTACAACTACACATGTTGAGAGATTTTGAATATCTTTTTTTGGAAAAGTGTTTTGAACTTGAAATTTGGAACATATATTATCAAGATAAAGCTGATCTTATTCAAAAAAATTCATGTTAAATAGACAAATTTTCAGCCCTTGGAAGGGTGTCAAAGTTGGCAGTAGTGAAAATTTTCTCCAACCTACACTTGTTGGGAGATTTTGTATATCTTTTTTTTGGTAATTCATTTGAATTTGAAATTTTGAGCACATATTATAAATATAGAGATGACTTTATAAAAAAATTCATGGTGTCAAAGTTGGCAATTGTGAAAATTTTCTCAAAACTACACCTGTTGGGAGATTTCAAATATCTTTTTAAGAAAAAAAATTTCTACCTTGAAATTTTTCACACATATTAAAAACATAGAGATTGTTTCATGACAAAAATTTCATGGCAAAAGAAAAAAAACTCAATCCTTAGGAAGGTGTCAAAGTTGAAAGTAGTGAAATGTTTCTCACCACTATTGATGTTGGTAGATTTTGAATAACTTTTTATTGGTGAATCTTTTGGCCTTGAAATTTGGCACACATATAATTAACTTAAAGATGATGTTGTGATAATAATTTTGTGGTAGAATACCAATTTTTGAGCTCTCAGGAGGCTTTCAAAGTTGGTAGTACTGAAATTTTTCTCACTACGAATTCAAAAACGACATTTTGATTGGTAGACCATTGTACAAGAGTGCACTACTTTTGAGTTAGGTATTTTTGTATTGAGACTCATGAACTTCTATGAGTTCAAATGAAAAATACATTTTAAAGTATTTGTTGATTTTGATGGCTTCTATAATGACTTTCTTTAAGTAAGGCACCCTTATTGTTAATGCAACTTAATTTCACTATTTTTGTCTAGTTGGGATTTGGAAGAAGATTAAAGAAAAGATTGAAAAGAACATGAGTTTTTCTAAAATTGTATTAATAAATATTTAAATTTTAAATGTGTAGATATGCAAATGTTCATATACAATGTTAGTATGTTACTGAGTGTAACTTACCCTAGATTCTTATGTTCAAAATAAGTAGATTGTAGATTATAAATTTTGTAAGGTTTAGGTCTAGGCAAGAATCTTGGATTACTTGTAATTTTCTTATCCCATGTTTTTCCAAAAATCTAGAAGTCATACCAATAGTCTTGAAATTTTTGAAGCCAGTGGATGACAAACTCTAAGTAGGATCAATTCAATTTATTCATTTTGATTGGTAACTAAAAAGATTTGGCAAAATCAATGTAATTTATTTATACTATTAGAAGACTTGGTAGTCTTGCTCATATATGTGATGTGCACATTGTTGGTGTCTCACAGAGAAACTCATAGATGACCTTGTCTATGTGTCAAACTTCATTCCTTTGAAGGTTTTTTTCTATCTAAGAGTTAGACCCTACATGGGAGCATAGGGTTGTTAAAATTGGTAAGGTTCATTTGGATTTTTCACATGAATTTTTAATTGCGAGAAGCTGCCTCAAGGGCTAATTTTCCCACAAATAGGTTGATATTACCAGATATATACACCATATACATACTTTATACATTTTTTTGGATATGACCAAGAAACAAGGGTATGAGTGTAGATATAGACATCCATTTTTAAATTTGGAAACAAAAAATGTCAAAACAAAGTCTCCAATTGCATTAGAATAGAATCATTACAAAAGAATATGGACCTCTTATAAAAAGGCCATTTGACTTTTACCCATGTTGCAAATAAATAAATAAATAGATTAAAAAATTATATATATATATAATTATATATAATTATATATATATATATATATATAATTATATATAATTATATATATATATATATATATATATATATATATATATATATTTATATATGTGTGTATTTGAAAATTTGAAAAAATCAAATGAAAAATAATTTTTTTTTTGAAATTGCCAATTTGACATGACACAATTAGCGCCATGTTAGTTTGTAGAAAAAAAAATTTAAGTTTTTAAATTTTTTAATAATTTTTTGGCTATAATTGCACTATTCCATGTAGTCTCTCAATTTTTTGTAGGCTTAAAATTTTGTAATGAGTATACATCCTCAATAGTTCTAAGGTTGTAAATTGTTTTGGTCTAATTTACTTAAAAAGTTTAGTGAAGGTTATTGTAGCTCAAAGTATTGTAAATGCACTAAACTACTACTAAATGCACTAGACTATTGGGAGTTTGGATTGCCCTTTGGTGTTGATATGCTTGTAAACAAATGAAGCAATGAGGTTGCTAAAGCCACATCAGAGATACTAAGTTGAATGGTTCACTATGTGACATTACCATGAAAAATTGTAGTACCAATGGTCCATACACTTGTAACATTATAAGTAGGTGTTGTGCGAGCACCATATGCATGCATGACTTCACCCACTTTCTCTTAAACATCATTCAAAGACCAAAATTCTTTGTTAGACAAGAGCTTATGATCCAACAAAGAAACTTGATGATTAAAAATTAACTTCAAGTCTCCATGATGTAGAGCTAATTGTATCATTTTTTTAGAATGTAGCATAACACCCAAATTGCCAACATGAACCAAAAGGTTAGCATGTGGCTCACTAGTTGATAAGCTCACAATGTTAGTGATTAGCAATGCTCCAATCTTCAGTAAATTAAACTAATTTTGAGTGTCGCCTCCTATGAAACATTTCTACTAATTTCTAGAATAATACTTGTAACATTTTGAAGAGTCTTTGTAATAATGCCATCTAAGTTTACGACATACTACATTTATCCTTCTATCACAATTCAATTGATCAATCTCATAGTAGGTTCAAGTGGAATCCCTATAGAGTTGAAGTGGCATATAATTGTAATGTAATGTTTGTACTATTATTGGAGTAGTTTTCCTCTTGAGCACTTTGAAGTGTAGTTATTATGGACTTCAAACATTTAGAGATAGTCTTAACTCAAAAATACTTTTTGGAATATCAGACATTCATTTCTTGCAAATCATTACCATTAATGGCTTTAAAAAAATAGATGCACTTCATTATTTGGCCATTGTGACATTGTGAGATGTATGTTTCAAATGTTTTCATAAGATTGGCATGATTACAAGTGGCTCCCTTGTATATCTTTTCTAGTTGATAGTAGTATAAATCCACCTAATGATTCTTAGAATCATGCTCATCAAACCTTACATACTTGCCATTCATGTTGTCTCAATAGATATTGTATAAGTTTGTTTGAGTACATATGCAAGAACTGTTTGTAGTATAATAGGCAATATGTAAGATACAACCATCGTGGTTTATCCTACTCAAAAATGGCAATGCAAAAAGCTTCTAACTCATATCATACCTAAGTAGAAATGTTACATTTGCAACCAATCTTTGCCAAGATTGGCCTCTTGACAACAATCAAACAAGATACACACATCTTTTTAAATTGTGGATTATCCAATATTTTAAACTTCTCCACTCACACTTTTGTCTCAACAAAATCCACATCCGCAAGTTTGCCACATATTATTTCTCCAATGGCTTACAACAAGGTCACCAAAGTTTTTTTTAGCTAGAGCTTTCTTCCCTTACATTGAACCACCAAGAAAAATTGAAATAGTAGTTCAATAAGCTCTCCCATCTTATGCACAAATATAGCCCCAATAGAATTGTTGTAAACACTAGTATTATCCTCCTTTCAACATGTCTACTTTAACTTTACAGCTCTAAGTACAAAGAACATCAAGGTTTGCCTCTCTTCGATTGATTTTACTCTTTCAAATTGAATTGTTTGAATCTTTGTTTTAGAAAATCAATCTTCTTGAATATTTGTCCATCTCTTGTTACAATACAATTTGAATTTTATCTATTTCAAGTAGCAACTTCTTGCATGAAAAGATTCTTAGTAGTATTATTGAACTCACATGTTTGGTTTGGTAGCCACTCTAGATTACTGCTTCAAAATCAAGATTCTCTTAAATATAATGTGGTAATAAACCATCAGTATCCAAACATGGAAGATTGAATATTGACTTATAATATTAGAGGCCTTATAGTAGAAATACCCATAATCGATAAAATAAGCACATTTGGATATAATCCAAGGTAGTGCAAAGCAAAACAAATATTTTCAAAGATACATTGATAGAAATAATGGGGATTGCAAAAAATTGGTAATTTTATCTCTTGAATTAAAATTACTATAATTTTAGAAAGTAAAAGTTGGACTTAACCTATAACCAACATCTAGAGTCATCCTATTTTAATCATTCAAGAATACTTTCCCACTAATTATTTCCTATATTTATGTTCACTTATGTGTCATTAACTTATTGATCCAAATGTTTAAAACATACAAAGATATACATTCCAAGGAAAAAACAAAAATCCATTCTAATCTTCTTTGGAATAGGATACCCTATTTGTTGTTAATGGAAGGGGTATTAACAATAGGTACTTGTACCATAGATGCTAATTGAAAACTTCAAGATGTGTTTTCTATTAGTATCGGAAGCCTCAAAATTAAGACCATTATAAGTCAATACTTTAAAATTGGTTAGATAAACAAAAAAATTTAGAACCAAGTCATCATCAATTACATGACTGACTCCAAAATTTGCAATGGAGATCAAATCAATTGGTTGAAATTTGAACTTAAAGGTACAATAGTAACACCTAATTTTCTTAGCACCTATTGTTGACATCATGTGAAATATGTTTTTGATAAGTCTCCAAGAACTTTGTGAGGTACATCTATCATTACAAAATACAAATATCCATTGCAAAAAAGTGCACAAAATCCAAAACTACATAGCAAAACAACAAGAGTGTAGAAATAGATGAAATAAGAGCACAAAAACAACACCAAACGAGCATAAGAAAAACAATCACAAATATTCTTTCACCTACTTTTAATACTTCAGAAAGGATTGGCCATGGCCAATTCTACCTTATATGTAGCCATGGGGCTCACCCCATGACTACTTATGAAACAAAATCAAACTTAGCCAACCCTTTTTCTAACATGTACAAGGAATTAAAAGATGAAGAATGGGATG